>OY284413.1:212386933-215225384 GCA_958301585.1 Merodon equestris | reverse complement strand
TCGGCCAACAATGTCAATCCCATGTCAAGTCCATCCTGGCCAAAAAATTGACTTCCAACATGTCATGATAGCGAACTCCATTGACCGTAGCAGAGCGATGATTTTCGTGGACGTAGAAACTCTAGTCCAATAACACTTCCAGTATAGAGCCAGCAACAGATGGTCCCTTTTTGTGTATGCAACGTTGTCTCCTCGGGCTCGAGAGAACTTGTTGCTGTCCAGTAACGCACATTTTACTTATTTAACACTATGTCAAAAATTTACTTCATTGTTGAAGATGGATTTTTTGTTGAAATTCAGGATTTTCTTCAAACTTTTTAAAATCCTAATCAAGGAAGTTTCGACTCTTCAAATTATCAGAAGACTTCAGCTCTTGAGCTTATTTGATCTTGTAGGGGTGTAGGATAAAATCTTTATATAAAATTTGTCACAATGTGAACAGAGGGGTTCCCAATTCCTGTGAAAGGCCTGGACTCTACTAATTTGGATTATTTCAAATTGAAGCATTAACGGCTACGATATTTTCTGTATTTCGACGAGTACGTTGTCCCACTGGTAGAGTAACGTGGAATATGTTGAAACGAATTTATCCACTATAGGACGTGCAGCTTGTCTGGTGGGTTGTATACTACTAAGGAAAGTTTGGAATAAGCCCGTTTAAGGTGGCGACCATCGGCTCATAGTTTCAGTGATAATTTTATAAAAATTTCAAAATGCCACTTGATCATGAACTTTACCATTATTCAAACGCCGCACGATCAACTGTCAATAAAAACCGAAATCTCAACAGTAACCCTGGAAGCAGATCAGCTCACTCTACCAGACATTAGGGGGCAGCTGTTTTGTATAAAAGCAGGTCGCAAAAAGCATCTAATCTAGCAATAAAAGCAACCAAGATCTATTTGTTTGCTTTATTTTATTGTAGAATCGTTTTCCGAACTTTCGCTGATCATTCCGGAATTTTTTAATTAAAATATAAAATTATTCGAATCTATTGAAAAATCCTGTACCAGTATACTCATTCGAAGCGCCACCGCCTGATTTTTTTGAATATAAGGTGAAAAGCAGAACTTCCTATAAATGATGTGTCGATATTTTCACAAAAGAAAAAATATATAACGTCTGATCCCATATTGCTGACCAGTATTGACCACTCAGCATCATCTATTGGAATGCGGCGTATTCCCATCTGTACACCTGATATAATATAGGGTTATACAACAAGAGGTGTCGTTATATATTTCTAGAAAAATGGCACATTTCTGTAACAGAAGTGATATTCTCAACTAAGTTCAAAGCACAAACTCTGAGATTAGTCACATACTACCATCTCCTCCTCGGCTCTGGCAACAGAGCATTTTTTTTATAAAATTATTATTTTTATCAAGTTTTCGCATAATTGCGGCAGAATTTCGCGAATGACAATTCTTTATCTCTTAGTACCTGGGCTTTTCGTGGCTCGAACCGCTCAACCTCGCCGTCAATTTTAATTGAACAGTCCGCCTATCCTATACTCATCTAAACTCCTAAACCTTCCGCATTCCTCTGACTCTGTAAACTTGATTCAATCACACAAGTTTTCAACAATAATCTCCCTAACCCTCTGCAATAACATGGCCCACCAAAAACCGTCCTCTACCACATGCGCTCATGTCACAAACCCATCATCGATTTCGTTTGCATTCGCACAAACGTCCCCCCGCCCCCACCTGGTAGAAACCGTTCCCCACTCAGCCGGAGAGAAATCTCCAAAACACCCATCTACACCATGTTATGATTTTATTAATATTTAACATCGGAATTTAAAACTAATTACAGGCTTTGGCGCAAATGAATAAATTATTAATTTGCATACGCATAATCGGTCGCTGGACAGTCGAATTGTGCCGCTCTTGGTCGACCGATTATATCTGTGGAATTATTCCAAAATAGTCGCACACTGACATGGAATTCATAAACTGCCTGCACTCGCGACCACTATGTTATGTCCGATACCAGGAACGACCATATCGCTGTCGCAGCCGCCATCACCTCGGAAGCTGAACTAATTAATTAATTTTCGGACTGAATGAGGCCGATGCAATTAAACGGGTTTTAATGATGCCACGACGATGATTGCGATGCCGACAAGCCCCGACAACGAACAGTACCGTTCCATACGTACTCACAGTCTGGCCACACAGACTGTAACGCTGATAACGATGTTCGCGGCGGCAAGCGGGTTTCGGATGACGCAGTGTTGGTCGAAAAACACATGCCAAACCATATCGAGATGTAAATTATTAATTTAACGAAAAATAAGTGCTTGTCCGTGACCCCCTTCGGAACCATCCGCGACCCAACACAGAGACGACAAGCCGTTTCAGAGGTGAGATTATGAACTGTGAGGTGAAAATTGCCGCCATACGACTCGGTGTCGGGGATTACGAGTGTGATTTGTTGTAAACAGCATGACCGTTCTGCTGGCTGAAAGTGCAGATGATCAGGTTTAGCATTGGTTCGACGGCATTCGAGATTCATGAGAATTGAATTGTTCGCGTGAGCGATTAAGTGACTCATATCGGTGGGAGCAGGTGAAGAGACTGGGAAGAAAAGGTCGCAAAGCCGGTAAAGGGTAATTGGATTCGTGGGATAGCGTGGGTCTTAATTGCGACAGCCGGATGAGAGGGAAGGTCAGTTGTTATGATAACTAAGGGAAGAATGCATTTAGCTGAACTTAGAGGGCTTTTTGTAGAGCATAGCAATGAGACTTATATTTTTTTCAACAGTAACGATGGATGACAACATTTTTTCTAAGATTGCGGTGCAATTCTAGAGGGCCACATGAACGTGTCTCAAGGTGTCAATTTAAATTGGATCGTATTTTGAAGATGTTGCTGCGACTATTTAAGTGAATGTACAATATTGCGTTACCGAACGCTGGCTTACTCTTTTTGCCTAAAATTGGTGCAGTGAACATGGGCGACGTTTATTTTAAAAGAGTCGCTGGCAAAACAAATGGCTTTATTGCGTGAAAAACTTCCTACAAGTTAAATTTCTGACAATGGGGACCTTAATTGGCCGACGGGATCGTGTGATTTAGCATCATTCGACCTTTTCCCTTCAGACTATCGTAAAGATAAGGCTTGTACAGATTCTCCATCAACAAGTAATGTATTGAAAGAAAATATAAGAGTTTCACGAAACGTTGTCACAACTATGCAAAATGCGATATTAAATTCATAAAACGATTCAACTGCTGCTTAGATTAAGCTTTTATAACTAGTAATATTGGCATATGTGCTCTAAGCTAAATAAAAAGATCACCAGGCTTCATAAAAATGTTGAATTTTTCTATTGATTTAGAATGACACATCATGTTGGATGGCCCTGTACAAAAAAAATCCGGACTAATAAATCACTTGATTGACTTTGTTAATAAAGAATACCCTTAATCTAGGTTACGCTACCTTGAAATTCAAAAACGAACCTTTCGGAATATTGTTATTTGATATATGGAGACAAAGTGTCATTCAACCCAAATAAGTTCCTAAAGCAGTAAGACGGTCACATAAGGAATGTTTAGCCTTGTTATCTTTCTCACAAAAAGCAGCACAGACGCGCGGCTCTTTGATGAAAACTTCGTCGGGCGTGTGGCAAAGATGTATTCGCCCGTAGAAATGTTCTAAAGTAATATGCAATCGATTCCCCTTAGAGATCAAAAACAAGTCATACGTCCAGATTCTGAAGAGTCTCCCTCTGACCCTATTCTGGCTGGCTCATTGTTTATTTAATTTCCCAGGATTTTAAACCAAGGACCTAGGACCTGAAAGTACTCGATCGATTCAGTTTTCCAACTTTGTTGAAGAATATGTTGAGTTGAGTTTTTTTTTTTTTTTTTGAGGGGTGCAGATGGTTTGTGTCGAAGATGTCCATTCACTACTCTCCGGGAGTAGTTGTCCTAGATGTGATTTTTGTGAGAGATTCGACTGAATTCGTCGCGTTGGTTGTAGTTCACAGTAACTGTTTTGTTTCCATGCCATTAAGGTGTTATATTGGAAATGCATACACAAAGTATGAATTTTAAAGTGATCACATACTGCAAGTGTTATGTCTTCGTCTGCACTTTTTGACCATCTCTCATTCATAACTCATGTTGTTGCACAGTTTTTCCGTGTAGGAATTGATCTTGACTATCGACGGACTTGAACTATAGACCTTCGGCTCAACAGTCGGATGATTACCATTGCACCACGACAACCCCACAAAGCTCGCGCAATATTTTGGAAGTAGCGATATGTTCAAGCATACATAAGGGGTCTTTTGTTAGGCATTTGCCTCAGAATATAATGAGTTGTTCTTGACAGTAGGAGAAAAACACTTGTGTAACGAAAAGTGCAATCAAAAGTTGTTGGACTCCACGAAAGCCCAAGGCACAAGAAAAACCAAAACATTTTAGATTATGTGTCAGATCAAAGCCAATCTTGAATACACAAAAGGCTCACTGTAGAACTGCGCAAAAACTGGATAACTGGTGTCATTAAAACAGTGGACACATCCACAAGACGAGGCTTGTAGGATAATTCACCCCCAAGTTCATCTGAAGTCCAGTGGGAATTGCATCAAAAGCTATCTCTCTTAAGACGAGATATGGCTTAACATCTACCCCCACAATAAAAATGTCAAAAAGCGGAAGAACAGAGCCCGGAGTGCTGGGAAAGCTTCCGGTATAACTAAGATAGATCATTCTTTCAAGTTTATTAAAAGAGTCGATAGCATATTTGCTTGATCACTTGTTCTAAAGGTTAACCGATATGTATGAGATTATGAGCAAAGTCCCATGTTTTGGTGTGTCTGATTACTGAGAATCGATATTACTGCTTGATTCTCTACTCTGCACTGAGTAGAGAGAATCAACCACCATGTCCTCTGTTTATGGCATATCATATCTGTGAACTGGCATTGCTCTAATCCACAGTACTGATCTTTCATAGACGCCTCGCTACCTATCACGGATGCACGTGCTGACTTAAACTACATTATTAAGACCTCAAAAGACTGGAAATAATATATAATAATACATTATTATTATTGTTTTTATCAACGGTCACTTAGAACTCGGAAGTTCAGAGCCTTCGCAAAACCTCTCTGCCATGATTGTCTTCCTTCTAAGTGACGCTGTTCTGGTTCATCCCGTCTAGGTCCATTCTTATACTGTCCTCTCATCTACGGAGCGACCCTCCGTCTTCCTACGGGTTTTCGACTATTTGTTCTTTGAACTGTTCGTCCACTGTCCATTTGTTCGACGTCTTCTGCCCACCTTTTGCTTACTTTCCTACATTCGCCTGTTTCTTCGTCCTGTTTTCCATAATGGATTCTCCTTAAGTTCTTGTTTTCAGGACCGAAAACTATTTTCCTCCTTCTTAGTCAAAGACCAAAAGTCAAACACGTAAAGTGTCACTGGCAATATTATGGGTTTATAAATATAGATCATTACATTCCGAAACAAAAGAGTTATTTAGAGTAGTTCCGTCATCGTGAAGAAGCACGCGGTATTCAAGTTCAAACAGGGGTCATATTTTTCTTTAATTTCAAAGTTTTTGAGCAGCTATTCGAATTTTTTTTATATTTTTTAGACAACTTCACCATCCTAGGTAGGATTCTCAAAAGTGTTCGTTCGCCAAATACGGCTTGAAAACGGTTATGTTATGGGACAGTGGCACTAAATACATGGTAGTTGCAATGCCCTACTTGGGTAAGGGGTCAAACCCTAGCAACCTGCCTCTTAGTGAATACTATATGAAAGAAATAACAAAACAAATTCATGGCTCAAACAGAAATGTTACAATGAATAATTGGTTTACGTCTGTCAACCTTGCAAAGTCACTTTTGCGTGGGCCATATAAGTTAACCATAGTTGGAACTTTACGAGAACGAGAAATACCCAAAGAAATGCGGTGAACACAAAACTGAGGCTTGTGTCTCTTCCATATAATTTTTGTTTTTTTGTTTTTTTTTGAGCTGAGATGATCCCCTCGGGAGTAATAGTTTCTCCAAGGAGGATACTCTTCCTAAGGTGGCAGAAAGCAGCACATTCACATAGTATGGGTTTTGCAGTTTCCTCGTCCTCAAGACAGAGCTGACACTCGGTTTCCGACGAGCGGTTAATTTTGTTAAGATAATATCTCAGACTACAGTGTCCCGAAAGTAGCTGACTAGTCTTCTGATATCGACTCTTTATATTTAAGAATATTAATAGAGTGTTGGTTCAGAGGCCGCATGAATCTCTTCGACTGTCGGAGTCCTTGAACACTGTTCCAAATGTGTAGGTGTGTTTTGACTTTTCCCACTTGTCTAACAGAAAATTAATCTTCGACTTGGCAATTCCGCAGAAAAGTTCGGCATCTAAGTAACTTTCGCTGAAATCTTTTCTAACGAGTTGGCCTTAATGCTCTTGTGCCCTGACATCCACCAGAGTTTAAACTTATTTCTTTTGGCTTGGTCCTGCAGGGTATCTCAGCATTCTTTAACAGATTTTGAGTTTGTGCTATACGAGCTCAACGATTTGTATGGATAAATAACAAACAAACAAAATGTGCGCTTCTTAGATACTGAGAGTCAACGTATCATTTACAAAGGGCCTTAAATCGAAAGTGTATTCGAGATTCACATTTTCAAGAACTGCATATTTATGAGGATCACTGTGACTGGCGAATCAGAATTATGATCAACGAGTCTTTACTGCCGCAAATTGATAAATTCGAGGGATAGTAGAGCATGTGGTCTCAATAGAATGCTGCTTGTGCGATAGTAGAGATTTTAAGAGTGCGTTTTCGAGTCGCCTACTGTCTTTGTCATTTGAAATGCCACAGACTCTGGAAGCTTTCGAAGACATTATCCGACGAGAGTACGAAAACTTTTCATCCGAAACTCTTTGTGAAACGACCAAAAATGCGATAAAAATAGCACAGATGGTCACCACTAATGGCGTCGTCTACTTGAACGATATCATCCCCTAGGAGTAAAGTAGAAATACCTAATTAATATTATTATTACCGGCCACTTGGAACTTCCTTTCATGTTTTGCTGTTCTGTCCCATCTCTTCCAAATCCATCTTTATAAAGGGTGGTCCAACCATAATGCACGATGTTAATTGTGAGTCACACCTTGACGTTAAGTTTTTTTGCCCAACTTGATTTGACATTTCTTTGTTTCAGTGTTTGATAAATTTAACCATGGAGAGGTACACAATTGAGCAGCGCGTTAAGATTGTTGAAGCCTTTTACGAAAATGGGCGTTCAAATCAAAATGCATTTCGTGCACTTGGTGAATTCCTTGGTCAGCATAATCGACCAAATGTGTCCACAATCGGTAGAATTGTGCGCAAATTTCAGCAAACCGGGTCTCTAGGAAATGTGAAAACACCTGTGCATGCTTGCCCAGTTCGTTCTGCGGAAGACATTGCTGTTGTTCGCGATAGTGTGGCAGAAGAGCCGTCAACCTCGACTCGTCGTCGTGCCCAACAATTGAACATCTCACGAACATCACTGATGCGAATTTACACGCTTACAAGGTTCAATTGACTCTAGAGCTGAAGCCTACTGACTATTTCAAGCGTCGTCAATACGCCGAACAGACAGGTTGAACAGACAGAAGTGAATGGTGACTTTACAAAGAAAATCATCTTCAGCGACGAGGCACATTTTCACCTTGGTGGATTCGTTAACAAGCAGAATTGCCGCATTCAGGCAAATAAGAATCCACGAGTGATTGTTGAAAAGCCGATGCATGCACAAAGAGTGACTGTTTGGTGCGGTTTATGCGCTGGCGGCGTCATCGAGCCGTACTTCTTCGAAAATTAGGTCGGCCAGGCAGTTACCGTGAATGGTGTTCGCTATCACGGGATGATAACGGACTTCTTGTGGCCAGAAATTGAGGATATGGACCTGGACGATATGTGCTTCCAACAGGATGGTGCCACTTGCCACACAGCCAACGAAACAATGGCTCTTTTGCGCGAGAAATTCAATGGCCGTGTTATCTCACGTCGTGGCGATGTTAATTGGCCGCCATGATCATGTGATTTGACACCGTTGGACTTCTTCCTTTGGGGATATTTAAAAGAAAAAGTGTACGTCAATAAGCTAAGAACAATTCAAGAGCTAAAGGATGAGATAATTCGGCACATTAACGATATTGAACCTCAATTATGTCTAAGTGTCATTGAAAATATGGACCATCGGATAGAGGTATGCCACCAAAGCCGTGGCGGGCATTTGGCCGATATTTTGTTTCACACATAATTGTCATAGATCCTTCTATCATAATAAAAAATATTTAGATAATTCTCTGAAAACTTTTTGTTTTATTTACAATTATCATCGTGCTTTTTCGTTGGACCAGCCTTTATTGTCCTCCCAACTACGGCGCGGCCTTCATGGCGGTATTTTTCCTACGCGTATTCCAGTCATTATTCGTTTGACCGTCCATTGTCCATTCGTTCTACGTGTCCTGCCTCTCTTTGTCTTCACGATTTAATTACACAGACAATGCTTGAGATTGAATAAAGTTCATCGAGTTCTTGATTGTGTAGTTTCCTCCATTAGCCTGTTCCTGACCCGAAATATATTTTCCTTCTTTTAAGTAAAAGGCCAGGTTTCACATCCATAAAGGGTCATGGTTTTATAAACGCGGATTTTAACACTGAGAGACCAAAGAGTTGTTTTGAATAACACCTCCATTGCGAAGAAGAACGTGTGGCCCGTATGCAACCTTTTATTAACTTCGATCTTTATGTCGATTTTGGCAATCAGTATGATACCCAGGTATTTGAATTCGTCCACTTTCTCAAAGCGTTTATCGATTACAGTCAGGCGCGAGGTTTGAATCAATTCAAGTCAGTCAGTGACTATATATTTGGTTTTCTCTTTATTTACATACAAGCCTATTTCCTTTCCCGCCATTTCTAGACTTTGTTTTAACTGTTTCCTCACTACCTCCCAGCAGCTCTAAATCGTCAGCGTAAGCTGGTAGGGTCTTCCCCTCTTCTTTTCTTGAAGAGATCTCATTACAAATCCCAGCAGTAAATTAAAAAGAAGTGGTGACAAGGCCCCTCCTTGTTTTATCCATTTACGTATCTTGAATATTTCCGATAAGAGATAAGACGTTTCCTACTTTTTGTATCAGTTGCATCAACTTTTTCGGGATTCCTAAAAAGGCTCAAGAGCAGTAACCGTCGGTTTGAACAATCGTGACGTTACACTCCGGTGGTACACCTAGTCAGAAAGAAAGTATAAGGAATCGATGATCGTGATACTGGCAAAGTTACACTTACTTCAAGGCATTTACCTAGTACTTCGAGGACATGTTAGACTATATATGTATTGGCACCTGAGAACCTTCTTTAAGTTGAGACGCAATTTTTAGTAAACGGACGTGAGGCTTTTTCCTTTCAAAATAAAAAATATGCCCTTCGCCTGATCGCTAGAATCGAAAGAATTGGGCGCTATATGCCCTATGTTCGGACTAGTTAAGAAGGCTTATGGGGTTTTTTAGCTAAAAAAGATGTAGAATTTTCGACTCCGTTGTTGGTCTTTTACTGGTGCGTTCGTTATATTTTAGTCATAATCGATTCAATTTCAAAGTCTTCAAGTCGTTCCTTACTTTTCGGACCCATCTAAGTTTACTACATAATGAACCTGGACTAAGTAAAAAAGGACAACTTTTTAAAGTTGAATCGGACGGATCACACAAAAAGAATAAAAAAATAATAATTCAAACAAAAACAAAGATGTTTGGGCCCCATGACTGTGATTTTTATCTCTCCACGGGTTCATTGTTCCGACTTGGAGCGACTTTCAAGTAGGTATTAATCAATGCAAATGTTTAATTTTTATTTAATTTTTTACGGCTTGAATGAGTAGATGTTCGATAACAAACACGAACAATTAAAAGGTCAATAATCCCTGCTAATAGTCCAATTTATATCAAATAAATATATATATAGTCACTAACCAATAATTGTGGTCATTTGATGGAGGAGCTTCCCATCAAGGAGTCACTGAATAGCTGCTGATTACTATACGAATGAAATCACATCTTAAGATCAAGTTTATAGAAGATAAAGGCGAATTCCTCTAATCCAAACCTAGTCGTGTTGAAACCAAATTTTAGAATTTATGTGCACAAAACTCGTTTCTATTGTTTTCATTTTCTGTCATCTCGCATCCGAAATTGTTACGTAACAAGATATTTATGGATGAGAATTAACTTATTTTCCTTTTCTGTTTTTGACTGATTAATGTACTGAAGGAGAAATTCCTAAATTAATTAATAACTTTATTTTTAGCCGGATTATGAAAAGTTGTCGGTTCTCTGTCATTTGATTCCTGATATTCGTACCTCTCCCCCAGCGACTTCTGCGCCCACGAAGCTGTTGTTTATCTATACAACTGACACATAAAGAAGCATTGTTAGCAATGTTTTTTTAGCGTCCATATGTTATAAGATTTTTATCGATTGTTTAAAATGCAAACTTCGTAGGGGCGAGAGCAGTTGTCAGAAGTTATGGCATTTTGTTTCACACCTAACCGGTATCGTAGGGAAGAGTAAGGCTATTAAATAGTAATTTATTCACAAGTCTTATGCAATTCAGACGTTGGACGTTTCTGCTAATATCTTTATAGTTTTAAGGCTTTTTGTCATCGCCCTTTTATAAGAATTGCTCATTCGAATAAAGCCTCTTAACGATTCTTGATTTTAGAAAATGCTAAAAAGTGTTTCCCTAATCGACGAAATATGAAAGAAACCTGTTAATAATATTAAATTATCGTTGTTTTGATTAATTATGATGCGTCTGAAGAATATGTGATTTTTTATAACTTAATACTAATCGTCGGCGGCCTTAGAAGTCACTAAGCATGACAGGTGATTAGGCTAAACAAAAACGTACGAAGCTACAGGGTGCGGCAGCACTAGTTGATGTGAGTTTGGCGCCAGATAGGCCTCGGATGGATGGATCAAAAATTGTTTGGTGGTAGGTAAAAAATAGATGTAAAACTGTTAGCTATAATATTGTGCAAACTCACAAGAGTACAAACAACGGCTATTTGGATACGTATTTGTTATTCGAAGTAGGCTTAGGGAAAAAGCATGTAAGTGGCAACCGCAGAAACGTAAGCTCATTGCATTCAAGCTTTATAAAAGACAGAACTACTTCCTAGATTTATCTAGCTATGACACCAAAAACGTGTTCCGAGAATTTAGGTATTTTGTGTATAAATACAAGGTATGTATAAAAAATAAGGTGACTTTTGAAATTTAGCTAAGTACATCGAATTATCGAATTTAATTTTTCCTTATGTTGGTCCTTGTCCATGTCCTCTAATATCTTGAATATTTCGTTTTTTTTTTTTTCACTGATAATGTTAGACAACTTTTTGCTATTGAAAAAAGTACATCAAAGTGCTCTAACGTACTTCAAATGTTGACTGTGGAGAAGCACTTTCAGAAAACTGAGAAGATGTTACTTACAATGTCCGCCCTGGTACTTCAACAACGAATCGCTACATAATTATCAAACATAATTTTCGAATCACTATAAGAAAAGTTGTTCAGGATGTTGCCATATTAGTTGGCTCATGCCAGCATCGCTCAGGAGCTGTTGAATGACGTGAATAACGACTCCGATTTGTGGGATGGTCGAAACCAAAGCTCAACCAATTGAATCCACCAAATGAGCCAAAACCGAAGAAGATTAAAATGACGTGGTTCATCAGGAGTTCTTACCGGAACGTTGTAATTAAGGAATATTACCTTGAAGTTATGCGCCGTTTGCGTGAAGCAATACGGAGAAAATGTTGGGATTTATGGGGAAAAAAATAATGGCTGCTGTGTCGTAATACCTGGTAACCTATCTACTTGTGCGTAATTTTTTTGCCAAAAACAATACGTAATCATATCGCAACCATTGTATACCTGGCTAGCCGCCTTGCGATTTCTCCAAATTTAAAAAGACCCATCCATGAAAGGATTGAGATGTATCGCATTTAAGGAGATAAAGACTGCAAAGCTAACCAAAAATCACTCATCGGAAGTGCCTAGAGTATTGGAAAAATGGCTGGCGCAAGTGTATTGTATCTGAAGGCGACTACTTTGAAAGGGACAAAGCAGATATTAATGATTAAATAAATATTTTTCGAGAAAAAATAAAAAGTCACTTTTTATTAAGCAGACCTAAATTACTAAACATTTTTGGTGCAAAATTAAAAAAATTACCATATTTATTGAACAAACATTGTACAGCACGCTATAAAAAAATGGATTCAGCCTAGTGGATTGGACGTAATTTCTTAAAAACTGAGGGTTTTCTGGCCAATTGGCAGTCAATTGGCATTGATCATATTGCGATCGATGCCAAAAACTCCTCCAATATCCTGGATGTCCGAACTTTCTGACGAACCAACAACGGCTCGGGCTATAAACTTGTTGCAGCTAAGAACCGGTTGCGAATTTCACGAACTCACGAAGTCAAGTAAAGATACAATAATATGACGTCTGAAAAATGTAGCAATAAACAAGATGGGATCAGCTCGCCGGGACCCCAGCTACAATTCCAAGTCTTTTATTTTAAATTTTGCAAACTTTTGCCTGGATCTTTTCAGACGGTCAGATAGGAATTTCTTTTCTTAAGTTTTCCCTACCCCCGCTTTACAAGGTAGAAGTCTAAAACGAACACGCATTTTTGTTTCATGTTGATAATCCGTCCCATAAATTCTGTCATGCACAGCTTCATGCAATAAACAGCTTTGAGGAATTTCCGGTTCTCCAGAAGCATACCTCGCGACACGTTTCAATTAATCGTTTATTCGCGAATTTCCAAACCACGTATTTTAAATTATTGAACAAAAAAATTAACTCCTAAAAATAGCCAACAATAATACTGGCGGTTTGCGAATTGAGTTCTACTTATCACTACGGTTCATGTATTTGATGGAATATATGTAAAATAATCCTAGATATATTATAATACGTGTTTGTAATTCACATTCACTTCGCGCAAGTTTGCTAATATGTATATGATATATGCGTACAGACATACAGATAGGAAAACGGTAACATCAGGTAGCAGCGGCTATGAAAACGCCTTAAGAACGTGTTTGTCACATATTAAATCAAGATCTAGGCATGAGATAGCTGTTCGCGCGTTGGGTGCTGCGTTTGCTCACGTTGCGCTCTGTTGGCGCAGGTTAGGCGCAATAAATCCGAGTTTTGGCGTCGATTATTTACTGTCGATGAAACTTGGACACACCATTATACGCCCGAAACAAAAATATAATCATAACAGTCGACTGCAAAGGTGGAATCGTCTCCAAAAATGTAAATGTTCGGCTGGGAAAGTGATAGCGACCTTTTTTTTGAGAGAGTCATGGACTTATCTTAATCGATTGCCTTCAAAAAGGAAGAACCATTGCAGGAACATAGGCATCATTACTGGACCAACGGAAGGCATAAATTGTGGAAAAACGGCCACATTTGGAGAAAAAGAAAATCCTGTTTCACCAAGACAACACGCCTTCTCACACCTCAACGGTTGCCATAGATGGATTAGAGATATGGGAGCATCGCTGGGAAAAGTGTGTAGAGCTACAAGGAGACTATGTAAAAACTTAAAAATAAATTATAAAAAAAAAATGTTTTGTATCTTTGTTAGGTCGGAAACTTTTCAGACCGCCTCAGCTTTGCAAGGTAGAAGATTAAAAAGCACCAGGAATTTTCCGATCACGTTTCCCTACAATACTCCCGAAAGACTGACAAATTTAATATCGACGCAACAACTTTTTGATGAGATTAAGGTCACATATCAAAGTCATCTGAATCGATAAGGAGCTATCCGAGCCCTTCGATGTTAATAAAAGTTTTAAGCAGGGCGACGGATTGTCAGGTAATTTCTTCAACATCGTCGTTGAAAAGATCATAAACGAAGCACTGACCAATACAAAAAGCACAATTGATTTCAAATCTGTAAATTTGCTTACGTACGAAAATGATTGATGACATGTGACAGATACAGCGAGACGTCAAAAAAGCATTTGGGGGCATTCAAACAGAAGCAACTAAAGTGGGTCTGAAAGTAAATTAGGGCCAAACCAAATGTCATAAAATTGACTAACATAACATTAAGAGGCGCAATACCTTTAGTCTTTGCCTCAATGTCACTTTTGCCAGCTATAACGTTGGAGTAATCAAGTAATCATGTCATCTTCCCTAGCTTACTAGTGGACGAACTCTTTCCGCTGCATCGTTTGGCTGTAGAAGCTCTGTCAAAAAACGCAGGTAACTCTTTACAAATCCTTATTTGTTCCAGTTCTCTCCTCGAGCCAAGAGACTTGGGCATTTTCAAAAGTAGTTGAATAGGTTTTGGATTGGTGATATACTTTTAGCTGTTAATCCATCAATAAGTTGGCCTTTTTCATTAAAAATTATGGAAATTGCATTTTGTGCCGTGCTTGTGGGATTTTTCTAGTGAACTGATTCGTCAGTATTTAGCAATTCCCCCTTTAAAATACTCAACTTCATGTCTTGATGAATGGAAACCCTGATTGGTCTCAGGAAGTTATCTTATATGAAGTAAAGAAGAGCTGATATCTTCCTTTTAATTGTAGAAGCGAAAATAGTGGGTAAACGATCATAAATCAAAGATCATTAAGAAAACCGCAAGCTAGTTTCGGAATAAGTAAAAGGCGAATGCAATACAGTACAGAGTGGCCCAAAAACACTTACTCGGTGTTATTTTCTTCTACCTTCTAAATGCATGTTACTTGCGGCAGTCAAACTCATTGATCATGGTTGATATCGCTCACCAGTAACAGTAACCGTATTCCCCACGGAAGCCTAGAAAAAGTTTGGTCCGATTACACGTCCGGCGACAATATGTGGATTCTTAGTGCCGTTGGATTGAGATAGAAATGGTCATGATGAATTTCGAGCGAAAATTGCCAACTTAGTAGTTGAAGTTCAGGCGAGCGTGAAGGTAACATAGGCATGATTACAAATTCAGACAGCACAGACATAGACAATAGCTACGAGGTACCTTAGGCCTTTTCTGCACGTATTGCTCCCGGCTTTTCGACCGCTTAGTATAGGATGATCAGCGAATCTGCGCTGAAATTCACATTGCGCTAAAATCAATGGCGAAGGTAACCTAGTATGTTCAATAAGTTCTGTCATTCGATAAGAAAAACACGGTCATATGGTTTGAAATACATTTTATTATTCAGTACATACAATACAAATTCAGTTCACTTGTTCTAGTGATTTTTACATCCAGTTGGTCCTAAAGATTACAATAAGAATCCGCGTTTATTGTCTTACGAGTTTGAAGGTAATCTACAAACTAAATTTTATTTTTCATCCCTAAAGACTGATTCTAAAACCTTCTTGGCTGATTTTTGGATAGCCTCCCTAGCCCCTTGTTTTGATTCAGGACAATGGAGATAGACCAAAGTAATAAAACAACGTACAAAAGTTGTTGAGAAAGTCGCATACGAGTATGTTTTTGTTTCAGTGTTACCGAACCCGGCACCCCAATTTGTTTTTCTGTAAACCAAAATTTCAGCCAAAACATTGCTCACACTGCCTCGTGAGATGCCTAGGGCTTACGCTAAATCTCTCTCGGTCAACCGACGATGTTGGTGTTTCATTATCATATTCTGCATTTTTGCAATATTTTCTGGTGTTGACGCACTTTTTATACGTCCTTCACGTAGGTCAACTTCAAAACTTTTATGCCCACTTTTAAATGCAGCAACCCAACTGTTCGAATCGGAGGTGAATTTGTTTAAATGCTACACCTTCTAATAATATTATTACTGCCACGATATTCAAGTTTTTCCATAATACACTACTCTGATATATCAGCTTCGAATAAAGCCAAAAAGCCAAAAAAATTAAACGATTAAACTTCTTATCAAAGTGGTGCCGACTGTTAAGCGGAAGGTCTGTAGTTCAAGTCTGTCCATAGCCAAGAACAAATTCTTATACGGAAAAACTGTGCAACAACATCAGCTGTGAATGAGAGATGATCAAAAGAATGCTGACCAAGGCGTAACAGTCGCAGTATAAGATCAACTCAAAATTCATACTCTGTGTATATATAATAGATTAATATAATATAACACCTTAATGACATGGAACAAAAAAGTTACTGTGAACTACAATCAAAGCGACAAATTCAGTCGAATCTCTAGAATCATATCTAGGACAACCACCCCCCCGGAGAGTAGTGAACGAACATCTTCGACACAAACCATCTGCTGCCCTTCCAGGTTGTAAGAGGGTAACTCTTGAACCTGCGCGAACCCTATATACATATATAAAAAAAGAAACCACAAGATTTATTGAACAAGCTAGTACGTCACGAGTATTCCACTATAGTAAAACAAAACTGACAGCCGTCGCCGAACGCCAAAAGTTGTGGCATCATCCAAAAGGGTGGTATATTTTGGACCACCTTGTAAAAGGCGAACGACCGCCGGAAGACCGGAATAGAACAAACAATACGAATGACAATAAATGTTCCTGGCCCATGAAGGAGTCAATAGTCGACAACCAGTTTTGATATCGCCCAGTGAAAGCATCGCATTCGACACGATTAAGTAAAGAGTTTTTCTATAAGAACGGGTAGATGTTGATATGGAATAAGACAAGCTGTGTGTGAGGTATTAACAAAATTCTTTTTTTGTTTGAAAGGTCCATATATTCCATTATTTATAACATATGACATCATTCAAATTCCTGCCTCGGATTGTTACGATGGCACGGATCCGAGTAGTTCATATTTCAATGACCCTTTCGCATAGATCGGGCTGAATTTGAGCGATGGCCTAGGTTATGTCTACCTTAGGCGCATCAGTCGATTGTGGTTTATTCGCGAAGACATGCTACTACAGGAAACCCCATGAGGAAAAGTCTAGCGGAGTCAACTTGGATGAGCCTGGTGGCCTATTCACGTCACCTCTGCGGGAGATAACCTTAACCCCAAATGGTTTATGGAGAATTTCAATCATGAGGTCTGCTGTGTGGCACGAAGGACCGTCCTGTGAGAACCACATGTCTTCTAATCATTAACGAACGATTGATGGTGACCACCTCACCAACGTCGTTTTCGAAAAAGTGCGGACCAATAACGCCGCCGACCCAAAATCCACACCAAATGTTAACTTTTTGAGAATGCATTATCATCTGGTGAACCTCGTGTGGGTGGTGTCGTCCCATATACGGCAATTTTGCTTGTCAACACAGCCATTCATCCAGAAATGCACCTTGTCTCTAAAGCCGATTTTTTGGCCATTAGTGGGGTCCTATTCCAAATGCTCTTAGGCACAGTCAGCAAACAAACGGCGGTGCCTATGGTCATGAACTGGGTCAATTCGATCTTATACGGCTGTAGACCTACATAAGTCCCGATGGAAAATTCGAAAAGTCTGCAAAAGGCCGGGTTCTTTTGCACGGCGAGGAATCCACTGCCTTGGGTTTTGTTGTGCACTTTTACGTACCGCGGCGATGTTCTCATCCGATCTTGCGTTCCTTGGACGTACGGATTTTGGCTGATAAATTACCAAACCTGCCTCAAATTTGGCCACCAAACGTTGAAGTTTTATTATTTGGACGAATTATCCAAGAAATTGTGGCCAATGATCCGGTTCTGGTGAATCTTCAACATTTGGTATAAAATTGTTCCCATTAAACCTGCAGACGATCCCAATATTGACCAACGCCACATACATTGACCGTTGATCGTGATGAAGATCACACAGCAAGATCACGTCGCTTTATCACGTGTTATTGGTTTCACTGTGCTATCCCTTGCATTGGCCATTTCATTCTATTTGTGCTTTAGAAATACGGCGACGGAAGCGCGTTGACAAGCTCTGTTTGGCATACTCGATCAACGAGAGACAACAGCATTGACAGAATTATTATACGAACAACGCGAATTGTGGAAGCGTTACATAGAATTTGTGTTCAGTCAGTTGTATACGAACCATGGCGCATTGCATTAACAATGGTACGAATTAAGCACGCGCAGGTAAAGTGTGTCTACAATATGAATACAAAGTTATTGGTTGTCAGAACTCTATTATCTATACCTGGTTAAATGTCATATTTCACGCTCTTCAGCGATGTGCAATGTGCTGCTCGGCCAGCGATATATACCTCCGTCCTCACCTTTAGCGCCAAACCTACGAACAGAGACGAACAAAGTCTTGCTTATAATGGAGATAGATGAGACAGAAGATTGATAAATAGCCTTCCTCACATTGAAAACTTAAGTTGAACTAAACGAGATGATGATTTCGCCAGTTGGTTAGACACAAACCTCTTTGAAACGAAAACCTTTACCAGAGGAACCCGCACACATTCTGTGAATAAAGTGCAACAACTACAAGGGGCGTTGCAGAAGATCCGAACAAGATGGCATGCCAGCTTGGCTCCGAAGTTATTGCATTTCCACGAGCTTATTGGCATTCAAACATTTTGAGCTGCGCAAATATAAACCTATTGCTGCCTCGAGTCCACGTACTATCGCGGAACAACTCACCGAGAAGGCCGTGACCACGACCTATAACCTTCTTGAATACACACCCCCGCAATAAACACAAATATTTGCCATTTCCAGCAAACTCATTCTCACGGCTCGAAACTAATTACATTCGACCATCAATTATTCGGGTCACAAAACGGACATATTATATCATATACGGCCGCCCGGCATGCACGCACCAATAAACGCTCCGGACTTGGTTCGAGCCTTCGACGAGATGTTACCACTTGCTACACTCCTTTATTCATAAGCATCGATTCGTTGCCATTCGATTCAGCACTTACCGTTGAATAATTTACGACAGCCAGGCAAATTCCACGGCACTTATGGCGCATAGGCCAGAAGAGGCTGCCCTCCGCTCAGCATTGTGATTGATTAAACGCTTATTATTCACTGTGAGAATTGTAACCAGTTTTGCGAGACGCCCGTCCGATTCCGATTCCAGAGGCCATTGCCAATATAACCCGCGGACGTTTCGGCCAGTTGGGTCATTAAAATCAGAGACTAATCAGAGGGATTTTCATTTTTAGCGTTTAATTACTCGGTGGAAGCAACTTGGCGCATTAAGTGCAATGTTAATTAAGGCCGTCATCGTGTTGGGCGGTCGTAAAAACGCAAGAGATTGGGCGGCGTTGGATGTCGGGGTGAAAATCTTTCGCGGATTCATAGGGAGGAGTAGGGATTGTTAATTTTATTTGTCGGTGGGTCGAGAGCGGTCGGAGTTGTTCCGGTTTTTATGATGGTCAGGCGCTATGTAGTTTTATGGAGTCATGAAAAGTTGAAATGAGAAACTTTGTCGGAAGGAAAAAAAGCTATTAAGATGCAGTTTTAATCTATAATCGTTTATAGTTTGGCGTTGGTTTTAATTAGGTTACGAGGACTTGAAGCCATGCGGATTATGTTGTATAGTGGTTTAAAGTGTTGGTGGTGGAGCACATGTTGGTAGGAGAGAATTGCTTAATAGAGGAATGTATTAGTAGTAAAACAGGGTTTTCAATAGCCACGAAATAATTTCTTAATTTAGTGCAAACGCACACTTAAATCTTTTTTATGCTTTTTTAATGAAAAAACATTAGTAAAGGCTGGTGCTTTAAGGGTCGTGAAGCTTACATACAAAATATGCTCCACAATTATTAAAAACTATTGTCGGAATTCTAAGTCGGTAGCCGCAACTTTAGGAGCGTTTTCTCCAACTTTCGGTCGTAATAAACTTCTCACCAGGCAGGCTGTGCGGGCTACGGTGGTTAAATTCGAGTCAAATAAGTCGATTCGACGCCTTTCGAGGGAAACCTTTAGTTCGCATTGTAGCGACCTTTCCGTAAAAATCTTGACCTACACCCTTAATCAAACCCGAAATCAAACTGAAGCCTCTTGATCACGTGAAACTTCTTCGTTTGGGCTCTGCAAAAGTTTGAAGAAAATCTTGAAATTAATTTTAAAATCATCTTCAGCAATGAAGCTCATTATGGCAATGTATGCATTATTGGTCAGCACATTGCCTTACCATTGCATCGACAAATAGTGACCGTACGGGGTGGATTTCATACCGATTCCATACACAGGGCCGTGAGTCCA
Organism: Merodon equestris; assembly: GCA_958301585.1. Classification (NCBI taxonomy): domain Eukaryota; kingdom Metazoa; phylum Arthropoda; class Insecta; order Diptera; family Syrphidae; genus Merodon; species Merodon equestris. The sequence goes on along the minus strand of OY284413.1, from coordinate 215,205,225 downwards.
TATAGGCAAATCAAAAAAATCGATTCGACCTGCTCTGTGAATTAGTATTTCGTGAATACATGTGGCGCCAAGAATATGGTCTACAAATGTATATTTCCCCGAGAAAATGCACTCAGAGTTCAAAGAGTTCGAAAGCGACGACGACAAATTCGTGCGATTCAGGCCATTCACTACGGTGCGAGCTAAACGAGAGGGTAGTACCTGTACTCTTCTTCCACATCCTGCTCACACCCAACAGCAAGCAGAAGAGGCTAAATGAGGAACAACACGCCGCGTCAAACTGCGAAATGCAGCCTGGATGTATTAAGTGTGCAAAGAACAATAGGAACAAGGAATGTGACCAAAACAAGATCACGGACAGAGAGTAGCTCGGGTGCGTGCTCTGTAGGAATCGGAGACCCCCTGCAAACAAATCTGGCTCATAAGAAGAAGTCTGAGGAGAAGCATCCCACAGTCATCTACAAACACCAACCGTCACATCCCAGATAACCGACGCCCAAATGGCGGAAGGACAGACGATACAAAAGTCCATGACCGTCTCCAAAACTCAAATGCCTGTTTCTAAAGCGCCGAAGACCTTGCATTCCAAGGTCAGACAAGCCATCTCAATAGCAGATCCATAAGCAGGCGACGCGAATAGAGAGAATCTATTCGTTTCTGCCGGATCAGCGCAGCAACAATCATCAATCAACTACCAATGCTGGTAGATGGTTAGGTTTTTTTTTTTTTTTTTTTTTTTTTTTTATTGGTGGAGGCTTCTGCTATCTGTTGGAGCACTCAGACACAAACACTGGTCCATTGTACTGCCAGACAGGCCGAGCAGGGACGCCGTGAAATAATCATTCGATGGCGTTGGTGTTATCGGGATCCGAACTCGCTCACCTTGCGTCAGCGGCCGACACACTACCCACTGCGCCACGGCGCTCCCTATGGTTAGGTTAGGTTAGGTTAAAGAAGGGGAGTGTGATGGTTGAGCATCACTTCCTCTCAGAGGCCAAATTTTTGGCCCGGCAGATCCCGAGTTCCTCTTCCGAAGCGTCGCTTCGATGGGACAGTCTCCTGTGATCACTGCGACGAGCATACGAATCGAGTTTTGATCCAGCGCCAAGAGCTTCTTTGTTTTTTTGATATTGAGCTCTGGCCACGATGATATTTTCGTGTGGCTGTCGTTTCTTGTAAGCCAGGACAAGTTGGCTTCTTTTATAATTGTGTCATTTATGATCCTGTATAATGATCGATGGTTGCAATGACGTGTCCGCTTCGTTGAGGTCCATTTCAGACCCTTGCCTGGCCTCTCCTGGCCGTTCCCTGCGATTGAGCTGTAGCCCGGGACCCAGCAGAGTTTGACTTTGTGGTGTCTTATGGACTTCAGTGAGTCGCGGCATTTCATGACAGCATTTGATCTCGTTGTACAGGATCTTATTGACTCCAGTGCAGCCTGGCTGTCTACGAAAATAGTGATATCCGATGGTGGGATATCAGTTACCTGTAAGTGTTTGGCTGCTTTCTCTATTGCTAGTATTTCCGCTTGGAAGACGCTGCACAAATCATGGAGTCTAAATGAGTCCTGTTTGTGCAGGGTATCAGAGTAGAACCCGGCCCCAGTGCCTGTGTCCATTTTCGATCCGTCGGTGAAGAGGGTAATCTCGTGGCCGTTGGTCACGGCGTTTGATAGCCACTCTTCTCTATCGGGGAAAAGGGTTGGTATTCTGAGAGAGATATAGAAGTCATTTTGAGGGGGTCGTAGCTGCGAGGCTACTAAAACATTGTTTCTTTCCCAGGACATCTATTATTCTGTGTGGATAGTGCTTAAAAATCCTGACGGTGATAAATTGATTAAGATTGAGCCGTACTTTTCAACCTGTTGCATGTCGAAAGCGCAACCAGAAACCCAAAATCCGCTACATTTCTTATAAAGTAATGAATTCGAAAACATCTACCAAACGTCACCGGAAACGGGAGAGGTTAGCAGCATACACATTAACTATGAAATAAACAACTTGAAGCTAACGTAGATGTCTATAATATTAGGCTTTATTTAATAGAAAATTTTATGCCATTAATGCATAAATATAAATCTGGGCATATGCGTGCCATGGCTAGCTCGAATGAAGCGCGATCATGAAGTTCAATTTTCGAGAACTATATCGAGCAACTGGAGCCGTGTATCAGCAATAACACGGTAAATGTTAACATCCGAATCGTCCAATGCTTCTGGTTTACGGGCATAGACTAGTGACTTCACATGTCCCCAAAGAAAGTAATCTTAAGGTGTGAGAACCTCTGATCGTGAAAGCTAGTGTACAGGTCCATTACGCGAAATTATTCACTCAGCAAATGTATTCCGCAATAAATTGATGGTGTCGAGTTCCATGTGGCATTTTGAGCCATCTTGTTGAAACCAAAGCTCTGTCAGGTTTATATAATTTTTTTTTATAATTCATGCAGGTTCAAGAGTGTACGCTCTTATGGTGTTTGTCACACAACCTGGGTGGAGTGGAAAAATGGTTTGTGTCGAAGATGTTCGTTCACTACTCTCCGGGGGTGGTTGTCCTAGATAGGATTTGAGAGACTCGACTGAATTTGCGTTGATTGTAGTTCACAATAACTCTTTTTGTGTCCATGTCACTCAGGTGTTATATTGGAAATGCACACACAGAATAGGAATTTCGAAGTGATCTTATGCTGCGAGTGTTATGCCTTCGTCAGCACTTTTTGATCATCTCTCATTCACAACTGAGGTTGCTGCACAGTTATTCCATATAGGAATTGTTCTTGACTATGGACGGATTTGAACTACGGACCTTCAGTTCAACAGTCGGTAATGATTACCATTGCACCACGTTCACCCCCAATGAAAAAGTCAGAAATCATATTTCTATAGCGCTTTCTATTGACGGTAACATTCTGGCCTGCATCTTCCTTAAAAAAATATGGGCCGATGATTCCAGCAGCCCATAAAGCACACCAAAAGGTGAGTTTTGATGAGTCTCTTTGTCAAGTGGAAAAAATCGCAAGACCTGCACTTTTGGAACAGCGTTCGAGGATGAGTTTCATAAGGTCCCTGAACAAACACTATAAGAATTTTCTTAAATATAATCATCTTAACAAAATTAACCTTTTGTCTGAAACCGAGTGTCGACTCTGTCTAGAGAGGAAACGGCAGAGCATATTCTTTGAGAGTGTTCTGCCCTCTTCCATCTTAGGAAGCGTATCCTCCTCAGAGAAATCATGACTCCCTCCCAGCTCCTACGAGGGATATCTTCAACTTTATTAAGAAGATAGAGGGCTCCTCGTCTAATCGGTCGCAGTGGTCTATGCTATTGTAAGCACTAGCCTCCTAATAAACAAAAATGCAATTTGCATGTGTTGTTCTGGCACTAATATATTCACCGTAAGATGGCAAAAGTTTTTTACCACAAATCAACTTTCAACTATCATATTGACATATAAACAATGCTGTTAGTTTGAGAACCGAACCACTAAAACAACACCCTTTGAATGCCACCTTCCTCCCCTTTCAATGGGAACGTGTTAAACGAATTGACAAGTGAATGATATAGTTAAGCAGACGATGCCAGACAAACGACATCACGATACCATGAACGGGTACCAAAACGCGACAATCGACGCACTAAATAGATAGAAAAGTAGACTCTTGTCAAGACTCAACATTTGGAACAGCGATTCACTGACACACAAAACTCAAGAAGTCAGTAATAAAAAATCTCCAACAGTTGATTAAGGAAAATTACAGGATATCCGTAAGTTTGCATTGGAACAATAGTATTCGTGCTGTAAAATCCAACAGCGCGAGTATGTTCCCGCAAATAAATAAAATATTTAGGAAAAACAATCAGGACGACATTTAGAATCTGAAGCTTCCGAAAACATCAGAAAATGAAGGTCTGCTACGAACAGTTAGCATCGACCCAGAGAGATGGCGACTTTTTCGTGATCGAGGATCCTCAGGAGAAGGTGGCGACAGTAGGAGCTGTCTTTCAGGAAGTGTACAAGATAGTATTCGCCCAAACCACGACCTGGAGAACAGTGCCTTGCTTCATCACTTCTATCTTCAAAGTGATATCGATCATTTGTGATCAGAGAACCTCGGTTTTACTAGTTTCAGTGACAATTTCATGGCAAACAATGCCGCCGCCAGTGAGGGGCGTCGGTCTCCAGAAGATCTCCAGATGATTTTCGAGTCATTGAAAAAAAAAAACTTCCATAGGAATCGACGGTGTTGAATTCAATGATGTGCTCCGGCACTTCTCCCCAATGGCTGTAGAAATGTACACCATCCCATTCTGGAAGACAGCGGTTTTGCAACCAATCCCCCAGGGAGTAAAGGCGCCTCTAACCCGGCAAATCTCCGATAAATAAGTCTTCTTCCGAGTATCAGCAAGATGGTAGACAAGATGGTCCATAGAGCCCTGTCTAACTGGGTTAAGGACAATGAAATCATTTCGAACAACCGAATTGGTTTGAGAGTGGTGCATAAGACTTTTCATGCCGCGTCGAAATCGTGATGGATGTCGAATGGAACAAAAGCAACAACCAAAGCACGAGTTCCTGTCTGAATGGCTTGGAAAGACCTTTCGACATCGTTCGGTTAGATGGTCTTTATTACAAGCTCAGTCGGCTCGGCATATGTGAACTACTGCTATATAAAATTTTTGACATTTTAACCGGCAGAAAGTTCGTTGTGAAAATTTCCAATGTGACTTCTTCCCAAACATTTGATACTCGTATTAACAATGGACTGGAGCAGGGTACAGTAAACTGGCCGATCCTTTTTAGCATTTACTCGTACCTGAATGATGTGATAGCTTTTCTTCACCATTCAATAGAATAGACGAACGATTGAATTGCATTGAAGATCAACTTCCAGAAATCAGAAAATATCTAATTCAGAACGTTTCTGCCTAGGGCCTATCGGTACACTAGAAAAAAATTGCGCAGGTTCTCAACTTTTGAACCGGACAGGCGTTGACTGGCAAAACAAAGTGTGGTTAGAAGTCTTCGGCTAGACCCGTGTCTATATTTTGATAAACATCACAGCGCTTTCACTCTTACAAGATGTCTGTTTCGTAGCAACCAACTTGATTTTAAAGTTAAGGTAATCTATTACATGACCTTAATCAGACTCATACAATGAGGTCCTACACAACAGGGCTTTGATTTTAAGGGTGGACAATTTTCTGATGAAACTGATTCGGTGTCGCAATGATTTGGGTCAATAACCTGATCTTCGAGTTTTACTACCCCAACTGTCTGTACTACGAGAGGGTATGCCTTAACTGCTTGTTGGCTTGTGGGCTGAGCCAGGATGAATTGGCGTTTCCGCTTATCTTCCACATGGGTAGCAATTCCGTAGAACGGCGATTCCTCTACAGACCCGAAGTCGAGCTCTGCGATCAGGTAGATCGGTGCCGCACTCAAATCGGACCGCGTTAGTGATGGATTTTAATAATGCAGACTTCTGCGCCAGGCCAGTGGCAGATTTGCATAGGTTAGGGTAGTTTAGGTTAAGCTAAGGCATGCTGGGATTAAGGTTAAGATTAAGTCAAGTCTAGTTTTAGTTTTAAATAAAATAGTATATATGTACAAATATGTTATTGTATATATACATATATATTTTAGTTAAGCCAAAGTTAAGCTGGTTTTAGCTAGTTATAAACTTACTATAAATCTGATGCTGTTCTTTATAATAATATTTTCCTTCTCCTGGATTGTTAACCTCCCCTAATTATTATTATTACGAGTATAAATTAAACAAACATAAAAGTTTGTTATTAAGCTTTCATCTATACCTGTTAGTTGTGTTGACAGTTTTGTGTGCCTTAAATCTATATCAGAAGTATTTCTGTCATTTGTCCCGACTTCGGCTTATCGGCATGGAGCCTCAGTTTTTCTTTAAACTCCGTCTGTATCCTCTGTATCCACTTTTTATTCTCCTCAAATATTTGCTTATTGCTATCTCCTCGTACTTGTCAACATTCTACGGCTAATCTATAGGCAATATGTATAAAAGAGTCGAGACTCCGAATGCCTATTATGAAGACGCGCCGCTGTCACAGAAAAATGTCGAAGTCCATTATTATTCCATTTAACTGCTGCAGAATCCCCTTCAACTAGTGGAAGGGGATCTAAAACAGTTAAAAATAAAGTTTATCTGAATTTCTGTTTATAACTACTATGTCCAATGAGCCATCAAATCCCCATTTACAGACCAGCTTTAGAGGAGAAGAGGGTATTCAAACCTTGCCATAATTTTTAATTGGTTTCTTGCAAAATCAACTCTTGCCTTGACTAACCTCCTGCCCTTGCAACTAATTCATTCTGGCTATAAGTCATTTCTGACTTTCATTATTATCTAATAGCTTGGTATAACGCTTAGGCTTCTAAAGGAGACTCGTATTTAATATTAACGTATTTATTATTAGCTGGTGATGATTAGGAAACAGCAAATGATAATTCCTCAGCATTCACAGTTTGTACTAATTTGCCAACCCTTTTTTTTTCCTTAGTACAAGATTGAGTTACTTGAATTCTTTGTGAGGTTTTCCTCGTTTTGGGGGCACTAGCTTCTGGTAATACCAATATAACGTTGAAATACATATATACATATTTACAACATCCATTAGTTTGAAATTATAGGGTGTGGTTACCCTATATTTTCTCTAATTATCTTCTGGCTCCGGCTACTTGATCTCCAATAATAATTAGCCACCTTTAGTAGAAACAGGTTAATAGATTTCGTGAGACTCTTTTTGACCTTCCAAGCCATGAATCAGCATTTTTAATTGATAAACCAAGTTGAAAAAAATACATAAGGCAGTCGTAGAAAGTTGAAACTCTCAAAAGTTTATCCTTACGCTATTCATCGTGTGTTTTTTTTAAATTGTTCAATGATATAATGATATTATAGAAGGAAAATGAAATTATTAACTTTTGTTTACTATCGTGCCATGTCGAAGACTATTTTTGGCCAATCTTGTATGAACTTGATTGGTGTCTGTGATATGTGTACTAAACCTGGAATGAATTTCAGTCTGATCTCTCAATAATTCCGTGTTTTATTTAAATACAAAATTATGAGGGTTCTATTGAAAAACGAGCAAATGATCAAATTATGAATTAGGCTAAGAGCGGAGTTTGCCTACATACCACTAATTACCATACATTCCTCTAATTACCAGCAATCTAACGTCATATAGTATTGTATCATTAATCAAACAATCAGAGTGCTGTTAGTCATCTGAAACACCAGATTTCTTGAAGTACTTTTGGAAAACCAAAAGTCCCTCGACACTCACCACATTTCATGCTTACAATTTACGTAAGCGCAAATGCCCCACACTTGTTAGTCTGTTCCTCGTTTTTTGTTTAGATCTCGGTGCTTGTCTCACTTCGGCTTCGAATAATAAATCATATTTAAGCCAAATCTCATAAGATGGCTCAAAGTGAGTTAATTTCCTATTCAGTTTTGAACCTGCCGCTTAGTTGTTCAGTCGGCCATGGGAATTCGTGGTTTAATATTCGTTTGTATTGGCATATTGTGTGAAAATAAATATTGGCATGAAGTATTGTCTCATCAAGTTCAAGGCCCATTGGGTAGATTGGTGGATTCGAATGTTAACGTTCCCATACCTCAGATTATTAAGTATGAGCAGCCAAGTCCACAAAGAGAGTATTATCGACCAGAATATAAACAACAACAGGAGAATCTGAAGCAACTACTGAATGAGCAACAGCCTAAGCACCAGGAACTTCATGTTGCACCTTGGCAACAGCATCAACATCAGCAACAATTACAACATCAATCGGAGCAGAGACAACGCCATCAAGTTGTTCTAGTCTTTCCTGCTCACCGAGGTGACCATAAGGAAGTGCTGCAAAGTCGGCCAAATTTAGTGACACTGTTTCCAAGTGATAACAAAAATGAGAATTCGTAAGTGGATTTTAGTTAACCTATTTCCTTCATCTAGCTTGAATAATTTACTAATTTCCTAAAGGTTGCGAAACCGAAATATCAAGGTTCAGATCCAAAGGACCAAGGCACCGCCAGGTCAACGCCAAGTTGCTAAGAATGGTTTTATTGAGAAACCATCTGTTGTTCGCAGTCAACCCGCTACTGTGTCGGAACCTTCCATCGTGAAAAATACATCTGACCAAAATCTCTTGAATACTGATACTAAGCAGCTTGAAACCGTTGAGTTTTCTCTTACGGAAGACCTTAGCGAGATGAATAAAGATCAAAGTGGTAGTCTCCCTACAACACAAAAGTAAGGACTTACATCATGGTGAATCTTGACTCATGGTAACATCTTATTTTAGGGTCTTCGAGGATCTCATAATAACAAAAAAACTCGATATTAGGACACTGAAAACTGCTGTGGGTTAGATGTCAATATCAACGCACTATGAATTTTTTTTCTTGTCTTGCAAATAAAAATATTTATTATCCATTTCTATTTTTTTATTAAAAAATTCCACTTTTAACCAATGGCCCTATGTACGATTGAGGCAGAAGCCGTCTATGGTTTACTGTAGTAGTAACGGTGATCCGGCGCTTTTCATTTTGATTCGCTACAAGAGATCGCCAGATTGGAATAAATTTTTAACGCGAGAGTTCCGGACGTAGTGAAGGATCGTTGATCATACTAAAATAAATTTATGTTTAAAATGAACCCCTCAAATTGTCTGGCTTTGATTTTGCACCCATTTTGGTGAGTTGGAAAGCAGCACTGCAGCCAAAGAACGTCTCTTCTCAGATCGCCTAGCTGGTTCAAACCTTAACCAAGTCCGCGGCATTTTAAATTACATGGGCAGACAACTAGACCTTATTTCCACCACTGACCCAACTGACTCAGTCTCAATGTATCCGCTATCCCTATCAACCGTCGACTACTGGTCCCCACCCCCCTTCTTCTCTCGTTTTTTCACAACACCCCTCCCCTGCTCTCCCCTTACTGTTCATTTCTCACGACTTCCATAAAGCCAACTTCCGTCAAATCAATACGAGTAAATATCTCAATAGTTTTCCTTTTAATTTCGACAATCTTACCGTAAATGAAGCCATATCTATATTCTACCAAAAAATATTTAATTCTATCTGCCTTCACCCCTTTTCTCGACACAAAACGTCTCTCACCTCACCACAGCTTCCGCTCTTTGAGAAACAAGTTGAACAAGCTCCGGACAATTTTCCTTCGTACTTAATCCCCAAATGAATTTTCTAACTATTTCGGCATTTACCAGCATTTCGTAGAGCTTTCTAGCTCTCCTTATCAACACTTCTTAGTCGAGATGCAAAACAAGTTTACACTACACTACTACAAAAGAAAATCTGATGGCTACCCAAATTCTCTCTCCTTCAATGGTGAAACTTCCTATGATCCTCATACCATCGCCAACCTTTTTGCCACCTGTTTTAATCAATCTTTTATCCATGACTTCTTTGCGCCCGATCCTACTTATTTCTACTATTTACCAAACTTCTTCTTTGCACCATTTTTCCCTCGTAGTATCCACCCCGATATCATCGGAAAAAGATTAAAGCCACTTAATGATGAATTCACTCCGGACCCCGACAGCCTCCCTGCCATATTTAAAAAAAAAAAGTTCTTTCTCCCTTTCTCTACCTCTCTCAAACCTCTTTTATAACACCTATACACACAAAGCTAGGTCTAAAACCACAAACCTTATTGAATTCGTATCCTTCAGCCTTAGAAAATGGCAAGGAAGTCGATGCTATCTCAACTGACTTCGGTAAAGTCTTTGATAAAATTTCTCACAGATTAATGCTCTTCACACTGTCTTCCCTTGGCTTTGAAGCCATCTTATTAAAGTGCATATCCTCTTACCTGGAAAACCGCTACCACAGCGTTCTACTACTACAAATCTGCCCCCTCTAGCCCCTTCCTTGCATTCTCCGGTGACCCCCAAGGCGTTCATTTAGGTCCGCTTCTTTTTATCCTTACCATTAACGATATTGAAATGGTTATTAAACATTCCTACATCTTACTATAGGCCGACGACACTAAGATCATCAAGATCATTTCCTCAGATCATGACCCTTCCCTTATTCAGTCGGACCTCAACAGTTTTTCCACCGTCTCTACTTTCTCCTTAATTAACCCTTTTTTACCATTCAGGTGATCCGCGATCTTGGCGTATTATGAGACCAAGAACTCAATTTCCTTGCATTTATTATCCATATAATTCTTAAGGCCAATTCGGCACCACCAATTCTGGTCTAAAGAGTTTTCCTATCCCTCCGTCACTCGGTCTATTTATACTTATAACCTATTCTCGAATACGCCTCTCTAGTGTTCCTTTCACGAAATTCGCCCATTGCTACGAATGGTAGCTGAGAATTTAGCTGAACTTGACAAATTTTACGAAAATACTTCAGCATGCATGAAGCCATATGAGGATTGAAGAAGTGAACACCAACTCGTCGTACGTTAGCTAATTGAGCTCTGCAACAGTTAGAAGCGGATCCAAATTTTAGCCAAATAATCATATTCAGTAATGAAGCACATTTTTAGTTGATCTGCTTTGTGGAAATTTAAATTTTTTCCATATACGAAGAGAGCAATCGACGGCAGTATCAAGAGTCTTCAATGCATCCTGTAAAACGTACTGTTTGTTATGAGTTTTGGGCATGAGGCATCATTGGACCGTAGTCTTTCGAGCGCTACAGAGCGATGATAACCTATTTCTTATGGCCCAAATTGAACAATATGGATCTAGGTGACATGTGGGTAAGTAATCATATTAATTGTTTTGTTGAATAAACTAAATAAGTCGGTAAAAAAATATGGAAAAATGCATTTTCATTGCACTCAAATTAAAAACAATTTTTTGATCAAAAGTGCTCAAGAACGAACAAAGCTTTCTGACAAATGTCATATATGTCACAGCTTATGGTACAATAGATGTATTAATCTTCATTTTGGGCTTGGAGTATCAGTACTGATCTGGGGTATCAACATAAATCTCTAAACTTAGAGCAATTAATTTATTCTAGAACTTTATGACATGGAAACAAAAGAGTTACTGTGAACTACAAGCAACGCAAATTCAGTCGAATCTCTCAAATCCTATCTTAGACATCCACCCCGAAGAGTAATGAACGAACATCTTCGACGCACCCTCTCCAAATTGTGTTCATTATAAAAACAAAAAAAAAAACTACATTTGAATAATCAACAAATGCCATATTTCATCTTTCGAACATATTTTCGTGTCAGGAAGGTAAATTTCTGCTAATATTTTTAGTATTGTCATCAAGCCACGAATTGAAGAAGTAATAAGGAAAACTTGACAACTGATTTGGTGCATTTTGGAGCATATATTTGCTAGCTAAAATGCATTTCACGATTGTCTGCATAGGAAAGATCTTTAAGGACAAAAACATTAAACTTGGTGCCCAAAAGTTTTTTGGAACCACTGCTCATCCTAGTCCAATTCATCAATAATACGTCAGAACAGAAGAAAAAAACAAGATGGGATCAGCTCGCCGGGAAACAAGCTGTCAGGTCTTCTACCTTGAATTTTGTAAATTTTCACCTGGATTTCAGGAACCATAGTAGATTGGATTTTAACACCAGTCGCTATCATGTAAAGGCTGGGCCAAATACAAGTTTCTTTTTTTATAAATGCAATAAAATAAACAAAATTATTTTTTTTCATGTATTATGGCTTTATTAGTAAGAACAAACATTCCCATTAATTTAGAAATACAATGTCGTTCAAGTAGCTGCCTCGGCTAGCTTCGCAGTAGCGCATTCTCTCACCCCGATTTTCTAAAACCTTGTTGATGATTTCGGGTTGTCGTTCACGGATTTCTTGGATGAGTGCTTGAATCGTTTCCAGATTGTTGGCATAACATCGGTCCTTCACGGTTCCCCACAAAAACTCTCTATAGATGCATTGGCTTATCGACAATAACGTGCGGGTTTTCCGAGCGGGTTTGTTACCGTAGCCGCCGAGATGAAAATTCACCTCGTCAGAAAAGATAATTTTTCGCCCAAAATCGTTGCCCAATTCAAGCGATAACGAAGCGGATGGTCGCGCACCTTCTGTTGCTGAGTCAATTGGACCTTGTAAGCGAATAATCCTCCGAGATCTTTGTACAGAAGCGTAGTAAATGGAGGGCGGGAGGGGCGGAGCGCCCCGGGTGTCTTTTATCTTATCTTATCTTTTGTAAATAAAGTCCATCGACGTGTCGCCCTCAACGATTGACTTACTCATTTTTTGTTTTTGCTTTATTTGGTTGGTCCCACACGTAGGTGTGTCGACAAGAAAAGTAATTCTCGGATCGTTCTTAGATACGGTTATTTTTCCCCGAACTTTGTACTGCGGTTATGAAAAGCATGCTCTTATTTGTTTTTCTTTTTAAATCCTTTCCATCGTCGCGTCGCATCGGTCACCGTCAACGATTGACTTACTTGTTTTTTTTTTTTGCTCTATTTGGGTGGTTGTTAAGCTCTATTTTTTTTAATGCGGTTTCTATCATCTATGTATGTACATATGTAGCTCTTGGAGTTCTTTTTATTATTTTGGTTTTTTAGTGCACATGCACATTGTTCTGCATTTGTTATTGACGTTCTTATATCTGCTCAACAATCTGGGAATTTTAACTATTCAACATGAGGCGACCCGGCAAATAAATTTTGATGACGCTATCAACGAACTTTCTGCTTTAAAAGCTAGGAAGAAGACGTTTTAAGTTTCTACAAGTATTATAATGTGTATATTATATTAATGTTTGTTCTGTTTTTTTTATACAATGTGTATATGTACATACATATATTAATTTTTATTCTGCTTTTTTTTTATGCGTATTATGTGTACCTATATATTTTTGTTCTTCTTTTTTTTAAATTTCTTATTTGAATTTAAATAAAAAGTCATAATATATGGAATAACGGAATTTCATTTATTTTACTGTTTTTCATTCTGGGGGTGACACCATAATTGCCGCCCCAGGTGCCACCTATGTTAGCTACACCACTGATTCTCCTCAGGCTAGTGCGCGAAATGTTGAGCTGTTGAGATCGATGGCGAGTTGATGTTCGTGAATTGAGTCTCACATTCCCGCCCGCAGTAGCCACGCCGGGAACCATGAGTGTTGTCCACTAGCATACTAGTCTCACGAACTTTGTGCACAAACTTGCGTACAGCTGTCGCGCTGGGTGCTTCATTTCGGCCAAAACTTCTGTTTAAAAGACGCACTGTTTGGGCTACACACCACTCAATTTGGAAATAAGTTTTGAATATTTTCCAACGTTCGTCAAGTGTAAAGCGACTCATTTCGTTCCGCGGAGGTATGATACTGATTTTCTGTCTGGATTTCTGCGGGAAAGAGTTATCAGTGTCAAAATAACCTATGAAAAAAAACCACTAAAACTCTATAACACAGACAAGTTTCGGACTAGTCGGCACATTTGGTTTGATACACTCGTCTGCGTAGGGACTGACGGACAGACAGGAAAGCCTTTGCATAATTCTTCCCTCTCGCAGCTGTGTAAGGTAGAAGACTAAATTCGATATCAGACTTGTATACCGCTCTCTAATGCCCGTTATGCTGTTGCAATCTTCATCTTCGAAGAAGAATGTGCCAACAATATGCAACTCCAAAAACTAGACTAAACAGTCGCACTCTGAGCAATGAATGGCCTTCCTACGTTTTAGTGAAGGCTTTCTGAACAACAAATACGGCAATTTTGCTTATTAGCATAACCGCGATTGATGCATTATTGCGACTAAAATTTCTTGTCGAAATTCACACGGACATTTCCGGTATTTGCCACAAATTTTTAAACATTTTAATTAAACCAATGCAGTTTATATTCAAATAACTCTAAAATAACGAATCTTTGGCTCATCCTTTATTTACTGAATTCCATTGAATTTTCTTAAAATTAGTTGTTGTATTGTTATTCATCTATTCCTAGACTACGGGAGATTGAAGTCAGTTAATGTTGAGATAATGAATAAAAGATTGATTACCTCATAATTGCACGTATTTTTTATCATCAAAATAAAACAAACCTGTTTACCAGCCATTCAACTTCCAGTTCTTCTTTTTTTTAACTTATGAATCACAGTGTGGCATGTACAGTATGGCCTGCATCGCCCAATCTTTTATTTTGGCTATAAATTATGTTAAATAATGTGTAATTGATTTGGATTGAGACAAATGACGGGTAATTATAGAAGGTAAACACTACTTGGCAATAGTGAATAAAATATAAAATTTTGATAACTTGAAGAGAAAATATGTTTCATTCGTTCTTTCAGTCTTTAGTTGTACCATATATGTTTTGTGTCCATTTATCGGACCTTATGAAAGCATTTTATTACTGAAGGTCGAGCAAAGCAAAGGCTTTTAATTTATTTTTTATTTTAATGCTCCAACTAGCGCAGCGCCACCGGAAATATAATAATATCTGCTTCAGCTTGTTCCTTCTACATCCGCTTATATTTATATAACTTCATATGACAACAAAAGAACAGGGATCACCGTAGGTATGGAATTCGGTAGATATGGAATTATTTTGTGCAAACATCACAGGGATGTCCCCAATTGTGGAATTCGGTGTTATTTTGTTCAAACAGTGGGTATGTAAGCGAGCAATTTTGTTTTCCTTTATTGGATTTTTATCCGAACTGGAAATAATCGATTATCATTATTTTGGACTGCCCCTCGTATACAATAAGCAGTGGTACCGCTAGTCTGTCTAGAATCACATTGGTCTAAATAGAAAAATATGGAACCAAGCCGTAAAGGCGCACTCTCTTCTGTTAAAGTATTTGGGATAGTAAGCCCCGGAGATCTCGTCATCGCTTTTGCAATGTGATCGAGTCAGCTCTATCAGAAAACTGTCCTCCCATCAGATCCTCGCCCTATTGTATATGGCCTCGTTCGGGTAAAATTTCATATACTCTGATCCGGGTGTCCTATGTAATCCGAGACAAGTCCTGAATCATAGTCACAATTACATTGGTCTTCAACTTCCAGTTATCACAACACTTCTGATTTATTTTCGAAGTCACGCTGCAGAAGAGTAACAATAGCCTCAATCGTTATACCTGATTTGCATGTAATTAAATAGTCTGCGTACGCTATTGAATGGTGAAGAGGATTTACTAATCGTAAACGTTAAAAAAAGATCGGATTTTTTTGCGTCTCGGTATTTGTTGAATTATGTTTGGTCACCTTTTTAAAATGCTGACATGCCTTCGTCAGCCTCGCAGTACAAGATCACTTCAAAATTCATACTCTGTGTGTGCGTTTCCAATATAGCAAATTAATGACATGGAAACAAAAAAGAATACTATGAACTACAGCCAACGCGATAAATTCAGTCGAATATCTCGAGTTCTATCTAGGACAACCATCCCGGAGAGAAGTGAATGAACATCTTCGACACAAACCATCTATACCCCGTCCAGGTTGTGTGACAAACACCATAAGAGCGTAACTCTTGAACCTGCACGAACCCTATTAAAAAAAAAACCTTTTTTAAATACAGGAATGATGACCGAGTTTTTCCAGTCTTCGGGAACCATTCGGGTACCATCGGACCACCCTCGGTCCGATAAGTACTTAGCCTCACCGCCCGATGGCGCCAGTATCGCAAGTGTAGTACATTCTAGTAGACGGCTACTGTCGAAATTTCAGCCGGATCGGACTCGTAATTTTGTTTTGACCGCGTGTGGAAGCGGGAGTGTCCCCGGATTTAAGAAAAATGGAAAAAGATCAATATCGGTCAGCGATTCGATTCTTGTTTGAGGAAGGGAAATCGCGCAGCGAAATCAAAGAGCGTTTGGATGCTGTGTACGGTGACATTTTTCCTTCGATGCCGACCATCAAAAATTGGTTTAACGAGTTTCAACGTGGTCGCACGTCGATTTTTGATGAGCCACGTCCAGGTGCCCCAAAAACGGCTACCACGGAGGATAACGTGACAAAAGTCCACGATCTCGTATCGACAGACCGTCGATTGAAGGTGCGCGAGATAGCTGAGATAGCCTGCATGAAATTTTGGGCATGAGAAAGCTGTCGGCGCGATGGGTGCCGCGTTTGCTCACTCCGGACAACAAGCGCAACCGTGAGACCACTTCAGAGCAGTGTTTGACGCTGTTTAAGCGCAATCCGAAGGAGTTTCTGCGTCGTTTCGTGACAGTCGACGAAACATGGATCCACTGGTACACACCAGAGACCAAGGAACAGTCGAAACAGTGGACTTCACCCGGCGAACGTGCTCCGAAGAAGGCGAAGACTGTCCCATCGGCCGGAAAGGTGATGGCCACCGTTTTCTGGAATTCACAAGGTGTGATCCAAATCGACTACCTGGAGAAGGGCAAAACGGTCACAGGGCTGTACTATGCCAAATTATTGGGCCGATTCGAAGCAGAGTTGAAGAAAAAACGGCCCCACTTGGCGGAGAAAAAAGTGCTCTTCCACCATAATAACGCACCGGCTCACACCTCCGCCCTCGCCACGTTCAAATTGGTCGAATTGGGCTACGAATTGCTGCCCCATCCACCGTATTCTCCAGATTTGGCCCCGTGCGACTTCTTTTTGTTTCCAAACTTGAAAAAGTCACTCGCCGGGCAGAAATTTCAGTCAAATGAGGAGGTCATCGCCGCCACGAAGGCCTACTTTGCAGACATCGAGAGAACGTATTTCTCAGACGGGTTAAAGAAGTTGGAGCATCGCTGGGTCAAGTGTATCGAGCTAGAGGGAGATTATTGAAAAATAAATCGCCATTTCTCCAAAATGTTTGTTTTTCTTTTGTAGGCTAAGTACTTATCGGACCACCCTCGTAGTTGAGGTGAGCCCTTCGTCCTTTTCGTACTGCATTTAACCTCCCATACATTGCTCTCGTGTTTTTAGTCGCACATTCTTCCTTGATTTTAGCAAACCTTTTCTTTTCCTGTTTTTTATGCCTTTCTATGATAGGATCTAATATTTTGGGTGCCTTTAAGCTTCAGTATTTTCCAGGGCTTGGAGTCTTAGAACAATACAGGATTTAACTTTTTCGTCGCATTCTTTATCGAACCACGGCTTGCCTTTGGGTGCTTTGCAGTAGCCTAGTTTGTTTTTCGCTGCTTCCTTTATATCACGTTTGATTGTTGACCATACTGCTTCCATCTGTCTTGCTTCCTCGTTCGTTTTCAGTAAGGCAACACTCCTAGTACTGGCGCTGGATGTCAGGATCCTTTAATTGTTGAATTTTTCTATAAATTCCTGGGTTCCGCTTCTGTGAATTTAGATTTAACTTTCGATTTGACGATGATTACTATGATGACTATATTCCATCCTGTGATATCTAAGTAGCCTTGTGTACTGTCTTTTGTTTTAAATGGTGTGGTTTCCGTAATAATTTTTTTTGTGTAGGCGAAACTTATTGTACTTTGATGAGACATCGACTGTCTCCTCCTAAGTCGGCAGGTACATACTCATATATCACTTCTTTACCAATTTTCACACGAAGTCGCCGAATGCGATTTTCACGACGAAGAATCAGAAATTGTCGAATATGTTCTTGGCTGTTTTGTAAAACCCGTCTTTTAACCTCTTCTTCCCTATCTTGCGTAGGACAGTGTATGTTCAGAGGTACATAATTATAACGGGGATCCCGGATTCTGACCATCGACATTCGGTAAAGTACTACATCAATTATGTTCTGAATAATTTATTTGCTGATGAAGAATCCTGTTCCAAGACTGAGGGTAACTGCCACAAACAAAAGTATACCCGTCCTTAATGATTGTTCCGTTTGAAAGTCGAAGTTTCTTGTGAGACTAAAGGCTATTCTTTCTTTTAGTAAATATTTGCTCTAATGACGCCGCATGTCCAAAATTCACAGCAAACGGTATAATTTATAGGATGCATGGAAGACTCAATCAAACACTTCTCAAATGCAAACAATTTGAATTTTCACGAAGCAGATCAACCAAAAATGTGCTCCATCACTGAATATGATTATTTGGCTAAAATTTGGATCCTTCCTTCCGCTTCTAACTGCTTCAGAGCTCAATTAGCTAACGTACGACGAGATGGTTTTCCCAGCTTCCCAGAAAAAAATATTTTATTCTGCTCTGAAATTAGTTTCATGCGAGAAATTTCGAATTTCGATATCAAATATATCGCTTGGAAGGCCTTATTTGTCGAAAATGTCGTTGAAATCATGGGAACCAGTAAGTCTGATCGACGTGTAAGAACTATTTTGGTTGCCTAGGGGCTAAACATTTAACAAAGAACCCCTTGAAACCAATTTAATAAGGTTGGATACAAAAAAGAAGCTCGATGAATGGATGCCACATGAGGCAATGCAAAAAACTAAACTCATGGCCCGAATTTCCATCGAATCACAGCAAAATGGACCCCTTTCTGAAGCGGATGGTGACTGGCCATAAAAAGTGGATTAATTGCGATAACCTCCAGCGAACACAGCCGTGGTCAAATCGCCAAGTCATAGCCAAGCCAGGAAGGTTTTGCTGTGGTTAACAAGAAGTTATCTACTTTGTGCTGCTTCTTTGTCCTTTTGCACCGTCTTTCAGAAGCAATTACCCAGGAGTGATAAGCTTTTGTCAATAGGAGAGTAACTGTGTTCCATCGGGCAATGCCAGGACAAACATATTAATTGCGACTTGCCAGAAGCTCTGGAAGACAGATTTTCAGGTTATTATGCATTCACCTTTTATTTCAACCTGGCACCAAATGATTACCACCCATTCTTGCCCATAGCAAATGATATTGCAGGTGAAAAATTCGCATCGAAGTTTTCGGTACAGTTTTCAACACAAAATTTTGTTCTCCGATGATGCTTATTTTTGGTTAATTTGATATGTAGGCAAGCAACACTGCCGAATTTGAAGTTGAGAAAACCCAGAAGCCTTGTCGAGACGCCCTTTTCAACCATTCAATCTCACTGTTTGATGTGCTTTATGGGCTGGTAGATTTTAGATAACTATCTTTAAGGGTATGTGAAGCCACTAGTCTATATCGATAAACCAGAGACGTTGGACGATTTGGAAGTCAACTTTCGCCGTATTATTGCTGATATACCGCCCAAGTTGCTCGACATTAACATTAGTTTCAAGTATTTTATTTTATAGTACATTTTCATAGTTCTAAAAAAACACCCCCTATTTTATTCACTATTGCCAGGTAGTATTTACTTTCTATAATTATCCGCCATTTATCTCAATCCAAACCAATTAGACATTATTTATAGCCGAAACAAAAGATTGTCAGATGCAGGCATTACTATACATGTCACACTGTGATTTATAAGCTTGAAAAAAAAATCAAAAAATTAAAGTTGAATAGCTGGTAAACAGGTTTTTTTTATTGATATAAAATATGTGCAATTATGAGGCAATAATTTTTTTTCATTATCTCTACATCAATTAACTTCAATCTCTCATAGTCTAGGAATAGATGAACGGTTGGTTAATTTTTTTAATCATGTCATTTGAATATTAGCTGCGTTGGTTCGTTTTAAATATTTGAAAATGTATGGTAAATACTAAACATGTTGCAGAATCCGTGTGAATTTTTGCAAGAAATTTAGTCGCAATATGTTATGCTAAAAAGCAAAATTTGTGGCTCAGAAAACTTACAATATGCCGTAACAAAGGTACAAAGGAGCACTTAGTTTAATTTTTCTTCTCCTTAAAGATTCTGAAATCAGTCGCAAAGTTTTTCATAACGCTGCTGCATATAGCCGAAACATTTCTTTTCAAAAAGTCATCAAAATATCAAATCAAACCGAAACACGTGACGAGTCAAAAGGCAGAAATATGTCCCAAACAGTTGCTCCGAATTTGGTTTATGCAAAATCTAGATTTTATTCCATCAGATCTTGTCATGATTTACCTAATTACTCTTTTGTTTTGTGGCTTGATGACAATAATAAAAATATCAGCAGAAGCTGACCTTCCTGAAACGAAAACATGTTGAAAAGTGAAATATGGCAATCGTTAATTATTTAAATGTAGGTCTAGAATAAATTAAATGCTCTGAGTTTAGAGATTTATGTTGATTCCCCAGATCAGTACTGACGCTCCAAGCGCAAAATGCAGATTAATGTATTGTACCACAAGCTGTGACGTGTATGACTTTGAGGCTTATATATGCTGTTAAGACCTTGTGTGCGTTATTCACGGGGCTATAATAGCGAGTTCACGCGACTTAAATAAAAAAGAAAACGACGAATTGAATTGTTTTGTGAAATTTATTATAAGGTGGTCGGAACTAGACTGCCTTTTCATTTCTTATTTCTAACCTATGTTAGTAATATGTTGACTCGATACAATTATGTTGAGTCAACATTATTTTTAATAGCATGAACCGACGTTTATTGCATACAAATCACGAGCAAGCGATTTTGTATATGCTCTGATTTTGTATGCAATCGGAAGGTCATTGGTACTAGCGACCTTCGAATCAGCATTTCCTGTTGAGTTATGATGATCGTGGCTTATGTATGTAACTCGCGTATAGCAATCAAAAGCAATATTCGGCATACGACCGAAAAATATTGTATGTACTCGTACATTGATATTACCTGAGAATAATAATTAAACTGCAGTGGAAAGGCTATTTCACTTGGTACTGGGAAGTTCACCCATCTCCAAGCCCCCTTTCACGTTCGTGATCCTTCCATTTTGTTGGTTGCTGCTCTGTTCCTTCACTCCATCTACGATCCGGCCTTATTAACGAGCTTTTTCCCCGAGATTTATACTCATTATCCTTTAGATTGTTCATCCAGTGTCCATTCGTTCTACATTTTCTACCCTTCTTAGCCTTTTAGTTTTTATTACTAGGAGAATGCTTGTGGCTAAATAAAATTCCTCGAGTTATTGGTTGCATGATTTTCTCCCTTCGCCTTTTCCTTGGTCCTGTTTCCGACCATAGATTCTCCTTAATATCTTGTTTCCAAGGACTCGACATTTTTTTCCCCCCTTCTGAGTCTCACATCCCTAAAGTGTCATTGTCATTATTATGGTTTTATAAATACGAATTTGGACATTGCTCGATGGAATAATGTCGATTTTTTTTACCAATAATCGTCAATAAGCGGCGACGCTTACATTAAAAATATTAATATCATTTTTCAATAAAATCAAAAGGCCGATAGAAAAATTTTATTTTTTTACTTTTTAAAGTCTTCTTTGGGTAGGAGGTTATATACTTATAGTTTTCAATTTAAGTTTTTTTAAAATCTGCGAATAGTTGGTCGTGCATTTCTGAAAGCTGTTGTATAGTGAAAATCTGGTCATCCGCTGAGCGGTTTCCCAGAAGCAACACTGGGAGTCGCCGATTACACAGGTTTGTAACAAAAATACTGTCTGGATGTTTTAAACTGATTTCTATGTATTTAAATGTTCTGAAAAGTAGAAAAATACTTAAAAAATTCCAGAACGTCAGGTTATTTTGCAAAACGCAAAATTTAATTATAAAAAGGGTGGTTTTTGGTACACTTAAAGGTACAGGCCATAACTATCATTACTTTCCAAATAAAGAACGCCCTGTGTGAGCTCAATTATGAAACATAAACATATACACGATAGTGTAGAAAGTGGCGCGGTACAATTACGTGTTAACTCGTCATTGTTTTATAGATCATGGTTCAATATAGTGAATTCATCTGACAGTTTCTGTTATATTTGTGGCGAATGTATGGTATTAAAGTAACAACTTAATATTACAGACTTTGTAAAAAAAGTTTATTTCGCGTATTTTGGCTTAGAACTTGGAGATCAAGACAAGACAAGACAAAAATCAGCCGCTGTTTGTAAAACGGGAGCCATGAGAAGCATGCCGCAAGCAGGGTTGGTCATGATACTTCATCTCCTTCCCCTGGATCTATTCATAAAAGGCTGCGCTGCAAAGAGCGCTCTAAGACCAAGGGAGTCCTGTCTGTGGAAGCAAGCCAACTATGGACATGCGGCCATACCCAGAAAGAGAAGAGTGGCTATCAAACACTGTGATCAACGACCACGAGATCACTCTCTTCACCGACGGATCGAAAATGGACACAGGCACTGGGACCGGGTTCTACTCTGATACCCTCCACAAACAGGAATCATTCAGACTCCCTGATCTGTGCAGCGTTTTCAAGCAGAAATCCTGGCAATAGAGAAAGCAGCCAAACACCTACAGGTAACCGATATCCCACCATCGGATATCACTATCTTTGTAGACAGCCAGGCTGCATTGAAGTCAATAGGATCCTGTACAACGAGATCAAAGGGTGTCATAAAATCCCGCGACTCACTGAAGTCCATCAGACACCACAAAGTTAAACTCTGCTGGGTCTCGGGCCACAGCTCAATCGCAGGGAACGAAAGGGCAGACGAATTGACCAGGCAAGGGTCTGAAATGGACATCAGCGAAGCGGACACGTCATTGCAACCACCGATCAGAGCATTATACCGGATTATAAACGACACAATCATCAAAGAAGCCAACTCGTCTTGGCTTACAAGAAACGACAGCTACACGACAAGATCATCGTGGCCAGAGCTCAATATCGGAAAAAACAAAGAAGCTCCTGGCGCTGGACCGTAACTCGATCCGTATGCTCGTCGGAGTGATCACAGGACACTGTCCCATTGGAGCAATGCTCCGGAAATGGGAATCCGGATCCAGCGATCTCTGTCGGAGCTGTGGCGATGAGGAAGAAACTGAGACGATCCAACATCTGCTTTGCCACTTATAGAGATTGGGGACGTGGCAAATACAGATACATATATCGGATCTTCTAAAATTTATAAAGAGCACTGGGTGGTTTCAACCACCAAGTGATAGGGCAGGTTAATTATATGTGTACTCCACAAATGAAAGGAATCACAATAGGCCCTTTGGCCTCCGAGTGGAAGTGATGCTTAACCATCATACTCCCCTTCTTTAACCTAACCTAACCTATAGATCAAGATAAAATTTGAGCACCTCATAAAGTTTGCAAACGATGTGTTAAAGATCTTTGAACTTGCTTTAAGGGCAAAAAATTAGCTTTCCGATATGCGATTCCTATGGTATGACGCGAGCAAAAGAACCATAGTGATGATTGGTACTTTTGTTTGTGTAATTTGAAAGGGTATAATTCAAAACGGAAGCTTGACGAAGATGGTGCTGTACCTTAACTCAATGACGAGTCAAGTTTTGAATTTGAAGATGACAGCAGTCCGAAATTGTTTTCCCAGGTCGAGCTAAATGATTTGATACGAGACTGCTAAATGATTTGCTGAGTTGCTTGGATCAAGGCTCAAAAGCAGGAACTTACTTCTGCCGGGAGTGTCTTCCTCCTGGTTGAGATATCGTGAGGAGCAGTTCACTTCCTACTTTGCTCAAGAAGACGAGTTTATTGTACCAATATTGAAGGTTTGATGGATACATTTAAGATCTGATACGACCCAGCACAGTGGCGTATTTTCATAGATTCTGCTTCACAATGGCAGTTTCTGTGGTTCCATTCATGTCGGTCATTCCGTACACCTCAAGGAAACCAACAAGAACTTTTAATTGATTCTTTGCAAATTAAAATATAAAGACCACGGTTGGCAAGTGTGCGGTGATTTCAAGTCTTGGGCATGTTGCTTGGACAACAAACTTGGTTTATCAAATTCCCTTGCTTTTTGTGTGTATGGGATAGTAGACACCGAGCAAATCACTGTACCAAAAAAACAAAGTGTTGGCGTCCGAGGCAGCTTAAAGTTGGCGAAAAGAACGTCCTGCATAAACTTTAGTGCCTCCTCATAAAGTTCTTCTACCACCGCTTCACATAAAGATGGGATTGATGAAGCAATTTGCAAAGTCACTTCCATGAGATGGAAATTGCTTCAAGATGCTTCCAGATGCTTCCCACAAGCGAAAATGCACCAAAAGGATTCTCACTGGGAAAGAGAAATGCGTTTACTGCTTACTAATGAATGTATTTTAGATAAAAAAATAAGTTTTGTTACGCAATTATAAAGTAAAAGTGTTTTATCTTTTATTTTAAGATGATAACTTGTTTAACATAGATACCTACGAGTACATTGTCAGAAAACGTGACGTTCTATGACAAAATGAAAGTCATTTCCGGATTCAGCACACCCAAAAACATAAGAATTACGCAAAAAAACCGCTCTCAACTTTTCCTTTTGGTAGTCTTGTGTTAGCTTATGATGTTAGTCTTTTTAAGGGAATATTATACAATATTTGATAGCACCTTGGAACAATTTGCATTGTGTTGAGTCACCCTTTTTGAATACGGGAATACGAATATTGACCACCGAGTATTTCATGACTTCGGGAATGGTTTCATTGTTGTCATGGGCCCATGTAGCCTCTCTGTTAATTTTTCTCCAACATATTTCTTAATTCCGATTGTATGGGGTCGATTGCTGTGGCATTGGTATTCTTATCTCGATGAATTGTTTCTTTTACTTCTTAAACGCTTGGCAGTTCTAACAGAATTCCTGCCGGGTGGATAACATCGTTTTTCATTGCTGCTTGCTCTCCATGTGGATTAAACAGTTTATCGAAATATCTCCTCCGAAACGAGCTCCTCATTTTCTCTGCACAAATTGCTGGAATATCGTGTTTTTAGCCGCACATTCTTCCTGAATGTTAGCAAAGCTTCTTAGCTCGAAGGAGCTGGCTGATTTTCTACCGTAAGATATTGTATTTTGTACGGGCTATAGCGTCAATATTTTCCAGGTTTTATAGTCTTAGAACACTACGGGCTTTTACTCCTTCCTAGCATTCTTTGTCGAACCAAGACTTGCCTTTGGGAACACATCACATTACTTTTGATTAGTGGCTATACTGCTTCCATCTGTTTTGCTTTAGTTTCCCTGCCACCTAGGAGGGCAAAGCTGTACTTATTTTCCTTCCTGTATTGGCACTGGATATCAGAGTCCTTCAACTGTTGGATTTTCCTATAAATTCCTGGCTTCCTCTTCTGTGAATTTGGATTCGACAATGTGTTTTAACATCTAGTACATCGGCGTATGTGTCTTCTGCCTTTCAGAAAATTATCAATTTTGTTGCGCGATATTCCGCCCGGTGATATCCAAGTAGCCTTGTGTATTCTCTTCTCTTTGAATTGTGTGGTTTCCATGATCATATTTTTTGAGTTGGCGAAACTTACTGTCCTAAGACCATTATCCTTTGATGAGACAGCGAGACTTTCTTCTTCTATTTTAGGCCTGTTTATGGCTTCTTTTCCTATTTTCACGTTGAAGCTCCCGAGTAAAATTTCCACATTAAAGGATAAGAAATTGTAAAATATATCATAAAAAAAATTGTTTAATAAATCGCATCCTTTACCGCTTCATCCTTATCTCCCGTAGGGCAGTATAAAGAGGCGTATGCATTCCGTCGTTGTGAAATAGTACGTCCATTATGTCTGCATAATTTTGTTGCAAATGAAGGATCCTATTCTAAAACTCTGGGAATCCATATCGCCACAAACGAAAGTATACCCGTCCATAACGGTTGATTCGTTTCAATTTCTTGTTCCGCTGGACACTCGATCTGTACAAGCCGCGCACGTTCCACGAGCCTATTCTTAATTTTTTTTGAATTTATTCAACTAGTAAATGCCAGAAAGTCGCACGAAATCACCAAAGTATGTTTTGACATCCAATGTGCAATGAGTAGAATGGAGATTGTCAGAACCTACAGAGAGCAACCGGACGAAAGACTCTCGAATATGCATACGTCACATATACTCGTAAATGCAGAAAACAGCCGAGGCGACCTGTGGCTAGCGACCACCACTGTCAAGTAACCCGTGATATGATAGCGAGTGTGAGGAAAAAAGAAAGCAGCCGGCGAGGCTTATCGGAAGGCGCTACAACGAAAAACCAGTGCAGCGCATGAAGAGTGCGCCACTAATAAAAAAGGAATTACTCGGCCTCTCAGCTCAAGGATACCAAGTAGTCCCAGGACAAACAAGATAAGGTTGACTTTTACAAAAAAGTCAAAAACCTGGCCACTGGTTACAAGAAAGCGACCAGGCTCTTCAAAATTGGAAAGGTAACCTGGTTACTGACCCGCAGGGAATGGTAAATGAGCAAGCTATAGAAAGAGTGGTAGGGACCGAAGAAATCCCAACTCCATGCAATGGAGGGGTCTTCCCACTCAGCAATAAAAAAGTCGGCTTAGCTAAAAAAAAAAGCATATTATATCGTCAATCGAACAACGAAAGTGTTGTTAGTCATCTGAAAAACAAGATTTCTTGAATAACTTTTTAAAAAGTCCCTCGACACTCACCACATTTCGTTTGCTTACGATTTACGTCAGCACAAACGCTTCCGACTTGATAGTTTTTTTTTTTTAATCTCGGCGCTTGTTTCTCTTTGGCTTCAAATAATAAATCATATGTAAGTCAAATCTCATAGAATGACTCTAGGTGAGTTAATTTCCCATTCAGTTTTGACCCTGCCGCTTCGTTGTTCAGTCGGTCATGGGAATTCGTGGTTTAATATTCGTTTGCATTGGAATATTGTCTGTAAATAAATATTGGCATGTAGTATAGTCTCATCAAGTTCAAGGTCCAATGGGTGGATTGTGTACGGAAGATTCGAATGTGTACGTTCACATACCTCTGACCATTAGGTATGAAAGGCCAAGTCCACAAACAGAGCATTATCGACCGGAATATAAACAACAACAGCAGAATCTGAAGCTGCTACTGAATGGGCAGCAGCCTGAGCAACAGGTTTAACCAATGGCCGTACGGTTGAGGCAGGAGCCGTCTATGGTTTACTGCAATAGTGAACTGGCGGTTTTTATTTTGACTTCATGGTTACAAATTTTTAACGCAAGAGTTCTGGACGTAGTGAAGGATTGTTGGTCATACTAGAATAAATTTATATTTAAAATGTACTCCTAAAATTGTCTACCCTTGATTTTGGGCCCATTTTGGTGAGTTGGAAAAACACCTTTTAAGTTCGTTTAGGATTAGTCTTTTCTATTCCCTTCATATCTTTCTCTGACGTCCCCCAATGCTGCCATTTAGGTCCACTTGTTTTCATTCCTACCATTGACGATATCAAGAGTCTTCAATGTATCATGTAAAACGTACCGTTGTGAATTTCAGACATGCGGCGTCATTGATCTGTACTCTTTCGAGCGCTATAGAGCTATGATAACCTATTTCTTATAGCCTAAATTGAACCGTATGGACCCAGACGGCTTGTGGGTAAGTAATCATAATAATTGTTCTTCTGAATAAAAGACAGCCAAATTAATCAATTAAAAATACGGAGAAATGCGTTTTCACTGCAGTCAAATTAAAAAATATTTTTTTATCAAAAGTGTTCAACAACGAACAGACGATCTAAGGGCCACTTATAAGCATTCTGGCAAATGTCATACATATCACAGCTTGTGGTACAACGTAATAATCTTCATTTTGGGCTTAGAGTATCAGTACTAGATCTGGGGTATCAACAACTTCTTCTTCTCTTTTCCTTTTTTCCGGCGTAGTTATAGTCAGAAGTGTAGGACCATAACTTTCCCACTTTACTGCATTCCTACTGGTCCGCTTGTGGGGTCCGCCGGTTTGACCTTAGAAAGTAGCGGCAGGCTTCCCGGTTTGGGATTACTTCATCGCTGAGGCCAATCAAATGCTGGTGTTTTTGCATTTGTTTGCACCAATTGTTTTTCGGCTTGCCTTTTTTTGCGTGTTGAAATTGGAACGTTGATTGATATCGCCTTTTGGACGGGGTTCAAAGGATCTCTCCTTTGAACATGGCAATACCAATTGAGTCGGTCGCGCTCTATCTTTCTTGTGATGGTTTCTTTTACGTGGAGGCTTCTTCCGATCTTTGAACTTCTAATTCTGTCACGCTTTGTTACTCCCGCTGTCATGCGAAGCATCTTCATCTCAGCTGCCGTTAATTTGCTCTCATACTTTTTGTGCATTGTCCAGCATTGTGAACCGTATGTGAGCGCCGGACGTACAACTGAAGTGTAGAGCCTTCCTTTTTTTCGATCTTCTGGCATTTTTCGATCACAGAAGATGGCGCAGTTTTCCCGCCACTTCATCGCTTACGCGATGGTTGATGTCGTCATCACAAGTTGCTTCTTTCTTAATCATAGATCCCAGATATTCACATTTGGGAAGCACTCTTCCATTCAAGTAAATGTCTGGAATAGGCTGATGAGGGTCAGAGAACGGGCAGCACAGATACTCTGTCTTCTTTGAACTAATACGATACCCGTGTCCCTCAAAAATGTCCACCCACACATCAAGTGCTCGTTGTAGGGACGCCTGATCATCTTATAATGGCTCCATCGTCAGCAAAGAATAGCTGGTGCACATTGGGGTTCGTCACTTTTCCTTCAAGCAAGCAATCAAGGACTGCTATAAAGAGCAGTGGGCTGAGGACGCTCCCTTGGTGTACACCGACTTTGATTGCGAACTCTTCGGTGACTCCTGCGATGCATCTTACTTTTGTCGTTGCTCTCTTGCACATGTCCATGATCACTCGCACGTAGGTTTCTGGAACTCCTTTTTGTCTTACCGCTACCCATAAAAGATCTCTTGGTTGCCGGTCAAAGGCCTTCTCGAAATCAACCAACACCATATGCAAGTCCTTTGAAGAATCACGATGCTTTTCCTTATATTTTGGATTATACTTTGGATTGCATCTGTCGTTGATTTACCCGAGACAAACCCGCACTGGTCATCAAATAGTCGTATTATTTTCCGCAGTCGGCTATCTCATACCCGTTCAACGATCTTCATGGTGTGCGACATCAGCTTGACAGAACGGTAGTTATCACAATTTCGCGTATCACCCTTTCCTTTGTGCAAAGGCAGAAGATAGCTTTCCCTCCATTGATTAGGCATAGTGTCGCCTCTCATAAGTTAGGAGATAAGAACCATGAGCCATCTAGACCCGATGTCTCCCATCTTTTTCCAGAACTCAGAGGGTATCCCGTCCGGCCCAACAGCTTTCATTTCTTGGAGTTTTTAACCGCGTACCGAACTTCTTCGACTGTGATGTCGGATATTTCGGCATGATTCGGGGCGGCTCTTGGAAAGTACACTCGGGGAAACTGTTCGTTCAGAAGTTCCTCGCAATACTGTCGCCATCTGTGGAGAATTTTTTCGTCTTCCACAAGGAGTTGGCCTTCAGCATTATTAATAAACTTTGGGAAACGAATCTCCTGAGCATTTCTTCTTCTCAGACGCGGAAGACGATATTTATTCCAACTCCTGATAGAGGCCTTCCATGATTTTCGCTTTGAATTGCGCGCACTCATCATAACATAATCAACATAAATCTCTAAATTTACAGCAATTGATTTATTCTAGAATTTTATGACATAGAAACAAAAGAGTTACTGTGAACTACAACCAACGCAAATTCAGGCGAATCTCTCAAATCCTATCTAGGACATCCACCCCCGGAGAGTAGTGAACCAACATCTTCGACACAAACCATCTGCACACCGTCCAGGTTGTGTGACAGACACCATAATAGCCTACACTCTTGAACCTGCACGAACCCTATAAAAAAAAAGAACAACCAATGCCATATTTCACCTTTTCAACATGTTTTCGTGTGAGGAAGGTCAATTATTACTAATATTTTTATTATTGTCATCAAGCCACAAAATGAAGGAGTAATTAGGAAAACTTGACGAATGATTTGTCGCATTTTGGAGCATATATATGCTAGCTCAAATGAATTTCATGATTGTCTGCGTAGAAAAGATCTTTAAGGACAAAAAAATTAAACTTAGTGCTCAAAAGTTCTATTTCGTTATCTTTTGGGACAAATACTCATCCTAGTCCACAGCCAACTTTTAGACTCATGGCTACTGGGCACATTTGGTTTGATATACTCGTATGTGTACGGACTGACATACAGACAGGAAAGCCTTTGCCTACCCCAGCTTTGCAAGGTAGAAGACTAAATTGTACATCAGACTTGTACAGCGCTGTCTATTGACCGTTACGCTGTTGCAATTTTCATCTTCGAAGAAGAATGTGCTTACAATGAGGCAATTACAAAAATTAGACTAAACAGTCTAACTCTGAACAATGAATGGCCTTTCTACGTCTTAGTGAAGGCTTTCTGAACCAGAAATACGCCAATTTTGGTTATTAGCATAACCGGGATTGATGCATTATTGCGACTAAAATTTCTTGTCGAAATTCGCACGGACATTTCCGGTATTTGCCACAAATTTTTAAACATTTAAATTGAGCTAATGTAGCCAACATTTAAATAACTTTAAAACGAATCGTTTGCTCATCCTTTATTTACTGAAATCCATTTAAGTGAGTTGATATATTTTTATTCATCTACCCCTAGACTATGGGAGATTGAAGTTAATTGACGTAGAGATATTAAAAAAAATTGATTACCTCATAATTGAAAATATTTTATATCACGAAAAAACAAACCTGTCCATCTGCCTCTGCCATTCAAATTCGAATTTTTTTTTTCAAATTTATAAATCACAGTGTGACATGTACAGCAATGCTTGCATCGTGCAATCTTTTGTTTCGGCTATAAATGATATTAAATAATGTCTAATTGATTTGGATTAAGATAAATGACCGACAATTATAAAAGGTAAATACCATCTGCAAATAGCGAATAAAATATAAAATTTTGAGAGTTTCAACATAAAATATTTTTCATTCACACATATACTACTCGAACTTGTGAGAGTCTACATAAAAGCAAAGAAAGAAACATCAGCCGCACTAGCTTGAAGAAAATTCTGCATAAAGATTTCGGAGCTGCAATTGATACCACTAGCCCATTTTTTTTGTAGGACGCCCATTAAATGTCGATGATATTCACACAATCCTGAAACTATTCAGGCAACATACCTAAGTACAATATTGACTGCTATTGGTGAAACGAACCTTAACCCGTCAAATATGTACTCTAAGAATAGGTATGTAGGTAGAATGCGCTTTTGCAGAGCCAGCTGAAGCAGCGATTTGCATGAAATCGTATTCCCCAACTAATCGGAAGATTTACTCTTACCAATAATATAGGTACATTAGACGATTTGTTTAATCGGAATTTCAAATAGAAAATATTTTGAAATCGTACACAATTCTTTAGAGAATGATTGTCTAATGGAAACTTCTGTGTCCGCATTATCGGCTTTCTTTAAAATCAGCAGAGTATTCCCAGATTTGTCACATGAACTTATTTTAGTGGCACTCGCAGTCCTACTAGCTGTGTAGGCGCAACAATCACACTAATTTGTCTGTTCGGATTTTTCTGTTCCTGGTCACTCTGCTTTACGTCGAAATCCGAGCCCGGGGATACTAACTTATAACATCTGGGAAAATCGTGATAGGTTTAGCTCGTTAGAACCCGAATCAGACTTAGTACGCTTAGGGTCCTTAAGTGCGATAATAACACTAAATATAACTTTTCCGATGCGTTGTTATAGTTTTTTGTGGTATCCACTAAAGCGAGTAGAGAGTGGCAGCACTTTATTTAACTCTTTTCTATCAAAACCCAAATCGGAGTATCAGTCTTGTGTTATCGATACCTTCTTTCCATTCGATTCACTTTTTCATAGGAGCAACAGTTTTAATTGATGTGGGCTACGCTACGCTTTTTTCATTATGTATAACTTAGCTTCCCCCTCAGTGCAACGTCGCCTTAAGGTTCGGTTCACACTGGCTTCTCGAGCAAGTCCCGAAAACAGTAAGTAGTTGCCTACCTTACATTTTCATCATTTTTCTTTATTGGTTGTCAAGCAGTATTGCCTTTAACTTTGTCTTGTTAAAGAACTAATATTATGGTGGAACCGTATAATCTACGTAGAAAATAGATGTGTCCATCCTTGGAAATTGCGCTGTTTCCATGTCTGTCGACGCTTGTGATAGCTATAGCTGTTAGTCCTAGTCCCTATCGCCTTAAACTTTGTTTATGAGGTTTCAATTTCTGTTATTTATATTTCAGGATGGATCGCCCGCTCAGGCTTTTTATTTTGCTTTGTGTAATATCTATGCTTTTCGGCTTTCGCCGTTTGGAATCCGCGTTAAGCTCTAGGTTCCGTTCACTTATGTGTAAAAGAAATCGCACACAACCTAAATAAATGAGAGAAGGTTGGCTCTGGCTCTACATGGGCTGTAACGTCATCTAATAATAATAATAATGTCCATGCAAGTAAGATGTTATACGCTTTTGTGTAGAATAATTTATAATTTATTAAACGGAAACTCTTTCCAAAAAGAGTGAGCCAATAAATGGATGTAAGCTGTCAATTACTGTCGTTTACTCTAGCAGATTCAAATTCATTACGAAAATTTATATTTGGTAACATTTTTTCTTCTCAACATTTGTCTATATTCGCCTGATTGAATCCTGACTACGTAGTGCGGTCCAAGAGTTCTAAGGCTAACATACGAGGGTGCTCCGATAAGTACCTAACCTTACCGCCAGATGGCGCCAGTATCGCAAGAGCAACTTACTATCGTGTAGTACATTCTAGTAGACGGCTTCTATCGAAATTTCAGCCGGATCGGACTCGTAGTTTTGTTTTGACCGCGTGTGGAAACGGGAGTGTCCGCGGATTTTAGAAAAATGGAAAAAGAGCAATATCGGTCGGTGATTGGATTCTTGTTTTTGGAAATGAAATCGCGCAGTGAAATCTAAGAGCGTTTGGATGCTGTGTACGGTGACTCTTCTCCTTCGATGGCGACCATCAAAAATTGGTTTAATGAGTTTCAACGTGGTCGCACGTCGGTTTTTGATGAGCCACGTCCAGGTGCCCCGAAAACGGCTACCACGGAGAATAACGTGACAAAAATCCACGGTCTCGTATTGGCAGACCGCCGATTGAAGGTGCGCGAGATAGCTGAGACAGTAGGCATTTCAAAAGATCGCGTGGGTCATATCCTGCATGAAATGTTGGGTATGAGAAAGCTGTCAGCGCGATGGGTGCCGCGTTTGCTCACTCCGGACAACATGCGCAACCGTGAGACCACTTCAGAGCAGTGTTTGACTCTGTTTAAGCGCAATCCGAAGGAGTTTCTGCGTCGCTTCGTGACAGCCGACGAAAGATGGATCCACTGGTACACACCAGAGACCAAGGAACAGTCTAAGCAGTGGATTTCATCCGGTTAACGTGCTCCGAAGAAGGCCCTCGCCACGGCCAAATTGGTCGAATTGGGCTACGAACTGTTGCCCCATCCACCGTATTCTCCAGATTTGGCCCGGTGCGACTTCTTTTTGTTTCAAAACTTGAAAAAGTCACTCGCCGGGCAGAAATTTCAGTCGAATGAGGAGGTCATCACCGCCACGGAGGCCTACTTTGCAGACCTCGAGAAAATGTATTTTTCAGACGGGTTAAAGAAGTTGGTGCATCGCTGGGACAAATGTATCGATCTAAAAGGAGACTATATTGAAAAATAAATCGCCATTTCTCCAAGATGTTTGTTTTTCTTTTGTAGGCTAATTACTTATCGGACCACCCCCGTGGAAGGACAAATGGAAATTAAAAAAACACATTTTCACACCCTTTGATTAATGCATTTATGCTACCATAAAAATATGCTGAGTCTTCACTCAGTCGTAATAGCCTGTTTGATTTGTTAATTGTTGTTAAATTTTTCCCTCTCAGATCTGAAGGGGCGTGATTGACCTAACCCTATCTCGTAACAGATATGTGAAGGCATCACTAACCGAAGAGTCTTACCATGAATGGAACAAAAGCAAAAACCAATGCACAGGGGCCTGTCTGGTTGACTTTGAGAAGGCCTTCGACACCGTGTGTCTAGATGGGCTTTTCTTAAAATTAGTCAGGCTGAATATGAACAAACCGCTATTATATATGATATACGACATGTTAATAGTCAAAAAGTTCGTTGCACAATAAAATATAATAACGTTACTTCTGGCAGGACTTCCCATATTAAAGATGGTTTAAAACAGGGGGCAGTAAATTCTCCTCTGCTTTTTAACATTTACACAAGTGATCTAGTTGGTTCCCTTAGTCACGCTTTGGCATATGCAGATAATATACAGATCGGGTAAAAAAAAATCGATAAATTTAAAAGATACTGTGATGATTGGAAATTAAAAATCAATTTTCAAAAATCAGAAACAATTATTTTCAGATCACCATTGAACAAGAGCTCTAGGGATACTAGGCGAAACTGGCGCAAATTGAGAACAAAGGCAGCCAGTGGCAACACGAAATGTAGTGAGATATCTTGGAATTTGGCTTGAGCAATATTTGTATTTCAATAGACACATAGATGCTGTTGGAAGGAAAAAAGAAAAAGTCTTACCTTGAATTCTGGGATCTCCCCTCGCGGTCCAAGCGGAATCCCAGAAAGACGGACTGAGTACGGCTTAGAGAGGAGCTTGAGCAATTCACTCAAGCTCTACCTAAACTCGAAACGAAGTAATTGGTGGAGGATTCCGTTCATAACCGTCCTATAAACCTTCTACGAAGAGATCAAATCCCTGAGCGCGACCAGCAAGTTGGTTAACGTTCTCAAACGAGGAAAATCGAGAAAGCTGGATGTACTCCGAAAGTCTGATGCTACATTCACTGGGTCTAGAGCGAAAACTCTTAGTTTACTGGTCCATTTCCCGGGAAATCAAACGGACATCGGCTCGTTGCATACTTCTTCAACGTTAACTGGGATTGAAATGATGAAAATAACTCGGTGTAGCTGGTATATTACGTCACGCGTAGCAACGACTGAGGTCATTGAATTTGCTGTGGCATCTTTTGATGGTTTTAAGTCGTTCTAATAGGATCCTCTTCTTTTCCTTTTTCCGGCGTTGTTATGGCATTCCTACTGGTTCGCTTGTGGGGTCCGCCGGTTTGACCTCAGAAAGTAGCGGCAGGCTTCCCGGTTTGGGATTACTTCATCGCTGAGGCCAATCAAATGGTGGTGTTTTTGCATTTTTTTGCACCAATTGTTTTTCGGCTTGCCTTTGTTTTTTTTTTTTTTTTTTGTGACACGGGCATGCTCCAGATTTTTTTTGTTTGATCTTACTCTTACAACACCGGTGATCTCCAGTCGTGTCAACCCACTGATTTGCATGTACACTTGTGGGGCAGTTTAATGGTGGTATATGTGTCCCTAGGCTCACCTTGGTGTTTTCTAAATTGCCTAGATGTGATTTTTGTTTACCTTTGTTTGAGTCGCCTTTTACGACAAGCGAGAGGTATCGCTGCAGGGATATTCTTAACCCGTCCCTGCACGGAATAAGTCGTTCTAATAGGATATACCCTGTTATGCTGCAAAAAGCTACAAGACAGCCACTTTCTACGTTGAAAAGTACATATTTTCACTACTAAGTTGGCACTTGCCTATATACCTTCCCCTTGGCGCGCGGTAAAAGTGGTAATTATTCCCAAAATAGGGAAAGAAGGTTATTCACTTGCCAAGAGTTTTAGGCCAAACAGTATCACATCCTTCTTGCTGAAAGGCATGGAGAGACGTCGCATGTTCGAAATGTTGCCTTTCGGATGCATCCTCTCTCGGAGATACAACATGCTTATCAGCGCGGAAATTTCTGCGAAACTGAGCTTCGAAACCGAGATAGGAGAATTGAATGCGCTTTCGAAAGGAAAGAGTACGTACTAGGCATTTTCGTCGACATTGAGGGAGCTTTTGATAACGCAACTTTTGACAACATTTGTAACGCTGCTAGACGGCATGGAGTTTATCTACTCCACTGGATTTGTGGATCAAAGCAATGCTTGTACACAGGACATTGATTGCTGATGCAGGCCTTGTGTCCTGTCACCGCTGTTATGTTACATGATAGTCAACTCTCTGCTCGATGCTCTCAATACCTCTGGAATCTATACCCAAGCTTATGCGGATGATGTTGCTGTTCTCTCTGTCGGCTCATGTTTAGCGTCTGTTTGTCACCAACCATAGGCGGCGCAAAATGAGATCGATGACTAATGTACGAGTAATGGGCTCTCGTTTAATTCTCTTAAGACCGGTGTCGTTATCTTCACGAGGAGGAAGAAAAATTCTGACATGATTTAGCACGAGCTAAAAGGCATTCCCATCCCGATATCCAAAGAAGCCAAGTACATGGGAGTCATCTTAGATAGCAAGCCTCTTTGGTCAAAGCATGTTGAGTCAAAAACAACCTGTTTCCATGGAAAGGACTGTTTTCCCATTTTTACAGATTGCTCCAGATCTGGGCTGGGATTTTCTTTGAAAGCGAAACGTCCGACTGGATTTTTGCATATGCGTCAGATTAAAAACTGTGCCCAACCCTCTATCCAGTTCCAAATTAGTGCATGATCTCAAGACGTTATTGAACAAAGTCGGAAGACTAAATTCACTAAGGCTTGTATGGGTCCCAGGTCACTCTGGGATCCCAGGAAATGAGATATCCTATGAATTCGCTGGAAGGGACTCAGAGGAGAGTTTCTCAGGACCAGCCTTAGGTCTACCTGATTCTACGGTCAAATCCGACATCAACGATTGGGTCTTTAATGCACACAGTCGTAGATGGAGGGAATATCCAGGATGCAGGATGACTAACCACGTACGCCCTGATATCTGCAACAAATCCGCAACATGCTTCTTATCCTTAAGGAGACTTGATTGCGGAAGACGGGCCATTACACTTTTGCTAAGCATCTCTGGGTGCTTGGCATAAGTGAGACGCCCACCGCATGTTGCGAGGAGAATACTTTCTGACTCACCCTTGGGGACCACGTGGGGTGTGCCAATTCTCTTTTAGCTCTACATAACTTATTCTCTGCCTTCCAAGCGGAAACTCCTAGTGCTCCAACAGATAGCAGAAGCCTCCAAAAAAAAAACGAAAAAATTAGTACGGACTGATGATTCTGATGAACCTTGAAGAATCGGCCCTAAGACAGAGCCTTGAGGTACCATGTTTTTCTTTTGACTCTCAGTCAACATCTCATCTACTTATAAGACTTCCGAATCTTTATTCTATCAAATAATTCTTAAAGTCCCTGATCCCAACTTGACATAAGCATAAGTCTACCTGGAATTTGCTCAACATAGGGTCCTAGCGAATAGATAAAGGGTGTCCAGTGCGCAATTTTCAACTTAAAATTTCGAATGATCGAAAACCAGTGGCGTTCGATGCGCATTTTTTTGCGGATTTATTAATCACGATGAGTCATTGGCCGAAACACACCGGGCATTCGCGGTTGAGTAAACGGGTGAATCGTTGGTTCGTGCGCATCGCAATTTTTGTACTCACTTTAATTTACGCAGACTGAATGATGGTTTGAGCTTATCTGGTCGTGGGTGCAAGAGTTAAGACAAGAACGGACAATATTGAACAGAACTCCTCCGGGACCATCATCATCAGTAGCGACGTCGGAACATGTCGCCCAAATTCGACACGAAATTAGGCGAAATCCGCGCAAATCCATAAGAAAGATTGCGGCCCCTACGGGAATGAAAAATTCAACTGTTCACGTTATTTTGAACAAAAAAATGAATGTTCCAGCCTTATAAAGTCCAAATCGTCAAGGTCTAAAAGAAAGTGACTATGCTTTGCAAGAAACCTTCGCAAGAACAATGCTCTAACGTATTCCAACAGCATACGCTTGGTAACATATTTTTATTATGAAGCAGATCTTTATATCGACGGCTACGTAAATAAACAGAGCTTGCGTTACTGGTGCTCAAACAGCATTCGACAAAGCCATCAAAAACGTTCAATAATAAACGAGTATCTGTTGCCGCAATTGCAGCTGTTCCTCGGGCACAACAATAGCACGCTATTTCAGCAAGACAGTGCTCCACTAGGCACTGGAGAGGTTGAGGGCTATTTTCCCGAACAAATTGATAGGCATATGGAGACGTACTCCAGCTTTCTCGCTCTCCAGACCTAACACCATGCGAGTTCATTGTGGGGATATCTCAGGGTTTACAATAACAATCCTCGAACAATTCAGTCCCTGCAAGAGAATATTCGCCGCGAAACTGCCGCAATTGAACCAGCTCTTTGTTCAAGCGTTATTACAAATGTGAGGGTCCGGTTGCAAGAGATAGAAGATATTGTTTTTAAAAAATAAAATCCGCAACATGACTATACATTTTCCTAAAATAAAGTGTCACCTGCAATTTTCAGTTTTTGTTTTTATTTTATTTCAAGCTTGAAAATTTGCCACTGGACATTCTAAAGGGTCCGCCATCTAACGCTTTTTTTTTTCAAGTAGTGCTTATTTCGTGAATGGTAACACTTAGCTCATGTCTGATTTGACAGATAATTAGTTTTATCCTTCCGCTGAACGAATATGGTTGTGTATACGCTTGAACAACGCTTCGCTAAGTGGGCCTGCGATCGACTTACAGAAGATGCCGATTTTGCCAAAAAAATCATCTTTTCAGATGAAGCTCATTTTGATCTTGGCGGGTATGTAAACAAGCAAAATTGTCGCATTTGGGGCATAGAAAACCCGCACGCATACATTGAAAAGCCGGTGCACCCAAAACGAGCCACTGTATGGTGCGGATTTTGGTCCAGAGGCATAATTGGGCCATTTTTCTTCGAAAATGAGCAAGGAGTGGCCGTTACAGTCAATGGCGATCGTTATCGGGCCATGTTGAACGAATTTTTATTCACAAAAATTGAAGAGGAGGATATTGGCAACATTTGGTTTCAACAGGAAGGCGCTACGTGCCACACAGCCGAAGCTACACTCGATGTTTTGCGGCCTGTTTTTGAAGATCGCATTATCTGCCGCAGAGCTGATGTCGTTTGGCCACCTCGGAGCTGCGATTTGACACCGTTGGACTATTATTTGTGGGGTGCCGTCAAAGATAAGTGTTACGCCGACAAGCCAGAGACAATTGACGCTTTAAAGGACAATATTCGTGAAGCCATTGGTGAAATACAGCTGCACACAATCGATAATGTGCTTAAAAATTGGACCGATCGTGTAGGCTACTGCATGGCCAGCCGAGGCAGCCATTTGAATGAAATTATTTTCCATTATTAACCGGAAGGATTGTACTTTCAAATAAAAAAAGAAATTTGAGAAAATATTCAGTAGTTTTTTTTATAGCATTTTCAAAAAAAAAAAAAGTTATTTGACGGACCCTATATTTAGCACAAAAAGGTATTCAAAATTCACTGCACCTGATTCCTGATGTAGTCCGCACGTCTGCATTCAAGCAATATAAGGTCGAGCAAATCAAGCATTAGTAACTTCACCCGTTTGCGGTACAGGCACACGACCTTATTAACCGACACACTCTCAGCTTGGTAAAGTCTAACAACCACCATCACCATTCACGTTGGCAATTCTCTTCATTAATTTACCGAAACACCATCCATACAAGTATCTCAGGCGGATATTGCATTAAAATTTCCATTTACCTCCACGGCGATCGAATCCATCGTTACCGATACCACCAAGCCCCAACCACTCAGTCGCGCTCTAATCCGCTCTCAAAATCTGTAAATTCCTCGTTACCAGCGTGAACCATCGGCCGCCAATACACGATGATTCCAACACAAAATCTCACGGAATTCCACAGATAAGCGATGCATATTAAATCGAGATGCAAACCATTCGCCATCAGCCATTCACCATCCACTATCCATCATCCGTCGCAGAAACAGCACCATTTCATCCCCGAAAACAAACATGTCATATATGTAGGTGTGCAGACACCCCCTAGTGCCATAACCATTGCCCTGTTAGCAGTCCACCACAACAGCGAACTGCATCCTTACATCTTCATATGCAATCCGCAGCGACAGCGGATTTCGCATTTGACAGAAATTTGCTATGCAAATAACATTTTGAATATTTTCAGTCGGAAACGGTATGCCGTGAACACTTTAGGTTGCAAGTCAATTTGAGAAATAGTTAGTTTGCCTTGGAACTCGGAATTAGAGACCAAATTCGTGGGAGTACCGCCGTAACCATCGTTATCACCACCTGCCTGTAAGGTTCGTTAACGCTTTTTTTGTCTGATTTTAATTTAGTCGCGTCCTGTAGCCGTGAGTGGAAAACAAAACGATGGATCGGCAGTCGGTGGCGCATAACTTTATCACACGCTTAAATACTGCAATCCACTGGAGGTGTTGAAAGGATCTCAAGGGCATTACGCAGCTGGATGGTTGTAAAGTTGGTAATAGTTCATTTTTGGAGTTATTCTGCGACGACATGGCTGACGAATGTGTTTGGTTGTTATCATTTCGAATGATATATTGCGTAGTATGCGAGGACAATGTACAGCGGACGATGGTAGTCCATGAGGG
The DNA here is from genome assembly GCA_958301585.1 of Merodon equestris. Lineage (NCBI taxonomy): Eukaryota > Metazoa > Arthropoda > Insecta > Diptera > Syrphidae > Merodon > Merodon equestris. Next base: position 215,164,959 of record OY284413.1, on the reverse strand, counting down.
CCATGAGTTTCAGCTGACTTTTATGGGACAACGAACTTTATAGAAATGATGTTGATAGATGAACTAAAATGTGTAATGTGGGTAGTTTCAGCTTAGTGGAAGGATTTTATATGTCAATATTTTTGACGTTAACATGGGTGTGTGGGTATTTTTCGTTAAATATTTTTGCTGGTAACAGTTGTTCTCGCTGATTCCTGCTAAGAGTTTTACGATATGCTTTTATAAGACTGATGAAAGTGAGGAACACTTACTTCATGATTTTGTTGAGTTACGCTAATGTCTTAGGAATTGTTATGTCTTCCAATAAAATAAGCAGTATAGTTGTTAACACTTTATTTATTAAAAAAAATTTATAAGCTATAACATGTGCGAATTCGTCGGAGGTTCGAGCAAGAAAAAGGAGCGGGCACGACCTTTAAAATGTCGTTATTTCGTAATTGCTGAGCGTAAGAAAGTGTTTCGAAAATATCGACATGTACATTAAAGCTGATAGCACACTACCTTGGGCTATCGAAATATATAACCAGGAATCAGCTACCAGGCACACTTAAAGGCGAATAACATGAGTTTAGGTATTCAATACTCTTCACCGATATCCTAACCGAGGCTCAGTAATATTCAAAAAGGCAGGTTTAATACTGACGAATACTTAACCAGTTGCTCACTTCACAATTTTACGCCGAATAAGACTGGCTTCTAGCTCGTATCTTAATGTTTTCATATGATACGCGAGACGAAAACAAGTTCATGGACGTGCCATCCCCACATAGACATTCTTGGATTTTAGAGGTTAAGATTAGTTTTATAAATGACATATGTTACACTCACGAAAGAGAGGCTTGGTGGAGGACTGTCAACTAGAATCTGAACTTCCGAGTTCCAAATGGCTGGTAATAAATATACATATACGAGGATGGTCCGATAAGTACTTAGCCTCACCGCCAGATGGCGCCAGTATGGCAAGAGCAACTTACTATCGTGTAGCACATTCTAGTAGACGGCTACTGTTGAAATTTCAGCCGGGTCGGACTCGTAGTTTTATTTTGACCGCGTGTGGAAGCGGGAGTGTCCGCGGATTTTAGAAAAATGTAAAAAGAGCAATATCGGTCGGTGATTCGATTCTTGTTTTTGGAAGGGAAATCGCGCAGCAAAAATTGGTTTAACGAGTTTCAACGTGGTCGCACGTCGGTTTTTGATGAGCCACTTCCAGGTGCCCCGATAGCTGAGACAGTAGGCATTTCATAAAATCGAGTGAGTCATATCCTTCATGAAATTTTGGGCATGAGAAAGCTATCGGCGCGATGGGTGCCGCGTTTGCTCACTCCGGACAATAACCGTGAGATCACTTCAGAGCAGTGTTTGACGCTGTTTAAGCGCAATCCGAAGGAGTTTCTGCGTGGTTTCGTGACAGTCGACGAAACATGAATCCACTGGTACACACCAGAGACCAAGGAACAGTCGAAACAGTGGACTTCCCCCGGCGAACGTGCTCCGAAGAAGGCGAAGACTGTCCCATCGGCCGGAAAGGTGATGGCCACCGTTTTCTGGGATTCACAAGGTGTGATCCACATCGACTACCTGGAGAAGGGCAAAACGGTCACAGGGCTGTACTATGCCAAAATATTGGGCCGATTCGACGCCGAATCGAAGAATAAACGGTCCCACTTGGCAAAGAAAAATGTGCTCTTCCACCACGATAACGCACCGGCTCACACCTTCGCCCTCGCTACAGCCAAATTGGTCGAATTGGGCTACGAACTGCTGCCTCATCCACCGTATTTGGCCCCGTGCGACTTTTTTTTGTTTCTAAACTTGAAAAAGTCACTCGCCGGGTAGAAATTTCAGTCGAATGAGGGGGTCATCGCCGCCACGGAGGCCTACTTTGCAGACCTCGAGAAAACGTATTTTTCAGACTGGTTAAAGAAGTTGGAGCATCGCTGGGTCGAGTGTATCGAGCTAAAAGGTGACTATTTTGAACAATAAATCGCCATTTCTCCAAAATGTTTGTTTTTCTTTTGCAGGCTAAGTACTTATCGGACCACCCTCGTATTCTGTTCCCACCATATTTATTGGAGACCAGCAATGTTTAATTGATAGCAGTCCTAAATCTATATTTTTCGATTTAGAGTAGTAACTACTAATATTTTAAATTGGTGGAGCACCTTATTAGAATGTATGTGGCAAGCTTAAAAAGGACATAAATAATCACTCAGAGGTATTATTTATCTATTTGGTTCACATATACAGAATAGGGACAACACGGTATAATATGAGAGCTTCCAAGAAGCACATAGCAGTACCCAGGATTTCACGAAATTCCACCACGTGACCTTATCTTGAGCTAGTCTTCTCACTTCGGGCCAGCTTCTGCCAGCTCGTCGATACTCTTTCTCGACGGATTTCCTCCATGTCATGAGAGGACTACCGCGATTGCAGGTGCCTTGAGGATTCCACGTGTGTGTGGGCCATATTTGCGACATCTGTGTCCGGTTTACGCAAGGTATTCCCAATCCAACACCTTTTCTTCAGGATCTCCCTCGTCACTGGTAGCTGGGAAGTATTTGTTAGTTTCTAAGCCTAAGTTTTATATTTATTTTAATTATTGCAAATTAGTCGTACGGTCAAAAGGCATAATCTTAGATTGTTCTATCTGCTTTATACATATTGTCCGTATAGGGTCAGTAAGGTATTTTATGCTTGTTGTTATTTAAGCTTTTTGTTCTTGTTGGAGGCTGCTGCTATCTGTTGGAGCACTCAGACACAAATACTGTGTCCATTGTACTGCCAGACAGACACCTTAGAAGGCGTTACAGCTCATGAGGAGCTGGAGCCAAGCTTCTTATCGTTCACACATGTTGAGTGCGATTTGTTTTTTCACACAAGTGAACGGAACCTAAAGCTTAATGCCGAAGTTTGCCAATACCCCGCCGAGGAGAGAAGCCGCGAAATAATCATTCGATGGGATCCGAACTCGCTCATCTTGCGCCAGCGGCCGACACACTACTATTTATTTAAGCTAGCTTTAAAGATTTTTGTCAAGTGTGTCCTTAAAATATGAAAACAAAAATGAATTAAAAAAAGTATTTGTTAGCAAAAACCTGCAGCTTCCGGTTTATGCTGACAGTGGTCTTTCACGTCTCACAGTCATATAGGAGGGCAGATTTGACATCTAGTGCCGATTCTCAACAGCTTTGCTTTGGCGATGTTAATTCTGAATCCAGCTTTGGAAGCATTGATGTTGAGTTAGGCATGAGATAGATGTCATCCGCGTAGTCGAAGTCATGGAGATTCTCGGTCATAGACCACTGGATTCCATTGGAAGTTTTCGAATTGGTGCGCATGAGGAAAGCCATGAAAAGCAAGGGAGATATAACGCACCCTTGTCTCACTGTGTTGATGAAGGCTGTGCTCTCTTTGCCCTTGAAGTGCTCCGTGCATGGAGCCTCCTATGGGATCCCAATGTTCTCCAAGGCGTTCCACATAGCATCTCTGCGAACCATGTCGAAGGTTCTCTCGAAGTCGGCGAACAGGAGAAAGATCGGGCTGTTCCTCTCACCAGATCGTTCAATGATCATTCTCATTGTGTTTGTGTGGTCAACATAAGAACGCACACGATTAGGTCTAATTCCAGTCTGCCCACGTCGAAGGTGTTCCTCAATGGTTGGTACCATCCTCGAAACTATCAGAGTGGTGAGTAGTTTGTGAATGGCGTTAAGAAGAATGATGCCTCGCAAGTTTTTACATTCACTCAATTTGCCTTTTTTCCTGATGGTGATGACGACGCCCTTCTTCCAACACTCGGGAAAACGACGAGTAGACCAAGCCTCTGCGATGATGGGATGAAGGATCAGAGCCATTTGTGACGCAGCTGCTCTAAATACTCATAGTTTCGCAGGCAAGGGGCCCGGAGCTTGGCACTATTGAGTCTTCGACTTCAGGAACTATTGGAGGCGTCGTCTGGATTGTTCTTCGTGAATTTCTGCCTACAGATGGGGTGAATGGGATGTACGCCTCACCATCAGCTGGAAGCATCTTTCATATTGACACAGTGAGCTGCAACCTATGCTTCGATTGCCAGGTCCTTGAAGAAGTTCCGTTTGTCGTCTCGCGCCATGCGATTGACCGATCGGTCCTTGACCAGACGGCCTCATGGATCGGTCGTCTTCCCTCGCGTGACCTGGGTTGGTGCAGTTGACCTTTGAGTTTCCTTCTGGCTTCGATCTGTCTCCAAGTAGAGTCACTGATCCAACGCTGTGTTACCGCAAGCCCACTGTTAGGTCCACAAGCCCACACCTTAGGTCTGGCGACGATAGGGTTGTGTCGGGTTATCGCTTCGATCTTCCCCACAAATTTGGATTTTGGAGCTGCTCAGTGTCATAAAGAAATTTTCTGCTGACTGATCTGGTTGCGAGTAATACCGTCCGGAGATGAGGTGATGAGCGAACCAATCGCGAGAAGGCGATTTCCATTTCTACTGCTTTCTGCGTGAAGGCTGTGTCGACCAATAACGGCCTTGAGGTTGTTGTTGTCACAGCTTACTTTGGCGTGGAAGTCGCCCATGACAATTTTCATATCGCTCTTGGAGGAGGACGTGGGGCATGCTTCCAGCTGGTCGTAGAAGGTGTCCTTGTGTTCATCATCATCTTGTTCAGTGGGGGCGTAACATGGTATGATCGTGATGTTGCGGAACTTTGAGTAGAGTTAAATTGAAATGATCGCGTCTGAGATGAGTTTGCACTCCAAGAGCGATCTCTTCGCAGATGGGGATAGTAGAATACCTAATCCGTCCATGTGGTGGGTGTTGTTACCACCAAAAATGAGGTACTCCCCCGTTTGCGTCTGGAAACCTACAGAATCCATAGGTGGTATCGCTGCATCTCGGAGCAGACTTGACTTAATCTAAAGATCTCAGAGAAGGTTCGCCCACTCGGTAAATAGGCGCTGAAGGAGGCTGTTGACTAGAAGTCGAAGATATGCTTGCGCATCCAGTTTGAACACAACGTGAGTCATGAATCCTTTCCGATTAGCTACCGATCCATAGTTCCAAAGGGGTTGGATAGCCAATCTCCTTATGAGTTGCTCGGCACCCAGGGTGTACCACGTGGAGGTTCGGAGTCGGATATTAGTCTTGGAAAGGTATAACTAGGTTACATTGTATTGCACATGACTAAGTCTTACACACCAATCACTCAGACGTGGAGCTTTAAAATTGTCCAGTATTACTCTCAAATCATTTTCCTTTTCATTTGATGTGATGAGAATTGAGAATGAGTTTTTAATTGGTGGTGACCTTAACAGCTGGCATAGAAATTGAGGTTCTGCACGGGCAAAATTGTTTCTCCTAGAGTATACTTATGTTCCATCTTCTTGAAAAACCATTTAGTATCGTAAAATATTGATAACTTTACGAGTATAATAACCAATCCAGAGGTAAACGACAGGCTAAAGCGACTCTGTGAATGTTGCATCCCAACCAGATATACTTATAACTGAGGGTGAAACTCAATGATCCAACCAGGATGATGTAAAGTAGGGGCACAAACACCGACCATTGTGGGACACCAGCGTTAATACTGTAGTATCTGACACTATCGCCAATTAGAATTTTTGAATCATTTCGTAACTATGTCTAGTTGATAGTACAATATGTACCTTATGCATTCAGGCAAGGACAAGGTGGATTTTCTTTTCAAACAATAAAATTAAGCGTAGCTCGCATATCAGTATATACGTCTTATGAGAATTTCACTGAGGTTGCATCCCCTCACGACAAGAACTTAATAAAACAAATGTTTAATTTTTAGCTAATATTTTAGTTTTAATGAACCTTCCATTGGGTCGCTGTATGCATGTATGCAAACGTGCATATTTCCCAAAGATATTGCCACTCAGTCCATGCATTAATGGAGCAACAACTTTCCGGCGTCCACGCCACGAATAACAATTAAGTCAGCGCGGTGAATAAAAATCCATTTTCCTTTCATCTACCCCAACATTTTCGACCGACAAAAAGGACTCGACGACTGCATGAATGCCACCACGAGCACTAGGTATGCCAGCCAGTTTCAGCTCTCGAACAAGTCGCCAAGTCAACTATACGTTCACTTATCCTTTTTCGAATCTGTTTCCCTTTTTTTCTGGTCCATTGCGTTGTTGTTTTGTCACAATGGATGCACATGGATGGAGCAGCATTCCGATATACAGTTGGAAATTCAAGGGTTTTCTGGTGCTTTATGCATTGGTGGCATTCCTCGCTGCCATGTTGCATGCCCGCTGGCTTGGTGGCGAATATTCATAACACCGAAGCAAGCTCGGATTCTTTTAGTTCTAGCTGTTTGGTATTACTTTTGTCCCTCGCATTACTTCGACGTTCGACTTAATGGGACCGCAGCGTGGGAACGTGAGTCGCTTGTATAAACCCCGACCTCCTAGTCAGTAACTTAAAAACCACGCTACTCTGCTGTTTACGTTGCCTTCCCTCCACGCCCAAGCATCTTTTGTTGGTGAGCGTTCTTCTGGATGCATTTTGAAATAATATGTTAAAATAAATGTCCTCACTTCAAAAAAAGGACACCGAAACGAGATGGTTAGAGAAACAAAACGCAACGCCACGAGCTCGATTCCGCCTCTACCGAGTAGCTCCGCGAATTCAAATGCATGGGCAAGTGGTTCCCGGGAGTAATGATTTATATATTGTGATACAATCCATGGAGCGGGATCATGTGGGTGGTGAATTAATGGCTGGAATTTATGGAGCTAGAGGAGTCGTTCATGCAACTATGTACATATTTATGCACGAGTGGTTGGAATGAATTGTGGAAAATTGATGGTCTAATTATTTCTGCGAGGAGGAGCTGGGGTTGCTGATATTTTATTTCATGACTGAGTGCGGTTTCGATGGAGAAAGGATAGTTGCATACGTCTGCGAGCTATGGAGGTACATACGTGCACTTTAGGGGATAATAGTTGCCGTTGTGGTGACGATTTACCTTCAGTCATAAGGACTTCAGGAAGGAAGTAACGATTTTGAGTGTAGCTGCTGCTCGTAGACCCAAGGAATTCAAATTGGAGAATTCTGTCGGGGAACGGAAGTCAACGACGGTTTTTTTGCACTTCCGTTCAAGTACCCTAACGCATGCCTCGGCCGTTGAAGTGACGATACATGTATTGTAAAACCCAGCTACTTACGCGAATCGATTACTCCTTTACGGACCACTTAATTACCCTTTACATCATGTAAATTTTATCCAAAAAAAAACCCGACGAGGACTACTTTAATTAAAATCATCCCTCAGCCATCGCGCCGCTTGACACAACCGCACAGTACCCTGACACGTCGATGTCACCCAAAAAGGTGGCGCGAAGAGTAATTAAAATCCACCGCAGATATCGCACAATTCAAAAACATATCTATCCGCAGCCGCACACACTACCCTGAACAATACCAAAATGTTAATTATTTTCCAGCCAGCACCGAAATTGTTGTCATCGTAGTTGCGAATAAATGCCTCACGCATTCATTAAGTGATTGTAGAGCTTAATTTCAACTTGAAGATACTTGCGTTCACAAGTATCTTTTCCGCATCCTTGGGCGCTTAACGAATAAGTGCTCAATTAATAACAACAGTGTACGGTGTAGTTGTGCGGTATGTGCGTGGATCTGAGCATCCTTTTGCTGCGAGTTCACGAAATGACAATGATTAATTGTAAAACTTAAATTGAGCAATAAAATATATGTACCTGGTGGGAGGGGTACGGGTGGATGCTTTATCTGAGATACATGCATGCGTATGTGTCATAAATGGTTGGGGGAGACACTGATAAAATTATTTAGGGCCACTCTTTGTTTTTAATGGCAGCACAATCGGAGAAGAGTAATTTGTTTTGTGTTCTAATTGCAGTTATGGTTTGTATGTTGGTTTGTTGGGTAAAGGAAGACGGTATGGGGGATAGTAATTGCAAATATGAGGAATAGAAACAGTGGATGGGGCCAAGAGGCACACAGTGCATGTGCACAGAACATCGGGTAATTTAAAGGGTGTTTTCTTAAGAGAAAAAGTATACAAATTCAGTATGAAATAAAATACTTGAAGCGAATGTTGATGTCTACGATATTAGCTTAATTTATTGGGGGTACAAATTGATTCGGTCCGTTTTCAAAGATGGCGCCACCTGCAAGTTGTTGCTGATCTTGGAAGCGATTCCTACTTCATTGGAAAGGTGTGACATCTGTCAACAATAATTAGTGTGCATCAGCGTCTGTTTCTGACAGCAACATTGTTTTTTGCCTCTTCGAAAATGTCCGGATTTGTCTTAAATAAACAACATTTGCGGGAAGTTTTGATTTCCTTTTTTAATTGGAAAAAAAAGTGCAGCCGAAGCCCATCGAATGCTTGTAGAAGTTTATGGTGAATCTGCTCCGACCGATAAATCATGCAGAGAGTGGTTTCGACGCTTCAAAAGTGGTGATTTTAGCGTCGAAGACAAAGAGCGTTTTGGCCAGCCTAAAAAGTTTGAAGATGAGGAATTGGAGAATCCGTGCCAAACGCAAAGTGAACTCGCAGAATCGTTGGGAGTGACTCAGCAAACAATTTCCGTTCGGTTAAAGAAATTAGGATTTATTCAAAAGCAAGTAAATTGGGTGCCGTACGAGTTGAAACCGAGAGGTGTCAAAAGGCGATTTTTCACCTCGGAACTGCTTCTTGAAAGACATCAAAGGAAGGGATTTTTGCACCGGATCGTGACTGGAGATGAAAAGTGGATATACCCAAGAAGAAAAAATACTATGCAAAGCCTGGTGAACCCGTTCCATCATCGTCTACGTCCACGCCAAAGAAAAACATCCACGGTTCAAAGGTCATGCTCTGCATATGGCGGGACCAGACGGGTGTGGTGTACTATGAGCTGCTAAAACCAGGCGAAAGCATTGACGGGAATATCGACTACAACTAATGCGTTTGAGCCGTGCATTGCGTGAAAAACGGCCAGAAACGACCGAAAGGCATGACAAGGTGATTTTGCAACATGATAACGCTCGGCCCCACGTGGCTGTAGCGGTCAAAAACTACCTGGAAACGCTGAAATGGGAGGTCTTACCCCACCCGCCGTATTCTCCAGACCTTGCTCCTTCCGACTACTGGCTTTTTCGATGGATGCAAAACGATTTGGGGGGTCAACGGTTCGGGTCTTTTGAAAAAATCGAAGAATGGCTCAATGATTGGATCGATGCCAGAGAGGATTCATTTTTTAGAGATGGTATTCGAAAATTACCAGAGAGATGGGAAAAAGTAGTCGCTTCCGACGGACAACACTTTGAGTGATGTATTTTTTACGTTTTTTCAATAAAAAAAAATTGTTTGAACACAAAAAAACCGACCGAATTAATTTGTACTCCCAATAATAAACAATTTTATGCCATTAGTGCTTGAATAGAACTTTGTATTGTAGCCAACCAACTGGGGCCGTATATCAGCAATAACGTGGCAAGTGTTGACTTCCAAATGGTCCAACGTCTCTGGTGTATCGGCATAGACTAGTGACATCACATACCCCGAAAGAAAGTAATTTAAAGGTGTGCGGTCACAGAATCGTGGAAGCCGATGATTCTACCAGCCCATAAGGCACGCCAAACACTGAGTTTGAATGGTTGAAAAGGGCGTCTCGACAAGGCTTTTGGGTTTTCTCCACTTCACATTCGGCAGTTTTGCTTGTTTACATATCCATTTAATCAAAAATGAGCATCATCGGAGAACAAAATTTTGTGTTGAGAATGGGAATCAAGCTGAATCAAGTTTTCGGCCCACCGAACCCTTCGACGCGTACAATTGTCACGCGGGTTCAACTCTTGCACAAACTGGATCTTGAAAGCTTTTAATCCAACATCTTTCTGTAAAAGCATAACTCTTATTGCTGCACGATGACAAATCAGCTCATTCGGAATCTCTTCAACACTGCGTTCCATAACAGTAATTACTTCTTCTCTTCGCACTGTTTGTCATCTTTGGGGGTGCTAATTATCTACTTAGTCTGCATGGTGCGAAAACGATTCATCATATTCCGAATAACTTACTGAGATGGACGATTATGTCGACCGTAAAATAGACGTAGCACACGATAAGTTTGGCAAGCCGATCCATGGTTTTCAAAATATGTTTGCACAATTTGCATGCGTTACAGTCAATTGTCAAATTGACAATCTATAGAAACAATGTTGCCAATTAAAAACCAAACATTTAAAGAAAACACGCTGTATTTTTGACAGTTTGTGTATAATTACGTTAAATTTGTCAAAATCAAGCGTAGTGAAGTAATATCACCATTTTATCGTTACAAGACTTACACTCGACAACACTTACAAATTATTAAATTTTATTATCAAATTTCGTGCTCTGTGAAGAATGTTTTTCGTGCACTTCGACTACTTTACGGCCATGGTACTAAGACTTTGATTTTGATGGGGGCTAAATAGCTTAATTCAAGCTACATACTTAATTTAACTTACAATCTAGGAAGCTAAGAACGAGGGCAATTGAGACGGAGTTTTAGACAAGGAGTGCTGATGTTAAAGTCGAAACAGTTTTTCGCATTAACATTCCGCAGCATACGGGAGATAGGTTCATTGGAGCCATAGGAGGTACGAGAGGTGGGTACATAGAAGAGACGTGGATTTCGTGTATTACGAGGGTTAGTGTTAAAAAAGATAGAGTTATAAAGAGACGCGCAGTCGATGGTACCTGAGAGCAGTCGGTGGATGAGAAGAATGTCGGATATCCTTCTTCGTTCTTCCAGCGAGTTCAAATTAATAAGTTTTAGGCGGTCTTGATAGGGAGGTGGGATCAGAGGATTGTCGCAGGGTAAGCCGCGAAGAGCAAAACGGAGAAAACGACGTTGGATACTCTCGATTCTGGAAATGTGTGAATGATAGTAAGGAGACCACACTTGAGACGCGTATTCGAGAATAGGGTGAACAAAGGTTATGTAGTGAGACCGAGTGACGTAGGGATTGGAAAACTCTTTAGACCATCGTTTCACGAAGCCGAGTGCAGAATTGGCCTTAAGAATTATATCGCTAATATGTGCAAGGAAATTGAGTTCCTGGTCGCATAATACACCAAGATCACGGATCACCTGAACGGTAGAAAGGGGTTGATTATGGAGAAAATAGAGGCGGGGAAGAGGTTTGTTACGTTTGCGGGAGAAAGTAATAGATTGACATTTGGAAATATTAAGATCGAGGCAGTTCTTGGTGCACCTGGTGGAAAAGCTGTTGAGGTCAAATTGAATAAGGGAAGAGTCATGTTCTGAGGAAATGATCTTAAAGAACTTAACATCGTCGGCATATAGAGAGATGTGGGAATGTTTGATAATCATTTCAACATCGTTAATGGTAAGGATAAAAAGAAGCGGACCTAACTGACTGTCTTGGGGGACACCGGATGAAGCAAGGAAGGGGTTAGAGAGGGCAGATCTAAAGCGAACGCTGTAGTGGCGATTTTCGAGGTAAGAGGAAATCCACTTTAATAAGATGGGTTCAAAGCCAAGGGAAGACAGTTTGAAGAGTATTAATCTGTGTGAAATATTACCGAAGGCCTTACTGAAGTCAGTTGAGGTAACATCGACTTCCTTGCCATTTTCTAAGGCTGAAAGGGTGAAGGAAACGAATTCAATAAGGTTTGTGGTTGTAGACCTACCTTTAAGGAATCCATGCTGTCTGGGGGAGATTAAAGACTTGCATTGAAAACTTAAATTATCATACAAAATACTTTCGAAGATTTTGGGTATATGAGACAGTTTGGCAATGGGACGGTAGTTGTTAATGTCATTCTTCGGACCCTTTTTGTGTATAGGTGTTATATAAGAGGTTTTCCATATCCGGGGAAATTCACCTTGGGAAAGGGATAGGCTCAAGATTTTTGAGAGAGGTAGAGAAAGGGAGGAGGAACATTTTTTTAAAAATATAGCTTGGAGGCCGTCGGGGCCAGGGGTGAATTCATCATTAAGTTCCTTTAATCTTTCTTCGATGATAACGGGGTCGACACTACGAGGGAGAAATAGTCCAAAGGAGGAGTTTGGTAAATAGTTGAAATAGGTATGATCGGGTGCAAAGGAATCATGGGTGAAAGATTGATTGAAACAGGAAACAGGTAGCAGGTAGCAAAAAGATTGGCGATGTAATGAGGATCATTGGAAGTCACCAATTCAAGCCATAGTGCCCAGTTTCGCAAATATTTAACAAGCGATATCAAGCCACCTACCCGTCATCAAAATGCATACAGAGGAAAACATTCCTGCTATATCCGCCGGTGTTAATGAATGACATTCCTGACCTCTTTTTAAGTTCCCAGTGTCTAATGTTTGCAGACGACTTGAAGGTGTTCCGACCTATACGTTCAATGCACGACTGTACTCTTCTACAAGAGGAGCTTGAACGCCTTTTCATATGGTGTCAAAATAATGACCTTCATCTCAATGTCTCTAAATGTCAAAGCCTTTCTTTTCACCGTAACCTCTCTCCAACTCCCTTTACTTACGTAATCCATTATTTCCTCCAAGAAGGATCTGGGAGTTATTTTTGACTCTACTCCAAGCTTTTGCAAGCACATTGAGTTTTTGGTTGCTAAAAGTAATCAGATGCTAGGTTTCATATTGAGAAATTTCAAAGACTTCCGAGATCCTCATACTCTCAAATGTCTAGTTTTCGCCTTTGTTAGATCTCATCTCGTGTACTGCAGTGTAGTATGGGATCGATTTTACGACGTTCATTCCTCTAGAATTGAGAAGATCCAAAAGCGTCTAACTACGGTAGCCTTTCGTAGACTGCGATGGAATATTGAAATGCCTTCGTACGAAACGAGGTGCAAACTGTTTGGTATCCTACCTCTTTTCAAACGAAGGCAATATAAAATAATCGCTTTTTATTTTACGTACCCTATCATAGAGTTAATTATGGATTCAACGAACCAATTTCTAGATGCCTTAGGGAATCCAATAAATACTGTAGCTTATTCGATTTCCATCTCAGTAGGCATTCATTTAGGAATAATTTTGTGATTTTAGAATTAATTCTGTGTTTAGGCTTTCGTGGTAATTTTTAAGTATATTTTGGTGTTAGGTAATCTAGCGAGGACAGTTGATGTACTCATTTGATTGATTGAATTAAAATTAAAATTAAAATTAAAAAAAAATTAAAAAAAATTAATGAAGACCATGTTTTGTTTATGGTATACGTCGCCTTTCGCTGCAATTGTGTTACTCGATTATATGGATGATACAGCTCGTGCAAAAACTGAAGCTGAACGACCTGCCACTCTGTCGAATTATTGGTGAATTGGCCTTAGGAAAGCTGAGATGGACGAAGAGCAGCTTTTTTATTCACAAATTGTCTTCAGCGACGAAGTTCATATGTATTTTTGTTTATATAATTTTGTAGAACACACTAACCCTAGACAAAAAGCTTGAAACTAGCTTAAATAACTACTGGCATAAAATACCTTACTGGCCCTATACGGACGCTCTAAAGCAAAATAATATTACAAATTCATATGTATCTGATTGAATGAATTACAAAACTGCAATACTAGGTCCGATAAACAACAAGAGTTGCCAATGCATCCGGAAAAATGCACTGTTTGATGCGATTTATAGTCAGCCGGGTTAATTGGGAAGGCAAAGGCTTTCCTGTCTGTCCGTTTGTACGCATATATCAAATCAAACTTACGGAGTAGCTATGAGCTTGAAACTTGGCTGGGTTATAGAGTACATAGTTCTCAGTTAAAGCGACCAGTTTTAGAATCCTAGCTATTGTGGTTCCTGAGATCCAGGTTAAAGTTTGCAAAATTAAAGGTAGAAGAACTGGAATAGTAGCTTGGCTCCCGGCGAGCTGATCCCATTTTGTTTCAAGGATGATTAGATTTTTTTCTTAGTTCCAGCAAAGCGGCGCCACATGCTATGCAGATGGCGAATCGATGTTCCAATTAAGAATGAGTATGATGAACAATTTATCTCCTGTTTTGAACTGGTTAATTAGTCGGCTAAATCGACTATTCAGCTCTTCAGCGTTTGGGACTCAAATTGACGACCGATTCGGTAATCAATTAGCCAACATTCGTACGTTAAGAGATCGCAGGATCGGCCGAGAACATTGCCGCAGTCCATGAAAATGTACATCAGAACCCGAGGCACTCGATCCCTTGCCGTGCAAAGGAACTCGGCCTTTCGCAGACCTCAACTTGGCGAATTTTGCGTTCGAACTTGGGCCTACACGCGTACAAAACCCAACTGGCCCAAGATTACAAAGTTCATGACCATAGATAACGCCGTTTGTTCGCTAACGGAGCTTCGGAGCGTTTGGAAGATGATTTTGGCCGAAAAATCATCTTTAGTTGTGAGGTGGTCAATGGCGAGCGCGACAGAACGATGATAATCGACTTCTAATGGCCCAAATTGAGCCCTATGGACCTAGACGGCATGTGGTTCCAGCAGGATGGCGCTACGTGCCAAACAGCGGATGCCATGATTTACAATTTGGGGGGTAAGGTTATCTCTCACAGAGTTGATGTGAATTGGCCACCAAGGTCATGCGATTTGACCATTCTAGAGTTTTTCCTGTTGGGCTTCCTAAAATCGCAGGTCTATGCGAATAAACCACAAACGACCGATGCCCTTAAGGTGAACTTATCACTCACAGGCTACCACTCAAATTCAGACGGATCTATGCGAAAGAGTCATGGAAAGATTGGAAAGTTAAATCAATCGGGTCCGTGCCATCGTAAGAAACCGATATTTACTTCGTGCCATAATGGCATTTATGGACCTTTCAAATAAAAATAATATATTGTCAATACCTTACGCACAGCTTATTTCATTAGAATTCAACATCTACCCGCCCTTTTCGAAAAAAAAAAAAATTTTAATGTTTTTTTTTTTATTATTGCTTTATTTAAACAAAATTGTTCTTATTTTTAATTTTCTTATTTTACTAACTGTTCTCGTACTTTTAGTACTTCTAGAAATAGAAATTGGTAATAAGGGCAAAAGTATTTAAAAAATCAATAAAATACATTTAGGTGTTGAGGCCTCGAGGGTCCGCATCCATATTTTTCAGAAAAAAATGCTGTTTGTGTTCGTACTCTAATTTTTTTTCGGTGCATAAGTGAGTAATGGGGAACTGAAAAACTTATTGCTATTATTAACGGCCAATTGGAACTCGAAATTTAAAAACCTCGTTGACAACCCTGCGCCAAGCCTTCCTGTCATGAGTGTGTTGCTTTCATATTTCACTGTTCTCTTCCATATTTTGTAGGTCAATCCTTATATCGTCCTCCCATCTACAACGCGACCTTCGTGGAGTTCTTCCTGTCATTATTCTTTTGACCGTTTGTCCACTGTTCATTAGTTCTACATTTCCTGTCCATCTTAGTCTTTCCTACTTGCTTGTTTCTTCGCCCTTTAAAATGTTTGCATCTCGCTTTCATAGACCCAACATCTATTTTGCTCCTTTTTAGTTAGAGAACAAGTTTCACATATGAAAAATGTCATTGGCATCATTATGGTTTTATAAATACGGATTTTGATATTACGGGACAATGTCGTCGTTACCAAGTAGCACGTCTTGCCCGTATGCAGCATTTTATTTATTTCGATCCCTATAACGTTTTTGCAATCAATATGGTACTCAGATATTTGAATTCGTCCACTTTATCAAGTACAGTCAGGTGCGAAGTTTGGATCGATCCAAGTCGATCAGTGACCAAATATTTTCTCTCCTACTTCGTTTCCTGACATTACCAAACTTTCAACGTTTCTATTAATTGTTTCCTCACTATCTTTCAGAACGTCCAGATCGTCAACATAAGCTAGTTATTTCCCTTTCCCGAAGGGAACTTATTATTTATTCCAGTTTTAATCCCTCGCGTAGTTCTTTTCGTCACTCGTCGAACGGTTCCTCCCAAAGCCCAACTGGTATTCTCCGATTTTTTCAATAACACATGATATCAGTCTAGAGAATATATGGCAAGACCTTGCTACAACTTGATAGCCGTCATAATCCTCGATAATTGTTCATCCTTTTAAACATGAGAGCGATGACCGAGTTTTTCCATTTCTCAGGCATAGTTTCATTGTTCCAAATAGTTATGATTAGGCCATGTACATTACTTATCTGTTAATTCCTCCCCAACTTCATTTCATCAATTCGGATGAGATCTGGTGTGTGAATAACACCGTTTTTCCTTGCTCCTTGCTCTCCATGTACATTAAGCAATTAATCGTTGTCCGAAACGTGCTTGCTATTATCGTTATACAGGGTGTCCCACGAGCAGTGTGCCAAAAAGCTAGAGCGTGTAGGTCTGGTCAAGACAAGAAAAAAATCGTATGGGAGGGGGGGGTCTATTCCCCCCGTTTAGCCGGGAGGGGCAATTTTCTAAAAAAATGACTTAATTTGGAAAAAAAATTATTAAAAATCAACAGTTACATCCACAATGCCGTGATATACTTTCTTGTAAAGCCAGAAACCTCTTCTTTCATCTTGTTTCTAAACGAAGCTGTTTTAAGGAATAGTTTTTGAGAAATTAATTTTCAAACTCAAAATTTTGAAAAAAAAATGAAAAAATAAAATTTCGAACTATTTTTTTTCAAAATTGTATGTAATTAAGTACTAATTTTTTGTCCAAAATTCAATTTTCTTATTAGTTTTTAGTTAAAAACAGAAAACCGGATGCAAAAATGTTTTGTAGTTTTTGAGAAATTAAAAAAAACCCGAACCATTTTTTTCTAAGAAAAACCTTTTTTTTGGTTTTAACGCGGCTGGACTTGTAGCCAAATTAATGTATGAAACATTGACATCTTTTTTATTATTTTTTAAAAATTTGGAGTTTTATTATAATCAATTTTTAATATGATCCCCATTTTTTAGAAGGCAAAGATTATATCTCCTTCTAATGCCTGCACATAAGTCAAACAATTTGACTCCAGCGACTTCAATCCGTGCTTTCAGTCGTTCCAAAGATACTATTTCCACTTCGTAAACATAATTCTTCATGAATCCCCACACATAAAAATCTAGAGGAGTTAAATCTGGTGATATAGGTGGCCATTCCGTGGGGCCCTTTCTTCCGATCCAACGGTCACTAAAATGATCATCCAGCCAGTTTCTAACCCGTAAGCTGTAGTGTGCTGGTGCTCCATCTTGCTGGTACAAAGATTAAATTATCTGCTATGGCCAAAGGAACGTTGTCCATCAAATCGGCCAAAAGATCTCGTAGGAACTGCAGGTATGATTCTTCATTAATAACGGCATTCAAAAACCGGGGCCCGATTACAGTTTGTCCAACAATACCAAGCCAAACATTACAGCTAAAGCGGTGTTGTGATTTATTTTGTTTTTTGTTGTGTGGATTGGACCTACTCCGATGCAAATTGTGGAAGTTAGTAACCCCATCTCTGGTAAACTGTGCTTCATCCGTCCAGAATATCCTTGCAAAATAGTTTCGTTCAGTTTCATCTCGAAGCAGTAATAATCGACAAAATTCTGCTCTCAAAAACTTGTCGTTTGAGGTGAGTTCCTGAACTGGCCTAAAATGGTACGGGTGTAAGTTTTCGGTATGAAGCACTCTCCGTACTCTAAATTTGGGCACTCCAAGCATAATAGCTATCTTCCTTGTACTAAGGGAGGGATTACGTCAGACCAAATCCAAAAATTGCGGTTTTATTGTCTTAAGGTCCTAGCCGGTTGAACCCATTGGCGGCGGGCGGACCCAGACGAAATTGGCAGGTCAGTTTTCAGGCGCTATCAATGAAAAAAAAGGATTAATCCAGGGTTATTCCAATACTGTGTCAGTTTATTGAATCCTCATAAAACTCCAAATTTTTTAAAAATAATAAAAAAGATGTCAATGTTTCATACATTAATTTGGCTACAAGTCCAGCCGCGTTAAAACCAAAAAAAAGGTTTTTCTTAGAAAAAAATGGTTCGGGTTTTTTTTTAATTTCTCAAAAACTACAAAACATTTTTGCATCCGGTTTTCTGTTTTTAACTAAAAACTAATAAGAGAATTGAATTTTGGACAAAAAATTAGTACTTAATTACATACAATTTTGAAAAAAAATAGTTCGAAATTTTTTTTTTTCATTTTTTTTTCAAAATTTTGAGTTTGAAAATTAATTTCTCAAAAACTATTCCTTAAAACAGCTTTGTTTAGAAACAAGATGAAAGAAGAGGTTTCTGGCTTTACAAAAAAGTATATCACGGCATTGTGGATGTAACTGTTGATTTTTAATAATTTTTTTTCCAAATTAAGTCAATTTTTTAGAAAATTGCCCCTCCCGGCTAAACGGGGGGGAATAGACCCCCCCCCCTCCCATACGATTTTTTTCTTGTCTTGACCAGGCCTACACGCTCTAGCTTTTTGGCACACTGCTCGTGGGACACCCTGTATATGAATCCTGATCTTGCCTGGAATGCTTTTCTTACAGCATTGCTCTCGTGTTTTTAGTTGCTCAACCTTCCTGAGTTTTAGGAAACTTTTTCTTTGCCATTATCGTTTTTTATCCCGAAGCAGATGGTTGACATACTTTTGTAGAGTCACGAGCCTTGAGGTATTAGAACATTACGTACTTTTACTTTTTCTTCGCATTCTTCACTGAACCATGGTTTTCCATGGGGCTTTACAATAGCCTACTTGGTTTGCCGCTGCTTCCTATACAATTTTTTTTAATTCCGGTCGTACGGCTTCGAGATTTTACGGAATGATTTTGGCTTAAAAGCTTGTAAGATCCAGCAAGAGCTGAAACCGACTGACTATTGTACGTGTCGAAGGTTTCGGTGGGCCGCAAACTTCAAATTTAGATTCAGCGCAAAATTTAGTTCTCCGAAGAAGCCCATTTTTGTTTTAATAGATATGTAAACCAGCAAAATCGCAAAATGAGAATAGGAGAAGCCAGAAGCCTTTGTCGAGACGCCCTTGCAACCATTAAAACTCACTGTTTGATGTGCTTTATGGGCGCGTGGAACCATCGGCCCATAATTCCTTAAGGACGATGCCGGCCAAAATGTTCCTTGATTCCTCAGTTGAATGGCATTATACAGAGCTTTGGTTTCAACAAGATGGCGCAACATGTCACACGGCGCGCTCCACCATCGATTTATTTTGGGAAACATTTGCTGACCGCATGATTTCGCGTAATGGGCCTGTGTACTGGCCTCCTCGATCCTGTGATCTCACACCTTTAGATGACTTTTGTTGGGGGTGTGTGAATTCACAGCCTATGCCGGTAAACTAGAGACATTGGACCATTTGGAAGTCAACATTCGCCGCTGCTCGATGAAGTTGTCGAAAATTGGACTTCATGATTGGGCTTCACTGGAGCTAGCCATGCCGAGCATATCCCGAAATTATATTTAAACGGTAATGGTATAAAAGTATCTATTAAATAAAGCTAATATCATAGACATTAATATTAGCTCTAAGTGTTTTATTTTATATTGAATTTGTATACCTCTAAAAAAAACACCTTTCACATAATGATAATTACCACCAAACTAGAGAGAGACAACTGTCATGAAATGCCACTCTGTCATTCTGTCAGATTTTTCAGTCCAACTTATCTATGAAAACTATTGCATTATATTTTCATGCAAGGCAGGTCGAAAACCATGTGCATCATTAACGACTAACAAAAATCTGCGCTAGGGGCTAGTAAATAATAAATCGTTATAAATGCCTTTTCTGTTATCTCAAAAAGTAAAATAATGAAAGGGCTTAGGCAAGTATAACTGCAAAAATATTTTTATCATAAAAACCTCATTAGCGAATTGGGCCAGTGCATTCAGTGTTTCCTGATTTCATTTGCACTACAGATAATGTCCTTAATTGCTTCATTTACAACACCTCCCCCAGATAGTACATCGCCACCTCCCGCACGCCATCCACAACTCAAAGGCTAAGATGCAATTTCGAGGTAAAATGAATATCCAAATTGCATTCTTCCCTAATTAGCAAAATCGAAAATCAATTTCACTCTCATCCAGCCTTCCATTCATTTCTCGTCTTCACCCTCCCACCCACAGGACACATTCAGTCTTAAACGTTCAAGCAGCGAGTTCAACACATGAATCTTACACTGGCATCGCTCTATAGGATATGGCAGTCACTTAAGAGTCTCTGGTTGATGACCGCGTCATCAATTTCTCGTCTCCATACTCATGCCCATACTGTCCTGTCGCCTCCGGGCCCGTCATCACATTCGATAGAAGGCAACCGGGCTAGCCTTGCAGGGGGGATTGGAATTTCTTAATTGAAATTTCCACATGAAGAATTTTGATTTTATTATGAATCCACATTGTTGTACGGTGTGGATCTGGGAACTGAGAAGCCAGCCGACGTGGAAGTATCCTTGAAATACGACAATAGCTTGAGATGATTTAAAAAACACACATCGACGAAAAGAAAAACGTAAAAACTAAAGAAGCAAAGGAAACACAGAGGAGAAGGACTAGATACAGAGATGCGAGTCCTATATAAGCCGGGAGCAGAAGGAGATGAGCGCGAGTGGCTACAAACGAGGTCACTTTGTCAAAAATTCGCTAAAGTGCCAGTTGAACTTTGTCGGGAAAAAAGTTTTTGATTGAGTGCGGCAATTGGGACGCGTTACACGTTAGGATGCGTGAGGGAGCCTATACATGCATGTGTATGTGTACGTGAACAGGGACAAGAGGTAAGTTTGTTAGAAAGTAAGTTACTTGACCGAAGGAGCTGGAAACTTCACTAAGTGGTTCCTCGGTTCCTGTTACACTTTGTCCTTTTATGATGGATTTAAAAGGTTGTAAGTTGGTGATTTCTAATTCTTTTTTCGTTTAATGTGATTGCGAGCCGGCGTTGAGGAGGACTTTTTCTTTTTTGTTCAAATTGACAATGTTATTCTTTTTTTCTCTCGTTGGCTCGTCGCTGTTGTCCTTTTTGGTTATTAAAAGTCAATTAGGACAGAAGGACGGTTGGCTGTTAGGCTATTTTTGGATAAGTTTTCACTTTGGTTTAAGAAAGTTCAAGAGGTCTGTTATGGGGTTGAAGTGGATTAAAGGAATGACATGTATATAATGGAATCAAAAAAATCATTTTCGTCTACTAACAAAGCAGAAAGTTGTAAAGCCCATAAAGCACCCTTTCAGGAAAATGGAAAAAAATTCCTTACGAACAAGGGACCGGCTTCAGGACTTTGCAAAACGGATCGGGCGAACCATTGACCTTATTATTATAGGAGTAAGTTGGTGTACTATCTCCTCTGAGGCGTCGAAATTTCTGGTATTATTCTGGTGATCCACAGAAGGTCAACTGGGGTCTCGCTCAACTCCTTGCAGAATCTTTGGGGCTCTACCTTAGTAACACCAATTTTCTTGAGGTGCTCTTAAAGTCGGCAGTTGGCCTTGATTTAATATGCCCGAAAGCAATTTGGGCGATTTTTGACCATAAGTGTTTTCGTAAACCAGGTTTTCGAGAACTTGTTGATCGGTGTTAATGAAGTTGGATTTTTTAAAGACATAATTTCAAGGCACTGGCAAAATTAGTAAATTTTGGAGTAATGACAAAGTATGTAAACAAAGTAAGTAAATACCGAAACAAGCCTATCCAATATTTTAACGCAACGCACAGGGCTCTCAAGCGAACGCCTCATATAGAAGTGGTACAATATCGAAAAACTGCAGGAACTTAATAGACCTTGTAAGATAAATTAAAGTACAAGCTTAGTTCATATGTACAATTTGAAATTAGTTTTTTTTTTTATACCTTACACCTACCTACAAATGTAGATATAACTAATTACCCTTCTTCACTTAGCGGTCTCTCGACGCGCCGACGCTTATCTTAAAAAGATTAATAGGTTCTTTTAATAAAGTCAAAATGCCGAGGGAAAAATTTTATTTTTAACTTTTTAAGACTTTTTTGTGTCGGGAGTTGCTTTAAATTTTTAATTTTATTTTTTCTTTTAATGTTCAGCTCAAACGCACTAATGACGACCTGCGTCAGCAGTCGATAGAAAACGTCCGTGATAGTAATGCATTCAACACATAATTCGCCGATAGTGCTGTATCACAAACTAAGCTCCCACACCCTGATTTATACTGAGCAGTTGCAAAGAAATAGTTTTGCCTTTGAACCTATTGCTATATCGGAGCTTTTAAATTAATTGGGGCTCTGAAAAACTAAAACGTTCGTGATTTTGAGGAAATTTCGAATGTGCTTTTAAAAAGCTATGACTGTGATTCGGTTTGTCCATGCTGGTCTGGTTTAGATAGTAGCTATCTGCTATAATAAACCTCAAAGAATAAAGTTTGATGGTACGAAAAGCGAAGCCCAATTTTTTTAATATAGGCCGGGGCCAGTTTTGTTCCAGACATACTCGTATATATAATTTCATTGTTCAGAGTTCTAACAGTCCCCTTGACTTAAGCAGCAGCAGGGTTTTCTGACCAGATTAGACGGGCTTAGATGTGCGATTTTTTGCTATTAGAAGGCTGCACTGAAGTCAATAGACACCACAAAGTCAAACTCTGATGGGTCACAGCTCAATCGCAAGGAACGAAAGGGCGAACCAGGCAAGGGCCTGAACTGGACATCAGCGAAGCGGACACGTCATTACAACCACCGATCAGCGCATTATACCGGATCATAAATGACACAATCCTCAAAGAAGGCAACTCGTCTTGGCTTACAAGAAACGACAACTACACGACAAGATTATTGTGGCCAGAACTCAATGTCGGAAAAACAAAGAAGCTCTTGTGAGTGATCACAGCACACTGTCCCATTGCTCCGCAAATGGGACTCGGGATCCAGCGATCTCTGCTGGAGCTGCGGCGATAAGGAAGAAACTGAGACGATCCAACATCTGCTTTGCCACTGCCCAGCTCTCCAGAATTGACGCCTAGCGTCGCTGGGCCAAAGATTCCTTACAGAGATTGCGGATGTGGCAAATGCAGATATATAGCGGATCTTCTAAAATTCATAAAGAGCACGGGGTGGTTTCAGCCACCACGTGATAGGACAGGTTAATTATATGTGTACCCCACAAATGAAGGGAATCACAATTGGCCTTTTGGCCTCCGAGTGGAGGTGATGCTTAACCATCACACTCCCCTTCTTTAACCTAACCTAACCTAACCTAAATGTTGTGTCAAAAATAAAAGTAAGTGCTACAACGTGCTTGAAACGCTGACTCTGTCATTTGTTGAGTCGACTCAGAGCAAAAAAAAAAAGGCCGAGCTAATGCTAACGACGATGCTCGCTCCGGACCCTCAATACGTCAACAACGGATGAAAACGCTGAAGCACATTGTTCATCGTGTCGAATCACTATCGGAGAAGAGGACACTGACATATCCGTTGGCCGATGCCCTTATTTTGAGCATGAAACGTGTATCAGTGAATTTTTTTCGGATTTTTCTAAATGCTGACCAAAAGAATTGAAAAATTTGCTGAAAAGGGTCATAATCGGTGGGAAAATATGGCTATATAGTTATGGCGTCGAACCAAAAGCCCGATCATTCGAATAGAAGACCGAAAAAGGCACCTTAAGTTCGGTCGAATGTGAAAGTTTTGCTCACTGTTTTCCTCGAATAAAATGACGTGGTCCATCATGAGTTCTATAAGGAATAATTCCTTTGAAGTTATGCACTGTTTGCGGGAAGCAATATCGGAATTTGTGGCGAAAAAAATTCAATGCTTTTGCATTGCAATAATGCATCTGCTCACTCACTTTTTTTTCTTCACAAAACTGAAAAGAGAAAGGCCATTGAGGCCGTATAAAATAAATTCGAGAAAAATAAAAGTCACCTTATTTATTTAACAAACCTAGTGTTTTGAATAACTTAATAATAATTTCTATGCAATTTATGTATTTGAGAAAAATAAATAAATAAGTCTAATTAACTAACTGGTTTCGATGTAAGTAGCTCATAAAAACTACACCCTGCCGATCCAACCAAATAATGGAAAAAACTTCGAACCATGGATATAAGCCTTTGCTGACGATGTTGATGCATAACCGAGGTCACATTGCCACGAACTTTCACGCTTAGGGTTTTCTTATAATATGCACTTTTCATCGCCAGTCACGATATGATGCAAAAAATCTTCCTTATCTGCGCATGAATCAGCGCTTCACACATGATAAACGTCGGTCGAGTGCTCTCGGCATTAACTCGTAAGACACCAAATGTCCTTGTTTTTGAATCATCCCTAATGCTATTCAGGGTTTCAGACCTTTCATATCATCTATTTATAATAATTTTGCGAGTTCAACTAGCGTCTAACATACGCCTCTAGCTCTTCGTCTTCAAAGTTGTTGGGTGGACATTTTTTAGCTTCAATTTTTTGAAGTATCAACCTCAATCTCTACATGTCGTTTCCGACAAAGCTTACTCACCGTAAGTTTTGAGTGTTCTTTTAGTGCTATAAAATTTCCCTCAAATACTGTACTCTACTCTGGTTTTCATAACATAATGCTGAAATTCCAGCTTACCTACAGTATTCCTTTAAGAAGCGTTACCATCTAAAATTATGTAAATGTACAGCGTTCTAGTAACGCCATCTATTGGGAAACAGCAAGACGCTGTTGCCTTTTTAAAAGGAATTTTAAAAAGAAACCAGGAGGTGACTTTATACTATATATCACCTTGGTTTCTGGACAAGAAAGTTCATAAAATATTCACAAGGACAGTACTTTGAAAAGCTTCACGAAACTTTGCATGTATACCGGCTGTACAGTCATGATACTGACTTAATAATGCTGCCAAAGTCGTTAGGTTATTTAAGATGACAATATTTGTAAAGAGCTCTGTTGTTACAAGAAAGTCGAAAACGCCCTAAGGGAGGCCTTCGTTGCGATATGATTTTGTTTTTTCAAAACCATCCTTTGAAAGACCATGCAAAATTTACATAGCTGTACTGGTGGCACAATCTATTTCAAATCACCAAAATTGCGAATGAGATTGACGGAATTGTCAATCTTGATTGATAGGACAAACGCATTGTGAGAGGGTATCGTCCTAATTTTTAAGTGGTAATATCTTGGAAAGGCTTACATTTTGATATCGTCACCCAGACGTAATCATTGAGCCTTACTGAACACATGGTATCCATACGGCATTCGGTTAATAAAAAAATTTCCGCAGCATTCGTTGACCCAATTCCAGGCTCACTGTTATCATGTTGAAGAGCAGAATTTCAAATTTAATTTTAATTAATTTCAACTCTTTCAGCTTTCGTATGCTTCCCATAAAGCCTATGCAACAGTATCATCGCAAAGAACCTTGAAGTCCTCCATCAAACACATCATTCGAGTCTATGGCGTTTTGAAGGAAGTGCAGTCGAAAGTTTCAGAATCGAAAATTTGCCAAAAGAAAACCAAACTAACTGGCTCGTTGGCTGGTTAATATTAAGTTCGTTTCTCCATCTACGGGTATGCCTTAACGCACGCCCTTACTTGACTCTTTAGAAACGAAAGTTGACATACATCTACCAATAGAGGCTTGAACTAAACTTGGAAAATGCTTTTTTACTCTCGCATTCTCTCCCACGAATTAAGTCCTTCTGGCACACATGGCACGTTGAAAAACTGTGCTAATAACTCAAAAAACTTACACCCGTCACCTCGGCAGGCACCGCGGCTTGTTGCAATTTGTTCCAACTTCACCAGGTTATGGTAAAAGTTTTCTCTTTTCATGGTCTTCCCAGCCATGCACTCGTTGCCCTCACGCATGGATGAGCATTCGAAAACTCCTTTTTTCGAGATAAGGAAGAAGGATGCTTGAAGTGATTTGCACATGTTCGCGGTGTCATAAGGAAATGTCCCAATTCCGTTCACTAATTCCTCGTTCCCGAAATGTCCTTTTCATCCTCTAATTGAAAAGATGGATATGATGCGACTCTTAACCAGATGCAGGCTATGGCTGTGACTATGAAGCCATGTAGCTTGGAGAAGTTTATTTTCTGTTGACAACTTCATCTGTTGGATTGTTTTTCAGCAATTGATGCATTTCTGTGCTCGGACGTGGGGCTTTTGGCTTTTGGTCTACGATTATCTATTACATGAGAGGAGGCTAGCTCGCAGGGGTGGCGATGGTGCTGATTGTGAAACTGGAAAACTTTCCATCATGTCTGGAAAGGAGTTTGTTTGAGTTGTCGCTGCTGCAATGCTCCCAGTGTGTCCAGTTTTAGGGCTGTCAAGTTTTATATTTAATTAAAAAGTTTCTTCATAGCAATCGTTCGACTCTTTACTCTGTTGCTGGCGTCAGCAGAAGCAGATGGATGGGCGAGCGGCGAGGAGGAGGATTTGTTCTTAAATTTGTTGCGTATTGTGGAGATGTTTCCTGGAATAATTTTGTATTTGATCTTTCGAGGGTTAAGTGGTAGGGGGTGGGCTTAACAGAGACGAGCGATGGTGAATAGTTATGTTGACATTTGAAAGTTGGAATCTTGCTTATTAGGTTGATTCTTTTGTTGCTGTTGTAAGGAATTGTTTGAGTTTTCCATTCGTGCCGGCATGGAGCTTTACTTTGAGTTACGGATATGGTGCTGCATATTTTATTGTGTTTCCCTTTGAAATGGAATGGGAATACTCGGAGGGCAGCTGGCACTTTTTGAGTAGAATTTATTAAGCTGGCTGTTACAGCTTCAGATAATGACTCACTCTGATAACTTTTCTCTGGGCACTAGAAAATCCATCTTAATACGGTGGGGTTGGTAGGAAGTTAAGACAAATCAATTTACATTTTAAGATGGGATGGGCGTTGTTATGGTCAGAAGTGTAGGACCATAACCTTCCCACTTAACTGCATTCCTACTGGTCCGCTTGTGGGGTCCGCCGGTTTGACCTCAGAAAGTAGCGGCAGGCTTCCCGGTTTGGGATTACTTCATCGCTGAGGCCAATCAAATGCTGGTGTTTTTGCATTTGCTTGCACCAATTGTTTTTCGGCCTGCCTTTTTTTTGTGACACGGGCATGCTCCAGATTTTTTTGTTCGATCTTACTCTTACAACACCGGTGATCTCCAGTCGTGTCAGCCCACTGATTTGCATGTATACTTGTGGGGCAGTTTAATGGTGGTATATGTGTCCCTAGGCTCACCTTGGTGTTTTCTAAATTGCCTAGATGTGATTTTTGTTTACCTTTGTTTTAGTCGCCTTTTACGACAGCGAGAGGTATCGCTGCAGGGATATTCTTAACCCGTCCCTGCACGGAACGGACTTCCCATTATTGAGCTACCATAAAGTAAAATAAAGCCCTAAAATCTTTAAAAAATTGCTTACTCAGCCACAACCTGAAAGTTATATAAAACCGTGACTTATTTTAACTCAAAAACGCTGGGTACTATAGAATGAAGACTGTCCTTTCTACTAATCTTACGAAGATTCAGGCTATAAACTAGCCTTAAAACCCTTTCAACGATGAAGACAAAAAATGTACTCAATACTAAATGCTCTTCTGGATACTTTAAATGCATACTTCAGAGCAATTCGTGCTTTTCTGTCCCTAAGGATATGACACAATGGTCGTCGATTGCAAGTATATACTAACCACAGATTACCACCAATTAAAACAATCATGATCGTCAACATCGACAAATACAGGGTATTTTCAGAATCACTTTCCCACGTTTTATTGATATGCGAGGTTTGTTCAAAAAATAAGGTGACTGTTGTGAACATGTAAACGCTGCCTTGGTGCAATTCCTTTCCAATCGCGACGCCGCGCTGGTGGCAGATAAATTTTTGAGTATCAAATATGGTGCTTTTTCGGTTTTTCGTTTTCTTTTTTTCGGAGATTATCTTTCTCTTGGCGTATCAGCAGTGAGGATGGTCGAGCCCTCTTCCTCATTTGAACCGATTTAAAAAAAATAAATCTGTTACAATAACAGTAATCTATTACTATTATGTCATATTATGGGAAAATTACCAGAATGCAGCGGACTTATCAACACAGTCGGAGGAGAGACAAGCGGCAATTTTGAAGGCATGTCTAGGTGATGGATGCTCCAGCATTCTGACTAAAAGCATTCAAGAGCTTAACTTGATATCAGTGAGCGGAGAAGATGTTACAACAACTTGCGATCTAAATCTCTAAATAACGTAGTAGCAACAGGTGGTATAAAATGTGGCAACAAGAAACAACAGTTGCAATTGGAAAATATAATGAGAGGCTTTAGTGACGTATTCGACTGCGATGGAAAATTAGCTAACCCATTACATTTACAGATTGTTAAGTCGATAACTCCTGTTCAAGCCCATCCACGGCGAATCCCTATCTCTTTCAAGGAAGAAATGGAAAGTACTTTACAAGACCTGGAGGAAAGGAACATTATTAGCAGGGTACACGAACATACTCCGGGGTAAGCAATCTTGTGCTAGTGCGACGAAACAACAAGCTACTAATATATCCCGACCCTAACGAACTCAACAATGCACTCAAACGTAGCAACTACCGAATTCTCACTATGGACGAAATTTTAATAAGGATTCAGGATGCAAAAGTTTTCTCTACTCTGGATGCAAAAAATGGATTCTGGCAAATCGAGCTGGATGGGGAAAGTCGACCTCTCACAACGTTTTGGATACCGTTTGGACGTTATTGTTGGAATCGATTGCCTTTGGTATATCCCCAGCCCCAGAAGAGTTTTCATAAGAACAGCACGAAATAATAGAAGGTTTGGAAGGTGTTGAAGTCATTGCAGACGATTTCTTAGTATACGGAAAAGGTCAGACTTTTTACTTTACTTTTACTTACAAATCGAGGTCAATCTATCGATAAAGCAAAGATAGAGGCTATTGAGAAAATGCCGGATGCCAAAAGTACTCAGAGGCTTATAGGATTTTGCACGTATCTTTCCAGATTTTTACCAAGTCTTTCAAATATATCTGAGCCTTTAAGGAAATTTAATCGGGAAGATGCCGAGTGGCAATAGAATCGGGAACAAGATGAAGCATTCGAAAAACTGAAGATGCTTATTTTGAAAGCACCGATTTTAAAGTATTATGACTCCACCAAGCCAGTCACAATTCAATGTGATGCAAGTTCCAAAGGATTCGGAGTGGTGCTACTTCAAGAAGATCGTCCAGTAGCATTTGCGTCAAGAGTTCTGACAACCTCAAAGCAACAATATGCTCAAATCGAGAAAGAGACATTGGCAATCTTGTTCGCCTGTAAAAAGTTTGATCAATATATATGTGGTAAATCAAATGTGATCGTGCAATCGGATCATCAGCCGTTGCAAACCATTTTCAGAAAATCTATTCTTGAGAGTCCAAAGCGCTTGCAAAGAATGAGACTCTCTCTTCAAAGGTATGACATCCGCATAATATATAAAAAGGGTATCGAAAAGATTTTTGCTGACACACTATCTAGAGCTTTTCTAAAGAATGGTGAAATGGGGCAGATTGAAAACACGTAAGTTTACGCACTTGAGGACAAGAAATCAATGAATAGAATCTTTCGCGATATCAAACAAATAAACATAGTCAAGGAAATCGACATTAAAGACGCACGCTTACTGGAAATACTATAGCATATGAAAGACGATAGTACTTTGCAAGGAGTATTACGTTTTGTTAAGAATGGATGGCCTGAAAATTGAAAACTTGTACCACCTTCAATTAAACCTTACTGGAATTATCGAGAGCAAGATGGTTTTTTTGTTAAAAAGTGACCAAATGAATAGTGATACCAACATCGTTACGAGGCAAATTCTTACAAAAATTCACTATAGTCACCAAGGCATCGAATCATGTATGGCTCGAGATACCATTTTTTGGCCAGACATATCAATCAACATCAAAGAAAGGCTACAAATGTGAGATTTGTCTGAAATACTCAGCCAGTCAACCAAGTATACCAATCCCAGAATTTCTATTTCAAAGATTCGGCCTTGACATTTGTGAAGTGGTAGTGGCAATAAAAAGCAACACTTCCAATAACAGCCGATTATAACTCCAATTTCTTTGAAGTTGATGAACTAAATCCAACAACAGCAGATCATGTCATCAAAGTCTGCAAAAAGAACTTCAACCGTAATGGTGTACCTGAAGTTTTCGTCACAGATGATGGGACTCCTTTTGTGAACAACCAGTTCCATGCATTCTCAAAGGAATGGGAGTTTAACCACACGAAGAGCTCTCCAAACCATCAGCAAGGAAATGGAAAAGCCGAAGCAGCTGTTAAGATAATGAAGTCTATATTCAAGAAAGCACAGAGTGGTAATCGTGGAATGAAGAAACGAGATAAACGAAATTGGCTACAGTCCAGTACAACGCCTGATGTCTCGGCGAACAAGATGCCGTACATCATTCATTGGATGTACACAGCAATCATCAGACCCATTTTAACTTATGGGGCCCTAGTCTGATGGACTACTAGCAGCACCACAAGCTATATGAGCATGCTCAACCAATTACAAAGGTCAGTCGCTGTTTGTGCAACGGGAGCTATGAGAATCACGCCGCAAGCAGGGTTGGACATGATACTTCATCTCCTTCCTCTGGATCTATGCAGAAAGCGCTCTCAGAATAAGGGAGTCCTCCTTGTGGGAACAAGCCAACTATGGACATACGGCAATACTCGGAATAATATATGATCTGGGAAGGAAACATGGTTTTAGTAGCCCCGCAGCTACGACCGACTATTTTCCCCCCATAATGACTTCTCTCGAAGAATTCCAATCCCTTTTCCCGACAGAGAAGAGTGGCTATCAAACGCCGTGATCAACGACCACGAGATAAAATGGACACAGACACTGGGGTCGGGTTCTACTCTGATACCCTGCATAAACAGGAATCATTTAGACTCCCTGATTTGTGCAGCGTCTTTCAAGCAGAAATCCGAGCAATAGAGAAAGCAGCCAAACGCCTACAGGTAACCGGTATCCCACCATCTGATATCACCATCTTCGTAGACAGCCAGGCTGCATTGAAGTCAATAGGATCCTGTACAACGAGATCAAAGGGTGTCATAAAATCCCGCGACTCACTGAAGTCTATCAGACACCACAAGATCAAACTCTGCTGGGTCCAGGGCTACAGCTCAATCGCAGGGAACGAAATAGGGGACGAATTGGCCAGGCAAGGGTCTGAAATGGACATCAACGAAGCGGACACGTCATTGCAACCATCAATCATTATACCGGATCATAATGACACAATTATAAAAGAAGCCAACTCGTTTTGGCTTACAAGAAACGACAGCCACACGGCAAGATCATAGTGGCCAGAGCTCAATATCGGAAAAACAAAGAAGCTCTTGGCGCTGGACCGAAACTCGATCCGCATGCTCGTCGGAGTGATCATAGGACACTGTCCCATCGGAGCAATACTCCGTAAATGGAACTCGGGATCCAGTGATCTTTGCCGGAACTGCGGATGAGGAAGAAACCGAGACGATCCAAGATCTGCTTTGCCACTGCCCAGCTCTCCAGAAACGACGGGCCAAAGAGACTTTACAGAGATTGCGGACATAGCAAATATAGATATATCGGATCTTCTAAAATTCATAAAGCTCACGGGGTGGTTTCAGCCACCACGTGATAGGACAGGTTAATTATATGTGTACTACACAAATGAAGGAAATCACAATGGGGCCTTTGGCCTCTGAGTGGAAGTGATGCTCAACCATCATACTCCCCTTCTTTAAACTAACCTAAACTAAGTAAGAAGGCGGAAGTAAAAAAGGAACTCAGTGTGGGAATTGTGAACTGACGCAAGCTCTTCGGAGCTGTCCTAGCCCAACAGCAATCAGACCAAAAGTTGCATCCGGTAGCCTACTATAGCTGAAAAACTTCGAAAGAGGAAGCTACGAATACATAAGTATTCCTCGATGGAAATAGAAGCTATACCGTATTAGATCGATTCCGAGTGTACCTATTGGACAATAAATTCACCATAAAGACCGATACCCGGGCTTATGGCTCGGATTGCTGTGGCCAATAAAGCTCAGTGAGTTGGATTGCGAAATCGGGTATAATCCAGGTAGCCAGAATGATGTCGCGGATTTTCTTAGCCGGAATCGCGTAGAAGGGTCAAGGGAAGAAAATATCGCAGGGTTACCAGTGTTAAGAATATACATTACCACCGATTTGGTTGCTGCTATGCAACGACAGAGTGCAGAAAAATAACTGTTCGGGACAAGCTAGAACAGGGTGATCGATTATAAGATATATAAGTTGAACAAAAACATGTTCGTTCACTCTGGAAGTGGTTGTCCTAGATAGGATTTGAGAGATTCTACTGAATTCACATTCGTCAGCACTATGTGATCATTTCTCATTCACAACTGATGTTGTTGCACAGTTTTCCCGTATAGGAATTATTCTTGACTATGGACCGACTTGAACAGTCGGTGATGATAACCATTGCACCACTACCACCAAGAGTGGAGAAGACCTTGCTCGAAGTGCTCGAAGTGCTTTCTATATATATGCGTTTTTATATAGCCTAAAGCTCTTTCAGTCATGAGGTCTTTATCTAATCACTCGTGGCAAATCTCTATCTGTTTTGGGAAGAAAAAAAGGAGCAGGAGCCGAGTCCGGTGAATACGGTGACTGATATCACACTTTTGGCCATCAAATTGCTCAAAAGCTCAAACACCAATGATTTAGTAGGTGGATTATCTTGATGCAATAGCTCTGAATTCTTTTTCCCACAAATCTGGACGTTTTCTTCGTATTGCTTTAGCCAAACGGCGTATAACTTCAAGGTAATATTCCGACGTAATATACTACGTCATTCAACAGCCCATAAGCGGTTCGGCAGAAATCCGCTGTAGAGAAGTCGACCACCACCTAAGACTATTCCTATCCAAGTTTCTAACATAGTCACTCCCCAAATATCTTACGCTCAAATAACGTCAGGCAGTGAAAACACAGTACAGCAATTGAAGCTGATGGTTGCCCAGGCTCAAATACCCAAAGCACCTGAAGTGCAAACTGACTTGTTGGCTATCTTGCGCATCTATTAAAGGGCATATGGGTCAGCTATAATACAAGAGCAGGCGAGGCGGGTGGATCAGATCTACGAGCGTCGGGCTTAACGCACATTCAATAGTATGATGAATGGAAAACCCTTAAAGATCCTTGCGTTGAACGTTAATTGACCGTAGAAACGCACTGTTTAGGTTGCTTGAAATCCAAGGCCCTGACGTCCTTTTCATTACTTACACTAAACGCACAGTGTGGATATTCCAGAAGCTGGAGGCATGTATCGTGTACGTCCCTCCCCATATGTAGTGTAAAGAGGATTTACTTAGATTCAGTCTACGCTTCTGGAACCTCCCAAACCACTTCATTTATTTCTGAGCTCGATACACTTTTTCCAAGTTTTAGGCTGGGATCGGAAGAGAACTATTTCCTTTTGGCTGGAGTTTTCAACTCGAACCATATTTTTTGGGAAAGCATTACTTCCTTATTTTAGAGGGAGCCTACTGAACAATTGGAGGGGTCAGCATTATATCGAGTATAGACTCAATTTGAAAGTGGTGGAAAAACCGTCGTTTCCGAGAGGCGGCTCGTTCCTGGATCTCTTGTTGTTTGACTCACGGTTTATCAAACTTTTACCTGGACCTCAGGAACCACTGTAGCGAGCTCAGTTTCAGACACATAGCTACTCGGCAAGTTTGTTTTGATATACGTATTGTGCAAAAAAAAAAGAACAGTGTAGTGGGGGTCCTTGCTTTTGAATTTGAAAAATAAAACTTCAGTTAAGTTGTTATAATTATTAAATTATATTTTTTTTTTGCACATTTTTTTTACAATGAATTGCATCCAACAAAGAGAAACGAAAACAAAAACTAAACAATCATTCATTTACTTAAGTTGTGCAAAATAATAAGTTCACTGTACAAGAAATTAAAAAATATTCTTTTTAAAAAAATAAAAAGGTTAAAATAATTGGACATAATTGGACAAAATACTAATGAAGGTAAATAAGGATATCAATATTTGGTTGTATTTCATTTGTTTTATAAAACAGCGTCACATGTACGCGGCATAGAGTTATCGAGCTTTTGCCAAAGTTAATGGCTCGGGATATTATATCAAATTTTTTGGACATTTTCCACAGATCAAGCCTGTTTCTTGGTTTCGTGGTCTTACTAAGCTCTCTATTAATAAATCTCTACAAATTTTCTATGGGATTAAGGGCTGGGGACTGTACTGGCAATTCAAGAACTTGAATCTTCATGTCTGCGAACCACTTTTTCGTTACCTGAAGTTATAAACGGATCCTTTTTAGCGCACCGAACAATCCTCACATCCGTTTTTGAGCTTGTTTTGCGTTTTCCACCACGTGTTTCTTCAGTCTTCTTTTCCTTTAAGGCATTTACCACCATTCCTTAAGAGCGAGACACAATTTTGGCGATTTGTCTCAAGGATGTTCCATCCTTTCTAAGACCTCAAATTATTTCCAGACGCTCTGCAGTGCAATGTTTTTTACGGCCCATCTTTCCCTAGAAAAATTATGACTTCTAACGTAAATTGGTCCTCAATACTGTTCGTTATACAATACTTACCAACAAAAAAACTAAAACGAATGCCTTTGCCGATAGTAGTAAGCCGAGATTGCTGCTGTTCTTATTATTTTGGACAAAACAAAAAACGAACGTCTGCTGCAAAAGTCTCTCGATTATTGGAATTAAGAAGACTAAAAGCAAAATGAAAAAACGACAAAAAACAGCTCCTGAGCGATGCTCATTTGACGGTTCTTTGGGTCAAAATCTACAAATTTAAGAACAAACTTCACAGACACAGGTTCCATGGCAAAAATACTCGTATCCGACAAAACTTCATGGCATGGGCCGATATGCTAATATCCTCAGAAACTTTCCTTATCGTAATTCAACTATTCTCCAACACAATTTTCTTCACTGCTTCAACGTTTTCAACCGCGTTTGGCTTGCTGGGGTGTCAATGGTTAGCATCATCATTAACATCTTTTCGGCCTACTGCGCAGAGCTTGTACCACCCACAATGTTTTTTTTTGTTTGCTCAGAGGAGACTCGCCGAATGACACAGTCAACATTTCAAGTACGTTACTGCACTTTTTTTTCACTCAAAATTTTATATTTTTTGTAATATGAAAAAAAAAACGCAAATCACACCCAAAGACGTCTGACCTTTTTATCTAAATATTCAAATGGCTGACATTACCAACATAACAAAAAAAGAATTTCGAAAATCGAATTTACTTTGCTCGCGAAATTCAAAAAGTCACCTTATTTCTTGAACAAATTTTCTAAACGTTTTAATCAATATAAGAGTTCTTAATCAAAATCTCCGGATTATTAGAATAAATCTTTGCCCTGACCCTTAATGAAATTTCACCTCCACAAGTTTATAATTAACTCATCGCATCTTCTCCGCATATAATCGGCTGAAGTTATTACGTTGGCCTTGTATTTGCACAGAACTTCATTATTAAAATAGATTTAATTCCGGTATTTGTTTAAGTCTTAGTCTCAAATTGTTTAGCTTAGCCAAGTGAGCTAAGCCTCTCCAAATGCCGGTATTAGTGTAAAATGACGACCTTGAGCTTCAGTCAGTTTGAAATGAGTAACACGCTTTTGTGCTGTGTTTTGATGTTTCTCTATTTCCATCTTCAAGGTCGATTACACGCCTAAACTTTTTGTCACGTCAATGTAACTAAGAACATGTGTCAATAAAGTGATTGTCAGCAACATCAATACAGGTATACGCCAACACCAAACCTATGCGGCAAGAAGCTGGTAGAGTTAAATCCAAAATAAGAAATATTGGACTCAGTAGATGGGCATGATTGAAAACAAACTCATTTCCTTCACACACTTCTCTCATTTTATTTAAATTAACTTAAAACTTGCTCAGTCACATACAAATCAAAGTCACTGCTGGTGGTCTCCGATTCCACCGTACCAATCGTTGTCGTTTCGGAAGAGTTCGTATCCAACGACTCGGACACACCCTCATCATCCGGCACAATAATCAGCCACCGGTTCTCGTCCACCATTAAACAAAAACAGTCCACAATCAAAATTGTAGCAAAAACCAGCAGCAGTAAGCTTAACCTTCCGGGAAACATTGTTTATTCTTTTTCTGTTCGATTTTTTCCCTGCCGCACTATGACAAGCCAAAGTCTTGACTAACGAAGATTACAAAATGATTTTCTTTTATACGTCTTCGTAGCCTAGATTTATCCACATTTGCCGATGGAAAATCAAACGAAAAGGTAAACTAGAGCACCGAGCGTTGCATAAGTCAGAAGGAAAGAAAACTTTCGATTTTCCATTAATCAGTTAAGGTAACTCTCATTGTTGTTACCATTCAAAACGTAGATAATGATGTGAAGAGGTGTTGAAAAAGAAAGTTGAATAGAATCTTTTTATTTGGTAATTATGTATACTTGAAAGGGTTTTGACGCTTAACGCGTTCAGACCGGAAGTGGTTACGGAAATCATTCAAAAGCACTTGTTCATTAAATTTTTGGGTATAAGGGGTCCATGAACGTCACAAAACAGTTTATCTATTACACTATATGGAAGTTAGGAGTATAAATGCCGCAATCTGTTTTTCATGCGTTGCACTATGAATCAAGGCCCTATTTCACTTTTAACCTTATATATTATAGATATTGTAGAAAATTGAGAGTTCTGCGAGTTACAGAGATTTATTGCGTCAAACTTCTTAATGAAGATGTGACACGACTTTTGTAAATTCTTTGGCTATCATGACAGACGAATACAGTATATGCTCAGCGGATTCAAGATTACAATTGCTGACAAGTCATCCGATATCATCTGAAGCTTAGGACACTTTTCTCCAACTCTAGGATTTTCAATAGAGACACAACAATTTTCCATTTTTATACAAGCGAATCTTTCATCGTTTTTCATAGTCTGCTAATGTCGAACTGTCAAGCAAGACTTACATTTTTGTGATAATGAGTTTATGGCCGCCATATTTTTTTTTTAAATTAATGCAGAATTTCTAATTCGGTGGTCACATCTTTGAACGTCTTACCACACAGTGGACAGATTCGAGTCAACATATTCACTACTGGACATTCCTATTCCAGAAAGAAACCTACACGTTCCTTAAGCGCCAACACTAGTTCCATTAAAGCGATCGTGTGGTGTAGATTTTATGTCGCAGACGCGATTGGACCCTAGTTTTTCATCAATGAAATCAGGTTTTGCACAATGAATTGTCTATAGTGCCAGGTTGGAAGACTTCTTTTGGCCAGAATTTATTGAACTTGACCATCCATCGAAACGGCGAGTTCGATATTTGTGAAATCTCGGAAAATGGTCCAGTTGAAAGGCCACCTCGTCAATGCAACTTAAGGCCGTTTGATCGACGTTAGGTCATTAAGCCAACAAGTTATAAAAGCTCAAAAAAAAAATGTCGAGCGCGGAAGTGCCACCAAAAACGCTGTCATTGGCCATATGAACGAGACCGAACTTGGTGTATAAACATAACTTGTATACTAAAGGGTATTTTCCTTAGAGTTTTGGTTTTTAAACTGGCAAAACTCTTTCCACAGATTGCCACTTTAACAGTAGAAAGTTGATTTATAATTAATATGTTTTGCCATTTTACAGTAAATAGATAAACGCTAGAACAACGTATGTCGATTGTGTAAATTTATTTTGAAAACCATGGTTTGGTTCGCCAAACTTATCTTGCGCTACGTCCATTACGGCCGACATAATCGCCCATCTGAGCATGTTATTCAGAACACGACGAATTGTTCTCGCACCACGTACACTCTAGTGGATAATTCGCATCCCTAAAGACTGCAAACAGTGCGAAGAGAAGAAGTTATTGCCGTTGTGGAGCGCGTGTTGAGGAGAATCCGAATGAGTCGATTCCCCATCATGCACAGGAATTCGAACTATGTTCATCCACTTTGTGAAAGATTTTACGGAAAAATCTTGACTTAAATGCGTGTGCAAAATTTGAAACCACATGACCATTATACGCATCGTACTCGTTGGTTCGGTGAATGGACCGGAAACCTGGCTCAGCCTGATCCTTATTTTCGACACAAAAGTTTGTTCTCCGATAAGGCCCAATTTCAGTTAAATGGATTTGTAAACAAGCAAAATTGCCGAATTCGCCGTTTCGAGGTGTGCTTTATGGGCTAGTGGAATCATTGGCCCACATTTCTGTAAGGACGATGCCGGCCAGAATGTTACCGTGAATGGAGAACGATTTCTGACGTCTTTGTTCCTCCGTTGAACGACATCAACGTGACAGAGCTTTGGTTTCAACAAGATGGTACAACATGCCATATGGCGCGCCACATCATCAATTTATTGCGGGAAACATTTTCTGAGCGCATCACGAGTCTATGAACTGGCCTCCACGATCCTGTGATCCCACACCGTTAGATTACTTTCTTTGGGGGTATTTTTTTTTTCTTTTTTATAGGGTTTGGGTAGGTTCAAGAGTTATGTTTGGTGTTTGTCACACAACCTGGACGGGGTGCAGATAGTGCAGATGGTTTGTGTCGAAGATGTTCGTTCACTACTCTCCGGGGTGGTTGTCCTAGATAGGATGAGAGATTCGACTGAATTTGTCACGTTGGTTGTAGTTCACAGTAACTGTTTTGTTTCCATTCCATTAACCTGTTACATTGAAAATGCACACACAGAGTATGAATTTTGAAGTGATCTTATGCTCCGAGTATTATGCCTTCGTCAGCATTTTCTTATCATCTCTCGTTCACACCTAATGCTGTTGCATAGTTTTTCCGTAAAGGAATTGTTCTTGGATATGGACAGACTGGAACTACAGACCTTCCGTTAAAAAATCGGTGATCTCGTGATCGCACCACGAGGTCACTAGTCCATGCCGATAATCCAGAGACGTCGGACATTTGAAAGTCTACATTCACTGTGTTATTGCTGATATAAGGTCCCAGTTGCTCGATACAGTTGTCGAAAATTAATCTTCACGACTGCGCTCCATTCGAGCTAGCTGTGACGCGCAAAATCATACTAAAGCGCTAAAAGCATGAAATTATCTATTAAATAAGACTAATTTCATAGACATTAACATGAGCTTAAAGTATTTTTTTTTTCATATTTAATTTCTATAGCTCTAAAAAAATACACCCTTTATATTAATAGCTAGACAGGGTTATCCAACAAGAGGTGGCATTTTATGCAGCATTGTAACGCAACACTTTTATTAAAATTTCAAAAACTATCTCCATGGTTAGTAATGGATGTTCACCTCAGCTCTGTCTAAGTCATTTATTTGATGAAACATCTCGTCATATTTCATATTGCGGATCACAACTCTTATATTTTTTAGCTGATGAATCACGAGTGAAACGTTGGTACAGAATTCATTCCAAACATAGCTCCAAATACAAAAGTTTTGGTGACTATCTGAAGCTTTAATTTTAAGAAATCACGCATTCAGGAAACTGGTCACGCAGTAGACCTCCTCAGAGATTCAATTCAATTCAATTCAATTCAATTCAATTTATTTATTAGGAGTACAAGTAAGACGCGAGTCTTTAATAGTACATAATACAGTATACAGATAGATTGATAACGGCAGTTACAAATAAAATCTTAAACCTAAGATAAGGGAGGGGAAAGAAGGAAGTGGAAAGAAAAGGAAAAAAAAAGATAGTTAAAAAGAATGTGTGTTGTTAACGTTGCTGTTTAAAGTATTTGTAAATTTCATTTTTAAAATGCTTAGTCTGGACTTGTCGCCTCACTTGCAATGGCAGTGAGTTCCAAAGTCTGGCGACATGAACAAAGAATAGCCGTGAAGTGTTTAAATATACCGATACTGGTGTAATAAGATTGAGGGTTCTAGGTGATTGTGCAAATTGAAGCTTATTATATAAGTATGTTGGTAGTAGCTTCTGAATAATTTTGTGCATAAAAATGCAACATCTAGCATCTAAAAAGTCATTAAGGGTAATTCCAAGGACAGTACGATCATAGCCTGTTATGTGATCATGTCTACGAAGTCCATATATATATCTAACCAAGTCATTAAACTCAACAAGTAATTTATGCAGGGACCGAGAGTCAAGTTTACAGTAAACTACGGCAGCATAGTCAATTATCGGTAAGAGCAATATCTTGACAAGTCTTAGCTTAGTATCAATCGGTGTGAAGGCTGCAGATAACGAGAGCTTTTGTAGCGCCCCGTAGATACGACCCACAGTGTAGTTAATATGCTCCGTGGCTGAAAGAGAGCAAGTTATCTTAAATCCTAAGCTAGTTATTTTATTTACAAAATGAAGCTGCATGTGCGATATGTAGACAGGTGGTAACATTTCAGTGTCATAATATTGTTTCGAGATTGCAATACACCGAGATTTACTAGGATTAAGAGTGAGACCATTGTTTACTGACCAATTATGAATGTTTGATAGATCTTCGTTGAGTCTATAGACCAAGTCTTCGATCAGGCCAACTGGTCTGGACAAGTAGACTTGAGCGTCATCTGCATAGAGATGCAGTGATACATTTCTACACACTTTAGGAAGATCGTTGATGTACAAACAGAATAAAATTGGGCCCAATATCGATCCTTGCAGAACTCCAGCTGACAAGTTGGAATACTGAGAGCAGCTACCCCCAATGGTGACTCTTTGCTTTCTGTTACTTAAATAATTTTTTATCAGACAGACCGATGCATCACTAAAGTCAAAATAGGATCTTAGTTTTTGACACAATATGATGTGATTTACCCTATCAAAAGCTTTGGAAAAGTCAAGCAAACATAAAACTGTAACAAAGTCTTGATCGAATTGGGTCCTAATGTCATCAAGAACTTTAACAATTGCTGTTGAGCAACTGTGATGCTCACGGAAACCCGACTGTATAGGGGACAACAGGGCATGAGCCACAAAGTGTTTCGAAATTTGTTTAGCCATTATTCTCTCAAGAACTTTTGACAGGCAGGGTAAAATGCTAATTGGGCGGAAATCCGATGCAGATACCGGATGAGGTTTCTTAGGCACAGGGATAACTTTTGCTGTTTTCCAACTATTAGGGAAAGTGCAGGAGTATATACAAAAGTTGAATATGTGAGTAAGTGGAGCTATGATAGAGATAAGAATCATCCTGATAAAACGAAGCGGTAGTCCATCTTCCCCAATCGCTTCCGACTTTAGCGAACGGATATTTTCGATGACTTCAACCTCCGAGACCGTCCGAAAGTTAAAACTATTTACGTTCTGATAAATGAGCTGAGGATTAGGAACAAAGTTTGTGTTTTCGACATCAACAATAGAAAAGGTCTTGTTAAGTTCATTTAAATCAGGTGTCGTAGAAAAAGAAATATTTTTCCCAATACCAAGCGACCGCAAGTTGTTCCACAATCTCTTGGTTGGCAAGTTAGAACTTAGTTTCGAGAAATAGTATCTTTTTTTAGCCCTACGAGTAATGGCGGATGCTAGATTACGAGACTGGCGAAATGCTTCCCAATTCAAAACAGTGGGGTTAGTTTTCCACTTCGAATAGGTCTTCCTGCGTAACTTAATTGCATTATGTACATCCGCGGTAAACCATGGACAATTTTTATTACGCACTACAACACTTTTAAGCGGAACATGCCTATTAAGGAGATTAATTAATAAGGTTTGCATGTAATCCACTTTATCATTGGCAGTGGACATGTTATACACATATTGCCAAGGTACGAGATTTATATCACTTTGTAGAGAGGTATAATCTATTGATGAAAAATCCCTGAATTGAAAATACAGAGGTTTGGATGTGCGAGCAAAGCCTATGTCGTACGTACAAGAAATAAGATCGTGGTCTGACACACCTTCAAATGATAGTTGGTCTTGGAGCAGGACGTTCGAACGATCAGACACTATGCACAGATCAAGAAGGCTAGGAGAACAGAGAGGTACTAGAAAAATCCCTCTGTAAGCTTACCAGGGAGAAGCTTCTCGAAATCCGTCATCCAGAGTAGCTCCTAACCCTATCCCTGTCACTTATGTGAAAAGTTGCACTATTGAATCAAACTGGAATTCGTTGACGACGAAGAGGTTATTGAACTATTTCTCTTAGGTTTTCGGAAGCAGACACAGAAATAACCCTCAACTTGTTTATGGTACTTACTTGGGTGGCGCTACACTTCAGAAAGAGCCTGGGCCTTAAAAAACAAACCTTTCCAACCAGCACGATTATTTGCTGCATCGTCCCTCGAGATTTGAGGGAAAAGCTCATAACAGCAATAATGTTCATTCGCCCTATATGGCCCAGCACTCTAAGATGTTGGATCCATAGACCCCTGACCAAGCTCATGTCTCTTCTTCCCCTGCCCGCTAACAAAAACGGGACCACAGATTGAACGAAAAATTCTCGTAAAGAGATTGACATCATATGCTAAGGAATAAATCGATGACTACCGCTGTGGCTTCAGGAGAAACCTCTCGACGAAATTTTCTTTTCAAATTTTAAAGAAGAAAAGAGGATTTCACAAAACAGTTAAAAACGTGAATTTTATATTGGCCTATGACTCTATAAGCTTTTCGAAAATGTGTCATGCTAGGCTGGACACCCGAAAAATTTGTCCAAGCTCCTGAAAATCGTCTAGAGGAAAACAAAAGGCGATTTGAAGTAGGAAACGCCCTTCGTGAAAGAAACGAGATAAAACAAGGAGGCGCCTTGTCACCACTTCTTTTTAATTTAGTGCTGGAATACGTAATGTGATCCCTTCAGGAAAATGAAAAGGGAAGAACGCTTAATGGAATCACATCCGATCTAGCTAACGTTGACGATCTGAACCTTCTGGGAAATAGTAAGGGAACAGTAAACAAAAATTGAGGAAGAAGCAAATGAAGAGAATGCCAATTATATAGCCAATGACCGACT
This sequence comes from Merodon equestris, assembly GCA_958301585.1. Taxonomy (NCBI): domain Eukaryota; kingdom Metazoa; phylum Arthropoda; class Insecta; order Diptera; family Syrphidae; genus Merodon; species Merodon equestris. The sequence continues at coordinate 215,122,095 of OY284413.1, read as the reverse complement.
TGGGTCGATACAAACCTCGCCCCTGACTGGGAAGCGTCTAGACTGTCAAAAACGATGCAGATTGAAAAAAAAAATAAAGGGCTGTTTATGGACAACGAGTGATTCCTCACGATAAAGGAACTCTTTTTGCCCGTAATGTCCAAATTTGTATTTATAAAACCATACCAACAATATGACTAAGAAAGTGAAAGTAGTTTTCGGGTCTTTGAAAATAATTTCTTAAGATCTAATCGAGATTTTAAAAAAGTTATTTTGTGTCTGATCTCAGTGATAGTGTCATTGCCGTCCAGCACTAATGGATCAAAGCAGACGAAGTTCTTCACCACCGCAATACGATTCACTCCCTGTCCGACCCCTTTATTATCATCGATGACCTCGGTTAGCTCGCTACCGACTTAAACAAAGCGTTCTCCTGTACAACTTGGCGAGCTTAGCAAGGAATGGAAAACATGATATGGCTTTGTAAAGTTAGTCTTGGTACGAGTAGACACGTCATACGTGGCCTTAAAGTCGACCAAAAGGTTGTCTACGAGATAGAAACCTCTTAGGTTCTCCAGGAATGGCAGGGTAGATCTTATATGCGAAGTGAAGGGTTAGCGTAGTGGTAGGGATTCACTTTTTTATAGATCAGGAAAACGATGCTGAAATTCCAATCAGAGTTGATTCCAACCATATCTTACAGACAATTGGGTGCATGTTTGCAACAAATGCAGCTCCATCTTCTTTATATAGTCTAGTAGGCAGTCCATATCCGCCAGGTTAATCTTGTTTTTTTGTTGGAGGCTTTCACTAACTGTTGGAGGTCCATTGTACTACCAGACATACACCTTGTCTTTATTGTATTTTCCCCGTTTTCCGGAGAAAAGGGAGGAGGGGCTTCAGTGATGTAGAGCTAAGACATTCGGCACCCACCACGTCGGCCCCAAAGGTGCGCCACCGTGCGCGAGCGAAAGCGCGACAGTCGCAGAGAAAGTGTTCTGCTGTGTCATCCTCCTCGCAACATGCAGTACAGGCAGGCGTCTCACTGATGCCAAGCACGTAGAGATGCTTGGCAAAAGTGTAATGACGCCCGCAAGCCTACTGCAATCATTTCTCCTTGAGGATAAGAAAAATGTTGCGGACTTCTTGCAGACATCAGGGCGTACGCGCTTAGTCATCCTACATCCTGGATATTCCCTCCGTCTACGACTGTGTGTATTAAATTGATGTCAGATTTGACCGTGGAAGCAGGTAGACCTAAGACGGGTTCAGGTCCTGAAAAACTCTCCTCTGATCCCCTTCCGGCGAGTTCATCGAAGATCTCGTTTCCTGGGCCTAATACAACCCTAAGTGAATTTAGTCTTCCGACTTTGTTCAAAAAGATCTTGAATTCATACCCTAATTTGGAGCTGGATAGAGGGTTGGACACAGCTTTGAATGCAGGTTGGCTGTCACTGCAGACGCATATGCTTTTTCCCTTCTACCTGTGCTACACAACATAGTGCATGGCCATTAGGATTGCGTAAAACTCTGATTGAAAGACAGACGTATATTTTCCTAACGAGAAGTGTAGTCGAATGTTTTCGCGCTCAAAGAAAACTCCAGTCCTGGAGCCATCTGTGAAATGCGAAGACATTTCATTCCAGGTTCAGTGTCTGGCCAAAGTCAGTCCTGACGCTATGGAAATGTGACTGTGAAATTACAGCGCAGTAGGATGGCAAATGTCATTGCGTCAGAAGGCATATCCATGAGACGGTCATAGGATATTTCTCGCACAAGTACACGGTCACTCCAATGAGAGTTGTACCAAAGACCATGTTTCTTGAGGCGAGCCATGGCTTTCAGTGCGCTCCCTCTGCTATATATTGTATGTCAAGGGGTGGAAGATTCATCATGGCATCTAGAGCAGCTCCCGGTGTGCTGGGGAAAGCCCCAGTGCAGCCGAGACAGATCGCTCTTTGGAGTTTGGTGAAAGAGGCCACGACGTATTTGCGTTTTAGCCTGTTCCACCAGACAACCGATACATATGAGACTATCGATCTTATCATTGCCATGTAGATCCAGAGGACCTTTTTCGGCAATAAGCCCCATGTGGTGCCAGAGGCACCTTTGCCTTGCCAAAAGGCTGACAGCGTTTTGGTGGCTTTTGACTCAACATGTTTGGACCAAAGAAGCTTGCTATCTAAAATGACTCCCAGGTACTTAGCTTCCCTGGATATCGGGATGAGAATGCCTATTCGCACCTTGGCACCAGCCTAATCTTAATCCCGTCCAAGTCGACCGAAGTAGCTCGTTATGTATAATAGCATAATTTTATACAGTTTGCAGAAGTGGTCTTTCCACATCCTCAACTTCGGTGATGAATGAGCCTCATCACTGAAAATAATTTTGTGTAAACATTCTTGCGTTCATGACTAAAGTATGGGATTGTGCGCGGTCTGGTAGACGTAGGATCTGTGATTACTGTGATCGTCTTGGAATGGGCACCGTCAGCCACGCGGCTACATTTTCATTAGACCTTTCACATCAGCGAAAAGACACTTGGTGATGACTAATAGAATCGGGAACCTTACGAAACTTTTCTACGATATTTTAACCACGTTTAAAGTACATTTTTAATTTTTCAGCACACCATACGAGTAAATCTCGTCCATATTTACTTACCGTACTAAGTACTTACCGAAAGTAATCCCTATAACAATATACTACTGACAATTAAACAATAGTGCGAAGCTTAAAATGACACCACTTATTGGATGACACTTGACATTGTGTTTTGCCCGACTTGTGAATACATCTGTATATGAATGGCATTCCAAGTATTGCCTAGAAGCCCAGGTATGACTATGTGATTAGAATGCTTCCCGAACCATGCTCCAACCTATGGCATATACCCAATCTCTAATACTTTCGGACTTACATATGTATGTAGAACAACGTGACAAGGGACGTGATCTTGCCATCACAAATAAGTTGCTTACCTTTTTGCACACATTTCTGGCTTAAATACTTGAAATGAATTTAAAACGGGCCAAAGAATCCTCACTTTTCCTCTAGCCTAGAACAGTAAAATCTCTATTGAGCGCCGTTAACAATTGATCAGCGCTTATCTCATATTCAAACAATCACAATTCTGTCAAGGAAGCGAGCTAACAATTCCGGCCCGGATACAAAGGTTAAGAGACAACGTCATGGGGATCACGAACAAAGCCACAAAGCTACAAAGTTCTTGGTTTGTTTGCTTTGTCACGAATTCACCGTTTCCCATTGTCCTTATTTGTTTTCCTTTTTTTTGTGTCTCCATCTCTATTTGAGGACAACATCGGTGACCACGTCTGGAATCCATTTGCCTCAAATGAATGCAACTTTCTCCTCTCCCGAATGAATATTTAAATTCAATAATGTTCAGCGTCGGCGATGTCGGTGAAACGGAAAGGATATTTGTTTGACATAGAACCCTGAAGGCATTCGCTCAAATCCGGTGAACGGGAAACCCGGTACAAGGTAGAGAGGTAACAAAAAAGAAAAAAACTACCAGACCACCGCACATTCAGCCCGGGGACCATGAAGCTTAGTCTGGTATACGAGTGACTGGCGACCTCAGAAAGGAAGGCAGGGAGGTGACACGAAACGAGACGTAATAAAAGTAACATTGCTTTGTGGGGTGGACTCTTGGAAATATTACTAATGCATGTAGCGTAAAGTATCGTAAGCAAATATGATGGGAGAGGCCTTGGTGTTGAATCTGCAAACACAATGGCTTTTGAGTACACAAACAATTTGTGGAAACACCTCAAAGCAAAAGCAAGTGACGAAGGTTTGGTGACCTTTTCCCTTTAAAAGCCTCTGCTCGTGCTTTGGTGCTGAAAATGATTTATTGATCTCTAATGTGATGAGCGTATTTGGTTTTCGTATAACGGTATTTTCTTTTTATATGTCTCGCTTGACAAGAGATTGAACAGGAAGTGTGCACGTGTCACCGTATAATAATTGACGACGGTTTATTCTTCCTCGTCCTCCTTGGGTGGCTCGGGTACAGGTATTGCTTGGAGAATAATTTCCTCAATCTGTTGAAGGATAAAAGGACATTCAGTTAGTATCCTAGCTTGGGACATTGTATTCAAAACTTACCTGGACATTTGGTGGAGTATGTAAAGCGTATAATACTGCATCAGCTACGTCTTTTGGCTGTAGCTTGGGCATAGCTGACAGTGATGCTGCATTGTAGACCTTTAGAAAGTCGGTTTCAACTAAACCGGGACTAATGCTCTGCAAGTCAGAAAAGAAAGCAGATAATCCTTAAAAATCTGTTACAATATATTATACTAATGGTAATTGTAAAATATTAAGGCTTTCTGAATACAAGCCGGTGCCTTATAACAAACAACACCTAAATAAATTCAGGAATAGAAGTCCGATATAAAAACAACAGCTTCTATAGACTAATTCTGCGATGTCAGCAGGATAGACACAATGGAGTTAATCAAAGCAGGGCGTTTGGCTCGAGCACATATTACGTATACTGTGAGGACGTGGTTAGAAAGTAATCAAAGACGCTGTCTACTTATGAAGTCCTACGATCTGGAAATTTTTTTAAGCCAGTTAAGAATAACTTTCGACAATTCGGTCGAGCTCGCCAAGTCATGAAAGACGAAAATGGACACGGGATTTACCAAGGTCTAAAGCCATGATAAATATATTTTTTCCCCCATGAAAAGGATATTAGCGGAATTGGTTCATGAGTAGCTATATTTTCAAAATATTAAGCGTGTTTTTTTTTTTTTTTATAATTCGTGCAGGTTTATGATGTTTGTCACACAACCTGAACGGGGTGCAGATGGTTTGTGTCGAAGATGTTCGTTCACTACTCTCCGGGGGTGATTGTCCTAGATAAGATTTGAGAGATTCGACTGAATTTTGGTTATAGTTCACAGTAACACTTTTGTTTCCATGTCATTAAGGAATTTTATTGGAAATGCACACTAAGAGTATGAATTTTGGCAGTTACAGGCAATATAGCCTTGGAGATCGCTTCTTATTGGGATTCAGGGAGCAATGGCAGATAGCTCTATACAAAGTATAGTAGAACGTCGATTATCCGAACCCTCAATTATCCGCTGAGACGAATTTAACGTTGGCGCGAATTTGTTGCTCGCTGTCGCTGTACATAGCGAGCGTGTTGAAATGCATTTTGTTTCATTGAACCTTGTTAGTCGGCTTACGGAGATTTCGCGCGCCATGTATTGCTTCTTACATCGCACAGATAAAAACGTGACTGCTGAATTTTTCCTTTTTCATTACATACATGTAAATGCGTTTGCTAATTAATTTGTGTCATGGCTTCAACTTCGAGTCATTCAGCTTCAACGGAAACGTAACGTTCTTACGGTGGAAAAAAAATTGGAAATCCTGTCGAAAGCACTTCTTTATGAAGGTGGAAAAGCAACAATCACCGATATAAAAAAAAATCGAGAGGTTCTCACAACGTTAGTGTCTACGATGGATAATGGTGACGGAGTGAAGAAAAGAAAAGTGATGAAAAATGCGAAAGATCAAGAACTAGATAATGTTGTTTCAACGTGATTTATACAACGGCGTAACTTGGGAGAACCGATTTCTGGCCCACTCTTGTGTGAGAAATGTCTTGAGTTGAATAAAAAAACTCGATGGATCAGAGAATTTCAAAGCCAGCTCTGGTTGGCTTTATAATTTCAAGTTCCGGTATGGAATACGTGAACTACAAATTCAAGATGAAACAGTATCAGTGAATTCAAGTGCGGATGAACAATTCAAGAAGAAATTTCAGTCGTTTTTGGAAGAACAAGGGCTGAATCGGGATGATGTCTACAATGCAGATGAGACCGGTCTGAAGTGAAAATTATTGCCAAGCAAGTCGCTTGCATCTTGCCAAGAATCTGCAGCACAAGGCTTCAAGGTGGGTGTCCAAAGAAAGGGCGACAGCTAAGACGTGTGCTAATGCCTCTGGAACTCATAGATTGCCATTGCTGCTTATCAGGAAATCCAAGAAGCCGCGATGTTTCAAGAACATCATAAACTTACCTGCGACCTATAAGACGGAAAAGAACGCTTGGATGGACGCGACATTATTCATTGAATGGTAGATAAGCGCTTTTATAAAAACCGTACAAAAGTGGCGACAGGATCATAACAAAACTGGTACGGTGATGCTTCTCTTAGATAATGCACCGTCACACCCATCCGCTGAAGCTCTAAATTCGTTCGATCCGGACTTTCAAGTGATGTATCTTCCCCCAAACGTTACATCTTTAATCCAACCTATGGACCAGGGTGTTATCAAAAAACTGAAAATAATGTACCGGAAACAAGTTCTAAGACACCTTCTGTTAGATGATGGCACTGAAGATAGTGTCGTTGCGTTCTCTACCAATTGGCCGTAGACAATCTACGAAATGCTTGGAAGAAATTGTGGACCTTTCCTGAAGAGCTGGAAGTTGAAGAAGACAGTGTTAACTCGAAGAAAAATGATCTTGACGAATTCGTTGACTTATTCAGCAGCATCGCAGGATTCACGGACTGCGATAAAGACGATGCTGTGGATTGGTTAAATCGCGGTTCTAATGATCTTCTTCTTCTTCTTCTTTTCCTTTTTCCGGCGTTATTATGGTCAGAAGTGTAGGACCATAACCTTCCCACTTAACTGCATGCCTACTGGTCCGCTTGTGGGGTCCGCCGGTTTGACCTCAGAAAGTAGCGGCAGGCTTCCCGGTTTGGGATTACTTCATCGCTGAGGCCAATCAAATGCTGGTGTTTTTGCGTTTGCTTGCACCAATTGTGTTTTGGCCTGCCTTTTTTTTTGTGACACGGGCATGCTCCAGATTTTTTTTTGTTTGATCTTACTCTTACAACACCGGTGATCTCCAGTCGTGTCAACCCACTGATTTGTATGGACACTTGTGGGGCAGTTTAATGGTGGTATATGTGTCCCTAGGCTCACCTTGGTGTTTTCTAAATTGCCTAGATGTGATTTTTGTTTACCTTTGTTTTAGTCGCCTTTTACGACAAGTGAGAGGTATCGCTGCAGGGATATTCTTAACCCGTCCCTGCACGCAAAATATATTCATCACGGTTCTAATGATCATGGGTATTAAATTTTAGATGGAATTATTTCGTCAATAAAAAATCAAAATGATGATCACGACAATAACAGCAGTAGTGACGAAAGCGTAGATGCACCGAACAAACCTTCGCATGCGGAGGCATTTGCCGCTTTTACGACGGGGCTCGAATAGTTTGAGAGACAAGAACAATTTTGCCCAACGCAACTTCTCCTTCTCAAACGTCTGCGAGACTTAGCCGCACGAAAACGCGTTGCAGCCGTTCGTCAATTAAAAATTCAAATTTTAATAGTCTGTACTGTTTTTATGTAAAAAGGTGTTGTTTTTGGTATAATTTAGAGTGATAAAGGCAGAAAGAAAATTATTTGCAGAAGCTACTACTATAGAGGAAGTAGATTAGGGGTAATCTCTACAAAATACAAGGTTTTTCAATAGGAATAAAACAACATTCAAATGTTGTTATGATCTATGAAGGTCGAGACGTCTGTTAAAGCTTTCGTTTTTATCGTGGTAAAGTTCACACATGAGGGCTTAGAAACTAATAGAATTTACATCCGAATCTCTGAATCGGTGATCATACCAGCAGATAGCCTTTGCGCGCTATAGCAAATAAATTCGAGCCACCATATCACTATTGAATTTTTCTTCGCTAGTGCGACAACGCACTAGTCGTAGTGCTGAAGTCGTAAGTGCTTCAATTCAAAATAAGCCGCCAAACAAGTAAATTCACCACAGAAATGTTGAATATCTTAATTCACATTGTGGCGAAGTTTGCGTAAAAATCTTGGCCAATACCCTTATAAGACAAAATGAACTCAAGAACTAAGGCCTCTTGATCGTGTAAAGCCCCACAACTTCTCCGATTTCGATGACCAATAGATTGAAGAAAATCTTGACTCTCTTCGAAAAATCATATTCATCTATGAAGCCCTCAAAATTAGCATAATTGAGCAACAGGAACCCCACATGGGCTTCAAGCGATATCATTGCATCGACTAAGGTGACCGCGTGGTGTGGATTTCATGAAGGATTAGTTCTTATTTTTTAGTCGATGAAAATGATCGAAGTTTGTTATCGTCCCATGTTGGAATTATTTTTGGCCAAAATTAGGTCAGTTTGATCCCAGTGATATATGGTTTCAACATGATGATGTCATTCTCACGTAATCTCGAGAAATGATCCGGGCGTATAGCCAGGTTCATACGCTTTTAGGCCCATTTCTTATGGTCTTAATCCTTTAACAAAAAATCCCTTTATGCCTAACTGACGACCAAAACTGAGATTTTAGTCTAGGTGGGGTCTATTTTTAGAATTAGCATCAGTTGTTCATGTGGCAACCAACTTAATAGTTGATATCTCATTTGTCTAGATTGTTTACAAATAGCACAAAATTATTGTTAAAATCGTAGTTCATTTTGCGCAATATCGTCCATCCAAGCACATAGTTCGAACAACCATGAACCTCCGTGCACCACACGTACTCATATTGTAGTTTATAAAACTAGGAGGCCGCAGTCGCTTGTCGTACCGCTTCACTGCAGCATGTATTTGAGCGGTTGCTCGAGGTAAAACTTAAAGGTAGAGTTGATCTCAATTTACCGAAAACAAATAAAATGAAATTTTTGGCGCTAAAATATTTCAATTAACTTTGGATACTACGTGTTGATTTGTCATGAGTCGTATTGATGTTTTTCAAAATCTGTCCGATTTCAAATGCTTTTTTTGAATGCTTTTTATCAATCGGCCCTCAGGAGTTGAAATTTGAGACTTATGATTTAAACCTCTTCACACGTTTAGAAAAACGCTCCTTGTGGAGCTCATTCCAACAAGATAGCGCAACGTGCCACACACCGAGCATTAGTTAGTGTTGTTCAAGACAAGTTGGCAGAACGTATTATTTCCAGAAAAGGCGATATGGCTCGAGGAACGTGCCTCTTCGACGCGTTTAGACTTTTCTTTGGGCAATCTTAAATTACTGGTTTATTATAACAAACCAACACAAATTGATCAACTGGAAGAGACTACAATATTTTAATCGGTAATTTTTTAAGGTCTTTTAACGACCTAAGATCAAATTGATCCATTTGCATGCCCCTCACCACTACCAGACATGTTGCTGGGGGAGCCTTCACGATCACCTTAAAAACTATACATCCATTACATTCTCACGATATGTTGTACTCACCGTTAGCTTAATATTCAACTTATTGTACCGAATCTCCTGCCGGACGGTCTGGCAAAGTGCTGTCAGCGCATGCTTGGTCGCAGGATACACGTTAAATGCTGGCTTTGGTACCTCCAAGACACGATGTCCCAGAATGCTATAAAAATAAAAACAAACAGCCAATTACCAAAAGAGCATTTCAAAAAGCCCGACACTCATCGCATCAGGATACAACATATGTCCACCGTGCCATGAGCATTCGCCAGGACATCGCAACCAAATATTTGTCGTGAAATTCGAAAATGTTATGTTTAATTGATTAAGTTTTAATTTCATTACGCTCGAATGTAATTATAGCATTATTCATGTTAACTTAATTCCCTTAGTAGCTCGACTCGAACCGCGAAGGTCCCTGCAGACTGCCATGGTAGTATGGTACATATTCGGATACTCAGACATTCAGCCGAAGCTGAATGGTTTTCCAGCGTTTTGTTGTTGTTGGTGTTGTTTTCCGAAAAACGAAGGAGTGACTGTATGCGTAGACTGCGTATTTTACGGTTTATTAAATTTTATTTAACCAACATCAGATGTAAAGTATCTCACGAGTGCAGTCGGTCGTTGCACCTACGAGTTCCTACAAAACACACATGTGTCCTCGCACTCATCCGCGTACGTATCTCATACGCGTGGCCAATTCAATTGTAATTATTAATTGCTGGTCCGTAATATAAATTTATTTCTCGCAGTTATGTGTACATTAAAAATTAAACACTAGCAAGTGGGGAATTCGGGATAAATAAACATAAATCCTGTTTTTATTCCTTTTTTAATTTCTGTTTTCTGTTTGTTTTGTTTAAGAGAGTAAGTGCGAAGGAAGTCGTTGGCCGACGTTGGACGACGGATGAGGAGGTTGCATGGATGCAGACAGATTTATGGATTAATTGTAAAATATTTACTTGTACGAGTCAAGTTGAATAGGGCTGCTGGCAGATAGTCATATTTATTATGTGGGTGCCGGGTTGATGGTTGAAGTCGGCTTTTAAATCGATGGCAATTATATCTGGATGCGATGGAAACGAGTGGCAAGTGGATAAGGGGTGCTAAGGAACAGAAATCTGAATAATTAACTTTCCGAGATATTTTCAGAATCAGTTAATTATGCACTACAAGCTGTTTCATGTACGTGATTCGGGCTTTGACCTTAATATGTTATATTTAATAGCAGTTGCAAAAAAAGTGATGGACAGAAGGAGATTTCTTTGCAGAATAGATCAGATCCAAACTAGTTAAGCTTCAGCTGTTTTAGAAGCAGCCAAAGAGCTGCAAAAAGGGTAAGAATATGATCAAAAAAATAAGTCAGACTTCTCAAACGAAGGGAATAAGGCTACGTGGAGATCAATCCACAGATCCATTACACGAAATTATGCGCTCAGCGAATGTGTCCCGCAATAAATTGATGATGTCGTGCGCCCTGTAGCATGTTACACCATCTTCACGTCAATGCTTTTCAACTGAGGAACGAAGAAGTCGGAAATCATGTTTCATATCACTCTTCATTGACGGTAACATTCCGGCCGGCATCGGCCTTAAAGAAATATGGACCGATGATTCATCCAGCCCATATAGCACACCAAACAGTGAGTTTTAATGGTTGTAGGGGCGCCTCGACAAATGCTTCTGCGTTTTCTCCACTCCAAGTTCGATAATTTTGCTTGTTTAAATATCCATTTAACCAAAATTGGGCATCATCGAAGAACAAAGTTTTGCGTTGAAAGTGAGGATTTTTTTATAGGGTTTGCGCAGCTCTTATGGTGTTTGTCACACAATCTGGACGGAGTGCAGATGGTTAGTGTCGAAGATGTTCGGTCACTCTTCTCCGGTGGTGCTTGTCCTAGATAGGATTCGAGAGATTCGACTGAATTTGTCGCGTTGGCTGTAGTTCACAGTAACTTATTTTCTAGCTACTAGAATCAAGCTGAATCATGTTTTCAGCCCATTCACCGAACGTACGTTGCGTATATTGGTAACGCGGTTTCAAATCTTGCACAAACTGGGTCTTATAAGCTTTTAAGCGAAGATCTTTCCGTAAAATCGTCTACAAAGTGGATGAGCATAGCCCCAATTGCGGTGCACGATTTCGAATCAACTCAATCGGATTCTCCTCACCACTGCGCTACACAAGGGCAATAACTTTTTCTCTTCGCACTTTGGGGAGGCGTATTATCAGAGTGGTACCTGGTGCGAAAACGATTCATCGTTTTCCGAATAACTTGTTCAGATGGACGATTATGTCGACCTCAAAGTAGATGTAGCGTACGATAAGTCTGCCGAATCGAACTATGATTTTCAAAATAAGTTTGCATAATTTGGATGCGATGCTCTGGCGTTAATCTCTTCATCGTAAGATCGCAAGATATACTAACTACCTACAAATCAACTTTCAACGGCCAAATTGACAATTTGATAAAATAGTGCTGCCAGCTTAAAAACCATACCTTTAAAAAAAACATCCTTTATAAAAGGCCATCCAATAAGAGGTGTCACTTTCAATCTCGAGCTAGTATCGCACCGTCAACGTTCAACCATTGCCCAATGTGGTAAAATAGTGGAAATTCACTACTAAAATGGTAAAAATATCATGGAAACATTTTTTACATTCCGTACTGGTTTTAGTCATTGTTGATCGGCTACTATGTCTCGGAGAGATTTGAGATTTAAAGTATCCTTCTTGTGTTCATCCGGCATGGTCAATAGAAAATATTACCGCCTTGGCTAAGAGTATGACTGGAAGCTAGGATGTATTTAAACGATCACAGTAACATTCAACACCGCATTTCGCCTAAGGTCTTGTACGTGCTTATGTAGCATGCCTTAAGGTACGATTTCACGGAATAGACAAATTAAAACTATTAGATTTTCCCTTTGGGGCTATGTTAAAGATAAAATCTATGTGAATTTTTCACCAGTAATAAACAAAAAACATGCTGAATTGTATCAAAGGGATGACTATCTGGAAATGGGGGCTCTGCTTTTACTTTATAATGATAAGATGCTGCCCTGAAAGAGTGTTTTCCGTTGATTTAAAGTAATACCTCTATAGATAGACAAACCACTTTTTGAGTTAATAGATGACTGGTTGATTTTGAAAATAGTGTATATGGTAAGTTCTATGGGAAATTTGATTGGATTTGACATCCTCATAGGGGCATTTTATTAGCTTAATGCAAGCCTTAACAAAAAAATAACTCAATTAACCTATTAACTAGGTGACAGGGTGGAGAAGAAAGGAGAGGATGAAGGTTTGTGGTATAGGACGATTCTGAGACTGGACTCTTTGATGTGAAGGTCGAAAAGATTGGTGTTAGCTTTGCGCAGCATTCTGGACATTGGTTCGTGGTAGCCATAATTTGTTCGATTAGTGTTTTTACGGAAAAGCCGCATGGACCGAAGGTTTCGAATCATGTGCAATAATGTAGAGCTGTCAATGCTACCGCTGAGAACGTCGTGAATAAAAAGGGGCCAGGGAAGGCCACGAAGGGCAGAACGGTTAAACCTACGTTTAATGGCTTCAATACGTGTAGTGTGGGGTTCGTAGGATGCTTGTATGCTTGACTAGCATATGCGAGTAGTGGCCTAACGAAAGTAATGAATAATGATTTGAGTAACGTAACGATTCGAGAATTCTTCGGACCAACATTTCATGAAAACAAGCAGAGTTGGCACGCTTGATGATGTTGTCGATTCACGAGTAAGTGAGGAAGAACGATTGCGGAAGTAAGTGATGGCTTGGCATTTGCTGACGTTTAGCTCGAGATGGTTTTTTTGACACCAAGCAGTGAGCCTCTTAAGGTCAGATTGGAGAGAGCATAAGTCAACAAGGGAAGATATGTGTTTAGGCATATAAGGAGAGTTGAGAGTTCAGCATAACGCTGTTGACATCATTAATAATAATAGAATAAATATCCATGGGCCAAGATGACTACCTTGTGGGACACCGGAGATAAAATCGGGAGGGAAAACGAGGGCAGTGAGCTTGAGGAAAATAATTTGGTGAGACATTTTGTTAAAAGCCTTGCTGAAGTCAATGCCAACAACGACTACTTCTTTGCCGGCCTCGAGTGCACACAGATTGGGAAACAAACTCGACTAGATTAGTGGTAGTCGATTGAACTTTTTGGAACCCATGTCGGTTAGAAGAAAATAAGGGTTTACAGTGAAAGAACAGTGCATCATAAACGATGCTCTCGAAAAGTTTGGGTATGCATGAAAGCTTGACAATGGGATGATAGTTGGACACATAATTTTTCAGTTCTTTTTTGTGGACTGGAATGATATATGTACATTAGCATATTTTCAAAGGTGAGAAAAGAGTCCTTGAGAAATAGAGCTTTGAAATATCGCGGTAAGGCGTAAAATAAAATGGTTTCCGAACTTTTTAAAAACTATGGCAGGCAAACAGTCGGGACCGGGAGAGTAGTCGTCCTTTAAGTTGCATATTTTTTCGGAGTTATGTTCAGTGAGACAAGAAATGCCTGGGGGCAGTCTTTCAACTATCGAAAATAGTCGTGATCGGGTTGAAGATTCTGGTTGGTGAATGATTGGCTGAAGAAATTAGCAAAGAAGTTGGCGTGTGAGTTAGGGTTGAAAAGGAAGTTAAAATTAACATTGTTGAGCAGATTATTTAGTGTCGCGAAGTCAGCTTTCCTCGATTGAAGGTATTATCGATAAAGGTGTTTGAAGGGGCTCTAAAGTAGAGAGAAGATGGTTACTTGGGGTAGCAACGCAGTTGTCTGTCCATATTATTATTGGTGTTACTGAGTTGCAGAAGGCCGGGGTCAGAGAGATGATCTGTAAAAAGGATTTCTTTGCCTTAGGGGAGGTTAGCGGCGATATAATGGGTCTCAAGTCTATGGAAAGCCATAATGCGAGTATATTTGCATATTCAGCATAAGTGTAAAGCCTGCAGCGAAATACTTCTAATAGCAAGGCATTGATAACCAAAAGAAGATAAGAGGAACGTCACACCTTACAAGAAAGCAATTGAATATATGATTGTTGAATGAGACAGTTTGCTCACGGGTAGAGAGACAGGATCATGTTAACTTGTTAACTACTGTGGGAAAGTGGAAATGACATACAAATTTGTTACAATATTTAGAAGGTTGTAAGAATCATAAGCCTCGGAGATATTCAACAGAGTGCCCAAGTTTATTTGATTTTTGATTATAGAAAAGTGGAGAGCACAGTAATACATTTAAATCTTTAACGGAAGTATTTAAGTTGATGAATTATAATCAGTTCGATAACTTTTTACATTAATAGAAGAGTAGCTAAAGAGCGATGTAGGATTGCAAAAAAAATTGGATACATCATCCATTAGAAATAACAAAAAATTCACAAAATCATTTTTGTTTTTCTAAGATCGACCCGCTCAGAGTCCGAGTCTAAATGCCAAAAGAAACATATAATAATACATCAGCTGCTTATTAAATAATATATCGCAACACTGTCACCCTTATAAATTTACTTTTAAAAATCAAGAAAAAATCGAGCACTCCTGCCAATTTTTATACGATCCGAAATTAAAAATTCGCCTTTAAAGCCAAAAAAATGTGCTCAACGAAGAGTTATAGAGGACGACGACGACGAGGACCAGAGCCAAAGACCCGTGTCAGCACACTAACCATTGAGCCACGTAACTCATCACTAAGTTTCTCAGATATTTATTTTCACTCCCATTCTATTCGTTGTAGCATTCTTTGATCAATAAAATCAAACTTGTCAAAAGCTAGAGTTTTTTTGTTTTCAAAGTCTTAGGAAAAATGTTCTGATAGCTTGACCGGCAGTCTGATTACAGAGATAGAGAGCCAAAGTCTAAGCTTTTCTTATTAATCTATCCATAGGCTTACTATCGACTTTATAGCCTGGAAAAAACTTCCATTCTAAGGAAGTTTATTTTATTAACGACCAGCTGCGAATGTGCGTATTTCGAGAAGGTCTCACTGAGAACCCCGCACCGAGCTAGGGAAGAACACAAAAAACTTACTTTTCACAGGGTGGTAGCTTACCTGATATCCTATATA
This sequence comes from Merodon equestris, assembly GCA_958301585.1. NCBI lineage: Eukaryota > Metazoa > Arthropoda > Insecta > Diptera > Syrphidae > Merodon > Merodon equestris. The sequence continues at coordinate 215,106,772 of OY284413.1, read as the reverse complement.
TTGAGTAAATAAAATAATTACCTATTTATTATAAAAATATGAGATTGGACTCCATGGAGTTTCATCAGCTCTACCGCTTCCATAATACAAGTACAAGTGGCGATGACATTTAAATCGAACACTTCTCTGACTTCGCCAGCATTGCTATCTGGAAAAAAAACAGAATGTTTTTATTTTTAATATGAAGCACGGGTACAATGATACTAACAATAAGTTTGTTCAAAAAGTACGAGATTGGAGACACATGGATGAGATAGCTAAATGCCTTCACAAGGATCGACTTACATAAGTTGTGGGGATTACATGAAAAGCGAAAATGATCTTTATTAAAGGTTTATAGATCACCAAGAAGTGGCCATACTACTCACACGATCAAGAACTATTGTTTATTTATTCGGCCTAATTCGAATTCGTGTTATGTAGCAAAAAATATCCAAAGACATGGATACCTGGCACTTGGGAAAAATTAAAATGTAAAAGTCGGTTAAAAAAATAGTTTTCCAGATTTTGCCTCACCTCGCATCAGGTATTGGGTCAGAAATAAGTAACGTAAGTTAGCTTTAAATCAATTTTCTCTAAAGTGTGTCAATTCATGCATAGTGTTTGACAACGCTTTTTAATGATTAAAGAAATGGCCATTGGTTTGTCACTGTCACAATTTGAGGCTTCGATTGCGATACTGTTCTCCTTTGAACGGATTGGCACGGATTCTTTTCGGCAGTCAGAACTCAATTTTTAACACAGGCTATCAATCGGTTCAAAAGTAAGTTCATTTTTATAGTTATTGTAAGCTGACTCGTTATAGACTTTTAGGCTCATTGGCTACCCCTCACTGAGTTTCTTTAGCTTTAAGATATTCATTATCAACATTTTAATATAAATGAAAGGCGATAATGGGATTTATGACCAAATTTAAATGCACAGGTGCTAAGCAAAGTAGTTTTTCAGCATCTTTTGCACCATGAAGAGAGACATACTCGTATCTTATGACGGTTGTAGCTGTAAGATTAAATGAATGTTGACGCACGGTTTATACGATCACGTAACATCTATAAGCCTGGGCTATTGAGAAAAGAAAGCCTCAGGTCGGTTTTATCATATAAAAGAGGGACGATGAGCTGATTTTTTTAACAATATCTTTGAATTTATCAGTCACTGGTCATAATAACGTTTTTTAAATGGATGTATTTAATGTATGTAAAGGGTGTTTTTTCTAGAACTTATATTTTTAAACTGCCAACACTATTTCCACAGATTTTCAATTTGATGGATAAAAATTAATTTATAGCAAGTATATTTTGCCATTTAATGAATAATTTACTTACCCCAGAAAAGTGCATGGAAATTATGCAAATTTATTTTGAAAACCATGGTTCAGTTCGCCAAACATATCGTACACTACATCCATTTTACGGTTGACATAATCTTCCACCTAAGAAAATTGTTCGGAGCTCGATGAATCATTTTCCCACCACGTACACTCTAATGGACAATACCTATTCCCAAAGACGACAAACATTGCGAAGAGAAGAAGTGATTGCCGTTATGGAGCGTAGTGTTGAGGAGAATTCAATTCAGTTGATTCGAAATCGTGCACAATAATTGGGGCTATGCCCATCCACTTTGTGGGAAATTTTACGGAAAGATTCAGCTTGTGCAAAAGTTAAAACCGTTTGACCATTATACGCGTCGTAGGTTCGGTGAATGGGCCTCATTTTCAACGCGAAATTCTGTTCTCCAATGAGGCCCAATTTTGGTTGAATGGATATGTAAACAAGCGAAATTGCCGAATTTGGAATGGAGAAAACCCAGAAGCCCTTGCGAGACGCCCTTACACCCATTCAAATTCACTGTTGTTTGCTGTGCTTTATGGGCTGGTGAAATCATCGGCTCATATTTCCTTAAGGACGATGCCGGCCAGAATGTTACCGTCAATATAGAAGAGCGCTATAGAGAGCGTTATAGAAACATAATTTCTGACTTCTTGGTGCCTTAATTGAGCGACATTGACAGGACAGAGCTTTGGTTTCAACAAGTTAGGCAATATGCCACACGGCGCGCGACATCATCAATTTATTGCCAGAAACATTTGCTGAGTGTATAATTTCGCGTAATAAACCTGTAAACTGGCCTCCAAAATCCTGTGATCTTACGTCTTTACATTACTTTCTTTAGGGGAGTATGAAGTCAGTAGTCTATGCCGATAAACCAGGGACGTTGGACGATTTGGAAGTCAACATTCGCCGTGTTATTGCTGATATACCGCCCCAGTTGCTCGAACAAAGTAATCGAAAACTAGACTTCAGGATTGCGCTTCATTCGAGCTAACTGTGAATCACATTTGTCCAAAGTTATACTTAAGCACCAGTGGCATAAAATTATCTATTAAACAAAACTAATATTATAGACATTAACATTAGCTTCAAGTTCTTTATTTCATATTGAATTTTTATAGCTCTAAAAAAAACACCCTTTTATGAACGAGGGTGGTCCGATAAGTACTCACTGCCAGATGGCACCAGTATCGCAAGAGCAACTCACTATCGTGTAGTACATTCTAGTAGATGGCTACTGTCGATTTCAGCCGGATTGGACTCGTAGTTTTGTTTTGACCGCCTGTGGAAGCGGGAGTGTCCGCGGATTTTAGAAAAATGGAAAAAGAGCAATATCGGTCGGTGATTCGATTCTTGTTTTTGGAAGAGAAATCGCGCTGCGAAATCAAAGAGCGTTTGGATGCTATGTACAGTGACTCTTCTCCTTCGATGACGACCATCAAAAATTGGTTTAACGAGTTTCAACGTGGTCGCACGTCGGTTTTTGATGAGCCACGTCCAGATGCCCCGAAAACGGCTACCACGGAGGATAACGTGACAAAAATTCACGATCTCGTATTGCAGACCGCCGATTGAAGGTGCGCGAGATAACTGACAGTAGGCATTTCAAAAGATGGCGTGGATCATATCCTGCATGAAATTTTGGGCATGAGAAAGCTGTCGGCGCGATGGGTGCCGCGTTTTCTCACTCCGGACAACAAGCGCCACCGTGAGACCACTTCAGAGCAGTGTTTAACACTGTTTAAGAGCAATCCGAAGGAGTTTCTGCGTCGTTTCGTGACAGTCGACGAAACATGAATCCACTGGTACACACCAGAGACCAAGGAACAGTCGAAACAGTGGACTTCACCCGGCGAACGTGCTTCGAAGAAGGCAAAGACTGTCCCATCGGCCGGAAAGGTGATGGCCACCGTTTTCTGGGATTTACAAGGTGTGATCCACATCGACTAACTGGAGAAGAATTATTGGATTTTTGGAACGATTCGACGCCGAATTGAAGAAAAAACGGCTCCACCTGGCGAAGAAAAAAGTGATCTTCCACCATGATAACGCACCGGCTCACACCTCCGCCCTCGCCACGGCCAAATTGGTCGAATTGGACTACGAACTGCTGCTGATTTGGCCCCGTGGGACTTACTTTTGTTTCCAAACTTGAAAAAGTCACTCGCCGGGCAGAAATTTCAGTCTAATGAGGAGGTCATCGCCTACTTTGCAGACCTCGAGAAAACGTAATTTTCAGACGGGTTAAAGAAGTTGGAGCATCGCTGGGTCAAGTGTATCGAGCTAAAAGGAGGCTATATTGAAAAATAAATCGCCATTAAGTACTTATCGGACCACCCTCGTATGTCATAAGATAATCCGAATATATTTTTCTCCGGCTCAAACAATTTTCAATTTCCAAATAAAAAGGAAGAGAATATGGCGCAGTACAATTTCGAGATTCGAGACAAAATAGTTTGTCTGAATAGGATTCTTGAATAGGGTCTAATGTCATGGCGGACTGAGGAACATCCTCCTTTAAAAGGTTCTTTGACTTAAATAGAGTTGTTCCAATTAAATTTCAACCCGTTTTCATTCATAAGTCCCTTTAAGTTCTCCTATAAATAACCAGAATTCAATGTCGAAGTAACTTGCAAATGTTTGGAAGTAATACCCCAGACTTCGGTCAAAAGTTTGACCTTCGGGGCTTAAAACCAAAGAATACGTCCTAACGGCTTTGTTTCTTTAAACACTACTTTGATAGACAAATGGAGAGCAGAAAAAACGAACAAGTCGGAACGCCTCAGATTAAGCAGGATGCTATTGAGATGACAGCCAGTAACATGAAATAAATGAAATTAATGACCAAGGCAGCTTGTCGGAACTTTTAAAATAATCCTCCTAAAGATGAATCAGTCAGAGGCTGTTTGTTAGTGTGTCAGTGGTCCAATGATCCTAAAAAATTATGGATTTAAATTGAAGTTCCTATAATAGAACAGTAGGGCGACATATTTGTCTAGAAAAAGTTGTAATTAACATCAAACAAAGACAAATCAAATCGAAACTAGCCCCGATTTTATAATAAGTGTGGGCCTGACCTGTGGCATTATAATTGTAATCTATCAAGGACTGGTGGTATTGAAGGGTTTTGGGGAGGCTCCGGTTTTTAGATATTAAAAAATGAATTTTGCGGAAAGTAGAATTTTGCAGTAAAGGAATATAACATCGTTTAAACGTCCGCAACGGCCTTGCTTGATGGCACGTGTATTTATAGTATTTGCTGAGAGTATCAACGGTATGCGACTTCTTCGTATAAGCCTACGACTTAGGATAGCCCCAGAGGAAGAAATCTAAATATGCCAAATCGCATGATCTCACGATACGGCTGTCCTGTTGAAACCATGTATTGTCAGTATCCATATCATCCAATTTAAGCCATAAGAAAATGCTTAACATCAATCTATAGCGCTTTCCATAGATGGCTAGCCTGTTTCGCTTTGGAAAAAGTGCGGACCGATGTTCAAAAAGTGACTTTCCTGAGCTGGTATGCCATTGGAGTCGCTCCGAATTCGACAATTGACTTGTTTACATATTCATGCATAATAAAGGGTTACGTCAGTAAAGATGTTTTTTTAATAGATTTAGGTCCCTGCCCTACTCTTTCAGAGTCCGATTAACGACGGCAGAGTTCAGGCAACTTGAAAACGTCAGATTTTCCTTATTTCCGTCTGACTCTCTCGAACTGGCTGAATTGAATTTGGTCACCAAAAGTCAAATAGACAACTAGTCAAAACGGTCGTGATAAGAAAAAAAATCATGGAATCGAACAGAGCACTGATTTCAAAATAAAATTCAATGGTTTGCACACGCTATCCATCGTTATAGCCTTGCGTGGTGAGTAGCCATATACTACTAAACAATTCACAATAAATTTGACAAATATTTCTCCCACATGGCTGCCGTAAACAAACAAATTTCGAGCGCCTTCCTTTTAAAATAGAAAAGCAAGCCGTCTTAAGTATGGTGGAACACTAAGTTAACTAGAAGTCATAGATAAAAACGTCTATAGTTCCAGAGGTCATAAAGCTATGTTAGAATTATCTCAGACAGTCTCTAACTGACTATAAAAATGTTGACTGTTCTTTATTGTCCTGCAACTTAGATCGTCGATTACAAGTCTGATCCGTCGTTATCTTATCAATCCTCAAAAATAATGTGAAAAAAATTTTCCAGACAACATCATCTAATCTCGCAACTAATCTTTCACATAAACGCATTCGCTCGAGATAGAGTGGAGCACGACTTACCAATCAAAAAGTTAGCGACAGTCTTTCCAGCGCCATTCACCAGCATATGGACGACATGGAATTTGTTTTTAATATGCTCGAATGCTTTTTTAATACTCTCTGTATCCATGAGATCGCATTCGACGGCGAATATCTTTCCATGTCCGGTGACTCTAGAGTTTAACTCCTAAAACCAAAACACACAGGTTGCATTAGACTATTTGCATCGATAGTGGCACGAAAAAATAAAATCTCACTTCAATTAAATGCGTACGCCTTGCCAAGCCAACGACCACCAAGGAGGCGTTAGCTAATGCAACACAGATCTCCGCTCCTATCCCGACACTAGCACCGGTCACAACGGCCACACGGTGTTGCCAATAATCAGCCATGATTTTCTAGATTTTTTTAACTGACGCGATCAGAATGAAACTGTTGTGAAACAAACGATCGATCTCTTCGATCAGCACTTTTATACGTTCGCGATGCGTCCACGAATGACAGTTCGTATAAGTTACAAACCCTTATGAAGAGATGGCTTCGCTCGAAATGAAAATATTGATATGCACTCACTCACCACGACGTTACCGTGCTGCGATTGAGTTTCGTGGTTATTTGAGATACGATCCGCGTACAAGTGAGCGTAAGTTATCTGCTCATTCATAGAAATATTCGTTGCGACAGATACGCGGTATTTGTGAGCAATTGTGGTTGTATCCGTGGGGGCCACTAAGTAGGACAGTATGTGTATTGGGCCTTTTGTCAGTTTCAATTGCCTCTTGACCGCAAGTCAGCTGTCGCCATGTCGATTATGCAAGGCGGAAAGAGAGACAAGTGGGGTGGAAAAAGAAAATCTGCAATTGATTAAACGTACTAGTATAGCGATCATTGCTTGCAGTTGATTTGCATTCGAGCCGGTAAGTGGCTGCTCTGCTTTGTAGCGTTCAAGAAATTCAAACTTGGCATCTCCACAGCCGACAAAGTGCCTCGTATATTCCATGAGGAGATGCTAAGAGGAGGTTGCATGGTCAAGAGACCGAGCTTATCTCTCGGAGTTCTGATTAAATATATGCTTGATGATCTGCTTATCTCAGCGATTTTGTTCGTTTGTCATATTCCCTCATTGAGCGAATGAACAACAACAACATCAAAGAAAAAGATTAAGGCGAAGGCAATGATTGAGTTCAAGCTATGCACCTTAACTAGACTGTCTTGAAAGGAGAGTTTTCAATCTTATCGTTTTCCAACATTTGTATATGTAAAGCTATGAATGTCAACTGAGATATTTGCATGCTTTTAATGCCACGATAGTGACATAAATATTACCAGTCTTACCCAAGACCTTTAATCTATACGATCTTCAAGCTCAAATTTGAGATGTTAAAACACTGTTAGACTGGAGCTTTTATTCCAATAATTTCAACAGCCTACTCCCATAAAGGTCTATGAAGATATATAGATAATAAGGCATTATTTTTTGACAATAATAAATGACAGAATAGTCATGCATTCACTGCGTAATTTTCCGATCCTCGTGAGTTAGGTCTCATCACATTATTTTCTGTACTTCGAGACTTTAGTGTACAGTTATCAAGTGAAATAGTATGAAACCAGAAGTGTACACGCCCAACTTGCTGCATATAATTCGCTATATTCTCCGGAGCACGTTGCTTAATTAATATTTCAATTCAGTGTTTCTGCATAACCCGTTTTATGGTTTTATCAAATCAATTTCTGTATTTAGATTATTTATCTATTGTATATCATGTTTAAGGGACGACTAAAGATTTACTACTTATTCTAAGTGAACACTTGAAAACTCTCGAGCTAATTACCTTATTATCCCCATGAGATGCTATAATGCGTTATCTCTTCGACGTAGCTAGATATATGTAATCAAACTCTTTTTAATGCGACTTTGAGATCTAATCTAGTCTGTACATTCTATTGAGGTAAATGTGGGATTGTTCGTTTGTATTGATGATAGCATAGTAAAATATTTATGAATCGAATGAGACTTGATATATGACAAGCCCTAGTCGATTAATTAAAATCAAATGAATTGAATAATATTCGCTCTAATTTAGAAAGCTCTTTTCGGCAGTACGTAAATGATTATTTTATTTTATTTTTTATTTTTAAAACCCTTCGCGATTGAAAAATGCGCCTTCGATTGCGCGATTATTTTTGAAAGCGCTATGCGGAGTCTTAGAAATTCGTCCTATTGAAGATTTATTACAATATAATATAATAGTTGGTTTTTGAATATCAAAAAAAAATGATAGAAAAATTTTAGGAATGTATACAATTTTGTTTAAATGTTGGCCGCGACTACGTGTTGTCGCACGATGTAGCCAGCAAGTTCACCAGTCCAAAACGAGAGATAAATTGTTTATCGAACTCATTCCTCAATTGGTCCATCTATTCGTGTGACATGTAATGCCTCAATGCTGGAATCACATGTCGACGAGGTGCAACTCATGCATTATGGGCCCTTGATTTCTGCACCAAAACCTACACCAACAGTGCAGTCTTGTATTGTCTGAGGCTGCTCATCGACCATAGATGGCCGTTTTGTTTATTAACGTATCTATTCAACCAACAATGGGCTTCGTCGTAGAAGACAATTTTATGTTAAAAAATTGGCTTTTCCTCTAGCATTTCGAAGAAACACTCACCAAAAATTTGATACGGCTATCGTCGCACATAGGGGTACTTTGGTGATCTAGCCGGTCAAATATCAATTTTTAAGAAGTTGTCGCAGGTAAAAAAAAACTGGTTTTTATAGTTCTCGAATGACTAGATAACAATAGACAATTCTTCCCGGTCTCTTATCAGATGCACGGTCACTCGGGTGTTAGAGTGATGACCGTAGCTCACTTTTTGATAAAATGAAAGAGCAAAATTTGCCTAATTTTGAAGAAAAATTAAGTTGTTTGGAAAATTAGATTTTGTCCAGCGAAAACTATTCTGAAGATGAATTAAAGGCGTTGAAGCACAAGTTTTCGCATATTAAGTCGGAATTTCAAACAAAGGTGGATAAAAGCTGCTAAAACGGAAGCTAGATTTGTTCATAATGATGACGGTTGGCTAAAAAATACATTCGAAATATCGAGAGCGCAGCCTAAAAGTTCGGGTCGACCATCAAAACTAATCAATGTGCTGAGCGAAAGAAGTAAGAGAAGGAAAACTGAAACCTTACGTAATACAGCGGATAATGATGTCTTAATCTATGCTGCACAAATGATATCACAAACATCTGGGAAAAAATATGTTTCAAGTATACTTAAGCAAATTATGAATTTCCCAACGAGAGCTACACGATTAAAAAAAAGCATACAAAATAGTACAAGATGATAGGTTAGGTTAGGTTAGAGAAGGGGAGTGTGATGGTTAAACATCACTTCCACTCGGAGGCCAAGAGGCCCATTATGATTCTCTTCGTTTGTGTGTCCTATCACGTGGTGGCTGAAACCACCCCGTGCTCTCGATGAATCTTAGAAGATCCGATATATCTGCATTAGCCACGTCCGCAATCTCTGTAAAGAATCTTTGGCCTAGCGACACTAGGCGTCGATTCTGGAGAGCTGGACAGTGGCAAAGCAGATGTTGGATCGTCTCTGTTTCTTCCTCATCGCCGCAGCTCCGGCAGAGATCGCTGGATCCCGAGTCCCATTTCCGGAGCATTGCTCCAATGGGACAGTGTCCTGTGATCACTCCGACGAGCATACGGATCGAGTTACGGTCCAGCGCCAGGAGCTTCTTTGTTTTTCCGACATTGAGCTCTGGCCACGATGATCTTGTCGTGTAGCTGTCGTTTCTTGAAAGCCAAGACGAGTTGGCCTCTTTGATGATTGTGTCGTTTATGATCCGGTATAATGCGCTGATCGGTGGTTGCAGTGACGTGTCCGCTTCGCTGATGTCCATTTCAGAACCTTACCTGCCCAATTCGTCTGCTCTTTCGTTCCCTGCGATTGAACTGTGGCCCGGGACCCAGCAGAGTTTAACTTTGTGGTGTCTGAGGGACTTCAGTGAGTCGCGACATTTCTTGACAGCCTTTGATCTCGTTATACAGGATTCTATTGACTTCAGTCCAGCCTGGCTGTCTACGAAGATGGTGATATCAGATGGTGGGATATCGGCTACCTGTAGGTGTTTGGCTGCTTCCTCTATTGCCAGGATTTCTGCTTCAAAAACGCTGCACACATCAGGGAGTCTGAATGATTCCTGTTTGTGGAGGGTATCAGAGTAGAGCCCGGCCCCAGTGCCTGTGTCCATTTTCGATCCGTCGGTGAAGAGGGTGATCTCGTGGTCGTTGATTACGGCGTTTGATAGCCACTCTTCTCTGTCGGGGAAAAGGATAGGTATACTGAGAGAGAAGTCATTTTGGGGGGAAATATAGTCGATCGTAGCTGCGAGGCTACCAAAACCATGTTTCCTTTCCAGGTCGTCTATTTTCTTAAGTATGGCCGCATGTCCATAGTTGGCTTGTTTCCACAGAGAGGACTCCCTTAATCTGAGAGCGCTCTTTGTAGCGCAGCCTTTTCTTTCTTTTGAATAGATCCAGGAGGAGGAGATGAAGAATCATGTCCAACCCTGCTTGCGGCGTGCTTCTCACGGCTCCCGTTGTACAAACAGCGGCTGACCTTTGTACTTTGTTGAGCATGTCCATACAGCTTTTTGTGCTGCTAGGAGTCCACCAGACTAGGGCCCCATAAGTTAAAATGGGTCTGATGATTGCTGTGTACATCCAATGAATGATGTACGGTTGCAAGCCGTATCTTTCTCCGAAGGTATTTTTGCATGCATAAAAAGCGTTATCCTTTTTTCATCCTTTCCCCCAGGTTCCTTTTCCAGGAGAGTTTTGAGTCAAGAATGATGCCTAGATATTTGGCTTCCGCTTTGAGTTTGAGTGGAGTGCCCTCTAACTTTGGGGGAGCAAATATCGGAATTTTCCTTTTCCTGGTGAACAAGACCAGCTCGGTTTTCTGCGGGTTTATTCTCAGACCGTTCTGTCTTGCCCACGAGGAGAGTTCTCTCAGCGCACATTCCATTAGTTCACTGATAGTTGGTAGAAATTTACCTTTTATCAAGATAACCAGGTCATCCGCGTACGCTATGATCTTTGTGTCTTTCTCCATAAAGAATTTGAGGATTTTGTTGATTGTAAGAAGCCACAGTAGGAGGGAGAGAACTCCTCCTTGTGGTGTGCCTCTAGTTGTCACTTTCCTTATAGAATTGTGTCCAATGTCTGCATTGATAATTCTGTTCTTCAAGTAGAAGATGATAAAGCTAACACCTTTATCAGCACTTTCTGTATTCGTGGAAGCTGACCTCAGTCAGCGAAAATATGAAATAAAAAGAAGTGCCACTAATAAGTTGTATCCTAGTTACAGCATCCTACAAAAAGCAAAAAGTGACTGCTATCCGCCCAAAGGGTCATACGAAGTGACTGAAACATGCGCACATGTAAATCTTTAAGATTTATTAAACCATATCGCAACAAGATTACTGACTAATTTGAAGGATGTTTTACGTGATCTAAGACCAGATGAATCTGACTCATTAGAACTGTTGTGGAAGTGGGACTGTGATGGATCACAGCGGGCACAATTCAAACAAAAGATGTGCCACAGATGACGCCACAGATTTTAACATTTTTCAAAGTAGCTTTGTACCACTTCGTTTGATATGTGCTGCCAAAAAGATATGGCAAAATCCAACCCCTTCCTCACAGCGTTATTGTCGTCTTATTAGAATCAGATTCTTTAAAGAAACTGTGGATATAACCCAAAAAGAAATTGAGTATGTGGAAAATTTCATTAAAGCTCTACAAAAAAAAAGCTACATTTTTACTGGAAAAAAAAGTCATATTCTGTAAAACATACTATGATGCTTACAATGGTAGACGCAAAAGTATTGTATGTAATGCCGCCAAACAGACCACGGCAATAATGAGGTGCTACATTTGTGGAGCAACATCGAAAGAATTCAACGATTTAACCATCAAAAGAGATGTTGTTACAGACGCACTTTCATTCGGATTATCCACTTTGCACCCCATAATTCGTCTGTTTGAGAGCATATTGCACCTCTCATACAAACTCACTGTAAAAAAGTGGCAGTTAAGGTCTGACGTAGACAAAGCTATTGTTAAGGAGAGGAAAAAATCATTCAAGAGAAATTTAGACGTGAAACTGGTCAAATAGTGGATGTACCGAAAGCTGGGTTTGGAGGTACCAATTATGGTAACACAAGTAGAATCCAATGCTGAATTAGCTGCAGAAATAACTGGAGTTGATTAAATTGTAGTTTCATTTACCGACTCAAAGTCATTCTTGAAGTCATATCAGGTGGTCACAAAGTCCATTTGCACAAGTTTGCAGATTATTGCAAAGACACTGGAAAAGTTTATATATACTTGTATCCGTGGCATCCTATGATACCCACAATGCACAAGATCCTGGCGCATGGTGCTACTGAGGCACAAAATAAACATTTCCGGCTATACAGGCAGAATTCCGCGAGAAAGTGTTGAAGGGTCAAGCGCAACACTGATAAAGGGTCCGCCATCTAACGTTTTTTTTTTCAAGTAGTGCTTATTTCGTGAATGGTAACACTTAGCTCATGTCTGATTTGACAGATAATTAGTTTTATCCTTCCGCTGAACGAATATGGTTGTGTATATGCTTGAACAACGCTGGGAAATATTGCGACATTACTTTGAAAATCATGGTAATGTTGCAGAATGTGTGCGAAAATTGCGTACGGATTTTGGAAGAAGAGAAGCACCGTCAGCTCCGTATGTTCGTTATCTTGTGAAAAAAGTGAAAGAAACTGGCATCCTCATCAATAAACCAAAGCGTGAAAAGCCAAAAACAGTGCGTACACCCGAGATTATTGCTGCTGCGGCAGAAACTGTGCGTGAAGCGCCATCAACATCAATTCACCGTCGTTCTCAACAATTGAACATTTCGGAGACATCATTGAGACGAATTTTGCATAAAGACCTTGGTATGACGCCATACAAAGTCCAATTGGTTCAGGAGTTGAAGCCAACTGACCATCCAATGCGTTTTCGCTTCGCTTAGTGGGCTTGCGATCGACTTACAGAAAATGCCGATTTTGCCAAAAAAATCATCTTTTCAGATGAAGCTCATTTTGATCTTCCCCGGGTATGTAAACAAGCAAAATTGTCGCATTTAGGGCACAGAAAACCCGCACGCATACATTGAAAAGCCGGTGCACCCAAAACGAGCCACTGTTTGGTGCGGATTTTGGTCCAGAGGCATAATTGGGCCATTTTTCTTCGAAAATGAGCAAGGAGTGGCCGTTACAGTCAATGGCGATCGTTATCGGGCCATGTTGAACGAAATTTTGTTCACAAAAATTGAAGAGGAGGATATTGGCAACATTTGGTTTCAACAGGACGGCGCTACGTGCCACACAGCCGAAGCTACACTCGATGTTTTGCGCCCTGTTTTTGAAGATCGCATTATCAGCCGCAGAGCTGATGTCGTTTGGCCACCTCGGAGCTGCGATTTGACACCGTTGGACTATTATTTGTGGGGTGCCGTCAAAGATAAGTGTTACGCCGACAAGCCAGAGACAATTGACGCTTTAAAGGACAATATTCGTGAAGCCATTGGTGAAATACAGCTGCACACAATCGATAATGTGCTTAAAAATTGAACCGATCGTGTAGGCTACTGCATGGCCAGCCGAGGCAGCCATTTGAATGAAATTATTTTCCATTATTAACCGGAAGGATTGTACTTTCAAATAAAAATAAAATTTGAGAAAATATTCAGTAGTTTTTTTTATAGCATTTTCAAAAAAAAAAAAAATTATTTGGCGGACCCTTTATTATAAATAAATTATTACTCAATTCTGACCCACTGATTACTGGAATAAGACCAATCCTCCAAAAAACAAAAACGTTGCCATTCACGAAAGAAGCAATTGCTTTGATGATTCCTGCTGTACCTGATTGTGAAAGAGACTCAGATTCTGATTTGGAGGAGGTTTCTGGAAGCATTAAAATGAAGGACCATGGAACTGATCATCATCATATTTACATAAATTTTATAACATTTCGTTTAAGAAAATAATAAATATCGAAGTTATAACTTACTAAAATATGATTTCCTTATATTTTAGGTGAGTTATCCTACGTGGAATCGATGAACAACTCTTTTATTTTTTTATGAACCATCCAGGGTCAAAGATAAGTCATAAAAAAATTCCACGAAGGATAACCATGCAGGGTTAATAAAAAAATTATGGCTTATACCTAGTTAACCAGTCTCACGACCAAAATCTATGCGTAAAATCTTCCATCTAGTCGACTAACACAATCCCAATTGCTGCGAATGGCAGCATGAACAAATCATGGACTTCATTAACACTGACGAATAAAGCAGAAACATTTTCCTCTGTACGTAATGAAATTTAGTCATTATGGTTTGAATAACTTGATGAGTATTCTTTGATCTATTTTCTAATTTTAAAGTATTGTTGGGTTTTCCGAGATAAAATGGCAATTATGACTCAGCATGCGATTTGCACTCGCTTAAAGATGACTCCACAAGTCTAAGATCAACACCAACATTTACTTATTAAAATTCTTGTTTGAATGCAGAGTCAATTGGGGGTGGTCGTGATGCAATGGTAATCATCACCAACTGTCGAGCCGATGGTCTGTAGTTCAAGTCTATAGTCAAGAACAATTCCTATACGGAAAAACAACATCAGTTGTGAATGAGAGATGATCAAAAAGTGCTAACGAAGGCATAACACTCTCAGTATAAGATCACTTCGAAATTCATACTCTGTGTGTACATTTCCAATATAACACCTTAATAACATGGACACAGAAAAAGTTAATGTGAATTACAACCAACGCAACAAATTCAGTCGAATCTCTCAAATCGTATCTAGGACAACCACCCCCGGAGAGTAGTGAACGAACATCTTGGACACAAATCATTTGCATCCCGTCCAGGTTGTGTGACAAACACCATAAGAGCGTAACTCTTGAACCTGCGTAACAAATTATAAAAAAAACAAAGTGGAAACTTTTCGCCGATACATGAGATACTGACGAGTGTTGCCACCACGAACACTCCCATATCTCCTACTACATCAATACAAACAAAGACTAGTATGAGTGCTTTAAAGCCAACTTCCCCCTTCCTTCCAGACCAAACTCCTCCGATCCCGGAGAAAACTGTCGATCGATTTGATTAACATATCTTTAACTTATCTGATTGGGAGCGGAGAATAAATAAGCTGCACAAGGAAATACGGCTGCCCACTAGTCATCTATCGGATGCACCTGGTGATGTCGATAACCGCTGGGTACATAATTTCTTTCACCAAAGACTCTCCATCACCCTCATATAGTGCACGAAGTGCCATGTCATATCGAAGAAACTGCTTCAAGGTTCGCATCTCTCCCCAATGTGAGTGGCTATTCCGATACTCTGCGAATAAGGAGCTTGGACTTGACTAGATTACTGGTCTACAAACTAGAGGTTAAGCTCACTTCTATTAGTTATAGTTCTAAGTCCTATAGCACCAAGTGTACTAAGCCACTCAGAACCAGACCTCAATCTAGACCCTAACTGGAAATTGAAAACAGGAATATTTCCCATTTTTTCCCGGCTTACATTACGTCCCCTATCAAAAATTATTAAATCATCAACAAATCACATATCGCACAATATAACTGCCTTAATCAACCCTCAGGATAATCAGAACAATCGTCTAAATCTTAACTTTATACAATCTCGCCCTCTCAACCCATCTGAACCATCTAACCATCTTTTAAATATCCATTCCTCCTTCCCACCCCCAAGACTATAGATAGACTGAGACGGAAGAATCTACGAAAAGTACATCTCTATCTTACCTATCTTCACGACAAAGCTGGCTCTATTTGCATTGACGGCAGCACTAGAACTAGCGTCATAGCATCACCCACACGAACAGAAGAAAACCATTCACGTCAGCTTCAAGCGCCACTCACAACTGCAGAGAATCTGTTCTGGCTTCAAAAATTATTTTCAATCCTAACCTAAGTACCGTTACATCTCTTCACCAATCGCACAGTTCACCCAAGTACACCTACCTATACGTATAATGTTAGAGGACTGCGCACCAAAATTTCCTCAGTACTCCTCAATTTCCAAAATTGCCTTAAGGGTCTAAATGAAACTAATCTTTGACCCCGTATCAGAGATAGTGAGTTATTCACATCAGATTTTGCTCTGTTTCGTGCTGATGGCCACGAAATCTCTGCCGATCCGGACGGTCGCGTCATGCGATCGCTTACCCTTTAAATCGTCGAATTTCAGCCAAGTGCCTTAATAACTTTCCCGAAACGTTTAACCTACCCTGCCTGGTGTTACATTCGTCCTACAACCAACTTATTGTTATCAGGTTGCCATCGACTTTATAGATTCCATACTTAATATCACTGACCCCAATAACATAGTAATCTCCCCGACTCCCATCCAGTAACATCGCCAATAACATGAATCGACAACCTGACTTAATGTCTTCATCTGAAAACCTCGTTATCATGTAAGCAATGTCTTCGACAAAATCTCCCATCAAATTATACTTCTTAAGTTCAGTGTTCTGGGCTTTCCCTCCGGTTTTATCTTATGAATCAGTTTTTTCCTTAGTACAATGCTATTTTGAAGTCTTCTATTCCCAAAGACTGTCACCTCGACCCGCTGATATTTATCCTAACCATTAATGATGTTAACTGTGTCATCAAGACACACTCCCTTAAGCGCTTCTCTCCCAACCTACGCACTTAAGTGTTACAATATTTATCAAACTTATCAATTCCACCCTCGGATTTGTGGAACGTTGGTCCCAGGAGTTCCCAAATTGAGCGTTACGAAATACTTATACACTACCTTCATTGGGCCACTTATTGAAACGCGAAATAATATTCTACAAGCCATTTGATTCTACTGACGCAAGAAATACTACTGGGTCAATGGTGGAAACATCGCCAACGGTGGACACAACGTTCAAGTGCATTCATCGGTCGACACCCGAAACTCCATGATATGCAACCTTGCACTTCACCTGGCTGATGCAATAGGGTAAGCGTAGGTTACGTTATTAGAATTTAAGTTAAGCTAAGTCAGTTTGTAAGTGAGCTTCGTACAATAAAGTTGTTTTTTTCTAAGCAAAATAATATAATACAAGTTTAACTAATACGTATGCTAGTTAAGCCTGGTCCCTCTATTATAAAATCCACACTCCGCTTGTTGAGGCCGTCCAACGGAGGCTTATTCGCTTTGGTTTTCGTGGTCCTCATTTGGCTGATACCTATAATTTAGGGCTTTATAAGGACAACTTAAAACTAATCAACCTACCTCCAGAAGAACGACGCAAGGTATAAATATAAACGGTGTTTTTCTCTAGAGGTATAAAAATTTTGCATCAAATAAAATTTATTATTTAAAATTTAGCTTTTTAATAGCTTTATTTAATAGACAATTTTACGCCATTAATGCTTAAATATAATTTTGGGCCTATGTGCGCCACGGCTAGCTCGCATGCAGCGTAACCATGAAGTCTAATTTTCAACAACTTTATCGCGAAACTGGGGCCGTATATCAGCAATAACACGGCGAATGATAACTTCCAAGTTTCCAACAACTCTGATTTATCGCCATAAACTACTGACTTTAGATATACCCAAAGAAAGTAATATAAGGGTGTGAGATCGCAGGATCGTGGAGGCCAGTTCACAGGTCCATTCCCCCAAATTATGCGTTCAGAAAATTGCAATAAATTCATGGTGTCATGCACCGTATGGCATGTTGCACCATCTTGTTGAAATTGAATCACTGTCATGTCAATGCCATTTAACTGAGGAATGAAGAAGTCAGAAATCATGTTTTTACAGCTTTCTCCATTGACGGTAACATTCTGGTCAGCATCGTCCTTAAAGAAATTAGGACCGATTATTCTTCCAGCCCATAAAGCACACCAAACAGTGATTTTTAATAGTTGTAAGGGCGTCTCGACAAAAGCTTCTGGGTTTACTCTACTCTAAATTCGGTAATTTTGGTAATTTTGCTTGTTTTCCTATCCATTTAACCAAAATTAGGCCTCATCGGAGAACAAAATTTTGCGTTGAAAATAAGGATCAAGCTGAAGCAAGCCCACCGAACCTACGACGCGTATAGTGGTCACGCGGTTTCAACTCTTGCACAAGCTTGATCTTATAAACTTTTAAGCCAATATTTTTCCATAAAATTTTCCACAAAGTCTGAACTTGTGAAAAAACAATTCATGGGTGTTGCGTCATGATAATGCACCTGCTCATTTATCGCTGCTTATGCGTACTTTTTTGGCTAAAAACAATGCCCTTATCATGCCTCAGCTATCGTATTCTCTTCCTATAACTGAAATGACCCATGAGAAGACGGAGATTTGCCACGATTGAAGAGCTCAAAGATATACCAAAAAGAGAAAGTCAGGAGTACTGCAAGAATGATGATGAATAAATAAATCTTTTTGGAGAAATATAAAAAGTCATTTATAAAAAAAGTTATTTTTTGAACGAATCCCGTATTGCTTCATCCCCTTCTATTGGCTCACCCTTTACAAAAAATTGAAACATGTCCGGACATAAAGACATTCGAAGACCTACATACGATCAATAGATTCGATTCCATCGACTCCCTTTTCTGCCTTGTGGGTTCTCAGGTTTTTAAGATTTCAGAATGATGCAACAGCGAATCTTCCATTTTCTCTGAAGTTCTGGCAAATAACTGCTTATATTTACTCAACCACCTTCATAGACAAAATTTGTAATTAAAACTACCCTTAAGCACAGCATGTAACCTCAATCAAAACCTTATCACACGGCTCATTTGTAGTTCATCTGAAATCCTTTCAGCCTTTAGGTCAGATCCTAAGTCCATATGCATCAAACCAATCGTAATATTCTCAATAAAGACATGTGTTTACATTAATTCCAGATTGATTTCGAGTAACCCAATAATTCGATTCTAATTGCCCTCTCCCTGATCCCAATATGCCACTCTGTCGAGTGTTACACCCTACTTTAAGACCTAAACAGTATTTAACACACGATCCGACTCAGATATCAAAGTGATGGGATTTCTGTTGAAGCTGCTTCGGGTATCTTCCTTTGTAATCATAACAAATCTCTGAAAAGGAAAATTAAAAGCAAATACATCTCCTGATGAAAGCAAATATTGCGAAAGGATATCCGTAAAGCGTTTTTGGTCCCCCGCAAATTTACGAGTATCATTTGAATCCCCTTGCTTTTCTGGGTTTTTGCTTAATGTGCGAGCAGGTATGTGCCACATATCCAAATGAACGTAACGATGCTGTGTTTGTATCTCTGGATCCAGTGGGTATCTAGGTGACCAGAAGGATGTTAAAAAGAATGAAGAAATTTTGAAATAACGTGAAGGACATTCGTGCCGTTTCCGGACAGTGCCGGTAGCGGTGGCGCACGGTAAACGATGGCTGACCGTACTCAAAGCTCAATGTACTGTCGGCCTGAGATGGGCCGCGATGATTAAATTCATGCAGAAAGGAGAATTAATTGCGAACAATAAAGTTATTTGCGAATGAGAATGTTGAAACTATCTGTAGCATGTAATCTGGGTGGGGACGACCATCAGAACGTAATTTATCTTCGGAAGGATATAAAGTGAACGAAGCCGCGATGAGGAAGATATTTTCAGTTGATTTCAAAAGAAGGGATTGAAATGCATTTAAAATATCGAATGTCTTATGGAAGTATGCATCTTCTGGAAATGAATGATAAAATAAGGGAAACGGCTGGTCCGGACTTGCTTAAATACAATGACCGTGCGATTATCACCGGAGACTCGGAAATGCTGTTTTAAGTCTTCGCTTCTTGCTAGCCTGTTCCATACGTCCCTCTCCAGCACAGTGTTTGGGGAATTTAAAATTTAAAACAGTTGCTGTATTCCGCTCGGCTAGGCACTCCGGCAAGATATACAATCGTTGCACCCCGAGAGTACCCATAATGCTATACCAAAACGCAACCATTGGTTGCTAGGAATTTTCTTCATCCCTCGCCCTCCCATCACGACCATGGCCACTTGCCCCATAATTGCTCTTATCTATCGTGCAACAAAGAAACACTATTGCAGTTTCGTTGTTGTCCTATTTCCATCCTCCGGCTATGCTCCAGCTGGACCCGACCAGACCCACTTGTTTCGTGCACAAAACGAATCGCATTATCATTGCAGTAATTAATATTAGTTTTCGAGCTCCAGCCTCTGCCCAGTTCCCCCGCACGCGCTCGAAGCAATCACTTCGCCTGAGGACGAACTGTTAAGAACTGCTCCCTCGGCGTTCTCCAGCACCAATACCTTCGAGAGCTTCTTTGGTTTTTTTTTTCCCTTCTTGCGGAATTCATAAATAATAATGAGGTATGAAATTTAAAGGCAAGCTTCCAAGCTGACGCTCATGCTCTTGCCGATGCCATTTGCTGACTGTAGCGCGCGCGATGTGGTGGCCCAGAATGCCGTGGTATGATGTCGTCGGTGAAAAGGAACCAAAACATCCGAAATTGCTGCAAGAAAGTTTATATTAAGAAGAAGAAGTTTCGCCCAGGCTCCGGCAGCCACCCGTTAGCAGAGCTTCTACTATCAAACTGCCACACCATTTTCATTGCATCTTATTTGCCAATCCTTGTTTGCTCCTGCCGCTGCTGTTGAATTCACATAGTTAAACACACAGTTGAATGCCAGCAGCACCTTCGCCAGGTCGACGAACATCACTCTATGCAAGTGGGCTTAAAGGGGTTGGCAGGGAAAAAATAAATACAACAAAACTAAAAAACCAAGCAGAATTACTGCATGGGAAAGGAGCAACTGTTGCACGATAAAAATGCATTCAGACGGTCGCTGCTTGTATTAAATTTGCCCGAGCACCCGCTTCATCGTCCTCACTTCCCTGCGATCACGATGGTGTGTAATTTAGAAACCACCTTTACCAGCAATCGCAAGCTATGAATACGGAGCTTAGTCCCTCCGACGTCCGCCCGTCGTCCAGTTACTGGAAAGGGTTGAGAGGAAACAATCATTATTTGGTGCCGGAGAGGGCGGGCGTTCGGTCGGAAAGTGGATTTTATCACAATTAATGGGATGAGTGTGATCATGACTATGTGTACGGGCGGACGGCTGTTGTGGCATGTGTGGGCGGCAGGATGTGCTTTGCTCAGTGATAGAGAACACGGGCAGGGAAAATTGCAATTAGTGCGGTTAGAAGGACATTGTTGCGGCGGCGAATTTAATATGAAATTTAATGCGGCGAATTTAACTTAGTCAGCCGTGTTGGGTAACACAATGACTTTATGGGTGGCCTGTCGCATGTGGGCTGTGCGTGCTGCGGATTGCGGTCCTTTTTTTCCTCTCTCTTGATGTCAGCCCTTTTTTTATATACTCTGTCGATGTTATTGGTAAAAGATAAATTCAATAAGCAGCTTGGAAATGCCTGGGATCGGTGATAGAATGTACACATTTATGGGCAGATAAGCGATAGTAACCAACTGAAATGCATGGGTTAATCTGCGGATCTGAATATACGCCAGCTTTCTGGAGTATATCCAGGTCAATACAGTAGCTGTGGAAGCCGCCAGACGATGGCGACACCTTGCACCACAGGGCGTATACGCAACATTTTCCCAATTTTGGTTTAAACTCCTTTACGGGCTCTGTGGACTAGGCCAACCTGAAAGAAGCTGCCCAATTGTAACTACAAATATAAGATCTGAATATACGCCAGCCTCCTGCATTGTATTCAAGTAGAGCAAGTAGCTGTGGGAGCGAGGACTTACTTGTAATAACACAGATTAGATCTGAATATACGCCAGTTTTCTGGAGAATATCCAGGTCAATACAGTAGTTGTGAAAGCCGCGAGACGATGGCGACACCTCGCACCACAGGGCGTATACGCAACATTTTCCCAATTTTGGTTTAAACTCCTTTACCGGCTCTGTGGACTAGGCCAACCTGAAAGAAGCTGCCCAATTGTAACTACAAATATTAGATCTGAATATACGCCAGCCTCCTGCATTGTATTCAAGTAGAGCAAGTAGCTGTGGGAGCGGGGACCTAAAGACCTGAATGTATGCAAGATCTTCATATCGACATTATGCATAAAGGCATATCCGCCACTCAAGTAATTTCTTCGGTACTGTCCCGAACGCACTCTGTCCTACCTGACCCAATTCAAATCACAGAAGGTGTCCACGAATGATTTTGCAACAAAGTTATTTATAATCTTCCCTTCAAAGCTCAAAAAAATCCACGAAAGTAACTTGAAAATCAGAAATGCCAAGTTAAGGATTAAGCCCAAGTCATGCTCCGTTGACCTGAGGCTGAGTGGTTGCGATTGCAATTGGGTTGCAACTCACTTAAAATGCAATCCTTACTTAGTGCAAAGACCAAGTGCAACTTTCCGTCATGCACTGTGACGAATTTTAAAAAGCCAAGACAATCTCAACCCACCACGGGCTCCGCATAACCTCCTGTTGTCTAGCACCTCATCCGGCCACATGGCGTTTCGTTTGTTTCCCCACGAAGCTTTCGGGTATGAAAAACTAATTAAGAGTTACAGCTATCGTCGGCCAAAGGGAATAGCCAAGTGAAAATCCCTGCGAAAACTTGTTCATCTTCATCGTGACAGCGGACGGAATCTATCCGGGTGGCATTTTCGTCATGCATCTGATGGGAAAACTATTCACGAATACTGATCGAATGTCGTCCACAGAGTACAGACCGACCATCGGAAATCAGCTAACTGTGACTTTTTCATCTAAGTGCAATCTCTATCCCCCGAATTGCATCTTCTTCGGAATTCGTTTTTACGTGCCTCAGCCGCGTCTCCTTCGGGTTCCTCCAGTCATGTTTCTTCTTTGGTCCACGATGGTTTAGCTCATTCCGTCGACTCCTTTGGCTCCATTGAAACAATAATAACTTTTACGTGTTTCTGAAGAAGTTATTCAGAAACAATTTCGTTTCGAAGTCGTCCTTCTTAGAAAGGAATCAGTCTTGGGTCTCGTATAATGCAAAACGACTTTTCGTAGGCAAAATTATTATACGTCAATTAGAAAGTTTTTGCATCCATACTCTCATTCGTATTCACATCCACAATCATAATAGGAATCATCTCGAAGGCAAGCCGTAGCTGTGCAAAGGACTATTAAGTATCCTTGGAGCTCGCCAGTGTAGAAGCAAGTGAATTCCATTAATTATTAATTACTCATCCCCTTCCTTGCTCTGGGAAGTGAGTCCTTGCAATATCGATGAAATTCTCCCATTTCCATCTCTTTTTCAGTTTCGCACTTCGGATGCTCTGTTTTGTTTATTTTTTTAAGTCCAAGTAGTTTCGAATGATTTTTTGGAAGTTTACGTCCTGCAAGGTTTTTTTCCGCCGGTCAAGAAGGTGAGGTAATGGCTACTGGAATGCCTCTTGACGTTTGAGTATGGTTTTTACTTTGTGAGCTTAAATGCAAATTGGATACAAGGCACGAATGGATATGAACGAATGCCACATAACTGCAAATATACATTGCAGCAGTAAGGAGTGATAAAAGAGCAACAGTCAAGGACTCTTGCTCTATTTGGCAGACCTTTGCTGTGAATGTACTTAACTCAAAAGCAAGGACCATTAAGGAAAACAATTTCCGGTGGAAATTTTGAAGGATTTTCAGACTTTTGAAGTAAAAGATTGAAAGAACTCGTAGTTATCTCGCCATTACGCCTTCACTGGTTAGAAATAAAGGCCCTTTGTATCAGTTTTGCTCATATGAGTATCGTCCACACAAGAGCCACTAAGCTATAAGGATCTACAGAAGAGGATAAGAACTCTATAGCAATTGATACCAAACTAGTGACGGATTATAAAGGGTGTTTTTTTAAGGGTCTGGTTTTCAAACTGGTAACACTGTTTCTACGGATTATGAGTTTGGCGACTGAAAGTTGATTTGTAGTTAATACGTTTTGCCATTTTACAGTGAATAGATTAACGCCAGAACAACGCATATAAATTACGAAAACTTATTTTGGAAACCATGGTTCGGTTCGCCAAACTTATCGTGCGCTACATCCATTTTACGATCGACATAAATAATTAAGCAAGTTATTCGCAACACGATGAATCCTTTTCGCACCGCGTACAAAGACGACAAATAGTGCGAAGAGGAAAAGTTATGGCGTTGTGGAGCGAGAACCATCCACTTTGTGGAAGATTTTACGGAAAAATCTTGGTTTAAAAGCTTACGATGAGGCCCATTTCCGGCTAAACGGATATGTAAACAAGCAAAATTGCCGAATCTGAAGTGGAGAAAACCCAGAAGTCTTTGTCGAGACGCCCTTAAAATCATTAAAACTCACTGTTTGGTGTGCTTTATGGGCTGGTGGAATCATCGGCCTCTACTCGTAATCTCCTTTTGACCCAGAGATGCTCCAACTTCTTTAACCAGTCTGATAAATACGTTTTCTCAAGGTCTGCAAAGTAGGCCTCCGTGGCATTCGACTAAAATTTCTGCCCGGCGAGTGACTTTTTCAAGTTTGGAAACAAAAAGAAGTCGCACGGGGCCAAATCTGGAGATTACGGTGAATGAGGCAGCAGTCCGTAGACCAATTCGACCAATTTGGAGGTGGCGAGGGCGGAGGTGTGAGCCGGTGCGTTATCATGGTGGAAGAGCACTTTTTTCTTGAGAAAGTCACAGTACACAGCATCCAAACGCTCTTTGGTTTCCCTTCCAAAAACAAGAATCGAATCACCGACCGATATTGCACTTTTTTTCATTTTTCTAAAATCCGCGGACACTCCCGCTTCCACACGCGGTCAAAACAAAACTACGAGTCCGATCCGTCTGAAACAGTAGCCGTCTACTAGAATGTACTACACGATAGTAAGTTGCTCTTGCGATACTGGCGCCATCTGGCGGTGAGGCTAAGTACTTATCGGACCACCCTCGTATTTCTTTAAGGACGGTGCTAGCCAGAATGTTACCGTCAACGGAGAGCGCTATAGAAACATGATTACTGACTTCTTCGTTCACATGACGGAGCTTTAATTTCTACAAGGTGGTGCAACATGCCACCATTCGCCCGACAACATCAATTGATTGCGGAAACATTTGCTGAGCGCATAATTTCGCGTAATGGACTTGTGAACTGGCCTCCACGATCCTTTGAACTCACACCTTTAGATCACTTTCTTTGGGGGCATGTGACGTTACTAGTCTATACCAATAAATCAGAGACACTAGATGATTTGGAAATCAATATTCGCCGTGTCATTGCTGATATACGGCCCCAGTTGCTTGATAAAGTTGTCGAAAATTGGGCTTCACGATTGCGTTTCATTCGAGCTAGCCGTGGATTACATTTGTCTTAGGTTATATTGAGGTACTAATGGCATATAATTATCTGTTATTTATAGCTAACATCATAGACATTTACATAAGCTTTAAGTATTTTAGTTCATATTGAATATTTAGAGCTCTAAGAAAAACACCCTTTATAATGGAAACCTCGACGTCATTGCTTAAATAGTCTCGGGTTCGATCAATCTTGATCCTATAGTTACTAGAAGCAACAAAACTAACACGACCATAAAGCCGTTGCTCTGTTGAACTCTATCTCATATGCTATTTACGACAAAAAGAAAAGAAAAAGAATCGTAGTGCAAGTCGGCAATAGCCACCTTAAGTAGTGACAGGAAAAGTTGTCAGCAAACTGGCTTCGTCTACTTCATCATATCGAACCAGACAGCCACCATCCATTTTTATATTATATTCTAATACCTTTACCGGTAGGGTAAAACTAGGAATCCAGTTGTTCGTAGCATAGGCGAACGTTGACCTCAAACATGTTTAAGAGCTTGAATATGGAAAGCCTTTGTCAAGAATATCTCCTTGATGTATGGAAAACTGTTGGGTCAATGTTGTAGCTCTGAGAATAAGGGACAAACCCAAGCGCGAACATATTTATATGAAGGTTCGTCTCCACCTTTGAAGTCAAAACTCAGATGGTCACCATCAGGAGGAGAGTCAAAGATAAGTAAGCAAGCTCAGGGTCTTTAAAATTGATCCTCGTAGAAACCTAAATTATCCGAAATTGTTTTAACTGAAATTGAGCTATTGTTGGCTTGGCTAGCACTTTTATTATCGGTTTACCAGCAACCCCCGCTTTAAAAAACGAATCGCAGATCACGGTCTCTCTGATGAAGGCTTGAACAATGGTCATTGCTCCTGCGATATACTCGTAAAATAGTTTCCAGTCAAAATGTCGGCTCTGTTTAACCATGCCTCACAACAGCTTTTTTGAATACTTATTTTGTAAAAATCTCAGTATTGCCAACGAAGAGAATCACCATCTTGAGCTATTTATGCTCAATCTGATCTCAAACCGACAAGTTTTAGATGAGGCCTCGCTCTTTAATCACAAACATATCAGATACAACAAACTAACCAACTGGGCCTAATTTCGTACATATCTTGTCGCCCAAGAGGATGTGTGTGTTTTAATAGAAAGCACATTTTGAATAGCTTAGGAAAGCGTGAGATCTCTATTTTATAAGGCTAAACGTGCCAAACGTTGGACGAAATACAAACAGCAAATCTGACCGTCCCTATCCAGAGCTTTAAAAAATCAAAGAGCGTCTTGGAGGAGACTTTGAGAAACGATATACCTACTTTCTACCGCAGCCTGAGACTACGGAGCTCTATTCAAGAGGCACACTAATGACTTGATTTTTTCGCAAGAATGACAGTTGAAGTCTGAAAACCTTATTCGACGTGCTGTTTCTTTCTCACTACACTATCATATCAATTTGCCATTTTGCCACTTCTGAATAGTAGAACCAATTGCGTATGTTACAGGCTTTTAAGTACTCATAGAATAAAATGAGCAATCGATTCTTTAAGCCTCACAAGCTCTCAGGCAATAATGGATTTTTTCCAGTCCCTGGACCTCATCATGATCTCCATGGCAAGTTACACAATTAAACAGCACGTCCAAATGATAAAGCTTTATTATCAAAATGAGTATTTGTTAGTGCAAACGTTGTTCGCGTTGCACCCATTTTATGGTAGACGTGGTCGCCCTTCACAATGGACTCTTCAAAGTTTGGTGGCCAAATTTGAGATGACCAGTTCGGTAATCACATTCGTACGTCAAAGGAACGCAAGATCGGCCTAGAACATCGTCGCAGTGCGTGAAAGTGCACAGCAGAACCCGAGGCAGGCCATTTCGCATGACGAATAACTTGGCGAATTTTGCATCGATCCAACTGAATCAGGAGCTCAAAGTTCAGGAGGATCTCACTTTTGGGCTAAAAATCATTCAAAAAAGGAGGCACATTTTTCGTTTCGATGAATGGCTGTTAATAAGCAAAAGTGCCCTATATGGGACAACACCAATCTACACGAGATTCACTAGGTGGCAATGCGTCCTCGAAAGTCACCGTTTGGTTTTGATTTTGGACCGGCTGCATCGTTGGTCCATACTTTTTAAGAAACGACGTTGGTGAGGCGGGCGTCGTCAATGGGGAGCGCTAAAGAACGGTAACCAATTTCTTATGGCCCAAATTGAACCACATGGACCTAGGTAGCATGTGGTCCGAGCAGGACGGCGCTACGTGACAGACTGTGGACGGCACGATTGACATTCTGCATGAACTATTTGAGGGTAAGGTTATCTCTCGCAGAGGTGACGTGAATCGGCCACCAAAGTCATGCGATTTGACACCGCTAGACTTTTTCTTGCAGAGTTTCCTAAATTCGCAGGTCTTAAGGTCGACCGATGCGCTTAAGATCAACATAACACAGGCAACCGCTCAAATTCAACTTCAACCTTGGGTACATCCCTCAAATTTAGAGCGAAGTAAGCCAGTTTGGTTTTTACCAAAAACCGGAAACTATCGTCCTACAAATTTGATTTTATTTTTTCTGAAGTCAATGGGAAAACCTCTCGTACTCAATATCGGAGGTAAACTCGAGGAAAGCAATTCCTTGGATCCTTATCAAAATACGTACCGTAAGCAACCAAGAAGGCTCCACGCCAGCTTAAATTCAAAAGAGACGCTGGGTTAAGATAACAGCCAAATACCATATTATCTCAACCACATCCGGAGAGGGCTCAGGGACTGTATCAACAGCAAAAGGCTACCCACAAGGTGGAGTCCTTTCACCAATTTTGTAGTCAATTGTCATTGACTGTCTATTCTTCATATGAACCGCTGTCAGTCATAGTTACGATTAAACGAGCAGCAAAGTCTGTAAACGCATGCAAGTTGCGCTCCAATTTATCCCTGATTGCTATATCAGAGAGACATTACCCCAACTTAGACCGACGTAATGCCATTCGCCAAATAAAGATAATGGCATGCTAAGCCACTATAACTGAACCAAACATTGGATTCTCAAATGAAATTAAATATTTAGATATTGACCTCGATCGTAAACTCAATTGGAGCTTAAAGATAAATAAGAAAGTAATAATAGCGACCAAGGCAGATTGAAACCTCAAGTCATCTTCTGATTGTGTACCGCGTCAGCGAGACCTATCATCACTTATGCCTTTGTAGGTGGAAAAGACCAAAAAAGAAATTATAATCAACAAACCCGAACGTCTCCAAAGACTAGCATCTGACCGGGACTTACGCCTTTTCACTTACTTAGAGTAAGACTCCTTCCCTCAGAAGCACATTGACCATTGAGTCTGTCTATTCTTTCCAGCTCGATATTCAAAAAATCGATCGCTCGATACAAAAAAATTGATCCAAATTTTAGCCTGAGTCCGGTGCTCTTCTGAAAAACGTCAAAGGTCTTAGATGATATACAGATGGTACGAAAATGGCATAAGGCCTTGGCGCTGGTATTTTTCGACCCAAATTGCATAGTTTCGAAGACACTACAACTGATATCCACTGCCTTCCTAGCCGAGCTATATGGGAAACTGGGCGTGCGTTAACATATGCCTCGAGTCGGAGCTATAACTATAAAGAAAATTCGCGACAACCTAGCAGCCCTTAAAGCTTTAAGCTCACACAGTATGAATTCAAAATCCATTGCGAACTGCCATGGAACAGGATCTAGGAACAGAAAAAGAAAACCAAATTCTAGTGGGTACCGATGCATTAGTGGCAACGAAATCATGCAGACTCTACCCTAAGGATGATGAAACTGCAGAGCATATATGGTACCTTTCCTACAGTATTTTTTCAACCTACAAGGTTTCAACCACGACATGATTGGGCAATATATAGGAAGGCTTTTCGTCAACTCGTCTACTACTCAATCAATTTGATGCTGTTAAGAGGAAAGTAAGGCAATCAAACCAATCGCCCTTTAGAGGATATGATGCTATTCGGGATCATCCTATAGGTCAGCCTACTTTTTATCGAAGTTCATTTTCGTATAGAAACTAGGCGCTGTAGATCACAATATAAATGAATGGAGAAAACTCTCTAGATGACCTATGCCCTGTGCGCTGCACAATTCAGAAATAAATAGATGTGAACGAGTACATCATAAAACCCGTCTAACTGCCACAATACATCAGATCCTGTTCCCTCTTCTGTGCCACAGCACAAGTGCCATACATCGCAAGACAAGGAATCGGTGCCGAAAACTAGCCCAGACAATAGTCTATTAAAGGAGGATAAATAAAGCCAAGCCATCGCCAAACATGCAGCCGCCCGATATGCCGCCGCTGTCTCGACATAAATCACAATCCTGCCATACACAGAGTAAATTAGTATCAAGCATCCGAATACGAATTCGAAGCCGAATGCTCGTGCTTCTTGAAGTCGCTGCAATGAGTTCTGCGCCTTGGCGTTCGTCGTCCCCGCTGGCATTTATCCTCTTGCAAAGGCAAAGCACAAGTGCAAAGGACCTCTAGGTCATCACGTATTGCCAGTACAACTTGACTTTCTCCCCCGTTTTCCCAAGGCAAGAGGATCAGCCAGGGGAACGTGTACATGAGCTGGTATGGAACGAAACAAGAGGATTATTATGTCTTGAGTTGTTGCCAATTTCTTGGTGGAGGAGATTTTCTAGAGTTATCATGTCGCCGTTTTGAGGCGAACCGAAACAGAAAGGGAATCCAGCCAAGCATCCTGGCAGCAGATGGTCTCCTCTGTCTTCTGCTACTGTTGTTGTTTTTTGTCTTGCTTTTTTTTTGGATGTTGCAGCAACAAAGCTCAATGGTATGTGCAAGGCCAAAGTACAAGTACTTCCTGGCAGCGGCACGGGCAGTGTTTGCTGTTTCTCATTTGTGGAACTTACATAGTAAGTCGCAGCGATTTAACAGCGGAAGCATGTGGTATCGTTGTGTAGTGGCCGCCGTCGTCGACGCCGTGGCAACCGTTCGAGTCACTCCTGATTGTTGGCTGTTGCTTCAACAGTGCGATCCTTTATTTCTATTGTTGTCGGGCGTTTTTCCGTCTTGTTGGACAGAGCAATTGAATTAAATATTTTGCTTTATTCTTCGGGGGTATTTTGCAATACGATTTAGTGGATGTGCAACAATCCAGAAGAACGATAGTCATCGGATATCTTGTCCTTGCGGCATGGAAAGTGATATGTGAAGGGATTAACGGATGGAGATTGGAGGAGATTCGTAATGTCTGCCTTGGCAGCGATTTCTCTTGCAATGACTTTGTTTCTCTGGGCTTTTGATTTTATTACGATGATCATGTGGTAGTTGGAGACCGAAGGTTGTGTTGGGCAATTTGTTATAACTGGCCGCTAAGTGGAACGACGTGCTGGAGGAATCGCTCTATGAATTATATGATATATGTATATGAAGTCATCCAACAAGAGGTACCATTTGAAATTAAAAGAAAAATGTTTTTATAAAAAAGTCTTTTATTTAAGTTTGAAATACAAGCTCTAAGGTTAGTAGTAGAATGCATCATCCGTTTATTGTCCGTCTTGGATCTGCTTAGAAATATTCATTTTCCTGATTGAATTTTTGGTCACGCTTTTGCTAGTATAATATATTTATATTTAGCGAATAACAAGAAGGAGATGTCCTGAGCTTTCAGAACCCCGTTCAGCTACAGCAACTAACCTTGCTGAATAAACAAGAACTAGAGTCTGGATAGCACTAACCTGTCCGAATAGTTTAAAATTGTAAAAAGAAGGCGCGGTGATGACCAAAAGCAGTACGAAGTTTACGAAAGGTTCCTGCCATTATTCTACCTCTTTTCTAGAGAGTTTACATCAATATTTAATAATCTCCCATTCTTAGTTAAAAAAGGTCATTGCGATGATAGTTAAGACTTAAATGACACACCTTGTTGGATAAGCATTTATAAAGAAGGTCATCTTTGTCACCTCTTTCCCCAGAAAATATAGTTTTTATCAAGAGGGGCGGACCCCACAAGCGGACCAGTAGGAATGCAGTTAAGTGGGAAGGTTATGGTCCTACACTTCTGACCATAACAACGCCGGAAAAAGGAAAAGAAGAAGATCAAGAGGGGCACTGTGACCAGGAAGATCCTCAAAATAAAGCTGAGGATTGATTCCCCAGGACTGTCGGTAACTTCCATAACCGATTTGAGTTCTTTATGAGCTATGCGAGGTCAGCGTTTTGGTTGTCGACTTATAATTATATCCCTGATGCCAGACCGAACAGGTGAAGTTAAGGGCATAACTCGATTTGAGAGATATTAGGGTCCTCGAAATCATGCAATTTGGGTCAAAAAAACCAGCACCAACGTCTTACATCTTCGAGCCATTTGTATATCTTATAACCGGTCTCACAGGTTAAGAGATTGGGTATCAGTCAATGATGTAAAATTTGAGTAACCGATATCGAGCATTGAGAATTTATTACGAACGGACACACTCAATAGTTTACTAGTCCAGCTGCTTTCCTAGTCAAGGAGTCTTGCTCTACTGATAGCAAAGTTAATTAATGGCTAGGATAAATATCAGTGGGCCGAAGTGGCTGCCTTGGGGGACACCGGAGGTGGCATTACGATTGAAGATCTGAAAATAACATTATACTGACCATCTTCGATAGGATTCATAGGATAAAACAGGAGGGAATTAGGAGCAGTGAATGTAACAAGTTTAACTGTGTGAGATTTTGTCGAAGACCTTCCTGAAGTTTGTGGCAACAAACTCTAATTCCTTGCCATCCCCAAGGGTACACAAAGATTGAGAGACAAATTCAATTCGGTTAGTGTTTATCGATCGACCTTTCAGGAACCCATGTGGATTTGGGGAGTCGGCTTGCAGTGGAAAAACTTTATATCGTAGGCGAAACTCTCAAAGAGTTTAGGAAAGGAGCGATAGATGTACTCCTCATTCTTTGGAGCTTTTTTGAAAATTGGGATGATGTAAGCATTTTTTCCAAAGCAGAGGAAAGAGTCCCTGTGGGATGGAATTGGATGTTTTTTAAAAACTGTGGCGGGACCGAGTGAATAGTCCCGCCGCTTAATAATAAAGCACAAGTCATATTCACAGACGCTAGAGGGCAGTCTTTCATGCGACGTATATCAGGTTGAAGGACTTGGAAGTATTGAAAAAATTAAAAGTAGAGAGATCGATGTCAGCTTTTTTGCATTTATAAAGTTGTAAAAACTCTTGGTATTTGAGATAAGAGGATTGCAATCGGTTTAGGTTTAGGTTTAGGTATCGGTGGTCGAGAGTTGTTGTACGACTTCCGTATAAGTAAGTAGAAAAGTAGGATACGGAGAGGGATTTAACATAGCCCTGCCATCGTTCATTTCTTTTGCTGCGCAAGGAGCGTAGCTCCTTTATGTACCAGGGCGAGCATGAGTCGTAGTTCTTTTTTAGCGAATATTGGATGGAAAGGATAAGGCAACTGAGGTCTTTAGAGTAGAATAAGCCAAGAGTATGATCTAAGGACATGGGCTTGTTAGGGTTTTTATTTTTAAGGGGGGTTAGTGGTAACATATAGCGTGGGGCACTACGGCCAATGTAGATCAATTGTGCTTGCTAGCCGATTAGACGAGGAGTTCCTCTACTTTTTTAATAAAATTGAGGATGACTCCGGTAGGAACTGAGATGATCCTCTCAGAAGTCATAATTTCTTTGAGGACGATACGCTTTCTAAGGTGACAGAGGGCAGCACACCCACATAGTATGTGTCCTGCAGTTTCCACGTACTCAAGACACAGTCGACACTCGGTTTCAGACGAGATGCTAATTTTGTGTCTCGAAAATGTCCCGAAGCGAAGCTGACCAGTTTTCTAATTTCGACGCTATTATATTTAAGGGTATTAATAGAGTGTTTGTTCAGGGTCAGAGTTCTAGAACGCTACTCTAAAAGTGCAGGCTCCTATGTAAGTACCATACTGAAACATTTCTAGCGAGTTGGTTGAACCCACCAGAGTTTGATCTTGTTTCTTTTGGCTGGGTCCTGCAGGGCATCGTGGCATTCCTCAACGGATTTTGAGTTCGTGCTATATGAGTTCAACGCTTTGAGCGCTGTTTGACTGTCTGAGAGTATATTGATGATTATATCTCTTATGCCAGTCTCTAAATTTAGGTCGACGCACGTCAGGATAGCGTATAATTTGGACTAGAAAATACTAGGACTCATTCCCAGAGCCTTTGATATTTTCCGATTTGGTCCAAAGATGCGAGCGCCAACACTGGAATCAAGGGATCGCCGCTGTGCGGTTTTGTATCAATATCTCAAATTTTTATCAAAAGTGAAGGTGTGTGTTAATTAAATTATGGTGAACATATCCAACTCAGGAAGGTTTTGGCGGATGGACATGTGATCTAATGGTATAGATGAATGGTCTGCTTGTGAACGAAGGGATTTGATTGCACTACGTATTGCAACCTTTTTAATAAAAAGGTGCGGTGGAGTAATTCCGATCAGCGGTTCTTGGACTGCCGTAAGGCAGGTTTGCATAGTGCCGGTAATACCGAGGCATCCTTGTCTCTGAAGGTGTTGAAGTTTAACCATTTTAGTTTTTTCTTCAACTTTTGTCCACCATATAGCAAATTCATAAGTGATGATAGGTCTCACTATCGCGGTATATAACTAGAAGGCGTGTTAAGGCTTAGAAGAAAATTAAGTTTAATATTGCTGAGCAGCTTATTTAGTTTTGCGGTCTGCTATTAGGAAATTAAGGCAATACTTAAAATGGAGCCACATTTTACGTATTGCTTTAATTGAAGAGATCGATGAGAGAAAGTGTTCCCGATAAGGGTGGAAGACTTGTAGTAAAATCGCAGATCAGGTCAAGTTGTCGATTCATTTTTTGGTGATGTTGGAGGAGAGCAGGGCTAAAAAGATGATCTGTGAAGAGGGTTTCTTTCCAAATGAGGTATTAGTCGCGGCTAAACGGATCTGATCGTCAAATTTAGCCCATTCCAAGTACCAATCAACTAGTAATCTCATTGGAGCCAACGATATCAAGTATGGAATCTATATAGTCGACAATTTGAATAAGGGATCGTAACGTCTGTGAATTGCCTTGAGGACTTCGCAGTCGTCCGCATCAATAGTACTGTTGTGACCATCTGGACAAAACATATTCAAATTTGACGTGAGTAACTCAGCATCTCCAATACAGGAACATAGATTAGTTACAGTTAAGGCAGAGATATCGTAAAGCAGTTTTTGAGAATTGTAAAGTACAGCGTACGTTTTGGCGCGCAGTCCTCTGACATTCTGGTTATGGGACGATATGTATTGTATTTGGGTGAACTGTGAGATTGATTGAGAGGTGGCTACCCGACTATGCGCGTCAGTGTACAATTAGCCCTTAGGCGCCATTGATGCCACAATGGTCGTGAAACCGGAGTTAAGAAAACTGGTCATGTTAACCAAGGTGAGGTTGGCTACCTCTGTAAGATCATCGAGGAATTATTTTCCAAAATTTGCCAGTACTAGGCAGTCGCAGAGAGGAGGCAAGTGTACTGCGGTGAGAACTGAAAAAAGTTTTTGAAGTCAGACCGGGTTCTCTGCGGGTTTGAGAGGCGCTTGGAATGGACAAGGACAGTGAACATAAAGAGATAGTTAGTTACATCATTGAGTGAAATATTTAGGTTCTCTGAATAAAAGGTTTCTTCAGTTCACGGGGTCGATGGTGGCTTTTTGGGTGGATGGATACCACGACGATAATTTTGATTTTGCCGTCAATGTATTGTATTGTAGATGAAGTAAATTTTTTCATGAAGGTAGGCGCGAAGCCAAAGGCTTCGTAGCTTCCTTTGTCTCTTAAGCGTAACATGGCATATTGGTTAATTTTTGGCAAGGTTTTTGCTAAATTTGGCTGTGGGTGGGAGGAATGAATCTATGGGGATGACTGAAGAGAGTTGGAGAGTAAAAGGGGTTGGATTGAGTGTATGAAAGTGTGTACAAAGTTAGACTAAAGGCAATTGTTTTGAGGATCACGAAGATTGAGAGAAGAAGCTATATTAAGGTGATGGCTAGGGTCAGGTTGTAGGATATGCAGGGCTTACTTTTTTCAATATGCCTCCGAACTAAAGTTCGACGAGTTTTTCCATAGTCTTCAAAAGGAGCGTTATCATACAGATAGGGTGATAAGTTTTATGCCAGTTTTTATTAAGAAAGATAGGCTAGTCCTCTTCAAATGTACTCTCGACTGAAACTGAATCTATACAGGGTTGTCATAGGCTTAGAAAAAGAGCGATAAAATCCTTGCCTTTGACTGGAGCTTTATTAGGCTCAAATTAGTGGATCTCGGCTCTAAATTTGGATTCTAAGATTTAGTCCTAACATAAACCTTAAAGTCCCGCTTTCAAATTAGACTCAAGAATGCGAAGGTTTCTGTATTCTCGTAATAAGTTAACAAATGTCCCAAAAATCCCCCAAAACTTTTCCAAAAATCTATCTTAGCCATAATTCCCATACGATTCTTGCAAAGCACTGGCCAAAATTTCTTTTACGTCATGTGCTCGTATAATATAGAATAAAGTGCTCTGAAAATTTACTAAGCAGTCATTTGTAACAATGTTTTCCCATATTTCGTGGATGACACTTCCCTTTAAATATAGAGTTAGATTTGAAGCCCAGAAATACCAAAGCCGTCCTTAAAGCGTTATTTTGCTAGACTTCCTTGCTATTTCAGGTTGATTAAAAGTAAAATTTCACGTAGAAAAGTGGAGGATGTATGTCACGATTCAGAAGGGCTTTCATGGCATTTCCTTTATTTAGATTATTTAAGCCGATTTGATTGCTTTTCTTGGATTCCCTCTCATTCGTTTATTGCTTCATATTGCTAGGTATCTTAGAATGTATCCCACTGCCATACAGACCAAGGTCTCTGAGTACTCGCATAAAATTGCATGACAAGAAGGGAAATAAATACCACGATCCTTTGTTCGATGAATTTATTCTTCACATTGCACTACATTCTCATCGGTCGCAGCCTTGTCTCGCCTAATTAGAGTTGCCTAAGCCGACAAGCAAAGGGCTCTAAATCTTCTTGGAAAATAATTAATATCGAATGGATGTATAGAAAACCCAACAAAAAGCTGAATCCTTTTTCTTCCTAATCTTGCGACATTTTATTTGCAAAGAAGGTTTTTAGTGGCTTTTCCTTCTGACTGAAAGTATTTCTGTGATATACTATTTAAGTAATTGTACAAATATTCTAGATGTAAGGTAATGGAAACCAAATCTCTGTATAACGAACATTGTATTTTGCAAATTGTACAATTTCTGCCACAATAAATATCTATATCTAAAAAATATCTTGCGACATCTCCGCCCGACAAGGAATATAAATCCCAACCTTCGTTTCCATCCCCCGCATGGAAAGGTCGAATCCCTGACTTTTGCCCACAACAGTAAAACTGATTGTCACTCACGCCTTTTTACAATTCCCATCGAGCGTTCAAGAACGACCGTCATCGGGTGTCATCACTCGTTGGTTGGTCTTGGGAGTTGGGTCCAGATTGCCGCCTCACCCTCCGGCATCGCACACACAATCAGCCAAAGAAAATCTCCACTTTGTCACACACAATCGATGAATACCATACGCTCGACACACAAGCATAGCCCTGAATTGTTAGGTATGTCTTTCAGGCGGCTCGCTTTCGTTATATAGCGATTGTCTATGCCAGGGATAACGACACTCTCCGTCGTATATTGTGGGGCCGGCTTTGTCCCGAGCGTTGTCGAATCGTTTTTGGCATCGATGTAATGTCATCATGCGATGATTCGTTCAAGTTAAGGATCCTTCCTATTTTCCTCTTCTCTGATTCTTTTCTTATGTCCTACCTCACTCTGCCTCTGCTGTCATTGAATTTGATTTTGCCAATGGAGACGACGATAGGTAGGAGTTCTCAGGGAACCAGGACGACTTGTTCGTTGTGTCTGCAAACGAATTCATTCGACTCCTTCTGGTGTTTTCATCTTTTTGTATCGAGCTCCTATTTACCCATATAGTACGTATGAGGGTCTCCTCTGGTTTTGGCTTAAAAGGAGATACGAATTAGGTTTGAAGTGACTGGAAGTAATTTTAGACATGCTGTTGACATGTGTTGTTCGTTGCAGTGGAGCCGGCTAAAGGATTCTGAAGATGCTTTCACATCTTTCGGGAGGGGTGGGGACTGTAGTTGTTGTAGTGTTGGAGCTGCTCTTGAGGCGAAGGACTGTCGAACATAGAAGAGGTATTGCTAGTGGACATGGTAATGATTTAAATTGAATTTCGTATTTTCAGTAAATGAATTTTGAACGTGTGGAACGATTTGACCAGATGGCCACTTGATTGCAAGGGTGCTTGTTGGTAGGAGGAACCCGTTTCTATTTTGGTACCATTTTCAAGATGATCTTGACACAGATTTCTGGCGAAATGATGACTAAAGTCGATGTTGGGAAAACATCTTCCTGTCGAAAAGGAAGTGCTTTCAGAAATGAATTCTAATTTAAAAGGGTTAAGTACTACCCTTGGCAACAGAAATAATTGTAACGCTACTAGCTGTAAAAGACTAAAAACTAGATCAGTACGTTTTAAAGGAAATTTGCAGACCTTAAAATATTTAACCCTTACTTAGAAGAATTTCTAAATAGATTTGGGCCGATCCCCGCGTAAGAATAGTACACTAAATGTACTCAGAACCATTGACACGATAATCTAAATCTGCCTTCTTCATCTCCATGATAGAATGGTTCGCTCTACTTGTTCGCAAAGCATTGCCTCTCATTGCCGCTAAATGAGCTATGTTCAAAAAGTATCGGGAATTGTAATGATAACGTGGAGTGTGTTGATCCAATGAAACATAACTTCATAGTAAAAGCATGTTGAAATGCCAAGACGAAGAAAGCCAAAATTTTCTTCCATTCTCGAATAAGGGCTTTCTTGAGCGCACGCATACGTTGGTAATTTTTAGTGCGGACCTTGTCCTAGTATCACGAATCGTTATTAAATGTATGGCTATGGTTCACATCATAATAGAAAAATCATATGTCAAGGTGAATAACATTTTCGTAAAGAAAATATCCACAGTCAATGCTTCGCAATATAGCATGCCGTTCTAGGGTTAGGTTCCTATATCTGTCAACCTACAGAGATTAGGGCATGCTCTTACTCAAGCAATCTCATATTGATCCAAGTATACGAGTACAATAGGTGAAAAACAATGTCCTTCACAAAATGTCCCAAATCTGCTCCATTATATCATGTCCTAACACTTCACTTTTCCATCAGAACCCTATAATGGAATGCGTCCCTAATAGTCTGGAACCTGGAGTACCTTAATCTCCTAGGATCATCTCGGCCATTTTTGACGTCACGAATCAAAAACAAAAGCGACGGAAGTCCATCGACCGTCCATCGACTCTTGATGGCCAATCAAAGGTTCAAATTTTCGTATGACCATCAGATAACATGATACTGACCACGTTTTTGCGAGCGGAGCAGCTTTTTTACTACATCGAAATCGACTTTTTTTTTGGTATCCTTAAGGATTTATAATTTTTGGAACTTTTAAGACTTTAGTTTTAGCTCCTCTTTCAATACCTCTTGTCTGGCTACCTTTGATGTCTTCATCTCTGGAGCCATTTTCCTGCCACTTCGCCGAGAATTTCGTTCATTAATTTTTTTTTTGTTTCGACCGCTACCATAGCCTTTTGCAAATGTTGTTATAAGGTGTTATGGTTCGAGACACGGAGGAGTTTTTATAGCCACATGTGAATTTCCAATTAAATATAGCGTTCACACTATTACCTTTGACTCCCACGACTGTTATTATTACCAGCCATTTTAAACTATTACAGATCCTCGTTGACAGCCCTGCGGCAAGCGTCCCTGTCATGAATGTGTTCTTTCAATGTATCGGGTTCTGGTCCATCTCTTCTAGGTCAATCTTTATAAAAGGATTTTTTTTTAGTTCGGTTTTTAAACTGGCAACACTGTTTCTACAATTTGTCAATTTGACAATTGAAAGTTGGTTTGTGGTAAGTATTTTTTGCCATTTCACAATAAAGAGATTAACGCTAAGACAACGCATAGAAATTGTGCAAACTTATTTTGAAAACACTGGTTCGGTTCGCCAAACTTACGATCCGGTGCGTTATCATGGTGGAAGAGCAATTTTTTCTCCGCACAGTGGGGCCATAGGCATAGTACAGCCCTGTGACCGTTTTGCCCTTCTCCAGATAGTCGATGTGGATCACACCTTGTGAATCCCAGAAAACGGTGGCCATCACTTTTCCGGCCAATGGGACAGTATTCACCTTCTTCGGAGCACGTTCGCCGGGTAAAGTCCACTGTTTCGACTATTCCTGGGTCTCTGGTGTGTACCTGTGGATCCATGTTTCGTCGACTGTCACGAAACGACGCAGAAACCCCTTAAACAGCGTCAAACACTGCTCTGAAGTGGTTTCACGGTTGCGCTTGTTACCCGGAGTGAGCAAACGCGGCACCAGCCGACAGCTTTCTCATGTCCAAAATTTCATGCAGGATATGACCCACGCGATCTTTTGAAATGCCTACTGTCTCAGCTATCTCGCGCACCTTCAATCGGCGGTCTGCCAATACGAGATCGTGGATATTTGTCACGTTATCCTGCGTGATTTGATTTGATTTGACGCCCCATAGGGGCACTTTATTAGCTTAATGCAAGCCTTAACAAAAATCTATAACTTATTAACTAGGTGGCGGGGTGGAGACGGTTAAGGAGAGTGAGAAGGGTTGTGGTATAGGGCAATTCTAAGGCTGGACTTATTAAGGTGAAGGTCGAAAAGATTGGTGTTAGCTTTGCGAAGCATTCTGGACATTGGTTCATGGTAGCCATAATTTGTGCGGTGAGTGCTTATATGGAAAAGGGGTGTGGAACGAAGGTTACGCGGGTTGGTGTTAAGGGGAATCATGTGCAATAATGAAGGGCTGTCAATGTTACCACTGAGAAGGTCATGAATAAATAGAATGTCTGCAACATCACGTTCGTTCTTTAAGGGGTTGGAGGTTGATTAATTTTAAGCGATCCGTATAAGGTGGTAAATTAAGGGGGTAAAACGGATAAACCTGCGTTGAATGGCTTCAATACGCGTAGTATGGGATTCATAAGAGGGGGGCCAGACTTGGCTAGCATATTCGAGAAGGGGCCTAACGAAAGTGATGTTTAATGATTTCGTAACGTAAGGATTCAAGAATTCTTTGGACCAACGTTTCACGAAACCGAGGGCGGAGTTAGCACGTTTGGTAGTGTTGTCGATATGGAGGCGAAAGTTGAGTTCACGGTCACAAATAACCCCTAGGTCAACCAAGAAGTTGACAGGGAGAACGGTTTCATTACGAATAATGTAGGTTCTGGGTGGTGAGGAAGAGCGCTTGCGGGAGTAAGTGATGGTTTGGCATTTACTGATATTGAGCTCGAAATGGTTTTTTTGACACCAAGTAGTGAATCTGTTAAGGTCCAATTGGAGAGAGCAGGAGTCAACAGGGGAAGTTATGTGTTTAAATATTTTCATATCATCAGCATATATGGAGAGCTGAGAGTTGGTTAGAATAAATATCAGTGGGCCGAGATGACTACCTTGCGGGACACCGGAGGTAGCGTTAATTGGATCAGAAATAGAAGATCTGAAGATAACGTTATATTGACGATCTTCAGGATAAGATTTTATCCATGAGATAAAACCGGGAGAGAAACCGAGGGCAGTGAGCTTGAGGAGAATAATTAGGTGTGACATTTTGTCAAAGACTTTGCTGAAGCCGGTGGCGACAACGTCTACTTCTTTGCCAGCTTCGAGTGCACACAAGCATTATGATACAAACTCGACTAGATTAGTGGTTGTCGATCGACCTTTTAGGAACCCATGTTGGTTAGGAGCAAATATGGGTTTGCAGTGAAAGAATAGTGCATCATAAACGATGCTCTCGAAAAGTTTGGGTATGCAAGAGAGCTTGGCATTGGGACGATAGTTGGAGACATCTTTTTTCAGTCCTTTTTTGTGGACTGGAATGATATAAGCATGTTTCCAAAGCTTAGAAAAGAGTCCTTGTGAGATAGAGCTTTGAAATAGAGCGATAAGGGGTAAAATAAGATGGTTCGCGCACTTTTTTAATACTATGGCAGGTAGACAGTCGGGACCGGGAGAGTAGTCGTCCTTTAAGTTGCGTAGTTTTTCGGCGATTAGGTCGGGAGTGATGTTCAATGAAACAAGAGACGTCTGGGGGCAGTCTTTCAAATATCGAAAATAGTCGTGGTCGGGTTGAAGATCTTGGTCAGTGAATGATTGGCTGAAGAAATGAGCAAAGAAATTGGCGATTACTTCGGGTTCGTTGGAAGAGTTATTGAGAAAGTTAATAATGAAGTGGTGGAAACACTTGGGGTCAGAGATAAGGGAGGATTGCATTCTGTTCAGGTATCGGAGGTAGAGTGATTCACATAGCTGTGCAAATTTAGTGTAGGACTGCATGTAATTAGAAAGGTCTGATGCAGAGGAGGATCTAAGATAGGCGTGCCAATTTTTGTTTCTTTTATTGCGCAAA
Organism: Merodon equestris; assembly: GCA_958301585.1. Lineage (NCBI taxonomy): Eukaryota > Metazoa > Arthropoda > Insecta > Diptera > Syrphidae > Merodon > Merodon equestris. The sequence goes on along the minus strand of OY284413.1, from coordinate 215,065,154 downwards.
GAGCGTAGTTCCTTGGTATACCATTGCGGAGATGAAGTGTAGTTCTTTTTTGGTGAGTATGGGACTGAAAGAATGAAGCAGCTGAGGATTTTGGTGTAAAATAGCGCAAGGGTTTCGTTTAAGGATATGTGTGAGTTAGGGTTAAGAAGAAAGTTAAAATTAACATTGTTGAGCAGATTATTTAGTTTCGCGAAGTCAGCTCTGCGGAAATTGGAACAGTACGTATTTTCGGAGGGAAGGATAGTGAATTGGGTCTCGAGTGAAAGAGTTACCGATAGAGGTGGATGAAGGGGGTCTAAAGTAGAGAGAAAATGGTTGCTTGGGTTAACAACGCAGTTTACGGCATCAGATGAGAAAATCAGGTCGAGTTGTCTGTCCATGTTATTGGTGATGTTACTGAGTTGCAGAAGGCCGGAGTCAGAGAAATGATCCGTGAAAAGGATTTCTTTACCTGTGGTGGGGTTAGCGGCGATGTACTGGGTCTCATCATCGGAATGAACCCATTTCAGGCGCGGGAGATTGAAATCGCCACAGATGATGATGATGTCATTGGGTTCGGTGATGTCAAATATGGAGTCGACGAGATCAACGAAGAGTTGGTAGCAGTGTGTGGGCTGTGAGGGTCTTAAGTAACAGCAGGCAAGATAAAGTTTCTGTTTAGGGAGTCTTATTGAGGCACTAGTGAAGTTGAAGTCAACGGAATTCGACTATTTGAAGGGCAAGGGATCATAGCGACTGTGGATTGCTAAGAGATCTCCGTGACCGTCAGGATCGGCAGAGTTGTCGCGTCCATCGGCCCGAAAGAGAATGAAATCTGATGTGAATAACTTGCTGTCTCCAATACTGGAGCATAAATTCGTTTCAGTTAATGCAAATATATCGTAGGGTAGGTTTTGGGAGTTAAGGAGTACTGCGGAGGTTTTGGTGCGTAATCCTCTGACGTTCTGATAGTACAGAGATATGTTATTATTTGATGGGTGGGGAGCCGTATTCGGGGCACCTGGACGTGGCTCATCAAAAACCGACGTGCGACCACGTTGAAACTCGTTGAATGATGGTCGCCATCGAAGGAGAAAGTCACAGTACACAGCATCCAAACGCTCTTTGATTTCCCTTCCAAAAACAAGAATCGAATCAGCGACCGATATTGCTTTTTTTCCATTTTTCTAAAATCCGCGGACACTCCCGCTTCCACACGCGGTCAAAAGAAAACTACGAGTCCGATCCGACTGAAATTTCAACAGTAGCCGTATACTAGAATGTACTACACGATAGTAAGTTGCTCTTGCGATACTGGCGCCATCTGGCGGTGAGGCTAAGTACTTATCAGACCACCCTCGTACCATATGGTCACTACACTTACGTTAACTCTTTTTTTTTTTAATTACTAAGGCGGACAATGAAATGCCATCTTTTTGTTAATTAAGTTAGTGTAAACATTATTTTTATATATTTACAATAAATAGATTTAATAGGATTGCGTTATAAGCTGGTGGTATTTTCAACCCAAAGTGCTGGGGTTCTCAGGAACCCCATATGGGATAACGTTGCTCAAAAACCCTTATGCATTCTAGGGCCAAAATAAATAACAGCTCCTCTATAAACTGAAAGCTAACGATTTTTGCGACTCTATTTACCTAATCATTTTCTTTTTGATTCAGTTCACGACTCAACAGCTAAAAGCATATTTCGCTCATTCTCTCCTGTATTTTTCGACCGTGTTGACGGTACAACACAGAATGTTTCCACCTTTCATCAAAAATGTCACTTAACTGATACAATTTCTAATGTCTCGAAAGAAAAGAAAGAAAAAGCCAAAAATATGGTAAAACGATGCCAAAATGCTGATCCAAATCTCCGGTAGGTTAGGTTAGGTTGGAGAAGGGGAGTGTGATGGTTGGACATCACTTCCACTCGGAGGCCAAGAGGCCCATTGTGATTCCCTTCGATTGTGCGTTTGTGTGGGTACACATAAAATTAACCTGCCCTATCACGTGGTGGCTGAAACCACCCCGTGCTCTTGATGAATCTTAGAAGATCCGATATATCTGCATTAGCCACGTCCATAATCTCTGTAAAGAATCTTTGGCCTAGCGACACTAGGCGTCGATTCTGGAGAGCTGGACAGTGGCAGAGCAGATGTTGGATCGTCTCAGTTTCTTCCTCATCGCCGCAGCTCCGGCAGAGATCGCTGGATCCCGAGTCCCATTTCCGGAGCATTGCTCCAATGGGACAGTGTCCTGTGATCACTGCGACGAGCATACGGATCGAGTTACGGTCCAGCGCCAGGAGCTTCTTTGTTTTTCCGACATTGAGCTCTGGCCACGATGATCTTGTCGTGTAGCTGTCGTTTCTTGTAAGCCAAGACGAGTTGGCCCCTTTGATGATTGTGTCGCTTATGATCCGGTATAATGCGCTGATCGGTGGTTGCAATGACGTGTCCGCTTCGCTGATGTCCATTTCAGAACCTTGCCTGGCCAGTTCGTCTGCTCTTTCGTTCCCTGCGATTGAGCTGTGGCCCGGGACCCAGCAGAGTTTAACTTTATGGTGTCTGATAGACTTCAGTTAGTCGCGACATTTCTTGTCAGCCTTTGATCTCGTTATACGGGATTCTATTGACTTCAGTGCAGCCTGGCTGTCTACGAAGATGGTGCTATCAGATGGTGGGATATCGGCTACCTGTAGGTGTTTGGCTGCTTTCTCTATTGCCAGGATTTCTGCTTGGAACACGCTACACAGATCAGGGAGTCTGATCATTTCTGTTTGTGTAGGGTATCAGAGTAAAACCCGGCCCCAGTGCCGGGTGGTCGTTGATTACGGCGTTTGATAGCCACTCTTCTCTGTCGGGGAAAAGGATTGGTATGCTGAGAGAGAAGTCATTTTGGGGTGGAATATAATCGGTCGTAGCTGCGAGGCTACTAAAACCATGTTTCCTTCCCAGGTCGTCTATTATCTTAAGTATGGCCGCATGTCCATAGTTGACTTGCTTCCATAGAAAGGACTCTCTTAGTCTGAGAGCGCACTTTGCAGCGTAGCCTTTTATGAATAGATCCAGGGGGAGGAGATGAAGAATCATGTCCAACCCTGCTTGCGGCGTGCTTCTCATGGCTCCCGTTGTACAAACAGCGGCTGACTTTTGTACTTTGTTGAGCATGTTCATATAGCTTTTCGTGCTGCTAGCAGTCCACCAGACTAGGACCCCATAAGTTAAAATTGGTCTGATGATTGCTGTGTACATCCAATGAATGATGTACGGTTGCAAGCCCCATCTTTTTCCGAAGGTCTTTTTGCATGCATAAAAAGCGTTCAATCCTTTTTTCATCCTTTCCTCCAGGTTCCTTTTCCAGGAGAGTTTTGAGTCAAGAATGATGTTTGGCTTCCGCTTTGAGTTCGGGTGGAGGGCCCTCTAACTTTGGGGGAGCAAATATCGGAATTTTCCTTTTCCTGGTGAACGAGACCAGCTCGGTTTTCTGGGGGTTTATTCTCAGACCGTTCTGTCTTGCCCACGAGGAGAGTTCTCTCAGCGCAGATTCCATTAGTTCACTGATAGTTGGTAGAAATTTACCTTTTATCAAGATAACCAGGTCATCCGCGTGCGCTATGATCTTCGTGTCTTTCTCCATAAAGAATTTGAGGATTTTGTTGACTTAAGAAGCCACAGTAGGGGGGAGAGAACTCCTCCTTGTGGTGTGCCTCTAGTTGTCACTTTCCATATAGAACTGTGTCCAATGTCTGCATTGATAATTCTGTCCTTCAACATATTCTCAATCCAGATTACAATGGATTTGTCTACTTTTATGCCCTCTAGAGCTGTTATTATGGCCTCTGTGTTTACATTGTTGAAGGCCCCCTCTATGTCGAGGAAGGCTGCCATTGTAAACTCTTTTAAGTTCAGCGAGCCCTCAATTTCGCGGACAACACTATGCAGAGCACTCTCCACTGATCTGCCTTTGAGGTAGGCGTGTTGAGTGTTGCATAGGTTTCGTGAATTTGTGCGTCCTCTGATGTATAGGTCAAGGAGTCTCTCCAAGGTTTTTAATAGAAAAGACGAGAGACTAATTGGCCTATAGTCCTTTGCGGCAGTATGGGATGGTTTACCTGCCTTAGGTATGAAAATTTCCTTTATTTCTTCCCACTGTGTTGGGATGTACCCCGCGCGCAGGCAATTGGAAAAAATGCTTACGAGATGGGGTACAGTGTGGGTCTGTGTCTTTTGAGGCATCGCTGGCAATATATCGTCCGGGCCCGGAGATTTAAAGGGTTTGAACGAATTTATTGCCCATGATACTTTATCCGTTGTGATAGTCTTGTTTATTACTTCTTCGGTTGTGTGAACCGTAGGAACCTTCGTCTCGAAGGAGACTGTGGTTTCAGGGGTTTTACAGCCTGGGAAGTGGGTTTCAGTCAGCAGTTCTAGAGATTCCTGACTGGATTCTGTCCAAGAACCATCTGGTTTAAAGATGAATCCCGGGACGCAGGGGTCCTTGGATAGGATCTTCCTGAGCCTTGCGGTTTCGTTAAGATCCTCAATTGATTCGCAGAACTCCCGCCAGGATTTAGATTTTGCTGCTCTTATTTTGCTCTTGTATTCGTTGAAGCTGGATTTGTAATTATCCCAGTCTTCGGTTCTTTTTGAGATCTTTGCTCTATTGAATAGAGTTCGGGTCCTGGTCCTGAGTTGCTTTAGCTCTGTGGTCCACCAGACTGCGCTGGTCTTCCTGCGAGCACGTTGCAAAGGACAGGATTTGTTGAAAGCCGCTTTCAGAATTCTCACAAGATTTTCGACTGAATTCTCAATGTAAGTTGGATCAGGGTTAGTGATGGCTTGTGGCGGTACTAACCTGTTGGCAACTAGGTTTGAGAAAAGATTCCAGTCTGTCTTCTGAGGGTTTCTGAAAGGTTTCGGTTTTTCTTTAATGACGTTAAGGTTGAAGAGTATCCGGCTGTGGTCCGAAAAGGAACAGTTAGTGGACACTCTCCAATTCTCTACTCGGGTGGAGTCGGGCTCACTTAGTGTCCTGTTGTTCGTACGTTACCACCGTGAGGTCTCCGTTAAAAAAATCTCCGGTACATTCAATACGTACTACGTGCCGAACCCCTGTCGTTTCTCTTGAAATACTCTACTCTACTTGAATCACCGTATTATACGATGAAGTTGACATCACTTGTTCATTTAAACATGGCCTCTTCTTCCTACATAAATGACGTAGCTTTTCGGAGTTAGTTTTGATTTGTTAGAGCATTTCCCCAAGAAATCAAAATCATTTGAAATTGAGACAATCAATTTTCCACAAATACCGTTATTCAAGTTAAAAAACCAAAGCACTAGCTGAACAATCGTTTGACAGCACTGTGTAAAAAGCTTTACTTCTCTCGAATTGAGCTTCGAGTTGGTTCCTTTTTATCAGGCACTAGGGCTGAAAGCTTTGTAGCTTTCGAAAGTTACCTATATTCGCTGTAATTAACAGAAATACTCGACCAAATCTGTGTAGCTTTACTGGTGAAACGTGCTGCCTAAATGGTCTCTTCTTTCTGTCATTCACATTTGCACATTTCGTTTAAATTTTGTTCATTACCTTTAATGGCCTTTGCATGTAGTTTTCAAATAAATAACGTAAAACAGGCAGGAAATAGTCGACATTGAACCATCACCTGACAGATGGCACCAGCATCGATCTGACCGAACAACCGGAAGAATGACGTAGCTCTGCCACAACTAAACGAATTTCACAGATGACGTTTTGTGTCAAATTTCGTTGAATTTCAATTCAATTCCCACACCAACCAGCCAACCAAAGTGCAAAAAGAACTCGGCACCCTACACGATTTTCATTTTTCAAATACATTTCTTTCCGCTCTGATTTTGTATACCGTACCGTCTCCACGGCTGTTATTTGTAATTTTCATTTACAATTATCACAACAATTAGGTAATTCACAAACCCCACAATCCATCGCGACATCGCAGTGACAAAACAAAAAATTCGAGTTTGCCTTCCCTATTTGCGGAGAAGGAAGTGATCAAAGTGCGACTGCGATGAGGAATAATAATATTCGCTGGACAATACCTTTGTTTTTCGTCTTGGACGGCGATTTCCTTTGTTGATATTCGCAAATATAAGTAAATGTGCTACGATCGTACCTTAATGGAGTGGAATACGAGATGCTGAGTTGCTAGCAATCAGTAATCGAGCATGACAGTGACAGTTTTTCGCTTTCCATCGTCTAGCTTAAATCATTTCCTGAATATTTACTCAAGTTTTCGCGTGAATCGTCTTATGTAGTGTTTTCTATTTTTCTATCTCTTGTTTCAGTTAAGACTTATCGAACATGTTCATCTGGGATTGGTTCACTGGTGTCCTGGGATACTTAGGTGAGTTGAATAATCAAATTTGAATTTATTAATAAATGCCATGTAGACCTAGGACAAGTGTGCATAATTCTATTTATTAGTAACAGCCTTGGGTCTTGTCAAGCAAGAAAATAAGGCGAAAGAGAGAGAGCGTGTCGGCAAACAGTTCGAACTTGATCTTTTGCCAACAAAGCAAAATAAAGTCTTCGACAGACTTAATGCGATTCAAGTTCATTGTCTGCCTGCATCTGTTGTGTTCTGAACTAAATTTCTTTTTCTTGATTCCCCATTAGGTCTATGGAAGAAATCGGGGAAGCTGTTGTTCCTCGGTTTAGATAATGCCGGAAAGACAACTCTCTTGCATATGCTCAAAGATGATAAGCTAGCACAGCACGTTCCCACACTGCATCCTAGTGAGTATACCAGATCCATTTAGTTGACCTTTCTTCTTTAACGTTCTTCTCTTTTGCTCTTAGCTTCGGAAGAGTTGTCCATTGGTAATATGCGTTTCACAACATTCGATTTGGGAGGTCACACTCAAGGTAAGTGCAAATGATTTTCAGTTTTTTTTTGTGCTCTCGCTCTCACCGGTAACTCCGAGCTGTGCCGTATGCGTGTCTCCGGGGCTTTCCTGCTCATATATGTGTTTCTAGGTCGAAAGTGGAAGGTCAGCAATTGAATTTCGTACGCCAAACCATAGTATTTTGATAACTCTCGTGATTCGAGATTAAGTCCGTCACACATCCGGACGTTTCGTCACCGATATATGCATTGCAATCGAATGGCGAACAATGACATGACACAATTTACTCGAACTCAATACATTTGTGGAGCTATTTTGCGTGATAACACACGTGAACTTGCCATGTTTACATAATGAGCTAAGCATAGTAGTTGAGAGCGCGGTTTTTAATTTTTTTTTTAAATCTAAACGGACGTTAGAGAGTGACGGGTGTAAAACGTTTGCGGATGATTAAGTTTCTCCGTCGCTTTGATCATCTGTCTTTGATGGAAATTCGTCTTTATGATTTGCTAATTGGATATGGTGCATGCTGTGCGGTGGTGGTAAACAGATGTTGCAAATGAAGTGTAACTGGTGAAATCGGTTTCGGATTTCTATATTTCCGCCTAACGAGTGAGATCTTATCATGATATGGATGCCTAACTACGATTGCCGTGGAACCTCCGACACATGTTTCATTATCAACTGGCCACGTGTATAATCCCCCCGGCTTTTCTCAAATCATGAAGTTTGACGGGTTGAATGACGATGTCTTTGTCGTGTGTAACCAAGAACAATGATTAGATTTGTTGAATTGTCTAAGATAGTTACGAGCGATCGCTGTTGTATTGATTTACCGCAACGCTTGAGTGAGATAAGATATCAGCAAACGACTCTAATCAGACATTTAAACAAACAATAACTGGGATATAAGTAGCCTTGTTCAGGCTGACATCATTGATCTATTTAAATTCTATCGCATATTAAGTACCCTTGACCTCTCCACTAGTGCTTTAAGGAGGATACTACGCTGTTGATTGGACTCTATTCTCCTCCTATGTGTCGTGAATAGTGCAATCAAGACAACCTGCAGAATTTAAGGGAATAGACTTCAAAACTATCCTTCAGAGAGAAGGTAACATACGAGGGTGGTCCGATAAGTACTTAGCCTACCCAAAAAAATAAAAATTTTGGAGAAAGGGCGATTTATTTTTCAATATAGTCTTCTTTTAGCTCGATACACTTGACCCAGCGATGCTCCAACTTCTTTAACCCGTCTGAAAAATACGTTTTCTCGAGGTCTACAAAGTAGGCCTCCGTGGCGGCGATGACATCCTTATTCGACTCATTCGATTTCTGCCCGGCGAATGACTTTTTCAAGTTTGGAAACAAAAAGAAATCGCACGGGGCCAAATCTGGAGAATACGGTGGATGGGGCAGCACCGTGGCGAGGGCGGAGGTGTGAGCCGGTGCGTTATCATGGTAGAAGAGCACTTTTTTCTTCGCCAAGTGGGGCCGTTTTTTCTTCAATTCGGCGTCGAATCGGGCCAATAATTTAGGATAGTACAGCCCTGTGACCGTTTTGCCCTTCTCCAGGTACATAGTCGATGTGGATCACAACTTGTGAATTCCAGAAAACGGTGGCCATCACCTTTCCGGCCGATAGGACAGTCTTCGCCTTCTTCGGAGCACGTTCGCCGGGTGGAGTCCACTGTTTCGACTGTTCCTTGATCTCTGGTGTGTACCAGTGGATCCATGTTTCGTCGACTGTCACAAAACGATGCAGAAACTCCTTCGGATTGCGCTTAAGCAGCGTCAAACACTGCTCTGAAGTGGTCTCACGGTTGCGCTTGTTGCCCGGAGTGAGCAAACGCGGCACCCATCGCGCCGACAGCTTTCTCATGCCCAAAATTTCATACAGGAAATGACCCACGCGATCTTTCGAAATGCCTACTGTCTCAGCTATCTTGCGCACCTTCAATTGGCGGTCTGCCAATACGAGATCGTGGATTTTTGTCACGTTATCCTCCGTGGTAGCCGTTTTCGGGGCACCTGGACGTGGCTCATCAAAAACCGGCGTGCGACCACGTTAAACCAACTTTTGATGGTCGCCATCGAAGGAGAAGAGTCACCGTACACAGCATCCAAACGCTCTTAGATTTCGCTGCGCGATTTCCCTTCCAAAAACAAGAATCGAATCACCGACCGATATTGCTCTTTTTCCATTTTTCTAAAATCCGCGGACACTCCCGCTTCCACAGGCGGTCAAAACAAAACTGCGAGTCCGATCCGGCTGAAATCAACAGTAGCCGTGTACTAGAATGTACTACACGATAGTAAGTTGCTCTTGCGATACTGGCGCCATCTGGCGGTGAGGCTAAGTACTTATCGGACCACCCTCGAACAAGAACGAATACTCCACACTGCGTAATGTACAATCTGGCATTCCTCAGGGTAGCGTATTAGGGCCACTATCTTTTTTGATATACCTACCCCGACTGCGCAACTCTACTCGCATGCTAGCCACGTTCGCAGACACGACACAATCATTTTGCAACCAAACAAAGACGTAATGGATGCAAACAATAAACTCTAAAGGCATTTTTAAAAAACCATGCAGTGGTTCACTAAATGGGGAATCCAAATTAAGGAAAGAAATTAACAACAGAAGCACAACAACTGAAGATCACGCCACGTACTTAGGCATGATTATCGACATTAATTAACATGGAAGCATCACCAAATAGAAGACAAACTTTGAAAATGCTGTTGGCTGGTTAGTAAAAATTCTTGACTCACTACTCATGATAAAACTTACCTGGGTGTACGGACTACAATTGTGGAGAGCTTCAAAAACCTTAAACATTCAAGTAAGCCAGCGTACGTGGAACGGGATCCTAGGAACTATTATCAACGCAGAATGGTATACGCCAAATAACAAAATTCGCAAAGACCTCCACATAACAACTGTCGCAGAGGAAATGTCTTGCGGCAACATACAAACGACGAAATACGAGTACATAAGCTCCCAGACGACGAACAAATACAAACGCTCCAGAGCAACAGCCTTAGTTTACAGGTATGGGAAAAATGGGGATACCGTCAAATATATATTAAAGAAGAGCGCACACCTACGAGTATACCAAAAAGCGCATATCAAAAGTACTTCGAGAAATGGAAAAGGCATAGCGCAAGTGTATTATATTTGAGGGAAATTACTTTGAAGGGGACGTAATAGATATTGATGAATTGATAAATATTTTTTGAGAAAAATAAAAAGTCACCTTATTTTTTGAACAAACATCGTTCATAGTATTCAAAATCACGAATCATGGAACTTACGTTACTTTTTGAACACATTTCGTGTATGGACCGACATAGGCGGCTTTAATTCGGGTATCATTGCTTATGAGGTACTTTTCTATTGGACCACGTCATTGGACCAGTCATTTTATTCTTTATTTGTGCCACATGTGTCGTTGGGACCTGAACATGAATTGCTTTCCTGTGTCTCATCAGATGCGTATAAATTACTCACTTTCAATTGGTCGTACGATATTTAATAGACAACATCCGATATGATTTTATTACTTTATTGTAGGTCTTTTGGTCTTCAATTAATGGTCGTGATTGGCAGTATTGTATTTATATATAGCAGTTGAGGGTTCTGAAAAATTCAAACTTGGGTAAACCCATTTAGTTTCTGGGAAATATGAATATAAGCTTCAACTGTGACCCACCATTTGCGGTCACCTAAACAAAATCTGCTGCGTGGAAATGGTTTTTCTCGCTTTTATTCTGATATTTTTAATGCGACAGATGAGTCACGTGCAGGTCGTCCAACCATTGGAAAGGCTGATTAAATTCTTGAAAAAGTCCAGCAAGATAAGCATATCAGCAATGTTGATATTGGTATTGAGCTAGGCAACAAAACTGCATTGACCATAAAGCTGGTTATAAAACAGTTCGAAGTATGAGTTCCTCATGAGAGCGCGAAAAACATGATAAAACGAATTAATACGAGTATATGCGATGCGCTGCTGAGACGCAATGAAATCGAGCCGTATTTGAAGCGTTTACGCAGCCAAGATTGGCGCCAGAAATGGTAATGCTGTGCTAGTGGAAAGGAATCGTCCATTATAAACGATTAAGCTATTTGCAGAGTTCTTAACAGACTTAACCAACTTTCATGCGACCGAACGACTCATAACGTAACCTCTGCGGTCCCTTGATCAATTTACTACCAACCAAACTGAACACAATGAATTCGCTGCCAGACACTCCTACGTCCTGTGTGTCTGAACCTTCTGAGGGTGCTGATTCCATAAAATCAATGGAGTTGAGCTCCGAAGACCCAATGCTCGCTTTCAAACTATAACCTTCAAGCAACCTTTTCTTTGATGACGAGTGCAGACAATCCCGAGAACAGATGAAAATCTGAAAGAGCAAAGTCTAAGTGTAGAGTAAGCTTAAACAAAATGATACCCCTAGAATCCCCCCATACTTGTAGCAATACCATCATTGCATACAAGTCGTCTTTTGCCACAGATTCAGAGTCTTGATCTGTCTATTTTCAACGCCCTTTTCGAAACACATTATTGTACAAGATCCACTTTCGATCCAAAAAAAAGTTAATTTCCTAAGCAGAGAGCTTATTTAAAAAAAAATACGGTGCAAATGTGCCAAATTAGGTAGTGCAAGACGAAATGCAGGCAAATAACTAATATTAATCCAATCAGTCTCAGTTAAAATCTGTGGTTTGTTTTCCACTGAGTTCTGCACAATGACGTCATCAATGCCGTTTACTAAAGGGAGACCGCCCAAGTTAATCTTCCGAAACCTAGGAAACTACTTTTTAATTGTCTTAGAAGTACATATGAGCACCACGATATGTTCTATTTTACATGACCCGTATAGCATTACATGGCCAATGTGTAACTTTGTCATTTTCAAACCTAGCGATAATGTGACTTTCGATGCCTCGATCTATCCACTGATAGACAAGTCCATAAAACAAACAGTCGGCGTGTCATACAGCGAAATTTCCGCCACATACACCATGAACTTTTATCCCCCATCTGCGTAGTCCAGTTAAAGCTTAAATCACGCAATATAATGCAGTACAAACCTAAACCACGTTCTAGGCTACTGAGCATAACAAGAGGGTTTATATTAATGGATAACGAATGATTACGGGTAATGATCCACAACAATTCGAATTCGGACAAAACCATCGAAAAAATAGTTATGACATACCCAAATCTCGTGTTCATCATTGCTTTCATCAACCGCTGCACGTACGTTCGTCGTTAATGGGCACTGCTAAAAGTAATGCTTAACAAATCAATCAACCGTAAATTGGTATTATAAGAGGAAGCCCAAACAACATTTTACTTCCGCACACAGACCCTCATAATCTTGGTAATCACTAGGCATGAAATGGTTTTTTCTTTTTTTTCTTGTTTTTTTTTTTAAGGACCAGTTGTGCCGCCTCACCCAAATGATTACGATGATTGCAATACAGTTGGAGGACAAAGCAGGAAATCGTTCTTTATTTCGTTACATCAGTAGTCTGTTAAGTAGTAAGTGTGTGAATATGAGATGGCGACGATAAGAGATGCTCAATATTCTAATTTATTTAAACAACATAACGAATTCAATAATCGAGGTATTGGCTGTCGTTAGCTGAGACTTTATTCCATCTTCCATCCATCGCACCTACACCCGCGTTCTCCGTTTCCCAAAGTCCGGGTTGCGAATGGTTTTTTTTTTGTTTTTTTTTTTATAATTTGTGCCGGTTCAAGAGTTGTACGCTCTTATAGTGTTTGTCACACAACCTGGACGGGGTGCAGATGGTTTGTGTCAAAGATGTTCGTTCACTCCGTAGGTGATTGTCCTAGATAGGATTTGAGAGGTTCGACTGAATTTGCGTTGGTTGTAGTTCACAGTAACTCTTTTGTTTCCATGTCATTAAGGTGTTATATCGGAAGTGCACACACAGAGTATGAATTTTAAAGTGATCTTATGCTGCGAATGTTACGCCTTCCTCAGCACTTTTTGATCATATCTCATTCACAACTGATATTGTTGCACAGTTTTTTTTCCGTATAAGAATTGTTCTTGACCATGGACGGACTTTAACTACAGACCTTCGGCTCAACAGTGGGTGATGATTATCATTGCACCACGACCACCGTGCAGAATCTCTCAGTTAACATTGCCAAATATTTTAACTGATAAAGTAACTAATAAAGTAACTGATGCTTGACTTTGGCGTATATTTAGTGCGTCGATTCAATTGTGTAAGTTGTTTATGGTAGAGATCCCCATGAGGCTTGGCGAAAGTGTTTCAAATGGCCGCGAATAGTAATAATAAAATAAATCCCCAATAATCGATTCATCAGTTTTAAGCGTGATTCAGTTTTAAATGTGATTTTTTTAAGCGTTTGGTTTTTAATTTTCAAAGGAAAAACAGCAAAATTGAAAAACTGTATGCAATTCTTATTTGAATTGATAATTAAATATTTGCCATTTACTGTTTAATTATTTTGTGTAAATGTTGACCACAACTATGTCCTAGGTGGTCCATACGGAGAGTCCAATTTTGAGCCCATTTTTCGAGCATATTGACTGGAATGTTACTAATAGCACATGTGAAATAGTTTTTCAAGGCTGGCTTATCAGCACAGACTTCAAAAAAAGTTTAAAGGCGTCAAATTGCACGGTCCAATCGGCAAATTCGCCGATCTAAAACGAGAGATGACGGTCCATCGATTCAGATTGCGTATTTTGGGCAAAAAAGGTTTGAAATCATTGAACGATAGAGGATGTAATTGCGGGAACCTTGTTCGCACGGTTGTCTTTGAAAGAATATGAGCACATGATTCTGCCGAACCATCGCACCAAACAGTGCATTTTTTGGGTGGAGAAAACTCATCCGAAGTTCATAAAAATTTACGGGGACTCTGCTCCTTCGATGACAATCGTTGAAAAGTAGGCAAGCTAAGTTTAAACGTGGTCGCACATCCCTCGAAGATGATCCACGTGTAGTACGGCTAAAACCACACCCTTACCGGAAACAATCGAAAAAATGCACGACATCGTGTTGGAGATAGATGAGGCAGTGGAAATATCGGAAGAAAGAGTGCGAAATATAGGGATTCGAAAGCTCTGCACCAGATAGGTGCGGCATTTGCTGAATGCCGATCAAAAGCAAATGTCAAACAATTTTCGCAACAATCCTTGAACCGATTCAATAGGAATAATTAATAGATAATTTATAATAGAATCATTTATTGCGCCGATTTTTCACCATGCAAGTTGAGTTGGACTTGTTAGTCGTTGGGCTAATAAATTCACTTTGAAACTATTTTTCCAAAACTTTGGACATACGAAGTACATACATGGATAAGAAAAATTGGTCGAAATCTATCTACAGAATCTATTTGCTTCGACAAATAGATGATATTTGCAATTTTCCAAGTTTGTGGTATGATGCCTCTGTTCAGTATGTCATTGTTTACTCGTAAAGTAAGAAGTCTAAAGTTAGCTTTTACATTAGAAGGCAGATTTTTTTATCAGGGGATATGAGATCCTATCTCTACTTGGTGTTTTTCCTTTTACCTATGCCTAGAGCAGAAGAAATTGGACCCGCGGCTGATACTAAACATTTTATTGTACGAGAAACATAGTTACCGGTTAGACAGCGGATATTATGCCAGATTTTGGTGATAGTAGAGTAAGAAAGGGTTGATCGTTGAAGTAAATTCAGCTAGAGATCTAGCACGGACTATGTTTCTTTCTCTCCTAAACAGGGCGTTTGATCTTCTGGAAGCTATGAAATTAGAAATGTTTTTTTCTTGGCGGTCCCAGCCAAATCGGTCTTAAATTTTAAGTAAGGCGTTTGTGGTCACGATTTTGAAGATCGTCTAAAATTTACAAGGAACTTAGAGGAAAAAGTGTAGGAGGGCAGCATGAAACATCGATATGAATGAAGGAGTTGTGTGTTGGGGAGCCATCGTTTACTAGCAACAAGCCGGAACACGATCGGACCTCTTCGATTATATTACCTCGGGGGTTAGGGGAAGGGAGTCCCAAAGAACGTTCAACGATTTTAAAACAAAAGCACCCTGTTTAGGCGCTAAATTTTGAAAAAAGTTACGAAAATAAGATTTCGGAGTAATTGAAATGCACAATGTGTCTCATACAGAGATAAAGCACGTGGTAATCTCTTTTTAATTAGTAAATCGAACTCATCAAAGCTATTAATATATCCTCACATACTCCACTAAATAGCTTTAAATTAGATTGGAAATTCGAAAATTGTGTTAATTGTTTCTTGAGGCCAGTATGTCTTATGTCTCCGCTATGAGGGTGATTCAAGCTCAAGCCAGCAGGGTCAAGGTTGGGGTTAGAGATTTGGCTTTTTATAAACCAGGGGTATGGATAGGTTTTTTTCCGCAGATGGCGCCAGCGGAAAGTACGTGGCGTATTAATTTGACATGTACGCCATTTTGTTCGTGTAATCATGTCGAGATTTGTGCTTGAAAGAAAACATTTGTGGCATGCATTGCTTTTCTTATTCAATCAAAAGAAAAAAGTTGTTGAAAGTCATCATTTGCTGGTAGAAACATATGGTGAACACGCTCCATCAATTAAAACATGTGGGACATGGTTTCGACAATTTGAAAATGATTTTAATAAGAGCGCTCTGGTAGACCACGAAAAACGTGAAGGCGAGCTGCAAGAGTTATTGGATGATGACCCAACTCAAACTCATCGACAATTAGCAGAAGCATTATACGTGTCACAAGAAACAATTAGCAGGCGTTTACGGGCAATGGGAGAGATCAATAAACTCGGTAAATGGGTCCGACACGAGTTGAATGAACGTGCTGCTTCAACGCCACGAAAGGAATTGTGACAGGTGACGAAAAATTGATTTATTTTGAAAACCCGAAGCGGAAGATATCGTGGGTTTCATCTGACGATGCCGGACCTTCACCATCACGGCCAAATCGCTTCGGCAAGAAAACCATGCTCTGTGTCTGGTGGGATCACAGCCCTATTGTGTATTATGAACTCTTGGAGCTCGGCGAAACCGTTAATACACAACGCTATCATCAACAAATGATTAATTAAAACCAAGCATTGATGGAAAGACGACCGAAATGGGCCAGACCATATGGCAAAGTGAACTTGTTACACGACAACGCGCCGTCTCACACGACAAACTAGTGAAAGACACCTTGATATCGCCTGGAGGGACACCCTTCTGCGCCCGCCGTACTCCCCAGACTTGCTGCCATCTCGTGATAATTAAGTTGGAAAATGGCTCGACGAATGGTTTGCCGCGAAAGGCAAACAGTTTTTTTGGCATGGTATTCATAAATTAACTGAAAGATGGACGAAATGTGTAGAAGCCGATTATAAATTTATTATTATTAAATTAATTGCACAATATTTACAATTGCATAAATTTGTTTTGTACAAGATGACTCGGCATGAGGAAGTACGTTGCATATGTGGCACATTGTAGTGTTAAAACTTTTTTAAGCGTATGACCTAAAATCTAACAATTTCGACAGATCTAGGCCAGACACTTTAGTCTTGTACCGATCTATTTCGACAGTGTCCGGACGCTGCGATGCGTCAAAAGTAAATAGCATAATTCCAATGGGTTCGGGGTTGAATCAAGATCTTAGCGAATTTGTAGACATGATGTCTTTCTTCTTTATTTCAGAAATGATTTCCGACGAGACCATAATGATACAAAATGCTTAAGCTATGCCTTTTGAAGGCGTTGAGCTGATTATTCAGTGATTGATATCGAATACCCTCGAAAGTTTTTTTTAACACGTTTTGTCTGCAACTTTCTGTTTTTTTTTTTTCTTTAACATTAAAGTCTTACCCTCGTTTAGTAAGAAATATGTTCATATTCCGTACATCAATAGGGCGGAAATACTGTCGTGAGTGGTTGTTTTTCATTTCCAGGTGATATAATGATGAAACGAGGGTCTTAGTATGAGGCTTTTTTAGGATTCTGTGTTTTTGTCTTTTCTTGGCACTTACTGCCGATAGTGGGAGTTCAGAAAGATCACAAAAACAGCGTCTAGGTTTCATTGTTGGCACTGAGGCCAGCGGTTATTGTGGAGAAACACAACGCAAGCGTTGGATTAGGGCTTGGAATTGAGCGCGTAAGAGAAAGACAGAAGGAAAAGGTTGTTTGTTTAGTATTAAACGAGATAAGAAAATAAGCGCAACGAATGCAGTTGAATGACAGACAGATGCGTATAGCATAAGAACTAGACGGTGGCTGTAAGGTTTCTTCAAGTTTGTACAATGCGATTTCTAGTTTTATTTATTATGTAGCATTAAGCCTCGTGCAGGGACGTGTTAAGAATATCCCTGCAGCGATACCTATCGCTTGTCGTAAAAGGCGACTAAACAAAGGTAAACAAAAATCACATCTAGGCAATTTAGAAAACACCAAGGTGAGCCTAGGGACACATATACCACCATTAAACTGCCCCACAAGTGTGCATGCAAATCAGTGGGTTGACACGACTGGAGATCACCGGTGTTGTAAGAGTAAGATCAAACAAAAAAAAAAAAATCTGGAGCATGCCCGTGTCAAAAAAAGGAGGGAGAAGAAAGAAAACAGTCAAACCGTAGCATTATGGAAAATAACGCTAAAAGGAAAAGCACTACCCCGCCAGGCAATACTAATGGTCGTGATCCTGGGACGAGCAGCAATGCTCGGGTCAGAGCTATAGGATTTCCGGGGGATGGCAAAGTAATGCAACGGCGTAAGCCACACTTAAAAGTCGCGAGTTGGAACGTTGGAAGCATGAGTGTGCGCAGCTATGAGCTTGAAGAAATGATGGTTAGAAGGCGAGTAGACATCCTGTTCGTACAAGAGACGAAATGGCGAAACACCGGTAATCGGGCACGTTTCTTGGACGTTAAAACAAAAGCCTACAAGATGTTTTACTATGGATTGGAACAAGGAAAAAACGGAATCGCCATCATCCTTGCTGCAGAGCTACTTGGCAACGTCTTAACCATTTCAAAATCCAGTGACCGTTTGATGGCTCTCAAATTGGTGATGCATGGTGAGGTGTGGAACATCGTAAGCGCATATGCCCCTCAAGTAGGATTCGAACAAAAAGAAAAAGATGCATTCTGGCTATATTTCCACAACCTTGTCAAAATCATCCCAAAGGAAGAGCTTTTGTTTGTTGGGGGAGATTTAAACGGACATGCCGGGAAGACAAGCGAAGACTATGAAGACTACCACGGAGGGCTGGGATATGGCACCAGGAACTCTTCAGGTGAAGATCTCCTAAACATGTGCAAGTCGTACGGTCTTATAGTGCTAAATACCATGTTCGTCAAACAAAGCCGGCACCTTGTCCGCAGCGGCGGAAATGAAACTCAAATAGACTATCATTTGGTATCCAGTTTCATGAAGCCACGAGTTAAAGATTGCAAAGTGATCCTGGGAGACGCGATCGCTCCTCAACACCGTCTCCTCCTGACTGAATTTTTTATGGAGGCGAGTAAGAAGTCAAAGCAGTAAACGAAGGTGTCTGAGAGAATCAAGTGGTATAAGCTGGAAAAAGGAAAAGGCGAAGCTTTTATTACCAACATGAATAACTACCTCTGTTCCATTATCGATGAGGTCGGTAATGAGGAGTGCAGAGCACAAGACATGTGGGATTCCCTACAACAATCTGGCCTGGAAAAAGCCAAATCACTGCTCGGAACTTCTAAAGGCCTCTGCCAACACGCAAAAAAAACCTGGTGGTGGACAGACGAAGCCAAAGCAGTGATACACGAAAAGAAAATGGCTTTCCAAGTTTGGTCAAAGTGCTCTTCTACTAATAGAGAGGAAGAAGCTCGCCGTGAAAAGGTATATAGATATTGCAAAGGTATCGCGAAGAAAAAGTGCGCCGAATTCAAAACGAAAAGCATGGAAGGCCTCTATCAGGAGTTGGAAGAAATATCGCCTTCCGCGTCTGACAGGAACCAGGCTACCCAGGAGCTTCGACAAAGCAATTTGAACAAAGGAGCAAATATCTTTAAGATAGCCGCCCAGATGAGAAGAAACGCTCAGGAGATTCGTTTCCCAAAGTTTATTAACAATGCTGAAGGCCAACTCCTTGTGGAAGACGAAAAAATTCTCCACAGATGGTGACAGTATTGCGAGGAACTTCTGAACGAACAGTTTCCCCGAGTGTACTTTCCAAGAGCCGTCCCGAATCATGCCGAAATATCCGACATCACAGTCGAAGAAGTTCGGTACGCGGTTAAAAACTCCAAGAAAAGAAAAGCTGTTGGGCCGGACGGGATATCCTCTGAGTTCTGGAAAAAGATGGGAGTCATCGGGTCTAGATGGCTCATGGTTCTTATCTCCAAACTTATGAGAGGCGACACTATGTCTAATCAATGGAGGGAAAGCTATCTTCTTCCTTTGCACAAAGGAAAGGGTGATACGCGAAATTGTGATAATTACCGTTCTGTCAAGCTGATGTCGCACACCGTGAAGGTCGTTGAACGGGTATTAGATAGCCGACTGCGGAAAATAATACGACTATCTGATGATCAGTGCGGGTTTGTCTCGGGTAAATCAACGACAGATGCAATCCAAAGTATAAGGGTCATGATGGAAAAGCATCGTGATTCTTCAAAGGACTTGCATATGGTGTTGGTTGATTTCGAGAAGGCTTTTGACCGGCAACCAAGACATCTTTTATGGGTAGCGCTAAGACAAAAAGGAGTTCCAGAAACCTACGTGCGAGTGATCAGGGACATGTACAAGAGAGCAACGACAAGAGTAAGATTTTTTTTTTTTTTTTTTTTTTTTTTTTATAATTCGTGCAGGTTCAAGAGTTACGCTCTTTTGATGTTTGTCACACAACCTGGACGGGGTGCAGATGGTTTGTGTCGAAGATGTTCGTTCACTACTCTCCGGGGGTGGTTGTCTTGTGATTCGAGAGATTCGACTGATTTTGTCGCGTTGTTTGTAGTTTTACAGTAACTTTATTCCATGCCATTAAGATCTTATATTGGAAATGCACACGCAGAGTATGAATTTTGAAGTGATCTTATACTGCGAGTGTTATGCCTTCGTCAGCATTTTTTTGATCATCTCTCATTCACAACTGGTGTTGTTGCATGGGTTTTTTTTTTTCCGTATAGGAATTTTCCTTGGCTATGGTCAGACTTGAACTACAGACCTTCCGCTTAACAGTCGGTGATGATTACCATTGCACCACTACCACCCCCTAAGATGCACCGTAGGAGTCACCGAAGAGTTCGCAATCAAAGTCGGTGTACACCAAGGGAGCATCCTCAGCCCACTGCTTTTTATAGCAGTCCTTGATTGCTTGCTTGAAGGAAAAGTGACGAACCCCAATGTGCCCCAGCTATTCTTATAAGTGATTATAAGTGATGATCAGGCGTCCCTACAACGAGCACTTGATGTGTGGGTGGACATTTTTGAGGGACACGGGTATCGTATTAGTTCAAAGAAGACAGAGTATCTGTGCTGCCCGTTCTCTGACCCTCATCAGCCTATTCCAGACATTTACTTGAAGGGAAGAGTGCTTCCCAAGTGTGAAAAGTTTAAATATCTGGGATCTATGATTAATAAAGAAGCCACTTGTGATGACGACATCAACCATCGCGTAAGCGTAGGGTGGATGAAGTGGCGGGAAGTGGCCATCTTCTGTGATTGTAAAATGCCCCCTAAGCTGAAAGGAAGGCTCTACACTTCAGTTGTACGTCCGGCGCTCACATACGGTTCACAATGCTGGACAATGCACAAAAGTATGAGAGCAAATTAACGGCAACTGAGATGAAGATGCTTCGCATGACAGCGGGAGTAACAAAGCGTGACAGAATTAGAAGTTCAAAGATCCGAGGAAGCCTCCACGTAAAAGAAACCATCACAAGAAATATAGAGCGCGACTCAGTTGGTATTGCCATGTTCAAAGGAGAGATCCTTTGAACCCCGTCCAAAAGGCGTTACCAATCAACATTCCAATTTCAACACGCAAAAAAGGCAGGCCGAAAAACAATTGGTGCAAACAAATGCAAAAACACCAGCATTTGATTGGCCTCAGCGATGAAGTAATCCAAAACCGGGCAGCCTGCCGCTACTTTCTGAGGTCAAACCGGTGGACCCCACAAGCGGACCAGTAGGAATGCAGTTAAGTGGGAAGGTTATGGTCCTACACTTCTGACCATAACAACGCCGGAGAAAAAAAGGAAAAGAAGATGTAGCATTAAGCCTAGAGTACTCAAATGATTGACAGTTTCCATCAATATTGTAAATTTTGAATGACACACTGTTGCAAACTCTATTTCAAGATATCTAAGGCGTTTTATATTTATCTAAAGAAAGTCTTGCACCAGATGAATCGGACCATCTTTGGTTAGCATTGATAGTATGTTTCCGCCAGGTAATTGTGTCTGTGATCTAAAGAACTATTATTAATTAATTGGCTCTAAAACAGATTTTTCTGTTGCTCAAGAAGGATAACTCAACATAATTGAATATTTTTGGACCTACTCCCCAGTCTTTTATTTTGTGAAGAACAAGCTTCTGTCGAAATATGTACGAAACGCTCCTTAATTTGGAGTTAAGGGGCGAAAACCATTTAGAAGTCCGAAAAATGGCATTTTTTTCGGAAGTTTTTTGAAAGGGAAAAAATAAATTGCTATTTTTAAAATTTTATATAATAAGTTGCTATTTTTAATTTTAAAAAAATTAAAAACTGGCGTTGTTGTAGCAAAATTGAGCCAGTTGATCGCAGCGTATTTTTTTTTTTTCGGTGCCAATCGTAGCGCCGTGGAAGTCATCTGAAACAGATAGGCAAAAGGTTGTGGTTAGTACATACCTGTGGATAATGGGTAAACCTAAATTTATATTCATAAGTCAAGATTTTGAGAAATGGCAGGCATTCAAACGAAAAATCGCGTTTTTTTGGAATTTTTTATTTTTTTTCTCTCCATAAAAAAATAGTTTATTTTGCAAAATTTGGGGTAAATTTAGGTTCACCAATTGGACTTGTGTGTTACGAAAACGTGTGCCAAATTTCAGACTGATCGGTTCTATAGTCTCCGAGTAATCGTTGGCACCGAAAAAAACACAGTGAAAAAAAAAAGTTTCGAGAAAAACGCGTTTAAAGTTCTCGGAGGTCTCTAAAGGTATCGGAGTTGATCGGAAGGGGCTGGGGAAACTGGCAGTATCTTCGAAAATTTTGAGTTTTGGCCTAAAACATTTATTGCCTCGTATTCTACACATATAAGTAACTTTAATGGCGATTTTTTGAAGCTTCTAAATAGTTTTCCCCTCTTAAACGGTTTTTTGATTCAATCAACCATAGTAACCGACGTACAGCTACTTTTTATAGAGCTCTAGTTACTCATGGCATCAACTAGGTAGGACGGTATGCTTCGATTGCGTTACTAACAATAAAGACCAACATTGATTTCACAAAAACTTTAAAGAAAACTTCCATACCAACTGACAGCTCACCCTATAGAACGTATGATGTCCTGAATTCTGTTTAAATCCTGTTCCGTTATTTTCTTAACTCATTCAAAAATAAAATAATTCCTTTACTATCTCTTTTATAGCGCGTCGCGTGTGGAAGGACTACTTCCCAGCTGTAGATGCCATCGTTTTCTTAATAGACGCCTGGGATCGCCACCGTTTCGAGGAAAGCAAAACTGAACTCGACTCCTTACTCACAGACGAGGCTCTATCAAATTGTCCTGTATTGATTCTTGGAAACAAAATCGATAAGCCCGGTGCTGCCAGTGAGGATGAGCTCAGAAATTTCTTCGGACTCTACCAGCTTACCACTGGAAAGGTAACTCCTAGCAACGACACACGATCTTTCATATCTAAATGACCTTTACTCTTCCCATTAACAGGGTAAAGTAGCCCGATCAGATCTACCCGGTCGTCCATTAGAATTATTCATGTGCTCCGTGTTAAAAAGGCAAGGTTACGGCGAGGGATTCCGTTGGTTAGCGCAGTACATCGATTAAACGCCATAATAAACTAAAGGGAAAAGAATTATATAAAATCAAACAACAACATAAAGACGCAGATTTCGGGATTTTTTTAAGGTCGGATCGTCATAAGAAACCTCGTTAATTTGCATTATTAAATACAAAATATACAATTTTCCTTTACAAGTGATTTTCAATTCCACGAAGAAAACAAAACAACAAACTAGATAAAAAACAACAAGAATCATGAACTAGGCGCGCGTCAATAAGTAAAACTTAAAACACACAACAAAACAAAAAAAAATAGCAAAACAAACAGAAAACTTTTGTTTAAAATATATTATTTATTATCTCCTCAAAGCGCATTTTATTCTGTACCTCTTTCGGAAGCTTTGAAAATTCAGATCTACACAATCCAAACAACCCGAGTCGTTTGCTGTGATTTGCGATGTTCATCTTCATTTTTCTTTTTTTTTTTGCTTATTTTACTCATTTGTACAATTATTTGAACAAATCCAAACCAATCCAATCCGATTTTAGAGTAAAAAGACCTTGTATTACAGCTTGTTTGCGTATATTTTTGTTACTTTAGATTTAATTCATATTTTTTAAACGGGATGGCAACAAAATTAGCGAACAACAGCCAACATTCAGTCGTAACTGATTATTTGATTTAATTTTGGTTATGTAAAGCAATTTGGAGAGAAAACAAATGGTTTTAGATGGGCATGTATTTACTCGTATTTAAGTAAGAAATTTAAAAAAATGAGAGAAAAGTTTTCTGGGAGAACTCGAGAAGGTCGGTGAAAAAACAAGGAAAGATTTAAAAAAAATGAGAAAAATAAAATTTTGTTTCTTTTCTATACGTGATTGACTTATTCTTTCCGGGTGGAATCCTTGAATAGTACCCGAACAGGGTGGTATTGGTGCAACCTCTTTCATCATCATTCCAACAATTTGCCTAAACTCGCCTATAAATTGCCAAAGTGATTACCTCATAGGTATGTATGTTATGTTACGCTCTCGGGTGCAAAATTTCGAGGGGTCTAATCCGTCGACTTGTCCACGAAGACATTCGCTGAGTTATCACAGATTCACGAACAGAACAGCTTAAGCACCCTAAAAGCATTAGAATTTTGGGGTTTTTCTCTGGAAAATGTTGGTCAATACCAAAAAATCAATCGCAAAAGCTACTGTCATGGTCCTAGGACTTGTGAGCAACAAAGGACATGTTATGCCACCTCATACGATGAGGAGGATCCACCTTCAGACGCAGTCCGAGCACTCGTGCGACACGCCAAGTCACGCGGACTGTGTCTATTGATAGGCTGCGACG
Source organism: Merodon equestris (assembly GCA_958301585.1). Taxonomy (NCBI): domain Eukaryota; kingdom Metazoa; phylum Arthropoda; class Insecta; order Diptera; family Syrphidae; genus Merodon; species Merodon equestris. The sequence goes on along the minus strand of OY284413.1, from coordinate 215,040,936 downwards.
CCAATGGACACCACACTCAATGGGGAAGCAGCGACATCAATAAAAGGGGTGAGTCCATTTTCGATTTCATTATCTCCACCAACCTCAATATTTGCAACAAAGGTAATACACCCACGTTTCGCAATCGGATTAGGGAAGAGGTAATTGACCTCACTTAACTAAGTGAGCCCGACTCCATCCGAGTAGAGAATTGGAGAGTGTCCACTAACTGTTCCTTTTCGGACCACAGCCGGATACTCTTCAACCTTAACGTCATTAAAGAAAAACCGAAACCTTTCAGAAACCCTCAGAAGACAGACTGGAATCTTTTCTCAAACCTAGTTGCCAACAGGTTAGTACCGCCACAAGCCATCACTAACCCTGATCCAACTTACATTGAGAATTCAGTCGAAAATCTTGTGAGAATTCTGAAAGCGGCTTTCAACAAATCCTGTCCTTTGCAACGTGCTCGCAGGAAGACCAGCGCAGTCTGGTGGACCACAGAGCTAAAGCAACTCAGGACCAGGAACCGAACTCTATTCAATAGAGCAAAGATCTCAAAAAGAACCGAAGACTGGGATAATTACAATTCCAGCTTCAACGAATACAAGAGCAGCAAAATCTAAACCCTGGCGGGAGTTCTGCGAATCAATAGAGGATCTCAACAAAGCCGCAAGGCTCAGGAAGATCCTATCCAAGGACCCCGGGATTCATCCATAAACCAGATGGTTCTTGGACAGAATCCAGTCAGGAATCTCTAGAACTGCTGACTGAAACCCACTTCCCAGGCTGTAAAACCCCTGAAACCACAGTCTCCTTCGAGACGAAGGTTCCTACGGTTCACACAACCGAAGAAGTGATAAACAAGATTGTCACAGCGGATAAAGTATCATGGGCAATAAATTCGTTCAAACCCTTTAAATCTCCGGGGCCGGACGATATCTTGCCAGCGATGCTTCAAAAAACACAGACCCACACTGTACCCCATCTCGTAAGCTTTTTTTCCAATTGCCTGCGCGCGGGGTACATCCCAACACAGTGGAAAGAAATAAAGGTAATTTTCATACCTAAGGCAGGTAAACCATCCCATACTGCCGCAAAGGACTATAGGCCAATTAGTCTCTCGTCGTTTCTATTAAAAACCTTGGAGAGACTCCTTGACCTATACATCAGAGGACTCATCAACTCACGCAACTTATGCAACACTCAACACGCCTACCTTCAAGGCAGATCAGTGGAAAGTGCTCTGCATAGTGTTGTCCGCGAAATTGAGGGCTCGCTGAACTTAAAAGAGTTTACAATGGCAGCCTTCCTCGACATAGAGGGGGCCTTCAACAATGTAAAGACAGAGGCGATAACAACAGCTCTTGAGGACATAAAAGTAGACAAATCCATTGTAATCTGGATTGAGAATATGTTGAAGAACAGAATTATCAATTGGACACAGTTCTATATGGAAAGTGACAACTAGAGGCACACCACAAGGAGGAGTTCTCTCCCCCCTACTGTGGCTTTTTACAGTTAACAAAATCCTCAAATTCTTTATGGAGAAAGACACAAAGACCATAGCGTACGCGGATGACCTGGTTATCTTGATAAAAGGTAAATTTCTACCAACTATCAGTGAACTAATGGAATCTGCGCTGAGAGAACTCTCCTCGTGGGCAAGACAGAACCAGAAACCACCAATGAGACGTCCCACTCAAAATGGCCGCCGACGTTTGCCTACAAGCTCGGGCGAGCACGTGGGTACCTCAAGTGCTGTCAAAAGAGCACGTGGGTACCTCAAGTGCTGTCAAAATTTTGTAAACAATCACTCACATTGTTATAATTCCAAGAGTGTGTGTGGCGGGAGTACTCTGCGGTACAATGAAATGAACTCACACGTATTCACGATTAGAGTTTGTTTGTAACGGGTTTTGTCGCTAAGCACCTGAACCTCTGTCAAAATCTCGTCAAAATTTCAGGGTGTCACGGGGGAAGACGTACGAAAGACGCACGTCTCATTCTGGTTTCTGGACAGAACGGTCTGAGAATAAACCCCCAGAAAACCGAGCTGGTCTTGTTCACCAGGAAAAGGAAAATTCCGATATTTGCTCTCCCAAAGTAAGAGGGCACCCCACTCAAACTCAAAGCGGAAGCAAAATATCTATGCATCATTCTTGACTCTAAGCTCTCCTGGAAAAGGAACCTGGAGGAAAGGATGGAAAAGGGATTGAACGCTTTTTATGCATGCAAAAAGACCTTCGGAAAAAGATGGGGCTTGCAACCGTACATCATTCATTGGATGTACACAGCAATCATCAGACCCATTTTAACTAATGGGGCCCTAGTCTGTCGGACTGCTAGCAGCACAAAAAGCTATATGAACATGCTCAACAAAGTGCAAAGGTCAGCCGCTGTTTGTACAACGGGAGCCATGAGAAGCACGCCGCAAGCAGGGTTGGACATGATTCTTTATCTCCTCCCCCTGGATCTATTCATAAAAGGCTGCGCTGCAAAGAGCGCTCTCAGACTAAGGGAGTCCTCTCTGTGGAAGCAAGTCAACTATGGACATGCGGCCATACTTAAGAAAATAGACGACCTGGGAAGGAAACATGGTTTTAGTAGCCTGGCAGCTACGACCGACTATATTCCATCCCAAAATGACTTCTCTCTCAGCATACCAATCCGTTTCCCCGACAGAGAAGAGTGGCTATCAAACGCCCGGAGCGATGTTCGTCTTCGGTCGACGTTCTGCCCAGTTTGAACTCCTTACTCCACCTTGCAACTGTGGAATATGGAGGAGCAGAGTCCCCCAATGTTTCCACTAAGTCAGCGTGAATTTCTTTCGTAGACATTTTTTTCAGGCAGAGGTACTTAATGACGGCTCTTACTTCATTTTTCTCCATTTTGATGTGATATCTTCGACTGCTCGTGTTTGAATGAATGTATCTTCCAGAAAAGTGACTGGAACTAGTGAGGGTATGCGTGAGTGAAAACAATAGATTTCACGTTATTAGGCCGCAATAATACCCGTTTATCGTCACTTTTTGATTGCCCCTCGTATATAAACGGAGAGTGGAGGAGAAGATACAACGACGAACTGTATGGGCGGTACAACGACATCGGCCTAGTACGACGTCTCCGGATCCAACGCCTGAGATGGCTAGGCCATGTAGAGATGGACAACACAGTTCCGGCCCGAAGAGCCTTCAAATCCAACCCGAGGGACGACGCAGCAGAGGACGACTTAATATAAAGTGGCTCAAACACATGGAAGGGGATCTCAACTATTTGGGATTGCGGTACTGGAAACAACTGGCAAAAAATCGTACCAGCAGGAAACGCTTGTTGGTTGAGGCCCAGGTTCACACCAGACTGTAGCGCCAAGAAGAAGAAAAAGAATACTTATACAACCCTGTCAGATAGTACACGAGCGATTTCATCCCTTCACGCAGCACAGCAGAGAAAATCTTATAAGCGATGCTAGAGAGTCTTATGACAGCGCCCTTATAAGGGAGTTACGCACTTATGGTATTTGATACACAACATGGACGGGGTGCAGATGGTTTGTGTCGAAGATGTTCGTTCATTACTCTCCGGGGGTGGTTGTACTAGATAGGATTCGAGAGATTCGACTGAATTTGTCGGGTTGGTTGTAGTTCACAGTAACTTTTTTGTTTCCATGTCAGTAAGGTGTCAATGCACACACAAAGTATGAATTTTGAAGTGATCTTATACTGCTATTACTGTTATTCTCAGCATCGACTGTGACTCCAGTACATGTTGCCCGTGTTCCTTCTACTTTTCAGTCATCTCGGGACGTCAGTCCCGAGATAGCATCTTGTCGTCTTTCTTTTTCCTTTTCAGAAATGAGTGCTTCTCCTACTTTCTGTTCGAAGAGACCATGAGTAACTCTCGTTTGTTCTAGCGCATCCCTGAAAGCTTTTGACACCATCCCCGCTGCATCGACTCTTGAAAGCAAGGCGTGCACTCTTGAACCTGCACGAACCCTATAAACAAAAAAAACAAAAGCAAGTAATGATTCGAGTTGATGAAGGCTCTTCAAAAAATGCGGACATCCAGTATTCTGTAGGACTGACCAGTAACCTGCCTGGCCTCCTTATGGATGCTAAGATATGAGAATCGTGTGTTGGATTAGGTCCTGTTTCTACTCCACTAGCCTGAATTCGTTTTTCTGACATGGCGTTGTCTGGGCTTTACGTTCCTGCAGCTCATTAGCTAGGCATTGAAGGTATGCTCTAGGGTCCAAAAAGTCGCTGCTTGCTCTCTCTACTTCTTCGGCTGTAACCCAGTTAATTCTATCGCACTTCTACTTAATAGCAGAATATAACTTTCTAGAGAAAAAGAGCCTTTTAGACGTTTGCAAGGGCCATCAAGATGTAATCCGACAGTATACGAGATTATCGGACTTGTTAGCAAAAATAGGGATCTTACTCTTAAGCTAACCTAGACAGCCAAGTTTTTATTGGCCTCCAAGAACAAGGGGTTCTGTGTCGCTTCTTATCGGCTTGGGCCCCAAATCCGATGTTCACAAAGTGGTTCTTATGAGTTCCGAAGGAGCAGAGTCTTGGTACCAGCTTGGACTGTTTCCCTCTTTTGTTTGCTTCTGCTAACAAACTAACAGTAGTATGGCAGAACTACAGTTGAGGTATTTGGTACAGCACGTTTCTTCATATACATTCGAAAATCCTACCAAAACATAGCTATAACCGATTTTACTCTTTCTTCTTTAACAATGTGGCCGCACCCTTACTCCGGTGAAACGTCAAACATTTGACATTTGACACCCAAACAACTGACACGGACACCCTGGCAGTTTTCATGTTTTGTTGTGATTTGTCTTGAGTTTGTTTTTCGGATGGTTCTAGTGAGAAAACTGCAAAATGCAATCTCATAACGACATCCTGGAACCAGCGTCCGCATCCACCGAGCTTTGCTTCGATAAAAATGAATTTATGAAGGTAACTCCACGATTCCCATAAGAAAGTTTCAAATTCTGATTGCTTCCATCTCCTGCAGACAAACTTCTCGGTTGATGAGTTTCTTCATCGGAACCGCAACGTTCCGAGCTTGGAAATGCTTCGCGACAACCTCGGTGTATATTTAAAAGTGCTCCGTTCGTCGATGATCGATCTTATAAATGAAGACTACGCGGATTTTGTGAGTTTATCGGCTAACCTCGTCGGCCTCGATCATTCCATCGAGACGATTCGCAAGCCCCTGGAGGTTTTTCGGGAAGAAATTCTAGGTATCAAGGAGCTGATCAACGAAAACGCGAGTGAAGTGAGTGGTTATTTGAAACAGAAGAATGACCTGAGAATCCTGAAGAGGAATCTTCAAAGTTTAAAAAAAGTCTACGAGACGATGGAAAAATTGAATGAACTCCTTTTGAATAAGCTGGGTGGTGACACGGTCAGCGCGGTCGATCTTGAACGAGCCGCACTGGAGCTCATTCAGCTTAGGTTTAATAAGAAATTCTGCGAAGAGTACTTGAAAGGCGAGCAGCTGGACCAAATCACGGCTATAAATGACGATGTCCTGAAGAAATTAAGATTGCTCTTCAATTCGACCTTGAAGACATGCACGAGCACTTCCAGCGAGGGGTTGGAGAGATGTCTCCGGATCTATATAACGCTAGATGCCTGCTCGGAGGCTGAGAAGGTCTTTAAAGAAGACGTCGTAGCACCCTACATGAGCAGCACCATCTCCGAGCAATATCTCCAGAATTCGCCACAGGGTCTAGCAGGGATCTATAACAAAGTGTTGAATTTCATCTCCCTTCACATGACCGACCTGTTGCGGATCACTCAGTACGGTGATAAGATGAAAGGCTTCAACTTCTTAGTCAACAGCTTCTGGAGTGAGGTGGAACAACGTCTTGAGACCCAGATGTCGTCTATCTTTGCTCCTGGAAACTCGGAGGTGTTCTATGTGAAATACAAGTGTAGCAGGGACTTTCTCCAGAAGATCGAGGAGATCCTTCAGAACGAGGAATCGATTCAATATTTCCGCTGCCATCAGCAAACCAAAAGCTTTCACTCTCGATGGAACCTGCCGGTTTACTTTCAGATCTGTTTCCAAGAAATCGCCGGACAATTCGAGGCAGTCTTGGAGCCCATATTGGACGAAAGCAAAATATCCAAATCCGACGAATTTCAATTGGTTCCATTTGAAGCTGCTCTCAAAGCTATCCAGCGATGCTGGTCTGACGGTGTCTATCTGATAGAGGTCTTCCCGAAATTTTTCAAACTTACAATTCAAATCATGTTGAGACTATCACATTGGATCAGCGACGCCTTGGACGCATTAAAACGGAAAGATTATTCATTAAAAGTGTCCAAGACGAATCTGTTGGTCTTCTTCTATGCCGACACGACCAAGTTTATAGACAAGCTCCCGTACGTGTTGAGTGTTCTTTCGACAAACATTCCCGACAGCAATGAAATACTTAACGACTCCATGGAGGACATCAAACTCACACTCGAAACACATTTGAAAACGATCGAAACGACTTTGATCGATATCCTGACAATCGAGAGCATCGACGCCATCCAGCAGGTGAACGATCTACCACGTCTGTACAGGAAAACGAATCGCGAGGTTCCAACTCGGAGCTCTGGCTATGTGGATCAGATGCTGAAGCCGGTGAAGGTATTTCAAGACGGCTTCGGAGGAAAACTCGATAAAGGCATTGTGCAAAGGATCCTTGAGCATGTCTTTGCCAAAATCACGAAAGAGTGAGTACAGCGAATCGAAGTGTTTGGTATTTCTTTGAAAAATCGTTTTTCAGGTATTATGCGTCGGTGACGGAGGTCCTCACATCGGTTCAGAAAACCGAAGAGTCATTGCGCCGTTTGAGACATCTAAAAGAGAAAAGCGGCAGCCAACCGCCCGCGGCGGCAGGCACTATGACTGATGACGACAAAATTCGCCTTCAACTTCGTGTCGATGTGGCGGCGTGGACTAGCGAGCTGTCCAAGCTGGGCTTTATGCCAACCGAGATCGATAAACTGCTAGAATTGAACAATACAGTCGAGGAGGCGATCAGAACCAGAGATACCCAGAGCTAGTGGGTCGTTTCTGCGGAGTATTTATTGTTATGAGTAACTGTTATTAATAAAACCGTGAAATCGATATTGTTTGACCACGATTTTCGGCGAGAAAGTTGGGAAGAAAAGGCAAAACGATTATTCGAAAGAGATCAACACTTTATTCCTAGAAAAATCCTTCATCGAAATCTTCGGGGTTCTCATCCGCAATAGCGCCTCGTCGTGCTGCTTCTCCTCCGCGGACCTTGACGTTGTAGCAAACGTTTTCACATTTTAAAACACTCTGATGCAAGGTGAAGAGTTTTCGGCCAAACTCGCGGTTCCTTACCCCGTGCATGCCCAGGAATCTAAAGAAAACATTCGTTGGAAGGAGGCACCATATGAAAGGAAAAGCCAATTACCCTTTGTAGAAATTCTGCAAAATCTTGCAACTATCCACGCATGTCTGGGTGTCGCCGCTGTTCAAGGAATTGATACAGCGCCGCATCAGCTCGCCAGTCAGATCACCTAAACCTAAAATATATTCAGTTGGCTCCACGAAACACGAGACTTTCCGATCGTTCTGAGCAGGATTTTCGCTCTCTTCCTCTTGCGGTTGCCCATCGGACACGGTGAAGATCATATTTTCTTGCAGCACCTTCCAATCGGATAATTCCGATCCACTCAAATACTCATAGTAGCTATAGGCTTCAATGAATTCCTGCAAGCCGGCAGAATACGCGCGCAAGTACTGGTACGGATCGCGGTTCTCCAGCTCTTTGGCAATTTCACAGAACTTATTCGAGACAATGTTGTTCAGACGATTCTTGGCTTCGAGCAGTACCTTCTCTTTGTTGTTCTTACTGTAAGATACAATGTCCATAAGCCGGGAAGGTTTTTTCAAATCTACTTACGCTGGATCGCTAGTGTGGAGAAGGAAAATGATTCGTTTCGATTCGATGGTAACATCGCGGCTTATTTTTACAATCCGTTCGTAGCGATCGTGTTTGTCGTCGAGCTCAAGAGCGTATTGCTTGAAGGCTGCGACGACTGGATTGGAGTCATCCACTGGTTCATTGAGCTTATGCTGTTGTTTGCCATTCCTATTGCGCTGACGATTGTGATTGTGTCTGAAGGACATTTTGATTTAAGTTAATTCTACTTTAAATGTTTTCGTGGCGTCCGACGAATTGTTTAGCAACAGACGCTGTTATGACATGTGTCAAATCAGAGTGAACGTGTTCAGCAAATCTATTCGGCTACTCAGCTGACACCTGCGAAGTTGCTGCGTTTAGAGGTAGGAGAATGTAATTGGCTTTTTTATCTTTTTTTATTTTGTGTGCGTTACTCGCTCTAGCCCCAATTATTTTGTTATAAATATGGATCGCAGTGATTTCGTCCACTGAATTACCATGAAAGTCGCTTTACGCAACTTGTTTTTACATCCTGCCATTGCAACCTATTAAATCCTATGAACTTGTCATTTATGCAATCAACCATTTAGAAGAGCTCACCAAGATCGATTTTTTCGTTCCTAATTGTCTTCCTTTTCCTATATTCCCCCCTGATCACTGCCTTAAGAGGTTTTCATTCAAAAACTTAGGCAAGTCTTACCGCTTACCTCGTTCTGACTGAAATTAAACTGATACTCAGCTTAAATACCCCGGAATGGTTCCCATCAATCCCATCTTGACGACGACCTCAACAAGACGTCAATATCCGTAATTTTTATTATCATTGACAGCCATTTGGATCTCGCAAGCTTAGAGTCTCATTGATAGCCATTCGCCAAGCCTTCCCATCTTTATTGTGTTCCTTCTACATTTCGCCGTCCTGTCCCATCTCCCAGGTCCACCTTTATGTTGTCCCCCCATCTACTGCGCGGCATTCCGGGAATTTTTTTCACTCAGGTTTTCCACTCATCTTTTTATTGACTGTTCATCGAGTGTCCATTCGGTCTACGTGTCCTGGCCAACTTCATCTTCGCGATTTAGGTTGAGGCTGAATAAAGTTCCTAGTTTTTTTATAAGTTCTTGATTGTATAGCTTTCTCCATTCACCTGTTTCTTCGTCCTATTTTTCATCATAGATTCTTCTTAAGGTCGGATCCATTTTCCTCTATCTTAGTCAGAGACAGAGTTTTACCTCCGTAAAATGTCACTGGCATTATCATGGTTTTATAAATACAGATTTTGATTCTAATGTTCGTCTTTGTTCGCCCCCTTCTTGAATACGCCTTTATGCCCGTATCACAATGTGGCGTTCAAGCGCACGGGCTTTTGACAGGCGTTGTACCGATTTACGAAAAAAATATGTCAAACGCGCGACCTAGGAATTTCTATGGGGTCAAGGGGGGTAATTGTGAACAGGGGTAATTGTAAACGCATTTTATTCTCCAAAAGCCGGTTTTGCATCGAGGCATGCCATGCTATTATTTGAAAATACGATATTCTCGTTATGTTGACACGTGCCAGACGCAATCTGTAAATTCTGATCTGGCATCTGATCGTTGATGTGATTTACTCATTTTTCTGTGTTTTCAAGTTTTTTGGTGATAAGTAAAATTGTTTTAAAACATAAAATAAGTGATCAAAGTAAGTAACTGTTTATTTATAATTATGTTAAATATAATTGTTAATGAATGTATGTGATGTGTTTTTTAATTCATTGTGACATATTATAAAAGTTATTGGCTGTTTACAAATACCCCATTTTTTTACATCATGGGTAAATGTGAACACCGAAATGGGGTAAAAGTAAACATTTTGGGGTAATTGTAAACATGCGTTTTAAGTGAACTGAGCATTGATCTAATATAATTTTAATTCAAAAAGATGCCACGTATTTATAAACGAAAAACGACACCTCCATCTTATACATCAGAAGATATCTTACATGCAGTGGAAGACGTCAACAACAAAATTAAGACATACCGACAAGCCGAAGAAACTTACGGGGTCCCAAAATCAGTTATTTTTAATCGAATTGGTGGTAGGAAAAATGCTCTTGCCATTGTATCACGAGGAAGAAAGCTTGCACTATCGTCAAACGTAGAAGACACCATCGCAAGGTGTCTAATTTCAAGATCTCGGGCTGGTACAAGGGTAACCAGATAAGGAGGATCTCCTTAATTTAGTGGGTTCCTACGTGAAAATAAAGAACTTGGCTACCCCTTTCAATAGTGGTAAGCCAGGAGATGACTGGTATCGTAGTTTTATGTCAAGACATCCAAATCTCTCACTGAAAAAACCGAAACACTTGCAGAAAGCGCGCCAAGATGCTCGAAAAGCTGATATAATTTTTGACTTTTATGGAAAACTTACCAAAGTCTACGATGATTTTAATTTACTAAACCCCAACAAGGCAGCTTTTATTTTAAACGCTGATGAAAGTGGCTTCGGCAGTGATCCAAGTCGCTTGAGAGCCATTGGAGAAAAAGGTGTACCTTTAAGCCGTGTTTCTGGTGGTTCTGGCAGGGAGTCAACAACCGTCTTGGCTTGTGTATCTGCCAGTGGAGATAAGCTACCACCACTAATTGTTTTTAAAGGCGGCGCTGTTCAGGCACGATGGACTTCAATAGATTGCTTCCCAGGAACTCTTTATGCTGCTTCGAGGGAAGGTTGGATGGAAGCGCCTCAATTTTATCATTGGATTACAAACGGACTCATTCCTCACGTCCAAAAAGTTCGTATTGAAAAATGCAATTCGGACCAAACTGCTGTTCTTCTCTACGATGGTCACTCTAGCCATATCAGTGTTAGGATCGTTGAAGAAGCTCTTAAAAATAATATTCAACTAATTCGTTTCCCTAGTCATTTAACCGATAAATTACAACCACTCGACAAATGTGTTTTTGGTCCAGTTAAAACAGCGTGGGACAAATCTCTTGTCAATTATGGCAAAAAGATGATGGGACAAGGGAGTTGCCGGCTTCCTAAAAGTGAATTTGCTGCACTTCTGAAACCGATTTGGGAAAATAATCTTACGTCTGCAAATATTGTATCAGGATTTAAATCCACCGGGATTTTCCCATTTGATCCGACGAAATTTAATGCTTTCAGCGTAAAGGAGCAAGCTATTTATAACGAACTATGTAAAGTCTGGTCAACCAGTTCACCAGAACAGGCAACCACATCTATTGCAGTGACTCAACAAGAACCAACACCATCCATTCCACTTGACGTTGTAGAAGCTATTAGAGGAACACTAGATATTCCTAAAATGTGTGTCAGCCCTCCCGTTCCTCTTCCAGGTACAGCCCAGATTGAGATGCCATTCACCTCAAAAGGTAAATAAACCTGCTGATTGATGTACTCTTCATTGTCTACTAATTTTGTGTCTAGGTACTTCCCAAACTTTCGAGAATACCAGAAACGCAAGTACAGTGCAGACTGAATTAGCTTTGCCTTCACAATCTATGATGTCATCTCCTCAAGGTAGGTTATTAATCAAGCATTTATCTTTTTACTTATCTGCTTAAGTTAAACTTTATATTCTAATGTTCCTTTTTTAAAGAACTTTTGGAAAATATCTTCGGCTTACAAAATTCGTCTCCAACATCTATAACTAAACCAGAAATTACCAAGAAGGTGGTTTCACGCTTAAAGCAAATGAAATACGGAGAAGTCCTTACCACAGATGAAGTGCTAACCCGTTTAAAACAAGCTGACGAGTTTAAAGCTGAAAAGCTGTCAAAAAGGCGACATAAGAAAAAAAAACTGTGCTTCAGGAGAAAATAAAAAGCTCAAAATCAAAAAAAGTAAGGACCAGGAAGACAAATGTGAGCTCATCTTCAGATGAAAGCGATGTATCTATACCAAGCATTGAATCCGTGTGGATTGAAGGGATAGAAGAAGCAGAAGAGGTAGAATGTCTGAATATTGAGGGCATAAACAACTTAAGGGCAGGCCAGTTTGTCGTTGTCAATTTTAAGGGTGGAAAATGGCTTGCTACCACGTATAAGTACGTTTGCGAGATTTGCAGGGTCCTGGAAGAAGAAGAAGAGATCGAAGTAGTTGGGACTTTAAGTATTGGTTCCTCAGTTTCAAATTGTCGAAAGTGATAAAAGTTTTGTTTCTATTAACCAAGTTCTTGGATTGTTGCCAGATCCAATAAAAACTGTTGTCGAAGGAAATATTATCGTAGAGTTTAATGCAAAAGTTCCAGTTTTTGAATTGTAATGTTTAAACTTAAATTTACAAGAATTTTCTTTTTAATTTTATAATTACAAAATCTTTGCGTCCTTCATTTTCAGGTAAAACGTCGAAATAAAATATTTTTAAACAATTAACTCTGAATTTTGTTCCTTATTAAATTTTCTTTGGGGTAATTGTGAACATTGCATTTTCGATTTCTTTTCTTCATCAAATGTTTTCATTTTGATTTAGTTGGCTTTTACCCCAAAAGTTTTTATTCTACAACCTTAAGAGGCTGAGTTCTTTGTTTTCATTTACCCCATTTTTCTCATTTTCATAAAAAAACGGTGGGGGTAAATGTAAACACGAATTTTTATTAAAACTATTAAGCCTACACACTTACAGTTATTTTTTTCTAAAAGATGAAAGAATTTAAATGTAAGTTCAACCAACACCAATTTCCAATATGTAATAGTTAAGCTGAATGAAAAACTACAAAGTTAGAAAAAAACGAAAATACAAAATCATTTACAATTACCCCCTTTGACCCTAACGAAATTTAGCTGCAGGCGCTCGGCCGTTCAAAGATCGGTAATATGACAGAATGCAACCAAAGTTTCCTCAAACAACCCATACACACATTCAGCACATTTTTTTTCCTTTTTTAAAAATACAAGTATGCGAAATAACCTATACAAGCGTTGTCAGCTGTCAAAACGCGCGACCGAATAGAGAGTAGCTCTACTCTCGCGTTAAACTCGAGTTTACGATATTTACGGTATTAGCCGAGACAACGCCTGTGGTCGCATTCTGTGTTACTCCAAATGATTGTTTATACTCAGCTGCCAAAAGCCCGAGCGTTTGAACGCCACATTGTGATACGGCCATTAAAGTGTGGTCTCCCTATCAACATATTCACATTTCCAGAATTGAAAGCATCCAACGCCGTTTCCTACGTTTTGCTCTTCGAGTTCTATCCTGGAACGGTCCTTTGTCCCTACACAAATATCAAGACCGCCAATCAACTTAAATACGCTTGGAGAACGATGATAAATATTCGAACCCTTTTTATTCATTGACTTCTTTCGGGTACCATTGAATGCCGGACCCTCCACAAGCCTATCTTTTTCAACACTAACCCTCGTAATGCACGATATCCTCGCGTCTTTTATCTACCTACTCCACGTACCTCATAAGGCTTCAGTGACTGATTCAGCGTCTGATCTTTACGCTGATGTCGTAGCAGTTGTAACCAGCCAAGATCATACCTTTTTATCTGCCACAAAGAATTTTTGACATCTCGTTGTGGCTAGTTATCGACCCTGTAGAAGCACCGAATGTCATCGTTATCTTGTACAATCTGTGGAGCAACAGCTTTATAGGTATATAATTCATTCCTTTGCACGTGGGGTGGTCCTGATGTAATGGTAACCATCACCGACTGTTGAGCGGAAGGTCTGTAGTTCAAGTCTATCCATAGCCAAGACCAATTCCTATACGGAAAAAATGTGCAACAATATCGGTAATGAATGAGAGATGATCAAAAAAATGATGACGAAGGCATAACACTCGCAGCATAAGATCATCTCAAAATTCATACTCTGTGTGTGCATTTCCAATATAACACCTTAATGACATGAAACAAAAGAGTTACTGTGAACTACAACCAACGCATCAAAATCCCATCTGGGACAACCACCCCCGGAGAGAAGTGAACGAACATCTTCGACACAATTCTTCCGCCCCCCCCCCGTCCAAGTTGTGTGACCAACACTATAAGAGCGTATACTCTTGAACCTGCATGAACCCTATAAAAAAAAATCTAAAACGGAGAGTTACCTAGCGTTAAATGCTACCCTGTTGATAGGACCACCCATACAAAGAGATTTGGTTTCTGTTCTTCTTCGATTTCGCTGTCATCGCTTTGATATATCAGATGATATACTCATAGAGAAGATATTCTGACAAATCTGGGTTCGAGAAAATCATTATGACTATCAATGAGTTCTTTGGAGGGATCCTGGGAGTAGTAAAATAGCTCACTATCCAAAACCGTGAAGATTTTCTTCGTGTTTTTTTGTTTCCTTTCCCCCGCCCTGTCAAATCACTAGGCACATAATACACTCGGAAGGGCCCGAATTTTTGATCCACTAGGATTTTTAACTCCCTATACCGTAATGAATAATATTCTTTTCCAAGATTTGTTGCCATGAAGCTAAATTGAGATGAAGAGGTACTGAAATATGTTGCAAATCGTGGGCTGATAATTCGTTCCGATTTTCTTAACATCGACGCTTTAATTCAAAACATTTTCTGGTAGAAATCAGTTTCATGGGTTTTGTGATGCGTCTTAAAGCGCTTGCGTTGCAGTCGTATATTACTGAGTCTCATCATTCCTACGAGCCGAGTTTCGCCGATAGAACCTGTGATAATTCCTCGTCTTGAGTTGTGTGCCGCTGTTCTACTTACAAAGTTGATGAAAGATGTGGCTGAATTCCTTAATATTGGCGTTCCTCAAATATTCTTGTGGACATACACTCTCATCGTTCTACGCTGGTTGTCATCACCTCTTAAGCGCTGGGCTGCTTTTATTTCAAATCGGACTGCAGAGATCGATTGAAATCATGTCCGCTCAGCAGATAATCCAGCTGATTTCGCCTCACGAGGGATTCATTTAACTTCAATTCTCAAAAAAACGTTTGGTGGAGAGGTCCTACATGGCTTAGGCAGTCACAGTCTCACTGGCCAGATCACCATATAACCGGAACGAGGTTCGAAACCACCGATCTCGAAGAAAGGAAAACTGGACTCAACATGGGTTCACAATCCTTTCACATCACAGTTCAAAATAATACTCTTCAGGCAGCACTTTCTAGAATATCATCAATGGGTTAAATTGTTTCTTTTTTTTTATATAATTCGTGCAGGTTCAAGAGTGTGAGCGCTCTTATGGTGTTTGTCAAACAACCTGGACGGGTCGAAGATGTTCGTTCACTTATCTCCGGGGGTGGTTGTCCTAGATGGGATTTGAGAGATTCGACTGAATTTGCGTTGGTTGTAGTTCACAGTAACTCTTTTGTTTCATGTCATTAAATGCACATACAGAGTATGAATTTTGAGATGATCTTATGCTGCGAGTGTTATGCCTTCGTCATCATTTTTTTGATCATCTCTCATTCATTACCGATATTGTTGCACAGTTTTTCCGTATAGGAATTGTTCTTGACTATGGACGGACTTGAACTGCAGACCTTCGGCTCAACAGTCGGCTGATGATTCCCATTGCACCACGAGTATTAGCATATTGTTTGCGTAGTTTTCATCTTACACCTATTCATTATTCTTAACAACCGAGGAGCTTCAAAAATCTCGTACGTTTTTCTTACAGGAGGTCCAAGGGAAATGTTCATCACCGAAATATCAAGACTTCAAAGTAACTCGGAGATATCAGTTAAAAGCAAACTTTCTTCAGCTCCATTCATTGACTAACATGGATTCCTTCGTGTAGGTGGACGTATCCGAGCCTGAGCGCTCGAACGCAATATTATGATACGGCCATAAAGATTTTACCTACTTGCAACGCTGGGGAAGAGCTAAACATATATGCCAAGGATTTTGGAAGTGCTGGTACTCCGGATATTTGACAAGTCTACAGCACCGAGTAAAGTGGAGATCCTCAAGTCCGTTACGTTATGCTGAATCAAATAGTAGGACTTCGGGAATCTAATTTACGACAGTCCAGTGGATTTTTGGTAAGATCATCAAAGAACCGTCGCCATTCGGACATCAAGAGGCGTATACACTAGACCCATTGTGAACGTCTCACCATTGCCATTTCCTGAAAGATGTTTATCTTCCAGCGCAGACGTTTAGGATCCATTAGTTAAAATGTGCAACCGACATCTGTAAGGTCTGTGCTTAATTTGGCTGACCACTGACCATTGACACCGCACCGATGCTGATGACCGATGCTCAACAAGCAGTTGACAATAATTCGTAGGCGAGAGTAGCTGAATTGCATTTATATTATTATCATTCGGCTTGTACAGTTTAACTTTTTCTATCTTAAATAAATAATAAAACAAATAAAGGGAATTTATTTTAAGCATGCATGCAACATGAATTTTGGCAGTAATGTTGTTCTCATGGTAATCTGTGACAAAATACGCGACAATGATTCCGACCATAAACTGCACCATACAGTTAATATCCCAGGTGAATTTGCAGTTCTTGTTTGAAAAATACGTCAGTTTTGTCGATGTCAAGCAGACAATCCTGAAGCGATTTATGCAATTAAAAACTTGAATGAGCTGTTTGCAAAATAAGGCCGCATTCTATCGCAAATGAATTCCGAAATTGGGTAAGCAGGACACACTACCGCAATGCCAGTTTAACCAGGATGTCTTACTCTTTCAATTATGCACTCAACTTTGGAAAAAATGGAACTTTGAGCTTTTATATCAGACCAGTCAATTACCCATCCATTATGTGAAGCTTCAGTCGATATTAAGCTTAGTCCAGAGTTGTTAAATTAGCACGATCTCTCAAGACTGTCTCCAGCTTCAATAATGCTTCCTGAAGTCCCTTTCGATATTCGATTTTCGCTCTGCCAGCAATACAGCCCCCAAGCGATATTAATGGCCGTTCCATTTGGGTTGAATTGAAAATCTCTCTCGAAGAAAGTAACAAACATTGATCCGATTCGAACACGGCTCGTATTCTCTACTTCACATAATCGGCTTCTTCTTCTTCTTTTCCTTTTTTCCGGCGTCGTTATGGTCAGAAGTGTAGGACCTTAATGCATTCTTAAATGCATTCCTACTGGTCCGCTTGTGGGGTCCGCCGGTTTGACCTCAGAAAGTAGCGGCAGGCTTCCCGGTTTGGGATTACTTCATTGCTGAGGCCAATCAAATGCTGGTGTTTTTGCATTTGTTTTTCGGCCTGCCTTTTTTGCGTGTTGAAATTGGAACGTTGATTGATATCGCCTTTAGGACAGGGTTTAAAGGATCTCTCCTTTGAACATGCCAATACCAACTGAGTCGATCGCGTTCTATCTTCCTTGTGATGGTTTCTTTTACGTGGAGGCTTCCTCGGATCTTTGAGCTTTGTTACTCCCGCTGTCATTGCTCTCATACTTTTTGTGCATTGTCCAGCATTGTGAACCGTATGTGAGCGCCGGACGTACAACTGAAGTGTAGAGCCTTCCTTTCAGCTTAGGGGGCATTTTACAATCACAGAAGATGGCCACTTCCCGCCACTTCATCCACCCTACGCTTACGCGATGGTTGATGTCGTCATCACAAGTTGCTTCTTTATTAATCATAGATCCCAGATATTTAAACTTTTCACACTTGGGAAGCACTCTTCCATTCAAGTAAATGTTTGGAATAGGCTGATTAGGGTCAGAGAACGGGCAGCACAGATACTCTGTCTTCTTTGAACTAATACGATACCCGTGTCCCTCAAAAATGTCCACCCACACATCAAGTGCTCGTTGTAGGGACGCCTGATCATCACTTATAATGGCTCCATCGTCAGCAAAGAATAGCTGGTCCACATTGGGGTCCGTCACTTTTCCTTTAAGCAAACAATCGAGGACTGCTATAAAGAGCAGTGGGCTGAGGACGCTCCCTTGGTGTACACCGACTTTGATTACGAACTCTTGGATGACTCCTGCGATGCATCTTACTCTTGTCGTTGCTCTCTCGTACAAGCCATAATCACTCGCACGTAGGTTTCTGGAACTCCTTTTTGTCTTAGCGCTACCCATAAAAGATCTCTTGGTTGCCGGTCAAAGGCCTTCTCGAAATCAACTAACACCATATGCAAGTCATTTGAAGAATCACGATGCTTTTCCATCATGACCCTTACACTTTGGATTGCATCTGTTGTTGATTTATCCGAGACAAACCCGCACTGGTCATCAGATAGTCGTATTATTTTCCGCAGTCGGCTATCTAATACCCGTTCAACGATCTTCACGGTGTGCGACATCAGCTTGACAGAACGGTAGTTCGCGTATCACCCTTTCCTTTGTGCAAAGGAAGAAGATAGCTTTCCTCCATTGTTTAGGCATAGCGTCGCCTCTCATAAGTTTGGAGATAAGAACCATGAGCCATCTAGACCCGATGTCTCCCATCTTTTTCCAGAACTCAGAGAGTATCCCGTCCGGCCCAACAGCTTTTCTTTTCTTGGAGTTTTTAACCGCGTACCGAACTTCTTCGACTGTGATGTCGGATATTTCGGCATGATTCGGGGCGGCTCTTGGAAAGTACACTCGGAGAAACTGTTCGTTCAGAAGTTCCTCGCAATACTGTCGCCATCTGTGGAGAATTTTTTCGTCTTCCACAAGGAGTTGGCCTTCAGCATTGTTAATAAACTTTGGGAAACGAATCTCCTGAGGCTATCTTAAAGATATTTGCTCCTTTGTTCAAATTGCTTTGTCGAAGCTCCTGGGTAGCCTGGTTCCTGTCAGACGCGGAAGACGATATTTCTTCCAACTCCTGATAGAGGCCTTCCATGCTTTTCACTTTGAATTCAGCGCACTTTTTCTTCGCGATACCTTTGCGATGTCTATATACCTTTTCACGGCGAGCTTTTTCCTCTCTATTAGTAGAAGAGCACTTTGACCAAGCTTGGAAAGCCATTTTCTTTTCGTGTATCACTGCTTTGGCTTCGTCTGTCCACCACCAGGTTTTTTTTGCGTGTTGGCAGAGGCCTTTAGAAGTTCCGAGCAGTGATTTGGCTTTCTCCAGGCCAGACCTTCGTTTGCTGCTTTGACTTCTTACTCGCCTCCATAAAAAAATCAGTCAGGGGGAGACGGTGTTGAGGGGCGATTGCGTCTCCCAGGATCGCTTTGCAATCTTTAACTCGTGGCTTGATGAAACTGGATACCAAATGATAGTCTATTTGAGTTTCATTTCCGCCGCTGCTATAAGTGATCAGGTGCCGGCTTTGTTTGACGAACATGGTATTTAGCACTATAAGATCGTACGACTTGCACATGTTTAGGATATCTTCACCTGAAGAGTTCCTGGTGCCGTATCCCAGCCCTCCGTGGTAGTCTTCATAGTCTTCGCTTATCTTCCCGACATGTCCGTTTAAATCATCTCCAACAAACAAAAGCTCGTCTTTTGACAAGGTTGTGGAAATCTAGCCAGAATGCATCTTTTTCTTTTTGTTCGCATCCTACTTGAGGGGCATATGCGCTTACGATGTTCCACACCTCACCATGCATCACCAATTTGAGAGCCATGGTTACGACGTTGCCAAGTAGCTCTGCCGCAAGGATGATGGCGATTCCGTTTTTTCCTTGTTCCAATCCATAGTAAAACATCTTGTAGGCTTTTGTTTTAACGTCCAAGAAACGTGCCCGATTACCGGTGTTTCGCCATTTCGTCTCTTGTACGCACAGGATGTCTACTCGCCTTCTAACCATGCTTTCTTCAAGCTCATAGCTGCGCACACTCATGCTTCCAACGTTCCAACTCGCGACTGTTAAGTGTGGCTTACGCCGTTGCATTACTTTGCTATCCCCCGGAAATCCTATAGCTCTGACCCGAGCATTGCTTCACATAATCGGCTATTTTTAATTTATCTCACTTTTACTAATCCACAGCTTGCGCAATATGTAATTTCTGGATCAATCTATCTAGAACATCATTCTGCTTTGAACGAAATCGTTAGGGGCTTCGTACGAATATGTAATTAAAGCAATAGAGATAAGGGTAATTGATAGACTAGACTCCCACTAGAGCTCCCACACATTCCTACCGCAACTTATTCATTTATTAATAGAAAAGCCATTACCTCAGCCATTATAACTGATAGCAAGTTGAGCGCCAGCCTTATGTGATTACTGCACGGTTAATGATCTTGTCACTCAACGATCACGTGCATAAGCACTATTGATTGTGACAATTGTTTTATGTAACGACAAAGAGGAAACAAAATAAACAATAAGTGACGTTATTCAGGAAATGACGTAAGACGTTGTACCCCGACTCGCCGTCATTTGTTTATTTTCAATCAAAATTTCTTTAAATAAACAAACGCACTTGCACGTGCCGTTCCGGTCCTATTTTTAGACTTTATAATTTGGCTTCGAAATTCTAACAATTCAAAGGCAAAACAACAAAGTATTACTACGACCAAGTAAATAAATGTTTGTAGAAAAGTAGAATCATGTAATTCGAATGGATGTAGGCGGACCATAAGTCGAAAGATCGCGGTGATCTTCGCTCAAACGTCAACAAAAATTATTAGCAGCTTATGTTCCCTCTCTTTCCTTATTTTTTTGTTTCATGCGAAAGCAAAAAGTCACGTACGCCGGCAGATGCCATTTGATGGCACAAATGTCTAAGTTAGGCCCTAACACATCGTTTGCTTTTCAGTTATTTGTTTTATTTTTTTAAACATATAATTATAAATTATTTGAAGATTCTTTTAAAAATTTCGTTTTATCCGCAGAAACAGATATGTTAATCGTATCTAAAAGAAAATTGTTTAGATTTTTCAGAAACAATTATAACGTAAAGTAAGGGTGATGCTGCGTCTCTTGAGACCAATTCGCCGAGGAAGCTAAAAAAGGCAGACGAATGTGCAAATGAAAAAAACATCTTTTTACTTTTGGTTGAGCCGAACCTCCTTTATTGAATTCGGAATACCGAGTGACAAGAGCTAGAATATTATTTTGCTTATCACCTAACTTACTTTTGATGTCGAGCATGGGATGAAATGCAAGGAATGGGAGGGTATCATGTACATGTAAGTCCATATGGACGCATGCAGATGCCCACGACTTCGAATGTACAATGATCGGATGCTCGTGTCGGATGTCGGTACAAGAGTGGAATGGAAGTTGGGCGTATGTTTGTGTACACCGAATATGGTCCCAAATTCCATTTTTTTTCTAGCTTTCTCGAAATATTGCGCACTTCAATTGAAAAATTTGCAGAGTGTCCTCTGTGGGTGTGTGTATAGTAAATACGACTTACAAACTTGACATACAATATAAATTATTTTAAATGTTTAGAATTGAATCTTTATCTTATAAAGATTGCAATTCTGTTGCCATTAATGCTCTTCAATTAGGCACAATGTCCGTCTCCTGAATGCCGATCGAAGCGAAAAAGTTGATTCCATCAATCTATCTTAA
Organism: Merodon equestris; assembly: GCA_958301585.1. Lineage (NCBI taxonomy): Eukaryota > Metazoa > Arthropoda > Insecta > Diptera > Syrphidae > Merodon > Merodon equestris. The sequence continues at coordinate 215,019,632 of OY284413.1, read as the reverse complement.
CACTGTTTAATCAACATGTACCGACAAAAAAAGTAAGAGTCCTAAACCTGAACTGTCCATGATCCATTCCTAACGCCTACATGCTAAACCATATCTGATTTTAGTTTTAAGAACATTTTTTAAGTGAACAAAATGAAGATTTAATGAAAAAAATAAAAGACTATTTTTCATTCAAAATAAACAAGAAAAAATGAAACCATAAGCTCTGTAGCATAACAAACAAACACATACATACGTCGATGATACTGAAGGCAAGCGATAGCAAGCTATTAGCCCGGTGGTCTGCGGTTGTTTTTATTCCCATATGAATTAGTGGCACAAAAATTGTCTTGGGGAGTGTTAAGGTGGACTAACACGAGTGTAACGTTGGTACGAGTCTCAGATTAGTTGTTAGTGACGTCACGTTCCTTGTGGGACCACAGGCTTATAGCCTTTTTCCATTTACGAAGAGGCGCAGACGCAGGTGCTTTTAATTACGGATCTGTCTTCTAACATGTATTAAAGGCGAGGACCTTAAGTTTGGTCTTTAAGGCCTAGTGGCTCTATGCACACCCTTTGTTTTTTTTTTTTTTTTTTTTAACTTAAGTTGGTCGGGTTCTTAAAGCAAGAAGCTAGAAGCCACGTTAAATGGGGTACATTAGTAGCGTTTCTTACAAAAATCTCAATAAGGCTACCAATGTTCAGGGAGTAGGAGCAACTAGGAACTTGATATTCATTTAGCGGTTCGTCTCGATGGGGATAAACCTGTAGACCACGTTCAAGCAAATGTAGCAGACGCATCTAATGTCAAGGGTTAATGATTTTTTGACTTAAAATTGTTTTGATAATAGCAGTGATCAGTATAAGCTTAGATGGTTACGTTGTCTCAGCCGAATTGGAGACACCAGTTTATGATTAACTCAAGAGTGGTCACCTTTGATATAAAGGTCCTTTTTATCTGCTTAGAATTTGTTATGTTTAGTCCGAAATATGTTAGGTATCTGGTAGCTCTCCTTTTAGTAGTTTTAGTCTCGAGAGTCAGGGACTAGATCGGTTGAATTCTAAATGGGTTTGGCGCAAGGGATATTGGTCCAGACCGCTGTTTTGTCGATGCCAATTGGTTGTAATAAGATCACTTTCAAACGACGATAATTCACGCTGAACCATTGTTGACGAGCTTGTGCCCCGTTACTCGGAAACACCACTGACTCGTTGATCTGAATAATATTAATTAAGAAGTAAACAAAGACATTAACGCAGTTAAGATTCGCAATAAATTGCAGAGTTGATGATAAGCATTTAAACACCTATAAGCAATTACTTTGCATCAAAGATTAATACCTTAACTCAAAAAAGATTGGTGTTTCTAAAAACTGTAACCTACAAAGTGCTTTTGACCCACTTTTTCGCACCTAGACAACAAATAGAAAGTGATCTCTATTCTTATACAAAATCGGGGCAGCCGGGAAAATCTGTATACAGACTAGTGGATTTTTAGGTGGTAAGTTAAGACGAAGTTTCTATTATAAATACATAATGGTCAAAGTCTAATTCAATCGGGGAAGATGGTCTATCGATTAACTATCGGTTATTAAACATATCATTGATATTATTATTTCTTCAATCTTGGAAAATTGCCAAATTGCTTCCAATAGCAAAAACAAAAAAACTCCATTTCCTCTTCGAACTTCAGACCAATAAGCGTATTACCTTATATATGGAACCAAAAGTCTCGGTAAAGCAAATACTAAGCCATGTAACTTCTAACAACTTCCTCTAACCGAAACAATTAGACTGATGATAGGCTTACTTGTCGAAATAAAGCGGAGATACGACAGGGGCTATGTAAACCTATTTTGCTTACTTGATTTGTCGAAAACTTTCGATAAGGTAGATAAAAGTATTCTGATTGGGAGCTAAAAATTTGTTTAGTTTCAGTGGCAGAGCTGTCAAACTTATTGGTAGCTATTTATCAGGAAGGTTTCAGAGAGTCACAACTGGTGGCAAATTCTTTTTGCCAAATGCATTGGTTTAAAGAGTTCCACAAGGGTAAATTCTTGGGCCAATATTATTCTGTATGTTCATTAACGATCTTCTTTTAGTTTCCACCCAAACTTCTGTGCATCTTTATGCTGATGACGTTCAACTTCATTTAGGCAAGCTTGATGAGATTGCTTGTCGAGTGAGCTCTCCTTGTTGTAGTGAGTACATCATTAAAAAAAACTCCATCGGCTACTGTCACCGACGTTCTCACGGCGCCAAATAAAATGCAGCAACCCTGCCCATCACTAACTGCGCCCCCGGGTATGTTCCAGCATCCCTTACTACCACGCCCTATGGGTACACCGGGTCGCATCCTCAATATGCGGCTCACGTACCTGGGGGGCAACAGTATAGGGCCAAGTGGTGCATGGCCTACATAGCCAAATAGCTGTATGGTTGTCAGCCATTCAGCTGTTTGGCTAACATAAGGCTCCCAGTTGGGGTATAGGGTAACCCTTGCTGGGAGTAACGGCTCGACCGGAGGCCTAATTCCGGGACCACGGGAGGCAGGTAGCCCCCAGGACAATAATGTCCTGGCCTGTCTTTGCGGTAGGCCCCCTTGTGGGAGTATCGTGGGGGCTGTGGTTATCCTAAATCGCGGGAAAAGAATTTATTACTTAGTTGTTCAGGGGGTGGCCGGTACCCTTAATATCGGTAAGAGGTTTTAGGTAGGCCTCGCCTCGTACCAAGGAGGAGCCATGTCCCTATGCATGGATTCAATTTGGTACTTATTAACACAGGTTTGTGAATAAGGACGTTGGTTGTCGTCCAAAAAATCAACCCCTTGCGGGAAGGCCCGCCGTGGAATTAAGCCGACAAGGCAGGGGTCCACGTAAAACTGGAATTGACGGATTGACGGATTGACGGATTGACGGATTGACGGATCCCTTACTACCAACCAAGCATGCGCCCTCAAAGTTGTCCCTCCACCATTGGCAGTATTCCTATCTCGCCTTGAATACGGTACCAAACCAGATGAAATCATCAATTACATCAAGTACAATGGTATTTGCACCGAAGCCATCAGATGTCATTGCCTAACAGCTGACAACCTACTGGAGCGGATATCTGCCTCTTTCAAAATACTTGCCCCTCGCGACGTTGGAAAGGCTCTATTGAACCCCAATTTCTGGCCTAAGTATATACTTGTAAAAGAATTCACCAACCGTCCTAGTAGCTCAGTAGTAGTTTCCGTCAGACTTTAATGTATACCGCGACGATGATCTCAGTCGGCCTACTGATGGCTGCCCATGCCGGGGTGTTCTTATAGCCGTCCGAAACTCCTTTGACTCACCCCTTATACCATCAACATCTTCGGCACATTTCGACATTGTTTCAGTGAAGATTGTCCTACCCAGGAAGTCACTTCACATTATATGCTTCTATATCCTGCCATCCAAAACCACTGAGTCCTACGAACTCGCTATTAACACAATTGACAGTTTAATTGATTTACGAGATGCCGAGGACGAAATCCTCCTCTTCGGTGACTCCAACCTTCCTCATCTCCAATGGACTCCATCAGATAACCATTCGTTCTATATTGCCTCCAATCCCACCGCTGTTAAAGAATGCCTATTCTTGGATCGCTTAACTGATTCATACCTTAGTCAAGTCAGCGGCATCCCAAATTACATGGGTAGGCAACTAGACCTCATTTTCACAACCGATCCCTTCAACTCCTCTGTCTCACTTAGCCCGCTCTACTTATCAACCATCGACAACTACCACCCTCCCCTCCTTCTCACGTTCTTTCACGATTCTCCTTTACCTAATGCCTCTCACACAGCTAAACTTTCTTACGACTTTCATAAAGCCAATTTCCGTCAAATCACTGAATATCTTAGCACTGTTCCCCTTAATTTTGACAACCTCCCCGTTAACGATGCCATTTCTATTCTCTATAGGGAAATTTATAACTCCTTCTCCCTTTACGTACCCCTCTCCCGTCACAAAACTTCTTCATCGTCCCCTGCCTGGTATAATCGCAAACTCCGCTATCTGAGAAACAAACGTAATAAGCTCTGGGCAATCTTCCTTCGTACTCAAAATCCTACTGACTTCTCCAATTTCTACGGTACTTACCTGCACTTTACTGAGCTCTATCAATTCCTATATCAACGATATTTAGTCGAGACGCAAGCCAACCTTATAAATAATCCCAAGTCCTTTTTCCAGTTTGTTAATTACAAAAAAAAATCTGACGGGTACCCAACCTCGCTATCACTCAATGATGAAACTTCCAATGACCCTCATATCATTGCTAACTATTTTGCCTCATTTTTCAAACAATCCTTCACCTATGACTCATTTGTACCTGACTCCGCCTATTTCAATTATTTACCAAATTTCTCCCTCGGCCCACTTCTCCCTCGTAGCATCCACTCCGATATCATCGAAAATCGTTTAAAATCAGCTCAAAGAATAATTCACTCCCGGTCCCGATGGCCTTCCCACCATATTTCTAATAAAATGATCCTCCGCCCTCTCTCTTCCTCTCTCAAAAATCTTCTGTTTATCCCTTCTTCAGGGTGAGCTCCCCAAATTTGGAAAACCTCCTATATAACCCCTATACATAAAAAAGGCCATCCTATCGCTAAGCTCTCGTATATACCTAAACTGTTCGAAAGTATCTTGTATGAAATCTTAAGTTTCCAATGCAAGTCTCTAGTCTCCCCCAGACAACACGGCTTCCTCAAAGGTAAGTCCACAACCACCAACCTAGTTGAATTTGTCTCCTTTACCCTGTCAGCATTACAGAACGGTAGTGAAGGCGACGCGATTTCAACTGATTTCAGCAAGGCCTTTGACAAAATCTCACACAATTGAATACTCTTCAAACTATCCACCCTAGGATTTGAACCCATCTTATTAAGGTGGATATCTTCCTACCTGGAAAACGCTATTATAGTGTTCGTTTTAGATCCGCCCTTTCTACCCCCTTCCTAGCCTCTTCCGGAGTTCCTCAGGGTAGCCACTTATGCCCACTGTTCTTCATTCTTACCATCAACGATATCGAAATGGTCATGAAACATTCTTACATCTCACTGTACGCCGACGACAGCAAGATCTTCAAGTCCATTTCTTCAGGTCATGACTCTTCTTTTCTTCAATCCGATCTTAACAGCTTTTCTACTTGGTGCTCGAAAAACTGCCTGGATCTTAACATCTCCAAATGTCAATCAATAACCTTCTCTCGCAAACGCATCAAACTTCCTCCCCGTGTCTACTTTCTTCATAATCAACCCCTTTCCGCCGTCCAGATGATTCGTGATCTTGGTGTACTATGCGACCGGGAACTTAATTTCCTTGCACATATCAATGATATAATGCTCAAGGCCAACTCAGCTCTTGGCTTTGTGAAACGGTGGGCAAAGGAATTTTCCAATCCCAACGTTACCCGATCTCTATACATAACCTTTGTTCGCCCTCTCCTCGAATATGCTTCTCAAGTGTGGTCCCCTCACCATCTCACACACATTATCAGAATCGAGAGCATCCAACGCCGTTTTCTCCGTTTCGCCCTTCGCGGTCTGCCCTGGAACAACCCTCTCATTCTACCTCCCTATCAAGACCGCCTTAAATTGATTAACCTGAACACGCTGGAAGAACGACGAAGGATATCGGACATCCTCTTCATCCATCGTCTCCTCTCAGGCTCCATAGACTGTGTGGCCCTTTACAACTCTATCTTTTTCAATTCGAACCCTTGCAATACACGTAATCCCCGTCTCTTCTATCTATCCACGTCCCGCACTTCCTATGGCTCCAATGAACCTATCTCCCGTATGCTGCGAAGCGTTAACTCGACTAATTGCTTTGACTTTAACCTCAGCACTCCTTCCCAAAAGCTTCGCCTTTTCAACCACCCTCCCTAAATCGTAGAACTACCCCATAGCTTTTTAAGGCAATTGTAAGAACTTCATTCACATGTAACTTGAATTAAGTTTATTAAATGGGGGTAGTGCCCCCACCAAAATTAAATTAAAAATTAATGAACATCTTTCCCGAATTTCTGCCTGATCCGTCACTAATGATTTACTTCTGAACCCAATAAAATTTTAAGTAGGGCTACTATCCAAAAGAAATTGGCCATCCTGCCAGACATTCTTAAGCAATAATAAAATAATTGCTGTTGAACATAGCACCCGTCTGGGTTTTGTTATTGATCGTAACCTCTTAAGCTGTCATATGTGTCATATATGTACAATCAGTTGTTGGTCGGATCTACGGATTTTTAAGTAAATTATCGTTGTCGTCCTATTTTACGCATGTAGAAACAAGAAGTTAGTACTTACGATAATAGACCCTAAAATTACGTGTGCTGTGTCTACAGTGCTTTTGACTCACACTCTTCGCCAGCATTCAACGATGCGGTGCGGTATGTATATGGTCTCCGAAGATATTTCTGAATTTAGGATGCATGCTGCAACAGTATATCAATACAAGGAACTGCATACTCTTACATACAATTACTTACAATAAATGTCCGTCCTACTTATTTAGCAAACTCCCCTTTAATTGTTCTGTAAGAAATTTGCATATTGTTCCTTTCCGTTCCCAGTATTTGAATCCTTTCCGTTTATGTTGCATTCCAACCGTGCAAACTTTAACAGCGCAGCCTTCTCTCACTTCTCTTTTTCAAAAACCTAACTTTAAAACCATCCCTTTTTTGCCCAGAACCATCTATAATGAATGATCACGCATTGTACAATGTCTTAAAGTCATCAGAATGGTTTTATTTGGGTTGCTTAGTCTACTCCTTAAAAATGCAAGACATACACAAAGTAGAATTCTCAATCACCCCCACGTATTCCAATAGGCTTATTTATGTCGCAAACAACCTGACAGTGATTGATATTCATCAAGAGTATGTTTGTTGCCTTGATGAGATCATATTTAAGCCATATTGATCGATAATATAAGTAGGCTCTTGACTATCAAATCTTATGATGCCGTGTTTATCCGCCTTCTCATTGCATGGAATGCCTTCATGACCTATAATCCAGCAGAGGGATCAGTGATCAATGTCAATCAAAAAACAATAAATGTCGTTGCTTTTAAAACGCAATCAGATCAGCAAGTTAAAAAAACCTTTACGATTATTATCCACTTAACTAACTATACATACTTTGTATAAAGCTTTAGATTTACGGTCTAATAAATTTCCAGCATTTATCGGTATCACCACTTCTTACGTATCAATTTAGCCAGCCTTAATAGAGTATAATTTCCACTTAAATCGCATGTTATACAAGGTACCTAATAATGTTAAAACCCTTAATTCCCTACAATTTCTCTGATTGTGCTACTAAGAAAGTGGTTTTTTGTATGGCATAGTTATCTTATCTTATTTCCCACTAGACATTATTAATGCGTTTATTTTTGCAGTCTTCAGAAAATCATTGATTTAGTTTTTTTTTTCCTTAATTCTTTTTAAATTCCTCGAACCGGATTGGACTTTTAAAATATTAATCTTCCTCTCAATGATTAATGTTTGGTTTTTAACTTTAATATATTTATTTATTCTGAACGCTATTTCCGTCGTATTTTTTTTAATTCCATCAACTTTCCTAGTACTTGTGACTAACTCAATCTAGCAAAAAGACTTGAGTTTGGTTTAATTATCTTAATTAATTAAAATAGCCTTATTGGCTCAATGCTCCGTACTATACTCTAAGTAGGGCTGCACGTTCTTAAAACTATTTCTTTCTGACTATTTTATTTATTAACTAAATTGACATCATTTTATTTGTTGATATATAAGTATTGCGCATTTTTTGTCGGGGGTTGTTTTCCAATAGCCAAAAACAATTTAAAACTGCAACCGTTATTGAAATAAATTTTTGGTACATATTGCTCATTCAGTCTGCAGGCATAATTCGATAATATTCGACAGTAACGAGCATATTCGACATATTCTGTTGTTTTTATTCCAGGAAAACTAGAATAGAAGCTCCTGAAGTCTACCGTCGAAAGAAATAGCACTGTTATGGTAAAGCAAGTCGTAAGCGAATTCAAAGTAAGTCATAAAACCATCCATCTAATAGAAACGAGAAAAGTCATAAAGTTAGGAAAATTAGTAGCACGCCATTTATCGCAAAATAATCTTCAGCAAAGGATCGAAGCTTGCGCTGCGCTTCTGTCACGTCACAATCAATAACCGGACTCTTACCGTAGATGAGAAATGCGTTCTTTTCAATAACGTTAAAAGTCGCAACAAATCGCTTAGTTCAGAATACCAATCAGAACAACATCCCAGAGACTTCACCCGATATCGCTCCAAAGTCTGTTCAGTTTTGATTATAGTTTCTCCTCCACTCTCTGTCAATACAAATGGGATAGTGTTCAAGCCTCTATGCCATAGAATAGGCATAGTTCTCAGGCTCGTCTAAACCGCTCCTGCTTCAGTGCTCTCAAACGCTGTGTCGCTGTGTCCGTTCAATCACATCAATGTCATATATCAAGCCCTTGAGCAAATTTGAAGTACGAGAATTTAGATCGTGTCTCTTATATGCATGTCAGTGAGTTGCATACAATTTTTTTTAAAGATGATGCTAAAAACATCACATGATCGGCTCATGCAAGCGTACGAGTACTATGGCAAAAGGCGATATATCTTGTACTCATGGAATCACTCTCTGCTTTGTTTATCGTATTATTAAAGTATTGGAGACTACTGGTGGAGTACGTGATCCTCAAAGATCTGGCCATCCATGCTTTGTGAGGTTTCCGGAGGTCATCAAGGCCGTGCAGGCTCGAATTAGACGCAGACATTTTGCAAAAATCCATGCCCCGCATCATTAAAGAAGAGTCGAGATTAAGTGCCTACTAAGACACACTAAACACCTGCTACAGTCGCATTGAAACAAAAAACAGAAAGATGTTTACAGACAAATTCTGTTCGCTGATGAGAAAATGTTTAAGAAACTTTTAATAAACAGAATATTCCCGTGCATGCTCGGACCTTAACAGAAACTTCAGATCTTATTTCAAGGATTGAAAGAGATCACCATTCTGCAAATGTAATGGTAACCATTGTTTTAGGGGATGTCGTTAAGTCTTTAAGCCGAGGCCTTGTTAGCAAACAAGCACAGGATATTCCAACAAGATTTTGTTTCATCCCAAAAGACGAAAAACACTCAAGAATGGCTTAAAAAATATTTACTCAACTTCACATTACCGGAATGACCAGCTGGTTATCCGGACCTCAGACCTTTCGATTACAAACTGTGGTCCGTTTTAGAGGGAATGGTTTGCTCTACTCATCACCGAAATGTTGAGTGTTTGAAGCGCGCCCTTGTAAGCGCTATCGACAACTTTCCAATGAATGGGGTCAATAAAGCGATAATTGACCAATGCTAGAGATATGATAAATAAAATATATATGGTAAACATGTGCGCTTTCGTTTGCATCAATATTTATGACGGAACAATTGGATCTAATAGGCTTTTTTAATACCACTTTTTCGAGGCTAAATAATTTAAGAATATTTGTTGAGAAGTTTGGTGCATTTTTGGCAGATTCAGTGCACTATATTACTTTATAGATCATAGATGTGAGAGTGTCGTTTTCAAAGCAGCAAACGAAGGTGTCTGAGAGAATCAAGTGGTATAAGCTGGATAAAGGAAAAGGCGAAGCTTTTATTACCATCATGGAAAACTACCTCTCTTCCATTATCGATGAGGTCGGTAATGAGGAGTGCAGAGCACAAGACATGTGGGATTCCCTACAACAATCTGGCCTGGAGAAAGCCAAATCACTGCTCGGAACATCTAAAGGCCCCTGCCAACACGCAAAAGAAACCTGGTGGTGGACAGACGAAGCCAAAGCAGTGATACACGAAAAGAAAATGGCTTTCCAAGCTTGGTCAAAGTGCTCTTCTACTAATAGAGAGGAAAAAGCTCGCCGTGAAAAGGTATATAGATGTTGCAAAGGTATCGCGAAGAAAAAATGCGCCGAATTCAAAGCGAAAAGCATGGAAGGCCTCTATCAGGAGTTGGAAGAAATATCGTCTTCCGCGTCTGACAGGAACCAGGCTACCCAGGAGCTTCGACAAAACAATTTGAACAAAGGAGCAAGTATCTTTAAGATAGCCGCACAGAGAAGAAGAAATGCTCAGGAGATTCGTTTCCCAAAGTTTATTAACAATGCTGAAGGCCAACTCCTTGTGGAAGACGAAAAAATTCTCCACAGATGGCGACAGTATTGCGAGGAACTTCTGAACGAACAGTTTCCCCGAGTGTACTTTCCAAGAGCCGCCCCGAATCATGCCGAAATACCCGACATCACAGTCGAAGAAGTTCGGTACGCGGTTAAAAACTCCAAGAAAAGAAAAGCTGTTGGGCCGGACGGGATACCCTCTGAGTTCTGGAAAAAGATGGGAGACATCGGGTCTAGATGGCTCATGGTTCTTATCTCCAAACTTATGAGAGGCGACACTATGCCTAATCAATGGAGGGAAAGCTATCTTCTTCCATTGCACAAAGGAAAGGGTGATACGCGAAATTGTGATAACTACCGTTCTGTCAAGCTGATGTCGCACACCATGAAGATCGTTGAACGGGTATTAGATAGCCGACTGCGGAAAATAATACGACTATCTGATGACCAGTGCGGGTTTGTCTCGGGTAAATCAACAACAGATGCAATCCAAAGTATAAGGATCATGATGGAAAAGCATCGCGATTCTTCAAAGGACTTGCATATGGTGTTGGTTGATTTCGAGAAGGCCTTTGACCGGCAACCAAGAGATCTTTTATGGGTAGCGCTAAGACAAAAAGGAGTTCCAGAAACCTACGTGCGAGTGATTATGGACATGTACGAGAGAGCAACGACAAGAGTAAGATGCACCGCAGGAGTCACCGAAGAGTTCGCAATCAAAGTCGGTGTACACCAAGGGAGCGTCCTCAGCCCACTGCTTTTTATAGCAGTCCTTGATTGCTTGCTTGAAGGAAAAGTGACGGACCCCAATGTGCACCAGCTATTCTTTGCTGACGATGGGGCCATTATAAGTGATGATCAGGCGTCCCTACAACGAGCACTTGATGTGTGGGTGGACATTTTTGAGGGACACGGGTATCGTATTAGTTCAAAGAAGACAGAGTATCTGTGCTGCCCGTTCTCTGACCCTCATCAGCCTATTCCAGACATTTACTTGAATGGAAGAGTGCTTCCCAAGTGTGAAAAGTTTAAATATCTGGGATCTATGATTAATAGAGAAGCAACTTGTGATGACGACATCAAACATCGCGTAAGCGTAGGGTGGATGAAGTGGCGGGAAAACTCCGCCATCTTCTGTGATCGAAAATTTCCCCCTAAGCTGAAAGGAAGGCTCTACACTTCAGTTGTACGTCCGGCGCTCACATACGGTTCACAATGCTGGACAATGCACAAAAAGTATGAGAGCAAATTAACGGCAACTGAGATGAAGATGCTTCGCATGACAGCGGGAGTAACAAAGCGTGACAGAATTAGAAGTTCAAAGATCCGAGGAAGCCTCCACGTAAAAGAAACCATCACAAGAAATATAGAGCGCGACCGACTCAGTTGGTATTGCCATGTTCAAAGGAGAGATCCTTTGAACCCTGTCCAAAAGGCGTTATCAATCAACATTCCAATTTCAACACGCAAAAAAGGCAGGCCGAAAAACAATTGGTGCAAACAAATGCAAAAACACCAGCATTTGATTGGCCTCAGCGATGAAGTAATCCCAAACCGGGAAGCCTGCCGCTACTTTCTGAGGTCAAACCGGCGGACCCCACAAGCGGACCAGTAGGAATGCAGTTAAGTGGGAAGGTTATGGTCCTACACTTCTGACCATAACGACGCCGGGATAAAAAAGGAAAAGAAGAGAAGATGTGAGAGTGTCGTCACTTCGAAAGGCATAGATTGCGTTTGCGAACTACATATAATCAATTTGTTTTTTTTTTTTTATAATTCGTGCAGGTTCAAGAGTGTACCCCTTTTTGGTGTTTGTCCACAACCTGGACGGGGTGCAGATGGTTTGTGTTGAAGATGTTCGTTCACTACTCTCCGGGGGTGGTTGTCCTAGATAGGATTTGAGAGATTCCATTGAAATTGCGTTGGTTGTAGTTCACAGTAACTCTTTTGTTTTCATGTCATTAAGGTGTTGTATTGGAAATGTACACACAGAGTATGAATTTTTGAAGTGATCTTATGCTGCGAGTGTTATGCCTTCATCAGCACTTTCTGATCATCTGTCTGTTGTTGCACAGTTTTTCCGTATAAGAATTGTTCTTGACTATGGATGGACTTTAACTACAGACCTTTGGCTCAACAGTCGGTGATGATTACCATTGCACAACGACCACCCCTTCAATGAGTTTTAAGACATAGAACAATTTAATTTTTGAAAAAAAAAAAATTAGGTAAGCAAAGAATGGCACTGAAACTCTAATTGTACCTAGACTCAACCATAGTCATGTGGCTTTTAGCTTTTTTTATAAATAAACCTCAAAAGTTACTTGAGGGGAGAATAGTATTACTTAGGAGGCGCCAAATAACAACGAATTTTTGTGAAGGGGTAAAATACAACTGATTTTTACTATGGAATTAGGGTCTATGTTACTCCATTTAGGCAGGAGGGACCTAATTTTAGAAAAAAAAAATAGTTAAAATAAGAAAAGAAAAATCAACGGTAGCATTGACATTAAACATCTTTACTTATTTTGAAAGCCAGAAATCTATTTTGTTACCTTGTTTTTAAATCAAAGACAGCAAGTCTTTTAGCGTAACCCAGAATGCACCGTGAGGAGGTATACTTTTTGTAACTTTGGTCTAGGTTAGGTTAGGTAAGGCTAGGTGGCTTCTCTCCGTAAAAAAGCGGTGGAGATCACTTTACACCAAGATCGGTCAATTGTGCTACCATTTGAGTCGGTTTGGTTATCGTTACTCTTGGAACCATTTTGAGTGCAGAATAAAATTCGATATTTTGTAGATCCCCGTTTTTGAGGAGGCTAGGGCAGGGCAATTACATAGCAGACATGATGGAGATTCTTCCTTTTCCTCATCATGACACCTACTGCAATAGTTGTTATATGTAAGCTCAAGTCTTGCGGCATGTTTTCTTAAAGCACAATGTCCTGCTAGGCTTCCGATTAGGCTGCTTATAATCTGCCTGTGTATTTTTAGCAGGCTTGTGGTTTTACCTACCTGGGCCAGGTTTGTCTCGCATAGTTGCATGTTTCAAGGTCACTCCATCTCTCATTTGCCTGTTGCTGTGCATTTTTCGAGATGCTATATTTTTGCGCTTTTGGTGGATTTCCCCTTTAACAGTCGAGAGATATTTCCTCTATTGCTACAGCCTCACGAATTGCGGTGAGTTCCGCTTGGAACATGCTACACTGATTCGGTAGATGGCCGATGGTGGACAGACACCGACACCCACACCATTGCCATTGCCTACCCCATTGGCGGGATTAAGTAGTCCGCGACTTCACTTAGATCATTGCTTTGGTGTAGAATACCAGCGTGCCCTATTTCAGAGAACTTCCAGTGAGCCGATTCCCTAAGTCGCAGCGCCGATTTCTTTGCCTTTTAACTGCCAAAGAGAAATAAAGCATCGTTTCGAGGGCTGCAGTGAGGGTTGTTCACCGTGCCCCTGCTATAGCGATGCACGTCATCTTTTGAACTCTACTTAGAAGTTTGAAATAGTTAGATCTGCGCAGTGCCGGCCACCAGACTAGGCAGCCATACATTAGTATATATCGAACAACCGCGGTATACAGCCAGTGTGTGATATGGGGTTTGATACATCATCTGATGCCAAAGCTTTTTTGCAGATCTATACCGTAGTTATTGCTTTTTTGATCCGTTCATCCGCATTCAATATCCAGTTGAGCTTCGTGTCGAGTATTACGCCAAGGCATTTGGTGCGGTCTGCGAATCTAAGGTAAGTACAATACCATTAAGTTTTTGTGGAGTGGTTTGAGAAATCTGCTGTTTTCTTGTGAATAAGATTAGCTCTGCTTTGGAGGGATTTATTCCAAACCCGCAGTTCTTTGCCCAATTGGCCAGTTTGCCTAGGCCTGTTTCCATCAAATCGCTGATTGTTGGGGTTTGTTTCCCGCTGATTGCTAGAACAATATCGTCTGCATACTCAATGAACTTGCACATGCTGTCGTCCAGGGATAGGAGTACTTCGTTTACAACTAGCACCCACAATTGCGGCGATAGTAGTCCTCCTTGTGGTGTGCCACTTTTTACTGCCCTTTTTGTGTGGTAGCAGCCGAATTTAAAATGAATCAACCTGTTTGAAAGCATGTTTGATCCAAAATATTATATTAGCATTAACCTCTAGTTTGCTTAATGCATTGGTGATGGCTAGTGGTTTTATGTTGTTGAAAGCTCCTTCAATACCGAGGAAGGCAATGATGGTGAATTCTTTGTTGAAAAGTGATTTTTCAACGGTTCCAACTGTCGTGTGTAGAGCTGTGCCTACTTCAGGATATGTATTTGTTATTTAGATAACTGTTTACGAGGGTGGTCCGATAAGAAATTAGCCTACAAAAGAAAAACAAAAATTTTGGAGAAATGGCGATTTATTTTTCAATATAGTCTCCTTTTAGCTCGATACACTTGACTCAGCGATGCTCCTTTTAACCCCTCTTTAAAATACGTTTTCTCGAGGCCTGCAAAGTAGACCTCTGTGGCGGCGATGACCTCCTCATTCGACTGAAATTTCTGCCCGGCGAGTGACTTTTTCAAGTTTGGAAACAAAAAGAAGTCGCACGGGGCCAAATCTGGAGAATACGGTGGATGGGGCAGCAGTTCGTAGCCCAATTCGACCAATTTGGCCGTGGCGAGGGCGGAGGTGTGAGCAGGTGCGTTATCATGCTGGAAGAGCACTTTTTTCTTCGCCACGTGGGCCGATTTTTCTTCAATTCGGCGTCGAATCGGCCCAATAGTTTGGCATAGTACAGCCCTGTGACCGTTTTGCCCTTCTCCAGGTAGTCGATGTGGATCACACCTTGTGAATCCCAGAAAACGGTGGCCGTCACCTTTCCGGCCGATGGGACAGTCTTCGCCTTCTTCGGAGCACATTCGCCGGGTGAAGTCTACTGTTTCGACTGTTCCTTGGTCTCTGGTGTGTACCAGTGGATCCATGTTTCGTCGACTGTCACGAAACGACGCAGAAACTCGCGCATCTTCAATCGGCGGTCTGCCAATACCACGTTGAAACTCGTTGAACCAATTTTTGATGGTCGCCATCGAAGGAGAAGGGTCACCGTACACAGCATCCAAACGCTCTTTGATTTCGCTACGCGATTTCCCTTCCAAAAACAAGAATCGAATCACCGACCGATATTGCTTTTTTTCCATTTTTCCAAAATCCGCGGACGCTCCCGCTTCTACACCCGGTCAAAACAAAACTTCGAGTCCGATCCAGCTGAAATTTCGACAGTAGCCGTCTACTAGAATGTACTACACGATAGTAAGTTGCTCTTGCGATACTGGCGCCATCTGGCGGTGAGGCTAAGTACTTATCTACTTAGTACTTAACTACTGCTGTTGACTCTGCCTACCCTAGACGGAGCAAAGAAGATCCGTGAGCGGGACTGGTCCCCGAAAAGGGAGTTTAAATACTTATAACCCGAGAAGCAGTTCACCTAACCTACTTTTGCTTCTTTCAAAAACCTATTTTTATAAGAGTTAATTCAAATTCCTTTATTAAAATCAAAGCAAAACCAAGCAAATACCCAAATAAAAACAGTGTAAAAAAAGTAGGTCTGGCCTTTTTCAATCTTCTCAAGATCTTCCAGTTCCAGATTTGGTTTTCGAATTTGATGAAAAAGTGATAGAAGCTAGAAACACTATGAGCCAATTTACTCCATGGTCTCGCAATTTTGAAAAAATCAATATAAACTGAGTTTTGAGATTGAAATTAGTTTCCTTTAAAAACCACTCATAGGTATTACTTGATTTAAAAAAAACGATAGAACAGTCTTCTGGTTTTAGGGAAAAGTATAAAACTTTATTACAAGTATTGCCATTATTTTTAAATTAGAAAACCGCCTCTCAATATTTTTTTTTGGCTTTTAATTTATTTTAACCAAAGTTCTTAAAAAGAAAAAGTTTCTGTTAAGCTATAAAGATTTAACACTCGCCACGAAAACCGATGTAATCGAGCCATTTCACTGACAGCTGTCAACGAGCAGCAACAACAGAGCATTTTTTTATCATTGCGTCCTTGAAATTCACACCGCAAGTAGCACCCAGTAGCACCGAGTAGCACTACAGACGCAACAACAGAACCAGAATAATACTAAATACAAAGTACGTCTCGCAAACAAACCACACCAGCGCTACACTTTTTCAGTCGAGTTTACACTTTGATTGCGCAACTCACTGCACTCATTTCGGGAGAACGAAAAACATGGTAAAGTACTCGAATTCCTTATTATAATCCCGCGAATAAGGGTATTTTTAAGTATTTTTTATCTTCTAATGGTTTTGAAGCCTACTACTGGGCGTGTGAATTTTAACTGACATTTCCACCGTCTACACTTTTCAGCTTTACAATCTTCTAACACGCACCCTGATCCCGGCCGCTTGCGGTAATGGCACCAGGTTGACGGCGATACGTGCTATGTCGACACCGTCGGTGATCGATACTGTCCTGGCTACGGAGAGCTCTACCGCCGGTTTGGTGATTATCAACCGACCGAAGGCGTTGAATTCCATCAATCTGGAGATGGTTCGCAAGATCTATAGGCATTTGAAGAAGTGCGAGAAATCGAAAGTGTTGGTGATCATCAAGGGGACGGGTGATAAGAGTTTTTGTGCCGGCGGTGATGTCCGGGCTATCGTCGAGTCGGGACCATCGATCGAATCGAAGAGTTTCTTCAGAGAGGAGTACACCTTGAATCACTTGATAGGAAACTATAGGATTCCATACATCTCTTTTATGGATGGCATAACGATGGGGGGAGGTGTAGGATTGTCGGTCCATGGAACGTATCGTGTCGCTACAGAGCGTACGCTGTTTGCTATGCCCGAGACGGCTATTGGACTGTTTCCCGATGTTGGTGGATCGTATTTTCTCCCACGTCTGACTGGGAAACTTGGCATGTACCTGGGTTTGACTGGATTCCGTTTGAAGGCACAGGACGTTGTGAGTGCCGGAATTGCCACACATTTCACGCCGAGCGATAAATTGAACGATCTGCAGGGTGCACTACTAAGTTGCCACGATCCTGATGATATTCCCGGAATCTTGGATAGCTTCTCAGAGAAACCGACAAAGGAGTTTGTCTTAACGCCGCACATGGAGACAATCAATAAATGCTTTAAAGGCGCAACGGTAGAGGAGATCTTGAGGAATTTGGCACGCGACGGCGGCGAATGGGCACTGAACACTCTCGAGGTATGATGTACGCTATCCCGATGCCTTCACATGTAATAATTTCTCTTTCTCTTTAGATCCTGAGGAAGATGTCTCCGTTGTCACTAAAAGTCACCCATCGACAGCTCGAGCACGGGGCCAACCTGTCTCTGACTCAATGCCTCATCATGGAATACCGCATGGTTGTTCGCTTCTTAGAAGACAGTGACTTTAAGGAGGGCGTTCGTGCCTTACTCATCGACAAGGACCAAAAGGCCAAATGGAATCCGAAAACCGTCGAAGCTGTGACTGAAGAGCAGGTGGCACGGTTCTTTGCCAACCTATCCGATATCGAAGAGTTGAAATTGTAAATGTTACTTCTACACATTCGCCATCCCGTCGTGGCTGTTTTATTTTTGATTTATCCCATTAACATATACTTCGCGTGCCTTCCTCTGCTTAACTGCATTTACTAGTTGCTAAGCCAAACTTCTTGTTTTACATAAACTTAGTTTTAATTTAAGTTCTGTTGAACCGTTCTTTTCCGCTAACATTCCTCTCGATCGCTGCAAGTGGTTTTGTATTTTTTGCTCTTAACATATATCCCTCTTAACTAATCCCAATTCCTAAATGCTTGGAACGCTTGTATCCTATGCTTCGATGATACTCATTGCGATTTTCTTATTTTCCAGAGGAGCATCATAAAGTAGGCGATAGATTGTGGCCTTGACAACCGATTCTTCTTTGCACGCGCATTGTCTTGAGCGTTCGCTTTCATGAAAGCGAATCGAAAGAATAAGTCGAAAATGTAGCCTTGACATATACTACGTATTTGCATGTTAGGAGATAGATTTAAAGCAAATTTTGCATTTCGATACATAAACACATTTCAGCAGGTAAATTTAGAATTAAGTACAAGTGAATAGGCTGCGAGTGATTTCTATTGAAGTCATAATTTGTTATGAGAATCTAACTGAAATTTATATTTTTTACGCCGAATAAAAGCATTTTATTGTAAAGTTTGTTCAATTTATCGGCGAGCAGATTAGCGCCACGGCTCGCGTTGAGATAAACGACCGGATCGTGGAAGAGCGCGCGAGGAGGAAGGGCGAAACACTTTCACACCGTTTGTCTGTGGGACATTTCCAACTGATTAGGAATGCCTGATAGCGCAGTGTTTATGCCGGTTTTTCGGTGAGTATCAGCTGGGTAAAACGTGTACTTTGGCTCCTTGAGCACCTTTCGACTGTTGCTGTTTGATCAGTTGTGCTGAATGGGTGTTTGCTTATGGGGAGACGTCATGATTACCATGCACCTTTGCTTATGGTGGTGCACGAACATCTGCCTTTTATCACATAGTCCTTGCACTAGCGTGTGATATCAACAAACCCGGAGCAGCCTTTAAGGGAGCTACATATCAACATGTTTGCATAAAGTGTTCTCACGACAGTCGGTCGTTTGCAACCTGCTACCGTATCGAATATTCAAAACGAGTAATTCACGTTAGTAGTCTAATAACAACCTTAATTGATAGTCGGCCGTCATGGTGCGACCGTGTCAGTCGCCAAACCCGTGCTCGGAAATATAAATTCTCATTTTACGCCTGTTTCCTCTCGTTAGTGCCAACAATGATATGTTCACTGGGAAAAAACGTGATATTATGCATGTTGTCAGGCCATTCTGTTTATTTTAAGATCTTTCTAACAGCATGTGTATTAACCGTTTTTATCTGATGCAGCTGTCGACAGTATTACTGGCGCTAAACGGAGCTATTATCGAGAGTTTACAAGCAATTAACAGTTTAAGTAAAATTTTATTCGTGAGAATTGCCAGGGAAATCTGCTCATCCATTAGCTGCGCTTTAATGAGCTTGATTATCAACTTATCGCTGAGTGATTTGTTGGTAAACAATGTGGATGTTGTGTTTGTCGTATTGTGTGTTGCAGTGCTCGTTGAATTTTGATAGAAACGGAAACAAATAAAAGCGATTTCCTGCATTTATTATCCACTACTAGTTTGTGTACCATAATTATTTCGTTTCGTTGCATAAGCACTCGGTGCTGTAGCAACTTCACTAACCCGCGGTATGGTAATGTGATCAAATTGAAATTTTACAATCTTTTAATCTATTTAGTCCCCTTTAAAAGGAGTTGTTCAATTCGGTTCCGAACTAGCCTTCAGTTTAGCCAGCGATTCGCGTTGAACCTCTTCTAAGGATTTGAATCGATGTCTCCGGAATGAACAGCTTGTCCGCTGTCCCTATCAACCGTCGACAACTATCACCCTCCCCTTCTTCTCTCGTCCTTTCACAACTCCCCTATACAGAACTCTCCCCCCACTGTTCGAATGTCTCACGATTTCCACAAAGCCAACTTCCGTCAAATCAATACGAGTAAATATCTCAATAGCGCTCCTTTTAATTTCAACAACCTTACCGTAAATAATGCCATATCTATTCCTACAAAGAAATATTTAATTCTATCTCCCTTTACGTAACCTTTTCCCGACATAAAACCTCCTCCAGCTCCGCACCTTGGTATAATCGCAGACTCCGTTCTTTGAGAAACAAACGGAACAAGCTCTGGACAACTTTCCTTCGTACTCAATAATCCCAAGTCCTTCATTCAGTTTGTTAATTACAAAAGAAAATCTGATAGCTACCCAAACACTCTCTCTCCTTCAATAACGAAACTTCCAATGATCCTCAAAAGATCGCCAACCTTTTTGCTATCTTCTTCAACCAATTTTTCATCCATGATTCCTTTGTATCCGATCCTACTTATGTTAACTATTTACCAAACTTCTCCTTTGGGCCATTTCTCCCTCGTAGTGTCTACCCCGATATCATCGAAGAAAGATTAAAGCAACTTAATGATGAATTCACCCCTGGCCCCGACGGCCACCCTGCTATATTTTTAAAAAAATGTTCCTCCTCCCTTTCTCTACCTCTCTCAAAAATCTTCAACCTATCCCTTTCTCAAGGTGAATTTCCCCGGATATGGAAAACCTCTTTTATAACACCTATACACAAAAGGAGTCCGAAGAATGACATTAACAACTGCCAAACTGTCTGATATATCCAAAATCTTCGAAAGTACTTTGTATGATAATTTAAGTTTTCAATGCAAGTCTTTAATCTCCCCTAGACAACATGGCTTCCTCAAAGGTAGGTTTACAACCACAAACCTTATTGAATTCGTTTCCTTCACCCTTTCAGCCTTAGAAAATGGCAAGGAAGTCGATGTTATCTCAACTTCAGTTAGGCATTTGATAAAAGTTCACACAGATTAATATTCTTCAAACTGTCTTCCCTTGGCTTTGAACCCATCTTATTAAAGTGGATTTCCTCTAACCTCGAACATCGCCACTACAGCGTTCGCTTTAGATCTGCCCTCTCTAACCCCTTCCTTGCTTTCTCCGGTGTCCCCCAAGACAGTCATTTAGGTCCGCTTCTTTTTATCCTTACCATTAACGATGTTGAAATGGTTATCAAACATTCCCACATCTCTCTATATGCCGACGATGTTAAGTTCTTTAAGATCATTTTCTCAGAACATGACTCTTCCCTTATTCAATCGGACCTCAACAGCTTTTCCACCAGGTGCTCCAAGAACTGCCTCGATCTTAACATTTACTAATGTCAACCTATTACTTTCTCCCGCAAACGTAACAAACATCTTCCCCGCCTCTATTTTCTTCCTAATCAACCCCTTTCTACCGTTAAGGTGATCCGTGATCTTGGTGTATTATGCGACCAGGAACTCAATTTCCTTGCACATATCAGCGATATAATTCTTAAGGCCGATTCTGCACCCGGCTTCGTGAAACGATGATTTAAAGAGTTTTCCAATACCTAAGCTACTCGGTCTCTCTACATAACCTTTGTTCGCCCTATTCTCGAATACGCCTCTTAAGTGTGGTCTCCTTACTATCATTCACACATTTCCTAAATCGAGAGTATCCAACGTCGTTTTCTCCGTTTTGCTCTTCGTGGCTTACCCTGGGATAATCCTCTGATCCTACCTCCCTATCAAGACCGCCTAAAATTACACGAAATCCACGTCTCTTCGATGTACCCACCTCTCGTACCTCCTATGGCTCCAATGAACCTATCTCCCATATGCTGCGCAATGTTAATGCGAAAAACTGTTTCGACTTTAACATCAGCACTCCTTGTCTAAAACTCCATCTCAATCGCCCTCTTTATTAGTTTCCTAGATTGTAAGTTAAATTAAGTATGTAGCTTGAATTAAGCACAATAAAATGGGGGTATAGCCCCCACCAAAATCAAAATAAAATCAAAACAGCCAAAATATCGTGGCTGTGGACGAATTATATTAAGAAATCATCTCTTTATGACCTTATCCAATGAAGTCGAGTGTTTTTTGAAACCAAATGAGTTGAAAAGAGACTGCGGGGTCAACAGCCATTACCATCACCAAGGTCTCTAATGGTCAATCGACGATTTTCGTTTTCAAAATCACTGATTTGCTTGACGTCCTGGCTACCAGTTTATGGTTTTCCAACACTTTCTCTGCCTTCTTGGAATGGTTGGTACCACTTGGATAAGCTTGGATACTAAGACCTTTGCTACATTCCCAACATTCCTGAAGCACAAATTTCATTCCGAAGTCAAAGTTGAATGAGAGTCTTTAAGGACATTGTAAAAATCACTAAATTCACTTTTAGTTGTTCACAAAACACTAGCGCCCTCCCAAAACAGCGCATTCCTACTTATTTCTACCGAAAGTTACAAGACCCTGTTCGAGTACTTAACAAATTCAATTTTTTTTTTTGTAAAAGAGAAAGCTCGCGAGGGAGCCTCGTCCCCGCTCCGTTTCTGTCCGCCGTTTTCAACTGACAGATAACCATAGAATCCGTTACCTACCTACATTCGGTATTCTATGGGCCGGAACCTTCAGTCTGTTGTCAACCGCTATGAGAGTTTCTCAAAATTGCCTCAATGGTTCGCTGAGAAACACCAGCCGTCACACCCTAGATGACCTACGCCTAAATGGTGGCAGGTCTGAGACAGACGATACAAAAACAAATGGCTGTCCCCAAAGCTTCAGTATCTTTTTCTAAAGTACCGGAGGCCGAGGTGGACCTGCTTCTATTCCCTTCTGCTGGACCTAGCGCTATTACAATCGCAATGTTTACGCTGGTAGAGGTACCTTAAAGACCTTAAAGACCCTGCCGATGAATGTGAATTCACTGATTAGGATTTTCAATCTGTTTCATCACGAAACCCTAATATACTTTTGGTTAGCGAAACAAAGCTAAGCCAGAAGCACAAAATTCGACACAGTTCTTATAAAGTAATTCGAACAGACTGACCCAACGCCACACGATGCGAGGGAGTCTTGATTAAAAATAATTTTAAGAATAAAATCATTTATAGGAGTGGAGTGCTAGAGATCTGCGTTGCGTGAATTCCTCTCCGAAATGGAAAGAGCAGCAGCTTGTGCACCTGAAGTGCAATATGTACCTGAACTTAATATTTTCATTGCAGAGCTCGAGACACTTTTTCGATCTCTGCGCTTAAATTTGGTCGAAAACTAGCCGGCAATTTAAGCGCCAAACGTAGTGAGTGGGAAAACAACACGTCCAGCACTAGGGAGAGCCTGCTAAGCCATTGGTGGGTTCGGCAGAGTATAGAGTACAGGGTCAAGTTACTCGTAATAGATCATCCGTCATATCCTAGGAGCAGCTCCTAGACTAATAGAGCAGCTCCATGTCAGACTAACTGACACGGACGAATGGTCTACTGTTTACGAACATTCGTATACGACAGTGGCCTTTAAGGACTTAGTGCCGTGTATCAGACGAATTCACGGAAATGGCAGAGTATGTCCAAACGCGCCCCTACGATTATAGTAGGGCGCGTTGGCCAGCGCTCACTTCGAGCGCCTCCTTTCGGTACGATATCACGCCAACGGCTTCACGATATCACGAACATGTATCGAAATGCGACAATCGACGCACTTCACAGACAGAAAAATAGAATCCTGTCAAGACTCAGACTCTTGTATACAGGCGGCTTACTTATAGACAAAACAGTGAGGCCAGGACAATGAAGTCGCTGGTTAAAAATTTCCAAGGAAAATCAAGGATTATTACAGAATATTTGTAAGTTTGCATTGGAAAAACAGAACTTAGAATCTGAAGCTTTCGAGAACGTCAAAAAACGAATGCCTTTTACGAACCTTTTACGATTTTTTCATGATCGAAAATCTTCGAGGGAAGGTGGCGACAGTGAGGGCTGTCTTTCAGGAAGTCTATATACCACGTCTACCTTAAAAATGATATCGATCATTGGCGATCAGAGAATTTTAGCTTTACCAGGTTCCATGATGATTTCATAGCAAATAATGTAGTCAACAATGAAGAGGTAAACACCCTGTTCACTTCGACGGGCGATTTCCTGTTCACACTAACCTGTTCTACAATGCACTGAATAATGTATATTATCCAGTGCAATGGAAGACATCGGTGGTGCAACGAATTCCCAAGCGGGGTAAAGACACCTCTAACCCAGCAAATCTCCAGTCGATAAGTCTCTTTCCAAATATTAGCAAGGTCTTCGAGAAGGTGGCCTATAGACCCCTGTCGAAATGGGTTAAGGATTGTAAAATCAATCCAGATAACCAATTCGGTTTCAGAGTGGGGCATGACACTATTCATGCCGCGTCGAAACTCGAGTTGGATATCCAATGGAACGAGTGCATAAACTAATGCACGGGGGCCTGTTTGATTGACTTGGAAAAGGCTTTCTACACCGTATGGTTAGAAGGTCTTTATTACAAGCTCAATCGGCTGGGCATAAGTAAACCACTTTTATATATGATTGTTGACATGTTAACCGGTAGAAAGTTCGTTGTGAAAATTGCCAACGTGGCAAAATTTAATATTAACAACGGACTGCAACTGGGTACGATAACTCAGCTATCCTCTTCAGCATTTACTTCAGTGATCTGATAGCTTCTTTCGCGGACGATTTAAGTGCGTTTAGATCAGGTCCAACCATCGACGTCATTGTGATTCTCTTGCAACGTGAGCAATCAGCAGTATTGTGATGTTTAAAGGTTGAAAATCTACCGAGAATGTTAACCGAGAAGCAAAAAGAAAAAAAAAACGACATGACATGAATCGAGGGTGAATCTCGAGAAGTTCGAAACAAACCAAAAAATGTTTCTTTTGTGTTTCGTGATCATGGACGAGACTGGATCCATCATTTCGATCCTGAAACCAGACAACAAGGGATGTCTTTGCAGCGAGCCTTCTCATCGACACCAAAGTGTCAAGTTCGACGAGAAAGGTTATGGAATCCGTTTATAATAAGAAAATTACGGGAGGTCATTAAAGAAAAAAGACGGGGCAAACTGCAAGCTAAAGTGCTGTTTTACAAGCTGATAAGCTGTAGTTGCGATGGCTGTCATCCAAGAAGCGGGCTCGAACACCCGCCATATTCGCCAGATTTTTTTTTAAATGGTTCGTGCTGGTTCAAGAGTGTACGCTCTTGTGGTGTTTGTCACACAACCTAGACGGGGTGCAGATATTTAGTGTCGAAGATGTTCGTTTACTACTCTTCGGGGGTGGTTGTCCTAGATACGATTTTTTTTAGAGATTCGATTGAATTTGTGGCGTTGGTTGTAGTTCACAGTAACTTTTTTGTTTCCATGTCATTAAGGTGTTATATTGGAAGTGCACACACAAAGTATGAATTTTGAAAAATTACACTCAAAATAAATACAGCGAGTGTTATGCCTTCGTCGTTGATCATCTCTAATTCACAACTAATGTTGTTACACAGTTTTTCCGTATAGGAATTGTTCTTGACTATGGACAGACTTGAACTACAGACCTTCGGCTCAATAGTCGGTGATGATTACCATTGCACCTACATTACCACCCGTTGTGGTCGATCAGTGACTTCTACCTCCTTCCTTGAGCACATCCGAGGTAATAAACTTGAAGACGATTGCGAAGTTATGGCCGCTTTTGAGCCGTTTTGGAAGGGTTAAGAGAAAGATTTTTTTTCTAGGACAATTGTGGGTTTAGAAAAATAATCGATTAAATGTATTGACTTGTTAAGAGACTGTGTCGAAAAATAAATAATTTTCTTAGCTAAAATCACCGCTTTTTATTTTTATTATCATTACTTTTGGATCATCTCTAGTATTTTCCTATTTGCCTAAATTTCAAAATTTTATTAAAAAGTTCTCGAGCAGGTTCGCCGGGTGAAGTCCACTATTACGACTGTTCTGTCATTTCTGACGGTAGTGATTCATGTTTCGTGCACAGTCAGAACACTTCTCGAGTTGTTCGTAAGCAGTGAGCAAACGCGGCGTTCGATTGAGAAATGTTGGGTTGCGAAGTATTCTCCCGAAAAAGGAATATATCCGCAATGAAGGACTAGGAATCATTGCAGCTGCCGCAGTGGTCGTTATTAGGACTCCCATTCTCATGTGTTCCAATAGACAAGTACTCTGTGAAGCTTGTAATCTATCTGAAAATGTCCCGCTGATTCATCGAGAATAAATTATTTTTCCGTTAATGCCATAGAGTAAGTAAGGTAAGTAAGTAGAGGTTTTTACAGTGAATTTGGGAGCCTTAAATATCAGTACCGGGCTATGTCTGATAATTTCATAAGTTTTCATCAGAGATTGATGGTCCGTAGTGCATCTCTGCGTTCTTGAGCAATACAGGAGTTCAAAGCAGCAGTCAGGTGGCTGTCAGAAAATGTCGATGCTACCAGAAGTACCACTAGAAGATGACACTGACTGACATAGTGGAAATAGTGAACTATAGATAGTTTGTTGATCTGCTTATGCTTGTGAAAGAATTCAGAAATACATGTGTCTCTGTGGTCCTGAACATGGATAAAATATCCTAAGCCGACTAGATTTCGTATTTTTTGAATGAAGAGGTTTTTACTACAGGAAGTACGGATGCACCTCTGGTTACAACACTGGTGGTTGCCACAAGTGTAGATGGTGTACAAGTGAAAATCTAGTTTGACTTTTTTCCAAATTTGAGGGAAATATAAATAGGGTTGTCAGAGATTGGATAGTGAGATCCATATGTTTAAGAAGAAAGGCACAACTGTCCACTTTATTCTATCATTCTAAGGCATTAAGAGGTAGCAAGCGATGTGGGTCCACTGGCCTAATGGCCTTATACACAGCCTGGCTTTAATCTACTTTGACATGGTTTTTTGGTTTTGATACATTTGAGTGGCACGATACAAACAATGCCGATTGGCTTTTGTGCATGTCATACTCATTAACTCATCCATTTGAAGAAAATTCAATTTTTATGGAACCCGCCAAGCTGCGACGTGGCTCGTGCACAAACAGTAACCGAAATCTGGCGAATTGATTTATGAAAGACGGATACATTTTATGAAAGCTTTTTTTTTAAACTATAGTAGCGAGCTTCGAGCACCATTTTGCACAACTTCACGGCTCTCTTCAAGCCCTCTATATCGCTCAAATGCTCTTGTTCGATATTACAGAGTCCCCTTAGCTGGCTGAACAAGAAATTCCATTTTTTTTTCGTTCCGAACTCGAACTCCTAACTATCGAGGAAGTAAAGGCAGCAACGGCATGAGAATAAAAACGCCACCTAGTCGATCAAATACCATCGGAATTAATAAAATATGCAGGAAAAAAGTTAACAGAGAAGTTACATGGGCTCACTACAACAATGGAACCATCTCCGAGGAATTTAAGAACGCGGTCATCATTCCGAGCACTTAATGGAGCAGCAAAAGTTCTACATAGTGTCTGACTTGGCAGAGATGTCAAGCCATGGCACTATATATTTCGTCGCCATAGATACTATTATATGCGCTTTCAAAGGTGGTGTTCGTCGACCTGAAGCTCGTGACCTTCGCCAAAATCTGCAGTAGCGTGAACATTGTGCGTCGTTTTTTCTGGCCTGAAATCGCAATCTGCTTCTTAGATGGCGCTACAGTCCGGTGTGAACCTGGGCCTCTACTTCTTTTCCAGTGCCGCACTCTCTCGAAGGGACCAAGGGCATCCTCATACATTTTCGTTGAGATCGAGGCCTTTGCGCTGTAAAGGAGGACCGGGATGATCAGTGTTTTATATGTAACATATAGTGCAACCTTAGTTTTTCGAGAGAGGGCCCTACTTCCCGATTGCCTTTTGAGCCCAAAGAAGTAGCGGTTGGTAAGAGTAATTTTGTGTTTGATCTCAGCGCTGGTGTTGTTGTCGCTGGTCACTAGTAAGCCAAGGTAAACGAAGTCCTTGACCACTTCAAATTTTTAGCCGTCAATTACATTCTGGCCAGGACGTGGTGTTGTGCGTCTTTTTTGGATTACAGCATATGTTTGGTTTTACCCTCGTTCACCGAAAGACCCATTTTAGCCATTTCTGCTTCAGTGCTTTTGAACACTTCATTGATATCTCGCTGTGCTCGCCCTATTACGTCAATGTTATTCGCGTACCCAAGCAGTAGCGCAGACTTGAAATAGATCGAACCTCTTGTGTTGACCAGTGAGTCTCGTATGATCTTTTCAAGCATCATGTTGAAAAAGTCTAAATCCTTTTTTAACATCAAAGATCTCGGTTAATTCGCTACCGACCGTAATGGAGCGCGAATTCTCCATTGTCATCCTGCACAATCGGACGAGTTTGGCAGGGATGTTAAAACTAGGCATGGCTCGGTATAGCTCGTTCCTATGTTTTATATGGGGCTTTAAAATCGACAGTGTGTCGCTTTGGAATTCTTGAATTTTTTCCAAGATCTGCCGCAGTGTCAACATTTGGTCTAGTATGGATTTACGTGGCTTGAAGCGACTCTGATAAGAATCTATCAGGTTATCCACCAAGCCTTTCAGGCGTTCACACAGTACGGCAGAGAAGATCTTGTATGCGATGCTAAGGAGACTTTTTCCTCTATAGTTGACGCAGTTATAGGTTTCTCCTTTCTTATGGACTGGTTAGACAATGCTGAGATTCCATTCGTCGGACCTGCTCTCCTCCGACCATATTTTACAAATGAACTGGTGCATGGGCCCTACCAACTCATCTCCAGCAGCTTTAAATAGTTCAGCAGACAGGCCGTCTGCGACTGCGGCTCTCTTACTTTATATAACTTTCATCTAGGTCAGGTGGACGGAATTCTCTTGTATCTTCGTTGCGAATGGACCATTCTGTCTGACAGCAGAATCAGATCTAACATTGCCGTTATACAGTCAACAGAAGTGTTTTTTTCATATTCTCAGCATCGGCTGTGATTCTACTACTAGTTGTCCGTCTTCATCCCTACAGGCTTCTGCTCTGGTTTGATAGCTCTTGAGAGTTCGTTTTACTTTTTCGTTAGACATGCGAGCGCCATTTCAGTGGTAGCATCGTTCCATCTCCTCGATCTCACGCTTCTCGTGCATTTGTTTCCTTCCTTAAAAGCGTGTGTTCCTCTCTCCTTTTCTGCTTGTAGAGGTCACGAGAGGCTTTCGTCCGTCTATGTAACATCACTTTGTAGCCAGTTTACTTTGCTATACGGGCTTGTTTGCATTGCTCACCAAACCAAGGGTTTCTAGCTGGCGGCAGTTTGAAACCCAGCACATCTAAGGCAGCGTCTCTGACAGCGCGCTGGCAATGCTCCCACTGTTGTTCTGTGGATTGTGCCAGTGCCATCGGACTTTGCGAGAGATTAAGGTGAACTCGATCGGCGAATATCTTAGCGATCTCCCGCAATTGTAGCTTTCCGACGTCAAACTACTGTTGTCTTGCTCGAATCCGTAGCATCCTTGATATCCTTATTCGTACCTTGTCTACAACAAGGTAGTGATCCGAGTCGATGTTGTCTCCTCGGAAGGTTCGTACGTCTAGGATGCTGGAGGAGTGTCTGGCGTCGATCGCAATGTGATCAATCTGGTTGAGGGTCGACCGAACTGGTGACCACCGGGTTCCTTTATGGATGTTGAGATGTGGGAATCGGGTGTTTGGTACAAGGAGGTTACGCCCCGTTAGGAAGTCAATCGGCCTGAGTCTGTTGTCGGATGTGGGGTCATGTTGACTATGTTTTCCTAAGATCGACTCAAATATGTTCTCTTTTCCCAGTTTAGCGTTAAAATCTACTTGAACAATTTTGGTGTCATAACTGGGGCATTGGGCGTGTGTTCGGTCCAGGAGATCATAGAACTCATCCTTGAGTCGGTCATCTTTTTCTTCCGTAGGGGCATGAACCCTATAAGGCTTATATTCCCGTGGATGCTTTTGATGCAGATTGTTATGAAGCGTTCGCTTACATGCCTGAAGCTTAAGACTTTTCGTCGGCGTCTACCTCGAATAACAAATCCGCATCCGAATAGGCGTTGTTTATTTTACTCGTAGCACTTACCGTAATAGATATCGCAGTTCTTGGAGTGTGGTTATATCTGCTTTGTAGCAATCGAGGGTTTTTTCCAGTTGGTTGTCTGCACCGACTTTGTTAAGGGACCGCCTATTCCAGGTGTAGACTCGCAGATAGTTTTTCCGTTTCTCGTGCTTCTCCTCAAAAATGTATATCAACCAGACCTGCTTGCCTTTTATCTACGTAACCTTATATCTGGACTCCAGCAAGATAAGTATACGATTAAAGCAGCCTGATAAATGTTGTTTTCGTAGTAGTTTTACAACTGATAAGAGATTAACAAAATGTGTTTGAATATAACGCATTGTTTCACCTTTGATCTTAGGGCGCAGAAAATTATTATTTTTTTGATTTCGTAGCTGACGGCAAGTCTTCATTCGAAACGCATTTTCAAGGGAAGATTGCACTATTGCATATAAGCACCCATCGTCTTTAATCAAAACAAGTTTCGCTAGATTATACGTTGTGCAAAATTTGTTCTTTACAAAACTCACTCTACAAAATCTCTCTAAATTGAAACTAAGCGTCAAACTTTAACTCTTTCTCCTCCGGTAATTTAGCAAAGAACTCTGCGACGCGTTCATCAGTCACCTCCTGAATAGTCGGTGGGTTCCACTTTGGTTTGTTGTCTTTTTCGATGATCAGAGCCCGAACACCTTCATGAAAATCACTGTTCTCCATGCAGCGACTCCCTATTCGGTATTCCATTTTAAGAGCTTCATCCACGGATGAATGGGCGTCTGTCGTCAGCTGTCTATGGGTGATCTTCAGCGAAAGCGGCGAAATTCGCTTCAAGCCCTAGAAACACAATTCAAATACATTTTTAGGGTGAGTCTTGGGCCTTAGGTACCACTTACCGCCAGGATGTTAAGCGCCCATTCGCTTCCATCGCGCTCAAGGCATTGGAAGATCTCCTCCACAGTACTTTGACCGAAACACTTATTGATCTTTCCCATATACGGACTGAGACTAAACTCTTCCGAGCTCTTCGTGGCGAAGCTGTCTATAATGCTACCAACGTCGTCGGGGTTTTTGCATTCCAATAAGGCCCTCTCCAGATCATTCAATTTAGCGCTTTCACAATAGTGCGTCGCCAGTCCGACTTTGAATAGGTCTTCACCCCGCAGATGGTGTGCAGTCATTCCAAGAAACACACCTAGTTTCCCAGTTAAGCGGGGTAGAAAATATGAACTAGCCACGTCGGGAAACATACCAACGCGTGCCTCGGGCATGGCGAAAACAGTTCGCTCGGTTGCCACACAATATTTCCCATGAATAGCTATCCCGGCTCCTCCCCCCATCGCGATGCCATCGATCAGGGACACATACGGGATTTTAAATCTCGAAATCAAATTGATTGTCGTGTAGACTATTTTAAACATTTCCGTTGCCTGTGGAGCGTCACACTTCGCGAGCGAGTGTATGTCTCCTCCGGCCGAGAAACTCTTATTTCCGGTGCCTTTATTGATGATCATACTTTTTGTGTTCTCGAATTCCCTTATTAGCTTTAGGTACCTTGCCGCCATGGGCTTGGTAATTGCATTTAATACCTTTGGCCGGTTGAATGTGATGACAACTTTGTCAGAGATCTCGTCGATTAATATATGATCGTTCTCGGCGGTAGCTGATGACATTTGGCGAGAGGTTACGAGATGTGTCCTGGTCATCGGGATTCGGAAACGGAATAGTGCTCTGCAAAACTGATAACGCATGGATAGCTAATGGCATATTGGAATGCTTATATTACCATGGTGAATGGCTCGCTGACTTCCGGGGACAAGGAACAGTGCTGGATTCACTCTATTACTTAACATGTAACAGTTTCTTATCAGACGAATGGTGTATCAGTCAGACCAAAATCGAATGTGACTGAATCTGTTCTGCATTTGGTTCCTGACCATGCACAATAATCTCCGCGAAGCACTTGCAACAGAAATAAGTAACATCACAACCAGCCAAAGTCCATGATAGCTGTCAAATTCTGACACTTCAAATGAAAAACGACGGGATCGTTTCTAGTACATTTTCCGATTCATCTATTAACTTGCAATATTTGAATTTAAACGGACGAAGGTAAGTAACGACTTTTTAGGTTTTTAAACACAAATTGAAATTGAGACACTCAACTTCAATTGTTTTGGAGATTTCTAGGCCTTAGCTGTAATCGAAAGGGTTTCCCCACGTAATTCTCACTCGACAAAATTCAAAACTGGCTTGACAACCAATGTAGTATTTTCAAAAAATATATTTCGACGGTAAAAACGTATAACAATAGTAACACTCTTCATGTAAACATTTAAGAATTTTAGTTTTCTTTCGCTAGTTTTGTTTTCTACATATTTACACATATTCATCATCATCCTCTTCCTCCTCTTCATCCTCCTCATCCTCTTCATTTGGCACAAATTCCTCGGACTCATCATTGAATATCGGTTCATCATCACTCTCGGCACTGGAGTCTTGCATCGAAGAGGATGACGGATGGTTAGCATTCGGATCATCCCGTTGTCTACGTGTCCTTAAACGCATTTTGTAATTTCTCCAGTTTTGTTCAAAGTCAGCTAAAAGAAGCAGAAGTCACATAAGACGATCAACACGAACATTTAACACTGCACACGAGCGTGTGGTGAATTCGATTTGAATTAAGAGTGAAAAAAAAATCACAAAAACTAACTCCCGGCATGTGTCACTCGCATTCTCTTTCAACATCGCGTAACGTATGCATCAAGGAAAGAATAGAAAATGTTTAAGAGCGAGAAATGGGAATTTATTGCGAGAAAAAGGGTAGAATACAATGGTAAGTCTGCACAGTTCCCACATCGGTGAACACTCAAGACTCTACCGGCACAGGTGTGAAAGTATCAAATCGATTTCACCATCGTCAACGATTCCACTCGACAATTTTTTTTTTATTTTTTTACAACTAACTTGTCGGAGGATGTTTGTACTGTTGAAAGTGCACGGGATTGCGGCGATAGCAACTGACTCCGAACGGGCAATCGGGCGCACCATCCGGCGCTGGTGGATAATCCGGCCGCCGATAGTCGGGATCACCGGGATGTGCCTCTTCGTGTCTGTGAGCGGGGTTGTGCCTGTTGGAGAGAGAGAAAAAATACAGCCAAGTTGATAATGAACTCTTTACAAAGTAAGCAAGAACACCTTCCTGTATCGAGTGCAACGAATGCCATACTGACAAGTTGGCCGCGCCGTGCTGGATGTCGCTTCTTCCTTCTGAACTTCCTTAGCCGGCTTGATATCCGGCGAGGGCGGTAGAATCTCGCCAACAACTCGAACGCCATCTTCGTTAACATTGTCGAGTCTGTTTCTCGTTGGTGTCGAAAATCCCCTGGAAGTCGACGGAACTGGCTCGAATTCCGTCCCGGGTTCGGCCTTAATTTCAGCTTCCGCCTCATTTTCAACTATTTCACAACTTGTACTCGCCTCCTCGTCGTGATTCGAAACGGGCCTGGTATCACTTGTGGACGCGGTTTGTTGCGTATCCTCTTGTATATCATCACTAGACGTCGAATGTGTTACACAAATATCCAGTTGTCTAAGCGCAGCTTGACTGGTTGAGGCACAAGGAGCGTCATCGTCATTGGTAGACGCGAGCCGTCGTCGTTTCGGACTACTGCTGCATTCGCGATGTGTGGCTAAGAACATCCACGAGGGCGGTTTAGTTTTACTTTGTTGACTTAATATACCTTCGGCTTCGGTGGAATTAATTTCGGCTACATTTCGTACACGAATTGGCGGATCCGTATTCGAAGACGATGACGGTGAGGCAGTGTGGCTTCCTTCGCTATTAACAAGATCTTCCGACGATTGCGAGTCCTCCGGAGTCATTATTTTATTGCTAAGCGGGTTTTTCTTCTCTTTTTATTTTTAATAACAAAAAATAAATAACGGAGTGTCCCCCTTTTTCCTTTTTTTTTAAACACGAACTATGATAAGTCACCGAGACTTTGTTGTGAAAATTTGCGGCGGAATTCAACTGACATAGTTGACAGTTTAACAATGTCGCGGTGATGCCAACTCGATGAAAGGAAACGTCAGAACATTTTTTTTTAAATCAATGGCTTACGCTGAAGAATGACAATTTTTCCTGAAACTAGAACGAAAATAAATAGAAGAAAAAGGAAATTAACAGAAAGAACTTACTAAATATATAGATTCCTGATGAGAACAGTGACTGCAATCAGCATGACAGTTACCATGACAGTAATATTTTTGTTTGGAATAAATATACAAAGAATTTAGAACGAATCAATTGCCACGTTACGAATTCAATTTTGGATTGAAAAAAAAATTTCGATTGAAATTGTGATTTTGAATTTGCGCGCTTACTAATTTTGACTGAAATTCAAGGACGTAAGGTTTATATACAGGGTTTTCCAATAGGGACATAACAATTTTGTATTTTTAATGTACAAACACAATATGTGCCGTGAGAAAAATAAAATAAGTGCAACAAGAAGGTGAACCTAACAAAAAACGCTAGGGACCGCATTAAAAAGTTGACTGAAGGATGGCAGATGTTGCTAAATGAAGAAACTTACATTGGCAACCAATTTTTTGCATTTGGTAGAAATTATTTAACGTTAAACAGACATTTAATAATACTTATAGACACAGTGTGTCTGATGGCACGATTATCACAACCGAAAATGGAGAAGGCGGTCTTAAAGTTACGATCACTGACTCTGGATTTAAGCAATGATTTTTTAACAATTTCCATACGCTGCTTGTCCATAAACTTCACAACGTTAAAAGCGTAAGCCTTGCTTGACGTTTTAACGTTAACCGATCATGAAAAAAATTCAAGAGTTCCTTGGTATTTAACAAAGTTGGTGACTTAATTGAGCAATTATTATTGTGAGTTTTTGCTGACGTTTAGCAATATCTGCGGGAACAGTGCAGTGAAGAAATCAAAAATAAAAATAATAAAACCTGTTTAAGTCATCAACGAAAATGGAAGAACTCGCAAGCCTACAATGGGAAGGACTCCTTCATATTTGGCTGAGCGCTTGACAACGTTGGAAAGTCTGTCGAAAGAATTCGATGACACTGACAGTCAGATTTTAATTAGAACACATCTATTTCAAGAAAGACTACTACGAAGCAGTGCGCAAGGTAACGGATCGCGAAATGATATCAAGCGTCGATTCACACCCAAATCAAAGAATCAGTCAACACTCTAGGATGAGCAGGAATTATTTGGTAAGACAAGTGAGTTAATGGCAATTGCCGGAGCCAAGCAGCAGCGTGCTGTTTCCAAGCAGAAATAGGCATTACCAACCACTAACACGCTTCTAAAACAGCAATCTACAGATGGTCTAAAGAATCATAAGAAAAGGTTCCAATTGCTGATGAACACCCTACAAAAATCATTGGACAATTGTGCACTGGAGGCGGCGAAGGTGTGTACAGAGCATTTCTGCCAAATTAAATCAAGAACAATTCAACAGAACTAGGATGAGATAACGTTTCTCTACAGAAAGATTACCTAACCGTTGAAGAACTCGAGTGCTATTTCCAAATGTAAGAGCGAGTTGAAGAGGTTCTATAAAGCTTGTTTGAAGGTGCGGCTCCAGCCGTCCACAGCAGACGGAGGCATTAGTTGACTCCACGATGAGACTACCAACAATATAACTTCCCAAGTTTGACGGCAGTTATCTCAACTGGACTGTTTTTTATGACCTGTACAATCCATTATCAAAAGGTATTCTTTCTGAGAGTCAAAGCTACTGAAGAGAAAAGAGAAGAGACCTTATCCAGCACTACCAAGCTTCTTTTTTTTTTTTTTTCCGGCGTCAATATGGTCAGAAGAGTAGGACCATAACCTTCCCACTTAACTGCATTCCTACTGGTCCGCTTGTGGGGTCCGGCAGGCTTCCTGGTTTGGGATTACTTCATCGCTGAGGCCAATCAAATGCTGGTGTTTTTGCATTTGTTTGCACCAATCGGTTGAAATTGGAACGTTGATTGATAACGCCTTTTGGACGGGGTTCAAAGGATCTCTCCTTTGAACATGGCAATACCAACTAAGTCGGTCGCGCTCTGTCTTTCTTGTGATGGTTTCTTTTACGTGGAGGCTTCCTCGGATCTTTGAACTTCTAATTCTGTCACGCTTTGTTACTCCCGCTGTCATGCGAAGCATCTTCATGTCAGCTGCCGTTAATTTGCTCTCATGCTTTTTGTGCATTGTCCAGCACTGTACACCGTATGTGAGCGCCGGACGTACAACTGAAGTGTAAAGCCTTCCTTTCAGCTTAAGGGGCACTTTTCGATCACAGAAGATGGCGGAGTTTTCCCGCCACTTCATCCACCCTACGCTTACGCGATGGTTGATGCCGTCATCACAAGTTGCTTCTTTATTAATCATAGATCCCAGATATTTAAACTTTTCACACTTGGGAAGCACTCTTCCATTCAAGTAAATGTCTGGATTAGGCTGATGAGGGTCAGAGAACGGGCAGCACAGATACTCTGTCTTCTTTGAACTAATACGATACCCGTGTCCCTCAAAAATGTCCACCCACACATCAAGTGCTCGTTGTAGGGACGCCTGATCATCACTTATAATCACTTATAAGAATAGCTGGTGCACATTGGGGTCCGTCACTTTTCCTTCAAGCAAGCAATCAAGAACTGCTATAAAAAGCAGTGGGCTGAGGACGCTCCCTTGGTGTACACCGACTTTGATTGCGAACTCTTCGGTGACTCCTGCAGTGCATCTTACTCTTGTCGTTGCTCTCTCGTACATGTCCATAATCACTCGCACGTAGGTTTCTGGAACTCCTTTTTGTCTTAGCGCTACCCATAAAAGATCTCTTGGTTGCCGGTCAAAGGCCTTCTCGAAATCAACCAACACCATATGCAAGTCCTTTGAAGAATCACGATGCTTTTCCATCATGATCCTTATACTTTGGATTGCATCTGTTGTTGATTTACCCGAGACAAACCCGCACTGGTCATCAGATAGTCGTATTATTTTTCGCAGTCGGCTATCTAATACCCGTTCAACGATCTTCATGGTGTGCGACATCAGCTTGACAGAACGGTAGTTATCACAATTTCGCGTATCACCCTTTCCTTTGTGCAATGGAAGAAGATAGCTTTCCCTCCATTGATTAGGCATAGTGTCGCCTCTCATAAGTTTGGAGATAAGAACCATGAGCCATCTAGACCCGATGTCTCCCATCTTTTTCCAGAACTCAGAGGGTATCCCGTCCGGCCCAACAGCTTTTTTCTTGGAGTTTTTAACCGCGTACCGAACTTCTTCGACTGTGATGTCGGATATTTCGGCATGATTCGGGGCGGCTCTTGGAAAGTACACTCGGAGAAACTGTTCGTTCAGAAGTTCCTCGCAATACTGTCGCCATCTGTGGAGAATTTTTTCGTCTTCCACAAGGAGTTGGCCTTCAGCATTGTTAATAAACTTTGGGAAACGAATCTCCTGAGGCTATCTTAAAGATATTTGCTCCTTTGTTCAAATTGCTTTGTCGAAACTCCTGGGTAGCCTGGTTCCTGTCAGACGCGGAAGACGATATTTCTTCCAACTCCTGATAGAGGCCTTCCATGCTTTTCGCTTTGAATTCGGCGCACTTTTTCTTCGCGATACCTTTGCAATATCTATATACCTTTTCACGGCGAGCTTTTTCCTCTCTATTAGTAGAACAGCACTTTGACCAAGCTTGGAAAGCCATTTTCTGTTCGTGTATCACTGCTTTAGCTTCGTCTGTCCACCACCAGGTTTCTTTTGCGTGTTGGCAGGGGCCTTTAGATGTTCCGAGCAGTGATTTGGCTTTCCCCAGGCCAGATTGTTGTAGGGAATCCCACATGTCTTGTGCTCTGCACTCCTCATTACCGACCTCATCGATAATGGAAGGTAGTTTTTCATGTTGGTAATAAGAGCTTCGCCTTTTCCTTTATCCAGCTTATACCATTCTCAGACACCTTCGTTTGCTGCTTTGACTTCTTACTCGCCTCCATAAAAAATTCAGTCAGGAGGAGACGGTGTTGAGGGGCGATCGCGTCTCCCAGGATCACTTTGCAATCTTTAGCTCGTGGCTTCATGAAACTGGATACCAAATGATAGTCTATTTGAGTTTCATTTCCACCGCTGCTATAAGTGATCAGGTGCCGGCTTTGTTTGACGAACATGGTATTTAGCACTATAAGACCGTACGACTTGCACATGTTTAGGAGATCTTCACCTGAAGAGTTCCTGGTGCCGTATCCCATCCCTCCGTGGTAGCCTTCATAGTCTTCGCATGTCTTCCCGACATGTCCGTTTAAATCTCCCCCAACAAACAAAAGCTCTTCCTTTGGGATGATTTTGACAAGCTTGTGGAAATCTAGCCAGAATGCATATTTTTCTTTTTGTTCGCATCCTACTTGAGGGGCATATGCGCTTACGATGTTCCACACCTCACCATGCATCACCAATTTGAGAGCCATCCAACGGTCACTGGACTTTGAAATGGTTAAGACGTTGCCAAGTAGCTCTGCAGCAAGGATGATGGCGATTCCGTTTTTTCCTTGTTCCAATCCATAGTACAACATCTTGTAGGCTTTTGTTTTAACGTCCAAGAAACGTGCCCGATTATCGCCATTTCGTCTCTTGTATGCACAGGATGTCTACTCGCCTTCTAACCATCATTTCTTCAAGGTCATAGCTGCGACCACTCATGCTTCCAACGTTCCAACTCGCGACTCTTAAGTGTGGCTTACCCCGTTGCATTACTTTGCTATCCCCCGGAAATCCTATAGCTCTGACCCGAGCATTGCTGCTCGTCCCAGGATCACGACCATTAGTATTGCCTGGCGGGGTAGTGCTTTTCCTTTTAGCGTTATTTTCCATAATGCTACGGTTTGACTGTTTTCTTTCTTCTCCCTCCTTTTTTTGACACGGGCATGCTCCAGATTTTGTTTTTTTTTGTTTGATCTTACTCTTACAACACCGGTGATCTCCAGTCGTGTCAACCCACTGATTTGCATGCACACTTGTGGGGCAGTTTAATGGTGGTATATGTGTCCCTAGGCTCACCTTGGTGTTTTCTAAATTGCCTAGATGTGATTTTTGTTTACCTTTGTTTTAGTCGCCTTTTACGACAAGCGAGAGGTATCGCTACAGGGATATTCTTAACCCGTCCCTGCATAGGGTTAAGTAGGTTGGTAGTGCACAGCACTACCAAGCTACCAACAGTAATTACGACATTGCTTGACGACAACAAGAGGCTATTGCTTACTGCTCAATTTGACCGATTGCTCTCGCTATCCATGACAACTGGCACCGCAATTAGCCTCAAAAAGTTACACGACACATCAAAGGAAGATATGCAGGCAATCACTAATTTGGGTTTAAATGTCAACAGCTGGATCCAATAGTAGTGATTCACTTCATACGCTGCAGAACACTCTTTGAATAATCCCTAAGCGACCTAAGGACCAGGCCTTCCCTGGGAGAGTTCCTAAAATTCGCTCAGATTCCAAACCCTGGAGGCCATCAGTAGACCAGGGGAGGGTAGGAAGACTTTTACTATTGCAACACGTTCAGACTGTATCGATTGGTATAAGTATAATTCAGGTATGCATACGACTTTCGATTGCTCAAGCCTTCTTACGTATGAAACGGCAAGGTTTAAGTTTTTAACGTTGTGAAGTTCACGCATCAGCAGCTTTTGAAAATTGTTAAAAATCATTGCCAAAATCCAGACTCAGTGATCCAATTTTCGGTCGTAATAATCGTGCCAGCAGATAGACTGTACGGACCCTTGCCTATGTAAGCTCCTGCACTGGATAACATTTCTGTCATCCCTTAGGCAAGAAAAATCCAGCATTTTTTTCCAATAATGAAGTTTTGCAGAATGTGGAACAGGTGGACATTTTAAGGTACTAAATCTGGAGAATAAGGCACTCTTGTAACCGTGTGCAGGTGGTTCTAACTGAATAAGGGCGAGCGCTATCCTGATGGAATGGAACACCGCTTCAATTAATCAGACCTATCCGTTCCTGTTCTACAGCCAATTTTAATCTACACAGCTATTGGTAGTAGACTGTTGCGATGATAGTCTGGTTAAGAGGCAAGAGTTCGAAATGGATTACGAGTATTTCCCCAGCATCCCATCCTACTTTCTCAGTAACACCTTGAGGAGATGAAGTCTATCTCTGGGATGTTGTGGTGGTCGGGTTTTGGACTGAGCCATTGGTGAGCCATGTTATTGTAAAGAACGTGGTGCAATGGTAAGTTCAACTCTATCCATAGCCAAGTACAATTCCTATACGGAAAAATTGTGCAACAACATCAGTTGTAAATGAGAGATGATAAAAAAATGCTGACGAAGGCATAACACTCGCAGTATAAGACCACTTCATAAAATCATACTCTGTGTGTGCATTTCTAATATAACACCTTAATGACATGGAAACAAAAAAGTTACTGTGAACTACAACTAATGCGACAAATTCAGTCGAATAGAATGAGAGCCTATCTAGGATAACCACCCCCGGAGAGTAGTGAGCGAACATCTTCGACACAAACCACCTGCACTCCGTCCAAGTTGTGTGACAAACACCATAAGAGCGTAACTCTTGCGTAACCTGCGCAAAGTCTATAAAAAAAAAATTAATAGTCCTTAGGGAATATAGGACACGTTGTCCGTGTGCAAATTGTGGTGTGGATCTGTTCAATCCATGTATAGTGGTGTCATTGAGGTGAATTATTGCATTTTCTAAGTTAGGGGATATTCATCATACATTTCAAAATTAAGTTTAAGAATAAAACCCAATCCTTGCGAATAATGCATCACAGGCACTGTTAACTGCGAAGCACATTATTTCAATGTCTTGTCTCTGGGTGTTTTTTTTATTACCCAAGCGCAAAGTATTAAAAAACTTTCCGTAACTAATCTACTTGGTGGTTTATGCCTGGGCTTGTCATGTCATGGCTCATATTAAAAGGATAAGAAACATAAAAGTTATACCAAACTCTCATGGGTCACAGGTATATAGTCCGGAAATTGCAAATATTTCTTATAGGTACATTTCCCATTAGAAACAATTGTCAAGGTATGTCCTTAACTTAAGATTGTTTACATGTTTTTATAGGAAAACTGTTTGATATGAGTACTCTGCAGTGTTGTTCAGTGTTTATAGATGAGACATAAAGATTAAATTTGAATGAATTATTCAACAATTTCTGGACTGACTTGGACTGGTTTTCATCTCATAGTGATGGGTAATGGATTTAAATGATATTCATTTTCATATTCATGAGTTATACCTTCTATAAACAGTGAGGGGAAAGAAAGCATTTTAAGTGCCTTGTTACGAGAAATGAATGCAGCATAAAAGAACGCTCTCTTCGCATATAACTATTCAATGGTTC
The DNA here is from genome assembly GCA_958301585.1 of Merodon equestris. NCBI lineage: Eukaryota > Metazoa > Arthropoda > Insecta > Diptera > Syrphidae > Merodon > Merodon equestris. The sequence continues at coordinate 214,978,487 of OY284413.1, read as the reverse complement.
AATAGTAATCTTATACAATTGAAGTTATGAGAGTATTTTGTTTATTTAAAGCTGTATAACGTGCTCCGAAAGTCCTTTGTGTTTTTATATTCATTTTGAGGGGGCACTATACATTTAATTTTCATGCTATTTGCCCACCTGCTCATGAGCAAATTATTTCGCATTTTAAGTTCAACGAACATAACATTGATTGCAAGAAAGACCTGGCCTTTTATATAGGGTCCGCCAAATAACTTTTTTTTTTTGAAAATACTATAAAAAAAACTACTGAATATTTTCTCAAATTTCTTTTTTTATTTGAAAGTACAATCCTTCCGGTTAATAACGGAAAATAATTTCATTCAAATGGCTGCCTCGGCTGGCCATGCAGTAGCCTACACGATCGCTCCAATTTTTAAGCACATTACCGATTGTGTGCAGCTGTATTTCACCAATGGTTTCACGAATATTGTCCTTTAAAGCGTCAATTGTCTCTGGCTTGTCGGCGTAACACTTATCTTTGACGGCACCCCACAAATAATAGTCCAACTATGTCAAATCCGAGGTGGCCAAACGACATCAGCTCTGCGGCTGATAATGCGATCTTCAAAAATAGGGCGCAAAACATCGAGTGTAGCTTCGGCTGTGTGGCACGTAGCGCCGTCCTGTTGAAACCAAATGTTGCCAATATCCTCCTCTTCAATTTTTGTGAACAAAAATTCGTTCAACATGGCCCGATAACGATCGCCATTGACTGTAACGGCCACTCCTTGCTCATTTTCTAAGAAAAATGGCCCAATTATGCCTCTGGACCAAAATCCGCACCAAACAGTGGCTCGTTTTGGGTGCACCGGCTTTTCAATGTATGCGTGCGGGTTTTCTGTGCCCCAAATGCGACAATTTTGCTTGTTTACATACCCGCCAAGATCAAAATGAGCTTCATCTGAAAAGATGATTTTTTTGGCAAAATCGGCATCTTCTGTAAGTCGATCGCAGGCCCACTTAGCGAAGCGTTGTTCAAGCGTATACACAACCATATTCATTCAGCGGAAGGATAAAACTAATTATCTGTCAAATCAGACATGAGCTAAGTGTTACCATTCACGAAATAAGCACTACTTGAAAAAAAAAAGTTAGATGGCGGACCCTTTATTTAAAAAGACTCAAGACACGTTTCTTTTACTGTTTGGTTTCTCTGTGTTTTATTTTTGACAACTCATGCAAAATGTGTTTCGAACAATTTGACCATTTTACGATCGCCATAATCAACTTACTGAACAAGCAATCGCAGTAAATGGGATTGTGTTATAAAATACAGCTCGGGCAAGAACTGAAGCCGAACGACCCGCCACAGCGTCTCATTTTCTATGAGTGGGTCTTGGAAAAGCTAGAGGAGCAAAACGTTTTTCTGGTCTAATAGTTGTCTTAGTAAAGAAAACTGCCATATTTGGGCCCATAAGCATCCTCAGGCAATGCAATTGGCTTATAGCCAGGGCGAATTTTTTTATTTATTTATTTATTTAGTAGCGCTGATCCATACATTTCTTACTATAAGTTAAATGTGTTTCAAGAGATATAGGATAAATTCCTTTACAACTTTATATCTGTTTCTTTTTATATAATAATATACATTTCAGGATATAATATTTATAATATTTTAAGGGAAAAGCTACAAACAAAAACCCTTATTTCAACCTTAATCCTAGTATTGCAAACTAACCCGGGTACACACATAACTGTGCAATAAGTATATTATCGGAACAAGAACATTTTTCGTAAAACATATTTTTTTGATTATTTATAGTTATACTGATAAGGCTGACACCGGCCAATTCATGGAGTCGTTGGGTTGAGAAATCTCTAGGCAACCCAAATATCAATTTGAGGATTTTGTTTTGACATCTTTGTAGTTTGAGTTGATGTGTTTTTGCACAATCAAACTAAACAGGACAGCCATACAACATCTTAGCTTGGAATATTGTTCTGAACAGAATAATTTTGTTTTGTATGCTGAGGCTAGACTTTTTGTTGATAAAAGGGTAAAGGATTTTTATAGTCAGATTGACATTTTTAATGCGACTAATTATATGCTCTTGAAACGTTAGTTTTTTGTCCAGAATCACTCCAAGATACTTGCACGAATTAGCCCAATCTATATCAACTGAGTTCAGTTTTAAGTTTCTATTCGGAAGAAAACAATTTTTTCTCCGTCTAGAAAACCAGATAGCTGGGTTTTCTTTGCGTTTATTTTAATTTTCCATTTGGCAAAGTATTTTTCAATTTCAAGTAGTGAATCCTGCAGAGAAGAAAATACATCACAAAAATGTACTCCAGACGCAAAGACGGCGGTGTCATCGGCATACATCGCTAGGTGAGTATTGACATTGCTTACACGCAAATCAGATACGTAAATGTTGAACAAAATGGGTGCAAGGATAGATCCTTGGGGAACGCCAAATTCAATATTTTGGACATTTGAATAGGTATTTCCTACACAAACTACTAATTTCCTATCATTTAGGAAGGTTTGTATGATTTTAATTATTGGGATAAAAAAATCCAGCTGGAAAAGTTTGTGAACAAGTGCATCATGCCAGACAGTATCGAAGGCTTTTTCGATATCGAGCAATACCATGCCAGTGGATTCTTTTGTTTTGAATTTTTCTTTTATGTGCCTTTTGATCCTACAGATCTGATGAACAGTCGAGTGATCTTATCGAAAGCCAGATTGAAAATCAGGCAGAATTCCCCGATCTTCAATGTGGTCGTCGATCCTTTTTTTTATGATTTTTTCAAGTAACTTGCTTATACAACTTAGTAGACTAATTGGCCGATAGCTACTAGGGTTGTCTTTGGGTTTACCTGGTTTAGTTACTGGATATAGAAGGAAAATGACACATTTGCAGGCAAGAGTTAAAAATGAGGGTCAGCATTTCTAATCCTTTTTTCGGCAGCGCCTTTAATAGAATATTATTTATGTTGTCTTGGCCTGGAGATTTTTTGTTACGTAACATCTTAATAAAACTTTGTATCTCCTTAACGTTTGTCAAGTATCTTTCGTTAATAACATATGGTCTGTTAGGGATGAGAGAAACAGTGGAGGCTACTTCAGATTCAGTGTGAATGTCGCTGAGGTGAGCAGCAATTAAATTGTTTTTGCCGAAAGTTGAAGCAAGAATATCTGCCTTTTCTTTTTGAGTTAGGAACACGTTATTCTCAGCTTTAAGAGGGGGCAACGTTCTCCCTCTATTTTTGATTAATTTAGCTACTTTCCAGAAAGGAGGGCTTGATGTGTCGAAGGTGGAGAGAAGTGCATTCCAGCGGTTATTTTTAAAGGCTGCAATCTCCTCTTTAATAATTCTGTTTAGAACAACAGTATTTGCGTAAAAACAATAGAGTCTATAGCGAATCCATTTCCTCCTTTGGGTGTTTCTATAATGAATAAGATTCAGAATATAAGGAGGAAGAAGTAATCTTTTGAACGATGAGGCTGATTTTTTTGGGATAGCAAAATCAGTTGCATTATTGATGATTGTAATAAAATCGTTAAGGAGCGCGTCAATTTGTGCAGTGGTAGTTATCCCCTCCGCTATCAAATCACTAAGGTTAACATTTCGTTTAATGTATTCTTTGAATCTTCTCCAATTTGCCAAATGGTAGCAGAATTTAGTTTCGGTTTCAATTTCAATCAAGTCGGTGCTGGTAGATATGCAAACCGGAAGATGGTCGGATGCCAATTTGTTCACTGTTCTGGGACTGGAACAATGTTCGGGAATGTTGGTGAAAAATAAATCTAATGTCGAAGGATTATGCGAAGGACAGTACGGAATATAAGTGGCCTCCGGGGGATATAGCAGTGTACAATTATTACTAGTAGCTATTTTATCTTGCAAAATATTGCCCCAGCAATTAGCCCTGAGACAACCCCATGATTGGTGTCGACAGTTCAAGTCACCGCCAAGAATAAATTTATTGTTGAACCTGAACAGTTTAGATAGATCTCTTCTGAACTGAGTTTTCTTCTCCAAACAATTATTTCCTCCAGGGAAATAGGCGGAGATAATACTCAATTTGGAATTGTCTGCTAGAGTAATGTCGATGCCAATAGCTTCGATAAGTTGCAGTCGAAATGAGTTTAGAAGAGAATGAGGTATACCTTTTTTAATAACGATTACCACCTCACCGCCTCTACCGTTTTCTCTATCTAATCGAAAACATATAAAATTAGGATGGCTGAATGTTTTTGAATACTTCAATCGAGTTTCCGTGACTAATGCTACATCAACCTTATCTTTAACTAAATAATCGAAAAATTCTAATTGTTTATGTTCAATGCCTCTTGCATTCCATGTTATTACTTTAAGAGAGTTAATTTGCATGGTTAGAATATAAATATTTAATTGCTAGTGAAGTTATTACATTAAATTGCTCTTCTTTGGAGCGGCAAGAGCCTAGTTTTAATATTACCTCACTTACTAGAGAATTAATCTCTTCGATTGAGAACAATTCATTGTTCTTGTGTGCAGTGGGTGGACGGCAGGAATTTAATTCTGACACGCGTTGGGTATGACCATGTTGAGTGGACAACTGATAACTTATGTTAGGTGGGGTATTGTTCGATGTTGTTGGTTTGGGAGTTGTATTGTTGGGTGTTGTTGACCTGTTTGATGTTGGGGTTTGATGGGAGAGTGTCCGGGAATTATTTAGTGGAGGAAAATCGTTGACAGAGCGAAGATCGTACTGATTAGGTTGGTGTTGGATCATTACAAGTGGCTTGTTCTTATTGGTGCGACTTCGTGAGGCGATTTTTTTCCTTATATCCAAAAATTGTTGTCGACTGATGCACGTTGGATCGGACGATTTATGTGGTCCGTTACAGTTGGCACATTTAAAAATCTGAGGAGAATCGCAGTCTGCCGTAGTATGATGTCCTGAACAATAGGCACAGAAGCTTTGGACATGGCAGTGCATGGAACCGTGACCGTACAGCTGACAGTTGTGGCATTGTGTGATCTTGTTGGGGTTTTGCTTGTTGAAGTCCCACCTAATAATAGTTTTAAAGATACTCTGGTGGTTTTTTCGGAGAATCCGTCAATTTAATTGAACCACGTTCGATGTAAATAATGTAATTATGTTTAGTACTATTATAGATTTTCGATTTTAATGTTATTAATTTAACGTCTATGCACTTGATTCCAAGTCTTGTGAGTTCACTTTTTAAGACTGTGGTATTATAAAGGTCCAATCCGGAAAGTATAACTTTGAACGGTCTGTTGTCTTTTCTCTCATGAGTGAAAAATTGTAAGTTCAGCTTTTTAAATTCGTTTATGGCAATTTCGTATGAATCAAATGAGGAACAGATTATTTTATCACCAAGGGAGATGTTTTTTATAAGATAATTATCCACATTTACTTTTTTTAAAGCTGAATGCAATAGTTCACTTTTTGATTTTAACACAATTATAGGTGGAACATTTTCTGTGGATTTAATTTTTGGTTCAATCACTTCACTGATATCATTTTCCGAATCGTCAATTAAACTTTGCAGTGGTTGGTAATAGTTTGAATATTTGGGGTCTGAATTCATTTTGAATTTAGAGCTGAAACCGAGGGATTTTTTGGGGGAGACAGGGATCTCCTCCCCAAGTTCTTTACGAGATCGTTTACGTGAAATGTTTGCGGAAATACAAAATGCGTGCGAACTCCATCACTACTAACGACCGCCAGGGCGAATTTTTCCTCCATTTTTTTTCAAATGAGAATAATGCTACCGTATATGGCACCCCCTATCGTTCAATGATTAGGAACTTTTTTCTGCAAAAAATGCACTGGCGGAACCGGGTTGACATGTGGTTCCAGCAAGACGGCACTACATGCCACAAAGCACTCAAATTGATGGATCAATAAGGAAATTAATTCGGTGAGCGATTTATGGTATCTCGTACGATTTGACGCGTTTTACTCAATTTTCACTTCAAGTAAATTTACATAAAGTAATCTTAAATGGCGGGTATTGAGTTATCATATATGTATACACTTTTTAAAGTTTTTTGTTGCTTCTTTGATAATTAAAAACCAAACACTTGAAAAATCAGATTTAAATGTAGTTATACAGAGTGCGCAATCTCATATAGGTCGATGTAAACTTCGAATATCTTCAACAACTGTCAACCGATTTTCATATGTCATAGCACTTTAGAAACGTCAATTCAGTACAATTTTAACCATGAATCGCATCACACCAAAAGAACGCAAGGAAATAGGTTCAATGTTTATTAAAAATGAACGCTCGGTTGTGCTAACTCAACGTGCGTATCGTGCAAAATATCGTGATCATGTTGCGCCGAAAAAAGATACAATTCGTCGTTGGGCCTCGAATTTTTTTCAATTTGGTTCTGTGGCAAGCCCTCGTTAGCAACCTAGGCCACGCCCGCGGCGTTCAAACTCATCTATTCAGTCTGTGAAGGCCAGTGTTCAAGAAGACCTAAGTTTGTCATATCGGCGCCGTTCGCAGCAGTTAGGCCCTGAGCCGGAGTTCTGGCCGCAAATTTTACGCTCTCTGGTTCGGTTAATAAACAAAATTGTCGATTTTGGGGCACCGAAAATCCTCACATTATTCACGAAGAGCCGCTTTATGATCAAAAAGTTACTGTTTGGGCCGGTGTATGCGCTTAAACCATCATTGGACCTTATTTTTTAAAGTTGGCGATACAGTGGATGGCGATCGATATCGGTGGATGTTGGCCCATTTTGCGGCCCCAGAAATGTGTAAAAAAGGCTTATTTCACTTTTGGTTTCAACAAGGCGGCGCGACATGCCTTTCTGCGGACAAAACAATTAACGTTTTGCGTAAGAAGTTCCCTGGAAGATTGCTGTCAAAAAAGGGCGATATTGACTGGCCTCCGAGATCGCCGGATTTGACTCCTCCAGACTTTTTTCTTTGGGGATACTTGAAAAGCAAGATATATGCTAACGGCCCGAAGACAATAGAACAGCTCAAAAGGAACATTCGTGCGGAAATCGCAGAAATTTCGACCGAAATGCTTGAAAATGTCATGGAGAATGCGCGAAAACGAGCCCATTTTTGCATCGGCAATAAAGGCAGCCATTTAATTGATATTGTTTTCAAAAATTACTCAAAATAAATTGGAAAGGTCTAAGTTGAATAAAAGTTTTTGAATTTCCAAAATCGGTTGAGAATTGTTGAAGTTATTCGAAATTTACATCGATCCATATCAGATGGCGCACGCTGTACATGACATTAATAAGCATTACTAACTGTTCTTTTACCGATGAAAAGCTTGTAACAAGTAGTTATATGGTGATCCTTCTCCACAGCTTGGAACGTTTCCAGAACGAAAGCGAGTAAATCACTGGCTGGCACTTGATTGTAGTGGAGTACTTCAGCCCTTAAAGGTAGGAATATTTTCACACGACTTCACCGCTCTCTTCCCTTTTAAGGTTCACGGATGGAAATTCACAGTTCTTTTTTCAAAATTTGCAGGTAATTTAGTTCGACGACCATGGCTATGACAATTTCAGTATACCCAATTCTAAATGGCTTCAACGCTCAAGCCAGATTACACCCGAAGGTTACAAGGAAGGCATGTTGAGTGCTCGCAAACGGACGACGGCCGCCGGGGACAACCTTGCTGGGGAGAGAGAACATGATGTCTCTTCGTGGCAGCGGGTAATCGGAGTCCGAAGGTAGATGCGGCGATGAACAAAGATCAAAGCAAAAATCTGAAGACGGAGAGGACCAAAGGCTGCTCCTCGGAGACGGGCATTTCAGACAACAAATGCCTTGAGAGGTCTGCTCTCATGAATGGTACCTTCGTGGTGAGCTGTTCCTCACAGCAGACATCTACCTGGATCAGTAGCCTCGATCAGGAGGACCCTGAAAATTCCTTCCCTGGGTACTACTACCTATCAGGTAGTTTGTTTCCCAAAAATTACGCGCGCCATCTGCTGGATTCAGGAGAAACCTGGAAAGAAGCTGAAAGTGCTGACGCGACTACGTGCGCATAACCAGGGACTTGACACGAGAGCCTGGACCGTCTATTCCTGCAAAAATAGTAAAGGCTCTCTGGGCTTCACTCTGGTTGAGGGATTGGACAACGGCTCTGTCGAGACCCTGAATCCGAGTACGATTCACGTCCCTTCTTCGGCCTTGGTAGGATTTTATTTCATTTTGATGTCAAGTAGTCGAAGGATGGAACTGCTCCGCAGTCTAAATCTATGATTTTTACTCAGATTAATCAACAGCATTTCAAGGCTGCTACCGCTCTTCTCAGTAGCAGAATTGCATGCGGTAGTATTTACAAATCATTACATTGTATCCATTCAGGAACCATGGCTGTGTGGTCTTGGTGGTATACGTGATGCTACGATTTTTTTATGATGAGCGATCCGAAAGGCCTAGGGTCTGCTTCATCATATCGAACACGCCATCGGCAACCAAACTTGATCAATTCTGTGGATAATATCTGGTGGCCACGAGAGTTAACTACAAAACGCACGGAGAAATTGAACACTTCGTCGTGGCGGTTAGTTACGGCAATGATAAGACTGATAATCTCATATGCATTAGTGTGAGCAGTTGATCCCATAGAATGCAGCGAAGAACCTTAGAACCAAGGATATTTGCCTTGCAGACGATGTTGATGCATGGTCAGGCCATGTAAAAGATTGTGAAGATCATAAAAAGATTGCTTGATTTAAAATGAGACTTCTTGTTGGATAATCCTACATATGCAGGTTATAACCAATTGAGGAGAGCATGAAATAAAAAGTGACAACAACGGGTCTTAAACCTAACTAGTCGTTATGTTACAGAACACTTGGTTACAATGGGTCCCCTTTCTATTCTTTAGCTCCTTACTTGAGTAAGAAAACAAATTATTTCGTCCCGTTTAAGGCATAACACTTACCCCTTTACTACAGTCACCTGCATATATATGAAGGTATGTCAGATTGAAAGCACATTCCTCTACACTTATCCTGGTTCCCACTGAAAATGGAATAATTCCCGCAGTATCATTACCGTCAACACTAAAGTGTGTGTTTAGTGACACTTTGCCAAGTGAAGTGTACTTATCCCGACAAGACGTAAATCGCTTTGCGCTAAAACGAATGAAACAAAACCAGGAAAAAATCATTTTCTTTTTGTAAGAAAGTTATTTCCATTTTCATGGAATGGATGTTCGCCTTTGGTCGCAGCCGTAATGAAATTTAAATTGTCTTGATGCGGATGCTTTCATTCGACGTCTCGTAATAGTTCCACTTTCAATCAGCTTAGAGAGAACTAAAACTTGTGGTTTTCAATTGAACGATTTTTTTTTAAAACACCTTTTTGGAATCTTTTAGAGAAAAGTAGATGCTTTACCATAAATGTGACACAGTGCAGGCGAGAGCTACGAAATTGTCGGTCTACTTCTTCAAATCACAATAAACTAATTTCTGAAGTGCATAATGATGAAAAGTGGGTCACATCAACTGCAAGCAAAAACGGTCGTCTTGGATTGTGATGACCCGCGCAAATTGTGGCCAATCCAGGAATGACGTTCCTAGCCATTTCGATGTATTTTTAGTGGGATTGGCGGGGAATCCCCTACGACAAAACTCTTAATTCGGACATGTAATGTCAACAATATCACCTGCTGAAGCAAGTAATTGCTCAGAAGCGGTCAGCTTTAGCAAATAGAGGAAATGTGTTCCATCAGGACAACGCCAGGCCACGCACATCGATAGTGACTCGCCAGAAGCTCCATCAGCTTGGTTTTAAGGTTATTATGCATCGACCCTATAGTCTATTCCTGTCAACAAGTGATTACTCGTAAGACTTGTTCCCATACATAGCGAACGATTTTGCTGCTGAAAAATTCGGTTCAAGATGGCTTGTACAAAGCGACAGTCCCAGTTTTGTTGCCATCAGGGACGTGGCCTTTTAAGGGAAAGGCGTAATGAAATTATCTTCAAATTGGCAACAAGCTATGGAAGAAAACGGCGCATTTAAATCCGATCATTCCAACAATGCTAAACAAAGCTCTGAATTTCACGCAGAAATAATAGATCGTCGACTATCAAAAGGTACGCAGGTTACTCTTCTCAAGATCTTTAATTGATGCACCTGTAGGTTAGGTTAGGGTAAAGAAGGGGAGTGTGATGGTTGAGCATCACTTCCACTTGGAGGCCAAAGGGCCCATTTTGATTCCCTTCATTTGTGGAGTACACAGACAACTAACCTGTCCTATCACGTGGTGGCTGAAACCACCCCGTGCTCTTTATGAATTTTAGAAGATCCGATATATCTGCATTTGCTACGTCCGCAATCTCTGTAAAGAATCTTTGGCCCAGCGAAGCTAGGCGCCGATTCTGGAGAGCTGAGCAGTGGCAAAGCAGATGTTAAATCGTCTCGGCATCTTCCTCATCGCTGCAGCTCCGCAGAGATCGCTGGATCCCGAGTTCCATTTCCGGAGCATTGCTTCGATGGAACAGTGTCCTGTGATCACTCCGACGAGCATACGGATCGAATTCCAGTCCAGCGCTAAGAGCTTTTATGTTCTTCCGATATTAAACTCTGGTCACGATGTTCTTGTCGTGTAGCTGTCGTTTCTTGTAAGTAAAGACGAGTTGGCTTCTTTTATAATTGTGTCATTTATGATCCGGTATAATGCGCTGATCGGTGGTTGCAATGACGTGTCCGCTACGCGGATGTCCATTTCAGACCCTTGCCTGGCCAATTCGTCCGCTTTTTCGTTCCCTTGATCCACCTGTAAGCCGAAACTTGGCAAACGTCAAAATTGACCAATACTTACGAGTACAACAGATAGACGTCATCATCAAATGAACCACCAGCGATCGACCAGCAATCAAACCGACAAATATAAAATACAAACAATCGACGCCAGTCACAGAGAAAGAAGGAGACAGTTTACAGACCCACACGATCCGGTGATAAGCACATTAAAGTCGATGATCAAAAACCTCCAATAGTTATTAAAAGAAAATTACAGAAAAGCTGTAAGTTTGCACGGGGGCAATAAAGTTCGTTTATAAAATCCAATAGTCCGAGCATGTTCCCGCAAATAAATAAAATATTCAGGAGGTAAGATCACAATATCCCTTATGTTCGAGTCCCCCGGAAGGTAGACAATACAACAACACTACGGAACGTGGACAAAAGTCTAGAGAGTGTTGAAACAGGCGACGGCATTTTTGTGGTCGAGGATCTGCAGGAGAAAGTCAATTCGATCGGGGCTTTGCCGAGTCTATGGACACGTTAAAATCTACCCGCGCCAATTGAAACACCCTTTACCTCGACAGCGCAACATTCCATGCTGTCCACGTTCGCGGACGACACAATCATTTTGTAAGCTAGCACATACGTAACTGTTGCAAGCAATAAAGTCCAAGGCCATTCAAACAATAGTTCATTAAATGCGGCATCCAAATTAACGAAGAGAAAACTACCCAGGTAATTTACACCGCAAGGAAAATCGACAACCCATCTCCCATAAAAACTATTGATCACGCCAACTACTTGGGTGTGATTAATGACAGTAAATTAAAATGCTTTGCGACGAATACAGGCGAACAAACACAAGGACGAAGACGCCACAGATTAACAGTATAGGTAAGGCTGGGGACAGCGTCTAAATATTTTAAACGCGAGGTATTCTAAAATACGACGGCACTGACGACGTATGGTTCTAAAAAGGATAGCGCAATGTGCCACGATTTTGCATGGTTATATATACAGCTCAATAGAAGGGAAAACCAAATATATGCCCACTGACCGACTGCGATCGATCCACGCAGTCATCTCTGTAAAAACGATGGATTCGGGTTCTAGGAGTCTCGAAGCGTGGAGGCATGAACCTACATATTACAATAACCTCGAAATAGGAAGTTTATTACCGCATGCATGCTTAAGGATAGTGAGGGCTTGCACAGATGCACAGGGTCTCTTCCCACAAAGCTAAAACAAAGGCCTACCATGGAAACTTGAGGTTTCAACCATTTTACAAAATTGTTAGCCATTTTACTACATTTAAGAATGTAGATAAGTTATTACTGTGCTGGTAGAAATCTTTCCAACCATTTCCCATTCTTCTTAAGGTTTTCAGCCCGCATTTGATTTTTATTCCTTTTTCGTTCACACAAATGCCATGTTAACATATTTTTGCTCCTTATCCTTGAATCCGTAAACATCTTCCACGACTTATTCGTTTAGGTCTCACTCAACCTGATTACCCAGATAAACACAATTGCCCGGCGCCATAGAATTGACATCCCACGCCGTAGCCGTAGCCGTATCCGTGTAACTTTGCCTCTTGGCAATTCAACTTAAAATTTGACAGAACCATAAAATTATGAAACAATGTCAACTGCTCATCAAAATTTCCATAAACCATAAAAAAAACAAAATGTCCTTACCACACACTATCACCGCACGGCGGTCGGAGTATGCTCACACTCCTAGGTGGTTGGCATGATACAAGTTACGTCGCGTCGACAATTGCCACACGCTCGAGTTGTTGTCGCTCCTTGCCCTCCTTGTTTCGCTTGCTTGCGATTTCGCCTTGAATTCTTTGCCGCTTCTACATCCTCGTATTGTGCTTGTTCGTTCGTTATTATTCATAGGATTATCCGGTTCATGAGAAAAGCAGAAAATAAAAGCACCAAATGCGTAAGGATATTTAAATGAGGTAAGATCTGGTTAACATTGAGCTATCTATAAGCACAATCCCCGTGGAGGAAGGTTTTGATTTGATTTTATATGCGACCTTGAACGGTTGAGGGAGAGATTTGGGACCGCAACTACCATGTATCTACGATGATTGTGACCCTAACAACCTTTTTGCGATGGGTGTTTTTGCGAGAATGACAAATTGTGATATGCCGTAAGAAATTGCGAGTAATTTTATTCAAACCGTAGGGGAATGATTTTTGAGATGCGCTATTTTTATCAGGGATGAATCACCCATCATGTAATCATGCGGGTATCAATGTCATAGAAGGTATTCATTCAAATTTCATGTCAGTTCAATGACAAAAAGGGTCGGATGCCTGCATAGCCCACCTACATTTCTGTTTCAGTTTTCACCTCTATAAAATTGTTCACTGTTTTGGGGTTGACTTATCAATCATCAATGAGATCATAAACTGTAGACCATCTTTGGGTTGCCCACGGATCATGAACGACCTATTCAAGTAGCGTCCAACGCCTTACTCCAATTTAGTTGACATCCCTTCCAACCTAGGCGAGCCATCTTAAATTAAGTTATCCTCTGCTGGTCCTAAGAGCTAGAGCCAACGATTGAGGCCTTGGTGGGTTCAGTCTAATTAATCTTCTCCGCAAAACAAAAATAATCAAAATTCGCTCATAATATTTTTCTAGTATATCGCTGAGATTTATGGTTTCTCCAATTTTATCAGGTTCCATTGCTTTTGTTTTATTGGAGGATCAGAAAAATGAAAAATGGTCATCCAACAAGAGGTGTCATTTAAAATCACAATCATCAATCAAAGAAAAAACACAACACTTTCTCTTGATTTTCTTTCTTTGTTTCGGATTCAGTTCTGCCTACAAGTAGTCAGTCTTTTGGTGGAATTTTATAACCAGTTTCCTCATATTTCTTGCATGAAACTTTGGGCGGATAGATTATCCCACTATTTGCCTTACGTTTGTCGAAAGTCGGACTTGAATGTCACAATTATGATTTCCTATTTGCAATTTGAAATTCGGCATATCTACACGCTTCAAGAGCGAGGTCTGTATGTGTATGAATGAACGTTCGTACGATCGTGAGATTTTTTCGTCGCGTCTAACTCGAGAACTAATAATGATATCTTCCTGATCAAATTTTTGTATCAACGGGACCTTGTAAACATGTGCGAAATGTGGTGGATGACAAATTTGGGTTTTCAGCTACGACGATGATAGAAAACGAGTTGAAGTCATCACATCACTAATCTATCCATAGGGTACAGATTTTTCAAATACGTATATACTGAATATGAGTAAAGGCGCTTGATAGCTTGTTAGCTAGTATGTATAGATCACCTAACTAAGGTTTTACTTGTCAAAAGTTATAAAAAGTTATGGCAATGAAAGATTTGTATCATTATTTCAATTCTAATGTTAAATTCAAAATGACCCCTTTTATTGAATAACATCTTATGAAGTTACCTCACATTTTTGAAATAGACATGCGTAACCCAGTAAGTCAGATATTCTGAGCCTAAAGGAACTTAAAGAAAATCTATTTGGTATTAGCGCTAGTGGTATCACCTACTGCGTGATTTTATTTTTTTCCATACCTAAAGAGCATGACGAATTTCGAGAAGCTTTTCGTAGATAATATATTCAATTTCGGTCGCAAAGTTCTCATAGCAATGTACAGCCTCTACGATCCCTAACATTTCAAGTCGTCGATATTGGCTGATTACAATTTTACAAATGCCTTAATAAATTTTCCAAAATGGTAGGTCTACCTTACTTACTCTTACCTTTGTTTCTCAGAACCCACTTATTTTTATCAACTTCCTATACCTAAATTTCCAAGAATTTAATAGACTCCAATAATATTTTCATCAAGTTTGGCAATTTCAAATTTTGGTATCTAAGACGGGCTAAGCCCAACGATGAGACTTACTTTACTGACACATATCTTCACAGATCGTTTCTTCGATTTTGGTCTCCTCTAATTCAGCAACATAAATAGACATCTTGACCTGATCTTCTCATCTGATGCCGAAAATTGCGTTATTGTCGCAAGTAATAACCATCCAACCTTATTGGGAATAGTCTTCGGTTGTTTTATCCTATCCTTCCCCTATCTACCAAAAGCAAACTGAACCTCACTTCCACCTTTGTACACCAAGGAACTGCGCTCTTTGCACAACAAAAGAAACAAGCGGTGGCACCTAAAATCCTGGTATGTATCCGAACTTTCTACAGTACTTACTCATAGTCTTACGAGAGTGGTCCGATAAATACTTGGCCTACAAAAGAAAAACAAAAATTTTGGAGAAATGGCGATTTATTTTTCAATATAGTCTCCTTTTAGGTCGATACGCTTGACCCAGCGATGCTCCAACTTCTTTAACTCGTCTGAAAAATACGTTTTCTCGAGGTCTGCAAAGTAGGCCTCCGTGGCGGCGATGACCCCCTCATTCGACTGAAATTTCTGCCCGGCGAGTGACTTTTTCAAGTTTGGAAACAAAAAGAAGTCGCACGGGGCCAAATCTGCAGAATACGGTGGATGGGGCAGCAATTCGTAGCCCGATTCGACCAATTTGGCCGTGGCGAAGGCGGAGGTGTGAGCCTGTGCGTTATCGTGGTGGAAGAGCACGTTTTTCTTCGCCAAGTGGGAACGTTTTTTCTTCAATTCGGCGTCGAATCGGCCCAATAATTTGGCATAGTACAGCCCTGTGACCGTTTTGCCCTTCTCCAGGTAGTCGATGTGGATCACACCTTGTGAATACCAGAAAATGGTGACCATCACCTTCCGGTCAATGGGACAGTCTTCGTTATCTTCGGAGCACATTCGCCGGGTGAAGTCCACTGTTTCGACTATTCCTTGGTCTCTGGTGTATACTAGTGGATCCATGTTTCGTCGACTGTCACGACGCAGAAACTCCTTCGGATTGCGCTTAAACAGCGTCAAGCACTGCTCTGAAGGGGTCTCACGGTTGCGCTTGTTGTCCGGAGTGAGCAAACGCGGCATCCATCGCGCCGACAGCTTTCTCATGCCCAAAATTTTATTTTGGATTTGCCTTCCAAAAACAAGAATCGAATCACCGACCGATATTGCTCTTTTTACATTTTTTTAAAATCCGCGGACACTCCCGCTTCCACACGCGGTCATAACAAAACTACGAGGCCGATCCGGCTGAAATTTCGACAGTAGCCGTCTACTTGAATGTACTACACGATAGTAAGTTGCTCTTGCGATACTGGCGCCATCTGGCGGTGAGGCTTATCGGACCACCCTCGTAGATGAAGTTCCACATGAAGATTTTCTGATCTCCGATGCTTGAACCGAAAGCGATACTCTCTTATCACTGATCTCAAGGACTTCAACGCCTTTACAAATGTAAAAACAAAAACTGATAGCTACACCTCTACTTTTGATTTTCTCAATACATTCTCCAATGGTCTGAAAATTTTGACTAACGTTTCTAACCAACTTCAGTCAGTCGTTCACCGAACAAGTCTTTTAACTCGATCATGACCCACTCGTTATATAAAAGACTGCCTCAAACGTCCCTAGAGAAAATACGTAAGTTAAAGGACAACTAGTCGTCCGGCACTGACTACCTCTTACGGCTTCATTTCGAAGTTTCAGGTTTGTAAAAATCACACAAATGGACGAAGGAGTGAGGAGTCCAACCATTTGCTAAACACTATTGCATTCCCAAGCTTTTTAAGAATATCGTCAACGATAAAATATTTTTTTATTTCAAGCCCATTTTCTCGTAAAATTAACATGTTCAGAGAAATGATGATAATTAAATAAAATACTTGAATTGATTTTAGAAAGACTTAAATTTTATTAAACCGCCAATGTAACGACCTTTCTGGGCCGGGGTATACTTCGGGCGAGGATCTGTCACATAGATTTATTTGTGACACCGACATTCGCGCTAGTATAGTTGGCTCACTCTGGGTTGAGACCCGTTCGGGACACTCGGTCGTTGTTAACGTAGCCGCTGAGATGAAAATGCACCTCGTCAGAAAAGATCATTTTTCGCCTATCGTTGTCCAATTCAAGCTGCTCTAAGGCTCAAACTGCGAAGCGATAACGAAGTGGATGGTCGCTCGCCTTCAATTGCTGAGTCAATTCGACCTTGCAAGCGAAATATCTTTGTGTAGAATTCTCCACAGGCTAGTATGTGTCTGATAAACCGCTGCACGATATTATCAACATAACCTTGACTAAGCCTGCCAAACTGAATATTCTTTTAGGTTATTGGAGCAATTTTAGCTTGGGCTATTATAGGCTCTACTAACGTTTTTTCTAGTTACGCGATCGGTCCCTTTCTGCCAAGCTCCTTTGAGAATTGTGAGATGTAATATTAGAATAACACATTGGGCCCATCACGCAATTATGCAACGCTCATTAGGTGTGATGCGGCCCAGCGTTTCCTCCAACAATTTTGATGTCCTAACTGGGATATTGATTTTCTATTGATAGAATCCGTCTTTTAAGCGGTCGGAAAAAGCGACCTCCATCAATTATTCAGTCCAACTAAGGCGTATTAAGTAGATATCAGTTTGCCTCTCATACTATTTAAACTGCATTATATCCACTCAATAGCTGTTACAAGTTTGCATGCGCCCTGTTAAAGATTCTAATAAGCAATGGGCAAAGCAGAAATTCACATACGCGTAGCGCCCATTCTTTAGTATCAAGCTCTTAATAAAATCACTGCGAGTGAGAACAGCTAAATTGGAATTGATTGCAATTTCTACTGCATATTGCCGCGTTAATGCTGAAGCACCCCCAAATCTGAGACATAAATTGTCACAGAGTTGGGTTATATACATACAACATGTCACCGACTGGCTTGATGCCGCCGTTAAATTTGCAGAATTCCTCATAAAAAATATTGATTCACCCATCCCCATGCATTCCCCTTTAATTTCCTTGTTTACGGCAAATCAAAAAAATCGATTCATTAAGAGCAGAAATACAATTTTAATGAAGAAAAGCGAAAACCATAAAAGGATTTATCGTCCGCATTAATTCGTGGCAAATCGTCGACGTCGGCGAAATATTGGGAAAGTTTCCTTTTCGTTTTCTTGGTGGCCAATAAAGTCGTAAATAAGAAGTTGCTACAATTAAGTCCGAGAAGATTTATCATTCACTGTTATATACAGATATCTGGCGAGATACTCCAAGTGGTATGATGAGTCGCATACTCTTTTAGTGACGATTAAATGTGAATTAATTAGAGCGAATAATTTAGGCAAACTTCCTTGGCCTTGGTGGATCGTTGTAGGGGTGTCATACCATAATTAATTTGGTGAAAACGAAAAACGAAATTGTGCGTCATGTAATAATTAAAAATAGATTAAATTGGCTGTTTTACCCAAACCGGGGCTGAGGCAAGTGACCATTTTCAAAGACCTGCAATTATCATCCAGGGTGGTTCCAGGGTCTTTTGTTTTGGCCAAAACCCAAACAGGAATGAGTAATAAAAAAGAATAATAATGGGTTGGCGAATAAGTTTGCTGTTTTTGCTTCTGGTTGGATTACAACACGTAAACTCTTAATCAATTATACTAAACATGTTCAAAAATTACGGGAATTGTGTGATTTTGCGAGTATTGGGCCGAATTGCACGGCTTTTTGAACATAGGTTGCAACGTAAAGGTGTAACATCAAAATTAAGTGCAGCTGTTTGTAAAGATTGTGTCAAAAAGTGCAAATCGAAATACGCTGTTTGCCATCAGATAGCGGTAGCGGTAGGTGCTGGTCAGAAATGCCAGATTAAAGACGTCACATAGTAGGCTTGGGTATTGGGTACCAACTCTTTATTATCACGTTTGTGAACTTGTATTTTTGTGTCCTAAAAAATATCGACTTTCCCAACAAATAATTAAGTCATTTCTGGAAATGTTGGTTGTTTTGTCTTCAATTCGAAAATCTCTGCGGTTAAGGTACCTCGATTCGTTATATGAGTTTACGATGAGGTTTTTTGAAAAACAAGGGCATTCCGCACCGATGAATGCGTGTCAAGAAATTGCAGATTCGTTACCAGTAATTCAACAAGCCATTTCCTGATGGAACAAGCGGAAACGCAAGCCAATCGTATAATGAATCCTAAGTTCTTCTATAAATTTGTTAACTACAAATGAAAATTTGATGGCTATCCTACCTCACTCTTCTTCCATGATCAAACCTCCAATAACCCCAATATTATCGCCAAATTTTTCGCCACCTTTTTAAACAGTTTTTTGCCGCCGACTCCTTAGCTCCAGACCTCAATTACTTCGATTATTTATCGAGAGAGATTTAAGATCTCATTTATATTCGCTATTTATAATCGCTATTATAGTGTTCGTTTCACATCTGGCTTTTCTGCTCCTCTTTTGGCTTCCTCCGGCCTCCCCCAAGGCAGCGACTTAGGTCCACTTCTTTTTGTTATTACCATAAGCGATATTGAAATGGTGATCAAAAATTCCCACATCTCACTAGCTATATGCCGACGACACCAAGTTCTTCAAGACCATTTCCTTCAGTCATGACTCTCCCCTTACTCAATTAGATCTTAATAGATTTTCCATTTAGTGTTCCAAAAATTGCTTGGAACCTAACATTTCCAAATGCCAATCACTTTTTCAAGTAATCTTGGCATATTGTGTGACCAGGAGCTAAATTTTCCGGCTCATATCGACGAGATAATCCTTAAAGCTAATTCAGTACTCGGTTTCGTGAAGCGATGGTCTAAATAATTCTCCAACCCCTACGTTACTTGATATCTCTGCATAACCTTTGTCCGGCCCCTTCTTGAATACGCCTCTCAAGTGTGGTCCCCTTTCCAACAAACCCACATTTTTAGAATCGGGAGCATCCAACGCCGGTTCTTACGTTTTACATTTCGAGGTCTTCGCTGGAACAATCCTTTGCTCTTACCAACCTATGAAGACCGTCTTAAACTAATCAACATGAACACGTTGTCATCCATCGAATCCTTCCAGGTACCATTGATAGCGCGCCCCTCTACAACTCTGTCTGTATCAACACTAACCCCCGCAATGTACAAAATCCCGTCTCTTCTATCTACCCACCCTCCACACCGCCTACGGCTCAATTTCTCGTATGCTGGGAAGTGTTTATTCGAATCCTTACTTCGATTTCAAGCTCAGCACTCTTTGCTTAAAAACCCGTCCTTTTAACCCGTTATTCTTAGTTTCTAAGTTAGATTAAATTAGATTAAGTTAGATTAAGTTAGATTAAGTAAGATCTCAATAAATTAACTTTGAGCTCCTGGGTCAGTTGGATCTTGTACGAGTGTAGGCCTAAGTCCCGATGCAAAATTCGTCAAGTTGAAGTCTGTGAAAGGCCGAGCTCTTTTGCAAGAGGAATCGATTGCCTTGGATACTGCTGTACATTTTTATGGACCGCGGTGATGCTCTCGGCCGATCTTGAGTTCCTTTGACGTACGAATGTTGGCTGATTGACTATCGAACCGGTCGTGTCAAATTTGGCCACCAAACGTTCAAGAGTCGACTGTGAAGAGCCACCACCAGATGCCATCAAAACAGCATGGCTGCCAAGGGCCGCAAAAACCTACCCGCGCTAATTAAAAAATCCTTAATATATCATTACTTTTGGATCAAACCTCGTATTGTTTGAATCATTATTAAAATGTCCTTCAAATGCCGAAAATTCGAGTACTCGATTCTCAGAAGGTAATTTTTGGATAAAATATCGGCCATAACTTGATGAATATTTGTTTTTGAAGCCTCAAGAGTTTGCGGGTTGTGTGAATAAAATTTTGCATAGCCCCATATAACGAAATTCAAAAGGGACAAATCATGCGATTTTGGTGGCCCTTTACATAACTCCTCCAGAAAATGTTCAATAAAGACAAAAAATGTCTGAGATGTGGCACGGCTCGTTGAAACCACCCACCTTCCTCATCTATATCTTCAATTTGAGGCCAAAAAATACCAAATTATATGCTCGCATTGGAAACGAGGGATTTTGATATTCTAGCATTTTTACTAACGGCAGACCTAACAGAGTCAGTCTTTATAGTTTTGCCCATACTACGCTCAGATGAGCGATTATTTCGTGCATGATCTGCTTATAATGCTAAACATATACAGTCTTGAGTGAGAGTTCGGCTTGACGCATATGGTTGAAATAGGGACGTCAAATCCGGACCATGAATTTGAAGAATTGAAATGGGATTACACAAACAGCAAAAAGCAGAATACACAACGTTCAGCCGAGCGGTACAATTCTTCCGACTTACAATATTTTCAATGTTGAAATGAAGTTAACCTAGATCGAGCAACAGGAACATGACACACCATTGATATGAAAATGTTCCGCGGACGACACAACCAAACCAATATAACGGATTAAGGACAACGAAATGTGATCCCTCAAACATCTACCCAGAAAAAAGTTAATTCGTATTAAACTAACCCTTGAAATGAGAGCCGAACAAACTTATTTGACAATCCAATAAGAGGGAATTCCCTAATTGGTTTTTCAGGGTCAACTTCTCTGCAATGCGTTGTCATATCCAATTGCTCGTAGCTTGAACTATACATTTCGCAAATTAGGGGTTGGTCGAAAATATTTACAGACTTTCGTGCAAATTGAATTTTTTTTTAAAGTTAAAATGGAGTTTATTAAACCAAATAAAACCATGTTATCATTGACGTACTCTTCCTATCTTCCAGTTTTTTTTATAGGGTTCGCCCAGGTTCAAAAGTTACGCCCTTATGGTGTTTGTCACGCAACTCGGACACTCGGACGGTACCCTCCGGGAGTGATTGTCCCAGATAGGATTCGAGAGATTTGTCTGAAATTGTCGCGTTGGTTGCAGTTCACAGTGACTTTTAAAATTAAGGTGTATGAGTTTTGAAGTGATCCTATACTGCGAGTGTTATGCCTTCGTCAGCATTTTGTTTTTGATATTGTTGCACAGTTTTTCCGTATAGGAATTGTTCTTGACTACGGACAGACTTGAACTACAGATCTTCTGCTCAGTCGGTGATGATTACCATTGCATCACTACCACCCCCATTCTATGCTAAAGAATAGAAAAAAATCTACAATTTCTGGACGGAAAATTGGGACAAGTCTTTTTCGCAATCTAGCACAGACACATTTTTTGGTATTAAAAAAATTCTGCAATAATCGAACAAAATGGTGATTCGAAGCCACTTATCTGTTAAAAGGTAATAAACGCTTCATTATTTCAGTCTAAAATAAAAATGTTTGGAAATATTCGAAAGTGTTTCTGGTTGTGCATGCGCATAATTGCACCCGTTTTTATTGACAGAGAATGCGTAAAACTACGAATTAAATGTAAGGGTTGTTAAAACGACACCGTGCTAGTAAACTGTATACGGATCTAACATCACAAGTTCTGGATTAGTTTCTCGCAGAACTTATGTCCTTCCACACATAAGCTTTCTTCACACCGTGAAGAGAAAAAGAATCACTAAGTTCACTGCAGTTAATTTTTGGCACTTTTTGAATTTGGTACTGGAAATTGGGAGCATAGGATGAAAATACCAACCTCTTCATTGTCTTCGTTTGCCATCGAATCGTCTTTGAATCCGTGAAAGGTTCTCGTACTCGATGTCATTATAAAGACTCTACGAACTAATGTCGATGGCACGTCATTCTGATTGTCATTGTCATTCTGACATCACCAAAAATTCACCCAAGATTTGACTTAATAGGCTAGATCTGAACACGCGCCAACTGCTTGCATCAAAATCCAGTCGTGAACGTACCTGTGTCCGCCGAGAAATGCGATCGCCTATAAGCACTACGGGGCGTATGCGTAACATTTTCAATTTTATTGTACTTGCTCCATTACGACCCCGGGCAGCTAAGTTGCCATCAAAAAACCACCCAAGATTTGACTTAACAGGCTAGATCTGAACTCGCGCCAACTGCTTGCATCAAAATCCAATCGTGAAAGTAGCTGTGGAGCCGAGAAATGCGATCGGCCATAAGCACTAGGGGGCGTATACGTAACCTTTTCAATTTTTTTGTACTTTCGCCATTACCACCCCGGGCAGCTAAGTTGCCATCAAAAAACCACCCAAGATTTGACTTAACAGGCTAGATCTGAACTCGCGCCAACTGTTTGCATCGAAATCCAATCGTGAAAGTAGCTGTGGAGCCGAGAAATGCGATCGGCCATAAGCACTACGGGGCGTATACGTAACATTTTCAATTTTTTTGTACTTACTCCATTACGACCCCGGGCAGCTAAGTTGCCATCAAAAAACCACCCAAGATTTGACTTAATAGGCTAGATCTGAACACGCGCCAACTGCTTGCATCAAAATCCAATCGTGAAAGTAGCTGTGGAGCCGAGAAATGCGATCGGCCATAAGCACTAGGGGGCGTATACGTAACCTTTTCAATTTTTTTGTACTTTCGCCATTACCACCCCGGGCAGCTAAGTTGCCATCAAAAAACCACCCAAGATTTGACTTAATAGGCTAGATCTGAACACGCGCCAACTGCTTGCATCAAAATCCAATCGTGAAAGTAGCTGTGGAGCCGAGACATGCGATCGGCCATAAGCACTACGGGGCGTATACGTAACATTTTCAATTTTTTTGTACTTACTCCATTACGACCCCGGGCAGCTAAGTTGCCATCAAAAAACCACCCAAGATTTGACTTAATAGGCTAGATCTGAACACGCGCCAACTGCTTGCATCAAAATTAAGTCGTGAACGTACCTGTGTCCGCCGAGAAATGCGATCGCCTATAAGCACTACGGGGCGTATGCGTAACATTTTCAATTTTTTTGTACTTACTCCATTACGACCCCGGGCAGCTAAGTTGCCATCAAAAAACCACCCAAGATTTGACTTAATAGGCTAGATCTGAACACGCGCCAACTGCTTGCATCAAAATTAAGTCGTGAACGTACCTGTGTCCGCCGAGAAATGCGATCGCCTATAAGCACTACGGGGCGTATGCGTAACATTTTCAATTTTATTGTACTTGCTCCATTACGACTCCGGGCAGCTAAGTTGCCATCAAAAAACCACCCAAGATTTGACTTAACAGGCTAGATCTGAACTCGCGCCAACTGCTTGCATCAAAATCCAGTCGTGAACGTACCTGTGTCCGCCGAGAAATGCGATCGCCTATAAGCACTACGGGGCGTATGCGTAACATTTTCAATTTTATTGTACTTGCTCCATTACGACCCCGGGCAGCTAAGTTGCCATCAAAAAACCACCCAAGATTTGACTTAACAGGCTAGATCTGAACTCGCGCCAACTGCTTGCATCAAAATCCAATCGTGAAAGTAGCTGTGGAGCCGAGAAATGCGATCGGCCATAAGCACTAGGGGGCGTATACGTAACATTTTCAATTTTTTTGTACTTACTCCATTACGACCCCGGGCAGCTAAGTTGCCATCAAAAAACTACCCAAGATTTGACTTAATAGGCTAGATCTGAACACGCGCCAACTGCTTACATCAAAATCCAGTCGTGAACGTACCTGTGTCCGCCGAGAAATGCGATCGCCTATAAGCACTACGGGGCGTATGCGTAACATTTTCAATTTTATTGTACTTGCTCCATTACGACTCCGGGCAGCTAAGTTGCCATCAAAAAACCACCCAAGATTTGACTTAACAGGCTAGATCTGAACTCGCGCCAACTGCTTGCATCAAAATCCAATCGTGAAAGTAGCTGTGGAGCCGAGAAATGCGATCGGCCATAAGCACTAGGGGGCGTATACGTAACCTTTTCAATTTTTTTGTACTTTCGCCATTACCACCCCGGGCAGCTAAGTTGCCATCAAAAAACCACCCAAGATTTGACTTAATAGGCTAGATCTGAACACGCGCCAACTGCTTGCATCAAAATCCAATCGTGAAAGTAGCTGTGGAGCCGAGAAATGCGATCGGCCATAAGCACTAGGGGGCGTATACGTAACCTTTTCAATTTTTTTGTACTTTCGCCATTACCACCCCGGGCAGCTAAGTTGCCATCAAAAAACCACCCAAGATTTGACTTAATAGGCTAGATCTGAACACGCGCCAACTGCTTGCATCAAAATCCAGTCGTGAACGTACCTGTGTCCGCCGAGAAATGCGATCGCCTATAAGCACTACGGGGCGTATGCGTAACATTTTAAATTTTATTGTACTTGCTCCATTACGACCCCGGGCAGCTAAGTTGCCATCAAAAAACCACCCAAGATTTGACTTAACAGGCTAGATCTGAACTCGCGCCAACTGCTTGCATCAAAATCCAGTCGTGAACGTACCTGTTTCCGCCGAGAAATGCGATCGCCTATAAGCACTACGGGGCGTATGCGTAACATTTTCAATTTTATTGTACTTGCTCCATTACGACTCCGGGCAGCTAAGTTGCCATCAAAAAACCACCCAAGATTTGACTTAACAGGCTAGATCTGAACTCGCGCCAACTGCTTGCATCAAAATCCAGTCGTGAACGTACCTGTGTCCGCCGAGAAATGCGATCGCCTATAAGCACTACGGGGCGTATGCGTAACATTTTCAATTTTATTGTACTTGCTCCATTACGACCCCGGGCAGCTAAGTTGCCATCAAAAAACCACCCAAGATTTGACTTAACAGGCTAGATCTGAACTCGCGCCAACTGCTTGCATAAAAATCCAATCGTGAAAGTAGCTGTGGAGCCGAGAAATGCGATCGGCCATAAGCACTAGGGGGCGTATACGTAACCTTTTCAATTTTTTTGTACTTTCGCCATTACCACCCCGGGCAGCTAAGTTGCCATCAAAAAACCACCCAAGATTTGACTTAATAGGCTAGATCTGAACACGCGCCAACTGCTTGCATCAAAATCCAGTCGTGAACGTACCTGTTTCCGCCGAGAAATGCGATCGCCTATAAGCACTACGGGGCGTATGCGTAACATTTTCAATTTTATTGTACTTGCTCCATTACGACCCCGGGCAGCTAAGTTGCCATCAAAAAACCACCCAAGATTTGACTTAACAGGCTAGATCTGAACTCGCGCCAACTGCTTGCATCAAAATCCAATCGTGAAAATAGCTGTGGAGCCGAGAAATGCGATCGGCCATAAGCACTAGGGGGCGTATACGTAACATTTTCAATTTTTTTGTACTTACTCCATTACGACCCCGGGCAGCTAAGTTGCCATCAAAAAACTACCCAAGATTTGACTTAATAGGCTAGATCTGAACACGCGCCAACTGCTTACATCAAAATCCAGTCGTGAACGTACCTGTGTCCGCCGAGAAATGCGATCGCCTATAAGCACTACGGGGCGTATGCGTAACATTTTCAATTTTATTGTACTTGCTCCATTACGACCCCGGGCAGCTAAGTTGCCATCAAAAAACCACCCAAGATTTGACTTAACAGGCTAGATCTGAACTCGCGCCAACTGCTTGCATCAAAATCCAATCGTGAAAGTAGCCGTGGAGCCGAGAAATGCGATCGGCCATAAGCACTAGGGGGCGTATACGTAACCTTTTCAATTTTTTTGTACTTTCGCCATTACCACCCCGGGCAGCTAAGTTGCCATCAAAAAACCACCCAAGATTTGACTTAATAGGCTAGATCTGAACACGCGCCAACTGCTTGCATCAAAATCCAGTCGTGAACGTACCTGTGTCCGCCGAGAAATGCGATCGCCTATAAGCACTACGGGGCGTATGCGTAACATTTTCAATTTTATTGTACTTGCTCCATTACGACCCCGGGCAGCTAAGTTGCCATCAAAAAACCACCCAAGATTTGACTTAACAGGCTAGATCTGAACTCGCGCCAACTGCTTGCATCAAAATCCAATCGTGAAAGTAGCTGTGGAGCCGAGAAATGCGATCGGCCATAAGCACTAGGGGGCGTATACGTAACATTTTCAATTTTTTTGTACTTACTCCATTACGACCCCGGGCAGCTAAGTTGCCATCAAAAAACTACCCAAGATTTGACTTAATAGGCTAGATCTGAACACGCGCCAACTGCTTACATCAAAATCCAGTCGTGAACGTACCTGTGTCCGCCGAGAAATGCGATCGCCTATAAGCACTACGGGGCGTATGCGTAACATTTTCAATTTTATTGTACTTGCTCCATTACGACCCCGGGCAGCTAAGTTGCCATCAAAAAACCACCCAAGATTTGACTTAACAGGCTAGATCTGAACTCGCGCCAACTGCTTGCATCAAAATCCAATCGTGAAAGTAGCTGTGGAGCCGAGAAATGCGATCGGCCATAAGCACTAGGGGGCGTATACGTAACCTTTTCAATTTTTTTGTACTTTCGCCATTACCACCCCGGGCAGCTAAGTTGCCATCAAAAAACCACCCAAGATTTGACTTAATAGGCTAGATCTGAACACGCGCCAACTGCTTGCATCAAAATCCAGTCGTGAACGTACCTGTTTCCGCCGAGAAATGCGATCGCCTATAAGCACTACGGGGCGTATGCGTAACATTTTCAATTTTATTGTACTTGCTCCATTACGACCCCGGGCAGCTAAGTTGCCATCAAAAAACCACCCAAGATTGGACTTAATAGGCTAGATCTGAACTCGCGCCAACTGTTTGCATCGAAATCCAATCGTGAAAGTAGCTGTGGAGCCGAGAAATGCGATCGGCCATAAGCACTACGGGGCGTATACGTAACATTTTCAATTTTTTTGTACTTCCTCCATTACGACCCCGGGCAGCTAAGTTGCCATCAAAAAACCACCCAAGATTTGACTTAATAGGCTAGATCTGAACACGCGCCAACTGCTTGCATCAAAATCTAATCGTGAAAGTAGCTGTGGAGCCGAGAAATGCGATCGGCCATAAGCACTAGGGGGCGTATACGTAACCTTTTCAATTTTTTTGTACTTTCGCCATTACCACCCCGGGCAGCTAAGTTGCCATCAAAAAACCACCCAAGATTTGACTTAATAGGCTAGATCTGAACACGCGCCAACTGCTTGCATCAAAATCCAGTCGTGAACGTACCTGTGTCCGCCGAGAAATGCGATCGCCTATAAGCACTACGGGGCGTATGCGTAACATTTTCAATTTTATTGTACTTTCGCCATTACCACCCCGGGCAGCTAAGTTGCCATCAAAAAACCACCCAAGATTTGACTTAATAGGCTAGATCTGAACACGCGCCAACTGTTTGCATCGTAATCCAATCGTGAAAGTAGCTGTGGAGCCGAGACATGCGATCGGCCATAAGCACTACTAGGCGTATACGTAACATTTTCAATTTTTTTGTACTTGCTCCATTACGACCCCGGGCAGCTAAGTTGGCATCAAAAAACCACCGAAGATTTGACCTAATAGGCTAGATCTGAACACGCGCCAACTGCTTGCATCAAAATCCAGTCGTGAACGTACCTGTGTCCGCCGAGAAATGCGATCGCCTATAAGCACTACGGGGCGTATGCGTAACATTTTAAATTTTATTGTACTTGCTCCATTACGACCCCGGGCAGCTAAGTTGCCATCAAAAAACCACCCAAGATTTGACTTAACAGGCTAGATCTGAACTCGCGCCAACTGCTTGCATCTAAATCCAGTCGTGAACGTACCTGTTTCCGCCGAGAAATGCGATCGCCTATAAGCACTACGGGGCGTATGCGTAACATTTTCAATTTTATTGTACTTGCTCCATTACGACTCCGGGCAGCTAAGTTGCCATCAAAAAACCACCCAAGATTTGACTTAACAGGCTAGATCTGAACTCGCGCCAACTGCTTGCATCAAAATCCAGTCGTGAACGTACCTGTGTCCGCCGAGAAATGCGATCGCCTATAAGCACTACGGGGCGTATGCGTAACATTTTCAATTTTATTGTACTTGCTCCATTACGACCCCGGGCAGCTAAGTTGCCATCAAAAAACCACCCAAGATTTGACTTAACAGGCTAGATCTGAACTCGCGCCAACTGCTTGCATCAAAATCCAATCGTGAAAGTAGCTGTGGAGCCGAGAAATGCGATCGGCCATAAGCACTAGGGGGCGTATACGTAACATTTTCAATTTTTTTGTACTTACTCCATTACGACCCCGGGCAGCTAAGTTGCCATCAAAAAACTACCCAAGATTTGACTTAATAGGCTAGATCTGAACGCGCGCCAACTGCTTACATCAAAATCCAGTCGTGAACGTACCTGTGTCCGCCGAGAAATGCGATCGCCTATAAGCACTACGGGGCGTATGCGTAACATTTTCAATTTTATTGTACTTGCTCCATTACGACCCCGGGCAGCTAAGTTGCCATCAAAAAACCACCCAAGATTTGACTTAACAGGCTAGATCTGAACTCGCGCCAACTGCTTGCATCAAAATCCAATCGTGAAAGTAGCTGTGGAGCCGAGAAATGCGATCGGCCATAAGCACTAGGGGGCGTATACGTAACCTTTTCAATTTTTTTGTACTTTCGCCATTACCACCCCGGGCAGCTAAGTTGCCATCAAAAAACCACCCAAGATTTGACTTAATAGGCTAGATCTGAACACGCGCCAACTGCTTGCATCAAAATCCAGTCGTGAACGTACCTGTTTCCGCCGAGAAATGCGATCGCCTATAAGCACTACGGGGCGTATGCGTAACATTTTCAATTTTATTGTACTTGCTCCATTACGACCCCGGGCAGCTAAGTTGCCATCAAAAAACCACCCAAGATTGGACTTAATAGGCTAGATCTGAACTCGCGCCAACTGTTTGCATCGAAATCCAATCGTGAAAGTAGCTGTGGAGCCGAGAAATGCGATCGGCCATAAGCACTACGGGGCGTATACGTAACATTTTCAATTTTTTTGTACTTACTCCATTACGACCCCGGGCAGCTAAGTTGCCATCAAAAAACCACCCAAGATTTGACTTAATAGGCTAGATCTGAACACGCGCCAACTGCTTGCATCAAAATCCAATCGTGAAAGTAGCTGTGGAGCCGAGAAATGCGATCGGCCATAAGCACTAGGGGGCGTATACGCAACCTTTTCAATTTTTTTGTACTTTCGCCATTACCACCCCGGGCAGCTAAGTTGCCATCAAAAAACCACCCAAGATTTGACTTAATAGGCTAGATCTGAACACGCGCCAACTGCTTGCATCAAAATCCAGTCGTGAACGTACCTGTGTCCGCCGAGAAATGCGATCGCCTATAAGCACTACGGGGCGTATGCGTAACATTTTCAATTTTATTGTACTTTCGCCATTACCACCCCGGGCAGCTAAGTTGCCATCAAAAAACCACCCAAGATTTGACTTAATAGGCTAGATCTGAACACGCGCCAACTGTTTGCATCGTTATCCAATCGTGAAAGTAGCTGTGGAGCCGAGACATGCGATCGGCCATAAGCACTACTAGGCGTATACGTAACATTTTCAATTTTTTTGTACTTGCTCCATTACGACCCCGGGCAGCTAAGTTGGCATCAAAAAACCACCGAAGATTTGACCTAATAGGCTAGATCTGAACACGCGCCAACTGCTTGCATCAAAATCCAGTCGTGAACGTACCTGTGTCCGCCGAGAAATGCGATCGCCTATAAGCACTACGGGGCGTATGCGTAACATTTTAAATTTTATTGTACTTGCTCCATTACGACCCCGGGCAGCTAAGTTGCCATCAAAAAACCACCCAAGATTTGACTTAACAGGCTAGATCTGAACTCGCGCCAACTGCTTGCATCAAAATCCAGTCGTGAACGTACCTGTTTCCGCCGAGAAATGCGATCGCCTATAAGCACTACGGGGCGTATGCGTAACATTTTCAATTTTATTGTACTTGCTCCATTACGACTCCGGGCAGCTAAATTGCCATCAAAAAACCACCCAAGATTTGACTTAACAGGCTAGATCTGAACTCGCGCCAACTGCTTGCATCAAAATCCAGTCGTGAACGTACCTGTGTCCGCCGAGAAATGCGATCGCCTATAAGCACTACGGGGCGTATGCGTAACATTTTCAATTTTATTGTACTTGCTCCATTACGACCCCGGGCAGCTAAGTTGCCATCAAAAAACCACCCAAGATTTGACTTAACAGGCTAGATCTGAACTCGCGCCAACTGCTTGCATCAAAATCCAATCGTGAAAGTAGCTGTGGAGCCGAGAAATGCGATCGGCCATAAGCACTAGGGGGCGTATACGTAACCTTTTCAATTTTTTTGTACTTTCGCCATTACCACCCCGGGCAGCTAAGTTGCCATCAAAAAACCACCCAAGATTTGACTTAATAGGCTAGATCTGAACACGCGCCAACTGCTTGCATCAAAATCCAGTCGTGAACGTACCTGTTTCCGCCGAGAAATGCGATCGCCTATAAGCACTACGGGGCGTATGCGTAACATTTTCAATTTTATTGTACTTGCTCCATTACGACCCCGGGCAGCTAAGTTGCCATCAAAAAACCACCCAAGATTGGACTTAATAGGCTAGATCTGAACTCGCGCCAACTGTTTGCATCGAAATCCAATCGTGAAAGTAGCTGTGGAGCCGAGAAATGCGATCGGCCATAAGCACTACGGGGCGTATACGTAACATTTTCAATTTTTTTGTACTTACTCCATTACGACCCCGGGCAGCTAAGTTGCCATCAAAAAACCACCCAAGATTTGACTTAATAGGCTAGATCTGAACACGCGCCAACTGCTTGCATCAAAATCCAATCGTGAAAGTAGCTGTGGAGCCGAGAAATGCGATCGGCCATAAGCACTAGGGGGCGTATACGTAACCTTTTCAATTTTTTTGTACTTTCGCCATTACCACCCCGGGCAGCTAAGTTGCCATCAAAAAACCACCCAAGATTTGACTTAATAGGCTAGATCTGAACACGCGCCAACTGCTTGCATCAAAATCCAGTCGTGAACGTACCTGTGTCCGCCGAGAAATGCGATCGCCTATAAGCACATTTTCAATTTTATTGTACTTTCGCCATTACCACCCCGGGCAGCTAAGTTGCCATCAAAAAACCACCCAAGATTTGACTTAATAGGCTAGATCTGAACACGCGCCGCCAACTGTTTGCATCGAAATCCAGTCGTGAAAGTAGCTGTGGCAGCCGAGAAATGCGATCGGCCATAAGCATTAGGGGGCGTATACGTAACCTTTTCAATTTTTTTGTACTTTCGCCATTACCACCCCGGGCAGCTAAGTTGCCATCAAAAAACCACCCAAGATTTGACTTAATAGGCTAGATCTGAACACGCGCCAACTGTTTGCATCGTAATCCAATCGTGAAAGTAGCTGTGGAGCCGAGACATGCGATCGGCCATAAGCACTACTAGGCGTATACGTAACATTTTCAATTTTTTTGTACTTGCTCCATTACGACCCCGGGCAGCTAAGTTGCCATCAAAAAACCACCGAAGATTTGACCTAATAGGCTAGATCTGAACACGCGCCGCCAACTGTTTGCATCGAAATCCAGTCGTGAAAGTAGCTGTGGCAGCCGAGAAATGCGATCGGCCATAAAAATTAGGGGGCGTATACGTAACATTTTCAATTTTTTTGTACTTACTCCATTACGACCCCGGGCAGCTAAGTTGCCATCAAAAAACCACCCAAGATTTGACTTAATAGGCTAGATCTGAACACGCGCCAACTGCTTGCATCAAAATCCAGTCGTGAACGTACCTGTGTCCGCCGAGAAATGCGATCGCCTATAAGCACTACGGGGCGTATGCGTAACATTTTCAATTTTATTGTACTTTCGCCATTACCACCCCGGGCAGCTAAGTTGCCATCAAAAAACCACCCAAGATTTGACTTAATAGGCTAGATCTGAACACGCGCCGCCAACTGTTTGCATCGAAATCCAGTCGTGAAAGTAGCTGTGGCAGCCGAGAAATGCGATCGGCCATAAGCATTAGGGGGCGTATACGTAACCTTTTCAATTTTTTTGTACTTTCGCCATTACCACCCCGGGCAGCTAAGTTGCCATCAAAAAACCACCCAAGATTTGACTTAATAGGCTAGATCTGAACACGCGCCAACTGTTTGCATCGTAATCCAATCGTGAAAGTAGCTGTGGAGCCGAGACATGCGATCGGCCATAAGCACTACTAGGCGTATACGTAACATTTTCAATTTTTTTGTACTTGCTCCATTACGACCCCGGGCAGCTAAGTTGCCATCAAAAAACCACCGAAGATTTGACCTAATAGGCTAGATCTGAACACGCGCCGCCAACTGTTTGCATCGAAATCCAGTCGTGAAAGTAGCTGTGGCAGCCGAGAAATGCGATCGGCCATAAAAATTAGGGGGCGTATACGTAACATTTTCAATTTTTTTGTACTTACTCCATTACGACCCCGGGCAGCTAAGTTGCCATCAAAAAACCACCCAAGATTTGACTTAATAGGCTAGATCTGAACACGCGCCAACTGCTTGCATCAAAATCCAGTCGTGAACGTACCTGTGTCCGCCGAGAAATGCGATCGCCTATAAGCACTACGGGGCGTATGCGTAACATTTTCAATTTTATTGTACTTGCTCCATTACGACTCCGGGCAGCTAAGTTGCCATCAAAAAACCACCCAAGATTTGACTTAACAGGCTAGATCTGAACTCGCGCCAACTGCTTGCATCAAAATCCAGTCGTGAACGTACCTGTGTCCGCCGAGAAATGCGATCGCCTATAAGCACTACGGGGCGTATGCGTAACATTTTCAATTTTATTGTACTTGCTCCATTACGACCCCGGGCAGCTAAGTTGCCATCAAAAACCCACCCAAGATTTGACTTAACAGGCTAGATCTGAACTCGCGCCAACTGCTTGCATCAAAATCCAATCGTGAAAGTAGCTGTGGAGCCGAGAAATGCGATCGGCCATAAGCACTAGGGGGCGTATACGTAACCTTTTCAAATTTTTTTGTACTTGCTCCATTACGACCCCGGGCAGCTAAGTTGCCATTAAAAACCCACCCAAGATTTGACTTAACAGGCTAGATCTGAACTCGCGCCAACTGCTTGCATCAAAATCCAATCGTGAAAGTAGCTGTGGAGCCGAGAAATGCGATCGGCCATAAGCACTAGGGGGCGTATACGTAACCTTTTCAATTTGTTTTGTACTTGCTCCATTACGACCCCGGGCAGCTAAGTTGCCATCAAAAACCCACCCAAGATTTGACTTAACAGGCTAGATCTGAACTCGCGCCAACTGCTTGCATCAAAATCCAATCGTGAAAGTAGCTGTGGAGCCGAGAAATGCGATCGGCCATAAGCACTAGGGGGCGTATACGTAACCTTTTCAATTTGTTTTGTACTTGCTCCATTACGACCCCGGGCAGCTAAGTTGCCATCAAAAACCCACCCAAGATTTGACTTAATAGGCTAGACCTGAATTCGCGCCAACTGTTTGCATCGAAATCCAGTCGTGAAAGTAGCTGTGGCAGCCGAGAAATGCAATCGGCCATAAGCACTACTAGGCGTATACGTAACATTTTCAATTTTTTTGTACTTGCTCCATTACGACCCCGGGCAGCTAAGTTGCCATCAAAAAACCACCGAAGATTTGACCTAATAGGCTAGATCTGAACACGCGCCGCCAACTGTTTGCATCGAAATCCAGTCGTGAAAGTAGCTGTGGCAGCCGAGAAATGCGATCGGCCATAAGCATTAGGGGGCGTATACGTAACATTTTAAATTTTTTTGTATTTGCTCCATTACGACCCCGGGCAGCTAAGTTGCCATCAAAAAACCGCCCAAGATTTGACTTTGACCAATTTATTTCTCGTTTTAGACCTGTGAATTGGCTGGCTATATCGTGTGAATTGACATTTTCAGACTATTTTTAATGAGAATACGTTGAATCGCTCGTCTATGCCGTTAAGCCGGCGTCAATGGCAACATCGAAAGACGACTTTATTCGTGTTATTATCGAGATGCCAGTGAATATATTCGAAAAAGTGACCAAGATGTAGACTCTCGGCTTAAATTACTTAAAAAATAAAATTATTTAATATTTTCACAAAATAATTCTTAAGAAATAAACGGCAAGAATTGATTTATTACTCTAAGTAAACATTTTATTCACTTATATTAATTTTTTTGCTCTTTTTTGACAATTAAAAACCAAGCGTTTAAAAAATCACATACTTGAAACTCCCAAGACCGTATATTATTCAAAAACAACCAATAAAATTCGCATCCGTACGTAAAACAATGAATTCTAATGAAGGTTGTAATTTCGTCGGCTGAATGCCATAACAACTGATTTTTATAGATTTAATTTTCCTTTGTTTTATATCTCTGTGGTCTGACCCACACTCACCACATTCATGGTACCACCGCTTCATCTACAATACTTGTTCATTCCCACATCTTACTCCAGCTGTAGTAGAGACCTCATAGAATTAATAGCCCCATAAATCCGGAGCTGCAATAAAACGCAGGCAATTGCTGCTGCGGTCCCCATTTATTTATTTTTATAGTAGGTAATTAGCTAAACATTTAATCCGCTTGGGGGCAGTTACAAATGGAAACAAAACAAATCGGGCGATGGATGCTCGTAGATCAGGATTCCGGGTGTGATAACTTTCTATTCAAAAACTATCTTCAATTAAAAAACAATTAAAAAAATTGAAACCAAATCTCCAGCTTCGGTAAAACTTTTGTCTATGTTTTGATGTTTTGAACAATAAAATAAACACAACGGCCACATGGACACGCATGGACGTATGGGGATTATGTGAAAGTTTTAAGTTAAGGTTTTGCAAATAGGAAAGAAACTTTTCCTGGACATGCAGTCGCAACAATGTGATATTGGGGCAGACTGAGAAAAGTTGGTCGTTCTCTGGTGCAGCCCGAAATAATCCTTCGAACAGATGCAACTCGATATTTGTGAGCAGCCAGATGCGACCAATACATACTGAACGATTTGTTATTAAAAACTTTTCGTATGCTCTCGTCTCTTGATGGTGATAGGGGGTGGTAGACGTATAGTTTATATAAACATGCCCAATGTTTCGTACATAATTCTTTGGGACAGATGTGGAATATTATGGATTGAAATTTATTGCGATTGACTGCACAAATGGTAAGCAATACCATTGATCATTTTATGGCCGATGATGGAGCAAGTTGCAGTTAGGGTATGCATTGAAGAAGAAAACAATCAATTTCTTTTGCAAGCCAGATTTTGTTCCTGAGTTGGTCAGTTATTGTTAGTTTATTGTTGGTTTGTTGCCAATAACCAGTGATTTAATGTGGCCTCACAGAAGAAAGTCTACGCCATGGTCTTGGCACCATGCCACATAGCTTCTTCTGGAAATAACGCGTTCTGATGTTTTTATAACATCTCCAATGTAGCACACGATGTAAGGCATGTTACGCCGTCTAATTAAAACCGATTCAAACCATGCCAGAGAACGTATTCATGGCCTGATACCGCTAGCCAAGTGGGTATAATTGTTTCGAAAGATGAATGGTCTAATGACACCGCGCGCCCTCTTAATACTACTGTGAATTATTATTCAACGTTGAACCAAAAACTGGCTTCATCACTGGAAATGAATTTTATGTCAAAATTTGGATCCATTTCCAACTGGTTTAAAGTCCAATCAATGAGCTTCAGTTCTTTTGTCAACGCAGAAGGGCCAATTCCTTGCGGCTCCTTCACATTTTTAGCAACATCAGCAATATTCTCGCTTCGCCGTGCATTTCTGCTCGTTTGGATAGCCCTTTCGGCCATACATTCTTCGGAGCCCACGAAAAATTTCTGCTCCCATCTATGGCATGGGTCTTTTGGCTGTCTTTTTCCTACGGCCTTTCGACTCTTTATTCTTTGACTGTTCGTCTAATGTTCATTCGTTCTACGTGCTTGAGGCTGAATAAAGTTCCTCGAGTTCTTGATTGTTTAGTTTTCTCCACTCGCCAGTGGTCTCAAATCGCACTATTTCGTTTCATCAGCTTTCTGGCATATCTGCTGAAAATTAGACAAGAAAAAGTGAGTCACCTCATTTGGTAACGCAAATCTTTCACTGGTGGCCTAAAAATACCACAACCCCAAAAACAGCATTTTTCTGTCGTTAATTGTGGACGAACACAGGTCAAAGTTTCCACATCACTGACATGTCCAATAGGTTAAAATTCACTATAGCTGGAAGAAAGTAGTACGGAATTTCGGAAAATTTTCTCGATATTTTCACTATATTTGAAGTGAATTTTCACTTCCATCATATTGTATGAGCAAGCATTCAATTATCTTCATACCGATTAAAAAAATTTAAATTATAAAAGTTAATAGTTCACTTAGTTAAAGGAAGAATTCCTTGAAATTGGGCACCAATATAGAGCAAAGTGGGGGTTCTTTTTTCTCGTAGCAGATCATAATCCATTCGTCGTCGCATTTAGAGTCTTTAAAATCATTAATTGTTAACATGCGACGTCGGAAAATTACAATTACAAGAGATCACTGAGTGCTTCCAATAGTGTTTCTTTGAAGTCCTTATAAAAGGTGTTTTTTTTAAAGGTATACAAATTTAATATGAAATAAGTTACCTCAAACTAGTGCTAATGTCTATGTTATTAGATTTATTTAATAGAAAATTTTATGCCATTTATGTTTGTATTATTTTAGGCATATTGGTGCCTAGACCAGCTCGAATGAGGCGCAATCGTGAATTCCGATTTTCAACAATTTTATGGAGCAACTGGGGCCGCATAACAACAATAGCATGGTGAATGTTGACTTCTAAATTGTCCAACATTTCTGGTTTATCGGCTTAGACTCGTGACTTCACATACACCCAAAGAAAGTAATCTCAAGGCCGATGATTCCACCAGCCTGTAAAGCATACCAAACATTGAGTTTTAATTGTTTTATGGGCGTTTCGACAAAGGTCTCTGGCTTCTCCTATACTCCACTCCAAATTCGACAATTTTGACATTTAACACAAAATGGTCCTCATCGCAGAACAGAGTTTTGCGTTAAAAAAGAGAATCAAGCTGAATCATGTTTTCGGCCCATTCACCGAATGTACGCTTGCACAAACTGAATCTTATAAAGTTTTAAACCAAGATCTAAATCTTGGTCTAAATAAAATCTTCCACAAAGTGGATGGGCATAGCTCCAATTGCTGAGCACGATGGCAAATCGACTCATTAACCGTTAGAGAGTTCGTGGTGTGAAAAACAATTCATCGATTTCCGAATAATTTGCTCAGATGGGCGATTATTTGGACTGTAAAATGTCTGGGAACTCTAATTGTAAGTCTATATATTTCTACTATATTTCTTCTTCTACTACGCTAAGCTGCGTAATTCTAGTCTTAAGTACAATCAGGTTGGCTATCACTCGTGTGTTTCGTTCCGAGTGGTCACCCCCAGATTGCGTCTTTCAGGGGCTTTGCGATCTCGCTCATTCTCTTTGCCCGAATCCTCACCAAGGTTAACAGGCCTCAGTCAATTCTAAGGTTCATCTAAGTATGATGAGGCACTTAGCCAAAAGATCCACCCAATCTGAACTCACCTTAGCTAACTTACGAACTTTCGAGTGAGAGGGATTTTACCGAAGTAAAGCACCCAGTCCGCCATTGCGGTACTATAACGTATGAGCTCATGAGCCCTGTCAATGTACATGTCGCAAATGGGCCCTGGAAAACACTGTCGGTCGGCGGTGGTAAATTACCAGGATGCCACTTCTATTTTGCACTAACTTTTCAAAATCCATACGGAGAAATGCTTCTGGGAGAACAAAGCCCGATCAGAGTGTGCTCTCATAGTATGTAATTATAATTGGGGCAGAAGAAGTTAGTTCTCCTGTGATACTTTGTGATCAGGCTGGTAAGTTTATATTTGTATGATTTAAGGCTAAACGGTCCTACTATGGGTTGCACTATCGAAAACCTTTCCAAAAATATCAGAATTCAATCTATTTGTCAATTTAATCCAAGGAACCTGGAACATGTTCGAGATATCTAAGACCATGTTGGATTAGAGAGATTTTACAGTGATTAAAGAGCTCTCGTTGCCAAATTAAGATCGGGAACCAATAATTTCGATATCGAACATGTTCGAAACTAGGTATCGTATATCATGCGACCTTTTTTAAATCACTCTCGATGGTATCTTACTTGTCACGCATTTGTTCAATAGGTGACCTTAGGTGACATAAGGTGACCTTTCGAATTTCGCGATTAAACCGTGCCGTCAGTAAGAAATATTACCTCGAGGTTATGTGCCATTCGCCTGAAACAATACGAAGAAGAAGGGGGTAAAACAGATATTGATGAATAAATAAATTTTTTTTCGAGAAAAATGAAAAATCACTTTATTTTTTGAACCAACTTCGAATGTAGACCAATCTGAGGTAATTGGACGAATGGAGCGAAAATGTAACAATGTAACTTTTGGACGTATACTTCACT
Organism: Merodon equestris; assembly: GCA_958301585.1. Taxonomy (NCBI): domain Eukaryota; kingdom Metazoa; phylum Arthropoda; class Insecta; order Diptera; family Syrphidae; genus Merodon; species Merodon equestris. Next base: position 214,939,419 of record OY284413.1, on the reverse strand, counting down.
TCTCTGCATACGTAGATCTCTATCAATTCGAATAATTAGCCTTCAAAACAAGCCTGTCAAAACCAATTCATTCAGTTCTTCGAACCTTATCTTAGAATTCCCTCATCGATGACATCATAGCCTTACCAAAAAGTTGCGAATCATAGCTATTGATATTTGATTGAAAAAAAAAAAACTAATTTGCATACGCTAAGTGAATTAACGGAATTTCACTAAGAAAAGGCCATGAGCCTGTTTTCTACACCCGTTATACCTTCAGCTAGCCAAAAATGTCGACTACTTCGTCTCTGCAGTCACAATTTACAATAACGTTAGCGCTGAAATCAGAAGCATAATCGCTCTTGTAGGTGCGTTTTTCTTCAGGATCAAGATCTAAAGCCTTAAATGGCCCAATACAGTGCCTGTCTAAGAGGTACTATATTCGATGAGCAGATTCAACATTGCAAGAGATTTTAACCTTGGGGCGCGATTTGGAGTGCGATCGGGACTTCGGGACTTCCCTCCCGACTTAAGGGCGAATAATTTGTTTGGATATGCAAAGCAATGCTTTGCTTTGGGAATGTTTCTTATAAAATTTTTAGATATAATCTGCTTCAGTTTCATAGTTTCATTGTACATAGATACGAATGAACTATTGGAAACCAAGATTTTGTGATTTCTTAACCTATAGTCAGGAGCATGGATTTTGTGCACCCATAAAGTTGTGTTATATTGAACATTTTTTTTTTGTTTTAGGATCATTCGATTTATAACGCGCGCCTTAAAATAAATGCTTAACGGCGGTACAGCATGAGTACAAACATTTAGTTTTATCATGAAACGGAACGAAGTCAATAGTTTTCCACATTTTAAGTACAATTTATGCACTTTCTACAGTAAATGTTGGTATGCGGCATAACAGAATACATACGCATATCTCCTGGTCAATGATTTAACAAATAATAAATTGTGATGGCGAAGATATTTATGGATCATTTCATTAGCAGTAGACCGGCTCTTTGGTTATTAGTTTCGGATCTATGAATATAATATTCGCATGTTTTGCGGACATGTCGAAAAATGGAAAGTGGATATTTAATTCTTCAAGCGCTTTCAAAAGATATGAGCATAATAAAATATAATCTACAAAAACTTAAATGCAATGCCGATTCAGGTGAGTTAGATATTTGGGCTTCGACTAGGTTTACTATTTGATGACGTGATTAGTGATTCCCTTTTCGGGAATACATTTCTGAACATGAATTTGAATCTTTTTTAAAGGGGGTTACACTAACTGCGAGCTTATTTTCCTGCTGGTTAGAGAAGATCATCCTTTAACATTATCTTAATACATAATGATTGTGTAAATTATTTTTAAAAATTCAAACAGAAGTCGAAAATGGCTACATACCATCCCTGAAATATACTTCCAGTAAATCAATCAATTAGAAAGTCAAATATAGGTACAAGGAGTGTTCAAAAAGCAAGAAGAATTTGGAAAGATTTTTTATCTTCACACGCTTGCTATATTTTATGAAACACTTCTGAAGCTCTATCTTTATGTCAGCATTTAGCTCTTTCAGTGATGAATTTCATCTCATATAAGCTTTAGAAAATACAAATCATTAGGACAGGAAAAATTAATAGGAAGCTGGAATTATGGGTGTCTTGTTTGGTCAGAATAGGCAATTAAGTGTAGAGCGATTCATTATTATAGTTGAAAAGCCATGCATTATTTAGTAACAAAAACCATCGTTTTTTCGGATTGTTTCACGCAGACAGTGTTACACTTTCAGGGATTATTTTCAATTTTTTTCCATATTGATGATCCAGAATTCATAATCTTGGACAATTTAACTTTAGTTTCAGTAAACCCATATTCCTTCCCATATTATGGAATATTTCAGTAGTTCAGCATCGTAATTGACTTAATTTAGTGCCAGCAGAGTAATTTATGTACAAACACCGTTGTTGTTGTTCGAAAGCTGTCGCGGTTAAATGTTCACACCCAGGACATCACAGAAAATGTGTCCCACGAGCAGTGTGCCAAAAAGCTGGAGCGTGTAGGTATGGTCAAGACAAGAAAAAAATCGTATAGGAGGGGGGGTCTATTCCCCCCCTGTTTAGCCGGGTGGGGCAATTTTCTAAAAAATTGACTTAATTTGGAAAAAAAAATTATTAAAAAGTTACATCCACAATGCCGTGATATAGGTTTTTGTAAAGCCAGAAACCTCTCCTTTCATCCTGTTTTTAAACGAAGCTGTTTTAAGGAATAGTTTTTGAGAAATTAATTTTCAAACTCAAAATTTTGAAAAAAAAATTTCGAACTATTTTTTTTCAAAATTGTATGTAATTAAGTACTATTTTTTTCAAAAATTCAATTCTCTTATTAGTTTTTAGTTAAAAACAGAAAACCGGATGCAAAAATGTCTTTTAGTTTTTGAGAGAAAAAAACCCGAACCACTTTTTTCTAAGAAAAACCTTTTTTTTTTGGTTTTAACGCGGCTGGACTTGTAGGCAAATTAATGTATGAAATATTGACCTCTTTTTTATTATCTTTAAAAAATTCGGAGTTTTATGAGGATACAATAAAGTGACACAGTATTGGAAAAGCCTTGATTAATCCTTGTTTTTCATTGATAACGCCTGAAAACTGACCTGCCAATTTCGTCTGGGTCCGCCCGCCGCCGATGGGTTCTACCCGCTTTTTAGACTATACCCGACATTAAGACTATAAAACCGCCATTTTTCTTTATTGAAAAACGAAATATTTGCAACCCAAATGTAAATAAAAGGCATCGCATTTTTAATAAAAAAACATTTCCAAATTGGATGTTAACTCATCAACACATTTCGATGTCAAACTCATACTCTCGAGAAGAATTAACGTATATGCACTTCTGCTACGGTCAAGCTAATGGTCGAGATCGTGAAGCCGAAAGACTCTACGCTGACTCTACTTTTTTTTTGGTTATTATGTTTTAGCTTAGTATTAAGAAATTGACAGACAATCAATTCGGACAAATTTTTTATATTTAAAAAATAAAGAAAAATAAAATTGTACATATCACTAGTTTTTTGTTATGATTGGTTATTGAATTGTTTTGCTTAGTAGCGAGTAGGGCCTCCTCTACTTCGCATGCACTGTATTAGCCTATGTGGTACGCTTTCGATAAGATGCGTTAAATTCTGTTCGAGTATGCGCTCCCAACATGCTTTTAACGCATTTATCAGCTCCTGATTAGTGTTGACATGGCTGCGGTTTTCTTCAATGCTTCTTTTTAATTGGTCCCATAAATGCTCGAAAGAGAGCAAAAGAGAAATATTGGAGTCAGAAGGAGCTGCTTGGGTAATACGGGCCGTATGTGGGCGAGCATTGTCTTGCATAAGAACAAACATATTGCCATCACTCTCTCTCAATGGGATCACAACAGGTCGTATTACCATTTCAACGTAACTGACGGCGGTAAGGGTTCCCTCATCCAGGAGAACCAACTTTGTTTTGCCTAGCAAACTTATTCTAGCCCATACAATAACACTGGGGCCCCAAAATCTGTCAGTTCCTTGTCTTCTCTATACGCTTACCCGTTTATCATCACTCAAAAATTTTATATTCCATTCGTTTGCAAAGAGAACAGACCCCCAGATATCCATGATCCGATTTGAATGCTCACGGGCGTAAGTTTCGGCCGAATAGCACGCACTCTGGAACGTTTACTATCTTCGTGGAGTCGATTGCGAATGGTTTGATCACTGACTTGAGTGCCACTTGACTATTGCAGTTGAGTTTGTAAAGCCCAGGCCGTTACAGTACGCTTCCGACGTACACTTATTCGAATGTACCGGTCTTCTTGCCGAGTTGTGGCTCCGATTCTTTATGATCCAGGTCACTTATTCGAATGTACCGGTCTTCTTGCCGAGTTGTGGCTCACTACATTCCCGGTCTGCTGGAAGTATTCTCACACGTTTCGGATAACTCGCCTTGACACACCGATACGATTTGAAACAGCCCTTTGAGATTCTCCTCGCTCCAGCATATTTACCGCTCTTTCAGTATCCTTCATTTACATATCTTCACATCAAATTGTGTAGCATTGCCATTATTCCGTTGATAGTTCTGACATCATAGCTAGCAAAGGGCACTTTTGAAAGAGAAACACCGTTCACAGAGTAGGGAGTAGGTACAAAAAACTGAACAAGTCGCGGATACGCCCTGCAGCGCGTTGTCGATAGCGTCTCTCAGCTGATTTCGTGACTTGAAAATAATGCGGGCAGCTGCTGTCTATTCAGGACTAACGTATTCACTAATATTTTGAGTAGTTCCTCCATGGAATCTCCGTGCACAGAAGCTGTAAGAGAGTAAGTTCAAAAAACTAAAAAAGGCAGGTATACGTCCCGTAGTGCGCGTTGTCGGCAGTGTCTCTCAGCCGCCAGAGCTAATTTCATGACTTGGTATGAAGCAGGTAACTGCAGTCTATTCAGGTCTAACCTATTCACTAATATTTTAAGTAGTGTTTCCAGGGAAACTCTGTGCACAGAGGCAGTAAGGGAGTAGGTACAAAAAAACTAAAAAGGTAAGGTATACGGTCCGTAGTGCGCATAGTCGATGGCATCTCTCAGCCGCCAGACGATTCTCTTCACATTCCTGTTGACCCTCTCAGTGAGGTTCTCTTGAGGTGTGTAGCTTTCCCGGCTGTGAATTGTTGCCTTATTTCAAGTTCATGCAGGTATCTCTGGAATTCTTTGCTGCTGAACTACGGTTAATTATTATCGGCTATAAGGACTTTCGGTATCCCGTATAGACCTTGACGATAGTCTTTCTAATTTTTGGGTATCCAGCTCATCGTGATTTTCTCGCACACACAACTTCCAGAATGCGCAATCCTCATCGTTCGATTATTCTGGAATGCCTGGAATCTTCTTTGTTTCTGTACCTCTGTTGTCGCTTCCAAACGTGTAAGGCTTTCTTGGGGCCTTCGTGATAGCGCGTCTACCACCACAGTTTGACATCACGGCCCACTTTCTCTTTCGGTATTGGGCGTCAATGTTGTATTTTTGAAGTTTCAGGGCCCATCTTGCTATCCTTCCCGAAGGGCTCCCTATGGAGTTAAGCCATTTCAATGACAGGTGGTCAGTTACCTACGTGAACTCAAGGGTATGAACCCTTCGAGTTATTGTCAAAGCTTGCGTATTCCGATCGCTATACGATCGGTAGTTATTTCTTTCCTGTAGGAGTACCTTGTCCCGGCTTTGTTGAAGCGACGGCTGACATAGGCGAATAATCGTTCGGCGCGGTCCAACACCACTCCCGGTCCGTAATCGCTGGCATCAGCTTGAAGGGCGAAGTTCGGAGATGCTAAGAATAGTAGAGGCTACGACCTTCTTTTCATTATTTCCCCACTTTCAATGCTTCTCTTTCATCAAATATTTCGTAAGGGACATGGTAAGTTCTGCGAAGTTCGGTACGAAACTTCGATACCAGAAGACGATGCCAAGAAACTGTTTCAGTTCTCTGTCGGTTGCCACCTTGGCAGCGCTAAGTTTAAGTTTATCATGTGTTCCTCCAATGCCTTCCCGGCCACGATGTGTGGTTTCATTTCACTATCTATTACCTGGTCTAGTCACACGCCGGAATGTAGCCGTCTAGGATGGATCGGGCGTTGAATTTCCGGGAGTCGACGCAGAGTCTCCATTGACTAGTCTTCTCCTTCGCAAGTACCAATGGTGCGTTGTAGGGACTATTAGATATTTCGATGCAGCCGTTATCCAAGTGCTCGTCGATCTCTTTGTTGATGATTGCTTGCATAGCCGGATTCTTCTGGTGACACCATTGTTTTATCAGCTGATCATCCTTCATGTTGATGTGATGTGTATCTTATCTAATTTCCGAATCTCGTCTACTAGGAATGTTGTAATATCCTTCATGCCATCCTTCTGACTTAGCTGTGTTTTTTGCTATTGGCAAAATTTTGCTCTTCGCTTTCGTATGGTCAGGCTTCAGTTGGCAAAAAAAAAACCAGTGGTGAATGTTCTTAAAGCTACAAAATGGTGAGTCTGACGTGGAAGGCAAAGAGCATCATAAACTGCTGATAAAATTTGAAAACGCTGAACTAAAGGCATTACTGGTCGTGTTGAGTCGTCCCTACCCACCGTTTAAAAACCCATGGAAATGGTTGAGTTTAAGTCAGGAGACGTCGGCCGGCGATGGAGAGTGGATCCATTATGACAATTCAAAGAGACAAAAATCGTGTGGGAGCCAGAGGCATGCTTCAACATCGACGAGCAGCCAAACATTTATTTGAGGGGATGAGAGCGGATGAAACCAGGAGCTCGCTATAGAATGCAACTAGGTAATGCGTTATACAACTCGCCCCTTCAGACTATCACCGATGGTATATGTATATACCGACTTAGAAGCAATTCCGATATTTGGAAGTAGTGAAATGTAAGCATATTTCCAAAATAAAGCTCAGAATTTGGCGAATTTCATCGTGTTCTTTGGATTAAAATAAAAATAAAAACCACTTTCCGTGCTCAGTTTTTCTACTGATTTAAAATGACACCTCTTGTTAGATAGCCCTTTACCAAAAAACGTGCAGTCTCTTTAACATCTGCTTATCAAAGTTTAGATTTTCGCAGCACAACTGAGAAAATTGATTGTGAGAATTGAACGAATACAATCCGCAAAATTGTACTCTTCCTGACACTTTTTGAACACGCATTTTTAGCGTGACAGGCCAATAGCACAACTTATCTAAATCACATGTTGTTATGAATGATTGTGCTGAATCCAAATTGAGAGAGTTGAAATACGTACTTTGAATTAATTAGAAACAACCAACTGCCTTAAAAACTTTTCACCGAGCAGTATGAATAAATAAGCCCAAAGCCATACGGCTTCGCACAATAAAGAATCGGATCAAGCCAGTACCAGTAACCTCAAATCAGCAATTTTTCTTTCATGTGAAAGGACAAGGCCATGAAAAAAGAAAAACAATGCGACGCATAAACCCACTCGACCTAAAGCCTTGTGTGCCTCGTCGTCACATGAGCGATGCATTCTATGTATACAAAGTGCGATGTGCTCGACATCCAGGTTTCGTGCATCTAAGCAACCGAAAAATCAACTTTTTGAAATTCTCTCAAAAGTTATTTACTCAACTGTGCCTCGCAGCAATGTTCCGTGCATGCACATAAAACTTCTTTCTGCTTGAAACCAACCTAACAGTCTGCACTTGTCCTTAAAATTATCATAATTTGTTTTTTTTTTTATTTTTTTATTACTTCACTTCGTATTCTTAAGACAAGAGAATTCCAGAATACTTTCTCGCTCGGCTCTACTGGAATTCCTTGTTCGTTTCAGTGTACAAAGAAATTCCGGCGAAATCTCTTTTCGCTCCTTTGATATCCTTGATCTCGGGTTATACGAGTATTTTTCGTTTTTCTTTAGAATTTTTTTTTCTATCTCTTCTCTGCAGCTCTCGTCGTCTCATAGACAGACATGAAAAATTCATGCGACGTTTAAGAAACTGAGCAGGAAAATGGGTAAAGAAAAAGAAATATGAGAAAAGGAATGAACATTTCAAAAACGAGATGAGCATATCGCCATGTCTGAGAAATTTAAATGGATTCTAAGGATAATGTTCGAAGCACAGCACAACTCGCCGAGTAATGTATCCGTCGCAGACCTAATTCAGTTCCACTTATAGATGCTTTGCAATTCAAGAGAGCATTCAAGACTTCTGTTCCATTTTTCGGGTGAGCTAAGGAAATTAGGCAGAACACCAGAACTACGCCGGATGTTCACCTGTATCTGTAGCGAAAATGCCAAAAGCTACGAGTATAATGCAATTTTGCCTTAATTGGTTTCAATGGTTTCAATGGTTTCAATGGTTTCTGTGTTTATGAGATACTTTTATCGTCGGCTTTGCCTTGCACCGCGATTGGTATGCATCTTACAGGCTTTCCTAAATACATAAACCGCAGTTGATGAGACTTGCCGCAGATTCACAAGATAGCTTTCGGGGTTTGAAAGGAAAACACTTGCAACAGGATATGCCGCATAGGAGAGTGTAGCTAAATTACTTGGCAGCACAACTGTGTGACAGTTTAGATGCGGTTATTTCGGTGGGAAGTTTGTTTGGCAAACAAAAACTTCGTGATAAGATGTAAAAACATGGACGACCAGACCTGGATACACGAATCGTTAATCTGCAAGTAGCAGTCGTACTCATTCGAGCAGGCATACTCGGTCGTGGCGCACTATACAAGACTTACTCGTATAAAGAACTGACGTCATGGATCTCTCCCAGCCATCTAGTGCGCATCGGGACAGGAGAAGCGACAGAGGACTTTCCCGATTGTCGTAGAAACCTATTATGCGTACGGTTACCTTCCAGTCTGCTTAACTTAAACGTAATTTAATTTAGTTACATACTAGTGAGAATTTAATTAAATTAAGGCGAGAATACGCCGTGTCGTTATAAATTTTGTAGTGAGCAGGAGGCTGGCAAAAAAATTAATCAATTTAAGTCGCATATAGTTGAAAAGCATGTGTAAGATACTTAGTATGATTAAAATTGTGTTATAAGAAGGCTTTTCTATTCTCTACACACCCGACATATTGTTGAAGTTTTCAGAAGTTTGCTGAAGGCGAAGGAGGCACTCATTTTAGATAACTTGGTTTTGATGGGAATAGGCACATAATGTTAGGTAAGTTAGGTAAAAGGCGATTTAACATTTTTGACAGAAACTGATTTCTGGCGAGCTAAAAGTTGATTACCCTGCTGTTTCAATCTTACAGAACAAAGCAGAGAGCAATGGCCAGATGGTCCGTTTATTGGACAATATGCCAATAAATTGAATTTAATTTCGAAAGTTGACGAAAGTTCTGAACTTGAGTCTCTGGAAACTGACTTGAGGCAACCAATAAAATTAAATTCGAAATTCTGATTCAGTTACATGGCGTTTAAGGACGAGCTAACAGATAGTGTAGATTTTAAATGTTAATTGCTGCAGTTTATTGAATTTGTTGATCTTTTTGAATGGTGTCAAGTACGGTTCTCGCAATCTTAGCTATATCATTTACCGCCCAACAATGCAATGTTTCCAATGTTTCTCAAACTTATTACAAATATGGGCGATTTTTAAAACTTACATTTCTTAAAATTCGTGAACTTTTCGACCAACATCATGATCCTAGTCGATTCAGAATTCGTACACTAGTAAAGCGTTTTGAAGAAGCTACTACGATGTCAGGTCGAATTCCATATCAACATACTTGGACAGCATGCACAGGCTGAAGCATCACAGCGAAGGTGCTCGAAACCAGCCAGGCACCTTAATTCCTTAATTCGTCCATGAAATACACAATGGCCCTTTAGAACGAATTTCGGTTCATTCAATGAATGTTGGATGGTCAAGAAAATTCATCATTTAATTTGATCTTATCCGATGATTAACATTTTTGTCTAATCTGGGCAGGGGAACACCCACACTAGAATCACGAAATGTAGGTTATGGCGTTGGCTGCATTATTGGCCCGTACATTTCCGAAGCTGTGGCTTAAACAAGCCTTCGAACCATCAGTTTATTGCGTCTGTAATTCGAAATCGCATTTTTTCGTAGAAGTTGATTTTGGCCTCCAAGCTCATGCGGTTTGACACCTTTAGGCTACCTTCTGTGAAGTTATTTCAAAGATTAAATCAATACCTCATGCTCATGCATGTCATCCAAATTGAAATGCCCACTTGTTCTGCACCAAGTCATTGTTTTGACCTTCGAATGATCTCCTGCAACAGGAACCGCGAAGGTCATAACAACCTTGTATTCTATTCGCAATAGATATAGCCCGAGCTTTGTTAGGCAAAAAGTTTGTTTAATTAAGCAACAATTTTCCCTAGCTTTTGGCTTACCCTAATTAAACCTCAGTTGACGTGGGTCTCAACTCTTAAGCCAGGGTTTTAGCTATCTGTTTTCGGTGTCTCACTCAAGGTTGGTTGAGATGGATGTTTTTTTTTGCGCTCATCATGAAAATGTTATGCTGTTCATTGCAATAACATCATCCAATCAGCTTGCGTTAAGCGTTTGATCCCTCATGCCTAAGTAAAACAATGTAGCCACATAGCTGACAGCGTAGGCGTAATTGGAGATTTTTTTTATCATGCTTAGTAAAGATTTGTTCGAATTGGTGCGAATAAATTTTGGCGGCCTGTGGCGGCTATGTTCTTTTGGTGACATATATCAAATCTGTTGTTTATTATTCAGTTACTAATGCCAAATCATCATGATAAGTTACACGATTGAACAGTATGTTCAAATTATAAAATTTTATTATGAAAATTAGTGTTTTTTCGACTCTTCAAAGTTTGATGGCCAAACGTGAGACGACCGGTTAGGTAATCAATCACCCAACATTCTTACGTCAAAGGAACTCAAGATCGGCAGTTCCTTTGACGTGGTCCGTGAAAGTGTACAGCAGACCCCGAAGCAGTCGATTCCTGGCCGGGCACAAGAACTCGGTTTTTACAGATTACAACTTGAATTTTGCGTCGGGACTTAAGCCTACACCCGTACAAGATCTAACTAACTAAGGAGCTCATAGTTTATGGCCATAGGCCACGTTATTTGTTCACTAACTGGGCTTCGGAGCGTTTGTGAATGCGGAGGTAAAGAGAAATATGTTTTTGATCGCCTTTATACCAATACTGACATTTTGCCCAAATAATCAGAAATTAACACATCACCTGATTTCGTTTTGAGGATTCGACAAGCCCTCACTGTGCTTTGAAGGTACATAATGCCTCTTAACCAGTCATTTTTAAAAGACTTTTTCAAGGCTTACTCGTATGTCAAAGCATTTTAAGTGCCAGCTTGTTAACCTGTCTAAAACCTGTTTTTGGTAATGAAGGTGTTAGTAAGCTCGTTGCTGGCCTCGATCAGAACATAAATATTGGCCTTGGGAAGGATCGTAAGACGAGAGACGGCTTAAGCAACATATAAGTCATAATTTTATTGGAAGTGAATGTTGAACGCTTGATGGATCTTCCTGAGCTTAAACCAATTTTTTACGGGTAACTGAAGCCACTGATAAGCCGACGTAAATTAGAAAATAGCTTGCATGCGATATTCAGGAGACTCTCTACCTGCAACGTCGAAAATCATTTGTTTGTATGAAGTTTAACACTAGATTGCCCAAGGAAGAAAATTTAGAAACCAACAACAATAGTAACACCAGTAACAACAGCAACACAGTACAAGCAGTACAGCTGCGACTACGCCCACTACTCCAGCTATAGGCTAATTCTATCGATAATAATCAATACTTATGGCTTTTGTATTATATACAGTCAGTCCCACAAGAGCGTTGGAATGATATTTGGGAAAATATTTTATCTACACAAGAAAAGCATCTACAAGTTAAAACTTTATTAATATATAATTAATACAAAATAAAATCTCCTCCATTTCGACATATAGCCTCACAACGTTTAGGCATGCTCTGGACCAATTTTTCTGCATATTGTACAGGTAAAGACCTCCATATAATCAAAATGACTGCTTTTGGGCAATATAGGTACATAAACACTAAGTTTCAGTCTTTGTAGTATTAAAGATGATATTACCATCGGTGTGGTCCCTATCTGACTTCTAACTAATTCTGCGTGGTAAACACATTATGATAAAGAGTCTGGATAGTGATCCATTTGTCGGCTTCATTATCCGACACCATCTCTGTTTCTGGTCCACAGTTTCGTTTACCGCATTGGTTGGCCTCTTTTGTTTTATCAACGTGAAGGTAGCAGCACTCGTCAATAAAAGCTAGTCAATGTACGAGTGGTTGTGCATCTTTTGATAGTTACTCATCAAAATTTCAGCCAATGTTGGTTCGTAGTTTTTATTTGACAGTCGTTTGAGTGAATCGATATGAGTGTTTTTGTGAAAATGGACAAAATTGAGTATTGAGCTGTCATTAAATTTTAGACCATCCACCTTACTCACTAGATCGAGCCCCAAGCGAGGACAGAGATTTTCGCCAAATGAGAAGGCAATCACCTTCGTGGATAGTTATTTTGCAGAGAAAAACACCGAGTACTATTTGGAAGGGTTAGAGAGATGGGAGCATCGCTGAGAGAAGTGTGTAGAGTAACAAGGAGAGTATGTAGGAAAATAAAAATAAATTTAAAGAAAAAATGTCTTGTATCTTGTTAGGTCGGAAACTTTTCAGACCACCCTCGTATAGCGTTCGAACAGAAGCTAGATGTTGGCATTTGTTTTTGCAAGAATCATACGTACATATACATATACCATTGCATTTGGCAACCGTCACTTAGAAACAGATTAGGTGACGTATCACCACTTCAGAACTGTTGTGTTGTTTTGAGCCGATTTTATAAAAATTTTCGCCGTAGGTTCACGAAATTTAATTTTTTTTAAACTGAAGTAGATTATTGACACACCTACCCACAAAGCAGGATGCATCTTCCTTCATCAACGTAACCGACATTTTTCACAGATGTCCACGTGAGATATCCTGTACTTTTAGGCTTTACATTACAATGATAATAGTTTTGTTATATCGTATCATTACCCTTAGCATTGATAACCCCTTGAACCCTTTTTCGTAGGGTAAAAAAATAATACCGAAGTCATTGTCGTCAATTCTATTAACCCACATAGCCCTGACGTACTTCTGGAAGGATAATACGTTTTGCACAATGTTTTGATTTTTCGCGACGGTCCCGATATGTTCGCGGAATCCAAAACCACTCGCAACCGTTGTTTACGTTCTAGTGAAAGGCTAGGGACCGATTTTCTATTTAGTTTCCGTTCAACCACTGCACAGTGCCCTTCGTTTCTTAAAGTGTATCGATCATGAGTGAGTATCCAGATTTCATCGTTGATGGGTAAGTGCTATTTAATTCTTTTTTAACACCATCAATGTTTTTTTATTGTTTCAACTCTTTGCTTTGGGTTCAGAATGATTTAGATAAAACTTTGCCATGTTCGTAAGCATTACGTTACTTTTTCACGACGATCCTTCTGGAAGGACATCAGTAAAATCCGCAATCAAAATCATCCTGCCCATATACTCTCTTACGTAAACGCGGTTTTCTTGTAGTTCTTGCTTCATTTGCAGGAAGCAACTGCCTTTACACCAAATTTTGGATTTTTTGGAGGGAAATGATGATGCGATAGGACAAGGAGAAGTTGATATAACTCTATTACCCCCAACTAATTCTACTCAAAATCTTACTGATGAAGATTCCGGTGATGAACAGAACCCCACCATTGATAATTTGCCCAGAAGTCAGTTTCTTGCGCCTGCTATTGTCAATTATATTCCTTCCATAAATGATAATGAGAGTGAAAATGGAACAATAATCGATGATCCTCAACCATCAACCTCTAAACAGAATGTAAACACAAAAAAAGGGGGGAAACGAGAGACAGTAAAAAACAATCATACAAGTGGGTGAATAATAAATCACTTCGTGCTGAATTGAACGAATGGCCATAATGGTTGGTCCCAAACAAAATCTGTCATCAATTGAGTATTTTGAATTGTTTTTTGATCAAGATGTAGTAAATTTGTTTGTTACCCGTTCGAATGAGTATGCTCGCCAAAAAAACAGAATAGGTGACATATCTGTTTCTGAAATACATTGTTTTGTGGATGTACTGCTTGTTAGTGGGTACAACATAGTTCCACGAAAGAGCATGTATTGGAAACAATCCGAAGATACCCATAACCCTCTCATAACAAATGCTATTTCAAGAGATCGACTCCAATATATTATGAGCAACTTGCACGTGTGCCAAAACGACAACTTAGATAGCAATGACCGTTTCTCAAAAGTCAGACCGCTTTTGAATTTGATAAACGAGAGATGCCTGGGTTTCACGCTTCACACTCAAGATCACTCAGTGGATGAGAGTATGGTACCATATTTTGGACATCATGGAGCCAAACAATTTATAAGGGGAAAGCCAATTAGATATGGCTTCAAATTTTGGTGTGGTGGACCATCGTCAGGCTATTTATCGTGGTTGGAACCTTACCAAGGCGCTGGCACATTACCGGAAAAATATACCTCTTCTGGATTAGGGTATGGTGTAGTCATGACATATGTAGATACCTTGAAGGGTGATTTCCCGTACAGACTCTACTTCGACAACTTTTTTACGACCTGCGATTTATTGTCAAATCTTCGTGAGGAGCGAAAAATTGGGGGCACCATTCGGGCCAATCGACTTGATAAAGCTTGTCCTCTTCGCGACACAGGTGAACTGAAGAAGGCAGAAAGAGGAAAGTACGTATTCTGTTGTGATTCCAAAAATAACATAATGATTTTATCTTGGAACGATAATAATGTTGTGACGTTTGGTACAAACTTTGAGAACGTTCATCCTATTCATACTGTGTCCAGATATTCACAGGAGAAAAAGAAAAGAATTTATATAGATCAACCAGACATTGTATCCAACTACAACAAACGGATGGGAGGCATCGATAGAGCCGATCAAAACATTTCACTCTACAGAGTATCAATCCGAGGAAAAAAATAGTATTTCCCTATCATTGCACATATGGTTGACGTGGCCGTGCAAAATGCTTGGCAATAACATAAAAACTTGATCATTTGACATTCCGCAGAAGAATCGCTACGGCAATTTTGGAGAGATACAAGAAAGTCGTTACTGCGAAAGGTCGTCTATCGAAAATAGAAAAAATTGACAGCCGATGAGTGAAAATAGAGTTTTCAAATTCAAATGATATTTTGTAGACTATCAGCCTTCCTCTAACATTTGCTATTCTGTTTTAGATTTTACAAAATTGAACACTACGTCGAAGACACTGACGTGGATGAAAGAACGGGGAAAAAGAAATAGCTGCACTGCAGATTATGCAAGAAGAAAGCTACAACCGTTTGCTTGAATTGTAGCCTACCCCTACATACCTCGTGTTTCCTGTCATTTCACTCCAAATACGAGAACATCAGTCATACTCAATAGTTCAATAACAGAAATCAACATTTAGTTTATTTTGTTCGATTCAATAATATTTTATTGAATAAAAAATTGTGTTACTACAATCTTATGTCTGATTCATTAGAAGAGCCTTAAGAATATTTTGCTTGCATATTCCACTGATGTCCTTCTGGAAGGATGACTGTTTATGACGTCATCGACCTCGAAAAAAAACCGAAATTCTTCAAATTTGGTTTATTTCTAATCTGGCCTTTTTCGGGTCAAATAAGGGATTGTTCCGCGGTTGGAAATACATATAGGTACATGACGCGTCGACATTTAAGCCTCTTCCATCGGCTCCTACTCTCATCTTCTTAGTTGCTAGGCACGTAGTATCTCAACTATAAATTAAGCAGATTATTTTAAAGGGAGTTGGTGGCAGCAAATGAGGGATACTATAGTCCGAGTTGTCACCAAAGCTGAGCACTTTCTGTGGAACTGACGTGGAACCGATAGAATTCAAAGAAATTCAAAGAGAAATTCAATAATCAATGTGGCATTAACTTGGGCTGGTATTAGATTGTCAATCAATTTTGAGTAGTTATACCTTATAGTAAATAACTAGTCAATCTAATCGCAAAAGGCAACCTATTACAACTGCTCCAGAGCGATCGAGCAAGGCCATTTTGGATGCGGAGTTGCTATTTTAAGCAAACACAGGCAAAAAGTCTTAAGCTTTTGGCATGTAATCGAATTTTTCGCACTCTGTATTAAAGCTAACCTTGGAAGTATATGCAAAATATGTCACTAAGTCCCTACAAAAGAGAAATATGGTTTCTTTGGCCTCCTAGCTTGAAAAAACGATTTATGCCCACCTGCAACATCATGTCCGAAAACGAATTCAAAAAAACGTGGGGTAATCAGTGGCGATACCCTGATCAATCGAGCACCTTAATTGATCATACTGCTATCGGCAACAGTTACTCCTCTAATATTGTGGATGTTCGACAAGAATCACAGGATTAAAGATTGTCAAGACGTTTGTTGGTCCTGTTCTCTCAAGGCCCGATCAAATCTACACAAACCATAGATAGCAATTGAGACGTGATCAAAGCGCAAACAGGGACGCCGCGTCTCATAGACTTAGTCTCAAGTTACTACCTATAAGAAAAATGTTGCTTAGATGAACATGTCTTTACTGCATAGACGGACGAGAGCTGTTCGTGACCTCTACAAATAAAAAAGAAGAGAAGAAGTAACAAGCACAAAAAAGGTAATTATCATGGAGGAATAAGCTATCTAGGAATAGCTTATAAGATCTTCTCTGCCGTGCATGAAAAATCCAGGATGAAACATTCATAGTACAGCAGATCTTGCAAAATACTCATACATTTTAGGTCGAGGCACGCCACCATTTTTTAAAAGTCGCATATGACAGAGTTTATAGAGACGAACTATACAGATCCATGGTTTGTCGTCGGGCTGTGTAGGACGATAGTTAAAAATGGTCCATTAAGGTTGGACGCACCTTTGATGTTAAAAAAGGATTCAGGGCGTAACACTGTCATGTGGTATAGCGATACGTTAATGGAGAAATCACGAGCGATCTGTAAGAAGGTTTGAATGCTAATAAGGTCTTGACCAGAACGTAAAACTCTACCCTGATATGTAAACCGCAACGACACTAGCGCTGTTAAAAAGGCAGCACACTTTACTCTCTAGAGTTTGGACATTGTCGAAAGTGGATGAAGGGATCGTTGGCAGATTTGAGAGAAAAAATGCCTGTGTCCAAGCCTTGGCTCCGTTTGTGTTAACAGAGAGTGGAGCATATAACCAAGAACTGTGCGAGCATATAAGGCAGTCTTTCATTTTAGCCCTGAAGTTCGACACAGCGGAGGACGTGTACATCAAATGTGGCTGACTCCGAAGAGAAGCTTGTACGGCCAGAAATCTTACCTTGCTGCTTTCTTTGACAACAAAAACTAGCATATTTCCTTCGAAGTCAGGGTGATCTCTCGATGAAGGTGTAATTATGAGTAAAAGCAAGCACGATTGAAAATGATGCAAAATTGCGTATAGTGTGCATTGAGTATAGTGTGGTAACTTGGACATATCAGGCAATGAAATTAATTCTGTTAAAACGTACGACTGTGGTTGTCTAAATCCGACCTTAATACCTAGATGTGTAAATAAACACCGAACAGAAAGAAGTTTATGGCAAGGCTCTGTGACAATTTGGCTATCCAGGCATATACCTACCACACAAGCATATAAATCATTTCCTGTTCACTTCATGATATTGTCAATACAGGTACATTCTCGTATATGAATGCCTCCATGTAAACAGATGTCTTTGCGAGGATAAGCAAGCGTTGAAAATTTTCTTCGACACGATTAAACCGGAAATCACATCCGACGAGGGTGTGGATCCCATAAGATACGTTTTCACATCCCACTCTTGCCCACATTATACGATGTCCTAAGCATCCGATACCAAACGACCTAAACCGAATTTCCGAAACAAATTGAAATGTCAAATGACAATTGGTGAGGAATTCAACACCGCAATTCCGAATGCCTTAAGCCAAGCGGTTCAAAATCTAGAATATCGAAAACACAAGACGATCAGGGAGCTTGTTCGTTTACACTGGAGGAAGTGTTTGGAAAAGGGTCAAGGCTATAGGGTTAAATGGATTGGCATTTACAAAGGTCCCTTTCGTATGTGGAAGATAATGTGTATGTCCAACATGTGGATATGTGTAGACAAAGGAGGATGGCCCAGGAAGGGAGAGAACGTGTGACCTAGTAAGATGGAAATCATCAGATTGTAAACGAATTGTGATTGATGGTCATGGTCGTTGTCGCCCGTCTCCCATGGGTCGCATGTTGATTGTCAATGAATATTTCCAACCAGAGGACAATTCAATTCTTCTTAACTTACTTGGATTTATTAAGAATTTAAGAATTCCATTACCCCATCTCGGGAACTGGATCCAATCTTCCCTGGAGATATAGAGCAAACATTTGATCTCTGCAAACACTGACTGTCACTGTCAACGTCTTATGTCCTGTTACCATCCGAGTTCCATCGCGCTAATTAGGTACATTAATCGTGTGTACCTTCGTATTAAAAGTTTCATTCCGCCATTGTGTAACTAAGCAACATTCCCCAACAGGTCTTCCCTTCCCGGCTGTTATGTATCGTCCCATACGAGTGCCTTCACTCTGCCCTTCGCACTTGGCACATCTGCTAGGAACGGATTTTCATGTGTTCGTTAAATTAAGGCAGAAAAGAAACAGCTTTGAATGGCAAATGAATTTCGAATCTCCGTCCCTGGCAGCTCTCTTCTGCTCTTGTTACTATGCAAACGACAGTCGTGTGCAGGGACGAGAGCCAGAATCTGCGCGAAGGAACATACAAATTTTAAGTTACCTGACAGCTTTAAGTACAATTAAAAGATATAAGAAAACAGCAACAACGGAAGGAACAGAAGAGAAAAGGAAGGAATGGAAGTCGCATACAAGTTATTCACCGAATCTTTAGCCCCGGTTACCGCGAACGTTAATGAGCGGCAATCGTTGCCTGCTTATGAGCAACGAAATAACGAATGCCAGACACGTCGGGCACATCGGCTTACCGTGGCCCTTCAAACAATTTTCCGTGTCTATGCCATTCGGAGCAGGCACGCAACGGGTGCGTGCAGTGAAACCGAAGAGCCTCAATTAATAATGAAGGGCGGAGTATTTTCCCGCAGGTTTCCTTTTGATTAAGGGAAATTACAAAAGAATGTGTAAAATGTGTGCGCCTGTCCTGTGCTTGTGTCTCCTGTCTCTACCTCGCTTCCTTTGGCAGGATATTTTATGAATGGATCCGAAATGAACGTAAGCTGGATCACAGGATGAGCCATGGGCTCGAGCGGGGCGGAACGAGGCTTTTGTTCGAATTTCGTTTATTGTTTTTATTGAATTTCGGAATTAAGGATTAATTGGTGGCAAGCACTGGTAGTAGACATGCACGTACATTTGCTTACCCTGGGGACAGTAGCTATATTGGGACGATGCATTTAGGTTGGTATTGCCGGTGGGAATGTCAATGAAGTGTTTATTGAATTAATTATTTATTGTCGTGTTTAAATAATAAGTTGCACGCGGAGCCTGGAGGAATAGAAGCTTACTTTTATGGAAATTCACGTTGTTATGTGTGGAAGAGGAGGAGGATATTTTGCTGATCTAGGCCCAGCGAGGAAGGCTTTTAAAACGTCGGATCAGTACACTATTTTGTGGACAGACTGATTAAGGGTAGTTTTACCAGAGCAACATGGTTTCGTGAGTTCATCAAAGGCATTCAAAAGAACTATAATCACCGCAATCCAGTATTAAGTGATTAGTTTCCATTAATACCAATATTATTTATATAGAAGTTTAAGATTGAGATAGACTACGACAGGTTGATTGTAATAATTAACAGAAGTGAAGAGTAAAAGACGGCTGCAGCTCTCGGCGACACTACCGCTTTACGACGACTGTACGATTGTTGAACAACTCGACTGCTCGATCACAGCTGAACTGCAAAGCTCCTGAAATAGGACTCCCGAACCAGAGAGCTAATACTGCCAGCTCTGCTGTATATCGCCGCCTTAAATTCGGTCATCCTCCATGCGACTTTTTCTTGTGGGTATACCTCAAGTCAAGGGTTTACAATAACAATCCTCGAACAACTCAAGCCCGGCAAGAGAATATTCACCCCGAAACTACCGTCATTGAACCAGTTCTCTGTTCACGCATTATTGCAAGTGTGAGAGTCCGGCTGCAAGAGTGCCTGAAAAGAAACGGACGTCATTTAGAAGGTTAAGTTAGGTTAGGCAAAAAAAAGGAAGTGTGATGGTTGAGCATCACTTCCACTCGGAGGCCAAAGGGCCCATTGTGATTCCCTTCATTTGTGGAGTACACATATGTATAATTAACCTGTCCTATCACGAGATGGCTGAAACTACCCCATGCTCTTTATGAATTTTAGAAGATCCGATATATCTGCATTTGCTACGTCCGCAATCTCTGTAAAGAATCTTTAGCCCATCGAAGCTAGTCGCCGATTCTGGAGAGCTGGGTAGTGACAAAGCAGATGTTAGATCGTCTCGGTTTCTTCCTCACCGCCGCAGCTCCGGCAGAGATCGCTGGATTCCGAGTCCTATTTACGGAGCAGTGCCCTGTGATCACTCCGACGAGCATATGGATCGAGTTTCGGTCCAGCGCCAAGAGCTTCTTTGTTTTTCCGATATTGAGCTCTGGTCACGATATTCTTGTCGTGTAGCTGTCGTTTCTTTTAAGTAAAGACGGGCTTCTTTTATAATTGTGTCATTTATGATCCGGTATAATGCGCTGATCGGTGGTTGCAATGACGTGTCCGCTCCGTTGATGTCCATTTCAGACCCTTGCCTGGCCAATTCGTCCGCTCTTTCGTTCCCTGTGATTGAGCTGTGACCCGGGACCCAGCAGAGTTTGACTTTGTGGTATCTAATGGACTTCAGTGAGTCGCGACATTTCCCGACAGCCGTTGTACAGGATCCTATTGACTTCAGTGCAGCTCGGCTGTCTACAAAGATAGTGATATCCGTTGGTGGGATATCGGTTACTTGTAGGATTTCTGCTTGGAAGACGTTGCACATATAAAGGAGTCTAAATGATTCCTGTTTGTGCAGGGTGTCAGAGTAGAACCCGGCCCCAGTGCCTGCGACCATTTTCGATCCGTCGCCGTCGGTGAAGAGGATAATCTCGTGGTCGTTGATCACAGCGTTTGATAGCCACTCTTCTCTGTCCGGGAAAAGGATTGAGGGAAATATAGTCGGTCGTAGCTGCGAGGTTACGTTCCCGTTGTACAAACAGCGGCTGACTTTTGTACTTTGTTGAACATGTTCATATAGCTTTTCGTGCTGCTAGCAGTCAACCAGACTAGGGCCCCAAAAGTTGTAATGGGTCTGATAATTGTTGTGAACATCCAATAAATGATGAATGTCTTTTTGCATGCTTAAAAAGCATTCAATCCTTTTTTCAGTTTGAAGTCAAGAATGATGCCTAGATATTTGGCTTCCGTTTTGAGTGTGAGTGCAGTACCCTCTAACTTTGGCGAAGCAAATATCGAGATTTTCCTTTTCTTGGTGAACAATCCCAGCACAGTTGCCTGGGGGTTTATTCTCAGACCGTTCCTTCGAGAAGAGTTCCTTCAACGCAGATTCCATTAGTTCCATTTACCTTTTATCAAGATAATTAGGTCATCCGCATATGAAGATTTTAAGGATTTTGTTAACTGTAAGAAGCCACTATAGGGGGAAGAGAACTCCCCCCTGTGGTGTGCCTCTAGTTGTAACTTTCCTTATAGAGCTGTGTCCAATGTCTGCATTGATAATTCTGTTACTTAACATACTTTCAATCCAGATTACAATGGATTTGTCTACTTTGATGTCCTCTAGAGCTGTTATTATGGCCTCTCTGTTATCGTTGAAGGCTCCCTCTATATCGAGAATGTCTGCCATTGTAATTTTATATTCAATGAGCTCCCAATTTCACGAGCAACACTATGCAGAGCACTTTCCACAGATCTGCCTTTAAGGTAGGCGTGTTGAGTGTTGATAAGTCCTCTGACGTATAAGTCAAATAGTCTTTCCAAGGTTTCTAATAGAAACGACGAGAGACTAGTTGGCCTATAGTCCTTTGTGGCAGTATGGATTGGTTTACATGACTCCGGTATGAAAACTACCTTTGTTTCTGGATTGCAATGCTTTTATATTTTTTATTATTATTATTACTGGCCATTTGGAACTCGAAAGTTCAGAGCCTCGTTGGCCACCCTTCGCCAAACCTCCGTGTGTAACACACACACACACCTCCTATGTTTCCCTGTTCTGTCTCAACTCTTCTAGATCTTTCTTTATATTGTTCTCTCATCTACGGCACGGTCTTGCGGTCTTTTTCCTACGGGTTGTCCACTTATTATTTGTTTGACTGTTCGTCCACTGTCCACTCGTTCTACTTGCTCTGTCCATCTTAATGTTCGCGATTTAATTCATCGGACAATGCTTGGGGCTGAATAGAGTTCCTCAAGTTCTTAAATATGTAATCCATTCGTTTGCTTCTTCGGTCTGTTTGCCACCATAGACTCAACTCAAGATCTTATTTTCAAAGACCTGAAATCTCTTTTCCTCCATCTTAGTCGGAAACAAAGTTTCAGATCCGTAAAGTGTCACTGGCACTACTTACTTTTATAAATACGGATTTTTACATTGCGAGACATAAAGTTTTATTGAGTACAGTCAGATACGAGGTTTAGATCGATCCAATTCGGTCAGTGACCATGTTTTTGGTTTTCTCTTCATTTACTTCTAAGTCTACTTCCTTTCCTGCCTTAGACTTCTGCATTATTCTTAACTGTTTCCTTACTATCTCCCAATAGGTTCAAATAGTCCGCGTAAGCTAGAACAAGTGTGATTCCATTAAAGGTTATTCACTTCTTATCTGTCTGAAGGGATGATATTGGCGTGATTGGCCGAGTACAGCGAGACATCAATGAAGTGTTCAAAAGCATTGAAGCAGAAGCGGCTAAAATGGGTCTTTCGGTGAAGGAGGATAAAACCAAATATATGCTGTCACCCAAAAAAGACGCATAACACCGACGTCTTCTCTAGAACGTCACAAATGAAGGCTACAAATTTGAAGTGGTCAAGGACCTCGTCTACCTCGTCTAACTAGTGACCAGTGACAACAACACCAGCGCTGAGATCAAACGCAGAATTACTCTTATCAACCGCTGCTTCTTTGGGATCAAGGGGCAATTGAGAGGTAGAACGCTCTCTCGAAAAACCAAGGTAGCACTATACAAATCACTGATCATCCTGGTCCTCCTTTACGGCGCAGAGGCCTGGACCTTAACGAAAACGCCTTTGCCCGCTTCGAGAGGAAAATTCTGCGTTCAATCTATGATCACGTATCTACAAATCGAGAGTAGAGGAGAATATTCAACCACGAACTGTACGGGCTGTTCAGCGACATCGGCCTAGTATGACATCTTTAGTTCCAATGTCCAAGATGGCAAGGTCATATAGAGCGAATGCACAACATAGCCGCGGATCTAAGAGTCTTCGAAGCCAATCCCGAGAGACGACGCAGCAGAGGATGACCGAATCTAAAGTGGCGCACACAGGTGGAAGGGAGTGACACTGGAAACAAGAGGCAAAAGACCCCGCCAGCTGGAAATGCTCGTTGGTTGATGCCCAAGTTCACGGCCTGTAGCGCCACCTAAATAAGTAAGTAAAATAAAGCGTCTCTTTATTTTTATGCTTCGGGTATCTCAATATTTCGAAATATGCTTTTTCTACTTTAACTTTGTCCTTTGTTTTCCTTTAAGCAACCTTGTATCAGTTTCACCAAGTTTTATCAGATTCCTGCCCTAATAAGGACAAGATACGTTTTCAACTGAATTCGCCTTCTTGGAATTTACGAATAGTTGGTGTTCCGTTTCGTAGAATTCGTATTTTTTTCTAAAAGCTTTTGTATATTGAAAATCTGGTCACTCGTCGAGCTGTCCCTCCTAAACCCACGCTGGAAGTCTCTTATTATTTCCTTAACGTGTGTTGTCAGTCTGTTTGCAGCACCTTGTAACAACTTAGTAGCAGAGGTAATTGCTACAATGTGATCGGTGATCCTTTTTAAATATGGGAATGATGACCGAGTTTTTCCATCTGTTGAGGCTCGTTTCATTGTTCTATATAGTTGTGATCAGCCCATGTAACTTCTCTGTAATTTTTTTTTTTTCTGCGTATTTTATCAATTCCGACGGTATTAGGTCGATTCCTACGGCCTTGTTATTCTTAAGCCAATCGATTGCTTCTGTTATTTCCTCAGTGATTGGTAGTTTTATCTGAACGGCTCTACCTGTGATGTTCAGGCTGAACCTCGGCTGTGAGGATAACACCGTTTTCTATTGTTGCTGGCTCTCTATGTACATTTAACAATTCATCGAAATATCTCCTCCATTCGGCTGCAACTATTTCTATATCTAAAACGAGTTCCCCATTATCGCTGCGTATTCATCCCGATCTTCATCCTGCTTATATTGCCCTCATGTCTTTAGCCGCACATTCTTCTTAAATTTTAGTTAAGGCCTAACATTTAAGGGCCTTGCAATAGCCCAGTTTGTTTTCCGCTGCCTACTTTACAACACTCGACATTCGGTCGTTATAAAACACTATGTCCACTATATTCTACACAATTTTGTATCGCCACAAACAAAAGTATTCCCGTCCTTAACGGTTGTACCGTTTGAAAGGCGAACTTCTTGTACCACTGCTATATCCAATTTATATTTACTAATTCCATTAAGTAGTCAAAAGTTTGTCAGTGAGACTCTGAACTACCGAGTTCCAAATGAGAGGTAATAATAATAATAAAACAAATCAATAAAACCCACGAAATCAGAAAATTCTCTTCACTTTTTGAACATTATCGTAAAATCATTGAGCATGATTTGATAACGCCATCGACTCGCAGTAAAAGCTTCATCCCTCGGCTTTCAAAGAAAACTAATTGAATTGCCAGTGGAGGTATAATATGTACGTTGACAGCTTTATGATTCGCGCACTCAAATATTTTCATCATCCTCCTGTCTCCCACAATTAAACGGATTTCACTCCATCAAATATTTGTCCGAAGAAGCCTCGTTTATATGAAGAACCTTAATGAATCCTAAAAAGAGACACCCCATAAAAATACGATAAGTAATAAACCGAAAGATATTAAAACTTTTATCGCAGATCTCATTGAATTATGATCATCCTGCGCGGGTTATGAGCCTGAAGTATGACATTACGCCCGAGTAATAATATTTTCCTTCTTCCATGCATCGAACACCTTTATTCCCCTGCGATCATCCTATGGCCGATTGACCATTCCAAGCTGTTCCCAGTTTCATAACACCGTAAAAGTAATGTTCAAAAGTTAAATGTCTTTTCAGCTTTTCTCCTTAAAGTCGTCCACTTTCTACGGTTCTCTCTGGCACGAATGTGCGAACGTTGCACAACGGTTGTTGCAATAGTGTTCCGGGACCGAGCCGAAGGCATAAGAGCTCGTGGTGACAAAGTATTTTGTTCTAATTATGATGTTGAGAGTTGGAAGTTTCTGTAGTTCAGCTACGGCGAAGTCCTGTAATTTTTTGATGATGCTTTATGGGCCTTTGAGTCATACTCCGGTTAGGTAATTCTGTAGCCTTACTTCACGTTGTTGGAGTTCATGTTCGTTTCATGGAAATGGAAATATAAATGGGAATGGAAAGGTGCTCGACACTTTGTAATGCTGCGAACTACAAAATACTTAGGTACTTGTGTAATCCAGTGAATAGTTATAAGTTATAAGTAAGATTGAGTGAGGCTCAAGCTCAACGAGTAGCCGGAACAAGAGAAGATGCACAGACCGAGGTAGACGGTTAGCGGGTGGTAGGATCAATTCGGCTCTGGTGCTGAGTGAACAGTAAATGTACTCTACTGTTTCTGAGATTGTGCCTAATTGCAATTAAATATCTAAATGGGATTGAAACTGAAGAATTTGTTGGACATAGGAAGTTGACAGTTCTATGGTTGTGGTCTGGCGCCTGAGTTGTATGCACAGTTGGTCTATAGCGTTATATACTAACACTGTATATGAAATTTGATATTGCCATTCGTATGCATGAAAGTAGAAAAAAAGTTTTCAAACAATTGTGTGCGAACAAGCAAACAGCGAAAAGTTGTTTATGTTGAAAGCCTTATTCTTATTTCCATGTACACAGAGAAATGGAATTAATTCTTCTGCACTACGTGCTTGGGTATTACCTTCGCCGTTTATAGTTTCACAAGCCATTTTACGATCATTGACATTCCTTCGCAAACAATCCTTTTCGCGGCGGAACGAAAGGACTATTCGACTTTCGAAACTTTGCCTTCTTCACAACTATGAGAATAAATGTTGAGAAACACATTCTAAAAACATTTTTTTTTATGTCTTCTGTGCTTGTTTTGCCAACCAATTTGTGCTTATTTGCGAGACATAAATGATTAAATTGGATTTTTATTTTTTTGTTTTGAAGTTCGCTAACTTTAAAGTTCAATTTGAACACGATACTCGTGCTTAAGCCCTCATAGATGCCCTTCTTGCCCAAGCCTTTTATATTGTGGCAAATAAAAGAAGAAACATTTTTAAGCCACAGATTATAACAGGCTAATGCATTACTTCCTCAAACATATAATGAAAGTGCATCATTGTGTATGTGGTTTTGTGGTTTTGTGGCTTAATTAACCCACTCGGACGAGGTAGACTTGTTTCTTTGTGAACTCCATCTAATAGCGAAATTACTATTACTACTTTTAGTAACACTGAAAATAGTTCATGACGTTTATATCTAGAAAGTAGACATTCCGGTGGGGACGTAAGATGCTAACTGACTTTTGTATTTTCTGTATGGAAGCTATTGTAATGGGACTGAATTTTTAGAGCGACAGCTTTGATATTTTCCTATAGTGCATGAATTATTGGTTGGCGTAGACTGTATCTCCAAAAGATAAAATCTAACGATGTTAATTCATAGTTTCTTGGCAGTTAATTGAATTCTCTATTTTGGGAATTCACGTTTCTAGGAAATTTGTCATGCAGTAGAGTAATATTTTAATTTATACTACATATATACAATATTTTTTTTGATACTAAAAAAGTTCCTTCTCCAAGAGGAACCAGTGCGACCAATTCACACGCTGAGAGGAATCATAATAATACTGATGTTGAAATTCAAAACTATGAAACCAATGAAGGAAAATTAGCTGTGGAAATTGAAGTGGTCCGAAAAAAAACTAGAACTTAGAGATCCGAATAAAAAGCGAAAAGCAGAATCTTCACCAAAGCTTACGCCTCAACCAAAACTTGCAGACAATAATAGCAATTAAAGAAATTAAACCGAAAGGAAAGACTATCGCCCTCCACCGATTATGGTAACAAATATTTCTAGCTGTCAAGAATTTATACGCAGTGTCCGCAACCTACTTAAAAACCAATTTACTATTCCACTTCTAAAGCATGAAAACCATAAAATAATGAGCGAAGATTACAGAGCCATTATTAAAATGCTGTCTGCTTCTAAAATGATTTGGTACTCCTATGAAGATCAACAATCTCGACCCATCAGAGTCGTCGATAAGAACTTACATCAGTTTTGTGACCCAAATATATGATTGCCAATAATCTCCTAAGGCCTCAAAGCCTTACATTAGTCATCTAGACATGCGGTAGCGTGTCAAGCCAAGTTCAAGCGAACAGAACTGACGAGCAGCACCGTGTGTAATATGCATTCTTACTGGTCCGCTTGTGGGGTCCGCCGGTTTGACCTCAGAAAGTAGCGTCAGGCTTCCCGGTTTGGGATTACTTCATCGCTGAGGCCAATCAAATGTTACTTTTTTTGCATTTGTTTGCACCAATTGTTTTTCGGCCTGCCTTTTTTGCGTGTTGAAATTGGAACGTTGATTGTAACGCCTTTTGGACGGGGTTCAAAGGATCTCTCCTTTGAACATGGCAATACCAACTGAATCGGTCGCGCTCTATCTTTCTTGTGATGGTTTCTTTTACGTGTAGGCTTCCTCGGATCTTTGAACTTCTAATTCTGTCACGCTTTGTTACTCCCGCTGTCATGCGAAGCATCTTCATCTCAGCTGCCGTTAATTTGCTTTCATACTTTTTGTGCATTGTCCAGCATTGTGAACCGTATGTGAGCGCCGGACGTA
This sequence comes from Merodon equestris, assembly GCA_958301585.1. Classification (NCBI taxonomy): domain Eukaryota; kingdom Metazoa; phylum Arthropoda; class Insecta; order Diptera; family Syrphidae; genus Merodon; species Merodon equestris. Next base: position 214,911,679 of record OY284413.1, on the reverse strand, counting down.
CAACTGAGTTGTAGAGCCTTCCTTTCAGCTTAGGGGGCATTTTTCGATCACAGAAGATGGCGGAGTTTTCCCGCCACTTCATCCACCCTACGCTTACGCGATGGTTGATGTCGTCATCACAAGTTGCTTCTTTATTAATCATAGATCCCAGATATTTAAACTTTTCACACTTGGGAAGCACTCTTCCATTCAAGTAAATGTCTGGAATAGGCTGATGAGGGTCAGAGAACGGGCAGCACAGATACTCTGTCTTCTTTGAACTAATACGATACCCGTGTCCCTCAGAAATGTCCACCCACACATCAAGTGCGCGTTGTAGGGACGCCTGATCATCACTTATAATGGCTCCATCGTCAGCAAAGAATAGCTGGTGCACATTGGGGTCCGTCACTTTTCCTTTAAGCAAGCAATCAAGGACTGCTATAAAGAGCAGTGGGCTGAGGACGCTCCCTTGGTGTACACCGACTTTGATTGCGAACTCTTCGGTGACTCCTGCGGTGCATCTTACTCTTGTCGTTACTCTCTTGTACATGTCCATGATCACTCGCACGTAGGTTTCTGGAACTCCTTTTTGTCTTAGCGCTACCCATAAAAGATCTCTTGGTTGCCGGTCAAATGCCTTCTCGAAATCAACCAACACCATATGCAAGTCCTTTGAAGAATCACGATGCTTTTCCTTATATTTTGGATTATACTTTGGATTGCATCTGTCGTTGATTTACCCGAGACAAACCCGCACTGGTCATCAGATAGTCGTATTATTTTCCGCAGTCGGCTATCTAATACCCGTTCTACGATCTTCATGGTGTGCGACATCAGCTTGACAGAACGGTAGTTATCACAATTTCGCGTATCACCCTTTCCTTTGTGCAAAGGAAGAAGATAGCTTTCCCTCCATTGATTCGACATAGTGTCGCCTCTCATAAGTTTGGAGATAAAAACCATGAGCCATCTGGACCCGATGTCTCCCGTCTTTTTCCAGAACTCTGAGGGTATCCCGTCCGGCCCAACAGCTTTTCTTTTCTTGGAGTTTTTAACCGCGTACCGAACTTCTTCGACTGTGATGTCGGATATTTCGGCATGATTCGGGGCGGCTCTTGGAAAGTACACTCGGGGAAACTGTTCGTTCAGAAGTTCCTCGCAATACTGTCGCCATCTGTGGAGAATTTTTTTGTCTTCTACAAGGAGTTGGCCTTCAGCATTGTTAATAAACTTTGGGAAACGAATCTCCTGAGCATTTCTTCTTCTCTGGGCGGCTATCTTAAAGATATTTGCTCCTTTGTTCAAATTGCTTTGTCGAAACTCCTGGGTAGCCTGGTTACTGTCAGACGCGGAAGACGATATTTCTTCCAACTCCTGATAGAGGCCTTCCATGCTTTTCACTTTGAATTCGGCGCACTTTTTCTTCGCGATACCTTTGCAATATCTATATACCTTTTCACGGCGAGCTTTTTCCTCTCTATTAGTAGAAGAGCACTTCTAAGACCAGCACATCTAAAGACCAAGTTTGGAAAGCCATTTTCTTTTCGTGTATCACTGCTTTGGCTTCGTCTGTCCACCACCAGGTTTCTTTTGCGTGTTGGCAGGGGCCTTTAGATGTTCCGAGCAGTGATTTGGCTTTCTCCAGGCCAGATTGTTGTAGGGAATCCCACATGTCTTGTGCTCTGCACTCCTCATTACCGACCTCATCGATAATGGTAACAAGTCAAGACAGTTGCACTTTATCTAATCGACACCTGAAGTTAACCACTAAAAATATGTATAACCAGTTTAGTATTGCAATGTTGGCAAGTATGGAGCAACAAGAAATTAAATTAAATTCGATAGACGATCTAGACTATCCACGGTAATCAAAAAGAACGAGGATGATTCGTCGCTAACTGCTGGCGAAAATGTCATCACGATAAAAATATGTGCACGTGTATTGAAACATAGATGTCAATTATGAGCGATAACAGCCTGATCTTTGGGGCTTATTACCCCAACCAGTTATACCACGAGAAGACAAAACTGTCTGGCTTTATTCCACCCGAAGCATTTATCTATTTAGATACTAAGGGCTACATACAGGATGATAATGGTATCCCTCTGATATACCACTTCCGACGCCATGCGAGGGACAGGCGACTCTTATACGACCCGGATGTCGTCGCTCGGTCTGAGTTCTTTCGGTACAGCACCCCGGCTTCAATTCGGGATAAAGAAGACGCGATCAGACAAAAAAGTTTGTTCTGGTGGTTGCTTTCACAATCAACTCATGGAAGTGAAATCAATCCATAGGCGGCACGTATATAATAGCGCCAACAACGACCCTTACCTTAAAAGGATGCAATTAAAGGGATGAACACATGTCCGATGCGACTTACACACTGGGCATGTGTTCATCTCATTAATTATAGTTTAAGAATATTTTAGGCTTAGGTTAAGTTTATTTATTTATCTAGTTAAGGTAGGTTAAGTTTAGAGTTAAGATATGAATTATAGTATCTAAGTTTTTTACTAATTTTCTTAGAAATAAGCCATATGTAAGCTAGACGGCAATAAATGAAAATGAAGTCGAAAGACGTTAAAATTAAGATTTAGATTAACTTAGAGTGGTCGTTAAGAGCCAGTAAGAATATGAATTATAATGTTAAATTAGATTTAAGCATTTTGTCTAGTAAGTAAGAATACGAATAATATAATAAAATGCGATTAGAAAGAAAGAAAGATAGATGTCAATAAAGGACTAATATTTGGATCCATTGGAAAAATAGAGAAGGTACATTGGGACGTCGACACAGCAATAGAGCACATAAAATTACAATACAATTTAAGCATAATTTAATTTACGAACTAGAATGAGTCAAGACCAAGTTTCAGATATTAAGTAATGTATACTTATGTTGACAGGGAACAATTTCCAATTTGTTCAGCATATGCTATTACTATCCACAAATCACAAGGTCTTAATCTTGACAGCGCTCTTCTCGACATACGCTCCTCTATAATTAGTAAAGGGCAGGCTTACGTTGGACTCTCCAGAGTTAAAACTTTAGATGGAGTATATCTTATCAATTTAGATCCAAGTCAAACCAAGGCACAAGAGAGCTCTATTGTAGAGTACAACCACCTGCGCACGTTATACCGCCCCGACTTGGCCAAATTAAATATAAGCAGAAAACCCGTAAAAAAAAATTCCGGATACTAAATGGGCAATTCACTGGAGCATCTCCAAGGTACAAGAAAATATAGAAAATAACGCAAAAAAGACAATTATATCCCGTAAACGTAGGAAAATACAGTAGATTAACAAAAAAATAAAATTAAAAATTTTAGGTAACCCATGACAAAAAAAAACTCCAAAAAGTAAAAAAATATTTTTTTTTCTCTCACCCTTTTGACCCCATTAAAAGAACCTATTAATATTTTTAAGATGACGTCGCGTCGCCGCGTCGGGAGACCGCTAAGTGAAGAAGGGTAATTAGTTATATCTCCATAGGTGTAATGAAAAAACAACAAAAAAAATTATAGCTTCAAATTGTACGTATAAAATTATAATAGTTTTGTATTGTACATCAATCTACCTGACTAGGTCTACCAAGTTCCTACAATGTTCCGATATTGTACCACTTCTGTATGAGGCGTTCGCTTGAGAGCCGCGTGCGTTCAGTGATATGTGGGCACGCGAGCGGAGCGTGACAGAATGTGGCATTCCGAATGGGCAGACGTCGTTGTCGGTTGTGTCTACTTCACGAATTTTTCAGATTAAATTATTAACACTAAACACTAATTAAAAGATTGGATATGGTTGTTTCGGTATTTACTTACGTTATTTACAAAGGGTAGGTCTTTGTATAATCCATACTTTATCATTCTCAATATTCTCAATATCTTCAATAATCTTTTATTTGTATTCTGGTTTTATTTTATTTACTTAGCGGATTCCCCGACGCGACGAAGTCATCTTAAAAATATTAATAGGTTCTTTTAATGAGGTCAAAAGGGTGAGAGAAAAAAAAATATTTTTTTACTTTTTGGAGTTTTTTTTTTGTCGGGGCTTACTTAAAATTTTTAACGATTTTACCGATAGGTACGAGTAACTACTTAAATTAAATTTTCCGTAACACTCTACCGCATACAAACCCATATATAATTTACCATATTCAGCACGACTTATTGCCGTTATAATACACATGTGTGTCAGAAATGTTATCTACGACGGAACTGTGTCTATTTTTTTATAATAAAGCGATTCTTGTTATTTATATTGTGATTCCGGAATAAACTTATTGTTTTTAAAGCAAGTACAGCACCTTAACTATAAGCAGAACTAGTTAACATGAATGTAATGAGCCCATACTTAATAGGTTTACTAATATGCAATCGTCTCCTACCTTCGAGTTCCATCATCAGAGTACCAGCTCAGTAGTACCAGCATACATGGGTGTTTCAAATGTTAGGTCGCAGATATGTTTGAATGTAAATACATATTGTGTCTAAGATCTAGAGTTGTGCAAAATAGTTCCAATCCCGGAACGAATATGGAACGTTTCCTTTCCCAGTCGGAACTAATTCTTGGAACTATCTCCTCGGAACTACATCGGAACTGCCGGAACTATCGGGGCTGTCGGAACTATCGGAGCTGTCGGAACTATCGGAACTGTCGGAACTATCGCAACTATTAGTATGATAAGAGAGATCCATATCCGATCCTTCGTACCTAATTCGTTCACGAAACACCGAACGAATTGCCTGTACGAGTATGATTGCGGACATTATTGTTTGATCACTCCTCTGCTATTGCAGTTCCAGTGTGTGAGTGTGCATAAACTGTTCGAGCTCATCGCTACATCAATGTATACGATATTTATTCACATTTTGTTTTTGGTTGTCTACTACGTAGTATAAGACATGTTCGATTGCATTTATCTTTCTTTTCGTTTTGTCTGTGATTACGTTGTTCTACAACATAGTCGTACGACCGCATCGTTCGGACGTTCGGCTGGGTTGTATGTATAATATGAACGCCGCTATTGATGAATTTCTAGGTTGAATGGAACTATGGACATGTTATCGTTCAGTTTGAGGAACGATCGGAAATGTTTCCGACTGAGGACATAGTTCCTGGAACTATATATGTCCTGAACTACCCAACTCTACTAAGATCCCTACCACAGCTAACAAAAAGTGGTAGTAACCTTGAAACGCCTGAACAGATCTTCATAAATCGTAGCTAAGAACCATCTCGATCACGGTAGGTTTCAAACAAAAAGAAATCATCAAAATCGGTCCATTCGTTCAGGAGCTACGATGCCACAGACAGACACACAGTCAAACAGACAAACAGACACGTCAAACTTATAACACCCCTCTTTTTGCGTCGGGGGTTAAAAACCAATGGTATTCATTTTATTGTAAATAAGTACCTACTAATAATTTCTGTACAAAAGTAATGATATCCAATCAAAAACATAAATGTGAAATGAGAGCCAAGTTCAATGGTCAGTACTGAAATTTATTTATAACAACATGAAATATTTTTTAACAACTGAATATATCATTTGATCTTATAACTTAGGATAATACATATATTGAAGCCTAAGGTCTGACTTGGCAATTTCATTTATTGTCTAAGAACATAAAACATAAAGAAAATCCTCGGTCATACGGTAAGGCAATGTAAAAAAGTTCCTTACAACCAAGTTTTTTTAAGAGCTTTGGTTTTTAAACTGGCAACACTGTTTCTACAAATGATCCATTTGACAGTTAAATGGTGATTTGCAAATAATGAGCTTTGCGATCAATAGATTAGCATCAGAACACTGCATGCAAATTGTGCAAATTTATTTTGAAAACACATGGTTCGGTTCGTCAAACTTATACTTACTTATTAGAATCGCCATCGTGCACAGCAATTGGAGCTATGCCCATCTACTTTGTGAAAGATTTGACGAAAAAATCTTGGCTCAGTAACTTAAAAAATCCACCTTATGCAAGATTTGAAACCGTGTGACCATTATACACGTCGAAGGTTCGGTGAATGGGCCGAAAACATGATTCATATTGATCCTCATTTTCAACGCAAAATATTGTTCTCCGATGAGGCCCATTGTTGGTTTAATGGATATGTAAATAAACCAAATTGCCGAATTCGAACTGGAGAGAAACCCAGAAGCCTTTATTGAGATGCTTTAAAACCTTTAAAACTCACTGTTTGATGTGGAATTATCGCCCCATATTTCTTTATAGATGATGCCGGCCAGAATGTTACCGTCAGTCTAGAGCGCTGTAGAAACGTAATTTCTGACTTCTTCGTTCCTCAGTGGAATGATATTGACGTGACAGAGCGGGCATGTGAACTGGCCTCCACGACCCTGTTATCCCACACTTTTAGAATACTTTCTTTGGGGGTATGTGATGTCACTAGTCTATGCTAATAAACAGAGACGTTGGACGATTTGGAAGTCAACATTCGCCGTGTTATTGCTGATATAAGGCTCCAGTTGCTCGATCAAGTTGGCGAAAATTGGACTTCATGATTGTGCTTCATTTCAGCCGGCCATGACGCGTGTATGTCCGAAGTCATATTTAAGCACTAATGGCATAAGATTATTTATTAAATAGAGCTAATATTTTGGACATAAACTTTAGCTCCAATTTTCTTATTTCATATTGAATTTGTATACTTCTAAAAAAACACCTTAGTGTAGGGGTGTTGGTATATTTTTTAGTTTTAGTTTTAGCAAACTGACATACAAATTTCAAAAAAAAAATTAATTAAGTTGTATTCTGTACATATTTTAGTTAGGATAAGTTAGACTGGTTTAGGTAAGTTGTTTAATAAAAAATTAAAAATCAGATTCAGATTTCTTTCTTTTCTTTTAATTTTCTTCTTAAAAAAAACATCAATAGAATTGCCAGAATCTTACTCAGCGATGACAAATAATTAATTTGCTAAGTAAGTTAAGGCCATTTCCGGTGCTACGTTAACCTTTTAGTGCACAATCAATTCTAATTGCCACCAAGAGGAAGGGAAAAGACACCCCGAAAAGCATTGAAATTACTTCCTGCTTCTTTCCAGTCGGCTGCTCCATCTTTTTATCTCTTATTTTGCTCCCTTCTCCGTTTGGCTCGCCTCTTTATTCGGGGATACATTAAAATCACATTTTCAACACAAGCACCTCACCCCTCACGAGAGAGGTGAAATAAATCCCTCTTAGTCGGATTACATTCGTGAAATTGAATTTCCTCGCAACATTTCGCACCTAATTACTTTAAAATGGATTTCATGTGCTTGTCGTGTGACATACACTGGGAATATAACGGGCGATGATTAATTTAAATTTAATACGTGTCCTGAGGATGAAGCTGAGTTTATAGCGGCGTGTTCGAGGGGACATTGACAAATTATTCGGCGACGCATTCACAGAGTTAACAAAGTGAAAATGTCGTTCTGGGTTAGGAATGGTGGAAGAAGTCAGAGGCTGTGCGCACAGGTGACTCTTGGGGAAATGAGTCAATGGACTTGGAATCAGACTGAAAGAAATTAATTTGGACAGATTGAAAGATTAAAACTGGAACTAATCGTAACCGCTACTGACATGACTAATCCAAGTAAGTCGATTTTCAAATCCTTAATTAAACAATTTCCAGTAACCATGCTCTTGATCTTGACAAGGTAACTTTTTTTTTCATTCAATTTCATGCCCAAGAACTCTTTAATTAATTTTTCTGCGAAAACGAGCAAACCGATCCAACATGCCAAAGAAGCAAACTCGAAACTGCTCTTCTGGGTAGAACGTATAAAATGCATAACGTATCGCCCGCGTTCATCCAAATGAATTATTTAATTTCCTCTTTTTAAATTTATTATTTCCATTTCGAGTAGAAATGCAGGCGTACGGGTTTTTATTTCTCAATTTACAGAAAAAGTACTTCTGCGATATAAAATTTTATCTGCAGTCATCCTTGCAATTATTTATTTTTTTTAAATGGAATGAAGAACGCTGCAAGTGCAGCGGATATTGGACGTCGAATCAGAAGGCATTTTTTTAATTAGCCTTTTAATTATAATATAAATCATATATCCGAATGATATGGCGAGCAAGATACGGTTGCGTGGACGGCGGACATTACTTTAAAGAATATTACTTGACATTGCACTCTTCTCTGATCCTTGTTCTCATTCTGTGGTGATGGATAGTGAATGTCAGGATATTCACCTCCCTGTGATTTTCAAACACCTATGAGTCCTCCGAATTGACCCCTGTGTTGCTATGTTTGAATAATGACATTAATTTTTTCGGCTCTTATGCGATTAAGTTGGAGTAGTTATCATCACGGCGATAGTGAACTTACCAAAATCTTCAGTGTGATCCATTGTTGTATTGAGCAGCGAGGCGAGGTTTCTTAAATGGGTTTGTTAGTAGACATGGCTAAAACAAAGTATGAGTTTATCCAACAAGAGGTGCTATTTATAACTTCTAGTAATAAGTAACATTTTCATGAAAACTGGTGATTTTTTTATCTTCGTCTAAAGCATAAGCACTTTGGTTAATAATGAAAAGCCATATATCCGTCTCGACTCTCCCTTTTACAGCTTCATCATTAACATAACCCCAAATGTAAAAATAACATGATGGAAGATTGCACGATCTCGACTCCAATTGACGTCTACATTTCGGGGAATTACTTATCGCACTATAGAGCCATTGTATCACAACGGTCCTGCTAAAAATTAGCTTTTTTATATCTAATGTATCAACGGCAAAAAACTTAGTTGATGAAGAGGTTGTTCCTTTATTGCTTTTGGCTATTGGAATTTGGAATCTTGGATTATTTGGTTTATTTACCTATCAAGACACAAGGGCATGAGACGCATCATTTGAAATAATTTTGTGTAGGGATCATGATCTTGTTCGTCCATTTTCTAGACCCAATCAGCAAATGTACGGCATTGTTTGCAATTTGCTGGCTTCAATTATGGCTTTCATTATTGTATTAACTGAACCTTTCAAGTGTGTAAGCCATGCACAATGTCGTGCAAGGTGGTTGGAGATAGACCCAATACCTTTTAGTCATACTCCTAGCTATTTTATCATTGTAACTGGCGTTACTATCCGAGGAACAAAGGAGCCGCAGTTTCGCTCAATCGCTTAAATTGTGTTGTTCACGATTCACTTCCAACGGTGAATTCTGAGAAGCTTATTCCAGACAAGCATACTACTTTGTCAGTACCTCGCTGAGGAGAAATACTACGAAATACGATTGCGATTGCTTGCCCAACAAATCAAGGCAACACACTATCCTCTGGGCCTCATGCTTGCCAAACTCTTATTGTTTATAAAGGCTTGCCTTAAAATGCAGTCCTGGTCCTAGTCAAGTAGAAATTTGCTTAAGTAACACCTATACTAAAAGCGGGCAAGCTCTTGCAAAACCCAGTAAGCTGTCGACCCATCAGTTTACCTATTCGTAGTACCTAAATGCATCTGGAGAGAGGGAGCGAGCAAACAGAGCAAAGAAGTTGATCGTGTTTGACATGGCAAACACCAGCTTTGATCTGTGACCCTGCTTAATCCAAGTTCCACGTGGTCTCTCCTGGATAGCTGGCCTGGCATCCGCCGGTAAGTCAACCAATGTGTGCAGCGAACCGGTTGAGGGTTGTGCTTAGGGTGAACATGCCAATAGCCGAAAACAAATTTTGTTACGAAGCAGCAACAAGCCACGGATACGGAAGGGTACAATGTTGATGACAAATGCGAGTTTGCACCTGGAATGATCGGTCTCTTAACAGACCAGGTGCAGGAAACAAATTGGAAACACCCTCGACTTCTACAAAGCAGATAAAGGGTCCGCCATCTAACGTTTTTTTTTTCAAGTAGTGCTTATTTCGTGAATGGTAACACTTAGCTCATGTCTGATTTGACAGATAATTAGTTTTATCCTTCCGCTGAACGAATATGGTTGTGTATACGCTTGAACAACGCTGGGAAATATTGCGACATTACTTTGAAAATCATGGTAATGTTGCAGAATGTGTGCGAAAATTGTGTACGGATTTTGGAAGAAGAGAAGCACCGTCAGCTTCGTATGTTCGTTATCTTGTGAAAAAAGTGAAAGAAACTGGCATTCTCATCGATAAACCAAAGCGTGAAAAGCCAAAAACAGTGCGTACACCCGAGAATATTGCTGCTGCGGCAGAAAGTGTGCGTGAAGCGCCATCAACATCAATTCACCGTCGTTCTCAACAATTGAACATTTCGGAGACATCATTGAGACGAATTTTGCATAAAGACCTTGGAATGACGCCATACAAAGTCCAATTGGTTCAGGAGTTGAAGCCAACTGACCATCCAATGCGTTTTCGCTTCGCTAAGTGGGCCTGCGATCGACTTACAGAAGATGCCGATTTTGCCAAAAAAAATCATCTTTTCAGATGAAGCTCATTTTGATCTTGGCGGGTATGTAAACAAGCAAAATTGTCGCATTTGGGGCACAGAAAACCCGCACGCATACATTGAAAAGCCGGTGCACCCAAAACGAGCCACTGTTTGGTGCGGATTTTGGTCCAGAGGCATAATTGGGCCATTTTTCTTCGAAAATGAGCAAGGAGTGGCCGTTACAGTCAATGGCGATCGTTATCGGGCCATGTTGAACGAATTTTTGTTCACAAAAATTGAAGAGGAGGATATTGGCAACATTTGGTTTCAACAGGACGGCGCTACGTGCCACACAGCCGAAGCTACACTCGATGTTTTGCGCCCTGTGTTTGAAGATCGCATTATCAGCCGCAGAGCTGATGTCGTTTGGCCACCTCGGAGCTGCGATTTGACATAGTTGGACTATTATTTGTGGGGTGCCGTCAAAGATAAGTGTTATGCCGACAAGCCAGAGACAATTGACGCTTTAAAGGACAATACTCGTGAAGCCATTGGTGAAATACAGCTGCACACAATCGATAATGTGCTTAAAAATTGGACCGATCGTGTAGGCTACTGCATGGCCAGCCGAGGCAGCCATTTGAATGAAATTATTTTCCATTATTAACCGGAAGGATTGTACTTTCAAATAAAAAAAGAAATTTGAGAAAATATTCAGTAGTTTTTTTTATAGCATTTTCAAAAAAAAAAAAAATTATTTGGCGGACCCTATATAACCGCACTTCAAGAAGTGGGATAGACCAGGCAAAAAAAGGATGAAAAACCCTATTACGGTTACTGCTGCAAGGAACATAACGCCTATTCGGGTGTGGATTTGTTATTCGAGGAAGACTCTGACAAATGGTCTTAAGATTCCGGCAAGTAAGCGAACGCCTCATAACAATTCAGTTTATGGCAACCTCGGGAATATAAGCCTTATATGCGTTCATGCCCCTACGGAAGAAAAAGATGACTTACTCAAGGATGATTTCTATGATCTCCTGGATCGAACGTGCGCCAAATGCCCCAGTTATGACACCAGAATTTTACTAGGGGAATTTAACGCAAAAATGAGCAAAGAGGACATATTTGAATCGATCATAGTAGAACATAGCATACATAACACCACATTCGACAACGGACTCAGGCTAGTTGACTTCCTAACGGGGCGTAACTTCATTATAGCAAGCACCTGATTTCCACATATCAACATCCATAAAGTAACCCGGCAGTCACCAGATCAGTCAACCATCAATCAGATTGATCACGTTGTGATCGGCACCAGACACTCCTCCAGCATGCTACATAGATCCAAGGAGCCAACATCGACTCGGATCGCTACCTTGTTGTAGTCAAGGTACGAATGAGGATATCAAGAATGCTACGGAGGCTAGCAGGACAACAAGAGTTTGACGTCGGAATGCTACAATCGCAGGAGACTGCTAGGATCTTTGCCAATTGAATTTCTCTCAACCTCACGTAAAATCCGGTGACACCGACACAATCCACAGAACAACAGTGGGCGCATTGCGAGCGTGCCATAAGAGACGCTGCCTCTGATGTACTGGTTTTATAACCCGAAAGTCGCTCGCGAGTTCTAGGAAGACAAAATGAGAGCACAAAGATAACATGTCAGGTCTATAAAGCCAGAGCAGAAGCCTCTAGAGATGAAGACGAACAACTAGTAGTAGAGCCGCAGTCGATGCTGAAAATTTGGAAAAACCACTTCTTTTGTGGACTGTATAACGGCGATGATAGATATGATACCGCTGTCGGGCAGAGTGATCTATTCGCAAGGGACGAAGATGCAAGAGAATTCCGTCCACCCGACTTAGATGAAAGTGAGCTTGTAATTTAGAGCCTATATAGCGACATCGACTTAGTACGACGTCCCTTCATTCGCCATGTGGAGCGAATGGACAAGACAGTTCCAGCCCGCAAAATATTCGAATCCAACCCTGAAGGACGACCGAAGAGGTGACGCACACAGGTGCAAGGGGACCTTAAATAACTGGAAAACGATCTTCAAAATTATCGCCATATATTTACTAACTTACCTATGCAATATAGTTCTATGTTTATTGTCTGATCGATATTTTGAACTTCTAGTTGTTCTATCGACAGACTGCAACGACATCAACCTAGGCTCACTGGGCCATAGAGTATTGGAGCCCTTACTTGGTGATGTTATAAAGTATGTGACTTCTAAGCAGGAGGTAGGTACAATCAGGTTTTACAAGCGTGCATTCGCATCTCATTTGGAATTCAAATGTAATGATGTGGTGGCGCTATATTTAAGTGAAAACTCACAAGTGGGTTCCGTTAGAGCTGCCTATACAGTTTTAATAAATCTTGCATGTTTCGAACCACAGTACATTAAAATGATACTCGCAATCAGCTCCAGAAATGGTTCGGAAAGTGGAGGCTGGAACTGATTGAAACCCTTGACGCTACAACCCCGTCAATCGATCAATGGCTACAAAGTTCAAGATATTAAAGACAGCCATACAACGGATGTTGAAAGATGAGCTCAACTTGATAATGGCGTAAAGCACAGAGTCTTATTGATGCTCAAAAAATTGGTTCGATAGAGCAAATGACCTATTACCAGGACCATTGCCACGTCTGATGAGACACATGTTGCAAATTCTGCAGAACTTTGTTCAGCGCGCCATATCGAAAAATTAAAATAAACTTTAAGAATATAATTGTTTTTCAAATTCTTTTTTCTTGTACTTCAATAACAAAAGCAGTTCAATAAGTCCTAAGATCCTTATCATCCCGATTTTACTTTTCGCCTCGAAAACATGGACGCTGCCAAAAGGTGAGGAAGAAGCCCTTAATCATGACCAAAGGTCACATTAATATGAGAATTGAATCCTATTCGTTTTAAGCTTGTTAATGTCGGGAAGAGATTTATCAAAGACTTTAACTCCTACAGTACAAGGACGAAGACCAAGCGATTGCTGAACAAAACAGAAGAATTTCAAATTGCCATACTTCTAGGTAGGTAACAGCGGCTAACTATTCTATGCCGTGGATCAGGTGCAATAAAGCTAGTTATATTAGCCAGGCTGAGGTCAGCAAGATAACCTCAGTAAAGTCATTAAGATAGTGGAACATGCATGATGCAAATAGCGCACATTCATCAGAGCAAGTGATGACGACTTTTCAATGATTTAATGTATAATCAATGATCTGGACGAGGTGCAGATGGTTTGTGTCGAAGATAGGATTCGAGAGATTCGACTGAATTTGTCGCGTTGGTTGTAGTTCACAGTAACTTTATTTATTTTGTTTCTATCTCATAAAGGTGTTATATTAGCAATGCACAGTCAGGGTATGAATTTTGAAGTGATGTTATACTGCGAGTGTTATGCCTTAGTCAGCATATTATGATCATCTCTCATTCACAACTGATGTTGTTGCACAGTTCCTTCTCTGCTTCATCTTGAAGCTGTCAATGTTGATCAAAATCTGGTAATCTGAAATCAGCTTGGGCCTTCCATGTTTCAAGTTTGGTTCTGGTTGAAAATATTCTGAGACTTATTTTCCTTTCTCTGCAAAGGACAAACTACACAAAATGTATTCAAAAAATAAGGAGAAGTTTCGGCTTTTGAAAATAATTTGTTTTATTTATCTATATCAACCCCACAAGTCCGATCCTTCGAATGGATTGGTCTAGTTATACCCATGAATGTCATAGATGTGAGGATACAAACAAATTAAAAACCTACTTTAAACTTAAAATATGCCATCGAATATCTTGAAACAATGCTCCTACGACTAAAGTATTCCATTAATTTACAAAGCTATTTTAAAGGTATGTCTTGAAATCAAATTAACACTTATCTACTGACTTAATGTAATTAAAAAGCTCCAGTAATCAGCACTAGAATAAGGTATGCGATTGACTCTCTCTCCTCTCGTATTAGCAATTACAGTAGGAAAGTCTTCGTCCCAGTCAACAACGATGGGCGATGGCAACGACTACGAAAAGTCCAATGGTAATCAGTTAAATACACAAAGGAGATGCCTTTAAGAAGAAAAAAATAAACGTAATCAATGCTCCTTTTTATAAATACCTTTCTTTCTCAATTAACTCTCTACGTGATTCCCGAATGACCAATTGAGGTAAAAAAACAAAAGGAAAATCAAACAGACAAACGGGAGATGAAAAGGAGAGTTCGTAGCAAACTATGTGGTCACGTCTTTGATTTTCAAAGAAATAAGAAGAAAACGGTAACGAATGGCATCCGCTTCCATTTCGAAAATCGAATTCGTTTCCAATCAAAACAAACGGTTTTGAGTTTGTGGCTCCGTTTGTCTGTCGGTTCTCCATGAACCTCCTGATCCTATGGTAATGCCTTTAAGGAACAATAACGTTTTGTCGAGCTTAAATACCACAAAGTAGGGCATCGGACTCTCGACATTCGGGTATCTTTACACAATACCTAGGTAAATAACGCATGCAATTCATCATATATGAGTCACCACACAAAGAACACTAGCAACTTGTATTGTTATATCAAGTTGCTCCAAAGAGCCCCTAAATGGTAATAACACCAGCTCCTACTCCTTCTTCATGTGCATAAGTTTGTTCTCGGAATGACATTTCCGGCAATGACGTACTCATAATTAAATGAATTCCGCCTTATAATCAAATGCACTCCAACCTGTTTATGGCAAACAAAACAATTCTACAAACGCACCTTATGAGCATGTGACTACAAGCACAATCATAACATCTATCGTAGGGAACATCTGGTCGGTGGACTTGTATTTAGATGAATTATTCCGCCTACCATGTCCGCTGGTGATTTCCGAATTTAAAATCGCTCTGAATATTCATATAAATTCGGAATAGCAATGTTTGGTTGGAGTCCCCCATTACAGTCCTAAATAGCTCCAGGTGATCTTGGCTCTGCATATTTACGTTGGCGGATTTCGTATTCAATGGAATAATAAATAATGTATACGTCCCTTTAGGCATGGATTAAGAAAACTCATTTGTTCAACATGTCCTATGGAGTTGGATAAAAACAACAATAGCTTCGAATACCTGTAGTCTACCAGTCTACCGTCCTCAAACGAAAATACGTCAGAAAGCTCAAAAGTCCGAAGTGGAGTGCCAAAAGGTTGCATACTATCACCACTGCTTTTCCCATTTGCATGTTCATTAACATGTTCTTTCAAGTAGGATAAGAGGAGCAATTGTTTCAAATTTTTATTTGCAAGTCAAGTTACCAGTTTACCAGTCTATCGTTGTCCAACGAAACGACGTCAGAAGGCTCCGGTCTGAAGTGGAGTACATAAAGATGGCATGTTGGTACCAGTGCTGTTTCATGGTTGATCATGCGTCAAATGGGATAAGAATTGCACTGGCTTCGAACTATTGTGCAAGTGAATTCAATGAGAAGATGTCATAAGGTACTGAAGTGGACAATATGAAAGTGACATGTTGTCATCACTGCAGTTCCTTGTATGTTCAGTGGACGGATGATAAAGTCTTTCTTTGCCTACAGAAGAATGTTCGCTTATTACTCACATTCCTTCATTACTCCAACTATTCAGTATAACTATCACTCCACCGGCTTGTTATAGTAACTATCCCTTAGCGTATCGGTTTTAATCACTGACTTCATCCATATCACCTGTTCCATAGCTAACACTTCGCCCGGCATACATCTTGGTTGTTGAGAAACAATATTCCCTCATGGCATCTATGTAATAGGATTAAAGTATCAATTTAATTACAACATAAATTCAAAGGATGAAAGCATGATGCCATTAAATCAACATTCCTCCCTCCCTAGTTGGGCAACTTCATTAAAGAGCCAACAAAAGGCTGCGTCAAACAATGACCTTTCTTCATACGAGCACAGTCTATGTTTAAACCTTAATTATAAAGTTCATAGCTGATAGGGAATGTTGATGATTCCATTTACCTGACCGGCCTGTGACCGGCTGGAAGTGAGAATTATCTTAATTGATTGATTGTGGAAGTAGATTAAGTTTAATTAAATGTATACAATGAGTATAACGACTAGGAAGAGTGCTGGTTGTGCGAAGAGGCTGTGAAAACTAAGGCCGTACAAGGGTGACAGGTTGATTAATAGGCGAATCATTGAGCGGAGGATACTATTTTATGAAATAGAGTTGACGTGGTTGTGGTTTGGAAACGTGCCGTAAATCATGCGACTCATAAACTTACATGTTGATAGGTGTCAAGTAATTTTTTTCGTTGTTTGTATTTCTAGGCATTTTTATATTTATTTCGTTAAACCTACCTTAATGCTGGGCAAAAGTGTATGAATGTAGATAATAAATTAAAAACCCCCTTACGTTTGACCTCCAGATTTAATCTATCTTCAACATACTTCATTTGTGCTTCATACAGTCATTGGTGCTGGGTGTGATGGAAATCTAAAAGCCATGCTTCTGGTGGTGATGGTTTGATATAAGTATGTACATATGTGGAACGAAAAGAAGGTATGTTCACGAATAATTCAGAGTAGCCGCGCAGAGTGTGAGCATCAGAGATCGCACTCTGCAAATAGCAAACTCTCGTAAAAAAACACCTTATGGTAGTATGCACAATAAATCGTTCCAATAACATATTTTTATCCGGAAAGCCTCTACCCCAGCACCGTAAATCATATGGGAGTTATGCCGAAGTAGATAGTCCTTAAAATGTTAATAATGAAGTTTTTACAATGAGGGCATGGACCACAGACAGAAGAAAGTATAGTTTAAAATTTGCAATATATTTATCATGGTCATGGTCGATAGTAACACCTTGAAATTTATAATTCTAAACAATATCAATTAGAAAACAAAGTTCGCGTTCAGCAATCTCGAATTGAAGGGTTTTCACCCATCCTTAAAATAGTGGAGATTTTTGGTACGCAAATTGGCCGAAACTCCTACTCGTATGCTCAGGAGTACGATTAACGACGAATAACCCGTGCAGAGCGATCCACGTCCGAGGCATCCAAAGAGGGAAGGGCTTCCCTCAGGTCACAAAAACAGGCAGAAAATAATACGTATGAAGCCACCGAAGGGTTATTGTATGCTCCAGGTATAGCATATTAGTGTAAGTATACATTTTCCACGAAAATTCTGCTCTTGAAACTTTAAGTGCATTTTTCTCGAAACATCATTTTCTAAAACTGTCATGGTCCTAAAAAAAACTATTCAACCGATTGCTTTAAATTTTTGTATGTTCTTCTACTCATTAATGGTTATCGGCCGTACCAAAATTGCTTATTTTCGAAAATATTTTATTATTTTTTTAAACGATTTTTAACACAAAAAACAAGATTTTTTTCTACAGTCCGCCATTTTTTTTTAATGAAATTGATTAATTTTGGTAGGGCCAATAGCGGCAGACCTACTGAACAATAATCCATTAGATTTTTTTATTTCAGACAACATGAACAGCTGCTATTACCATGACCAGTGACCTGCTTTTTTTTTGTTTTGGTGTCTAATTTAATTATAAAAAGTGTAAACTAAGAAAATTTTTTTTTATACAGTTTAAGATACAAATAAAAGCATATAAGAAAGTTAAAATGATTGAATTTTATATTTTATTGTCTTGTAAAAAAAATTCTCTAGAAAGAGGTGAAATTGATGCGTTCATATGAGACTATCCCCTTAAACTATCTGTGAATAAGTCGATAAACACCTGTCCAATCGGTTATGTCCTTCACAGCTTTTTTTCTCGAGTCTAAGCCTTAAATTATTATATAATAGAAAACCCTAAGCGTGTCTTCAGTGGGAAGCCCTTCCCGAAAACCATTTTGCAAAGGATTATTTTCCTGATGCATTGTCCTTCAAGCACCCGCACTTTTTTATCAAGATGGCAATACAACCTCGAATTGAGGAAATTCAAGAGAAAATTTTGAGAAAACATTGCGAAAGCATAGACTCGCTACCAACTGATACCCGACTCTATAAATACCTATCCCACTATCCACTGGGTTCGAGCGATGCTTGAGAGCCGTATTTTATCAGTTACATCCGGAGAGATCTCTGTGACAGAATTGGCAGCTAAAGGGTGTCCACGATATGGAGTCCTTTCACCCCTTTTCTGGTCGATGCTCATCGACGACCTACAAGTTGACTAACCTCAGTTGTCGGATGCGTCGCGCCGATGACTTTGTAGTTATTGTGACAGATAAATGCGAAATTTCTTCGTGTGAACGCATGCAACTTGCTTTTCAATTTAACTCTAACTGGTGTAGCAGAGAGGGTCTATCGATAAGCCCAAATAAGACAATCTTAGTTCCGTTTACAAAAAGGATTAATATAATATCTTGCTCCGTCCAACATCAAAAACAAACTCACAAAGGCGACTAAAACACTGTAGGCCTATCGATGCACCTACGCTAAAACCTGGGATTGAAACCCAAGGTAATCCTCTGGTTATATACCGCGATAGTAAGACCTATCATCATTTATGCATGTGACGTATGGTTGGACAAAAAACTTTTCAACTTCAACGACTTTAGAGACTGAAATGTCTCGGAATTGCAGGCGCCATGCCAACATGCCCAATTGCAGCGCAATAGGCACTGATCGGAATTACTCCACTGCACCTTTATACAATACTTAAAAGGTTTGCAATATGCAAGGCAAGCAGACCCTTTACTCAGAAACAGACCATCCGCGTGGACCATTGGGTCCATCTTGCAACACCTTCGGGCGGATTAACACACACGTCCACTTTTGACTTAAGATTTGAGATATTGATCCCAAACCGCACAGTTTTGGAAAGCGGCGATCCCTTGCTTTTCCCTGAGGGTATCAATTTAGCTCCTATGAGAGACATCCTCACCTTTATTAAGAAAGTGGAGGAACTCCTCGTCTGATCGGTTAGCAAGCACAATAGATCTACATTGGTTATTTCAGAATTTCATACTCTGTGTGTGCATTTCCAATATAACACCTTAATGACATGGAAACGAAAGAGTTACTGTGAATTAGAACCAATGCAAATTCAGTCGAATCTCTCACATCCTATCTAGGACAACCATTAATTGTGTAATTTTCTCCATTCACCTCTTTCTTCGTCCTGTTTTCCATAATATTTTCCTTCAGATTTCGTTTTCAAACACTCGAAGTCTGTTTTCCTCCTTCTTAGTTAGAGACCAAGTTTGACATCCGTAAACTGTCATTGGGCTTATTAGAGTTTAATAAATCCTAATTTTGAATTTGTGGGACAAAAGAGTTGTTTTGAATAGTTCTTTCATCGCGAAGAAGCACGCGTTGCCCATAAACAGCCTTTTATGTATTTCAGTTTTTATGTCATTTTAAAATTCTTTTTTGCAAAGCTGGGGTAGGGAAGACTTATGCAAAGGCTTTCCTGCTTGTCCATCTGTCTTTCCTTCCGTATGCATACATGAAACCAAGCTTACCGAGTAGCTATGAGTCTGAAACTTGGCTGTGTCATACATGATTCTGAGCGACCGGTTTTAGAAGCCTAGCCACTGCAGTTCCTGAGATCCAGATAAAATTTGCAAAATTCAAGGTAGAAGACCTGGAATTGTAGCTTGACTCCCGGCGAGCTGATCCCATCTTGTTGTCAATATGGTACCCAATTATTTTAACTATTCCACTTTCCCAAAGTGTTCAACGAGTACTAGTAGGTATGAGGTTTGAATGATTTCAAGTCGATCAGTGGCCATATATTCAGTTTTCTCTTCATTTATTCCCAAGTCTACTTCCTTTCCTGCGATTATTAGACTTTCTGTATTTCTTTTTACTATTTCCTCTATTTCCTAAAATGTAAGCATGAGCGGATGTGATTCAATTAAGGGTTATTCCCTCTCATTTTCCAAAAGGGATCTCAATATGTATTTCAGTAACAAATTATAAAGATGTAGTGCTCTAGTCATATCTTAAGGTATCTGAGTACACTATGTTTGGCTAATGAGAGCCCGTCCGGTTTTAAACCCGCACCAATTTTTTCTTATAAAAGATTTTTCAACAGGCCTGGGTAGATTTTTGCGGCCTATGGTGGCCATACTGTTTTGATGACATCTGCGATGATGAGATGCAGGATCAGAGCCATTTGCGACGCAGCTCTCGTAAATAGCTTCGCAGGCAAGATGTCCGGGCCCGGACTGTTCAGTCTGCGATCTGCGGCTTCAATTTCACTAATTGTTGAAAACGTCGTCTGGATCGTTCTTCGTGGATTTCCGCCCACAGAAGGGGAGAATGGGATGTACGTCTCACCCAGCGATCAAGTTGTTGGTGATCTAATGTGACCTTTTTTCCTCTCCGTCTCTCAGGGGAGGAGCTGTAACTGTCCCGTCTCTGCAGAGCTTCCTTTTGGCACCATAAACACCTTTCATTTCGCCATAGTGAGTTGCAACCTGTGCTTCGCTTGCCAGGTCCTTGAAGAAGTTTTCGGCCTCGTTATATGCAGCTTGGATCAGTCGTCTTCTCCCGCGTAAGCCGGGTTGGTGCAGTTGACTTTTGAGTTTCCTTCTGGCCTCAATCTAAATATCTTCAAACGCTTACGTTTGTGTTGTCGAAAGCCCACTGTTTCGTCCGCACTTGACTTGTGTGTGGTGAGGCGGTCACAGTCAATGGCGTGCGCTACAGATGATAACCAATTTCTTATGGCCCATGGTTCTAGCAGAACGGCTCTACGTACCACACAGCGGACGCCACAATTAACATTCTGAATGAACGATTTGAAGACAAGGTTATCTCTCGTAGAGGTAAGGTGAACTGGCTACCTAGGCCGCCCAATTTCACCGCGCTAGAGTGTGGCTTGAGGGGTTGCTGAAGTCGTAAGACCGATGCCCTTAAGGTGAACATAACACAGGCAATCGCTCAAATTCAGTCGGGTCTATGAGCAAGAGCCATTGGAAATTGGACCACTCGGATCCGAGCCAGGCAGATATTTGAACGAAGTCATACATATGCCTTTCGAGTAAGAAAAGAATTTTGTTAATACCTCGCACAGCTTGTTTTATTCCATTTCAATATCTACCTGTCGCTATTGAATATCCTTTCTTTCTCCAGGCCCTGGACAAAAGCTTTCTGAATAGTTTCGATGGAAAATATTTTTAAGAAAAAACGTGTAATCACTTTAAATGAAATACTTGCCATACATATATTTGCTTTGTCTCTGCTAAAAAATTCAATCTTTTGGTGAAAAAGTAGGTGTGATAATACTGTACATGAATTGTTAGTGGATTTTTGACACGGACTTTATCTTCCACATAACTTTAAGGGAGAAATTCTGATTCCGATTGCCAATTGCAGACTTTATTTCGAAAAATCACACGTCGAACATGTTAAAATTTGACCTTACAGAAGAGGAGAGTGAATTTCGCCCACCTAGACGAGTTGAATTTGAAATCGAACATAATGAAGCTGCTAGAGCAGATAGATTACCTGTTAAGCCATTTAAGGCTACTGAGATGAGTTTGATTTAATATCTGGAGATATGCACTAACTTATCCGCAAGGTATGGTCAGAAATGGAAAGCATGTGCGATGAAAAGAATGTCTTCGGCTAGGATTTTTAAAGGCACCACTTCCACCTACCTAGCTAATTACCTACCTCCATAGAGTCAATAGCAGAATTTCCCTTCAAAATATATGTATACTTTAAACGATATGGTATCCGATGAAAGAATAAAAAAAAAGATTTTTTTAAATATTCATCTGAATATGGCAAATCGGCGCGTGTGGTTTTCGCGTAAAAATATTCGCTTAAGCAAAAAAGCCTACCCAAACTGTTATCCTAGTTTTTTTTAGATTTTTTTCAAGAATACATATGCATTGTGGAAAAATGTAACCATAACCAGGATTTAAAAAAAATAAATATGGACTGAAAGTCATTAATTTGCAAAAATAGCCGCACACACACAAACACAATTTCAGAGCCACAATTTGTTTGGACAATGTGAAAAAAAAAGAAAACATGTCGGCGATTGTACAAATGTAATCTGTTTATTCAAAATAACAGCAAATTTTCAAATCAACATTGACCCATCCAATTAATTTGTCATACGATGACAATTGGCTATTGAAAGTCACACGCGCTTACGTGTAACAGAATTGTTGTAAAAATTTCATTGTGTTTCACTTACACGAGGTTCAGAAAAAGAACGTTGATGGTCCTTAATGGCAGGACTAATTAAAATGTTCAACAATGGACCGGGCGGGAATCAAGTATGGAACGAGGCACTCTATTTGTAGCGCTTTAATTGGCATCCTGACAATTGGCAGTCGAAGAGCTTGTGTGACAATTGGCTCGAGTGGTTGGGGGAACGCGTCAGCGTTGGAGCTTTGAAAAATAATAATAATCTTTGTTATTTGCTGAACTTGCAATGGTCATTTTTGATTAGTGCCAATTAACTAAAAATTGATTGTACAATTATTAAAAAAGTGGATATTAGATGCCCCACATTTAACAGATAATTCTGATCGGACAGAGATAACAAGAAATGGAGGCCTACTCGTCTATTTGAATACAATCGTGACCTCTGAGTTCAGAGTGAGCTGAAACTTTTCCCTAATGGAGGAACTGCTGGAGAACGTGGCTACCGAGATCACTCCCATGCCTCCTACTTCATCCGTACAAACACAGTATAAGTCTTTTCAAGCAAACTTGTCTATCTGCCACAACTCCTCCGAGGTTCGTCTTATGGGATGCAGCATGTAGTGTCGATGAACTCAGGGTATGTTTGTTCTCTATCACTCTAGTAAAGTGCTCGTAGCTTAGTCCGGCCAAATTATATTAAAGACACTGCTCAAATATTTGCATCACTTCCCAATATGACAGGCTTTTCCGATACCCTTCTAACAAGGAGATTAAACTAGACTCTAAACATCATACTAATAAGCCCAATTCTAATAATGATAGCTCTAAACAAACTAACTTAACCACTCATAACCAAACCAAGCCCTTCAGGCCAATCTCAGAGTGCTCTTTCTTCAGCTTGGGAAAAATTCTTCACTCCAATCCACACGAAAGAACGAAAGAATGAAGAGCCCAACTATCGCCTTAATGCTAAATTCTCGAAAGCTCATTTTCTCAAAGTAGGAGACGTTGTTGCCACAGACTTCAGCCAGGTTTTCGACAAAATCACATTTCAAGTTATGCTTCTTAAATTCACTGCTCTTAGTTGTCCTCATGGATATTGATTAAATCCTAGTTCGAAGATCGACACTACAATGTTATTTTTAGATTTTCTTTTTCTGACCAAACTAATGCCACTAGAGAACGCCAAGGCTGCAACCTCGGCCCACTGGTATTTATCCTAAGTACGTTTATGATATAAAAATATCCAAACATATATCTTCCCTTGCTGAATTCTGCGTCTTCGAATCCGCCCTAAGCAGGGTCACTATTTGGTGTCAAAAAAACCATTTCCTTACTCCAAATCTCCCGTAAGCGCTTCCCTCCACCGCCCAGAACCTATGTTATCTGTTATAAACTTGGTCCGCTTGTCAACTTTTTCCTTCACTTACTCATTATTAAAGGAGCCCAGTCTGGTCCCCCTGTTACGGCATCAACACTCCACGCATTGAGGCTGTTCAACGTAGTTTTTTTCGTTTTGCTCATAGTGGTCTTCCCTAAACTGACGCCTATAATTTATAACCTTATACGGATCGCTTAAGCTAATCAACCTACAATCCCTAGAGAAAAGACGCAAGGTCGCAGACATACTTTTTATCCTCGACCTACTTAGCGGTAATATTGACTGATTTGATTCCTTATAACACATATCATCGAAACCCTTGAACCATGTCCCTCTTCCACATCAACTCAAGTCGAACGACGTTGGTTGTCATGGGCCAAGGCCTAGAACTCCGTCTTTTTCGACCTACACCTCAGCAAGCCCCGTAGCCTGTGGCAACGACGACTACTTCCTTGCCATGTTTGTCGATCGACTTTTTAGAAACTCATGTTGACGCTCGGAAAATTGAGTTTAGCAATGAAGATTTTGTGGGTTGGGATGTAAGTATTTTTCTAAAGCTGCGAAAAGATGTGAGAGTAGGAAGCGAATGGTCGGCGCATTTTTTTAAACTATCGCGAGAAGGAAGTTCCCCAAAATTTCACGTGAATTTTCAGATTTTTTTTTTCATAACTGATGCTTGCATAAGGAGTTATGGCTACCCTTAAATATCAAGACAAAGCACGAGCCGAAGGAATAGAGAGAGGGAAAGGAGGTACCTGTGCAAAAGTTGGGAAAAGTTAAACTGGGAAGAGCATTCCACATTCGTGTGGTTAGGCTCAAAAACCAGTCTCTAAATTGGACTGTACGTCCGAAGACAGGCTTTAGAGTGAACTAATGAGCATTCCGGGCGAAACGTGTATTGCAGTTAAATTCATGAAGGGGAGGAATGCAACTGGCTAGCTCACTTGAGCATTGTTAGTTAAAATATCAACAAAACAAAGGTGACATTACGTCGATGTTCGAGTGAGTCAATCGACTTCGCAATATTGTTGTCTCCTATGAGTTTCATCGCTCGCTTTTGTATTCTATCTAGCAGGTACAAAGAGGTCTTGAGAGCACCAGACCAGATATGACCGTTGTTCTCAAGCTTGGGGCGGATGTAGGCCATGTAAATTGAAGCCAGATCAGAGGGGGTGAACTATTTTTTGCATTCTTTGAAGAAACCTAGACGTTTCCCAGCGTTCTTGGGGATCTCGATAACACACATACCAAGTGTGGAAAGTCTTTCGGTTTCATCGATACAAGCCCCATTCAAGGATAATGATGGTTAGCTTCAGTGACAGTAGACAGCATTGTGTTTTGGAAGCATTAAAGTTCCACTCTATTGATTATACGCCATTTAATTTTGCTGTCCAGTTCTTCCAGTTCTACGGCCGAAGATTAGGGACGTGAGTCCTGGAATGAATATAAAAAGCTAAGAGTACTGTCATCAGCGAAGGAGTGTATTCGATTAGAAGTACCAGTTAAGAGATCATTTATAAAAATGAGGATGAGTGTCGGTCACAGAACAGAGCCCTGGGGAACACCAGCGTTTATTTGGTGAATATCAGACTTGAAACCGTCCAAAACAACTTAAATTGAACAGCCCGAAAGGTAATTTCTAATCCATAGAAGAAGGGACTCATCGATATCATAAGCACGTATTTTCGACAAAAAAGTCTGATGCCAAACTCTGTCAAATTCTTTTGAAATTTTTCCAAAGATTGGTTCCAGTTTTCGGTGGAGCAACGGTTTAGTTTGTTTACGTAACTAGATCAATGTTAATGAGCTTCAGTCCTCTGAATAATTTTGAGCACTAATCAGCGAAAATACGGCGTTGTGCCTTGTCGGCTGGCTTAAATCCTTATGTCGAGTGACCAGCATGTGAGAACAGAAGCAGAACGGACAGACTGTGTTCAGCTCAAAATGGAAACACTTGAATTCTCAGGGACACTGTCAGCTTAGGCAGCAATATTTTCAGCTAAACTTGCCGGACGAACATGAACTTGCCAGAAATATGAAGAAGTCCTGGATTGTTCCGAGAGTGTGCAATTTTCGATTCAAATGTATACTCGTAAGTAAAGTCTGACATGACTGAGCCATGTTCAACGTATAGCTCCAATCCGAAATGTCGTCGAACCCAAGCCCAAGAGATGACCCACTAGAGGAAGCCGCCACAATATTGGAAAGTTGGGAGTGTAGCGTTAAAATGGCATGTTGGGTGAGATGAGGTCCAGCCCGGACTGTGGCACCATCACTTTTTTTTCAATACAGGCCTTTATGGATATTTGCCAATAGTAAAGCCGTTAATAATGCAATAAATAAAAATAAATTTTCTCAGGGTGATTCTACTACTGTTTGGTTATTTAGTGTTCTATTTTTGACAGTTCATTCATGATTTTGAATCATGCCGAAATTAAACGTACTCAGTTAGTATTGCCATTTTACTGTGTCAGATACGAGAGACTCATACACTCGTACTAACAATGTTTACAAATTATTGAATTTTATTATCAAAATTCGTCAGTTAATAAGAGTAAGATCCGTTTTTTCATCCAAAAACTGTCTTCAGCGATGAAGCTCATTCCCGGTTGAATAGGTATGTATGCCGTATTTACAAATAATATAAGAGCTGCCAATGCACCCTTTGTTTGGTGCGATTTATGGTTTGGAGGATACCGGGTTGTATGAACAACGTTACCGAAAATAGCGTCCGCTATCATTCTGTGATTTTAAACTTTTTTTGCCCAAAATGTATAAGCTAAATCTGGTCGTCATGCGATTTCAGCAAGACAACCCTACGCACGTAAATCGATGGATCAATT
Source organism: Merodon equestris (assembly GCA_958301585.1). Classification (NCBI taxonomy): domain Eukaryota; kingdom Metazoa; phylum Arthropoda; class Insecta; order Diptera; family Syrphidae; genus Merodon; species Merodon equestris. The sequence continues at coordinate 214,884,986 of OY284413.1, read as the reverse complement.
GAGTAATGAGTTCGGTGAGCAATTTATCTCTCGCTTTCAACCGAGGATTTGGAAAGCTAAATCGTGCGATTTTACGCCTCTAGACTATTTTTTATGGAGATGCATCAAAATATTCATTATGCCGATAAGCTGGCTTCAATTGCAATCTTGGAAAACAACATTACACGTATTATTAGCGAAATACCATGCTTGAAAAAGTGATTCAAATTTGAACTCTCGGTATGGTTCACGTAAAACATAATTATGGCCATTTTTTTAGTAAAGTAATCCCTGAAATGAAAATGGCAGATATTGATTTACCAACCTAAATAAAAATTTTACTCACTTTTGTACCTTTCTTAATTTATTTTGGACAATTGAAAACCAGATGCTTAAGAAATCCTTTATTATTTATAAGGTCTATGGTTGAAACCTAAGCAAAAGATTAACATTTGCTTGGATTTTAGTGTTCCTTCAATAGACCACAAAAGCATATGTAAAATCTCACAGAACTGAAAGCCATCGCGAACACTTTTGACACCAGTCTAAATATAGGGTGACACAAAAACACTTACCCGCCTCTTCTGCCACGTCTCTGGTCTCTTCGAAGTGGACGGCTTAATGCTTCACTGTTTGACCAGTCGGCGTAGGGTTGTCAGGAAATCTGTGCCGAAATTGATGTCGTGCCAAAACCACTGACGAATTATTCTGTAAAGTAAGTCCCGAGTATTCCGCGATCGTGAGGAGTATAGTGTTCCATGGCTTGTCGACTTGTATTCTAAATTTGTAGAAGTTATGGTGACTTCCAATAGAAACCTTTTGGGCCACCTTGATGGTAAATTGATAACCATCGGAATATCTCCTAGTTCCCTCTATTACCAAGCCTATTTTTATTCTCCGATATTTCCCGGACATTTTAGTCTGATTCTTGCTTGTCTTTATGTTCCTAGCTCGCTTTCAATATTGATTCCTTAGACGAGCCACATCGACGTGCAGCTTATCATCGATCCGGTACACACTCCTCTGAGTCTTCTCTGTGATTATTGCCTTAAAACAAAGTTTGTTGAGTTACTGTATGCTTTGATATCCCTTCTCCTGGATGGATGTGGTTAACCTGTGCGACTCCACTGATTAAGGGATACAGATATGTTACACAGCAATTAGAGCATGAGTTGCTTCTTTCATTATAATTTAATTGCTCAGTACACGAACTGAGGGGAGCAATCCCCTGTTTCCTCCGCACCAAGGACTCCCCAGAGAAAGGGTGAACTTTCCGGAAAATGATCAAGTTGCTGAAGCTGTGGTATTCCCTTAATTACTACTTTTTCCGAGTAGAATTATGATATCTGAACCAAATTGAAGCCCATCATCCCTACATGTTACCCTGCCACAGCATACAGTTTGGCTTTAAGACACCTTTCTCCAAAATCCGTAAAAATTAAAGTATGAATAACACCTTTTTCCTACCACGTGGCTGGTGTTCATCAACACCGATGTATACAGAAACACATCAACTGTTCGCGTTGTGTTGTATTTGGCAACGGAATATCCTTCCACATTGCTGCCTGGCAGGGGTACTCGTGGACCCCCACTGTAACTCTAAACCAATTAATTTATAAAAGACCTTCCCAAGCCACAATAACCGTCCAAGTTCAGCGGGGTGTATCCGCCACACAACAGCCAATATTGTTCGTGCCGTCACAAGTCTCCAGTTCACTAAGTCCTAATCGAAAGAAAACACCCTCCTGTCATCCTGGACAGGTCGGGCGTTCAATACTCATATACACACCTCACCCACCTCCCTCATAAGCGCTGTCCGTCCATAAAGCACATCCAACGAGGGATAACCACAATTTTGAGTCCAGGTCTCCGCTGAATCACAGCAATTCCTAAGTGCACCACCATCGGCCCGTGTTGGCTTAATTACCGCATCCCTCCTTCTGCCAGGATTCAATTGTCCGAAATTGAATCTAAAAGATTTCAACAATATTTAATAAAGCGATTAAAATTCTCCAGCGTAGGATCTAATTTGCAATTCAGATTCAGCGAATTCAGCAAATTTACACGTTCGCCATATCGAACACGCCGCCGGTGCTCGACGAAGGATGATGGCGAGGCACTGAGACGTAGCAAGTCAGCCGACCACCCCGGCGAAAGGTAACTCAAACCGAAACCTCAGTGTCATTTCGCTCGCTTGCGAGTAACAAAGCAATTAAATTTTAATACGCTTCGCTTAACGCTCACGTTCGTCTGGTTTCGCGAAACAAGGCATTACGGTCTTTACGCGGAAACAATTTCATTTCATCCCTCTCCGGGGGCTGTCAGGGATATCATGGACGTTGGAGACTGAGGAGTTCAAGAAGTGAAAGAAAAAGGCTCGCGCGGGATTATATGGTATCCATTCGAAATGAATAGCTCTTGTGAATGTTTTGCCGTTTGGAATTGCGAATCGCGCGGATCGGCTTAGCCGGGAGTAGGGCCATAAGGAGACGGCTTCGAGTTCAAGTCGAAGCGGTTGCGACATGATGGCAGAGCAAACGGCATTCCTGCGAAAGCATAATGATGGCATTAAGAGCTCAAAGTGTGGACGGAAGGCTAACTTATAGGTGATTAGTCCTAAGCCCTGAAAGCTAGGGAAGGCAGGAAAGAAAAAAAAAACACGACCAGGCCGACAACCAGGAAGGATAATAAATCGTTGATTTCTTTCCAGTCGGCCGGAGTCGTATACAACTGTTGGGGTTTCATATTTTAAAGCGGTTTAATTGGAACTGGTCCGTGGTGGAGGGCGAGATAGACACGTTGTTGGCTTCTTAGAACTCAAGTTGGCGCGCGAGTTTCTTGTTAGGGATTTTATTGCGTAATAATTTACGCCCGATGTGTTCGTTATTTGTTTGTGTTGTTTGCTGATGGCTTTTCAGACATTTACGGCGCACTAAAATTCCTGCTCGATGCCGAAGTATGTGGTCGATCTTGGGGGAGTTAAATGGAAGTAAACAAATTAGTTGGTCGTTGGCTGGGTCAGAAGGGCATTCGGAGTATAGATAAGGAATAATAGGAAGCGCGGTAAGTATAGAGGGAATCGGCCAAATTGTAATCAAAAGTTGTTTTGAAGTAGGTCGTAAACATCGTGTTGCGGGAGGGTGGGAGAGAGGTTACAGGTTTTTTCGGTGGCACTCATCCTGAATATACATGCACACAATGGATCGCCCGGGAATGGTGTGAATAGAATTTTCGTATAATAATTACATCGAAAGCTTCGCTCGGTTTCTAGTTATGCTAATTGTGGACTTGCCACTCAGCAATCAAATTTACTTCTAAGCTTTACGTCATTTTATGGGCACCAAATGGCAAGAATTTGGTTTTAGGAGTCAAGTTATAATGGCCTCTTCCTTTTCTCAAGGGAAGAGATGGTATTTTAACGCCGTCACATTGTTGGTTGTCTAGCAGCGCTCATAAGGCTTATATCCAACATCTAGACAAGATTGTGGTAGGGGGATTCTAGTATAGTTTGTGATGGAATCTGGGATCTTCTGATCAATTGTAAAGTTGCTCAACTTGCAATCAACGCCAGACAATCATCCTGGATGTGCGATCTTTCCAAGGAATCAACATCAGCTCAGATTATTATTTTCTTGCAGTGAAAGTACGGACGCCAACGACAACAAAATTTAACCTCGGAAAGCTGCAGTCGTACAAGATCGCCAAGACCATGATCGCGATCAAGTCTTCTTTCAGCTCCCTTAACCCCCGATTTCCACAAATTACAGAGCTTCAATGGAGACTTTGTCAGAAAGCCTTCAAGGACACAAATTCTGAGGTGTACAGTTTCAAGTCACCACCTACAAGAAAAACGATTTGACGGGCCATATGTTTCTTCAACGGACGTAAGCTCTACGAATGGAAAATAATGAAGAAGCACGCTTCTTAGAAGGAAACAGAAAGAGCACATGAAGTATGGAATCGCGGAAAATTGAGATCCAATTCAGGAATTTCCAGGAATGGCTTTAACACAAAAGCTAAGCAATGGCGGAGGCCTCCGGGAATGTTATATAGGATGACAATGGAGAATAACATACCGCTCATTGTGATTTCTTCAACGCCATCCTTGAATAGATCGTTCGGACTCATTGACCAATTCGAGAGACAAGATCGATTCCAAGTCTGCACAATTGGTGGCAAATGCAAGTTGGTACCCATAATGTAGGCGAAACTCAGCGAGTTCAAACCTAAAATGAAAACATTGTTGAGAGACGATAAGTTACATGTGAAAGACATTGTTCTTACGTGGGACTCATATCAAGGCCTCAGGCATCCAAGTAGTGACGACAGTCCATATTGGCATAGTGGATTGGGTCAATTCCTCATTCGTTAGAGCTTTAGACCAATCCGTCTAACATCCTTCTTGCTGGAAAGCATGGAAAGACTTATAGAGTATCATCAAGGTCATTGACCTCATCAAGGTCATTGACCTCACCAAGGTCATTGACCCCTCAAGGTCATTGACCCCTCAAGGTCATTGACCCCTCAAGGTCATTGACCCCTCCACCATTATCATCACTATCATCTACATCATCACCATCATCACCATTATCACCATCATCACCATCATCACCATCACCACCATCATCACCATCATCACCATCATCACCATCATCACCATCATCACCATCATCACCATCATCACCATCATCACCATCATCACCATCATCACCATCATCACCATCATCACCATCATCACCATCATCACCATCATCACCATCATCACCATCATCACCATCATCACCATCATCACCATCATCAGCAACATCATTATCATCACTATCACTATCATCACCATCATCACCGTCAGCACCATCATCACCATCATCACTATCATCACCACCATCACCATCATCACCATCATCACCATCATCACCATCATCACCATCATCACCATCATCACCATCATCACCATCATCACCATCATCACCATCATCACCATCATCACCATCATCACCATCATCACCATCATCACCATCATCACCATCATCACCATCATCACCATCATCACCATCATCACCATCATCACCATCATCACCATCATCACCATCATCACCATCGTCACCATCATCACCATCATCACCATCATTACCATCATCGATATCATCAATCTCCACCGTCACCATCACCGCACTAATCACCGTCATCACCATCATCACCATCATCACCATCATCACCATCATCACCATCATCACCACCATCACCATCATCACCATCCTCACCATCATTACCATCATCACCATAATCTCCACCGTCACCATCACCGCACTCATCACCATCATCACTATCATCACCATCATCACCATCATCACCATCATCACCATCATCACCATCATCACCATAATCTCCACGGTCACCATCACCGCACTCATCACCATCATCACCATCATCACTATCATCACCATCATCACCATCATCACCATTATCACCATCATCACCATCATCACCATCACCACCATCATCACCATCATCACCATCACCACCATCATCACCATCATCACCATCATCACCATCATCACCATCATCAGCAACATCATTATCATCACTATCACCATCATCACCATCATCACCGTCAGCACCATCATCACCATCATCACTATCATAACCATCATCACGATCATCAGCAACATCACCATCATCACCATCATCATCATAATCGCCATCATCACCATCATCACCATCATCACCATCATCACCATCATCACCATCATCACCATCATCACCATCATCACCATCATCACCATCATCACCATCATCACCATCATCACCATCATCACCATCATCACCATCATCACCATCATCACCATCATCACCATCATCACCATCATCACCATCATCACCATCATCACCATCATCACCATCATCACCATCATCACCATCATCACCATCATCACCATCATCACCATCATCACCATCATCACCATCATCACCATCATCACCAACATCACCATCATCACCACCATCACCATCATCACCATCCTCACCATCATCACCATCATCACCATCATCACCATCATCACCATAATCTCCACCGTCACCATCACCGCACTCATCACCATCATCACTATCATCACCATCATCACCATCATCACCATCATCACCATCATCACCATCATCACCATCATCACCATCATCACCATCATCACCATCATCACCATCATCACCATCATCACCATCATCACCATCATCACCATCATCACCATCATCACCATCATCACCATCATCACCATCATCACCATCATCACCATCATCACCGTCATCACCATCATCACCATCATCACCATCGTCACCATCAAGGTCATTGACCCCTCAAGGTCATTGACCTCTCAAGGTCATTGACCCCTCAAGGTCATTGACCTCTCAAGGTCATTGACCCCTCAAGGTCATTGACCCCTCAAGGTCATTGACCCCTCAAGGTCATTGACCTCACCAAGGTCATTGACCCCTCAAGGTCATTGACCCCTCAAGGTCATTTACCCCTCAAGGTCATTGACCCCTCAAGGTCATTGACCTCTCAAGGTCATTGACCCCTCAAGGTCATTGACCCCTCAAGGTCATTGACCTCTCAAGGTCATTGACCTCTCCAAGGTCATTGACCTCACCAAGGTCATTGACCCCTCAAGGTCATTGACCCCTCAAGGTTGAGGTGAGGTCAATGACCTTGAGGGGTCAATGACGGTGATGGAGGTGATGATGGTGATGATGGTGATGATGGTGATGACGGTGATGACGGTGATGATGGTAATGATGGTGATGATGGTGATGATGGTGATGACGGTGATGATGGTAATGAAGGTGATGATGGTGATGATGGTGATGATGGTGATGATGGTGATGATGGTGATGATGGTGATGATGGTGATGATGGTGGTGATGGTGATGATGGTGATGATGGTGATGATGGCGATGACGGTGATTAGTGCGGTGATGGTGACGGTGGAGATTGATGATATCGATGATGGTAATGATGGTGATGATGGTGATGATGGTGACGATGGTGATGATGGTGATGATGGTGATGATGGTGATGATGGTGATGATGGTGATGATGGTGATGATGGTGATGATGGTGATGATGGTGATGATGGTGATGATGGTGATGATGGTGATGATGGTGATGATGGTGATGATGGTGATGATGGTGATGATGGTGATGATGGTGATGATGGTGATGATGGTGATGATGGTGATGATGGTGATGATAGTGATGATGGTGATGAGTGCGGTGATGGTGACGGTGGAGATTATGGTGATGATGGTAATGATGGTAATGATGGTGAGGATGGTGATGATGGTGATGGTGGTGATGAAGGTGATGTTGGTGATGATGGTGATGATGGTGGTCATTGACCTCTCAAGGTCATTGACCCCTCAAGGTCATTGACCCCTCAAGGTCATTGACCCCTCAAGGTCATTGACCTCTCAAGGTCATTGACCTCACCAAGGTCATTGACCTCACCAAGGTCATTGACCTCACCAAGGTCATTGACCTCACCAAGGTCATTGACCTCACCAAGGTCATTGACCCCTCAAGGTCATTGACCCCTCAAGGTCATTTACCCCTCAAGGTCATTGACCCCTCAAGGTCATTGACCCCTCAAGGTCACCTCATCTGACCTTGGTTGACCTTGATGAGGTCAATGACCTTGAGGGGTCAATGACCTTGGTGAGGTCAATGACCTTGAGGGGTCAATGACGGTGATGGAGGTGATGATGGTGATGATGGTGATGATGGTGATGATGGTGATGCTGGTGATAGTGATGATGGTGATGATGGTGATGATGGTGATGATGGTGATGATGGTGATGATGGTGATGATAGTGATGATGGTGATGATGGTGACGGTGGTGATGATGGTGATGATGGTGATGATGGTGATGATGGTGATGATGGTGATGATGGTGATGGTGGTGATGATGGTGATGATGGTGATGATGGTGATGATGGTGGTGATGGTGATGATGGTGATGATGGTGATGATGGTGATGATGGTGGTGATGGTGATGATGGTGATGATGGTGATGATGGTGATGATGGTGATGATGGTGATGATGGTGGTGATGGTGATGATGGTGATGATGGTGATGATGGCGATGACGGTGATTAGTGCGGTGATGGTGACGGTGGAGATTGATGATATCGATGATGGTAATGATGGTGATGATGGTGATGATGGTGATGATGGTGATGATGGTGATGATGGTGATGATGGTGATGATGGTGATGATGGTGATGATGGTGATGATGGTGATGATGGTGATGATGGTGATGATGGTGATGATGGTGATGATGGTGATGATGGTGATGATGGTGATGATGGTGATGATGGTGATGATGGTGATGATGGTGATGATGGTGATGATGGTGATGATGGTGATGATGGTGATGATGGTGATGATGGTGATGATGGTGATGATAGTGATGATGGTGATGAGTGCGGTGATGGTGACGGTGGAGATTATGGTGATGATGGTAATGATGGTAATGATGGTGAGGATGGTGATGATGGTGATGGTGGTGATGATGGTGATGTTGGTGATGATGGTGATGATGGTGATGATGGTGATGATGGTGATGATGGTGATGATGGTGATGATGGTGATGATGGTGATGATGGTGATGATGGTGATGATGGTGATGATGGTGATGATGGTGATGATGGTGATGATGGTGATGATGGTGATGATGGTGATGATGGTGATGATGGTGATGATGGTGATGATGGTGATGATGGTGATGATGGTGATGATGGTGATGATGGTGATGATGGTGATGATGGTGATGATGGTGATGATGGTGATGATGGTGATGATGGTGATGATGGTGATGATGGCGATGATGGTGATGATGGTGATGATGGTGATGATGGTGATGATGGTGATGATGGCGATTATGATGATGATGGTGATGATGGTGATGTTGCTGATGATCGTGATGATGGTTATGATAGTGATGATGGTGATGATGGTGCTGACGGTGATGATGGTGATGATGGTGATAGTGATGATAATGATGTTGCTGATGATGGTGATGATGGTGATGATGGTGATGATGGTGATGATGGTGGTGATGGTGATGATGGTGATGATGGTGGTGATGGTGATGATGGTGATGATGGTGATAATGGTGATGATGGTGATGATGGTGATGATGGTGATGATAGTGATGATGGTGATGATGGTGATGAGTGCGGTGATGGTGACCGTGGAGATTATGGTGATGATGGTGATGATGGTGATGATGGTGATGATGGTGATGATGGTGATGATGGTGATGATGGTGATGATAGTGATGATGGTGATGAGTGCGGTGATGGTGACGGTGGAGATTATGGTGATGATGGTAATGATGGTGAGGATGGTGATGATGGTGATGGTGGTGATGATGGTGATGATGGTGATGATGGTGATGATGGTGATGACGGTGATGATGGTAATGATGGTGATGATGGTGATGATGGTGATGATGGTGATGATGGTGATGATGGTGATGATGGTGATGGTGGTGATGATGGTGATGATGGTGATGATGGTGATGATGGTGATGATGGTGATGATGGTGATGATGCTGATGATAGTGATGATGGTGATAATGGTGATGATGGTGATGATGGTGATGATGGTGATGATGGTGATGATAGTGATGATGGTGATGAGTGCGGTGATGGTGACGGTGGAGATTATGGTGATGATGGTAATGATGGTGAGGATGGTGATGATGGTGATGGTGGTGATGATGGTGATGATGGTGATGATGGTGATGACGGTGATGATGGTAATGATGGTGATGATGGTGATGATGGTGATGATGGTAATGAAGGTGATGATGGTGATTTACGTGCGTAAAGTTGCCCTTCGAATGCATCTTCTCTCGGGGATGCAACATGCTTATCAGCGCGGAAAATCCTGCGAGACTGCGCTTCAAAACCTACTTCGGAGAATTGAATGCGCAATTGAAAGGAAAGAGTACGTACTGGGCATTTTCGTCGACTTTGAGGGAGCTTTTGATAACGCAACTTTCGACAGCATGTGTAACCCTGCTAAACCGCAGGGCGTAGATAAAGCACTGGTATTGTTGATCAAAGCAATACTTGCGCATAGGGCCTTGATCGCTTATGCAGGCTTCAAACAATTTATAAAATCTGGCGTAAGCAGGTGGCGTCTTGTCTCCGCTGCTTTGGTGCATGGTAGTCGACTCTCTGCTTGATGCTCTCAGTGCCTCTGGAGTTTATGTGCAGGCCTATGCGTATGACGCTGCTGTTCTCTCTGTTTGCTCATGTTTAGCGATTGTCTGTCTCAAAGCACAGGTGGCCCTAAATGTGATCGATGACTGGTGCACGAGTATTGGGCTGTCGGTTAATCCAGAAAGCTTAGATAGCAAGCTTCTTTGGGCAAATCATGTTGAGCAAAACCCACCAAAGCGATATCAGCTTTTTGGCAATTCAAAGGTGGTTTTGAAAAAACATGGGGCTTATCGCCGAAAAAGGTCCTCTGGATCTAGATGGCAATGATAATACCAATAATCTCAAATGCATCGGTTGTCTGATGGAAAAGGCTAACACGCAAACACGTCGTGGTCTCTATCAACAAACTTCAAAGAGCGGTTTATCTCAGCTGTACAGGGGCTTTCTCCAGCACGCCGGCATCAGTACGACAATTTACACTTTTGCTAAGCATCTCTGCGTGCTTGGCATCAGTGAGACACAGCAGAACACTTTCTCTGCGATTGTAGCGCCTTCGCTCGCTGACGTGAAAGGTGCCGAATCTCCTTGCTTTACATGACTAAAGCTTCTCCTCACTTTTTTCCGGACAACAAGGCTGTCTGTCTGGTAGCACAATGGCCTAGTAGTTGTGTCTTTGTGCTCCAAGAGACAGATAGCAGAAGCCTCCAACAAAAACAAAAACAAAAAAACAATTGGGGTAAGTCCGGCTGAACAATTCGGATAGAAAAAACACCTCAAAGATGATATGATCAAGTTTAGGAACATAGAGCAATCCCGAATATTTGAAATCTGAAATTTGAACTGTCGTCATTGGAAACGTGACTTTGACAAACTACGAGATCGTGTTAAATATTAATATGCTAGGACCATCAAATCTTATGCTAATCCTTTGTTTTAATTGAAGAATGGGCCTATCACAAACTAATTTTATTAGTGGAGTAAACCCAACCCATATTCATTGCGATCGGAAATGAAAAGACGAAGTGTGCCAGAATGTGCCAGTATCGCAAGTGCAACTTACTATCGTGTAGTACATTCTAGTGGACGGCTACTGTCGAAATTTCAGCCGGATCGGACTCATAGTTTTATTTTGACCGCGTGTGGAAGCGGGATTGTCCGCGGATTTTAGAAAAATGGAAAAAGAGCAATATCGGTCGGTGATTCGATTCTTGTTTTTGGAAGGGAAATCGCGCAGCGAAATCAAAGAGCGTTTGGATGCTGTGTACGGTGACTCTTCTCCTTCGATGGCGACCATCAAAAATTGATTTAACGAGTTTCAACTTGGTCGCACGTCGGTTTTTGATGAGCCACGTCCAAGTGCCCCGAAAACGGCTACCACGGAGGATAACGTGACAAATATCCACGATCTCGTATTGGCAAACCGCCGATTAAAGGTGTGCGAGATAGCTGAGACAGTAGGCATTTTAAAAGATCGCGTGAGTCATATCCTGCATGAAATTTTAGGCATGAGAAAGCTGTCGGCGCGATGGGTGCCTCGTTTGCTCACTCCGGACAACAAGCACAACCGTGAGACCACTTCAGATCAGGGTTTGACGCTGTTTAAGCGCACTCCGAAGGATCCACTGGAGACCAAGGAACAGTCGGAACAGCGGACATCATCCGGCGAACGTGCTCCGAAAAAGGTGAAGACTGTCCCATCGGCCGGAAAGGTGATGGCCATCGTTTTCTGGGATTCACATCGACTACCTAGAGAAGAGCAAAACGGTCACAGGGCTGTACTTTGCCATATTATTGGGCCGATTCGACGCCGAATTGAAGAAAAAACGGCCCCACTTGGCGAAGAAAAAAGTGCTCTTCCACCATGATAACGCACCAGCTCACACTTCCGCCCTCGCCACGGTCAAATTGGTCGAATTGGGCTACGAACTGCTGCCCCATCCACCGTATTCTCCAGATTTGGCCCCGTGCGGCTTCTTTTTGTTTCCAAACTTGAAAAAGTCACTCGCCGGGCAGAAATTTTAGTCGAATAAGGGGTCATTGCCGCCACGGAGGCCTACTTTGCAGACCTCGAGAAAACGTATTTTTCAGACGGGTTCAAGAAGTTGGAGCATCTCTGGGTCAAGTGTATCAAGCTGAAAGGAGAAAAATAAATCGCGATTTCTCCAAAATTTTTGTTTTATTTTTGTAGGCTAAGTACTTATCGGACCACCCTCGTAACTGCCATAGCTGATTATGTAAATGGTGGTATTGTCCTGAGATGAAGGAATGGGTGCTTATGAAATAAGCGTCGAAAATATGCGCTAGTACAATCATCTTTCTTTTTTGTTGCATAAATGAACGCGTTCATTCTACAGAATGTGCGCAGGCCTGCTTAAGTACAATTTTAAGTAGTCACTGAATGTTCATAAACGTCAGATAAAAATCAAACACGCTGTGCCTACGCCCGCATACTTGATCGAACGATTCGAAGGATTCCCAGCTTGTGGCGTTTCTTCCCGAACCTTTATTTCGTTTTTTAATTCTTCTGTAAGACGTCGTTAAGTTTTCAAATTTATTTTTTTTTATCCAAGACTTCAAAGGAAAACAATGGATCACCTTTTTATTCTTCTATGTATCTTGCAAAGCTGGGGTAGGGAGGACTTATGCAAAGATCTTACTGTTCGTGCATTTATCCGTATGCATAATATATAAAATCAAACTTGCCGAGTAGCGATAAGTCTCAGACTTGGATATGTTATAGAGTACATGATTCTGAGCTCATAGCGACCGGTTTTTGAGCCCTAGCTATTATGACCTGGAATTATATCTTATCTTCCGGCGAGTTGATTCCATCTTATTTAATTTCACAAAATACCGTCCTCCACAATGAATTCTTTTCTTTACCTCCCGCGCTTTCTGCAGTCAGAAAAATATGTATGCACGATCTACCGGATGCTGACGGCATTTATGACTCTCATAAACATACATATTTCCTGCAGTACAATGCGTTTGTTCGATAAAAAGTCTAACCCTATGAGCACGTCTAACGCAGGTCTTAGTTGGGCAGACCTTTATGATAACACCCAATATTTTAGGACTGATGTCCACTGATGATATAGTTTTCCTAGCTGACACTTTATACAGGATGCAGCTGATGATAAACAGGCTCCAACTCTATTACAAAACCTTTCCAAGTCAAAAATGTTGATATTCGTCATTCTCCAGAAGGGAGGGGAGCAGCCAATAGCGTATAAGTGCTTCAAATCTACAATCACCTACAAACTAAATTAGCGGAAGCCAAGTGTGTTATGTGTTCTGTCGTGTTATATATAGAAGTTGCATTCTTGAGCATAGTGTTTTGCATATAGCCAAGTAAGTAAAGCCAAGCAACTGGACATCGCCAGGCGAACCCTACAGCGAATTTTCATGAAAGACTTACACATGTTCAATTACAAAGTGCAAACAGCGCATCAGATAGTGCCTGCTGACCGTCAGTCGCATGTGAAGCCACCCTTAATCTCAACAACGAAGAGGACGATTTTATGTCGAAAATCATCATGAGCAACGAGGCGCATTTCCACTTAAGCGTTTACATCAATAAGCAAAATCTTCGTATCCGGCACTGAAAATCCGTGTGATGCAAGAAAAGCCATTACATCCACTCAAAGCCACAGCGTGGTGTGGCGTTCGGGAGAAGTGATTGGGCCGTATTTTTTTAAGGACACCACCGGCAATACGATCACTGCTACGGGCCAACGTTACAGCACCATGATAAACGACTTTTTATGGCTTGGTGAATATGTGGTTTCAAGAAGGCGGTGAAACCGAACACACAGCACGAGCCACAGTGAATATTGTGAAGGAAACGTATTCTGGTCGCGTAATCTCCCGTTTTGGCAATTGGGCATGGCCAACAAAATCGCCCCATTTAACAATCCCAGACTTCTTTCTTTGGGACTACTTGAAGCACGGCTTATGCCGACAAGCCTCAGATAATTGCAGCCCTTAAGGAGAATATTCGACAGTTATCTCAAGAAATTTTGCGGAAAGTCATAGGAAATGCGGCAACATGGGTGGCTTGTGCAATCATAAAGAACGTGAAGATATTCTCCAATTTCAGGGAATTTGACCAGTTCTTAATCAATTCCTTAGTTGCTTCTTTGATATATGTCAATGTGGTAATGTGTCTTGCCTACTTTCGCTCACTCATTTCACAAATTTCGGAATCCCTAAACCGAATGTATTTATCGGAAACTTCATAAATTTAACGAAATTTTTGGATTTGTGTATATTGAGATGTTTAAGTACTCTAGCTATTGTCCAGTACGAAAATGTATTTGTCCCATGGAATATTCTATCTTCTAGCTGCACAGCGTTCAGCAAGCAGATTGAAAGTATAAGCATATTAAAAGCGTGCCTTGCATAGAACTCGAACTGAATGGTTCCTTGTTTAGTTTCGACATCAATCTGTGATCCGAATACCCTAACTATAAATTGGTCCAGAATGCTAAATGCTTTGCAGTTTTTCGAGCTCATCCTAATGCGGCCTAATTTGGGTATTCATCTCTTGATAGCGGTAAACACAACCGAAAACAAACTATCTACAAAGGTTGGTCACCGCATCTCTTTTGAGAGTAATCTGTCCCCGTAAACAATAAATCCATAACAGTTTGAGCTTAAAGGCTCTGGAAGGTAGTGTGGTTCATACTTGAAAATGCTATGCCGAACTGGTAGCATATCATTTCAATCTAACCGCCCCGCATCACCCTCCTCCCTTTTGCCGAGGGTAAAGTTTAAGATTTATGGATTCGTTTTCAAACGAATTATATTTCTCCCACCTCGTTATAACACGCAAACATTTCTCATCATCACCGTTTCTTCATCTTTTTATTTGCCTCCATCCTTGAATCCTTTTATCGTAGTATCCTTGACTACGACAAATAAGAATGCATGAAAATGTTTTCTCCATTGTGCCTGTCGTAACATTTCTAGACGTTTTCAGGGCAGAAAAGAAAAACGGACTAGGGTGCTTGTTTAAAAACCGAAAGTCCTTCCTACGTAAACACCATTAAAAACTTTTCGGCTACAAATTTATAAAAAAGATCGTAAAAATGTTATCTCCCGTTGAACACGCATAAGTCAACCGCCTCCATAAGATATTTTCGACTACTAGCACCTTATTCACGAAAGTTTTCAAACTTGTCTTTGATCTACGTTGACAGACAAATCGTTCCCCACCTGTCTCCAGGTCATTACGTATGTAGATATGTCTGTATGGTACTATGTACGTTTTTTTGTCTGCCTACATTCCACTCACTTTGTCATCAAAACAACAGTAAAAATAGAGGAAAGTAAAACTCAGGATAAAAGTTCAATCGATTTTTTTTGCCCGTTACTGGGCGGGTGTTTATCAAATGCCATGTCTCGACGTTTCTGAACCACATCGCTAACCAGAATCCTTTACGTCCAGGACATGCGACCGTTGCCCTGCTTACGTTCCTTTCTGCTCTACTCGTGATAGCAGCGAAATCCGCTGCTCGAAACAGACTAAGTATTGTTTACAGTTTTTTTTACGCACATCCTTGAAAGGTGTTATTTCAGTTAGTTGAAAGCTTTTAGAAAGCTGGCGTTGCAGGTGGT
The DNA here is from genome assembly GCA_958301585.1 of Merodon equestris. Lineage (NCBI taxonomy): Eukaryota > Metazoa > Arthropoda > Insecta > Diptera > Syrphidae > Merodon > Merodon equestris. The sequence goes on along the minus strand of OY284413.1, from coordinate 214,869,165 downwards.
GTTCTCTTCGGCGTTGTTGAGTCATGCGCAGGAATTTTAAGAGAATTTTTGAAATCAGACTGGCAAGAGCTTTTCAATGTGTCCTTGGAAGCTGTTTATCTTTCAGATGCATCCGATAAATGAAGATGGACGGTGTGCTGGGAAATCTAGGAAAAAGTATTGAAGAAGCGCATTGAGCGTGGGAAAAGGGAGGCAATTATAGAAGTCTTTACCTTGAATCAACTCAAATCTGAAATTTTGTATTTTTAAATTATCTTCCATGCAAGGATAACCCTATCCTGGCATTATGGATGGGGAATGCAATAAGACGGTTGAAAGATGCTAGTGCTTGTGTAGGCTTAAAGCCAGTCAAAGTATTTAAATCACGTTCTCGTCGCAGATCTCAGGAAGGCCCATATTGAGTTTATGTTCCGCTAAGTCAACCTAAGCCTATTCAACCATTAACCATTAACATCAACTTATGTAACCTACTTGAAGAATTGGTGGGGTTGTGACACAGAGGACATTTCACAGGCTTTTCCCAATAGGAATCCAAGAGCTGAAAATCGCAATAAAGAACGAAAAGATTATCTTGTAAAGGCCCACATTGGAGTTGACTTAAAATTTCCTGTTCTGCAAAGGGAATTCTATTCAGCCGGCTTAGACGCGATTAAGCTTAAAATACTAACAATACTGTAGAAAAGTTATCTGGTGAATTCCAAATTGAAGGAGAATTTTTGCTTTGTAGAATAACGAGTTAATAACAACAATTTGGTATGTTGCTACAAGAACCAAGAAAGTCCATTGAGAATTTCAGATTGACACTGCTAACCATGGCGTTTGCTAGGAAGTTACCGTGGCGATTTTGTTCTGAACTTGTGTATTTTTGTAAATGTAACACTACTTTGCCTGCCGGGGTCATAAGAAGCGGTTGCTTTGCTTGATTCGGCCGCATTGAGAGTAATGGGTTGGCTCCTTTTGGTCAAAACCCGTTTGCTAAACTAATTGGCAGAAACCGAATCAGAATCCTACCTGACGTACGCCTAGAACCTTTAACGCGTGGAAATACTGCTAGATCAGACTCTACTGAGTGACGACCGGAATCGACAATGGTTTTTGCGGTATCCAACAAAGGGTGGCCAGTTGTGGCGGCGCTCATCTAAGGTCTTGTGGGATAAAACCTGAGACGGTTTTCTTTTTTTTTTTGACACATCAATGGTATTTTATTGACCAGGGTAAAAGTTAAACGAAAACCCCAATCTAAAAATCTTATATTGTTAAGAGAAAAAAGACAACGAAGGCGAACAGCTGCAGCTGTCATCAGAGCTGACAAGGCCGCTAACAGGGGAAATATCAGTAAGCCCTTTATGAAGGCGAGACATTTGGTCGAGCGACAATTCGTTTTGAGTCCGTAATCGGCACACGCACTTAGTGAACAAGAAAAACAAGGTACAAAGTGAGAAATTTACAACAGCAAAGGAAAACGATCGGAGGTAAGCAATTACTCTTTGCATTTTTAAAAGTCAGGTTCAGCAGAAATCTCACATCGAATAATGGCAGTATGAAAAAAATCTTAATAATAAGGATGACAAAGTCTACGACGAGGGGCCAAGCCTACGAAAATTACAGCAATCGTGTCGTATCAATCAGAATCCTGACTTGAGTTTTAACCTAGAAGGGGCTAATTAGATATTATCAGCACGAAGAATCGGGGGAAATACCCAAGGTACCACTATGGGCAAGTGTTTTGAACGGGCCATAATCCAGAGTCATCCCTGCGTGAATATGCGAATATCCAAAAATAAATGTATGTTGCGGACTTGGGTCAGTCAAGTATACTCCGGCCCAAAAAGCTCGTTACAGTATACGTAAAATAAGAAAAAAGTCAAGTCGCGAAGAAAAAAAGGACCGCGACCAAGTGTTTTATAAATAATTAAAGAGCTTTACCATGGTTAGGTATGTGCAAATGAAAAAGGAAGTATTCTCGCTCTTCACGGCGAAATTTTTTCAAACAGACGAATCGCATTTATTGTGGGATATTACCAAAGCACTGCGAGTCGGGTTTTGAAGAAATTAAGCTCAGCGGGCAGTATAGAGGCAACTTGGTAATGAAAGAATTAAAAAAGCGACCACACGGCAAAATCAGATTTTCGAGAGCATGTCTGTGAATCTATCTAACCAGTCGAAAATGTATCCTCGTAAGGTTGGAAATCCCGAAAAATTCTGTCAAACAAAATTTCTAAAGAAAAACAAAGGACGGGGAAACGCCTTATCTGTAGCATTCGAGACACTTGAAAGATTAAAACGAGGAGATGCCTTGTCACCATTTCTGTTTGATTTGGTGTTGAAATGCATAAAGAGACCCCTTCACGAAAATTATTATATTTCAAATGGTCTCTAGTTTTAGCTTACGCCGATAATCTGATTCTTCTGAGAGATGCTGAGGAAACTTGGTCTCCGACTAAAAAGTTGGAAAATAAATTTCGGATTTTTGTAAAGAAATGAGAATATATGCCAGGAAGCGAACGAATTGAGAAAACTACTTTATTCAGTCTCAATCAGGATGGACAAGACACGTAAATTGAGTGGACAATGAACGAAATGTCAAAAGAATAACAAGTGAAACACCAGAGTGGAAGGCCATGAAGGCCAACCCGTAGATGGGAAAACGATATAGGGACAAACTTAGAACAAAAGCGAAGCATGGAGGGAACACACCCATAACAGGTACGCTTCGTGAAGGGTTGTCAACGACGCTGTGATTTTCTGAATTCTAAATGTCGACTTCCGAGTTTCAAACTGGTTCGGAACTGCCAGAGAATTGACCGAGGGAAGTTCTATACATCAGCATGCGAACTGTTACTCGTTGGATAAATTAAGTGGAGCACGTAAAGGAATAATTGCGGATAGTCTTGTTCCTACAATAGAGGACTTATACTGGTATACCATATATTTCAGGATAACTCCGCTTCCTGTCATTCAGCTCGTTCTGAAAGTAAAAACAAATTTTGACCAAAATTGAATTGCTTTCAAAATTGCTTTCTTTCAACAGATAACCCGATGTAAGGCACACATTAGTCTTAGATCTCTAAAAATATCCCGGACCTCAATTTTTGGTTAATTCTGGGTCAGAAACTAGGCAACAAGGTACCCAAGGCAATTAAAGAAGCTCTGTTACTCTATGCCATAAATTCTACGAAAAAACTGCGTGATCCCAAACCACTGTACATCCGTACTCTGCTGCATCCATTATTAAACATTCAACGGCTGAACAATTTGAATCCCTATGGCTTGAAGCACTGCTGGCTGTAGTGCTTTAAACAGTGTAAACTTAAGTTCCCTAAGTCCCCTTTCGCTGTAGCTACAACAAAGGACTAAAAAAGCAATGCTAAAAATCTAAAAGAAATCTTTGCTGAGAAACATTTGTGGCTGATTAACGGAAGGCACGCGTCAAGCATCATGATTGTACGAACATTGGGGGGTGCAAACGTCTACTCAGACCATTACCTGGTAGCAGCACGACTCAGATCTCGACTGTCCAATGTCAGAAATCTGCAATCACCAACAAAACAGAGGTCAGACATTGGGTGACTACACGCACCGGAAGTAGTCAGAGATTACAGAGAGCGGCTGGACGAAAGACTCTCCCATATTCCTCAAGCCCACACGAGCGCTAACAACATATGGTTGCGCTGCCGCACTGCCATTGAGGAAGTAGCTGAAACCACTCTAGGCTACCTACCGCCCCCAACTAGAAACCCGTGATACGATGGCAAATGTGCGCAAAGGAAGCCAGTAACGAATGAAGCATACCAGAAAGCGCTGCAACGAAAAGCAACAACAGCGCGGGAAGAGTATAAAGTAAGAAGAGAAGGTTAAGCCTTCTACAAACAATACAAACAAACCAAAGCCCCTCCATCCGGCTTTAGAATGGGCACGATTTCGGAGTCCCGGGAAAATTGATTCGGATATGCCGCACCATACTGGAAGACTCGCGATGCACTGTGACTCCATGCCTCCTAGCCTTTCAAAACATGGGCTGAATTTCGGGAAGAAGACGCACTTCAATTAGTTCTAGGAGGGATAGTGAGCTAGGCAGGCACTAACTTCTTCAAGAGCGTCCAACTGCTGGGTTACGCGAACGACATTGACATCATTGTAAGCTCCCAGCGCGCCTTAGTAGTGGCATTCACGGCAATTGAAGAAAAGGCAGGCCTCGTTGGTATAAGAGTAAATAAAGATAAAACAAAATATATGCTGTAAACTAAGAACCGCTCCATCCAGCACCGCCTTGAGCAGAACAGGCGGTATAGATAGCAATTTGTCTATCTTGAGTCAAATGTTTACTGCACAAATGAAAATTTGGAAAGAAGGCAAAAATCCGGCCACATCGAGCGCTTGGAGATCGCGCTCTAGCCAAAAGGGTATTCGAATCCCAGTCACCTTGTTCAAGAAGGCAAAGGAGACCGAACCTCCGAACTTGAACTTTTCATTTGGAAGTAGCGCGCCCGGGACCGATATGAGTGGAAACAGGTTCTCAACCAGGCTCAATTCCTCACTAGCCTGATAGGCAAGTAAGTCAGTAAGAGAAACATTTGGTTATTGTTTTGGCATCGAAATTATATTTCAGAGGCTATCTTGGCTAAGATAGCGAATGTTAGCTTAAACGTGCCCCAAATTTGCTAATTGGTTGGCAAGGTAATGCGACTCTGAAGAATATTCTGTACAAAACTCAAATCACTTGAACTTGGGGGCCAAATAAAGCACTTTTTCCACTTTTTGCTCGCGATGTTTGGCTTACTTGGCGACTTCCTGAAATGACTTGCACGTTTAGCACCCAAGAAAGATTCCAAAATCTGCAAATGAGTCCATCGGCAATTCTGAATCGTAAGCCACTTTATCACTCAGAGCATTTTCCTTAACCGTGCCCGAACAAAAAAGTTGTGTATGAGATATGACAGAAGTCTTTAAATGGCCTTCGTGGCTACGTTGTTCTGTAGTTGGTCAATTATTATTGGTTTGTTGCCATACAATACTTAACGCTATCCCAAAGAAAAATTGTGTTATTGTCTATTTTGGGAACAACTCTAATAAACGGCAAATGTATGGGATACCGCGCTGTCTATACATCATCCAGATTAATCTCCCCCAAATAAGGCTATAGGGAGTGCCGTGGCGTAGTGGAGCGACGCAAGATGAGCGAGTTCGGATCCCGATAATACCAACGCCACCGAATGATTATTTCGCGGCATGCCTCCTCGGCGGATTGCTGGTAAAACCCTCTGTTGTATAGGTTCCGTTCATTTGTTTGAAAAACAAATCGCACACAACATAAGTGAATAAAAAGAAGCTTCGCTCTGGCTTTTCATGAGCTCTAAGCCTCTAACGCAATCTAGGAAGAAACAAAAAAAAAAATACCACAAAAAGTCAGTTATCATGGCCGTTTGCAATTGATGGTCATCGTCTACCCATTCTCGTTTCGAGATATATGGCCCAATAACGCCGTCTGCCTGAAATCCACACCAAATCGTAAGTTTTTCCAAAAGCAGTGGAGACGCTTGATGCAGTTGTGCATTACTCTCTCCCTAGATGTGGCAATTTCTGTTATTCATGGTCATTCACCTACATAGAAGTTTGCTTCATTACTGAAGATGAAGATTTTGCCAAAATTTGGCTCCATTTCCTACCTCTCCAGAGCTCAATTACGTATGACGAACTTAGTGATCTTAGGGCTTTAGTTCTTTATCTTTAACTTCGTTCCAAGGTTTTTAAGGTTAAATTATCAATTTTGGAACATAGCATTGAAATCATTCGTGACATGTTGTTTCGCTTACAGAAGCCTCACCACAAGTTTGTAAAACTTTACGAAGCGCCTCATCCGCAATATTTTTTTAAATGAAGTTAAAAAGTAAAATTTCCATGTTTGTTGACATATGACCAAGCTTACCAGATTCACCAGGTGACAAAGCATCCTCAAAAAGTTACCGTCTGGTGTGGATTTTGGGTAAACGGCGTCATTAGTCCGTACTTTTTTCGAAAACGTTGTTGGCAAGGCGGTCACCATCAATGGCGAGCGCTACAGATGATCCTAAAATGAACCATATGGACCTAGACGACATGTTTTTCCACCATGTGCCACGCAGCTGACGCCACGATAGACATTCTGCATGATCGATTTGAGGGTAACGTTATTTCTCACAGAGGTGACGTGAATTGGCCGTCAAGGTGCTGCGATTTGACCCTGCTAGACTTTTAGTTGCGGGGTTTCCTGAAGACGCAGGTTTATGCCAATAAACCACAATCAACCGATGCCCTTAAGGTGAACAAATATTAGCCATGGCTCAAATTCAGCCCGATCTATGCGGAAGAGTCATTGAAAATGGGATCACCGGGATCCGTGCCATCGTAAGAAGCCGAGACGGGCATTTAAACAATACATATGTACATATGTCATATTCCATACTTAGTGGCATACATTGGCCTTTCAAATAAAAAAGAATATTGTCAACACCTTGACCACAGCTTGATTTATTCCATTTCAACATCTATCCGCCCTTGTTGAAAAGCCTTTTATAATAGCATTCATTTTCTTTTCCATGTACACCGACCATCGCGTTAAATAGATTTACTTAAGTAACCATCTTAGCTTATCTAGAACAGCACGGCGTTCCCACAGAAATATGTGAATAAGTCTATATCACCCAAAGCCCTTAGCAAAAATGTAGTTTTCCTTGTGGCATGAATAATATTTTTAATATTCGCCAGAACGACAAACAAGTCTAGTCGCTAGAAACACGAAAACAAATCACCATGCAACCAAGTAGCCTTAAGTATAATTTAATACTCAGAACACTTTCCACCTCAAGGTCCATGGAATTCAATCAAACTTGTCGAGAATAATAAAGCCCCGATGCACGTTCTGCTTTCCAAAGAAATTAAGTAAGAAAAAAAATGAAGCGAGGGAAACACGAAGCCTTTCCCAAAAAACATTCATGATCCATTCAATTCCTTGGAACACTTGTTCTTATTTATCATTCATCCCTTGTAAACATTTCAAAGACATAAAGAAAGCAAGGAAACAACAAAAAACAGAAAAGAGCCCCACCAGCCGGCCAAATAAAAAAGGAGTCTCAGCGGAATGTCCTTCACATTATCCCTTAAAGCATAATGTCTGTTTTGTTCTCGCCATGTCCATCTTCATCCAATGGGGCACGAATCGGAAAAATGTTTTTCTCATTTTCTTATGAACTCCTTCCGTGTATACACCTACTTAGGCATCAACAAAGGCCACACAATGCCGCTTATAAGTCGAATAAGAGAACGCAAAACAACAATATTTTTTTGACATTCCATTACTTGGGCAAAGTGAAACACCCCCAAGGGTAGAGATTCGTAAATTTAATATACTTCATGAGGGCCCCGGGGCGAAATAGTTTTTCCTTGTGTTGTAGCTCGTACAAGTATCATAGTTACCCGGCTATCTGGTATCTCGTGTATCTCGATTTTTGTGTACATATTTCAGAGCTTGTCGAGTTGGTCGTGCTCACAATCGAACACCGTCAGTACTAGTCCGTTTCTCGTGCGCTTGCGGTGACAACATTGTACTACGTGTTCTCCTCTACGATACAATACCATTCGGTGTTGTTTCGGTATCGGTAGGCTAATTTGTGACCCGGGATTTGTTACTTTTTCGAACTATTGCCAGGTTTCGATAAATATGCAACTGATATCATGCAAAGTGTTTTTGTTTTTTTAAGAAATTTAATTTTAGATAAATTTAGATTTGGCAGCAATCAATGGTTTATGGCGTCCGCTATTTTTTTTAAATATTTTTAATTTCAGGGTATGGCTGCATTGGTTTTCAAAAAGCGGAAACTCAAAATTTCTTTCTTCGTTTGATCGCAGTTAATCTTCGGGATGAATCAGACCTCTCCTGGTTTAACCAGCTCTATGACAGTTTGGACCTACACAATCCAGAGGTACGGACAATAAAATCGCTGACCACAAATCTACAACTGTTTTTAAAAGAGTATCACAGAAAAGCTGTTGATAAAATTCAATACGGAAATACGAGTAAATAAAATATTCAGGAAAAAATATCATAGGGGTCCCCTATGTCCGAGTCCCCTGGAAGACATTACGAGTATCGACACGACGAAGACATAGAGAGTATCGACACTGGCGATGGCTTCTATTTGGTCAAGGATCCATAGGAAAGTGTTTATTTGATCAGCGCTTCTTTCGAGCTCAGGTATACGGGGAACAACTTTGCTCATCGCAACCGTGAGCTTGAAAATCCGGCCTTTTTGAAAAATTTACAACTTCGCACGGGAATACAAAATTGACGATTTGAGAATAGCCATTGTATTCAGTGATTCAAACCATGCATTATAACCAATTGCCGAAATCCATTAATGTTTTTAAGGGAAAGGAGTTCCCATGCATCCTGGACTTACTTAAAAATTGGACATCGAGAGGAATAAATGGTATCCCAAGCATCCTTTTAGGCCACTTACCACTTTTTGAAGCAGTCGAAATGTTCACTGCACTATTAAACAACGATCCGAGTAATATCTATTATTAAGCGAAAGCAGCTTTAAACGGAATAGAGACAAAACAAACCCTATCAATCTCCGACGAAACAGTTTATTTCAGAGTGTTAGCAAGATTTTTAAAAAGTAGTAAATAGGGCTTTGATCAAATGGACTAGTTTCCGACATTCAGTAGAATAACAAGATCTTTGAAGAGCTTACGACACCGTATGGTTCGAGGGTCTGTTTCGGAAGCTCACCATGTTACAAATGCCAAAGCATGTACATACATATATATCTGATTTTTTATGCGCTTGGTTTTCAACTGTCGAAAAAGCACAGAAAAATTGCAAAACTGCGTTTGATTTTTATAAAAGTTGATAAACCAATATCTGCCATTTATTTCAGTTTAATCACCTTTTCGAAAATATTGGCTGATATCTTACTATTAGTGACATCGCTTACCAACTTCTACTTTAATCGAGCCATTTGTCCTCTACGGAATTTATATGGCTTAAATTAACACTCCGGTCACTACTGTTTTCTTTATAGAATCCCGAATTTAGAATCCCATTGTCTGATTCCATTTCATTGATTCCAAAGAATTGTTTACTTGTTCCCTCGCCCGTTTTAAAGGGCGATTTCAATTTACACAATTCTCGGTGGCTTCGACATTATGGACAGACAATACCCGAAGAAAGGTATGTTAAAATGTTTGCCGAGGATTCAACTTGTGGATGAGCCGTCGACTATCTCCGATGTTGCTGGTCATACCGCCAAAACGCTGGCCAAAACAAGCGATGTTACACGATTGATGTATTGTCGCCTCTAAGCTCGTCCGACCATTGTGTGATATCGGCTAAAATCTCGAGCTCCCACCATCCAGCTAAAGAAATAGCTGCGAAAAGAACAGTATGGCTATACGAGAAAGCCAACTGGTGCGGCCTTAACAAATTCTTTCGAATCTTTAACTGGTCGTTGTGCTTCCTCGACAACGACGTCAATTACGCAGGTGATATCTCGCAATTATTATCCGAATTGGCACGGAACATTTTATTCCTAGTGGGATTAAAAGCACAAGACAAAAGGATAAAACCTGGCTTGACTTGAGCTGCAAAGAAGCTATTAGGATGAGGGAACTAAGCCTTCGGGCCTATAAGGCAATCAGTTCTGAGGAAAACCGGAAAGAGTATATACGAGTATGACCCAGAAATGGCTAAAACACCCACCTTCGACGGGTTAAATTTCGAGTCCTTCAATGTTCCAAAGGCAGCAAAAGTTTCTGGTCGTTTGTAAAAAACCTAAAAAAACTCAATTACGTTGTCTATAGGTATACCAACGCTCATCCACAATGACATTCCAGCTGTCACTCCCTTAGACAAAGCTAACCTACTTGCTGCCCACTTCGCTGCCAGTTTACAGCTCCCAGCTTGTACTAGAGTGCATCTATTCCTCCTTGCGACAAATTCACTTTCACACTCATACAGTCGCAAGGGTTCTCAAAGATCTCGACATACCGCTGGTCCAGATGGAATTGCCCCAATAGTACTGAAAAAGTGTTCTTCTACGTTGGCAAAACTTCTACGTGTTCTTCTACACTGGTAAGCTTTTTCTCCTTTCCTATTCATCTAGGCTCTTTCCGAGTAGGTGGAAAACAGCATTTGTCCAGCCTAAACCCAAAAAAGGCAAATCTTCTTCTCCCTCCAACTATCGGCTCCTTGTGTGAAGGAAAATTTTCCTAAAATAAAGAAATAAACATACTCAAAATTTTCCTTTACATATATACTTATATGTGTTTGTTTACCTCTGCATAAGAAAAGGGGCACAGGCATTCGACCACGAACACAAGACACACGAATTAAACACAAAATAAATCGAAATAAACATGAAATAAACACAACACACAAAATCAAAAATAATAAAACACAAAACAAAAAATATATTTTAGAGCATACATATTGACATCTTGTCCAAGACCACAGAGGTCAACGACACCAAACACAACGTAAACGGCTACAGTCACCGTTGACAGATCCCGTAAACAGGGGAAATGCCAACGATGACTGGAAAGGCACCGTTCACATCGTCACCCAGCCTAGCCCTATAAAAGGCCGAGGTGATTGGCAGAAGGGCAATCAGTCCGCGAGTAGACAATCAGTCCGCGAGTAGACAATCAGTCCGCAAGTGAAAGTGACAATCAGTCGGTGAAATCCAGTCAAGTGACAAATAACAGAAGGCGACCAAGACAACGAGGGAAGACGAGGTGTCAACTCATAAGGAGCTAACGAGGTACGTTCACGCAGTGTGATATTCAGGTGACATCACAAAACATAAATATATGTAGGTTAAGACGTTATTGTACCTAGACAATAAGATTAATAAAACTACGAAAAGAAATTATTTTTATTATTTCGATAATAATAAATTCGCAGAGGGGAATTATCTTCCATTATTACCGCATCGTAGTAATAATTGGGGTAATAATTTCGGCCTCGTCACCAAAGAGAAGGGACGAGCGTGCAGGACTAGTTGGGGCGACCGCTCGACGGGCGAAGCGCCGAGTAGAATCTAATAGGACGAAAATCGACTCTCCGACTCGGGTTTTAACCCAAAAGAGACCGACTAAGACCTGTCAGAGTCTACTCCCGAGGTAAGTGTCGTAAGGCCAGCTCTCCGACTTGGGTTCTAACCCGTAGGGGTTTGACCGGGCGGCACAGCCGTGCTCAAGGGCGCACGTCGACCCAGACTAGGGCCTCGACCGGGTTTATACCCAAACAGGCTACACCTCGCACTGCTCCCGACTCAACCATCTGCCGAAACCCAGACGTAGGTTCTCACCCACGAGGGGATCGACCGGATACTGTCAATGCGACAGTTGAGAGGTGACAAGGCGCGCCTACGACCAAGTGTCCCGAACGGGTCCCAACTCCAAGGGACAGCGTAGCGCGCAGGCCACTAGTACGTCTGCCGGTGTCACAAATAAAAATTTATGTGACAGATCCTGGCCCGGCGAGTATACCCCGGCCCAGAAAGCTCGTTACAATTGCACTAACGTTCCTTCTTTCCAAGGTCACGGAAACACTGATTAACCGTCAGCTTATGAAATATCTTGAATCACGGAAACTTCTCATTTACCGATAGTATGGCTTCTGTAATAACAGATCCACCGGGTATTTAATAGCATATCTCACCGAAAAGTGGAATCGCTCGCTTCACCAAGCAGGTGAAAGCAAAATAGTTGCACTGGATATTTCGAAAGCATTTGACAGGGTCTGGCATGAACCCCTCGATGAGTCTCTTATTCAATGATTTAAAAACTACCTTTTGAATCGTTCAATTAAAGTTGTTTTGGAGAGATTCAAGTCTGACATCCATTTCTTAAATGCTGGTGTTCCCCAGGGCTCCGTCTTATCTCCGACACTCTTTCTTATTTCTATAAATTATCTCAGTACACATAGCTTGTCATATTCGTTCACAACTTTACGATCCTGCTTTTCGCCTGTGAACAGTGAGCGGCAGCATATGTTAAGCTCATCAAATTCAGATATTGACAGCATCGTTTCATGGGGTAAAAAGAAAAGAGTGCAATTTAATGCCTTCAAAACACAGTGCTGTCTCTTGTCGTTAAAGCGTATCACTAGCCCGCAGCCATTATCCATGAATGGTCCTTGCATCTCACAAACCAAAAAGCTTTCCATATTGGGTTGGTGTGCTGCTAACAATCTTAATTGGAGCGACCTCATAGTCAGTGTCGCCAAGAATGCTGCTCCTTATACAGATGCAAAAAATATTTCTCTCCCTTAGATCTGGCCACAATCTTTAAGGCGTTCATTCGACCTAAATTAGAGTTTAACGCTCATGTCTGGGCCGTGCATTCAAGGCCTCATTAAACCTACTAGACAAAATACAAAATCGCACGATAAAACCGATTGGTAACTTCAGCATTACCAAAACATTAGATTCGCTGGAACATCGCAGGAATGTTTCCTGCTTTTCTTGTTTTATCGTTGCTTCCCCAAAAAATGCTCTGATGAAATAGCCAATTGCATTCCGCCCCTTAAGCATTTCTCCCCATTTCTTTAGGATTGCTCACCAATGTACTCTGTAGCTTTCCTTCGGACGCACTGTCAAATATAGAGAATCCTTCTTTAACCGAACCACACGAATCTGGAATTCCCTGCCGGATTCGGTCCCTCTCCCTCCCAGTTTTTCTAAGGCCCACTCAACAAAAATTCGCCGTTGTGGCAGGTCATTCGATTTCAATTCTTGTACGAGCTGCGTTTTGTAAAGTTTTAGAGATTAATTAGAATAATTACTTCAACAGTAAAGTGGTCGAAGTGCGAATGTTTATCATTGAGTACGAAATTTGATAATAAAATATAATAATTTTTAAGCACTATTCAAATATGCGTCTTTGTAATATAAATGGCAATATAAATTAAGTTTGTTTAATTTCAATGCATGCCAAAAATCATGCGTGAATTGCCAAAAAATAGAATACTGAAAAGCCAAGTAGTAAAAAAATCACCTTTTACATGATTTATGGTATGGGCAAGAAGTTTGTTGTTAAATGTGACAACTATACTCTGAGTTGAATCCTTGATATTAAAAATGGCTTACGGCAGGAAGTGGTTAGTTCTCCAATACAGTTTAATAACTATACAAGCGATGTTACAGGTTTTCTCAGCCACTCAATAGTGTACGCAGATGATTTAGTAGTGTACAGATTAGGTCCAAAACTGATCATAAATCTTTTTGTTTGTTTTCGCGACATTTGTAAGTAGAACGAAATGGCATTGATCGGTACTAATCCAGGCGATGAATAGTATTTTTCAGACAGCAGGTGATGCTGATTTTTTTGTTCAAAATAAAAAGTAGGAAAATTTAAATAGTATTAACAAAATTCAAAAGAATTTGAATGATATATTCAGTTTTGTTCTTCACTTTATCTACGGGTACATATTGTAATATGGCCATAAGACCATAATGAAGTATTGCGGAATTTTTACGTAAGATTTAAGCATTTTCGTCTAGAAAAAGGAATACAGAATACAAAAGAAAACTGGGTCGTTAGCAGATGTGAAACCATCAGTGCTTATTTATGTAGACCGTTCAGTCGAAATAACTGCTACCGCATATAAAAGGGTGAACGGGTGCAAGGGTTCACTTTGTCAAGAATCACATTTCGTAGAAGCTTATCAAAATATTTGAATTCGCAAGAATTAAAGCGTCCAGATTATTTTGAGAGGATAATATTCGCCGATTGGATGCACGAGCCAACACAGTTTAATGAAAATTATCGTTTGTAAAGAGGTTAATTTTTATGTTAGAACGCTAATGATAATGACTGGCGCTACCGTCCCTTGCAGTATACTCTGAAAAAGGATTCATGAAGTTTGAGGTCCATGTCATGGGCGTCAGAAGACAACACAACAACCTTTGAGTTACAGTACCCCCCAAGCTGTACCTCGATTAATGAATCCCAAGAGAGGGTGTCGACAAAACAATGCATCCTCCAGAGCCACTAGAACTTTTCTTGGAATTGTCATCGTGAATGATGATCTTTATCGTACCATAACAAGTAACTATTTATGGCTTTAATTGAGTGCTTTGGTTATGGACCATACGTCTACACATTTCCAATAATTTTTCTATTTATTCTTACTCCATAGTCGTTTATTACTTTCATGGATTACTATTTACTTATATTCTCTGTGATAAACTGAGAGCTGAGTACTTGAGAAACGCCTCAAGCTGCGACACAAATGTGCCTTCTCTCATGGCTCGTTGGTGGTCTGTCTCAAGAAAAGGTTACAATTTAGACAAACTCAATAAAGTATAAGGATCGGAAAAAATCGATACTGGGACGATGGTTTCATGCTCCACCCAGATACTAAACATTTTGTTGAACATAGGCTTGAACTTTTAAATAAAATCATTCAACGAGATGTGGCGTTTTAAATATCACGCCGTTATTGAATTGTCAATAGTGCAATATTTTTTTTCCAAAAATATGTGGACGTGATCGTTTCATTGGATGGATCGCAACGATGTTAGTTAAAAATCTTCTAATCTAAAATTAGTCTACTAAGCAAGTGGAAAGCACTTATTTTCAATAGGTTGAAGCCGCACCTCTCCCGAAGAGATTTTCAAAATGGAGACTTAAACTGGCCGCAAAAATCCTGTGATTTAACTCCATTGCCACAGCTCCACCAAATACACTAGCACTAACAGCTGATACGTATCAGAGTTGTTGTTCGCAAAACACAGCAGCAAACAAACAGCAATGCAAAAAATTGATGGAAAAATTAAACAGAAAAGAACATATTTGCTTTAATTTGTATTCTGTTACTAGTCTTCTGACTTCCACAAAAACATCACAACTTCTCTTAAAAACTTTTTTTTTTCATTGGTTAAAAAGGGGAGTGAGGGAGCGAACAAACAGAGCAAAGAAGTTGACCGTGTTTAACATGGCAAACAATAGCTTCGAACTCTGTCCCTGTTCAATCCAAGCTGACACACAACTTCCACGTGGCCTCTTATAGATGGCTGGCCTTGTATCCGCCGGATAGTGAAGTGAGCAAGACAACAAGAGTTTGACGTCGGAAAGCTACAATCGCAGGAGACCGCTAGGATCTTCGACGATCGAGTTTCCCTCATCACTAATTGGCAGAATCAATAGAACAACAGTGAGAGCATTGCCAGCGCAAGAAAAAGCATTGCCAGAAAAAAAGACAGCACAAAAGCGTGAGATCGAGGAGATGGAATGATGCCCGCAAGTTTTACGAAAAAGTAAAACGAACATGCCAGGGCTATAAAGCCAGAGGAAAGCCTGAAGGGATGAAGATTGACAACTAGTAGTAGAGTCACAGTCGATGCTGAGAATATGGAAAAAGCTCATCTGTAGATTGTATATTGGCGATGATAGATCTGATATCGCTGTTAGGCAGAATGATCTATTCGCAACGGGCGAAGATACAAGAAAATTCCGTCCACCTCACCTAGATGAAATTAAGCTTGCTATTTCGAAGCTTAAAATTAACAAAGCCGCGGCACAGACTTGCTATGCTGAGCTATTTAAAGCAGCTGGAGATGAGTTGGCAGGGCGCATGTACCAGCTCATCTGTAAAATATGGCATGCAGGACGAATGGAATCTTAGAGTCCCTTGCCCAGTCCATAAGAAAGGAAATCTGTATAACTGCGCCAACTATAGAGGAATAAGTTTCCTTAACATCGCGTGCAAGATCTACTCTCATGTTCTTTGTGAACGCCTGAAAGGTGGTTCCTCTCAGTGCGGTTTCAGGCCCAGTAAATCTCCAATAGATACTGCGGATCCAATAGATACTGCGGATCCTGGAAAAAACCCAAGAATTCTAAACCGACATAAAATCTTTGTCGATTTGTAAGGCGCATATAGGCGAGCTATACCGAGCAATGTCTAGTTTTAACATCCCTGACAAACTCATCAGATTGTGTAGGATTACTTACTTTTTCAACATTGTTCTTGAAAATATCATACGAGACTCACTTACCAACACGAGAGGTACGACCTCTTTCCAGTTTGCGCTACAGCGAGACGTCAATAAAGTTTTCAAAAGCATCGAAGCATAAACGGCTGACATGGGTTTTTCGGTGAACAAGGGTTAAACCAAATATATACTGTCATCCAAAAAAGACGCATAACATCGACGTCTTGGCCAGAATTTGAAGTGATCAAGGACTTCGTCTTCCTTGTCTCACCAGCGCTGAGATCAAACGCCGAATTACTCTTGTCAACCGCTACTTCTTTGGACTCAAGAGACAATTGAGAAGTAGAGCCCTCTCTCGAAAAATTAAGGTAGCACTATATAAACTATAATCACTATGACTGATCATCATATGATTGAGGATCCCCATCCCCCGGCGCAGAGGGCTGGACCTTAACGAAAACGAATGAGGATGCCCTTGGTCGCTTCGAGAGGAAAATTTTGCATTCAATCTATGGTCCCTATGGTTTATATAAACGGAGAGTAGAGAAGAATATTCAACCATGAACTGTACGGGCTATACAGCGACATCGGCCTTGTACGACAGATCCAACGTCTAATATGGCTAGGTCAAGACAGCTCCGGGCTGAAGAGTCTACCGAATCTAAGGTAGCCCACACAGGGGGAAGGGGATCTTAACCAACTGGGAGTGCGACAAAAGTCGTGCCAGCTGGAGACGCTTGTTGCTTGAGGCCCAGGTTCACACCGGACTGTAACGCCATCTATAAAAAAGAACAAGAAGAAAATTGAAAAGGACACCTCTTGTTGGATAATTTTACAGTAATATAACTCATGGTGTGATTAGATTCAAAAGCATTTAAAAAGTGGCTAATCTAGACCGTATGGTCACAGCAGAGCTGTGTTACTTCTGCCCTCGGTTCCCATAGGCTACGCTATTCACATTGTCGGTTTTCCATTTCAGAATATCAAATTCTGATAAGAGCTACAAAATTCGCCGTGGCGTAGGTTTGGGAATCTATTCGATTCAGCTGAACACCTGAAATTCGTACCGTAAAGAAGAGCACCTTCAAAGTTGAAATATTATCGATCAGTGTCACAACAACATGGTCTCTGCTACCTACAACAATAGCTAAGTCGGCATCGAACTCTATCCTCAGCAAAGAGCTAACAGTAGGTTCAGGATCGCTTTTCTATTGGTACCAAATAACAGTAATACAAAAAAAATAATAGGTCGACTAGCTAGCCAAGTTCGCCAATACCCTCACCGTAATAGTGGGTCCCAGCTGGTCTCAAGCACTCAAGTATTTTTTAACCACAACTAGAAGTAGACGGGCCCATATTGACTAGCTACAAAATATCAAAAAAAAATGTTTGCCTCTCTGCATAAGGGGCATAACACACTACCTTTACCTTTACGATTTAGGTGAAACGAGGTACAGTAGCAAAACCGGGCTTAAGCAAGTCATCCAAATAGAATTTTGTAGTGTTGCTCCTCAACAGGGGCCTTGCTAGCCCCTGTAGTAGTAGTATACGGCGAGTCTAAAAAAAAACAAAAAATGAACATGACATTTCCGGCCTATGGAACCACTTTCGCCTTCTTTGTCGCCATGTAAAGTCCACTGTTTAGACATGCTTTAATATCCGGCGTGTTGTAATCTATGTTTCACGAAAAGCCGTAGAAACTTTTTCGGTTTGACTTTAAACATGTCAGCTGGCTAATCCCACATAAGGATATGTCTTGCAAGGATGAAAACCCTTTTCTATCGGTTTTACTCAGAATGGTCTTCAACTACCTTACCCACAGAAAGTTAAAATATGACACAGAAGGAGAAGTGAAATATTACTACGTCTCCACGGGGGTGCCTCAAGGTTCCGCGCTAGGTCCTCTCCTATTGAGAAGAAAAGTTCTTGCAGGGTACTGTCATCAGTATGCCATCTTGGTGACCTAAGGAAAAAAAGTGGTTACTGGACGATGTCGTATAAAGCTGCATTGTTATTGCTGGAATGGGCCTCATTAATATAACCACTGACGAGATGAGGAGAATTTATTGTCCATGTCAACTAAAGTTGAAATACTGAGTGGAATCAAGGAAGAAGAAAACGTTCAATGGATCTATGGAAAACTTGGCGGTAATACCACTAAGGGTAGTTGGACTCTGATTCCATCAACTGATGTTGGACTACCACTTAATACAGTTCTTCTCTAGCCACGATTTATACCGCAAGTATTGCTATAAATGGTCGATATTGTTCTTTCTCTAAAATTGCAATGACGACGACTTTCATCAGTTATCGAAACCAAACTACTTAACAAATATGGCTGAACTGGGGTTCAATGATGTCATATACATGGCCTATTTTATGGTGATCTCTATCGCAAGGACATAAGCATTTTAATTAGATTCTTGCCCTCTGTACTCTCGTAGTATTGATGATGTTTCTAAATAAGTTTCGAAAGTTTCGTATTATTGTAATGAGGTTGGGAAAATGTCAGTTATAGCTTGTTATAAGACTATTGCCTATATCTCTAGGCCATCTCAAGCTGTTTTGAATGCAGGCATCTGAAGCTTTACTAGGCTTCAGTGTCATTACTGCAGTTATAGCTTGACTTTTTATAATTTAGTAACAATATCTTCATTCTAATTGATGATAGCCATAATTCTGCTTTTAGGTAGTCAGTCACAGGTTTAAAACTTTTCGCCTGAACCTGGCGAATACTGGCGATAGCATGGATATACCTATAGTTCACCGACGCTCAAAATTCTCTAAGCTCGCTGATAAAAATGTACGGATAATGAGACAAAAATGTGACTGCTCTTTATTTTTGGAACACTTCTTATACGAAGGAGCAGAAGTAAACATCCACCCACAAGTAAAATCTCCCAAAACGTGGAATCACGATCCTAAACAAAGTATCAGAATCCCGATCCTACGAAAGTTCTGTCTACATTCCTCACGCTCGTGCAACCAGGACAACAACTTTGTAGGCCAGCTTTACGCGTACTTTTGTTCCCGAAAGTTGTGCCCTTGTTGTTCCGAGTCTATATTTTTGTTTTCGTTTTCTGTTTGATTTGATTAAAGTCATTCACTGTGTCAACAGTCAGGTTTCACGCCGAAAACTTTTCCACTTTGTTGACTATAGCCATTCTATACCTGCAGTGTATTGCTTGAGGATTTTATTGCTGCTCTCAATCGTGCTGGGGCTACTGTGTCATCTCAAAGTGGAGTCACAGACTATTCAGTATTCACCATGTCGCAATGCAGTCCCGCCAAGTATCCTGGCAACAACAGGGCGGTTATAGAAAAGTTTTGTTGAATATGATTTTACAGGGAAACGAGTCGAAGGATGCTGTATTGAGGGATGAATTACTCGTGAAAATGTCGGAATCAGCAATCTGTTTCCGAAATACGTCAATCAGTCGATGGGGCAGGAGGAAAGTGCTGATTAACTGCGAGCGTGTAAGACACAGCAAACCCTGCACGATACTATGTTAGAGCCCCTTCGCATGAATGCATGACACGGACGAACTAAATGTATATTGAGGGCATACAACTGCCTGGAGGGTTGTATCAGGAATTAGATGTGCACATTGATTGAAGTTCTCTTCATTTGGTATTCACTAATGTTAATTAGAAATGGCCGATGGACGTGGAAGATAGACTTTGTTTGCCGTATTCATTTGTGGTCAACAACAAATAAAACAACAACACGAGTGCCGGCGATAGCAACAACTGCGATTGTTACTAGTACTACTGCCTGTCAATTACAGATATTCACCTAGGACGGGTGGGTATGCTCGTACGTAGATAGATCTAATTACAATTGCTTGTTTCCACAGGAGCCCTACTTGACATTTGATCGGAGGTAGTCAATGGAATAATTAGCTCGTTTGTATCCGTACGGTATCTCTGTTTAATTGTCAGCTGGCCTTGTAACCTATGCGTTTGTGGGTAAGGGATGGAGTAGAAGGACATTCGTAAGTTGTTTACTGGGTGTCATGTACAATTTTGACGACCGTGTCAAAAGGAATATGTAACTACGAGAAGGTTGCTTGTCTACCAAGTTAAAGTCATTGCGTATCTAGTCAAATTAAATCAATGATTGGGAATACATTTATTATGGAACATCGTACCTTTGCGAGGAGGAAAGTCAGAAAATTGGAAACGAGACCTTGCGTTACTAGATTACATTTCACAATGAGGTTAGGAAGTACACTTTGAAAGTAATGCTTTTAAATAAATACGGACATCTAGTAGTGGGGTCGAAGCCATTTTGGCATACTGTAGAGCTATGGTGTACCATATTCAATAGATCGATGGTCGACCATATTCAATGGACCGATGGTCGACCATATTCAATGGATCTTTGATCGACCATATTCAATCGATCGATGGTCGACCATATTCAATGGACCGATGGTCGACCATTTTCAATGGTTCGATGGTCGACCATATTCAATGGATCGTTGGTGGACAATATTCAATGGATGATGGTCGCCCATATTCAATGGATCGATGCCCAACCATATTCAATGGATCGATGGTCGATCATATTCAATGGATCGTTGGTAGATCATATTCAATGGATCGATGGTCGACCATTTTCAATGGTTCGATGATCGACCACATTCAAGGGATCGATGATCGACCATATTCAATGGACCGATGGTCGACCATTTTCAATGGATCGATGGTCGACCATATTCAATGGATCGACGATCGACCATATTCAATGGATCGTTGGTCAACCATATTCAATGGATCTTTGACCGACCATATTCAATCGATCGATGGTCGACCATATTCAATGGATCGTTGGTGGACAATATTCAAGAGACCAATGGTCGATCCTAGTACATGATCGATGGTCGATCGTAGTACATGTTCGACCATATTCAAGGGATCGATGGACGGCCATATTCAATGGATCGATGGTCCACCATATTCAAAAGATCGATGATCAACCATATTCAATGGAGGGTGGTCGTGGAGCGATGGTAGTCGTTACCGACTGTTGGGCGGAAGGTCTGTAGTTCAAGTCTGTCCATAGCCAAGAACAATTCCTATACGCAAAAACTGTGCAACAACATCAGTTTTGAACGAGAGATGGTCAAAAATACTGACGAATTACTTCAACATTCATACTAAGTGTGCATTTCCAATATAACACCTTAGTGGTATGGAAACAAAAGAGTTACTGTGAACTATGGAGTACAAATTAATTCGGTCCGTTTTTTCGTGTTCAAATTTTTTTTTTTTATTGAAAAAAACGTAAAAAATACATCACTCAAAGTATTGTCCGTCGGAAGCGACTACTTTTTCCATCGCTCTGGTAATTTTCGAATACCATCTCTAAAAAATAAGTACTCTCTGGCATCGATCCAATCATTGAGCCATTCTGGGATGTCCTCAAAAGACCCGAACCGGTGACCCCCCAAATCGTTTTGCATCCGTCGAAAAAGCCAGTAGTCGGAAGGAGCAAGGTCTGGAGAATACGGCAGGTGAGGTAAGACCTCCCATTTCATCGTTTTCAGGTGGTTTTTGACCGCTAGAGCCAGGTGGGGCCGAGCGTTATCAAGTTGCAAAATCACCTTGTCATGCCTTTCGGTCGTTTCTGATCGTTTTTCACGCAATGCACGGCTGAAACGCATTAGTTGTAGTCGATAACGTTTCCCATCAATGGTTTCGCCTGGTTTTAGCAGCTCATAGTACACCACACCCGTCTGGTATATGCAGAGCATGACCTTTGAACCGTGGATGTTTTTATTTGTCGTCGATGTAGACGATGATGGAACGGGTTCACCAGGCTTTGCATAGTATTTTTTCTTCTTGGGGTATATCCACTTTTCATCTCCAGTCACGATGCGGTGCAAAAATCCCTTCCTTTGATGTCTTTCAAGAAGCATTTCCGAGGTGAAAAATCGCCTTTTGACACCTCTCGGTTTCAACTCGTACGGCACCCAATTTACTTGCTTTTGAATAAATCCTAATTTCTTTAACCGAACGGAAATTGTTTGCTGAGTCACTCCCAACGATTCTGCGAGTTCACTTTGCGTTTGGCACGGATTCTCCAATTCCTCATCTTCAAACTTTTTAGGCTGGCCAAGACGCTCTTTGTCTTCGACGCTAAAATCACCACTTTTGAAGCGTCGAAGCCACTCTCTGCATGATTTATCGGTCGGAGCAGATTCACCATAAACTTCTACAAGCATTCAATGGGCTTCAGCTGCACTTTTCTTCCAATTAAAAAAGAAAATCAAAACTTCCCGCAAATGCTGTTCATTTAAGACAAATCCGGACATTTTCGAAGAGGCAAAAACAATGTTGTTGTCAGAAACAGACGCTGATGCACACTAATTATTGTTGACACATGTCACACCTTTCCAATGAAGTAGGTAATCGCTTCCAAGATCAGCCACAACTTGCAGGTGGCGCCATCTTTGAAAACGGACCGAATTAATTTGTACCCCCAGTACAACCAACGCGAATTCAGTCGAATCTTTCAAATCCTATCTAGGACAACCACCCTCGTAGAGTAGTTAACGAACATCTTCGACACAAACCATATGAACCCCGTCCAGATTGTGTGACAAAAAAAAAAATTCAATGGATTGATGGTCGACCATATTCAATGGATCGATGGTCGACCATATTCGATGGATCGTTGGTAGACCATATTCAAGGGATCGATGATCAATCATATTCAATTGATGGTCGACCATATTCAATGGATCGATGGTCGACCATATTCGATGGATCGTTGGTAGACCATATTCAAGGGATCGATGATGAATCATATTCAATGGATTGATGATATTCAAGGAATCGATGATCGACCAAATTCAATGGATTGATGGTCGACCATATTCAATGGATCGATGGTCGACCATATTCGATGGATCGTTGGTAGACCATATTCGAGGGATCGATGATCAATCATATTCAATGGATTGATGGTCGACCATATTCAATGGATCGATGGTCGACCATATTCGATGGATCGTTGGTAGACCATATTCAAGGGATCGATGATCAATCATATTCAAGGGATTGATGGTCGACCATATTCAATGGATCGATGGTCGACCATATTCGATGGATCGTTGGTAGACAGTATTCAAGGGATCGATGATCAATTATATTCAATGGATTGATGATCGACCATATTCAAGGAATCGATGATCGACCAAATTCAATGGATTGATGGTCGACCATATTCAATGGATCGATGGTCGACCATATTCGATGGATCGTTGGTAGACCATATTCGAGGGATCGATGATCAATCATATTCAATGGATTGATGGTCGACCATATTCAATGGATCGATGGTCGACCATATTCGATGGATCGTTGGTAGACCATATTCAAGGGATCGATGATCAATCATATTCAATGGATTGATGATCGACCATATTCAAGGAATCGATGATCGACCTAATTCAATGGATTGATGGTCGACCATATTCAATGGATCGATGGTCGACCAAATTCAATGGATTGATGGTCGACCAAATTCAATGGATTGATGGTCGACCATATTCAAGGTATCGATGGCCAATGGTAGTACTAGATCGATTGTCGATCGTGGTACATAATCGATGGTCGATCGTGGTACATGATCGATGGTCGATCGTGGTACATGATCGATGGTCGATCGTGGTACATGATCGATGGTCGATCGTGGTACATGATCGATGGTCGATCATATTCAATGGAACGATGGTCGACCATATTTAATATTCAATTGATGATGGTCGACCATATTCAATGGAGCGATGGTCGACCATATTTAATGGATTGATCCATTCGATCGTATTTAATTGTCGATGGTCGGGAGGAATAAAGTCCCGTGCAACTGTACACTAACTACCTTGTCGGTTTATGCCATTGTGGTTTTAGATAAACTCGAACGATCACAATCGAGCATCAGGGGAGATCCAGAAATTATGCCAGCCTCTGGATTTGCTATTTGCCATGATACGTATGCTAATGAACTTGTAACGTACAAGGGACTCCTTAGTTTTCCTATTTATAGTAATGCCATTTGCTTTCGCTATTATAAAGCTACGTATAACTCGTACGAAGCCAATTATTCACTCAGTGACTCCATGTCGGTGCATAGAACTTCTCCGTTCCTACGCAAATCCTTAGTACCTAACTTCATTAAAGTATCTAATTCATCCGTTTGCTCTCAGCAATCTTAAGTTCAGTCCCTTTGTTTGAATTCTCGTCAGACTATGGCATTACCATCTCACAAAAGTCACACGAACCTAATTATAAAATTGTTCTTACTTATCCCCTTGCTTACTCTTTGAAATCTTTTCTGCTTTCCCCCTTACCGAATTCGTATTTGACTGCTGCAGAAATGTAAATATATCCAGCTTGAAGCATCTTTCGTCACAGCGAAAGCGTAAAGTGTCATGAATTTTAATCGAGTGCAAATTGGAACTGGAGGTCGACAAGGATAATGCCACAGATGCACCAGTTCAGTGGTACCCCATAGGTTCCTGCACGGATCACCTCCTTGTCGTGAACATCTCCTCATGCAGTCGGTGTAGATGTGTATCCGTATCTATTTGGATACCATGTACTCGTATACGTAAATGCCCTAGCTAGCTGCTATTCATGAATTTAAGCAAATATCAAGGTCGACAAGATAATCAACGAAATTTACGTGACTGGGTTGTAATGTAGGTCAGGGTAGCTACCCTTGTTAGCATCGTTCTCGTGTACGTATGCGGGGAATGTTGCGCACTGTGCGGCCACCGTTCGCATGTGGTTGGGAATGCGGATTTCTTCTTTTCCAATTTTTTTTCGTTTTATATTTTTCGGCATCGCTTTTGTTGCGTGGATATTTCATGAGAATATTCGTTGCGGGGCAGAGGTCGCACATACATTTATAAATGTATGCACATTTCGGATATAAAATCGCCGCTTATCTGCCTGTTCATAAATCTCTTGAGGACGGCTTTAAATGGAATCGGCTTAAGGTTGTGAAAATATTTGCTTTCTCTCTTCGACAATGAGAATAAAATCTGAACGATTTTTAACGAAGCCGTAGGGAGTTGAATTTTAAATTTGGTGTACCTCAGCCATGAGGTGCTATATATGTTCAATGACGAATTCAATCATGAAGATTGTAATGAAGGAAGTAATACAACTACCTAGCTGAAGAGAATTTTTCTAAAATGACTGATGCCAAAAGGGTATATTTCGACAAGTCGAAAATTGCTTCTAGGTTGTGGCTGCCTCTATCGTTAAAACTTTAAAATAATAGATATGCCCAATGGGGCACCATAGGGGTGGTCGCCTTATACATATATCTGACAATGTACATATTAAACATTCGGAACCTAACAAAGGAGACAAGTGATGTAGGTAGCCCCCAATATTTTAAACCACATTGTAAGATCAAAATCGGATAGACACGAAAGTCTGATTCGTGTAGCATTTTTTAGTCGATATAAACTACGAATAAACAAATGCCAGTAGTGTTTTAAGTAATTGATGTGAGCTTAGATTTTGATCTATTGTAGTACCTAAGCATTTATATGTTTACTCTTTTAACTCTAAAATAGTTTACATTGAAAGCCAAGCTTTCATTTAATATGGTTCTGCAGATTTCCCCAGTGAAGCAACCTTTATTTCGAAATTCGGCCACTCTTGCAGGCCTGTGTCCCCAAAGCAGATTCGAAACTATTATCCAATATTATTTCAGCAGCCAAAGTACTAGAAATATTATTTGAACCGTAGGCTTTGCAAAGATCACTTGCAAAAGGAAAAGAGATGATGTAGACCAAAAACAGAATGAGACCTAGTGCTGAACTTCGTGGTACACTCAATGAAAATACTTAAGAATCCCTTAGACAATTGCGCCCTCTTACTTTTCATGTTTGGTAAGAAACCAGAGAATTTTAAATAGAACGTGGAAACTAGTATTATAAGGCTAAAGCCAAAAAGCGCTGTGATTGTGGCTTGCTATATCGAATGTTTTAGTATAATCTGCGAAAAGTCCGGAACAGAATTTTTGTTATCTAATGTCACCTTTGTCACCTATTATAACCTGCATTACGGCCGAACCATGTATAGTTGGAAGTTTTGGGATTAAATATTTAGGCCATTGAAGAGCAGTACAAAACACTGAAACAGCATAAGTCGATTAAAAACCTATTGAAGGTATCAATAAAAGAGTGTTTCTCTGTTCGACTCAAATGCGAAAGGTTCATAACAGACTCTGAGGAAATGCTCTCAGAGCTCAAATGTTCGAGAATGATGACCTCCAGCTCGCGAGGGTCCATTATTCACTGCTAAGTGCAGCTTCGATGCGTTAAGTGCAATGATGGCGGACAGAGAACAGTTCTAGTGGCTCATGCGTAGGGACCTTGGACACACTGTAAACTATCGAGGATGTCATAAGTTCCAGAATATCGAGAAAGAAAATCTAGCCCGCAAGCAGAAGCCGAGGAGAAGCGTCCCTCAGATTACTAATAACTTTCAAATGGCGTTAGATTCGGGACAGATGGTACAAAAGCTCGTAGCTGCTCCTAAAGCCCCAGTGCCGGTCTATAAGGCACCAGAGGTCGAGGTGGATGTCCGTTCGATCCAGCTTACCATCCAAGGACAGATCCATGGGTAGGCGACCTGAGTAGAGAGTATCTTCCCGCTTCTGCCGGGGCTAGCAAAACTACAATCGTAATGGTAGAAAGCCCCTTAGAGATTCTGCCGGTGAAGGCGAATTGACTGATTAGGATCGGACAAAGAACCGTGATTTTCAACTTATTGCAAGACGAAAGCCGCGATGTACTTTTGGTTAGCGAAGCAAAGTCAACCAGAAGAACAAAATCCGGCACAGTTCATATAAAACGATTCGAAGAGATAGACCCAACACCACACGAGGCGGGGGATGTGCAATCTTCATTAAAAATAATTTAAAGTCATACATAGCGGTGGGTTGCAGTTGCAAGGGGCCTGCATTGTGTGCATTCTTCTTCGAAAGCGCTTGAGCTTCGTGGAAGGCATCAACATTCTGCCTGGCGATATAAGCGCCAACATAGGGATTGGGAAAACAACATACTAAAGACTAGGAAGAGCCTATTAAGTACTTTTAGGGTTGTATGCTTTACTGAATAAAGAGTCAACTTGTTCGCAACGGATAGTCTGTCGTATCTTAGGAGCGGCTCTTATATGGATCTCATGCTGATAGACTCTCGACTGAGACTGGCTGACGCGCACGAATGGTCTATTAGCTGTCTACAAAGCATTGTATACGACAGTGACTATTGCGGACTATGTGCCGTAATCACAGTACCAGTCGAGTTCGCCGAAATGACCGAATATGACTAAACGTACCGTTTCGATTACAGTAGGGAGCATTGGTCACGCTCTGCCAGTTTTCTGGCGAGACCGCTGAAAGATAGACTCCTGTCAATTCAAAACCTTGTACAGCTTACGAGTTTTGTCTGTCGCTGGGTAAAGATTTTCAAGAAAAATTACTGAATATTTGTAAGTTTGCATTGGAAAAACAGAATTCGTGCTGCAAAATCCAAAAGCGCGAGTATGTTCCCGCAAATAAATAAAATATTTCGGAATAACAACCAGAAAGACATTCAGGATCTATAGCTTTGGAGAACGTCAGTGGACGCTTGGTACGAATACTCAGCATCGATCCAGAGAGTGCCGTCCTGAAAGACGACTTTTTCGTCATTGAGGATCCTCGGGAGAAGGTGGTGACATTGGGAGCTGTCTTCCAAGGAGTGTACAAGGTGAATGATAATACTCGCCCAAACCACGACCTGGAGAACAGAGCTCTCTTTCCTCAGTTCTATCTTCGAAATGATATCGATCATTGGCGATCAGAGAACCTTGGTTTTACCAGGTTCAATGAAAATTTCATGGTAAACAATGCCATCGCCAGCGAGGGGCTAATGCCCTGTTCATTTTGACGGAAGATTTGCAGATGATCTTCGAGTCATTGAAAAGGAAAAAATATACGGGAATTGACGGTCAGTAGCTGTAAAGATGTGCATACTCCTGTACAACAATGCACTAAGTAATGCATATTATCCTGTGCACTGGAAGGCAGCGGTGGGGCAACCAATCCCTAGGAGGGGTGAAAACACCTCCAACTTAGCGAATCTCCGGTCAATAAGTTGAAGATCTTCGAAAAGGTGGTCAATAGAGTCCTGTCTAAATTCGGTTTCATGACACTATTCACCCGTGAATTATTATTTATTAAAACTGTTTTTATTTTAATTGCATTTTAGAAAAGATGGGTCGAGGTAAAACTCTAACAAATTTAGAAATTGGCAAAATTCTTGCATTCAAGCAAGAAGATTATTCCAACCGGGAAATTGCTAAAAAAATTGGTAGAGATCCATGTACAGTCAACAACTTTTTAAAAGATTCAAAAAATTACGGCAAAAACCGAAGAGGACGCACAGCAAGAGCGACAACAGAACGTGCTTACAGGTCCATTTCATGCGAAGCTTAAAATTCCACGGCGACCGATGGAAAATAAAGGAAAAAGTTGGAACTTCAGCCAGTTTAAAGAGTGATTCAACAGTGTCCACATCTCCGATGGCAAAAACAAAAGAAAAAACCACGTTTACTTTAGCCCGATGAAGGTCATAGATTGAAATTTTCCCGGGCTCACATAAGCTGGAAGAAAAAATGGGAAACCGTAATTTTTTTCCGATGAAAAAAAAAATTAATTTGGATGGACCTTAAGGCTTTGAGTATTACTTTCACGATTTGAGAAAATCGGAAACGTTCCTCTCACGTCGTCACACTGCTGTTGGTTCCATCATGCTATGCGCTGCAATTTCATTTTTTCGCCCAATAGATCTGGATGTCTTAGATGATCGGTAGAACACAGATGATTACATCCAGCTTCCTTAAAGACAGACAATAAATTTCCACGAAACATTGGATTTTCCAGCAGGATGGCTCAGCCATTCACACAGGAGCATATGTAAAATAGTGGTTTACAAGAAACTATGTGGAAGTTTTGTATTGGGCACCTTTTGCTCCTCACCTTAACGTTATTGAAAATGTTTGGGTATGGCTGTCGCGGAAAGTTTATGCAGAATGAAGACAGTTTGAAAATAGGGAAGGTCTTATTAAGGCTATTGAGGACGTTTTCGAGAAAATTCCGATAAGTTATTTAAAAAAATTATATCGATTGTTAGAAAATACACTTTTTGAACTCATACACAATAAGGGAGTACCTACAAAATATTTGCAAAAGAAAAACATAAAAAAACATTAAAAATATTTCTTTTAGTCTTCTATCTTGCAAAGCTGGGGTAGAGAAGACTTATGCAAAGCCTTTCCTGTCCATCCGTCGCTCGTACGCAGATCACAAACTAAACTTGCCGAGTAGCAATGAGGCTAAAACTTAGCTGTGTTATATAGCACATGATTCTGAGCTCGTAGTGACCAGTTTTAGAGCCCTAGCTACTGTGGTTCTTGAGATCCAAGTACAAGTTTGCAAAATTCAAGGCAGAAGACCTGGAATCGTAGCTTGGCCTTCGGCGAGCTGATCCCCCAGGGTGATCAAGTATCGCGCTTAAAATAGGCAAAAAACCGAAAAGGCGGTTTTCTTTCTTACTTCTTTAAATTTTTACTGCTTTGTGATTTAGGAAGAAATTATAAGTGACAGTAATCAAGTCGGAGATTGTATTAGGTGAATTCCTATCGTCTTGTTATTCTTAAGGGTTGCTTCCCCAAAATCCTCCATGGTTAGCAGCTGAAATAAAATACACCATTTCACTTCATGGCAGTTCATTAGAATATCCCCTCGATTAGGCTGAAACAATTTTTTTGTTCTCCGAAACAAGCTTACCATTATCGTATAAATCCTGATCTGGCCAGGTATCTTTTTCGTACAGAGCTTATCGCTGCATATATTGCTCTCGTGTTTTAGGCGCACATTCTTTCTTAACTTTAGCAAAGGTTGCTTTTTTTGCCATTGTCATTTTTATTCCAAAGGAGATGGTTGACTTCCTTTCGTAGGGTCGGATAATTCCTGCGGGTGATTTCCTCACAATTTTCCAGAGCTTGTCTAAGAACATTACGGGTTGTTCCTCGCAGTCTTTGACGAACCTTGCTTGCCTTTGGGAGCTTTGCCATAGGCTAGTTTGTTTTCTGCTGCTACCTTTACTTCACTTTTTATTGTTGACCCTGTCGCTATGTATTCTAGTAGGTCAAACCGGTTATTAATTTCGTGCTGGTATTGGCACAGAATTTGAGGGTCTTTTAACTTTCTCAGCGTTTGACTGTATTTAACATTTTCGTCTTCCGTTTATGTGAATTTGCTTTCGGTTTTAAATTTGACGATGGTGAGGAGGTGGTCAGAATCGTAACCCGCTTCTCTGTATGTTTTAACATTTAGTGTATAAGTATGGTGTTTTCCATCTATCAGAAAAGCCCCATGATATTCCGGTAGCCTTGTGTATTCTTTTGTGTTTGAATCTTGTAGTTATCACGATAATATTGTTAAGCGGGCGAAATTTACTGTTCTAAAAATTTCCACGTTTGGTGAGTCACAAATTTTTTTTTTCTCATATTGTTGGCCTATATATCGTTTTCTTTCCCATTTTAAAGTCCCCGAGTAAGATTTTCACGTCGAAGGATGAGAAATTGTGAAATCTTTCCTTTTTTTTAGTTCATTTTCGTTTTTATATTTTTAGAACTCACTTACCCTAGACAACAACTGACATTTTTTTTGATATTGATATTGATATTTATTTAATTATAGTTACATTTATACTAAAAGATTAGATATCTTTTAAAAGTATAGTTTTCCCGACGTTACAAATTATACGTTAAATTAACAATTAAGGTATTTAAATTCAACATAAATAATTAGAACAAAAAAAAAATTAAAAAATAAAAAGGTTAACGGTAAGATAAAGAAAACGCTTTTTCTGAAAGACGGCATATGAGTTAATTGTCTACAATTCATGTGGAAGATGGTTCCAGGCGCGAATTGCAGATACAAAAAAGGATCGCTCTCCGATGCAACGTGTGAATGAAGGAATAATAAGTTTCTTTTCTCTATTAGATTGAGCAAAGTGTAATAATTCAAAAAGATAACTAGGAGACTTAGTTTGTATGATTTTAAATAATTTTAATACATTGCGGAAGTTTAAATACAAATTCAGATTGATACCGTAAATTGAGGATGTAAAACTGGATACACTATTGGATCTTGGTATATTATAAATAAAACGGACACAGTCATTAAACGCAACCTTAAGTCTATGCTTACAAACAGAGTCAAGACAGGGAAACACAGAACAATTAAACAAAATGTAAGGCATTACAAGCGTTTTCACTAATCTTATTTTTAAGCGTTGATGCAGGTATTTCGCCGAGTATCGTAATTTACTCAATCCACAATAAACTTTTTTCAGGGTATCTCTTACAGCGTCACAACAAGACAGTGAAGAATTAATGTGGAAACCAAGATATCTAACAGAATTAACAACAGTAACGGGATTGCCATCAAGGACAACAGGTGAATAATTATCTGAACAGAGCTCATTATTAAAAAAAACGATACAAACTGTCTTGACGGGGTTCAACTTCAGCTTGTTACCTTTTGACCTGTTGGATATACTAACAAGATCATCATTCACCCTGGCGGTACAATCTTCAATAAGACCTATAGGACGCGTAAAATAAATAATCACATCATCAGCATACATGTGTATTTTGCAATTTTTAACAATATCTGGGATTTCATTGTTAAAAAGAGAGAACAGTAGTGGCCCCAGAAGAGAACCTTGCGGAACCCCTGCATGAATAACTTTAGAATTTGAGTAACCAAGCTCAGTTACGACCGTCTGTACTTTATCTCTTAAATAACAACTCAATAGCTTAGTGGAGGAGTTTGAAAAATTAAAGCCACTTTTAATCTTTAAAAGTAATAAAGAATGGTCAATGCAGTCGAAGGCTTTAGTAAAGTCTAGAAGAACAGCTATACAGATATCATTACAGTCTAAAGCAGAACGAATCTCAGTAGTAACTTTTAGAACAGCAGATTCACAGCTGTGTTTGCTTCGAAAACGGGATTGCCATTTTGACAGCTTATTATTATCGTCTAAGAATGTCCGCATTTGGAGAAAAAAGCTTTCAAAAGCTTTTGACAAAAAACACTATACTAATTGGTCTAAAGTCGGCAGGGCAATTAGGACTAAGCTTTTTGAGTATAGGAATAATTTTGGCCCTTTTCCAACTATCCGGGAACTGGGAGCTGTAAATACTGTAATTAAATATATGATGTATGTAACAAATGATATGAGGCAGTATAAGTTTAAGAAATCGGGGTGAGATACCATCAGGTCCTATGGCATTCGATTTAACAGAGCTAATAGCTTTGAAAACATCAAATTCATCAATACGTCGGAAATAGAAATTTGATGACAATTCAGGAGAACTCATACCAAGGTTAAAAGATGAGGGATCAGGAGAAAAAGCCGCACTCGTTTCTTCTGGAGATAACGAACACTTGGACATTTTACTATTAGAAACTACACACAGGCCTTTGAGATTTTTCCACAACTGCTTGGAACCTAGGCTGGGGTCAAGCTTTTTTAAAAAATAAGACCTTTTGGAGTTACGGATAAGGGTTGTGACTTTGTTACGTAAAACACAATATTTTATTCTATTTTCTATTGTGGGATTACGTTGGAATTTATTAAAAAGGCTAACGCTCAGTAATTTTACGTTGTATTTCGGTACTGTTCCAGGGACAAGAACAAGATTTAACACATAAAATAACTTACTGGCCCTATATGGACACTCTAAAGCGACTAGAACAACTTAAGGTTACGTCTTTCGACCTTACGATTTACTTGTAATAGTAAAAATAAATAAACAACTTATTCCAAGAAAAGTGATATTTTAAAAAAAACCTAGCATATCAAATCTTTCCCTTCCGTAGGACAGTATATGTACGTTCAGAAGTACATAGCGGGAACCTCAGATTTTGGACATTAATATTCGGTCTTGTAAAATACTACGTCCATTACAGGCATTGTACGGTCTTCGATCCTATACTTAATTTTTGTGCTTTCCTTTCTAAAGATGCGCCATTTTTGCGCGAATTTAGTCTCCTCTTACGAATGGCACTTCGAGCCGCGAGCCATTTTTATGTCCTGTTTTAATCTCGTACTCTATCTCCTCGTCTTTAAACGGGACTATGGATCAGACACATTATTTAACTAAAAATGTCCTAAAGCTTCTTCACTTCCTTTTGATTCACTTCCTTACTCAGCGCTAATCTAGGTCCGGTTTTATACGATGTCAACTTGGTTTTCTGAAAGAGTGCAATTCTACTCAAATGGGTCCTGAGTGTTTGTCAGTGGCTTTGTGTACCTAACGATATTTTAGCTAAGCATATACGCATATGAGCGTACAAATATTTGTGCCACTCACACTCCTATTTCATTATTTTTCTTGGATTTGTCGCAACAAATGGAATCGATCCTCACCTCTCAGAAAAGTTTTTGTAAGTTCGACTTTGAACAAGGGCGTAAAAAGGACTAAAGACGCTTAAGGCTACTAGAACTTAATAACCCCACTAAATTTACACCTACATTTCACCAAGCTCAGAACCTTGTCGGTTTGTAACTCGACTTTTTACCCAAAATAGATTATTTATTGCTGACGTTTTAATTTGATATTGCCCGTTCCTAATTCATTCATATCCTCTTTGCGCATTAATGTCGAATATCAAATTCCCTGTCCTGTCACCTCACAAAAAAAGTTCCATAGCTAGAAACGGCACTTAACAAGCTGACAACGGACGACGCCATTCGACGAATTCGTGACATTGGAATTATGTTCAATTCCACCCACGGTCCTCATGATCCTTAAACGCATTATTTGCACACGCTCATCCCAAGGCATAGAATGACAACCCAATTCCGTGCTTTTCGAAGAAAATTGTGAGAAAACACAGAACCAAAAATAGCCTCCTATACAAACACATCATCATATCTTCGTCCAAGGTTCCATGGATACCGTCCACATTTGGCTTCCTTTTTTGCTTGCTTTCTCGTTACTTCGGGCACGACCGAAGTATCAGTAAAACCCATTAGGGACATATCGAAACGTTTCCACCGACAACCGAATGTAAATAGTCCCTCGGTCGGTTTCTGGTGGGATCCTTCGACCCGACTTGACCATCGGGCTTATTGGAAAATGCCTTGAAATTTAATTATGTAAATTGTTTCAATTAGAATAGGTGTTTTTTATTATGCCATCCAGATCCTATCCGGATCATCATTTACATGCATTACAATAACAACACGTGAACCAGCTCTTTATCTGGATCAATTTCAAGATCCGAGTTTGAGTGAAAGTGAGTTTACACTATTTCCCACTGGTTTCGCATTCAAATTAGGAGAATCATTGCCTGATGAACATATAAAATTGTGGCACTGGTTTGGTTAAGCAGTTTTCGCTTCCGTATCGAGTAATTGTACTCATAATGCTATAATATTTGTATTATCTTACATTTCTAAAACTCTTGAGTCTATTGGGGAAATATTACCCCCAATTGGTGTATATCGATAAAAATTATTATCATCAGCATTTAAATCGATCGTATCAAATTTGAATGAAAAGAAACATTTTCTTTGATATGGCAATTCCACACTTAAATTTCAAAGATTGTTTTTATTGTGAAGTGGAAATAGAGCAGGTGGACAGAAAAAGGTAAACATGTATATTAATTTAAATTTCGACCGAGAAATCTGTTACTTCTCCTGCAGCAATGAATATTCTGGTGTGCTGCTTTCTTCACTGTCCGTGTCACTTTCCAATAACCACTGTAATTCAAATATTAACCTTTTAAATTCAACAAATAAACGCAATTTATCTCAATAGCAGCTGCTTTCATCTTCAATTTGTTTGTTTATTTTGTTTTCAAATGTCAGATCTTTGACAGGACTGAACGAGGCGAAATGTCAAGCTGGCTATTCGTTGATCTGTAGTGTTTTATTATGTCTCGTGATCCTGAGTGGATCATGTGGCATAATAAAAAACACCTAATGATGACGTCGGGGACAGTGTGTTCCAGCGTTCCAGCAGTGCGGAAAGGAATTAACGGAATTAAGTCGGGCAATTTTATTCGGCTTGCAACTCCGAGTTGGGTTTTCAATTTGAGTACTTTTGGTTGGAGTACGAAAAGCATGGCGTGAGATTGTTTTGTAATTTTTAGACCGCTTTGAAGTTCCTTAATTTATTTTTAGCTTGCGTGGTGGTAGGGAGGGCAGATGGTGGGACTAAAAGGAGAAGAGAAAGTATTATCGCTAATAATAGGACGATCATCAAAAGCCTTAACTCACTTAATAACACTTCTGATTCTATCCTTCTGAGAACTAGAAATTAATTCTGGGAAGAGGCACCAATAGACAAACCTCCTGTCTGTCGAGATTGTTTGATTAACTGAAAATGGTTTTTTTGATGTTTGTTTGATTGTTAACAAAGCGAGACAGGAAGGACTGATTGACTGCTACGAGGCATTGTGCTGTATCAATTCCGAACTATGGGATGGTTATGTTGGGTGAGCGAAGTACTTGATTGAACTGTCCCCGACGAAAGATTCCATTTTTTTTTTTATAAAAGTACCCTGGCCCCATGCACATTGTTTAATTCCAACGTACTTAGTCGGCGAATGTCCTCCTTTACGAGGTTGGCAAGAGCTATGCCAAGTAATCCAAATTTAGACGAAACCTATGCATGCAGTCGGTACTAGTACCATTGGAACGGATACTGCGTATTTAATTAGGGCACTATTTAAAGTCCATTGTCCAGTAAATTATGTAAAATAAGGACAAAGATTTTTGATATTCGGGGTACGTTCAAAAAGCTACAGAAATATTGTAATTTCGCGGGCTCTAGAAGTCCAAATGATACGATTTTTCAGCGCTGGTTTGACTAACATGCCTGAAAATTTACTTGAAAACCAAAGCTTTTTTGAGCATATCTCCTGAACACAAAGCTCTGCTTAAATTCTTAAGTTAAAGAAGGAAATATGGAACTATTTCATTAAATTCGCAATG
This sequence comes from Merodon equestris, assembly GCA_958301585.1. Lineage (NCBI taxonomy): Eukaryota > Metazoa > Arthropoda > Insecta > Diptera > Syrphidae > Merodon > Merodon equestris. The sequence goes on along the minus strand of OY284413.1, from coordinate 214,833,089 downwards.
CAGTGAAATATTTTTTTATGAGTCGGAACCTGTAGTTAAGAGCTCACTGAAGTGCCGTCGATGTGGATTTTCCTAGGGATATGTTGGTATTAATTCGTGTAGTTTTTATCTAAAATGAAAATATTTTCTGTCCACCGCTAGCCACTAGTCTTTCCCATCTTTCGGGTAGGGTGCGTATAACGTGTCGGAAGAACATTTCGTTTTTAGATGCGATCCTATACGTTAGCTTCTGGTATGCCATAAGTCATCGATCGGAACAAATGATAATCAGAAGGAGCAATACCTGGTATTTTCCAGACGGGCGGGAAGGCGTCTGGAGATGTTTTCTCGTTCCCATTCGATAGCGATCTCCAGTAATTCTTTCATTCGGGTTGAGGAGGTGGATAACTATCTCAAAGCTGACTCTAGGCACTTGGGATTGTCGTAAGAGATCCCCTTTCCCCTAGTGAAAATTCGATTCAAGAATGCCTTCCTGTTCTGCTGTTGAGCTGAAGCAGCTGATCACGTGTTGTTGTGTTTCTATTCGTTTCTCTGTTCTTCGGTCATTTCAATTTTTTTAATTCAGTTTTCCCCCGATAAGGAGTCAACTCCCAACGATTCATGCAATTTTTGATATGAAGCTGGTGTGTATCAAGCAGATGCTTCAATTTCTTATTTTCGAAAATTTGTGTCCGTCGTTCCTTGTCTTCGAAGTCGAGACCATGTTTCCAACGTTTGCTCACTTAGCGCATGATTTTTTTTATAGGATTCGCACAGGTTCAAAAGTTGCGCTCTTATGGTGTTTGTCATACTAGGCAGATCAGTATGCGCGGGCTTAACTCCGCTACTGAAAATTTTTGATCGAGCGAGCAAATTTGTTGTTTTATCAAATTACAATCATAACCAATACTCTCAAGTAAATACATATAGCTAAGTGTGATACATCAAATTAATTGTCTACTTGCAAGGACGTTTAGATTTAAGATCATATTTTCGAGAAACGTGTTGTTCTGAAGCTTTGACCACATCTTTCGCACCTTTCGCCTTATAGGCTTTTCTGACGAAATTGAAAGCTCGTTGCATGCAATCTATGGATTCTTCTTGGGTACCTCTTAATAGTGTGATGATCCGATCAGCTTTCAATGCCTTTGCCAATTCCAGAGTGAAATTCCTCACGCCCCATTGCTCTCGAATACCCGGCGCATGGGGATCATATTGCGTCAACTTGTATTTGCCATTAATTTTATCCACCAATGCGACAATAGCGTGAAACGAAGGAATAATTAAGGCAGTGAGTGGATCTATTGCTCTCTTCTTTGTGACTTCAATTTCTTGAGTGGAGAATATAATTACGCGTTTTGAAGAAGACTGAAAATGTAATCGGATCGCATTGACAGCTTGAGAGATTGTGGTCTTATATCCGAAACATGGACCATCTTTATCGACCTCCTTGTTTAAAATTCCAGTCCTTGCATCTACAATTAATTCTTTAGAAGCAAATGACGAATAAAAACGCTGTTTCTCGCTAAACTTTACTTCGTTATTTCTCACTATTTTTCAATCAAACAATTTCATTTGATAATTTATGGCTCATCTACAGACCTAGATCTATCGAATGACATGCTGCACACATGTGTGGTTATAGCCGATATCTACATTTAGTGCGTACAAGATTAGTCCGAAATCGTTTTCGGACCACTATATTCCCCGTACATGCACGCGCTAGGCCAAAAAGTGGGTGATTGCTCTCGCTCCGCTACGCTCCGCTCGATCAACAACCTGGACGGGGTGGGGATGGTTTGTGTCGAAGATGTTCGTTCACTACTCTCCAGGGGTGGTTGTCCTAGATAGGATTCGAGAGATTCGACAGAATTGGTCGCTTTGGTTGTAATTCATAGTAATTTTCTTTTGTTTCCATGTCATTAAAGTGTTATATTTGAAATGCGCATACAGAGTATGAATTTTCAAGTGATCTTATACTGCGAGTGTTATGTCTTTGATCATCCCTCATTCACAACTGATATTGTTGCACAATTTCTCTGCGCAGGAATTGTTCTTGACTATGGATAAGCTTGAAATTCAGACCTTTCGCTCGACAGTGATAAACCTTCAGCAAAATACGATTACTTTTGGCAGCACCAAAATAAATTATTTATGAGTATTTGGCCGTAAGAAAGTTCGGCACAAAAGTGTTGATTTTCATGCTCCTACCAAATGACATATACTGAAACGAACGCCTAATGACAATGATTTTTTCAAAAAAAAATTATTCAATCGCTGATAAGGCCCGGCCAGGGAAACAATCGGAATGATATAGAGGATCTAAAGCTTCCGAGAACGTCAGACAATGAACACTTGATGCGAAAAATTAGCATCGATCCAGAGAGCGTCGTCCTAGATGACGACTATGTCGTGATCGAAGACCCTTAGGAGAAGGTGGGGACGGAGGGAGCTGTCTTCCAGGAAGTGTACGAGATGAATGATTACATTCGCATGAACCACAACCTAAAGAAAAGAGCTCTGCTTTATCACTTCTACCATTGATCATTGGCGATCAGAGGACCTTGGTTTTACGTGGTTAAGTGACGCTATCATGGCATCCAATGTCGTCGCCAATTAGGGGACTAACACCACACTCATTTCAAAGGAAGATCTCCAAAAGAGCTCGGAGTCATTGAAAAGAAAAAAACCGTGGGAATCTCCGTTATATCGAGCGTTGTATTGAGGCAAATCCCAGCCATAGCCATAGAGATATACACCATACGAGTATTGATCAACAACGCACTGAATAAAAAATATTATCTATTGGAAGACAGCGGTGGTGCAACGCTGTCTTAGGAATTGATCTCTAAGAGGTGTAAAAATACCTCTAGCTTGATGAATCTCCGGTCGATAAGTTGGCTTCTGTCAGCAAGGTCTTCGAGAAGGTGTTTCATATTGCCCTGTCTAAGTCGATTGAGGACACGAAATCATTTCGGGTAACCAATTAAGATTATGACGGGCTTCCAGTAACAAAACAAAGTGCAATCGGGTACCTTGGGAGCTGGCTACCCAGGATCTATATTTTGACAAACATGCAGATGCTATTTCGGTAAGAGTCCAGGACGCTTTCGCCCTGACAACATGGCTGTTTCATAGCAGCCAACTTGATTCCAGGGTGAAAACAATCTGCTGCAAGGCCTTTATCAGGCCCATGGCTGACATGGCTATGGATGTACCGTCTGCTTCAATGTAAAAGCCAGCTTAATGGAAAGGATTCGGGTGTTTGTGAGAGAAGGTCTCAAGATTAGAATGTCTCGGGCTACATAGGACACCTGAATCGGAGTACACGACATTGTACTCTAACTAGGCCATATTCAATAGGCCCATCGTTTGGGCGGGAAATTTTGTGATCAAACTGATTCGAAGCCACATAGTTAAAGCAATGACTTCAGTCAATAACCTGATCTCCGGGGCGCAATCCTTCAACTACTTGTACCACGAGAGATTGCGCCTTAACGGCCTTGTCCCACCAGAGGCATTCCACTGGCTGCAGGGGGAACAATCACCATCAAAGGCTAACGTTCGTCTGCAAAACTGAAGCAATGAGAACGACTCCGACTGCAGGGATGGAAGCAGTATTAAATATCCCACAACTACACACTATAATACAGGCTGAAACAGAGAACAGAGAACCTACAATGTCTCTTTTTTTTTGGAAATCTAGAAATTGTTAAAGAGTGGACAACATCTGGGAGCTAACCCGAGTGAGTGATCGGATGTCCTCTGAGTTAAACTTTAAAAAATACTACGAAGTACTCACACCAAGTAGAGAGGAGTGGAACAACAACCCCCCCCTGGATGAAGGATGGAGCCCAGAAATGGTACACATATGGGTCGAAATCTAAAAACAAGGCTTGTGTGATAGGACCAAAATGCAGCCTACACATTCCCTTTTGTAATGAGTTAACTATATTTTAGGCTGAGCCAAGTGAGCTGCTCAGATACCTTTTAAGGAGCCATTCCCCTTTTATGGAACTATGGAAACTATGGAACATATACTGACCGTCTGCCCAAGTAAAAATTGCCCAAGAAAAATTAAAAATAACAAGCAACACAACCATAATACAGAAAAACTTCCAGGAAATCCCCCCATTCCGAAAAATTGTCAAATTTTTGAAGCCAGCATTCAAATCCTAGACTAAAGAATGGGGTACAGTACGAGGGTGTACCGATAAGTACTTAGCTTACAAAAGAAAAACAACAATTTTCGAGAAATGGCGATTTATTTCTCAATAAAGTCTCCTTTTAGCTCGATACGCATGACCTAGCGATGCTGCAACTTCTTTAACCCGTCTGAAAAATACGTTTTCTCGAGGTCTGCAAAGTAGGCCTCCATAGCGGTGATGACCTCCTATTCGACTAAAATTTCCGGCCGACGACTGACTTTTTCAAGTTTGGAAACAAAAAAAAGTCGCACGGAGCCAAACCTGGAGAATACGGTGGATGGGGCAGCAGTTCGTAGCCCAATTCGACCAATTTGGCCGTTAGGAGGGCAGAGGGGTGAGCCGGTTATCATGGTGGAAGAGCACTTTTTTCTTCGCCAAGTGGGGCCGTTTTTTTCTCTAATTCTCGAATCGGCCCAATAATTCAACTGTTCCTTGGTCTCTGGTGTGTACCAGTGGATCCATGTTTCGTCGACTGTCACGAAACGACGCAGAAACTCCTTCGGATTGCGCTTAAACAGCGTCAAACACTGCTCTAAGGTCTCACGGTTGCGCTTGTTGTCCGGAGTGAGCAAACGCGGCACCCATCGCGCCGACAGCTTTCTCATGCCCAAAATTTCATGCAGGATATGATCCACGCGATCTTTTAAAATGCCTACTGTCTCGCGCACCTTCAATCGGCGGTCTGCCAATACGAGATCGTGGACTTTTGTCACGCTCCGTGGTAGCCGTTTTCGGGGCACCTGGACGTGGCTAATCAAAAACCGACATGGGACCACGTTGAACTCGTTAAACCAATTTTTGATGGTCGCCATCGAAGGAGAATAGTCACCGTACACAGCATCCAAACGCTCTTTGATTTCCCCTGCGCGATTTCCGTTCCCAAAACAAGAATCGAATCACCGACCGATATTGCTCTTTTTCCATTTTTCTAAAATCCGCGGACACTCCCGCTTCCACACGCGGTCAAAACAAAACTACAAGTCCTATCCGGCTGAAATTTCGATAGTAGCCGTCTTGCTCATTCTGATTTTCGACACAAAATCTTTTTCTTCGTTGTTGAGCGACTGACGGTCAGCAGGCATTAAGGGATGCACTGTTTGCACTTTGTACGGGAACATGTGTAAGTCTTTCACGAAAATTCGCTGTATGCTCTGTCTGGTCTCTGACTTAGAATGAGAAAAATAGATTTAAGATCTTTGGAATCAAGATCATAATGAGGATCGCTGGTGGAAAGGAGTCCGAAGAGACAAACTTATGAAGAAAACTATACATTCAGGAACTCGATAAATTTTATTTAGCTCCAGGCACTCTTCGAGTAATATTTATAATCACGAAGACTGAGATGGGCAGGACACGTGGAACGAATGGACGAAGTGGACTCGACTTACAGTCGAAAGAATAATGATTGGAAAGTCCAAAAAAAAGAATGCCAGGAATGTCGCATCGAAGATGAGAGGACAGTGTAGGGTGGACCTAGATGAGATGGAATAGAACAACGAAACATGGAGGAAATACAGTCGAAAGGAAGACATGGCGAAGGGTTGTTAACGAGTCTCTGAACTTCCAAGTTCCAAATGACTGTTAGAAGTAATAGTTATAATATGGTATTGACGTATTGGCGGTAAAGATATCGGCCTGTTAAAGGGTGTAGAGATACAGTGGTTTGGCCATGCAGGACGATTGAAAACCAGAGGTACGGCACGAAAAGTCGTTGACTCTAATTCCAAGGGACAGTGTAAGCATATAGTTTAAATCGCTCTAGTAACCCGGTTCACGCAGGACTGCGAGGCCGTCTTTATAAGTAAATAAAACTGTGATTGAAATAACTGGTCTTGAAAAAGGCTTTATTATCTGTCAGTTATTTTTTGCTTAGTTTCAAAAAACACTTTCTAAATGTCTATGCTGCCTAGAAGGAGCTCATTCACCTTTTCAACCGGTGTGAGCTGAATATTATTTTCAATTTACTCGTTCATATTTCATGAATATTTCATCTCTTCCCCGCAGAGGTCATCGACTTGTAAGGATACGTCGTGGCAATAGCATTAAATTCAAATAAATAACTCCTTCGTTTCCGTGGCTGACGGCGCGGGGAAATTGACTTCTCCCCGTCTTTGCACATCTTGTGTCGCGCCGTTAACTTCGTGATTTGAATTAATGATCTGCATTGCAGTAACGGAAACGCGCTGCATGAGGCATAGGTATGTGCGACAGTCAACTGCCATCTGGAAAGTATAGATTTTTTATGGAGAATGGTTCGATGTGGAGGAAACAGATGGGAGCGGAAGATTATTTCTTTTCATGGTCCTTGCTTAGTATGGTTGATCAGTTGTCAAGATTCTGTCTCAAGATTTCTTAAGGCAGTGATTGAAGAGATCCGTTAATACGAAGTCTTTTAGGCGGAAAAAAATTAAATAACATTTGATTTTCATATATCATTCAAATAGCGACATGTCATGTGGTGCATATCCTTAACTACTTAACCAACCTTAAAGCTCTTTGACCTAAACTGTCGACAGTAGTGAATGAGTGATGAGCAAACGCTTACACAAAAGAATTCAATTTTGGTAAAAAAACTCTATGACTACATTTGATTCAAGGACCAACCGGAATAGTCCCTTCTACCGCCAACTGCTTGTTCGCGTCAATTACTCCCACCACTGCCACCGACTTGCACAGTCATTCCCTCTTCCAACAAATTGTGGTTATGGTCAGAATAAATTTCGTGCTAACTACCGGAGAAATGGAACGAAAGCAAATGACAAGTGAATTTCAACAAGGATCTGGAGCTTTACCTATTCGGCATTGTCATGGAAAATAGATATTTTACAATAGCTACCCAGCTGACAGGAGTTACCACGAAAAGAACAAAAAACAGTTGACGTAGTAACGTCAACTTTCCTGAACTTCTTTCGGGTCATTGTTGGAAAGTAAAGTTCTCCAACGCTGCTCCATGATGCATTTACTTAACTTGCTGACGTACATTTTACTTCGGGCCAATGAATTAAAAATTCCAAAGGATACTTGTGTTATCCTTCTAACTCGGTGCGTCCGCAATCAATGGATCGATGGACGTAACGTAAGGGGTGATGGAAATTTCCAGCTTGAAAGAAGAATAGTGGATTGCAGCATACTCTCTACGTTGCAGCCATTGCCAGAACGTTTTTCCATTATGCGTTATTTGGTAGAGAGCGGGAAGTTACGACAAGATTCGCTTGAAACTTTTCCAAAGAGTTGCAGCTGCAATTTAAAGTTTCGCTTTATTGGTATCTAATATTGCCAGAGAAAAGTAGAATCCCTATATCGGGCATCCCATAGCTCGTAAGAGTTAGAAACACGATGACCAATGGCCAATGAAATTTATTTCCAAAATGTCGACGATTGTCTAACACTCAAGCGAAAGACGTGATTGAAAGGATTTAGCAATACAATTCAAATGACGTGGAATCCTTTCTCTTGCGTCCGAACTTACGAACAGAAAAACGACAGAAAAATTAAATAAGTAAAAGGAATTTCAATTGACAACAAAAATGCCTGTAAGCAGATGATTTGTATCCGGAATAATTTTACATTTTAAATGAGGGTCAAAAGGTGGACAAGGGTCATTAGGGATAAAAAAGGTGTTATTTATTTAAATGTCAAATTGTGACGAGAAGACCGATGTCAACATTATTGTCATCATGTCCGACGATGAGCACAAATTTGACCGGCGAATGTCTAAAGCGGATTTGATGTTGCCAAAATCGTTAAGTATTCTAACTCTAAGTAACTCTTCTTTATCCATGTCAAATGACAAAACCTTCTGCAAATTAGTTGTTCATTTCGGATTTCTTTGTATAGCTCAAGCCTCAAGGTAGTGAACAGTATATTACCGATAGCGTGCTATTATACGGCAAAGTTTGTAAGGAATTGGTTCGACAGGGACACCCGGGGAGCTCTACGTACAATTTGAAATCTAGATCATCAAATTTCTTTTAAAAAAAAAAATTATAAATCAAATCAAATTAATATAGTCTAGAGATAATCTAAGAGTCTCTCTGTTGATGAGCTATGTTAATATTAAGGCGGCGTACGCCCTTCTGCCAAAAGCTCATGATGGACCACTTTATTGTAATCGAATAAAACAGTGGCAAAACGTTTCTATTTGACCAAACTTGGTGTACTTTTTTCGGCCTAGGCTCTTCTGGTCATTTCCATTTGATGTTTGGGCCTTAGCTTCAACGTTCTAGCCATACATATACCCATACTTCTTCATCCTTTTCAGCAAATTTGGATTATAATTCATCTCATTAAACTGCTCCTGCGTGTTGCTCATGTGCCGGTTCTTTTGTTAAAAATTTAACAATTTCAAAACAAATTTTGTTGGCACATGTTTCATGTCCAAAATATCTGAATAAAATGCATGCGGTGAGCCAATTGATATGTCAATAGCCTTCACAACTTCTTTGTTAGAAATTCGACGATTCTTCATAAAAATGTTCTTCATTGCTTCAACGTTTTCAACCGTTATTGACCTGTCGGAGCGGACAGGACGGGTATCGTCATTAATAACTTTTCGGTCTTCTGTGAAGATATTGCACCACTTATAAATAGTTTATGCTCAGAATAGACTAGCCAAGTGCCACTGTCAACATTTTAAATACATTGGAGCACTTCATTTTATTTTTCGGATAAAATTTCTTTAACTTTTTGGATTCTTTTGTTTTCAATAGCAAAAAATCGTAAACCATACCTAAACACGTTTAATCTTTGACTACATACATATGTCAAGGGACATTTGTACCAGCATAATAAAGGAAAACTTCGTTTGTGAAATTCGAAAATTTTTTGTTTTTCGTTTAACGCTGGGCTTCGTCATCGAGCTTGCCGTTTGTAGCTGCTGTACTTCATGAGACTAGCTTTGGCTGTAGGTCTGCCGTAGGATAATAAATTTGATATAGCATCAAACTCTCTGGATATAATCCCGGCTTTCTGGTTAAAGGAAAACCTTATTTGAGATAAAGCTTTATGGACTCTTTTAGAATAGGATCTTCTAAATATTTTTTTGCCTTTTTTGACATTTGTATAGTAGCTACGTGTACAATTTTAATACAGACTGTTACAGATCCCGGTAAGCTCATACCTATCTACGTTTTCGGCCGCCTAATAATGTCGATAACAGCCAACATGTGGTGCTCCAAAGATATCAAGGCCTTTCCTACCCTTATGGTGATCTGATTTCTGAACACGTTATGGGAACCTCCACATGGGGGATAAAGTCCGAAGAAACTTGCCTTACATTATATCGTCTCAGAAACTGAATCGAATAAGTTATCGTACCTCTGGCTCGCGTTCGTTGGGAAACTCCTTTCCGTTGCCATAGCGGCTGCAGAATGCGGTTTGAGTCTCCATTGTGAAAACATCGGCTTGAAGGCTTTCACTTGGTCCTGTCACTTACGGTTACAAGCTTGTGATTTGCATAAATCTGAATAATCTTTTAAACTCTTTACAAGTAAAGGGTGATTTTTTTCCAGTATTAATTTTAGACAGTTATAAAAATTAATATCTGTCCGAAATTGTCAGATCAGAAACTGCCGATGTCGAATTTATTGATAAGTTTTTGTAATTGTGATACGCGCTTCAACAATGTCTTAACATTTTGGAACCTCGAGTCCAAATTGATGGTTCTGTACATCAAATTTATAGAGCTGGCTTACCCAAAAATTATGCTCAGCGATGAAGCTTATTTTTGGCTCAATAGGTAGGTTAATACGTAAAATTGGAGTAAAGCCAATCCACATGAGCCATTAAAACTTCAAAGATGTACAATTTGGTGCGGTCTATCGGCTGGTGGAGTCATCGGACCACATTGTTTTTTTTTTTTTCAAAAATTAGGCTAAGTAGCGTATCGTCATAAGGTCAAAAGTATTTGCTATAGTATATTATAAATGGTATTAATATGGAAGTATTGCGCTACGTATTAATTATCAAACGAAATAATCAATTTTTGAAGAAACATTCGATGAACGCATAATTTCGCGTTGTGGACCTGTCTTTTTGTGATATTATCATTTGATGCGTCTTGATTATTTTCTTGGAGGATACCTTAAGTCGACAGACTAACAACTATCGATGCATTGGAAGTTAACGTTATTTGCGTTATTGAAGACATGGTTTAAAGTCAAATTTCTGGCTTAAGAATACATCCTTCATTATTGTGGATTCTAGCCCAGATTACGGCTACTATTCTCCTTTTTATGTCGCGTAATTCTCCTGATTTTAGTTGAGGGTTATCTTTTCTAACTGCTTATTGTAACATTATTGCTACGATGGAAGAGTTTGACAGTTCAGTTGTATGTTTTAATTAGGAAAGAATACAACTTCGGTCAATTCTTCTGGTCATTAAAGGTTTATATTGCTCAACACCACGTACTACGGCTGGTTGTGCATTTGTTCCTCGTGTTAACCTAGTTTTGTGACTTTTATATAATCGCTAATTAACTTTCTGAAATAGGAAGTTAGGCTTAGAAATAATTTTAGGATACGAAGCTAAGCAGCTCAACTTACGTTTCTGAGATGGTTCTTATGCCGTCGACATTGGAAAGCATACCTAATAGAAGGTCGTGGTGCAATGGTTATCATCACCGACTGGTGAGTTTTGAGGTCCGTAGTTCAAGTCTCTGAATAGCCAAGAACAATTCCTGTACGGAAAAATTGTGCAACAATATCAGTTGTGAATGAGAGATGATCAAAAAATGCTGACTAAGGCACACTCACAGTATAACATCACTTCATGTGTGCATTTCCAATATAACACCTTAATGACATGGAAACAAACATTTTACTGCGAACCACAAATAACGCGACAAATTCACTCGAATCTATCGAATCATATCTAGGACAACCACACTCGGAGAGTAGTGGACGAACAACTTCGACACAAACCATCTGCACCCCGTCCAGGTGTGTGACAAATACCATAAGAAGCAAAAAAATGGCCAACAATTTAGTTACAATTCTAAAGTTAATCAAAACATAAAAATAAATTCTGTCCAGGATTGAAAAAAGTCTGGTCGGCCACAACGCTTACGTTCTCGTGAGAACATAGCTGCTGTTGCAAAAATGTTTCCTGAAGAAAGTTCAAGATCATTTGTCTACAGAACATAATCAACTTAGAACTTTCGCCAAGTTATTGTTAGAATACGACGCTAGTTTTGCATGCATAATTATCAAACGAGGGAAAAAAAGCCTTGAAAAATTTCAGGAAAATTATTTCATCCACAAAAATATACTGTTTGGTGTGGTTTTTAAGCTGGTGGAAAAGAGCTTTTACTGCCATTGAAGCGTGTTAAACAAATGATTGAAAAATGTTTATGACCTCCAAATGAAACAACACAGATCGTTACTTTCAACAAGAAAATAGTATAAGTTTCCATGTCGAATACTTTCAATTTACAACTTAATGCCAATATCACACGAGGTATATGAAACTTGACCTCAGACTAAGAAAGAGGAAATTGGATTTCCCCTTTTTTGAAAACACCATCTTAAGCAGAATTTATGATGGAAAACAAGCCGAAATAACGGTGAAAGGAGAAAACTACTACCAAGTGGAGAAACTCTTTTGGCGGGTTAAAAGGATGGCAAAAACTAAGACGGGTAGAACGAATGGACAGTAGACGAACAATCAAAAGAAAAATGGCTAGTGAAAATAAGTATAAAAAAAGGGTTTTTGAAAAGTTTAGTCTATATGGATAAAACACATTCGGACCGGAATTAATGAACTTAACCCGCTGAGTGACTACTATCATTTTGATATCTGTATAGAAGCTTGTAGATGTTCTCTTGGTGGCTATTTAAATGGATATAATTGGTACGAGCCATAGTTTTGTAATAATAACAACCGCCAGAAAGACTTAAGCATTTGCACATTTTGTGAAGGAAAATTTCCAAACCTAGAAAAGAAATAAAATAAAGAAATTTTCCCTCACACACATACATGTTTTACTTTCCTCACACGAGTCCAACCAGTCATAAACAAAAAATAAACAAATCGATAAAATACACAACACAAACGACTAAGGCATCACATTGCCCAAAATTAAATTAAATATTTTTCATAAAAGACAACTCTTTTGACTACGTCGCCTGCAAGCGAGGGACGAGTGTTTGGTCGACACTAGTTGAGGCTAACGCTCAGTGGGTAAAACGGTGAGTGGGGACTAATAGGACGAAATTGATTCTCCGACTCGGATTTTAACCTATACGAGATTGATCAACTTATTCCGTGCAGGGACGGGTTAAGAATATCCCTGCAGCGATACCTCTCGCTTGTCGTAAAAGGCGACTAAAACAAAGGTAAACAAAAATCACATCTAGGCAATTTAGAAAACACCAAGGTGAGCCTAGGGACACATATACCACCATTAAACTGCCCCACAAGTGTACATGCAAATCAGTGGGTTGACACGACTGGAGATCACCGGTGTTGTAAGAGTAAGATCAAACAAAAAAATCTGAAGCATGCCCGTGTCACAAAAAAAAAAGGCAGGCCGAAAAACAAATGCAAAAACACCAGCATTTGATTGGCCTCAGCGATGAAGTAATCCCAAACCGGGAAGCCTGCCGCTACTTTCTGAGGTCAAACCGGCGGACCCCACAAGCGGACCAGTAGGAATGCAGTTAAGTGGGAAGGTTATGGTCCTACACTTCTGACCATAACAACGCCGGAAAAAGGAAAAGAAGAAGACAAGATTGATCAACTTCTATTAGTATCTACTCCTGAGGCAAATAGGGTCAGTTCCCCGGTTTGGGTTTTAACCCGGAAGGGTCTGACAAAACGTTATAACCGCGCTCAAGAGCACAAGCCAAGAACAGGTAGAGCCTCGACTCGGATTTTTACCCAGACAAGCACGGCCTCACACTACTCCCGGCAGCCCATCACCAGTCCGGATCCGAACTCGGGTTCCACCCAGAAGGGGACTGAGCTGTTGCTGTCAACGCGGCAGCTACGATGTGAGAAAGGCGCCGCTACGACCGAATGTCCCGAACGGGTCTCAACTCAGAGGGACAGAGTAGTGCGCCAACTACATTAGCGCGTCTGTCGGTGTCTAAAATATTTTAATGTGACATGATCCAGACCCCGGCCCAGAAAGCTCGTTACAGTTTTATTAAAAAAAAAACACATCCGACAAGAAAGCGACTTTATTTTGATTCCGGCTTGTATTTTAATTCCGTATGACTGAAAAAAGATTTGAAGAAATCAACTCATCTCGTTCTGTACGTAGGTGACTAGATAAATTTTTGTAATATCGTTTTATTTATTACATTTTCTCAAAATAATTTCCATCACAAGTAATACAGCTTGTCATATGCGGAAAACAATCATCACAAAGTTCTTTCCATTTTTCGTTTGGAAGATCTGAGAATGATTCGTCCTATGCTACTGGCAACGTCTCGTCATCGGTAAACTTCTTGCCTTTCAACTGATTCTTTACAAGTGGAAAACGACCTAAGTCACAGGGGGCAAGGTCGGGGTGTAGGGAGGATGTTCAACCAGTTTTATATAAGCATTTTGTAAAAAAATTATGGTCACGTGGGATTTATGCGTCGGTCCATTACCGTGGTGAGAATGCCATGTATCTAGTCGCGATTTTGGACGGAGTTGTCGAAGCGTGTCGATGACCAAACATGCAAACATTCTTCAGTGTACCATAGAGCTTTTTTTTTTATTCTTTGGAGGTACATCAAAATAATATAGCAACATTTCGTCTCCTGTTATAATATTTTGACATGATTTGGAGTTCTTGTATCTTCCACTCGGTTCGGCCTTTTGTTCGTCTGTTAAATCGTGGGATACCCAAAGCGTATACATGTTTTTTACTCAAGTATATCGCGCATTTATCTGAAGAATCTCTTAAATTTGCCTGTAGGTGATTCGCTGGTCATGTTCTATTAATTGCTTCACTTTGGTGATGTATTCTGGGGTAGTCACTTCAACAGGATGTCCGAACCTTGAAGCATCTTTTACAATAAAATTACTCCGAGAAAATTCCCAATACCAACGATAAATTGTTGTACGATGAGGAGAGTTTTCTTTAAGAATAGATTACATTTTATTGATACACTCGCCTAGCGACAGGCTCCTCAGGATGTTGTAACGAATTACGACCCGAATTACGTCTCTCGACAGTCTCTCGATTGTCAATTTGACAATCTGTAAATTGTGCAAACTTATTTTAAAAACCATCTTTCGGTTCGCTAAACTTATCGTGCGCTACGTCCAGTTTACGGTCGATATAATCGTCCATCTAAGCAAATTGTTCGGAACACGATAAATCGTTTTCGCACCATGTACACTTCAATGGATAATACGCATACCGGGAGGAGAATCCGAATGAGTCGATTCGCTATCGTGCACAGCAATTGGAGCTATGCCCATCCACTTTGTGGAAGCTTTTACGAAAAGATTTTTGTTTAGAAGCTTATAAGATCCAGGTTGTGCAAAAGTTGAAACAGCGTGATCATTATACGCGTCGTAGGTTCGGTGAATGATCCGAAAACATGATTCAGCTTGATCCTCATTTTCAACGCAAAATTTTGTTCCCCGATTAGGCCCATTTTTGGTTAAATGGATATGGAAACAAGCAAAATTGTCGTATTTGAAGTGGAGAAAACCCAGAAGCTTTTGTCGCCTTTATAACCATTAACGCAATCACTGTTCGGTGTGCTTTGGTGCCGGCCAGAATGTTATCGTCAATGGAGAGCGAAACATGATTTCTGACTTCTCCATTCCTCAGTTGAATGGCATTGACATGACAGAGCTTTGGTTTCAACAAGATGAATTTACCACCATGAATATAATATGCATAATTTCCTAGACCTGTGATCCCACACTTCTAGATTACTTTCTTTTTGCGTATGTGAATTCACTAGTCTATGCCAATAAACCAGAGACGTTGGACGATTTCGAAGTCAACATTCGCCGAGTTATTGCTGCTATACGTCGATTGCTCAATAAAGTTGTCGAAAATTGGACTTCACGATTCGTTTCAGCTACTCCTTGCACACATACATATGCCCAAAATTATATAAGCGCAAACCTATCTATTAAATAAGCTAATATCACAGACGTTAGTATTAGTCTAAAAAAAAAAACTGCCTTTATTTTAAAAATAAGGCAAAGATAATAATTAGGTTCAGAAAAACTCTTCAAGCCCAAGTCTTACTTCATGTCAAATGTTTTGGATTCACTCACGAAAAGGTTGATGGTGCTGATTTACCTTCTGTTAATTATGAAAAGCATCATGTCCGCCAAAAATTTCGTCAAGATTTAGATAAATTACTCTATGAGGCCAACCTATGAGCACAAATATGAGCCACATGTTGAGATTATGACGATTTTTTAAGGAATCTCATCTAAGGATTGATGGCAATTATGATATTGAAGCCAGATGTCTAAGTCTATTTAACTAAAGCTTAGCTATTTTAAGCTTTGTTGACTGTCATTAGTTCCATATGGAAGAAGAACTTTGGAAAGTAATCAACATTACTGGGAAGTCCATTTAATTACACGCACTCATGGAATCATAGCAAAGTATTTTGCATGGCACACCGGAGCATTGCATGTTTAGCTTCGCTTATTTTAAAGCTAATATCACAGACGTTATTTTACGGTTAATATTTTTCATTAACTCCGCGATATTCGTCGAAGTATTAATAAACTTTACTTTAAGTCTAGTCAAATCTGTTACTTGCATAGGCAAGCTGTATTCAGGATGTTCTCGAAGCTGTCTCGAAATGTATCACCAGTAACAGTTACCGTTGCGAATTTTAGCTTGAAACTTTGTTTGTTGTTCTATGCGGATGTTCATGTTGCTAATTCATTGTGAAACCTGCAGCTCTGTATTCCTTTACGGTTCAATGTTCTTTTTCCTCATGTGTGCATTTCCAATATAACACCTTAATGACAATTAGGGAAACAATAATGGAAACAAAAAGAGTTACTGTGATCTACAATCAACACAAATTCAGTCGAATCTCTCAAATCCTATCTAGGACAACCACCCCTGGAGAGTAGTGAACGAACATCTTCGACACAAACCATATGCACCCCGTCCAGGTTGGGTGAAAAACACTATAAAAGCATACACTTTTGAACATGCACGCACACTATGAAAAAACAATCCTAACTCGCTGGTAAGGCAGTTTATATTTTCATGTTCTGTTTATCATCTTTCGCTAGTGGATTAGTGTCAAATTTGTCCAGATAGCGATCCCCAGTGGTCTACCTACTATGCGTATAGCTTAAGGTTATGCGAAAAGCGCATATCTGCCGTGCTTCGAATAGTGGGACAAGAGGTAGGACAAGTGTGTTATATCTGAATGTGATGACCTAGAAGAGCACAAAATAAGGGTGGTCCAACCATATTGCACGATGTTAATTGTGAGTCACACCTTAACGTCAAGTTTTTTTGCCTAACTTAATTTGACATTTCTTTTTTTCAGTGTTTGATAAATTCAACCATGGAGAGGTACAAAATTAAGCAGCGCGTTAAGATTGTTGAAGCCTTTTACGAAGAATGCATTTCGTGCATTTCGTGATTTTTTTGGTCAGCATAATCGACCAAATGTGTCCACAATCGGTAGAATTTTGGGCAAATTTAAGCAAACCGGGCCTGAAGAAAATGTGAAAACACATGTGCATGCTCGTCCAGTTCGTTCTGTGGAAAAAATTGCTGTTGCTCGCGATAGTGTGGCAGAAGAGCCGTCAACCTCGACTCGTCGTCGTGCCCAACAATTGAACATCTCACGAACATCACTGATGCGAATTTTGAATAAAGATTTGAATTTACACGCTTACAAGGTTCAAGTGACTCAAGAGCTGAAGTCTACTGACCATTTCAAGCGTCGTCAATACGCCGAATGGTTGGTTGAACAGACAGAAGTGAATGGTGACTTTACAAGGAAAATCATCCTCAGCGACGAGGCACACTTTCACCTCAGTGGATTCGTTAACAAGCAGAATTGCCGCATTTGGGCAAATGAGAATCCACGAGTGATTGTTGAAAAGCCGATGCATCCACAAAGAGTGACTGTTTGGTGCGGTTGGGCTGGCGGCGTCATCGGACCGTACTTCTTCGAAAATGATGTCGGCCAAGCAGTTACCGTGAATGGTGTTCGCTATCGCGAGATGATAACTGACTTCTTGTGGCCAGAAATTGAGGATATGGACCTGGACGATATGTGCTTCGAACAGGATGGTGCCACTTGCCATACAGCCAACGAAGCAATGGCTCTTTTGCGCGAGAAATTCACATCGTGGCGATGTTAATTGGCCGCCACGATCATGTGATTTGACACCGTTGGACTTCTTTCTTTGGGGATATTTAAAAGAAAAAGTGTACGTCAATAAGCCAAGAACCATTCAAGAGCTAAAGGATGAGATAATTCGGCACATTAACGACATTGAACCTCAATTATGTCTCAGAGTCATTGAATATATGGACCATCGGATAGAGGTATGCCACCGACGCCGTGGGGAGCATTTGGCCAATATTTTGTTTCACACATAATTGTCATAGATCCTTCTATCATAATAAAAAATATTAAGATAATTCTCTGAAAACTTTTTGTTTTATTTACAATAATCCTCGTGCGTTTTCGTTGGACATAAGTAAAAAGCAATAATTCGAGTAAGTATAAGGTCCCCAATCCAAGTGTAATGTCCCTTTCCAATAGATCTTATTCAATTTGTTCCAATTCTTGTGGAATCCCGAGTTCCTAAAAGAAAGTTTTAAATAATTCATTCCTTGGATAACTGCCATCATTACAGTCATTTGTAGGCATTTATTCGAATCATTTTGCTCATTCCATTTCATCCGTATCTCATGTACCTTCCAGGCAAAGATCGGGCGAATGTGTATCTGCCAACCTGACAATACCTCATAATTCTTTTTGGCATACGCTTGGGATTCCTACTTTCCCCTTCGCGAGCAATAACTCCCAGCAATCGTTTTTTCAAGCTCTCTCTACCTTAATTTCTATTCTCAAAAAGGTACGGATGGCATAAAAAAATCATATTTTCCTTGTTCGTCGGAACCATTAGCATAAAATTTACGAATATATTATACATATCACCCAAGGCTTAATCCTGTTCCCATTCCTGGCAGTTCTCTCACTGCCATCAATTTCGACTTCGAGTCCCTAATAATAATATAATTTTAATAAACATATTTATTGGATTTCATTGATTTAAATACCTGCTTCTGCTCATTTGCTTATCCCCTCGAGGGTTCTTCAGCTCGTTGTGAATCGGAGCAATTCGACAGATACTCACAGATAGAAATCCGAATCGAAATGCGGCACGAGTGTTTATCGTTCCAGGTTCCTGCTCCCAGTCATGGGACTCTGTCCAACTAAAATTGAATTTCAGCTGGCAGAGGGAGGGGTTGATGGTAACTCACTTATGAATGACTAAGTGCAAGTTTATGGAGGGCGTAGTAAAATACAGCCATTTATCGAGAGATTGAATATTGAGTGAGAAAGGAAAGGCTCCATTTTCGGAGGTGTGACTTGATGGGGTATTTTTGTCACGTAGGGGCATGTGGATTGGAGCAGGATGAGGTAAAATATGTATGGATGCTCATGTAGGTCAGAAAAATCAATTTTCAAAACAGTTCTTGTGCTTTCCGGTCGTTTTTATGGTATGAGCTGTTGTGGGAGCTGAAACGTGCCTTACATATGATACAAGTTTTGGGAAAACATATTCGTGATTTGTGTGGGCTTAAAGCTAAGCAAACTGCCGGCTGATTGCAAACGATTTTAGTTAACAGAATTGCGACTATAAACCATGTGTCGATTTGTAGAGTCAGAAAAAAAAATTCTAAAAATATGACTTTTAAAACCTTTGACTATTTGAATATATTTTGGAAGTTTCCTTTACCGATATGCTTGACTTAATCACCTCACTATAAATAAGTTTTTAGTACATATATACTCGTAGGATGATCCAATTCATGGTCCGAATTTAACACCCAAATTTCAATCACATACTCTGAACCGAACTGTCATCCAATGTTATATTTGTATAGGCTAAAGTTAGCTATTTCACAATATAGTTCAATATTAGAGCGTACTTGATCTTACTTTATCCAAGGCTGTGAAAAAAATCAAATAGAAAATATGCGTTGCCTGGTGACATTTTCACATTCTCGATCAATCGATAATACTGGCCTAGAAGTGATTGGGGTTTATAAAGAAATATTTCCTACATTCCAAGTTGGATCGAAATAAAGGGCGGCCTCCCGAACATTTGTTATATTTGCTTGCTCCATAGACTTAGCCCTGAAAATAAGCTCCTTAGAAGTGTTTCTTAGAATACTGTTTTTTTTTTTTAATTTTTTTTTTGTTATTTTGAGCATTATTTGGTCAAATGGGTTTATGTTTATTTTTGAACGAATTTTCCATCATATGCTATATCATCCAATTTTGTTTTTGAATTACCTTTTCACTAAATAAAGAGAAAAAAAATTCCGAGTGATAGAAATCTTTACTTGGACCTTTATAATTTTTTTTATTAAGTGGAAAAGATGATATCCGTCAAATTGCTGCGGCCAATATTGGTACACATTTGTTCAAGTTTTATCCTATTTTCCATGATTTTCCGCAAGTTTTTCGGTGACAACTGTTCACATTCTTGAGGGCTACGATTGTCTGAGGTATAAGCCCGCGACCCCAAAGAAAGAAGTTTGAGATGGTTAAATCGGGCGATCTTGCTGGCCATGCCAAATCGCCAAAACGGGAGATTACGCGACCAGGAATCGCTTCCTTCACAATATCCATTGTGGCGCGTGCTGTCTTTGCGGTTTTACCGTCTTGTAGAAAACATATGTTCACCAAGCCCCGCTTATCCAATTCTGGCAGTAAACCGTCGATAGCGTCCTTAAAAAAATACGCCCCAATCACTCCTCCCGCTCCGAACGCCGCACAATACCGTGGCTTAGAGTGGATGAAATGGTTCTTCCTCCATCACACCCGGATTATCAACGCCGCTTAAGGGGAAATGCGCCTCGTCGCTCATGATGATTTTCAACACAGAACTAGTCAAATATGATTGACGTATGACGCCATTTGCAAAAATTATAACATCTTCCGATTGGGTGATTAACTTTGCGCCTACTTGTATTTCTGGCACTTATAGTGTTTCGATTTTGAAAACTGCACCTCCTTGAGGCGATCCACAGTTTGATCAAATTGTTATTCACTTACTTACCAGGCTTGTGTCTATGAAATCGAAAGATTTTCCATCCTTGGTATGTGTGTTAATCAAACTGTTAGTTGGAATGACCACATATTCGAGGTCGCCAAGTTCGCTGCAAAATGTCTAGGTTTATTCAAACGATGCATACAATATTTCACCCCCTCTGATCTGGCTTCAATTTACAAGGCCTTCATCCATTTAAAATTTGAGTACAAGGCTCATATCTGGTCTGGTGCTCCCAAGATCTCTCTGCACCTGCTAGATACAATACAAAATCGAGCGATTAAACTCATAGCAGACAACAATATCGCAAAGTCGATCGATTCACTTGATCGGCTGCTCTCTCTCTCTCTCTGTTTTATATTCCTCCCATTCAAGCATTTAACCGCAATACATGTCTCGCTCGGAATGCTTCAGTTCACCCTCAAGCTGGTTTTCGGACGCACAGTCAAATTTAGAGATTCGTTTTTTGGCCTAAGCACAAGAATGTGGAATGTTCTTCCCAGCTCAACTTTTCCCGTTCATTACAATCCACAAGCATTTAAAACCAATGCGCACCCTCCCTTCCCTCTCTCCATCTATACCTTCGGCCCGTGCTGTGTCTTGTTGACTTCTTGACATTTAAGGAGCCGTAGTCAAGTGGAGTGCCGGAGCCTAAACGAGAGCCTGCTTCCACTCATATCGGTTGCTTCCAATTAGAGAGTCCAAGTTTCCTGATGTCTGCGATTACTTCGTCTTTAAATCGGAGGTTCGGTCTGTCTTGCTTTCTCGAGGTAGGTGGCTGAGATTAAAAGACCCTCTTTGCTCGAGCGCGATCCCCCATGCGCTCGATGTTTACTTTCCGGACAACGTTCACATCATTATACAGCACGTAGAGTTCGCGATTGTGTTTTCTCCTCCATTCGACTTCCTCGCGGACAGGACAATACTCGTATATCCGACGGAGAGCTTTTTTTCAAGAGAGCCCAGAAGCATCTTTCTTGCTTATCGTCCAATCACCCCATTGGGGTGGTCATGGTGCAATGGTAGTAATCACCGACTGTTGAGCCGAAGGTCTGTAGTTCAAGCCTGTCCATAGTCAAGAACAATTCCTGTACGGAAAAACTCTGCAACAATATCAGTTGTGAATGAGAGATGATCAGAAAGTGCTGACGAAGACATAACACTCGCAACATAAGATCACTTCAAAAATGCATACTCTGTGTGCGCATTTTCAATATAACACCTTAATGACATTGAGAACAAAAGAGTTACTGTGAACTACAACCAACGCAAATTCAGTCGAGTCTCTCAAATCCTATCTAACAACCACCCCCATAGAGTAGTGAACGAACATCTTCGACACAAACCATCTGCACCACGTCCAGGTTGTGTGACAAATACCATAGGAGCGTACGCTCTTGAACCTGCACTTGTAAAAAAAAAACAAAAAAAAATCGCCTCTGTAAGGTAGGACTGGCAAGATCAGTGTTCTGTAGAGAGTAGTTTTGGACTTCCTTGTTAGGAGTTTTGACTGACCAAATTAGCACCAGTTGACCAGGGTGATTATTCGTCGGGTATCTACTAAGTTGTCATTTGAGGAGTTAACATTTGCCCCGAAGTAGGCAAACTCCTTAATTATCTCAATAATATATCTGTCGATGGTAATGTTCTGCTCAAGGTCGTGTTCGATGGAGCTGTACTTAGTCGACAGCATCTTCATTTACTTTTAAACCAACAAGGCTTGCCTTTTCTTCAATAAATGTGAATGCCTCTACTACGGCACGCTGGAAGCTTGCAATGGTGTCAATGTCCTCCGCGTATCCCAGCTGTAGGACGCTCTTGAAGAAGATAATGCCTTCCGTGTTGACACCTGCCTGCCTCACTATCTCTCTAACGACTAAATTCAAGAAATCACACGTTAGTGCGTCTACTTAGCGAAATTTGGTATATGTTTGAAAATGTTCGCAGAAGTGGGATTTAAATTGCCCAGTGCATCGTGACATATCCAAATCAATTTTTTCCGGGATTCCGAAATCGGCCATTGTCTTCTAGAGTTCTTGACGATGAATTTTGTCGTATGTGGGCATCGACTTGGAACTCGTTGGTTTTTCTCCAGGATCTGGTATATAGTGAAAATCTGGTCTATAGTCGGCCGAAATCAACACTGGCACGTGCCTATTAGTGTTGCGCAAAACGGCTTAAGACGTTCACGTAGTACACTGGATTAGATCTTGTAGGCGACATCGAGCAGGGTTATGCCTCGGTAGTTGACATAAGACATAGGATCGCCTTTTTTGAATATGAGGCAGATAGAGCTGGTGTGCCAGTCATCGGACATGATGAAAGAGCTCAGCCTGAAGACCATCTGTGCCAGCAGCTTTGTTGGTTTTCAGCTTATGTATAGCTGAGCTGACTTCTTCCAAACCGGGTGGGGATATTAGTTCTTTGACTGGTGCTGAGTTTTCTTCTAATCCTATCACACTCTCTTGGTCATGCCCACTAAGCAGTTGTTGGAAGTGCGGCGTAAACACATTCACTATTTCCTGCGAATCGATGACAAGATTGCTTTCACAATTTCGAAGAGCCCGAGGACCCGTTTAAAAGCTGAATGCAAGGGCTTTGGCTTTTTTGTTTGGCTTTTATTACTTTAAGCTTCTGTCTATCTCTGGCCTCTGCGCTATCTTTGAGCTGGAAAGCTGCGAAGACTCATTTTTTTCCGTAGTATCTACATTTTCTCCCTTCTCTTGGCTCTGTATTCTTCCTGCGATGCTCTTGTTTTTCGTTGCAGCAGGTATGCTTCATGCATTTCTCGCTTCCTTTTCGCACATTCGCCTATGTTGTCCTATGGCTTTGTGGTCTGGGGTGGTTAGTAGCCTAGAGTGGTTTCAGCTACTGGCAATGCGGCAGCGCATCCACATGTTGTCGACGCTTGGGCTTGGGGCATATGGGAGAGTCTTTCGCCCAGCTGCTCTCTATAGTCCCTGGCTATTTCCGGGGCGAGCAATATCTAACCTCCGTTTTGTTTACAGTTGCAGCTTTCTGACATTGTACAGTCGAGCTGTGAGTCGTGCTGCTACCAGGTGATGGTCAGAATCGACGTTCGCACCCCTGAATGTTCGTACATCCAGGATATTTAACGCATGCCTTGCGTCAATCAGCACGTGGTCGATTTGGTTGGCAGTCTGGAGAAAGCTGGATTGCTGAGTGAATCTTTTTCTGAGGAAATCTTGTGGTACTTATCACCGTATTACTAATTATCGCAAAGTCTGCTGATCGGAAGCCGTTATCTGTTGTCGTATCGTGGAAGCTGTGCTTTCCAATCCCGCCGCCAAAGATGTTTCCTTGCCGATTTGGGCTTTGAAGTTTCTAAGTACGATTTTGATGTCGTATTCCGAACTGATGTTCCTTAGGTTCCGTCCAAGAGGTCATAGAAACCCTCTTTGATGGACTTCTTAGCCTCATCGGATGTCGCAACGTTTTTTCTTTATTATTCCATTTTCTACCAGCGTATTTCCTGGATGACATGTCCGCCTCATGCTATCATTGACTTCGAAGAGATGTCACTTGTCTTTTTTGAATTTATTCATAGTCATAATAGTGTCTGAACGTTCCCTCTTTTTTTTACGCCTTGTAAAAGCCTGATGTTTCCAATTTACGGTGAATCTTATGTACGAACGATCGGACATAATTCAGAAAATTGGATATTTAAATGAGTGTGGTTCATACCTATAGCGACGTTAACAGCGATTCTGGTTCGGCACGAAGAGTTTTGACGAACCTGAACCAGAGATTAAATGCAAAACTTCCCGCAAACGTTTATTAAAATATATGTCGCCGGTAAAAAATCACAAATTTGGTGTTGAGGTCGAGCCTAACATGTAACGTGTCTGATCTGATATTTCTGACTAGCATGTACCGCTAGCGCCATCTATTGGAGAACAACGAATTCCCATTTGTATAGCTGATATGTGCTATAGAATCCCATCAATCAATAATGTGCAGTATCATCAGTAATAAGATTTTGTGTTTATTCATCACAAATCCATCATTAGCTAAGTGCATGGCCTCAATCAAATCTACGCTGTTTCCAATAACACTAGATTAACAATGACTTAACACTAATTGCCAGATACAAATGTAATATTCAACAACACACGGGGCAAAGTAAACATATTTGGACAGTGTTTGAGTCTTCAAGTGATTGATTACAATGGGCCATGTGTCTGTAGGATTAATTGACCGAGTCAACTATTAATATGGAACCAGATAATCATCGTTATAATGATTGTGTCTGGACTTAATTGGTGAGGCGCTAACACTAACGGATGGATCATTTTCGACCCTATTGACTGTCAATTAACAAAGATTTATGGGATACCCTCAGTGTTGTAATTATAACAGGAACGAGACAGGAGCGAAATCTATTGTTCAATATATTGTAATAGAGGAGATGGGATATTGGAAAATTAATCATTCGGCAATTTCCCGAAAGTATAGCAGGAGATTGGTATTTGATTTTTGCGAAATTGTCTTGGGCTTGGTATTCAATTTGAATAGTCAAGTTGAAGGAAAATATTTGTTTTTCTGGTACTTGGTGTGTAACATATGGATTGTAGGAGAAGAATTAAGCTCTCATTTCGTTCAATGCATAATCATACAGTAATGGAAATGAAATGGTAGCAAAATAGACTACAAAGCATCTGGTCGGAATCATTACGCTAATGGTGTTAAGCTTCTCTAATCATCGTCATTAGTACAAATCATTCTCATAGTAATGAAGATGATCCAACCTCTTCACTGGCAATTGTTAACCACTAGCACTGGCGTCCTTATTACCCTTGAGCCTACAGAAAGGGAAGTTTGTATGATATTGTATTGTATAATATTTGTTTTCTATTCAATTTCACAGCTAAAATCGCTCTTCATCTACATCTCGAAGTTGTACAAGTCACAACTTTCACTCTGCTAAAAAGCTCTCATTTTATGGTAACAACTGTGATCTAGATTCTCTGTTAATAATGCAGAGATGGCGTTGACGTCGTTGGGTAAAGCAGGGATGGAAGGCTCGGGAACATTTTAAGAGTTGGATAGACTGTGATAAACCATTGATGGGCTAACAGCGTGTCTTTGAATACGAGCTTCGACGTTTTATTCATGTATTATGGCCTTTAACTGCTCGAATCAAGTGTATAATCTGCAACAATACGTGAAATTTAATGTGCTTAACATAACAAAGAGCAGGGACGTGAGTCCTAGAACGAATATGAAAAGCTAAGAGTACTGTCATCAGCGAAGTAGTGTATTGGGTTTGAAGTAGCGGTTAAGAGATCATTTATAAAAATGGAGAAGAATGTGAAGAATGTCGGTGACAGAATAGAGCCCTGGGGGACACCAGAGTTTATTTGGTGAATATCAGATTTGGAACTGTCCAAAGCAAGTAAATTGAACGGCCCGAAAGGTAATTTCTAATCCATAGAAGAAGAGACTCATCGTTCCCATAAGCAAGCATTTTCGACAAAAGAGCCTGATGTCAAAACCCAGTCCAATGCTTTCGAAGTTTCCAATGCAACTATTTTTCTTTCTACTGTTTGGTGAGGCATGCGACTCCACTTTTCGGTGAGATAGCCCATCAAACCACCAGTGTTGCTGCGGAAACCGTACTGCCGGTCATTAAAATGTTTCCGCGGTTCATGATATTTCGTAAGCTGACGTTTCCATGAGCTTAGAAAGAAGGGACGTTAGTGCTTTGAGTCGGTAGGAGGTGGGAGACGAAGATTCGCCCATTTTAGGGACGGGCTGGACAAATGCTGATTTCCATCAACTAAGACAGAGATCAGAGAGTAGGAAAGATGAAAAAGTTTACGCAGTGGTTTTGCCAGCGTGGAAGAACACCTCTTCAGAAGTGTTGGAGGAATACCATCAGAGCCAGCGGATTTGTGCACATTGAGATCCTTAAGTACTCTTGCAACTATAAGAGTGCGAAAGTGGATTGGTCCCATGGAAGATTCCACGCTCTCAAGTACAGGCGGAGACAAAATGCAATCTGGGAGTGTTGAACTGGCAAAATGTGTGACTAGCAGATTGGCTGTGTCTAAAGAGCTGACAGCTGGGAAATCAGCGTAGGAATTGAGAACGAGGCAGAATTCTTTATGATTCTCACAAATGACCAAAAGTTGTTTCTGCCTTTGGAACAATTAGCACTTTTTGCCTCAACTTTTGATTATAGGAGAATTCGACACGTCGAATCAATGCATTACAGTCATTTCTATCTCGTTTAATCTTATTCCGGTTTTCCTCAGAGGGGTTAGCTTTGTAAGTTCGGAATTCAGTTCTCTCAATCTGATAGCCTCTTTACAGCTTAAGTCTTAACACGCATTTGCTTTAGGTTTGATGCTCTTCACTCTAAGTGGAATGAAGGATATCATACCCAGCAGAAGTATGTTCGTGATCGGTTCAACAGCGGCATCCACATTACTATCGAGGAAGCATAGTGACCCGTTCAAATTCCTAAAGAAGTTATTGAGTCTGCTACAATTGACTTTCTCGAAGAGCCATACTTTTCTTTTAGGAATTCGTTCTTGTGGTTTGAATACGAGAAAATAGCTAAAACGACACACTGGTCTTACAAGCCTAGGGGTGACAATATGTCGATAGAATACTTACCAGGATGAGAGGTGAGGAATAAGTTCAATGTGTTGGCGGAATGATTTGCAATGTCAGGTAATTGTGTTGGCTCATTTACTAGCTGGGTTAGTTTGTTTATTGCAATAAAGATCTCTAAATACCATTCTACCCGAATGTTGAAGCCAATTAGATTTGTGTATATTGAAATCGCCCGCAATGGCGATTTCAGTGTGAGGAAACAGGAATATAATTCTTGTAATGGTGTCGGACAGAGCATCGAACTTAGTAAAAGTCGAGTTACTGTCCAGATTTGGACTTCTGTAAATGAAACAATAGTGAATTAAATGCTTATGGACATGGATTTTAACCACATGAAATTGAATTCCGGATTGGAACAGTGGCCATATTGTGGTTGAAGTTGATAAGCTACATCACTGCGGACATAGACGGCAAGACCGCGGTCTAGAAAGAATAATGGCACCAATTTTTATTCAGCCAGGCTCAAATCCGAAAAGTCGGTATTATCGCCTACTTGTATTCCACTTAGTTCCAAAATAGCTGGTTTGTAACGAGAAAGGTGGATGTATACAGCAAAGAGATTCGTTCTTAGCCCACGAACATTGCTCAAATCAGCTCTAAAATGTCTCATACAAACAAAACACAAACATCAAAATATCCAACTCTGACGCTAATGGTAGGCGGAGTTGTCATTGTATATCAATAGAATAATTTACATTTAAAATGTAAAACATTTTTCGGAAGAGTGACAAAATTGTTAATTGTCGGGTGTTAACATCGAAAAAAAATATAAGCCTATGAGCTGAGGATAGCAGAACTATCCACTGGACAATCCGTTTTGCGTTGCTCTCTACCACGTATTGTACTGTCTGGAGACTGCAGCAAACGCTGAAGAGGCAGCCAGGCAAATCAAACTAAATAAACCCAAAAGGTGAGGATAGACCAAGAAGTGCACGTAAAAATCTGAAGAAAAAAAAAATTAGAAAAAAAAAATTAACAAAAAAATAAGCAAATCTGGATAAATCAAATAAATCAAATCAGGAATTCCAAAAACAATGGGAAACTCGTCGGTCTACAAGTATAGTATGACGTAAGTATAGCACTTTTCTTGATAGTGGAATTATACCGACTGATCTTCGCGAAGTGCCAAACCTGAGCGGGTATTCGTTGGCAAAAGCTCGGCTTTTATACACTTTGGCACTGTTGATTTTGAGGTCGTATGCCGTTATTGACTTATATTTAAAGGCTTGTCATATAACACTTTCCTTTTTTTATAATTGGGATTTAAATCTTGTAAGTTACATAAATAAAATTTAAAAGTTAAATGAAGTAAATAACTAACATGTTACAAGTCAAGGAAATAATCATAGCCTTTCACCTCACGTTTTCGTTTGTCTAACTGCATCTGTATTTCGCAAAAAAACACAATTTTCTTTTAGTGCATGAATTTTTGGGAGAGTATTGATTTTGATTTAACCCTCATTTCATCCTCAAAAAAAATTACGTTGTCTACCCTTGTGTGTAGATTTATACACATATGGGATTTCAGTGTATTTTCCATGATTTTACTTTTTTTTTTTCAATTAAAATAAACCAAAAAAATTGCATTTATAATTTTATTTTAAGGAAATAAGAGAAAATATGTTCAAATAAGTTTTTTTTGAATACATTTTACACAAACGTTTCGATTATGTTGATATTTACAAGCCGCTTTTGTGCAAAAACAACAAATTGTCTCATACATATTATTTTTGGTGGCGGACTTTTCTTCATAACAAACATGACATCTTGCTCTGCCTTTTATTTGTGCTGGAACGCTTCTTGACCGCTTTGGTAGATTTGATGAAGATGATGCAGATATGTCTTCCAAAGGTTGTGCTGGTGAACTTTCCCCTGAAACAGTTGCAAGCAAAGATGCCGATGACCCCGATCTTGTTTTACCACTTCTAGCTGCCATATATGGTTTCGCAAGTGAAAATCCAAATTCACGTAGAAAATTCTTCGTATTGTTGTTTTTTGTGTTGCTTGCCAATTCGGATTCACTTCTTTGAAAATAATTAATGAATTTAAAGCAGAAATGTCGATCATATTTGCAAATACAGCCATTGGCCATCTATTGGTTTTTCTTTTACAGCTGTAGCAAGATAGCATTTTGTCAACTGTATCTACACCGCCTATATCGAATAAAAACAAAAATTATTAGAGAACTTGAAATTTAAAGATGCAGTGTATAAAAACAAACCTTTTGTTTTATTGTAATATTCTATAATCGATGGTAATTTTTATTCATCAGATCCAATTTCAATAGAGTTATGCATTGTACTTTGCAATACAGTGCATTGAATTTTCCTTCCAATATACGAAACAAGTGCTGTGTTGTCGGTAAATGCAAATGTAGATTGATACAGCGACCTTTTTTTACATTCAAGAAGCTTTGGTGGAATGCTTCTTTTATTTTTTCTCATAGTGCCAACCATTGTAATGCCTTTTGACAACAATTTTTGGCCAAGATTTTTTGTTATGTTGTGACCTTTCAAACCATCAACGAGGTCCAAAACAACACGTTCGCCTTGTCTTTTTTCACACGAGCTGGCACCAATTGCTTTTCCCAAATCTGGTTGAATCTTCCAAACATAAGATGTATGAGAACATACCATCAACCATAATTTTAGTTCATATTTTACTGGTTTCGACGGCATGTATTGACGAAATTTACATCGTCCACGAAAACCGAGTAATTGCTCGTCAACTGTAACACATTCATGTGGATTGTAATAATCTGCCAATAAGTTAGAGCATTTATCAAATACATCACGAATTGGTGCAAATTTATCTGAAGATCGTTGATGTCTTCTAAAGGGTCCGCCAAATAACTTTTTTTTTTTTTGAAAATGCTATAAAAAGAACTACTGAATATTTTCTCAAATTTCTTTTTTTATTTGAAAGTACAATCCTTCCGGTTAATAATTTCATTCAAATGGCTGCCTCGGCTGGCCATGCAGTAGCCTACACGATCGGTCCAATTTTTAAGCACATTATCGATTGTGTGCAGCTGTATTTCACCAATGGCTTCACGAATATTGTCCTTGAAAGCGTCAATTGTCTCTGGCTTGTCGGCGTAACACTTATCTTTGACGGCACCCCACAAATAATAGTCCAACGGTGTCAAATCGCAGCTCCGAGGTGGCCAAACGACATCACCTCTGCGGCTGATAATGCGATCTTCAAAAACAGGGCGCAAAACATCGAGTGTAGCTTCGGCTGTGTGGCACGTAGCGCCTTCCTGTTGAAACCAAATGTTGCCAATATCCTCCTCTTCAATTTTTGTGAACAAAAATTCGTTCAACATGGCCCGATAACGATCGCCATTGACTGTAACGGCCACTCCTTGCTCATTTTCGAAGAAAAATGGCCCAATTATGCCTCTGGACCAAAATCCGCACCAAACAGTGGCTCGTTTTGGGTGCACCGGCTTTTCAATGTATGCGTGCGGGTTTTCTGTGCCCCAAATGCGACAATTTTGCTTGTTTACATACGGAGCTGACGGTGTTTCTCTTCTTCCAAAATCCGTACGCAATTTTCGCACACATTCTGCAACATTACCATGATTTTCAAAGTAATGTCGCAATATTTCCCAGCGTTGTTCAAGCGTAAACACAACCATATTCGTTCAGTGGAAGGATAAAACTAATTATCTGTCAAATCAGACATGAGCTAAGTGTTAGCATTCACGAAATAAGCACTACTTGAAAAAAAAAAACGTTAGATGGCGGACCCTTTACTTATAACATCATCAAAACGAATAACTCGGTTCATATATTCAAATGTTTTCTTTGACATTATTGCTCTGAATACGGGACGACCTCTTTCTCCATCAAATAAATCAATAGTAGTTTCGTTTTTCGATCTAAACATAAGTATGTCAAAAATCATTTGAAATGAAATAGAATACAATAACGACTAACCTATAAATACCAGCTAAAATCAAAACACCAATATATGCTTGCAACGTATTCGAGTCGATTGGTTTGTGGTCCTTACCGTATTTAACTTGTGAATACGCATTAGAATGTTTCAAAATAATACCTTCAATATGTGGTGGGAAGAAAAGTAAAAACGCATCTTTGATATCACCAACACGAATTTTAGCATATCTTGTTCTTCCAGGATGAAGAGATATCACATTTTCATTCTGCAATCTGCCACCTTGATGTTGAAATGGTTGTGGTTGCCACACAATACCGTCTTTCCATATTTTCACCTTCAACAATTGATTCGTTTGTTTCATTTGATTCACTCGCTTCCTCTTCAATGTCAGAATCACTATCGTCCGAATATAAGTCATCGTCATCACCAACATTTTCTTCTGGTACAAATTCGTCATCACTATCTTCAGAAATATCACTATCATCACCATCACTTTCATTCAAAAATGCTTCCGTTTCTTCAATTGTCAGATATCTTGGTCTCGACATAGTTTTTATTTTTATTATTATTATTATTAAATTCACAATATATATCCACGAAGTTTACTGGCGAAAAGACTAAATGCAAATGAATTTTTATATGAAATGCACTACTTATTCATATGTGTAGAAATCTACACAAGAGGGCAGACAACGTAATTATAGCAATATCAACCATCATAAACATTTTTATTAAGAGGACATACGATTTTTTTTCGTAAAATAAGGGTTGTAATAAAGTCCGAGAATTCCGGAAGCTAACAATTAGTGGTTCTCGAAAAAAATAAGAAAACAGGTAGTTTTTCTGTAATTTTCTACACAAGGATGGGATGGGAAGGTTAATTTTAATATCTCGCCAGAAAATTGAATGTCTAACGGTGTTAGATCACAGTAATTAATTTAAATTTCTGTTTCCAGAAATTCCACAACCCAAAAAATTATGAAACAAGTAATCAAACAAAAATCTCTTTTTTAGAAAAAAGATATAAAAAATGAGAAAGAAGTGACATTTTGAAAATCCCGAAAGATGTGTGCTTGAAGACCATCCGAAACACGTTATACAGAAATCAATTCTAGGGCCAGTGTAACTCAAAAAAGCAAACCGTAGACCCCATAAACAAAACCTTAAAAATGTAATTCACAAAATAATACAAAAAATTGTTACAAGTTTTGTTGTGACTTTATAACTCCCGAACGGTCAAACCGAATTTGATGAAATTTTCAGGGTTTATTTGTATGGTCGTTGTATGTAAAGTTTGAACGAAATTGGTCGACGCATTCGTGAGTTATGACTTTTTATATCAACATCGTGGAAATCAACAGTTGTTCGGCGGCGCATTAATATTGCTATCTGATGATTTTCAGCAAACTTTGCCCGTCATTCCCGGATCAAACCCAGCTGATGAGATTAATGCATGTTTGAAAAGTTCGTTTCTTTGGGGAAACGTGCAGAAACTATCGCTTGACATAAGTATGTGTATGCGTCTTGAAAATAATCCATCAGAACGTGAGTTTTCAACACAATTGCTGCAGATGGCAAAATTGCAAGTGTTTTAAATGGCCTTATCACGTTATAATATCAAAAGAAGAACTAATTGATCGCGGTTTCCAAACATTGTTCAAAACTATAAAAATCATGCTTGGTTAAGAGAACGCGGAATTTTAGCACCAAAAAATGCAAATGTTAATGACATCAATTTTCAGATTCAACAGAAATTGACAGTTGACTTGGTATCATACAAACTACGAATAAAGAAGACACGGTAAATTATCCGATTGAATTTTTGAATTCTTTGGAACCACCCTTTATGCCACCACATCGTTTGAATTTAAAAGTTGGTTCATCGATCATACTTCTTCGAAATCTCAATTCACCAAAACTTTGCAATGGAAGGAGATTTTTCGTCAAAAATTAATGCCCAATTTAATCGAAGCAAAAGTTGTCACCGGGAAAGCAAAGGAGAAGTTCTACTGATACCGCGGATTCCATTAATATCAACAGACATGCCATTTCAATTCAAACGCCTTCAATTTCCCGTGCGTTTATCCTTTGCTACGACCGTTAATAAAGTTCAAGGACAAACGTTTCAAATATGTGGAGTGT
This sequence comes from Merodon equestris, assembly GCA_958301585.1. Taxonomy (NCBI): domain Eukaryota; kingdom Metazoa; phylum Arthropoda; class Insecta; order Diptera; family Syrphidae; genus Merodon; species Merodon equestris. The sequence goes on along the minus strand of OY284413.1, from coordinate 214,799,972 downwards.
ATTTGGAGGAACCGTGCTTTTCCCACGGACAATTATACATAGCATATTCCATAATGGGAGCAACCAAAAATTTATTTATTCATGTCCCACACAATCAAACGAAAAATGTTGTATACACTATTGTATTGAATTCATTAATTTTTTTTTTTCATTTTTTCAAAATGAAAAAATAAAAGAGACCAATAAATTTGATTCAATGTTAATATTCATGCGTAGCGAAGCACGCCGGAATCCGCTAGAAGGGTATATGATTTTGATTTTTAACTATTATTGAATTTATTTTATTTTTAGTACTCTTTGAAAAAAAAACTGATTTGATTCTGAGGCAGTGCGAAGTTCGCCAGGTCAGCTAGTACTTCATAAAAACAAATGACTTCGGGAAAACAGTAATTATTAAATTGAAGGGTAGCGAAAGTAAGTTTAATCTGCATGGATTGGATGGTAAGCCGTACGTGTGGCGTACACCGAGCAGTGAAATATAAACTAAAAATAAGCATGCAACTATTACGCAAGATGGAGGCTCTGTTATGCTTTGGGCCGCATATCAAGCCCTGGAGTAGAAAATGTATGGTTTATATGGTAGTAAAATGGATAGGTTTGGCTACCTCGTGAAGAGAAAATATCAATATCAAATATCAGGGAAACTGAGGAATGTCTGATCACGAAATTAGATAAGAAAATTAAAGTCGTTTATTCTACAGCGTGAGCCAAGAGATGGCGTTTATGTTGTTGTAAAATGCTCTCATTTACTGAAAGCAATATAGTTAGTCTTTTGATCGTTATTTAGACTTAATAATGATAATGAGTGAGCTAAACTAAAGGGTACTTCAATCGGCGCGGGAAGAATTTTACTACTAGTGACGGCCATGTTGATTTAGAGACTTCTGTTTTTCATTATTCAGTTATTGATGCCAAATCTCCATATGTACATGATTGAACTGCACGTGTTCCTTAGTGCAAAGGTTGCGCGCGTCGCGCTCATTTTGCGGTAGACGTGATGGCCCTTCACAGTCGACTCTGCAACGTTTGGTGGCCAAATTTGAGAAGACCGTTTCTGTAATCAATCGGCCAGCCAATCAGGATGCCGAAGGAACGCAAGATCGGCGTGAACATCGCCGCAATCTATGAAAGTGTACAACAGAACCCGAGGCAATCGATTCCTCGTCGTGCACAGGCACTTGACCTTTCGCAGTCTACGATTTGTCACATTTTGGGTCGGGACTTGGACCTGCACCCGCACAAGCCAACTAACCCAGGAGCTCAAAGTTCACGACCATAGACAAGTCCGCTTGTTCGCTGCCTGGGCTTGGAGTGTTCGGAAGAAGACCCCAATTTTGACCGAAAAACCATTTTTAGCGAACAAACAAAATTGTCGTATATGGGGGGACACTAACCCACACGAGGTTCATCAGGTGGCAAAGCTTCCTCAAAAATGTGCCTTCTGGTGTGGATTTTGGGACGATAGCGTCATTGGTCCATACATTTTCGTAAACTATAGTGTTAAGGCGGTCAACTTCTTATTGCCTAAATTGAACCATATGGACCAAGAGGACATGTAGTTCCAGCACGACGGCGCTACGTGCCACACAGCAGACGCCACAATTGACATTCTGCATGAACGGTTTTATGGTAGGGTTATTTATCGCAGAAGTGGCGTAAACTAGCATCCAAGGTCATGCGGTTTGACTTCGCTTTATCTTGTAGGCTTTCCTGAAGTCGCAGATCTATGCGAATAAACCACAATCGACTGATATCCTTAAGGTTAACATAACATAGGCCAACGCTCAACGGAACGCGGAAGAGTCATAGAAATTTAGACCACTCCGATCCGTATATTTCATACTTAATGGTATGCAAGTTAACATCCTCATATCTATGAAGATAAGAATTTTAACACAATCGTCAAAACAACGATTTACTGCGCCTTAAGCAAACGCAACCCTCAAGAGTGCGAGTTAATATCCTCATATCTATGAAGATAAGAATTTTAACACAATCTTTAAAACAATTATTTACTGCGCCCTAAGCAAACGCAACCCTCAATAATGCAACTCTCAGCATATGTAATCTAAACATAAGCCAAGAGAACGTAATCTAAATATAAACATTTGATAATCTTTGGTGTGAGCAAAACCACTTATAAAATTTTCCGTGGGAATCAAATAGTTATGAAGATGTTAACTCGGAGATATATAAGGATCGAGAGTGGAATTTAGCGGCAGTGTGTTTTTGTACCCGGTATTGATCGGTCACTAGCTCGCAAAAGAGCATATAATTATTATTATTGTACTTTTATTGAAATAAATTTATTCTTTAACAAAAAAAACTCCACTGAGTATAAAAAGTTATTTAATTTGCATGGGCTTTTCCTTGTTTTATTCTATTTCAATACCTATCCGTGCTTATTGGAAATCGTTTTATATTACTTGCATTGCTTCATATCCGCTAATTTTTGCCCAATAGATTTTTGGTATCGGATCAAGATAGAGTAATTGGCTTCTAGGATAGTAAGCAATAATTTGCTTGAAAGGCTCTTGACAGTTCCCAAAATTCATCCCTCGAACAAGGTGTTTCGGTCTACAGCAATTCTTAAATTGATCAAAACGTTGCCAACACAAGTCGGCAATATTGTGACAACAATCTTTCTAATTTCACTCAAGAGGAAGCCAAGGTAGGAGAAATGCATCCACACCCTACCCTTACAAACCACTTTAACAACTGCCATCCTAGACTCATGCTCTCTAAACGAAGAACAGGTTTTCCAATTCCCCAAGAGCACGACATCAACCCGTATCATGAAAACAATCGAACACTTCAACAGTCGCATATTCGAACGAACAAACCATTATTAAAATAGTCCACTGGCTTACCACAAAACGCCTCGTGCGTGATGCGATTAAGCTGACTTGATTTGCTCCCCGTCTTCATCCTCAAAATCCCTAGTACTGCCCAAAAAGGTACTTGAAACGAAAGTTAACACACAAGTGGAATCAACAGCGCACCACTAAACAAGGAGCGACAACAACAGAAAACTCACCCAATGCGATTGGTCTAGATGCTTGTGTCCCTTTGCCATTCCTTGTTTTCCGTTTCGCAAATGCAAAACGCTGTCGGCCATGCCGATCACGTTACAGTAATAAAAGCCGAGCATAACACTTTCAAGGGATTTTCTTCTTGCTTACCAACGTCCAATTTATTGCTTCTATACCACAAACATGTCGTGCCCTCCCACATCCTGAATTGAAATGTACAGACTCACCTCTCCACCCGGTGCTCAAGCAGTTGTCTAATTTCCAGCGGGACATCAACAACACACACACATCGATTGGAATGGAATAGATGAGTTGGCAGAAGTATGGTTGTACGAACGCATAAATATCCACAGGATGGCTACGATCCAATGACAACGCGCTACGACGGGAGGTAATTTGATATGCGAAGTGCCCGTATGCGAGGAGGTCCTGCGAGAATAGCAACTTCTGACTCAACTCTATACGCTTCGATGCTACTAATGTGTACTGTGGCTTGTTATGAGCTCGGTAAGTGCGGCTGTCCCTCTCGCTGTCTTAAGGCTGGAATCGATATTGAAAGTCAGAAAGCGCTCGGAATGAAGATGTTTCCGGGATGCGTCGTGACCCGGAGATGGTGGTATCAGAAATCTGTAAATTCATTGAAATAAATTCGTCCCTATGTGCGGGCTTCTTGGAGTTCGTTCGCACATAATAATATTCATTCTTTACGGCGTGCTTATCACGCTATCGTTGTTTCGGCTCGGTTGCGGATACATGTGATGGGTTACTGGATCCATGCGTCATGGCACGGGAATTGAACGGCGCTAAGGATGCGGGTAAGTTTAATTTGATTTTCTATTTGAAGGGGGAATTCATAGAATGCCTATGGTGCTCGAGCTGTTTCGGTTAGGGAAAATCATATGGAACGACGAGGAAGGAGTAGGAGAACGATTAAGATAAGAATTTTGCGTTCATGGCTGAGGGAATGATTTATGAAGATAGAATACTTAAAACCGACAAGCCTCATCGGCTTTAACGGCATGGTTATTGATACAGAATCTGCTGTCAAAGATATGTTTCTGTAGGGAGTTAATATTTAATGGCGAAGTGACTACAACCTCATCTGATTGTGCTGAAGATAAAAGAACTTTTATTATGCTATCTTGCTATTTATTCATTACTTCTGTTCTTAGATGGCGTTACAGTTCCGCTGTAGCAGCTGTTGCCAGTGCCGCACGTCTAGTTCGTTGACGTCCAATAAGACCAAGGATTGTACTTTCTTTTTCGATTAGGCAAGGGGCCTCTTCATCAACTCTCGATAATGTCCAGGCCTCTGCGCAGTAGAAGTTTTGTAAACAGTTACCTTTGTTTCACGCAAATATATGTATGTTGAGACCAAATATGTCTCAACATTTGGAAGAGTTATTCTGACCTGATCTTAACGTTGGTGTCATTGCCCCTTGTCACCAGTGAGCTAGATAGACGCAAACCTTGACAACATCAAGTTGACAGCTTTCCAAGGTGATGTTCTGGGCCAAAAAGTCGATCTGACGCATGAGCATATAACATACATATTTGGTTTTGCTGTCATTTACACTCAGACCTATTTCAGCCACTGCTGCTTTGATGCATTCAAACGTTTTGTTGAAGACTCGCTGTGTTTGTCTAACCACGTCAATATCATCTACGTATACCAGCTGTTGTTGAAACTTGAATGCTCCTCTACGAGTATTGGCCAGTAAATCCCGCACGATTTTTTAAAGATGGTGTTGAAGAAGACGCATTGTCGCCCAATATTAATCCTTTTTGACTTTAAAAGAGCAGAAAGAATTCTTCATTCTCACCTCTCACAGCCTGATGAGTTTAGCAGGTATGCGATGAGCTTCTTGCGAGAGGCGAAGGTTTGTGTCGACCTGAAACTCGTGTGTCCACCGTAGGGTGTATATTTGGTCTGTAATGGCCTGAGATCAGACTGACCCTATCTGATTGCTTCTGAATGATTTCATGCGTTCACACAGCTAGAAGATCCCATAAGCGATGCCTGGGAGACTTTTGCTCTTATAATTGGCTCAGTTTTTGGGATTCTACTTCCTATGTAGCGGAAAATACTGCTGAGATTCCATTCATTGGGCATGTTTTACTTGAAACATAGTTTATGGAAAAGTTGGTGCATGGACAACTCATCGCCAACTGCTTTAAGTAGTAACATCGCAACTTCGTCTGAGACGGATGGACGTATTTTTTCCTGGTGAGCAGAAATGATCTTTCCATATTCTCAGCATCGAGTGTGAATATTCTTGTAGGCCTCTGCTCAAGCTTTATAGTCTTGCAATGTTCGTTTACTTTTCGATGAGACTTTCGAAAGTCATTTCTGCAAAAGCTTCTCTATATCTCCTTGTCCTCATGCTTCTCCCGCTCTACCCCTTTTTTTCTCAAAAACTCTACGTACTTATAGCTTTATGCCAATGTCTTTATTGCTGTTCTATTATTTGTGCTTTGGTACAGATTGTTATGAGGTATTTGCTTGCATGCCAAAAGTTTAAGACCTTTTACAAAAACTTTTTTCGAATAAGACCTCTGCATTCTAATGGTCTTTCTTTCTTCTCTCTTTAGCAGTTTCGGCAGCAAATTTCGGCTGCAAACAGTACAGTTTTTTATTCATTCTTTACCCAGTTCTTTCAGTCCTTTCTTCTTTCCCACTTCCTTGAGTATATTCGATCTTTGTGTACATGCTTATAAGGTTCTCTTGCCGTACTTTAGCTGATGCAGGTGCTGCAAATGACTGTTTAAGTACCTTAACAAATAAAATTGCCGCATTAAGGAGTCCAAAGATCTGACAGAAAGAGTGAGACAACCTGCAAGCACCCTACAACCAGTAAGAATTTGGTGTGGCTGGCGACATTATTCGGCCAATAATTCTTCCAAAATTATGCTCATGTGATCGTTTCATTGAGTGGGTGGAATAATCGAATGAAGTTGACTGGTTCTATTTTGCCTGAAATTGGTGCTGTAAGTGGGGACACTTTAACATTTGGGGCTGAGCTTAAGGCAAATTCTAAGTCACAAGAATATTACGTCTACTGAAAACATCACTATCGTGCTGACGAAGGCATAACATTCGCAGTATAAAATTACTTCAAAATTCATATTCTATGTGTGCATTTCCAATATAACACCTTAACGACATGAAAATAAAAGAGTTACTGTGAACTACAACCAACGCGAAAAATTTAGTAGAATCTGCCAAGAAATCCTATCTAGGATAACCACCTTAGGAGAGTAGGGAACGAACATCTTCGACACAACCCATCTGCACCCCGTCCAGTTTGTGTGACAAACGACAAACACCATAAGAGCGTATACTCTTCAACTTGCACGAACCCTATAACAAAAAAAATCGTGCGGAAAACCCAAGGCAATCACTTTTTCGTCGATAACAAGAATTTGAACTTTCTATAACTTCAACTTGGTGAATCCAACTGACCCAGTTACTTAAGATAATCGAAGTCTAGGGCCGAGGAAGTCCGTGACTTTACTTAGATCATTGCCTTGGCGTAGAATACCAGCGTGCTCCATTTCAGAGAATTTCCAATGAGCTGAGTCCTAAAGTCGCAGCGCCGATTTCTTTACTTTTTCCTTGCCAGAAAGATACAAGGGGAGTAAGTGAAGCATCGTTTCGTGGCTACAGTGGGGTTGTTCGCAGTGCCCCGTACATAGCGATACATGCCATCCTTTGAACTCTACTTTGAAGTTTGGCATAGTTAGATCTGCACAGTACCGGCCACCAGGCTCAGCAACCGTACATTAGTATAAGTCTAACAACCGCGGTATACAGCCAGTGTGTGATATGGGGTTTGATATCCCACCTGGTGCCCAAGGCGCAGTTATTGCTTTTTTGATGCGTTCATATCACGCCAAGGTATTTGGCGTTATCTGCGAATGTAAGGTAAGTCTCATTGGGTTGTGGTGGAGTTATTTAAGGAATCTACTGTTTTCTTGCAGTACTCTACCCATTTAGCCAGTTTGCCCAGGCCTATCCGCTGGCCTCCAGGGATAGAAGTACTTCGTTTACAACTGGCACTCATAATTGTGGCGATAGTACTTCTCCTTGTGGTGTGTCACCTTTTATTGCCCTTTTTGTGTGGTAACAGCCTAATTCCGAATGAATTAACCTGATTGGAAGCATTTGTTTGATCCAAAATATTGTATGCTTAATGCATTGGTGATGGCTAGTGGTTTTAGTTTGTTGATAGCTCCTTCAATATCTAGGAAGGCAATCATGGTGAATTCTCTTTTGGAAAGTGGTTTTTCAACAGTTCCAATTATCGTGTGTAGAGCTGTGTCTACTTTCCCCTTTCCTTTAAGCATGTTGCGGTTCCGAAAGCATACTTTATTGTAGGTTTTCCTGAATGTACAAGTCCACCAGTTTCTCTAGCATCTTAAGAAGAAAGGAAAAGAAACAAATAGGTCTGTAGTCTTTAGCAGTTGTGTGGGAGGTTTTTTCTGCCTTCCTCACGAAAGACTTCTACTCTGGCAGTAATGAGGTAACAGGCGTTGTAACCACTTAAAAGAAATATATTAATATGAGTTTTTGCCTAAATGAAGGTTCTAAGAGTACCTTCGCAGGTAGCGTGTAGCAGTATATATTGCTGTGTCCTTAATTCAGCAATGCGATTATTGCTAATCCATGTTCCGACTATGTCATCTTCACTTTCTACAAGGTGGAGAATAAGGTTGACAGAAGCAACCTTACTCTGATGAAGGTTTATCTGGGTTAGAGGTAGCATTGAAGCTATCGTTTACGCCATTTGCCTCTGTTACAGAGGTGATGGCCATTGGCTACCTCTTATCCTGTTCGTATACTTTCAACTTGATAGTTTTAGGGCAATATCGAACTTTACCTTCCTTCGCTTTTAGTTAAGGGAGGAAATTTCTATTCACAGGGTAGCTGTTCTGTTCGAGTTCTTTTCAACCTCCGTTTTAACGACTTACCAGTTGATAGTCGGATGATAGGGATCTTGCCTCTGCAACAGAAGCAAGATTTCATGTGGGTCGCTGGGTTCCACGGGTATACGGGAGCGGGCTCTTTACCTGAGCGGGATCTCGTCTTTGTTCACAAACTCCGGCTTGACACCTTTCCACAAATTGTCCGCCACGGCAACAATGGCCCTGCTTTCATCGTCGCAGGCAATCAGTTTGTAGTACCGATGGAGCCAGCCCATATCGGTGAAACCGGAAAGTTTCTTCTCCGGGATCATGGGTGATGCGGCCCACCTCATTGTTACGATCTATGATCACTACGGCTAGGTGATCTCTCACCACCTCACTCAAAGTGAGCCTCGTAGCGGTGTTCCTATTTCTGTTCAGCTTTAGGTAGGCCACAGAATGGTTGAAAGACTGTATCACATGTATGTGCAACCTTAAATTTTGGAGGCGAATGCTCGGTGGTCTGTTATTGGTGGTCTGATGTCGGTGGTCTGGTGGTCTTATATGAATTATATAATCAACTACATCAGGTTTCACGGGGGAAATTTGGGGTCTTGGGGTTCCATTAATCAGCATACATTATTCTTACTAATTCTCAGAGGTTGGCTGCTGTATGCTTCTAACTCTCCTCCTAATTTATCTCCTGCAGTTTTGAATATGTCAGGAGGAGGTTTGACTGTGCCGCAAGCTTTGTTTGATTTTACAAGCGGAATTTCCTGTGGTCACCCTTGACTGAAATGGTCATTCCACTTCCTCAGAATCGACTGCGACTATTCTATGAGTTATTATTATTATTATTATTATTACTGTCATTTGGTGCTTGGAAGTTCAGAGCCTCGCTGAAAATCTTTCGCCAAGCCCCTCTTTTATGATTGTGTTCCTTCCGTGTTTCATTGTTCTGTTCCATATCTTCTAGGTCCATTCGGGGCCTTCCTACCGGCCTTTCTACCTCGGGTCTTGCACGCATTATGCTTTCCCTGTTGTCCACTGTCCATTCGTTCCATGTGTCATGCCATCTTCGTCTTCGCGGGGCTAGAGATCCTCGAGTTATTTATCGAGTAGTTCTTTCCATTCGCCTGTTTCTTCATCGTGTTTTCCGCAATAGATTATCCTTAAGATCTTGCTTTTAATAATTTCCCTCTTTCTTAATCAGGGACCAAATTACGGATCTGTAAAGTGTCACTGGTATGTTAATAGTCTTACCAATATGGATTTTGACATTGCGAGTCAGAAGAATTGTTTTGAGTAGTTCTTTCATCGAGAAGAAGCATACGTTGCCCATACGCGGCCTTTTATTTATTTCTATCTTTCGATCTTAATGACAACAGTTCCATTGGGGTTTTATGGTGTCAGAGGACACCAAGAAGACGCGGTTATTAAATGTTCTGGCAATGCCTGGCGGTTGCAGTTTTTCGACTCGCCGGCGTCCATGATATTCGTAAAGGTTCTCTGGCTCCACAGGACTTTTCAACATCCAGGACAGGATATTCGGCGAGTGTTATGTAAGCCTGGCACGTTCAAAGGGGTTATCTTAACCTGTTTTTCATGGAGTTTTTTTTAGTCCGATTTTGATGTCGTGACAACGCCAGTAACCATGGGTGATCACAGAACTCGTCGTTGATTATGTCATTCTTTTCCTCTATGGGAACGTGGTGCGTCCGACCAGTATTGTTAAATACAGTCTTTTTGCCGTTTCTTATATGTCCGAAGCTTTAAACTTTTTTTTTAAGTCTGCTTCGATGTCTATCCTTGTGTAGTTCGAAATAGTCCCATTTTTTCATCAGATTTTTGCACAGGTTATTCTTCCTCAATTTCCAGTGGACCAGCATGCTACCCGTATGAATCCTTTGTCACTCTTTGCGATTGATTCATATGTATTAGCACAATTGGCCTTATAAATTTGTTAATGCGTTTCCTATATTTCCTATATTTGCAACACTCAACATGCTCCCGGTGATTTGATTCATTGTACGTTAAATACAAAAGCATGAATATTAATGGAGCTGAAAATGAAATCAATTCGAACATACGGTATTAGATCTATCTATAGCCATTAGGAATTGTTCATTGTTTAAGACCTAACTCTCCAGATAAGAGCGGTTCCGACCTGAACAATAAGCCCGTTCAGCATCGAATCACTATTTATTAATCAACAAACAAGTCCACAATTTCATTTGACACTATGACGACCCTTGGGACAAGCAACATCCCTCGAAAAACCATACACATAACCAGTCAGTGAAGCACTTTCAACTAGGACACAATTCAGAATGGAATTCATATCCCGAATGATGGCATGTCTATGGCAATTCTAATTCAATATAATGTTTTCCTTTTTCATATGAGCTGAATTGACGTTTGGTACTCTGATGATGGTGAAAAGAACTCAACGAGGTTTGGGAATTCAATTTCGATATGAATCGCAATAACAGCAGTTGCATCTGTGCGATGAGATGTTTTATTTTGTCCTATATTTACGACTGTTTGAGTGTTCTTGCTTTGGTTAGATCGGATAAGGCTGTGTGTAAGGTGAAAAGTGGCAGTGTGGAAGGAGGGATGGGATGGATGTATAAATAGTGAACGGTGACAGGATTGAAGCATTCCTTGTGGAGGTTTTTCGTCCTTGCGTGAATTATTTAGCAGAAAATTGAATATTTACAAACATTTACAAACATGCGCTTCAATGGTTAAGTTAAAAATAGTCCTAATTGGCAGCCGTTACGGGAATAGATTTTGATATTCTATGGCGGTAAGTTGTGTACGACATAAGAAATTTACCTCAGTAAACTTCGAAAATAGATAATATCTACGCGCCTATGTTACTCTACATATTATATTTAAGAGCGAAACCTAGAAACCTTTTCATTGGACATACCATCATAAGTGGGGGTTCGGTTTTACCCCCTTCTAAGTCAACAAACTGTACGGCTGTCATGATTTTTAGTGAGTTTGGGTATTGACTTCTATAGGATCTTTCAAAAGTCGCGCCTAGATGTCCGTTGTGAATAATACCTGAACGGTGTCTTCCTTTTTATTTCATCTTTAACACTCGTAAGCTGGACATATGCCGAATTGTAATCATGTATAGGAAACTATGTATTAGAGTTGTTCAAGCTCATTATCAAAATTTTCGGTATTTAAGAAACAAATATTGTACACGTTTGCACGCGTACCCAAGTGGATATTTAAAGTAATTCCTTTTCATATGTAATTATTAAGAGTCATGATAAAATAATATCCAGTCGCGACTTTTCAAAGACTCTGTGGTATAGGATATCCATGTTTCAGTATACATATTTTGTAAAATATTTTTCTTAACAAATGTATCATACTAAGGATGCCAATCTGTAAATTGTTTCGTGCACAGATAGAACCATAGCGACATATAATGCTTTTAACGTGGTTAAAAACCTGCCTCGTATTCCCTCTTATAAATCAAGCCAGCAAAGTTGGATCTGTAGCCTTAAGTCAGTTGTTGTTAAAATAAATTTCCGTGTTTGTTCCGGAAGAGGTGAAATATATGATTTGATACCTTGGAACATTTTAGAAAAGTCTTGTTGGTAATCCGAATAAAATTTAAGTAAATCTGATTGAAGGAGAAGACGGTCGTGTTCATAGCTAATTAAACAGAAAAGCTTCAAGTCATCTTCAAAAATCAAGCATCAGGAATTATATCATAGGATATCATATTTTAGCAGCAAAAATATCACTGGACCAACATGACTTCCATGCGGAAGTTTCACCATCTTAGTTCCTTATTATTCATTATAATTGATAAACGATGAAATTGTTTGTTCATTAATACGAGCAATTTGGGATTAATCCTATACAGGGTTACAACCCGATCGCTAGCTAAAACTTTTGCCTATCTTTCTGCGTAGAAAAAACTGCAAACGGAAAGTCCTTCGAGGCGATCCACGAATCTGCCCAACTTTACCTTCGTTAGTTGGAAAAATCGAAAGGGTCGGTTTCTGTCTTTTCTTTTTTTTTGTTTATAAGGTTCGCACAGGTTCAAGAGTTAAGCTCCTATGGTTTTTGTCACACAACCGAGATGAGATGCTTTGTGTCGAACATGTTCGTTCACTACTCTCTGCGGGTGCTTGTCTAAGAAAGGATTCGAGAGATTCGACTGAATTTGTCGCGTTGGTTGTACTTCACAACTTATTTTAATTTCCATGTCATTAAGGTGTTATATTGGAAATGCACCCACAGAGTATGAATTTTGAAGTGATCTTAGATCTTATGACACTTGTCGTGTCTTTGCTGGTATTGTGGTAATTTTTTCCTGCTCATCGTTAGCATTTTAGTTGTGCTCGGTGCTTCTGTAATGGTTTCACCACTACATACCGCGCTGAGCTAGTTCCGCCAAACAAAGGGTGTTTTTTTAGAGGTTTGGTTTTTAAACCGAAAACACCGTTTCTACAGATTGTCAATTTGACAGTTGAAAGTTGATTTGTGGTAAGTACGTTTTGTCATTTTACGATGAGTTAACGCTAGAACAACGCATGCAAAATATGCAAACTTATTTTGACAACCATGGTTCGGGTCGCCAAACTTATCGTGCACTACGTCCATTTCACCGTCGACATAATAGTCCATCTTAATAAGTTATTCGGAACACGATGAATCGTTTTCGCACCATGTACACTCTAGTGGATAATACGCATCTCCAAAGATGACAAACAGTGCGAAGAGAAGAAGTTATTGCTGTTATGGAGCGTAGTGTTCAGGAAAATTCGCATAAATCGATTCGCTATGTTGCGCAGCAATTGGAGCTATGACCATCCACTTTGTGGAAGATTTTACGGAAAAATCTTGGCTCAAACGCTTATAAGATGCAACTTGTGCAAGAGTTGAAACCGCATGGCCATTGTACGGGTCGTAGATTCAGTGAATGGCCGAAAACGTGATTCAGCTTGATCCTAATTTTCAACGCAAAATTTTATTGTCCGATGAGGTCCATTTTTGGTTAAATGGATATGTAAACAAGCAAAATTGCCGAATTTTGAGTAGAGAAAACCCACAAGCCTTTGTTGAGACACCCTTACAATCATTAAAACTTACTGTTTGGTGTGCTTCATGGACTGGTGGAATCGGTCGATGTTTCTTTAAGGCCGATGCCGGCCAGCATGTTACCGTCAATCTAGGGCGCTGTAGAAACCTGATTTCTGATTTTTTCGTTCGTCAGTTGAATGGTATTGACGTGACAGAGATCTGGCTTCAGCAAGATAGCTCAACATGCCATGGGGCGCGACACTATTAATTTATTGCGGGAAAAAAATTGCCGAGCGCATAATTTCGCGTAATGAACCTGTGAATTGCCTCCAGGGTCCTGTGAATTCACACCTTTAAATTACTTTCTTTGGAGGTATATGAAGTCACCAGTCTATGCCGATAAATCAGAGACGTTGGTCGATTTGAAAGCCAAAATTCGCCACCCTCCCCAGTTGCTCGATAAAGTTGTCGAAAATTAGACTTCATGATTGCGCTTCATTCAAGCTGGCCGTGGCACGCATATGCCCAAAGTTGTATTTAGAAGCTAATGACATAAAATTATCTATAAAATAAAGCTAATAATATTATAGATATTGATATTTGATTCAAGTATTTTATTTCATTGTAAAATTATATAGCTTAAAAAAACCCTCTTTACAAAGTATATTTGCTTCTTTGGCTTTATTATAGTAGTGGATCCACTTTTGTCGCTAGTCAAATTATAAAGTAGAAAATCTTTCATTTTTCCAGTATGGTCGTAAAAAGCAGAGTTCGAAGTCTTAGGACTTCAACTGGCTTTATTGCTTGATGAGAAATGGCTTGTTGAGTTCCTGCCAATGAATCGCAAGATATATTTTATCAAAAGATGTGGCTTAAGACAGAGATTTGGCAGATATTATATTTCTTTATCAACGACAGAGCGTGTTCTTTAAAATGATTTGAAAATATTATTATCTTTCGTAAAAAGTATAAGATATGTCTGTTAATCCAAAATCACCTCTCTTGATGGATGACAGTAATTATTACATGTTCATGATAAGGCTGATAGGCATAATCTTAAGTTATTTTGTTTATAAAACCCTAAAGTCCCTATAGAGCCAGTAAGGTATTTCAATTTAATTTTAATCATTTTTGTCAAGCTAAGGTAGCTCAAAGTAAACTTATCAAAAATAAATTAAAAAAGAAAGAGGAGCCAACCAAAATTTAAAGGAAATATTATTTGTCCTTCAACTTCACATTGAATTTCATGCAAACTTCAGAGAAGATTTCACTTTAAGCGGATTCGGTTCGAATGCTGCATTCAGTTTGATCGATTAAGCCTGAAAACAATTTAAATTTTTACGTGGACATAAACCATTCAGTCGTGCATCATTGGTTACTGTGACTGTTTAAATTCCAATCACAGGAAGACACGTTTGCATTTTATTGTTGTCACTTTACCCCTCGTGTCGTCACGGTGGTCTGGTGTTTTTGTTTTTAATATCTCGCTCTGTTTATGGGAATGTGGTAAGTGGAAAACTGGGAAAACGTCGCGTCGTGCGGAAAGCTGTTGTTTCGGAAATGGCATGCGATGGAAATGCGGTGGTGGCGATACCTTTTTTTTTTTTAAGTTTTGATGAAAATGTAATGTTTCTTTATACGATGTAAGCATAGACATTTAATCGTGAAAGAAAAAGTTACTAGCGCCTTGAGAGGTTATTTTTTGTGTGCTTACAGGCCGGGAATATCCATCATCGATTAGACCTCTGCAGACCTTGAAAAAAAATCATGAAATTTAAGATCATAACGTTTTTAATTCGAGTTTTTAAAGCTACAAGCCACATATAGTTACTTTTTAAGTTACTGGCAAACTCAACAGTATAAGCTGGGTGACAATACAAAACCCTTGCTGTACCACCAAGATCAATGACGATCTATTGTAACTGTTCAATCTTGAAAAAATATTAAGGCAGGGTATTGTGCTATTTGATTGTTTACTTTATTTTATCCTTGCAAAAGGATTTGTACAAAACTCGGCGGTAGGCTGAAACCACCCCGTGCTCTTAATGAATTTTAGAAGATCCGATATATCTGCATTAGCCACGTCCGTAATCTCTGTAAAGAATCTTTGGTCTAGCGACACTAGGCGTCGATTCTGGAGAGCTGGGCAGTGGCAAAGCAGATGTTGGATCGTCTCAGTTTCTGCCTCATCGCCGCAGCTCCGACAGAGATCGCTAGATCCCGAGTCCCATTTCCGGAGCATTGCTCCAATGGGATAGTGTCCTGTGATCACTCCGACGAGCATACGGATCGAGTTACGGTCCAGCGCCAAGAGCTTCTTTGTTTTTCCGACATTGAGCTCTGGCCACGATGATCTTGTCGTGTAGCTGTCTTTTCTTGTAAGCCAAGACGAGTTGGTCTCTTGGATGATTGTGTCGTTTATGATCCGGTATAATGCGCTGATCGGTGGTTGCAATGACGTGTCCGCTTCGCTGATGTCCATTTCAGAACCTTACCTGGCCAATTCGTCTGCTCTTTCGTTCCCTGCGATTGAGCTGTGGCCCGGGACCCAGCAGAGTTTAACTTTATGGTGTCTGATGGACTTCAGTGAGTCGCGACATTTCTTGACAGCCTTTGATCTCGTTATACAGGATTCTATTGACTTCAGTGTAGCCTTGCTATCTACGAAGATGGTGATATCAGATGGTGGGATATCGGCTACCTGTAGGTGTTTAGCTGCTTTCTCTATTGCCAGGATTTCTGCTTGAAAAACGCTGCACAGATCTGGGAGTCTGAATGATTCCTGTTTGTGGAGGGTATCAGAGTAGAACCCGGCCCCAGGGCCCATTTTCAATCCGTCGGTGAAGAGGGTGATCTTCTCACTCTTCTCTGTCGGGGAAAAGGATAGGTATACTGAGAGAGAAGTCATTTTGGGGGGAAATATAGTCCATGACCATGCTTCTTTCCCAAGTCATCTGTTATTCTGAGTATGGCCGCATGTCCATAGTTGGCTTGCTTCCACAGAGAGGACTCCCTTAGTCTGAGAGCGCTCTTTGCAGCGCAGCCTTTTATGAATAGATCCAGGGAAGGAGATGAAGTATCATGTCCAACCCTGCTTGCGACTTGCTTCTCATAGCTCCCGTTGTACAAACAGCGGCTGACCTTTGTACTTTGTTGAGCATGTTCATATAGCTTTTTGTGCTGCTAGCAGTCCACCAGACTAGGGCCCCATAAGTTAAAATGGGTTTAATGATTGCTGTGTACATCCAATGAATGATGTACGGTAGCAAGCCCCATCTTTTTTCCGAAGGTCTTTTTGCATGCATAAAAAGCGTTCAATTCTTTTTTCATCCTTTCCTGCAGGTTCCTTTTCCAGGAGAGTTTTGAGTCAAGAATGATGCCTAGATATTTGGCTTCCGCTATGAGTTTGAGTGGAGTGCCCTCTAACTTTGGGGGAGCAAATATCGGAATTTTCCTTTTCCTGGTGAACGAGACCAGCTCGGTTTTCTGGGTGTTTATTCTCAGACCGTTCTGTCTTGCCCACGAGGAGAGTTCTCTCAGCGCAGATTCCATTAGTTCACTGATAGTTTGTAGAAATTTACCTTTTATCAAGATAACCAGGTCACCCGCGTGCGCTATGGTCTTTTTAATTTTTTCCATAAAGAATTTGAGGATTTAGTTAACTGTTAGAAGCCACAGTAGGGGAGAGAAAACTCCCCCCTGTGGTGTGCCTCTAGTTGTCACTTTCCTTATAGAGCGGTGTTCAATGTCTGCATTGATAATTCTGTTCTTCAACATATTTTCAATCCAGATTACAATGGATTTGTCTACTTTTATGCTCTCTAGAGCTGTTGTTATGGCCTCTGTGCTTATATTGTTGAAGGCCCCTTCTATGTCGAGGAAGGCTGCCATCGTAAATTCTTTTAAATTCAATGAGCCTTCGATTTCACGAACAACACTATGCAGAGCATAAGTTGTGTGAGTTGATAAGTCTCTGATGTATAGGTCAAGGAGCCTTTCCAAAGTTTTTAATAGAAACGACTCATCAAAATTATATGGAACAATGAAACCATCCCGAGGAGTGGAGAAACTCGGTCAACATTCCCTTATTTAAAAGGGGTGAACGAATACAACTCGGTGCTGTCAAATATTCCCTTAAAGAGATTTACATCATACGTAAAGGAAATAATCGGAGCCTACCAGTGTGGTTTCAGGAAGAGGACGAGTATCCAGGTTTTCAGTATACGACAGGCTTTAAAAAAGAAATGGCAATTCCATGAAAATGTACACCAGCTATTCGTAGATTTTAAAAAGGCATATATATCTCTATAAATAGATCGAAAATGTATCACGTTCCTGTATTCAAGGCTGGGAATCCCGAAAACGTCGGTGAAACTGGATAAAGTAGGAAATGTCTTATCTGAAACATTGCATGTGAAAGACTAAAACAAGGAGATACCATGTCACCCCTTTTTGTTTTAATTTGGTGCTGGAATTCGTAATGAGATCCATACAATCTGGTCATGCTGGGAAATAATAAGGAAACAGCTAAAAGAAATGTAGAAAGTCTAATAATGGCAAGAAAGGAAGTAAATTTAGAAGTAAATGAAAAGAAAACTAAATATGGTCATTGACCGACTTGGATTAATCCAAACCTCTCACCTATGTGATTTTATTCGGTACAACTTTTGGGAAAGTGGACGAAATTAGGCTTCTTATAGGCAACGCGTACTTCTTAGAGAAACTATAAAAACAACTATTTTATCACGCAGTATCAAAATTCAGACTTATAAAACTATTATAGTGCCAGTCACCCTTTATGGATGCGCTACTTGGTCTCTGACTAAGAAGGAAATTTCGGGTTTTTGAAAACGAGATTTTAAGGGGAATCGATGATTAAATCGATTAATAAATCGAGAAGCCTAAGAGAAGCAGAACGCGTAAGTCATTTGACAGTGAAGAACAGAACAGCAAAACATGGAAGAAACACATTTATGACAGGGAGGTTTGGCGAAAAGTTGTCATCGAATCTCAGTACTACCGAGTTCCAAATGGCCTTCTTCTTCTTAGATGGCGTTACAGCTCACGGAGAGCCAGAGCAAAGCTTCTTATGTTGTGTGCGATTTATTTTTCACACAAGTGTATGGGACCTACAGTTCAATGCCGATTCCGGGAGAAGCTTTTTCAAGGCAAATGTGCTACGCGGTTTTGCCACTACTCCGCCGAGAAGAGAAGCCGCGAAATGAACATTCGATGGCTTTGGTTTTATCAAGATCCGAACTCGCTCATCGTGTGTCAGAGGCCGACACAACATCCACTGCGCCACGGCTCGCTCAAATGGTCAGCAATGATAAAATTGATGATTTTCAAACGCAATAATGTGACGGCGTTATTGTTAATAGTCCAGTCAAAACAGACAAAAATAAGTTATAACTTAGCCAAAATTCGCATAGAGCTGAAAATTTGAAAAGACGTTAAATACACCATTATAAATAAAATGTCAAAAGTCCCCATCGATCCTACTTCTGCAAAAAAATGTATCCAAGGTCAAACCTACAAAATTAAGGTTTTTTCCATTTTTCTCAAAAACGGTAAGTTTTATCATGAAGATAGATTGCACAAAATTGTAGACCATACAATTCTCTACAAAAATCGTTAACACACTTTTTTTCGTACGACTCACCATTCGTGAGATATGGCAGTTAAAACCGGCGGTTGGAAAATTCATTATATAGATTTTATAGATCTTTATTTTGTATATCAAATAGGAGTTACAATGGATTGTTACCACACATTTTACATTACAGTGATATGATATTCTATACGTATATCTTTCATCTGAAACATTATTTTATTGTTTTGTGACTATTTGGATTTTGTAAACATATCAATACTTTGGGGGAAAATACGACAAAAAACCCCCAATACAAGGTAGTGTATATTTAAATTATTAGATTAGCAGCTACATATGTATGTAGACAAAATAAGTTAGTAAGTAAAAAGAAAAAATGAATAATAGATAATAAATAACAAATGATAAATAATAAATAATAAATAGTAAATAATGAATAATAAATAATAAACAATAAATAGATAATAAATATGTAAATAAGAAACAGATAAATAAATAAATAAGCGATATGGTAGGAAAGTTATAGCTAATAGCAAGTTTACGTTACTAAATTATTTATTAAGACGTTGTCGGCGTAAGCGCAATTGTTTGTAAATTTTCTTGTCAGTTTTTGAATTCTAGGCGATATTAATTCAACATTCGCTCTTTGGTGTAGCTTTAAAGTAGAATAGTGCCATGGGAGGTCAAGCATGAGTTTAAGTAGCTTATTTTGCGACACTTGTAGCTTTTGGATGCGGTATTTCGCACAATTTCCCCATACTGGACAACCATATAGTAATAAGGCTTGAAAGACCGTTTTGTGTATCAGCAGCTTATTTTGATTTGTTAGTGCAGATTTTCTGTTTATGAAGGGGTATAACATCTTTATCGCTATATTTATTTTCTGTAAGGTTTTGGAAATATGTTCGTTAAATGTTAATTTGGTGTCTAGATGAATGCCTAGGTACTTAACCGAATTGCTCCAGCTTATTGCGGATCCAAAGATTGGAAAATTCATATTCTAGATAATATACAGACATACATTTCCGCACCACCTTTGAGGTAATGTACTTGGCGCATTTTTTTTTAACGTGGTTTCCCCAGTAGGCATACTCTACGATCTATTGCGATAAAGAATGTTTGATCAGATCGTAGCCTATTGATTAAAATAATGGTACTATGGCTAATGATCAAAGTTAAATAGATTGTTTTCCTCTGAATGTTATTATAATAGATAATTAGCGAATTCTACGCTGTTCTAAGAAAAGGGATGCATCAATTGTCTCTTCATTAATATCATAAATATTTTCATCTGTTGTATTTGATTCAATATTGGAGCAAGTCTGACCCTCACAATTGATACATACTGGCGAACAAAATAATCCCACTTTTTGACAGCAACAATTCTTACTACAATCCGTCTTGCAGTTACAAAAAAATAGTATTAAGCAGTTTTTCAGGAGCAGGCGGGAGTAGGGTTTGAATTGGCTCCAAACAATTATCTGTTAATTTCCAACCCCATTCTTCTGGGTCCAGCTCATTGCCTAGCCACACTTGAACTTGATAATACACACGATACAAGTGTTGAAAGGCAGAAGCAGATGTTGGAGGCAGACAAGACAACTGTACTGTTTTATTGTTCCATGCAGAATTTACAAACCTCAAATATCTATACTTGTCTATGGAATCAATTTTTTTTGGAGCACCAGACATTGCAAGAAGAAAACGAATTCCATTTGTAACGATGTCGTGTGGAGAAGAGTCAATCTTTGTAAATACTTCTGAGCAATCAATTAAATCATTAAGTTTTTCAAACAATTTAATTGCTGCTGTTTTACCTCTTTTAAAAATTGCTGATGTAGTATCGCAACCAGTTATTGCATTTAAAAATAAAATATAAGCTTGACATTTTGGATATGCGCTCAGACTTTGTGATGAATATGATGTTGATTGTACTTGATCTTTTCCAGGTTTCAAAAAGTAAATAATTTTATCAGTTGGAGTCCGTGCAGTCAGTAGTATCAACAAATCAACATCTTCCCCAACAACGACGGTTGTATTTGAACTTTTCAATTGTTCTATTGCTGTTTCAATTATAAGAACATCAGCATCATTATCAGCTTGTTTTATTGGAATAACAGCAGCTGTAAATTCTTCACATAGCATTGAAATTAAGCCAGACTTATTGTGAGTATTTTCAAGAAATTGTTGTTGGTTTGTTGGAAGTTTCATAGATCGATCAAAAACAATATCAACAGATGAAGATGTTTTTGTACTCCGACGACGTTGTTCTGCAGCTTTAATATTTTTCGTATGATCAGTATAACCATCAAATACAATCGTACTGTTATGACCAAAATGTCTTTGTACATACTGAACATATTTTTCAAAAATAATATGAAATATTTCATCTCGATTCCATACAACACGGTGTAATAGATACCCTCCATCGATGATGTAGATAGCATTTGTGTCATAAATTTCAAAGTTTAAACATTCAAAGCAATTCTAAAGAGCTGACTTCATAGTTTTACGCATTCCCATTGCATCAAAGATTGATAATGGGTAAGGAGCTAATTCATATGCGAAGAATTTTTCAAGTTCATCTTCAAATGTCTTAGTAATGCTCATGCGTTGAAATAATAATACATGGTCTATAGGCACCTTTTCACCATGTACTTTTATGACGCTACTTGCACTTGATAGAGGAAGTACTCTATCAGTACTCTGTCATTTAATATTATTGAACGTTTGGCCAGTCACTTTGGTTATAGAAGCAAGTCCAACTGCACGAGCATTATGACAATTAATTTTACCATTGTCGACGACTCCGCTGGCAATGGACATAATTTTTGGAACCACAGACAACGGATCATGTGATAAGGACCACTCCACAAGTTTACTAATATCTTCAATATCTCGCTTTACACGAGAATCGCTTGCGTCCACATGCTGGTCTGTTGTGTCCATTCTAACGAGATCTTCCAATCCTTCACACACAGTATTCATCGTATGCATACCATAAACCCATTTACTAATGACACTCTCTTGCGTACTTCTCCCTCGAGCAATGATTGTTCAATCACCACATCCGTCGAAGTTCCACAATTTAATTTATGAGAACGTCTAATAGTGAAAAATTCTTCGATAAACACTAGGTCTTATTGAGTTCTCTAATTCGATCATATCCTGTAGATATATTGTAAATGCGCAGACTTGGCATAATTAAAATGTCCTGACACCATATGAAAATATTGGATCCATAGTTTTGCTTTAGGTCCTCGTTCTCCGTGCTCCTGTAGTTTTTCATTAAACTGATAAAGTAATGCTTCAGTTATTTCATCACCTTGTTCAATATCATTATAGGAAATAGTTTTGTTTGTTACAAGTTCAATTGTATTTGTAAGGTTTTCATCCGTATCACTATCGAGAACAAGTTCTTTGGCAATTATTGTTGCTAAAGTAAGGTGAAGCAATGTATGAGCTCGAACAGCTCTCTCGTAAGCATGACCATTGAGCATTCTTTCTAATGAATTAGGTGCATAAATTAGAGAAAGTACTTCTTTTATGCCATAGTACCATTATTTTAATCAATAGGCTACGATCTGATCAAACATTCTTTATCGCAATAGATCGTGGAGTATGCCTACTGGGGAAACCACGTTAAAAAAAAAATGCGCCAAGTACATTACCTCAAAGGTGGTGCGGAAATGTATGTATATTATCTAAAATATGAATTTTCCAACTGTTAAAACCGCGATATCTCACGAATGGTGAGTCGTACGAAAAAAAGTGTCTTAACGATTTTTGTAGAGAATTGTATGATCTACAATTTTGTCCAATCTATCTTCATGATAAAACTTACCGTTTTTGAGAAAAATGGAAAAAACCTTAATGTTGTAGGTTTGACCTTGGATACATTTTTTTGCAGAAGTAGGATCGATGGAGACTT
This sequence comes from Merodon equestris, assembly GCA_958301585.1. Lineage (NCBI taxonomy): Eukaryota > Metazoa > Arthropoda > Insecta > Diptera > Syrphidae > Merodon > Merodon equestris. The sequence goes on along the minus strand of OY284413.1, from coordinate 214,777,438 downwards.
TTGAGATTTTATTTATAATGGCGTAGTCAACGTCTCTACAAATTTTCAGCTCTATGCGAATTTTGGCTAAGTCAAATGTCTATTTTGACTGGACTATAAGTGAAAAGTCACCAGCATCAGATCCTACCAGCATCTCAACGTCAAGAAATTGTTCACGTTTCGAATAATAGCACATTATAACAATAAGAGCTGTTTTGCAAAACGCTAGAAAGGAAAAGGATAGTGGCATCAGTCCCAGAAGTGGTTCGTATAGCGTAGGTTCAAACAAAGCAAACTCCTCAAACGAGTAACGGGAAAATAGCTATTGAGGTGAAGGCATCAAAGAGCATTCAAAGAATGATGAGCTGAGACTAAAGCCTTATAAGTTCCAAAAAGGACAAAATATCACCGATGCCCACGCAAAAGTGGGGTTTTACAGAGCAACTACGCTTGCGCAAATGTTCAGGAATAGAGTAGAATAGGATCCGCAGGCTCATGTTCATGTTACGATTCGACGCTATAGTTCGCGCTATAGAGAGCGTTATCGAAAATTTCATTAAAATTTTCTTATTCGCCAATAAAGTTCGATTTCAAATAAATGGTGTTTTGAAGAATTACAATATGACCACTCATGGCAGGATGGGAGAATGGGGAGAGAAACCTTCGGATAATATCGGAACAAACAAAAAATGAAAAATGCCAATATCTGAATCACTTGAAGTTACATTCCTATTTATTTAATGAAAGAAAAAAAGAAGTCAAATGACCAATCAATTCCAACTCCAAGAAAAAAAACGAAACGAACTCAACTGATTGAATCGTCTCTGTCATCGCATTACAGCTGGTATCTCCATTTCCGCTGTCTGGCCCACTCCCTATTCCCAGGCGTCAAATATTTACTGTTTCCGCTTGGCGATGTCTAACACAATTATAACAGCAGTCAGTTCGTCACTGCGGCCGACATTCTTTATCGCTCTCTCGATTCCTTTTTTCGCCAGCAGTCGCAGGAGCAAAGTGAAAAAGGAAGAAAACAGTGTCATGCAACTGATTCCTCATTTCGCTCAATCTGCGTCCCATTCCGTTCTGTTTGCCAAACGAAGTTCGTGACTCGCATAAATGAGCTTGCACTGTAGTTGAAGCGCCGCAACGAGACAGAGAAGACCAGCAAAGCAGCAATGATGAAATCAACTCTGTCCGAACTCCATTGCGAACAGCTCGAAAACCGAACGTTGTAGCTGTTGGAAAACTTAATTTCGCCGACTAACTGTAGGAAAATAATTGAATCTCACAAATTGCAGATGACAATTTAAGTGAAATTTCGCTGCTAACTTGGGGTTGTCTGTCGGACGCAGTCGAGTGTCTCTTATGCTCTCTACATCAGACTGACGTGTTTTTTCTTTCTTTGCATTTACGATTGCAGTCAGTTGGAGCTGAAAGTCTGGAAAAGTATCTACATATGTACTTATGGCTGTATCTAGGCGAGAAGATAATGTAGTTATGTGAAATGAATTGAAGTCTATCTCTCGTACAATTCCGAGAAGAACTCTTCCAGTAGTTGGCAGATGGGTCTTCCGTGGTATGGGCGTAGTGTTAGCTGAAATATAATATCCTGCAGCCAGAGCCAAGAAAATACCTGAAAATCTGTGAGAAACTCTTCTAGGAAAGGAAAACCGTAAATAAGGATCCCAATTGATAGGCATTTTGCTGTCCTCATTTCAAATCACTTTGAATGAAAACAATCTTCGATGAACAGTTTCTCCTTACCCGACCGTACGAGTATGTCTCTTGAAAGGGATCCTGCCGAGAGTTGAAATTATTCACAGAAGCTTTTAAATCCCATTAAGTCGATAGGCTGGAGGCATCGAATCAGGAGGTGCATGTTAATATGTGCATAATATCTTATGTAAATCCCCACAGAGTGAAGCCAAAATCCAGAGGCGATTGTCTCATTCGATTTGGAAATGACTGGCTCGATACCGTTTAGATGAGGGTTTTGTGTGATTATGTGTTTGGATGATGGTATTGAGCTTCGGGCTGGAATAAGAAAAGTAAGTTCGAATTCGTGTGGATTTGGGACGAAATTTGCATTTGTTGAGATTTTCGAGTATCTAAGATACGCAGATGAGTTCCTCGAAGGACGTTGTGTTATGGTTGAGTGAAACTTTCTGCTCTTTTCAGGTATAATAGTTCCCTTTAAGTGTTTATTATACATTAAGAATGGCTACTGGTTAAATGAACATTTGAATTTGGATATGAATTATTAATTCATTAGGGGGGCACCATCAGTTACATTGAGAAAGTCATAAATTATGCGGTTAAAAGGTATTTTAAAGACTTTTTGTTCTGACTCATATTACCTTTCATCGTAATGGACCCAATGGGCCCTTACTTAAGTATATTGGACAATAGGTAAGACACAACCATTAAATCTGTTTAAACTGACTGAGCATTTGGGTATTAAGAATGAAGTTGTGGAGAAGCTTTGCATAACCATGTTCGGATTGAATATGATTTCGGATTAAGTGATGATGAATATCTATGTTTAAGAAGATAACCATGTGTTTCATACCAATGCAGAAGGGTGAGATGACCTTTAGAACAGCATCTTAGATTGGAAAACATGTCCATAAATTGAAGTTTGGTAGTTTTATCGTTTATGAATCTATATTGCTGAACCGCTTTTATTAGCCTTGTGGTAGTTCGTAACTTAACAGTTTTGGGACAAACTTGAAAAGTTCTCGGCTTGAAACAGAAACGGCCATTGAAAAAGTGCATGACATCGTATTGGACGATAGACGAATGAAGGTGAGTGAGATAGCTTAAGCTGTTAGGATAGTGGATAAGGGGTGTGAAAGCAATTTGTAGACTCATTTGGTAGGGATCCGACCGACTTTGTGTGGCGAATGGTCATCCAGGATGAGTCATGGGTCCATCACTAAACGCCGGAAACGAAACAGCAGTCTAAGCAAAGGGGGAAAACCTGTGGTTCAGCGCCAAAGAGAGCGAAGTCGATTGCACCTGCCGAAGAGATCATGCTTAGCGTTTTTTCGGATGCGAAAGAATCAGATGCGAAAGAGTCAATCGGTTACCTTGCAAAAGGTAGAATATCAGGCGAATATTACTTCAATCTTCTTGACCAGCTCGACGTCTAAATTGGCATGAAAAGGCATGGCTTGAAGATTTTTTTGACCGATCGGTGGTGTTAGCGCAAAGTGAATTTCGACGTCGATTTCCTAATCGCGTCGCGCCAACTGGGCCAAACATTCCGACACTTAGCTACTCGACTCGAACAGACTGAAACCACAGGCGACCAAGCAGAGCGTGGCCGCCACCGGACTTGTCGTTCGGCCGACAATATTGCGGCTGTGGCTACCAATGTCGCTGAGAACGAAGAAACATCAACCAGACAACTGGTCACGCAATTGAGCATTACCAGACGGGCCCTACAACGAATTTTAGTGAAAGACTTACACATGTTCCCGTATAAAGTGAAAACAGTGCATCAGTTAATGCTTGCTGACCGTCAGTCGCGGGTGAATTACTGTCAAGCCATCATGAGCAACAGTGCGAATTTCCATGGTTACGTCAATAAGTAAAATCTTCGTTTCTGGGGCACTGAAAATCTGCGTGTGATGCACGAAGAGCAATTACATCCACTCAAAACCATTGTGTGGTGCGGCGTTCATGCGGGGGAGTGATTGGGCCGTGTTTTTTTGAGAACGCCATCAGCAATACGGTCGCTTCTACTGACGTACGCTACAGGGCCGTTTCCTGGTCGCGTAATCTCCCGTTTCAGCGATTTGGCATGACCAACAAAATCGCCCGATTTAACCATTACAGACATCACTCATTGGGGCTACTTCACGTCGCGGGCTTATGTCAACAAACCTCAGACAATCGCAAACCTTAAGGAGAATATTCGACAGGAATGCGAACAGTTATCACCGGAAATCTTGCGGAAAGGCATATAAAGTGTAAATAGGTACAAATGTCTATCAACACTGGCAGCAGCCGCTTGACGGATGTCATCTTTTCCACAAAATTGCAAAGGTCCAAGTAAAGATTTTCATTACTCAAAATAATTTTTTTTTATTTAGTAAAAAAGTAATTCAAAAACAAAAATGGATGATTAATTTTGCGCTCTCTTGTACATAGAACTTGGAGAAAGCTTTGATCTAGAATATGTAGGTTCGCTGTTTATGTTGATGGCTGTGATGGCTGGCCGGTCGAAATGTATTGTCGTTTATAACAATTCTATGCAAATATCTCTTCTTTTTTTTTTTTTTTTCTGGAGGCTTCTGCTATCTGTCTCAACTGAGCACTCGACTCAAATACTGTGTCCATTGTACTGCCAGCCAGACACCTTGGATGGCGTTACAGCTCATGAAGAGCCATTGCCAAGCTTCTTTTATTTGCTTATGTTGTGTGCGATTTGTTTTTTACACAAGTGAACGGAACTTAAAGCTTAATGCCGATTCCAAGTGTCCTGCCATCTGCGGCGTGGCCTTCCTGGCGGTCTTTCTTAGATTTCACAATTATATTACTCGGACTCGGATGCTTGGAGCTAAACTGTGCAGTTTTTTTTTTCCATTCACCTGTGGAAACATAGATTCTCCTTATTTAAAAAACCCGAAATTTATTTATTTCATTCTTAGTCAGAGACTAAGGATTTTGGCATTACTTGGGAAAAGATTTGTTTTGAATAGTTCCTCAGAAAAAGCACGAGTTGCCCGCAAGCAGCCTTTTATTATTTTGATCTTTGTATGTATGTATATTTATTATTCATTATTCCCATTAACAAAATTCATTAGTGGCATTAGTATTAAGACAAGAAATATAGATAATGCCACATTATTTTATTAATTACAATACACGGTGGGGTGAACCTTAGAAGAGAAGTAAATAAATACAATTCAAAGTTAAGCATAAATTATTAATTATTTAACATAAATCAGATAAACAGTAGAACAAATTCAGATCAGACTATATAGTGCAGCAGAATTTCGATATAATTTATGTCATAAATAAGGAGCCAAGCCTTTATTCTTTTTAAGAACAGGAATGGGTTCCTAATGTTTCGTATTTCTTCTGGTAGTTTATTGAACAACTTGCGGGCTACGATAGAATAAGAGTTTCTAAAAAGGGTAATCCGAAGAGCATGATTACCGGGATTATTCCTTAGATTATAAGGTCCAACAATAGGACTCTGCATGTAGCCCTACGTATAAAAAAAAAATTTAAGACTTTGTAGTAGAATAAGTGACGTACTGGTAAAATCTTAGTTTTGCGAAATAACTCCATTGAATGAGCCAGCCGGGTAGAATTACTGACTTTTCTCAAGGCACATTTTTGTAGGACCGTCAATTGATGAAGTTTGTTGCGATAAGCACCACCCCTACAGCAAATACCATATTCTAGCCTTGAATGAAATAATTCATGGTATACCGTTCTTAAAAAAGCGTTGGAACAAAATGTTCGTAAATTATACAGACATCGAATAGTTGAAAGAAAGAACTGCTTGAGATTCAAGATATGTTCGGTCCATTTAAAATGCAAATCTATTGTAACTCCTAGATATTTAAAGGACTCTACCTTTTTCAATTTTAAAACAATTTTCCTTGCACTAAGGTTAAAGCTAGATTGAGGATTAAGTCTTAAACAATCGTTGTGAGACAAATTGAATCTTAAACAACCAGATGAATGAAAAATAACTTCAATGTCAGCCAATTCCTTGGAGTCAAGACTAAAAAACATTACTTTAGTTTTGTTGCTTACAATAAGTCTTTGTTCCGCAAACCACAATCTCAGTATGTAAACATCGTAATTTGTATCAGAAGGATTAACAGCGTTGTATCCAATAGCAAGATCATCCGCGAAGGCCTTTACGTTACCGACAAAAGGTTGCTCAAATAGTGAATTAAAATAAATTAGAAGAGAATCAGGCCAAGCACGGAACCTTGAGGAATGCCCAAATTAATAGCTTTCGAATCGCTAAAAGCGTTATACACTTTTACTTTCTGACTTTTATTGGTTAAATAAGATACGAACCAGTTGTGAAAACAGCCAAGAAATCCTATGTTATACAGCTTTTTTAAAAGCAAATTATGACTAACCATATCGAAAGCTTTGGTTATATCAACAAAAAGTGGAGCACAGCATTTTTTGTTATCTAAACCTTTTTGTAGAGAGAGCCGTGCCGCAGTGGGTAGTGTGTCGGCCTCTGACGCACGATGAACGAGTTCGGATCCCGATAATTCCAACGCTATCGAATGTTCATTACGCGGCTTCTCTCCTCGGCGGGGTACTGGCAAAACCCCCCGTAATATACCTGCCTTGAAAAAGCTTCTCGACTCTCGCCGTTCGGAATCGGCATTACACTGTTAATCGCGTTCACTTGTGTGAAAAAAAACAAATCGCACACAACATAAGTGAATGAGAGAAGCTAGGCTCTGGCTCTTCATGAGCTGTAACGCCATCTAAGAAGAAGAAACCTTTTTGTATCAGGTAGCAGAAGCCCAACAGAGCATCTTCAGTAGAAAACCCTGATTTAAAACCATAGGACTAAACCATGTATAGGACTAAAAAAAATCATATTTGATAGGTAACACAAGATCCTAGTTTTAACAATTTTCTCAAATACTTTGGATATTGATGGTAATAAGAAGATAGGTCTGTAATTATTGCGACCTTTTTTATAAAGAGGTATAACTATAGCACATTTCAATTCATCGGGAAAGATGCCGGAAAGAACACTCAAATTAAAAATGTATGCTAAAATATCAATTATAATAAATGGAGTCTTTTTTAACATAATGTTAGAAATTCAGACTTTTCCATATGAGTTCGAATTTTTGAGACCTTTTATTGTCTTTAAAATTTCTAAGCTAGAAATTGATTCGCATAAAAAACTGTTCCTATTTAAGATCCTAGTTGAAGTCTCAACATTTGAACAGCGGTTACAATGGAAAGAAAAATCACTAGCAGAATTTTGACCAACTGTTGTAAAGTATTCATTGAAGGAATTAGCTATTTGAATTTAGCTCTATTTGAATGACTAAAGAATTTGATTTATTATTATTCATATTCCTATTTAAGATGTTGTTTATGACTTTCCACTCATTTCTCGGATTGCCTGCCGAACTTCGGAATTTATTATGGTAATAATTTTCACGACATAATCTTACTTCTTTCTTTACTACATTACACAATTTTTGAAAGCGATGTTTTAAATTTGTGTTGAGAGGGTGCTTTTGACATTTATTACGTGATTTGTTTTTGATTTAAATTTTTCTGAGAAGATGATGATTTATCCATGGTTTTAATTTTAACTTATTGTTCTTAGGAATGATGTAGGTTGAACTATTGACATAACTATTAGCTTTTCAGAAAATAGGTTATACGCCCTGGAGGGGTTTTCCTCAGTATACCATATATTACATTCCAATCAGCCTACAGGAGATCATGGTTTAGTTTAATAAAATCAATTTTAGTCAACTGGTATTCCGATATCGACTTTTTACGTACTGTGTTTTCCAGACACTTAAAAGCTATACCTGTCATGCAATGATCTGTAATACGTAGATCGAATCCGATGCCAAAACAATCGAAGCGAGATAATGTTGACAAGCGACCAAGAACATGATCTAGACAGGTCCCTGTCATGGGTCTTGTTCGCTCATTAACAAAGGATATTAATCCATTTTGAGAAAGTAACAACTTATATGAATCCAGATCACTTGTAGGAGTTAGGAAATACATATTTATATCGCCCAAAACAAACAGATTTGTAGCACGCTCATTATTTAGTAAAACTAAAACTTTAGACCTCGCACTTATAATAGTTACGCACAAAGACTCCAACTCCACCTGCAGAATACGCATAAAAAGTGTAAGTAGGCAAGTTATAATAATCAACTTCATAAGAAAAAATCTATATTTCAGATACAAAAATAAGATCAGGCAGACTAGTAAATGTCTGAAAATTACAAGTCAAAACATCGAAATTACATAAAAGGGCTTAAGATCATCAGGTTTATCTTCAAAAATTATATCTGAGTTATTTCGAATGGTTGGTACGATGAGATCGTTTAACCCTAGTTTACGGCACGCAAAATAATGCAATAACTAAACTTGGGGTTCGCGCAAACCCCAGTTTTTATGCATTTGAAGTTTTTACATAATATTTATGAATTAAAGTTATTAAATAATTAAAACAATAAATGTTTTATTATTTAAATGTTTATTATTATAATGTTTATTATTTAAATATTTATTTCATATGTATGTTAAAAAAATATTAACATTTTTAAATGGTCTACCATATTAGGCCACGCGAGTTACATCCGGTCTAAGTTTATTATCATACGGTCTGACTAGATTGTATTTGGTTTTCCCTAATCCCTGGTAACAAATGTTGGACCGTTGGACCATTGGAATATTTCCAAACACGAGGAAGTAGGTTCACTAATTATCCAAAGACACTTCGGTCGTTTCCTTTCATAAAACTAAAAGAGCATATTGGAAATTTTCGATAATAAAACATTTGTAACCCAATATCCTTGCATTTCTCTAGCCTATTTAAGGAGTAGTTGAAGACGACCGGGGATCAATCTCTTGGTAATTTTAAAAACGCAACCTGCTCGTGTTCGGTTTCTTTTTTAAAACAAAATAAAAATAGTGATATAAAGACATTCTTTGCTTTTGTTTAAATCTAATACGTTCTACCAGAACATCAACCGCGTGCATCAGTGTAAAAAATAGGGTGCGTGCACTCCAGTGTTAAGTTGACCATTGCGGTGTCATATTATGAGAACCCATGTTTGGTTTTGATAAAATATAATAAAAATTGTTGAAAATAGTGAGAAGAAATATTTAAAGTTACCAAAAAAGTGAGTTGTAAAATTATAATTTCCAGTTTTATAATAAATATTTGTAAAAATATAGTTTTTGTATTTCAGTGTCTAATTTAGATATATTATTGAGGAGATATAATAGAGGTGATGAAGATGAAAGAGCAATTGCATTAAGAGCAATGTTACACATGGAATCTGATGAAGAGGGCGAGACTGACCCATTTGATGTTGGCGGCGATGACACACAGAATGATCCAGATTATGTGCAAAATGACGCACTTGACGAAAGTCAGTTTTATTTTTCGTTATACGATTTGTAATTATTATAATATAATTTTATTTCTTAGCGGACTATGAAGACATTGATGAAGCTGTGGCAGAGGCATTAGGACCGATCGAAAATTTGCCTGAACCGGATGAAGTTGGAAGTAAGTGGTGAATCGATTGAACATAACCAAGAACCATCAACGTCGGCTTCAGCGCCGGATGAAGAGTTTTTTGCCCCCAGTGGTCGAAAATGGATAAAAGAACCGGAGGCAGCAGTTTTGTCTCGTATCCAAGGTAGTAATGTTTTCAGACCTGGTGGAACTATTGGCCCTGTGGCAAATTTGAAAAATTCGTCTCTTCTCGCTATTTTCAATCGCATTTTCAACAACCAATGAGATGATCAAATGGACAAATGAAAAGGCCAATGATGTATGTACCAAATTGAATGCTAATCGTCAATTGCAACGCATTTGGAAGCCTTTGACAATGAACGAACTCCAGGCATATTTTGGAGTTTTGTTGTATATTGGAGCATTGAGAGATGGTCACCGTCGTGTACGTAGACTATGGGATCCTATCAAAGGTCATCCAATTCTTCGAGCCGTGATGAATTGTACGCGTTTTGAGGAGCTCAATATCTTCCTTCGTTTCGACGATTCAATTGGTCGCCGAACTCAATCATCAGCCAGAACAAACATTCTCCAGCTTGTTGAAATACTTTTGAACGAATTGAATCAGACTTTGTCAACAAATTACGTTCCCTCTGAAAATCTTACCATCGATGAGCAATTGAAAGGATCCGTGGTCGCTGTAAGTTTCGGCAATATATGCCCAGCAAGCCTGCAAAATATGGACTGAAGTTCTGGTGGCTCAATGAGAGTGCAACGGGATATCCACTGAAATTTTTAATATACACTGGCAGTTGTGATGAAAGTGTCGGGCTTGGCCGTGGATACGACGTGGTGATGTCTTTGATGCCAAGATATTTCCACATTGGACGTAACCTAACACTCGATAATTTTTTCACTACCGTGAATTTAGCTTTGAAATTGCTGGATAAAAAAATAATAATTCTTGGCACAATCCGCAAAAATAAAAGAGATGTACCAAAACCATTTGTTGTCAAAGAGCTTCTAGATAAAAATAACGAACCCATCAAAATAAATAATAAAAAACGATACCGTCCACTTCATTCATCGATTTTTGGATTTTCGCAGAGAATGGCATTAGTATCTTCTGTTCCAAAACCAAATAAACAATTTGTTTTACTATCAACACAGCACAATCTTGAAAAGGCAATTTCAGGCTGTCATAGCAAGCCGGACATGATACTGGAATACAACCGGACAAAAGGTGGAGTCGATGTATTCGACCAAATGGTGTAAATTTATTCCTGTTCACGCCAAACTAATCGCTGGCCTATGGTTGTATTTTACAATTTATTAGATGTTGCAGCCTTAGCCACAATCATTATTTTTCGCCATTTCAATCCGCCAACAAGGAACAAAAAATTATTTAGAAACGACAAACTAATTCAGCTGGCAGAGGAGCTTATGGAATTAGAATTAGATGGCCGTTCACACTCTTCGGTGCAAAATACAATCTCTAAACCAAGCTTGCATGCCCTTCGCATTATGGGAAGAAATTTGCCAGTTTTTCGAATAGTTGACGAGAGACTTCCTCTTAAACAGGTAATTTATAGGTATAATGTAAATCCAATTTTTTTTTTCTGAAAGATTTTTTATTTTCAGACCAGGTATCACATTTGTCCAAGAGCAGAGGACAGGAAGAGCAAAACCCCTTGTGATGTTTGTGGAAAAAACTGTTATCTTCACCACCGAAACATAGTTTGCGTCAAATGCCTCCCAGAACTACGACCGATTCCAGAGTGATTGAGGCTTTTACTATTACACGTCATCTTCGTTTTTATTCATATTCAAATAAAGTATACGTGTTTGGAAGACTTTTTTCCCATTTTAAGGCTTGGGGTTCGGATGAACCCGAAGTTTGGTTTGTGACTTTTTTTCAGAAAAAAAATCCAGAAAATTATCTAAAATCGCCTTGATGGAAAAAGGACGAAAAACGTAAAGAAAAATGAATTTCGTTCACTGAGTTTTCATCCCAGGTCGAAAATATGATTTAGAAAAAAGTTATAAGCATTCAAACATGCGCTGGGGTTCACGCGAACCCTAATCCGTAAACTAGGGTTAATAAATTATTTAAATCATCAAATTATCTTATAACTATGATCTCACCGTGTTCAGTCTTTCTTAAAAATATACGACAATTCTTAAACCACAGATACTTAAATTTATGTTCTAGCTTAATTTTCTTTGCAGCCATGTATAAAGCTCTATTGTAAGTTGTCATGGAGTCATTAATAAATATTCTATTTTTTTATTACCGGCAAATACTGATGCATTCAACTTCTGCTTGACTGTTTTTTTCTTGGACATCAACCTCTGTTTGACGGCATGCGATGAAAATTCGACGTATACAATTAGTCTGTTCAGTGACGAAAAGATCAGATCAGAACAGGACAGCACAGCACAGATTCGTGAAAACTGTCAGATCAAGTTAGAACAGAAAAGTACAGACGTATGTTAGTTGTCAAAAAGCGAAAAACGTCTTATATATCATATTGTAATAAACATGTGTTAGAATTAAATAATAAACAAAAGTGAATTCACATAAAAATGCTTTGGAAGAGTTGTGATGGGCACTAATAGTGAAATTACTGTGATTAGTGACTGTCAACAGCATTTTTCAGTGATGATATGTATGTTTTAGCGTGAACTTTAGCTGACAGCTGCTTTTGACACTTTTCACGAATCTGTTCTGACTCCAGAGTAGGTGCAGAAAATCGTGTTCTGAAGTGTCGGGAAAACCGTCACTGAACACAAATCAGAACACTTTCGGACAGAAATTTTTGTCACTGAACAGCAAGAGTTGTACTTTTCTGTCCAGAACAGTCCAGAACAGCGTCACTGAACAGACTAAATGTTTCCGTCGACATTCGATGTTTGTTTTTTTTATACTTTTTACGTACACTTTATGAATTCCGTCGGCAGCAACATTCATATCCAACGTCTCATTAAAAAGTGTTTGCACTCATGCTGTAGCATTGTTGTTGCTTACATTGGGAATCCCTACAACCTCAGCTGCATTTTCTAATAGTTTTTGTTCCCTCCAGTTCAGTTTATTCTCCAATCCAGTTATCTTTCGCCTCAATTCAGCATTTTCCTCTCTCAGTTTTTGTAGGGAAGACAGAAACTCAATATTTACTTTTTTTAGATTTATCAACTCCTCGTTGAAGAGTGATCGAATCGTTGGGTTGTGGCTGCGAGGCTGAGTTTGATGGAGATTCGACTGACCGTTGGGTTTCATTTGAAATTAGTGTTTGTTTTGATGTAGCTGTTGCTTTGTTGTTTCATGTTGCTTGTTCAATGATTGAAGATGTTACGCAATCTTTTGACCGTCTGCTAATAGAGTTTGTTGTTGTACTGTTGTTGGTTTGCTAAGTGGCACAGTAGTTTGCTGTTGTAGAGACTTGCGCCGAAGAACACTGCATTTGTCACATCGATATTTACACCCATGTTCTGCATTTCACGTGAAAGTGAATTGAAATCGAATTTCAATTTCACTCGAAATGAAATTAGGTGTTCTTCATTCCGAGTGAATTCAAATTGTTTGAATCCACTTCGAATTCTTGTTCGAAATGTCAAAATCAGCTGTAAATTTAAAATCATTTTACAATTGTCATTTTATACAATTATTATTTTGGATTTTACGTAAAAAGGGTTAATTTGACCGCGAAAATTAAATTAACTATTACATTAAATCAAAGTTTATTGTCGATGAGAACCGGGAAAAAAACCAACTAGAAAGGGTGCGCAAGAAGATTTTGCGAGATAAGTCCAATATTTTGAATCTCCCCGAAACAGTGTAAGTAAAAATGCAAATGGGGTCCTTATGGGCAGACTGACTTATGTTTTCTTTGGTTCTTAAACCTTTTGAAGTTGAAGGTTCGCTTTGCTCACAATCTTCGGTCAAGGTAGAATTGCCGGAAATGTTCTCGGTACCAAAAGCTGTTGTGCCCCTAATTCCTTCCATAACATCATATATGCCCGTAATCTTAGCGATGGCATCTTCCGTTGACGAAATGGGTTGAAAATTATTTGGGCCACCCCCGGTACTTCTTGCTTCTTTTTTATTGTGAGCAAGCTTTCTCCTTATATTAATTTTCCAGTCTACCCAAACCTAAAAAAAATATGAAAAGTTTTATTTTGTTAATAAAAGAATGTAATTACGATTTTTTACCTTTTTCCATCCATTTACATCCTTAATTGGAGGACCTTCACCGTTTAACTGTTGCACCAGTTTTCTCCACAATTCTTCATGGTGCCCTTTGTCTCCTTTCACAAAACCCTTGGCCAAATCTAAATTTTCCTCCATAAAATTTAAAAGGATAGCCTCCTGCCTTTGATTTTTATGTTTTCCCCTATAAAAATCAATCAGTACTGAAAAATCACTATTATTTTACTTACATTATTAAAATTATTTTCTTGATCGCAGCTATTATCCACATCAGCAGGTTACACAAAAGACAGTGAATTCAATTCACAACACAAAACTCAAGTGAATTCAATTCACATAAAACAAAGGCTTTTCGGAATGTGGAACACCAATTTCCACATTCTAAAAACCAATTCACTGTTGTCCTTTCGAGTGAAATGCAGAACACCAAAATATTCATCTTCGAAAATTGAATTCACAATTCATAATTTCGTTCGAAATACAGAACACCTAATTCCACTTTTGGTGGTTGAATTCACTAAAAGTGGAATGCAGAACATGGGTGTTAATGTTATTTGAGTTCATGAAATCAACGTCTGTAATTTCGATATTCACGCAGGAACAATGAAAAATGTGAGCACAATCCGCACAGGTGATTTTGGATTTATCACTATGCTCTATTTTACCCTTGCAAACTAAACAAATCATATTGGCTTTCATATATAAATGAGAGAAACGTTAAATCAAACAAAGTGCGCACCCCACGACTGTAGAAACACGTCCGCTCTCTACAAGCTTCACACTTATCGGGTGCAGTCAGGTGCGAAATTTTGGATCGACCCAAGTCGGCCAGTGACTATGCATTTGGGTTTCTCTTCATTTACTTCTAAGCTTACTTCTTTTCTTGTCAATAGTAGACTTTCTACATTTATCCCGATTGTTTCCTCCCTATCTCCCATCAAGTCCAAATCTTGATTCCAACAAGTCTGTATCATTTTTCTGAGAGGATCTCAATACTTTTTTTTTGTACCAAATTAAAAAGACGTGGTACCTCCTTGTTTTAATCCTCCTAATGTTTCAGATAAGGCCTCTCGTATTGCTTCGGATGTTAAGCTTGTGCGTCCAATTCAGTATGCCTCGATTTGCCACAGACTTTTGCAATGGAATATAAGCCAAACTGAGCCACGATTTAACGACTTTGGACCCTTTCTCTTAATCCTTTCATTCCCGATGTTGTGTTGTTATTGTGTATTTTACCTTCTAAGCGAGGTAATTTCAATTTGTTCTCTATCGCCTTTTTATCAGAATAGTTTGATATGTTTTGGAGCCTTTTTGAAAAGTATTTTCAAGTATTACTAGGAATCACTTTGTAGCCGATCTTCGTGGGTAGGACATGCACATTTTTATACATTAAAAATAGGTAAGAAAATACGTTTTTTTCCTGTTTTTTTGTTAAGAAAACTAGGTACTTTGCTAGTGAAATTAATTCCTTTTTTATTCAGAATATTGAAAGATTTCGCATTTTTTTTAGGTAATTTATGAATACCATTTTTTTTTTTTTATAATTCGTGTAGGTTCAGGAGTGTACGCTCTTATGATGTTTTGTCACACAATCTGGACGAGGTGCACATGGTTTGTGTCGAAGATGTGTGTTCACTACTCTCCGGAGGTGGCTGTCTTGGGATTCGAGAGATTCGACGGAATTTGTCGCGTTGTTTGCAGTTTTATAGTAATTTTGTTCCATGCCATTAAGATGTTATATTGGAAATGCACACGCAGAGTATGAATTCTGAAATGATCTTATATTGCGAGGGTTATGCCATCTTCAGCATTTTTTGATCATTTCTCTTTCACAACTGGTGTTGTTGCACAGTTTTTTCTTTCCGTATAGGAGTTGTTCTTGGCTATGGTCAGACTTGAACTACAGACCTTCCGCTTAACAGTCGGTGATGATTACCACTGCACCACTACCACCCCCCCACCATGCCAGAAATACTGATTGTAATTTTCCAACTTCCTTGAGTAAAGTGCTGCTCTTCGAGCGCGACCCCATTAATGCGGTAATAGTCAGATGGCGCGCAAGGATGTCCCATCCAAGTGATTTCATGGTGTCTTTCACTAGTCTTGCGTGAACGGTTCCGTCCGGTTCCGGCCCGGCTGCAAGAGTTCATAATACAGAATACTGCTCTGGTCCTACCAGACAGAGAGCATGATCTTCTTGCCGAAGCGATTTGGCTTTGATGTTGAAGAACCGGCTTTGCAAGGTGAAAGCCGTGATTTTTTCCGCTTCGGGCTTTCCAAATAAATCCATTTTTCGTCACCCGTCACAATTCGATGCAAATATGATTTCCTTTCGTAGCGTTGGAGCAGCATTTCACAAGTGACTTTGGGATTTTTTATTTCACGTTCATTCTACTCACGTGGGATCACACCGAGTTTATTTATCTTTCCCATTGCTTGTAAACGTCTGCTAAATGTTTCTTGTGACACATGTAATGCTTCTGCTTATTGTCGTTGAGCTTGAGTTGGGTCATCATCCAATAACTCCTGCAATTGCTCGTCTTCTTTCTGTCTCTCACATTACAACCACCACTTTTAAATTGTCGAAATCTTATCTCACATGCAACGACGACTTTCAAGAACTTTTTTTTTTTGATCAAATAAGAAAAGCAATGCGTGCCACAAATGTTCTCTTTCAGGCACAAAACTCGAAATGATCACGATAAAATAAAGACGCTAGTTTTTGGCGGACTCAACTTGTGTGTGTTTGTAGTCAAATATCAGACCAACGAAATGGCGTATGTGTCAAATTAATATGCCGCGTACTTTCCGCTGGCGCCATCTCTTAGTTCAACCGAAAAAAAACGTATGCATACACCTGGTAAACACAATGTCCCTTAAAGTAAAATCGGGCCATACTGCTTACAATGGAGAAGAAACGTGTCAATTCCCTGGATTTGGCATATCATCATGCATTGTTTTCATTTAGCTTTCCATAAGTATGATCATGTGTCTGAAGCAAGAGAGTATGTTTGTCATAGGATCCATTCAAAACAAGCGCAAAAAACGGTGTTCCGACGAATGAGACGTTCTCGGAGAAGGTCGGGGAACAAACGATTTTAAATTTCAAGCAACAAATACTTAATTGCTTGTCGATGGTCGATGGTATTGTGCAGCTGGTTTCGAATTAAATAGGGAAAAACCCAATGAGTTGGCAATCAACGATGGTTGGTAAAGAGAAAAAGTTTTTAAACATTTCTCGTCCAGGATCAGCATCATCATCATCATCAGCATTTTCGTCGAATTCTTATAAAAGTTATAAGAATTGCGAAACCTGCAAGAGTCATAAGATTTGACCAAGTTCGTCACTGGATTGAATGGGGATTAAAAGGTAGATGCAGGTTATGTCACGCTAGCTTAATGTGCTCTAAATGTTAGGCTTTTTCGTGACCAAATAAACAAAACAATTGCCTCATTTTACATAACACTTAAATCATTATAAAAAATAGTAAAAATGCCAATAAAAAATTAAATAAAATTATTGTAAAATTGTTCCTCTATTACCCTATGGTGCCTATAGGCAACATTCTATAACGGCTAAACCAGGAACTTGGAATTGATATCAGTTCATGATTCTGTCGAGGCTTACAACTCCATATTCTTAAAAACCCGAATGGAGATCGATGTTACACAGGCAACCCGGAAACAATTTAGACATTTAAACATAACATCAATCGAACTTCCGTGATTCCATGCGATTCTGCAGCCACTTGAATGAAACTTTATTCTTAAACAAATCGGAATGTGGGACTTATTTTAGCAAGGTAAATTATATAGATATCTTCCACTTATTCTTTAAAGGGTATATGTGTAACTCTTGGAAATATTTTAAAATGATTTAAAAAGGGGTAAGTAAACGCATGTAGCTGAAACCTAGGTCCTATGATAATATAAATCACTCAACCACTTTATTCCTATCTCACCCAAAAATTAAAACCTACAAATACCTGCTGCGTAAGGACAATTGATTTACCGATTCCGACCCACAAATGATGCTAGGAAGCATCCCCCTGAATCACTACCATATATGTGAGCAAATATTTGGAGAATATTCCCGCACAAGTTTTATAAACCAACACCATGCTGTTTCCCCGAAAACTTTATGGGATTTCCTTGTAATTATTCCTGTTATTAGAAAGTTTTATTCCCATTAGTGCAGAGCATGTTACTAATTTTATCGCCCAAGGCGGTCATATTAGGGTCGTTTGCTCTTACTACCCAATTCTCTTGTCCTTTAGCAACTGAAAGTCTCCCTCCACTAAACAAACCACCAAGTTATTCGAAGCAACCATGTTAGCTTTAAATGAATTTAAGTCCTGATTTATGGCACGTAAATCCGAGCCATATGATTGTGGATTTAAATCAGGTTGATAATATTTTAAATAATACTTATGTGTTACTGCTCATCGGGTTTAATTAATTGTCCCGCTTGTGTCTCTCGGACATTAAATTGACTTTTCCCAACTCGTACGTAATGAGCTAAGGGAATAATGAATTAAAAATATTTTAATCACTTAATAAAAAAAGCGAACAATAAAACGTAAATGCATAATTGGATTCTATTGAGGTTGCAAAATGAATTTGTGGACGTGCCTTAAGTTTTCTTTATTTTTGTTATTTTTTTACGGTAATAGCCTTTTGCATAATGTTTTCGCATAAAAATCAATTTATCACAACAGAATATGATTTTTTTTTTATTATGTAAGGGAGGTATTGATTTCGTAAAATAGTAACTTATTTCGTAACGACCTGCTTTCCATTATATTCCACTATTTCCGATGTGTTTAATTTGTTACAAACAATAGCATATGACCATAGTTAAATCTATTGATAGCTTATTTGAACTGCTATTGTGCTGGGACTTCAAATGATAAACTCTTCACCGTAATACGATGTGGCGCCAAATAAAGGCGCAAAGTTCCTTTTAAATTTGCTTAGCCAAAAATAGTGTTTAATATGCTTTAAACATAGTGTTTAGTAAGAGGTTTTTCAAAACTCGTGCCTAACTGTCGATAGTGAACAATTTTTGAATTTTTTCATGTCGTTTTTGAAACTCGTCAATTAGAAATATTTTCAATTTGAAAAATTGATAATTGCACTAGAGTAACGCAAGTACAAGATATAGAAGCCTACGAAAGGAAGTCTGTGAAGTCCTTCGCGATAAAAAATGAAAATGGCAAAGGAAAAAGTTTGCTAACATTCAATAAGCATTCAGGAGCTATCGTTTCGGATTTTTTCAATATTGTCGAAATATGCTACGGAAATAACCAGAGACTCACAGTGCAAGGTCCATCAATTACTCGATTTAAAAAAAGACGTATGACTCGCAAGCCAGTCGAAAATATAATGTTCTTGGAGAAAGAAAATAGAAAATAGAAAATAGATTTCAGGTCCTTGAAAACGTGAAGAATACATGATGGAAAATAGGACGGAGAAACATGCGAGTGGGTAAAACTAAGCATTTACGAACTTTAATAAGCCTCAATTATTGTAAGAGTAATAAAATCAGGAAAACTAGGATGGGCACGGCACGTAGAGCGAAGGAACAGTGGACGAACAGTCATTCGAATAAAGAGTGGATAATCCGTAGGAAAAAAAACCTCCAGGAAAGCCGCGTCATAGATGAAAAGACCTAGAAGGATAGAGTAACAAAACAAGAAAGTAACGCACATTCATGACATGGAGGCTTGACAAAGGGCGAGGCTATGAACTTTTTTTTTTGTTTTTCCTTTGTTTATCCAGGTTGGAGGTCAAATAATTATTGTTACTAAACAGGATATAATAGTTTATAAGACCATCGCCTATAAATACTTTTACAAAAATCTGGGTTTATAACAGCCATCGAAAAAAATATCCACGAAAGAATCACAGAGGTAAGCAATAAAGTGGCCTCGCCCTAAATACGCCTCGCTGTTGTCGAAGAAAGCTTGACTAATCTCAATCGCTCGCAATTGGAAGTTGACAATACAAGACAATAACTACGACAACAGGTGGAGCAACAGAAACTGTCGAATCTTCTACTTAGCACCGAAATTGCATTACTCAAAACGCAAATTGAAGAGCTGCTCGTCAGTAACACTGCCATTGATGCTATTCTGATTGAGATTCTGGCCCTCTAAGGACAAAACTTAAAAAGCACGTTCAATCAACTATGTCATTCGATTAATTACCAACAGCCACCGGTCGGGCGCGATTTCCAAGCAATACCGAATGTTGAATCTGTTGTTTATTATCAAGTTTCACTCCACTTTCGACAAAACCACGACACTATCATCAATACCTACTCCCGACAAATTTGTTTACGCGATGCTGGTTTGGACTCCGACCGACCAATTAACCTCCACAGAAGTCTAATTAAATCTAAACGTCAACTTCTACAGCAAGTCACGAAACTAAAGCGCACAAAAACAATTCACGTAGCTTTCACCGCACGTGGACATGTTTACATCAAAATTCAAAACAAATGTGAACTCAACTGCTACGCGAATTGACAGTTTAGAGGAGCTCAACGGAATTGCACTTGTTAACCGCCAGTTAGATGAGCTAAAATTCATTATGAATAAATGCAAATTATTATTATGTTTTTATTATCATGTTTATATTATTATGTTTATATTATCTTTAATGTTTCTCTTTCGCCATCAGACTTTTCAATGTTTCAGTGCCTTAAAGCTAACAACTTATTGTTCTTATTGTTCCCCAGTTTTAATCACTCAAAATGCATAACTAATTCTCCATCTATTTTCTATACCTAGCGTTACTAAATACCTTGCTAATACCAATGTTGCTATGTAACTCAAGGCGATTTCCATAGATCTCGATAATCGTTTCAAAGACTTCTTAAGCTCCGTCAGCCTATTTGCAGTCCACAACTTGACTCTTGCCCACTTTAGCCCTACAAGCCCTACACTCATCGATCTGTTTATTGTCAATAGAACTGATCTCATCAACTTCTATGCCAGCTTGATGTACCCGGCTTCTCAAAAGACGATCCCATTGCTCTCTTCTATGAACTCAGTCTTAATATGTAGATTTTTTGTACCGACCACTATCAGCTACCGAGACTTTAAATCTATCAACATGGCTAGTCTTATCGATGACTCTCTCAATTCTAACTGACATATCCTGTACTGGATGCCTTCCATTGATGTGCAGGTCGAGTTTTTTATATCCACCATTAATAACCTGATTAAAAATTATATCCCAACCAAAAACTTTACCATCCATAATATCAAATGTCAATGGTTTACTAGATGTATTGAACAACTAATTATAAATCGAGACAGGCCCTACAATAGATGGAAAAACTTTAAACTCCCCAATTTACTATCAGGAATCTTGTTACGAAGGAAATCAGGAGGTCGAAAACTAATTCTTTTTCACATCCAAATTCAAATTCGGCTGAAACGTTAAGCAAACGTGGACGATTAGACCTTAGAAGACATCAAAATCGAAAATCTAAATAGAAATTCGCCTCAACCGCATCTCTCTTTGACAATGGCACTGGGAATTCGAACGAGTGTGATATTATACATGGGTTTCAGTAATACGCCCGACTTGACTGATAGTTTGATTTTTCCAGAGCCTACGAAAATAATGTGCTCAAATTGATCCTTGGAATCAAATCTAACGCCATTAGCTTGGATTTCACGAACCCCAAATTTTTAAAACTAATCATCCACGTCGTCTTAATACATCTCACATAGTTATTTATTTAATGGCATCCTTACCACCTCCGTCTACCCTAGTTCCTGGAAGACTTCTAAAATCATATCCATTCTTCAACATGGAAATTATAATGATAAAGAATACCGTCCGTTCTCGAAAGCGAGCACGCAATTGAACTTGTTCTTAAATCAGCATAAGCTCTTTCCTTTCACCGTTTCAGTCAGTTAGTTTAAAGATTGCTGAAGACTTTCGCTGTGAAACTGATAACGACCATGTTATATCGTTAATATTATTAAAATTCTCTAAAACTTTCGATACTGACATGAAATCCTTCTCAAAAAACTCAAACATTATTTTAATTTGGATTCCTTAGCGGTAAGACTCATTAGGAATTACCATGAAGATCGCAGCCAAGCTAAATATGTTAATAGCAACTTCTCCACCTTTCTCAAAACCAAAATTGGGGTCCCTCAAGGATCTATCCTGGGGCCCTTACAGTTCTATCTACTTAATAACGACAGTCCAGTCGTTCTCAAACACTGTAAGACATTTTTACCCAGACGACATCCAATTATACATCAAGTACCCATTTCACCTAAAGGTTGATGCTACTGCTCGGTTAAATCAGGATCTCCAGGCCGTGGCACGATGGTCAAAATGAACTTATATAAAACGAACTTGGTTCCACCAAGAGCCAATCCATTGTCATATGTCGTACTATACTGGAATTAAGTAACTTTCCACTAATCGTGGAGGGATCATATCACCGATTTAACAGGTAGAGTCTACGGTGATGTGCGTATATTATGCTACGCTGGAAATTGCCTCCTTTATCACTGAATCAGTGCTCGTCAAGACGCTACTGATACCTATTTTAACGTATGCACTCCCAGTTTTCTGCGATTCGATAGACACGATGGCGGGATCACATCTCCCCACTCATTAAAACCCTGCTTGGCATGGACTTTCAAAGCTTTCCTCTTTAAACTCAAACAGAGCAGAGCTCCACCATACCTTTAACAGAGTGTTTGGTTCGCTGCATCTGAGAGAAGTGGAACATAGACATTACTCAATTTGAACTACAGGGTGACAGAAAAACAGTTTTTCATTTACGCTGTAAGACTATGGAATTCGCTCCCAGTTAACACGAGAAGATTTCATAGCGTCGACAACTTCAAAGCTCCCAGGTACTTAGGTTTCTTCGCTAACGTTATTGTCTTGACGTTGAATTTAATAATTGGAAAATTTATTTTTCTTGTGGTGTATATAACTAGTTCTGCCTTGTCTTTATTTATTTGTATACCTCAGTTCTTGAACCTAGCCAACTGGTTACGTTGTCTAGGGGATTTTCGAGTTCGGTGATCGTCTGTTCGATAATTTTGTGCGAGGTAAGTATTGCCGTGTCATCTGAAAGTCGATGTCATTGTATTTTTTGTCTGATAGGATATAATAGAGGTCCTAGGACGCTTCCTTGAGGGACTCCAGTTTCTGCTTTAAGAAGGTCTGAGCGCTCGTCCCTGTGTTGTACCACAGAATAAATAGTATACAGAAGTCGCATCTCGGCCTGCGATGATTTTTCACTTTATGGTGCGGGCGGAACAACTGAAGGGAAGATCAAGCAACGAGAGAGCAAGCATGATCAGAGAGTAACAACCAGAGAGCAGCCACGATCAGAGAGAATCAACGAGAGAGCAATCTTAAAATGTTTATGTGTGTGTGTGTATTGTGTTGCTATCCAACGTCGTGAATGCACGTGGTGTTGACAAAATTTTGTTTCAAGTTTTAGATTTCTATATTTAGTTTTCTTCAGTTGAAAGTTGCGCTTTTCGATGTAAACTAAAAGGGCCGGGTAACACCAATTAACGTTATTCCATTATTTGGGATTTTTGTGCAAATTTCAATCTGATATATGTAGGGAAGAATAACCCAAAAACTTTAGTGCGACAGGATTTTAAGTTTGCGGGCTTTAGTAAAATTTTTTTTCTCTGAAGCCCACGAGCAATGCTTCCTCAAGAGTACTAAGATCATGAAGTCCAATATTATTTCCTTATGATCAGAACATGTGGAAAACCATTGCGGCGTGGCATTTTTGCATTTGGATTTTATCAAATTTTTTATACCAACAGTTTGTGGTTGTGTGTCAAAAATATTGCTAAACACTGTAATATGTTTCTTGCTAATTTCCAAGAAAATTGGTGAAGGAGCAACGAGGTTACCAAAATCTTTAAGAGAATTGTAATTTTTATGAAATATGAAAAGTTCACTAGGAACTGTTAATACTTCGTCTTCTTTTCTCAATATAGAAACACAAATATCGCAGTTAATTTTCGGTATCATTTTGTAGACGATATAACCTATGAAGTATCTTAAAGACGCCAAATCGATACTAAATTCCGAACAATTCTGAAAGTCATCATTTAATACGAAATCATCAATGATTTCTATGTTAATATCTATTTCAGAGTTTTCGTTTCGACTGAGTTCTTCATTATTTGTATCAGCTAAGTCCATATTTGACAAAATATTATATATATATAATATATAGCGTTTCAAATGTGGTATCACTCAGCTCTTCACAGTTACTATAAGAACTCAACTGCACTATATTTGCAGACATTAAGCGTGCTAATAAAGTGTTTATATCAGCAACTGAGGGGTTAATATTATTTCGAGAACATATTTTCGAGCTTATCTTGGCTTAATGCTCTTGCCATTAAAAAAAATATTTGGGATTTGTTTTGAAATAGCTCGTCTACTAATTGTAATACAGCGTTTAAGGTAAATTTCATTCCATCTAAAAAAAATACTTTTTTCTTTTTGTCAACAAATGAGATTTCATTGAGGTATTCAAGGAAGAATTTTATATATTCGTGTGATGGACTGTTAAGTTGAACTGCAGACTTATAACAATTCTTTGAAGATAGCGAACCACTATTTAGGCAGTCAAATATTTTGTCAATATTTCCTATGAAGCATGCCGTAGATAAACAAACTTCTTTTGAGCAACTTTTAAAGCCTACTGTCTCAATAACAGTTTTAATTGCTGCTTGAACAGTCCTACTAAAAATTTGGGTGGCTAGTTTTACTTTCATTTTTTCGAAAGAGTTCGGAAATATGTGCTGGCTTGTAAGTTTAAGACACATTTTTGTATTAGATTTGCACTCCATTTCCCATAGTTCCTTAACTACTTTAAAACTAGCAACTCCATTTGGTGTTGTAAGGTCACATTGAAGCCAACCATTTCTTAATGATTTGATTAGATGTGGAAAATCATATACACAGAAAGTTTTACTACCATTATACATAAAATAGGGTTTTTCTAAAGTAGCTCCCAATTCCAAGAAACACTTCCTGTTAGAGCACCCTTGGTCACAAATTACAACTTTAACTATGATGCCAAAACTGTTCAAAATTGCTAAATTTTGTAATATTATTTTTTTTAGTAAATCGGCAGAAAGTCCATTTTTTGAAACAAAGTAATTAAATGTAAGCGCCCAGTTGGAAAACATTGATTTAATCATAAAAACGCACAATTGTTTACCAATCTAGTTCGTTCTTTCAACCCCATTTTCCTCAAATCCATCCACTAAATCTAATTTGGAATTGTATCGCAATTCCCTTCTAATCGCCATTTCATCCATCAGCAGAATCATATTATTCTTTTCGTACTGGTTCAAATCTAAGCACTTCTTTTTTATTAACTCTAAACCGTTATTTTTAAAACCTGGTTGTAGGGAATTTACAGGGACCCATCGATAAACAGTAGAGATATGTGGCAAATTTAGATGCAATTTATTCTTCAAAAATTGGTACGTTGACTGTGAGACATAATAAATGTTTTGAACCAAATCTTTTACATCTTGCTTATATTCTTTAGGTCGTGGACTAAGAAGAAGTTTGCAAAATGTTTTTGACTCCTTGCTTATTTGAAAAGAGTCGATGGTTTGAAATACGCTTGATTTTGTTGCTATTTGTTTGCGGCTTTGGAGATTTTTATATTTTGCTACCATGTCGTAATATTTTTTTCTGTAAAAATTAGCTGATTTCAGATATTTTTCACAGTCATTACAACATCCATCTACGGAGTCACTTGTTCGGCTCTTTTTAGCTGGACAATCAAGCTCCAACGACTTGTTATCTTCCTCAATAACTTTTAAGTTAAATACCGGAACAGCTCCGAATTTCAACTTTTTTTTACCAATGTCAGAACTTGAGAAGTGATTGGCGCAAATCAACAATTTTTTTATGTTGTCTTTTGTTGGAATATTACATTTTTCTCGCCAAATTTGACCCATAGCTGAGTCATAGGGAGGAAACTTAAACATTCTTATCTTTTCACCATATCGCCTAGATTTACCGCATGTTTTTATGCAGCATCGAATGCCGGACTTTTGGAAAATTTTACCAACAGCCGGTACAGAATCCATTTTTCCTATTCAAAATCGTAAGACAACCCCTCAACAATCAATATACAGGGTTTTAGTTTTTTTTTAGTTTTTAATTCATTTTTATTCATAATTTCTTAGATCTATCTTACCCTAGACAAAAATGCTTAAAAACTAGCTTAACTATCTTAACAATCTAGATATCTTACTGGCCCTAGGCGGACACTCTAAAATAGACGTAACAACTTAAATCTATGTCTTTCGACTACTATATCAACTTACCACTAACATTGCTATATCAAGCTTAAGCTAAGAAAAATGTTTTTTATTAAAAACTTAGCATATTATCATTTTTTGTATTATATATAAAACTTAAGCCTACCTTAATGTAACTAAACCTAACTTATTCTAACTTAACTAAAATATATATATATAAACTATATACATAATATATATTTAATATATATATCTTTTTTTGTTTTTTTTTTTTTTTTTTTTTTTTTTTTATATACATACTACCCTACTACTACCTACCCTACCCTACCTTACCCTACCCTAGCCTATGTAAGCCTGCCATTGGTGTTAGGCAGGCCCTGCCTTGAAGAGGCTGAAGCTCTCAAAGTGTCCACTGACGTAGCTCTCTCCAGCCACCAAAAGCGTTGATGCTGGCGGACTACGTCTCCTCGATCCCGGCGTGAGACCGATCTACAGAACCTGAGGCGCTCGGGCTCACGGAGCGCGACATCGGGTTCGTAGAGGAATCGCCGTTCCACGGAATTGCGACCCACGTGGAAGATTAGCGGCACCGCCAATCTATCCTGGATCAGCCCACATCTATCTAAATAGAGGAATGCTTCTGGCGGAACAAAGCCATTAAGGCGCACTCTCTCGTGATATAAGTCGTTGGGGTAGTAAGCCCCGAAAATCAGGCTATTGACCGAAGTCATTGCTCTCGCAACGTGGCTTCGAATCAGTTTGATCAAAAAATTATCTATCCGTACAATCCTGGCCCTATCGTATAGGACCTCGTTCGGGTAAAATTTTGTGTACTCAGATTCGGGTGTCCTATGTAGCCCCAGACACGTCCTGAGACATTGTCTCTCAAACACCCGAATCTTTTCCATTAAGCTGGCTCTCACATTGAACCAGACGGGACATCCATAGGCAACCATGGGCCTGATTAAGGCCATGTAGCAGATTACCTTCACCCTAGAATCAAGTTGGCTGCTATGAAACAGCCATCTTGTTAGAGCGAAAGCGCCCCGGGCCCTTGCCAGAGCAGCATCTACATGTTTGTCAAAATATAGATACTGATCCAGCACGATCCCAAGGTATCTGACTACACTTTGTCTCGCCAGTGGACGTCCGTCCGGTCCTAAAATTAAGAACCTGCGCCAGTTTTTTCTAGTGTCCCGAGAGGCCCTAGACAAAGGCGTTCTGAACAATATAGATTCTGATTTCTGGAAGTTGATTTTCAAATTCCAGTCATCACAATACTGCTGAATTTTTTCGAAGTCACGCTGCAGAAGAGTAACAATGACGTCGATCGTTGGACCTGATCTGTACGCGATTAGGTCGTCTGCGTACGCTATTGAAGAGAAACTAGCAGATCGCTTAGGTAAATGCTGAAAAGGATCGGCGAATTTACCGTACCCTGTTGCAGTCCATTTTTGATTTCAAATGTTTGGGTAGAAGTCACGTTGGCAATTTTCACTACGAACTTTCTACCTGTTAACATGTCAAAAATCATATATAGCAGTGGTTTACTTATGCCCAGCCGACTGAGCTTGTAATAAAGACCTTCTAACCATACGGTGTCGAAGGCTTTTTCTAAGTCAATCAGACAGGCACCCGTGCATTGGTTCTTGCATTTATTCCATTGGACATCCGACACAAGCTTCGACGCGGCATGAATAGTGTCATGCCCCGCTCTGAAACCGAATTGGTTATCCGGGATGATTTTATTGTCCTCAACCCATTTAGACAGGGCCCTATGGATCACCTTCTCGAAGACCTTGCTGATACTCGGAAGGAGACTTATTGACCGGAGATTTTCCGGGTTAGATGTGTCTTTACCCCTCTTGGGAATTGGTTGCACCACCGCTGTCTTCCAGTGCACTGGATAATATGCATTATTCAGTGCATTGTTGAACAGGATGGTGTACCTCTCTACAGCCACTGGCGGAAGGTGCCTAAGCACAGCATTGGATATACCGTCAACTCCCGCGGATTTTTTCTTCCTCAATGACTCGAAGATCATCTGAAGATCTTCCGTCGATATGAACAGGGTATTAACCCCCTCATTGGCGATGACATTGTTTGCCATGAAATCTTCATTGAACCTTGTAAAACCAAGGTTCTCTGATCGCCAATGATCGATATCATTTCGAAGATAGAAGTGATGAAGCAGGGTTCTATCTTCCAGGTGGTGGTTCGGGCGAATACTATCATTCACCTTGTACACCTCCTGGAAGACAGCTCCCACTGTCGCCACCTTCTCCTGAGGATCCTCGATCACGAAGAAGTCATCATCCAGGATGGCGCTCTCCGGATCGATGCTAACTGTTCGTAGCAAGCGTTCATTGTCTGACGTTCTCGGAAGCTTTAGATCCCGAATGTCATTCTGATTGTTTCTCCGAAATATTTTATTTATTTGCGGGAACATACTCGCGCTATTGGATTTTACAGCACGAATTCTTTTGTTCCAATGCAAACTTACAGATATTCTGTAATTTTCCTTGATTAACTGTTGGATATTTTTAATCAGTGACTTCAGTGTCCTGACCTCCGAGTTTTGTCTGTCGGTAAACCGCCTGTATAAGAGTTTGAGTCTTGTCAGGAGTCTACTTTTTTGTCTGTGCAGTGCGTCGATTATCGCGTTTCGGTATACGTTTGTGGTATCGTGCTGTCTTTGGCGTGGTATCGTACTGTTCATTGTCTCTTTAATGACATCGTCCATTTGTTTGAGATACCTGTCAATCTCGTAGTTTGACAGATTCCTATTAGTCGGTGGAAAGGAGGCGCTCGAAGTGAACGCTCTCGTTAGGGAATTGGCAAAGCGCGGCCAGCACACCCTACTGTAATCGTAGGGGTGCGTTTGGACACACTCTGCCATCTCCGCGAACTCGTCAGGTACTGTGATCACGGCACATAGTCCGCAGTGGTCACTGTCGTATACAATGGTCCGCAGACAGTTAATAGACCATTCGTTCGTGTCTGCCAGTCTCAGTCGAGAGTCCATTAGCATGAGATCCAGATAGGAGCCGCTCCTAGGATACGACGGACTATCCGTTGCGAGCAACTTGACTCTATATTCAATGCTGCGAAGAATCCACCAATGGCTTAGTAGGCTCCCCCTAGTGTTGGGAATGTTATTTCCCCAATCACTATGTTTGGCATTTAAATCGCCGGCCAGAATGTAAAAGTTTTCTAATGAGTTTAAGCGCAGAGATCGAAAAAGTGTCTCGAGTTCCGCGATAAAAATATTGGGTTGAGGTGCTTCAGGTGCATAGGCTGATACAATGTACATTCTCTTTCCATTTCGGAGAGGAATGCACACAATACAGGCCTCTAACACCTGGAACCTCCGCACTTCACCGCTATATATGACTTTATGTTTAAAATTGTTTTTAATAAAGATCGCAACTCCCCCGCCTTGAATAGCGTTGGGTCGGTCCCTTCTAATTATTCTATAAGAACTGTGCCGGATTTTGTGCTTCTGGTTTAGCTTTGTTTCGCTAACCAAGAGTACATCGGGGCTTTCGTCCTGCAACAGGTTAAAAAGTACGGCTCGTCGCTCGATCCTTATCAGTGAATTTACATTCACCGACAGGATCCTCAAGGGCCTCTCTACCAGCGTACCCATCACGACCTTAGGTGCGCTAGGCCCGGCAGAAGCGAGTAGATACTATCTACTCGGGTCGCCGTCTCCAGGATCTGTTGCTGGAGCTGCCCAATCTGCCCTTGGATTGCGAGCAAGATCGAACAGACATCCACCTCGGCCACCGGTGCCTTAGAGACAGGCACTGGGGCTTTAGGAACAGTCATGGGCTTTTGTACCGTCTTTCCCGAACCTGCCGCCATTTGGGCGTAGGTCAATTGGGATGTGACGGCTGGTGTTTGGAAGCGACCCGAGGGACGCTTCTCCTCGACCTTCTGCTTACGGGCCAGGTTTTCTTTCTTGATGTCCTGGAACTTAGGACATCCCCGATAGTTTGCAGGGTGCCCTCGGTTCCTACACAAGACACACTCGAGCTGCTCTCTATCCGCCACCTTGTCTTTCCCAAGGTCGCATTCCTCGTTCTTGTGGTTCTTTGCACACTTAACGCATCGAGGCTGCATTTCGCAGTTCGACGCGGCGTGCCCGAACCTTTGGCAGCGGATACATTGCAAAATGTTTCCGCTCCTCTTTAATGTTTCCCAAGTGACAGTCTGGGACGCTAAGGTGGTGATAGTCCTTAACCTCTCCAGCTTGCTGCTGGGTGTGAGCTGTACCAAGAAGAAGGGAATAACTCGCTTCTCCCGTCGGGAGCTCACCGTAGAGAATGGCTTAACCCCCACGAATTTGAGGTCGTCACTCTCGAACTCTTTGAGCTCTGAGAGCATTTCCTCGGGGTCTGCGATCGACTCCACGCCTTTAAGGAGCATTGTCCGCAACCTCTCTGCCTTCGGCGTGAAGGAGAAAAACTCCGTTGTGGACTCCTTTAATAAGCTTTTAATCCGTTTATGCTGTTCCAGTGTCTTGCACTGAATAGCATAGCGTTTTTGGCCTAAACATTTAATTTGAAAAATTACCTACACCAATAGCATACTTACAGAGATCGATGGTCTCTCGTAGGGCCGTGGTATAGGTGAAGATGGGTGGCACTTTCTCCTTTTTAGGACGTTGCTGCTGCTTCTGCTGTTGCGGCTGTTGTTGTTGCTGCTGCTGTTTCTGCTGCTGCTGTTGCGGCTGTCGTTGTTGCTGCTGTGGCTGTTGTTGTTGCTGCTGCTTTTTCTGCGGCTGCTGTTGTTGTTGCTGCTGCTTTTTCTGCGGCTGCTGTTGTTGTTGCTGCTGCTTTTTCTGCGGCTGCTGTTGTTGTTGCTGCTTTTGCTGTGGGGCGGCTGCTGCCTGCTCTAAATCCCTCTTCTTTATCTCCTTCAGCTTATCAACTACGGCCTGCAGCTGGGCACGTAGGATACGCTCTTTCTGTTCCAGTTCGCTACGCTCTTCCTCCGTAGCTGAATATAAAAGGGGGGCGAAGGGGTTATTGTCCCCCGTGTAGCGGCTTTCCCTACTATAGGAAAGGTAGGCAGTATCCGCTTCCACGGGGATCGCTGGTTTTGGTTGAGCTGCTTCGGACGTCGTTGGTGATGGCGCCCCTTTCCTCGCTTCGACCTGCAGCTTTTCAGTCGAAGTAGTGAGGGAGGGGCGCTTAGTTAGATTGGGCTTCTGGTTGGCCCTTCTGCGCCTCTTCATGGACGCCAAATCGGATGATAAATCACCCGATTCCGACTCCGTACGACGTACGGGTTTTCCCCCGCCGTCTCCCGACATCTCCTCCTGCTACTTCCAACTAATTCAGAAGCAGCAGAAGAAACAGAGAAAAACGCACACGAAAAACTTTCCT
This sequence comes from Merodon equestris, assembly GCA_958301585.1. Classification (NCBI taxonomy): domain Eukaryota; kingdom Metazoa; phylum Arthropoda; class Insecta; order Diptera; family Syrphidae; genus Merodon; species Merodon equestris. The sequence continues at coordinate 214,746,322 of OY284413.1, read as the reverse complement.
CCCGACTTGGGATCCGAGTAGTGTGCCAAAAACTAGAGCGTGTAGGTCTGGTCAAGACAAGAAAAAAATCGTATGGGAGGGGGGGGTCTAATCCCCCCCGTTTAGCCGGGAGGGGCAATTTTCAAAAAAATTGACTTAATTTGGAAAAAAAATTATTAAAAATCAACAGTTACATCCACAATGCCACGATATCTCTTTTTGTAAAGCCAGAAACCTCTTCTTTCATACTGATTTTAAATGAAGCTGTTTCAAAGAGTAGTTTTTGAGAAATTAATTTTCAAATTCAAAATTTAAAAAAAAAAATAAAAAAAAAAACTTTCGAACTATTTTTTTTCAAAGTTGTATGTAATTAAGAAGTAATTTTTTTTCAAAAATTCAATGCTTTTATTAGTTTTTAGTTAAAAACCGAAAACCGGATGCAAAAATGTCTTGAAGTTTTTGAGAAATTAAAAAAAAACCCCGAACCATTTTTTTCTAAGAACAACCTTTTTTTGGTTTTAACGCGGCTGGACTTGTAAGCAAATTGATGTATGAAACATTGACCTCTTTTTTTATTATTTTTAAAAAAATTCGGAGTTTTATGAGGATACAATAAAGTGACACAGTATTGGAATAACCCTGGATTAATTCTTTTTTTCATTGATAACGCCTGAAAACTGACCTGCGAATTTCGTCTGGGTCCGCCCGCCGCCGATGGGTTCTACCCGAATTTTTGATTTGGTCCGACGCAATCCCTCCCTTAGTACAAGGAGGATGGCTATTATGCTTGGAGTGCCCAAATCTAGAGTATGGAGAGTGCTTCATACCGAAAACTTACACCCGTACCATTTTAGGCCAGTTCAGGGACTAACCTCAAACGACAATTTTTTGAGAGCAGAATTTTGTCGATCATTACTGCTTGGAGATGAAACTGAACGAAACTATTTTGCAAGGATATTTTGGACGGATGAAGCACAGTTTACCAGAGATGGGGTTACTAACTTCCACAATTTGCGTCATTGGAGTAGCACCAATCCACACAACAAAAAACAAAATAAATCACAACACCGCTTTAGCTGTAATGTTTGGCTTGGTATTGTTGGACAAACTGTAATCGGGCCCCGGTTTTTGAATGCCGTTATTAATGGAGAATCATACTTGCAGTTCCTACGAGACCTTTTGCCCGATTTGATGGACAACGTTCCTTTGGCCATAGCAGATAATTTAATCTACCAGCAAGATGGAGCACCAGCACACTACAGCTTACGGGTTAGAAACTGGCTGGATGATCATTTTAGTGACCGTTGGATCGGAAGAAAGGGCCCCACGGAATGGCCACCTAGATCACCAGATTTAACTCCTCTAGATTTTTATGTGTGGGGATTCATGAAGAATTATGTTTACGAAGTGGAAATAGTATCTTTGGAACAACGGATTGAAATCGCTGGAGTCAAATTGCAGGAAAATTTGTCAGGCATAGATTTATGTGCAGCCATTAGAAGGAGATATAATCTTTGCCTTCTAAAAAATGGGGATCATATTGAAAATTTATTATAATAAAACTCCGATTTTTTTAAAACTAATAAAAAGGAGGTCAATGTTTCATACATTAATTTGCCTACAAGTCCAGCCGCGTTAAAACCAAAAAAAAGGTTTTTCTTAGAAAAAAATGGGCCGGGTTTTTTTTTAATTTCTCAAAAACTACAAGACATTTTTGCATCCGGTTTTCGGTTTTTAACTAAAAACTAATAAAAGCATTGAATTTTTGAAAAAAAATTACTACTTAATTACATACAATTTTGAAAAAAAATAGTTCGAAATTTTTTATTTTCAATTTTTTTTCAAAATTTTGAGTTTGAAAATTAATTTCTCAAAAATTACTCCTTAAAACAGCTTCGTTCAAAATCAAGATGAAAGAAGAGGTTTTTGGCTTTACAAAAAGGTATATCACGGCATTATGGATGTAACTGTTGATTTTTAATGTTTTTTTTTCCAAATTAAGTCAATTTTTTAGAAAATTGCCCCTCCCGGCTAAATGGGGGGAAATAGACCCCCCCCTCCCGTACGATTTTTTTCTTGTCTTGACCAGACCTACACGCTCTAGCTTTTTGGCACACTGCTCGTGGGACACCCTGTATAATAATAAGTCCAAAGAATAATCCAAATCGTATGCAAAGTTGTCAACAATTATAAAAGCTAAAAGTTAAATATCAAAATAAAAAGTAAAAATGGACTCGATATATAAGCGTAGGAAAACACAACCATTCGCATGAAAGTACAATTCCCAAGTGATTTCGAATCCAATCCACACAATCGAAAACAAGAGAAGCAATACAACACCATGCAAGCTTACGATAGAAGAAGCTATCAATGCATACACACGCACAGACATTTGCATACACATCGTAAGCTGCTTTGCTCTCGTAAAAACAAAACCACCGAAAACGCACATGCTACTCTCTTTCGCTCGCACCAGCTTCTCAATTTTTTTGTATACTCTCTTGCATGTTCTCATGCTTGTACTCTCTGTTCAATAGGGTGCCAATATTGGAACCCTAGAACAAAATTTGCTTCGTATGAGATGCAACTTCTCTATACTATTTATTCTGTGGTATTACTCTTTTATCGCACTTGACAGAGTTGCCAGTACCAATAAAATTAGTAACAGAATTGTCACCACCATTGCCATCAGATTCATTGCCATCCATGTTCAATCCCTATCCGCACCAGCTTCAGTTAGACCATCACCAGCACCATATAAGCATCAATAGAATCTATATCTATCGCCATCATTGTTGGCACTACCATAAGTGACAGCATCATTGCCAAAATCACTACCGTCACCTTCATTAATATCATCACCACTATTGCCCTCATCACCATTACCCTCACAATTACCGCCACCGTCATAACTATTATCACCATCATCATCATAATCGCCATCATCACAATCATCAGCTTCACCAGCATCATCAGCATCATCACCATCATCACCATCATCGTCATCATCAAAATCATCACCCTCATCACCATCACCACCATCACCACCATCACCATCATCATCATCATCACCATCATCACCATCATCACCATCATCACCATCATCACCATCATCACCATCATCACCATCATCACCATCATCACCATCATCACCATCATCACCATCATCACCATCATCACCATCATCACCATCATCACCATCATCACCATCATCACCATCATCACCATCATCACCATCATCACCATCATCACCATCATCACCATCATCACCATCATCACCATCATCACCATCATCACCATCATCACCATCATCACCATCATCACCATCATCACCATCATCACCATCATCACCATCATCACCATCATCACCATCATCACCATCATCACCATCATCACCATCATCACCATCATCACCATCATCACCATCATCACCATCATCACCATCATCACCATCATCACCATCATCACCATCATCACCATCTTCACCATCATCACCATCATCACCATCATCACCATCATCACCATCATCACCATCATCACCATCATCACCATCATCACCATCATCACCATCATCACCCTCATCACCATCATCACCATCATCACCATCATCACCATTATCACCATCATCACCATCATCACCATCATCACCATCATCACCATCATCACCATCATCACCATCATCACCATCATCACCATCATCACCATCATCACCATCATCACCATCATCACCATCATCACCATCATCACCATCATCACCATCATCACCATCATCACCATCATCACCTTCATCACCATGATCACCATCGTCACCCTCATCACCATCAACACCATCATCACCATCATCACCATCATCACCATCATCACCATCATCACCATCATCACCATCATCACCATCATCACCATCATCACCATCATCACCATCATCACCATCATCACCATCATCACCATCATCACTATCATTATCGCCACCATAATCACCTTCATCACCATCATCACCATCGTCACCCTCATCATCATAATCGCCATCATCATCATCATCACCATCATCACCATCATCACCATCATCACCATCATCACCATCATCACCATCATCACCATCATCACCATCATCACCATCATCACCATCATCATCATCATCACCATCATCACCATCATCACCATCATCACCATCATCACCATCATCACCATCATCACCATCATCACCATCATCACCATCATCACCATCATCACCATCATCACCATCATCACCATCATCACCATCATCACCATCATCACCATCATCACCATCATCACCATCATCACCATCATCACCATCATCACTATCATTATCGTCATCATCATCACAATCATCACCATCATCACCATCATCACCATCATCACCATCATCACCATCATCACCATCATCACCATCATCACCATCATCACCATCATCACCATCATCACCATCATCACCATCATCACCATCATCACCATCATCACCATCATCACCATCATCACCATCATCACCATCATCACCATCATCACCATCATCATCATCATCACCATCATCACCATCATCACCATCATCACCATCATCACCATCATCACTATCATTATCGCCACCATAATCTCCACCGTCACCATCACCGCACGCATCACCATGATCACCATGATCACCATGATCACCATGATCACCATGATCACCATGATCACCATGATCACCATGATCACCATCGTCACCCTATCACCATCATCATCATAATCGCCATCATCACCATCATCACCATCATCACCATCATCACCATCATCACCATCATCACCATCATCACCATCATCACCATCATCACCATCATCACCATCATCACCATCATCACCATCATCACCATCATCACCATCATCACCATCATCACCATCATCACCATCATCACCATCATCACCATCATCACCATCATCACCATCATCACCATCATCACCATCATCACCATCATCACCATCATCACCATCATCACCATCATCACCATCATCACCATCATCACCATCATCACCATCATCACCATCATCACCATCATCACCATCATCACCATCATCACCATCATCACCATCATCACCATCATCACCATCAACGCCATCATCACCATCACCGCACTCATTGATGGATCAAGGTCATTGACCCCTCAAGGTCATTGACCCCTCAAGGTCATTGACCCCTCAAGGTCATTGACCCCTCAAGGTCATTGACCCCTCAAGGTCATTGACCCCTCAAGGTCATTGACCCCTCAAGGTCATTGACCCCTCAAGGTCATTGACCCCTCAAGGTCATTGACCCCTCAAGGTCATTGACCCCTCAAGGTCATTGACCTCATCAAGGTCATTGACCTCATCAAGGTCATTGACCTCATCAAGGTCATTGACCTCATCAAGGTCATTGACCTTATCAAGGTCATTGACCTCATCAAGGTCATTGACCCCTCAAGGTCATTGACCCCTCAAGGTCATTGACCCCTCAAGGTCATTGCCCCCTCAAGGTCATTGACCTCATCAAGGTCATTGGCCCCTCAAGGTCATTGACCCCTCAAGGTCATTGACCCCTCAAGGTCATTGACCACTCAAGGTCATTGACCCCTCAAGGTCATTGACCCCTCAAGGTCATTGACCCCATCAAGGTCATTGACCTCATCAAGGTCATTTGACCTCATCAAGGTCATTTGACCTTGAGGGGTCAATGACCTTGAGGGGTCAATGACCTTGAGGGGTCAATGACCTTGAGGGGTCAATGACCTTGAGGGGTCAATGACCTTGAGGGGTCAATGACCTTGAGGGGTCAATGACCTTGAGGGGTCAATGACCTTGATCCATCAATGAGTGCGGTGATGGTGATGATGGCGTTGATGGTGATGATAGTGATGATGGTGATGATGGTGATGACGGTGATGATGGTGATGATGGTGCTGATGGTGATGATGCTGATGATGCTGATGATGCTGATGATGCTGACGATGGTGATGGTGATGCTGATGGTGACAGTGATAGTGGCGGTGATGATGGTGAAGATTTTGATGATGGTGACGATGGTGATGAGGGTGACGATGGTGATGATGGTGATGATGGTGATGATGGTGATGATGGTGATGATGGTGATGATGGTGATGATGGTGATGATGGTGATGATGGTGATGATGGTGATGATGGTGATGATGTTGATGATGGTGATGATGGTGATGATGGTGATGATGGTGATGATGGTGATGATGGTGATGATGGTGATGATGGTGGTGATGGTGATGATGGTGATGATGGTGAAGATTTTGATGATGGCGATGATGGTGATGATGGTGATGATGGTGATGACGGTGATGATGGCGATGATGGAGATGATGGTGATGATGGTGATGATGGTGATGATGGTGATGATGGTGATGATGGTGATGATGGTGATGATGGTGATGATGGTGATGATGGTGATGATGGTGATGATGGTGATGATGGTGATGATGGTGATAATGGTGATAATGGTGATAATGGTGATGATGGTGATAATGGTGATGAGTGCGGTGATGTTGACGGTGGAGATTATGGTGATGATGGTGAAGATTTTGATGATGGCGATGATGGTGATGATGGTGAAGATTTTGATGATGGCGATGATGGTGATGATGGTGATGATGGTGATGATGGTGATGATGGTGATGATGGTGATGATAGTGATGATGGTGATGATGGTGATGATGGTGATGATGGTGATGATGGTGATGATGGTGATGATGCTGATGATGCTGATGATGGTGATGATGGTGATGATGATGATGATGATGGCGATGATGGTGATGATGGTGATGATGGTGAAGATGGTGATGATGGTGATGATGGTGATGATGGTGAAGATTTTGATGATGGCGATGATGGTGATGATGGTGATGATGGTGATGATGGTGAAGATTTTGATGATGGCGATGATGGTGATGATGGTGATGATGGTGATGATGGTGATGATGGTGATGACGGTGATGATGGCGATGATGGAGATGATGGTGAAGATTTTGATGATGGTGATGATGGTGATGATGGTGATGATGGTGATGATGGTGATGATGGTGATGATGGTGATGATGGTGATGATGGTGATGATGGTGATGATGGTGATGATGGTGATGATGGCGATGATGGCGATGATGGAGATGATGGTGAAGATTTTGATGATGGTGATGATGGTGATGATGGTGATGATGGTGATGATGGTGATGATGGTGATGATGGTGATGATGGTGATGATGGTGATGATGGTGATGATGGTGATGATGGTGATGATGGTGATGATGGTGATGATGGTGATGATGGTGATGATGGTGATGATGGTGATGATGGTGATGATGGTGATGATGGTGATGATGGTGATGATGGTGATGATGGTGATGATGGTGATGATGGTGATGATGGTGATGATGGTGATGATGGTGATGATGGTGATGATGGTGATGATGGTGATGATGGTGATGATGGTGATGATGGTGATGATGGTGATGATGGTGATGATGGTGATGATGGTGATGATGGTGATGATGGTGATGATGGTGATGATGGTGATGATGGTGATGATGGTGATGATGGTGATGATGGTGATGATGGTGATGATGGTGATGAGGGTGATGATGGTGATGATGGTGATGATGGTGATGATGGTGATGATGGTGATGATGGTGATGATGGTGATGATGGTGATGATGGTGATGATGGTGATGATGGTGATGATGGTGATGATGGTGATGATGGTGATGATGGTGATGATGGTGATGATGGTGATGATGGTGATGATGGTGATGATGGTGATGATGGTGATGATGGTGATGATGGTGATGATGGTGATGATGGTGATGATGGGGATGATGGTGATGATGGTGATAATGGTGATAATGGTGATAATGGTGATAATGGTGATAATGGTGATAATGGTGATGATGGTGATAATGGTGATGAGTGCGGTGATGTTGACGGTGGAGATTATGGTGATGATGGTGAAGATTTTGATGATGGCGATGATGGTGATGATGGTGATGATGGTGATTTTGGCAATGATGATGGTGATTTTGGCAATGATGATGGTGATTTTGGCAATGATGATGGTGATGATGGTGATTTTGGCAATGATGCTGTCACTTATGGTAGTGCCAACAATGATGGCGACAGACATAGATTCTATTGATGCTTATGTGGTGCTAGTGATGGTTTAGCTGAGGCGGTAGGTGGTAATTAACGGTGGAAAAAGAACCGGGCAAGAGAGGATAAAAAAACAGACGATATCTCAGTACAGTTTGTAGTACATTTTTCAACTCAACTCTTTATGATATTCGCTTAACATTTATAGAGGATGCGGTGATGGACATTGCGCTAGTGTAGAGTTTTGCCTTGATCGTTCGATATACAGAAACGGATTTCTTTATGGATTGGGTGTAAAATACGGTGGTGTCAAAAAGTGAAGCCACGATGTGATTATTAGCCTACAATTCGGCCAACCTGACCAGGTAATCGACCCGATTATCAATCAGCGGGCAAAACTCTTGCTGGGGGCAAAATCATCATTACAGTGAAAACTCTACGTTAAACATCCGTACTATTTTACTTACAATAGTTATGATGCAATTATAATTACTTTACTGGTAATGCGTTTAGGCACATATGGATATATGTATATACATATAATAAATCTAAGTTTTAATTCATTATTTATACAGTTCATACAGATAAATGTTTGTTTATAAAATTGTGTCGAACAATGTGGGATTATCTTACGTAATATACATACATACATATGTACATATACAGGGTGTCCCACGAGCAGTGTGCCAAAAAGCTAGGGCGTGTAGGTCTGGTCAAGACAAGAAAAAAATCGTATGGGAGGGGGGGTCTATTCCTCCCCGTTTAGCCGGAAGGGGCAATTTTCTAAAAAAACTGACTTAATTTGGAAAAAAAATTATTCAAAATCAACAGTTACATCCACAATGCCGTAATGTACTTTTTTGTAAAGCCAGAAACCTCTTCTTTCATCTTATTTCTAAACAAATCTGTTTTAAGGAATAGTTTTTGAGAAATTAATTTTCAAACTCAAAATTTTGCAAAAAAAATTTCGAACTATTTTTTTTCAAAATTGTATGTAATTAAGTACTAATTTTTTTCAAAAATTCAATTCTCCTGTTAGTTTTTATTTAAAAACAGAAAACCGGATGCAAAAATGTCTTTTAGTTTTTGAGAAATTAAAAAAAAACCCAAACCATTTTTTTCTAAGAAGAACCTTTTTTTTTGGTTTTAACGCGACTGGACTTGTAGGCAAATTAATGTGTGAAACATTGACCTCTTTTTTATTATTTTTAAAAACTTCGGAGTTTTATTATAATAAATTTTCAATATGATCCCCATTTTTTAGAAGGCAAAGATTATATCTCCTTCTTCTCCTAATGGCTGCACATATCTATGCTTGACAAATTTTCCTGCAATTTGACTCCAGCGACTTCAATCCGTTCTTTCAGTTGTTCCAAATATACTATTTCCACTTCGTAAACATAATTCTTCATGAATCCCCACACATAAAAATCTAGAGGAGTTAAATCTGGTGATCTAGGTGACCATACCGTGAGTTAAATAAAAACACCACACGCAATTTTATTTATATTTTTTTCTATTTTTGATCTTTATTCATTGGCTGCTCATCATCGAGTGTCAGCCCAACACTTAAGACTACCTTAACTTAATAATATCATAATAGTAATTTAAATAAACAAATAACACTCAAAAAGGAAAACGCAACATGTACCTAGTAAACAAATAAGAACCAAAAGAGAACGCAACAAAAGGAAAAGACGCTACGCATAAACAAGTCAACATCTGCTTACATGCATTGCATTGCTGCATGGTAACAGCAATGCTTTGGAAGCTTAACTGGGCTATATTCTGGGAGCTTCATACCTGTATGATATGAACATGCATGTAACTCGTGGGGCCCTTTCTCTCGATCCAACGGTCACTAAAATGATCATCCAGCCAGTTTCTAACCCGTAAGCTGTAGTGTGCTGGTGCTCCATCTTGCTGGTAGATTAAATTATCTGCTATGGCCAAAGAAACGTTGACCATCAAATCGGGCAAAAGGTCTCGTAGGAACTGCAGGTATGATTCTCCATTAATAACGGCATTCAAAAACCAGGGCCCGATTACAGTTTGTCCAACAATACCAAGCCAAACATTACAGCTAAAGCGGTGTTGTCATTTATGTTGTTTTTTGTTGTGTGGATTGGTGCTACTCCAATGATGTAAATTGTGGAAGTTAGTAACCCCATCTCTGGTAAACTGTGCTTTATCCGTCCAGAATATCCTTGCAAAATAGTAGCAGTAATGATCGACAAAATTCTGCTCTCAGAAACTTGTCGTTTGAGGTGAGTTCCTGAACTGACCTAAAATGGTACGGGTGTAAGTTTTCGGTATGAAGCACTCTCCATACTCTAGGTTTGGGCACTCCAAGCATAATAGCTATCCTCTTTGTACTAAGGGAGGGAGTACGTCGGACCAAATACAAAATTCTTTTATCTAAGATTCCTGATCCATCTGTAACTGATCTTTCGCTTCTTCGATGCTCTAGCACTCCGTGCTCTCGCAGACGTCGGTGGATTCTTGAAAACATGCTACGACTGGGACACCTCCGATTGGGATATCTTTCAGCGTAGAGTCTTTCGGCTTCACGATCTCGACCATTAGCTAAACCGTAGCAGAAGTGCATGTCCGTTAATTCTTCTCGAGAGTATGAGTTTGACATCGTAATGTGTTGATGAAATGGAAATGGTTTTTTATTAAAAATGTGATGCCTTTTATTTACATTTTAGTTGCAAATATTTTGTTTTTCGTAAAGAAAAATTGCGGTTTTATTGTCTTAAGGTCCTAGCGGGTAGAACCCATTGGGGGCGGGCAGACCGAGACGAAATTGGCAGGTCAGTTTTCAGGCGTTATCAATGAGAAAAAAGGATTAATCCAGGGTTATTCCAATACTGTGTCTCTTTATTGTATCCTCATAAAACTCCGAATGTTTTAAAATTAATTTGTCTACAACTCCAGCCGCGTTAAAACCAAAAAAAAAGGTTCTTCTTAGAAAAAAATGGTTCGGGTTTCTTTTTAATTTCTCAAAAACTCCAAGACATTTTTGCATCCGGTTTCTGTTTTTAACTAAAAACTAATAAGAGAATTGAATTTTTGAAAAAAAATTAGTACATAATTACATACAATTTTGAAAAAAAATAATTCGAAATTTTTTTTTGCAAAATTTCGAGTTTGAAAATTAATTTCTCAAAAACTATTCCTTAAAACAGCTTTGTTTAAAACCAAGATAAAAGAAGAGGTTTCTGGCTTTACAAAAAGTATATTACGGCATTGTGGATGTAACTGTTGATTTTTAATATTTTTTTTCCAAATTAATTCAATTTTTTAGAAAATTGCCCCTCCCGGCTAAACGGGGGGAAATAGACCCCCCCTCCCATACAATTTTTTTTTTGTCTTGACCAGACCTACACGCTCTAGCTTTTTGACATACTGCTCGTGGGACACCCTGTATATGTATGTAGTGAAAAAAAAAAATTATATTTTAGTAGTATCAAGAATTCAGCAAATGAAACTCGTATACTTATACATGGTAAGCTTCTCCGTTTATTTCCGATTATCCTTCACAAAAATGGTTTGGGTTTAAGTCCACAAAATGAAAATATGAAAATAGAAAATTCAAATTTGCATTATATATTTGTATTGTTATGAGGATCGCCACCTTGATTTGTATCAAGCTCAAAGTCTACTTCACACCTATATGGCCTTATATTAGCTGGCGATGATACACCTTTATATGCCATTCGCGTCAATTGTAGACCATCGATATCGGCGATGACGTAACGATCATTAGGAAGGACTTCTTTTACCTCATAAGGACCTCTGTATCTCGCGAATAGTTTTTTGTTAACACCAGGAGTTGTTACTACATTTTTTATCATAACATAATCACCCTTTTTATAAGTTAGTGGCTGCTTATGCCATTTATCGTAGTATATCTGATTCTTTTCGATATTTCTTACGGCTTCCGCTCTTATGCTATCTATGTCCGCTCTTTTATCTTCTATTGTGTTAGTTAAAAACTCCATAATCTTATCGCAAAGTACCCCTTTTTGATTCCCACCAAACAAAAGCATGCTGGGTGTAAAACCTGTACTCCTACTCAAAGTATTATTAAGAGTATACTCTATCTTGGCTATATGCTTGTCCCATTCCACAGTTGACTGAGCGTCGCATTCTTTCGCCAACATTGGAACAAGAATTCGGTTGATCCGCTCGACTTGCCCATTCGACTGGGGAGAATGTGTTGCAACTTTTGTATGTTCAACATTACTTTTGCTTAGAAATTCGGAAAATTCTTTAAATGTAAAGGATGATCCACGATCCGAAACTATTCTATTTGGCCTGGAATAGTTTTCGAAATATAAATTTAGACAAGCTATCACCTCTTTACTGGGTACAATTTAATAAACTTTGTAAAACCATCGATAACCAAGAAAATATACTTTTTCTGGGAACGTGAATTCGCCAAGCGGCCAAGGTGGTCAACGTATAGGCTATCAAAAGGAATATCTCCCTTAGGTATTGAGTGGAGATTACCTTGAAGTTTTCCAGACTCAGGAGAAAAATAGATACACTTGAGGCAACTCTTGAAGTACTGTCTTATTTTCTCCTTCATTTTCGGAAACCAATAGCACAGAATAAATAGTATACAGAAGTCGCATCTCGGCCTGCGATGATTTTTCACTTTATGGTGCGGGCGGAACAACTGAAGGGAAGATCAAGCAACGAGAGAGCAAGCATGATCAGAGAGTAACAACCAGAGAGCAGCCACGATCAGAGAGAATCAACGAGAGAGCAATCTTAAAATGTTTATGTGTGTGTGTGTATTGTGTTGCTATCCAACGTCGTGAATGCACGTGGTGTTGACAAAATTTTGTTTCAAGTTTTAGATTTCTATATTTAGTTTTCTTCAGTTGAAAGTTGCGCTTTTCGATGTAAACTAAAAGGGCCGGGTAACACCAATTAACGTTATTCCATTATTTGGGATTTTTGTGCAAATTTCAATCTGATATATGTAGGGAAGAATAACCCAAAAACTTTAGTGCGACAGGATTTTAAGTTTGCGGGCTTTAGTAAAATTTTTTTTCTCTGAAGCCCACGAGCAATGCTTCCTCAAGAGTACTAAGATCATGAAGTCCAATATTATTTCCTTATGATCAGAACATGTGGAAAACCATTGCGGCGTGGCATTTTTGCATTTGGATTTTATCAAATTTTTTATACCAACAGTTTGTGGTTGTGTGTCAAAAATATTGCTAAACACTGTAATATGTTTCTTGCTAATTTCCAAGAAAATTGGTGAAGGAGCAACGAGGTTACCAAAATCTTTAAGAGAATTGTAATTTTTATGAAATATGAAAAGTTCACTAGGAACTGTTAATACTTCGTCTTCTTTTCTCAATATAGAAACACAAATATCGCAGTTAATTTTCGGTATCATTTTGTAGACGATATAACCTATGAAGTATCTTAAAGACGCCAAATCGATACTAAATTCCGAACAATTCTGAAAGTCATCATTTAATACGAAATCATCAATGATTTCTATGTTAATATCTATTTCAGAGTTTTCGTTTCGACTGAGTTCTTCATTATTTGTATCAGCTAAGTCCATATTTGACAAAATATTTGAAAGCGTTTCAAATGTGGTATCACTCAGCTCTTCACAGTTACTATAAGAACTCAACTGCACTATATTTGCAGACATTAAGCGTGCTAACAAAGTGTTTATATCAGCAACTGAGGGGTTAATATTATTTCCACCCTTTTGTCTTAGAACCGAGAACATATTTTCGAGCTTATCTTGGTTTAATGCTCTTGTCATTAAAAAAAATATTTGGGATTTGTTTTGAAATAGCTCGTCTACTAATTGTAATACAGCGTTTAAGGTAAATTTCATTCCATCTAAAAATAATACTTTTTTCTTTTTGTCAACAAATGAGATTTCATTGAGGTATTCAAGGAAGAATTTTATATATTCGTGTGATGGACTGTTAAGTTGAACTGCAGACTTATAACAATTCTTTGAAGATAGCGAACCACTATTTGGTAGTCAAATATTTTGTCAATATTTCCTATGAAGCATGCCGTAGATAAACAAACTTCTTTTGAGCAACTTTTAAAGCCTACTGTCTCAATAACAGTTTTAATTGCTGCTTGAACAGTCCTACTAAAAATTTGGGTGGCTAGTTTTACTTTCATTTTTTCGAAAGAGTTCGGAAATATGTGCTGGCTTGTAAGTTTAAGACACATTTTTGTATTAGATTTGCACTCCATTTCCCATAGTTCCTTAACTACTTTAAAACTAGCAACTCCATTTGGTGTTGTAAGGTCACATTGAAGCCAACCATTTCTTAATGATTTGATTAGATGTGGAAAATCATACACACAGAAAGTTTTACTACCATTATACATAAAATAGGGTTTTTCTAAAGTAGCTCCCAATTCCAAGAAACACTTCCTGTTAGAGGACCCTTGGTCACAAATTACAACTTTAACTATGATGCCAAAACTGTTCAAAATTGCTAAATTTCGTAATATTATCTTTTTTAGTAAATCGGCAGAAAGTCCATTTTTTGAAACAAAGTAATTAAATGTAAGCGCCCAGTTGGAAAACATTGATTTAATCATAAAAAAGCCCAAAAATGTTTTTGACTCCTTGCTTATTTGAAAAGAGTCGATGGTTTGAAATACGCTTGATTTTGTTGCTATTTGTTTGCGGCTTTGGAGATTTTTATATTTTGCTACCATGTCGTAATATTTTTTTCTGTAAAAATTAGCTGATTTCAGATATTTTTCACAGTCATTACAACATCCATCTACGGAGTCACTTGTTCGGCTCTTTTTAGCTGGACAATCAAGCTCCAACGACTTGTTATCTTCCTCAATAACTTTTAAGTTAAATACCGGAACAGCTCCGAATTTCAACTTTTTTTTACCAATGTCAGAACTTGAGAAGCGATTGGCGCAAATCAACAATTTTTTTATGTAAACTTTTGTTGGAATATTACATTTTTCTCGCCAAATTTGACCCATAGCTGAGTCATAGGGAGGAAAATTAAACATTCTTATCTTTTCACCATATCGCCTAGATTTACCGCATGTTTTTATGCAGCATCGAATGCCGGACTTTTGGAAAATTTTACCAACAGCCGGTACAGAATCCATTTTTCCAATTCAAAATCGTATGACAACCCCTCAACAATCAATATATAATAATAATAAGTCCAAAGAATAATCCAAATCGTATGCAAAGTTGTCAACAATTATAAAAGCAACAATTCAAAATCAAAAATAGAGTTAAATATCAAAATACAAAGTAAAAATGGAGTCGATATATGAGTTAACACGACGAAGTCTCAAATTCCAACAAGACCGAATTAGGTCAAGCCAACACGCGCGTCCGATACAATGCATTCGCTGGATGAAAAACACCGCAAGCCGACTAATAACGCTGACATCGCTATCACCGTCAACACGGTACACCGGATGGATAACGCTGACACCGCGTCTGCTGCAGTTTGGAATTAATGTATAAATTAGCTTAAGTTATTCAATAAGTGTTCAGTTTTTATTTTTAACGTGTCGCAATAAAGTGGGCTCGCCCCCAAGTAATTAAAATTTGTGTTTTTTTTTAATAAAAAAATAATTTAAAACTTTAACTTGCGCCCGAGCAGGGACCCAGGGTAAATAAACAGTGCGGTGATATATTAGAAAGGTCCTCAAGAAGTACCAGGTGCGCGCAATCGTCAAAACGTCCATAGGACAGTACGGTAAAATAAAAGGTCCTCAAGTAGCACCAAGTGCGCGTAAACCGTCTAATCATTCGCGAGTGACTCCCGCCGTAAAAGCGTATACGTCAAACGTCCTCAAGTAGTACAGACGTGCCATCCGCGAGTGACTCCCGCCAAAAAAAATACCCTGTGGTTCCCCCGCGAGTGTGGTGAAAAGTGAAGGGCCCCCAAGTAGACCAACTGGAAGAACGAGAAGCGTAGGACGCTAGCCGCACCACAAACCGCAACAAGTCAGGACGGATATGACCCTGCAGCTTTTAGTTTTGTAAGTTTAGTCTAAGTTATTGAAAGAAAAACAAGTAATATAAAGATAATATACACTATCGAAAGGAAACAAGTAATATAAAGATAGTATACACATTTAATATAGAATAAGTCAAATTATTACAAGTTATTATAAAAAAAGGAAAAAATTTTTATATAAATAATAATAATAAGAAATCTGTGAATATGGCTAATCCAAATTTAATAAGACCCCCTGTTCTTAATGTACCCAGTCCTTCCCAATCACCTCCGCCCATAAACGTCGGTGGAGTCGTTACAAACGAAGTTTTAGACTCTCTCGTGACGGGTATAGTCAACCGAGTCCTCAGAAATGAGGGAAGACAGATAGTGCAAGCAATGATAAATCCGTACTCGGACCACTTTGTTGGAGTAGATCAAACCATCAACCCTCAAACCTTAGATAAAATACCGGATGTAGTCCGCTGTCTAAAGGATTTTACGGGTCAGCCAGGAGAGTTTAATTCCTGGAAGAAGAGCGTTGACCGAATCCTACAGCTCTCCGATGGTATCAAGGGAACTCCGAAATATTTCGGCATCTTAAGCGTCATACGCAACAAGATAGTCGGACAGGCTGACGTAGTGTTGGAATCATACAACACTCCGTTGGACTGGAAATGCATTGCTCGCTGTCTAACAATGCACTACGCCGATAAACGCGATCTGTCTACTTTGGAATACCAAATGACCTCTTTGGTCCAAGGAAATATGACTATTCAAGAGTTCTATCATGCCGTGTACTCCCATCTGTCCCTCATCCTAAATAAAATCGGTTGTATGGAAGTCAGTAATGAGTCCCTGTCTATTCTTACGCAAACATATCGCGATAAGGCTCTGGATACGTTCATCAGAGGGTTACGGGGCGATTTACCACGACTTCTTCGCATAAGAGAGCCAACCGATCTACCACAGGCGTTGCACCTATGCCTAAAATTGGAAAACCAAAATTATAGAACCCAGTACGCAAACTCCCACCAACGTCCAGCTCGATCACCCCACAACCAGGCCGCACCACCTTCACACCCTCCTCGTAGAAACCTAGGAGACCATCAAAAATACCACACACCAAACCTTCCTTTTTCCCACAGCTAGCTCACATACCTCAACCCCAAATCCACCCCAACTAATTTGCATACAGACAACCGTCAGTAAACCCGAATTACCAGACGAACCAAACCCCATATAATCCATCCTTCCCACCAAGACCATCAGCACCCAAACCACAACCTAGACCAGAGCCCATGGACATCAGTAACCAGACGAAAGCGGTCAACTATATGAACAGGCCTCAGCCTAATCGTTTCACAGGGAAAAGACAAGCGCCTTCGACACAGCAAGCGCAAGCAACCAATAAGTATCAAAGGAATTTCCATATCGAGTCCCAAGCAGATGCCTTAACCAGCTATGAACAGATCCTAGAGAACGAAGATGAAAATCACACAGAATCACTCACACAGTACATGGAATCTTATGAAGAACCGGGAAATGTACAAGAAGAACCTGTTGAGTTCACGGACATCCATTTTTTAGGCTAAACTGCTCTTCACTGCCATATTTTGAAGGCAGGACGAAGAGCGGTCGAATGCTTAAAATACTTATAGACACTGGTTCTAATAAGAACTACATTCGCGCCGAACTTGTCCCAAATCCAAAGTCTAACGAACAACCCTTTTTCGCAAATTCAATAAGTGGTAGTATAAAGATTGATCAACACACAATCGTAAATTTATTTGGCCTTGCAGACACAAATATCAAATTCTTTCTCCTACCCACACTTAGATCATTTGATGCCATTTTAGGAAACGATAGTCTTAAAGAACTTTCGGCCATAATCCACACCAGAGACAATTACATGATTATAAAGGATAAGGTTAGAATCAAAATCAAACAGCACGCCTACACGGCAGTAAATAAAATAGAAATAAATATGGAACATATGAATGACGAACAAAGGGCTAAATTGAATTGCTTAATTCAACAATTTCCCAGCCTATTCACCGAGCCCGATGAGAAGTTGACATTCACCACCAGTGTCAAAGGTGAAATAAGGAAAACATCGGAAACGCCAGTATATTCGAGATTTTACCCCTACCCCATGGCGCTAAGATTCGAGGTAGAGAAACAGATTGACCAACTACTCAAGGACGGGATTATAAGACCATCAAAATCCCCATATAACTCACCAATATGGGTAGTCCCTAAAAAGACTGATTCGTCCGGGGAAAAAAAGTATCGAATTGTCATTGATTATAGGAAACTAAACACCATAACTGTTTCGGATAAATATCCAATACCCCAAATCAATGACGTACTATCCCAATTAGGTCAAAATAAACTGTTTTCGGTAATCGATCTTAAGAGTGGGTTCCATCAAATCCCGCGCAAAGAATCAGACGTCGAAAAGACAGCCTTTTCCGTAAACAACGGAAAATATGAATTTACAAGGCTGCCTTTCGGGCTGAAAAATGAGCCCGCCATCTTTCAACGAGCTCTCGATGACATCTTGCGTGAGCATATTGGGGTAGGATGTTTCGTCTACATTGATGATATCGTTATTTTCGGAAAAAATGAGGAATCGCACCTTGAAAACCTCCAAAAAGTTTTCCGGACGTTAGAAAATGCCAACTTAAAGGTCCAGCTCGATAAGTGCTCGTTCTTCAAGAATGAGGTCGAGTTTCTGGGATTCATTATTTCTTCAAACGGCATTAAAACTAACCCAGCCAAGGTCAAAGCGATAGTTGACTTCCCAAGTCCTAAAACATTGAAAGATCTCCGCTCGTTTCTCGGTCTTTCAGGGTACTATCGCCGTTTTATAAAAGGCTATGCACACCTGGTGTAAAAAAAAACAAAGACAATAGACAAAGCAACTTTTCACAATTCAACTCTTTATTAGGCTTGCTTTCAAACGGACGTTCAGTAGAAGACTGAACTACTTCACAAACAAAAGAACAAAAGTAGGTACGAAAAAAAAAGAGAAAGGAAGGAGAAAGACATGTATGTATAATATGTATGTATTTCTAAAAATGCTTCAAATAAAACACCTCTCTGTTTAAATGACGAGGCAACCAAAGCTTTCAACAAAATCAAAAATTCCTTAGTATCTGACGATCTACTTCTGGTCTACCCAGACTTCACCAAAGAATTTCAGCTCACAACCGACGCCTCCAACTATGCCATCGGAGCGGTGCTAGCACAGAATGGCAGGCCAATAACATTCATATCCCGGACGTTGAATAAAACGGAAGAGCATTACGCTACTAACGAACGGGAAATGCTTGCTATCATCTGGTCTCTAAACTCTTTGAGGAATTATCTATACGGTACTGCTAAGGTTCAAATATTCACGGATCACCAACCCCTCACATACGCCTTGAGTAACAAGAACAACAACAGCAAACTCAAAAGGTGGAAGGCGATCCTTGAAGAATACAATTATGAACTAATATACAAACCGGGAAAAATGAATATTGTAGCAGATGCTCTCTCTAGAGCACCGAAGACCCAGATTAATTCCTTAACTGGTACGCAACACAGCAGTGACAGTTCTGACCATAACCACCGAGGCCCCAATAAACGTATTCAAAAACCAGTTGATCATTAAAATAGGCAGTTTATCTAATTACCAATTCAGTATCCCTTTCCCTACATATCACAGACATATTATTACCCAACCTCAGTACTCCACAAACGACTTCATATCTATTTTCAAGAAATACATAAACCCTGCAGTAATTAACGGCCTACAAACTTCGGAGGGATTAATGGGTCGTATCCAAGAAATATATCCGGTTCATTTCAAAACCCTTAAAATACGCTTCACTCAAAAAACAGTAGAAGATCTTACGAATGTTGCAAGACAAGACGAGGAAATCCTAAAGGAGCATAAAAGAGCACATAGAAATGCCCGTGAAAACAGGATACAGTTGCTGGAAAAATTCTACTTTCCAAGGATGAATGCCAAAATAAACAACATCATAAAACAATGCACTACGTGCAAAGAACAGAAATATGACAGGCATCCAAATAAACCAGAATTAGAGGCAACGCCCATCCCTCAATATCTTGGGGAAATCGTTCACATAGACATCTACTCCACCGAACGAAATTATGTACTAACGGCATTAGATAAGTTCTCCAAATATGCTCAAGTCAGGATACTGAAGTCAAAGGCTATAGAAGATATCAGAGAGCCCCTTCGTGAACTTCTCTTCTCATTCGGCGTTCCGAGAATTATTATAATAGACAATGAAAAATCCCTAAATTCATCATCAATAAACTTCATGGTCGAAGACCAACTCAAAATCCAAATTTTCAAAACCCCCCCGTATACCAGCACTGTCAACGGGCAAATGGAGAGGTTTCACTCTACCCTATCGGAGATAATGCGCTGCATCAAAGCAGACGGTATACAGAGAACTTTTCCCGAACTTTTAGATAGAGCTGTGTATGAATACAACTATTCGGTACACTCGACTACAGGTAAGAAGCCACTCGATGTATTCTTCGGAAGGAACATTAGCATCGATCCGGAGAGCTACGAACAAGCTAGACAAGACAACATAACTAGGCTAAAGAAGAAGCAGGAGGCTGACCTGAGTTACTCCAATAAAAATAGACATACTATAAAAGAATACAAACTAGGAGAAATTATCTATGTTAAAATTGATAAGCGGTTAGGATCAAAATTATCTTCTCGATACAGGAAGGAAATAGTAAAAGAAAACCATTCCAAAACAATAGTAACTGAATCTGGCAAGACCGACCATAAAAGCAACATTAAAAGTTAATTTTTTTTTTCCAGGCTACTCACTTGTTCCTGCATGGCAGAGGTACAAGTATTAGATTATTCCAAATCAAAAATAATATCGTTAAGCACCGGTACGGCCAAGCTTCAGAGCGGAACTCTGAAACTAGTTCATGTCCTTGATTTGATATCCTATGAGGAGACAGTTCGAGAGCTAAAACTAAAGGTTACGAAAGACGTCAAAACCGATCATCCCATGTACCCATTCCTAATCCATGAAATTTCCCAGATCCAACTCCTACTTTATCGACTAAAGCCAAAAAGGAAAATTCGCAGATCATTAAATTTTTTGGGTAGCGCATGGAAGTGGATAACAGGAAGTCCCGACCATGACGACTACGTTATATTAAAATCTAAAATTAACGGAGCACTTAAAAACGAAAATAATCAAATAATAATAAATAAATCTACCTTAGATAAATTAATGAATTAACTAATGTAACGAATAATATTGTCAAAACTTTCCAAACAGACCAAGATTTAAAAAACGGTATTGTAACTAACATTAAGTATAAGCTAGATATTGTAAAAGAGGAAATTATTAATGTAGAATACGCCTTGCAATGGGCAAAGGCAGGAATAATAAATTCATTTATATTGTCCAATAGCGAAGTAGATCTAATTAAGGAACTTTTTATAAGAAATAATGTACCCTACTTAAATATTGACGAAGCGATAGAGTTCGCAGAAATAAAAATTGCAGCAAGCAATCAAACATTATTATACATTATAAGCATTCCTAATACGGAACAATATATTTGTAAAACTATACTAAGAAAACCTATTAAAAGGGGAGAAATTGTTACTAAAATAGTAAGTGAAAATATACTTATACATATGTGAAAATAAAATCTACGGAATAAAAACAAAATGTCAATCAAATAATAAGTTAACGATATGTAATAGGGAGCAAATTATAGACTTAAGCGAAACTTATTGTATACCTAACCTACTTAGCAGCCGACCATCCAACTGCACAGAAACCAACAATCAGCACATACCAACAATAGAGGAAATCTTCCCCGGCACGCTACTTTTGAACCAATTTAACGGATCAATCTTGATAGACAGCGACAAGATGGACTTAGACGGCACATTCATCGTCCAGTATAGCAACGCTGATCTTAATTGTTGATCAGCGATCAAACATACACTTCCAAAGACCTGTCCAGCGCAAAGCCTCTTCCACCTACAGTTCAACCTGACTCAACCCTTAGAAGCTTCGAGGAGTTTCTCACACTGCAATCTATGAAACAACTCCATGTGAACAACACCGAACATATTAAGCTAATCGAAGAGGAGTATCAAAGAAGTTCCCTAATAAACATCGGACAAACAGTAATTATACTCAGTCTCCTACTAATAGCTATCTTCGCCAGGTGCCATAGGAACAATCCTGTAAGCTTCACTAAAACAATCGAGCTGGTCGATCCCCCAATAAGAACGGCAACTAATTCCGAAGGCTCCCTCGTAAAATCGCCTATAGAAACAGCCAGGATCAGCCAGATCCCATTTTTCTGACAACGAGGACCTTCTCACTTAAGGAGGGAAGAGTTAACACGACGAAGTCTCAAATTCCAACAAGACCGAATTAGGTCAAGCCAACACGCGCGTCCGATACAATGCATTCGCTGGATGAACAACACCGCAAGCCGACTAATAACGCTGACATCGCTATCACAGTCAACACGGTACACCGGATGGATAACGCTGACACCGCGTCTGCTGCAGTTTGGAATTAATGTATAAATTAGCTTAAGTTATTCAATAAGTGTTCAGTTTTATTTTTAACGTGTCGCAATAAAGTGGGCTCGTCCCCAAGTAATTAAAATTGTGTTTTTTTTTAATAAAATAAATTTAAAACTTTAACTTATGTATAAGCGCAGGAAAACACAACCATTCGCATGAAAGTACAATTCCCAAGTGATTTCGAATCCAATCCACACAATCGAAAACAAGAGAAGCAATACAACACCATGCAAGCTTACGATAGAAGAAGCTATCAATGCATACACACGCACACACACTTGCATACACATCGTAAGCTGCTTTGCTCTCGTAAAAACAAAACCACCGAAAACGCACATGCTACTCTCTTTCGCTCGCACCAGCTTCTCAATTTTTTGTATACTCTCTTGCATGTTCTCATGCTTGTACTCTCTGTTCAATAGGGTGCCAATATTGGAACCCTAGAACAAAATTTGCTTCATATGAAATGCAACTTCTGTATACTATTTATTCTGTGATATAACATAAATTGAAATGGCAATAAGGTGAAATATAATGGAACGAAATCGAATTAAAAGGTAAAGATGAATTTATCAAAGAAAGTTTTGAAAATTTAATTAAAGCAGATTAGTGTAAGAAAATGGAAAGAGAAGTTTGATAAAGGGGAAGATTCTCCATATTTTTGTTATTTCTGAAATACATAAATATAGAAAAAAGTCTTTGAAAAACAACTAAGGTGGGTGTTCACACTTTTTTTATGTTAATTATTTTCTCTTCAAAAATACCTTTTACAATTAGTTTTTTTTCCACTTGTAGTTTCTATTGATTTAAAAACAACATTCGTGAATATTTCATAACCTTGCTCTATTCTCCTTTGCTAAAGTAATACTTGTGTAAGGGACTCATAAGTGAACGAAAATACTTCCAACAATTTGTTTAAAAAGCAATTCATTATAACATAGATAGGATACGAGTATAAACCGAACTTCGGTCGGATTTTTAAAGCCATGGCTTTTGAGGACTGTTAAAGTTTTAAAAAAAGGAAATTTGTTGGTTTATGGTAATTTTTCCTAGCCGCAATTTCTCTTAAATCCAAGAACTAGTGGAGAAGTTTTCGTCAAATTAATTGCACAATTTTGTGATCACAACGGCTTCAGTGACAGGCAATCGTCCTGAGTTGTCGCTGGGTTATTGGTATAGATCTTATAGATAGATGGTATAGATCAAATAACTCTTGAGAAGGAAGGCATAAATTCTCCAATCGTATGAGCTCGGATGCCAGTCAACTTACCCTTCAGCAAAAATAATGATATTTCGAACACCATAAACTGATGGTTTGAAGGCTAGTGTGAGCGGTGGCACCATCCTCTTGAAACCTAATATCATCCAATTAATTCAATTTTGCGATAGTATTGTGATCTCTCTATCACTCTCTATTCAACGTAATTGCCTCTCCAACTCTATCTTCGGAAGATTACGGGCTAATGATGCAGCCATCCCATAATCCATACAATACAGTGATTTTTTTTTAAGATTAATTAACTTTTCGTGAATTAAACCTACATGATGAAATTTAGTCCCAAGATAATTTTATTTATTTACGTTCCCGTCCTTTTAGATGGATGTGATTCATCGGAAAAGACCAAGACCAAGACCAAATTGATGACAAATTACCTTGGCGATCCAAAATCTATTGAACCAATCGTCTATATGCTTGTTATGCAATTTAGATTTTATAGACATGTGAATGAAGATCAACCTTAAAGTGCCATAAGTGAAACCTAATCAGCAGATAGCGGTGAATTGAGATGTTCGGTTTTTTTTTTTTTTTGATACCCTGCAGGTGTTTTTTTATTATCTTTATTCAAGTCTTAAGAAAGGTTAAGAAAAATAACTCAAGCAATCAGAACTTACAATAAATTTAATATCTTTTAGGACGAAAAGCTATCAGCCCAGGGAAGAGTACGAAGAGCAAATCGAATGAACCTACGCTGAAAGACGTTAATGCGCGCGGTGTACATATATTAAGAGGGGGACCAAACTTGAGTAGCGCATTCAAGAAGGGGTTTAACAAAGGTGCTATATAAAGATTTAGTAACGTAAGGATTCGAGAACTCTTTGGACCAACGTTTCATAATGACAAGGGCGGAATCGGCACCTTTAAAAATGTTGGCGATTTGACGGCGAAAGCTAAGTACTCGATCATAGGTAGAACCTAAGGCAACCAGCAAAATAAAAAGGGTAACAACTTTATGACAGATAACGTAGGAAGGTGGAGGAAAGCGCTTTCGGGAGTAAGTTATAGTTTAACATTGACTTACTTTGGGCACGGTTATTTTTACACCGAATACTAAACCTGTTTAGGTCGGATTGAAGCAAACAGGAGAAGATATATGTATGTATGTGTGGAGATTTTCATATCACCAGCGGGTACAGAAAAATGAGAGTTCTTGATAAAACAGTTAACCTTCTTAATGATTAGGATAAATATAATTGGGCCGAGCTGGCTGCCTGGCGGGACTTCAGAGGTGATATTCATTAGATCAGAAATAGAAAATCTGAAAGTAACAGTATACCGACGGTCTTTGATTTGGGGGTTTTATTCAATAGAATAAAACTATGGGGGTATCAAGAGAAACCACGAGGATTGTGAGATAACCTAAGTGGTTGTCGATCGACCTTTTAGAAAGCCATGTTGGAAGATGGAGAGAAGATGGCCTTGCAGTGAAAGAATATTGTATCGTAGATGATACTTTCAAAGAGTTCGGGAATGCAAGAGAGCTTAGCAATATTGCGATACTTGGACACCTCTATCTTCGCCCTTTTTTTGTAGATTGGAATGATGCAGGAATGTTTCCAAAGCTAAAGAAACAGCCCCCTGAAATCTGCTTAGATGGCGTTACAGCTCCTGGAGACCCAGAGCTAAGCTTCTTTTCATTGACTTATGTTGTGGGCTACTTGTTTTTTCACATAAGTGAAAGGGGACCTACAGTTTAATGCCGATTCCGAATGGCAGAGGGAGGTTTTGCTCTCGAGGACCCCGACGAGGAGAGAAGCTGCGAAATAAACATTTGATGGCGTTGATGTTACGGAATCCGAACTGGCTCATCAGACTCCAGCAGCCGACACACTAGCCACCGCGCCACGGCGGCGCTCTGGTAGCCCTTTGAAATGGAACTGTGTAATAAACTATGGCGGGAGGGCAATCAGGACCGGCCGAGGTGTTATCCTTTAAGTTACATGTTTTCTCGGTCACACTAGAGCAGTCTTTTATATAACGAAAGTAGTTATGATCGGGTTGAAGGACTTATTCGGTGAGCATGTGGCTGACATGGCTGAAATTCCAAAAAATTGGCAACTATTTTCGGATCATTGCAATTATTAAGCGGTAGAAACGCTTGGGACCGGAGATAAGAGAGGATATTATTACGTGCAAGTATCAGAGGTTCAGAGATTCGCTTAGTTATGAGAACTATGTATTGTATAAGACTGAAGGCAGATACAAAGGTCAGATGATCCGGGAGCGTAGTGCATTGAGGTACCAGAGTGGCGATAAGATAAAATTATTTTTGGTGGACGAGTAAGATAAGGCAACCATGGCATTGAAGAAGGTAAGGGTCTCATCCAAGGACTACTAGATTCCTATTAAATTCATTCATTAAACACTGCAGGGATCTAGTAGTTCATTTACATTTTCCGTATCGATTCTGTTCCATCCGCGGCTTTGATGGACGACGATGCCATGTATTATTTTCCCTCCAAGTTCTTTTAAATATTAATAAGATTAATAATAAGAAAAGAATTAGAACAATACGCCTTGAACTCAAAGAGCCTCACATTCATTGGTTTTATTGTGTTACTCTATTTTTGTAAAGCCTAGTTAAAGAAATAGATATCTTAGGTAAATATGTATAAACACATGTATGTCAAACACTACTGCCCCTTTAAATTTATCGCTACTTCGTTAAGTTTGGACTAAATTACCATTGAAAAAAGAGTTATCCATCAAAGGGTGTCATTTTAAGTAATTATCACTGAACTGTAATTTCGATGTTCGATGTTAAAAGTTCAGAGTTGCCTTCTGTTTTTAAGATAAGGACTGCTATAGAAATACATACTCCGTAAATATCTCAACCCGATAATTACCAGCTCTAATTCTTAATGCCGATAGATTGACTTTGATGCCAGATCATGGCTCCTTAAGGCCCCGTGCCCAGCTATTATTCGATTATGCGATTCATCAAATTAGTGGTTCATGGAGAATTCTATTAGAATCCAATCGATATCGATTTTAGATGTGTCACTCAACTCCATTCCTTGCGACTGGTAGCCATACACATCGTCCAACCAAAGCACCTCACAACAATTTATGCTCAAATAAGCTCCGATTACCTCTATCACTGCATTTGCTCCACAATCAATCTAACTACCAACCACTAACCCGAATTTCTGTGTACCGAAAATTAACCAGAATTCAATTAGATATTAAATCTAAGTACACCGCATCCCTGCCAAATTCCAGACCATCTAGAATCAGCACAGCCTGGTACAAATCATCATGTCGCTACACACGTATTCAATGTCGCAGCTCTCGTGTAAACAACAAAAATCAAATATTTTCCTCGTTTTGCTACGGCTTCGTGACCTGAATAGGGACACAATTGCCAGTAATAAAGACTACTAATCCGTGGTCGTGCTCTACGTAGCTGTACGCCATGCTCACGAGAACTTTCTTAAGTCGATTCTTACCGCAGGGCTTGCAACTACCTACGTTATGTACGTACATTTATACTTGTACCGTCGGCTACTTGGTAATTTACTCACTTGTCAGTTCAGGTAATTAAATTCGTTAAATGGCAGGACGACACCGACTGGAATTCACAATTAACCTTGCGTCCTCGAATATTGAAAGTTTGTCAATGGCGTGCAAGTTTGTTAACTGATTGGATGCATTGATCCTAAGTCGTGTCATTCAGCTTGTTGTGTAGTGTCGTGGCCGATGTTTGGCAAATGGCCTCAATGCCGGATACTCGTACCAAGGTTATTGCAGTCGACCGGGTTAGGGGGCAACTTGGTGGGATGGTGGATGAATGTATTTGCGAAAAAGTTGTTGTTCATCTAGTTTTGCTGACATGCTGAGAATTTATTTATTTCCACCGTCATTTGAAAAAGCTTCAACAAGTTTACTGTCGCAGACGATGAGATGGTGCGAATTCGAGTTTATAACATTTATTGCGACTAGCTAGGGTGAGAAATTGGCCTCGTTTACTCTGGAGCAGTATCGAGAGTGGATAAGGTTTCCACGTAGTGGGACTGTGAGTTACCCTCGCATATGTTAAAACTCAAATAAGCTTTTATTGCTGGTGTTATGGTGACGTTTTGGTTACAGCAATTTATCTTGTTCTTTATGCAGTTTTTGCGTGTAATGCCAGTTTTAAAATATATGGTTCAAATTCACAAATCTAGGAAACGTTCTTTGAGACTGTGGATTAAAATATAGTAAGCTTTTCATGATTAAGGAGTCGTGAGAAACGTTATTACAACTGTTATTTTTCATATGCAGCATGCAATGAAGGAGGTTAACAATTCTATGGGAAATTCTAATAAGTCTGACATGTGCGAGTGCGAAAGATTTAGGTATACAAAGCAGAGCCAGAGAAGGTAAGTAAGAAACCTGTATGAAGGTTGTAAATGCTGTTTTGTTTTTTGGTATTCTATTTTTGATAGTTAACATGTTACGGATAAGCGACATGCGTCAAAGTCAAATGTCATTTCTTTATGCAAAGACTTGAAAAAGGCTTACAGACTATAGAGTTTTAAAATTAAATTTCTAACTCTATGAAAAATGTTTTCCGGCCATTTACGGTCGTTATAATTGACCTACTGAGCAAGTAATTCAAGCCATAGTGGCTTTCCGACCAATTTTACGCTATTGGACATCAAGCCACTTGCCCTTATGCGTTGATCGCATACGGTACGTCGGCACGTGGTTTCAACAAGATGGCGCAACAGGGCACACAGCACGCGAATCGATGGACCCATCAAGAAATGTTTTCAGTGAACAATTAAGCTATCTTTTCGGAACGGTGAATTAGCAGGATGGATTGGTTTTAGATTTTTGAAAATGTTAAATCACTCGTCTATGGCGATAAGACAGCTTGAAAGACAACACCAAGTTATTAGCGAGATACCATCCAGTGTGCTTGAAAAGTCACATATTATTTGGATCGTACCATATTCAAAGCAGATTGCAGCTGATTTCAATATTGGAACGAATTCCAGTCGGATAATCTGAGGTTTAAGTAATAAATAGCAGTGGGCTGAGCCCTTAACATTGGGGTACACCTACAGAAATGGGAATATCGTTCGACAAGCAGTTATTTATTGATATCCTTAAAGTACGTACAGATAAAAAGGACTAGATAAGCAGACCATGATACCAAACAGTGCCTTTTCGACGTCGGGGAATACCCTATGAGTACTACTGGTCAGGAGAAAAATACTTTTTATATGTTTCGCAATGCGATGACTAACCCTGATGGATTGTATTCTGATGAGTTTTGAACACAAACTGTTTTGATCGGAAAATATTTTGTGACTCCACATTAACTGGTAATCTAGGATTAATAAATTGTTCATAGGAAGGGGACAGTCATAAGCCTCTATGGCGAATGGTTGTCAAAGAGGCCTTGAACATTCTTGCATCACATGGCCGGCAATAATAATAATTTGTTTAACGAGTTTAACCAAGTTAGTTCTATAAATACGTGTTTTTTTTTACTTTTTTAAAGGGGTGCTTACATTTAGCATGGAGCCCTGCGATCAATGAAGATCTATTGTGCTTGCTGGCCGATTAGAGAAATCTTTTCAATTGTCGGAGTCCTTGAACGCTGTTCCAAAGACAATTAATCTTCGTCTTTGGAATTCGACAGGAAGGCTCGGCACCTATGTTCCTTGCGCTGGAACCTCTTCTAGCGAGTTAGTTGGCGATTTCATTGCCCTTAACGCCCTTGTGCCCTCCCTGGCACCCACCAGAGTTTGACCCTGTTTCTTTTGGCTAAGTCCTGTAGGACATCGTGGCATTCTTTATAGGATTTTGAGTTCGTTCTAAACGAGCTCAACGCTTTAAATTCTGCTTGCCTGTCTGAGGGTATATTGACGGATATACCTCTTTTGTCAGTCTCTAAATTTAGGTTGGCGCACGTCAGAATGGCGTATAGTTCGGTTGAAAGACACAAGGACTAGTTCCCAGAGCCTACAATATATTCCGATTTGGTCGAAAGATGCTCGCGCCAACACCGGAATCCATCTTGGAGCCACCTGTGTACCACCTGAGGCCTTTGACATTTAGCAAGGGATCGCCACTTTCCCAAGTTGTGCCGTTTGGGATCAGTATCTCAAATCTTTTGTCAAAGGTGAAGGTGTGCATGAATGGGCATGTGACCTAAGGGTCTACATGGATGGTCTGTTTTTGAAAGAAGGAGTCTGATTGCACTGCATATTGTAGTGGTGCAAAAGAGTAATTCCGATCAGTGCTTCTTGCGCTGCCGTCCGGCAAGTTGACATGGCGCTTGTAATGCCGAGAAATGCTAGTCTCTGATGGCGTTGAATAATGACTATTGTAGTTTTTTGTTCAACTTTTGTCCACCATACGGAAGACGCATAAGTGATGATAGGTCTTACTATCGCGGTATATAACCAGTAAATTACCAGTTTTAGTCCCTAGGTTGTCGTCCCTAGTGCGCCGACAGACCCACAATTCCTTAGTCGCGTTTGTGAGCTTATTTTTGATGTTGGAGTTAAAGTTAAGCTTGCGACCTAAATACTTGACTTCTTCTTAAAATCCTATATTTGCATCGTTGAAGGAGACGGAGCAACGTTTTATTTTTCTACTTTTTGTCAAGTCAGGCAGAAATTTCGCATTTACATGTAACGATAACTACAATGTCATCGGCTACCGATCATCAGTGGGTTGGCATCAGTGTTGAAATTAATCAATTAATTCCTTAATCAACTAAATAATTTGATTGATTTTAATCAGATTAAATTAATCATGATTGAAATAATCGTGACTAAAAAGTTAATCTTAATCATGATTATTGGCGTTATTCATTAATTGATTAACTTGATTATTAACTAGTACATCCATGAATGTTGCGTAAAACAAATAATGCAAAATAAGAGCACATATTTCTTAAGACATATTTTTTAATTATTCAAAAATTTAATAAAATAATTTATAATATTCAAATCAAATGCACTGAATTCATATTTGAAAAAAAAAACATTTTCAATCAAATAATCTCTGATCTCTACATTTCTGATTTCTTGATGTTCAAGTTACATTTCATAACTGTCCTTTTTTCAAATAACTCATCCGATAATTTGTGTGACCTACGTTTAAGTAGCATTGTTGCGAAAGAAAACATTTTTCCTACTGGCCCAGAGCATGGCATTGGTGTGTTGAATTTAATAAACACTTTGCCTATAACAGGATAACTTTGTAGAAGCTCTCGTTCTTGGCTTCCCTCGCGAAAAATATTGAAATTATCATATCCGCCCTTTTTTTAGCATCCACTAATTCTGCTTCACTGCCAGAGTCAGAACTGAAATCAGAAAATTCGTCTTCTCGATGGCGTGCATTATTGACTGCATTGTTGACTGTAATAGGTTCTAGGATTTCTGCTATTTCCTTTCTTACGTCTGATTTAAAAAAGTTTGTATACTTCCTAGTTAGACATACTAGCCGCTTTTTCTTAAATCTTGGATTACACAGAGCTGCAACGGCTGCATGTTTACTAATTTCACTTGACAAAGTATAAAACTCTTGAAATCTTTTTCATTCTTTTTATTCTTTAAGAAAAGGAAGATGGTATCATTCTGTAGCCCATAAGGGACTAAAGATCAATATCATATATATATATATATACTATAAATCAATATCAATAAGATGAAATGTGGGGTAAAGCCAGAAAGATAGAAATAAATGGAATGATTATTTTACAAAAATGATCAACTTATTTTAAAAAAAAGAGAGAGAAAAATTAAATTAAATTTTTTCTGTCAAGAATAAAACATTTTAAAGCAGCTTTAGAAAATTGGAGTCCGGGGAACTTTACTAAGCTGGTTCGAAGATTACCTCAGGAACAGGAATGTATATGGTAGAAAAAGATATGAAGTCATAGTACCAACCGTTTTAAATGAGCTTCCAATATGTTTCAGAAACATGCCTAAAACAAAATGTATGAAAAACGCGAAAAAATTGTATTTAGAAATGCAAGATCTATAAATTGAAGATTGTATGTATGTACATATGTATGATTCAATTTCTCACTAGTTTTTCTGAAAAAAAATGTATATTTGCTATCTAGTCGCCTGCAGACAAGCCCTTCAGGCTTTGCAGACTTTAACTGTGCAATCAACTTTTTTGATAAATAAAATTGAAATTGAATTGAATTGTTTTATTCTCCTTTTTGGTTTGCACGATGGTTTTGCACGTCGCTGTGCAGTATTTTGGTTGGCTTGGTCCACTGTGGGTCGATCGGCTGTATTTGTTTATAAAGTTGTAAAGAACATGCTGTCGAGGGCTGGGTCGAGTGGCAAGGCACGTAACTCGCGCACCGCTAGCTTCGTAATTCTTCGCAATTGCTTACTCAGATGTTTCCCACACTGAGTTGTTTGCGTCGAAGGAACTGAGTCGCGAACGTCTCAAATTCTTAACGAACTTGGGGATTTCAGGACTGGGACAGTTTGTATCACATGTCGAATCAACAGAATTCCATTCAGGCCTCGCAACTTGTGGGAACATAGGGTGTGGGGACATAACTCGCGCTCCATAGTAGTGTAGTGCTGAAGAGAGCGAGAGAGAGAAGCTAAGCTAACACAAAGTACTTTGCCTGACCCTCCTAGTGTAAATACAATAA
This sequence comes from Merodon equestris, assembly GCA_958301585.1. Taxonomy (NCBI): domain Eukaryota; kingdom Metazoa; phylum Arthropoda; class Insecta; order Diptera; family Syrphidae; genus Merodon; species Merodon equestris. The sequence continues at coordinate 214,713,701 of OY284413.1, read as the reverse complement.
ATAGTCCATGGGAGTAGAGTCTGTGAAATGGGCGTAAGGAATAATTATAATACTTTCTAATTAAGTTTTATTATACGTTTAATTTGGACATAGTTAATCAAATAATAAAATTAACAAATTAATAATCTTAATCATTTTAAAATTGATTTTGATTAATTAATTTTAGTAAAATTGTTTGATTATGATTGATCGTTAATCAGACTAACTTTGGGTCGACACTGGTTGGTATACCCCTCTGCGGGACAGTGCGGTGGTGATTGAGTTGTAGCCAGTATGATCAAAAGCCCAGTTCTAAGTAGATTATTCTTTGCGGTATACATATTGATTTGGATGCAGTGGTATTTAGTTATCTAGATATGAAACTTTATCAGTTTTTCCATTGTTTTTAGTGGGAAAGATATTAGGTTAATAGGGCGACAGGATTTATTTTGTTCACTTGGTTTTCCAATCTTAGGGATGAAGACAAGGTTGACTTCTTTCCTGATTTGTGGGATGTATCCCAAGTTGAAACAGGGGAGAGCTATCATTGATGCTAAGATGCTATTCTCCAGGCTTCTCTGGAGAATAGAACTAAAACACCGTCTTTACCTGGAGCTTAGTAGGGTTTAAGTTAGCCAATTGCCCATTTAACTCTATCAGGGCTGTAGAGTCTACCAGAGAAGTTATTACTTCTACTATCGATGGTGTTGCTGTGTAGTAGAACCAGAGAAATATACCTTAAGCAAGGTCTTCAGTTTCCCTGCGATTGACAGTCCAACTGTCGCCTGATATGAGAAGCAGCCCGGGTAAATTTATATGCTTCTGGGACAGGGCTTTATAGAGTCGGGCCGTGGTTGGTTGGTAGCCGGTCTACCTTTTCGCAGTGTTTCTTCTAAGACCTTCTTTTAGATTTCCCCAATTCGAGGTTGTATTTTGTTAGAGCAGGTCAATAATTAGTCCAACTCTTCGTTCGTTTAGCCCAAATATATTGCTTGGACATGAACTTTTTAGAAATTCATATTCTTTTTTAGTTGAGAAAATTGGATCTTTAAAGATGGCTAGATGGATGTAAGTTCTGACACTACTTAAACTCTTGTTAAAATGGACGTGCTTTCAATTAGAGCGATTATGCTGTTTCTAAATTAGAAAAGGGTGGAATCGACACTTAATTTACTGAAAACAAACACAAGGAGGCGTTTTCACGAGATTTCCGCAGTTGTATAATAAGTTTTTGTTACTTCAATATCCTATACCGTGTCGTCCCATCTATAACTACTGAGTTCTTACATATATCTGTAATTCATGGCAGTACCAGTTGTTGGCAATTCAACCCTATGGCGTGAAATTTATAATGACACCTCTTGTGGAATAACCCTTTACAAAGTAAATATTGCACTGGATCTAAGTCTTTTTTATTCGAAATTCAAAGTCTTATACGTTCTTTGAAAAGATTTACCAATTGGTCAAAATGTTGAGTTCTTCAAAAGATTGGATGTGCTGCTCTGCTAGACTATGCGTCATCGATGGCAACAGTTGGTTGGAATGGGCGGTGTCTGAAGGTCTGGAAAATACGGCGGATGGAGTAGGATATTCCATTTCCGTGTTTGCAAAATCATTGTATCGTATCTTTGGTAGTGTTGTGGCCATTTTTCCTTCAATTCTCGGCTTCAATGCCTCAGTTGCGTTTGGTGGCGAGTTCTTGGATGGTTGAAAATTCTAACGAATATTTTCGCTTTGGATTATCGTAACGGGCCCGTTTTTTATATCCAGTCACAATTATGTACATACAACTCTTCCATTATTGTCGCTGGAGGTGCAGTTCACTGTGATTTGAGTTGATTCGAGGTTTTGCCTTAGAACCTCTTTATTTTTGGACTATTTCCAAGGCTTTCAAACGACAGGAAGTGTCTTATTGAGTTACAGAATGTCTCCAGCTCTCCATCTTCAAATTTTTCCCCCGTTCCAGAACGCTTTTTTCTTTTACGTCCAAATCTATACTTGTAGTATTGAAATCATTCCTGATATGTTCCTTCACTAAAGAAGCCTCACCGTACATTTCTATAATCTCTCGCCTCAAATTGGAAAGCGAAAAACAAAACTTCGTTTAAATAATTAGACATGAAAGCCGACATTACTGACCAGTATTTACCGGTAGCGCCATCTATTCCATGATTCTCATTGACACACAGCAAAGTTTTATATTATTTGTTAAAAGTTTTGTAACTACCGATTGACTCGTCGTACTTTCTTTTCATCCTTACAGCCCGCGTTCCATTTGTCCCACTGCTTTCGATGTGTCTAGATTTTGTATAAAAAAAACTTTTAGTTTGAAAGATCGAGCTTTAGCTTAAACTAAAAAACTTTATTGCTGTCGATATGACTTAAGACAGGATGAAACAGTGACTGTTGTGTCAGAATTGTATGTTAAACAACTCAGGTTAAAGTGTTATACAAATAACATATGTACATTCGGTAAAAGCAATGTTTGTATAACACACATGAAACTATACCTATACTCGGCAGCGACATCTTTCATAATGCTGAGCTCAGACACTGATTCAATTTATATATAGGAGCAATGTACTCAAGAGTATGTCGCCCCTGGTACCTGAATATAATCCTTACTCAAACGGGTGCATTCATCGTTTACTCTGCAATTTTGGCCCTTCATTCCGTAGTTCTAGCGAAACGATAATCATATAGGGTCCGCCAAATAACTTTTTTTTTTGAAAATGCTATAAAAAAAAACTACTGAATATTTTCTCAAATTTCTTTTTTTATTTGAAAGTACAATCCTTCCGGTTAATAATGGAAAATAATTTCATTCAAATGGCTGCCTCGACTGGCCATGCAGTAGCCTACACGATCGGTCCAATTTTTAAGCACATTATCGATTGTGTGCAGCTGTATTTCACCAATGGCTTCACTAATATTGTCCTTTAAAGCGTCAATTGTCTCTGGCTTGTCGGCGTAACACTTATCTTTGACGGCACCCCACAAATAATAGTCCAACGGTGTCAAATCGCAGCTCCGAGGTGGCCAAACGACATCAGCTCTGCGGCTGATAATGCGATCTTCAAAAACAGGGCGCAAAACATCGAGTGTAGCTTCGGCTGTGTGGCACGTAGCGCCGTCCTGTTGAAACCAAATGTTGCCAATATCCTCCTCTTCAATTTTTGTGAACAAAAATTCGTTCAACATGGCCCGATAACGATCGCGATTGACTGTAACGGCCACTCCTTGCTCATTTTCGAAGAAAAATGGCCCAATTATGCCTCTGGACCAAAATCCGCACCAAACAGTGGCTCGTTTTGGGTGCACCGGCTTTTCAATGTATGCGTGCGGGTTTTCTGTGCCCCAAACTACATTCCCGCCAAGATCAAAATGAGCTTCATCTGAAAAGAATGAAATGAAGAAAAAATTTTTTTGGCAAAATCGGCATCTTCTGTAAGTCGATCGCAGGCCCACTTAGCGAAGCGTTGTTAAAGCGTATACACAACCATATTCGTTTAGCGGAAGGATAAAACTAATTATCTGTCAAATCAGACATGAGCTAAGTGTTACCATTCACGAAATAAGCACTACTTGAAAAAAAAAAAACGTTAGATGGCGGACCCTTTAGAATCAGTGCTGCTCCATTTGCGTTCTAACGTTCATTAGCTCAGCTGGAATGCTAACCGAAATTAATTACCTTCATCGCATCACATCATCCGCTTAAGGGAAACTACACTTTTCACCATATTCCGATAAATTTTGATCCCATAACCGACACCTCATATATGTCACGATTCATACCTTCACAGACACACACTACACCACCTAGTGTTCATATTATACTCGTACAAATCCTTCTTCCGTTCCGCTCCATGGTATCCAGTGAGAGCAGTACAAATGTGGCAGCACTCGATGTGGGTGGAAAAGTTGCACGTGTTACTAATTAGCACATGCTTTTAAGCGAACGTTTTATAGCTAAACCAACTGAACAACTCGCTTTTTATACATCATCAGGTTCGTTAGGTAAGAGGCTTCTTTGTGTGCGAACACAGTTGGTAGAGATTGCGGGTTAAGCAGGGGTTTTTCACAACGACACTCAACAGAATACGCGTAACGTGTTTGATATCAAATTTAGGTTCAATATGGAGAAGGTTGGTGATATGGGTTAAATGAAATACCCTTAATGTGTGCCAGTTAAATAAGATTGCTTTAAGGCTTACAACAAATTAGTGAACTTGAATGCTCGAATTATGGTAGTATCATTAAAGGTTGAGGTATTTAATGGAGATCGGAAATTTACTTGCAACTGTTGTTTCTCTTCGGTGATAAATTCCAAGAATGCTTTAGGCTGCTATAAAGGCATATACATACCTTTAGGGTTGGTATTGATTAAAGATTACCAACTTAAGCATGTAGCCGGCACGGGCCATTTTAACGAAATCAATTTTGTTTCAGCCACAACCTCAACTCGTGTCATTGTAAAAAAAATCCTTAATAGGAGAGCAAATAGTTTTCTATCGTGTCTTATGCCAAATTTGTTGCGTAGAAAATGAAGTAATAATTTTAACCCTTTACCGCATGAATTATTGATCGAAAAGGAAAAAAAAAATAAAATACTGTCAAAATCACAATGGAAAGTTGAACTAAGTGCTCTTAAATACACGACCGCCAACTCAGAAATTTGGTTGAATTTTTTGAAAATGTTCAAAGTTACTCGTTCGTAAGCCTAACTATATAAAAACCTACTTCTTGGCTGATATTATCAGTTCATAATAAAAGTTACAGACGTTTATACTAAGATACAAAACGGTTTTGTCCCTATTGAAAACGCCTACAGGTTGAATAAAAGAAGCTGGCTGTTGGCAATCCAGGTCGTAAGTTTTGGCAGGGCTGTATGACGATTATATGCAAACCTGCCTTCAGGTCTTAAGGATAGAACGTATACTCTTGAACCTGCACGAATTATAAAAAAAAAGCCTATTCCGGCAAATAAGGTGGCTCAAGTACATATGATTGTGGTATTGTTTTTGGCCAACAAATTACGTATAAGAAACGATGAATGAGCTGGAGCAATATCGTGATGCAACAATCATGAATTTTTTTTCTCACGTTTTCTTCTTATAACGGTTAGTTCGACCTTCCGGAAAGAACTAATGATGAACCGACCGAAGACAGCGATGATTAAAACTTTCACATTTGACCGAACTTAGCCCTTCTGTTCGCTTCCATTAAGATTATTGAGTTTTACTTTCGATGTCACAGCTATGCGAGTTGACCCTTTTCAGAAAATCGTTTGATGAAAATCAAGCATTTTTGGAACAAACTTCACTAACACACGTTTCAAACTCAAAATGCCAGAAAAAATTGCATGGCATAAGCCATTTGATATACCAATATCGTCAGCGATTTTTCTGAGAGTGATTCAGTGATTCTCTATAACTTTTCTTAGCAACTTCAATGTTTTCAGTGGTTGTTAACTTGTTGGAGCGTTTAGGGCGGGTATCGTCTTTAAGACCTTCTCGGCGTTCAATGCAGAGGTTGTACTACTTATGAGCATTTTTTTGCTCAGAGTAGATTCGCCCTTTACCACAGTGAATATTTCAAATACGTTCGGGCATTACATTTTATTTTTCACACCGAATTTAATACAATTCCTGTCATTGATTTTTTTCAATATCAAAAAAGCGCCTAGCACAACAAAGCACGTTCCATCCTAATATCCTAATGGATCAGATGCATAACGAACTTAACATCGCATTAACGTCCTAATGATAGCAGAAACGCCCTTCACAGCTAGAGGCATTTTTAACATACCAGGATATAGCATCTACAACACAAATCACCCTGACGAAATCGCGAATGGTGGTACAGCTATTATAGTTAACAAAAAAATTAACTGCATTGAACTTGAGCATTACAACCACGAATACATCCACTCCCTCTCAGACCTATCCTGCCCACTTAAGCATACTATAACAATTCCACAATATGAAGACTATATAAAATCACTAGGATGCAGATTCATAGAAGCTGGTGATTTTGACGTATAACACACTGACAGGGGTTCAAGAGTATTCACTATCAAAGCGAAAAACCTGCTGAGGGCAATTCACAAAAACAACTGCAGATAGGTAAACACCGTCGAACCTACCAACTACCCTACTGATCCAAATAAAACAACTGACTTCATCGCCTTCTGCATTGTTAAAAATATTCCACTAAAGACATTAAAAATCAAATCAATATTCGAACTCTCATCGGACCACTCTTCCATACACCTCACATAGTCAACCTATAACTATGTCGTCCCAACTGCATAACGAAAGGACTGATTATATGATCTGCAACCTAATGTTAAACTAAAATCGGAAAACGAGGTAGAACGAGCTGTTATTTATTTCAACGACACAGTAACTGCTGCAGCAATAAAGACAGCCCTATTCAGCAGGCCAGAGAAGAACAACTCCGAGAAAGCTTAGAAAGCGACGACAGATTACTAGACTTTACTAGTGACAAAAGTAAATTTAACAAAGCCACCAAGGAACTTAAGACAAAGCTCAAACTAATCCAACACAATCAATTTATTGACTATTAAAAAACCTCACTTCAACTTCTGAGACCAGCTATTCACTGTGGAAACCTAAAAAAAAATTTAAGAACAAAATAGAACATCAAACTCCTCCACGGAAACTAGACGGAACTTGGCCAGAACCAATCAAGACAAAGCAGATATCTTAGCTAAGCACTACGAAGAATTATTCACTAACATAAAAGACAATGTAACTACAAAACTTCCAATACTTGGTTCAGCTACCAATCATACAAGGATAAAAAAATAACAATAAATTTAATGGAGAATTGTATCCAAAAATTGATCACAAGAAAGCCCCAGGATATGACTACCTCAATGAAAAAATATTAGCCCAACTACCCAAACAAGCCATAGAATGCATAAGAAATATGTTAAATGTATTAATCAGACTAAAATATTTTCCAACAATTTGGAAAATTGCTCAGAGAACTCCAATATCGAAACCTGATAAAGATATAAAAATTACCTAATTCTACAGACCAATAAACTTACTACCCACATTAGGAAAAATATTCTAAAAAGTAGTAGTAGTTAACAAAATCTCAGCTGACCTAGAGGAAAAAAGATTTTGCCTAGGGACTGCTATAAAAACTCTATAACCTACTTCCACTGGACTATTACCAAATAATTAAAAGTTACTTTTTCGAGAAATATGTACAGCGATAGACAATCAAAACTACTGGAGGCGAAAGCTGGAATACCACAAGGATCTGTACTGAGACCCAGCAATCCTCTATGTATACTGCTGACATGTACATATATACCGAATGTACCCACAAAAATTCTCGCTACCTTTGCTGACGACACGGTTCTGTTGACATCTGATGGAAACCACGACGCGGCAACTTCCCAAACTCACCAACTTCTAGATAGAACAATGTAGTGGTTTGACGACTGGGGCATACAAATTAACGAGGATAAGACCCAACAAGTTATTCACTACCAAACTGAACTATTCACCAGCCCCAATTAAAATAAAGAACAAAATTATACGAATCAACAATGTGGCACCTAGGTGGGTATGCACCTAGAAAACAAACTGACTTGGAAATGTAACATACAAAAGAAAAGGGACTATTGACAAACAACAAGTTTCTTTTGAACAAGTCTATCATCAAACCTATCTGGACATACCATCTTAACCAGGCATTTTCACTACATCCAATCGCGATAGCTGTTATATTTTACCATGTATGACACTGACATAAACGATGTTTCCAAATGTTAAAATATTTCTGATCTGCACTAATAGCTCTAAGTCGGGGCACAGTGCAGGATCATCGACATTGACACGAGTCATACTGCCGGGATGGCAGGTTGGCATGGTGTTAGCATAAAATCTGCTTTAACATCTCAGTTATTCTACATATCTTATCCGTCTGCACCGACAGTCAACCAGCCATCAAAACCCTATCGTCAACAGCCACCTACCTGGCTGTACTCTACCATATCCGCAGATAACAATATATTGGCCCAATGAACTTCGACTTCGTCTTGGCAAGAATTAGCACTTGCTTATGGCGGATTTGCCATAGCTGTAGGTACCCTCACGTCACTTAATTTGTGAATATCCAGCATTTGTACATCCCATATTCCAGGCATATGGGACAAACTTAATGACTTGTCTACAGTCATTAACCTCCAATTGGCCAATAATATCAATTTTCTCAACTCCAAGCGTTGGATCTAAACATCGTAGTAATCTTCCATCAAAACTTAGGACAGAAGAAGTATTTATAATGTGAAAGTGGGTCTCCATGCCAATTTTTTTTTTTTATAATTCGTGCAAGTTCAAGAGTTACGCTCTTATGATGTTTGTCGCACAACCTGGACGGGATGTAGAATGCCTGTATAGGAATTGTTCTTGGCTATGGTCAGACCTGAACTACAGACCTTCCGCTTAACAGTCGGTGATGATTGCTATTACAGCACTACCATTTTAATGTACTGAACCTTTCCCCCTATTATATGTCTCCCATCTCAGTGCTCAGTGATTGAGAGCAGAGAATCAACAAGATCCACAAGTGTAATGCGACGATAGAGGAGTTATATCTACTTACATCCCATAAAGTGTAAAAGTGTGAAGTGCACGAAGCTCACTCCGGCTAAATACTATCCTAGAAACTGCTTCGAAATTACCATCCCTCCGCAATATGAATTGCTTTTTCGAAGCCCTCCTGATAAGAAAATCAAAGTCGACAGGATGCAGATTACCATCAGGTACCGTAAGAACAACATTAAACCTGAAAATAAGTCTAAACCCAACACTCCCACTCCCCTGACCCACCCAAACCTGGACCCTCTCCCCCTTCTCAACAAACTCGCAATCTAGGAGCTAACTGGGAACTAAGGACAGGAATATTCCCAAATTTCTCCCAAACCCTTCCTCTCTCAATAGCTCCCAAATCAACAACTAGACTCAACATACCTCCACCTAATACTCCTAACAGAATACGTACCCATTACCGCGTATCCTTTAACCTTAAGCCCAGTTCCCGTCCCCTCAGCGAATCTTGTTAATTCAACACCCAATCCCAATACCCAGGCTTTATAGATTCCCACCCTCTGAACCTAACTGCCGCCACCGAAGAATCTACGAAAATGTACGTCTCTCCTTGGCCTACCTCCACGACAAACCTGACTCCATATGTATCGACGGCAAAACTAAAACCAACGACCTAATTTCAATTCACCAAGAAGACCTAGCCACAGACCCCCCGGTTTAAAAAAGACCTTTATCCGGTTTCGCGAAAGCCTTAATATCGCCCCCATTGATGTAAATAATGAACTCTTCACCTTCGCCGCCAGTTCAAAGCGCATCGCACACTTGCAAAGTACCCGCTTTAATTTCAAAAGCTTTTTTAAATCCTAACCTAAACACCACTACACCTCCCCACCCATTGAATATATCTTAGAAAAACATATCCTTGTACTATCCTTGTACTCGAACGTCAGAGGATTACGCAGCAAAACCTCCGCAGTACTCTTTAATTCCCAAAACCTACCCTACGATATATTTGCCCTAACTAAAACGAATTTATGCTCCAACATTGGAGTTAGCGAGTTATTCAGCTCAGCCAAAATCCTCAGCTGCTTTATTCTTTCAGTGCCATATTAATCAAAAAAGAATTACACTTCGTCTCCGCCCTGGTATACCAATGAACTACACTCTTTGCCCAATAAAAGACACAAAAACTGGGGCGCCGATCCTAGATCCTCCTCTGCATCTGACCTTTCTAATTACATGCAGTCATATGCTAAGTTTGCATAGCTATGTGAATCACTTTACCTCCGATATCTGAACCGAGTGCAATCCTCCCTTATCTCTGACCTATATTCAGTTTTCTTAATAACTCTTCCAACGAACCCGAAATAACCGCCAACTTCTTTGCTCATTTCTTCAGCCAATCAATCACCGACCAGGATTTTCATCCCGATCACGACTATTTTCCATATTTGAAAGACTAGCCCCGGACGTCTCTTGTCTCACTGAACATAACTCTCGAACTAATACGCAACTTAAAAAGAACGACTACTCTCCCCGTCCCGACTGTCTGCCTGCCATAGTTTTAAAAAAGTGCGCGAGATGGGTCAGCTAGGCCTTTGAGAAAATGTCTCACCAAATTAATCTCCTCAAGCTCACTGCCCTTGAATTTTCTCCTGGTTTCATCTCATGGATTAAATCTTATCTATGTAGAAGATCGTTATTTTCAGATCGTCTATCTCTGATCCAAATAATGCTACCTACGGTGTTCCACAAGGCAGTCACCTCGGCCCATTGATGTTTATTCTAACCATTAATGATGTTGACAGCGTTATTCTGAATTCTCAGCTCTCCATATATGCAAATATCTTCCTTTGTTGACTCCTGCTCTCTCCAATCTGACCTTAATAGGTTCACTATTTGGTGTCAAAAAAGCCATCTTGAGCTCAATGTCAGTAAATACCAAGCCATCACTTACTCCCGCAAGCCCTCTCCCTTCCCACCCAGAGCCTACATTATACGTAATAAAACCGTTCCCCCTGTCAACTTCTTGGTTGATCTAGGGGCCATTTGTGACCGTGAACCTAAATATTATCAAACGTGCCAACTCTGCCCTCGGTTTCCTGAAACGTTCGTCCAAAGAATCCACACCTTACGAAATCATTCCAAGTCTAGTCCCCTTCTTACGTATTGAGGCCATTCAACATAGGTTTATCCGTTTTGCCCTTCGTAGCCTTCCCTGGGCTGACCTCCTTTTTTTTACCAAGTACAATCAACCTCCAACCCCTTAAAGAACGACGCGATGTTGCAGATATTCTTTTTATTCACGACCTTCTCAGCGGTAACATTGGCAGCCTCACATTATTGCACTTGATTCCCCTTAACACCAGCCATGCCCGAATTATCGCTACCACGAACCAATGTTCAGAATGCTGCGCAAAGCTAGCATCACTGCCCTGCCCTGCCTATACCTTCATCCTCACCTTACCCTGTCACCTAGTTAATAGGTTATTAAAGCTTTTTTTTTGTTAAGGCCTTTGTAAAGGCTTATTAAGGCTAAACTCCTTCGATATAAGTAATAAGTTGCAGGCTCTGAAGCCAGTTTAAGCGCCAGCTATCATTAGAATAAAGTAGATGCCAGAAGTTTAGCCAATAATTCTGATCTGAAAATCCTTTACGACTACAGTTAAAGACTATAATCGACATGAAGTCGGAAGGAATGTTAAAAACAAAAAAAATTAAGAATTCAAGTCATCCCCCTACTTACGATAATGGACGGAGCAACATGAAATTAATATTTGACAAGTGGATGTCGCGCAATAACCCATCGAACCTCATTCGGGTCTTAACCGCAACCACACCCACTTTGTTAGCTCCGCCATCAACATTTTATTAAACTACTAACCAGCTAATTTGTGGAATGCGTCTTTTAATGCGTCACCTATTAATAAACGAATAAACGCAAAAGTCGTAAAGGTTCATATTACTTACCTCGATACACATTTTCCAACCCATTCTACACGACTCCACATAGAAGAACTCCTCCGAGCGATCCTACCCTGACAAATGATAAGCTTCACGTGTCGCTATGTGATATTATACCTACCCATTCGTCAACTGTCGACATTGAGTCAACAGGCACTTCCCAACAATTAATAATTCATTAGTCGAGTGTCGCAAGACGAAGGGCTAATATTAACGACATTCTTCAAGCAAACCATCGCCCGAAGCGGGTTATGGGCGTCGAAGGGGTGTACAAGGGGCAATTTGATTATAGCTTCAGACGCGGCAATTATTTTCGACTTTTGATTTTGTAATTGTTTTCGGTGCTCTGTCGTGACAGATGTTGTTCAGATAAGGAGTGTGAGCGCCTGTGGATTCAATTAGCTCCATTTAAGAAACATTATTATCGCTGTCGAACGCGTCTCTCTGACGAGGCTAATTGCTGAAAAGCCAACTCCCCAGAAGCATTGAAGGGAAGAATGTCAAAAAGAAATGGAACAATAGACTGATTAACGTACACGAAGTACTTAGCTGCATGAAAGGTTAGAGATGAGGTCGAGCGCGAAGAACTGTCGCGTGCAAATGTTGCAATTGTTTGAAATGTTGTCCGCAGAATAAAACTCACCTCGCTGCCATTATCTCTGCAGAATGACACACGCGAAAAAAAAGGAAAGCACAAAAAGCAATGTCTAATCCACCCACTTGTTCACAACCAGCACACAAGTCAGCAGAATGCCAAGCGTCGAGTGCAATTCAGTTGCAATTACAATGGCACAGAAGTATGTCAGTCACGCATAGGTGGTACATTTCAGGACAACATTGTCAACGCGGCACTTAGCGGTAATTGAATGTGAATAGAAAAATGTAGAGTACAGGTAAATGAGTACTTGTGTCGTTACTGACGGTAAATGAGGCTGATTAGGTCTGAGTGTAATGGCATGTAGTCCTACGTACAAGGCCACGGCTTGTCATTTCATTCTCATGCAGCGCCGCTTAATTAGCGTGGCAATTAAAGTGCGGTGTGTAGGAAGGTTTCGCACTTAACTCAGCCCTTTGGTTATGCTAATAGCCCCAATGAACGGTTTCTGGTTAACTAATTTGAATACCCTCAATGCTGCCGGTATTTCAAAAGACTTGAAATACTCCTACGTCTCCGACTTGGTTTGCCTACGGTTATAGAACGGTTGGCATTCAGCTATCGCTCTTTACCTGTCCCCAGATGAAAATCGCATGCCTGAATGAATCCACAGAGCTCTGACCTCTTCTTCACCGGGCTTTCGCGCTATCTCGACGGTTAAACATATTGTCCGGACAGTGGATGTCAGCTAAAAGGAAATAAGGACAAAAAAAAATTACTTGTGCAACGAATTTTACGACTTAGCCTCGTGAAGCGCGTACGCGTTGAATGCCGCACTAGACCCGTGCGGAAAAAGATTAAACGAATCCCCTATTGTGCTTACCTGAGTGTGAACGATCATAAAAAAAAGCGCGACGATAAAAACGTCCTTTCCGCTATATAAGCATCTTTTAATCGCATCACGCGCACAAAGCACTCCGTTGCTTCCGTCCCTTGTTTTGATTTTTGTTCGTTATATAACCTATATCCTGTCCCATTGGGACATGTGTAAATTTTAATTCGAAAATTCCAGTCCTGAGCGGATATGAGCATTTGGCGGCGTATTGATACATTCCGTTTAGAGCTGCCTGAAGCGAATCGTGATTTTAAGGGTGCCTAGGTCACGTACTTGTTGATAAATAAATCCGGAAAGCAACCGGTCGAGTTTGGAAGAGATGTAAAAATTGGACATGGTAAAGGTCATTCGTGAGGTGGCAGCTTTAAAGTCGATGTAGGTTTGCTTATATAAAAATTGTAAAGCAAAATAATGACAAATGCGTAATTCGATACTTTTCAAGGATTTTTGGCAAGCGACTACCCTAACGCAATTAGAAAACGCAATCACATGAATGAGTTTATATTGACAATTTATTTTAATAACTCTTGTCTAAAAATTCTGGTGGATACAGCTACTCTATTCTAAATACCAGCGGGCATAGCCTCGAGTTACATAATGATTCCAATGGATGGATTTCCATTTGCTAATGTCACTTTTGTGGTCCTCAAAGACTTTTCAGTCTTTCCCATCAGTTATCGCGATAGGTTTCCCACTGCGTGATCTTATTTTCTGCATCTTAAACATAAATACCAAATCTCATTCGAGGCTCTCATACAAATATCATCACTTTCGTATCATTAACCATTTTCTGGCATCTAATTCGAAGGTTGTCGGACCCAAATGCGCAAGTAGAAATGCTACATTCCTCTGTAGAATATCTTTTCGAAAAATTTGTCGAAGAACAATCGTTCGAATCTTAAAAATAAGCCTTTGATGTCTAGTGGTGGTCTACTCAAAAGCCTAACAGCTTAGTGAGGGATTAAATGTTGTCGTTCGAAAAGGCTTAGGTGATCTGAGAATGTTAATAGCTTTAAAAAGCTCTAGAGCCTGATATTACTGAAGATTAAAAGAGCCAAACGTTGTTATTATTATTGACAGTTAGGCCCACAACAAAACTAAAAATATTCCATTTTCGGTCAAGATAATATTCACATCGCGAATTCAAAGAAGAAACAGCAGGCCTACTATAGAGCTCTATATGTAGCTTTTAATATAGCATCTAAATACACTGTGGCTTGTAGGTTGGTCTGTCAAATTCTGACGTCAATCACATGGCCTTCGGATACCGAACAGGTCGTCGAAATCATATTTTAGCGATATTTCCACAAAAGGTGAGACAACTGATGGTGAGGATGTTAGCTCTCAATAACTTTCATCTACTGAATTTCATATGCATGATCTTTGAAAGTTGTCAAATTAAGTAGAGTATTTGGCAATGTAAATCATGAAGTCGTTTACCACAAAACAACGCATTTTTTTATTTAAACTATTAGGAAAATTTGGGATTAGTAAGAATTACCTTTCGTAATATTCGTGAATTTTTTGGTCAACATTATTGCTCCAGTAAGTCCAGAATTCGTGGAATGGCGAAGAACTTTGATGTCTGAAGCTTCACTAACCAACCAGGCACTTTAATTTGTCCCCGAAAATTGGATCTCACTTATGACATTTTACGGCAAACGTTAAAGGTTGTTCTTCACGTACACACGTATACACATATTGTCTTTAGATCATCTATAACGTCGCGACGTTGGAACCTGGTAGTTTGTGTTGGTTATCTGGTCATCTCAGTGTGAAATTTTCAAAAAAAAAATTTTTTTTTATGCATTATTGGATAGTATACACTGTTATAAATATTCTATCAAATTTTTTCCAATTCCAATTATTTCGGTCGCTACATCGTTTTTCGTAGAAAGGGAACGGAGTGGGACATCTGTCGCGTCGGTCGTCCCGCCATACCATTATTCCTTTTGTTCTTTTTCTGCGCCTGTACCTTTCTAGGGTACTTAGGTCCTATAACTTCGTAAAATAAACTGGCCAGTCATTTCAGTTCGTTTTCGACATCCACCATGGATAGACCTACGAAAAACGAATTATCTAAAACTTTCGAACTCCAAACTTTGAACGCGTTTTTCTCGGAGCGGTGTTTTTCAAAACGGTGGCCACTCTCAAAGGCAGAATTTTCAAGCTTTTCATTTCAAATTTTGGGAGAACATTTTTCACGTCATTCTCTATCGACCTATGGAACCTTTTTTTTTTGTGAAATCTTCCTATTTTTTTTTTACGAAAAACTGTCGAAAAAAAGTTTTGTTCAAACCGCCGCCATTTTGTCAAATTTAAAAAAAAAAAATAAAACCTCCATAGGGAGAAAGCGACTTTCCTACAGATTAATAATCTTTTTGAACTTTTTGTTTCAGATCAAAATTGAGGTCGCAATCATGGCCACCATATTGGACCTTTTTTTTACGATACTTTTCAACAATTAATTAAACTATTGTACATCAACATAAAAAAATCATTTTGTATTTATCCTGAATATCTTTATTTATTAAAAAAAGAACAGGACGATTAGTTTACTCCAACCATGAGAAAAAAAATCGCGAAAATTAGGGATTCTTCGGAGGGTTACACTGAGATGATCCGTTATGTTTTAACAGGACAAACCTAACATATTTTATGGTCAATGTTTAGTTTAGTCTGTGAAGATCTTCATGGATTTTTGCATCATTTCGTCAATATTTTCCACGACTGTTATTACCACCTTTTACGATATTTTCTTATTAACGTAACAAAATATAGCCATCTTTTTCAGATTAATTTCCCCCTAAGTACGAGATTTGTTCAAAAAATAAAGTGTTTTTTTTTTAATTTCGCGAGCTAAGTACTCGTATATTCAATTTTAATTTTTTTTTTGTCATGTTGGCACACATGTCCCCTAACAGATGCTCATATTGTCAGCCATTTTGGATATTTGGTTTGTATGCTTGACGATTTTCGACCGATATTCGTGCCGATCGAAAAATGTTGGTCAAACATTTTATTACCTTTTCGGGCGCAGTTCCTGGAATTTATGAGAGCAACGTTTTTTTTTTGCACTAGCTAGTAAAATGTCGTTCAAATAGTGCATACAAGTCTGTATTACTATGAATAAGAGGTGCACATAAGTAGCTCGTGATAGCAGTCCGAAACGAACCGAAGTAATTTAGTGAAAAAGAACTGGGAAAAATCAGTTCGGAGTGCAAAGCTAATATTTTGTGTCTGTCACGTCTCAATTTGACAATACGTGAAATTTTTAGAAGAATAAATATTGCTGAATAAATTGTGGCATGGAAATTAAAAAAAATGTCGTGAGATCGGGACTACCAGCAGAAAGACAGGCTCAGGGAGGCCAAAAAGACAACTCAAGTGAAAGATCGTTTTTTGGCGCAGTACAGCCAAAAGACTTTGGTGGATATTAAAAACGATGTCGAGCTACAAGAAAAAATAATTTCATCAAGCTCAGTGCGGAAAAGACTAGTGAAAGCTGGATTTAGAGCACTCTAGCCATCACTGAAGCCGGATTTTCCAAAAAGAGTCCGAGAAAAGCGATTGCGCTGGACTTAAGAGCATCTTAATTGGACTCAAGACATGTGGAACAATGTTATCTTTTCCGACGAATCAAAGTTTAAGCTGCATGTACGGCATGGGAGAATTCTTGCGTGAAGAGAACCAAAGGAAATACTGAGCTTTGAATTGGTGACACTTGCTGATTCATTTTCCAACAGGACAAAAAGTTAAAATTGTAATTCTGAACTTGTTTTTTTTTTAGTATGGACGACTAATACCAAGCTTTTAAATAAGCTAGAACTTTTATGACTAAAAATATTATTTGCATTTTTTTTTTATTTTTTAGGTTAAAAGGTCCTTCGAAGAAAATAATGTCGATGTATTAAGTTGGCCTACCTACAGTCCAGATCTCAATCCAATTGAGAATATCTGCTCAATAACGAAACTTAAGGTTGCGAAGAAGCATCCAGAGCCAACTGAGAACCTACAAATTGTACTTATCCAGACCTGGAACACCATACCTGCTTCCACATGGAAAAAACCTAGCTGAGTCAATGTCTCGCCGATGTGCAGCTGTAATAAACAGCAAGTGCAGGTGCAATAGAGTTAATTAGAAAGAGAATGTTTTTGAGAAGCAATAAAAAAACAAAAACACTGCACCAATAAAGTATATATTGACACTTTATAACGCCGATGTTGTAGATGTGGAAATATTGACTGTCGCATTTGCCGAGTTGGCGAGTGCATTCTGAGGAACAAAAAACTTAATGAGTGATACAAGCTTTCCACAGAAGGCTTTCCATTGTTATGGAGAGTCGTTGAAACACTATCAAAGAAGTTGGTGAAGATATTGACTAGGTTGTCTCATGTATCACTCAGCAGCTTTGGAAAAAATTACGATCCAAACTGCTCTGAGAAGGGTAATCACTGGTGACGGGACATGGGTTATTATTTCGAGATCAAAGCCCAAATCCCCATGGAAGCGACTGAAAAAAACACAAAAAAAAACACGCCAAGTTCGGTCAAACATGAACGTTGTACTCAATGTTTTCTTCGATTACCACGACGTCATAAGTTCTTGCCAGAAGGTGGCAGGGTCTTTTAGAAATGTAAGTTTGAAGTAATGCGTCGCTTGCATCTGTCAGGATTTGTGGAAAAAAATTCATAACTGTTGCCTCGCGATAATGTACTCTCTCTGTATCGCTTGAAGAGCTCAATGCTATGTATGTATACCAAAAAGCGCATATATGAAGCGAAGTTTGAAAAAAAAAAAACGCTGGTGCAAGGGTATTATACATATGTGAGGGGGACTACTAGTAAATATTGATGAATAAATAGATAAATATTTTTCGAGAAAAACTAAAAGTCACCTTATCTTTTGAAGAAATTTTGTATAACTTTTGACAACATTGACGAAATACAGAATTGTCTACATGGACATTTTAGATTGAAATGTAGATTTTCAAACGTGTATCAGTATGATATATTGTGATGAGTGTTGCCCTATATACGACACTGAACACTGACACTCAACACTTTTTCCCCAAACCCATATTTGAAGTGCTTTATAAAAGAAATTGTCACATCTGGGGAGTCATTATGTGATGTACATAGATTATGGTTTGACGTGATTGGGTGCATATTTTTTGGTTGATGAGGCTAGAGAGGCAGTTGTAGTAAGTGGAGAGCATTACTGCGAAATTGTCTGGATGGGGTCTGGTGCTACCAAAGACAGAAGCCGACAAACAACTAATTTATTGCAAATTTATTTGAGGATTGCATTATTTCGGTGAGATAAGTTGATTGGCCTCCAAGTTTATGACACTTTCACACTTCTTACTGTAGGGTTATCTGAAGAACTTAAGCCAATCGACAATTCAAGCCCAAAACTATTTCAGTCAAAACAACCATACTAGTTCATGCAGACAATTTGTAAGGATCAAGGGTATTTTCACAATTTTCTAATATCTAGGTTGGAGGTTGTCTCTTTACGATGGGCAAAATCTAAGCACTAAAAAAAAGAAAACTAAAGAGAAAAAAGTGGGAATATTAAGGAATGAATTTGTCATATAACGTAGGTAAGGATTGATATTTCAACACGAACTAGCTTAGCATTGGATATCTAAATATTCCGCAAAATTCAAGAACGAAAATAGTGTTTTATTCAAACAAGTTTGCCAGCTCTCGGAACCTTGCGGGGCTCGATAGGCGATGTGCTCAAATTTAGAAGCTCAAATTTAACAAGTCCAAAATCCTTAAAAAAATTGAGAATCGGGTAGTTTCCTTTCAAAATTATTATATAAATTTTGCTGAAAGGACTAAACCATCTGATCATTTATTGAATATTTCACTCAAATGGTTGGCTAAACAGTAGCCCAAGTCTTATCAATAGCATGTTTGCCTGAATCGTTCTAGGATTTCCTGCTTAACACCGGTGTTTACGCCAGAACCATAAAAATGTCCGAGAGCCTCAAAGGACTAAGCCAAACCAGCAAACGGTTGGTTCCATAAAGCACGATTCTTGAAGTTAGTTCTCAAAAGAACAATTGCTACAAAATGCTATTTACCACTTTTTTACTGGAGCAATAGCTAACCCATAAGTTACTCGGAAAATATGCATGAAAACCCTTTTT
This sequence comes from Merodon equestris, assembly GCA_958301585.1. Classification (NCBI taxonomy): domain Eukaryota; kingdom Metazoa; phylum Arthropoda; class Insecta; order Diptera; family Syrphidae; genus Merodon; species Merodon equestris. Next base: position 214,694,516 of record OY284413.1, on the reverse strand, counting down.
GTGGCATTTTTCTTTTTCCTGCCGTCGCTGAGATCGAAGGAACTTATAGCGGTTTTCATGACGAAGAGAAGAACTATAGCTCTGTTTAGTCAGATCAAGACAGCCCCAACCAATTGGAATGAACAGTGTCGCGATGTTGAACGGACGAACGTGACGAATAGTACGGGTGGTTCCGTATAAAATTTATAAAGGCTGCGGCTGAACATAAAGTTATATTATTTGCAAAACTTATGTATGAAGATTGTTAAGCCAAACTGTAAAATGTGGTCCCTAAAAAGATATGTACATTTGTATCCCCACTATACTCCACTAAGGCGCAGCTTAACCGAGGGCTAGGTTTTCCATTTTTAATAATAGACAGACATCAACCCCTTTCGAAATGGACGAATGTTCAAAAGTTTTGAACAGAGCATTACATAGAGGACAAGATTTAATCTGAAGATGGCGGACAATGGCCGTCAGAGAAAAATTAAAAAAAAAAATAAACTGCAAAAAATTAATCTAAAGAAAAAAATAAAAACCATTTACAAGGGGAAGACGTCGAGAGGAGACGGACCAAAGTACTGCAGTCACCGAGAAGTATTCGTACCTTTTTTTTCTTTACTTTGTTCGCTTATCATTCGGTTATATTACATTAATCCCTTCCTTTCAATTTGGATGCCGTTAGGCAATATTTTTGTTCACAGAGCGAATCGTGGGCAACCCGTTGTACCTAAAGAGACAAAAATGCAGTTACTTTGATCGGTGGTTACTGTAAGATTCTCGAGCTAAGGCACATACTTTTGATAACAGCAGCAATTCTCCGAACACGGGGATAACTTGTGTTGCTGATTAGTATATCTAACAAATCCAAATTTCAGTATTTTCCACCGTTGTTCAAGTGTAAGTGATTCATTTTGTACCATGTATCAGTGCTGCCAATGTCCAAATAACATGTAATTAAAAAGGAACCAGAGACAACGTCTATAGTAAACCACAATTTGCTTGCCGGAAGCTATTGGTAACATAAGTAAAACGCACCGCCGCAAGGAATCATCCTTCACCACGACAATATAAGCTCTCACATGTCTCAAACAACACCTTGCTGATAACCCATAACGTCGAAGCCCTAATTTAGGATCCCCGACTTTTCGTACTGATATAAATAAATAGTAACACTACTGGTGCCATATTCACCATTTGACCATGAACCGCTACACTATACTACATCCGGTAGACATTGTCTAGATTAAGTATAAAAATTTGTATTGGTTTCGCAAAACTTATCGCGAGCCACGAAGCATTTACGGCAGAAATAATCGTCTAATCGAGCGTACGGTTAAACGGGTTATCATCGAATTAGGGAAAAGCAATTTGATTGCTGATGAACTAGTCCCTGCGCATCGCATAAGCTGTTACTCAAATTATGGCTGATGGCCCAATTCTCCGATTGCCTTTCTAAGACATCAACTTGAATCTTGATGTCTTACGAAAATATTTGGGCGTGTGTCCACATAAGGTCCAAATGACGTGAGAATTGAAGCTCTAAGATTACGAAGTAGCTGTACTTGGTTGTTTGCAGATTGAGCTCTGAAGCTATTGGAAGCAGAAAAAAAAATTGACGAAAACATAATTTTAGTGATAAAGTATGGAGGGAGTAATCCGTACAGTATCAAGAATCTCCACTGCATCCGGAAATACTAAATGTTCTCACTTTTTGAAACATGAATGGTCAGAAGGTGACTGTCAATGGCGAATCGAATCGAGCCAGGACAAATGACTATGTGTAGCCTCAATTGGACGACATAGATTTGGATTACATGTGGTTCCCAGAAACGGCTCAACTTGCAATCAGGTATTAGATTGGAGTTATTGCAAGAAAATTTCTCAGAACGCCTCATTTCCAGAAGAGATGATGCGCTTTTGCCACCAAGATCGTGCGACTTAGACTGTTTTTCTTGGGGCTATGGTAAGTCGGTAGTTTATGGTGACAAACCAACCACAAATGACTAATTGCAGATAAACATTATTCAAACCATTAGTGAGATCTTATGATTCAAAACTTCATGAATCAAAACTGTAAAGAAAGCCACGGAGGTTTAAATGATGTAATTTTTGAGACCTATCTGTATGGAATGTACTTCAATTTGTCATTGTCATTTTCTGTCATAGTTTCTGTCATATCAAACAAATCTTTCATAGTTGACTTGCACTTATTGGAAACCCTTAAGCAAACTCTTAATGCTAGAAGTTACAAAATTGATTATCGACGTAAAGCTCCCTAATTGCCCACAGCGCCGCTCATTACACAACCTGGAACACTAACTACATACAAATTAAGATTTTTTTTCTCATCAAAGGTGTCTCCTTCCACTGTCAAATACAACCAGCACAATGCATGCATCATTAAAGTCAAAAAATTCTTGGCGGTTGCCAAAAATATATTAAATTCATGTATGCTAATGACTCGATTCAATATTTATTTAGCTACTTGCTCAACCAAACAGGTTCCACGAAATCCATTTGCTCAAGAACTCCTCATTGCACAGAAGCAAATTTTATCCAGGCAGTCTATATGCCTATTCATCCAATCTACGTCCATAGAACCCCAAAAGTTGATTTTTCTGATTCCCCATCACAGCGCCTACCAATGTCAACAGAAGCAGGAGGCAGTGAGTCTCATTTTAAGCAATTGTTACCGTAAAGTCTTTAGCATAGAATTTAAAGTAATTCTCGGAGGGCGAGTATTGAGTGTGCAGGTCACGTTGGTGGTTTTACAGTTCGCACGTATAACACCCAATGGACCTGCATTAATATTGGATCTGGCGATTTGCCCTGGAAAATAATCCCAAAAGTCCGTAAGGATTTCGTTCGGTGTTCACACTTCGTGTTTGTTGTGACGGAATATCTGGAACGTCTGTTGAATGGGAAATGCCCTGGTATGGGGTGGTTCTTAAGGGATCGATCCACTTGCTTTGGTGTCTGCAAGTCAATTTACCACATTTATTTATTAATTTTTTATTCTCTTTTATTTTTGTTATACATATTTGTTGTAAAGTGGCTAGTAGGTTTTTAATTGAATTTAGTGAATAGACCTTTTATTAACATGACTTAAAATGAGAACATTGACAACTTTAGTAACTATGTTCTGAAGATTGGCTGGCTTAGGTAAATACGCACAACTCATGATATTTGACCTGTTTTGCTTTCACATTTCGTAAATAGTAGAGGGACACATAATACCGCTCACCGCTCAATCTAAAGTCAACAAATCTGCCACTGGCTTGGAAGAACTGGCAAAATCAGTTCAAGATTTATCGCGCAAACTTGTTAGTACAAGTGAATAACGTAAAGTTGCTTCACTTCTGCACTTCAAGGGCCCAGACGCATTTGACATTTTTATATCGTTTTCGGTTGATATAAAAATGATAAAACTTGAGCAGCTTTATGACCTTTTTGATATATACTTCCTGGCCAAAAAAAAATATCACAATTGAACGCCATCATTTTTTTGCGAGACGCCAAAAACAAAAACGAATATGGAACTGCATTGAAGAATCTAAGACCTGCGGGTTAAAGAATTAAAGGACTACTTGGTAAGAGATCTGTTCATTTGCGGCCTTCACAACAATTTTAATTATATACGCGACAGATTGCTCAACGATGGTGATCAAAAATTGGAAAAAGTAATCGAAATTGCAAAAAAGTTAGAGGTTACGATTATTAAATGACAGTCCAGGGAATTGGAATTAGAAAGTGAGGTGAGTAGCCTGTAAGAAAAGGTCAAATATATCATCACAAAACAGTCATCTCAACAGCTGTCTCACTCTACATCATCTCCGAGCCGATCAAACAAGCAACAAAAGCCATTCTACTTAGAGAAAAAGAAATCGTCGGCTTGTGGGCAATGCAGCCAGTTTCACAATTATAAATGTCCAGCACAAGGAGCAACATGCTATCTCTGTCAGTGACCCAACCATTTTGCAAAAATTTGCAGACAAGTACAACAAACGTTTATTCGAAATGTACGAGTAAATACAACTCAGACTGAGGATACAACACTGGAGAACGAGAGTTAACACTATTTATTTGGAATATCAACGAGCGAGGTAACACTGTGAATGCAACATGGAATGTCAATCTTTACGTCAAAAATAAAAAACTTGCCTGTCAAATAGACACCGAGAGTTTCAATTGAACAATTCCAAAAAACATAGCTTGGATGACCATCTACTCAAACCAACATTTGTCAAACAGCATTTATCAAACAGCATTTATCATCAACGAAGAACCTATACCTTTGCTTGGAGAGTGCACCATTACTTGTTTTTACAAAGGACGTTCCTATATGATTAACTTTTGTGTTGTTGCAATCAATTGCAGATCTATTTTGGGACTTCCAACATCAACAAAAATGGATTTAATCAAACGAGTGAACCATTTGGGTAAGAAACATTTTTGAGGGTTTAATAATCTAAAGCCAGGTACGAGTATACCTCCACTGACTGAAAGTCCACGTAAGATACCATTTAAACTGAGAGATACCCGTAAGTTAAGGAGGAGCTAAAGCGGATGGAATCGATGGGAGTAATAAGACGGATTGAAGAACTAACTGACTGGGTCATCTCCATTGTTATTGTAAGAAAGCCAGGTGGTAAAATACGACTAGGTCTAGATCCCAGGCACCTTGACAAAGTCATTTTTTGCCCACACTTTCCATTTACCAGTGTTGATGAATGTCACTCACGGCTGAAAGGAACCGATTGTTTTTAAAAATGAAATGGATTGGCTTTGGTCAGAAAGTCATGAGCAAGAATTTAACAACTTAAAAAAAGTACTAACCACTGCTTCAGTTTTGGCCATTATGTACAAAAGTATCGCGCGCTACTAGGCTGCAATAGATCGTTGATTTTTTCAAAATTTTGTTTTGACATTCGGAAGTAATCAAAAAAGCGATCTTCATGAGAGCGCAGTTCCCTGCATTTATTTCGATACTCAGCATTTTACCCTGCATTTTATTTACTGGGTGAATCCAATACCGCCCCCTCCTGTAACTCTCAATTAAAACAAGAAGAACCCCAGCTTCCTCCTCATCAGAACTACTCATGATTGCTGTACAAACTCAACCACAGTACTGGATCGCGCCCAGGTAACGCTGCGCGTGTGACATAGCCAATATCGCCGAACGCCGCGTTAAGGAGTAGTCATCTAAATTGCTATAAAACGGGTACAAATGTGTATAGACACTCGCGGTAGCCACTGGACGGATATCATCTTTTCCACTTAGCAGAAAAAATTATAAAGTCCAGATAAGGATTTTCATCACCCAAAATCTATATTTTTTTGTAAAAAAGTTATTCAAAAACAAAATTGGATGATAAGTTTTGGGTCACTTTGTACATACAAGAAACCCTATGCGTTGTTAGATAATTCTTAAGAAAAATGTTATTAGGGTCCGCGAGTAATTCAAAAAGAATAAAATAAAAATAAAATCTAAAATTTTAAGTAACCCCCGACACAAAAAAAAAACTTTAAAAATTAAAAAAACAAGAATTTTCTCTCGGCCGGATTTATTTTTTAGAAAACAAATCCAAACTCCTCTTGGTTTCCAGGGATTGTAAAGGGAGTGGCTAAAGAGCCTAGATCACACAAAATAAAAGACAGCGACGGAGCTGAGTATCGAAGAAACCGGCAACACATTTTAAAGTCTCTAAAAACACAAATTGACATCCAGACCAAATAAAAACGGAAGCCGATAATGGAAACAAAGCAATATCATCAGGAAGATTTTCCCTCAGAGCCCATTGCTCTGTTAGATGGGTGACTTTATAAAATCAAAGGAAGAAGTCCGGAATGGTCAAATCTGGCAATTATGATGGGCAGTGCAAGTCATCAAAACGAGACGTTAGACGATCCGCAGCTGTGTCCTTCATAATGTCTATGATCGAGCGAGCTGCGTATGGTTGCACCGTCCTTTTGGGATAAAAATTTGCTGATCATAGACCATTGCATGATCATCGCGTTACCAATGACGGTTTGAAGAAATAAGGCCTGAGGGCAACTCCGGCATAAAAAGCCCTGCAGTGACTGTTCACATTGTCGGTGGGTTTAGGATAGTATACACCCTATATGCCATCGCATATGAGTCGATGTAAATTTCGAATAACTTCAACAATTCTGAACCGATCTTGTAAATTAATTTTTATTCAATGTAGACCTTTACCATTTATTTTGATTAATTTTTGAAATCAATATCAATTAAATGATCGCATTTATTGCCGATGCAAAAATGAGCTCATTTTCGCGCATTTTCCATGACATTTTCGAGCATTTCGGTCGAAATTTCTGCGATTTCCGCACGAGCTTTTGAGCTGTTCTATTGTCTTCGGGCCGTTAGCATACACCTTGCTTTTCAAGTATCCCCAAAGAAAAAAGTCTGGAGGAGTCAAATCCGGCGATCTCGGAGGCCAGTCAATATCACCCTTTTTTGACACCAATTTTCCAGGGAACTTCTTACGCAAAAGATTCATTGTTTTGTCCGCAGTATGGCATATCGCGCCGTCTTGTTGAAACCAAAAGTGAAATAAGCCTTTTTTACACATTTCTGAGACCACATAATGGGCCAACATCGACCGATATCGATCGGATCGCCATCCACTGTATCGCCAACTTTGAAGAAATACGGTTCAATGATGGTTTTAGCGCATACACCGGTCCAAACAGTAACTCTAGTAACTCTCGCTCTTCGTGAATAATGTGAGGATTGCAATAAATTGTACTAAATTGACGTTTCCAAAATGCTATGACATATGAAAATCGGTGGACAATTGTTGAAGTTATTCGAAGTTTACATCGACCCATAAGTGATGGCGCACTTTCATAGTTATATGCATCAAGTATAAGACATCTGTTCAGCAGGTCGGCAGATCGGAAGTAGTGATACACTGGTCAACGAATAAAGACTACCTATACTAGTCAAGTATGTTGACAACAGTGTCAGTTTACTTTTCTGTAGTAGGATCGGCTGATTGCGATATCCGTTGACTGTGATGTCAGTTGTCTTTGATGTCCATTTACTGTGATGACTGTGATGATGGTAGACTTTGATGTCTGGTGTCCCTGGCACGGACGGCTAACTATGATCTCTTTTAACTACAGGGTCAACATGCAATACAGCAACCTTAAAGACCTCGTTGACAGCTTTTTTCGTAACAGCAAGAAACAAAAAAAAAACACTTACCTGAGGTTACAGAGATGAGCCTATAATGGCCCGAAACCTAGTATGTCGTCTGGCTGACTTGTTACTTGTTATTTCAGTCTCGTCGAGGCGAGCGGCTAAACGCCGACCTGTTGACATAGAACGCTTGGGAAATCTGCGCCGAAATTCACGTTGCGCCGCAAATTCCTGGCGAATTACTTCATAAAATTTGCTTCGCCACAATTTGCTAAAGTTGTAGCAACTCCAAATGGGTGATACGATTTTGTCACCGGATGCGGATGGGATCGTAATCTTCGATGTCGATTTGACAATGTAAACCTGTTAGAGTAGGAAGTAAGATTAGGGAAAAAAACGAGAAGTAAAAGCATTTTGTTTCTTTTACCTAATTTCAAAATTAAAATTGATTTCCTAAATTCAAGGCTCAGGAAAATGAATTGCACTAATTCTACCCTTATCAACAACGATACATATGTGTTTTTATTGGAGCACAAAAGACCACACACATTTCGACACTATTCTTCAAGCTCAAAGGCAGAGCAAAACAGTAGATCTGCAAACTAGTTAATGACATTGTCCTTCAATCGAAAACAATTTACCCCCAGGTGTGTATAAACCATTTGCGGAAAATGGTTCACCATTTAAACCCCAAAGTAAAAACAAAAAGTTACCGAAATACAAACGTGTTTATTCAACCATTTCCACTGCCAACTATCGATATTCATTCGAAACACATTTTCTCTTGCATTCAGCAGCCCAGTGCCCTTCAAATTCCCACGACCGAAACCCAACATCCGACACAGTTTCATCAATGACGTTTTTTTGGAAAACAATTTTGGCAACCAAACTGTTCGTCATCACTCGTTTGCCAAGAGAGGACAATGCCAATAGAACATTGTCGGTTCATCTGCTTTTTTTGTTATTCGACATTGTAGTCCTTCCACCCTTTTGTCTCTTGATAAGAATTAAAGCACAACAAAGTGAAAATGTATAGCAGTTAAGAGCGCATCGGGGTACAAAGCAGTGGTATTGCTTCCACTCTCGGCCAATTCGCGATTAAAGCCTCCCCGTCGCCATCGTCATCAATGTACCCCTAAAGGAAATGTTTGAATTATTTTCACTGCAGGAGGTCCTTTAATTGCCACCTCGCCTCTTGGTTTGTTTGCACGTCCCTTACCTTTGTGTGCACGCTTTTGTGTACCGATGGTCGTTATTCCCATTGAGTTGGGAAGGTGCCACTACTGACCACCGATGCCGGTAGTTTATGTGAATTGTGCTGGCGTAAAACCAAATGGCTGGTTTGTATATATGGAAAATAAGAGCGGCACGCATATCCTTTGCAAGTGGGAAAAATTGTTTAGTTTGATAGTAGATTGATGAGGAAGTTAATGGGCGCGCTCCGGTCACGCAATATTTTCTAATTAAGATATTGTTGAGGAAGACCGGCCTGGTCACGCATTCCTCGTGAATGGGTTACAAAAGGCGTCAGAGTAATATAAAACTAATAAAATGGAATTATATTTCGTCCTGCGTGAGGGGAGGGGACATTCATCATTCCTAAATTTGTAGTTGGTAACAAGCAGGAATTAATATCAAACACCTTTGCCATAATGGGGTTGAGTACAGGCCATTGGGGCAATTTCCGGAAGGTTGCTTGAAATATTATTGAAGGCATAGTTGAGTCTACTTTCACATGATTTATTATACTTTACATAAATTGACTCTGATTTTTATGGTCCTTTGCCTTAATGCACATTTACGAGTGATATGTGAGAAAAGTCTAAGGTATAAATACGTAAAAATTATGGCCTTGATACCTGACATGTTCAGGTCAAAAATGTAGCCTATCACAAATGAGAGAATCGAAATCTTTCAGACTAAATTCTACGAAAAATTGGTCTTAATTTACTTACAAAGATTTTACACAATGATTTGTAATTCACTAAAGAGTTCACTTGAATTATCTGCCGGAGTTAAGCTTATCCTGTGTGTGAATGAGAATGCCCCATTTCCAATTGATAGCGTTAGCGGCAGTTGGTCAAAAATGTCAAGTTAGAAGCGACATGTTACAGGCTAGTGAATTTATCGACAGCTTCTTATTATTAAATTTATGATATTATATTGGGTATATAACTTAATTCGTGCGGATTTTTTTCAAAATTTGGACGTTTATTTAAGAAAAACATGTACAATAGTATTATTCAATGTATTGCCCATCTGAAGCTATGACTTTTTCCCATCTTTCTGGCAATTTGTGGATCCCATCCCAAAAGAACTGCGCCGGCTTGGCAGCCAAGAATGAATCAAGCCAATTTTTGATATTCTGCTCTGATGTGAACCGTATTTCAGTGAGGGCGTTCTGCATCGACCGGAACAAATGGTAGTCAGAAGGGGCAAGGTCTGGGCTATAAAGCGGGTGAGGTAAAACTTCCACATCCACTGTTTTCCAAATAGTTCTTAACCGGAATAGCAACGTGGGGCCGAGCGTTGTAATGATGGAAAATTATTGCCTCGTGTCTGGTCGCATATTCCGGGCGTTTTTCGGCTACTGCTCTCTTCAAACGGATTAATTGTGTTCGGTAGCGTTATCCATTGATGGTTTCACTCGGTTTTAGCAGCTCATAATACAGCACACCCTTCTGATCCCACCAAATACAGAGCATTACCTTCGCGCCATGGATATTCGGCTTTGCCGTTGATTTGGCTGGTTGGCCGGGTTTCACATATGATTTTTTACGCTTGGGGTTGTCGTAATGGATCCACTTTTCATCACCAGTAACAATCCGATGCAACAATGACTTCCTTTTGTGGCGTTCCAGCAGCATTTCGGACATGAAGAACCGCCTTTCGACGTCTCTCGGCTTGAGTTCATGTGGAACCCAATTCCCTTGCTTTTGAATATATCCAGCTGCTTTTAAACGTTTTGAAATGGCTGCTTGAGTGGCACCCAAAGATTCTGCGAGCTCTTCTTGTGTTTGGCAACAATCTTCATAGAGTAATGCTTCCAGTTCTTAATCTTCAAACTTTTTTGGCTGCCCAGGACGTTCATCGTCTTCCAAGCCAAAATCACCACTTTTAAATCGTGCAAACCACTTTTGGCACGTTCGCTCAGCTGGCGCATGTTCACCATAAACTTCCACCAAAATACGATGACTTTCGGCAGCAGTTTTCTTCATATTAAAGTAATGAAGATCCACTGGTTTTGTGGATCAAAGTAAAGCTTGTGCACAGGACATTGATCGCTGATACAGGCCTCGAACAATGTGTCAAGTCTGGAGTAAACAGGGGCTGCCCGCAAGGTGGCGTCTTGTCTCCGCTGTTATGGTGCATGGTGGTCGATTCTCTGTTAGATGCTCTCAATACCTTTGGAATCTATGCCCAGGCCTATGCGGATGATGTTGCTGTTCTCTCTGTCGGCTCATGTTTAGCGAATGTCTGTCTCAAAGCGCAGGCGGCGCTAGACGTGATCGAAGACTGGTGCACGAGAAATGGGCTGTCGGTTAATCCTTTTAAGACCGATGTCGTTCTCTTCACGAGAAGGAGAAAAACAACTGGCATTACTCAGCTGGTGCTAAAAGGCATTCCCATCCCGATATCCAAGGAAGCAAGGTATCTGGGAGTCATTCTAGATAACAAACTTCTTTGGCCAAAACATGTTGAGTCTAAAACCACCAAAGCGCTGTCAGCTTTCTGGCAATGCGAAGGTGCCTTTGGCAAAACATGAGGCTTATCGCCGAAAAAGGTCCTTTGGATCTACACGGCAATGATAAGACCGATAATCTCATATGCATCGGTTGTTTGGTGGAACAGGCTAACACGCAAACACGCTGTGGCTTCACTCACCAAACTCCAAAGAGCAGTCTGTCTCAGCTGCACGGGGGCTTTCCTCAGCACATCGGGAGCTGCTCTAGATGCTATGATGAATCTTCCACCCCTTGACATATATATCAGAGGGTGTGCACTGAAAACTATTTCTCGCCTAAAGAGGAATGGTCTTTGGTACAACTCGCATTGGAGTGAAAGTGTACTTGCCGGAGAAATATCCTACGACCCCTGTCTCATGGATATGCCTTCTGACGCAATGACACCTGCCATCCTACTGCGCTGTAACTACACAGTCACATTTCCGTGGCGTCAGGACTGGCTTTGGCCAGACACTGAACCTGGAATAGAATGTCTTCGCATCTTCACAGATGGCTCCAGGACTGGGCAGGGATCCGGCGCTGGAGTTTTCTTTGAGCGCGAAAACATTCGACTGCACTACTCGTTAGGAAAATATGCGTCTGTCTTCCAGGCGGAGATTTACGCAATCCTAATGGCCATGCACTATGTTGTGAAACACAGATGGAGGGGAAAGAGCATATGTGTCTGCAGTGACAGCCAAGCTGCACTCAAAGCTGTGTCCAATCCACTATCCAACTCCAAACTAGTGCATGAACTGAAGACCTTTTTGAACAAAGTCGGATGACTAAATTCACTTAGGCTTGTATGGGTTCCAGGTCACTCTGGAATCCCAGGAAACGAGATCTCTGATGAACTCGCTGGAAGAGGCTCAGAGGAGAGTTTCTCAGGACCTGAACCCGCCTTAGGTCTACCTGCTTCCACGGTCAAATCTGACATCAATGACTAGATCTTTAACGTACACACTCGCAGATGGAGGGAATATCCAGGATGCAGGATGACTAAGCGCGTACGCCCTGATGTCTGCAAAAAGTCCGCAACATTCTTCTTATCCTTAAGGAGAAATGACTGCAGAAGGCTAACGGGCGTCATTACGGGCCATTACACTTTTGCCAAGCATCTCTACGTGCTTGGCATCAGTGAGACGCCTACCTATGCTGCATGTTGCGAGGAGGATGACACAGCGGAACACTTTCTCTGCGACTGTCCCGCCTTCGCTCGTGCACGGTGGCGCACCCTTGGGGCCGACGTGGTGGGTGCCGAATCTCTTAGCTCAACATCACTGAAGCCCCTCCTCACTTTTCTCCGGACAACGGGGAAAATACAATAAAGACAAGGTGTCTGTCTGGTAGTACAATGAACCAGTATTTGTGTCTGAGTGCTCCAGCAGATAGTAGAAGCCTCCAACACAAAAAAAAAAAAAAAAAAATTAAGAAGAACTCCCCGCAAAAACACTTTTTCAGGCACAAAGTTCGACATATTTGAGTGAAAAAAATTATTGTTGTTTACGCTTCAAATGAATGACATATACTGAAATGACGTACAATGACAGTAGCTTTCCAACGCATGTTCCAATGGAATAATACAAGTTACGCCATCTCTTATCAAACCGTACGAATTAAATTATAGACCCAATATATAATTTTATATTATTAAATTTCTTTGCCCAGAGTAGATTCATCATTTCAAGTACGTTGGAGCGTTTAATTTTACTTTTTACACAATTTTTTTTTGTTTTGATTCTCGGATCCATTTTAGTCTATTACCTTGTAAAGCTAGGGTTGGGAAGACTTATATGTATATGCAAAGGCTTTCCTGTCGGTTCGTCCCTCTTTCCGTACGCATATATTAAACCAAATTTTCCGAAGTACGTGTATTCCAGAAAAATTAATTAAATTCGAGAAATTAAAAAATAAGTAATGACAGGACATTTTCTTATTTTAATCCTTCACGTACATATTTTTAATAGATATTTCAGATATGGCGCTTCCCATTTCAATTCGTCCTTTGATTCCTTAAGGCGTACTCAGCTTACCAGCTTTTACGGAATTCGTAGCCTTACGAGGACATGATACAATGGGCTTATAAAGTCACAAACATTCTTAAAATCGAGGAACAGTTGCCGGACCGCTTTGTGGAATTCTCATCCTTTAAAAAAATATTCCTTGGTAATCGGAATCTTCTCGTCTTTTTAGCTGTTAATTCTTTTTGAATTTTAGCAAACTTTTTATTTTGCCATTGTCGTGGAAAGGGCTGACTTCCTTCGTAGGGCCTGAAATCGTGTACCGGTGATCTTTTAACTGTTATGAATGGCATGCAATCTTAGAACAGGCTTTTATTTTTTTTGCATTATTCTTCGAACCAGGGCTTGCATTTGGGAGCTTTGCAACAGCTTAGTTTGTATTCCGATGCTTCTTTTACAACACTTTTTATTTTTGACCCTACTCCTTCTACCGGTATTAGTTTCCGTGCCAGTTGGGAAACAAGTTGCCATGAGAGTCCTGTGTGTTCCGTTTCTTTGTATTTCGATTCAGCTTTTGATTTTGGTGATGATGAGATCAGAATCACAGTCTACTCCTCTGTATGCTTCGACATCTAGCACCTTGATATGGTGTCTTCCGTTTATTAACCCTCAACGCAAAAAGAGGGGTGTTATAAGTTTGACGTGTCTGTGTGTCTGTCTGTTGCATCGTAGCTTCTGAACGAATGGACTGATTTTGATGATTTTTTTTTGTTTGAAAACTAACGTGATCGAGATGGTTCTGGCCATCAGCTCTTTAAGGTGGCGCAAAATGAATCACCCTATCGGAAGATGTTATAATTTTTGCAAATGGCATCGTATCTCAATCATATTTGACACAAGCTGCAGTATACAAATAGATAAGCAATGGAGCGTTATACTCTGCAAGAGCATGGAATAATTGTGTCGATTTTTTTGACCCATAATCGGTTGGTGGAATTTTATGAATTTCGACGTCGATTTCCTATTCGTGTCGCGCCAACTGGGCAAACGTTCCGCTGGACTGGAGCCATATGAGACTATGCAGGACGTCGGCACTACCGCACTGGCCGTTCCACCGACAATATCGCGGCTGTGGCTACCGATGTCGCTGAGAACGAATAAACATCAACCAGACGACGGGCCAAGCAATTGGGCATCACCAGACGGACCCTACAGCGAATTTTAGTGAAAGACTTACACATGTTCTGGTACAAAATACAAACAGTGCATTAGTTAATGCCTGCTGATAGTCAGTCGCGTGCGAATTACTGACAAGCCATCGTTAATCAACAACGAAGAGGAAGATTTTGTCTCGAAAATCATCATGAGTGGCGAGTCTCATTTACACTTAAGCGGTTACGTTAATAAGCAAAATCTTCATTTCTGGGGCATTGAAAATCTGCGTATGATACACGAGGAACCATTACATCTACTCAAAGCCACTGTGTGGTGCGGGGTTCACGCGGAAGAAGTGATTGGGAGGTATTTTTTGTTGAGGACGCCGTCGACAATACGGTCATTGTTACAGGCGCGCGATATAGGGCCATGATAAACGACTTCTGACTGCCGGAATTGGATTAGCGAGCATTGGTGAACATTTGGTTTCAATAAAACGGTGTAAACAACCACACAGCACAAGTCGCGATGGATATTGTGAAATAAGCGTTTCCTTGTCGCGTAATTTCCTGTTGGCGATTTGGCATGGCCAGCAAGATCGCCAGATTTACCCATCCCAGACTTCTTTCTTTGAGGCTACTTGAAGTCGCGGACTTATGCCAACAAGCCTCGGACGTTCGCGGTCGCAGTCCTTAAAGGAGAATATTCGACAGAAATACGAACATTTATTACCGGAAATCTTACGGAAAATCATGGAAAATGCGATAAAACGGGCACAAATGTGTGTCAACACTGGCGGTAGCCACTAGACGGATGTCATCTTTTCCACATAGTAGAAAAAATTTTAAAGGTCCAAATAAAGATTTCCATCACCCAAAGTCATTTTTTTTATTCAGTAAAAAAGTTATTCAAAAACAAAATTGGATGATAAATCTTCCGCCACCTTGTATATACAAGAAGACCTATTGGATATTGGATATTGGCCTTGTTGGATAATACTTAAGAAAAATGTTATTTAAGTAGTTACCTATAGCAATTAGGGTCCGCGAGTAATTGAAAAATTGTATTACTGGTATATACAACAACAACATATAATATGTGTGTAATCGCACAATTTAAAATAATCGTGGTACAAAGATATGATATAGAATAATATGTCTTCCAACTGAATAATTTTCTTATATTAGTGTTGATTTTATACTTCTATTTTTAATAAAATTCGAAGGGAAAAAAACAAAAAACCCAAAATTAAGAATAAATAAATAAATAAATAAAATAAATAAATAATTAAATAAATTAATTAATTCATAAATATAAATATAATTGAACAAGTGAATCAAGTAGGTCACTAAACAAAAAAAAAAGAATAAAATAAAAATTAAATTAAAAATTTTAAGTAACCCCCGACACAAGAAAAACCTTAAAAAACCCTAAAAAACCTTAAAAAACCTTAAAAAGTAAAAAAAGATTTTTTTTCTCACGGCCTTTTTACTTCATTAAAAGAACCTGTTAATATTTTTAATATATATATCCGCATCAAACAAATAAAAAGAATATTGATAATGATAAAGTATGGATTATACTTTATAAAAACCTACTTTATGTAAATAACGTAAGTAAGTACCGAAACAACCATAACGCGAACGCCTCATATAGAAGTGGTACAATATCGAAACACTGCAGATAGACTTGTAAGATAAATTGATGTACAAAATTAAGTTCACACGTATACATAGGTAGAATTTGAAATTAGTAGATATTTTTTTTAAATTACTCCTATGTAGATATAACTAATTACCATTCTTCACTGAGCGGTCCTTCGAAGCGGCGCTTATATTAAAAACAAAATGAAATGAAACTAATTTCAAATATGTTAGTTAGTCATGGACTTCCTACATACCAATAGCACAATATGATATCATTATAAGGGTATGTTATACAAATTTGAATGAGTATATGCTAAGATGTGCACAATTAGTCAAAGCTAATGGAATAATTGTGGTAAATCCTGTGAAATCTGACTCTAATCTTCTTGTGAACGACGAGCTCTCCAATGAAGTGAATATCTTGAACATTTCTCTAAACTACTAACTTCTGAAGAAGACACTCAAGATCTTATGCCCCGATTGGGTGAATAATTGTTAATTGGTTGGTTTTTTTACCATTAACTATTCTCCAATTTGGATATAACTTAAATTTAACAGCGGTCTCAAGAAAACTTAAAGCTGCCAATCTGATCAGCCTAAAACCGTGGATCAGGCAGTAAAAAGCTTAGAAAGCTAGTAGCAAAAAGTTTCCCACCCCAACACCGGCAAAATGCTAGCAGGGCCGGTACATGCCTGGAGACCAGCCTATTCTTGATACTCGACAAGGTCCAAGGCTTTGCATGTTTGAAAAAATAGAAAGAAAGAAAACCCATTTCTTTCGGGTTGAAAGAACTGTTTGAAGAAATGTTGGGAATAAATACCTAAATACCTTACAGATTGAACCAAGTTAACACAAGAATCGTTAATAATTAACTCGTTGTTTGGAAGGTATCAAGCTTTTCGTTTTCTACTGGAAAAGATAGCTTGCATCTTCTCGGCCTTAGCTTTGTTTGCCCTAATTGTAATTTCTTAGCAATATTTCAATCGCATATTTTTAACTTGGTATTCCATGTCCCAGCGTGAGTTTCGTCCCAACGAAAAATACTGAATTCTCTTCCTCCAATCTTAATTTGCCTAGGTGCTGGAGCTTATAAAATGTGCGAATAAGGATTTTTTTAAACAGTGATAGGATACAGCATTTCGGTATTAGAGCATTATAATTACCTTGAAATCGAACACTACAAAAAACGGAACTTCCAGAAAATATTTTTCACACTTTGTTTCAAAGAAGATGTCTTAAAGGTAGAACATCGAGGTATTGTTCTCGACCTTATAAAGAGTGTATTTCTTAGAGGTTCGGTTTTTAAACAAGCAACTAGCAATGGAGAGCGCTATAGGCACATGATTTCTGACTTCTCCGTTCCTCAGTTGAATAACATTAACGTGACAGAACTTTGGTTTCAACAAAATGGCAAAACATGCCACACGGCGCGCGACACCATCAATTTATTGCAGGAAACATTTGCTGGAGGCATAATTTCCTGTAATGGGCCTATGAACTGACCCTCAGGATACTGTGATCTCACACTTTAGATTATTTTCTCTGGAGGTATATGAAGTCACATCAGTGGACGATTTGGAAGTCAACATTCGCCGTGTTATTGCCCCAGCTGCCCGATAAATTTATGGAAAATTCGACTTCAGGATTGCGCTTCAATTAAGCTAGCTGTGGAGCTTATATGCCTAATTTCATATTAGCACATAATGGCATAAGCTTATTTATTAAATAAAGCTGATATCATTGACATTAACATTAGCGTCAAGTATTTTACTTAATGTTGAATTTATAAATCTCTACGAAAAACACCTTCTGTCTTAAGAAAGGTTTAATATTCTTAAAGTAATTTTTGACTTGAATAAGCCAATACTATGTACCGTGTTATCTTCTCAATTCAATTACAGCGTTCAATATTAAAGCACCTGTCAGAGCAGCTAATATCGTCGTTAAATGATATAGGCCCTAAGTTTTGAGAATAATTTTACAATGCTGCATTGTAGTATAGAGGTAAATCATCGAAATGTTTGGCCTTTCATATTAAAAGCATGGACTTAGTTTTACTAGAGATAGCGTATGTTGATTCAACCAAAGCTGGAGAACGAATATATCTAAATCAAAACTAACATTTGTAATTAAACTAGGACCCAGTACAGATCCTTGTGGGACACCAGTAGAGTTATGTGTACTGAAAGTAGACATTATATTAGCAACTTGTATATGGTTCCATAAGTAGGAAGTAGCCATTCATGAATGGTTCCAATTTATTCAAAATTGAAGTGTGTAAATGTGGTTCTGATATATCGGCTATAATTGCTCAAAATGGAATGTATTGGGCCTGGGCGATCTCTGACTGCAACAGGAAGGCGCCATTGCAAACACAGACCCTTAAACGATGAATTAATTGCCTTCAGATGTACAAATCTACCGCAAAACTAATAACGCACGAAATCATTTCCGCCCATACAATTTAATTATCAAATACCGTTTCTATTCTGGAACGATTTAACTATAAATAGAAAAATACTAAATAAATCAGTTTCCAATATGACAGGGATACATGCTATACACACACACATGCTAAAAGGCCTTCCTCGAAATAGATAGCTTTTAACTGACCCACTTTTATCAGAAGAAGTCGACAATAACGGTAGCAGGAGACTACAATTTTCGCAGTTAAAAATAGATTCAATCGTACCTTGTTGTTTGGTTAGGCAAAGAGGGAAGTAAAAATATATTTGGAGTGTCAGAAAGAGCGACTCATTCCGTCCCGAAAATATATTCCAGCTAGTATCCCACTCAATAGAAGTGTTCATCTCGAAATTAATTTTAAATGAAGCGGAAACGATGGGATTTAAGATATGCCGTTTCCGCCGCCATTTATTATGTCAATCTGGCAAGTTGGGTGCGACAAGCTTCCGATGAACACCTCACTAGTGGTCTATTATTCGTATTCGTTTCGTTTGCATGCGTACATTTCCTTTTCGTGTATACTGTATGGCACGTTCGTTTTGGGTGCAAATGAAAATCGATTTAAATTCTATTTTCCGGTATTTGGTGGAAATTTGTTCGGAAATAAACTGGAAATAGGTTCAATCTGTGCACAAAATAATTTCAACGTCTAAACCCCCCCCCCCCCCCCCTTTGCCAGTAGCAGTGGCGTAGCTTACTTAATGGCTGTTGATAGAAATTGATGGTGTGGCGGATGATTGAAGAACGGAAAGGCGGAGTGATGGAATGATTTTCTAATTTTGTTAAATCCGCTTACGTGACTAAATCAATTGATCACCTAACCTTTCCAATAATTTAACTTTTGTTAATTTCTCTTATGACTACGGAAGGACTTCGAGGACATGGCTCAACATTATTTTATATTTCCGTTATATAATGTTATATAATTAAGATGTAGGTGGCAGCAGGACTTATATATTCGATGTGTCCAAGTTTATTATGGGAAGAGATTTTAATACTAGGCAGATCAGTATGCGCGGGCTTAACTCCGCTACTGAAAATTTTTGATCGAGCGAGCAAATTTGTTGTTTTATCAACCTTGCTCTCGCTCCGCATGGCACTTTTCTAAACTTTACTTCGTTATTTCTCACTATTTTTCAATCAAACAATTTCATTTGATAATTTATGGCTCATCTACAGACCTAGATCTATCGAATGACATGCTGCACACATGTGTGGTTATAGCCGATATCTACATTTAGTGCGTACAAGATTAGTCCGAAATCGTTTTCGGACCACTATATTCCCCGTACATGCACGCGCTAGGCCAAAAAGTGGGTGATTGCTCTCGCTCCGCTCGATCAATAAAAAATAGTATTAAGGTTAAATAAAATAAGAGGTCGTAAGCTCTAAGAGAAGGTTCAAAACATGTGTTTGTGATCTGGGCCGGTATTGGCTAATGAGATTTGTAATGAACAATTGTTTTAAATTAAAAGGTATATTTCTCTTTCTATCTGCCTTTCTCTCTTATTTTAAAGGCATACATATATTCGCCTCGCCCTCTTGATTTCATTTTTCAATATAAAAACAGTTGTATCTGTTTTTTAATCCCAGTTTTATTAAAAGAAGCTACACTGAAAATAAGCGTTGAATTAATTAGAAGGCGGGTTCTTTCTATTGAGCTGTTGCTACGTTTTTATCATCAATGTTTTATAACATTTTGGTGCCGAAACCCGGGACGGAACAGAGAATAATAAATCGTACAACTTGTGGAGTGTGAAATATGGAGATATCAGCCAGAGTCGCGTACAAAGGTCAGGCAGCAAAAATCAGTAAAAGCGAGCTTGAATACCTTAAGATTAATTGCAGTCAGATAAAGGACAGAAATCCTGGCGATTTTGATAAAATAGAAGAGAAGTTTACTTCTTTTATACAGAGACTCGCAGCTGCACACGAGGACTTAAATGCAATTTGATGACATCGCCAGGTTAAGTGATCAACACGTTCTCGAGCTGGTAAATCTTCAGCCTATTCGAAGTAGATGTTAGAGGATGACGTAACTGGTACACAAAAGTAATAGCAAGAACCCGACCCTTGACAGCATTACAGGTTCCAAGTAATCATGTAATAATAATTTGAGAATAAATTACCACCGACAAGAAGAAAATCAGGATAGCATGGGCAATTCGCTTACATCAGTAAATGTCAGTGAATCCTCGGTATTGCCTAATGATAAGATGAGCAGAATTTTACTGTTCTTGAAACAACAAGTGAATTCTTTAGAGAGGCTAAATTTGAAAAAAAATTAAGTTTATTGATCGGCGCAGACTTTTATTGGAATTTGAGAGCCGTTCAAATGTTAAATAAATCTAGTGGTGAGAATACTTTCTTGAACATTAATAATTTTCTTCGTTCCTGTTGTCTATTGAGTGTTGCAACTGTTGAACCACAGATTGAAACATATTTTTGGTCTCTCGAGTTGATTAGGATAAAAGCAGCTGATGAAGAAAAAAATACTTTTAATTATAGCCGATGTTCATCAGTCTCTACTATATCCGGCAATAGATGCAGTTCTGGTTACTATCAGAGAGCGTTTCTGGATTTTGAAAGCAGACAGGTAATAAAGAAATTCTCTCTAGGGAAGGGTGCGTCTGCTACACAGCCACTGTCAATAGAGAAAATCCCATACTTTTAGACGAGCGGCACTATAGATCGAATGCCTTTTCGATCGAAGATCTTCAATGCTTCCTCTCACGCCGCAGGATTAAATGGCGTTTTGTTGTTGAGCATACCCCATGGCGGGGTGGGTTTTGGGAGCTGATGGAACAAACTGTAAAAAAACCCCTAAAAGTATCAATTGGCAAAGCAAAATTGGGTTTCGAGGAGCTTAGAACATTGATAACCTAATCTGAGAAGGTTGTGAATAGTCGTCCTAACCTACGCAAACGCTAATGCATTAGATCTTATCCCGTTAACACCTTAAGTTTTCTTGCTATGGCTAACACTGGCGGAAAGCATTTCTTCCGATCTTCTGTTTTGTGTGACTCTGTTTCGTACGATTTAAGGTAAGAACTTTATTTTCGTCATTAGAATTATTTTCATGTGAAAACGGAGGGCTCACCAACCAGCCAATCTAAATAAGTAAAGATAGACCATTGACCATTCTACAGATAAGCAGTAAACTGTGATTTCACAACTTACAACTACAGGCAAGAAAGAAACGATCTGACCATCAAAAGCGAATCTATCGCAACTACTATTGTTGTGTCTTTAGTTAATGAGCTTGCTTTTTCTTTATTCCAAGGTGGACCAATTACTTTTACTAAGTTTTTTTAACTTTCTCTATTCTAGTAATACTAGTTTGATGATGAGGATTCCATATAATAGAACAATACTCCAAAAATCGTCGCACAACCACAAGAAATCCCAGCATTGAGTTTGCCATCAAAATTACATTATCAATATGTAACGAAAAACACATTTGAGAATCAAACGTAACTCCAAGGTGTCCTTCTGACTACTCGACCTCAATAATGGTACGTTCTGAATATCATGTGTAAAATGTAGAGGTTGAGAAATTTTAGCAAAAGTTATAATGCCACACTTCTGGACGATAAAATGTAAGCCATTAAGATCACGCCAACGAACAACAGAATTCAAATCTTCTTGAAGCTAAACCGCATCTGATGGTGAATTTATTGCGTAAAAAATGTTTACATCATCAGCATATAATAAACACTTTGAAAAAGACACATGTGATGGCAAATAATTTATAAAAAGGAGAAACAGGTGTGGTTCAAGGTGACTTCCTTGAGGTACTCCAGAAAAATGTATAATCTCACACACAGCATTACCAATTCTGACATATTGCTGACCACCAATGAGATAACTTCTAAATCAATTTAGGAGCTCAGAACGAAATCCAAGTAACTCATGCTTATTATGTTGTACGCCATCAAACGCTTTAGACAAATCGGTGTAGATTGTGTCAACTTGCACACTTGCAATTGACGAAAACAACTGTCGGAATAGGTCTATTGGATTAGTTCATTTCAAAATAACTTCAAACATAGAATAAGCTCTCTCTGCTTGATAAGATTAAGTCGCATTCAATTTGAAATAAATTTTCGTGGGGGCAAACACCCCCATTTATTGAGCTTAATTCAAGCTTAACTTAATCGAATTTAATAACTAATGAGAAGGGGTGAGGGGGCGCGATACTTAGAAACTTTATTAGACTGGAAGGAGGGAAGGCTATTGAGAAGACGGAATTTTAGGCATGGAGTACTGAGGTTGAAATCGAAGTTAATATTCGAATTAACGCTTTACTATTACAAGGGTTAGTGTTAAGAGATATGAAGTTATAAAGGGTGGCGCAGTCAATGGTAGCTGTAAGAAGTCTATGAATGAAGATGATGTCAGATACTATCCTTCTTCCCTCCAAAGGACTCAAATTGATTAGTTTAAGACGGTCTTGATAGCGCGGTAAGAACAAAGGATTATTCCAGAGCAGACCGCGAAGAACGAAACATACAAACCGGCGTTGGATGCTCTCGATCCTAGAAAAAGTGGGTTTGTTGATAAGGGGACCACACTTGAGATGCATATTCGAGAAGGGGGCGAACAAAGGTAATATAGAGGGATCGAGTCACGTAGGGATTGGACAATTCTTTAGACCAACGTTTCACAAAACCGAGTGCAGAGTTGGCTTTATGAATTATATGGTCGATATGTTGAGCTCTTGTTTACATAGTATGCCAAGATTGCGGATAACGATCGGGCTGATAACGATCGGGCTGATAACGATCGGGCTGATAACGATCGGGCTGATAACGAGATGGGCTGAATATTGAGGAAGTAGAGACGAGGGGCAGGTTTGATTCGTTTACGTGAAAGTGTAATTGATTGGCATTTGGAAATGTTAAGCTCCAAGCAATTTTTAGAGCACCAAACAGAAAAGCTGTTGAGATCCGATTGAATAAGGAAAGAATCATGTTGCGAGGAAATGCTCTTGAGGAACTTGGTATCGTCGGCGTACAATGAGAGGTGGGAATGTTTGATGACAAACTCAATATCGTTAATGGTATGAATGAAAAGAAGTGGACCTAGGTGGCTGCCTTGGAGAACACCGGAAAAAAACTAAGAAAGGGTTAGAAAAGGCAGATCTAAAACGAACACTGTAGTAACGGTCTTTTAAATAATAAGATATCCCCGTCAACGCAGTGGGTTCAAGGCCAAGGGAAGATACTTTGAAGAGTATTAGTTTGTGGAAGATTTTGTCAAAGGCTTTACTTAAATCAGTCGAAATCATTCCATTCTCTTTAGAGGAGATTAGAGATTTTCAGTGGAAACTTAGAGTGTCATGCAAGATACTTTCGAAAAGTTTTGGTATGTACGACAGTTTGGCGATGGCGTGGTAGTTGTTGACCTTTTTTTTTGTGAACAGGAGTTATAAAAGCGATTCTCCATATCTGGAAAATTTGGCAAGGGACAGGGATGAGTTGGCTATTTTTGAGAGCGGGACAGAAATAATGGAGGAATATTTTTCTAGTAATATGGCATCGGGCCAAGGAGTAAATTCATCGTGAAGTTGATTCATTTTATTTTCAATGATATGGGGGTCAATAGTACATGGGAGAAATGGTCCAAGGGAGAAATTTGGTAAGTAGTCGAAGTCCGGTACAAATGAGTCATCGGCGAAAGATTGTTTGAAAAAGTTGGCGATCGTTTTAGGATCGTTCAAGGTTTCGCCATTGAAGGAGAGTGAAGTTGGGTTGCCATCAGATTTCGTTTTGTAGTTGACAAACTGAAAGAAAGACTTAGGATCGTTAATAACCGTTTCGATTAAATGGCGTTCATAGAGCGACTTATGCAGCTCTGTGAATTTCAGATAGACCTAGATAGATAGACTTCAGACCAATGTAGTTAGAAAATTCATTGAGGGAATGAGTACGAAGGAAAATTGCCCACAGTTTGTTTATTGTGTTTCTTAGTGAACGGAGCCTGCGATTATACCAAGGAGGGGAGGTAGATAAATGTTTGGATCGGGAAAGGGGAACGTAAAGAAAAATAGAATTGAATATTTCTCTGTAGAAAACAGATATGGCGTCGTTTATTGTATGACTGTCAAAATTGAAGGGGGCGTTACTGAGATATTCATTGATTAGGTTGAAATGTGCTTTGTGGAAGTCGTAGGACTTAAGCGGGGTGGAAGTATTCAGTGGTGGAGAGTCGTGAAAAAATGAGGGAAGAAGGGGAGGATGATAGTTGTCGATGGTTGATAAAGAAAGGAGACAAAGTGAAACAGAGGAAATAAGGGGGTCTGTTGTGAAAATCAGGTCTAGCTGTCTACCCATGAAATTTGTGGTGCCACTAACTTGGTTAAGGTTTGAATCATCTAGGCGGTCTAAGAAGAGACATTCTTTGGCAGCAGAGGGATTAGTGGTAATGTGAAATTATTGATCGTCTGATAGAGCCGATTTAAGGGAATGAAGAATAAAATCACCAAAGAGATGGATTTCATCATGGGGATCGCGTAAATCATTTATGCTATTAATCGCATTATTGAGGGAGGTTCATAGGATTCAATAGGTTGAGATGGGAAGATATAAAAGCAGATGACATAGAGCGCTTTATGGGGCAGTACAATGAAACGAAGTCGAGATAAAGGAGTCGATTGAGTTAAGGACGGCTATTAAAACGCCACGACAAGGGCAGCTATCGGTAGATCGGTTGAGATCGTCGTCGCGGTCGACGTTAAAAATTGATGGGAACAATTCTTGGTTATTTATGCTAGGGATCAAGTTGGTTTCAGTCAGAGCGAAGATTTGGAATATAAAAGCATGAGACTGTTGAAAGACTGCTCTTACATTCTGAAAGCACTATTTATTAAGCTAAAATTCGCTTTTCCAATGCATTGGAAAATTATAGGTTGTGATGATACCATTGACAGACGAAAATCTAACAATGATTTGAAAATTCAAATTTGCTTGGGGTTATTCTTTTGACGTTTTGACTGGCCGCCTTTGGGTGCTAACCTGAATCTCATTCAATATCAATGGGGAGATATAAAACCGAAGTTAAGCAAGCAAACAATATGACTAAATATGACTGATCGCACTCAATTCCTGTTGAGTAGTTAATGCCCCACTGCTGTTTATCAAGTTTTTTGATATTTATTTGACCGTTTTTAATAAGGTGCTCTTCTGAATTTCATATTAACGTAACCTTTCAAAGTTCAGTCTGATTTGCCAACATTAGTGAATATTGAAAAAATATAGAATGGATTTTACAATGTTTTAGAAAAAAAGTAAGAAAAAAATGTTGCACTTGCTTCTTGTTAATTTGCGACCAAAAATAAATGAATTTGTTATTAGCACACTTTTCACGGTTCCATATTTCATTTACATTTTTTGAGTGTTCACCATGGATATGCGGTAAATCTTTGAAATTTAAATTTACTTTGCGATTTTTGGGTGAGTTGACAGTTTTTAATTTCTTCTGTGCAAATTTAGTTCTAACAATGTGTTGTGTTCTTTCGAGTGCCCGCTTGGGGTCTGTAAATTAGTTTTAATTAGTTAAGAGAGTTCAAGTAGGCTCAAGCATTTTAAGCATCGATTCAGACTGATTTCAGAAAAAAAAAAATAAAATGTCTTAAAAATAATATAACAATAAATAAATAGCATTTATCATCACGAGCTGATAATATTTTGGAATTTCTATTAATAACTTTAGATGGAACACATTGACAAAAAACTGAATGCGGTTTCAAACATCGATTCTGATTTTTACGGAGGGAACAAAACTTTTCATAATCCCACAAGTCGCAAGGCCATGCAGGGTATATTTGTTTGTAGTAATGACACTCCCAACAAACAAACTGGAATCTTTTATCATTTGGTATCAAACCTATCATATTTTTCGAAATTTAAATTGTTGCTGGTATTTACCATTCCAATAAAGGACATATAAATACGGTGTATTATCAATTCACAGTGCTATTCTATTTTGGTCAAGGCTTGAGAGCACCTAAAATATATCTATTTTGATAATTCCAATACCGCCTTACCCGTATTGAGGTGGAACGAAATTCACCTAGTACATACCATAGGAACCAGACAGAAAAATATTTTGAAAAGTAAATTTAATGGGTTTTTATTTCCTAGAATTGCTTTTCATAAATACCAAAACATAATTTATATATGATCTTTTGTACAGGCAAGCAATCAATCATTGAAGAGAACGTTGTTATTCAATTATTTGAATACTAAAAAGCAGAATAAAATATAAGAGATATCAAAACTGACCTTTCTATACATGTGTTTCATTAGCACAATGTTCTAAAGTTAAGTTAAGCCCATGTGAGACGAGTTTTAAAACGACTATACTTTCCGCCTTCCATAATTAAGGCAAGGTTCATATCAGCCCAAGATAGATAAAGCTACACTATAGGGTCATTCCACAGATCACACTCATACCAAACTCTATACGAGGTTTGTTAAAAAATAAGTAGACTATTTTAATTTCGCGAGCTTAAGTTGGTTTTTTGATTTGGTTTTAAAATAAATTTTATGTAAAAATTAAATCAAATCCTTTGAAATGTTGACTGTGGCATTTGGTGATTCTTCTCTGAGCAAAAACAAGAAAATATTTATTAGTGGTCTTCGAAGATGATTGTGACGATGCTTGGCTTCGGGGCCTCAAGACGTCAACGCTGATGAAGACGTTGAAGCAGTGTTGTGGTTCATCGTCGAATAACTATCAGCGAATATGCAGATGATAGTGGCATATTAGTTGCCACGACAAAAATTCATGGTTTTTCATGAAGATAATGCACCTGCACACTCATCGTTACCTGTAAGTTTGTTTTTTTACTAATAAATGTCAAAAACCGTAATCATGCCTCAGCCACCGTATTTACGTATTTACCGGACTTCCCAAAACTAAAAAGATCTAAGAAATGAACGAACATTTACCACGATTGAGGAAACAAAAACCGGATTAGTGGAAGTTATCAAGGCTATACCAAAAAGGGAATATCAAAAGTATTTGGAGGATTGGAAAAAGCGCTGGTGCAAGTAATGGGAATAACTTTGAAGGGGACAAAGTATGTAACCATGGCGATGTAAATATGTAAAAATGACAAAATGAATAAATAAATTATTTTTTTGAACAATAAAAAGGCACTCCATTTTATGAATATACCTTGTATGCTTAGCTTCAGGTTTACCATTTAATAATCTGGCTCGCTTGATAATCCTTAAACGTGTTAAAAGATTGAAAACTAACTTTAAAATTAATGATTCTGCAGTAGGTATGTTACGCACGTTAGGAGAGGATAATGAAGGTTATAATCATTTACCTGGGCGTACTACAGCCAAAATTGTAGGGAAAATCTAAGGGGCTCGGTCTGTTAGAGATATCTTAAGGCCTACCCCTAATAGAAATACACGTTCTGCTGAAAGGCAACTGCCGTTAATGAAAGCGTTGAAGAAGTCTATCAAGATCACGCAAGAAATAAAGCTTAATTGATATTTTGCTCAAATCGAAGATATGGATGTAGTTTGAACAAGGCACATTTCACACAACTCAAAAAAACAACCCTGGATGAACTATCTCGCGCTTCGGTGATACTAACTGGCCACCAAGATCTAGATCGCCGTTGAATCTGTTTTTGTTGGGCCGTACAGGAGATCGTGTATACCATAAGCAAACTCTTGCCGCTTTATAAACGAATGTTAGAAAATCACGGAAAATTGCATATTCAGAAGAGAATTTTGTAATAACTCCCATACATGGAGGATATATGACCAATATTTTATTTCATTCGAAATGCCAAAATCTGTACAATATAGTGAAATAAGAACCTGATTGAAATTTTAAATCGAAATGTACTTTATTTAAATTTTTTTTCAACACCATAAATTGGATCAACCTCTATTATACTTTTTTTTGTATAACTCGTGCAGGTTCAAAAGTGTACGCTCTTATGGTTTTTGTCACACAACCTGGACGGGGTGCAGATGGTTTGCGTCGAAGATGTTCGTTCACTACTCTCCGGGGGTGGTTGTCCTAGATAGGATTTGAGAGATTCGACTGAATTTGCGTTGGTTGTAGTTTACAGTAACTCTTTTTTTGTTTCCATGTCATTAAGGTATTATATTGGAAATGCACACACATGGTATGAATTTTGAAATAACGGAACACAAAATATCAAATATTATTCAGCACTTCGCTGAGCATCTAGATCTTCTGGAAGACAATAAAGAGTCTGTTAAAATGTCGTTAAAGGACGTACGCTTAGATGCAAATAAAAAGGAAACTAATTATGTGGTCACTGGCCGATTTGAATCATTCCAGTCCTCGCAACCGATTGCCCTCAATAAATGTTCACCGCCAATATGGCAATTGCTTCTTTGCTATGAAATAACTTATTGACACCAGTTTTTTTTCCCCCATAATATTAAAACCGTATTTATGAAACCACTGGCATGGCTCCCCACACATGTGAAACTTGGTCTCTGAGTAAGAAGGGAAAAAAATGATTAAATGATTTTAAAACGAACATCTTTAAATGGACATTTGTGTTGGAACACAAGACGAAAAGCAGGCCAATGGAGAAAACTGCACAATCAAGTACTTGAGGCACTTTTAGAGCCCAAATAATCGTGTGAGTAATTAAATTATTAATACTTAAAAAGGCAGGACATATAGTGGACATAGTGGACATAATGAACCGTGTGGGACGGACGAATAAAGTAACCGATAAGTGGACAACCCGAGGATGCTCGACGGCAAATATACCCACTCAAACACTGACGAAGTGCCATTACGGTTTCTGTTACAGGCAATCATCCGACGGCCAAATTATCGGCGACTTTTTTAGGAATAAGGTGATCAATGGCAACAATGCTTAGGCTGCGGCCATACAGTGAGCGACGAACGACTGAGCGATCGAGCTACGAATCTGGGCGACGGGTGGCCATTTACTGAGCGTCATCGCCGAGCGATTGCAAAAATTTCACTGTGTTCATATTTATAGATTGATTCGGTCGAGAAGATGAAGATTTGGTATACACCCTATAAATCAGGAAAGGTCAGCTTATGGTACATTTTATCGCTTATATAACAATCTTCGCAAGTAGCCAAACCGATTTTGGCAGTACACTTGTTGTTTTGCCTATCAAGAGCCTAGCTGGATTTTCTGGGCAACAGGAGACCCTCTCATTCCTATTTACGAATTCGGAAAGAAGAAAGTTGTCATAGACATCGCTGCTCCACAGTATATCTACCTTCGCTAGTCGATGGAAAAGCGAGTCATCAAGAACCAATTCCTTGATGTGGCCCCATTGGACGAAGTTCAGTTTTTTGGCCGGGAGAAGGCCAGTCAGTGGTCATTTCAAAGCTGGAGTGTAGAAACCCAAACGATATATTCGCATACCGATGGCATGGTCCAATGCTGACCTTTCCTAGCCCTGACACTTCAACATGAGTACCTCGGGTGCCCATGTTTAACAGTGGAACTACTGATTTTGGTCGGCAATTTGTTCAGCAGCGTCAGTAGCTTGAATTAGTTTGATCACCTCATCAACTCATGATTCGTCGACGTTCTCCAAGACTTTGGAAACCTTATCTGAGCTGTGTGATTTATACAAAGGCAGATGTTCAATACTTATCTGAAATCCAACCACCATCTTACCGGATTAAAATCCTTAAACTCTTTTGTAGGTGAGGACATGGTGCCGAGAGTTGGAGGGCGACTACAACAATCTGGATTGCCATCAGCGTCACCCTATGACCCTCATCTGAGGCCCGCAACAGATGACAGCTTCCCTGAGTATAAGATTTTGGATCCCCGGACTACGGAATGGAGTAAGAAAATGCATAGAGCTAGCACATACTAACAACTCATGGTTAACTTACCGGCACCAGGAGTCCGCACGTGGACAGTTGCAAATTATCCCCATTTCCTCCCACTACTCCTCGGTAACATTTCATCTTTATATTCTTTATGACCAACCTGCTGTTCAGTTTGGCTGTGGAGAGCCGAAATCAAAATTTCCATGCGTACTTTTACCATTTTGTCACGTCGTCGCTCAGCGATAAACTAAAAAATTAAAACAGATTTGATTGCATAGCTACATCGCTCTGTCGCTTAACACAGCCGCTCACTGCGTGTCCGCAGCCTAAGAAGTTTTATGATAACCTAAAGGCTTTGACTGTGGTTTATTTCGGATCTTATAAGCATGTATATAAAAAACAAACCTTTAAAATTTGGCGTAAACTGCTATAAGTGAGCCCTAACCATTTTCGTTAGGTTAGGTTAGGTTAAAGGATGGGAGTGTGGTGGTTGAGCATCACTCCCACTCGGAGGCCATTGTGATTCCATTTATTTGTGGAGTACACATACAATTAACCTGTCCTATCACGTGGTCTCTGAAACTACCCCGTGCTCTTTATGAATTTTAGAAGATCCGATTTATCTGCATTTGCTACGTCTGCAATCTCTGTGAAGAATCTATGGCCCAGCAAAGCTAGGCGCCGATTCTGGAGAGCTGGGCAGTGGCAAAGCAGATGTTGGATTGTCTTGGTTTCTAATTCATCGCCGCAGCTCCGGCAGAAATCGCTGGATCCCGAGTTCAATTTCTGTGATCACTCCGACGAGCATACGGATCGAGTTTCGGTCCAGCGAAAAGAGCTTCATAGTTTTTTTCCGATATTGAGCTCTGGCCACGAAGATCTTGTCGTGTGGCTGTCGTTTCTTGTAAGCCAAGATAAGTTGGCTTCTTTTATAATTGTGTCATTTATGATCCGGAATACTGCGCCGATCGGTGGTTCCAATGAAGTGTCCGCCTTGCTAATGTCCATTTCACACCCTTGTCTGGCCAATTCGTCCGCTTTTTCGTTCCAAGCAATTGAGATGTGACCCGAGACCCAGCAGAGTTTGACTTTGTGGTGTCTATTGGACTTCAGTGAGTCGCAACATTTCATGACAGCCTTTGATCTCGTTATAAAGGATCCTATTGACTTCAGTTCAGTCTGGCTGTTTACAAAGATAGTGATATCCGTTGGTGGAATATCGGTTACTTGTAGGTGTTTGGCTGCTTTCTCTATTGCTTGGATTTCTGCTTGAAAGACGCTGCACCAATCAGGTAGTCTAAAGGATTCCTGTTTGTGCAGTGTATCAGAGTAGACCCCGGCCTCAGTGCCTATGTCCATTTTCGATCCGTCGGTGAAGAGATTAATCTCGTGGTCGTTGATGACGGCGTTTTATAGCCACTCTGTCGGGGAAAAGGATTGGTATTCTTAGAGGGAAGTCAATATGGGGGGAAATTTAGTCGGTCGTAGCTGCGAGGCTACTAAAACCATGCTTCTTTCCCAGGACATCTGTTATTCTGATTATGGCCGCATGTCCAAAGTTGGCTTGTTTCTACACAGAGGACTCCCTTAGTCTGAGAGCGCTTTTTGCAGCGCAGCTTTTTATGAATAGATCCAGAGGAAGGAGATGAAGTATCATGTCCAACACTGCTTGCGACTTGCTTCTCATAGCTCCCATTATACAAATAGCGGCTGACCTTTGCACTTCGTTGAGCATGCTCATATAGCTTTTCGTACAGCTAGCAGTCCACCAGACTAAGTCCCCATAAGTTATAATGGGTCTGATGATTGCTGTGTACATCCAATGAATGATGCACGGTTGCAAGCCCCATCTTTTGCCGAAGGTCTTTTTGCATGCATAAAAAGCATTCAATCCTTTTTTCATCCTTATTGCCTCTGTATTTACGTTGTTGAAGGCACTCTCTATATCGAAGAAGGCTGTCATCGTAAATCCTTTTAAATTCAATGAGCCTTCAATTTCACGAAAAACACTATGCAAAGCATAAGTTGTGTGAGTTGATAAGTCCTCTGATGTATAGGTCAAGAAGTCTTTCCAAGGTTTTTAATAGAAACGACGAGAGACTAATTGGCCGATAATCCTTTGCGGCAGTATGAATTGGTTTACCTGCCTTACGTATGAAAACTACCTTTATTTCTTTCCACTGTGTTGAGATGTAGCCCAATAACATGCATTTCTGAACAGCAAGCGATTCCTTTACTGTACTTAGCATTTCTCAAGAGATCAACCATAGTGAGTTCAGTAAATGGCAGTAGTTGACAGCCATCACCCATTCGAACTCTTGGTTTACCCATTATATGATAATTTTCTAAGACTACTTTATAAAAAGTTGCGAGTAAAAAGTCGATAGCACACCACAATATCTCTCAATCATATTTTCAATCTCGGCTATCCTTTACTTTTCGAATTGTTCGAATTTTTATTAAAATTTGAATTGCTTAGTTATTAATCATTTCATTACACCTATAAAAATCTAGTGGGAATAACGTAAACTCTCAGCGATGCAGATGATTTTCAAGTTTGTCTTGTGCTCTAAATGAAAGGATCTAATTCAACTCGGTGGCTTGGTCGCTAATATGTAGGTACTAGAATGCTCTGAGCAATGCTAAGAAATTACGTGGGTAAAGATGTGACCAAAGGTTAGCATTTTCTTTTTAAAAAGGCTAAGGACAAATCTATAAGCAGTAGCTCTGGTGAATTGCTGATGGAGAAGGTGGCTTTCACTTGCACTTATACATATATAGGTGGCTAATAGGTCAACTTGCTTCGATTATACTCTTAAATTTAAATGATAGACAGAGGCTAATTAAATGTTTTGAGCGATATAGGAATAAGCAATCACCACTCAGAAATTACACTTATTTAGCTTTTTCACAAACTACTAACTGGCCCAAGGACTTCAAAGAGCGCCATCGCATACCCTCTCTGTTCATTTCAGCTCATTCCTTAAACGATCAACGACCTACATAGTTTCGTACAAGCCACAGGGTTTGCTAATACTCCGCAACCACTATATTTATGATAATATGAAAAACTTACAGCCCTCCCAGAGGTGATACCCTAATGCAACGATACATTTTCGTGCAAGCCAACACTTAAAGCGCTTAAACGAACCCATTCAGACACAACTTGCCTCAGATATTTCTTCAAAGTTATTCACAAAAACACTCAACACCCACAACCATCTGCTGCCATCTGCTGTTCAGCGTTACCAACCCGCTTCAACCACTCCAACTGAACCATGCATGCATGCTGCAAGCAACCCTTGGCTCAATCAAAAGGCATCTCTATTCGCCATACACATGAGAAGAACTTGAAGCTTTCGATTACTCCCGTATTCGCATATACACAGACATTCTTCCAACTTGAAACCGAGATGAAGAAAGAGAGGACGACGTAGCTATTCCTGTGCTGCATTGCGGATAATACGAGCGCTGCAGGAGTCGAGAGTTCCCCCCTGCAACCAAATGTGGGCGATGAGGCAACCGAAAACTAGACGAGCACAAGGACGTCAAACACTAAAAGATCCCTTTTATTTATGTCTTTATGTATGGTATACCCGCTTAGTTCAATGGCGGCATGAGAGTGCTACCGGTAAAGGCAGAATATTATCGCGAGCCACAATGCCCCCCGGAATGTCAGAAAGGATTTCGTGTCATTCGCTTCATACATAGCACCTAATGTCGGGTTTCTGGTATTCGTGTTCGTTTGCGTGTTCGTCCTTCCAAAAAGGACCAAAGGGCATTCAGAAATATGCGTGGCACTCGTTATTGAAAGCGAAGCCTTTCATGCTGCTTATACCATCTTGTATGTATGCAATCAAAACCGCATTCTTAAAGCCAAAGGCGAGGCGAAGATACAAAAGTGCATCCATCCGACAGACGCATGCAAACCTAAAGAAAGGATAAAAATAGCATGAGGCGTCCATGAGGTGCTTTCCAAGGCAGGCCTGCCCGTATCGTCAAATTAGTTTCGAAATTCCGTCTATCAGTTTCATTTAGAGTTTCAGGTCGGTAAACACTCGAAGTTTAGTATCTCGAACGAATAAACGAAACATTCCGTTTCAGATGATGCTTTGCCCTTCTGCCTCCTCCCACCTATCGAATCTCTTGGATTTTAGTTTTCACTTTTTTTTTATTGCCTTTTCCCACTTTCGACTAAACGAAAAAAATCATTCAAAAACTATTTGAAAAGAGTTACAGGTGCAATTTCAAGTTTTTCTATTTTAGTTTCATTTGCCTCATGCACGCCATTCCGTCCTTGCTGCCTCTGCCTGCCAGTCGCCATGCCGATTTTTTTTTGTTTTATTGGAAAACTTTATTTGCTGAAGTGGGTAATGCTACTATGAGCTTGAGCACGATGGTCGTGCAGTTGGGCAGGTATGGCGTTGTGTAGTTTCTGCATTCTATGCAGTAGTCACCCACAGTGGCGCAAAAGTGATATTGGGGAAAGCAAACAAAAAACTGAAGAAAAACGAGTAGAACTAGAAAAACAAAAAAAAAAATCAGTAATCGAGTGCATGTTACACGTGGTGCTCGTGTTTGTCTATCCGTTTCAATGAGAAGACACTTTAGGGAAAAAAGGGGCCTTCCCAAACGATGTATGGTTTGGCTACTTGCTTGCTGCTATTGGCCATTTATGTTGACCTTTGACGGAAGCGCGGCCAACGAGCTGCGGATATTGAAGGGTTTTGTTTTATTTCTAAGCATAACATATAGTGACACTCAAGAGGAATGGTTTTCATTTTCGATAGTGACGAAATCGTTTAGAAATCAAATGGCAATGATATTGAGGGCTGTAGAGTGCCGAGCACTACGCAAAGCGGTAATAAATCGTTCTTAGTAAACAATAAGCTTGGATACTAACCACACCGACATGTATTCTCTAAGCGAAATGAAGGATCATCCTACAAGAAGAGATTGAGAGAATAGGTGTCATTCTAAATTTTGCACCAACTGTCACTTTGCCACCAATTTTAAAAGAAAAAACTGGGAAATCGCCTCACACTCACATAATACGCTATAATAGTGGCATATCACTACAAAAATTTGGAAATTTCACGAAAATAACATATTTTTGAGCATAGTTCGAGATAAACTGAGCTTCACAACAGACCAAACTGAGTTGAAATTTGAAACAGGTCGAGATATAGACTCATTCAACAGGTAGTTTTTCCTATGTTTTTTTTGTGGAAAAGGAAATCTCTTCTTCTCAATGACTTTTTTGGAGCGTAAATAGGGATTAAAGCTAACAAGCAAGAGCTTTTTATATGGTAGCTAAGGAGGTCTCTCGCAAACATTACGTCATGGATCTTCCTTCTTTTTACAAGCTTGGCTAAACCCAGCAGTTGGAATTTAACATCGTATTCTGGCGTAAAGTTCGAGCGCTTTTTGAAAAAAAAAACTTTTTTAGAAAATCTTCCTTGAAATCTTTCCACCCGATTTACATGTATTTGGTAAAGGGGGCACCATACAATATCATAATATTCTAGAAGAGATCGACTAAGGGTTGTAAAGAGGGGAATCAGTGAGTGAGGATTAGAAAACTCAACTGTGTTTCTTTTGATGAAGCCAAGAATGGAGTTAGCTTTAGATGTTATATATCTACATGTCCGTAAAGAGTAAACGTCTGATCAAAAACGATCCCAAGATCCTTCATCACGTCTACCCGAGTTAGTTCTACTGAATTAATAGAGTATCGGTCTATAACTCGGTTGGAACATCTGAAGAACGTTACGTTGCATTTCTTTATATTGAAAAGAAGATGGTTATGTTTGCACCAGATTGAGAGAGCTTTAATATCACTTAAATCATTTAAACTTGAGATTCTTAAGTACACCTTTAGATCATTTGCATATATTAGGCATTGACTGCAGCCCAGCACATAATAGCTGTGCATTAATAAATATAATGAAAAGTAAGGGGCCCAGGTGACTACCTTGCGGTACATCTGTGATCCAGTTGAATGGCTTAGAAAGAAAAAAATTCAAGCTTTACTATCTGCGCGCTATTCGTTAAGAAAAACGAAACCCAATTCAAAATGGATGAGTGAAAACCGAAGCAATTCAGCTTGCGTATGATTCACAGAGTCGAATGCCTTACTCAAGTCGATGTAGACTGTATCCACCTGATGACCCTTTTCAAGTAAATTAAGTACAGACGATGTGCAATATACGAGATTGGGGGCAGTAGATCTCCCTGAAACAAAACCATGTTAAGATTCAGAAATATGTTCTTTGACATAAATACCCCATAAATTCATTATTTTTATTAAAATTATTACATTTCGTACGGACAAAAAATATATATTTCTTTAATCGAACGCAAAGTTGAGTATTTTGCGATCGACAACAAGCGAGTGTCAAATCGACAACTGTCGATCACAATCGACATCCACAATATCAACATCTGGAATCGTCGATCGATGATCGATAAATGGCAATCATCGATCGCTGATCGACACTCGCAATAGGGGCCTATACTTTCAAAGAGCTAAGGAATGGCCGATAACTTACAGATAACCCTGTAGTTTTTAACGTCATGTTTAAACGCCAGATTTAAAAATAGGAACTAAAAATGAGAGCTTCCATGAATTTCCATTATTTAGGCCGGTAAAATATGCTTAAGAGCAACTATTATTATTGTCCGGATTCAGGATAGAATAAAATTTGAGTTCGAACTTAGTTTGCTTGTGGTGGGTTGAATTTTTCAACAGTTCACAAGAAGCAAGATTAGATTTTACTTTTAATTCTATTACACAAACGAATAAAAGATTTAGCAATCTGTTCAATGAATTATACACAGTGTTTACTTGGAACAGGTTAAGTTAAGGAATATAAGAAATCTAAACAGTTAATTTCGTGATCTCAGATAACAATTCTAGGAATCAGCGTATAACATCGGGAAAGTTAAAATCGCCTAACACACGTAAATAGTGAAATGTCTTATTATAAATTCTAGATACATACTCAAGTCCACTTATGTTTTTAAAATTAGTAATTGGAACATTATTAGACGGGATATAGCTAGCAATAATTATTTGTTGTAAGTTAGAATTTATATTAATTAAAAAACATAGTTGTTCTGTTTCCGTAGTTGGCAATTGTATTTGCTTACAAGATATACTGGATCTTATAGCGATTAAAATTCACCTCCGCGGTACATTGCAGTCTTACATCGGTCAAATCGGAATACGAAGTAGAGTATACCACCATGGCATTGTGATAAAAAAGTTTAATCAAAGGGAGCTTTCGATGGTACATTATTGGTATTAGATGACGGTATTAAGCTATTCATTAAGTTTTGATGCGCGCTCCCCCGACCTTCTTCGTTTTTCGAACGTTGCAGGAAAGAACGCAATTTCACACCAACAGGCCAGATGTTCGCGTCATAAATTGTATCCTTCAATTCAGCTGGAGCACTAATTTCATCGTCACTATCCCTCTTAGTGAGCTTATAGCATGGGATCAATGTCGGGCTAACATTAAGTTTAGAGGCTACGTACCTGCAAATGGTGACCTACTACTACGGTGACCTACCTACTCGATGGGCGGAAACTTCCCCAAGTGAAACCATTTGAGTTTATATATTACGCCGATACCAGTAAGTTCGCGAATAGTGCCTATAAATGTTGTCAGGTAAATATATAAATGACCCTAGTCAGGTCACTGAGCCTGGTCAATGACTTTAGTCAGGTCAATGACCTTAGACAGGCCTTAATCAGTCAGGTTTCGTAAAATATTGTTTTTTATCATATTCGAAAAAAAATTCAAATTTTTTTCTGTCGAAGTTTACCAGAAGTTTTTGCGATTGACCCCTTCTATCTACAGCCAATACACCCGGGTGTGCATAGAAAAATGTATGGAAATTGTTAGATACAAATGCAGAAAAGCACTTCTCTTTCATTTTAAATTTCTATATTTTTTATTCATTTGACATTATTTTTTTATTTTGTTTGGAAAAAACAAGGAAAATATTAAGTTTCATAAAATAATGTTATTTTATTATGGACATCTATCACATTGGGTTACATCTACTGAATGTTCAGCACAAACTGGATTTTTGCATATTTTGCAGACTTTTCGGGTTGGTCGTCTTCTGGGGCATATGTAACAATTTCGCTTCTGCTTGATTCTGCCAGAAGATTTTCAACAGTCGGTGTTACTGGGTGGCCCAACATACTTTCAATTCCACTACGTGATGGAACATTTCGCATGACTTGTGCATTTTGTGAACGATGCTGAATTTCTGCCATGGCTTATTGTTCACTCAACTATTGTAGGAACAATCTTCTACGGATGATGTAAATGTCTTCAAGTGTGGATTATTTTCCATGTAGATCACGAATGCAGCGACATCCAAAATGTTATAAAAAAAAGCCAGAGGCCATCTCTTTGTTCTTCTCTTCGTTGTATATTCTCCAAGGCATTTGTCCATATTGTCAACACCTCCTTTGCTTCTGTTGTAATCGATTATCATTATAAGTGCTCTTGCTGGATTTTCTTCATATTCACGTTCATAGCACTGGGTTGCTTTTCTGCTTCTCCCGGGGAGTTAACCATTGATCATCAGCCATAATAATCTATAATTTTATTTTATTTTTATTAATATGTAGTTACTTTAAAAACCTGTAAATAAATATAAAATGAATACGTAAATATATAAATAACTAACAAAAAATGTATGCTCCTCGAAATATTTTTTCTCAAATGCGTGGCGTGGAAAATAAAAGCGTCTTTGTATTTAAATGTCGTTACAAATGTTGTAACAAGCGAAAACACTTCAAACAATTCTAGGACACAATTGGCAGAAACACAAACAACTCCTTCCGACGTCCTTGTATTAATGAATGATCAGCCTTACTCGAATCTGCAAATACATACATATATACATACCTCTCCCTATTACTGTTTCTAATACATCCACTGGGTGTTACGCTGAGCTGATAATCTGAATCAAACTATCAGATTCGCGGTCAACGTCTGCCATGGTTAAATGACCAATAACCCGCTTTCTTGAATCTGATAGCAGATTCGTCCAGTGTTTTTGACGCGAAAGCGATAGGCTTCTCTGTTCCGTCCGGATAAGCATGGGAAATCACGGCCCCAATGCCATGAGAAGATTCATCCGTCGCTAACGTTATGGGCATGTCATCTCGAAAATGTACCAATGTGGAAACTTTAACAATACTCTCCTTGAACTGTTCGAAGGCTCATTGCTGGTCTGTTCCCCACACAAAAGATTCCCTTGAGACACGCAATTTATTTAATTGAGCTGCTATCTGTGCGAAATTCCTAATAAACTGATTGCAATAGTTTCCATATGAGTGTTTCCAGCTCCTTCACATTTTTCGGCTTGGGTAGATCGCGAATAGCAGCAGCCCTCGAGCCTGATGGGCGAATTCCCGCAGCATCCATAATATGCTATAACTATTTTGAAGGACTTCGTCTACCTTGGCTCGATAGTGACAAGCAGCAACAGCACCGGAGCTGAGAAAAAATGCAGAATAACTCTTGCAATCGCTACTTCTTTGGGCTCAAGAGACAATTGAGTAGTAGGGCCCTCTCTCGAAAAACGAAGGTGTCCCTCTACAAAACCTTAATCATCTCGGTCCTCCACTATGGCGCTGAGGCTTGGATGTTGTCAAATGCGGATAAAGAGGCTCTTGGGCGTTTCGAGAGGAAAATTGTTCGTGCAATCTTTGGTCCCGTTTGTGTAAACGGAGAGTGGAGGAGAAGGTTCAACCAAGAACATCGACCTAGTTAGACGTCTACGGATTCAACGTCTAAGATGGGCCATGTATGAGGGACGATGCAGCATAGGACGACCGCATCTAAGGTGGCGCACACAGGTGGAAAGGGACCTCAACCAACTGGGCGTGCGGCACTGGAAGCAGCAGGTCAAAGATCGTGCCGGCTGGAGAGGCTTGTTGGTTGAGGCTTTGGTTCACCCCGAACTCTATCGCCATCTAAGTAAATAAGTAAGTATTGGGAGGGGGGGATTTACATTTTTTTTTTTGGTATAAAAAAAATTTGGATAATGAT
Organism: Merodon equestris; assembly: GCA_958301585.1. Classification (NCBI taxonomy): domain Eukaryota; kingdom Metazoa; phylum Arthropoda; class Insecta; order Diptera; family Syrphidae; genus Merodon; species Merodon equestris. The sequence goes on along the minus strand of OY284413.1, from coordinate 214,654,492 downwards.
GAAAAGTTAATCCTTCTACAATATGCGATTACGCATCGAAAAAAACTGGACGTATATGTAAATAAATTGAGACTTTCTCTGAGAACTATATATTCGGAGTCGGTAAATATTATTTTCTGGAAACATCACTTGTTGTTTATTTTAAAATTATGGGTCAAGTGAAATTGATCCAGAATCTATGTCATTGTTTGCTCTCAACATATATGAGGCGGAAAAAAATAAAATTTTGGATTGTGTGTTCCTATACGTACACACACACAAAGCTGTAAAGGCTTTGAAAGTTGGAATTATGTCAACATTTCTAATTTGAAGACTCTGGCCTGTAGCGATAATTTCCAAAGTGGAAGCAAAGGCTTCAACAACGCTGAAATCCTTAACCAGCATCTGGAATTCTCTATAAATAACGACGTCTTCAACTCGCTCTAGTCTTCTTATCGTAGCAATTCTCAATCGAATTTCACTCGATTATGGTGATGTTACTGATGTTATAAAGGTAACGCGACTCAATAAAAAGTACCCTCGAAATCTCATTTGACTCAGAAATATCGATCTAATCCCGGCCTTGTTCACTACTACAGCTCAGAGGAAGTTGTAACATTCTTTGCATCAGAATCTTTTTAAAAAGTCCTTTTTACTTTGAAACACACATTTGTTAACTAGGTCAAGACCTTCTCTAGACAACTTGACATATTTACAGATTTTAAGAAGATTATTCATCGGAACCTCGTAGAACATGCATTACAGTCGAGAGATAAGATATTGATGTCAAAGCATGTTTCCGTCAGGGTAATGTGCTGTCACATGATTTTTAGCATATCCTTCTTCAACAATGCGGTAAGACCTATTTCAAGTCGGCTTGCATATATGATATTGATGTGATTGACAAATGAAGCATGAAAATTAAGACAAAAAACCAGAAAAAAACTACATGAAAAAAGCTAAGGACGACACGCACCATAACCTTATCGACGTCTAAATTTACAGACATAGCTTGGAGGTTGTCGAAGGATGTTTGTAAGATTTTTATAAGTAGTTCCTAAGAGTGGAACGTAGGCAAAGTTACTCTTTAACCCAACAGGCGTATCGTAAACTTAAAGGCCTAATGAATTTCTAGCACATATCCGTCTAGCATCATAGGCTAGCCATTAACTCATAACTTTTGTATCTGTTATTGACAGACTTATTTGCTCAATTATAACGTCAACCCCACCTGCTTGTCATCAACCATCTTTTACATTACTTTTACACAACGATAGGTGTGGAATCCATTTATATTTTTCAATAACACCGCTAACACGTTCAAGTGCTCAAGAGCACTACAACTCTGTCGAAAGGTAATTCTCTGTATTATAATAAAACAAAAAAAAAAGAATTGCATTCGAGTGGCACCTGAAGTGTAATTCATTTCCGTAAGCAAATAATTATCGTGACGTCGCCTATTCAAAGGATACTTCACTAATGACGGAGAGGAAACGGATTTCATTTCACGCCCCATTCAACCCTCAACTGCACTCAATGGAGAATGCAATTAATCCCCACTCGCCTTGATGCAAGCACAACCGTACGGATGTACATAGGCGTAAAGGACCATATGAACGTGTAACATTATTGCGCATTGTGCTCGTATGAGCTATCAGGAAGCGTGTTTTTGTTTTCACTTAATCAATGTATCCCGCACATCTTCCATTAAAGTGCAACTCGTGTGTCAGTTACATGGCATTACTTAATGACGCAAATCAAAAACCATCGCGTCAACATCACTCATCGTTCTCGCATCATCGTATCATCCGCGAAACAATGAGGAGTGATGAACTTCAAAAGAGCACTTTCCGCGGCAACGATGATGGTTACATCCGTGATGATACGTGGAATCCACTGGCAACCATGCTACAATAGTGGGGTTTGGGGTTAATTTATTTTTGTTTTTCTTTGCTTAGAAAGCTATTAAACGAAGTCATTTTTATTTAGGGTAAATCCAGCCGACAGATGCTGGATATATTTTGATGCGATTATCTCTCTGTACGCATGCACGTTAGGGTATCTGTGTCAAGGAGCATGAAATGGCCTCATGAGCGCGATAATCTCATAACCTCAACGTGGTTCTTTCGGGGCGGAATACGAGCGTCAATTAAATTAAATGGGGAACGCGACATTACTCTGAATGTCAAGATATAATGTGTCTTTTTAGGATGACAGTTAAAACGTATTAATCCCTTTTTACATAGGCCCTTGAACTTGAGCACTACAAAAATGAGTGGTTATTTTGGACTATTCTTTGGGATTTTCGGATTTCGAAGATTGCTTAAGAATTATGACGTAATATGCTGAAACAATTAACAAGCCTTCTGAACTGGATTGATTTTTGGATAGCTGATTGCTGACGTTACAGTCCCAGACGATTTAGATCCTAAATATGTACATATGTGCTTCACCAATGAGCTCGTATCTGTTGTGCCATTTGACATTAAAGATGTTGTCATGAAGAAATTGGTAAATCGACCGCCTGTGCCAGAAATATAACCACCTAGTATGAGACACCTGTCGGACCACGTCGATCCCGGCGTGTAGATCGGTCTACAGAACCTGAGGCGCTCGGGCTCACGGAGCGCCTCATCGGGTCCAAAGAGGAATCGCCGTTCCAAGGAATTGCGACCCACGTGGAAGATTAGCGGTACCGCCAATATATTCGGGATCAGCCAACATCTATCTAAGTACAGGAATGCTTCTGGCGGAACAAAGCAGTTAAGACGCACTCTCTCATGGTATAATTCATTGGGGTAGTAAGCCCCGGAGATCAGGTTATTGACCGACGTCATTGCTTTTGCAACGTGGCTTCGAATTAGTTTGATCAGAAAGTTATCCACCCGTTAAATTCTAGCAATTTTCACAACGAACTTCCTTCCTGTTAACATGTCAAAAATCATACATAGCAGTGGTTTACATATGTCCAGCCGACTGTGCTTGTAATAAAGACCTTCTAGCCGAACAGTGTCGAAGGCTTTTTCCAAGTCAATCAGACAGGCACCCGTGCATTGGTTCTTGCATTTATTCCATTGGATATCCGATACGAGTTTCGATGCGGCATGAAGATGTGTCATGCCCCGCTCTGAAACCGAATTGGTTATCCGGGATGATTTTATTGTCCTCAACCCATTTAGACAGGGCCCTATGGATCACCTTCTCGAAGACCTTGCTGATACTCGGAAGGAGACTTATCGACAGGATATTTGCCGTGTTAGAGCTGTCCTTACCCCTCTTGGGGATTGATTGTACTACCGCTGTCTTCCAATCACTGGATAATATGCATTATTCAGTGCATTGTTGAACAGGATGGTGTACCTCTCTACAGCCACTGGTGGAAGGTACCTAAGCACAACATTGGATATACCGTCGACAACCGCGAATTTTTTCCTTTTCAATGACTGGAAGATCATCTGGAGATCTTCCGTCGAAATGAACAGGGCATTATCCCCCTCATTGGCGATGGCATTGTCTGCCATAAAATCTTCATTGAACCTGGTAAAAGCAAGATTCTCGGATCGCCAATGATCGAAAGTCAATCGTGGCGTCCGCTGTGTGGCATGAGGCGTGGTTCTGCTGGAACTATATGTGGTCTAGGTCAATTTAGGCCATAAGAAATTGGTCATCATCGTTCTATAGGGCTCGCCTTTGACGGTGACCGCCTCACCAGCGTCGTTTCGGAAAATGTGTTACGAACCAACGATGCCGCCCGCCCAAAATCCACAACAAATGGTAGCTTTTTGAGGATGCATTGTCACCTGGTGAGCCTCGCGTGGGTTGGTGTCGCTCCATATACGGCAATTTGGCTTGTTAACACCATTTATTCGAAAATTTGCTCGTTGCTAAATCTGCCAGAATAAATTGAGGTCCTCTTTCAAACGCTCCGAAGCCCATTCAACGAACAAAATGCGTTGTCTAGGGTCATGAACTCTTAGTTCCTAAATCAGTTAGATCTTATCGTATCGGTGTACGCCAACGTCCCTACACAAAATTCGCTGACCACAAAATAAGCTAAAATCAAGGAAAGGACGAGTTCTTGTGCACGGTGGGGAATTAATTGCCTCGGGTTCTGCTATAGACTTTTCCGGACCGCGGGGATGTCCTTGGCCGATCTTGCGTTCCTTTGATGTAGGCTGATTCACTACCGGACCGATCATTTCAAATTTGGGCAACAAAAATTGAAGAGACGATTGTGCACCACGTGCTCGCAACTTTTGCACTAACGCACGCTCATTTTAATAATAAAGTTTTATCATTTGGACGTGCTGTTCAATCGTATCACTTGCCATGGCGATTTGGCATCAATAACTGAATAATAAACGACAGACCTAACAGATGTCACCAAATCAACATGCCTGCCACAGCCCGCCAACATTTAACCACGCCAATTAAAAAGCTTTTAGTCTTCTACCTTGTAAAGCTGGGGTAGGGGAGAATTATGCAAAGACTTTTCTGTCTGTCCGTCTCCGGTCCGTACGCATATATCACACCGAACTTGCCGAGTAGCAATAAGTCTGAAACTTGGCTGTGCTATAGAATACCTACATGATTCTGAGCTCATAGCGACCATAGTTCAATACTTCATTATCTTGCAGCTTTACATTTGAAGCATGTTTCCAACTGTGAACAGTCATTAATCTATCACTACCTGCAGTCATTAAAGCCAACGTCGTCCGAGGCGGCCTGATGAGAACGACTTTGAGAAACCACCGACAATATCAAGTGGTCGTTGAGCATTAACGATGCGGCGGACTCTTCCTGAATCGGAGCGTGAATAAATAAAACTGTATTTTCCGTGTTAATTTAACAACACAATCAATTTAGGAGAAACCTTTGAACCGTTCTTCTTGTTAATTGAGAGGAGGCCAATATCACAGCTCGATATGATAATGAAGATTTCCATGCCAACTATGTTTGGTTGCAACAATACGGCGCCACAGCTCCCACAACTCGAACAACGATCGCTTTATTACGCCCTTTGTACCTCGATCACCTATCTTCGAATAATGGTAATTTTGATCAGTTTCCTGTTGTGTATATCAACAAGCCATGGACCCTGGAATCCTTGAAAGAAAGACAGATCTCTGACAGAAAATGAGAGCTATTCGGCACGAAATTGCTGAAAAAGTTATGGAAAATGCCAAAAGACATTGTACGTTATCCCTTAAGGCGTGATCTTATGTGATCCTTTCTGATTGATTAGACCAATTTCCTAAGATTTAAAATAAACGAAAAAACCGGAATAATTTTTGTTTTCTTTTTTCTGTCCTTTTTTAAACATTTGTTTTCCTGCGAAGCTGATGACTCTATCCTACGCGCACTCACATCACTACAAGAGCACACCATTGCAACACCACACTCAAACGTCAAAAATCGTTCAGACAGCTTCACGTCCAAAAAGACTGGTGTTGTTTGGGTAGAAGGGTAGGCTCGCGGAACATACAAAGCTTGTGACAGCTTGCAACAGTGTTGTCAAATATTCTTTTAAAGAGAAAATAATCCGGGGACTGCCAGTATAGCTTCAGGAGGAACCGCTCGAAGAGTAATCAGATTTTTACTATACGACAGCTTTACACCAACTAGATTTTTGAAAATGCGTATGACTCATTACATCTAAGTATGTCATCCCACTGCACGTCGTTTTGGCAAAGTTAAAGTAATGTGGCCTAACATAACTGAGCTCTCGCTCGATGGATAAATCAGTAAGTAGGTCTCGATAACACGAACGTTAATGATCTGACTCACGTTTTAACTCACATTATGTTAAACAATTTTTCCTTAAATACCGCAAAACTAGCACTCCGATTTGGGTTTAAGCCCGGAAGAGTCTGGTCGAGCCTTTTAACCGCACTAGAGGGCCCAAGGCTACGAGAGTTATACCCGAACAGGCTTGGCTTTATATCTAAATCTTGGTCTCGTATTTAAACCCAGAAAACACTGATTAGATATTGTGAGCACGACATTGGAGAACTCGGGAGAAATATAGGAGAATCACAGTCAACAATTGATGTTACAGAGGCAAAATGACAGTGTCACGAACAAATTTTTGAATATGATACTAAGCAAATACTAGTAGTGTATGAATTATTCTTACTGCGAACGCTTTCTTTTTTGTTGGGATTTACTTTCTCTTCCCACTTAGCGGAAAGGTGAATATTTACGAGATGTGTTTTTAACGGAAAGCTCAGCTGGATTAGATATGAAATTACTTTCTAGAGATGGGTTGTACGTCTTCCCGCAGTAGTGGCCGAAACCGATGTCGTAGCTTCTCTGTTTAAGAAAAAGATAAGCTCTATGAGGGTGGTCGTGGTGCAATGGTAATCATCACCAAATGTTGAGCAGAAGGCCTGTAGTTCAAGTCTGTTCATAGCCAAGAACAATCCCTATACGGAAAAACTATGCAACAACATAAGTTGTGAATGAGAGATGATCAAAAAAATGCTGACAAAAGCATAACACTCGCAGTATAAGATCACTTCAAAATTCATAATCTGTGTATGCATTTCCAATATAACGCCTTAATGGCATGGAAACAAAAAGTTACTGTGAACTACAACCAACGCGACAAATTCAGTCGAATCTCTCGTATCCTATCTCGGACAACCACCCCCGGGGAGTAGTGAACGAACATGTTCGACACAATCCATCTGCACCCCATCCAGGTTTTGTCACACAACCATGAGAGCCGAATTCTTGAACCTCCACGAACCCTATAAAAAAAAAGCTGGACAATAAGCTGTACACAACACACATGAAATTCAGCTATGAAAATCAATATAGATACTTCCGAAAATATGCAAATAAAATGGTAAAACCTATAAAATCGGAATATTACTAACATAAATTTGCGGAGTATAGAAAGGATGCGAAAATACCTGGTGACTTATAAACAATTTACTAGGAAAAACCAAACCACTTTCCATTGGGCTAACATACAACCTACATAGCATATAAATTTCCTACACAATTCAATGATGAAATAAAATCGATTACACGTAAATGCAATATAAAAACATATGTGACCTGGTCTAGGAAAAAGGGGCTTAGGTGTGAAAAAATCATTTTTCACTTTTTTGGCGATTGGGATGGAGTAAAATATGCCCTTTCGAATGGCGCAAACATGATAGAGAAACAACTACAACTCAATCAATGTTCCTTGGACAAGTATCGGAAACTGCAATCAATGAACATCTTAAACGAGATAAACGTGAAAAAATCTGCCGGCGTAGTTGATATCAGGGCTGAGGATCTCAAACACAACTCGAGTAAGTTAGCACCCACAGTCACACTGGCGAACCAGTCCTTGGAAGAAAGTCAGCTGCCGAAGAAACTTAAAATTGCCATTGTGAGACCTATCTACAAGTCTGGGAAGAAAATCGACGTTTCGAACCACCGTCCTATCTCCAGTCCACTACTTACCAGTAGTTGACAAAGTGTTAGAGCGGCGAGAAGACTACAAGATTATTGGCATATACAAAATCATATACAGGAACCAATATGATTTCCTAAGACACCGAAATGTAAACTACATAATTACTGAGAGAATTTACCAATAATATAAACAGTAGTCTGAATCAGAAGCTACACTCGCTCGTGATTTTTGTAGATTTCAAGAAAGCTTTCGACACACTTTGTCACAATCACTCAAATGCTGGAGAAGATAAGCGTTCGTGGTCGAATATTGGGTTTGTTGGCGAGTTATCTTCGGATATTTATGGTATGATATTATCGTTCAATTTTAGCAATCTGAAAAATATTGAGTTGGGTGTACCTCAAGGAACTATTCTGGGCCTCATCTCTTCATTCAATGTGTTACGAAATAGTGTTGGTTTCCAATATGCAGATGACACTGCCATAGTTATGAGGTGGTGTCACGACAGTGGTTTAGTTATATATTTGAAATATTCGGCCTAACCATTTAGTAAAAAGGCCAACAAAAATACGATTCCATAGTTCTGAGTGCCAGCACAGATCCCATCAAACACCTGAGACAAATGGCTGCGCAGAGTATGTACAGTTAACATGTGTCGATATCTCGGAGTACAACAAACTGCAACTTTAAATACGACTACCACATAAGGTGCAGGCGACTTGGTCAGTCGGCATACGCTCATTACCCTCTGAGCAACCACACGTGTCGTTTGAAGTATTGAGCCAGTAAACTACTCCCTGGTGGAGACGGTACTTCAATACGGAATAACAGCGTGGGGTATTGCAACACACGACATAATTATGGAACCCCAAAGGGCTCAAAATTTTTAAGATTGTTGCGAGCTGAGTATAGTAGTCGTTATGTAGAAGATTTGTATAACCCTAGTGAAGATTTAAATGTACTCACCCTTTCTCCCTCTATACCTTCGGCCCGTGCTGTGTCTTGATTCCGGACACTTAAGGGTAGTCATAACCCCTTTTGCGCGCGCAAATTATAAAAAAAAAAAAAAAAAAAAAAAACTAACCATCCAAAAACTTTTTCTTTTTAATTTAAGTATAGAGACATACAACGATCAACGCTTTAAGCAACCGATTGATCACGGCGTCTGGCACAATTGGTGGCTCGATGCTGACACTTCTGCATGATTATTTGTTCTGTTTGTTTGGTGTGCTTAGAAATTGCTAAAATTTTATCAAAAAGCGGTCCATGAGCATCGGTCATGAGCTGTTGAATGATGTAAATGATGATCCAGATTTGCTGAAAGGGTCATCACTGGTGAAGAAACAGTGGTATATGATTATGGCCTCGAAACCAAAGCCCGATCATCTCACTGGGGGAAGAGCCAAGATCGGAAAAACATCAAGACTTCTGTCATATGTGAAAGTTTTCCTCACCGTTTTCTTTGATCATACCGAAATAAGGAATATTATCTTGAAGATAACCACCGCTTGCGTGAGGCAGTACGAAGAAAACGTCCCGATGTTTGGGAAAAAAAAATCATGGCTGTTTCATCACGATATTGCACTTGTTCACTCGTCGTTACTAGTACGTAAAACAATACAATAATCATGCACACCGTATTCACCGGATTCGCCCTCTTTCTTCTTTGTTCTCTTCCCAAAACTGAAAAGGCTTGCAACGATTCAGGAGAAATGGCTGAATTGCTGGTAGAGCTTAAAGTTATTCCCAAACCCACATATCAGAAGTGCTTTGAAGATTGCAAAGGCGCTTGCGCGCAGTTGTATTATATCTTGTAGGGATTACTTTGAAGAAAACAAGGTAGATTTTGATGAATAAATAAATATTTCCGCGAGGCATAGAAAGTCACTTAATTTTTTGAACAAACCACGTTTTCAGAAAATGGTTACGTGCGTATCCTTGCTTACTACAAGCTTTGCTTATCTTTCTGGCTACAAAAGAATTCGATGGTGGAAAAAACTGCAGGTGGCGAACCACAAATAGACCCAATTTTTGGTTTCTTCGAATCATCGGAAGTGCTCAGCCAAGCCGTACATAGGTTTTAATAATCTGAGCAAGATCTGGCCGAACGTTAGCGTGCCGCAAAATTATTTTGCCTTGTGTTTGCTCGTAAATTGGTAATTTATCTGTAAATGCTCGGTATAAACGTATTAGTTGAGTACAGTTGCGAGCTCTTGTAATGGTTTGACCCGGTTGCAATAAGTCATAGTATGACAGTACTCGTATGAGCTTCGATCGGTGATTTCCTTCACTTTGGATTGTCGTAACGTACTCACTTTTTATCGCCAGTCACAATAGGATTGAGAAAACCATCCGTTCGCGAAAAAAAGCAGTTCGCCGTCTCTTGGCTTCCAACTTCCTTGCTTTATAATTATTCCCATGGTTTTCAAACGATGGGAAATGGCTCATTGCTTAACTTCCATTGGATCTTGTTCTCGTTGTGTTTAACATGGATCTTGATCCAGCAACTTCAAAAATACACCCATTTTTTAATCCACTCCTAACTACGCCAATACAATAGTGTTATGTATCCTCAAAACTAAATATCAAGTGAAGGGGTTACCGTTCCCTTAATCATTGTGCGTCTCGATTAAAAACAGAAATTAATGGAAATAAATTATTCAGAGTCCCCGCTCGTTCGACGGGGGACATATCCATTAATAGACATCGCACCGAGGCAGATGGATCATCCCCAGAAACCATTGTCATAGCCAACCCTCATTTCCCCCTTTTAACGTAGCCATTTTATCAAAGTTCCTCAAGTATAGCAGGATTAAAAATTCCACTCGTCCAACTCCTTTTAATTAAAAATTACACGTCACAGAGTAACCCGAAACTTGTCTATCCGTGCGCTACACGTTTCCACCAAGAAATCCCGAACAACAAACTTGTTAAACATTAAAAGCCAATTAAATTGATAAGCTGTCAGATGGAGACCCGAAGTCAATCTAGACACGTTTACTTGAAAATTTAATGGCAGTCCCTAGTCGTGCATTGTTGCTTCGAGTTACACGAGTTATCATTTGCAAGATTTCAAAACTCTGTCACGGGAATTGTGTTTATGTCTGGAAAAAAAAGAAATTCCTACACAACGGCTGATGCGCATCTGAGTGTTACGGGGCTACGGTTGATGGGAGGACTGGGCACGGGGTTACGGTTAAATATGCAAGGATATCAATGAGCTTAGCAACTGTGGTTGAAGTTTGGAAAGTTCGTTGAAAATGCAAGGAAGAGAAACACTTGGGTTCAGTTAAATTTGTTCGCCACTTTTAGATGGTTAATCACTGCCGATGGCAAGTGCACTTTTGATGGTGGATTAAAGGATTTTACTTGTCAATCTTTTATCCGTAAATTGAATCAGGTATGGAGAAAGTCTACTCCGGAGTCACAGTGCATCGTGAAGTGGTGACTTGCTGACCTTTTGAAGTGCGGTTAATGGTAAGCTCTTGGGATACTCTGCTCTTTCAGATGTAATCGACTATTGAAAAATTAATTGGATTTATAAAGTGCATTTCTGAATCGGTTCAGTTCAATATCGATTGCGTGGAAACCGGCTTTAAGAGAGAGCAAAATAGTGTGATTGCTGTAAAAGGTCAATATGGATCGAAAGCCTCATATTAACAAACCCAATGGGTGTTTCATCACCTCGAGCTCTCAATGGATTGCAGCGATTTTGGTTTCTGTTTGAACAAACACTTTAGATTGATTTCAATTTGAGTGGAAAGCCAATAACCAGCACCAGATATTGAGCCACTAGTTTCAAAATTGGCTTCCCACAATCCAAACACAGTTTCCAACTTACCCCCGATCCCAACTTGAACTTTTTTAAATATCCCAATCGCCGCTCCAAAGCCCACACCACAACAATACCATCACCCTTGTATTTATTGCGCCTGTAAGTGGATTGGAGTGTTTTTTTTTTCTCATTCAGCCTTTATTAAGCCGGGAGACCTCAACCGACTGACTGGCCGAGCGAATGACGGACCCATCGACCTTGACAAGGATTTTAAATGAATTTCAACGATAATCCGCTAAAGCGAACAGGCATTACCAGCGATTAAAAAATCGCAGAATCCGTAACGAGTACGAATTATTTTAAGTGGATTGAGGTGGCACAGATTTTTTCAGGTCATTGAGCTACTGTTTTTCGACGGGATTTAAAGCTTCTGTGGTGGAAATGATTTAAGCAGCCGTGAACAACTTTATGAAAGCCTCGTTGGTTTAGTTTTGATTTTTCTTTTTCTTCGACTTTTGTTCCACTTTTGCTTTGTTTTGCAAATGCGAAAAGTTTCGTTCTGAAAAGTTGAATAATTAATGTGAAGCGTGTTCGGGAAAGTTGTGTCCTTTGGTTGCAGCCATTGTGACTCTGTGGTGAGTAGTACCTCACTTCGTGCTCCACTTGAAATCGATGGATTTTTTTCGTCAGATTTGAATCATTGAAGAGTGTTGTTCTCTTACTTCAAGGTGGCTAGTAACCGCGATCTATAAACGCATCGTTTATTTGTTCAATATTTACATATTTTTAACATTGTCTGTGACAGGCTTCCATGTTGTCATAATCATGTATGTTAACTTAGTCGGGAAGGAAGTATCCTGGTTTGAGCGTGGATATTTATGAGGTCTTGAGGGAAAGTACCAATTGTTATGTTTCGATTGTAATATAACCTACTATAAACCATGGGGTTTGTTCAACAAATAAGGTGACTTTTTATTTTTCTCGAAAAACATTTACTTATTTATCAATACCTATGTTGTCCCTTTCAATGTTATCTCTCTCAGATATAATACACTTCCGGTGGCCAACCCTCAAAGCATTTGTGATATGCACTCTTTCGTATAGCCTTAAATTCTTCCGGCGATCGTGGAAAATCTGCGTCTTTTCAGCTATAGTAAGAGAAGAAAGTCGGAGTCAAGGCCGGTGGATACAGTGAATGGGTCATGATTACGGTTTTGTTTTGGCCGAAAAAAAAATACCAACAAGCAATGATGAGTGAGCATGATCAGGAGCATCATGATTTAACAACCATGATTTTTTCTTTTCCATAACTCGGGACGTTTTCTTCGTATTGCTTCACGCAAATGGCACATAGCTTCAAGAAATATTCCTTGTTGGCCGTCCGAAGTTCTGGCCAGAACGTGATTAACCGTGCCATTGTAATCGACGAAACCAGTTAACAAAATTTTCGTTTCAATTGGGGTTATTGGGCTTTGGTTTCGACGTAAAAACCCGACTTTTCAGCATTTCTGGATCGTCATTCACGTCATTCAAGATGAGGAATACTCCAGCGAGAGTTCTTGGGGTCAAAATCTACCGCTGACAGACGTTTCATGCCAAAATTATCTGGAGAAATGTCATTGCATGTGCCAACCGAAATGGCATTAATCTCAGCCACTTCTTCTTCTCCATAACAATTTTCTGGGGCGTCCACGGCAGACATCGTCGGCTTGTCACCAAGCACACCAAAACACGTCTGATCCTTATGTATGTTACACGAAAAAAAAAAAACTAAATATCTAAAATGACTGGCAATGTCAACAAAAAAATTCAAAAATCGAATGAACTTAATCACCTTACGGACCTGGTAAACCTCGAAATTTAAAAAAAATATGAACGGCGGATATAAACCTCATGTTGGCGTCATAAAGGTGTCACATACTAATTCCTCGTATCAACTTTTTCTGAATGGAGAACCTTTTAAAAATACAGTGAAAATTTGAGATGAATCGGAACAAAATTCATGAAGTTAGAGCGGTAACTGCAACTGCCCCTCATATACATATGCCTGGCCTGGCAGTCGACTAAGAAAGAAAGTCTTGGAGCTAACATCAAAATGTCGTATGAAAGCTGTAAACAGATTACAAATGTTCCGTCTAGTGAAAGAATAAACTTTTGTGTTTACGTTGTTATCAGTTTGTTTCCGTAATGAGGGCATTAGGCCTTGAATTATCTGACTATGAAAAATGTAGTGGCTTGATGGATTTATCTACTAGCTTTTTATCAAGACCGAGGTGATTATGACAATGATTAAATAAACAAAATGTGCTTGACTATAAGAGAAGAAGCGATTCGATTTTTTTATCCGCTACAAAAGAAGAAAGAGCAGCAACAGCCAAAGAGAGAAAACTCTGACTCCATGCGTATAAACATGGAAAAAAAAGGCTTGCTATTTTTATTCGGCGTCACCTCGTTGATTGGTTACTTTACAGGTAAAGTTCTTTACATTTTCGCATACTGCCACGAATATAAAACTTGAGAAAGTAAATTAGACTATGCCGAATGCGAAGTGTGGCATGAAGCTCATGTAAACGCTGGAACGTGGTAAGCAAATCATACTGGTGCAGCTGGAAATATGGAGGTCGAAGTGCTAAAAACCATGTTTCAACGCTTGGTAAGGAATGGTGTGCGATATCGCAACTACATATATCGGCGACGGTGACTCTAAAACTTACTTGGGACTAGTGAACTCTTAACCTTATAGTGATGATTTTTCAATAGTGAAAAAGGAATGTGTTGGGCATGTTCAAAAAAGAATAGTCAAAAAGGTCATTGTAGATACTGAAACTAAGGCTGAAATTACAAAAATGATTAATAAACTGACGGTATACCATGATTTGGCTATTAGACGTTACTCTGAGTCTGTGAAAAATACGAAGAATGCTATCTGAGTAACATTTTTGCACTACAGTTCGACGGACGAGAATCCATAGCATAAAAAATGCCCCTGGTGCGAATGGCAAAAAGTTGCAACTGCCAATGCATTGAATTCGTACAAACACATACAGTGCTCTTCCCCAGGATGTTTTGGATGCCATCAAGCCTATCTATGAAGATCTGAGCAAAGATGCTCTCCTGGAGCGATATGTCGGAGGTTTTACACAGAACAACAATGAGAGTTTGAACGAACTTATTTGAAAAAGCACTTGAGTGGAACCTCTGTCGTCGTTGAAATTGCTTCTTTGTGGCAGCTTGTGTCTTCACTGAAGGTTCTTTTGCTTTGCTAAACTTCATGCAAGACATGGGAATCAGTAGTGGACCAATCGCCCATGAATGGGCGCGATCAACTGACTCCGTGCGTATAAACCTAGCGGAGCAGGAAGCTAAAAAACAGAGTAAGGAAGGCAGGATTCGTCATGCGGGTAATATGGAACCGCAACGAAATGCATTTAACATCCGTTTTTTTCTCGCAATGCTCACACGCAAATGTGATGTTAAATCACTTTTCTTCCTCAACTGCCATCAAAACCGAAGTTGAAAAGAAATATTTAACCAGGAATAATATGATTGAAGCTGTAAAAGTAGTAAGAGAAAAGAAAACGGGTTTGAAAAAAGCGGTTAATCTTTATAGTGTTCCAAAAACGACTCTGCAAAGGTTTGTGCACAGTGACCAGCTTACCATCTCATCTTGAAGAAAGCCTTGTGTCATACCTTCTCCTTATGGAAAGTAAATTCTATGGATTAACCGATCAGGATGTTCGTAACATGGCCTATCAGTTGGCTGTGAAAAATAATGTCGAACATTGGTTTAGAAATAACATAGCCGGTCAAGCTTGGCTTGATCATTTCCTATTACGCCTTAAAGTTAAACTTTCCATTCGATCACCAACAGGAACTTCAAATGCTCGGGATCAAGGTTACAATATAGAAGCAGTGGATAAGTTCTTTGACATCCCTGAAAAAGAATTCCAAAAACATAATTATCCTCCAGAGAGAATTTTTGATGTCGACGAAACCGGGCTATCTATCGTACAGAGTAAAATGGTTAAAGTAATTGATCTGCGAGATAAAAGACAAGAAGGTAACATAATTGCGGCTGAACGTGGATCATTGGTGTCAGTGGTATCAACGATGAGCGCAAGTGGCATATTTATTCCACCGCTGCTGATATTTCCACGCAAAAACATGACGCAAACGTTGATGAAAGGAGCTTCGCTAGGTTCTGTAGGAAGGTGCCACCCATCAGGATGGATTCAGGCAAACCTTTTTATGGACTGGTTATGATAATTCCCACCCAACTGAAATGGGTAGGCCTTACATACAAGATGCAACTTCTTGACAGGTCTTTCATGGATTCCCTGAAAACCTATTACAGTGACGAAATTAGACAGTTGTTACTCAATTCCAACCGGTTGTTGACTCCATACGAAATAGCTAAATTGCTGGGACATGTTTATTTCAGGTGCCAAAGTGGAGCTATTGCTGTGAATGGGTTCAGAGTAACTGATATTTACCCGATGAATAGAAACGTATTTACTGAAACCAACTACACAGCCAACTCAGGTGGGACTACTCTTCAACCTCAAGCTACTCATGATGACCCTCATCTACCGTCTACCTGTACGCTGTTCAAATGCCATATCCAGAACCTCAACCAAGTCCTGGTGGGCAGGCAAATAGATCTTCCCTGAAAGTGATTGATAGCAATCCTGTTGTTCTTCCTGAACATATCTTACCGGTGCCGACACCAAAGAATAGAAAATCTAAAAGAGGCCGCAAGTCATCTGCCGCTACTTTATTGACCGGATCTCCTTACAAACAGCAACTTGAGGAGTCAATGAAGTCTATAGCGCAGAGAGGAAGAGGCCGGGTCAGAGCTCGTGGACGTAGTGGTAGGCAGAGAATAGCAAACTCTTGTAGAACTCCTCCGAACAGCCAGGAATCTACCCCTTAGGATTCTCAATCATGACACTGTAGTTACAGAAAATGCTACCGCGCAAGCCCAGTTCATAAACCAAGATGACGCTCGCTGCAGTTTTTGTTCTGAAAATTACTCCTACGTTCAACGGCATGAAACTTGGATTCAGTGCCAATCATATGAGTTATGCGCACAAATGGAATGCTCAGGATGCGACGCAGAATATTTATTTTTGATTTTTGTAAGTAAATTTGTCCATAAATTCATAAGTTCCATAAGCTGTCCATAGCTTAATAAATAGATTTTAACTGTGTCGTCAAAAAGAAATTATAAAAATGTTCCTTCTTTTGTAGGAATTACTATATTTAGTTATACAGATCTCATATGACAGAGCTCATATGAAAGCTCTTTCAAATAAATCATGCGAACGAATTGCATATGAAAAAGGTTTTAGCGCGTTAGGTATCGAAAACGTTAACCGACAAGGAAAAGAACCGGCTCATAAAGCTGTAGTTGCGATTTTTGCCATTCAAGAAACGGGATTCGAACTGCTCGAACACACATCCTATTCGACAGATCTAGCTCGCACTGGCTTTTACATCTTTCTTCGGCTAAAGAAGAATATCCGAGGCTTAGAAATTTTAGTATCATAAGGAAGTTATAGCCGCTGTTGGAAGGTTTTGGGAGTGTCAAAACAAGAATTTTTTTTTCTAAGGGAATCCTGGGCTTAGAAAAATGACAGACTAAATGTATTCACTTGTTAAAAGGATTTTTTCGACGGTGTTTTATTTTTCACATCATAACTTGTGGATTACCTCTCGTATACCAAAGAGGAAATTGGTAATTGTGGGCAGACCAGTCGTACATAAGAAATTATTTTACATCACAATTTCGCATATGGTGCTTCCATACTTTATGATATCCCTTCAGAAAAATTAGAAAAGGAAACATTAAATATTAGCTCAGTTTTGGGCTGACAATCTTAATATCGGAGAAACGAAAAAAGGAAGTAGTACTAGCTTTTTTTAGCATTGTCCAAGTGATGAAATTGCCAAACCTACGATGGCCAGGATTTGCAGAACTAATGGACAGTGAACGAAAAATCAGAAAAATATTGAATGGAAAACCCGAGGGAAAAATACCGCCAGCAGGCCAAGCCGTAGATATTATATTTGAATGTAGGCTAGGCCAAGCCGTTGATGGGAGGACAATATAAGGATGGATCTAGAACAGATGATTGACCTACTATATCCCTAGCGTTTTCTTAGTCCTACCAACATGGGTCAATTGTTTTGCTTAAGCAACCAGATGATTGGAAAACAGCCCTTTGTTCATTTATTTTCAGTAACCGGTCAACCGAAATTACGACGCTAGCATGTAGGCCAAAAAACTCAATTGCTGTGATCACCCTAAAATGAATACACATTTTCGGCTTAGCCTGCTCAGGTTTCCAACAGAATCAAATATAAATTAATATAAAGGGAAATTTAGACCTAGCAAATTAGAAACGAAACTATTTGATATTCATGTGAAAATAACTATTAAACCTCGCTCGTCACAGAGTTATTACTGACAGCCCTTACATACCTTCACGGCTTCTGCTGCGCGATTCTACAGTAACATTTACTACAGATTTTTCGTCTTAATCTTAAACCCATTTCAATCAGACAGACATAGAATTATCACAAACTCAAACACTCGTCTAAGCACCTTTTATTTCACCTCTATTTGTCAAGCACAGATTTTATATCCATTCCCAAAGAGCCAAATCTGCAGTATATTTCTCTTTTACACGCCACCTTTCTCAGATTAAAAGTATTACGAAGCATTTTACGACTTACAATACAATATAATCCCGCAGAGCATCATACCACAGGATTGTGGTGCTCCAAGTCAATAAACACCATAACCTCTCTGCCACAGCAATTTATTTAATGGCACTCGAATAATCTTTAATCAAGATACATACTCGTGTCCGTATCTACTTCCCAGTACTGCATTAAATCCCCTTAAAGTATTCAATATTCCCTGCCCCACACGTGACACCCTTTTACGAAATAACCCCCTAAACCTATCGATTTTCTACAACAAGAGTCACAATGATTCTCCCGTTCCACTCTCGTTTTTCTTCGACTTTCAACATCGAGCAACTAGCATCCGACACCCTTCAATACGGGTATTTCCCAAAACAATTTACAAAACCGACGAGAAGACGGTAACACATTCCAATTCAAGGACGATCCCAGGATCCGTAGGATGAGAAAGGTGAAATTTTATTTATTGAATAGGTACTCCTTGTGTTTGACATTTTTATTTGTACGGGATTTCCTATTTCCTGTTCCGTCGGGGCACGGATAAAAGTCTAAAGCAAATCCTTCGAATTTCGAATATCGTTACAAGACGTACGGAGATGGATTACTATGGATTCAGAAAAACCAACAAGAGATGCGGTTGGCTTGGATTCACTCCACTTGGATTTTTTCAGTGCTTCTTGTCGAGTTTTGCTTTTTATTTTTGCTTGTCGGATGGTGCCTGGTGGTGCAACTCTCCCGGCGTGAAGGGCTGAATTGATTTGCATCCCGATCGAAGCAGATTCGATTTCGTGTGGAAGTCTTTACGTTTTCACATTCGAAAACTTGACACTTATACAATGTTTTTTGAATACATGGGTTGTGAGTTGACTGTCATCCTACATCAGGCGAGGCCCTTCCGCACCACAGTAAACTGGTCCAACCGCAACTACATATATCCGACGCAGTCGATTTGCCCGTCGTCAGTCACCAGAAAACCGCAGTCCACAACTGACATCGATCGACACTTATCCTCTTGACTTCAATGACCACCACCACACGGCTTGGTTGCTGCTATTGCAAACAACCAACTTCCTCTCATCATCATCATTACCGTTGTCATTGTTGGAATGGAAGAATGGAATTGCTCTAAATATTATCCGCAAATAAAACACTCCAGCTGCAATAAGTAGCAATATCGTTCACACCCAAGCCATTAAGCTGCTTCCTGCTATAATCATTAGAGCCACCGCCGTGACTGTGCCTCTTCGTGTCGAGTGTCATTCTAATTGCATGTCGTATGACTGAAACGCAAAGCCTGCATGTCACTCTGATGCCCGCCGCCCTTGCCTTCCTCTAAGGCAATTCCATTATTGCAATGCCATTTCGCCATGCAAATAACGGCAACAAAAAATCAAAAACAAACTGAAGTATCTGCGAAACGTTTGCATATCGAGTGGCAGCAACCGGATTTGCATAAAACTCTAGACCAATCTTGCCCCTTCATTACCTCCCCACCTACTGTGGCACGGGGACAATCTGAACACACAAAAAACGCAACCACCACCCGGTATGAATGGCATATACAAAACTGTTTTCCATAATTCCGCACATCAAGGATACGGATACACTTCGTTCGTATTGGCGTCAGGAAGTCAGAAAGGATATTGTACTACACTCGGTGGATCTCGTTGCAACTGAGTTACTCTGTAATTACCTGTAATAATGGAAAAGTTTTTCGTTAATCCCATTTTCCACAAACAATAGGAGCTTAGGGTTGGATTTAACTGGTTTTGGTGGTACGTTCGCAGAAGGATTGAACAATAAGTAAAGTAGGCCGTTCGTTGTGTGTCATGACTTATGGTAAAGTTTTACGATATCCATGGCTGAATTCCTTTGAAGTTTTGTTTGCACTTTCATTTCAAAAGGGGGCATAAACCGTCCCATGTTTATGTATAGGCAGCTGATGTTAAATTCTTCATTGAAGAGCTTAATGTCAAAAAATCAGATGGTCTGGATAATATTAAAAATATGTATCTTAAGAAATTGCCGAATCCTGGAATTAAATATCTGACTTTCCTGTTTAATGCATGCCTTAAACTACTATATTTCCTAGATATTTGGAAAATAGCTAAGGTAATTTGTATTCCTAAACCAGGTAAACCACCTGACAAGCTTGAAAGCTATAGACCAATAAGTCTAGTGAGTATCATAAGCAAAATTTTTGAGAAAATTTTGAAAGAAAAAATTTGCAATGAAATCAATGAGAAAGGAGTTCTTCCAGATGAGCAATTTGCTTTTAGACCCTGTCACAGGGCGTCTCATGAAGTACTCAGAATTTGCAACCCTATCAAAAATAATCGCGCACTTGGTAAATCGACAGGAATGTTACTACTCGATATTGAAAAGGCATTTGACACTTGAGTGTTTGTCAATCAAACCAGTTCCAGTCTAACTTATCTTAACGCAGGTGTCCCGCAGGGTTCAGTGTTGGGACCTATCCTGTATAATTTATACATCGCTGATTTTCCGCAACTACCAAATTGCGTTACAGCATTATATGCCGATGATACCGCCATATTAATATGAATTTATGAAAATAAATAAAAATTCGTCTCAATAGTGAGGCGAATCTCAAACATTCGACTGATATATTATTAAATTACTATAAAAAATGGAAAATAAAACTGAATGCTGAAAAAACACAAGCCATCTTTTTCACACGAATAAGGAAAGCTGGGCATTCACCTTGACTCGAGACTTACCTTCAGGTAACATATTTTAAATACTCTAAAAAAAGTTAATATAGGAATTAAACTACTTTATCCCCTTATAAATAGAAAATCTCAATTATCAAATTGTAATAAAACAATTATTCACAAAGCTGCTTTTCAAGCTATTCTCCTTTATGGGTGTCCAGTTAGGGGTAAATGTGCTAAGTGTCATGTTAAAAAGTCACAAGTGTCTCAAAATAAGTTGCTTAAAGTGATGTTTAATCTTCCATGGCATCATTCTACTAGTGATTTACACAAAAAAGCTGATGTTGAATTGATCTCCCATAGAATACAAAAACTTTATTCTAATTTTGTTAATATATGTAGTAACTCTGACAATTCTTGGCTAAATCAGCCAATTTAAATTCAATATTTATATACTTATTTGTCTATTTGTTATTGTTATTTATTTATTTATCTACTCATCTATGTATTTATTTATTTATTAATTAAATAACTAATTTATTTATTTATTTACTAATATATTTATTATTTATTTATCCATTTATTTATTTATGTGTTTATTTATGTATTAACTTATTATAAAAATTCATATATATTCGTTAAACTCCTCAAACATTTATTTATGAAACTTTTGGTGATCCTACTTTTGCTTAATTTTCATAATCATAATCAATCAATTTATTAATATATTCGTTTACTTATTTATTTATTTATTTGTCCATATATTTATTTTCACATCTATTTATTCGTATATTTACATATTATTTGTCTATTTATCCATTTATTTTTAGTTATATATAAATATTTATTTATTTATTTACTTATCTATTGATCTTTATATCTATCTTTATATTAAGTTGTCCATTTATTTTTATTTATTTATTATTCATTATCCTAGCTACTTGCGAGCTTCCGCATTTATTTGTTAGTAAAATAATTATGTAATTTTGTTTGCTGGAAAGCCACAACATTGTTCTTTTTAAGCCTTGACATATAATTAATATTGGGCTTTTGTTTTTCGTTGTTTTCCTCTTCACTGTTTTCTTTTTCTGAATAAAAATATACCTTTAATTGTATTTTAAAATATATTTCAGTAGAAAGGTATTATGATTATATCACATCTCTGTACTAATTATAAATTGTGCAAAGAATATACAATGTTGCTACATTGTAAATATATTCTATAAAACGAAAACAAAAAAATAGCATGAACCAGCTGCATTCCGACATCTTTTGCGCATTTTCTGATGGCAGTTCAGTATTTGTCCGAATTCGTTTCGTTCACAATTAATATTTAAGAATCTTGTGGCACTTTATTCCACTCTTGGTGAAAAATTTAGTCTCTTATCCATTCTGCAAAAAAAAAATAAATATTCGCAATAGTAAACCTAGATTTTGGCAGCTAGTAATCGATTAAAATATCATCTTCAGTAATGAACAAATACTTTTCAGATATGCTCCCTAATTACTCCCTAAGACACTGCCCCCGAAAATAGAAAATTCATGCTTTTTTGGAACATATTACCAGCATACGCAAGCTAAATAGTAGTAGGAAGCTACTTGTAAAATTTTAGAAGCATTTCCACTTATCATTTTTCACTTATCTATTTCAAATCTAATGCATTTTGAATGAATTATCGGCTATTTATAGCTTGCGGGGTTGTTGTTTGGAAAAGCTATGTTGAAAAGTTGGTGACTTGAAACCTGATACTCAGGGCCGAATTTAGAGGCCTCCTGGCTTATTATTTTCTTCAAATAAAATGAACATATTTTTTCAGTTTGTTTCAATAATTTATTGCGAAACCAAGAAAATTATCTATAGTAATCAAAAACAAGAATTATATGAAATTAAATGAAAGCGCTTACAAATGAAAGCGCTATGAAATGAAAAATCCTTGATTTCGCTGAAATCTAGTTCCCGGAGAAAATCGCTTTCAATGCTGAGTAGGGATAGCTTTGATAGGCGGTTTTGTCGCATCGTAGTTCGAAGCCCATTTTTTATAATTTTAATTTTTAAAATGAGCACTTTCCAATGCAATTAGATACCATCAAAACCAAATATATTCTCAGTGTAATTTCAACGTTTGGAAATGTAGCTCTGAAATGTTGATCTTCAAGAATGTGGTGGTAAAAAAGCTCAGTAGATTGGTCTTTTCTATTATCTTTTTTGTATAAGTCGATCAACGATACAAATTGAACTGATTCATTACCGAGACTAGGCTCTAAATCACCTTTGTACACTTTTACCAATGACTCTGCTGCAGCGTACAAATTTGCAGCATCCATCTTCTCTATGTGATTGAGAAATCCAAATATCAAACTAACAGCTTCGTATGCATGTAATCTTTCAGTAAGAGAAACACACAGCTGATCGATCACTGGGATGATCACCGGACACTTTGAATTTCTCTTTTGCTTACAGATGTCCGTCTTGTTATTTCATGTCATCGAATGGATTCAACCTCACGCTTCTTGTTCTGGTGCGTGATTGTACATATTGATCAGTATGACATTTTTCTTTAGCTGCTTCCTTGTATTTATGAAAATCGTTTCTTTTGGATTCAACGAATGATTTCAATGATTCTAATGCACGCATTGTAGATTCAAGAATCATTTTCGGGTCCTGCAACATCTTGTTTGTACCATTGAATCGCTCTAAGATGTCGTTCCAAAAGATAAAAAACAGAGCGGCTTCGAGCGCACGATGTCTTTTTGCTCCTTATCAGAAGATATACTGGTTAGAGCTCCTTCGATTTCAGAATAACTATCGATAATGGCTTTCTTAGCTTCAGCTCGACAAGACCAACGATTATCGCTAAGCTTTTTTTATAACGTATTTCCGCTTTTTTCCGCGATAATTTTTCGGTCAGAATTTGGTATCGTTCCGTACTTGCTGTTAAAAACGTATATAAATTCTGAACGAAATCAAAAAATTGAACAGCCGATGGACAAGAGTTAGCAGCTGACTTTCCAACTAAATTGAATGAGAATGACCACAATATGGTACAAACGCCGATAAATGATTTTTTTCCAAATTTGTGTTTACCACTCATATTTGCAGCATTGTCATATGATTGGCCGCGGCAATCCAAAATGTCTATTTGATGGTCACTTAAAAATTTTAGTAAAGCGTTTGCCATGGCCTCGCCGGTATGGCCGCAGTTTGGTAAGAATATGAGAAATCTTTCTTTTGGCATCGATCCTTCAATATATCGAACAACTACAGTTAGTTGATCGATATGAGATTCGTCGGGAGTAGAATCCACTGACACCGAATAGTATTTAGATTTTTTTAACTTCCCAGTGGGAAGTTCTTGTAATGGGGCCGATTTTGTGAATCCCAAATGTTGACATATCTCCACGTTTCAAGGTCACCAGAATCCAAATCCAACGTTTTTATAGAGATGTCCGTGTGTGTGTATGTACGTATGTGCGTATGTGTGTATGTGTGTTCGTATTCATTTTTTTCGTCTCGATTATCTTGAGAACCAAAGATGATATAAACATGGGACTAGATACATTAGACGCGTAATTACATAACAAAGAACTGAAAGAATTTTCAGCGAAATCGGTCCAGCCGTTTTTTTTTTTTAACGAGAAATCCAAGAAAACAGCAAAAAACAAGTTGAATTTTAAAATGAATGAAGTGTATAATTTATTTATGAACATTGTTGATAATAATTGAATTTTGTGAATAACAATCGAATATTGTAAATAATAATTGAATACATTTGAAAAAAAAAAATGAATATTGTTTGTAACAGTTGGATATTGTTGATAACGTTTAGAGAATAGTGTCAATAAATTTTTGTTTATAATAAAACAAAGTTTTAATAGTTCAAATATTCACTGTTCGGGAAAGGTAACAATTTTTTTATTCAGCAGCACTTCAACTATATGGTTCCGCATAATGGGTACATCAGGTGGCATTTGCTCTTCCGGTAACTTATCGTAACATAACACTGTTGCAAAATATATTGCGAATGCCCCACAATCTATACCATTGCTCTGTTCCTGAACCTTATGAAATATATACCTTTTTTTAAATCTATACAGAGCATTCAAAAAATCGATTTGATCGTTTTCCAAGTAATTCTTATTTAAACTGTCGTAGATGTGGACATTGCCATTACCGTCATATTTTGTACAAATCCAGTGACCTATAATGTTAACACCAATTTGACCGCTATAAATGATCTGAATATTAATCTCAGATTTGGGTATTACATGTAAATTACGTAGAAACGCGCCGACGTTACCTATGTACATCCTGTGCGAAATTATGTACCCGTTGAGCTTTGAGTTTTCTGTTCATTATTTCATGGAATAAATTGATATGTTTGTCGGACAAATAAAATTCACTATGAGCCACTTCTTGACATTCTGCGATCGGAATATCAAAATCATATGGTACGTCATTATCATCGGTATTATCGAAAATATTGTTCATATCATTTTGAACACCAGAATGAATACTATTTCCATTAGTTTCTTTGTGATTTATATCATCATTATCAACATCTATAGGAATTAAATCTTTGATATTGTCATTGTAAGTGTCCATGCCAACATAGCTACTAATGATAATTTCATCACAATTTTTGTTTTCATCTGTACTGTTAACACTAGTGCTACAATGATTGTTAGAATTTTTTCTATTGAAACTGTTATTATAAATAGCATATATTGGCTTATGGTATGTGAAATATGATTCATAAACTCCATATAGCATGTTGGAAACATTGGAGAAAATGACATCTATTTGAGTATTTAATGACGTAGTAATACTGTCTGGCGGCAATTGTGTTAATAATTTATATTTTTTTAAATAATTGATCAAAAATTTATTTTTTTTGTCTCCTTGATTAATGATATCGTAGTAGAAATCTCCAATTAATATAAAAAGACTATCAGAAGGTAATTTTTGTATAATATCATCGATAGCTTCTTCGAACATAGTCGTTGTTGTTTTAGGAGATTTGTACCCACTAATTAAATACCAATTATCTACTTTCATTGTAAATAGCTGTGCATGTCCCTTATTGCTGTAAAGATGCTTTGACGATAATATTGTAGATTGTACGCTATTTTTTACATAGCATATTAGTCCATGATTGTTTTTATTGCGATCAATTCTCAAAACAATATTTAAATTATCAATGTCTATTTTATCGCTACCAGTAGTTCGAGACTCACTGAAAATTAATATATCCGCACGACTTATGTTATTTCAAAGAACACAACGCTTCTCGCGAAAAAAACACTTTATTGATTCATGACTACACACCGAATGAATTAAAATCTAACTTAACTTACGATTGCAAGTTCGTTGCCATCGTCGACCTTTCGCTGACGCTGTAACGAATTGCATTACAAAATTATTGACGGAAATGCTTCGTCATTATTAATTAAAATACAGTTAAAATATTTTCGATGACAATGACCGAAGGTTCTTCGGTTGGGTCATCGGTGTCGTATTACATATAACTCCTCCCCGGTCAGAAAAAGAACTCTCCTGAGTTCTATTACAATTATTTTCCTTTGCTACAATATTAATTTTTGTTTTTGAACTTTTGAGTTTGACAATAATAAAGATTATTACTATTAAGATAATAACGAGGAGAGTCATATCCATACCATAAGATAAGTTCTTATGAAATCTAAGTTCCTTAATTAGTTTAAGATTTTTAAAATCATTGTTGCTTTTTATTTCATCAAATGATACTAATTTAATTGTAGCGTTTGAATCAAAACTATTACTTGGATAAAAATATTTGACTTCTATATTAATTTTATTGTTTGTAAACGTTTCTTGGTATAAACTAATTTGGCAATTATAAAAATTAATCAGGTAATTTCTTGTTAGCGTTATGTTTCTGTCATCACAATTTTGAATAAGTTTTTCGTTTAAAGCATTTTTTACCAAAATGGTTTCGTCATCAATTATTTCCATTTTTGTTTTATTATTGACTTTATAGTTACAATTATTTTTGAAAATGCAATTCTTACTTGGTTTTAGGTCCTTCAAAATAGTATCTTGCTTAAAAGTTAAAATATCGTTATTTATTTTTACAATGTATTCATTGGTTTCATCAATTTCGACATTATCTTTATTTGACAACGGTGTTATTAATTTTAGGTCTGTTTTTACATATGAATTTGGAATTTTTAAAGCTATAACAATAGATTGTTCTTTGTATTTTAAAACTCCCATCTTAATCAGTTTTAGCTTATAAAAATCAATTTTAAACATTTCTATTTCTTCAGTTGTTAATATTCCTGGATGAATCATGTTATTTTTTGCTGAAGCAATATTATCTTGAATTTGGTCGATTTTATTTTCTAAATATCTAAGTTTTAACATTTGATCGAAAAACATAGTTTGTTTTTTTATTTCATGATATTCTTCTTTAATAGTATTTAATGCACTTGTAATCTTACTTCTATCATTTATTATAGCATTTTTTAAAGTACTTAATGTGTCATTAAAGTGGGTATTAATTAAAATTTGTTGATTTAAGTTTTCTATTGCATGTTTATTGTTTTCTTTGTTTATATCTAGGTGTTTTAAAATTTCTATTCTATCCTCCTCATCCATGGTTCCAAACAACCATTTCTGAGCTTGACCTACAAAATTAAATAATCCTCTTTTTTCTCTTTTAACATTTGGCATGATTGATTTAATTTTAGCTTGTATATTTATGATAACATTGTTTAGTACTTCTTTACCATGTAGTTCAAGACTATCAATATTTGTTTTTATTTCATTTAACATGATCGCCATTTCTTGAGGGTTGATTATATGTAAGACCATATTTGTTGTATTAATAATTTCTACTTCCTGAATTTTTATCATCGTATATCCTAATTCTTCATTTATTTGATCTACTTGTAGTAGTCCCTGTGTCACTGGGGTCAGCAACATTAGAGCTGCTAGTGTTAATACCTGTAATTTTGAGAGGGCGTTTTATATTTGAAAAATGTACATTTTGAAGAGGGGCTAATTTGTAATATCGTTCGTCCTTATGTCTTAGTCTTTTGTAATTTCTAATATGACCTCTCGATCTGGTTTCTTCATATACCTCCCTACCAAGATTTCTTTTTGCAATTACGTGATTTTTTACTTTGTCAATTCTTGTCTGAAGGTCACTAACGCTTACTATTTCCTTAGCTTGTCTAGGTGAACATTTTATGGTGGAGTGATACCGATCATTATAGTTTCTTATAACGATTTGTATCTTCATTTCGACTGAAAGTTCATTGTCCTCAATTCCTGTTATTTTTTCTAACAAGGTTGAGTGCAATCTTTCAATATCGGCGTTACCTGTATGGCTATTGGGCTTTGTAAAATGAAATTCTACATTTTCTTTTTGCAAAAATTGTATTACTTGCTCTGACTTAAATTCATTGTCCATGATAACTTTTCTGGGTTTACCAAACTTTGTAAATTGTTCCATTATAATAGTAATTTTAGCTCTCCAGTTTCTATCAGTGATATTATAAGCTGTTGCAAATTTTGTTAATTTGTCTATTGTTGTAACAAATGCATGTTTTTTAAAATGAAATATATCTATATGAATGGTGTCGTTTTTCCCTTTTGGAGTTTCGGAAATACAAAATTTTGGTTTAATAGGTTTCCTATCGTATTTAGTTTCACGGCATTTTTGACAGTTGTTTATTATAAGATGGATATGCTCTCTTAATTTTGGGTAGTAAATTTTATTTTTTAGGCTATTGTAACACTCATTTATGCCGCTGTGCATAGATTCTTTGGTATGGTATAAGGATAGCTGTTTATGTAATTCTGTTTCTGTCTTTATTTCAATTGCTCTTTTGGTGCACTTTATAAATTTTGTTTTCTGGTCAGATGAATAAAGCGAAATTAAAATTAACTGAATTTTATTGTAGTCTGATTCTGATACTTCGGAATAGATCCCTATATATCCCTTAATTATATAACGTTTAAGTATCATTTCTATTTGATTTTTATCTTCCAGTGGGTTAATTTGAATAATTGTTCTTTTATGTACAGTTTCAACTTCTTCACCTGGACTATAAGTTAAAATAATTTGAATTTTGTATTTATTAACGATATCGTCCTTGATTCCTATGTGATCAAGTAGTTGTTCCTGAACTGAATGTTGGGTATCCCGATCAGAGAGTGCAAAGTTTGAACCTTCTTTATTACAATCATTAATCTTTTGTGAATTTTCTAATCTACTTAGGTAGTCGGCGACCTTATTTTCTCGTCCTTTCAAGTACTCTATTTCGTAATTATATTCCTGCAATTTTAAGATCCATCTCTGATGTCTTTGCGAGAATTCTTTTCCTTTGAACTTAGTATTTAGGTATTTTATTGGAACATGATCGGTAATGATTTTAAACCTATTGCCATATAGATATGGACGAAAATAATTTACAGCATAAACAATAGCAAGAAATTCTTTGTCAGTAGTGCTGTAATTTATTTCATGGTTATTTAACGTTCTAGAAACAAAACATACTGGGTGGCCCTCCTGAGACAGAACAGCGCCAATAGCATAATCGCTGGCATCTGTTGTCACAGTAAAAGGTTTATCGAATTGGGGGTACTTTAGTATGGGATGTGTAGAAATCAGACGTTTTAAGTTTTCAAAAGCTGCTATGTACTGGGGGTCTTTAATATTAATCCTAAATCCCTTTTTCAAATATTTTATCATCGGATAAGCTATTTTCGAATAATTCTGAATAAACTTTCGATAAAATCCTGTAGCTCCCAAAAATCCCTTTAATTGCCTTTCTGTTTTTGGAATTTCTATATTCTGAATATCTTTTATTTTATTCGGATTCGGTTTTATACCATCCTTTGTTAAAATATGACCTAAAAATTCCGTGTTCTTTTTAAGAAAACTGCATTTGTCTATTTGTATTTTTAAGTTATGTTCCTGTAGTCTAGCAAAGATCTTTGTTAATGAATTTTCATGTTCTTCTAGCGAAGTTGAAAAAATTAGTATATCATCCAAATATACTATACAAATTTTATTAATAAATTCTCTAAGGATTTCATTCATCAGCCGTTGGAAAGTTGCCGGAGCATTCTTCAATCCAAACGGCATTCGAACATACTCGTACAGACCTGCTGGGCTAACAAAGGCGGTTTTTTCTATATCCTTTTCCGCAACCATTATCTGGTGATAGCCTTTAGCAAGATCAATTGTACTAAAATACTGCGCCTTGCCTAATTTATCAAGTATTCCCTCAATATTAGGCAAAGGGTATTTATCATCGACTGTTACTTGATTCAGTCTTCTATAATCGACAACTTTTCTGAACTTTTGGATGCCTGAATTGTTCATCTTCTTCGGAACGACAATAATTGGTGAACTATACCTACTATTGCTCTTTCGAATTATGCCTTGCTTCTCCATTTCGTCTATTTGTTTTCTAACCTCAGCTTCATGTTTCGGTGGGTATCGGTATATTTTCGAATTTATCTGTTCCTCTGTTGTAGTTTTTATATTATGTACCACCGTTTTTGTTTTAGTTAGAATATCTCCTTCTTTATATAGAAGTTTATTAAATTTAACTAGTAATTTTGTTATAATATTCCTTTCTTGTTCGTTTAAATGATCCAACTGAATACTTTTCAGAGTGCTTACTTCTAGAACATTAACTTCTTCTTCAACAATTTTGGAAAGAAAGGATAAATTTACACCATTTTTCATTCTGATTTCTTTATCTTCTAAGCTTATTTCCTTAACATTTTTTTGAATCCAGTCCATGCCAATCAAAAGATCATAAGGTTTTTCTATTTCTACGCTATCCATTTAATTTTTGCATTATTCGGGTATTTGAATTCTTCAGGGCAAACTGTTGCTACTGTTTTATTAGGTTTACTGACATGACCTTGTATTGTATTTATTTTCGTTTGATGTAAGTCGTCTAAAACTTGGTAATTGTAGTTGGGAAATCTCGATAGGTTAAGTATACTTATTGTAGAACCAGTATCGAATAAGGCTATATATTTTTTCTTTTCAATCGTGAGAGTTGTAAAAATTTTATTTTCCGAGGCTAGTTCGTAAAAAACGAATTTGTAACATCTGTATCTAATCTGTCAATCGTATCTACGTCCATTTGTCGTGTACTTTGTTGACTACCTTGTGGTCTGTTATTCGTATATGAATGTTGTCTAGTGTTGTTTGAACTACTTGGTTGTGATTGTCTATTGGTTTGTCTTGTCCCTACATGTTGTGAGTGGTTACCATTTCTATAAAATTGATTATTATTAGAGGACTGCCTACTAAATTGAACTGAACTATGTTTTTGTTTGTATTGATTGACTGGTTGATTATTTTGCCTAGGATTGATACTCCGATCATAATGATTACTATTTTTCATTCTATCATTACTATTCATCTGGCTACAATTTAAATTACCCTGATCGAGGCCTATAAATTTGTGTATAATATCTTTAATTTCCGATAAGTTATATTTATCAAGTATGGCATAAGCTAGTGGTCCGGAAACTAGTTCCTTAATTTTTTGCACCAGCATTCCACTAAAAATATCTAATTGTATATTTCGGTTCTCAACAAAAGCTACGTACTCTGTTATGTCTTCAACACAATTTGTTAACTTATTATCTAATTCTATTATGCTACTCACTCTAAGCGATCCAATTTGTTTGGTGAGAGTCATCTGATCCTTTTTGGGCCGGTAGTGTCGTCTTAACGCTGCTTTACACTCTTCCCAGGTTGAGGGGGGGTTAACATTTAACAGGTTTTTGGCTGCTCCTTGTATCTTGAGGTCGTAGATTATCTGGAATGCTTCCAAGGCTTCTTCTCGGTATTCCTCTAAAACTCTTGTTACTGCATCAATGAATGATGGTAGTGTCCCAAGTTGTCCATCGAAAATTGGTAGGAACCGAGTTTCCTTCTCGATTCTTGATCGTAAGCTTTGTCTCTGGGGTTGACCCTGTACTAGCAATTGGGTCAATGCCACCAAACATTGTTCGATTTGATTCGGTTGAGCCATGTTTCTAGAGCTGTCGAAAATGTTTGCTCTAATGTTGCGTCGATCCACTTTAAAAACTTTTGTTTCTACGTAAAGGACCTAATTTGTTTTCCACTTCTGTCTTTATTGTTGTTAATAATTTTTTTTTTTTTTCACTGCACTGCTGCTTTTCTCCAAGACTGTTTTTGTTTCTGCGTAAAGCACTAAATTTTATTTTGCTTTACTTTGTTTCCAACTTATGTCTTGATACTTTTTTTTTTTTTTATCTTTCACCGACTGCGCCACTTATGTTATTTCAAAGAACACAACGCTTCTCGCGAAAAAACACTTTATTGATTCATGACTACACACCGAATGAATTAAAATCTAACTTAACTTACGATTGCAAGTTCGTTGCCATCGTCGACCTTTCGCTGACGCTGTAACGAATTGCATTACAAAATTATTGACGGAAATGCTTCGTCATTATTAATTAAAATACAGTTAAAATATTTTCGATGACAATGACCGAAGGTTCTTCGGTTGGGTCATCGGTGTCGTATTACATATAACTCGCGCAGATATTATTCATCTGCAATTATGTGGGTTAACTGCTACTACGCTCTCTAAATTATTGTACGACAATTTTAACATTTTTTTAGATCTCAGACGTTCTAATTCAATAAGTGCTGAGTTTACAACTTTTGAATTTTTTGGAATATTTGATAATTTAAATTTACCAATTATAAATAGTCCACTCAATTTAGTGACACGTCTGAGAGCAACATATAACATCGATAAAGTTCGCCTCTCCTGCGCCAAAAAATCTATACATATTTTGTCATATGTTTGACCTTGGCTCTTATGAATAGTTATTGCTTCCGCAGGTATAACAGGAAATTGATTTTTTAAGATTTTATATTTATCATCTTGTGTAACACTAGTTTGGATCGATATTCTTTTTATTGGGGTTAACGCATTATCTATGCTATTGATAACATGCTCTGTCATGTAATTACGATAACAAGTTGCATTTTGCGTCGCAAAAAATTAATTTTCGAATCAATTTTTTTTTGTTTATTAACAATGTGTTGTTCACTTTGTCTCAACATGTGGATCTGACCAAGATTTCGAATGTTTTCTTCGGTACGATAAATACAGTTTTTCCGTAAATTACGGATACGTCGTTTTGTATTAATACTTTCATTTTTTTTTAAAGTTTCATCTTTTCGTCTTTCTTTCAATCGTTGAAGATTTTTCAGATTTCCGAAGCCTCTAAAATCGTCATCACTAAGTAATGATGCCATGCGTTTTTGAGTGCTCATTCTTTCGAGTTCTCTGTAATCATCGTCTTTACGTAAGTCGGAGACTCATTAGAGATTTTTCAGATTCTCAAAACTTCGATAACCTCCATCACTTCGTAGCGACGCCATAAGTTGTTGATTTTTTTTCTCTTTCATGTTCTCTGTAATCAACTACGGTTAAAATTATAAAAGAAAATATTGAATAAATTTAAAATTATACAATAATAATAATAATAAATAATAATAAAAAAAAAAAATAATTGTTCTTTAATTCGTCTCACTGGGAAGTTAGTCGTGTGGACTTTACGGTTCACACCTTGACCACATTTTTTATTCTTGATACTATTTCAGTTAGCACTTTGTCACCCATAGAACTGATCAGTTCTTCGCGAATCGTGAACGAAAGGATCACTTCCTTGATTTGCATGCTCTTTCAAATGGATTGGCAGGGTTGGTTCATGCTCGATTAGCAATTCCAGAATTCCCAGAAAATTAACATTTCTCTTTGACGCAATAATTTCGTTGTCACCGCGAAAGGCTAATCCATGCTTAGCAACGATTTTGATACTACTAACGATAATTCTGAAGATTTTTTGCCATTACTGAATTTTTTGTGCCTCTTGTATCGCTAGCTCTTGATCGATGCGTCCTGTGATTTTTCCCCATTGCACTAAACTCATTACTGATTCCAAATGAGTCTTTGAAATCTCATTTTCATATAGAAGATCAGATGCATGCTTCCAGTCCCTGAAGCCTTCTGCACTGAGTTTGGTGTTTTGACTAACTTACACGCATAACAATATATTTTCCCTGTAGTTGGAGAAAAGCAAACCCGGAATCGATTGACGATCTGTTGATTTTTAATATGGCGTGTAAACATATTTTTTGAACATTTCCGAACAAAGTTGGAACTATCTCGCCACTGATTTGAAGAATTAAATTCTGCAGAGATCGTAATTTTGAAGTTCTGGGGAACCCTTTTCAGTCCAATATTCAATCATTTCATTTATTATGCGGTCAGGTCAAAGACCAGAATAAGGAGGTTTGTGACGATCACTCATGATTCCACTATAAAAGAAAAAATTATTATGATATAAGAAATAAAGCCCTTAACCAATAAGAAAATAGCCGTGAAGTTGATAGTCGAGCTGAAACACTAAAAAATGTTAATGGGGGGTCGAGAGCAGTTTCCAAAAATTAAACAGGCTAGCTTAATCATTTTGTAGGTAGTTAAAATCGGCAGATTTTATTTATTTTAACTCACCTTTATAATAATTATGAACTTCAATTAAACCTCATAAAAACCACGAGAGAAACTTTGCTGAGAAAAGCTGTATAATTACTTTTGTGACGTGTTTTTTTACACATGGTTGCAAAAACATTCGATTTCTTAGCAAAGGAACATATAAACTACCGTTATTTTGCTTCTCAACAGTTGTGCATATAATCAGCAAAACACGTATGGTGCAGTGAGAACGGATTCAAACTAAATAATTTTTTTTTTGTGATTTCTTAGGTTATTGGCCTGGATATATGTATACTTACTTTTGTGACTGTGTGTATATCCATTCCCCTTTTTTTGTAGGGCATGTTTTTAACCGTATTCATTACAAATAGATATTTGTTTTTGTTCTTGTTGCTCGTTGCCACGAGCATGATGTCTTGCTCTGGGTCCGGTAATATAATTGTTGTTGTTCGATTCCAAACGCAGCTGGTTGCAATTTACCGCCACTTGGGACCGAGAATATTGAAGATCTAGTTCGAAATCTTCTTCTTCTTCTTCTTCTTTTCCTTTTTCCGGCGTTGTTATGGTCAGAAGTGTAGGACCATAACCTTCCCACTTAACTGCATTCCTACTGGTCCGCTTGTGGGGTCCGCCGGTTTGACCTCAGAAAGTAGCGGCAGGCTTCCCGGTTTGGGATTACTTCATCGCTGAGGCCAATCAAATGCTGGTGTTTTTGCATTTGTTTGCACCAATTGTTTTTCGGCCTGCCTTTTTTTTTTTTGTGACACGGGCATGCTCCAGATTTTTTTGTTTGATCTTACTCTTACAACACCGGTGATCTCCAGTCGTGTCAACCCACTGATTTGCATGCACACTTGTGGGGCAGTTTAATGGTGGTATATGTGTCCCTAGGCTCACCTTGGTGTTTTCTAAATTGCCTAGATGTGATTTTTGTTTACCTTTGTTTTAGTCGCCTTTTACGACAAGCGAGAGGTATCGCTGCAGAGATATTCTTAACCCGTCCCTGCACGGAATGTTGAAGATAATGTTCATCTTCGTTCTGTGTTAGATGATGATGGCGATTTGGTTTTAATATTATTATTATATTTTTATTATTTATTATTATTTTATTTATGGCACTGCTGATGCTGATATCCCTATTTTGCGGAATGTTTCCACTACCCCTCGCAGTATATGATATTTTCCTAAGAAAGACTTCTCGACATTTGTCACTCAAAGTTGGTAACAAATATTAGCTGCGTCACCAATTAAAATAAATATTATCAGAAAATTTGAAGTGAATCATCGCAGTTATTTTTGTGCTCAAATTTCTTCATTACCATGACATTGTGCATCTACAGCTTTGTGTTATTCACATCGTTTCTACAGGAATTTACAATTAGTACCACATTGGTTGTGCTATTTCTAATAATCGGCATATAATCGCCAGCCTATTGTTTACATGTAAAATAAAAGTTAGTGACCCCAATATCGACTCCTACGGCACCCCATATTTTATTCGTTCCCTGTGCTTAGTTCGTTTCCAATTTTTATTTTGTTTACTTCTTGAAGTACATAGTTCCTAAGACTATTCAGTAAATATTCCTCGACTCCAATATTTTCTCTATTAAAGCTAAGAGCGGTGCAATAATATTATGAATCTCCATCTCCATCTAATTTTTCGATTTCTTGTAGTTTTTTGTTATTGAAGATTAATATAAAATAAACAATAGAACATTTTTTTTTCATGTTTCTTAAAGGAGCTCCCACGAATGATTTTGGACACGGCGTGCGCTCTATAGAGTTCATAACTGAAGACTGTGCTAGCCGAACAATATTCAAAATCAATTCTTCTGGAAGGAAAAAATCCACTTCACAATCCACTTCCAATTAACCGCAGTGCTATTGGTGTGGTGATATGTTCCAATTTTTTTTTTGTATTCTTTATGTTCTTCCTTATTTGGAAATGATATTCCGAACAAAGGTTTTTAAAACTGCTATCTTGCCTTTTACAGGGGACAGTGAAAAGGTTTATATTTCCAGTTTTGCAGGTATTTCAGTGGCTGTATAATTTGGTTTTTTTCGGAAACTCTTTTGGATTTTCTGCTGATAACTTTAGTTTTTGTTGTCATTTTTGCTTTTCCTGTTCTTTTGCTATAGGACAGAATGTAAATTAACTTTATTTAGCAGACAATTTTATGCTATTAGTATTTTAATATAAATGTGGGCATATGTGCATCCCGACTAGCTCGAATGAAGCGCAATGGTGAACTCCAATCGTCAACAGCTTTATCAAGCAGCTGGGGCCGTCTATTAGCAATAACACGACGAATGTTGACTTCCAAATTATGCAGCGTCCCTGTTTTAGTGTCTGACTAGTGACTTCACGTAAAGAAATTAATGTAAAGGTGTGACATCACATGATCGTGGAGGCCAGTTCGCAGGTCCATTAGGTGAAATTATGCGCTCAGCAAATAAATTTATGATGTCGCGCGGCGTTGCGCGATTTTGTTAAAATCACGTCAGTGCTACTCAACTTAATAACGAAAAAGTCAGAAATTATGTTTCTATATCGCTCTCCATTGACGGTAACATTCCGATGATTCCACCAGCCCATAAAGAACATCAAACAGTGAATTTCATTGGTTATAAGGGCGTCTCGACAAAGGCTTCTGGATTTTTTGCACTCAAAATTTGGCAATTTTGCTTGCTTACATATCTATCTAACCAAAAAGGGCCTCATCGGAGAACTAAGTTTTGCATTGACTCTTGCACAAGCTGGATCTTATAAGCTTTTAGGCCAAGACCTTTCCGTAAAATCTTCCACAAAGTGGATGGGCTTAGATCCAATGGCTGTGCGCGATGGCGAATTGACTCATTCGGATTCTTAAATAGATTATCTGTGAAAACAGTGTTGTCAGTTTAAAAACCAAACCTCTAAAAAAACACTCTTTAGATTTTAAGGCTCACATTAAAACAATAAAGTACCCCTGCGAGGGCATTAAAGCACGAAATCAGGATATCATTTCCGCTTTTACCTGCTGCTGAGGTTGAGAATGCAGAAAATCACTTGCTTCGAAAAGAAAAATAAAATTCTTTTCCAACTTAAAGATGCCTAGCCTTACTTCATTATTACTATGTAGGCGCCAGGCGTATTGTTCAGTTGGAATCGATGGAGAATTTGTCAACAAGTTATTGTTGCAACTTATATAAGAATTAACTTCTGAGCAAATGAAAGCCCATATTATCAAGACCGAACACATTTTACATATGCCCATCCTTTTTAAATGCCTTTGAATTCATTTTTGTGTTGAGATATCTACTAACAAACTCATCGACTCGATGCAGGGCAACTCCGAATTGTTTGGAAAGAACAAACGAATACATCGATTAGTTTATGGAAATTATGAAATAGGAAGCTGAACATCAAGTCCCGCACGTTAGACTTCCATACAAAAATTGGTCCTAACAAACCATTTGGCTACTTTTGAAACGCCAAATGCATCCTATTGAAGTTTTTAAGTTACATAAGATTAACCAGCTACCTAACTGGTTTCATCTTTTCCATTTGAATCATGAAGGGAAATTGTTTGTTTCTACTTTGACAAAGAAGCTACCCAACTTCTCTTTATAATCCTAAAAGAGGAACCCAGGGCATCACATAGGTGCTACAGCAAACATAGGTAAATAGATGGTTGACAAATATAGCTACTTACGTTTGCCTTGCAGTAGCAAAAACAAATATTTCAGCCTTTGACATCATCCCCTTATTGTTAGACAACCTAACCAGCATTTTCAAAACTTTTCGTCGAGCTGGTTCCCTGAATTTCTGTTAAAGCAAGCAAACAACGTACACAAATATGCACCAGAATTCGCCATGGAGAATGTTGTTTCTCCAAAGTTTGAATTTGTAATTCAACTTTTTCAACCAGCTGCAAATTCATCCTCAACTACCCTTGCTTTATAAATTATTTATTTTTATTTTTAAAGTTACTTGTACGCGCAGCGACAAACAATGCATCTGGGAAACATTTAGCCAAATTAAATGGTATGCGTTGGGGCTTCTATAAATTCAGAATTAGTATGCTCGGAATAATTACAAGCGTAGTTGAGAACTGCATCAAATGAAGTTGGAAAACCACTTGGAATTAAAATTATATTTATGAAGTTCTATTACATGCACACTGAGACAGTTAAGTGCTTCGAGCGTACCTCAAGTAGTTGTCTTTGGAAAAAGGCAACTTTTTCGAGGCTTTTTTGTATTGAAATATTTTTTTTTATTTTTTATAGGAATTTAATATCGGATGAACTCACCCGCATATACCTACACGGCCTCTTAGCTAACGTCCAAGTCTATCGAAATAAATCCAACCAGAACCCAGACAGTGCACGTTCGCGTGCAATAACGATAAATTGTTTATCTCACCACAACACTCCACCGCTGCCGGTCGAACGAAGAACGAACCGCATTCACTGCCATCAGTCAGCCTTGATTTCCTAAATTATTCATCCTATTTGCCGGATAATTCATTGTTATGAAAGTGAAGTAATAACACGGGAATCCGATAATAAACCATGCGCCATGACTGGGTGGAAAGATATCGAATAAATGTCTGTAGATACAAATGCAACGTCTGAAAACTGTCCAGAATGGATTGGTCAGTGAAATAAGTATCGTACGGGTATCTGCACATAACGCCTCAGCTGCACTATAAATTATAAATGTTTTTCGTGCTTTAAATTGAGCTCTAGTGTGTAGTTGAGTGGAAAATATTATTTAATAACAAAAATTAATGGGCGGTGTTTAAGCTGCAAATCAGTCGATTTGGAAATGTTCATGTTTTAGTTATAGCCCTGGTGGCGATATTGATCCCTTTCGAAACGGGAGAAAAAGCACAAGTTAATATCAGTGGTTGATGAGGTATTCGAGGAAGCACCTGCTAATCAGTGCGGGCAAAATGCAATCAAATGTTCAATGTATTAATAAAATTAATTACACGGCGAATTAAGAAATAAATTGCCGACCAGTCGTTTGGAATCACATAGTAATTTTATCCGTTTTGAATTTAAAAAAAAAAAATAATGATGTTAAGAATCTTTGTTGCGAAGTAGCTTTTAAAAGTCGTATGTGATTTTTGAAGCGCTTGGTTTTTAATTCTCAAAAAAAGATCAGAAAATTTGCAAAAGTGTATAAAATATTTATTGAAATTGATAACTCAGTACTTGCCATTTTGACCACATTTTTTATTAAGGGATCTATACTATAACTCAAATTTTTAGTAAATTTTTCGAGCATATTGCCTGGTATTACGCTAATAAGGCATTTAATGTTGTCTTTCAAGAGAGTAACCTGACGCATCGCCATGTAAAGTCGTCAAATTGCACGGCCTAGCCCGTCCATTCACCGGTTTAAAACGAGAGATTGCTCACACTGAGATAGCTCTATCTCGGAAAGACATGTCGATGACATTAAAAAAAAAGTTAGATTTAGTACCTAAAATACTGGGAGGTAAATGGCTGAGACGAGGGTGGACGGTGGCGGTAGAGGGTATTACTAATATCGGGTTTGCTTTGGTGTAGGCCGAAAAGAGTGGAGTTCGATTTGCGTAGCTCATGGTAGCCACAGTTCGTTTGAGGGAATTGATGCAGAAGAGGTGCATGGACCTAAGGTTTTTGAGTATGGTGTTAAGAAAAATCATTTAAAGCAATGGGGCGCCATTAACATTGCTGCTAAGTTGGTCATCGATGCAAAGAACGACGTTGCGTCATTCTTCTAGAGGTTGTAGGTTGATTAGTTTCAAACTATCTTTATAGGTCGGTAGACTTGAGTAGTATCTTCAAGAACGGGCCTAAGAAACGCATTGCCCTAGACTACCTTATGAGGATTTCGTGACGTTCGTTTGAGAATTCCATGGACCAACATTTCACATATCCTTGGGCGGAATTGGCACTTTTAATAATGCCGAAATTAATGTGAAATCAAAAGTTAAGTTAAGTGGTCACAGGTAACACCTAAGTCAACCAAAAAATTTAGTTTAGTTTAGTTTATTCATCTACCGAGCTTAACTCAACAGATTTCAGATACAAATAGTTCAAAAAAAATATAACAGGTAAATTTCGAATAACTTCAACAATTCTCAACCGATTTTAGAAATTTAAAAACTTTTGTTCAATATACATAGATCCTTACAATTTATTTTAATTCATTTTTGAAAACAATATCAACCAAATGATCGCCTTTATTTCGGTCGAAATTTCTGCGATTTCCGCACGAATGTTTCTTTTGAGCTGTTCTATTGTCTTCGGGCCGTTAGCATACACCTTGTTTTTCAAGTATCCTGAAAGAAAAAAGTTTGGAGTAGTCAAATCTGGCGATCTCG
This sequence comes from Merodon equestris, assembly GCA_958301585.1. Classification (NCBI taxonomy): domain Eukaryota; kingdom Metazoa; phylum Arthropoda; class Insecta; order Diptera; family Syrphidae; genus Merodon; species Merodon equestris. The sequence continues at coordinate 214,614,019 of OY284413.1, read as the reverse complement.
GAGGCCAGTCAATATTCCCCTTTTTTGACACCAATCTTCCAGGGAACTTCTTACGCAAAAGCTACATTGTTTTGTCCGTAGTATGGCATGCCGCGTCGTCTTGTTGAAACCAAAAGTTTTGGGACCACATAATAGGCCAACATCCACCGATATGGATCGCCATCCAATGTATCACCAACTTTGAAGAAATACGGTCCAATGATTTAGCGCATATACCGGCCCAAACCATATAGCGGCTCTTCGTGAATAATGTCAGGATTTTCGGTGCCCCAGAAGCGACAATTTTGTTTATTAACTGAGCCAAAGAGCGTAAAATGTGCCTCATCGGTCATCAAAATTTGCTGCCAGAACTCTGGCTCAGCATTAATCATTGCAACGACATTTTGTGCGTATGCTAAGCGCCGTGGCTCATCTTGTGGCACAGAACCAACGAGGGCTTGCCACAGAATCATATTGGAAAAAATTTCAAGGCCCAACGACGAATTGTATAATTTTTGGGCGCAACACGATCACGATCTTTTGCACGATACGCACGTTGAGTTAGCACAATCGAGCGTTCATTTTTAATGAACATTGCGCCTTTTTTCCAAGGTGACTAGACCCATTAGAGCACATCTTGTATGATAAGGTGGCATTCCATTAAGATTTCATCGCATTTGTTTTATTGCAAAACTCGTAAAAGACTTTTACACCCTCTCCAGACTATAGAACAATATTTAAGGAAAGGATGTACGAGAGACATATAAACAGATTTCAGAGCATACGGATTCGAGAGAACAACTCATGTTCGCTTTAGAAATTCAAGCATCGAATTAGCTTAAGCAACTATGTACATAATCACTGTGGAACGAGAAAGTAAGTTTCGTGTCGAAAATCACACCAAGATGGCATATGCTTTTGTTTATGACAATTCGACTACTGGCTATTAGGACAGTTAGCTACTGTGTTTAAATCATGTTGAAGATTCTCACGATCACAAATGGATTTAACACGTAAAAATATTTGAATATATGAAAATTGCCTGGTGTATGCTGATGAATACACCAGGCAATTTGCATAATGAAGCAAAGATGGAATATCATTAATATAAATATTAAAGAGTAGGGGCCCTAGGTGGCTGCCTTGTGGGGCACCAGACAAGACTTCGATAATTCTAGACTGGCAATACCCAATTTTTGCAAATTACTTCCTGTTTGAAATATAACTTGAGATCCATTTAAGTAAATTCGAATGAGTTCCAAATTAATGCAATTTGTCTATGAGGATACTATGACAAGCTGTATCGAAGGATTTTTGAAGTCTGCAAAAATTACATAAACTTGATATCCTGATTCCACTGAATCAAGACAAGTTGGTTGGTTAATGTAGATCGACCAGAAATAAATCCATGTTGTTTTCAAGATATATGTACATATGTTCGTTAAACACAAAATACAGAAAATACAGCGCTTTTTTTTTTTTTTTTTTTTTTTATATGACTTATTCTAAGATGTACTGTAAAAGAATTTTTCTGCGGAAACTTTTTTTTCTTTTTTTTTTTTAACTTTAAAGTTTTCATTTTTCACAGAAAAGTACATTTATTGTATCTTCAAACTGTACAAAAGGACGCGTTCACTCTTCTTCTAAGTAATTTCTGTTGCCAAGGAGGGGGATGGGTGCAGTGAATGTTGGAAAATATTATAGGTATTACCATATGTCCCAAAATTAAAATAATTTAAAGTTAATTTTGCCTTTTTTGTTATATTTTTTTTATTGACTGAAAATATTATACTGTTAAATACCCCAGAGTACCTAAAAATAATTAAGCTTTAGCTACAGGCGCCTGCCTGACAGTTGTTGACATACCCTTAGCGGAGCGACGAAGTCGCGTGAGCGGCTAAGCCCTGCGGAAAAAAAAGGGTTGAAATCCTGTCCGCGAGCGAAGCGAGCCACCCACCCCAAAGTTTAAGCATAGCCTGACAGTGTTTGGTCTACACTTATTCAAATATGAAACTTTTTTTAAAGCGCCAGGTGATTTTCACTTAAACTGGCAACACTTTTCTTTATTATAAACAAATGAAAACATACAATGTAACGATCTACCTTTGTAAACTGTTGTAACAGTTAACCCTTCTGTCAATGAGTAGGTCTGGCCAGACCTTTTCCATTTTCGAGACCATTTCTTCATAATTGTTTGCGTAGCTATCTTTGCCAAATTTCCTGACTTTGTCAGCCTAGGTATTCTTAATGCTTTAGTATGGGCAATAAATTTAAAATCTAAGTGGGGGGGAGAAAAAAAGCAGTATTTCTACAACAACCCCCAGAGTCAATGGAATAGGTCGGGTCACACCTTGCTACATATTGTACGGAAAAACCAATTTTTTTCACATTTTGTCCGAAAAAAACAACTTTTATTACCATCGGCGCCACAGCCCAACGGTAGTCAGACATCAACGGGCCAAAGAGAGTCGTGCAGAATTTGCAGAATAAACGATAAAATACAAAGAAAAAACAGATTTGCATGCACTACCTGCGAAGAGCCTGTTTTTTACAACATAACATTCAGCTACATAAATGCCATAAAAATAATAACATGTTCAAAAAAACAAAAAAAAACTTCGATAATTTCAATGAATTCCTTTAATTTTCATACAAAATATATGAAGGTCCAGCCAGACCTATTCCATTGATGGGAAGGTTTTAAAATACCCATTGACAGAAGGGTTAATTATCATGATCGGCAGAGCTAATTCTTACTGCATTTTTACGATCGACTTCACTCAATATAGTGCTTTGAAATCAGTTCGATGTCCGAGAGAAATTCAGAAAATACAAGTACCTTAGGCTCGAAACTCAGTACTTCGGGTGAGAGTCAATATGTAAAGCGTCGGATGTATTCTGAAGAGGTAAAAATGCAGTGGAATATTGCTCGGTTGATAAGAGACCTTGGTAATTTAATAACATTTTTTCAATGCTCATGTTTTGAAATAATCATAATTATAGGTCAAGATGAGCAAGCGCTGAAATTCGCTGTGACACGCGGGCTGTTGACAAATTTGAAATTGTGCCGGGTACATAGGATCCCAATGAAGATTGGCGAGTTCACTTGCTCAAAATCAGGCTGTGTAGACAGAAAAAGTCGCGCTGTTGGCAGTTGGTTTGAGCAAGCTCGAATGCCTTTGCCAAGATGCTTTTATCTTATGTACTGCTTCGCCAGGAAATATTCCTACGAAACAGTAAAGATCGAGGATTTTACTTCGTCTCAATGTTTGTCCCAACGAACTATTGCCGCCTGGTATAATTATTGCCGGGAGACAATAGTAATTCAATTTTTGGAAACATTTGAGGTGAAAGGAAAGGTAGGCGGACCAGGCAAAATCGTCCAAATCGACGAAAGTAAATTTGGTAAAAGAAAATTTAACAAAGGAAGGCGCGTGGATGGCCACTGGGTCCTCGGTTTGATTGAGGATGGGTCCGAAGACTTAAGACTTGAAATCTGTCCAGGAAACGAGCGCAGCACTGAAGTGCTAGTGCTGTTAATAAAAAAAACACGTGAATCCAGGAACGATCATTTACACCGATTGCTGGAAGACGTATGATTGTTTAAATGCCCATGGATTCATTCACAAAAAAGTGAACCACAGTGATCCTGACAATCCTTTTGTTGGTCCTGATGGCATACATACCCATAGAATAGAATCTCAGTGGCGTGTCGTCTAAAGAGAATTTTACAACGACAGTTGCTCTAAGAATATCACTGATTGGATAGTTGAGTACCAGTGGAGAAGGGAAATTGCGAAAAAAAATTAGATCCCTTCGAAGAGCTGCTTCACGGGGTGGTTCATGTTTATGGAGATTTTGGCAAACAACCTTTTTTTTTTTTAATAGTTTGAATGATATTAAAAATAAATTAAATTTCAATAAAAAAAAAATTTCATTTCCTCAAAAAAATTATGTTTTTTAGGCCATTTTATGCTAGCTCACTGCGCATAATGGAAACCCGCCCACAAGAGCAACTTACTATCGTGTAGTACATTCTAGTAGACGGCTACTGCCTTCAGCCGGATCGGACTCGTAATTTTGTTTTGACCGCGTGTGGAAGCGGGAGTGTCCGTGGATTTTAGAAAAATGGAAAAAGAGCAACATCGGTCGGTGATTCGATTCCTGTTTTTGGAAATCATTTCAAAAGATCGCGTGGGTCATATCCTGCACGTTTGCTCCCTCCGGACAACAAGCGCAACCGCGAGACCACTTCAGAGCAGTGTTTGACGCTGTTTAAGCGCAATCCGAGAGAGTTTCTGCGTCGTTTCGTGACAGTTAACGAAACATGGATCCACTGGTACACACCAGAGACCAAGGAACAGTCGAAACAGTGGACTTCACCCGGCGAACGTACTCCGAATAGGGCGAAGACTGTCCCATCGAAGAGAAGAAGAAGAGAAGAGAAGAGAAGGAGAAGGGCAAAACAGTCACAGGGCTGTACTATGCCAAATTATTTTGCCGATTCGACGCCGAATTGAAGAAAAAATGGCCCCACTTGGCGAAGAAAAAAGTGCTCTTCCACCATGATAACGCACCGATTCATACCTCCGCCCTCGCCACGGCCAAATTGGTCGAATTGGGCTACGAACTGCTACCCCATCCACCGTATTCTCCAGATTTGGCCCCGCGCGACTTCCTTTTGTTTCCAAACTTGAAAAAGTCACTCACCGGGCAGAAACTTTTCAGACGGGTTAAAGAAGTTGGAGCATCGCTGGGTTAAGTGTATCGAGCTAAAAGGAGACTATATTGAAAAATAAATCGCCATTTCTCCAAAATGTTTGTTTTTCTTTTGTAGGCTAAGTACTTATCGGACCACCCTCGTATGTGTGGAAATGTTCATTCCATCGGTGTATGCAGAAAGATGGAATCACTTCCACAGTTAACATCATAATAGTTAGGACAAATAGCACCGCCCTGGGAGTTTGTTTTCTAAATGTCATCAGCTTTTCCTTTTACATTTATAAAATGGCCAAATGTTTGAGATCAAAAATGAGAGAGGATTGCATTCGGTTCATGTAACTGAGGTAGAGATATTCACATACGTATTTGTGCGAATTCAGCATAAGACGGCAAATAAGTAAGAAGATCGAATGCAGAGCGAGATTTAAGGCAGGCCTCCCACCGTTTCCATTTGCGCAGGGGGCGTAGCTCTTTTTCAGGGGTGGCCGTGGTACGATGGTAATCATCTCCGACTGTTGAGCGAAAGGCTTATAGTTCAAGTCTGTCCATAGCCAAGAGCATTTCCTATACGGAAAATCTGTGCAACAACATCAGTTGTGAATGAAAAATTAACAAAAAAATCTGACGAAGGCATAACACTCGCAATATAAGATCATTTCAAAATTCATACTCCATGCGGGTATTTCCAATATAATACCTTAATGACATGGAAATAAATCACCCCTGGAGAGTAGTGAACGAACGTCTTCGACACAAACCATCTGCACCCCGTCAAGGTTATGTGACAAACACCATAACTCTTGAACCTGCTGGAGAAAGGATGCAGATGTTTTTTTTGGTGAATGTGGAATGAATAAGATAAATAACATAACACAACTGAGGAGTTTGGAGTAGAATAGGTGCGTGTTAGGGTTTAGGGTTAATATTATTATTTGGTTTTGTGAAGTTTGTTTTTCACAGATATTGAAGCGTGAGGGTGGAAAAAGCACCATTTTCGGCATCAGATCAGAAGATCAGATCAACTGTCTATTCTTGTTGCTGTTGGTTTTGTAGGAGACTAAAATTGGAAAGATGATCTGTGAAGAAAAGTTCCTTACTAGAGGAGGAAGTAGTACGCGAAAAAGTGAGTCTCATCGTCGGTCTCAGCCAATTTAAAGTAGAGAAGATTGAGGTCGCTGCAGCATATGCTAATGTCAAGGATATGGAATCTATGAGGTCGATGGCAAGTTTAGTTTAGAATTCATTAGTGTTTTAAAAAATCATTTTGCAAGTTTATCACTTCATCTTTGCTTCCATATGCGCAGCAATGATTCAGTAAAAATGATATCAAATGAACAACTACAATTATTTGTTTTTGCTTTTTGATGTCTTTACCTCTGTGGGCCTTATAGGCACGTGAAAGCACGAATAATATGTAGATTTGTAAAATTATTTTCAGCATCCTTTTCATGCGTAAAGTTACCTAATTTAAAAGAAAATTCCCTAGTACTTTGCTTAAATAAAAGGCGGTTGCGTTCTACCGTCCTTTTAGTGTTCATCCAAAAGTGAGCAAGAGCCTCAGTCACCTATAGGTTGTCTGAAGTTATAGAACGACACTTTTGCAGGCGGCGGGCCAATGAATATTGTGTAGTGGGGGTACTAAGTGTAAAAATCGTGATTAACTCGGCCAATTGTAAATGCCTTACTATTCGCTTAGGATAGTCTCCAACTACTTTTGCAACCAACTTCACCAAAAGGAGTCGAATATCACGTTCCCTATTGGTTATAACTCAAGAAATGACACGGCTCAATTTTAGCCTAAATTCCGTGGAATAATACCAGGAAGGGTGGATAGACTCATAATCTGATTCCATCAATTGATATTTGGGAAAATCGAAAGGAAGGAAACTACAACTACTACCCATGGTAGCTCCGCTCTGACCAAGAGGGCAATATACTCGGATTGTGTCATGATATTTCGGCTCATTGTCAAAAGTGTCCAAACCACAAGGAGGACGTAAGGCAAGCAATTTTTGACAATTCACAATACTGCAGCATAAATTGCTTGCCAGTCCCGCGAAGTTATACCTAACGACAGCCCCGCAAGGAGAGTGGCTATATACATAGTTTTTGACGTCTAAAGTCTTCCGGAAATGTTGCTCTGTCAATTTTTATTCTTTACCGTACATTTCTTTACTATTATGAAATTAATTTATATCCAAACTAATGCTTTAATCTTTTTGAAAAGAACTTGTATATCTTCGCCATTCTTAAAAGTAAGTTAAACCTAATAACGAAGGCTTTAACATTAACTCTAGTCGACTGAGCTTTTTAAAATCTAATTTGCCTTGGCTAAGATAATAACATCATTCATTAGAAAAATAGAGTGTTGCAGAAACTATTATTGACATTACCTATACTTTTTTAATAGTGTTTTCATCCGATTTCTGTTTTAGGCACACGATGCCTTTACGCCATAAAATTACTGTAATAAATGGAAAGGAAATTATTCCTTCTATCAAGTATGTTTGAACCTTGGATCCTTCCCCCCAATAAAGAAGAACTCGATGAACGTATCCAGAAACATAAATGGGAATTCCTTTCCATCACCATTCCGGATATCCCAAATCCCTTCAAGTCCAAGAGCAAATCAAAGGCCCAAGTCCCTTTCAGTGCTCTCTGAGGAATATTTGTATAAATAGGATTTCACTTAATGGTAAATCTGGGCAAATCCAGACTAAACTCCAAACACAAATCCATCACGGCAGCTGTTTGGTTTGTATCATCCATTGTGCATCTTCAAACGGCCGCTCGAGATATTAATTCTTCTTTGTTATTCCACCGAGTTGCATATTGTATTGAAGTGATTTCCAACATGCTTTGAGTTGTGTGTGAAGGGATGCCCATGAGAGTTTAGCAAAGAAGGCGAATTGAAGAAGCAATTAATTTTTTTCCTTGGCCCTAGTTATCTTACGTGCTCCTCGTAGTCTGGATGCGTTCATACTCACGAGAAGTTCCTGGCACTTTTCCAACACGGCCATAAGCCCTTAATGTCTAGAAATTAATCGCACGCAAATGACTTTGGAAAACTTTCACTATTGTAACCGAACGTCAATTCTATTAAACCAAATTATTCTATGAATAGTAATGGCGGTGGTAAGGATTTTCCAAGCATGTTCCGGATATTCATGTATAGCGAAGCACCGTGCCATTAAACAGTACACCAGCAATGAATACACATTTTCCCGAGTGATACACTCGTCGCCTTCTTGGGAAAACTTTTAGTTCCGTCTCGTGATTTATTATGTTAAAAGTTTTGTAGCCTTTATTTCGGGCTTTTTATGGTATACATATACGAGGAGGAGTATTAGATCTCAAAAAATATTCTAACCCGAGAGTATGTCGAAATGGTACTTAACTGCGTTTAATGATAATTGGTTAAGGTGCTATTTCGCTACGAATCTTTTATCATAAAAGTGACAAACAAAAGGCATAAAATCTGTTTTTCAGGTATATATATAGCATGTACCGTATGTACGTGCGATAATGATCGTCTGATATAAGCTTTTAAAACTTGAAATATCAGAAAATGAACTTTTGAGCCAATAACATAACAAGGATAATTAATCAACTGACAAAAGTGAAGGACAAAAGTGAAAGACAAAACGTATCATACCCCAGTTATCTAAGTTAAAATCTAACAACAATACCAAAATTACTTAGACTAACAAGCAGAGGCTTTAGGAATAGCATTAAAAGAAATACAGAAGTAAAGTGCCGTTCTTAGCACATTATAATTCGAAGCCAACGTCGACCGCTAATCCGATAACACACCATTCTGAAAGATGAGGTAATAGTAACTCATCATCTGTTGCGATGCTAATGCTCAAAATATTGTTTGGGGCAGCAGCAAATGCAAGGGAAGACTCCTCTCCCCTTTCAGGTTTTAAAACTCACTCTTACGTCTGACCTTATCATCAACAATGTTGGCTATTTGTGACGGCTAGACGACAGGAAATGATTGACCCTGTCTAATAGGCATGTAATGGCCATCACTAACTGGAAAGTCTTACCAAATGTTACGTTGTCAGACCATAGATGTATCGAATTCCAATTGAAGTGTGGGATCTCCCCCTCGCAACCCAAGCCGAATCCGAGAAAGGCGGACTGGGTACGATTCAGAGAGGAGCTTGAGAAATCCATTCAAGCCCTGTATAAACTCAGAACAAAGCAATTGGTGGAGGATGCCGTTCATTCATTCACTCAGAAAATCTGATGCTACCTTTACTGAGTCTAAGGCGCAAAACTCTTAGTTTACTGCTTCAAACTCATTTCCCGGGAAATCAGACTGTCATTGGCGCGTTGCACACTCCTTGCTAACTTGGTAATGGTAACTGCGACTGAAACGATGAAAATAACTGGACGTAGCTGGTATATTGCAACCACTGAGGCTATCGAATTTGCTGTGGTATTGCCTATTATATATACCTTGGCACGGTGAAAGTGGTCTTTATTCCCAAAATAGAGAAAGAAGATTACTCACTCGCCAAGAGCTTTGGACGAATCAGTCCAACATCCTTATTGCTAAAAAGCATGGAGAGATTACTAGAGTTGCACGTGCGCAAAATTGCCCTTCGAATGCATCCTCTCTCGGACATGCAACATGCTTATCAGCGCGGAAAATCCTGCGAGACTGCGCTTCAAAACCTAGTTGGGAGAATTGAATGCGCTCTCGAAAGGAAAGAGTGCGTACTAGGCATTTTCTTCGACATTGAGCGAGCTTTTGATAACGCTACTTTCAACACCATGTGTACTGTACTGGTGTTGTGGATCAAAGCAATGCTTGTGCACAGGACATTTACCGCTGATGCAGGCCTGTATCAAGTCGGGCTTAAACAGGGCCTGTCCCCAAGGTGGCGTCTTTTCCCCGCATATTGGTCGACTCTCTGCTCTCAATGCCTCTGGAATCTATGCCCAGGCCTATGCGGATGATGCTGCCATTCTCTCTGTCAGCTCATGTTTGGCCACTGTCTGTCTCAAAGCACAGGCAGTGCTAAAAATGATCGATGACTGGTGTACGGGTAATGGGCTGTCAGTTAATCCTCTTAAGACTGATGTCATTCTTTTCAAGAGAAAGAGGAAAAATACTGGCATTACTCAGCTGGTGCTAAAAGGTATTCCTACCCCGATATCCAGGGAAGCTAAGTACTTGGGAGTCATCTTAAATGGCAAGCTTCTTTGGTCAAAGCATGTTGAGTCCAAAACCACCGAAGCGCTGTCAGGTTTTAGGCAATCCTAATGGCCATGCATTATGTTGTGAAGAACAAGTGGAAGTGCCAAGCTGCACTCAAAGCTGTGTCCTAGCGTTTATCCAGCTCCAATTAGTGATTGAACCCAAGACCTTTTGGAATAAAGTCAGAAGACTAAAAACTGTCTTGAATGTCTTGAACTCGCTAGAAGGGGCTTAGAGGAGAGTTTCTAAGGAGCTGAACAAGCGCTAGATCTAACTGCTTCCACGGTTAAATCGGATATCAACGACAGGGTCTTTAATGCACACAGTCGTAGAAGGAGGGAATATCCAGTATGCAGGATGACTATGCGCGTACGCCCTGATGCCTGCAAGAAGTCTGCAACATTCTTCTTATCCTTAAGGTGAAATGATTGCGAAAGCTTGCGGGCGTCATTACGGGCAACAACACAAACATCTCTACGTGATTGGCATGAGTGAGATGCCTACCTGTGCCGCATGTTGCGAGGGGGATGACACAGCAGAACATTTTCTCTGCGACTGTTCTGCTTTCACTCGCGCACAGTGGCGCACCCTTGGGGCCGACGGGGTGTGTGCCGAATCTCTTAGCTCTACATCAATGAAGCCCCTCCTCACTTTTCTCCGGACAACGGGGAAAATACAATAACGAAAGGTGTCTGTCTGGTCGTACAATGGACCAGTACTTGTGTCTTAGTGCTGAGTGCTCCAACAGATAATAGGAAGAAGAACGAAATTGTGCAGCTTGCAACAAATGAAAGATGTATAGCGCAAAGACGTCATTGACAAGTTTTGACTCCGGAGCACCTTTTACGGGAGTGTTTCAATAAGAATTTTGACTGTCAAAGTCTAGATTTGAAGTTACCAGAATCCTCGAATCTCTTGGTCTCGGACTAGTACAAGTAAGGCTCTCTATGCATAACTGCAAAAACTAGTAACTTTACAGATTACGAAGAAAAAAATTAACTAGTATCGAATCACAAAATCTTCAAGGCCAATTTGCAGGAAATTACGAGGATGGTCCGATAAGTACTTAGCCTACAAAAGAAAAATAAAAATTTTGTAGAACTGGCGATTTATTTTTCAATATAGTCTCCTTCTAGCTCGATACACTTGACCCAGCGATGCTCCAACTTTTTTAACTCGTCTGAAAAATACGTTTTCTCGAGGTCTGCAAAGTAGGCCTCCGTGGCGGCGATGACCTTATTCAACTAAAATTTCTGCTCGGCGAGTGACTTTTTCAAATTTGGAAACAAAAAGAAGTCGCACGGGGCCAAATCTGGAGAATATGAAGGATGGGGCAGCAGTTCGTAGCCCAATTCGACCAATTTGGCCGTGGCGAGGGCGGAGGTGTGAACCGGTGCGTTATCATGGTGGAAGAGCACTTTCTTCTTCGCCAAGTGGGGCCGTTTTTTCTTCAATTCGGCGTCGAATCGGCCTTTCTCCAGGTAGTGGATGTGGATCACACCTTGTGAATCTCAGAAAATGGTGGCCATTACCTTTAGGGCCGATGGGCCAGTCTTCGCCTCCTTTGGAGCACGTTCGCCGGTTGAAGTTCACTGTTTCGACTGTTCCCTGGTGTGTACCAGTGGATCCATGTTTCGTCGACTGTCACGAAACGACGCAGAAACTCCTTCGGATTGCGTTTAAACAGCGTCAAACACTGCTCTGAAGTGGTCTCACAGTTGCGCTTGTTGTCCGAAGTGAGCCAACGCGGCACCCATCGTGCCGACAGCTTTCTCATGCCTAAAATTTCATGCAGGATATGACCCACGCAGTCTTTTGAAATGCCTACTGTTTCAGCTATCTCCTTCAATCGGCGGTCTGCCAATACGAGATCGTGGATTTTTGTCACGTTATCCTCCGTGGTAGCCATTTTTGTGGCACCTGGACGTGGCTCATGAAAAACCGACGTGCGACCAAGTTGAAACTCGTTAAATCAATTTTTGATGGTCGCCATCGAAGGAGAAGAGTCACCGTACACAGCATCCAAACGCTCTTTGATTTCGTTGCGCGATTTCCCTTCCAAAAACAAGAATCGGATCATCGACCGATATTGCTCTTTTTCCATTTTTCTAAAATCCGCGGACACTCCCGCTTCCACACGCGGTCAAAAAAAATACGATTCCGATCCGGCTGAAATTAGTAGCCGTCTACTAGAATATACTACACGATAGTAAGTTGCTCTTGCGATACTGGCGCCATCTGGCGGTGAGGCTAAGTACTTATCGGACCATCCTCGTGTAGATCAAGAAACGACGAGAGACTAATTGGTCTATATTCCTTTACTGCGTTACTGTCTTGCATATGGCCGCACAGTTGAAGTCTTTTTCACATACGACCCTTTACTTTGACACCTACAAGGCTGTTCTGCCCCTTATTACAACTATTTATCTGCGTATTCGTTTTATTTTTTTACAATTCTAAACCTAAATGCAATGCAACATCGAAGCTACCTCCCTGAAATACCCAACATCCTATAGGAAAAAAAAAGCAAAATTCAACTAAATCAGCCCACTAACCATGGAGAAGGAGATTTGAAACCCATATCTCAGAAAAATGCTCTTAAATCTGTTCCACGCCAAACTTATGATTTATTTCAAAATTAAATATAAATTTAAAGCATCACTCATGTGACATCCACCTTGTTAGCCTAGCAACTTTCCAGTTTTGACGTTGACAAATCATCGCCGTCCTGCCTACTCAGCTTGTGTCATTTTGGAAACCTGCCAGCATGCATTTTCCTGCCACCATTCCGGACTATGTATTGGATTCAGGAAAGCTCGCACTTAAATACCTTCCGAAGGGGCTGACAAGTTCATAAATTAAAAACAAAAACAAGTGCTCCCTCAGCCCCACCAAAAAAGAATAAAACGTGCTCGCCTTAAAGTGATACAGAAACCTCTGCCTACATATCCTATCAGGATTTCCTCAATCAATATTTATGGCAAGGGCGTGCAAACTCTATGCAGCGTGAGCGCGGATCGATGCAGCACTTTATTGGTATTTATACAGAATGCAATATAAGCGGGGGACGAAGGACAGAAGTACAAGAACACAAAAAACCGACACGAGTTCAGTATTTGCCCTGAAAATTGCAAATTCCAATCCGATTCAAATGAATATTGAATCAATGCCTGGTGCATGCCTCCACCATATTCACCACCTCACAGGTTGGGTTGCAGTGTTATAATTTGACGCTAGAAAGAACATTTTAAAGTGGAAGATTTTAGTTAGGCGAGATGACCGCCACAATCCTGTAATCCAATATAAGATCTTAATGGCATGGAATAAAGTTACTGTAAAACTACAAACAACGCGACAAATTCAGTCGAATCTCTCGAATCCCAAGACAACCACCCCCGGAGAGTAGTGAACGAACATCTTCGACACAAACCATCTGCACCCCGTCCAGGTTGTGTGACAAACATCAAAAGAGCGTAACTCTTGAACCTGCACGAATTATAAAAAAAAAAAAAAAAAAAAAAAAAAAAAAAAAAACGGAGGCGTTTGCCTGCAGTTTGACTTATTTATTCATCAAGTTCGTGACTTACAAAACTGTTGGCTGCAGTAAGAATTGGATAAAATGCCGCAACCAAATGCGGATGGAAGCGAAGAATTGGGAAGGCCAAGAGCATAGAGCGATGACCTAGTGAATTAGCGTCCACTTGACAAGTGCTAGTTGTACTTCCTCTTCTCTGAGTAATAATTAAATTTTCTAATTGAAGCAGACACTTTTGCCAGCACTTGCTGTTGTTGACTTCTATCCCATGGATCCGGGGATACCCGTCCGACTTTGCGCACAGTAGATAAACATGCAATAAAAACATTTGTTCCGTCCGGACTGGCAGGATCCTCTTCTCTTCCGCCGCGACACCAGACGAACGAGTCAAACTAATTGAAAAGGCAAAAACTAAAAACAAAAACAGAAAAAAAGTCGAACAAAAATAAACGGAAAAAGTTTTGTAATGGAAATTGTGGCAAATGATAAATGGCTCAAAAGAGGAGAGAGAGGAAGTAAAACAAATAAAACGAGGCAAAGCCTGCTTGCTGGAGGATGTCTGTTACGCCACGGGCGGGGATGTGCGACGTGACGCAGAGCGAAAACGAAGAATGATAATTCAAATGTTGTGATGTAGATATCACTCGTCGGGATGATGGATGGATAAGCAGACTTGGGACGAACGGATGTGTCTCCTTCCTATGGAGATTAGATTCCGCAAGGATGTCTGCCTCAGGGAGTTGTAATTGCACTTGTACTGGTCCTGGCTGTGATTAGAAGCTCTAAGCTATTTTAACGCGGTAAAAGAGGATGTTGCTGAGATGGTAGTCAGATAGGAAACATGCCTGGATAATACAGGACGTCGATATGTTAAAAAGGCATCCACGCAACCGGGAAGAGAATTAAATTTATTCTACGCCATCGTAGAGTAATTGCTAGCTCTTGTTTTATGGAGATTTTCAAGATTCTCATTGTTCTTTCAAATCATTTTTAGCGACCCAACAGCCGTCAGAAAAGTTTCGTTTCGAAATCATTATATTGAGCTAGAATATAAGTTAACAACTAGCTCCGCGAAACGACCACCACAACTCGTACGTGCAGGAATTCGCCTACGTTGCACCTGCATCATAATTCTGCACCAACAATCGCCGCCTGAACCAGCAATGTCACCTGACCCAGCAAGCGATAACAAGTGCAGCGAGCCGGAGGAATTCGTCGTCGGTCACCCGAGCACCCACCCACGCCACCAGGGAACGCCAGCAGAACATCGCTCATCAGGTTACAAGTGCCAGTAGTATTTAAGGTAGTTGTAAATCAATTGTAAGTAGACTTTAAGTTCAGACGTGTAAGGGTAAACACTGCCCGATTTTTGATAGAAATAAAATTATATTTTTTTTAAAGAAATAAAGTAGTATAAGTTTAAGTTATACCCTAACTCTTTCATGCCTCCGAGCGGGTATACAGCATCAACAGAAACCATTTTTATAGGCTTTGGCGATAAGCCAGAATTGGCCACGTCGCTCATGTTCGCCAATACAGAAGAGAAAAGTTCAATGACATCATCGAATTCAAAGAATTTTTTCTTAAAAAGCTTAAAAATGCGTGATTTCCAATACCGCACCGAAGGAAAGGTCTTTATAGGAAATCCTTTTCTGACCGCGATCACTCTTCCGTCACAAATGACGTATGTTTTCGTCACATTAATCGACTGGATTCTTAAAATTCTGCTTTGAGGATCAGAGAGAGAGAGACCAGAGATGAGAGAAGTCTGCAATAATGATAAACACTCGACTTTCCAATGTTTGCAGTTCCAACTCCAATAGGGCAAACAATGCAAATCATATCACTACATCTCGATTATCGCCTCATTTACTTCGAATAGGAGGAAGAGTACCGGTCGCCATGGCCTTCGAACTGCATGAACTTAGAGGTCAATCATGTAAAGCGCTATCCAACAAAATGTGTCATTTTGTATTTTACACTATTCCTGAACAGTCAGCATTCAGTTGTAAATGCGACAGCTTATGAAATGCGAAGACCATCAAGGTCTTTTATATTATACGCATTCGCATAAAATCAACAGGAAACAGTCAACAATCGACCACAAAAATCGTCAACATTTCGTGGGGTTTTTGATCATCTATTTTCCATTTTTTGGTCGAACATTTTCTTGCAAAAGTCAAGAAAATTTTATTAATAATTATGAACATCTCATCTAGGTTAACGATGCAAAAATTTCAACTTAGGTTCGAAAGACGGAGTTAAACAACCATCATCAACACGTAAGGGTTTTTCAATTGCCGCGGGAAGATTTTGATGGCTTGTGCTGGCTATGTCATTTTTGTGAGTTACTGATGTCAAATGAATACGATTGAACAGCACGTCTAAATGATAAAACCATATTATCAAAATGAGTATTTGTTGGCGGAAACGTTGCGCGTGTTGCGCCCATTTTATAGTACGATAGACGTGGTGGCCCTTCACAGTCGACTCTTCAATGTTTGGTGGGCAAATTTGAGACGAACAGTTCAGTAATCAATCAGCCAACATTCGTATATCAAGGGAATGCAAGATCAGATAAGAACATCGCAGTCGTCTGAGAATATGTATCTACAGCAGAACCCGAGGCAGTCAATTCCCCGACTTCAACTTGGCGAATTTCTCATCCAGACTTGGGCCTATAGCCGTCTCGCTAGCTAGAGAGATCCAACTGACCCAGAAGCTCAAAGTTCATGACCATAGACAATTTCGCTTGTTGGCTGACCGGTCTTTAGCGACGAGGCGCATTTTTGGATGAATGCCTGTATTAACAAGTAAAATTGGGACGACAGCAACCCACACGAGATTAACCAGGTAACAGTGAATCAAAAAGTTACCATTTGGGGTGGATTTTGGGCCGGCGGCGTCCGCGTTTTTTAAAAAACCATGTTGGTCACCATCAATGGCCCTACAGAATGATGATAACCAATATGGCTTAAATAAATCATATGGACCTAGACGACATGTGGTTCCAGCAGGGCGGTGCCAAACAGCGGACGGCACAGCCACGATTGACTTTCTGCATGAACAATATCTCTCGCAGAGGTGACGTGAATTGGCGAGTTGACCCCGCACTACTTCTTCTTGTGGGGTTTCCTGAAGTCGCAAGTCTATGAAGATATACCACAATCGAGCACAACAAAGGCCATCGCTGAAATTTAGCCGGATCTATGCGGAAGAGTCATTGAAAATTGGACCACTCGGTTCCCTGCCACCCTAAGGAGCCGAGGCGGGAATTTGAATGATGTCCATACATAATGACATTCGTTGGAGGCTTCTGCTCTCTGTTAGAGCAGTTAGACGCAAATACTGGTCCACTGTACAGCTAGACAGACACCTTAGATGGCGTTACAGCTCATGAAGAGCCAGAGCCAGAGTTTCTCTCATTCACTTATGTTGTTTTTTCACACAAGGGTACGAACCCTACAGTTTTGATGCCTATTCCGAAGGGCGGGAGCCGAGAAGCTTTTTCAAGGTGGTCTTGCCAGTACCACACCGAGGACAAAAACCTTGAAATAAACATTCGATGGCATTGATGTTATCGAGATACGAGCTCGGTCACCGCGCGTCGACGGCCGACACACTACTCACTGCACCATGGCGTTATCTGCATAATGGCATACTTGGACTTTTCAGATAAAGATTTTTTTTAATACCTCACACATACACATATGTAGTTTGTTTTATTTCATCTCAACATCTACCTGCCCTTATTGGAAAACCGTTTATCGGAGAGTGTGAATGAGAACCCAAATGTGTCCATTTCGAGGCGATCGCAAGGATTGGGCTTTCGAGACCAAGTGCCAAGGTATTTTTGAAAATAATTGTGGTGCACGTTATAAAGCGCACAAGCTGCACAACCTGACATCAGGGGACCAGGAGCAACTGATAAAATTTTCGATAATTCTTGTACGTGCTGGGCCATCTATTTTTGTACAAAGTTGTCTCGAGTGACCAATCAACAACAGACTTATCGAGCGGGGATTTACCAGGTGCTTTTACCCCTCTTGGGAATCACTGTCTTCCAAAGCCCTTGATAATACTCGTATGTATTATTCAGTGCATTGTTGTACAGGGTGGTGTTCATCTCTACAGCCGCTATTGGAAGGTGCGTGAACACAATATTAGATATTTCTTTGGTTCCCGCCGATTTTTTGTTTAAGGACTCGAATATAACCTGGAGATCCTCTGTCAAAATGAACAGAGTGTTAGCCCTTTCACTGACGACGGCATTATTTTCCATGAAATCGTTATTGAACCTCGTAAAACCAAAGTCTGATCGCCAATAAACGATATCGTTTCGAAGGCAGAAGTAATGGGATAGGACTTTGTTTTCTAGGTCGTGGTTTGGGCTAATATTGTCACTCGCCCTGTACACCTCCTGGACAGCAATTCCCACTGTCGCCACCTATTCCTGAGGATTCTCGATCACCAAGAGGATTCTCGATCACCAAGAGGATTCTCGATCACCAAGAAATCGTCATCCAAGACGTCACTTTTCGGCTCAATAGTGATTGTGCCTAAACGGCTTTCATTATTTTCGGAAAAAACAAATCCTGTCTTTCTGATTGTTCCCCGAAATATTTTATTTATTTACGGGAACGGGAACAATGCATTGGTGACTTTAGCGACCTCACCTACAAGTTGTGTCTGGTCTTTAAGCCGCCTGTGCAAGATTTTAAGTTTTAACAGAAGTCTACTTTTCGGTCTGTTCCTCGTTTGATAGGTTCCTAAAGGACTGTAGGAAGCGAAGTGAGCGCTTAGATTACTGGCAAAGCTTGGGCGACATGTGTTTGGACATATTCTACCATCTTCGCGAATTTGTCTATTACTATGATCACGGCACTGAGTTCGCAATGGCAGTTGTAATATACGAAGGTCCGCAGACCATTCGTTCGTGTCAGCAAGCCTCAGTCGAGAGTTAAGCAGCATGAGATCCAGAAAGGAGCTGCTTTTAGGATACGATACTTTGACTCTGTACTCTATGCTATGAAGAAAGTTGGGAGTAGTTACAGAAATTGCGATAGTGTTACGACACGTATTATCGACACGAGACTCTATATGTTTTGCATTCGAGGATACTGGCATTGATCGAAGAGTCGGTTTGCTCAATCACTTGGACAGACTAAAGCAATTGAGCTGACCGTCTATGGAAGATTATGTCCACGAAATGGCGCTGTTGAATACGAAGATAAAAAAGACTGTTTTAAGGATTGGTGATGAAGGTGATTTCGGTGCAGCTCTTATACTAGCAGGTTTGCTAGACGATTTTCGTCCCATGGTAATGGCAATTCAAAATTTAACCCCAAAGCTATCAACCGAAGCTATCAATGAAGAACCTTCGTACTGACAGTGGTACCGAATACTGTACTGAGCAGGGCAAAGCTTATCGACTGTATGACAAAAAGGTCGAATCGAGTGCGAAACAGGTAACTCAAGGTAACTCAAAGCTCAATTCTAATGATTCTGTTTTACTCTTAAAGGCACCTACCAATGATAAAGTGATTGTAAGCGATGTTTATGAAAACAATTCAAGTGGAGAGAGTGAATCGAATGACGATTAGAGTGAGGCTGCTGATGACAACACAACTATGTAGAAGCTAATACTTCAGTCATCTTCACCGTTCAACACAATCATCACAATTGTAGAAATCAGCAATACAAGGAGAGAAACTAAGTCCACAAATAACAAAACCAGTGAGGCGGATGAGAGTGAGAATTCGTCATGCACTTGCGCCACCAACACTGATCTCAAGGTTTGTGAACAAAAGTCGTATGAAAAGGCAACGAGAAACGGGAGTGAAACGTTGCGCGAAAATCAGAATATGAGGCGTTGGTGGCGAATAACACTGCCGGCTGGTCAGAAAATAATTGATAGTAAGTGGGTATTTAAAATCAACTGGTTGTTGTATCGAACGCTACAAGGCTCAGCTTGCCATCGAATGCTTTAGTCAAGCTAAATGTGTAAATTATGATGAGACGAATTCGCCTGTTGCTCGTTACTGCTCAGTTCGATTTTTGCTCGCTATGGCAGCCAAATACAAAATGGTGATTCACCATATGGATGGTGACTGCTTTTTATTTGCCATGTTATTGCTGATATACGGGCCTAGCCGCTCGATAAAGTTGTCGAAAATTGAATCTCACGTTTACGCTTCATTCAACCTAGCCATGGTGCCTGTATACCACAATCATATTTAAACACTAATGGCACAAAATTATCTACTAAAAAAAGCTAACAACATAGGCATTAACATTACTTTCAAGTATCTTATTTCATATTGAACTTGTAAGCCTATAAAAAAACACAATTTTATTGCTGTGTGGGTAGATTACATCATGATATTCTCGAGCAACGCAACGATTCAGTTTTAAAATAAAAACCTTACGAGGCGAAATCGTTGCTTCAGATGAACATCACTCGATACCCGGACGACTCTCTTTCAGTATATCAACTTTCGCCTTAACATCAAGAAATGATATCCAGTCAACAAACCATTAGACCCCGACCTAAAATTATCTGAAGAGTTGTGCTCGAAAACGGATGCTGGGAAACGAGAGATGGAAAATGTTTCATGTTAAGCGGTAGGCCGCATTATGTGTGCTGCTCAGATTAGTCGGCCAGATGTCCGCTTCGCTATGAGTGCACTTTGTAGGTACAATAATACATAGTAGGTAGGTACAATAATACAATAACACTGGGCAGTTGTGAAGGGGGTGCTACGACATTTGAAGGGAACATTTGATTTCAAATTATTGTTTGATTCAGATAAAAATAATGAAGGGTTCGTGCAGGTTCAAGATTGTACATTCTAATGGTGTTTGTCAGACAACCTGGACGGAGTGCAGATGGTTTGTGGCTAAGATGTTCGTTCACTACTCTTCGGGGGTGGTTGCCCTAGATAGGATTCGAGAGATTCGACTGAATTTGTCGCATTGGTTGTAGTTCACAGCAACTGTTTTGTTTCCATGCCGTTAAAGTGTTATCATGAGATGCACACAGAGTATTAATTGCTGCAAGTGTTATGCCAAGGTCAGTATTATTTGATCACCTCTCGTTCACAACTGATGTTGTTGCACAGTTTTTCCGTATAGAGCGAGTGGCTTGGAGGAATAACGTTCTACAGCTGGATGTGTATTTGTTTCACAAGGTGCTGCAATTTCTTGGACTTGTCGTCCTCAATCAACAAATTGTCTTCTACGAAAGCAGTGTTTCGAAAAAGTTATACTTTTGGAGACATCGGAGACAATTCATTTATACAGCGATAACCAAGCTGCAATATACTTCGCGAGGAATAGAAGCTACCATGTGCCCGCAATGTGCAATGTTGCGTACACGCCTCGTAGTGCGAGTCGCCAATAGCGTTTCTGAACTTCCATATTCAGACCTAACCCTCCGTTCACTTGGTTCTTTCAGGTAAATGTGAATCACATGGCCAGTAATGGTGAGGCTTCCTTTACTTTCTACATTCTCAATTTGCAGATGATGCAATAAGCTGGCGTGCATTCAGATCTAACCATCGTAGTTAATTTAAGCGACAATTAATCGCCTGTATTACTTTAAGTACCATAGAACTTACATTAGCCTCTCAAAATAAATGCAGACTTAAACCTGATTTTAAGATCTACGCTCTTATTCCTCTACATATGTAAGTCATGTTAGCTTCATGAGTGGTCCTATACGCTCTATACGCTTAACTTCAGCTTTCTGATGTTTGCGCAAACTATTTACCCTGAGATCATAACACAACCATCTGCGAAGTGCACATGCTAAAGGATGCCTCGAACAGTGAAGAAATATAAACGTGTGTAATATCCCCTACAACTTGTCGTATCATCACGTCCCACTTAGGTTTTTAAGCCCCTGCTTCGCCTTCCGAAAATCCTTTACCAACCAACCTCATCTGCGTCACTTTACACACGTGCCCCGCGTTTTGATTTTGCTTACACAAACACGCGCGTGTGAGTGCTCCACCGTACTCCCATAGCAGCTGCAGAGACACGAACACGAGGTCTACGTTAAATGAATCTATTTCTGAGAAATTTATAATCCAAATAATTACGAAACGCTGCGCGCCGGTCTCCCCGCTCCACAACTGCCAATTAAAATGCTTACTTACTCAACATCGCACAGGACCGTCGGAAAGGACTGCAAATAAACATTAGTCCTCGCAATTGCAATATGTTTTGCTTGTGTTTCTTTGTCGTCACCGCCTGTAGTTGCGTCGCACCGACAGAAGCAACGAATCTACGTTTGCGAACGTTCGCTCTGAGTGCGGCGGGTATATAGAGTTGGATGACCTGTATCCTTTGCACGGGCCACACGCTCGTCCTGCAGATTCGTACATTTTCGTTTCGTTTGGGTTCTATTTGCAAATTCACTTGGTAAATTGCCAGCAAGTGGTGATGTGTGCTCCGTGCTCGGAGGATAAAAGTTCAACGTTCTACAGCCGTGCTCGAATGAAAAAAAGTGTCTTAAAATAAACAGCAATATTGTATATATTGTTTTATGCTCGGGCGAACGTGAGGACACTCGGTTACTGGGTGAGGTGAACGGTGGTGATAGTGGCCATGCTTGATGGGTGATGGAAGTTGCTGCGAAGCACACATGTACTCTGGCCAGGGATAGTCGGAAATCGGTTGTGCGCGACTCACTTCTTGTCGGAAGAGGGACGGGGGTTTTGGGCTACGCAAAGTGGAAAATGCGACCGGAAGGATAACTTTATTTCATCGCACATGGAACACGTGAGAATATATGAATGTATCCCCCTTTTGGCTGCATTTATTTATTTGTTGTCGTTATTCCGTCATGCGTTCATTTCGGGTTGAATATGGTCGTGAGCTCTGTCGATCTGGTGTTTGTCGGTTTGCAGCGGATTATCTCGAGAACCACTGAACTGAGTTTAATGAATTTCGGAACTCAGATGGTACTGCGGTCAGCGGCTCCGCAGATGCGAAATTGTTTGTTTTCTCCCCGACCTCAGTAGCGGACGCGAGAGCAAACGTATGGACCGTGCCGTACAAATATGTGGAGTTCGTTCTGACGGAACCGCCAGGATCGTGTCATTTCTCGTGAAATTTAAACGAAAACAGCTTTAACCGTGGCAAACACGTACGGGAGAGTTTACAATCGAAATTGTTTTCGAAATAGAACGGACGCATCAGACGCAAGCAATTTGACTACCGAATGCCGGTGCTCCGTTCTTTTTGGAGCTGCCTATCAAATCGCCCACTCCAATTATCCAATGTAATTGCCAAACTGTCGGGTAATAGTCGCAGTGCTCCTTTGACGGGGTGTTCCACACACCCCCAAGCGCATTCCCACGTCTGCCACAGTCACTCGATGCAGAATCCATTGAACAATCCAAAACGCAGACGAAAGGAATACCGAAGAAGAACCCAAACACGTTTGTATATCTTCTCGGCGGAATACTCGTAGATCGCAAGGGGGAAAAGTGCCCCATCTACGTTCATCCTAAATCGTTTCGCATTCAGGACTAACTTACTGACAATTCTCCAGTGGCATCGAAACTGACTGTTCTCAACTTTGAATGTCCATTTGGCAAGGCAAGTCTCGACCTTGTTGACTTCCTCCCGTTCGCCGGCTTCCACACAGATCTACACAACAATAATGAATACATAAACAACGAGGCAAATTGCTTACCCAAGTACCATTTACGTGGTAACTATGGGATACATTGTCTGCATGGGACCGGGACGCTGAATTTATTTGTTCGAAAGTTAAATGCTGTGGTTGTCCTTGATCCTTTCAAGTTGGAAAAGTGCTGCGGGTGCGGCGAGGACGGGTGAGTGAATGGAGATGCACGAGTCGGTTTCCTTTAGTGAATAATTTTTTGAGAATATTATGCTGGCAACAGCCGGCGCGGTATTGAGTATCCTTGCCTTGAAGGCGCAGCGTTCACTCTCTATATGTGCGCCTTATGGTGGATTTTAAATGCATTTCCTGACGCTCTTACCTAAACGTTGCATGAATATTTTATCGGCTATGGAACCGCCCGAATGCAAGCAATGTCCCGTGATGGAGTCCATGGATGTCATCATGGGGAGATGGGTAATAGCAGTATATTTGTTATCCTTTCCTTTTGCGGTGTTGCGTTGCTTTTCTCACTTCTTTTTTTTTCTTTGTTTTTAAGTGTTTTGGGTCTTATGCTATGGCGGCGACTTAGTGGACGTGCTTTGTGAATTATTTTGTAGTTCCTTAGAATTTAGAATGAATGGATATTTGTCGAGGAGTCAATGAACTTGGCAACATCTTTATGAATGTATGAAAGACAGGCATAGCTAGTGTACATTGAATTTTGAAAGCTGGGGACCTGGTTTTCTTAGAGAATAAAAACTTCGTTACTGGGGGCTCATTAAACTTTTGTTTCTAGTTAGATTTTTTTCGGATTTGTTGAGGGGATTTAATCATGGTTTATCAAGAACACTAAGTTACTGCAATATGTTCAAAAAATTTAGTGACTTTTTGAATTTTGCAAGTATAGAGTGGTTTTTTAGAGACTTGGTTTTTAAACTATCAACACTCTTTCCACAGATTGTCAATTTGACAGTTGAAGGTTGATTTGCGGTAAATACGTCTTGCCATTTTATGGTGAATAGATAAACATCAGAACAACGCATGCAAACTACGCAAACTTATTTTGATAATCATGGTTCGGTTTGCCAAACTTACCGTCAATTTTACGGTCGACATAATCATCCATCTGAGCAAGTTAATCGGAACACATTGAATCGTTTTCATCCCACGTATACCCTAGTGGATAATACGCACCTCCAAAGATGATAAACAGTGCGAAGAGAAAAAGTTATTGCCGTCGTGTAGTGCAGTGTTGAGGAGAATCCGAATGAGCCGATTTACACAAACAATTGGAACTATGTCCATCTACTTTGTGGAAGTTTTTACGGAAAGATCTTGACTTAAAAGATTATAAGATCCAGCTTGTGCAAGAGATGAAACCGCATGACCATTATACGCATTGTAGGTTCGCTGAATGGGCCGAAAACATGAGTTAGCTTGATCCTCATTTTGAACGCAACATTTTGTTCTCTCGATGTGGCCCATTTTTGGGTAAACAGATATACATAAACGGGCTAAATTGCCGAATTTGGAGTGGAGTAAACCCAGAAGCCTTTGTCGAGGCGCCCTTACAACCATTAGAACTCACTGGCTTGTGTACTTTATGGCCGGTGGAATTATAGGCCCTCGTTTCTTAAGGGACGATGCCGACCAGAAGGTTACCGTCAATGGAGAGCGCCATAGAAACATGATTTCTGACTTCTTTCCTCAGTTGAATGGCATTGACGTGACAGAGCTTTGATATCAACACATACTACATGGCGCGCGACACCATCAATTTATTGCGGGAAACCTGTGGGACCAGTGAACTGGTCTTCACGATCCTATGATCTCACCCTTTTAGATTACTTTTTTGGACGTTTGATGATTTGGAAGTCAACATTTGACGTGTTATTGCTGATATACGACCCCAATTAATCGATAAAGTTGTCGAAAATCGGACTTCACTATTGTGCTTCATTCAAGCTAGCAGTGGGATACATACATATGGCCAAAATTATATTTAGGCATTAATGGCATAAAATTATTTATTAAATAAAGCTAACACTATAGACATTAATAATAGCTTGAAGTGTCTTATTTTATATTGTATTTGTATACCTCTAAGAAAAACACCCTGTAGCTGGGCACTCTATTGTAAGGTTTGAAGGTTTTTTGCTAGTACGCAGAAATCCATTTAGAGTGCCTCGCTATTCCGTGAAGCGTATACAGTCGAATATTGCGTGTCTCACGTGCTCCTCCTAGTTTGGACGCTCTTGGCAATAAGGGAAGTTACCATGACCAAATCGGTACATATATCTATAATAATCCCTACAGCCACAGAGGAACTGCGGTAGGTAGTAGATGCAGTTTATTTTCTTTCGTTTGACCAAGGTATCAACTCATGGAATCAGAGTGTGAGTCCTTCTCCCTTCAGTTGTGTTGATCCATCAAGTGCCATAGAAAGTCAGTATCAGTACTTCTCCCTTATTTTACGTACGTTGTCAGCTTCGGTTGTTATCAAAGCCTCGTGCGTAAGTGTTCCTTATCTCGTTCGCAAGGATGTCATCAAAAACAAATACGGCTTCCACCGATATTGTCCTAAGCATACAAAGCAGGTATACTAATGAAAGTTTCTTCTGGGTTTCTGCCCAGATTTGTGCAGCCGAATACTCTAAAAGGAGGATCCTGTGTATCTTGGTCCACTTATACATGTTTAGTAGTGTTCTGGAGTGTGCCGTTTGTAGCACTGATACTTTCACAATTATGTCGCAGAACGCCGTCGCACACACGGTTTCATAAGAGCGAGCCCAGCACGGAACCTTGAGGTAGTCAAGGGCAGACGTAATAGCATTTAACTCATTTTTACGTGTCATATCTTAACTACCTAGTGGTAAGGTAATTGAAGACTACCCCAGCAGATAGTAAAGTGTTCCCATCTCCTAATTTCAGACCACTCAGCCGATTTAAACGCATTTTTACACCTAGTGACATAAAATGCGTCCTACTATGACTTCAAATACAACGTTTACGTTTACGTAATGACGTTGACAGAAGAGCGCGATTTTTGAAGCCATACTTTTGCTTTGATAAAGCACCTACCTGCGCTGGTAGAACGAACAACTTGTCGAGTTTTATTCGTTTTAAGATCTTTCCTGTTATGTACCTATACAGAAGATATATGAGTCAATATGACGATGGCACTCTGGAAGCATCTGGGTTCTACTTTTTTTGATTGCCTTTTTAATTGCCGTGTTGCCTGCCTAAAGATCCCCAAGTGTTGCTGGAAATCCACCCGCCAACCCGGCAACTCTTTATAAGTGGCCTTACTTCATTATTTCACCAGTGGCGTGGAGTACCTCGTTCGGTTACTGCTCCTCTAGGGCTTGCCTCATCGCAAGCTATGTTTTGTATGAGTTAACGCGACAAATTTTCAGTGGATTCATTTGTCTCTCCAAACGCGTCTTTGTCAAAAAGAGTGTCCTTCCATTGGAGGCCTGTTACTCTAAGGCTATGTGTAGTTCTTCCTTTTGCGATTTTGTAGATTATCGTATGGTGATCATCGTGGCTGTTGCCCTCGTTGACACGCCAAGAAAACGTACATAAGTTGGATCTATGACTGATTCAATTCCTGCATTACGATATATCTAACCCGGCCTCTATTCGAGCCACAAATTCTAGAAGAATACAGTAAACTCGTGAGTCTGTGGTTCCACTCCAGAGACCATGCATTAAAATCTAAACCAATAATGACATTAGTTTTGCATTGCACATCAGATACTATCCTACTATCTAATTGTGGATTGCTTAGCTAGGTCGTGATAGCTGTAAAAATTAACGCCATTTATTTCTGAACATATAAACCCCTGTGCGTCTCCACGAATCTCTTGAAACGCGTGGGCCCCACATTTCTTGTCTTGTTATCTTGTCGCTGCGCTGCGCTGGTCCAAATATTACTGCCGAAAATCTTGTATGGCTTACTGATCATTACTACCATACGTCCGCTTTCTCAACTTTCATTTGATTTCCAATATGCTGAGCAGTCTCAAAATAGTTTAGCTTTATTTGCAGAATCTTTATCATGGCTTGCTAGAAAAAGTGCTCTGGAAAACTGAGAATTTCCCACTACTTAGGTAAATTAGCTGAAGAGCTTCTCTGTGTTTCTGCTATGTATGCATTTCACACATCAGCAGAGTTTTGCTAACGTCTCGCGTTACTTCCTCGAATTCAAAGTGCGTTCTTAGGCCGCCAAAGATGTCCTCTTTTGAGATGAGCTCGTCTATGCCTTCACACTTAATGGCAGTGCGATGTGTAATGGCTTTTGTCCAGGGCTTTGCTTACTGCTCTTTTCACATCCGTGACTTTTCTGCCGTTATTCCTCATCTGTGTAAGCAGCTCACCCTAGAGTAGCCTCTTGTTTTTTGACAGTTCTTTGGTAACAAGTTTTAAATCGGGATTTACTTCACTTTTACATTTGGCTTCGATGACTTTTGTGTCCGGCATAGCTTTTCTAAACACTATTTGTTTTTTCCGTCTTTGATTTTGCAACTTTAGCCGATAGGTATTACTTCGTGGGGCTGGTTAGCACTTTATGCTCTTCTTCTCGTGTTTGATGTTCGTTGTTCTGAGGGAGCTGTCGTCTGGGTTTGGTTTGCCGAAGTTCCTTCATTATTATCCCTGCGGTTTGTTTCACGGCATCTCATATTGGGCTCGATGTCAACATATGGTTTAGAATGTTCTTCGGAGTTGGTATTTCTCCATTTATTTGTTCAAGACCTCTGAGTTCTGTTCAAAAATGTGAACACTGAAAAAATACATCAAGCCCAAACCTATTTAGATAAGCTCGGAAGCATCCATGACGGGTTATGAACTGAGTGAGATAAAAATCCACTTCTCCATGGTATCGGCACATCTATTTTTGTGTATTCCTTGATGATGTATGGGCCGCAGTAGTGTGGCTCTAACTTCCTTGACTCACCTGTGCCTGCGGGCTCGTTTCGATCAAATCGAGGTCCCCCATTCTGGTATTACGTTGGCTATTGACGCCCGGAGTCTAACCTTACCTTCTGGCGAGCTTGGACTCGCTCGATGTTCGTCAAGGCTTCACTTCGCCGTCCTCCCATCTAATTGGTTTCCATCCGTCTCTACTCTCCTAACTCGAGCAACAGCTTGTCACCCAAAATGCTTCTCGGCGTGTAATCATATAAAAATTCGTGTGGGCTTGCTTTCGTCGTGCGGTTACGGGATGTGTTCAGGCCCCACAGGACCGCTCGTAGATGGTTTGCCCAGTCTTCTCCCCTTCCGATGTGTGCATGAATTTTAGCGACAGGAGGATCGTTCGGTTGAACCTCTCCACCTGACCATACCTCGGAACATATAGTCCTTTTGCAGCTGTTTTTTCGCCGATGACGTCTCTGCTGCCTTCAATGTAGAGATTATATCTCGTAGCCTCTGATCCTGCCACTGCATGGTCACCAGCCAATCCTCGTCTGTTATGTGGATGTTCAGTATTATCATCTTCCACTGGCTCTCAACTTTGGTCATCAGCATGTGCCACCCTCTTCCCGGGCTAATGAACCATTTCGTAGTCGAACTCTTGAAGTTTGAGCCACCATCGCCTTACTGATCCCCCAGCTTTTCCTTCGTACTGGTTGCGACTATTGCCTTACAGTCCGTGACAGAACTGAAGCGCCTGCCCAGGAGGTGAATCAAGCTCTCCACTATGGCCAAAACCTTTAGTTCATAGGAAGACGACTGGTCGCAATCAGTTGTCTTCCTTCCCTCGTTGCAGTAGTATTCCAGCCAGGCTGGATGACGACGCATCCATATGGACCTCATGTCCACGTTTCGGATCGAAAAGCACCAGTACGGGCGGATGAATAAAGCCCATCTTTAGTTTCTGGAATGTTTCTTCCTGTCGCGGAGTCCAATTGAACGAATGGTCTGTTTTGGTCAGGTTTGTCAGCGCTGTTGCCCAGTGCGAGGTCTCCCATGGACATCCTTCGAAGTCGGAAATGCCGTCATGGAGTCCGTCTTTCGTTCGTTGAGTTGTAGCCCTTCGTTTCTTACCCGGTACCCTAGGAATTCGATATTGAATTGAAGAAATGCAAATTTACTTACATTTAGGTTAAGCCCTGATTCTTTTAGGAAGCTCTGAAGTTTCTGCAAACTCTCTTCGATGGTACATCGCGATGTTAGCCTTCCTCAGACGTGACTTGATGCTGTTCTTGCATGCCTGGAACTCCACTGGAGCATTGACCAACCCAAACGACATTTGGTTGAACGCGTACATACCATAATCTGTAGCGAACGCATTCAGATTCTTACTGCGTTCCACCACGCAGATTTGGTGATATCCTGACGCTAGATCCACGTGAAAAACTCGCTTCTGGCCAAGGATTCAACCACTCGCAGCATAAGATCAAAATTCATACTCTGAGTGTGCATTTCTACGAGTAATATAACACCTTAATGGCAGGGAAACAAAAAAGTTACTGTGAACTACAACCAACGCGACAAATTCAGTCGAATCTCTCGATGCCTATCTAGGACAACCACCCGAAAAGTTGTGAACATCTTCGACACAAACCATCTACACCTCGACCAGGTTGGTGACAAACACCATAAGAGCGTACACTCTTGAACCTGCACGAATTATATAAAAAAAACAAAAAAAAAAAACAATTTCCTTCACTATCTCCCTCTTTGCGAATATGTAGTATCGTGTACGGCTGGAAACGGTCGTCAACTCGGTGGAACACTCACCAAAGCAGGACACTGCTAGTTCGTCTGCGTTCTGCGGCAAAACTGTCTCGGAATGTGTTGTCGAAAGCCCCAAGGCTTTGCCTGCCTATTTTTTACAGGTTTCCAATCTCCAGGTCATCCGCCGACAGTTTGTTTCGTTTCGAGTCCTGGTCTCTGTTGTCTGGGTCCTCCAATATCTATCATGATTCTGAGTAAGGCAGGACACACCCGAGCAGTTTTGTCGCACGTTATTTCAAGGTGTTATTTGTAATTGAGTCTAGTGTCAATCATCACACCTAGGTATCTGATTACAGCTTTGACGTTATATGTATATTGATCGCCTAACCGTATGGTGATTGTTTTTTTTTTTTTTGCGGCTGCTTACTAGTACTGCTTCCGTTTTATGTTCGGCGAGCTCTAACTCGACTGCTGGCATCCACCGTCTCACTTTTCGGATACATTCGTTCCCAATGTCCTCTATTTCATCTAGGTTTTTCGCTGCCACTACAGTTGCAATATCATCACAAAGCCTATTATTTTTGTCTCGTCGGGGTTTCAAACCTCAGAACACTATCGTACATAATGCTCCATAAGATAGGACCTAGGTAGTAGGACCTAGTACTAATCCTTGTGGTACTCCGGCAGTTATGTGAGACTGTCTACCTAGCTAAATATTATTTTAATATTATTTTAATGACTAACCCAGGTACCATTATTTCTCTTAGTAAATGTACAATATGTCCCAAGTGCGCAGAGCTAAACTCATTTTTGACGCCTAGTGTTATTACAGCACCGTATTTCTTTGCGCTTCCTCTCCATCTCTTGCCGGGTTGTGGTTATATCATCGATTCCATACTACTCGTTCGAAAGTCGATTACTGGGCTGTCTGTAGATGTTCCCACACTTTTATTTTCTTCACAATTTCTGGTTTTTTGGTTATGGCAAAATCGCCTTTGTCAGTCGGAGATGGAGGGTCTTTTGGAGTATCTTTCCTCTTCGTGTTTACCGTCACCTAAAATTGGTAAAATATGCGGACACCCGGCCCGAAGTGTCCCCGATTTGCTACGTACTCGTATATATGCAAAGACAAAAGAGGCATCGACTGCATCCAAGTCGGTTGCAAGGGGCCTAAACTAGTTTGGAATGCTTGATAAGTCAATGATAACGGACCATGCCGACTATAAAAAAATTGACCATTACGCTAGTTCACCCCATTTTCGAAGAAGAGAAGAAGAAACTTGAGACTACGAAAAAACTCTACCTTAATTAAGTCAAATTCCAAATTTGTTATGAAAGCAAATGGCAAAACCAGTAAGTGAAATGCCGCCATAAAACATCCGAACGACGCACTCCTAGCATAAAGCCCCTTTTTTTCAAACACTTTATCTATTCAATTTAATCATATCTCCAAAGTGCCCGCTAAACGGCAGGACAATTGCCTCTTTCGAAAGCGATAAACGATCGAGCCACTCATGACTCTTCATTATATTTTCAAAAAGAGATATCTTTATATCAAAACCAAAAAAAAATCCTTAAATGAGGTAAATATAACCGTAAAAAGCCCTCAGACGAGCCAACAAACCAACGTATCCTCTTCAAGGACTCTTAAAAGAATTTATTTCAATTTATGGCCTCAGCCATTCACGTCGCATACCCGAGTACTTAAACATCCCACACCGTTCTCGCTGCTCTCGACTTTTGAATATTCTTCATCAGCACTTAATCCAATTTGACTACCCAAATGACCGGCTTACGAGATTTACCCCTACAGGCCGACCTCGTCGAGACTCACCAGCTGCAGCGCGAGCATTAATTAGTAAAGTGAGTCTGCCCGAGAGGACCTGCATTGGCTAATTAAAATGCGTTTTACAGCTCATACCATAATTCACAAGCCACTTGCCTTAATAAACGCGAAAAAAAATTAAAA
The DNA here is from genome assembly GCA_958301585.1 of Merodon equestris. Lineage (NCBI taxonomy): Eukaryota > Metazoa > Arthropoda > Insecta > Diptera > Syrphidae > Merodon > Merodon equestris. The sequence continues at coordinate 214,582,284 of OY284413.1, read as the reverse complement.
AGCCGAAGGAAATTAAAAAGAACTGGAAAAAAAAAATGCTAAAATGTAATTTTCGCCGGGAAACAGCAGCCGTTCCGAAGGACGAATGGCAACTTACCTATGACTGAGAACGTACCCTTTCATACCACAACGGTAGTTATAATTCGCATTTGTATTTTGCGAATTAGGGGAGGCAGAAAACACTCGCTTCAGAATCTGGTGAAAAGCTGACAGCTCACACTCGAGAGCTGGCGTTAAAAATGATTTACTTCAGTGTGTATATTGCCGTAACCCCAGTCAAGCCTCACCACAACCAGGTGAAAAAGGGCCGTCGAGAAGGAGGTTTACTGAAATATGAAAAAGGGACGTACATGCATGCAAATGGCTCTTTAAGGTCCCTTCCAACTATTAATGGCAAGTGTCGTGGAATATGTGCAAAAATGCAGATATAATCTCTCAAACGAATTGCTTCGGACAGGATTTCGATCCCAGGTGTACCCGCATACACTAAGCCACCGGACATAGGACCGTAAAAACGGTGGAAAACAGAAAAATTGAAAACAGAAAAACAGGCATAAAACAGGAAAACAATGAGGTCTTGTTTTCAAATCGCACCAGGACATGCACTTATCCGTATTCTTTTTGTTTGTTTTTCAAATCCTTTTTTGCTTTCGTTGCTCGGCCATTAGGTACATCTGTGTCTGGGTAAAGCCATCAATTTTGCCGGTTCGTTTTCCTTCTTCTGTCAGATTATCACATCCATTGTGGCCGCCTGTCGTCTATGAGTAGGGGGCCAATGACGCTTAGATGCCAGCCATACCCACATGCGATATGGCTTATTTGCCAGTATCGAAAGGATGTCTGATGAAAAGCAAAAAGAAAGCTTTCTTTATCCATTTGTCGGCGTTCGGTTTTCATCTCTTGACAGATAATAACTGACGTCGACATGTTGTCTGCTGTGTCCTTTTCGAGTATTTCGAATTCTCTTTTTTTTTGTTTTCTAAGTTTTCCTGAAGTTTTTTTCCCCCCCTTAGCTCCATATTTATTAAATTTAATTTAATTTCAAAGGACATTCGGGAGGTTTACCTTTGAATAATCCGATGATCCTTGCCATTTGATGGCAGACAACTTTTCCCGACGATGGAAATCGATTTTCAGATGTATTGGGGTTATAAAGGAATTTTTTCCCTGTAAGATGCCGATGTTGCTTTTGATCTGAAAAGGACTTTGAGTTGAGTTTCTTGAAATCTCAAAACAGGTAAATTAGACAAACCAAAAGGGGAGTTCAATCTACGATATATATCGTTAATGTTGTCTGTTACTTCAAACCGCACTGAAAAGTCATTTCTAGTTGATTGAAATCCCGACAGCCCTAGGGCTATTATGTCCCGACGGGAGATCCGAAAACAATTTTAAGGAGTTTCCCTAAAAATGTAATCAAATATCGACCCGTCTCGGTGTTGAAATGCACCCTTTGCGGAGAATCTGCTTTAAATAATCATTATCCTGGCAGCTGTCTCTTAACCATGACAAGTGCGAGCAGGCCGTTGGCGTGTACCTGTTCCCATTGTTAAATGATTGATTTGCGTAAAATTACCTAAGAGCCACCAAAGATGGGCACAACCAAACACGGAGGAAGAAGACAGGCGAAACGAAGTTTACCACCTTAATGTCAGCAATGAGGCGTGACCCAATTTAACGATGACACATCACCTTACTCAGCGACAACGAAGACAATACTAGGTGCAAAAAACTGAGAGATCCAGGAGCGAGGGATGGAAGGAAATGGAAAAGTTTTCCGTCAGTAACGCGTGAAACTGCAACCAACAGCAAGCGACTCTAATCAAATCAAATGAAACTTTTGACTCGATATACGAGTACGAGCACGAGTACATCAACAACAAGGACACGACGAGCATACAAGCATACGAGCTCGTGTACAAGTGAAGAAGACTATCGAAAAGTTTTACGACGCGATGTTTGTTTATCCAGAGGGAGGTATTGTTCCATGTTACATGGAAGCAGAAAAATGCGGATTCATGACGTTCTGTTATTGGATTTGTTAAGCACACAATGTTCACAGGTACACACGCTTGAGCTTATGAGTGCACATCCTTGCGGCATTCTAGTAAGCATTGGATATACTCGTAAGTATACTTCGGAACGGTGCTGGTTATGGATGTTAGAGCAACCGTATAATCGAAGTGTTGATAGGTGGAGCTGCTGGATGGAAACCCTATGATTTTGGTGATTGAAGCTAATCATGAAACTGCTTATTTGGTGCTTTTACTCTGGGGGTATGATTTTCGGCATCGTGACCTGCATCAGCTAGATGCCATGTTGTATGAATTGCAATGAACTGGAATGCAACAAAAGTGACACCATGTTGTGTGGTTTACTTTTAAAGGAAATATGTTCAGAGAGCAATCCGAGTGAATCCTTTATTTACTGACTGGCTGATAGTGAGTGGAATATTAAATATGTGCTGAGCAGCAACTTAGAGCTTAAACCCTAAAAATAAAAAAATAAAAAAAACTCTTGATCGGAGTTCATCTCCCCTTTTTGGCACATTGCTGTGAACTATTCCCGATTAGCTGGTACTATCATACAATGTTATGACCTTATGTAATGAATTTCTTAAGTCACATCGAATTTGGTCATTCCCGAAATACTATGAAATTAATGGGAAATATGCTAACCCTCGGCATAGTTAAAAAAAAACAGATCTCAGCCTACCCAAATGTACTGCTCGGCTTACGAATTATGGTTCACCTGACCTCAGTGAGTTCACAAGTTGGAATTAATGGTAAATTAAGGAACCTCTTCCATCAAGAAAGACACACGTAGTTTAGGGGCCCAAAATAATGAAATGTATTCTGGATAACATCAATCAAATTAAAGAGATTTGTGGACAGCAGTTTAGGCCAAATACATAGATGCACTTCCTTAAGGATGTTCCGGAATTCTTAAAAAAAATTCGAGGAATGCTTTAAAAACGAATTATATTCCTAAACAAAAAACCTTCTATAAATGGCTTGCTTTCCTACCTTTCTTAAGGGCTTGTGTAACTACTTGCATTTGGCTAAGTTTGGTCGATAATAGTGATTACTTTTGAGCAGTATGCGTAGCTAGAAGCTGAACTAACATCTAAATGTAAAAGTACTCGGAGTTGATAAATTAAGTTATAAAACTTTGAAAATAGGCCTAACAAATAAAATAGTGGATCATTCAATTTGTGGAAGGAAAATGTCACTGATCAAGTACATGGGTCGTTGGTGTTGTAGTATGGGCAAACCCATTTCAGACAGGATAATGTCAATCCGACTCCAGTCAAAGTTCCGCAACATCACAATCATCCAATGCTACTCCCCCAGCGAACAAGATGATGATGGACACAAGAACACCTTCTACGACCAGTTGGAAGTGTGCCTCACTCCCTTCCTAATTTGCGACTTCAACGACAACGTAAGTTGTGACAACAACAACCTCAAGGCCGTTACTGGTCGACACAGCCTTCACGCAGAAAGTAATGGCAAATGGTCTTCTCGACCTTTGCTGAGCTCATCAAGTTCCCCACAAAGACATCCATAAATACACCTGGTAGTCTCCGGACGGTATTACTCGCAACCAGATCGATCAATTTCTGATCAGTAGAAGATTCCTTGGCTCTCTGTAGAACGTGAAAACCGTTCGCAACGCCGAAATATCCAGCGCCCATCAACTTTTCTTGGACATTGTAAAATTTCGTCCGACTGCGAACTGCCACTAGGCTCCCGCAAGGCGACGTTATGCCACCGAACGACTCCAGAATCCGGCGATAGCCAGGCAATTTATGGGGAAGATCGAAGCGATAGCCCGATCAAACACAACACCTGGTGAGTGTTTTAAAGTCAATTGCGCAGAAAACACTGGGCTTTCGACAACAAAAACGTAAGCATTGGATCAGCGACGTTGCTTTGAGACAGATCGAAGCCATAAGAAAACTAAAAAGGTCAACTTCACCAACCCAAGATCCAAGCTGCATATAACGAGGCTGTGAAACTTGTCAAGCGTATGGCGCGAGAAGGCAAATGGAACTTCTTCAGGAACTGGAAAGCAAAACAGAGGTGGCCACATCAAAGGTGTTTGTGCTGCCACGAGGAAGCACTGGGGAGATAAGATGGCTACAACTTGATCACTGGAGGGAATTCTTCGTAGAGTCACTTCCAACTGATGGTGAGGCGTTCATCCCATTGTCCCCTTTTGTGCGCAGAAATCCAAGAAGAGCGATCAAGACGACGCCTCCAATAGTTTGAAATAGAAGCCACGATTCGCAGACTGAAGAGCGGCAAAGTCCCGGGCCCGGACACCTTGCTGCAAAACTATTTAGAGCTGCGTCACAAATGGCTCCCTCATCGCAGAATCTTGGTCCTTCCGTCTCCCCGAGAGTAGGAAGGAGGGCGTCATCATCACCATTCCGAAGAAAGGCATCCTGAGTGATTGCAAAAACTGGAGAGGCATCACTCTTCTTTACACCATTCAGAAACTGTTGGTCACCCTGATAGTTTCGAGGATCGCACCAACCATCGAGGAACACCTTCGACGTGAGCAGGCTGGAGACCTAATCGTTCTTCCTCCTGTTCGTCGATTTCGTGAGAGCTTTCGACATGGTCCGCAGGGATGCTGTTTGGAACGCCTTGCAGCATATGGGGATACCAAACACTATCATCAGCCGTATATGCAAATTGTACCGGGAGGCTCCAGTATCGTGCGCTTCAAGGGTAAAGAGAGCATAGCCTTCATTAACACGAGACGAATGAGACAAGGGTGCCATCCTCATACGCACCAGATCGGAAGTTCCCAATGAAATCCAGTTGTCTCTGACTGAAAAACTCCACAACTTAGACTACGCGGACGACATCTGTCTCATTTCTAACTTGTTCACTGGCATCCAGCAGAAATTGCACGCGCCCAACATTAACGTTTCCAGAGCTGGACTTAACATCACCAGAACGAAGCTGATGAGGATCGGCGCGAGATGTGAGACAATTCTCTCTCTAAAGAATTGAAGATGTTGACAAGTTCTGCTACCTCGGCAGTATGCTCTGTAAAGACGGGGAATCAGAACTCGACGTCCCGACGCGCATCAATAACGCTCGCTTGACGTACTATGGGTTGAGGAATATATAGAGATCCAATTAGCTTTCTTCCTCTCTAAAACTCCGAATCCTCAATTCCAATATCAAATCCGCCCTCCTCTATGGCTGTGAGACGTGGAGGACCATTGCTAACAAATGCCTGAAGATCTTTTGGCTTTAGAGGAAACGGAGTTGGATTGGGCATATTTTCGGTAACCGTTCATGGAGGTCGAAAAGATGGCCCTTACATGGAATCCACAAGTCACCCGCAAACGTGATCGTCCTCGAATGACATGGAGGAAATTCGTGGAGAAAGAGCATCGACGAACTGGCAGAATCTGGCCCGAAGAGAGAAGACTAGCTTAAGATAGGGTTACGTGGAGGAATTTCGTACAATCCTTGCTACCGCCACGTGCTCCTTAGGAGCGGTTTCTCATATTGTATATGTCTATACTGTATATGTATGTATATGGGAACCAAATAGATAATTATTAATGATGCTGTAGTTTGGTCACTTTGAGCGAATATTTTTTTGGCGTAAATGCTGCATAATGCTTAAACGAGCCTTATCCTTGGTTCTCTGGAAATAATTTGTATATAATGTATGTCAAGCGCGATTCATAAAGGCCTTATATATTATAATATTTTCAACGGCTTAACACAAAAAATATACTTTTTATGCTGAGTCTTGGATTGTCTCTGGGTTAGGAGGTGGAAGTCTAGCAGAACTATCCACTGGACTCCACCGCTTTGTATTGTGCTGACCGGAGACGAACAAATGTAAAAAAATAAAAACAAAAATTAACTTAGGGCCAGAAGAGCACGGAAAAGTGAAGAATTATTTAATTAACGAACAAACAAAATTATTTAAAAGAAAATAATAAAAAAAATTCAAAATTCAAAAGAAAAGGAAAAAATCAGAAGCAAATCCGGATAAATCAAGCGCAGGAACCCGACCGTCTAATGGGGTAGCGAATACTTGATGTACCCGCTATAGCACAAGTGTAGCACATTTCCTAACAATGGAAGTAACCGGACTTATCATCGCGACTCACACTCCCGTAAGTACAACAATACACCATAGCAATACCACACTCAAAACAACATCATAAGTTGTTGATACCTCAATGTTATAATACGAGGAAATATGGTTGGAGAGCATCCATGAAAAGAAATGCATAAAATGTAAGGATAGGCTCGTGAAACGTACGCAGCTTTCCAACCAGCACTCCATGAAATTAGTAAGTAAAAATTGGACGTCGTAGCAATACAGGTAGTTCGACTTTCAAACGAAACAACCGTTCAGGACGCGTAACAGTTTCCACCACCAACAAAATTGTGCAGAACGTAATGGACGTAGTATTTTACAACGACCTACTTCTGACCGTACACTGTCCTACAGAAGATAAGGATGAAGAGGACAAAGACGCGTTTTATGAAACAATTTCCCATCCATCGACGTGAAAATCTAACTCAGGGACTTCAACGCGGTGTATACGAAAAGATATCTCATCAAACGATAATGGGCTTAGAATAATAAGTTTTGAAAAATACATAAAATATTCGAACACAAGAGAATGCACAGGACTACACAAGTCAAATTGACAATTTTCTAATAGACACCATACTAACGAACTAGATGTTAAACAATACAGAGAAGCGGATTGCGATTGAGACCACATCCGAATCATTGCCAAAATTAAAAGCCGAACCTAAATTTAAAGAAGCCGATAACAGCATGGTATAAACAAAACTCAACATTGAAAAGTTAAAGGACCTTAATAATAGGATGAAATTAAAAATAACCTACTAGATGGCACGGCAGTATGGTCAGCAATAAAAAAGTGTAGTAGGCGAACCAGACTATTGTAAAGTACCCAAGGAAAGCCTTGGTTTGACAAACAATTCGAGGAAAAAGTAGAAGCCCGTAATATTCTAAGATCTCAAGCTTTGAAAAATAGCGGACAAATCACGCGTACAACATATCAAACCCTACGAAGACAGCCATCTACTTTGCGATAAAAAGCGACAATGGCAAAGGTAACAGTTTTCGAAAATTCAGGAATGCGGGGCGAAATGCAGGCCAGTTCAGGATTTATCGGCAACTATAATGGGAAGCTCACATTTCGATAAACTGCCGAATGTATTATACACGGAGAGCCAGAAGCAATGGAAAACGGTGTTATCCACACAGTTGAACTGCCAACATTTGAGGAAGTAAAAAAAAGCAATCCATCGACCTGAGAATAATAAGGTGGTAGGAATTGGAATATACTGGAAGTGAATTAATGGAGCAGTTGCATGGGCTCATCACAGCTATAAGAAAAAATAACACTATCCCCGAGAAATGGAAAATATCGGTCATCATTCCCATATTTAAAAAGGGTGACAGGACACAACAGAGGAATATAGCTACAATTACCGAGGAATATAGCTGCTATTCAGTTGTTAAGAGGTGTGGTCAAATATTCTCTTACAGAGACTAAGACCATACCCAAAAAGAAATAATTGGAGACTGCCAGTGTCGTTTCAGGAGCAATCGCTCAACGAGTGATCAGCTTTTAGAAAGGAAAGGGGAATTCCATTAAGCGATATATCAAATATTCGTAGATTTTATAAGCTTATTTAACATGTATCGCGTCCTTGTAAGGCGAAAAAATTGGTGAAACTGGTGCAAATAAATACGAGTACGAGGGTGGTTCGAGAAGTACTTAGCCTACAAAGAAAAACAAAAATTTTGGAGAAATGGCGATTTATTTTCCAATATAGTCTCCTTCTAGTTCGATAGACTTGACCCAGCGATGCTCCAGCTTCTTTAACCCGTCTGAAAAATACGTTTTCTCGAGGTCTGCAAAGTGGGCCTCCGTGGCGGCGATGACCTCCTCATTAGACTGAAATTTCTGCCCGGCGGGGCCAGTGACTTTTTCAAGTTTGGAAACAAAAAGAAGTCGCACGGGGCCAAATCTGGATAATACGGTGGATGGGGCAGCAGTTCATAGCCCAATTTGACCAATTTGGCCGTGGCGAGGGTGGAGGTGTGAGCCTGTGCGTTATCATGGTGGAAGAGCACTTTTTTCTTCGCCAAGTGGGGCCGGTTTTTCTTCAATTCGGCGTCGAATCGGCCCAATAATTTGGCATAGTACAGCCCTGTGACCGTTTTGCCCTTCTCCAGTAGTTGATGTGGATCACACCTTGTGAATCCCAGAAAACAGTGGCCATCACCTTTCCGGCCGATGGGACAGTCTTCGCCTTCTTCGGAGCACGTTCGTCGGGTGAAGTCCACTTTTTCGACTGTTCCTTGGTCTCTGGTGTGTACCAGTGGATCCATGTTTCGTTGACTGTCACCAAACGACGCAGAAACTCCTTCGGATTGCGCTTAAGCAGCGTCAAACACTGCCATCGCGCCGACAGCTTTCTCATGCCCAAAATGTCATGCAGGATATGACCCACGCGATCTTTTGAAATGCCTACTGTCTCAGCTATCTCGCGCACCTTCAATCGGCGGTCTGCCAATTCGAGATCGTGGAATTTTATCACGTCATCCTCTGTGGTAGCCGTTTTCGTGGCACCTGGACGTGGCTCATTAAGAAACCGACGTACGACCACGTTGAAACTCGTTAAACCAATTTTTGATGGTCGCCATCGAAGGAGAAGAGTCACGGAAAATAGCATCCAAAGGCTCTTTGATTTGCTGCACGATTTCCCTTCCAAAAACAAGAATTGAATCACCGACCGATATTGCTCTTTTTCCATTTTTCAAAAATCCGCGGACACTCCTGCTTCCACATGCGGTCAAAACAAAACTACGAGTCCGATCCGGCTGAAATTAGTAGCCGTCTACTAATTACTTGCGATACTGGCGCCATCTGGCGGTGAGGCTAAGTATTTATCGGACCTCCCTCGTATTGGATGATTTGAAAGTCAATATTCGCCGTATTTCTGCTGATATACCCCCCCAGTTGTTCCATAAAATTGTCGAAAATTGGACTTCGGGATTGCGCTTCATTCGAGATAGCCGTGCCCCGCGTATGCCTGAAATCATATTTAAGCACTAATGGCATAAAACTGTTTATTAAACAAAGCTAATGTCGTTGGCAGTTACGTTAGCTTTAAGTATTTTATGGCATATTCAATTTGTATACCTCTTAAAAAAATCACCCTTTACCTCCCAATGGGAGCTACCAATTGCATCTCCTCTACATTGATTGGACTAGAACTTCATGTTGAGAAGAGGTAGTCGAACACATTCTATTATCATCCCCGTCTGTACAGAATGAATACACGTGCATTTCTTAACCTATGTCTCAGCTTAAAAATCGACGACAAACCTAATGTCAAGTATCTATGACACGATATCATGATTCGCTATTTGTCTTTGCCAGCAATATCTAAGTGTAAGAAGTCTTATTGCAGTTGTTATAAAAAAGGAACAAAAATATTTTGCCTTTATCCCATGCCTAATCGTCCACATCAGTTATATAACACTTACCTCTCATCACTTAACACTTACGCCAAGGAGATGTGATAAACTTAATCCCCAGCCTCGTCTTTCTAAACCCGCCATCCCACTCTCACACTCTCACCCTTCTAACCCCGTTTCCTATGGCTTTTTAACCCACATAAGCTTTTGTTATTCAAATCCGACTCGGTTATCTCTAAATAACCATCCTCGTCGACCGTCTTCACTCCGGGAATTGAATCACCTCGACGTCGTATGCTAAGCAGTAGATCTTAATTTACCCATTCCCAAATGCAAGGCCAAAATCAGATGCATCTGTCTACCGCTCTTACGATTCTCTTACATACAACCTATTCTCGAAAGCTTTTCGATAATAACACCTCTCTGCACATGACTCAACAACACAACCGAATACCAACAACAACCCCTTCGACTACACGTGAAGGCCATACTGCATCGCATTCCCAGCGCGAGCATAAAAGCTCGCCCGCACATCACCGCACAAACAGCACACACAGCTGAGCGGACAACAAACTCACAGAACATCCCGAAAGGACCTTCGACAATTTTTTTTCCCAACAAATTTCAGTTTACCACCAACGGTAGCTTCCGATACATTACGTGTGCTGGCATCGCGGCAACTCGTCGGAATACACTTCGTGAGTGACTTACGCCAGTTAGTTGGATATCGGGCTAAGTATCGACGATTTTACGTATCTGCATCGTCGTCGTGTTGTTTTTTTATTTGTTACTATTACTCGTATCTATCACTCGTATGCGCGGAAGACGTGATGCGGAAATCGCTGACATATTCGAGCGCGAAAAAATATCGTACGGCTGAGTGAGAATATCGGCTTCAAGTCAGGTGTAGTGTGTACGAAACGTGTCATCGACAAGTATCGAATGTGGATTTGATCCTATAAGACACAGCCTTTGACGAACTGACCTATATTCGGTTGGATATAATAGCAAACGGATACGAGTACGGTACGCTCGTACGAGTTCGAATTAAAGCATCTGCGGTGCACACATGATGCGATGAAAGGTCCTTGTTCGGCTTGTATGGCTTTGATGTATGTAGCCACGAAGTGAGAGTGTTAAGAGCTCTACACAGTGCTCGGGTGTAATGTATGTTTTATTGCATTGCAAATAGGATATCCGGTTTATTGATCACAGGCTGTTCGATCAGCAGCTCGACCCATCGCAAAAACCCTAATGCATATTGGAACGGACGGATGAAATAATATTGCTTCTCGTCGTAAAAAGCCACTCTCGTTCGCGTCCTCCTCTCTCCACCGTACTCGTACATATCATTTTGCGAATTTATTAGAATTGACTTTATCCTGTGCGCTTTCCGGTGGTGGAAGATAGAAAACGAAAATAGTAACACGACGTTAGGCGGGGGGGAAAGTGCGTGCGAATTTCAGAGTTTCATGTGCACAACGATAAATTAAGTTCGCCTGCGTAGCCAACGGCACGCGGCACAGTACATATCCAGACCGCGTGCAAGGACGACAGCCTGTCCTCATCGGTTGTTTGATATATGTATCAAATAGATTTCGGTTCTCGTCGGGTACATCCATATCTACATCTATTAAGCCATCGATTTCGTTAAAATTAACGTCAAAACGTCGAAGATACACGGATATTTATATTGCATCAAAGGGATAGTGAAAGTTGTGCCAAGTGGTGGTTTGTTTGGTTTTGGTGATATAGTGACGTGGGCGCTAACGAAATCGCGTGCCAATATTTAAGCCCAATACAACAAAGCTAATCAATACGCAAATACATATCAGTCGAATAGGATAGAATCGTTTTCGTTTTGTTGCCTGTTCTCGGTGTCGGATATTCCTTGCCTTTCGATCGCTCTGTCACTGTTGGTTTCGGCACCAATTTGTTGTCAATCGAAATCAAGGACGTGCCTGGGTGTGTTGTTATTTTTTTCCTTTTTTCCTTCGTTTTGCCCAATTTACGTCGTTTCCCCTCTTGTTTTTGATATCAATGCTCGGTTTGATGGGCTTATCCTTGCCAATATATCTCATGTGAATTAAGTGTTGGAATTTTTTTTTAAGTGAATTAAATTCATATTCCCTGAAAAAGAAAGAATAAGAAGAAAACGGATACTGCCTAAGTAGGCCCCTTTGATAAGCGGAGGAAATGACATAATTTCCCCGACGAAGGAAGTGAAAGGAAAAGAAAATATCGTAAGTGCCCAGGGATATATTGGATTACTAATCGCCATCTTCGGTGTCTGTGGATATACGCTTCAAGGACACTCGTGCTACGCCAGGAAGAAGTGAGAAAGGGAGGAAAATCGAGGACGTTCGGATTAGACACACAGCTCAAGTGTTTCCATTGTACCATGTAAGTACCATTAATTTTTGAACAATTAATTAATGAGTTTGAGTAGTCCGGGGCATGATGCCGGGTTGAGGGTGTTTGCGGAAATTTACATATCAAACAGATATATGAGATTTTTGACGGCATAGGGCTTAAGTAGAGAGGATTGGATGGATTGCGGTGTCTTTATTAATTGGGTAAAAACTCGTGGGGGATATTAAGGAGTTTGTAGATAGAGTGGGGATTGATGGTGAACCTAAATTATAGATATTTTGTTTTGGTAGAGCATCATCTTAGATGAGTGGGATGATAATTTGATGACAATGGGATTGACGCATTACACTCTGCTGTGGAGAGGAATTTGTTTGGAAAGCAGCGTATCTTGATAGGGTGATCAGAGGATTAGTTGGAAGTGTGGAAGGGATTTATTGCTCTTATAATCACGGCGGTGCACGGATGTTATTTTGTTTTGGCAAGGTAAAAAACGTTTTTTTTTTATACTATTCACCCTGCGAGATGATTCCTAAATCCTAAAGCTAAGGAAGAATCAAAATTCAATATCGACGATCTACGAAAGGAAAGATATTAGAGAATGTATTATTAGTATAATGATCGGGAGTTTGGAACTCGGACGGGACATCGCTGTCAGCCCGCCAAGCATCACTGTCATGAGTCCATCCTTTCCCATCCTAGATCCATCCTTTTAATATGTGATTTTTCAAACGCTTGGTTTTCTATTCTCAAAATAACACAGAAAACATGCAAACATTTACATTTATTTTTATTTGTGTTGATAAATCAATGCCTGCCAATCACTCAAGGATTATTTTCGAACATATCGGGTGGTATCTCGCGTAAGTTGTTGTTTTCTAAGACTGCAATTGATGCTGTCTTAAGTAGTGCGTCATGAAACTCTGTCTTGATGGAACCAATTGTCGACCAGGTTTAGCTCATGCAATTTGGCTACAAAAAAGTTCGAAATCATTGAATGATAGCGGGGGCAATGATTCAGTTGAACCATGAAATACACAAAACTTCTTCTTCTTAGATGACGTTACAGCTCACGGAAAGCCAGAGCTAAGCTACTCTCATTCACTTAAGTTGTGTGCGATTTGTTTTTCACACAAGGACCTACAATTTAATGCCAATTCCGAACGGCGAGAGCCGAGAAGCTTTTTCAAGGTACATAAGTGTACTACGGAGGCTTTTGCCAGTTACCCGCTGAGGAGGGGAGCCGCGAAATAAATATTCGATTACGTTGGTGTTATCGGGATCCGAACTCGCTCATCGTGCGTCAGAGGCCGACCAAACAGTACATTTTGCTGTGTACATTGGCAGCTCTTGTATTGCCTGAGGTTGCTCATCGGACCAAATGCGATAGTTTTGTTTGAACAAGAACTGAAAATCGTTTTTCCATAAAAAGGGGGATGTTCCTCCAGCTTTTCTAAGGCCTAACCACCCAAAATTTGACGTTGTGGCAAGTCAGTTTCAGTTCTTGCACTTGCACTAGGCTTTGACCAAGATTCTCGGGCAAAAACTTCCACGTACATAGTTAAATAACACAAAAACAATTACTGCGAACGACTATAAATGGACTAATCACGGTCTATATTAACACTGGCGGATAAAGCAGCAATATTTTTCTCTAAAATAAAACTTTGGGTATTTGTTGACCTTGATGGGACATGAAAAACCCTCAAGGGATCTTTGGGGCAAATGCACCATATCATTTTTATGGGGGTGTGAAGATTTTAGCCTTTTTAGGCATTTATTCGTTTTGTTGTTGTTGTTTAGAAGGGTTGTCGTGTCGGGGTACAGGGGCGAAGCCCAAGGGGAGTCCAGTACATGTGCAATTTGTAAATATGGTTAAGTGTATTGTCGCGATCTCTTGTTGTATGGCGCCGTTGTTGTCGAATTCTAAAACATGATCCTATCCTCGAACCGTTGTATATGATCAAAATTTGTTATTCAGGATGGATAGCGAATAGCAACACGGACAATTGATGATGATGGTACATCTAATAAGTCAAGAGATGTCTAAAATTATTCCTTTTTCGGGCGTGATTTTTACGAATAAATCGCAAGAAAACGCGAAATTTTTAAACCCCATGAAAAGTTGGTCTTGATCATCGTCAACAATTGAATACGACGTATTTGGAGTACAAATTAATTCGGTCCGTTTTTTTGTGTTCAAAATTTTTGTTTTATTGAGAAAACGTAAAAAATACATCCTCTCTGGCATCGATCCAATTGGGCCATTCTTCGATTTCTCCAAAAGACCGTTTTGCATCCGTCGAAAAAGCCAGTAGTCGGATGGAGCAAGGTCTGGAGAATACGGCGGGTGGGGTAAGACCTCCCATTTCAGCGTTTCCAGGTAGTTTTTGACCGCTACAGCCACGTGGGGCCGAGCGTTATCATGTTGCAAAATCACCTTGTCATGCCTTTTGGTCGTTTCTGGCCGTTTTTCACGCAATACACGGCTCAAACGCATTAGTTTTAGTCGATAACGTTTCCCATCAATGGTTTCGCCTGGTTTTAGCAGTACTATGGTACACCACACCCGTCTGGTCCCACCATATGCAGAGCATGATCTTTGAACCGTGGATGTTTTTTTGCCGTCGATGTAGACGATGATGGAACGGGTTCACCAGGCTTTGCATAGTAATTTTTCTTCTTGGGGTATATTCACTTTTCATCTCCAGTCACCATCCGCTGCAAAAATCTCTTCCTTTGATGTCTTTCAAGAAGCAGTTCCGAGGTGAAAAATCGCATTTCGACATCTCTCGGTTTTAACTCGTATGGCACCCAATTTCCTTGCTTTTGAATAAATCCAAATTTCCTTAACCGAACGGAAATTGTTTGCTGAGTCACTCCCAACGATTCTGCGAGTTCACTTTGCGTTTGGCACGAATCTTGATCCAGTAAAGCCTCTAATTCCTCATCTTCAAACTTTTTGGACTGGCCAAGACGCTCTTTGTCTTCGACGCTAAAATCACCACTTTTGAAGCGTCGGAACCACTCTCTGCATGATTTATCGGTTGGAGCACATTCACCATAAGCTTCTACAAGCATTCGATGGGCTTCAGCTGCACTTTTCTTCCAATTAAAAAAGGCAGACGGCAATGCCATGCATATTGATTTTGTTATACCTTAAGCTAGTAAATCAAATGGAAAAATAAAATCTACTCTAAATCTAAAATCTAAAAAAGAAAATCAAAACTGCCCACAAATGCTGTTTATTTAAGATAAATCCGGACATTTTGGAAGAGGCAAAAAACAATGTAGTTGTTAGAAACAGACGCTGATGCACACTAATTATTGTTGACAGGTATCACACCTTTCCAATGAAGTAGGTACTCGCTTCCAAGATCAGCCACAACTTGCAGGTGGTGCCATCTTTTGAAAACGGACCGAATTAATTTGTACCCCCAATAAAAACGAAAACCCCATAAAAACCCGTACTTAAGCTTCTTTCCGAGGCCATTTATATATACCCAGAGCCTAATCACAATATTTGGCCTATTTTAGTATTCATCACCAAGAATAAAAGATTAAAAATCGTTAAAACTTTCAACCTTCATAAAAAAATGTATGGTGTATTTGTGCCGAAAATCCCTTTAGGAACTTTCATTATTAATTGAGGCAAACATGTAAAAAAAATTTAGACCAAATTGGGGTTGCCCCCTAAGCAGAACTGAATCCGAATTTTGATAGCAAAATTTAATAGCTAGGCGAGCTCAACTTTAGCACATGTCACGAAATGTACGTGGTACAAATAGTACACTCAAAACCCAAGCAACGGAAAAATCATCCTTTATTATTTTCTCATCTACGGCGCGGTCTTCCTAGTGGTCGTTTTCCTCGGGTTTCCCAATCATTCGTTTTCGGCTGTCCGTCCGTTCTACCTGTCTTGCCCGAACCTCTACCTTGTTTTGATCCGAAATCTATTTCCCTCTTCTTATTCAAAGACCAAATTCCACTTCCATAAATTGTCACTTGTTTTGTACGAAATGCAAAATGCAAAATCCTCAATGCAGATCTACAACCACAAGGCTTT
This sequence comes from Merodon equestris, assembly GCA_958301585.1. Classification (NCBI taxonomy): domain Eukaryota; kingdom Metazoa; phylum Arthropoda; class Insecta; order Diptera; family Syrphidae; genus Merodon; species Merodon equestris. The sequence goes on along the minus strand of OY284413.1, from coordinate 214,566,332 downwards.
CTATCATCATCATATCATTTGAGCCTTTGTATCAGCCTTAGAGAATGGCAAATAAATCGACGTTATTATATCCGATTTCAATAAAGCTTTTGATAAAATTTCCCATAGACGGATTATTTTCCCTTGGCTTCGACCCCATTTCTTTGAAGTGGATATCTTCTTATCTGGAAAATCGCTATTACAGTGTTTGTTTCAGATCTGCCTTTTCTAACCTTATTTTAGCTTCCTCCGATGTCCCCCAAGGCAGCCGCTTATGTCCAACTCTTTTCGTTCTTACCATAAACGGTATTAAAATGGTGATCAAACATTCCCAAATCGTACTGTATGCCGACGACACCAAGTTCTTCAAAACCATTTTATCCAGTCATGACCCTTTCCTTATTCATCCAGATCTTTGGTGTTCCAAAAATTGCTGGGAGCTTAACATTTCCATATGCCAATCAATCACCTTTTCACGTAAACGAATCAAACCACTCCCTCGTCTCTACTTCGTCAATAATCAGACCATCTCCACCGTTCTGGCTATCCGTGATCTTGACATATTATGTGACTATGAGCAAAATTTTCGCACACACATCGACGAGATAATCCTTGAAGCTAATTCAGCAATCGGTTTCGTGAAGCGATGGTTAAAGAATTCTCCAACCCCTACGTTACCCGATCTCCCTGCATAACCTTTGTGCCCCCTTCTTCAGTTAAGAATTAAGCTCAATAAATGGCGATGTTTACCCCCACGAAAATTAGATTAAATTTCCTAACACTATTAGACTTTTGGGGTTTCCCTTATTTGTGTTTTACTATCTCGCAGAAGGCCCGAGTCTTCAGCCTAAGCTAGAGCGGGTGAGTGTGATTTTACTAAGGGTTATCATCATATCCTTTTTCTGAAGGGATCTTTGTACTAATTCCAGCAATTCTAAATCAAAGAGAAGTGGTGACAAGGCGTCTCCTAGTTTTGATTCTTCACATATCTCGAATTTATCAGATAAGACGCTTCATAATTTAACACTTCCTTAATTTCCCTTTAGGCATACTGTATTAGTTTCACCTAATTGTTATGGGTACCTAGCCTAACAATTGGATCGATTTGCCTTTTTATGCCTTTTTAAAAGGTACGAACAGTCACTCGTCGAGCAGTTCCTGCTAAGCCACATCAGCTGATTGCATTGTATTCAGTTGCCCTATTTAAATATGGGAATGATGATTGAGTTTATCTATTCTTCGGGGACGGTTTTTGCGCCATATATTGTAGTTGTGATTAGCCCATGTAACTATCTGTTAAGTTTTCTCCTGCATGTTTTATTTATTCCGATGGTGTTAGGTCAATTCTTGCGGCCTTGTTATTCTCAAGTTGATGCTTCTTTTATTTCCTAAAATATTGGGACTTCTACCTGAACTATACTGTTTTCAATTGCTACTTGCTCTCCATGTACATTAAGCAGTTTAAGAAAATATCGACACTATTGGGCTGGTGGCATGGTCTTTTCTGTACTTTCTAGGGCTTTATTTTCGCTTAGCTTAGCAGTTGGTTTTCCGTCGCTTCCTTTACACAATTTTTTTTGGGTGGCCATCCTGCTTCTACCTGGCTTGCTTCGTCGTTGATTTCTATGGCACCCCGTAGGGCAAATCGGTTGACGCTGGATACGATTGACCTTCAACTTTTTAACGTAGAAGGTTTTTGGAAATTCCTGTGTTTCAAATTTGTGTGAATTTGGATTTGGCTCTTGAATATTGTGATATTTAGAATGTGGTCAGAATCGTAATCCACCCATCTGTGTGCTTTGACATCTGGCAAGTTGATATGATGTCAAATTGGAGGTCGATGATTTTCGTCTAACCTGAAGATGGCCCAACCCTGCTTATCTCATATTATGAAATTGAAACAAATTTCGATCAAAGGGTAACCTCGTATGTATATTTTTATTAAATTATTTTTCAATCTTGTGGAAACACAAGGTTTTTTAAACCAATTCATTCCTATTAGACTTCAGGTATAGCGTATTGCGTGCACATCTGTTAAGCTTTGATTTGAATGATAGCAAAACCAAACGAAAGCGAGAGTAGCAATGTTTTTCATATTGGTATAGCATAACGCAACAAAAAAATTGAGGTCGTAGGTCGAAAAAATAAAGGAACAAAAAAACGCTTTAACAAATCGAAATGATGAGAACATCAGTCATCTCAACAGGAATAGCGCCCTACGTTTTAGCTATAACACCGATTCGAGAGCAACATTCGCAAAATAGGTGACTGGGCTGTGTGTTGTTGCAGCTGCGGCAGTGATTCCTGATGGATACTCGTAGGTGCTTTCATTCTATATTTGTTTAGGGCTGTCTAAAACTTTTTAGTTATTTAAAATCGAATTTTATTCAAGTGCAAAAAAGAATAATTGGAAAATGATTAGGTTTTTAGAGTTTTTTTTTTTAAGCTAGAAATTTCAATTTGTTTGTGAACGTGTTGTTAATTTGTCGATAACTTTTTGAAATGTTATCAAAGTCAACAAGCTAACTATTTCTTTTTATTAAATTTGAAGTCGCAGTGAATTTCAAGGCGTTTTAATTACATTTCCATTGCAATGTTATTGTTTTGATTGTTTACCTGGACTTCACATTCATACGAGAAGTAGTTAACTCAATAAATTCATGGGGTGAATGACAAAACAATAATTTTGAATCAAAATTTGCCTTTGCTCATGACCCTCGTCAACTTCAAGAGTGAAACGTTCATTCCAAGGTTTTTCTAACATTGTCTGCCAAATCTCTTTCCCTAAAGCATTCTTTTCAGGTCTGTAGATAGGAAATAGTCCTCGGTGAAGCAACTCAATGTAATTTTACAATTTTTGGTAAACACAGTAACACGGCGCATGATGAAGGAGCCTCTTTTCTTCTTTATTTGGGAATATTTTTTCTCTATTTTTCCTTTCAAATGAATCAAAACGCGTTGATTATTCTTTTTTACTTAAAGTCAACAATAAATAAAATATCATGCGCTTTCCAAAATACGGAGGTCAAAACCTTATCAGTTGGCACTGAAGTTTGCGGTTTTCATTCCTTGCTATTTACTAAGCCGGCTGGTATCTTTTAATGGCTTTAAGTCGCCAGGTTCTGATGGGATATGCCTTGTTATGCTGCAAAAAGGTATAAACAGCTGTTTTCTACTTGGAAAAAAAATTGGTGAAAGTGGTCTTTATTCCCAAAATAGGGAAAGAGGATTACTCATTCGCCAAGAGTTTTAGAACAATCAGTCAAACATTCTTCTTGCTGAAAAGCATGGAGAGACCAAGAGAGTTGCTCATACGCTAAGCTGCCCTTCGAATGCATCCTCTCTCGGAGATGCAACATGTTTACGAGTATCACCGCGGAGAATTCTGCGAGACTGCGCTTCAAAAACTAGTTGGGGTAATTGAATGAGCACTCGAAAGGAAAGAGTACGTGCTGGGCAATTTCGTCGACATTGAGGGAGCTTTTGACACCGCAACTTTCGACAGCATGTGAAATGCTGCTGAGCAACATGCCGTATATCAAGCACTGGTCTTGTGTATCAAAGCAGTGCCTGTGCACTTTGATCGCTGATGCAGGCCTCGAACAATGTGTCAGATTTAGAGTAAACAGAGGCTGCCCGCAAGGTGGTGTTTCTGCTTTCGCTGCATGGTGGTCGACTCTCTGCTCGATGCTCTCAATGCCTTTGGAATCTATGTCCAGGCCTATACGAGTAATGTTGCCTTTCTCTCTGTCGGCTCAAAGCACAGGCAGCCGTTAATGTGATCGATGACTGGTGCACGAATAAAGGGCACTCGGTTAATCCTTTTAAGACTGATGTCGTTCTCTTCACGGGGAAAAGGAAAAATACTGGCATGACTCAGCTGGTGCTAAAGGACATTCCCATCCCGATATCCAGGGAAGCTACGTACCTAGGAGTCATCTCAGCTTCTTTGGTCAAAGCATGTTGAGTCAGGAACTACCAAAGCGCTGTTAGCTTTTTGGCAATGCAAAAGTGCTTTGTTTAAGCTGAACGTGGACACGTTGCTGCTCTAGATGTGCACTCCGATAGAGCGGAGTTCAAATAGCGTCACTTAAACCACTGTAGCTCGAGCACTAAATGTCAAATTGTCATCCAGTTTTTATGCTTATCGTTGGTACTTTCTAAAAATTATATGAATTTGTCAATTGTGGCGCCATCTATATGTTATCCTACGAACTTATTGAAGCAAGCGCTTAAAGTCGAATATCAAGTCGGTTGGAATCACTGGGATGGGTGGTATTATATCCTCTTCTTCTTTGTATTATCCTTTAAGAATCCTTAATTTGATGATGTTTTCCAGCATTTTTTTCGCCGCAAGACGGGTGCCATTATAGAGACGTGGATGACTGGTTTGAACTGGAACTGAAGACTCTAAGGCGGCAATCTGAATAATTCCAGTTAGTTTAAAAATCGGTTTGGTAGCTGATAGAATTCATTGTCAACTTCAATGTGTTTTGCAGCTAACATAGCACGTCCGATCAACTAAACGGAAAACACTTTTCGTAAAAGTCCGGTCTGCGGTTTCATGAATTGGCAGAAATTGACGGAGAATTAAATGGATATATTGAAGTGTGCTATTGCCACTGTTGAGAAATTATTTTGGAAAGATAAAATATTGGTCGTTCTGCAACCCGACACGTACATACTTTTTACATATCTACACAATAACCTTAAACTTTTTATTTCAAAGACTATTAATGCGCCATCCTACTTTTTTCCTTAAATGCAATGCTGCAAAGCTTCGGCCATCGCCAAGTTGATGTTTTTAGCTCAGTAGGTCTTTTCCTGTCTTTTGATGTAAATGCTAGTACGCTAGCAAACTAGGAACCTCATAAGTAAAACATTGATAGAGTTTAGGAAGTTTCAGCTTTCCGAAGTTGGTAGCAGTTCAATTAGGACACATACATATATATTCCTCCCCAAAGTTCCAAAATTGACTCGACAACAGCCAACACAACCGGCCACTGTCGAAAAAAGCGCACAGCAACCGAGCACCTTCAAAGAACACACTGCCTCAGGATCGAAGCAGAACGTCAAAAGAGGGCGCTCCGGGGAAGAACCTCTAAGTGAAGCGAAAAAGGCGAAAACATCAGCCAGCTTCAACCTTCCCATGAGTCTACAAGTGGCTATTATCGACCGTTCCAACCCGGATGCGAAAATAGCATCTGACAATAGGCTCACAGTTGAAGCCAAAATATTGTACTAGAAGCGATGCTTATCGCAGATAGCAGCGATGAGATCAACTTCGACGGAACAGGCTGGCAGAAAGGAATCAGAGTCGTCGGTTGAGACACGGGCTGGGAACGCTGAAGGTAAGGCTCCCCAATGAATGCGACAAGTCAAAGGAGGCTGCTGGTGGTGCAAATTAATTTACACCACTGCAAAGTAGCCACCGACGACTTGATGATGTACATGCTGCAGGAAGATGTGGTCATAGGGTTTTCAGGGTTTAAGGTCTAAGGTATATAATTTATACTATCCACATACTGGAGGTAAGCTACGAACCTGTATAGTCGCCAAGAAATACTTAAACATTTTTCTCCTAGGTACATACAGCAATGGAGACCTCACGGTGGTAACGTACGAACAACAGGACAAATCAATTTTGCTCCTATCTTCCGCTTACTTACCATACGATGAGGAGGATCCACCTTCAAACGCAGTCCGAACACTCGTGCGACAGGCCAAGTCACGCGGACTGTGTCTATTGATAGGCTGCGACGCCAATGGACACCACACTCAATGGGGAAGCAGCGACATCAATAAAAGGGGTGAGTCCATTTTCGATTTCATTATCTCCACCAACCTCAATATTTGCAACAAAGGTAACACACCCACGTTTCGCAATCGGGTTAGGGAAGAGGTAATTGACCTCACTTTACTAAGTGAGTCCGACTCCATCCGAGTAGAGGATTGGAGAGTGTCCACTAACTGTTCCTTTTCGGACCACAGCCGAATACTCTTCAACCTTAACGTCATTAAAGAAAAACCGAAACTTCAGAAACTTCAGAAACCCTCAGAGGACAGACTGGAATCTTTTCTCAAACCTAGTTGCCAACAGGTTAGAACCGCCACAAGACACCACTAATCCTGATCCAACTTACATACATTGAGAATTCAGTCGAAAATCCTGTGAGAATTCTGAAAGCGGCTTTCAACAAATCCTGTCCTTTGCAGCGTGCTCGCAGGAAGACCAGCGCAGTCTGGTGGACCACAGAGCTAAAGCAACTCAGGACCAGGACCCGAACTCTATTCAATAGAGCAAAGATATCAAACAGAACCGAAGACTGGGATAATTACAAGTCCAGCTTCAATGAATACAAGAGCAAAACAAGAGCAGCAAAATCTAAATCCTGGCGGGAGTTCTGCGAATCAATAGAGGATCTCAACGAAGCCGCAAGGCTCAGGAAGATCCTATCCAAGGACCCTGCGTCCCGGTATTCATCCGTAAACCAGATGGTTCTTGGACAGAATCCAGTCGGGAATCTCTAGAACTGCTGACTGAAACCCACTTCCCAGGCTGTAAAACCCCTGAAACCACAGTCTCTTTCGAGACGACGGTTCCTACGGTTCACACAACCGAAGAAGTGATAAATAAGATTATCACAGCGGATAAAGTATCATGGGCAATAAATTCGTTCAAACCCTTTAAATCTCCGGGGCCGGACGATATCTGGCCAGTGATGCTTCAAAAAAACACAGACCCACACTGTACCCCATATCGTAAGCATTTCTTCCAATTGCCTGCGCGCGGGGTACATCCCAACACAGTGGAAAGAAATAAAGGTAATTTTCATACCTAAGGCAGGTAAACCAACTCATACTGCCGCAAAGGACTATAGGCCAATTAGTCTCTCGTCATTTCTATTAAAATCCTTGGAGAGACTCCTTGACCTATACATCAGAGGACTCACAAATTCACGAAACTTATGCAACACTAAACACGTCTACCTCAAAGGCAGATCAGTGGAAAGTGCTCTGCATAGTGTTGTCCGTGAAATTGGAGCTCGTTGAACCTAAAAGAGTTTACAATGGCAGCCTTCCTCGACATAGAGGGAGTCTTCAACAATGTAAACACAGAGGCCATAACAACAGCTCTAGAGGACATAAAAGTAGACAAATCCATGGTAATCTGGATTGAAAATATGTTGAAGAACAGAATTATCAATGCAGACATTGGACACAGCTCTATAAGGAAAGTGACAACTAGAGGCACACCACAGGAGGGAGTTCTCTCCCCCCTACTGTGGCTTTTTACAGTTAACAAAATCCTCAAATTCTTTATGGAGAAAGACACAAAGACCATTGCGTACGCGGGTGACCTGGTTATCTTGATAAAAAGTAAATTTCTACCAACTATCAGTGAACTAATGGAATCTGCGTTGAGGGAACTCTCCTCGTGGGCAAGACAGAACGGTCTGAGAATAAACCCCCAGAAAACCGAGATATTTGCTCCCCAAAAGTTAGAGGGCACTCCACTCAAACTCAAAGCGGCAGCCAAATATCTAGGCATCATTCTTGACTCCAAACTCTCCTGGAAAAGGAACCTGGAGGAAAGGATGGAAAAAGGATTGAACACTTTTTATGCATGCAAAAAGACCTTCGGAAAAAGAACTAATGGAATCTGCGTTGAGGCCACCACGTGATAGGACAGGTTAATTATATGTGTACTCCACAAATGAAGGGAATCACAATGGGCCTTTTGGCCTCCGAGTGGAAATGATGCTTAACCATCACACTCCCCTTCTTTAACCTATCCTAAGCTAACCTATATATTCCTGAAGAAGAAATAGTGATATCGATCCATGCCCGATTTTGTCTGACACATAATCGCATAATGAACAATGGTTAGTAACGTAAACTATTTAGCGGTTTCTTTTCTATAATGGGAAGACAACTATCAAATTCTTTTCCCCTCACGAAACTGGTGTCAGAGCCGACGGCCTAAAGCCAAAGCTTCTCTCAATCATCTATATTTTGCGAAATTTATTTTTACTGTGAACTTAAGCGTCCTACTATTCATTGCCAAAACCGATCGATGAATTTCAAGATACCTTTCTTGACAATTAGTGCAAAGGTCAATTCCCTCTTAGAAAAAGTATTATGAAATTAAATTTCATTGCCTTTTCGGAATCCCATACAAATGGGATTGGTAGACAAACGTTACCCAATGAGATATGACGTCCTTGGTTTAACTCGCAAAAAATTATCCAATAAAGGGTGTTATTTTAAATTTCGCACTATTGTTGAAATGTTATCACCCAAATATCACTGCGATAACTTTTGATAAGTACAATTAGGAAGCTCTTAAATATGGACCGATAGACACTCGTACACTTAGTTGAAAAGAATTAACTTTCACTACAAAAATGCCGAAGATGTCGCGGAAAAGTAAGGTCCATAGTATCCTTGGCTATCATAAAGTAAGTTTTTGCCTAGCTATAGATAATCGAGATATTTAACGCCTCCGGCAGATTGAAAATATTGGCTTCGGCCGGTAAAGTCAGTTGAAAATGTGGTGACCAAAGCTATGAGTATGACTGAGAACCCAGGTTTACCCATTTAGAGACGATCACTGATTGTTTTGTTAAAAGATTTTACCCTTTTTCCTTACAAGGTCGAGTTGCCCTAACAGCGGATGCCGACAGCAGGCAACATATGCCACGCTTTCACTGATTGTGAGCCGAAAATTAATGAATGTTATTATTTTTCACATACAATTATTCCATTTGCTCGGAGCAACCTTTCCATCTGCAACGAATGAGAGCTTGGCATGGTTTTTAGTTTTATTTTTATTCGAAAATGAAATTGGCCCGCTTTAATGAACGGATTGCGTTGCCGAAAGATGTAAACTACCTTTTTTCCTTCTTAAATTGATGATATTGTTATGGATAATGTTTATTTGCAGCAGATAGCGCCACGTGCCGCATAGTTGGTAAAGTAATAAAAATACTAGATTATTATTATTACGAGCCATTTGGAGCTTGGAAGTTCACAATCTTGTTAACAACCCTTCGCCAATCATCCCTGTCATGAGTGTATTCCTACCATGTTTCGCTCTTTCTAGGATAATTTTCATATTACGAGAATTCTCCCACCTACGGCATGGCCTTCCTGGGGGTATTTTCCTATGCTATAAAAGAATAACATTTATTAGGGACATAACAATTTTGTTTTACAAACGCGCTCTTTTTTTAGGATCTATCAATGTTATAACCTCAGATAAGGTTTACGTTCTATCATGGTAAAGCTCGTTTAAGGTATTACAAATTACTTCCGAAATTCTAAGATGGTGATGCCAGAGCATCAGCGCTTAGTTAAGTTAATAGTCGGAATAATTGTCTAACCTGAGAGGCTATGCGTTCTACATATAGTAGATAAATTCGAGTCCAATTAACTAATGATTGTTCTTGGGCCAGTGAGACAACGTGCTGGACAAAGTACCGGAAAAATTAAGCCATAACTGCTTCAGTTCAAAATTACTTCAAATCAGTCTATTCTACACCTACTCGTAGTTGGGAGTCTCTCACTCCGCAACGAATCTGTTCAAGAACTGAAGACTCTTAATCATTTAAAATGCCGAAACTTCTCTGAGTAGGTTCAGCAAAAGTTTGAATAAAATCCTGAGTCTAATCGAAAAATCATTTTTTAGCGATGAGGTTTATTTTGGCTTCATGGATTTTTGAATAGACAAAATGTGCGTTATTGGACAGCAATAAGCCTACACCATGTCATCAACAAAAAATGATCGGTGTGGATTTCATGCAGGAGGCGTGATTGGACCATATTTTTTTATCGTCGTATATCGATGAATTGAGTTGACCATGACACATGACACAACAATTGATCTCTTAAAGGGGATTGGTAATCGTGTAATCTAAAAAAATTGTTCGTTTGATAGCCATTTCGTTCACGCTATTTAACGATGTTGGATTTCCTTTTATGGGGTTTCGTTCACTCGTTGTGTGAAAGAGTGGTGGAAAATTAGCCAAAACTTGTCGCTATAAACGTAATCGTGATGGTCATAGAAAAATATCGCATTCCATACTAAAATATAACAAGAACTACACCTGGAAAACATTTTCAGCCCGATTTCTCAATTTTTTACTTAAGTACAAAACAGTTAGGTCCTTAATAAAAAACCCTGTATATCGGCAACCCTTTTTCTGATTTATAAACATCCTTCGTCCTTTAAATTTTAAGTCGAGTTGACGTTAACTGATGCATTGCCTTTCTCCCACGTCATGTTCCATTCGTAAATATCCCAGAAATTATTAGGGTAGGTCGAGTACTGCCATCGATCTTGTTCCGAATTCAGGTCAAGGCCTACCTTGTAAGTCGTTACTCATTTCACTTCGAAGACCAAACGGCCATAGTAAATCTTCCTATCTCCAACCACAAGCCTATGATTTACCATCTTCAGCACACACAAGGCGCCGACATGAGTTACCTGCTTTCCACTAAGTCATTATCCCAAACATGAATTATTTGTCCCCCGAGTCACCGGCGATCAACACCAACATCACAATATTCACATTAAAATTGATCAATATCACCGCATGACACATGTGTACGTATGCACCCTCGCCCCCGTGTGCCTTTACAAAAAAGCATGCAAAGTATCCGCCCAATCGCCCCGGGAACGGGAAACAATAAATTTGAATCTCTCTCCGGAGCTATGCGAAGGGCTCTTTCCAAAAGGGAATTATTTATGGGCGGAATAAGGCAATGCGTGCTAGACTGTAGGATGAAGTGTTTAAAAACCGATTCCGGATTTGTATTCAAATATTGTATTTACTGGATTACAGTCGAAACAAGTGATTCAATTCGAATTTGAATGAATTGTATCACTGAGCGCAGTATTTTTGGGAATACAATTAGTTGATTAAATCAGAGATAAGTTATTGAGCTGAATAGGTATCCATAGATAGAGAATAGCGCCGTGCCTATGCCGAGGTGGAATAGTTCTCAAGTGAATGATGTGTTAGTAGTGCACGGGAAACCAGTGCTGAATACCAATTAATACCGTAATAAGATACTATGGCTTAATTGGATGAATTAATAAACGCGCATTGTTTAAATTTGGTTTTATTTACCTGTTTGCTATTAATCTAGGTAATGATTCCGAAAGAGCATAAAAGGCAGAGTGAAATATACGTTTGCGTGCGTTGGTGATTGCAGTCAGGGTGTCAAGGGATTAGATTGCTTCACAGAAGAAATCGATACCTCATGTCCGTGGCATTTGTACTTTAATTCAATTTGCTCATTCCGAAGGCTCTGTAATAAAAAAACCGATGGGAGAGGGATTGTGGGAAGGACATGTGAGCAGGTGATTGACTGGAAGCACTTACGTATGCGAGTTGTTCAGTAAGCCGTGAACTAAATGATTGAAACCATCAGTGGAAAAACAAATTAATTAGAATTTAATTAGGATTAATTGTTAACTTGGTCCTTGTGCTTGGAAAATGTGATTTTCAGCAAAGGAAAGGGAATTGCATATAATATGACGTTATTGTTATACTCGCGTGTATAATTTTTCACTTTGTTTCTTTTTTGTCACAACTAATTACATACTCTTAAAAAAGACAGCTTTAGTTAACTAACATAGTAGTGGATAGTGAGAATCAAAATAAGAATTTCTAAAAACAAAAAATATATATGTACATATATATAAATATAAAAAGGCGGCGACATAATGAACATATCCAGAACCAAAGGACTGTGGCTCCAGGAGAAAGAAACTACAGAGCTCATACCATTCCCGTCTCCTGATGAAGCTACTCCGATTTCGACTTGATCAGTCTTCAGAAATGTTATGAATTCTTAGAACATCATCGCATATTTGGTCCGATAAGTACTTAGCCTACAAAAAAAAAAAACAAAACTTTTGTAGAAATGGCGATTTATTTTTCAATACAGTCTCCTTTTAGTTCGATACACTTGACCCAGCGATGCTCCAACTTCTTTAACCCATCTGAAAAATACGTTTTCTCGAGGTCTACAAAGTAGGCCTCCGTGGCGGCGATGACGACCTCATTCGACTGAAATTTCTGCCCGGCGTCCATTTCTAAACAGCGTCAAACACTGCTCTGAAGTGGTCTCACGGTTGCGCTTGTTGTCCGGAGTGAGCAAACGCGGCATCCATCGCGCCGACAGCTTTCTCATGCCCAAAATTTCATGCAGGATATGACCCACGCGATCTTTTGAAATGCCTACTGTCTCAGGTATCTCGCGCACCTTCATTGGGCGGTCTGCCAATACAAGATGGTGGATTTTTGTCACGTTATCCACCGTGGTAGGCGTTTTCGGGGCACCTGGACGTGGCTCATCAAAAACCGACGTGCGACCACGTGGAAACTCATTAAACCAATTTTTGATGGTCGCCATCGAAGGAGAAGAGCCATCGTACACAGTACCAAACAGTCTTTGATTTCGCTGCGCGATTTCCCTTCCAAAAACAAGGATCGAATCACCGACCGATATTGCTCTTTTTCCATTATTCTAAAATCCGCGGACACTCCCGCTTCCACACGCGGTCAAAACAAAACTACGAGTCCGATCCGGCTGAAATTTCGACAATAGCCGTCTACTAGAATGTAATAGTAAGTTGCTCTTGCGATACTGGCGCCATCTGGCGTGAGGCTAAGTACTATCGAGCCACCCTCGTATGTCTCTAGGTTGCAGTGCCACTATTATTATCGGCCATTGGAAACTCGGAGGGTTAATGGCTTCACCCTATCATCAATTTGTTCTTTTCATATTTCGCCGTTCTGCTCCATTTTATCGATCCAACTCAGTATTTGGCTATATTTAGCTTACTCTTTATTTACTTCTAAGTCCACTTCCCTTCTTGCCATTATAATTTTTTTGCATTTCTCTTAACTATAGGGTTTTCCAAAAAGGACTTGACAACTTTTTTTTTAAATAAAACGCAAACGATTGAGATATTTCAAAAACTTTATTATTGGCTTGAAGTACAATCAAAACATTTATGAATGGATTTCGACTTCGTTTATATGACCACCGCGAGCACGTTTGCAGTGGTCGAATCGTTGGACCCAATTTTCGATGACTCGGCCACACATTTCGGCCGAAACGGCCGCTATTTCGCGTTCAATGTTGGCTCTGAACTTTTCCAACGTCGTCGGCTTGTTGGAATAAACCAATGACTTAAAGTAGCCCCAAAGAAAATAGTCTAGAGGCGTTAAATCGGACGAACAAGGCGGCCAATCGACTGGCCCATTTCTTGAGATAACACGCTCATCAAACTTACTCTTCAATTAATCGATTGTAACGTGTGCTGTGTGGCTTGTGGCACCATACTGTTGAAACCACATGTCGTCCAAGTCCATGTCTTCCAATTCGGGCCAAAAATAATCGGTAATCATGGCGCGATAACGCTGGCCATTCACAGTAACGTGACGATCGTTATCGTCGACGAAAAAATATGGCCCAATAACGCCGCCGGCATGCAAACCGCACCGAAGAGTTATTTTTTGTGGATGAAGTGGTGGATCATGAAGCACATGTGGATTTTCACCTGACCAATAACGCATATTTTGCTTATTGACGAACCCATCGAGCCAAAAATGAGCTTCGTCACTGAAGATGATTTTGCGATGAAATTCATCATCTTTTCGCATCTTCTCCAGAGCCCAATCGGAGAACGTACGTCGCTTCAAATGGTCCATCGGCTTCAATTCTTGAATCAGCTTGATCTTGTATGGGTGTAAACCAAGATCTTTACGCAAAATACGCCATAATGTGGTCTGAGCGATACCCAATTCTTGAGAACGCCGTGGAATTGACTGATTTGGATCGTTTGTTAGGGACGCCTGAACGGCAGCGATATTTTCGACACTTCGACCAACCCGTTATCTCACTGACACGGCAACATCACACAACGAATATGTAGGCTCAAATGTTTGCACTAACCTTGTTATTGCCTGTCTACTAGGGCGAGAATTACGACCGAAAATTGGAGTTAACGCTCTTAAAGTTGCGGTCACCGACTCTTAATTTCGGTAGAAAATTTTTATAATTTGGAGACGTTGCTCGTTCATGTACTTTATGCTGATGAAAATGTTGAGTTTGCTGAATAAATTCGATGATTAGTGAGAGGGTGGGTTCACAAATTAAATTCAAAGCTGTCAAGTCCCCATTGGAAAACCCTTTATTTCTCCCAGAAATTCGATCACATCAGCATAAGCCAGAGCGGGTGTGATTCTATTAAGAACATCTTATCTTTTCTTGAAGGCATTTTATTATGTATTCTAGCGCCAAAATAAAAGGAAATGATTGCAGAACCTCTACTGGTTTTGATCTTTCTGTAACTGCTTTTTTATTTGCTCTAGGCACGCTTGTATCATCTTCACCAACATTTTTCGGATTTTTAACCTTTGAAGGACATGATATATTTTGGATCGATTATAGAGTCATACGTATTTTTAAAACCTACGGAAATCCATTTGGCGGAATTCCCACGTGTTTTCTTAAATCTTTCATATGGTGAAAATCTAGACATTCTTCAACCGGCTATGACATCAGCCTCTTTAAGAGAAAATTGAACAACACATCCTAACAACATGATAGAAGTGGTACATATATTCCTTGGTAATTGTTGCATTGTGTTTGGTCATACTTCGCGCGAAACGTCTGCAGTCAAAGACTACATGTTCTGTGTCCCCCTCAGCATTTGGGCATTGTGGACACAGTGGAGAATAATCATGTCCAAATTTGTACAGATACTTTCTGTAGCCTCCGTTTTCAAACAGAAACTGCGAAAGGTGGTAATTACAGTCTGCCAAGATGTCGATGGGTAGCATTCCTGCTATGACGAACGCTGCATCTTCTGAGATGGTCCTGAATCCGCTGATTGTTCTTATCGCGCAAAGTCTATAAACTGACGCCATCATCCGTTTCAGTCGTCTGCCTGCGAGAGCACCAGCCTATGTCGGAGCAGCGTACAGTAGAAGTGAACTGACTACTTTTGAGAGTAACACTCTGCGCTTATATCCGGGACCACCTACATTCGGGAGCATTCGGGAGAGCGCTCCTTGTGTAAGTGATGCCTTCTCGCTGGCATACCTTATGTGTTCCCTAAAGGAGAGATTGTTATCAAGCATAACCCCTCGGTACTTCACAGATTTCTTAGACGTAATCGTCTGATAGCCGACTAAAAAACTCGCTTGTTCCACCTTCTTGCAGCTGGTTATGAGCACAGCCTCCGTTTTGTGGGCTGTTAGTTCCAGGCTGGCACTTACCAGCCAATTTTTTACCTTAGAGATGGCTGTGTTCGTGGCAACCTCCACTTCCTCTATATGCTTGACCACTGTAACAATGGCAATGTCATCAACAAAGCCGGTAATTTGTACTCCAACGGGAAGCGCGAGTTGTAGGACGTCATCGTACATAATGTTCCACAGTAGAGGTCCAAGGGCTGATCCTTAGGAACTCCCACCGTTATGCTTTAGAACTTGACGCCCCCATCAGTGTGGTATCTAAGCCTCCCGTTGTTGAAGTAGTCCATGACTATCTTCAGCAAATAGGGAGGGTTACCCATGGAAATTAAAGACAATTGTATGTGCGTCCAGTTCGCTGAGTTAAAATCATTTTTAACGTCCAGCGTAACTACTACACAATATTTTATCTCTCCCGCTCTCCACCTCTTTCCTTGGATGGCATCTGCGGTCATGTTTGCCACGGATTCTATGGCGTCCACCGTTAATCGTCCTTTTCTGAACCCGAACTGGTTGTTTGACAATGCACTATTTACTTCCGCTACCGCCAGTAACCTACCATACATAATTTGTTCCAGTATCTTACCTAGTGTGTTTAGTAGACAAATTGGGCGATACGAGGACGGTAGCATTTTCCTTTTAGGCAATAGTACCAAGTGCCTGGCCTTAATCGCCGCTTTGAGGGCTTTATTTGGGATGCCATCAGGTCTGGGTGTTTTTTCTGTTTTTCGCCTTAGAGACAGCTTTGAATAGCTCCTCTAGAGTAATAAGAGGGATCTCCTCTGTGCTGATCCTTGCCGTGCTGCTACTAGTAGGCGGTTGACCCCGTGGAAAGAGTTGTTCTACTATTAGGGTGAACATTTCAGGGTTTGTTGACGGCGGACCCCTATTATTTCTCATCCTTTTGGTAACTACTCTGTATGCTTTACCCCAGGGGTCCATATGGGCCTCCTCGCAAAGTTTTTTGAAACACATTGCTTTGCTCTCTTTCATAGCTTTCGCCAGCTCACTTCTCGCTAGCTTAAAATAAAGAAGCCGCTCTTGGAAGTCTGGCCTATTTCTGGATCGTTGGATTTCCTTCGCGCTTTGAGACAAATTGCTCTTAGCCACTGGATTTCCTCGTTCCACCAGTAGCATGGGGAGCCCCTCTTGCTGGGTTTCCTGCGTCACATGCTACAGTTAGCGCCTGCTACAACTGCTCGGAAATCGCTTCCGCGAATGCCCCGGTCATACCTCTTAGGATCCCTTCAAAGACATCGTTATCAAAGGGGAGTGCTTCTACTTGGGTCCCGTTTGGTATGGACGATGACTGCGTTTTCTGTCGCCGATCTCCACTATAATGGCTCGGTGGTCGCTGTGCGTGTAGTCCTCGCTTACTCTCCATGTTTTTTTTTTCATGAGAGAGTAACACGCAAATGTTGGCTTCCAATGCGACGATTGTTGTTGGCTTATCAGTAAGTTTAAACGTCTCAAGAAAAAAAAAAAAAAAAATCAAATGTCGTCAACGATTAGTTTCATTTTTGAAAAAAATATGTTCGGATGACTCTACCAGCCCACAGACTACCAAATTGCACGTTTTTTTGGGATATTAGTATATTTCGATAGTCTCAGTATTTTCACTCCAAATGCGACAATTTTATACGGTAACATAATCATTAAGCCAAAAATGAATCTTTTCGCTGAATATAATATTGGGCGCATATATCGTAACGTTGTTGGAACGTGTATCACGTAAATGACGATAATATTGCCTAGAGTTAATCCTGGCTTAGAAAAATACTCTTGACAAGGTAATTTGCCCATAAATTGTAATTTACCCATAAATTCAACGTTACCTACAAATCCACATGAAGCGTTTGAAGAGTCAAAAAGTCAAATGTTAATTTCTCTATTCGATTTATTTATTTTTCATGATCAAGAACTTTATTACACTTACATAGGTAGCCGACTTGTAGCATTCGTGGTGCCCCACCTGGATGCTCGTAAAAGTTGAATTTTTTGATTTACTTATTACAGTTAATTATTATATCTCATACTAAAAAGGATGCAATAAACGTGTATCTTTCTTTCAAAAAGACAATTTGAACTAATTTATTGTACAAAAGCCTTGTGCCGAAATAACGTATGATAGCTTCGTGCGGATACCTGAAAGAATGATTTTTCAATTAAAACAAAAAGAAATTCAAAATAATTAAATAATTCCGAAAAAAATGTGAAACACTGAAATACTAGGACGGGAACATTGATTTTTTAAACACAATTTGTCAATGGCACTAGCTGACAGGTGTACATACGAGTATGTTCTTATTGAAGTCATTAAACGAGTTGATTACTTATTGATCATAGGTGGACGACCTTTTGTCTAGGTATATACTCGTAATCCTACGAGTTATCCATTCCACGATTCCCGCCAATTAACCGTCACATACAGAGGAATAATGAAACCATTGTAATTAATAATTCGAAAGCGAAATCGAGTGAAAAATTCTCGTAAAAGAGCAAAAATGAAATTAATCTCTTAACTACTTATGAGCTTTCCATTGGTTCTTTGTAAACTGTCTCAGGCTGGGTTTTTCATTGGAGTTCATTTTGAAGTGGGGGCGAAAAACTGGGTATTGAAAGACGATG
This sequence comes from Merodon equestris, assembly GCA_958301585.1. Classification (NCBI taxonomy): domain Eukaryota; kingdom Metazoa; phylum Arthropoda; class Insecta; order Diptera; family Syrphidae; genus Merodon; species Merodon equestris. The sequence goes on along the minus strand of OY284413.1, from coordinate 214,548,447 downwards.
AGCATTGTTCACCTGCCTAAGTACCGCATTGCGAACTCGGGTCTGGTGGATATTTTTAAGTCACACCTCGGCATTTGCTGGTAATCGAGTCAAACGTCTCTCAGAACGGTCCGTAGCTCTGGTAAGATTCCCCTCACTCCCTAGTTCGCAAGTTAGATTATGGTTCCGTAGGGGATCTTTTAGAAGATGGGCGCGTCATCATACCTAGTCCTTAAAGTTATTGAGGTTGTAAACTTGGAATGAAACCTATTATTGTTAGCTAACTTGAATAAATTTAACGTTAGGATTAAACCGTTAGCAGTAAAATAATCTACTTGAAAAACAAAATATAATTTTCTATAATTTTCCTAAAAAATGTCGACTTAAACATATAGTTAGGCCAGGTAACCAGAATAGAGTGAGAATAATGAAAATTATTTTAAAACAAAAAAATCAGTATATTCTCAATCGAAACATTATTTATAGTTAAAATCTCTTTATTAATTTCGAAACAGAAATTCCACAATAGCACCCCTCTTTAAAATTTAGATCACCAAATCCTTCGTTATTCATCTTGAGAGATCTGCGATGGACTTGAAAACTCAATAAGGTTTTGTAATGAAACTCAATCCACTCTGATCAATCAGTTTTTTTAAAGCGTATACGCGAGCTTGGATCAGCATCGATTTCCAGTATTTAGTTTTTAATACAGATAGTTGGCATTATACCATTAATTTTTTTGAGATATGCGAGGCGAAAGCGTACGTACTCAATTTACGTACGATAAATTTCGACCCATTAAAATAACTTAGAAATATTGATAATAGACCGCATTTTGATGGCTTAAGTGAATTTTCCTTGAGTTCAAATATTTTATCAACAAAATAAAATATCTATTTTCTTTTATAAATTTTTAAAGCTTAATTGCACAACGTTTTCATAAATTTATAAAATTAGATCAATATTATAATTTATATTAATTTAGATGAACTATATGAATTAAAGTAGTTTGAATCGTCAACACTTTTTCTCATCTTTCAGAGGGATACCATGACGGAATAACGTCATGCCTGTCCATTGAGTTTTTTCAGTCCTAATAAGAAGTAATTCGCTCTTACAGGACGTGAGAATACGGCGGGCGGGAACTGCTTGTAAACCTATGCCTTTCCAGATCGGTTTCGACCCATTTTACGGCATGATAATGACCATTGTCGTGTTGCAAAATAACATTGTTGTGTGTTTCTGAGTACTCCGGTCTATTCTCCTTCAATGCCCAGCTAGGAAAACTACGAAAATTAGCTTTGACTGCTATCCCAAACTGATCATAATCTAGCAAATACTGGAAATTGCTTCTCCAATCATCCAATCAATTCGTGGTGATATTTCTATCCTAACGACGATACTCACGAAACACTCCAATTAATTCGGATTCCTGGGCAATAACACTCGATTGTATGCTGAGAATGCTGACTCTACCACCACCGAATAGGAGATCTGGTCAACAAGCCAACTTCTATTAGCAAAAGCTATAAGTTTAATAGTACCAAGCATATTAAACCATTCATAGAACCCAGCTCTTCAGACCAATTCCACTTCAATCTATATAAGCAATATTTCCCAATTTCTCTTTACCTTACCTACTTTTCCTATCAAAAATGTACAAGTCATCCACTACTCCAACCTCTACCACTATAATAAATAAATGCTTAAATACTTAACCCCGAACACTCTTATAAAAAACCGACACACGGCAGTCCCAAATTTTCTAAGCCGGAACACGACCCACATATGGCGTTAATACAACTCCCTCCTTCAACCCTCATGGTTCTCAATACAACCTAGTCTATACCCTAACTTTATATATTCTCAAACCCTTAACCTAACCACCTCTACTTCTTTGACTTAGCTCAACACTATCGTAAGTCCCCCTCCATTGTTCTTAGATCCATTCCCCCCTTCCACATCCGTCGACTACTATAGCTCGGCCACATTGAGCGCATCGACACCAACGCTCCAGCTAAGAGCGCCTTCGAATCCTTACGTGCCCAGATGTTTTTGAGCAGAAGCAATTGAGAGCATTGAAGCAGAAATGGCTAAAATGGGTATAAGAATACATGAGGGGAAGACCAAATATATGCTGTTATCAAAAAATATCTGGTTCTTGGGGCTTATGAGGAATCTCATCTCAGTCTTTCTCTAATGTGTAAAGGATTGGCCTTGATCGAAGACGAATGACGAGGCCATTAACTATTTCAAGAGAACATTTATGTGGGTAATAATTTAAGATGACCATTGCTCCGGCGTGAAAAGGCTCGATTCCAACACGATTTAGGATAGAGTACACATGTGTAAAGGGTCCTCGACCAACTCGGTGGGTTTGTTGGTTTATGTTCAGTCTTACCCTGTGTAACAAGCTTTCTGGGCCGAAGTATACTCGCCGGGCCAGGATCTGTCGCATAAATTTGTTTTGTGACATCGACAGACGTGCAAGTTTGCGCACTACGCTGTTCCTCTGGGTTGAGACCCGTTCGGGACACTCGGTCGTAGCGGCGTCTTGTCACCTCGTAGCTGTCGCGTTCACAGCACCCAGTCAGTCTCCTTATGGGTGAGAACTTGAGTCCGGATCCCAACTGGTGATCGGTTGCCAGGAACAGTGTGAGGCCGAGCCCGTCTAGGTAAGAACCCGAGTCGAGGCCTTAGCTGTTGTCGGCTTGTGCCCTTCATCACGGCTATAACGTCTGGTCAGGCCCTTCCGGGTTAAAACCCAAATCGGGAAACTGATCCTACGGTATTTGCCTCGGGAGTAGATTCTAATAGGGGTTGGTCGGTCTCGTATGGGTTAAAACCCGAGTCGGAGAATCGATTTTGTCCTATTAGTCCCCACTCACCGTTTTACTCGCTTTTACACACTCGTCCTTCCCTTATAGGTGACGTAGTCAAAAGGGTTTTATTATTATAATAATTTTTATTTTTTCTGTTAAAAAAAAAAAATATATTTCTGGATTTCGCGCAATGTGATGTCAGCTTAGCATCAACACTGCGTCGTCGTCTTGACAAACACTTCTTACGTTGTTGTTGTCGTAGTTCCACCTTGCTGTAGCTTCCGGGCTTTGGTTTCCTTCTCTACGCTATTGTCTTGGTTGCCTCCTTGGTTGTTGTTGTTGTTGCGACTGCTTCGGTCTTTTTGTTCAATCTTCGTCACTGCTTCTCACTACTTCTTTCTTCTGACAACTGCCTCGGCCTTTTATATGGCCAGGCCGAACGGCGCCTTTCCAGTCGTCGCTGACATTTCCCCTATTTACGAGATCTGTCAACGGTGACGGCAGCCGTAGCCGTTTGTCTTTGGTGTCTTTGAGCTGACTGGTCTTAGTCAAATCGCTAAAATGAATGTTTGATGATTTTTTTTTGTGTGCTTTTTGTTTGATTGTTTTGTGTTTAATTTTGTGTTTATTTTGTGTTTATATAATTTGTGATCTGTTTTATGTTTGGTGGTTGTTTTATACTTATGTGTTTTGTTGAGTATGTTTATTTTATTTCTTTGTTTACTTCTGCTTATGTTTGGTTGGACTTGGATAAGGTAAGTGAAACATGTATGTATGTTTGTAAAGGAAAATTTATTTATTTCATTTTTGTTTTAGGTTTCCAAATTTTCCTTTACACGTGGACTAAAGCCTCCTATAAGTAAATAGTTAAATTCAATTACCGGGATTTGCCATTTTGACGATAGCCGTTGGACTTCTCTAAAACGTTCGAGCTATTCATGAAATTGAAGCCTAAGGATATAATATACGATTGGGCACATAGGATGTACTACTGCAAAGCCAGCCGAGACAGTAATATAAGTGAAACAACCACAGCTAATCGAAAGGTAAATTCTTCTGAATATTAAAAAGCAAGCAACCGATGGCTCACTCTGTATATTATTGACGTCGCAGCCCATAGGAGACAGGAGCTGAACCTTCCATTGACTACTTATTTTGGATTTGATTTATTGATTTCTATAAGGTGGTTCCAAAATTTTGGTCTGTACGCCAAACTCAAGTGGTATCGAAAAATTATGTTCAGCGATTTGGCTCATTTTTCGCTCAAAGGGTACATCAATTAGCAACATTGGAGCATGAGCTTATCAAAACGCAGTTTCTTCCCTAAAAATGTACAATTTGGTGGAGAAAAGATTATTCGTGTTATTGAGGACATATGTACATATATAGGGTCCGCCAAATAACTTTTTTTTTTTTTGAAAATGGTATAAAAAAACCTACTGAAGATTTTCTCAAATTTCTTTTTTTATTTGAAAGTACAATCCTTCCGGTTAATAATGGAAAATAATTTCATTCAAATGGCTGCCTCGGCTTGACATGCAGTAGCCTACACGATCGGTCCAATTTTTAAGCACATTATCGATTGTGTGCAGCTGTATTTCACCAATGGCTTCACGAATATTGTCCTTTAAAGCGTCAATTGTCTCTATCTCTATTGTCTCTGGCTTGTCGGCGTAACACTTATCTTTGACGGCACCCCACAAATAATAGTCCAACGGTGTCACATTTTGCCACAAATAATAGTCCAACGGTGTCAAATCGCAGCTCCGAGGTGGCCAAACGACATCAGCTCTGCGGCTGATAATGCGATCTTCAAAAACAGGGCGCAAAACATCGAGTGTAGCTTCGGCTGTGTGGCGGCACGTAGCACCTTCCTGTTGAAACCAAATGTTGCCAATATCCTCCTCTTCAATTTTTGTGAACAAAAATTCGTTCAACATGGCCCGATAACGATCGCCATTGACTGTAACGGCCACTCCTTGCTCATTTTCGAAGAAAAATGGCCCAATTATGCCTCTGGACCAAAATCCGCACCAAACAGTGGCTCGTTTTGGGTGCACCGGCTTTTCAATGTATGCGTGCGGGTTTTCTGTGCCCCAAATGCGACAATTTTGCTTGTTTACATACCCGCCAAGATCAAAATGAGCTTCATCTGAAAAGATGATTTTTTTGGCAAAATCGGCATCTTCTGTAAGTCGATCGCAGGCCCACTTAGCGAAGCGTTGTTTAAGCGTATACACAACCATATTCGTTCAGCGGAAGGATAAAACTAATTATCTGTCAAATCAGACATGAGCTAAGTATTACCATTCACGAAATAAGCACTACTTGAAAAAAAAAACCTTAGATGGCGGACCCTTTATAAAGCCACAAATAATTGAAACGGTTTAGGAATACATGAACTCTTTGTCGAAGTGCTCAAAGAACCAACCGTTCCCGAAGTTACGTTTAAAAATTAATTACAAAATGTGTCCTCCCGGCTAAATGCCAATTAAGGGTTATTTAATTAAATTTCATGTTCAAAATCAAAGCCATTACAGGCCAAAAACATCCCTTACATATTCGCTCGTATTGCTGAAATGAAACTCCCGCGCCAACTGCGCCAGAACCCAGCACACTACCCTCTGAGGTTTCAAAATTAAAATTCTAAAACTCCCGTTTGAACAAACATCTATTTTTAAAACCCATCACCTTTTCGTGCTTGTCACTTAGACGCTTAATCGATCTTCCATTAACTGCGAAAAAAAAAAACGAAAATTAATTTCCCAACCCTCTCAAAACATAACAACCAATTTGCACATTCTACCGAGCAGGAGAAGCGAACGAGAAAAAATCGTATCATTAATGGATAATGCAACAATCCTTTATCCTTCACACAGTCAATCAATAATTCAAAAAATAAAAAAGTTGATTCAACGGATCCCGCCATTCATTGGCTTTTCTAGTACCTAGCGCCGTACACCATCGACATAATGACGTCGAAAAAGGGTCCTTTCGTTACGTGTTCACCAGGTGCCAGTGACCCAAAAAAGCAACATACGAACCTAAACGGCTAGTAAGAACATTGACGGGTGCTGGGTGGAGTTGTACACGTACGGTTATAAGGTGTGCTTCGAAAGTAAATTGGTCTTTGAAAGGACTCATTGAACCGCAAAATGTCGATGGCACAACAACATTGTGTGCTAAGTGAAGTGTAGATTCACACATAGATATCTCTTGTATCTATGCGATGTAGTTAGTACCGCAGACGGTACGATTGATGTTGTTGACGTCGAGGTGAGGAGTAACGATGGGTGAGAGTGAACGGAGTTTTTGTCTTTTGTTTTGTAATTAAATGGGATTGAAAATCTGGGGGGAAGGGTAATGACCGAAAGATATTGGTTTTACTTGTGTTTTTGAGCTTATTCCGTGTGCAATTGCCAGGTTTAATGTGAAAGGTGTATAATAACAAATAATTGCCTTTGTGTCTATGCATGATATAAAAAATATAAATTTCGTTGATAGTCTTCCTTCCATCCCTTTCGTGCTTCTGAAGCAGAGTTACGTTCGCTTCCTAACTTAGGAAATAACGAGTTGCCACTGATTAGAGGAAAGTTTTTGATTAGATCTTAATCTGTACGAACAGCAATATAAAGACATTTTCAAATATTTTGCTTCCGACCCCTTTACCGCCTCTTCCGGAGTTCCTCAAGACAGACATTCAGGTCCTTTTTTTATTCTGTCCATCAATAACGTTGATGAAAATTCTAATCTGTCCATCTACCCTGACAAAAAAGGCCCTACCTATATGATACATGTCAAGCCCATTCCTTTCGTCTCTTTATAATGAAGTCCAGGCGTAATTAGTGAATTAAACTTTCGTTATTATAGTAAAGACATCCTTAGCAAAGTCAATTTTGCACGTAGTTCCCTGAAGAGCTGGTCAGAAAAAAAATCCGAATATTATGTTTCTAAAGCGCTAGTTCACTTCTTATCCCTTCCCTGTTACAACTTATATGTCCCAATATCATCTTACATAAGTAAACCTCTTCCACCTGAAATACAGCAACTATGGCCAACAAGTCAAGCTTCTAAGGTTCTTAAAACTTACTCCTTAACTCTACAACCTAGTCTATATCAAGTTAAAGCTAGATAAAGCTAAGTCAATATATTGGAACTGAGTCTTTTATTTCTGTTTCTATTTTCATTAAGCAGCTGTCGTTCAGCGTCAATTTCAGTAGAAGGGTAGAAGAATAACAATTTCGGATAATTTATTTTTACGGGGAGTTCAATTTCATTACGTTAATATGACAAAAAGTGTTCCTGAAAGTAATCGAATTTTGGTAGAAGTATGTGTTGACCAAGCTCTGAATAAGGATACACGAGGGATGATCCAAAAATTATGATAATACGAACCGTCGAAGGGAAATGGGGAAAAACTGTCATCAAATATGTACCTCTGTTTGAGAAAAACTATCGATCAAAGAAATACACAGCGACTTGGTGAAAACATTGGGGGACTCTGATTCTGAATAGTCCACAATAGCACGCTGGGCTAAGGAGCTTAAATTGGGCAGATCATCCACTGAGGATGTACATCGCGAAGGACGCTCATCCACGTTCCTCACGAAAATGTTATGTCGGCGGATCGAAAGCATATAGCTGAGGTCACAACGATCTCATACGGCAGCGGTCATAAATCGTTGCAAATGAATTGCACATGAAAAAATTTTCTACGCGATGGGTACCGAGAATTTTAACCGACGAGCAAAAGAAAAGAGAAGTTCCAAATAGATCAGCAAATGTTTTTATTACGTTTCGTGGCCATGGACGAGACCTGGATCCACCGTTTTGATCCTTAAACTAAACAACAATCGATGACTAGGTAGCGATCCTCTCCATTGACGCCAAATAAATTCAAAGTGTCAAGTTCAGCGGAAAAGGTTATGCCATCCGGTTTTGGGACGCTGAGAAAGAATTATGTTCAACATTTAGGAAGGGTCAAGACAAAGAATTTTTTTCTAAGGGAATCCTGGGCTTTGAAAAATGTATTGACTTGTTAGGAGACTAGGTAGAATAATTAATATTTTTTTTAACCATAATCATCGGGTTTTATTTTTATATCATTACATTTGGATCATCCCTCGTTTGTCGAAAGTGGCTTGCACGTTTCAAAGGTGGTGTTTTTGACTCGGACGACAAGGAACAACTGGATAGTAGCAAAATAACAAAAAAAGAAAAATAATTATTTAAGCAAAATGAATTTAAAGAGTCTTTGTTATCCTCACCTTATAACGTCATAGCGGTCATTACCCATCGCTGTTACTAGGAATAATGTCAGTGACGGAAAAAGTGCCATGAATATCGCCGTTTAACAAAACCCTATAAAATGCGAAGACATTTGATCGGACGGACATCCATTGCTTGTTTTTACGCCTGCGAATAAAGAAAGATCAATTAAGTTTAAGGTAGGCAACTTCTTGTTGTAGTCATCGAAAATAAGGTTCGCAAACAATTATTTGAACAAGTACGTGTAAAGCGATCCTAGTGAATTTGCCAGGATGACAAAAATCAATTTATGTGATTTCCGACAAATATACCCCGTCCCAGAATGTTCATATAAACAGCAGAATAGGGAAGGATTTTCATATAGAGTTGTCACCATGCAATAAGATAAGCTGCTCAAATTGAATGAAACTAGCACTACAAATCTCGGTCGACTTCTTCGGAACGAACATTCGTGTTTTGCCCGAGTAGTCTACTTCCAATTTAAATTGCAAAATTTGTTGATTCGTCTGGTGAACTTTGATACAGTTCTTCTAGTGAACTTATAGTGATCTTTTAACTTATGGATTTCATCCCTGAAGTAAGACTCCCACAAATTATTGAAATACGTCTCCACGGCGGCTATTAACTCTTGGTTTGATGAAAATCATTGTGCACGTCTGACGAATAGGACGAACATTGCAACAGTTCATAACTCAATTTATTGATTTTCGAGCTGTGAACATTTTTATGACCTCAATTTTCTTGGGAGCCGAAGGACCGGGTTCACCTAACTCTGGTGGTAGACGATGATAAGACAGTGTTTTTGTTCTAGTGCGGCATCCATTTTGCACCCATATTTTTGTAAGAATTTTATTACTGCACGATATTCAAGTTTTCCCTTTGTACAAAACTTCTGTGACACAACATATATAAATGAGTTGACAGATCTAAATAAAACAAAAGAAGGGAGGAAAAGAAGCTACTACAAAAAAATCAACGAGCCCTCACAGCCTACTAGCTCAAGGATATCGAAAAGGCCCGGGTTAGACAGAATGGTAGACCCTTCTACAAAAAAGCCAGAGCTTTTGCATCCGGCCTTAAAGCGGGCGCTCAGGTTCTTCAAAATTGTGAAGGTAATCTTGTCCCCGAATGTGTTTAAGCAGCCCTTCCAACAGCTGCTTGGCGAGCGTGACCAGGAAAGAGGGATAGAGACAGAAGAAAACTCGGCGCCAGTCGAAGAACTAATCCTCCACCCAGTTTAGAAGAAGTGAGCTCAGCATACTACTACGCGTACCAGTGTGGGTTCGGGCCTGGAAAATCGACTATATGGCCGATTCCGAAATCCTGGGAAAACTCATTCGGATGTGTCGCGTCACACTGGAGAATTCGCGATGTACTATGCAATTTGGAGTTCATACTTTTGAACTTTTCAAAACATGCACAGTATGTCATCAAGGAGTCGCGCTGTCGTGTAATTTCTTCGATTTTGTCCTTGAAAGGATAGTTAAGCAGGCAGGTGTCAACACGGGAGGCACTATCTTCTTCAAGAGCGTCCAACTGCTGGGATAGACTGACGACATTTACATCATTGCAAGCTCCCAGTGCGCCAACAAGGCAGGCTCGTTGGTTTAAAAGTACAATAAATGAGGATAAAACAAGATATATGCTGCCGACTAAAAGCTGCTCCGTCGAACACCGCCTTGGGCAGAACGTAACCATCGATAGATATAATTTTGAGGTAGTTAAGGTGTTTGTTTCCACGGGGCAAATGTTAACTCCACAAATGACAACTTACTGGAGATCTGACGAAGAATCACCCTGGGCAACCGGAGCTATTTCAGTTTGTCACAACAGCTAGGTTCAAACCTCTGATCTTGCCAGTCCTGCTTTACGGAGATTTCAACGATAAGTAATAAGCAGAGGTGATTCTGTGCTCTTTTGAAAGAAAAAATTCTCATTCAATTCACCGGTCCAGAACGAAAGATAAATTGCTCATCGAATTCATTTTTCATTGGTCCATCGCGTATTCTCAGCTCTCTTATGGTGTTTGCCACACATCCTGGACGGGATTAGAATGGTTTGTGTCAAAGATGTTTGTTCACTACTCTCCAGGGGTGGTTGTCCTAGATAGGATTTCAGAGATTCGACAGTAACTCTTTCGTTTCCATGTCAGTAAGGTGTTATATTGGAAATGCACACACAGAGTATGAATTTTGAAGTGATCTTATACTGCGAGTGTTATGCTTTCGTCGGCACATTTTGATCATCTCTCACTCACCGCTTATATTGTTGCACAGTTTTTCCTTCAGCTCAACAGTCGGTGATGAATACCATTGCACCACGACCACCCCTTTCTCAGCTCTTGTATTGCCTGGGGCTGCTCATAGGACTTTTTGTTTATTAGCATACTGAAGACCATTTTCAATAAAAAAAAGGATCTACTTCTAAGACCCATTCGACGATAATTCGAGGTTATGGCAGCTCGTTTGACTTCAGTTCTTGCATAAGATGTATTTTGTGAGGTTTAAGACCAAGGTCCCTGCTAAGAATTCTCCACGTAGTTGAAGAACACAGTCCCTAATGCTGCGAACGGCGACCAAGGGACGAATCGCGGTCTTAATTGACACTGGCGGATACAGCAGCAATACTTTCCTCTATACACACTCTTCGTATACGGCTGGATAGCTTGATGTCCAACACTTTGAAATTTGTTTACTATGGCTTGAATTGCTTACACAGTGGGTGAATTTATCATAAGATAGTTGAGCATTGTTTACAGAGCACATATTTTGATAATAAAAATAAATAATTTGTAAGCATTGTTCGGATATAGCTATCCTTACGGTAAAATGGCAATGATAGTAAAGCACGTCTTACTCATGTCAGAAGTTATGAGTGGGCTGTCACAAATAAAACACTGAAAAACCTGACGGCAAAAAATCACCCTTTATAAGTTAATATTAATTTAAGTTATCATTTCGAATATCGGCGAAAAATGTAGGAATAAGTTTTAATTACTATTTTTACTACAACCTGCGTTACAGCTCGTGGAAAATCAGAGGCGAGACCTATATCAACCATTCATGTTGTGTGTTATTTATTTCTTTGGTTCCAATCGGCGAATTTCGAAATGCATTTTCCAGGCAAGTAATCACGTATTGTTGATGAGTTTGTTAATACTCTGCTGAGGAGAAATACGATTCCGATGACTTGATTTTCACGGGATTCAAAACCTTTGTCATCAGCATGAGAAGCCAACAGCACAAACTCTAAGACACGAAGCCACGAACCGGCATACTAGCATTTAATTTACCAACAACCTTCTGTCTTAATCGTTTCAGATTTGTCATTGAATCTCATTGTTGGGTTGGAAATATCCACCACAAAGCAAAATGTTAACATGCTTGAAACATGAAGGCCCAAAAAACAGCTGTCAGATGTAAAGAATTCCTCGTACGGAGACGAGGTTTCCTTGAAACCACAAATCATTAAATCCAAGGATATGTACATTCAACCCTGATCTCAATGAAATCCTGGCAAATTGAAAAACACTCTATTCATATTTATAACCAACTGCAATAAAAATAGATTTTGCAATATTTTTTTGGCAGACATTTCAGACCATTCTTGATGTGATCGTAACCGTTTGCACTTTGACATGTTAATGAAATCCGACTTCCAGGTCAAGATTTTATCTCACTCTTTTTCTATTTGCTTTTTTCTTGTACTATTGTTCGTCATGGATTTTATGCAAATCTCCAGTTGCTAAGGTCGTAATATCTTTAGCACTTGAGAATATAATTTATTCATAATCAAGTTGGCTCGGTGAAGCCGGGTGCTGCTGTATAATTAGAGGAAATCCTTGCTGCTTTAAATGTAAAAAAAGGTTCAAGGCAATTAAAATGCTCCTCCTTTGTTCGGTGGTAGGTTTTCATTCATTGCACTTTTCATTAAGTTCTGATGTAAGGATTCTGTGGAAAGGAACTGAACGAAATCAGTTATGCACTAGTTAACTCGGGGAGGTGCTGTTCATAGCAGGAGTACTTACTCATTTTTTTTTACCTATTCCAGTTTTTTTTTTTTAGACTTATGTAGGTGAAGGTAATGTCGAGATAAGGAAGGTGAAAATGGTGTAGGTTGCTCTTAGTGATATTTCTTTCACGATATCCGATTTTAATGGCACGTCTCAACGTTCTTGCGGCAATTTATCGTAAGATAATTGCACTTTTCCTTTGGCTTACAAGCTCTGCTGTGGTCGATTGTTGATTTTCCTTTGAAAGCAAATCATACCATAAGAGAATACTTTCTCCAATAAAGAATACCCGTAAGATGTGGGATATGTCAATGCCATGATGCTTGGAGACCTGGGTTCTGAGTTCTGATTCCTTAAGCTTAATTGAAATTTTTGTCATAATTTTTTATAAATTTCTGTGGATTACCCTTATAAACGTGTTGCCTGGGAAGTATTCCTGACTGGTTTGGGAGTTGGAATTAATTCGAAGCGACCCTTTTTATAAAAAAAAAAAACATTTATATAAAATAAAATGTAACAAACTGAATCAGGCCTAATTGTTGCTGTCATCATTCCATTGTTATATAATATCGGAAAGGAGCTCTCTTTTATTTTATTAACCTAACTTTAAATTACGCTGTATCCATAGTTACGCAGGTTATGGGCAATTCTTTTTGTACTTAATGCTTTAATGATTTTTCCAATTATTTTGGTAATTATCTATACTTTGCCCAGCTTCACATTTCCCTACATACATATATCAACGTGGTTATCCATACGCAAACCATCCTCATAAATAAATAAGTTTTTCTTTCAATTACAAATGAAAATCTGATGGCCACCCAACAACCTCTCTCTGCTTTAATGACGAAAACTGAAATAATTCCAACGCTATCACGGATTTTGTTGGTACACTTTTCAAACAAATTTTCGACGACGGCTTATGTATACTTAACTCTGCTTAGTTCAACTATCTTCCTAATTCGCTTGTTGGACCATTTTTCCCCCTTACCTGTGCAGGAACGGGCTAAGAATATCCCTGCAGCGATACCTCTCGCTTGTCGTACAAGGCGACTAAAACAAAGGTAAACAAAAATCACATCTAGGCAATTTAGAAAACACCAAGGTGAGCCTAGGGCACATATACTACCATTAAACTGCCCCACAAGTGTGCATGCAAATCAGTGGGTTGACACGACTAGAGATCACCGGTGTTGTAAGAGTAAGATCAAACAAAAAAAAAAATTTGGAGCATGCCCGTGTCAAAAAAAAAAAAAGGAGGAGAAGAAAGAAAACGGTCCAACCGTAGCATTATGGAAAAGAACGCTAAAAGGAAAAGCACTACCCCGCCAGGCACTACTAATGGTCGTGATCCTGGGACGAGCAGCAATGCTCGGGTCAGAGCTATATAGCAAAATAATGCAACGGCGTAAGCCACACTTTAGAGTCGCGAGTTGGAACGTTGGAAGCATGAGTGGTCGCAGCTATGAGCTTGAAGAAATGATGGTTAGAAGGTGAGTAAACATTCTGTGCGTACAAGAGACGAAATGGCGAAACACCGGTAATCGAGCACGTTTCTTGGACGTTAAAACAAAAGCCTACAAGATGTTTTACTATGGATTGGAACAAGGAAAAAACGGAATCGGCATCATCCTTGCGGCAGAGTTACTTGGCAACGTCTTAACCATTTCAAAGTCCAGTGACCGTTTGATGGCTCTCAAATTGGTGATGCATGGTGAGGTGTGGAACATCGTAAGCGCATATGCCCCTCAAGTAGGATGCGAACAAAAAGAAAAAGATGCATTCTGGCTAGATTTCCACAACCTTGTCAAAATCATCCCAAAGGAAGAGCTTTTGTTTGTTGGGGGAGATTTAAACGGACATGTCGGGAAGACAAGCGAAGGGCTGAAGACTACCACGGAGGGCTGGGATACGGCACCAGGAACTCTTCAGGTGAAGATATCCTAAACATGTGCAAGTCGTACGGTCTTATAGTGCTAAATACCATGTTCGTCAAACAAAGCCGGCACCTGATCACTTATAGCAGCGGCGGAAATGAAACTCAAATAGACTATCATTTGGTATCCAGTTTCATGAAGCCACGAGTTAAAGATTGCAAAGTGATCCTGGGAGACGCGATCGCCCCTCAACACCGTCTCCTCCTTACTGAATTTTTTATGGAGGCGAGTAAGAAGTCAAAGGAGCAAACGAAAGTGTCTGAGAGAATCAAGTGGTATAAGCTGGATAAAAGAAAAGGCCAAGCTTTTATTACCAACATGAAAAACTACCTCTTTTCCATTATCGATGAGGTCGGTAATGAGGAGCGCAGAGCACAAGACATGTGGGATTCCCTACAACAATCTGGCCTGGAGAAAGCCAAATCACTGCTCGGAACATCTAAAGGCCCCTGCCAACACGCAAAAGAAACCTGGTGGTGGACAGACGAAGCCAAAGCAGTGATACACGAAAAGAAAATGGCTTTCCAAGCTTGGTCAAAGTGCTCGCCGAATTCAAAGCGAAAAGCATGGAAGGCCTCTATTAGGAGTTGGAAGAAATATCGTCTTCCGCGTCTGACAGGAACCAGGCTACCCAGGAGCTTCGACAAAGCAATTTGAACAAAGGAGCAAATATCTTTAAGATAGCCGCCCAGAGAAGAAGAAATGCTCAAGAGATTCGTTTCCCAAAGTTTATTAATAATGCTGAAGGCCAACTCCTTGTGGAAGACGAAAAAATTCTCCACAGATGGCGACAGTATTGCGAGGAACTTCTGAACGAACAGTTTCCCCGAGTGTACTTTCCTAGAGCCGCCCCGAATATCCGACATCACAGTCGAAGAAGTTCGGTACGCGGTTAAAAACTCCAAGACAAGAAAAGCTGTTGGGCCGGACGGGATACCCTCTGAGTTCTGGAAAAAGATGGGAGACATCGGGTCTAGATGGCTCATGGTTCTTATCTCCAAACTTATGAGAGGCGACACTATGCCTAATCAATGGAGGGAAAGCTATCTTCTTCCTTTGCACAAAGGAAAGGTGATACGCGAATATGTGATAACTACCGTTCCGTCAAGCTGATGTCGCACACCATGAAGATCGTTGAACGGGTATTAGATAGCCTATTGCGGAACATAATACGACTATCTGATGACCAGTGCGGGTTTGTCTCGGGTAAATCAACAACAGATGCAATCCAAAGTATAAGGGTCATGATGGAAAAGCATCGTGATTCGTCAAAGGACTTGCATATGGTGTTGGTTGATTTCGAGAAGGCCTTTGACCGGCAACCAAGAGATGTTTTATGGGTAGCGCTAAGACAAAAAGGAGTTCCAGAAACCTACGTGCGAGTGATTATGGACATGTACGAGAGAGCAACGACAAGAGTAAGATGCACCGCAGGAGTCACCAATCAAAGTCGGTGTACACCAAGGGAGCGTCCTCAGCCCACTGCTCTTTATAGCAGTCCTTTATTGCTGGCTTGAAGGAAAAGTGACGGACCCCAATGTGCACCAGCTATTCTTTGCTGACGATGGAGCCATTATAAGTGGTGGTCAGGCGTCCCTACAACGAGCACTTGATGTGTGGGTGGACATTTTTGAGGGACACGGGTATCGTATTAGTTCAAAGAAGACAGAGTATCTGTGCTGCCCGTTCTCTGACCTTCATCAGCCTATTCCAGACATTTACTTGAATGGAAGAGTGCTGCCCAAGTGTGAAAAGTTTAAATATCTGGGATCTATGATTAATAAAGAAGCAACTTGTGATGACGACATCAACCATCGCGTAAGCGTAGGGTGGATGAAGTGGCGGGAAAACTCCGCCATCTTCTGTGATCGAAAAATGCCCCCTAAGCTGAAAGGAAGGCTCTACACTTCAGTTGTACATCCGGCGCTCACATACGGTTCACAATGCTGGACAATGCACAAAAAGTATGAGAGCAAATTAACGGCAACTGAGATGAAGATGCTTCGCATGACAGTGGGAGTAACAAAGCGTGACAGAATTAGAAGTTCAAAGATCCGAGGAAGCCTCCACGTAAAAGAAACCATCACAAGAAAGATAGAACGCGACCGACTCAGTTGGTATTGCCATGTTCAAAGGAGAGATCCTTTGAACCCCGTCCAAAAGGCAATATCAATCAACGTTCCAATTTCAACACGCAAAAAAGGCAGGCCGAAAAACAATTGGTGCAAACAAATGCAAAAACACCAGCATTTGATTGGCCTCAGCGATGAAGTAATCCCAAACCGGGAAGCCTGCCGCTACTTTCTGAGGTCAAACCGGCGGACCCCACAAGCGGACCAGTAGGAATGCAGTTAAGTGGGAAGGTTATGGTCCTACACTTCTGACCATAACGACGCCGGAAAAAAGGAAAAGAAGAAGAAAGAAGAAGGACCATTTCTCCCCTGTACTATCATTACATAATTGAAAATCAGTTTAATAATGATTCATTTCTAGCCGGTATCCCTCTAAAAAAATCTACAGTATCACTTTCTCTAGAAGATTTCCTTAAAATATTGAAAACCTCTTGTGCAACCCCCAGACACAAAAAAGGCCCGAAAGTCCTTTGCCAAATTCTCACACCAAACTTTTCTAAAGTACTTTAAATGAAATCTTAAGCTTTGACTGCAAGTCTCAAACCTGGTTGAACTTGTGACTCTGACGCTCTCAGCCATATAGGATGGCAAGAAAGTCAATGCTATTTCTACAAACTTCAGTAAGGAATTCGATAAAATTTTCCAACGAAAAATAAACTTCAATTTATCCACCCTTGGCCTTGAAACTATTTTATTGGAGTGGATACCTTCCTACCAAGAAAGCTGCTTTTACCGTATTCCTTTCGTTTTCTAATAATTTCCTGGCTTCTTCCAGCATCTCCTAAGGCAGCCACTTGGGTCCACTTTTTTTATTTTTACTTTTAGGACCTAAAATAACTTCACGTTGTTTTTTTGTAAGCATAAATGTCTTATTTAAAGTAAGTCAATAAAATATGTCACTCAAAGTATTGCCCATCTGAGCGATGACTAATTTACATCTTTCTAGCATCATATGAATTCTATGTCCGAAAAATAACAGGTCTTTTGAAAATACCCTAAAATCGACCCTTCATAGGAATCTAACCGCCGTTCAACCAGCCCACGTATCGTGGAACTAGTGATAATCAGAAGGTGCAATGTCTGGTGCATACGGCGAGAGGGATAGTAATCATTCCCAGCAGGTTTCCAGGAAAATGTTGCCGACCGTTGTCATGTAGCAAAATCACCTTGTCGTGTCTTTGGTCGGATAGCGGACGTTTCCCCATCAATGCTAGGCTTAAATACATCAATCTCAATTGGTAGCGATAGCTCGTGATAATTTCGCTTGGCTTTAGGAGCTCATAACAAACTACAACCTTCTGATCCTGCTGAACGCATAGCAGAACCTTCGCACCATCAATGTTTTTGTACTTATGATGTTGATGCATTGCCAGTCATGATACCAAGCAAAAACATTCCTTTTTCACATGTCCCTACATGTCCCCCATTGAAGGAGCAGTTCATGCGTGAAAAAATAACGTTCGACGTCTTGTCGCATGACAAAAAAATGTTTTTCATCCTAACCCACATCAACCCCAACACGTACCGACAAGCAAAATGTTTCCAACAATTTGTTGCGCTTGGTGTGGGTTGAAAAAAACAAATTCAAGCATTGTCTCTTGAAATGTCGTCTAATTCGGACGAAGAAGCTATTTCAGTTTTATTTACTTTTATTAAAGCTTGTGAGCGTGATGAAAAGAGAAGATCATGGTGGGTTCATCCTTACAATCGATTAGAGTTATTTTTATTATAATTATTAGAATTAAAAAAGTATCCCGATAAGTTCCAAAATTTCTTCCCACAGCTTATCCACTAAACTTTTATTTGCATGGTCTTTACAAGTATAATTATAAATTGCGTTCCTTTGCTCAATTAAAAATAATAGCTTCACTGCGTCAACTTCCATCTTCGCTTCACAAATTCGCAATGTATCGATTTTGTCGCATAAAAACAAAATACCACCGAACAGATTTCGACATGTTTTTTTGTTTTGTCGTGTCGTGCTCTGTTTGTTTCGTCCGGTGGGGGTTGGCTGCTAAGGAAGTGTGTAATTTTCGGCAACGACACGTGTTCGCAACACTTTGTTGCAATCGGTGTGGGTTTGCTGTATGCAATGCTATATAAAATGGACGTCGGAGCAACGAGCGCGGCCGAATAAAACGTTTTGTCGTGTTGCGTCCCATTTGGTGTGGGCTGATTCATAAGATGCAATGTATTCTTAGAAAAAACGTTTTGTCGGCCTTGGTGTGGGTTCAGCCTAAGAGTCCACTTTGCGAACGTCTTCATTGCTGATTTTCAGTCAACTCTTACTTCTCACTCATTAAGCGGACGGAAAAAGAGAGGCTGCACTTTTTCCAAATATGTTGGCCAACATTTTTATATCACATTGAAGCTTTGTTTAAATATTGAGGCTGAACTTGTGAGAGGCGACTATGCCCGGATTATTTTCTCACATTTTGAGAACCTTGGCAAATAAGAAGTCTGCAACGGGGCCAAGTAGAGAACCATGTGGTACCCCTACATGAAAATATCAAACAATGCCAGCATGCCTAAAGAATTCAAATTCCATCCCGATATCTAGCGGCACTAAGCCAGCAGATTTGCCGAAAACCAACGTTTTTCTAATGCTTTGACAAATTCCTAGTATTTGATGAGAGATGCTGTGATGACTTCTAAACCCAAACTGCTCATATGGAGGTAAAAGACATTTCTAATCAGTACATGTTATTAATTTAGTTTTATTATTTTCAGCAGTGCAAGAACTATCGAGGAATATCGCTGTTATCAATTGTTACAGGGCATTGTCAAATCTTTTCTAAAAGAGCCTTTGGAAATATTCGAAGACTATCAGTGTAGCTTCAGGAGGAACTGCTCGATGAACGATCAGATTTTCACGATACGACAGCTTTAAAAAAAAAACGAGGGGGTTCCATGAAACATTTGTATATTTTTAAACGGTTCTATAAAATGATCATAAATCGGTCATGTCCTTGTAAGGCTGAGAATGACGAAAAAGATGGTGAAATTTTTGCAAGCATACCTAAAGTGAAATAAAAGACAAGTTAAAGTAGCAATCGCCGTATTCGAAACATTCAAGAGATCAGAAAGGATTAAAACAAGGTGACATCTTGTCACCATTTCTTTTTTTTTATTGATGCTAGAATACTTAATGGGATCCCTTCAGGAAAATGTGAGGGGAATAACCCTTAATGGAATCGCACCTCCATTAGCTTATCCTAATATAACAATAATATGGACCTTCTGGAAGATAGTGGCAAAATAGTTAGGAGAAAGCAGAATGTCTATAGTAAAGAGTGTATTTAAGAGTTATTCAAGTTCAATATGAAATAAAAAACTCGATGCTAATATTAATGCTTATGATATTAGCTTTTTTTAATAGATAATTTTATGCTATTGATCACGGCTGCTACTTAAATATGATTTCGGGCATATGGGCGCCACGACCAGCATAAATGAAGCGCAACCGTGAAGTCCAATTTTCGACAACTTTATCGAGCAACTGGGGCCGTACATCAGCAATAACACACCGAATGTTGACTTCCAAATCGTCCAATGTCTCTGGTTTATTAGCATAGACTAGTGACTTCACATACCTCAAAAGAATGTAATCTAGAGGTTTGGGACCACAGGATCGAGGAGGCTAGTTCGCAGGTCCATTACACGAAATTATGCACTCAGCAATAAATTGATGGTGTCGCATGCCGTGTGGCATGTTGCGCCAACTTGCCGACCAATGTCATTTAACTGAGGAACGAAGAAGTTAGAAATCATGTTTCTATAGCGTTCTCCATTGAAGGTAACATTCCGGCCGGCATCGTTCTTAGAGAAATATGGGCAGATGACTCCATCAGCCCATAAAGCACACCAAACAGTGAGTTTTCACCAAACGTCTCGACAAAGGCTTCTGGGTTTTCTCCACATAAGCAATTTTGCTTGTTTACATATCCATTTAACCAAAATGCGATCGGAGAATAAAATTTTACGCTGAGAATATAATGGTCACACGGTTTAAACTCTTGCACAAAATGGATCTTATAAGCTTTTAAGCCAAGATTTCTCCGTTAAATCTTCCACAAAGTGGATGGGCATTGCTCCAATTGTTGTGCACGATGGCGAATCGACTCATTCGGATTCTCCTCAACACTACGCTCCACAACGGCAATAACTTCTTCTCTTCGCACTGTTTGTTGTCTTTGGGGATGCGTATTTTCGACTAGAGTATACGTGGTGCGAAAACAATTCATCGTGTTCCGAATAAATTGCTCAGGTGGACGATTTTGTCGACAGTAGAACGGACGTAGCGCAAAATCTATGGTAGAAAACAAGTCGAACAAATAGGTGGACAAACTAAGATGGACAGGATCAGTGAAAACCCGTAGGAAAGAGAGCTAAAGAAAGCCGTGCCGTTCATGGGAATGATCTTTTGAGTGATGGAACAGAACAGCGAAAAATGAAAGGACACACTCGTGATAGGAAAATTTGAGGCTCTGATCTTCCGAGTCTAAAAAGACCGGCATAATAATAATGAAAAAAAAAAAACATTTTAATAATTTTTTTTTTTTTCGAAAATCTTACTGAGACAACAAACTACTTGGTCTTTAACTCCATAGACTTTGAACTAGCTTTCCAGGTTACAGTATTGACATTGGCACTATTTCGATTACTTACTTACTTATATGGCGCTACAGTCCGCGGTGGACCTGGGCCTCAACCAACAAGCGTTTCCAGCTGGCACGATCTTTCGCCAGCTGTTTCCAGCGCCGCACGCCCAGACGTTTGAGGTCCCCTTCCACCTGCGTGCGCCACCGAAGATTCGGCCGTCCCCTGCTGCGTCGTCCCTCCGGGTTGGATTCGAAGACCCTTCGGGCCGGAGCCGTGTTGTCCATCCGCTCTACATGGCCCAGCCATCTTAGACGTTGGATTCGGAGACGTCGTACCAGGTCCATGTCGCTGTACAGCCCGTACATTTCTTCGTTGTATCTTCTCCTCCATACACCGCTAGTATAAACGGGTCCATAGATTAAACGCAGAATTTTCCTCTCGAAACGACCAAGAGCGTCCTCATCCGCTTTAGTTAAAATCCAAGCCTCCGCGCCGTAAAGGAGGACTGGGATGATTAAGGTTTTGTACAACGTTATCTTGGTCTTTCGAGAGAGGGCTCTACTTCTGAATTGCCTCTTGGGCCCAAAGAAGCAGCGATTGGCAAGAGTTATTCTGCCTTTTAAATCAGCGCTGGTGTTGTTGTCGCTGGTCATAAGTGAGCCAAGGTAGACGAAGTCCTTGACTACTTCGAAATTATAGCTGCCAAGCATGACGTTCTGGCCCAGACGTCGGTGTTGTGTGTCTTTTTTCGATGACAGCATATATTTGGTCTTACCCTCGTGAACGCTATGACCCCAATGCCTCATTGACGCCTCGCTGCGATCTCCCGATCACGTCAATGTCATCTGCGTACGCAAGCAGTTGGGAGGACTTGAAATAAATCGTATCTCTTGTGTTGGCCAGTGACTCTTGTACGATCTTCTCAAGTATGATGTTAAAGAAATTGCATGACAGTGCGTCGCCTTGTCTAAATCCTTTTTTAACATCAATGGTCTGGGTTAGCTCATTACCGACCTTAACGGAGCAGCGGGGATTCTCCATTGTCGACCTGCACAATCGGACGAGTTTGGCAGGGATGTTAAAACTAGACATGGCACCGTATAGTTCGTCTCTATGCACACTCTCTATGTCATACGCGGCTTTAAAATCGATGAAAAGGTGGTGCGTATCGATTTGAAATTCTTGGGTCTTCTCCAAGATCTGCCACAGTGTGAATATTTGGTCTATTGTGGATTTGCCTGGCCTGAAGCCACACTGATAATAGCCGATCAGGTTATCCATAAAAGGCTTCAGGCGTTCACACAATACGGCAGAGAAGATCTTGTATGCGACGTTGAGGAGACTTATTCCCCTATAATTGGCGCAATTGTAGAAGTCTCCTTTCTTGTGGACCGGGCAAACGATGCTGAGATTCCATTCGTAGGGCATGCTTTCCTCCGACCATATTTTACAGATAAGTTGGTGCATGAGCCTTACCATTACATTTCCAGCCGCCTTGAAAAGCTCAGCAGAATGGCCGTCCGCGCCAGCGGCCTTATTAGACTTAAGTCTCGATATCGCTATTTTGACTTCGTCTATGACGGGTGGACGGGATTATTTTACGTCATCGTCCGTGGCGAATGGATCATTCTGCCTGACAGCGGTATCTTGTCTATCATCGCCGTTATACAGTCTGCAGAAGTGGTCCTGCCATATTCTCAGCATCGACTGTGATTCTACTACTAGATCGCCGTTTTTATCCCGGCAGGCTTCTGCTCTGGCTTTGTAGCCCTGACATGTTCGTTTTACTTTTTGGTAAAACTTTCGAGCTTCATTCCTGTTATGACATCTCTCCATTTCCTCGATCTCACGCTTTTCGTGCTCCTTTTTTTCTTCCTAAAAAGCGCATGTTCTTCCCTTCTTTTCTGCTTGTTGAGCTCGCAAGCAGCTCTCGTCCGTTTATGAAGCATGGCTTTGTATGTATGTGTCTTGCTTTGCTGCATGGGCTCGTTCGCACTGCAGGTCAAACCAGGGGTTTCTAGGCGGTCTCGATTTGAAACCCAGCACATCAGAGGCAGAGTCTCTGTTTGCGTTCTGGAAATGCTTCCACTGCTGGTCTGTGGATAGGGTCGTCGTTGTTGGGGTTTGAGAGAGCTTGAGGCAGAGCTTCTAGCAGTCTCTTGCGATTGTACCTTTCCGACGTCAAACTTACGTTGTCCTACTCGACTATTTCGATTACCAAGAATTATTATCTGGTGCTTAAAACATGAACTAAAAAGTTGTTTGCAATGAATTTCATGTTCACATGTTTATCACTATAAAAAAAGCTTTCTAGACTTCGATAAACATACGCCGATGTTTTAGCTTGCTTACAGTACTTCTGTGTGGAGGCATCACCATCTTAAATTACATGCACGTAGTTCAGGTAGCGTTATCAATTCGGATAGAGCGAGGACTTATTCAAGGTCCCAATATTAATGATATATAAATAGTTGTGAAGCATACCTATACCTTTTCCAAGACTATTCCCAAGTGTTCCCAACTCAATTTGGAGCTTTAAATGTTCACGAAAACGGAATTAACTATCTCCCCGTCTCTACTTCTTCCACAATCAACCCCTCTCCACTGTTAAAGTGATGACATACCATGTGGCAAGCAACTAAATTTCCGTACAAATACCGGCGATATATATAATTCTTAAAGCAAATTCAGCATTTAGTTTCGTGAAACGATGGCTTGAAGAATTCACCAACCCCTACGTGGCTCGATCCCACCAGATAATCTTTGTTCGCTCCCTTCTTGAATACGCCACTCAAGTGGTCCCCTTAACAACACACATTTCGAAACATTTCACCGCATCCTATGTTTTGCTCTTTAAGAGCTAGAACCCCTATTTTAAGACAGCCCTTAACTAATCAATTTGATATACGCCAAAAGAATATAGAGAAGTACCCGACATCCTCTTCATTCACGATTCCTTGGGGTACCACTGATTACCCGACCCTCTACAACTCTGTCTTTTTTAACTCTAACCCTCATAGTCTCTGAAATCCTCGTCTCATCTGTGGCTCCAATTTTTGTATGCCGCGACTTGTCAGTTTGAGTATGAACAGTTTCAATTTCAACCATAGTACTTCATGTCAAAACTCGGTCTTTCATAACGCCAGTCATAGTTTTAATTTCAATCAATTACCCATCTGAAAAAGATAATTCGAACTTTCGATCTTTCTCTCATTTTACGGCGGTGAGGATAAACTTTTCTGGAAATGATTCATCAATTCTTCAGGATGATATGCAAAATTAATGATGGTTAAGGATGCAATAATCGTAAGTCAAGTCACAAGTTCGCTGCATGGTCTCCACTGTAACAATTAGATGTGGTCGATTGAGTTTTGCTTATAGCAAGGGATGTCATTGTCCCAACTTTGTTGGCGCCAATGTTGATTGCATAACATGATATTAGCTTCGGTTTGTTGGCAACACATGTTGAGGCAGTGAAATTCAAAAAAAATTCAACTAGTGAGTCAGGCTCACTCAACATTCTTAACACGTGGTCTCCAGTCTCCAGAATCTAAAAGGCGGTCTACTAAAAACCATATTGGAGCCTCACATGGTAGCAATTACAATTTATCACCCATCCGTCGTAAGTGCACCCAAGCACTAAAGATACACATCAGAAAGCACGACTGCAACTTGAGGACATAAACACAGCAAACTCCATTAATCCACTCGTCCACCATGTAAATTTCAGCTTTTGCCCCGTTTGACCCACCTCGACTGAATCAAGTGTCCTTTAGTTATTTAAAAGAACACAACCTACTACCTTGTTGGCACATTGCCATCGTTAAATGCTCACATTCAGTTTCAGTCCCCAACTGACATTTGTCAGTTTGCCTTCCCTTTTGACATACCAACCAGATTATACCCAGAGCTGAACCGAACCGACTTGAACTGGAACTGAAAATTGAATACAATTTGTCCAATCTATTGAATTTCCAGCTAATTGAATATGCAAACCAATCAAAGGGGCACAGGAGATACGAGTATCTCGTCCTGTATTCGCATTTCGACTAAAAGTACTTTCGCACTGTGACCAGCCGAAGCTCACTCATCTCTCGAACATCGAGTTGGTCGGGTCGATGTGTTTGCGTTTGCATTTTATTCGTTATCCACTTTTCCTTTTTTTTTTTTTTAATCTGACGCTTGTTGGATGCCTTTCATTCCTGGGATGCATCCGAAGAATATCGAACGCCGAACTGATTGTAAATTGGATTTCAATTTCAGTACTGTATTCAACAGAGGAAAGATGGTACGGAATGGCAACGAGACCTGAGAGATGTCTCTGGACGTATTGGTAAATAAATAATTGACTCTTGCTGCTCCTGTTATTCCTTTCTTGTTACTCGGAACTCGGCGAGATTAATTTTGAAGGAGTTCTGATTGCATCGGATGGAAACACCAGTTAGAAGGAGTAGTCTTGCATTCAGACTACTTGATCTTCCCCAGTATGGATGGTGGTCTAATTGTAGTCGAGGAACGGCCATGAATCAAATGGTCTCGTTTCGATAATAAAATCGATTTGGCCACTCCACATACATTCGCCATTTAATTGACCACATGTTTTCAAAACGTCCGCAATATCCTTCTCGATCCTGTCCATTGGCTTTTCACTGTGAAGAGCGCGGTTGCTGGTCCAAAGTGGCTTCGTGTTCATTTCTAATGAATTTTCTTTTCAATGGAGCCTCGATGGGTTCTGTGTGTGAAAAGCAGGTTTCCAATAAAAATAAAATGTCCGTTTTACAATGGGAAATGTGTTATCGGTGGGGGGTAGATTGTGCAATTTTCCTATCCCCTCTCGAGGAGTACAGATTCTTGGTCTGTGCCGCAGACCTAATGTAGTCCCTTTGGACAAATGATAAATGTATCGTTTCGCCTCAACATAAGCGGCGCACCTCGGACTTGCAAGCCTCCGCTTTAAATAGCCATTTCCATGCACTCGCTCGAATCAAATCTCCACTCGGCCATCGTGCCGCACGAGAGAGAAATAAGAAAATAGGAATATTGAAAAATATTAAAACGAAGTAACCGAAAAATGCAGAAACGAAACTAAAGTGGATTTTCCGCCTTAATTTTCCTTCTTTCGGTTCGTTTCATCTCCGACATCCCGCACGAGATACTCTTTCCCTTGATACTGCCCCTCGGGGCGCCGAGACAGGCACACCGACACGCTATTACACTATTATGCCATCGACATCGAGCAGCCGTAGGGCGTGAATGGTAGCCTGGAACACAAAGCGTTTTAGTGCTCTGCTCTGGTTTATCCTTTTTTTTTTCGCTTCCTCTACAATTCAGTTTGCTTGCAGAACGGTTAAAGGACATAAATTCTGAAAGCAACTACTCGCACATGCATTCGTGACAGCAGGTTGACGAGCAGCAGTGGGAAGTGGGTCGTACAGGTGGCGGGAGCAATAGGAGTAGTACGTAAGAGGATGAATAAAACAGGAGAAATTGTATAAATATCTAATGAGTATCGGTGGCAGAGTGAGTAGGCACTTGATCCTCGGTTCCCGCGCGACCCACTATGCCGGGTCGAATGGCGTATGCTACTCTAGACTTTTACTCGTTGCGGGGATTGGTTGATGTTGGGAATTAGTTCTGCTGCGTTGCCTTGCTTTATGTTGCACGAGTGTGTTTATAGAAGACGCGGAATGGTACTCCGGTACTTATACCTATGCATGGATACGTAATCCCACTTTTAGATGTTGGATGTTGTGTTGCCTTTTGTCACAATCAAAAGGATATTTAGTGCAGAAGGAATTTACACTGACTGAGCTTAGAGCTGCTGCTCGTACCGCTGCTTCGTGAATGAACGAAAACATAAAAAAGCGGAAGGAGTATGCTGAAGCTCTGAATTGAACCTGAAATTAGTTTGTACGACTTTTGTGAGTGAAAGTTTAAATGAAAGACCCAAATTGCTCCTTTCTGCTAGCTGAGGATGAAGATTAAAACTTGACTCGGGAAAGGTTTTCGGGGTCGGTGTGCCTTCGTTATGGATGCCCGGAAGTGCCGGTAGACATATCGTAATGGCATATCACGTAGAGAAGTTTTCACAACAATATTCGAAACTAATGAATCGTATAATAAGTTGAATGAGACGATTAGGCAGATTTTGCAAATAAGTCTTTCATTTAATGGATTGATATGTTACTGAAATCAATGCTGAGTTTTTTGTGTCTTATTCGTTAATGTGACACTGTCCAAACGTTTTTGGTATCAACGAAATGAAAAATAAAAAACAGAAAAACTTGTCGATAAGTTACCAACAAAAACTCTTCTCCAATAAGAGACAATCCGTTCTCTATCACGTTTCCAGACCAAAAAGGCCTGCAAGACCATCTGGTGGTCACTTCATGCAATTCCGTTATGTTTCGAATTTCCAGTGTTTACAATGTAAAATTATTACTTAGGTATCAAAATATCAACACTATCAGAAGTAATTAAGATGATTATTGCATTTAATCAAATCTTCTTCTTTTCCTTTTTCCGGCGTTGTTATGGTCAGAAGTGTAGGACCATAACCTTCCCACTTAACTGCATTCCTACTGGTCCGCTTGTGGGGTCCGCCGGTTTGACCTCAGAAAGTAGCGGCAGGCTTCCCGGTTTGGGATTACTTCATCGCTGAGGCCAATCAAATGCTGGTGTTTTTGCACTAATTGTTTTTCGGCCTGCCTTTTTTTTTTTTTTGTGACACGGGCATGCTCCAGATTTTTTTTGTTTGATCTTACTCTTACAACACCGGTGATATCCAGTTGTCAAACCACTGATTTGCATGTACACTTGTGGGGCAGTTTAATGGTGGTATATGTGTCCCTAGGCTCACCTTGGTGTTTTCTAAATTGCCTAAATGTGATTTTTGTTTACCTTTGTTTTAGTCGCCCTTTACGACAAGCGAGAGGTATCGCTGCAGGGATATTCTTAACCCGTCTCTGCACGGCCAATTGCATTTACTCAAATAATTTAAAAAATGTGTAGCGTCAACATACTGCCCGCCTCGAAGGGTCATTCGAAGTAAAGGCACAACAATTCGGAAGATGTGAAAGGAGCTGAATCGGTTGTCGTAATATCATTCCCTTGGTCCTAATATCGGCAACTCGAACCTTTCCGTCTGGGGCTGGAATGACACGCTCTATTCGTCCAAGCTACCATTGTAGAGGTGGTAAATTGTCGTCTGCAACAAGAACTACGGTACCAACCTTCCCATTCTCAACTTTAGTCTTCAACTTTGTTCGTTTTTGCATCTCTAACAAGTACTCCTTCGATCATCTCGACCAAAAATTTCGCTTTATTTGCGAAAGCCTTCGGTCTTTGTTGAGCAGTGGTAGTTCTTCTTGGATAGTAGATTCTAGAATTGAATTTAAAGCCTTGCCAATTAAAAAATGAATGGTGGTCAAAACCAGTTCATCGCTTGGATCTGAACTTAAGATACAAATAGGTCGTGAATTTATCACATCCTCAATTTTCGCAACGCCGCGACGGTGAAAAACTTCTCATATGTCAGTGATGCCTGTTTTACTGTATTGTAGAGATGAGATTTTGCGGACTTGACAGCTGCCTCCTACAGACCTCCGAAGTGGGGTGATCGGGATCGGGGTGGGATGTGAATGAATTTTATATGAGCACACCACGATGAGATCAATTCTGCGTGTGTTGATCGAGACAGGCTCCAACGAAATTGGTCCCATTGCCGCAATGGAGCTCTATTCGTGTTGCCGGAAAACCTTGCGTCGAGAGATCCGGCACAACTTTCAGATAAAAGCCTTCGTCAAGAAGCAAATAAACAACGCCGCATACGTCTTGTGATTGCAAATTACCTCGACGTTATTGAGATATGTAAAATGGTCCACAGAAATTAAAGCCTGATTTCGCAAAAGGGTTCGAGACGTTTACTTTACTGGCTAGTAAGCCACCCATAATGTACTTCAGTTATTTCAGTTTGGATCGAAAACAACGATAGCATCCATCAACCACTTTCTTCGCTAACTTCCTTGCATTGACGACCCAGAAACGCTACCTAATAGTCGCGACCAAAGCTTGCGGACCTACGTGATAATTTTCAGGTAAAAGGATTGAACAACGGGAATTGTAGGGTATGTCCGCATTCTGCAGACTCCCACAAGCTCTTAAGGGTTCTATGGGAAGATCAACATCAAGAAAAAAAAGGAAATTTTTGGTGCAACTTCTTGGTCTCATCATTTTCGATTTCCTTGAGTCTTCCTCTTGGAAATGAGTTTGCTTACATGGGAGTTAGAAAATTTGTCCATCCTTTTCGTGAGATTTTTAATAAAGCAAAGGACATATGCAAAAATTCGAATGTGTGGGTGACTTCGAAATCGATCAAAGTTTTCTGAGAATCCAATTGAAACTGTTTTGGCTACTAGTTCAACCGAACTCTCAGGCTCTAAATCTGCCAGTAAATGCCGCTTTTGTTTAGGCAAAAATTCTTCCGTTAAGTACAAGAAGGCAGAGCCATGGAGCCATATACTCTCTACCAGTTCCTCACAACAAGCTCCACGGGAAACTATGTCAGACGGATTGGCTTTCGAATTAACATGCTACCAAGTGGCATATGGCAGTTCGGATTGTATCTTTGATACCCGATTTGCAACAAAAATGTCCCACAACGAAGGATAAGTGCAGATCCAACGCAGCACTATTTCCGAATCTGAGCGAAGTAAGATTTTATCGACGCTTTCCACAAAATTTAACAATATTTTTTTAACTAAACTGACAAGCAAGGTTGCAGCACATAGTTCTTGCAACGGCACCGACCTAGTTCTAATCGCAGCTACTTTCCACTTTACACTTAGCATGTTGCATTTCACTTCTCCTCGACTATTAATGGTGCGCAGGGAGTGCCGCCACCCCTCCTCGGCGGGGTACTGACAAAACCCCCGTCGCCTTAAAAAGCTTCTCGGCTCTCGCTGTTCGCAATCGGCATTAAGCATTAGGTTCCGTTCACTTGTGTGAAAAGTAAGAAATCGCGCACAACATAAGTGAATAAAAAGAAACTTGGCTTCGGGCCTTCATGAGCTCTAACGCCATCTAAGGTGTCTGTCTGGCAGTACAATGGACCAATATTTGTGTCAATAGATAGCAGAAGCTTCCAAAAACAATAAAAAAAATTAATAGGGCGAATGTACACACAGCAGCCATATGCGCCAACCGAGGTATCTGCAAATCCTTGCGGCTGAATATTGGAAGATGATGAATTTGAATTCTCACCGAAAATGAGCTTTGTCACTTTTATTTGGTGCAGATGCGCAATCGCTTTTCGCAATTTGCGCAGGAACTGATTCATCCCAACTATATTTGGATATCCAAATATCCTACATTAATGTTTTTCCCTTTACAAAGATTGGGTTTATTAATCCTAGAGGGTTAAACATTTGAGATAATTCGGAAAAAAACCAGTCCTTTTTGTTATTTCCTGATTAAATATCATATCAGAGACGACGTAGTGGAGTTCATCTTGTTCAGGCTTCCATACCACACATAAGGTCTTAATTACGTACTTATCGTTTATACGCAATGAATCAGTGGAAGTTTTGAATGGTTTGAATCCTGCACTTCCCAACAAATAATTTACCTCCTGCTAAATCCTTTCAATCCTTTCTAAAGTATGAGCATCAGTTATCATGTTATCCATATAAAAATTTTCTCCTATAACTGTTGCGCCTAAGGGGAACTTAGATGCATTTTCATCTGCCAGATATTTGAGACAACGAGTGGCGATATAAGAGGCGGAAGTGATACCACACCCGCAATGCTTCCTGGTCACTTTACCTGCGAAAGATGCATTGAACGTATATAAGTATAGTATTCCTTATCATGCACTAATATCTGCCTTTACATTTTCGATATATCGGAAGTAATGACATATTTGTGTGTTCGAAAACAGAGAATAATGTGATACATATCGTCTTGAACTCTGGGGGCCTTAACAACAAGATCATTCAACGATATGTTTTTAGTAGTCTTGATACTGCAATCGAATCCGAGTCTCAGTTTTGTGGTCGAGAAATCCGACCTGATAACAAATTGATGGGAAGCAAAATTTTTAACTAATTCTAATTGATCCTTTGAGACATTTTTCATGTGACCCAAGCGTTGATATTTCTCCATGAATTGATTGTCCTGCTCTCGTACCTCAGAGTTCTTCTCCAGTCGTTTTTCCAATGTATGGAATCTAATTCTATCACCGTTCAACGAGTTTCCTAACTTATCCCGTGGCTAGCAACAAAACTGACGACGAATTCCCTTCAGGAACTCCTTGTCACAATCCTCTTCCTTTCGAAAATCCTGCCTTTCTGAAGCAATTGGAAATTGTTTCTTTTTTCACATTCATATTCCAAGCTTTGCTTAAATTTCGAATGGCATCTAACACATTGATGGCCAAAGAACGTTCCTTTTCATTCATTTGTTAATATATAGATCAATAAATATCAATATTTTTTTGTCTAGCCTTAAAAGACATTTCGTAAACATTTCAGTTGTCATCCATCATTTCTTATTAAACTCATATTCCACACTTACACTTTTTCATTTTCTACAATTCATTTGCGACTGCCCAGCTATTCTTTGTTTTCCAAGTGGAAATCACTACTTTTGAAAAGTGCAAATTATTTTCCGTAAATCTGATCAGCTGGAACATATTCACCGAAGATTTCC
Source organism: Merodon equestris (assembly GCA_958301585.1). Classification (NCBI taxonomy): domain Eukaryota; kingdom Metazoa; phylum Arthropoda; class Insecta; order Diptera; family Syrphidae; genus Merodon; species Merodon equestris. Next base: position 214,516,988 of record OY284413.1, on the reverse strand, counting down.
ACTCACATACACCGACCTTGGCAGCTTCTTTTTCATATTAAAAAAATGAAATAGGACTCCCCATACCAAAAAAAAAAAAAAAAAAATTGTGCGGAATAATGTTCGACATATTTGATTAAGTGCGAAGTCTTGTTGCTTACGCTTTCACTGAATGAAATATACTGAGACTGAGGCCTAATGACAGCATTTCTTAGAAAATATTTGTCGTGGGTAAAGATATTATGTAGATAATACAAAGTCTATCACAGTTCTGGTAAAGCCCAAAAATTATAGGAGTTAGGCAACTAAGATTAGCTTCTAAACTGTCTATCATCTCTGATTGATCATAATTGACGGATTCGAAACCCGATAAGTTAATAAGACAAATTACGCGTTCATAGATATGGCATTCAGCAAATGTATCGTATATAGTTAGGAAGGTTACATTGCCTTCATGACATCCCCGCTATTACACTTAATTGACGAATCAGGAAATCACTAATTACAGATAATTGACATATTTCATTGACTGTAATGTTTTGGCCGGAATAATTTTCAAGAAATACAAATCCTTATAGAACACCAAACACGGAATCTATGTAGATGTACATAACATAATTCATAACGATCGCGGTTCTTTTGGTGGAATCATCGGCCAATATTTCTTAAAGGACGACGCGACCAGAATGTCAATGAAGAGCGCTATACATAGAAATATAATACGATTTCTGACTTCTTTGTTTCTAAGTGGAATGGTATTGACGTGACAGAGCTTTGGTTTCATCAAGATGGCGCAACGGCGCGACACTGTCAATTTATTGCGGGAAACATTTGCTGAGCGCATAATTTCGCGTAATGGAACTGTGAGCTGGCCTCTACGGTCCTGCGATCTCACACCTTTATTGTAGATTGCTTTCTTTGGGGGCATGTGCAGTCACTAGTACATGCCGATAAACCAGAGACGTCGGACGATTTTGAGGTCAACATTCGCAGTGTTATTACTGATATTGGGCTTCAGTTGCTCGATAAAGGTGCCGAAATTTGAACGTCACGATTGCGCTTCACTCGAGCTAGCCGTGGCACACGCACGCCCAAAGTTATATTCCAGCACTAATGTCATTAAATTATCTATTAAATAAAACTAATATAATAGACATTAACGTTAGCTTCAAGTGTTTTATTTCAAATTGAATTTATACACCTCTAAAAAAAACAGCTTTTATTTATATTTTCCCTTTTCTTCTTTTCTCTCTAAACGTTTACCATTTCCTGCCACTATTAGACTTTCTGCAATTTTCATAACTAAAGAGTGGGCCATCTAGTGTTTTTTTCTTTAAATCTTAAATTTTGACACTGACAACTGTTTTCCGCTCGAAATCTCGACGGGAAGTAAGTATCACACCTCCGTGGAACGAAATACGTCGCTTTACGCTTGAACAACGTTGGGAAATATTGAAATCTAAAAAGTGAGTGCTGTATAGTCCAAACAGTGCGTTTTTTAAAAATAAGTCTTAGCCGAAATGAAGCACACACCGCGACTGCTGTACGCAAGATTGTGCAAACATTTCGTGAGACTGCAATGCTAGTGGACAAGACTCACGGTCCTCGACATCGTACGGTGCGCACATATGAGAATGTGGTTGCTGTGGCCGGGAGTGTGAGGCACAATTCACGAACATCAACTCGCCATCCATCTCAACAGCTCAACATTTCACGCACTCGTCTGGGGAGAATTCTGCACAAAGATCTCGGATTATTCGCTTACAAGGTCCGATTGACTCAGCAATTGAAGGCGCGCGATCATCGGCTTCGTTATGGCTTTGCAATTTGGGTCTTAGAGGAGCTTGAATTGGACAACGATTTTGGGCTAAAAATCATCATTTCTGATCAGGCGCATTTTGATCTCGGCGGCTATGAAAACCCGCACGTTATTCTCGAGAAGCCTATGCATCCTCAAAGAGTGACAGTTGGGTGTGGATTGTGGAGTGGTGGCATCATTGGACCATTTTTCTTCGAAAATGAGGCTGGGAGCAACGTTTGGGTCAACGGTGGGCGTTACAAAGCCATGTTAACCGACTTTTCATAAACTGAAATTGAAGACACGGATTTGGACGACCTCTGGTTCATGCAGGATGGCGCGCCATGCCACAATCGATCTTTTGCGTACCAAATTATCAGCCGTCTTGGCGATGTTAGTTGGCTGCCTCGGAGCTGCGATTTGACCCGTTTGGACTTTTTCTGTGGGGAACCGTGAAAGACCGACGTTATGCCAATAATCCTGAAACGATTCATGCACTTAATCTTCCTATACTCGCGCATTGGTCTCTCAGACCGACAAGTCCTTAATTCTTTGTTTACTTGAAAAATGTTATTCCTGCCTCTTTGAAGTTTTCAGTAACTTCCCAAGTAGGAGTTATCCGTCGTTTAGTTGGGCGCAAGCGCACGTGACAAGTAGACTGTGCTTTTTTTGTGAGTTTTTGGTCCCTCAAACCGACGCGTGTTACAATTTGTGGGTAAGTAATTTTTTTTTATCAAAGCGAATCGAAGATGAGCTTTCTTTGTCTAGACTTCCAATGCACAATGTTAGCGTGTCTCTGCCGCCTGAACGGTTCAACTTAAATCAACGAAATTTTTACTACAGCTAGAAGCGATAAGGGTTCTTACGAAGCCGAAATTTGGATTTTCGTTATCCAAGAATTAAAATTAAATTAAAATAAATGAGAATAACGTTAACTGTACTCGGAAGCAATTTCCTCTCTCTCTGGCATATGCTATCAGCATTCACCGTTCGCAAGGGATCACTTTGTCGAAAGCAGTCTTGAATCTTGGTACCAAAGAATTCAGCGCAGGACTTGCATATGTTGCCTGTTCTCGGGTAAAAACTGCTGAAGGATTGATTTTTGAACCAGATTTTCCAGCAAAACGCATTTTGGGAATCAATTCAAAAGAAGCCTTCAAGTTGAAACGAAAAGAATTGGATCGTCTAACGAAATTGTAATTCAGTTCAAGTCGTATTTCATCTGTTTTTACGTTTAACATGAATAAAGAATTTTTCGATAAATGACGAGCTTAGATTGTGTAATATTAGTAGATAACAGCCAACAATGGTCGAGCATTTGACAACTGAAATAGAAAAGGCGCCAAACCTGGGCGTAGCAATTTCGCGCCAAAGGCAGAGAATTCTTTTTTCACTACAGTCACAAACAATTTTCGGTCACAAAATGCCTTCGACTTCAGGGTGTACATTTTATCCAGTGTCTCATCAAACTGAAAGATTAATTTGCCTTGAAAAACCCCGTCCGAAACTAAATGAAACAGACGCTAAAATACTTAAAAATGCAAAGAAAACAAAGAAGATGAATAGAGGAATCGCAGAGTTCTGCCGAAGAACATCCAAAACCTTCCTTCAAAACTCACCGCGTTTTGCATCAACTGCCAAAGATGAAAAAAGTCACTACAGCCAGATTGACTAAAAAACAAGAAAAGAAAGCAGCTGCGGATTTGAAACAAAAAAATTCAAGAACTCAAGGAGGAGAAAATGTTTCCAAAACCATTGATGTATCCGTTGAAAAATTGTTCTGCTGTACTCGAGTGGTCGGTGATATTTTGAATCTTCTTCTTATCCTTTTTATCCCGGCGTCGTTATGGTCAGAAGTGTAGGACCATAACCTTCCCACTTAACTGCATTCCTACTGGTCCGCTTGTGGGGTCGGTGATATTTTGAATATGATGAAAAAATAGTTTTTTTATTTGCATTTGTATGTTATTTTACATTAAACATTAGAATGAGACTTCTAGCAGATTCGCTTTGTTTAGTGAATTTATTCACACCTAGTTTTAAAATATTAGTAAGTGAAAAATATGATTTTATTTTAGGGGTGTTTATATTTTACTAGGTATCTGACATATAATATTCCTAAGAACCGTTTTGAATTTTTTTAAGTCGTTTTTGTCAGCACGATGGACGAAGAAAGAATAATAAGGGCGCTCTTAGAAAGTGAAGAGTTGGACTTCAATTATGATGACGGGGGTGACAGTGAGTTGGAAGACGCCGTTGAAGTGCAAGAGCAAAATACAGACACTGAGCAGGAGTGGGAACCAACAGACGAATCTGAGGAAGTTTTGCGTACATTTCAACACTACTGCGTTGATACTAGGTGCCCTCCTTCTGCAGTGAGAACAAGATCTGAAAATATTGTAATGCAACTTCCTGGCGTAAGAAGAGAAGCAAGAAACTTGAAAGATCCAGGTGAGATTTGGAAACATTTTATTTCTGAAACAGTTATCTGCATAATTACGGTGCATAAAAACCAACATATTGAGCTGCTCTCACCTGAATTTAAAGGAGCTAGAGACTGTCGTCTTACTGACGAAGATGAAATTCAAGCCCTGCTTGGTCTTCTCTTATTTGCTGGTGGGAGGAAAAATAGTCGGCTTAATGCTAAAGATCTTTTCAGGACTGATGGTTAATCGCCGGAAATTTCCGATTGGTAATGAGTTGGAGTCGTTTTTACCTCCTATTGAGATGTCTCAGATTTGATAACAAAGAAACTAGATATCAGCGTGCTTCAGTCGACAAGCTAGCTCCAATAAGAGACCTATTTGAATAAATTGTGTCAAATTTCAAAAAATATTCGTTACAATCGACGAGAAAATGGAAGCATTTAGAGTCCGCTGTGCCTTCCGACATATACCCTTGAAGCCAAATAATTATGGAATAAAAAAAATAGATATGCACTCACAGATGCTAAATTATATTATACATCAAGTCTCGAAGTTTATGTAGATCAACAACCTGAAGAACCATATGAAGTTGACAACAGGTCCCAGGCATTATTCAAGCGTCTTTGTTCTGTAATTGATGGATCTGGTCGAAATGTAACTTGTGATCATTTTTTTACAAGCATCCCTTTAGTCGACAGTTTGATGCAGAAGCTAACTGTGATAGGAACAATTCGAAAAAATAAAAAGGAATTGCCAAAATAAAAATAATGCCAAATAATTGCCAAAAAGTCGTAGAAAAAAATCGAGCTAGTTTCATATGTGCCAAAAAAAAAAATAGAAATGTTCTTCTTGTCTCTAGTATGCACACTGATGCGCAAATAAATGAAGAAACGGGAAAACTAGAGATAATTACAGATTATAACGCTACAAAAGAGGGTGACGAGGCGGTCGTAAAAAGGTGCGAGGCTTATAACTTCGCTAGAGGAACTAATCGGCGGCCTAAGCTTATTTTTTACAGCCTTATGAATGTCGCTGGAATAAATTCATATGTGATATATGGACTAAACAATATGAACACAAAAACAAGCCGCAGGAAGTTTATTAAAATGCTGTCATATGACCTAATAATGCCCCATATAAAAAATCGGCATTCATTTTAGGTTTGCCACGAACATTGAGGCTGTGAATTTTAGAAATATACAAACTTGATCAAACTGAACCTGGATTATCTGGAAATAATCAGACAGGCGGCTGTTCATTTTGCTTGTCAAAAAAAAAAGGAAGGACAATATAGAGTTGGTACCAGAAATATTCACCAATAATTTTTACAGCAAGCCAATCTTCGATGAGAAAGGCTCATGAACTGCCTTATTTCTAAAAGATTTGGCCGATAAAATGACTGAAAAAAATCAGGAATAGACCTTGGCATAATATATTTTGACGCAGTTTGACGCAGAACCTAACAACCAGTTTTTTCTATGAAGCTACTCGCTACTAGAAAAGGTCAGACGGCATGTTCTTAGTATCTCATTGTCGAATGACCTCAACGAGTTTTCGAACGATTGAACCGAAGAACTGGGCCTTTATCTTAATTCTACTCAATATGTCCATTTTTTGCTCCGATCCAGTACATCTGACCAATACCTACCTACCTAGGAACCAGTTATAGCTCTAAGCTATAGTTTTTGAAAATTTTATATAGGCCTAAGCATATAAGAATATATTATACTAATTCTTATTTCTTACCGAATGTATGCTCTATAACTCTAAATATCTTCAAAAATGAACTCGTCTCTTCACCCACCTTAGCGCCTTTCCTCATAAAGGACAACATCTGCACCTCTATTAGACGCTACTCCCTTACCTCATTCCTAACAAAATTTTTTAATATAGAGATCTTAATTATTTATTCACCAATAAGCTGGCTAATAATACATAATTCTCCAATCCAAGCTGGCCTAAGGATTTTCGGTGGAAAATTTTATCTAAAGTGTAGCAACTCGAACGAAGGATACGTTAGGACGTACATAAGATTATATTGAGGCTTGAACAGTGCTTCATTCCAAATTCTATAATCGCCCAAAATGCTTTCAAGTTTGATTGCATTGTTGTTTGGCTTCACTTAACTAGAGCCTGTACTCGTAGACTGGCGTCCTATCATAACATTAATTTTATTTCTACACTCATTTTTTTCCACAATCTAGTTTCACATGATTTTTTATTCCCATGGCTTAAAACACCCCAAAACAGCATGAGGATTACCACAGTAGACCTGCTGCCTACAATTAGACTTGATGGCGAATCACTTGCATAATAAATGCATCCCAGAGTAGCTCTCCACTCAATTGCTTCTCCAACCTCCACTTGCAGTCATTCCTTCTTATAAACGCCCCACCGCTCATGCAAACAATCAACAAAACTATTTCTCACTTGACTCCCTTTTTCCTCCGTTTGTCACTAAGCTCACCCAACCTGCGAACCCTTCAACTTCATCCATGAGCACATGCTGCAGCCTCAATTCCTGCAATCCCTCCGTTCGGGCTAAAAATAAACAGCTACCCAACTCTGCTCAATTTTACAGGCAAAAAAATGAAATCCGATTTGCCACATGCCAACCCTTCGTTGCATCACTCCATCGCCTTGTCGTTCCGTTCACCTCTTAACGTCGGAGTGTAAAATATGTATTAATTCCTGCATTCCACATGGCTGCACTTTAATGTCACTCAACCCGAATCGGGAGACTCGGCTCTATGTAAGCTTGAGGCTCCTCTTATATCCATGCATATAGGCCTATCTAACTACATCTCTCGTGTATGTGCGTTTGTGTAGCTGTGTGTTATAGGTATTTGCCTTTCTTACTTTTTCGCATTGTGCCGCTGGAATGAATCATAAACGAACCACCAACAAAGCTCCATCACCACGACTTCGGGTTAAGTACACCAAAGTGGAAGGAAGCGTCCTTTTGTTTTTCCCCGTTCTCGTCCTAAATAAATACTTAATCAACATATTAGTTTGGCACAAAACGAAAGAGAATGAATGCGACGATAACGAAACAAACAAGGAATCTGGAGGCGAAAAAAATGACAAAACGACTGAATGGGAAATTGCTTCAGAGGATGCCCGAACCGAGTCGTCCTCTGACGCAGATGCGGTTGCACATGCAGCCGGAATGAAAAATAAATGGATTCCAACCTACGCCGCGTTGTGTCCCACGCGAGAGGTTCGAGCATAGGACTCCAGGCCTCTCACAAACACACGTGTAATGGTGCGCTAGGTGAAATGGCGTAGCCACAGGCAGTGGCCGTGTCAATTCCGAGTTTCAAGTTCTCATTTAGTATGCAAAAGGAGAATAATTGAATGCAAGCGTGGCCGGTTCCGTTCTCGGGAATAGCAGCACGCCGGGCGTTACTCGTTCCTATCTCTGGGCTCCATACGGGGACATGTAATGCATCCAGATGGGGATATGAAATCCTGAAACCCATGGCTTGGCGTCAGTCGTGCTGTATCTGGGCGCTGTTCGATTTCTTTCTTTGAAGGTAATTTGCCAGCCATCTGTGTACATTGGCGAGGATTTCAGAGATTTTTGGTTGCGACAATGGAGGCAGGTATGTGTTTTCGCGTGGTATGGAGTTTTCACGAGTGGACCGTGGCGCTTAGCTACCGAAGTGACTCTCACAAAGCAAGTACTTCCATTCGGATGGTTATTGAAAAGCAATTTTACGTAGAATTGTGATGGTTGCGGCAGATCTGCGATAAATTTGCTTAAAGGACAGGCAGCACAGACTGGATGCAAATGGCTTTTCAAGGATAATGGAAGCTGGAAACGTGAGGTTTGTTATTCTTTCCAGATTTTTTTAAACAATCCCTAATGATAGGAGAAGTGGATGTTCAAACGAGTATTTGTGATGGATAAAAGGCTTATTCTCCTAGGATCTAAGTAGGTTCTTGTAACAAGGGTCTATAAGCTTAGCTAACAAAAAGAACACAGTAAGGGCGGTTTGCGGATATGCAATATATTGGTAATTCTATTAAAAACTTAAAGGTAAAGGAGACCTAAAAAATATAAAAACATAAAGGCGTTGCTTATCAGCTTAACAGGGAAAAGCCGGAATTTTAGGGCACCGGTTGTCAGCAGGAATAGACGAGAAATAAACTTAGGTAGAACAGAAATAACGTTTGTCAGGGATGAGATAATTGAAAATAAAAGTACCGCTCAAAGGTCTAGAACAACTGTGACCCAACCACGCCGCCGTCATATTCCTACCAAGTTTAAAGTTTTTCTGATAAACTAATGTTCTGATACAAGTTTATATGCTTATTTCAGCATTTATCATAACACCTATCATACGTATCACACAGCAGTAGCCTGTTGTCAGAAACGACATAGTAGGGCTCAACATAACACAGGCTTCATAGGCTTTACGATAATTTTTGAATTATAAAGATGGATCTAAAAAATATCAAACAACGAACGCGCTCGAGTTAGCATTTTGCTTGGGAAGGAAGGTAAAATTTGTTGGCTATCTCCAGGACAACAAAATTTCTCCGTAAAATATAAAATGAAACTTTTTGTTCTCAAATATTCAGATTATCCTTCTCAAACCCTTTCTACAGACAATAGCGGGCCAATAGTGGGGACGACGCTCATCAAACGCATTAACGAGGTTCAGACAGCTAGTAAAGGAGTAGTTACCAAGATTGGGGAAAGGTTACGTATACGCCCCGTAGTGCGAGTCGTTGACAGCGTTTCTGGGCTTCCAAAGCTACTTTCTCGACCTGCACATGATGCAATAAGCTGGCGGGTATTCAGATCTAACCTTTCTAGCTAGAACTTCGTTGGTTCTTTCGGCTTGTAGCTAGTAATGGAGTTGGTACCAAGATTGGGGAAAGGTTACGTATACGCCAGAGCTAGCTTCTCGACCTGCACCTAACCTTTTTACTCGTAGTTACAATTTCTTTTGTTTTTTCAGCTAAACCTTGTTCAGATATCTAGTAACTCATCAGGTCTCTTATAGTAGCGTTGTAGTAGCCCCTTGTTCAGAACGGTTATACATACATCTAATAAAAAGTAATAATATGCAATGGATGCGCCCGATGGTATGGCTTGAAAAGGAAATTGAATTCCGATGGGATATGTGGAATAATGTAACCACGCCTCAAATTAGAGTTGCTTCCGTTTCACTGATCTCACTTGGATTGAGCTAGGAATAAGGCAAGAGGATAAAAACCATTCATTTTCCTAGCCTCATTACCCACGTGTGCATGGTAATATTGATCGGTATGCCCGGGATATACGCCCCTATGGCTTATTGATAACCGTCTTCACTTCAGGGAGTAGCGGAAAAACTCGCACATACATTCGAGAACCAAGCAAATCCATTGAGCAGCGCGTAAAAAGTCTCCATCAACTTCACAGCTATTCAGTACTTTCCCGCCATCCGCACACAACTATTAATTTCGACTCCTTGTAATCACTTTGAACACTTTGGTCGTTTTACGTTTGCCAAAGCCCAAGTCATTCCAATAGACTACACGCTGTTCGTAGAATCCCCAGTCCTACGCACTCTACTGCCTTTGTTCTTCTTTCGACCCTAATGGCTGCGGCAACGAAACACAAACAAACAGACCAGACCGTGCCATTCGGCACGACGGAAACTCTGTGTTTGCAGTTTTTCTTTTCCTCGCTTCACGAATTACCAGGGAATAAAGTTGCAGCAATGTGCTGCTTCAGTGGTTTGTGGGAACGACCTCGATTCGGTTTTAGCTGCAGAAGCGCTATCACTTCTTTGGGTTTTCTGGGTTGGGACGAGAAAACCAATGAAAACGGAAGGGCGGCTATGAAGATGGAAAATGTCCAAACGACGCGACATGTCCCTTCGACTTCTCCGGGAAACTCATATACCACGACGTCCTTATCCCTGTTTATTTGTTTTTAGTTTTTTTCCCGTCTTCCGGTTTCTTGTTGTTGAATGCGGCGTTAACCGGTTTCGCCCAGCATGAACTGCAGAGGTTCCGAGAACTGTACAAAGGATCCGTCCTTGCTGCCCTTGCGCCTATTTTGCTGTAGTGCACTTCCTCTGTTATTACAATATTCAGGATCGTAAATAGAATAACGACTAAGGATTCGGTTAGGAACACACAGACCGAGTGCTATTGCTTTAACCCACACCCATCACATGCGCCGTCACACAGATCCAACCTGCAATGCAGCATACGAGTAGTTTCAGTCCATCGAGAGCGCAAATATCCTCCGCCCAGGAATGGACTGCGAAGGATTTTTGTTTTCTTGCATTCTCGTTGTGATGTGCCTCCGCACATGGAGGGATATCTGGAGGAGTAATCCGTAGAGGGAGCGGCGGCTATGTGCATTGAACCGAATCTGAGCTAGTGATCGATAGTTGGAGATACATTAGCCTGATGCCAGCGAGTGTCGGGGCACGTGGAGAGATTGGCGAGTGGGTATTCGAAAATGTATCTCATGGAGTGATTTAAGTGTGACTGCCGCTAGAAATCCATTGTTGCGTCGTTAGAGGAGAGTGTCATTCATGAGTAGGTGGGCCAACTAGGACTACAATGAATGTCATACAAAGCCTTTTGTTCACTGCATCCTTTCCATTTAGACGGAATCGTGGTTCAACGATATTGTGAGAGAGGACGGTTGGCAGATCTATGAATCTTAAATATGGTGAAGGATTACATGAGATAACAGTGGTTGTTTTTGGGACGAGCATCGATGGTGGCGGAGAATAATGAAACGATATCGGGAGTAAAGTGTTTTGTCCCATAGGCGGGATTTTCAATGAAAAGGACATCAATAGCAACTTCAGAGCTATTGTTCGGGGCATAAGGTGACGATATTGGGCAAGGATCCGGGTCGGTCTGAATAGCCAGAATAGGGTGAGGATAATTTGAACAAGATTCGTTGACATGTTATAAATGTTTTGTTCGCCAGAGTGGAGGGTGCCGAATCTCGGTCGAGAAAGGCACTCGGCGTTCTTTTGTGATGTAAGGATTGTTTGGGACAGGGATGCTTAAGTAATGTGATGTATTCAGTTGGAATTGCATGCTTTCTTTATTATGTCAGCCATTAATAACACTTTTTGTGTTGGTTTATATGTTTTGCAGGATTTATTATGAGGAACTGTAAGGTTCGGTTTATGGCCCGTATTATATCCTTGAAGAATAAAAACCTCGAATGTATCCTTTTGCCGAACGTTCATGTGACCCAGACAGCTGCGAAGCACAGTTGGATAACAAGCAAAATTAATGGTAAATTGAATAACAAGGTTAAAATAACAACCTCCCGAGCCCGTTCATCTAGTTTCCAGACCAAGGCCCGTAGCTGGTTGGTACGGCTGGGATGATCGATATGTAGGAAATTGATCTAGAATAAAAGACCTGGACCTGAAGGCAGGAAATCTCAACAATGTATTCTCATTATAAAGGCTGAGCCAACGGATGGCGTGAATGTTGGCTGCCATTTAATGCCACTTACTGAATTCAATATGGTTGATTTGACAACTCTACAGTGATCTTAGTCATGCAATCTTCTACCACGCAACAATCAAGCGAAATGTAGAAAGTCTAATAATGGCAGGAAAGGGAGTAGGCTTAAAAGTACATGAAGAGTCGCACCTGATTGTACTCGATAAATGCTTTGAGAAAGGAGATAAATTCCAATATCTGGGTACCATATTGACTGCCAAAAACAACATAAAGATTAAAATTAACATTAGCAATTCTTGTCTGTGCCTGTGACTCTTTACGGATGTGAAAGCTGGTCTCTGACTAAGAGGGAGAAAAACGGATTTCAGATCTTTGAAAACAGGATCTTAGGGAGAATAAATGGTAAAAGACAGGACGAAAAAACGGGCAAATGGTGAAATCCACACAATCAAAAACTCGAAAAACTCCATTTCGTACCGAGCTTTTTTCGGAATAACAAAATCGCCAAGACGAAGACGGGCAGGACATGTAGAACGAATCGACAGTGGATGAAGAGTGGGTGGCAATTCCAAAAGAAAGAGACTGCCAGGTAGGCCGTGGCGCAGATAAACGGACACTATAAGAATGGATCTAAAAGGGATGGGATAGAACAGCGAAACATGAAAAAGAGGCTTGGGAAAGGGTGGTAAACGGGATACTTATCTTCCAATTTCTAATTATCTGCTAATAATAATAATAATAATAACCACTTGCTTGGATATTTTACTATCAGCACATAGAAAAGCCTGGAGGAAAACCTAAATTTTTTAGGCCTTTGATACACTAAGTCATAAAAACATATTAAAGCAGTTAGACATGATTTGAAGGTCTGAGGAACAGAACTTCTAATGTAAGAATTGCAGATTATGTCAGCGAACAAATTTATATCATGTGCGTAGTGCCGCAGGGGTCGAAACTGGGTCCTCTTCTCTTTGCTTCCTCCTTTTTGTCCTCTTTGCTTTAGGTCCTAAACAACTATCAGATATAAAGGGTGATTTTTTAGAGGTAGGTTTGATTTTATTCAAGTTGGTAACACTGTTTCGGAAGGCGTCAGTTTGACAGTTGAAATTTGATTTGTGGTTAGCATATTTTGCCATTTTACGGTAAATTGACTAACGCCAGAACAACGCTTGCAAATTGTGCAAACTTATTTTGAAAACCAGGGTTCGGTTCGGCAACCTTATCGTACATTACGTCCATTTTACGGTCGACATAATTGTCCATCTGAGCAAGTTATTCGGGGCATGATGAACAGTCTTCCCACCACGCAAACTCTAGTGGATAACACGCATCGCCAGAGACGACAATGCGAAGAGAAAAAGTTATTGCCGATGTGGAGCGAATGAGTCGGTTCGCCATCATGCATACCAATTGCAGTTATGCCCATCCACTTTGTGGGAAATTTTACGGAAAGATTTTGGCTTAAAAATGTATAAGATCCAATTTGTGTAAGACTTGAAACCACGGGACTATTATACTCGTCGTCGTAGGTTCGGAGAATGAACATAGAATATGATTTAGCTTTATTTTCATTTTCAACGCAAAATTTTGTTCTCCGATGGTCCCATTTTTGGTTAAATGAATATGTAAACAAGCAAAATTGCGGAATTTGGAGTGGAGAAAACCCAGAAGCATTTATCGAGACGCCCTTACAACCATTAGAACTCACTGTTTAATGAGCTTTATGGGCAGGTGGAATCATCGGCTCATATTTTTTTAAGGACGGCCAGAATATCAGTGGAGGGATCTATAGAAACATGATTTCTGACTTCTTCGTTCCTCAGTTGAATGGCATTGACGTGACAGAGCTTTGATCTCAAAAAGATGGACCAACACGTCCACGGTATAATTTCACGTAATGGACTTGTAAACTGGCTTCCACATCCTGAGACTACTTGAGCCTATTTTTTTTTGGAGGCATGTGAAGTCGCTAGTCGATATGCCGATAAAATACAGACTTTGGACGATTTGAAAGTCAACATTCGCCGCGTTGCTGATATATTTAGAACCCCAGTTACTTGATAAAATCGTCGAAAATTGGACGTCAAGATTACGCTTCATTCGAGGTAGCCGTCGCGCGAATTACGTGGTGGGAGCCAACAAAAAAAAACCTTAAACTTTATTTTAATTTTTTTTCTACTTTTATTTTTTTCTTTTACAATTTGCACACTCTTTTTCTGTTTCTACTCCTTCTGACCTTCGAGACCGTCTGAACTTGAATGCCGAAATATTCGCGATGTGTTCGCGCTGAACCTCCGTTGACTGTCGCTTGTTTACAAGCCATCGTTGGCTTGTTTTTACAATCTGGACCGCTCTTACTGTGCGGCGACTTGTTTACAAGCCATTGCTTGTTTTGCACAATCCAATCCGCTGTTGCTGTGTAGCATTTCGGTTGGGTTGTCCCACTGTTGCTAGTTTGATAGGCTGGGTTGTGTGGTTGTGCTGGGTGGCGGTTGGCTTTGCCCTTTGCTGCTAGGTCGATCGGCTGGCTTGTGTGGGTTGTGAAGTGGGTGGAGTGGTAAGGCACGTAACTCGCGCATATGCCCGAAATAATATTTAAATAGCATAAGATTATCTATTAAATAAAGCTCATATCGAAGACATTTACAATAGCATAAGGTGTTTGTATACCTCTAAAAAAACCCATAATGCAGAAAGAGCTTTTACATAACGCAGTCGGAACTTGGTGTCTTGTTCTGGTGATCTTGTTCTAATGATTAACTCTAAATAGCAATCAAAATGTGTAATAGCATGTAAATTAAAAAGGTACATGGGACTTGATGTCCAGTGTATGAAGAAGTTCTCTGTTCATTGAAAATGGGCAAGCTACGAGTACGTATCTCCTTTTCCACCTGAACTATCTTAGTCCACCTGTTCATGACTGTTGCACCATTATAATGCACTCGCTCACACGACGTTTTATGCGAATTTTACGGCTATAAACAATACCGTAATCATGCCTTTGCTATGATAACGGAACAACTCATGAAAGAATGGAGATGTACCATGAATAAGGAGATAAAAACCATGTCGCTGGAAGAGCTCAAGCCTTTACTTAAAAGTGCATATCAGACGAACTCCAAGGATTGAAAAAAGAGCTGGTTGAAATGTAAATATTAGAACTATATCCCTGTAGCCCTTCAATAATGTTTGCGAAACCCTGAACATTATTAAAAACTATGGGCCCTAGGAACATCCAAGCAAATATTTTTAGACCTGGCCGACGTCTTTAGAGCTTAAGCTAAAATTTTATCGAAGGAGAAAAGTTGGTCGCATTGCCCGACAAATATTTCAGGAACTATTAGTTTATCATCCATCGGTCGGGGCGAGTGCAGAACTTCCCAGTTAATGTTTGCCAACATATGAGGTCAAAAAACCACGTGCATGTAATATAAGCTGGTAACGTATCTAAAAGAAGTACTGTAAGCAAGCTTGAAATTCAAAGTGTATTTCTTTATAGAGTCATAACAGGAAAGAATATTTAAGGGGATTTTAATACATTATGTTGTAAAAAAAAAATCATGTGCAGTACGCAGATTACGAGTACTTGCTGCGACTTAGGGTGGTTGGGAAAGACATTAAGATATTGGTTTCGACTCTTCAAGAATAATGATTTTAATATACAACAATAAAAAACCTAGATGAAAATACTCACATGGAACGTTCTATCCCACCAGCATGGTCGGGCTGAGCAGCACCTCCGATCTTTCAAAGAAGTTAAAAATTCAGTCGGTTCATAGAATCCATATGCTGTAAGGAGAATGGCCCAAAGTTAGCTAGCAATGGATAATACCTGGAGTGACATGGTTTTTATGACCTAACTTTTCGAGGATCTAATTGTTTTTCTTTACTTGCAATATGTATTGCATTTGCAACATTTAAATGATGAAAACTAATTAAACTAATGAAGTAACGTGTCTTTGGGCATATTGTGGTCGTTTTTGTTTCGCTGCTTCAATTCTATCAGTTGTTAACAGCTTTGAAGAGTTCTGAGTTTATCATTCCCCTTCAGCTCCACCAACTAAAAAACGTAACCTTTTTACGTTGGATGTTTCGTACTGGTTACAAAATTGATGGTTATCCTGGCTCTACCCATAATCTTTTGTACTTGGGATTGTCGAAATTGATACACTTTTCATCGCCAGTAGCAATATGATGCATAAAACCTTTTTTTTGTGGCGATGAAGTAAAATGTTTCGCCTTTCGATGCCACTTTCTTTCAATTGATATCGAAACTATTTTCGTTCCTTCTGGATATTTCTCAGAGCTTCAAACGTTTTGAAACGGTTGAAGGATTAACTAACAATGCTTGGGCGAGCTCTTTTTTTGTTGAGCTGAGCTTCATCTAACTTGCAATTCTGCATCTTCGAATTCATTCTCTGGTCTTCTGCTGTCTCTGCTCACGATGCCAAAATCACTTCTTTTGAAACGAACAAACCAACGTTTCAAATGGATGACTTTCCGAAGCGGAAAAAAAATATGTCTTAAAATTATCCTTAAATATGGTCTTTGTCTGACGGCGATAAAAAGTGATTTGTATATAACCTGTGCAAAGTAGCTATTATTAACAGCTGTTTACTTTCCAAAATACCAATTTTGTTACGAATATCACTAACCACCTGTAAATCAAAGCAATATTTTAGTTTAACACACTCAATAGCAGAATTGCATGCAGTAGTACAAATCATTGTATTATATTGTATTTATTCAGGAATCATGGGTGTGGAATAAACATCTGTATGGTCTTGGTGGTATACGTACTCCTACGATTCTTTATTATGAGCGACTCGAAAGACCGACTATCGGCAAACAAACTTGAATAATTCTGTATACAAGGCTTGGTGACTGCCAGAATAAGCTACAATGCGCACGGAGAAATTGACCACTTCATCGTTGCGTGTGCTTACTTCCTCTACGACTCGGTGCTGCCCTCGCCATCGAAAGCAGTTTTTGAATTCGTAGAGTACTGTGAAGCCAGAAAGATTAGACTCATCATTTGTTGCAATGCTAATGCTCAAAACAGTGTTTGAGGCAGCAGCAAATGCAATCTAAGTGAAGACCGTCTTTTAGACTTCACTTTTTCGACTGATTTTATCATCAACAATGTTGGCTCTTAACCAGCGTTTGTCCCGGCGGGATGACAGGAGGTGATTGACCTAACCCTATCTAAGGCCATCACTTACTGGAGAATCTTACCAGATGCTACGTTGTCAGACCATAGATATATCGAATTTCAATTGAACTGGAGACTTGGGCTTGCAGTGGAGTCCGGGATCCGAGAAAGACGGACTGGGTACGGTTTAGCGAGGAGCTTGAGAAATCCACTCAAGCCCTACCTAAACTCAGAAACAATTGGTTCATAGCCCGAGTAGCCGCATCACCCAATGTTTTGAACTCGCATGCTCTGTCTGCAGGGAAGTCAGTACATTGGCAAATGATTCTTATTAGACATTCTCCGAAGAGATCAAATACATGAGCGCGACAAGCAAATTGGCCAAAGTTCTCAATCGAGTAAAACCGACAAAGCTAGAGGTATTCAGAAAATCGAATATTACATTTCCCAAGCCTAAAGCGGAAACTCTCAGTTTACTGCTTCAGACTCATTTCCGGGGAAATCAGACTGTCTTTGGCTCGTTGTATAGTCCTCCAACACATGTTTTTCCTAGGTACGTACAGCAACGGAGATCTCACGGTGGTAACGTACGAACAACAGGACAAATCAATTTTGCTCCTATCGTCCGCTTACTTACCATACGATGAGGAGGATCCACCTTCAAACGCAGTCCGAACACTCGTGCGACACGCCAAGTCACGCGGACTGCGTCTATTGATAGGCCGCGACGCCAATGGACACCACACTCAATGGGGAAGCAGCGACATCAATAAAAGGGGTGAGTCCATTTTCGATTTCATTATCTCCACCAACCTCAATATTTGCAACAAAGGTAACACACCCATGTTTCACAATCGGGTTAGGGAAGAGGTAATTGATCACACTTTACTAAGTGAGTCCGACTCCATCCGAGTAGAGGATTGGAGAGTGACCATTAACTGTTCCTTTTCGGACCACAGCCGAATACTCTTCAACCTTAACGTCATTAAAGAAAAACCGAAACTTCAGAAACCCTCAGAGGACAGACTGGAATCTTTTCTCAAACCTAGTTGCCAACAGGTTAGAACCGCCACAAGACACCACTAATCCTGATCCAACTTACATTGAGAATTCAGTCGAAGATCTTGTGAGAATTCTGAAAGCGGCTTTCAACAAATCCTGTCCTTTGCAGCGTGCTCGCAGGAAGACCAGCGCAGTCTGGTGGACCACAGAGCTAAAGCAACTCAGGACCAGGACCCGAACTCTATTCAATAGAGCAAAGATATCAAACAGAACCGAAGACTGGGATAATTACAAGTCCAGCTTCAATGAATACAAGAGCAAAACAAGAGCAGCAAAATCTAAATCCTGGCGGGAGTTCTGCGAATCAATAGAGGATCTCAACGAAGCCGCAAGGCTCAGGAAGATCCTATCCAAGGACCCCAGCGTCCCGGGATTCATCCTTAAACCAGATGGTTCTTGGACAGAATCCAGTCGGGAATCTTTAGAACTGCTGACTGAAACCCACTTCCCAGGCTGTAAAACCCCTGAAACCACAGTCTCCTTCGAGACGACGGTTCGTACGGTTCACACAACCGAAGAAGTGATAAACAAGATTATCACAGCGGATAAAGTATCATGGGCAATAAATTCGTCTAAACCCTTTAAATCTCCGGGCCCGGACGATATCTTGCCAGCGATGCTTCAAAAAACACAGATCCACACTGTACCCCATCTCGTAAGCATTTTTTCCAATTGCCTGCGAACGGGGTACATTCCAACACAGTGGAGAGAAATTAAGGTAATTTGCATACCTAAGGCAGGTAAACCATCCCATACTGCCGCAAAGGACTATAGGCCAATTAGTCTCTCGTCATTTCTATTAAAAACCTTGGAGAGACTCTTTGGCGTATACATAAGAGGACTCACAAATTCACGAAACCTATGCAACACTCAACACGCCTAGCTCAAAGGCAGATCAGTGGAAAGTGCTCTGCATAGATTGAGGGCTCGCAGTACTTAAAAGAGTTTACAATGGCAGCTTTCCTCGACATAGAGGGGGTCTTCAACAGTGTAAACACAGAGGCCATAATAACAGCTCTAGAGGACATAAAAGTAGACAAATCCATTGTAATCTGGATTGAAAATATGTTGAAGAACAGAATTATCAATGCAGACATTGGACACAGCTCTATAAGGAAAGTGACAACTAGGGGCATACCACAGGGGGGAGTTCTCTCCCCCTTACTGTGGCTTCTTACAGTTAACAAAATCCTCAAATTCTTTATGGAGAAAGACACAAAGACCATAGCGTACGCGGATGACCTGGTTATTTTGATAAAAGGTAAATTTCTACCAACTATCAGTGAACTAATGGAATCTGCGTTGAGGGAACTCTCCTCGGGGGCAAGACAGAACGTCTCAGACCGTTATAAACCCCCAGAACACCGAGCTGGTCTTGTTCACCAGGAAAAGGAAAATTCCGATATTTGCTCCCCAAAGTTAGAGAGCACTCCACTCAAACTCAAAGCGGAAGCCAAATATCTAGGCATCATTCTTGACTCCAAAATCTCCTGGAAAAGGAACCTGGAGAAAAGGATGAAAAAAGGATTGAACGCTTTTTATGCATGCAAAAAGACCTTCGGAAAAAAATGGGGCTTGCAACCGTACATCATTCATTGGATGTACACAGCACTCATCAGACCCATCTTAACTTATGGGGCCCTAGTCTGGTGGACTGCTAGCAGCACAAAAAGCTATATGAACATGCTCAACAAAGTACAAAGGTTAGCAGCTGTTTGTACAACGGAAGCCATGAGAAGCACGCCGCAGGCAGGGTTGGACGTGATTCTTCATCTCCTCCCCCTGGATCTTTTCATAAAAGGCTACGCTGCAAAGAGCGCTTTCAGTCTAAGAGAGTCCTCTCTGTGGAAGCAAGCCAACTATGGACATGCGGCCATACTTAAGATAATAGACGACCTGGGAAGGAAACATGGTTTTAGTAGCCTCGCAACTACGACCGACTATATTCCCCCCCCAAAATGACTTCTCTCTCAGTATACCTATCCTTTTCCCCGACAAAGAAGAGTGGCTATCAGACGCCGTAATCAACGACCATGAGATCACCCTCTTCACCAACGGATCGAAAATGGACACAGGCACTGGGGCCGGGTTTTACTCTATACCCTACACAAACAGGAATCATTCAGACTTCCTGATCTGTGTGGCGTGTTCCAAGCAGAAATCCTGGCAATAGAGAAAGCAGCTAAACACCTACAGGTAGCCGATATCCCACCATCTGATATCACCATCTTCGTAGATAGCAAGGCTGCACTGAAGTCAATAGAATCCTGTATAACGAGATCAAAGGCTGTCAAGAAATGTCGCGACTCACTGAAGTCCATCAGACACCATAAAGTTAAACTCTGCTGATCCCGATCGCAGGGAACGAAAGAGCAGACGAACTGGTCAGGCAAGGTTCTGAAATGGACATCAGCGAAGCGGACACGTCATTGCAATCACCGATCCGCGCATTATACCGGATCATAAACGACACAATTATCAAAGAAGCCAACTCGTCTTGGCTTACAAGAAACGACAGCTACACGACAAGATCATCGTGTCCAGAGCTCAACGTCGGAAAAACAGAGAAGCTCCTGGCGCTGGACCGTAACTCGATCCGTATGCTCGTCGGGGTGATCACAGGATACTGTCCCATTTGAGCAATGCTCCGGAAATAGGACTCGGAGTCCAGCGATCTCTGCCGGAGCTGCGGCGATGAGGAAGAAACTGAGACGATCCAACATCTGCTTTGCCACTGCCCAGCTCTCCAGAATCGACGCCTAGCGTCGCTGGGTCAAAAATTCTTTACAGATATTGCGGATGTGGCAAATCCAGATATACCAGATCTTCTAAAATTCATAAAGAGCACGGGGTAGTTTCAGCCACCACGTGATAGGACAGGTTAATTTTATGTGTACCCCCATAAATGAAGGGAATCACAATGGGCCTCTTGGCCTCCGAGTGGAAGTGATGTCCAATCATCACACTCCCCTTCTCTAACCTAACCTAACCTAACCTAACCATAGTCCTCCAACGGTGACTGCGACTGAAACGATGAAAACAACTCTGCGTAACTAATTCATATTGTATTGGCGATACATACTCATACTCTTGGCGACAACTGAGGACACTGATTGCTGAAGTAAGCCTCGAACTATGTGTCAAATCTGGCGTAAACAGGGTTTGCCCATAAGGTAGTGTCCTGTCTCCGCTGTTATGGTGCATGATAGTCGACTCTCTGCTCGATGCTCTAAATGCTTCTGGAATGAATGTCCAGGGTTATGCGAGCGATGTTGCTTCTCTGTCGGCTCATGTTTAGCGAATGTCTGTCTCAAACCAAAGGCGGTGCTAAATATGATCGATGACTGGTGCACGAATAATGGGCTGTCGGTTGATCCTCTTAAGACTGACGTCGTTCTCTTCATGAGAAGGAGGAAAAATACTGGCATGACTCAACTGGTGCTAAAACACATTCCCATCCGGATATCAAAAGGACGCTAAGTGCCTGAGAGTCATCTTAGATAGCAAGCTTCTTTAGTCAAAGCATG
Source organism: Merodon equestris (assembly GCA_958301585.1). NCBI lineage: Eukaryota > Metazoa > Arthropoda > Insecta > Diptera > Syrphidae > Merodon > Merodon equestris. Next base: position 214,495,598 of record OY284413.1, on the reverse strand, counting down.
TTGAGTCAAAAACCGTCAGAGCGGTGTCAGCTTTTTGGCAATGCAAATGTGCATTTGACAAAACATGGGACTTATTGCCAAAAAAGTTGCCTCGGCTGGCTTCGCAGTAGCGCATTCTGTTTCGGGCTGTAGCTCACTTGCTTGTATGATATTGGCCTTAAGTGCCGGTCTTTTACGGTTTCCCACAGAAAAAGTCCGAAGGGGACAAATCGCAGCTCCGAGGTGGCTAATTGAAATCGCCAAGACGGCTGATAAGACAAATTGGGAATTTGGTGCTCAAAAGATCGATTGTGGTATGGGCTGCGTGGCATGGCGTACCATCCTGCATGAACCAAAGGTCGTCCAAATCCATGTCTTAGATTTAAGTTTAAAAAAAGTTGGTTAACATGGCTCTGTAACGCCCACCGTTGACCGAAACGTTGTTCCCAACCTCATTTTCGAAGAAAAATGGTCCAATGATGCCACCACCGCACCAAACTGTCGCTCTCTGTGGATGCATTTGCTTCTCAACAATTACGTGCGGGTGTTTTGAGTCCCCTATTGGGCAATGTTTTTTTGTTAACATAGCCGCCGAGATAAAAATGCGCCTCGTCAGAAAAGATAATTTTTCGCCGAAAATTGTTGTTCAATTCAAGCTGTTCTAAGGCCCAAACTGCGAAGTAAAAACGAAGCGGATGGTTGCGCGCCTTCAATTGCTGAGTCAATTGGACCTTTTAAGCGAATAATCCGAGATCTTTGTGCAGAATTCTCTCCAGGCTAGTGCGAGAAATGTTGAGCTGTTGAGATCGATGGCGAGTTGATGTTCGTGAACTGAGCCTCACACTCTCGGCGACAGCAGCCACATTCTCACCCTTTAAAAGTGCTACGAGTATGATGAATCTTTCATCCCTTGACATATTTATCAAAGGGTGCGCACTCAAAGCCATGTCTCGCTTTAAGAGTAATGATTTTTGGTACAACTCGCACTGGAGTGACAGTGTACTTGCGCGCGAAATATCCTACGACCCCTGTCTCATGGATATGCCCTCAAACGCAATGACATCAGCGACGCCATCCTATTGTGCTTTATTTTCACAGTCACATTTCCATGGCATCAGAGCTGACTCTGGCTAGATTTTGAACCTGGAATGGACTGTCTCCGTATTTTTACAGATGACTTCAGGTCTGGGCGGGGGTCCGGCGCTGGACTTTTCTTTCTAACGCGAATGACTGCACTCCTCGTTGGAAGATATGCGCCTGCCTTTCAATCAGAGATTTACACAATCCTAATGGCCATGCACTATGTTGCGAAGCACAGGTGGAAGTGAAAAAGCATATGCGCCTGTAGTGACAGCCAAGCTGCACTCAAAGCTGTGTCCAACCCTTTATCCAGCTCCAAATTAGTGCATGAACTCAAGACCTTTTTGAACAAAGTCGGAAGACTAAATTCACTAAGGCTTGTATGCTAAGCTCTGATAAATTCACTAGAAGGGGCTCGGAGGAGAGTTTCTCAGGGCCTGAGCCGCCTTATGTCTACCTGCTTATTTGAAGACCATGGAGTCAAATTCGACATCAACGATTAGGTCTTTAATGCACACAGTCGTAGATGGAGGGAATAGCCAGTATGCAGGATGACTAAGCGCGTACGCTGTGATGTCAGAAAGAATTCCCCAATATTATTTTTATCCTTAAAGAGAAATTATTGCAGAAGGCTTGCGGGCGTTATTGCTCTCTATGGGCTTGGCATAGTTCTTGCTCTAACAGATGGTTTAACTATTTTCTGTGAAGCTATTATATAATGATCTCAGTTTAAGCTCAATTGCGCTAAACCCTCGGACAATCATCACAAACCTGTTCTTGGAATTGCTCACTATTGACTCGGTTATAGTGAGTAGGCCTCCCCGTCGATTCATGGTAACTTAATATTCCTGAAAAGCGTGCGGAAATGTGCCCACCCTATGCTCAATTCACAACATTTAATAAGGATGTGTTTAAAGCCTTCCTAATGGCAGACAGGACGAATTGTAAGGAGCGACAAAAATATATACATGAGAACAACTATACCAATTCAATGGAAATTATATTACACAATTGGCAGCCGAAGGATTGAAGGATCACGAGCATCCTATCTCAGGGTATTTCTATAGCGGTAAAAATCTTCTCATCAGTAAAACAACATCCGTCTTGCACCGGATCCCTAAGTAAGAAATCCTTGCCTTCTCCTCCACCATGAAAGCATGGGAGATAGTAAAATCCAAGTTGCGCACTTCACGCCAAAGTTTTTCGCCTTAAGGGTTTTCTTTTGTCTTAATGCAAAAACTTTCTTCCTCTCCATCAGATCTATCCGCACCAGTGCGGTGAGCGCGTGGGGTTGATACCACGGATTCATGTCTCGCTGTAGGTGTAGTATCTCAATTTGCATTATCGTGTTTCAGGATAAATCCATCGGTCGGATCAATTGCTATACGTGACACAACCTTTTGGCGAAATAACCTGAAACTAAAATCACGTATCTATGTATATCTGTGTATGCTCCTGTTAGTTCTTCTTCAATCTGACTTTGGTGTGCAAGTAATGATGTAAGAACAGAATTCTTTCACCGTTTCCTCTTGTGTCAATCCCTTCTGTATTCGTTCTTGGTCCGGGTGAGTGAAGTTGATTTAATGTACAAGATAAACAGGATGCAAAGGAGCTAACACTTTTCATCGTGTCTTTCGGCTGACATGTGTGCATTGGGTTATGAGTTGTGTGGCCTCTCGTACATTGTAAAGTTTGCAAGGAGTACAATTTGTAAACTGAGTCTCTATGCAAATACTTACTCCGTTGCAAGCTGATATGTATGGGGATAGTGGGTATCTGGTTTCATATAATCAGGCTAGTTGTTACGTTGTTTGGTTGCTTTTGGGGATGCAAGTCTTTCAGTTTTTTAAAGTTTTTAAATAAATCAAATAATGTGGTGCTTTGCACTGAAAAGATATTGTGCCAACTGGGGAAACTGGTTAATGATGCTTTGCTCTTGACTTTGTATAGTAGCTCCTATCGGCGTAGGTTTAAAAGGCGTTACTTCCTCGACTTCAGGTAGTCCTCACACTTAATCCTCTTAAGCAGTTTATGTAAAATCCAAATGCTTTAATGACACATCCCAAAAACAAAATTTCAAGTACTGCACCAAAAATCGCATCCCTGTAAGTCACAAACAACCGCAGCGGATCCGTAAGTAGCAACATTGTATGCTGCCAACCAGATCGTACGTCCCTTAATTAATCCAAACACATTCACTTCCCGAAACTAACGACCAGAGATCTAGTTTGCAGCTTAGGTACAAAACAAACAACTTATAAAATATTCACCACTCCACCGAGCATCTTCCGCTCGCTCAGGGTGACTTGTGCATACCCTCTCGAAAGTCATAAACTTACAACATTTTAAAGACCACCTTCCAAACCCTAACATGCATTCGTCATTTCTATCGTCATAGTAGCAACAGCAAATACAGCTGCCCTCCGAAAGGACAGTATTTGCATACGAGCAGAAGCAGTCCATTCATTCAATGAAGGGAAGAATATTTACAATCTTCCAAGGACCAGCGAAACGAGGGTAAACACTACATTTCTCAATGATTTTCCACCAACCCTCGGTAGCCATGCAAGTCCTTGAATGTATCCTTTCTACACTACTACTCTAAATCATCTAACAGTTGGAGCACGAGTTGGAAAACTCCAATTAAATATTTAAGGCGAATGCCTGCTCATTGGGCGAGTAATTCATAATTTAAGATCCTTACCGTTAGAGAATGGAATTGTCGTCTCCCTACCGACCGTCCTGGAGTTGCCAAATAAAGTTATTTCCATTTCATTTGCTCCTACCAGGCGAGCTACTCAGTTGGAGTATTTGTTTATGATTGGATCGTACTCAGGTGACAATCGACGAAGGAGCGCGCCATTAACAGTCAATTTGCGACAGACAGCCAAGTTCGAGTTGGCTGAATTCGGATGTGCTTCAAGGCACACAATAATGTGCGTCGTCAAAAGGTAACACAATTATCCACGGGAAGAACACCGTGAACCGAGGTCCTTCAGGCTTATGAATCGATAACGAGGTGGCAAGCATGTACCTACGACGATCGATTAAACGCAACGAAGATGGAATTCAGGTATACGAGTAGGTATACGATATATCTATGAAGGAAGCAATGACTTGGTGAATGAACTTCCTCTTACCTCGTATGGTATTCACTCGAAGGACTAAGCTTTTGTGACATTGTAGAGGGAAATCTTCGATAGCTACTTGTATCTGATGATGAAGTTTAACTAACAAGGAAATTGGTTTCGCAACATTCACAAGATGCAAATTTCAAACGAGAACCTCAATCAGTCGAAGGACGGATTAATATTCATAGAACTTTTTCATGGTTTTACGAATATACATGCAATAATGGCGCAAGAGAGAAACAACCAAGGATTGAATAACCAGACCTTGTGTAAGTGCTGCTGTAGTTCCAAGGTTGTTTCGTTTCATAACAACTTCGGAAAGTTTTTTGCTAAAGGGCTCCAATTATCATAAATATACTAGATGTGTTACACGGTTCGATTACAGTTCACTTTGCTTGTAGAATCCTGCATACGAGTTCGCATAGTCCTTGGCATGAGTTCGTCTCATGTGTATCTTTTGCACTTTAGGTGGAGATTTTAATTTACTGCAATAGATAGCGAAGATGAGACCGAAATAAAAGAAGATTTTTTTCGAAGACGATGAACAAACTTGAGTGGAACTTATGAAGTATTAATTTGTGGATGTGTTCGTCCTTAAAAAGGGAAAATCGTAAAAGAAAAAAAAATATATGTTTGTCCTTTCGGCTAACCATTTTTTTTTTTCAATCACAAGGGAACCGTCAGTGAACTAAATTATTTATCTTATTTAACCGAGCTTTAGGCGAGGATGCCGCCCATGGCCATCCGTGGATGGATTTATTGCTTTAATAAAGAAATGTACACATAACCTTTAATGTGGTTGTTTTTACGGTAGCTTACCGGGACTTGATAGGTTTCCATTAGATCTTTGTGTATTTACTGCCGTCCGAGGCTCGACCGTGGGCATCGGGGATATATGAGTCATGAACATTTATTTATTCACTGACATCAACATATTTTGGCTCTCCAACTCGATTTTTGGCATAAGAATTAGTATTTCGAAATTCTCCTTATTTATGGGAGCGAAAGGTGACACGGTTAAATATTATGAAACGAAGAGGGGTCCGTTTAAAATAATCAATCCTGAAAACTTTACTTATAGATAATACAATGATCATTGCGCCATCTTGTTGAAAGGACATATCGCCCAGGTCCATGATATCCACTCGAGGCCTTTAAAAGTCAATTATCATGGCCCATCGCTATTGATAGTCAACATCTATCAATTGTCGTTTCGAAAGATCTAGGGCCCAATGACCGGCTGCACAAAACCCAAACCGAACAGTAAGTTTATTCGTATGCAGACCTCTGATAATGTCACAGATTACATTGCTTCCAAATGTGGTAAGTACTTTTCAAAAGTGGCACAAGCGATTAGCTCAACAAATCATATGCACTGTGGACAGGAAAGGATTTGCCCTAGAATTGTGTGGATTGGAAGATTTTTGGATCAGGCTGTTATATCCACGTTCCCGACCAAAAAATACAGAAATGGGTTGTCAAGTCCGAATTTTTGTTGGATACATTTGTTAAGGGCAACATAGTCTTAATAGAAGGAACAAATAATGTCAACGATAGTCGTGAAATAAAATTTAAAGATTCAGCGCCAGAGGATTAGGTGCGAAAGAGACAGTCTGTTGAAAAGGAAGTGACATTTTTACTTTCTGATGATGAAACGTGATACGACGTGATAGTAGGTTTAACATCCAGAGTATGGCCAATTTTCAACTCAATGTAAACCAAGAATTGAGGAAAAAGATACGGAAATAGCAAGCCGAAAGGAATGCTTGGGATAATAAAAAGAAAAAGGTACCAAAAAAAATTTAAGGAATTAGATGTAATTTACACTTGTTTTAAAAGAGTTCAGGGCAAACATAAGCCCTTATATCGAAAGGAAGTCGTCGCAAAAAATAACAAGGTGGCGGTAGTCACGGCGACGGGACGTAAGGTGCATAAAGCTCAAGTAAAAAATAATGTAACAAAAAATTAAAAAAAAAAAAAATTAAGAAAAAAACAAGAAAAAAAAATAGGGGTTGGCACGAGGCACAATGGTATGGTAGTATAGGCATATAGCACATGCAGAAATACTTACAAATCTTTATAATAAGAACATAAAAATGCATATTAAAACACTAGCGCAAAGTCGCTCGACAAATTGATGTAACTTTTTTATCTGCCTGATCTGCCTGGCGTTAGCCGAAGGTTTCCAGATTTTCCAGTACATTGCTCCACTCGTCCCCATCAAGGAAGGCAAAGCGTGGATAGTCGACGACAATCTCAACCAAGTTCAAACGGCTGATTAACCTCCACCTCGACGCCATTACGGATCGCATCGAATTATTGAGGCAGAGGGCAAAATAAAACAGAGGTCTATCAACTGGATTGGTTCAGCATGGAAGTGGGTTGCTGGGAATCCGGATGCTTCAGACTGGGACGAAATCCTGAAAAGTAAAGAGCACATCGTAGATCGTCAACGAACGAGTCTTTGGGACAATCGGGGAAATCACTAAAAAGCTTAATTGGGTCCTCAAAAACTCCAATAAAAAAAGAGCAGCAGCGAATGTCCATAACCTTACGCGGGACATTCTGGACCAGGTCCAACTAATGAGGGAGGAAGTAAACGAGATAGTGCGGGCATGACAAATGGCAAAAACGGGCATGGTAAACATTAACCTTCTAAACCATGACGAGATTAACCTGTTAGTAAATGAACTCGAGACACTACCCTATGAAAAAGAAATTGAAGCGGTCGAGTTCGGGACACCGTCCGTCAACACAAATGGTTCCTCGCTCCTGTACGTCCTGTCAATTCTAAAGGCGAGGAGGGGCGACTATAAGCTGTTACTCGTAAAACCATCTATGATCAACGACAGCCTAGTAAGCACCGAATCATCAATCAGGAAGAAACCTACGGCATAAGCCAAAAATGCCTTTCTATTAGCAAGAATTCCAGAGGATCATTGCACGGCCATATTTTTGAATTGAGGCCACGCAACATGCATGTATCGAACCAACACTGCTGAAGTCGTCGAACTAATCAGAGCAAACCATCTTCGCAACAAACTTCAATGGCCAGATTATCGCGGGTAGCATTAACCAATCCCTAACTGTTACTTTCAGTATTCAGTTAAATAACGAAACAGTTAAACTAGGAAACAGGACCTTCGACAGCCCGAGCTCCAACACTCTCCAAACCCTGCCGACAATGCTGAAGAAGATCTCCAATTCCTCCACAAGCTCAGTATCGAAAACATCAAACGACTCGGTAACCTGACGGCCAGGATACGGCTCTAAAAACTATGGGACATTACCGTTCTTATACTGCTGATCCCATGCATCATCATCATGTGGCGAAAGCTTAGTGGGACATTGAGTCTCCCAGCGCTGAAGCTGCCAGAGGATTCTGCAACTACAGCCTCCACCTAATGTGAAGGTGACGAGAAGAAGCCGGGCAGATCGAGTGGGCAGTCTACGGTCGGCAGCCTAATCGTTCGAATTGAGTTCGGTAGTCGAACAGTTGGGCCAGCCAAAAGGCTGGCATTCGCGGTTTTTCATAGGATCCCCGTCAGGGAATCCTTTTACTGGCGACGTGTATTAATCTGCGAATGAGTATGTGCCTCATGTTCCCGACTTTATACTTAAAGAACGTTTGAGAAATGCATTGAAGAAAAAAGACAGTTCCATTTCAAGAATATTATCGAGGTACTCGTATGCTTATGTAGCAGAAGTTTCGGAGCCATCGCCACTTAAAGAGGCTTTATGTTCAAATGATTCGAAAAAGTGGATAGCGGCAATGAGAGAAGAAATAGACGCACTTCAGAGAAATGAAACCTGGGAACTTGGTCCTCCAACCCCGGAGGGCAAAAATAACTGACAGTAAGATAGTGTTTAAGATAAAAGGATCCAGCACCAACGAACCATTACGGTTTAAGGCCAGACTCGTAATATGTGGCTTTCCTGAATTTGAAGGAGTAGATTATAATGAAACCTTTAGACCGGTAGTCTGGTTTAGGTCTATCCGAGCATGACTTTGGTTGGCAGTCTCAAAAAGGTTTCAAATTATACAGTTTGATGCTCTTCAAAATGGAGTACTTATAGAAGAAATGTTCATGAAGCAGCCTGATGGATTCGACGACAAAACAGAATGAGTGTGGCTCGTCATCAAAAGAGTCTCTATGGACCATTACGGTTTAATGGTTTGCGCTGCTGGAATGAAAGATTCAATGCTTTTCTTCAGTCTTTCATCTAAAGGCAGATCCTTGCGTGTTTGTTGGGGAAGGAATAATTCTTGCGATATATATCGATAACAGCAGATAATGATGAAAATATCATATCTAATTACCTGATCGTCTCCTGAAAAAAATGTATACTTAAGTTTTTCGAAGCAAAGTATAGCCACAATATAAGCCAGAAAAAAAATTCTGCAGAGAAAATTATTTTCAAGTTTGGCATGATGGACTCAAATACTGCGTCAACAGAAGCGGACCAAACAGTTCTTGAAAACGATGACAATACAGATTACAACAGTTTGTTGAACCTTGCCATTGGGACAAGACCGGGTATATACTTTACTCTAGGTGTTGACAGTAGATACATGGAGAAACCATCTAAAGTTCGCGTAAAACCTTTAAACATTTAGGTATATAATACCTATTTTTTGCTTAGCAATATTTTAAAGAAATTTGCACCACTTTATACGGATATTGTTGTCGTAGGCGATTTAAATCTAAACTTGCTTGATGATAAAAATAATTCTTTCATCGAAATGGTAACATATCTACACCTTAGTTTTACTAATCTACATCAGCCGACACACTTTATGCCCAATCGTAGGCCTTCTCTCCTTGATGTATGTCTTGTTTCACAAAAAAACCTTCTTTCGCTCTACAATCAAACCTTCGACCTAGTTTTATCATATCACGACTTGCTTTTTACCTCAATTAATATCACATCACCCATTATCACAGATGCTACCATGTCATAGTAATACAATTTTTCTAACATGGACATTATTTTATTACTCTCAGATTTTCTGACTCTGAACTGGTCACCAATCTATAACTGCAGCAATATTGATACACAAGTAAATTGTTTTTACAATGTACGAAACCCCCGTCTCTTCTATGTACCCACCACCCGTACCGCTTATGGCTCCAACGAACCCATCTTACGAATGCTCGGAAGAGTCAATTCGAACCCCTTCTTCGACCTCAACCTTAGCACTCCATGCTTAAAAACCCTTCTTCTTCATGCCCCCTCTCCCTTCCCCTTAACAACTAAGCTAGTTTAAGTTAGGTTAAGGTAGATTAAGTTCATGTGCTTGAATTAAGCTTAATAAATGGGGGTGGTTGCCCCCACGAAAATTAAAAAAAATTAAAAATTAATAAATGGGGGTGTTTGCCCCCATGAAAATTTTAATAATAAACTTCACATACTTTTTAAAAAACATGTACCAATCAAAGTTATTCGAAAAAAAGCGACGACACCTTGCCATGCTGACGAAGTCCTTACCCGTATTAATGGACGTGATCTGCTTTATTATGGATGGAGAAAGTACAAGTGCTCAGTGCTACTGAATAGTTACAACGTAGCACGTAACAAGGTAACTTCCCTTATTGGTAGGAATAAGCGACATTTTTATTCAGAGACCTTTTCTAATAACAATTTAAGCTCTGCTTTATGGAAAAATGTGCGTCGAATGGGCATTTGCTCAAAACAACGTACAGCCCCTAATAACTTAGACCTGGAGGCTCTCAATAGCAATTTTCCTCAATGGTCGTCGAACGGGGATAGTCATATAACTCATTCTATCTTGACGAACTCTGTGTTGGACTTACACTGATGAAAATAAAATTTAAAGATATGGGGTCGGATGAAATTCATCCTGTTTTTATTAAGACACTTCTTCCCTGTATCCTGCACCAACTCACCCACATAATGAATACCGTTATTACAACTTCTACCTTTCGAGAGAGCTGGAAAGTGACCAAAATTATTTCCTTACCAAAAACAATATCTCTTAATGGTACCGACTTTCGTCCAATAGCCATTCTCCCATACCTAAGCGAGGTTTTTTAAAGTCTGGTGATTGGGCAACTGAAACAGCATTTTATCAAAAATAATCTAATCAGAAATCTGGCTCTCGCGCTAAACATAATTTCTCAACATGTAATTACCACTTAATCTTGAACTTAATCGTGTTTACCATTGGTCGATAAACAATAAGCTGAAACGAAACACATCAAAACCAAAAGCACTAGTTCTCAATATAAGTAGGATCGCTTTAAATTTACCGCCTCTTTTTATGAACAACTCTCCTATTGATTATGTTGATAACATCAAAAGTCCAGGGATACCTTTCGTACCTAGCCTCTGCTGGAATGCCCATGTGAATTATGTAGTGTCCAAGGTATACGGTGCCCTTACAGTCTTACATCCAACTACCAAAACTTATAAACTTGTAACGTCTTTCAGTCTGCCCATTATTTTGTACGGTTGCGAGCTATTCTCCAACTTGGACCATGAGTCTCTCAGAAAACTCAACGTTGTGTATAATAGCTGTACCAGATATGTATATCTACGGACGCTTTTATTTCGCAAGAACACAACATTCTCTACAATTTATTGTACCAAAACACAAATATTTAACAACGTCCCGTCAATTTTTTATGAATGCTGTTCAGCTGTGGTAATGCTACCCCTAAGTATCAAGCAACTGAAAAGCACAAACGATTTCAAACTAAAGTCTTCTAAGTACCTTAAAGAACGTCTTTGTAGTTTTGATCATATTACTAATAATTATTATTATTATATTATTATTATTATATTATTATTATTATATTATTATTATTATATTATTATTATTATATTATTTTTATTATATTATTATTATTATATTATTATTACATTATTATTATATTATTATTACATTATTATTATATTATTATTATATTATTATTACATTATTATCATATTATTATTACATTATTATAATATTATTATTATTGTATTATTATTATTATCTTTTTTTGAAGCATGTTTAAGTTTATAAGATGTTGTATCTTCGGAGGATAATTTTGAACTTGAAACTGACAGAGGTGCTGATTTTACTGGAGATTTAAATTTTAGACGTTCTACTGGTGGTTTTGTGTGTTTCCTCTATTGTTCTCCAATTTCTTGGGGCTCTACTCAACAACGGTGTGGCACTGTCTACAACTGAATCTGAGTATGTTGTAGCAGTTGAAGTAGTCAAGGAATTGTCCTGGATCACATTGTTGCGGAAAGAGCTTCTTGTTTGTTGCCAACGTTCAACATTATTTTCGGTTTACCCGAAATTCTACAAAAGAACCAAACATATCAATTTATACGAGATTTATATAAGATATGAAAAGCATTTCGACACCTTTCATGTTTCATCCAAAATATAGGAATTTTTGGAATTTTTCTATTAACCTTTAATTCTCCCTATTCAAACATTCAATTATAAGGTATTCCGGCGGTCAATGTCGAATTTTTAATGATAGCGACAACTTGATAGCAGCGATATTCCTCGGTAATTGTTCCATCATAGTGTTCCTTCACCCTTTTTATATACGGAAATGATTACCGATTTTCTATTCTTCGGCGATGGTTCAATTGCCCCAAATAGTTGTGATAAGGCCATATAACTTCGCTGTTTTTTCATTTCATATTACCTGAACTAAATACGGTGGAATTATGACAGATTTGATTTCAAGTGGAAACTTAAGTAATAAGAAAATTCACACCGTGGATTACCCAGGAAGATAACCCCATCTGACGCCATCAAAATATCAAGTTTAGCAGTATTCACAAGGAAACAAAATGTGTTTGAAAACAATTTTATATATGTACGATGAATATTTTGAATCAAAGGAAATTGTATTATATACATATACCATAAAGAGAAAATATTAATAAAAGTGTTTGAGAGAAAACTGTTTATGAATATTTTTCTAACTCTGTCATATCACTACACTCTTATTTTTGAGTACTAAACACAAAACTTCTTTTATGTATATTTTTCTTCTTTATTTTTTAATAAGCCTTTTAATCGAACCTCCGATTGTTTTTTTCCAGTGCAATAATAATTTTTTTCAGCAAAATTTAAAACCATTTCCAACTGCTTTAGAGGGCGTCCAAGACGGCCATGGTCATTAACATTTTCTCCTCCTTCTCTTAAAAGCTTGTACCACTTTTTTTTTTTTCCTTTTTGTTCAGAGTAGACACGTCAATTGCCACATTTAAGGGCTAACCATAATAGGCAAAAGCAAGCAGAAGCTTATGTCAGAACCGAACGAAATTCTCCCCTCTTTTTCAACGAACAGTCAAGGTACCCACAATGAACAGATGCAAGCAGAAGGAAAGAAACTGTCAAGTTGTTTTCCCACACCTTGGCTTTTTCCTTTTTGTTGAAATAAAAGCCATCTGCTTTATAATAGAGGCACTTATTGTCCTGCACAAGTGAAATCAACTTGTTAACAAACTCGTATTTCATACTTATTTTATCTTTTTTCTCTTTCCTAACCTCAAATGTCACTTGTCAAAAATTCTTTCCGGAATGTCTTCTTTCAAGAAGACCTTTCGTCTGCTCGCATCAGTTAACGAAGATTTAACGAAACGTCGTATCTTCCCATTGTGGGCATATCATATGCTTTGTATGTAAGAAGACATTCCCCTCTGCTTGCTTCTGCTTGCTCCTGCCTATTATTATTAGGCCTTTAATATTTCAAGTGCGTTGAAGTATCTAATTTTATTTCCCGCATACGATTTAATAATAATAATTTGATTAAATTTTTAATTGTCAAAAATCGTCAAGCTCATCAAAAGATTCTAATCTTTGTATCTTTGAAAAGTAAACTAAATTAAACGTCCGAAATGGCTTACAATGCAAACATACATTAAGAGGCATGCGTACCAACATAAAAAGGAAAACATACAATAGTAAATCGAATGTACTAGTAATTAGCTCGCAAAATTGAATAAGTCACGTTTTTTTTTGAACAAAACTTTTTTATGATGTTTCAACAATTCCAGCCTAAGACATGAATGAAAACCTACAACCATTACGAACAGAACGAATGATGCTACAACAAATAAGGTTCAAAAACGCATGGACATATACACACTTCCAAACAGACATGTGTAGGAAAACGGCGACATCATACGATATCGACCGGAGAGAATAAGGAATAGTCAGAGAAAGGCGAAGATACAAGTAACTAAGCCATCCAAAACGACTTGAACCACCTAAAGGCAAATTCTAAGACGTATATTTGTTCTCGACAAATGTTGTTTTCCGTCTACTTGTGAAGAGACCGGAGGAATAGGACAGATGAAAAAGCGTACGCAGTGGTTTTGCCAGCGTGTAGGAACACCTTTAGTACTCTTTAAATACTCTTCCTATAGAAGGTTTGACACTCTCGAGTATAGACGGAGACAGAGTATAATCTGGAAGCGTTGAGCTGGCTGCAAAATATGGATGAAGCAGACTGGCTTTATGTAAAGAGCCCATACAGGCTGTTGGTGTTATAGTGCTATATTGTGCCTGTGAATTTAGGCACTAGTTGTAGTACCCAAAATATTCCAGCCGTAATTGTTTCAGTTCGAAATGAGTTAAATCAGCCGCTTCCCCGTGGTTCACATATATTGGGATTCTTTCATCACATTGTGCCAAATTTTGCGTTTGACATTTACAGGATCAAAACTAATTCAAGACTGGAAGCCTCTTGACCATTTAAAGCGCTGAAACTTGAACAATTGCGATGTAGAAACGTGTTAAGATAATTCTGAATTTCATCGAACAATCATTTTCAAACATGAAGCTAATTTTGGGCCTAATGTCAATAAGCTAAAAATGCATAACTTGATAGCAACAAGAATTTTCTTCCACGAAAAATCCATGGCGGAGGTGAGATTGGGTCGTATTTTCCCGCCGATGAAAATGGTCATAATCTAAAGAGTTCGGTATATTAAACAGGAAGTTCGATAGCCTGGTTCAGTCGAATGGCCACCTCTCTTGAATTTCTTCTTACCTCCTTTTAGCAACGCATTTGATTTATTTTTTCTTAGAAATATCTTATATACGGTCGGTTTTTCACTCCTTATGGAACTGCTCGTCCATTGTCCATTTGTTCTACATGCCCGTAAATGCGAAATTTCTGCCTGTGAACGCATGCAACTTGCGCTTCAGTCTATCTCTGACTGGTGAAGCAGGTTAAATACCAGGATCGTAAGGCCTATCGTTACTTATGCATCTGCTTTATGGTGGACAAAAGTTGAACAGAGAACTACAATAGTTAAGCCTGGGTGAAAAGGTTGCAATACGCAGTGCAATCAAACTCCTCCGCACGGAAGCGGACTGGCCATGTAGACCATTGGGTCAAAAGTCCATTCTACAATACCTTCCTGAGATGAATATGATTACTACAGTTTCGGTCGCACACACGTTCACCTTTGACAAACAATTTGAGATATTGATCCTAAACCGCACAGCATGGGAAAGAGGCGATCCTTTGCTAAATGTCAAAGGCTTCATGTGGTACACAGGTGGCTCCACCTGGACCAAATCGGAAGATATCGGAGGCCCTGGAAACTAGTCCTAGTGTCTTCCAAACCGAACTAAACGCCATCCTAACGTACGTCAACCTAAACTTTAAGACTAACACAGTAGGTATAATCATCAATGTAATCTCAGACAGCTTTGGGCTCGTACCGTACAAACTCAAAATCCGTCAAGGAATGCCACGATGTTCTGCAAGACCTAGGCAGAAGAAATAAAGTTAAACTTTGGTCAAACGCTAGGTCACAAAGGCATAAAAGGTATAAAAGGCAATGAAATCGCCGGCCAATTCACTAGGAAAGGTTCCAGCGAAAGGTACATATATAGGTACCTTTCTACAGAAATTCCAAGGCGAAGATTAATTTTCTCCTAGACATGTGGGAAAAATCGCAACGACTGCACTTTTGGAACTGCGTTCAAGGACTCTGACAATCGAAGAGATTCGTACGGCCCCTGAACAAACACTCTATTAATATCCTTATTTACGAGTATAATAAAGTCGATATTAGAAGACTGGTCAGCTATCTTGCGGTACCCTGTAGACTGAGATATCATCTCAACAAAATTAACCTCTCGTCTGAAACCGAGTGTCGACTCTGTATGGAGGACGAGAAACATACTATGTGAGTGTTCTGCCCTCTGCCGCCTTAGGAACCGCATCATCCTCAGAGAAATTATGACTTCTGAGGGAATCATCTCTGCTTCTATGAGAGACATATTCAACTTTATTAAGAAAGTAGAAGAACTGCTCGTCTAATTGGCTAGCAGCCACAATAGACCTACACTGGTCGCAGTACTAGTCCCTTTAAAAAGGAAAAGAAAAATCAATCAATCCGTTTCACCAACTTTTCGTAAAGTAAAAACTGGTCACCCGTAGAGCGCTATGATGACCGAGGTTTACCATTCCTCGAGGAACCTTTTTTCCCATAAACCTAATTGTGATGAGCCCATGTGACTTCTGCGTTAATTAATCTCCAACATATTCTATCTACTCCCATGGCCTTGTAACTTCTAAGACTATGGATTGATTCCTTTATTTCCTCGATGACTGGCAGTTCTACATGCCATTTCTGTTCTTTGTAAAAAGTCGTCTAATGGGGTCTGCCATCCATGTACGAGGGTGGTTCGATAAGTACTTAGCCTAACCGCCAGATGGCGCCAGTGTCGCAAGAGCAACTTATTTTCGTGTAGTACATTATAGTAGACGGCTACAGTCGAAATTTCAGCCGGATCGGACTCGTAGTTTTGTTTTGACCGCGAGCGGAAGCGGGAATGTCCGCAGATTTTAGAAAAATGGAATAAAAGGAATATCGGTCGGTGATTCGATTCTTGCTTTTGGAAGGGAAATCAAGCAGCGAAATCAAAGAGCGTTTGGATGCTGTGTACGGTGACTCTTCTCCTTCGATGGCGGCCATCAAAAATTGGCTTAACGAGTTTCAACGTGGTCGCAAGTCGGTTTTTGATGAGCCACGTCTAGGTGCCCCGAAAACGGCTACCACAGAGGATAACGTGACAAAAATCCACGATCTCGTATTGGCAGACCGCCGATTGAAGGTGCGCGAGATAGCTGAGACAATAGTCATTTCAAAAGATCGCGTGGGTCATATCCTGCATGAAATTTTGGGCTGTCGGCGCGATGAAAGAAAGCTGTCGGCGCGATGGGTGCCGCGTTTGCTCACTCCGGACTACAAGCGCAACCGTGAGACCACTTCAGAGCAGTGTTTGACGCTGTTTAAGCGTAATCCGAAGGAGTTTCTGCGTCGTTTCATGACAGTCGACGAAACATGGATCCACTGGTACACAACAGAGACCAAGGAACAGTTGAAACACGACGACCGTGCTCCGAAGAAGGCGAAGACTGCCCCATCGACCGGAAAGGTGATGGCCACCGTTTGCTGGGATTCACAAGGTGTGATCCACATCGACTACCTGGAGAAGGGCAAAACGGTCACAGGGCTGTACTATGCCAAATTATTGGGCCGATTCGACGCCGAATTGAAGAAAAAACGGCCCCACTTGGCGAAGAAAAAAGTGCTCTTCCATTAGATAATGCAACGGCTCACACCTCCGCCCTCGCCACGGCCGAATTGGGCTACGAACTGCTGCCCCATCCACCGTATTCTCCAGATTTGGCTCCGTGCGACTTTTT
The DNA here is from genome assembly GCA_958301585.1 of Merodon equestris. Taxonomy (NCBI): domain Eukaryota; kingdom Metazoa; phylum Arthropoda; class Insecta; order Diptera; family Syrphidae; genus Merodon; species Merodon equestris. Next base: position 214,478,701 of record OY284413.1, on the reverse strand, counting down.
TTTGTTTCCAAACTTGAAAAAGTCACTCGCCGGCAGAAATTTCAGTCGAATGAGGAGGTCATCGCCGCCACGGAGGCCTACTTTGCAGACCTCGAAAAAACATATTTTTCAAACGAGTTAAAGAAGTTGTAGCATCGCTGGGTCAAGACTATATTGAAAAATACATCGCCATTTCTCCAAAATTTTTATTTTTCTTTTGTAGGCTAGGTACTTATCAGACCACCCTCGTATATTAAACAATTCATTGTCCGAAACAAGCTCCCCATTATCGTTGCGAATAAAACCTCATCTGACCTGGAATCATTTTCGTACTCCATTTAGCCCTGCTATTGTCGTTTGATACCCCAAAGGCTGATTCCTTTCATAGAGTGCACGTGATCTCTTCGCTTTTCTCCAGGGCTTGAAATTTTAGAGCATTACAGGCTTTTACTTTTTCCTATCATTCTTCCCTGAACTACGGCTTACCTCTTGGAGCATTGCCTCCTTTACCACACTTTTTATGATTGATCATATTGCTTCTACCTATCTCGCTTCAGACAGATTAAATGCCATTTCATTGTCTGGTGGAGCAAAGCGGTTATCAATTACATCCTGGAATTGATGTTGGTTATGAAGGACCTTTAACTTTTCAATGTCAAATTGTTTTTATATTCCCGTGTTCGGATTTTGTAAATTTGGTTTTGGTGATGACTAGATTTAACATCTAGTACGCTGGAATGATGTCTTCTGTCTATAATATCAGAAAACACAGATCGTATTGAATGAAGAAACTTGTTCCAACCTCTAGTGCCATCTAATAGCAAGGAAAGATGAGATTACAACAACCATCTTCCGCTCAATGTCTCATTCATCTGGCCTTCAACGTCCCAGCAAAAAAATTGCAGCTAAGTGCAATGGAATGTAAATAGAAAAGGTGGATATCCTAAATAGAAGTACGAGTATAGTGTATCATGAGTTCATGTCCCGATTGCATAAGTGTCAAGTGTATAGCGTGGGAGATAAACGGGACATGTCCGATTCCAGGTTGATAAGGGTCGATATTGTCGATAACACACCGCCAGAAAACCGATACGTTGAAACAAACTTTGGAATTTATTGTCTGCCGAATAAGACATTTGGCAAAATGTTTTCCTTTTTCCCAGAAAACTTTTGTGTGGATCCTTTGTTGGCTCCAAGATTCCTTTGTTGGCTCCAAGTTGTATAAAACGACCCTTTTTCCAGTGACTTTAGCACAATTTGGCACCCAAAGCAAGAAGAGCACAATACTCCATAAATATTTTACTCCTACTTAATGGAAACCCTCCATCACAAAAGCCACTCGCACAAGACCACTTGTATGCATCCGGTCTGTATCAGCCACGATGAAACTACAAAACCTGGACTTACCCACATCATTTACGACACCATACGAAACTGCAGCTCCACCCCGGCTACTAGTTTCTGTCACACTCATAAAACGCACACAACTTTTCTCCAGACTTTTCCGGTTTTATTTGCCTTCCGTCATTCGAGGATAGAGAGAAAGGTCCATGCATGAATTTATAAAAAGATTTTTTTTATTATGTTTCCCTAAATGTAGGATGAAGGACTCGATTTGTGGGCTTATACATTTGACATTTTTGCGTAGAAGGAAAAGTTGTTCTATGCCCTCTTTTGGGTAGATCATTAAGTATTTATTAAAGACATTGAGGCTCTGAGTCTGGGGAGCTTGGATGCCAGTGAATATTTTATACAATGTCTATGGGGCTAAGGAACGTTTGGGCTTGGCGAAACTTTTTCGAGGTGTTTCGTTTGGAAATTATCCTTTTGTCTTTACATTTAAACTCGTGCTCGCTGTGTGACCGGAATGTCAAGTCCTCCAGGATGAATGGAGAAAGTTCTGTGTTCGACAGGGAAAACACCGAAGGAGTGGGGGAAGGATCTGAAGCTCTCCATGGCCTGTTTGGAGTATATTATATGGCTGCAATTAAAGTGTCACATACATGGACTGAACTGCCGTCGGAGTGAAAGGGTACCTGGAAACCAAAATTTCACTCTTTATTCGCTCATTCAGCGTTAGCATGCACTAAGCAGTTAAACCAGTCTTTTCCTTTTAATTGCATATTTAAGGATTAAGCACTTCCCAATTATCCTTCGCGAATCCACTAGCTGCAATTATTGCAGTTTACTTTATTGTTCTTCTCAACAACCTGCTAAACGAAATTAAGTAGCTATTCAAGACTAAAAGCTCTACAAATAAATGTCTCCTTAACCGCTACATGAACACTGTAATCAAAGGCATTTTTCTGGACACAATACCACCCGGGTGCAGCTGCAGAATGAGGAATCTTACGAAAGAATGGAAGAGTGAGTAAAGCTGGAAAAGAACAAGATTGAGGAAAGTGCATGCATACTTGAATGGGAATTTTACTGCAATCCACACACAAGCGCTGAACAATCCTCTTGACACAGTGAGCTTTAACGAGTGGCATTTGTTTTGGGACTCACGCTGGGTGGTTAAGATGTTGGGACTAGGGATATATGTGGCGATGAAAACAAAAGGGTTGCCATTCACCTAGAAAGAATTGTGGCAAGCTTTGTCTTCGTTTTATAGGTGTGCATTGTGTCTGAGGATTTTGTATCTGGGTGCATTGCAAGGAGTACTGGTTTAGTATTTGGAGTGAGTTAGTATTATAGTTGCGAGGTGGGTGTATGAATGTGAACTCGATGGATGGTATGGATGAAAGGGAGTTGAATAAACTCTTCACATGTTCGTAACTCTTGGATGAGACCCAAACAACTCATAACCTATCTTGGCTTCTTAGTTTTGTTCGTCTGGTTTTCCGCTTAAACAGAAGAATTCCGGCGGCTCATAGGAGGAATTAACCGTTTTTGTTGCATTAAGTTTGGTTTGATTTTAAATTATTTCCGTTCTCGGTTTGGTATATCTTTGCTATTATGATGTTTTATAAAATGCAGCCAAATTCTTGATCGAATTGTTATTCGTTTGAGGACTCACGGATTTTCAACTAATTTATGTCATCAAACGAACCATAACCATCAACAAAACGTGAATTTCAAACGTCTTGTGGAGCATACCTTTTTTTCGAAAGGTTTATATATTTTCCAAACATACTTTTCTGCTTAGTTAAAAAATAGGTACAGGTACCTATTCAACACAGTATTATTCGAAGCAGATGGCTCTAATACTACAATTATTATAAAACATCAAGCCTTTTTCATTCTGAAGTTGGAAGGCCGTTTATAAAAGGTGTTTATTTTAGAGCTGTACAAATTCAGTATGAAATAACGCACTTAAAGACATTGCTAATGTTTATGATATTAATTTTGTTTAACAGACAATTACTTGCCATTGGTAAGTAAGTATAATTTCTTGCATATGCTTGCCACCGCCAGCTCGAATTAAACGCAACCCTGAAGTGCAATTTTCGACAACTTTATCGAGCAATTGGGGCGGTATATTGGCAATAATACGTCGAACGATGAGATCCAAATCGTTCAACGTCTCTGGTTTATTGGCATAGACCAGTGACTTCACATACCTGCAAAGGAAGTAATCTAAAGGTGTGAGATCACAGGATCGTGGAGGCCAGTTCACAGGTCCATTACGTGAAATTATGCGCTCAGCAAATGTTTCCCGCAATAAATTGATGGTGTTGGGCGCCGTGTGGCATCTTGTTGAAACAAAACCTCTGTCGTCGTCAATGCCATTCAACTGAGGAACGACGAAGTTAGAAATCATGTTTCCATAGCACTCTCCGTTGACGGTAACATTCTGGTGGGTCTTCTTCTTCTTCTCCTTTTCCTTTTTCCGGCGTTGTTATGGTCAGAAGTGTAGGACCATAACCTTCCCACTTAACTGCATTCCTACTGGTCCGCTTGTGGGGTCTGCCGGTTTGACCTCAGAAAGTAGCGGCAGGCTTCCCGGTTTGGGATTACTTCATCGCTGAAGCCAATCAAATGCTGGTGTTTTTGCATTTGTTTGCACCAATTGTTTTTCGGACTGCCTTTTTTTTTTGTGACACGGGCATGCTCCAGATTTTTTTGTTTGATCTTACATTGACGGTAACATTCTGGAGGGTATGGTCCTTAAAGTAACAATGATTCCACCAGCCGATGAAGGACACCAAACAAACAGTCAGTTTCGATGGTTGTTAGGGTGTCTCGACAAGTTTTCTGGGCTTTCTCCAGTCCACATTCGGCAATTTTTTTTTGTTTTCATATCCATTTAACCAAAAATGGTTTTGCGTTGAAAATGAGGATCAAGCTGAATCATGTTTTCGGTCCATTCACCGAACCTACAATGCGTATAATGGTCACGCAGTTTCAACTCTTCTCCGAGCTGGATCTTAATAACTTTTAAACCAAGATCTCTCCGTAAAGTCTTCCTCAAAGTGCATGGGCATAGTTCCAATTGCTATGCACGATAGCGAATTAACTCATTCGGATTCTCCGCAACACTGCGCTCCACAACGGCAATAACTTTGTCGTCTTTGGGGATGCGTATTATCCACGCGAGTGTACGTGGTACGAAAACGGTTCGTCGTGTTCTGAATAACTTGCTGAGATGGAATTATACGAGTATTGATCATAAGATGGACGTAGCGCATGATAAGTTTGGCGAACCGAATCATGGTGTCATGTATCTATTGATTGTGAAATGACAAAATATACTAACCACAAATCAACTTTCAGGTGTCAAATTGACAATCTACGCAAACAGTGTTGCCAGTTTATAAAACAAAGCTCTAAAAAAAAACACCCCTTATAATGAGTTTTGTATGTCTATATGTTGACAGTGCATTGCTTCATTGCTTTAACACGTTCACGCCGACACGTGCGTCTGGTGGCCCGCACTAGACTGTCTTATCGGGAGGTGCGTACCACCGATGGTATCTACTTAATTGTGCTTAAACGGTTGACTGCCGTTAAAGAAGACCTGAAAGTCACGCTCTCATTTTGACACAATTTGATTCTTGATTCTCTGGCAAAAGAACCGTCACTCGATTTCAACCACCAAACCAACTAACACTCACAAAAAGATACCAATTCCAAAAAAAATCAGCACTTTTCTATTTTAGGTAAAAATTCAGAAGATTTAAGAGAGGATGAGACGAATTTACAGAGAATTTAGCCTTAGTCAATCACACAAAACTTTCCACGATGGCGTTGCCTTAGCTCTTGAATTGTCAATGCTCCATTATGCCCTGGATTAGCTCCCATCCGATAGAGCGAACAGCTTTAAGCGCAGCCACCAACGCCGGCGTGGCCGTGTTAAAGGCGCTCTCTGTTAATGCTCCCATCTTTGACATTTATTTTCTGTTATGTGCACGATTTTACAATGAAGCGCTATGCAATTCAACAATGTGACGAAATTTTTAAATTTCTGTTCGTTAAACGTTTCTTGAGCTACGAAGTATTTATTTGAATTAATCGTGAAACCGAATGCAAAATTCAACGAATTATTGCGAAATCAAGAAAAAGCATTTCGGTTCCTGGTCGATCAGGGGTAGTCGTGTAGCTCAAGTCTGTCCATAGCCAAGAACAATTCCTACACGGAAAAAATTGTGCAACAACCACAGTAGTGAATGAGAGATGATCAAAAACTGCTGACGGAGGCATAACACTCGCAACATAAGATCACTTCAAAATTCATACTCTGTGTGTGCTTTTCCAATATAACACCTCAATGACATGCAACCAAAAAGTAACTGTGAACTACAACCAACGCGACAAATTCAGTAAAATCTCTCTCAAATCCTGTCTGGGACAACCACCCCCGGAGAGCAGAGAACGAACATCTTCGACACAAACCTTCTGCATCTCGCCCGGGTTGTTTGACAAACACCACATAGATGAGTAGTTAAGTCAGAGTTGTGCTGCTTTTGCTGAAAGTGTGGCTGGTTTGATTCGTTGGCATGCACACAACGAGTTAATATTTATTACGATCTTCTTCTTCGTATTTGCATATTTGAGCATTCATCCGTATTGGGAAGATCCAAATGGACAATCCGAAGCTCGTCGTGCATTTACTGCGGCTTTGGAAATCGATCCAAATTTGGTCGAAAAAAAAATTCTGTCACCAAGCACATTATTGGCTTAACGGCTCGCAAACAAACAAACTTGAAGCATTTGGAGCCAGCAGCATCAAGTTACCATTGCATACGGAAAAAAAATCTTCGATAAATCTTCGAAACGAAGTTGGCCAAACGATGGTTGCTAATGAGGAAAAATATAGGGCAATGATAACTAACTTTGGCTGGATTGGGTAACATACACCGGGACAACATGTGGCTCCAACAAAACGGCGCACTGCGCCATACATATAGTGTTATATCGTTGCAGGAATATTCCTAAAACATGTTGTTTCCAGAAGGTTCGATGTACTTTTTAACGTCCTTAGATTTTTTTCTACAGGACTACGTTAAGTCGCTTATGACACCAAACCAATAACAATTGATCAACTGGGAAGCAACATCAATCAAACCACTGTTGAGGTCCAGCCCGGCTTATGTGACAGAGTCGATTATAACGAATGTACTTCAATTCGAATTTAACATTATTATATAAAAGACCATAAATAAAGAAACCCCTTCGAGGTGTCTGAAAATTTTTTTTTAAGAAAAAATATTTCATTGAAAAGTAATAAGCCGTATTGCGGCCTTATTTTTTTTAAAGGATTATCTCCTTATCACTTACTTTGTTCATACTACTCGTATATGCTCGCAACTTACATTATAAACTTTTTGGATCAAATCTGGTGGTCGTAAAGGACAGTCCCGGTAACTGATGAAGTTATTTTGACACTGACAACTGTTTCCCGCTCGAATTCTCGACAGAAAGTCAGTATCATATCTCCGTAGAACGAAATGAGTCGCTTTACGCTTGAACCACGTTGGGAAATATTGAAAACTTATTTCCAAAATGAGTGCTGTGTAGCCCAAACAGTGCGTTTTTTTAAAAGAAGTTTTGGCCGAAATGAAGCATCCACCAAGACAGCTGTACGCAACTTTGTGGAAAAGCTTACAAATTCCAATTGACTCAGCAATTGAAGGCGCGCGACCATCCGCTTCGTTATCGCTTCGCAGGTTGGGCCTTAGAGCAGCTTGAATTGGACAACGATTTTGGGCGAAATATATTTTCTGACGAGGTGCATTTCCATTTCGGCGGCTACGTTAACAAACGAAAATGCCGCATCTGAGGATCGGAAAGCCCGCGCGTTATTGTCGAGAAGCAAATGCATCCACAGAGAATGATAGTTTGGTGCGGATTGTAGAGTGGTGGCATCATTGGACCGTTTTTCTTCGAAAATGAGGCTGGGAACAGCGTCTCGGTCAGCGGTGGGCGTTACAGAGCCATGTTAACCGATTTATTTTTTCACTGAAATTGAAGACATGGATTTGGACGGCCTCTGGTTCATACAGGATGGCACACCATGCCACATAGCCAATGCCACAATGGATCCTTTGCGCACCAAATTCCCAAATCATCTTGGCGATGTCAATTGGCCGCCTCGATGCTGCGATTTGACCCCTATGTACTTTTCTTTGTGGGGAACCGTGAAGGACCGATGTTATACCTATAATCCGGAAACTATTCAAGCACTTAAGGCCAATATCATCCAAGCAATCCGTGAGCTACAGCCCGAAACTGTCAACAAGGTCTAGGAAAATTGGGGTGACAGAACGCCCTACTGCGAAGCCAGCCGAGGCGGCCACTTGAACGACGTTATATTTCGTAATTAATGTTAATGTCTATTCTTACTACTAAAGTCATAACACATGGAACAAATTTAATTTTGTTCATTTTATGGCATTTTTAGAAAGAAACTTGTGTTTGGGGCACCCTTTATTACTCGTAACGTACAGGTGACGAGGCAAATCCAATAGACTCTTCAAGGACTTCACGGTGAATGATGGGTGTGAACATGGTGATCACCAACAAAAGCGTGGAGTTCAAGGGCAGGCAAGATGAACATATTTCGGCAGAAGATCAAAATGTTGCACCGAACAAGAAGGTTGGGAAAGACACGGTTTGCGGTGTAGAGAAGGGCGTGAAGGACGTCGGATTAGCGAAGGCCGTGGGCGCACTGTTGGTTGTAGCAATGGTGGCCACGAATCAGAAGTACTTGAGTTGACTGAAGAGTTTAGAATGGTGTGTTTATCTGCGGGTAAGGAGCGTTTAGGACGAAGCCGAATCCGGAGCTGAACCATTTAGAAGCCAAAACTAGAGAGAAGCTGCTCCGCATCGTAGAGGGATATAGACGTTGGTTGAAGTTGGTTTTGAAGGACGGTGTTCCAGTTTCCCAAAATCCAAGACGAATGTCTCACGCCGATCAAGTTCTGAGTATGCGTCGCCAATTGTTCAGGTAGCAAAGAAGGATGGATCAAAAAGACTATGCTGCGATTACAGAAAGATCAATGAAATAATCGCAAGGGATAATTTGCCGATGGTGCTGATCGAAGCAGTGCTCGGGCGATTACAGGGAAATAAACTGTTCACAACGCTTGACTCTGATGGATCCAGATTTCCTTAAGTGACAGAAGCTCGTGACACAAGATCAGCAGCTCGAATTCCTATACGTACCATTTGGAATACCGAATTCTCCGGCGATGTTTGCAAGGTTCATCAATACCATTTATCGGACATTAATCTAGGCAGGCGCAGTGGAAGCGTACATGGAAGACTTAATCATGCCATCGAAGGACGAGGACGAGGGCATCGAGAAACTTGAAAAGGTACTAGATGTTACTGCTAAATACGTTTGAATTGGCGCAAGTGTAAGTTCCTAGGAAGAAGAATTGAACTCCTCAAAGAAGCAAGTTTCATGTGGGAAGTTGAGCAGATGACATCATTTACCCAACTGAAGGCGGCACCAAAACGCATGTAACTGTTCGAGCCTAAAGCTGCTACCGAGAAGGAAGCGTCGATGATCTTTGTAAATCGTTATAAATAGTAGTGAATTTTAAATAAAGTAAATTTTATTATTTGTTTTCTTGCCTTTTAACAAGCTTGTTTCATGTCGAATTATACCCGTTCTTTGTAGTTAGACATCCACCGCACGTCTTTTCGACCCATAATTTCTTATGATCGGATCGAATTTTACCGATTGACAAGCCACGTCGCTTGAATTATGCAAATTTCGTGGTGATCATGGTAGGAAAATGTTTTTTTCTGCAAACAATTGTGGTTGGCAATGGCACTCATTCGTATTTGAAAGAGACGGTACAGAAACAAAATTGTTGATTCTGCGCCAGTGAAAATCCTCAATCAATTCACTTCTCCATGATCAACACGTGATTCTGTCGGATGCAATTTGGACCGTGAAAACGACTGAATCATCCATAACCATCAAAGTGGGCCATGATAACGAAGTTTTTGATTCCAAATTTGGCTGATAAGGTCATGTATAATTTACGTTTCCAAAAAGATGACGCCACAGCTCATGCCAACCCAGTCGCGATTGCTTTATTGCGTCTTTTGTTCTGGGTCATCTCATTTCGAAAAAGCTGATTTTGGCTGACCTTCCCTATCGTCTAACTAATCTCCTCCAAACGAAGTTAACCTCAAGAGGTGACGGACTCTAAAAACCTTGATGGATAATATGCCAAGAAATGTACCCAATTCATTAGTTTTTCTAGCGGCTATCACTGGCGCGAAATTATATTCAAAAAGTGATAAGAGCATGTTTTCAAAGTTAGAAATAAATGAGAAATTGGGTCACAGCAAACAATTGACTTCGGTTCTTAGGGAGTCTTATAAAGCCAAATTTTAGAATCCTGTAAATCTCCTGACCTATCTTGCCTTTGCCGGTCTATAGGTCGACAAAATTGCTCTTAATTTTCCCGTCAATATACAGTTCATATAGATTTCTGCAGAATAATTGAACAAATTTAATGCGTTAGGATGCGGTAAACGTATTAAAGACGATCTTCTACAATACTATCCAACCAACCTACTTGGATACGAACCAATTCAGTCCGCTCAATCGCTACATTTTTAATACAACTTTTCAGCCGATGTCTTTAAAACCGGAGAGTATGCAAGAACTTAAGTTGTGGACTGGATAAATTCTGCACCATTCACGGATGTTGACATCTTAACTTTAGAAATGTCTCCCTATATGTAGCGGGCACTAATCTATGCACCCAAAAATAAATGGGACCTACTTCATTAATGACGGCTAATTTGGACATTATGTAAACGAATAAGGAAAGAAATTGTTTAAATAAACCTTCAATCATGTTCGCGTTTGCTATAAATTCTGCTCAAGCTTCTGCATTAAACGTACATATAAGTATCCTTTCCTTTCGGGCAATGAACTTTAGTGCATGCACAAGAAAGTGTACAACTCGTGTATGCACGCATCACGCCACAGTCATGATGTACTCGAATCCATAACTTAATTAATTACAGTTTAGCAGCAAAATAGGTTGCAATTATTCAACGCCAGGAGCATTCTGTTTCCCTTTGGGCATTCCTCCTCAATGCGCGCTCCCACGAAATACCAATTGATATTTTCTCACACGAACGAACTAGGCGCCGGCACTCCAATATCGCCCATTATGACGTCACAACTCGAAATTAAACAATCCCTATCCATGCTTTCTGCGTCAGAAACCTTACCATCACCGCAAGCAAATACAACGTTCCTACTTAATTAGCAAAGTGTATCGTGTCTAGTCTTTCTATCCGCCACCTCAGTCCAGTCCCGGTGGACTACGCCTCCGAGAAACATCACAATAAAAACATCACACCTTCCGACCATGGTCAACGGACCGTCACACAAACCAACGACTTACAGCTTACAGCAAACCAGCAACAACTCGAGTAAAAGTGAACAACAATAAATGGGACTCTCATGTCCCTGGGTACCACCACCTACACGCTTCATTTGTTTCGCTTTTTTTTCGGTGTTGTCCGGAGCCAGTTCGATTCCATTTTCGATATAAAATTTTATATGTCAATGTCCTCCGGGTATCCAGGTGCCGCGCGTCACTAGGATACTGGGTCTGCAGATGAATTCAAAAGCAAAATAAATTATACCCCTGGCGGCGGTATTTCTGTATTTCGGGCTCGACCTTCTTCGAATCTCGAGTTGATTACCTGGTTTTTGCCTACCCAATGCATCCTTGCAGGGCAACAATAACGTGTCGGCCTCCGACAACCCAAAAACTGGCTACAAGTACAGCCATTCATAGTCGACTCTGGAGTGAGTGTCCGACCATTGGATGTCAGCCAGTTGTGATTGAGCCATAAAGGCGTACTCCTATGTATACATGGCATTTGTCGTCATATTAATTAGGACAATATATGTATTTATGTGTTGGAATAACGAGCCGGAGGAGCCAGGATGCCGAATGTGGACGACGTGAAAACGGGGGCTATGTGTGATGACATGTGTTATGGTTGTTGGGAGAAAATTGATTTTGGTGGTAGTCGATAATTGGGATAAGGAATGGTGTTTGTAGAATTTAATTGGAAATGTTTGTCAACAGGGGGCAAAGCAGACACATTCCTGCTGCTATGGCAAGTCACGTAGGAGGCGTCTGTGTAGGCATGTTTTGGTATTGGGATCTGGGGCTTTTGGGGAATCAGGCGAGTAGAGATGGAACGAGGGAACAAGCAGATAACTAAGGAATGTGGATATTGGTTCGCTTCAGTGATCTCGACTTGTAGGTTCTGAACTTCTTGAATGGATTTAGGCCAAGTGTCAGGTCATTAGAAACGTATGAAATCGAATCGTTTTTCCTCAGAACATAGGCATACGGTGTGAGGATGTAGCGTGTTTTCATGCTGATCGAACTTTCTCATGTGTGGAAAGTTATAACATAATTACCCTAATCATTGTTTAGGTGCCTCGACTTAAGTCATATTCGGATTAAATGCTAAATTTTGCATTATCTTCTCCAGCAAGTCGAATCTCCTTCAGTTTGTTGTTCACGACTGGAAAGGAGTTTTGATTTATTTCGTATAAAATGAAGATTGGTCAGAGTAAGGAGCTTGGAGGTTAGTTGTTAGATTAGTCTGCCAGGTCTATTAAATAAATATCAAAGGAATCAGGAAATTTTATTCTCTACGCACTAGTGAGTGCGAAAGTTAAAAGATTATGATAAAGTAAGACGAACTAATAAAACAAAACAGATCGTGAGTACATGGCATTGTCATTTTTATAGCTAGTCTATACCTGTTGTTTAGTTACGAAACAGTACCCTACTTCTTTTAAACAAAAAGATAAAATACCTGCAATGAAGTTTGCATCTCTTTGATGAGCCGCAATGAATACAATTGTACAACTAGCGATGGCATATTCTGTAGGTGTTGCAGTAGTATGGGGCGAACATCAATAATTTAACAGACAACCATTAAAAGCAATTTGATTAATATTTTAATGACTAAAGCGTGATCTTTGTTCTCTTTCCTTTTTTTTTAATATAATATTTCAATATTTTTTACTGTGATTTTGAGGACAATTTAAAAAAATTAACGTTTTCAAAAGTTTGAATGCAATTTTAAAATGTCATTGAGTTTCATAAATATTTTCAACTTTTTGTTGCGTTTTCGAAAAGGTCATAATATCTTCGTACAAATGAATTAAAACACCTTACTGTTACTCAGAATGCCATTTGCAAAAGGTGACAGTTCAGTACGGGAAATATTTTCCTTTCCTTTCAGTTTTGAATTCATTTTTATTATTTTTATTCTAATATGGTTTTGTCTCGTTTTGGCTTACCTCGGCGATAAATCAGATTCGATTTGCTACGAAGGCGAACAAAAGCGTCATGACAGGAAGGTGTCCCTACGGACTTCGCCAGCCTCAAAAACCTCTTCATCAAATATCATGAATTCTTTAATATTTCGCTTCAAAAAGTGTCAAAAAATCTTGATTGATTGGTTGAAGTCATGACTCTTCCCTTATCATAAATCTCAATTTACCCTAAGCTGCTTAATTATTGTCTTAAATATAATCAAGTTGGCTAGCATTCATGTGTTTCATCCCGAGCGTTCACCCTCCTGATAGCGTCTTTCGGCGACTGTGCTTCGTTACCCCGCTCCCTCATGTCTCACCAAGGCCAACAAGCCTCAGGCTCATCTAAACATGATGACGCGTCCAGCCTCCAAGAGATCTCCTAGCTAACCCTAACGCACCGCTCTGGAGAGCGTTTTCACCCGAAAACCACCAATAATCAGCGTGTTGTTTAGTATCATCTCAATCCGCTATTGCTGTACTTCAACGCATAAGCTCATGAGCACTGCCAACGTACCCATCGTGGAGGAGACGTTTGCCTCTAGGAATACCACCACTATTTTCAACTCACCTTTCGAAATCCATATGGAGAAATGAGGGGGAATAAAGTCCGATCGGAGTGTGCCCTCATGGTATCTATAATTGGGGTAGTAAGCTACGGAGATCAGGTTATTTTCATTAGTGGTCGTGGTGGTCGTCGTGGTGCAATGGTAATCATCACCTACTGTTCAGCAGAAGGTTTGTAGTTCAAGTCCGCCCAAGGTCAAGAACAATTCTTATACGGAAAAATTGTGCAACATCAGTTGTGAATGAGAAATTATCAAAAAATGCTGACGAAGGTATAACACTCGCAGTATAAGATTACTTCAAAATTCATTCTCTGTCTGTGCATTTCCAATATAACACCTTAATGACATGGAAACAAAAGAATTACTGTGAACTAAAACCAACGAGACTAATTCAGTCGAATCTCTCAAATATCTTATCTAGGACAACCACCCCCGGAGAGTAGTAAACGAACATCTTCGACACAAACTATCTGCACCCCGTCCAGATTGTGTGACAAACACTATAAGAACGTACAGTCTTGAACCTGCACATCGCCCTTGCGATGTGCCTTCGAGTCACTTTAATGAGAAAACGATAAATTCTGTTTAGGCCTGCGACGTCTTACAGGAGCTTATTAAGGTAATACTTAATTAACTGGGAGTCTGGCGTTCTGTATATTCTAAGACAGATCCTAAGGCTCTGCCTCTTGAATACACGAATCTTTTGATGATCGGGCAGCGATGATGGGTCTTATTAGGGTCGCGTAGCATATGATTTTTACCCTGCTGTCAAGTTGATTGCTGCGTAGACGACTCCTTGTAACACCGAATTCTTTCTACGTCTATTGAAATATAGATAATGATCAAGCCAGATACCAAAATATCTAACCGCGTTTCTCACCGCAAAAGGTTGTCCATGTTGCCCCATGATCGCGAATTTCTTCCAGTTCATTTTGGCATCCTTTGAGCTTTGGTTCCCAATTTTAAAAATTAATTTTTAACTTCCAATCAATGCAATAGCTCTTATGGTCGAAGTCACGCTCCAGCATTGGATTGAGGTTTTAGGTCTCAATTTTTGGACCTGATCTCTACACTGCTAAATCATCTGCAATCGCTATTGAATGGTTCAGAAAATCTATAAGATCACTTGTGTAGATGTTAAACAGTATCGGAGAATTAATCGCCCCCTGTCGTAAAACGTTTAATGTCAAAAATCCTGCGCGAAATAGTGTTGTCACATTTAACTACAATCTTCTTTTCTATAGTGATTACGGAAATCATGTACAGAAGGTGATTTGGTATGACTAACCTGGTGAGTCTCTAGAACAGACCTTCAAACCATACGGTGTCGAAGGCCTTTTCAAACTCGATCATACAAGTGACCGTACATTAGTGTTTTGCCTTATTCCACAGAATGTCAGCAACCAGTTTTGAGGAACGTCTTAAAACCAAACTAGTTGTCCGGTATTTCTTTCTTTATTTTCCTCAACAGAGCTTGATCAGAGCTCTGTTTACCACTTTTTCAAAAACCTTACTAACATTCTGAAGCGAACTAATTGACCGAAGATTAAAAGGACTTCTTTTATCTCTACCCCTTTTAGGGATAGCGTGGACCACGGCTGTTTTCCAACGCGTTAGATAATGAATATTATCGCTAGCGCTGTTGAACAGCGTGGTGAAAATATCTACTGCTTCAATTGGCATGTGTCTTAAAACGACATTTGGGATACCATCTATTCCCGACGACTTTTTACTAAGTGAGTACAGGATGCACTGGAGCTCTTCACTTTTCATAAGCAAACCGGCAGAAATTTGCATTGGCGACAGCCGTATTTCGACACCACCCTTTTGAGGGGTGGGTTCGACCTCTCCTAACTACATGGTAGTTTTTGTAGCCTAGTTTGTGTTTCTGGTTTAGCTTAGTTTTGCTAACCAGAAGCACATCGGGCATTCGCTCCGCAACATGTTCGAAGAAGTTGGTCTTCTCTCAATTCTGACCAGTGAATTTACGTTCACTTTTTCTCATTTAAAGTAATTCCCTTCAGAAATAATACACTTGGGTTAGAGCAACAATTTTTTAATCCTCGAAGAATATTTTCATGTTTCATTACCAGTTATTTCAACAAATCTGGATTGTGCGACGATTTTTTTCGACACAATTCGCTAACGCAGGTTCCATCCCCACTGTACGTGCGTAAACTGAATTAAAACCTCATTTTCTATTTTAAGTTCAATTACAAACGTTCACGTTCAAAAATCAAAAGCTAATCTTTCTCCACGTGTCAAAGGAGAAACCCGAGGCTGCCCACTTCAGAAATATGTATGTATGTATGTCAATGACACACAAAAGAAAATGGCGGAATGAGGTGAAGATTGAATAGATGATTTCCAAATCATTCCCCCAACCTTAGGTTGAATTTACATCATTAAGACATCAACATTTAATCTTAAACACCTACAATATCTGAAAAGTGTCATGACGAAATTTAGCCGATATGTCAATATCCCCAGCAAAGTCTCTAACGTGCTGGGGCCTCCAAAACGAGCACCGTCATTAAAATCTTCCCGAGCTTTTGTTAAGAGCTCGTACAACTAGACACGCCGAGGGTCCTACTCCAAGGCTGGTATCTCGCTAATAACATGTGTAATGTTTTCTTCCAAGGCTGTAATTGACCTTGGCTATCAACACAAACGAGTGATTGAATGGGATACCTCACATTCAAAAATTGTCTAAAGGCGTCAAATCGAATGATCTAGCCGGCCAATTCATCGGAGTAAAACGAATTCGTTTTTCGATTGATCCATGCTGGAGCCACATGTCGACAAAGTTTTTGCAAGGTTTTAGACCATGGTCCTTGTGTCAAATTCTCCACGTAGTCAAGTAATACAATTCCAATTGCTGCTAACGGGCACGAATGGACACATCACAGTCTTAACACTTTCCTCTGTACGCACTTAACGCATAAGTCTAGGTGGCTTTCGGTCAGTATGAGTGGAAGTAGTGGGTTGATGGGTAGTGGATGATGATGATGAGCGTACAATGAACGAAGTTGCACGAAAAACATTTTATCAGGATGCCTTACTTTGTCACGCATGAACTGTCAAAAATGGAACATTGAAAAACGAAACAGCAAAAAAATCGTCTTCTATACATATGTATATAAATTTGTCGTTGTAAATTTAAAGATAGACTCCCAAATACAGACCTTGGTTCGACAAGAAATGAGGAGAAGAGAAGAATAAGCAGAACGGAAACTCGGTCATTATTTGCGTACTTAAAAAGGATGACCGAATATAATGCAACCATTATTGAATAACATCACTGCTAATATGTTGTTACAAGGTATTTTCAAATATTTTCTGACATCATATGCTATGGAAATAATGGGAAACTACCAGTGTGGCCACAAGGGAAGCCGCTTGACGAGTAACTAGATTTTCGCTGCTCAATAGCGTATAAGAAAAAATTAATTCCATGAAACGGTCCACCAACTACAAATCGGAATCATTACATTTGTACATTTTTTAATTGGGTGTGACTTTTACTAATGAGCTGGTGACAAAGTTCGAACATCTGAAATTGGAGGCATGACCGAATCAAAGTCAATGTTGAACGCAACAAGAACTTGCAGGTTATGAGTGATCCAAAAGTCAGAGTGGCCTTTAGTATTTTTTTTTTCCCTTTTATAGGGTTCGTTTCGTGCAGGTTCAAGAGTGTACGATCTTATGATGATTGTCACATAACCTGGCCAGGGTGCAGATGGTTTGTGTCGAAGATGCTCGTTCACTACTCTTCGGGGGTGGTTGTCCTAGATAGGATTTTTGAAAGATTCGACTGAATTAGTCTCGTTGGTTTTAGTTCACAGTAATTCTTTTGTTTCCATGTCATTAAGGTGTTATATTGGAAATGCACAGGCAGAGAATGAATTTTGAAGTAATCTTATACTGCGAGTGTTTAGCCTTTGTCAGCATTTTTTGATCATCTCTCATTCACAACTGATGTTGATTTTCCATATAGGACAGACTTCTAATACAGACGTTTTTCTTTGTTGGTTGTCACTAAATTTATGACCACGTTACATGTCATAAAAGGAAAGAACAAAAACAAATTATGCAGTAATTGTTGGTCAGAAAAAACGTGGTATATGATATTCAAACAGAACCGAACGTAGAATTTCTTGTTGCAAAAGGAAAATCACTTGGACATGGAACTCAGGAAAGATTTGGCCAACGAACCCTTCGGGAAGCCATAACCTTCTTGAAAGGCAACATCATGTGTTGAACATGATTTTTGCACATGACGTTGCCGCTTTTTACAAAATTATCTGGAAAATGTATAAAAATAATTCGAAGCCTTTCACTTCCAATGAAAGGTTGCCAATAAAGTCGCAACATGAACATAGCTGTCCGAACCATATCTGTTTCCATGGCATGTACTCGCGCGAATTCAGGTCACGTAGTATCTTGACCACCTCAAAGTTCCGCCTCTAATCCTATCGACAATCTCCGAAACGATGTGGATAGAGTGATGAAACAAAACGAAATCCCAACCACGTCCGTGGTATGATCAGAAATCCAAACGGCGTGGTTGAAAGTTTTCCCAAAAACAAAATAAAAATGGCAGAGAACAAGAAAGAGCAAAATGAATATTAACACTTAATGCAAGGCATTTTGCGATGTTTATATTTCCACGCGTATAAAAGATTTGCTTGTGGTTTCTGAAAATAATTATATTTTCCAGTTTACACCAATTTGAAGTCATCAACTGTTCCTTCAAAACTCCAGGTGTTTTATCGGCTTAACAAACACGGGGCTGCACTAGTAGGTACTAACTAAGTGCCAAAAAATGAACTAAGCAACTAATTGATTCACTCTTAAGCAAAACATCTTTATCGTGTCACTGTCTGGTCTGGTTTTTGGAGTGCTGGCATTATTGACCCATTTTTTTTTTCAACTTTTATGTGGCAGCAAGTCAATTGGTTCCTTTTTGTTGACGGAAAATTTATGAATTTAACTTGAGTGAGTTATGGTGCTATGTAAGTGCAACTATCGAAAATTCTGTTTAGAAAAAGCGCTATTCTAAAGCTAGTCGAGGAAGCCGGCTAAACACAATTTTATTCTGCAACCAATTCAATTTCAGTTTGAATATTATGTTTGGAATTTTCGATTGCCGTTGGATAGTTGGCATAGACCATGCTCTTCAAGTAACCCCACAGGCAGAAGTCTAAAGGTGTCAAATCGCATGACCTCGGGGAGCAATCACTTTTACGATATAAAGCGATCTTGAAATTCCGTACGCAATAAATTGATTGTCATATTGGAAAAAGTACGGGCCAAACATTTTTTTCTTTTAAGAAATGGGCGACGTTGTAGATGGTATGAAGGCTTCAATTTATTGGGAATTGATTGGCTTGTAAATAAAGTTCAAAGTTTAAGATTATCCGTAAAGTGAGCAGGGCTTCACTTTGACTTCGGCTGTGAATCGAGATCCTGGTTTGTTTCGAATACTTTCGCTGGCAGCGGTGATGTTTTGATGAATAAACGCAACTTTTTAAAACAACCCGATTTCGCAATAAGTTTCAATAACAAAAGTGCGTAGTTTCGTGGTAAACGACTCCATATCGAAAAGTTTCGGTATCTGTGGAAAAAATCAACTAAATTGAATTTAGTAAATGACAGTAATTGACAACCAACATCCACTTTTTTGCTGGCTCAGCCTTTTACAGTTATTCCACATGGAATATCCGACTTTTACTCAGAGTAAAAGATGTTTTTAAGGAAATAGCTGGTCAAACACAGGGTTAAAGGGGCTGTTGCAAATAAAACTATATTTTCGTATTGCTCAAATATGGACTCCTTTGCTTTAAACTTAGATGTAATGCAGGGAAAGAACATTGTTGAGGAATTTCCTTTCGAAAAGTTGATGACAATGTGTTAAAGGCAGATGTAAGTCGGCTTATTTTTATGTTAGGAAAGGTAAACATCCTTGATAAATGCGTGGCATCTGAACTGATCGAAGCGCACAAACTAAAATTTGAGCAAGCATTGCTGAGCTTAAGGAACTAAAATCAACTACTTTTCGAAATTTCTTATTTTTTTGTGTGCTACATCCCATTAAATTTTTCCGTGTGTACCATACTCTTTTTTTGTTTCCCATTTTGTTGTCAAAATCTACCCCGAAACCAGCCGTATTAGGCTTTAAAGGGTCAAAAATTCAAGCCTGAAATATTGTCTTTTACATTTTTGCTACAAAAGCTAATACAAGGTGGGGCAAAATTAATCATCCAATTTTGTTTTTGAGTTATTGTACTTTTTTACCAAATAAAAAAAATTATTTTGATTGATGGAAATCTTTATTTGAACCCTTAAAATTTTTCTTGTTAAGTGGAAAAGATGATATCCGTCAAATGGCTGCCGCATTTTCCATGACTTTCCGCAAGATTTCCGGTGATAACTGTTCGCCTTCCTTATTGGCATAAGCCCACGATTTCAAGTAGCCCCAAAGAAAGGGATGGTTAAATCGGGTGATCTTGCTAGCCATGCCAAATCACCAAGATGGGAAATTACGCGACCAGGAAACGCTTCCTTCACATTATCCATTGTGGTCCGTGCTGTGTCCGCGGTTGCACCGCCTTGTTGAAACCCCATGTTCACCAAGCCCCGCTAATCCAATTCCGGCAGTAAGGAGTCGTTTATCGTGTCCCTGTAGCGTTCGTCAGTAACAGTGACCATATTGCCGATGTCGTCCTGGAAAAAAATACGGCCCAATCACTCCTCCCACGTGAACGCCCCACCACACAGTGGCTTTGAGTGGATGTAATGGCTCTTCGTGTATCACACGCATGTGTCATACGTGTGTCGCAGAAACGAAGATTTTGCTTATTGGCGTAACCGCTTAAGAGAAATGTTCCTCGTCGCTCATGATGATTTTCGACACAAAATCGTCGTCTTCGTTGTTGAGTTTAAGTATGGCTTGACAGTAATTCACACGCGACTGATGGTCAGCAGGTCATGCACTGTTTGTATTTTGTACTTGAACATGGGTAAGTCTTTCAATTCGCTCTAGGTTCCGTCTGATGGTGCCCAATTGCGCGGCCCGTCGCGTGGTTGATGTTTCTTCGTTCTCAGCGACATCGGCAGCCACAGCCACGATATTCTCGAACGTCTGGTGGTGGCTACGTCTTGCATGGTCTCCTGTGGTTCCAGTCTGTTCGAGTCGAGCAGTTAGGCGCAGGAATATTTGCCCAGTTGGCGTGTCACGATTAGGAAATCGACGTCGAAATTCACGCTGCAATTCACACAATTATTTCACGCTCTTGCGGAGTATAGCACTCCTCTGCTTATCTGTTTGTAAACTGCAGCTGTCAAATTCACAAATGTCAAATATGATTGACACACGATGCCATTTGCAAAAATTATAACATCTTCCGATGGGGTGATTAATTTCGCGCCACCATTAATATTGCATTTTGAACGGGCGTTTAGAAATTACCTCCGCAATATTTAGGTCAAGGAAAACCAATCAAATTTAACATCAGGGTGTGTCAGCGACTTTTGATGCTATTTTGAATTTGGTCTTGTAGTGGTATATTTTCGTACTGCATAGTCATCGGCTCTGCGCCTACCTCAGCCGTCTTTTTTTATGGGGCAGAAATCCATCTGTAATTGTGCTGAAAGTACTGACGAAGGCATAACACTCGCAGCATAAGAACACTTAAAAATTCATACAGTGCATTTCCAATACAACACCTTAATGATATGGAAACAAAAGAGCTACTGTAAACTACAACCAACGCAAATTCAGTCGAATCTCTCAAATCCTATCTAGGACAACCACCCCCCGGAGAGTAGTGAACGAACATCTTCGACACAACCCATCTGCACCCCGTCCAAGTTGTGAAGGAGAATACAACACCTTTTATGCCGCCATGAAAAAGTAAAATTCAATCAAAACTCAAATTCAATTAAATAATCAGGCAAGACTGTATCTGGTGAGTTAAAAATCAAAAAAAGAAATCATATCATACAAAATTTAATTTTTCCTCCCAATGTGGGAAAAGGCTCAAGTTCAACTATGCTGAATGGCTTTGAAATGACTACCTCGTAAGCAAGACTGATTACTCCAGCCCAAAATCGGATATTGGAACCTCCCACGTAGGTATTTTCTCTCAATGACGCCCGTTTTCTCGCTTTGTTTTCGAAAGAAAAATAAGTTAACGACGCGCCTACGTGTGCTTCTTCAACAGTTTTACGATTATAATCCGCCGCAAATAGAACAGACGCGCTTGAATCATTCCTTCGTATCAATTTTCGCTTTTTATTATACGTCTTCAACAGTACGACACGTATTCAATGTCCATGGCGATTTAGCACGTGGGCACTCTATGTTTTATTATTCCATCACCGAGACATCCATCCGGTAGATCTACGAGTTTGTATCCGCGTCCAAACCGAACCGTAGTATCATTACTCTGCTACCACTCGACAATACGAGGTTGTGCCTTAGCATCCGTGGTAAGTACCGACAACATCCGTGCTGGGTTCCAACTTGCCTTTGCTCTTTGACACGCTCGACCTAACTGCGTACTTAAACGGCCAATCGAAACAGGGAAGCGCACTTCTATTCACCTTTGTTTTTGTTTTTATTTTATTTTCTTAGGTTATGTCTTCACGTTCCCATGTCGCTTCGCTTTTATTTCATTTTCCTGCAACGTGGGACGTTTCCGAAACAATGGGGAGCATTCCGACAAGCTGTGCGTGGAACAGTGCGACGTGATAACAGAACATCGACAGGGATGCGATGAATTAAGAAACAACCGCACATTATGATGAATACAACAAAATGGAATACATCTCGGGCTTCCCCTTAATGGAACCCCATTTCACCGGGACATGAGTTGAAGTTTTCAAGTGTTTGAAAGGTGAAACCTTTTTTTTTATGACCAGGACATGTCGCAACCCCGATATAGCCATAGTGGGGCAGTAGCATGTGACGGTATCCGGGACGGGTATGGTGTATCCTCTGTTCGGGGAGATAATGGCAAGTGATGGTAATGAGTTTCCCAAGGTTTCGCCAGCTGGACATGATTACTTTTTGATTTCAGTTGGTCGTAAGCATTAACGACCGAGTGTGGAATGGTTTTTGTTTTTTTTTTCTCTTCATGGAACCTCGAAAGTCCATTTCGCTAGTGGAGTTTGTATGAAAATTGGGTAATTAAGCTCGAGAGTGAATTTGCATCCGAAGTGCGAAGTGCATGTAGTCACTGTGGAGTACTTTTTATTGTGCCATTAAATTATTACAAATGCCATTGAATTACTATTTTTAGGTAAAGTTTTCCTTTTTTGTGTATTTTCCAGTTCGCCATGGCTAACCTCAAGGAACAGGACCCTTAAGTCGAAAGACTGCTTCGAAAGACAAGAGCCCGTGCACTTTGGATCAATTTTAGTATAAAAGGTTAGTCATTTCATCTATGGTAATCTGCAACTTTATCAAGGACTCAACGTAACGGCAATCTCATTCTAATGTGGCTTCATGCCTAGTAATTTCATAAAGATAACTTTTTTATCTTCACGCAAAGTCCCCACGTTATTGTTTATCTCTAAACACTGACTTATTACAGGCGTAATTACCGTTGCTGTCATACAATAACGCTGATTTATCTGTGAGCAACTTTGTTGTTCAAAGCATTCTACGGGTAGGTACCTTCATACAGCCAGCGAGCATGGCTACTACGATTAGAAGTAATGAATGCAAAAGGACACAACTGAATAAAACACTCAGCGTTGGCTGACGGCAGGAAAAAATAACGGAAACAAAGCGCTCCTTTGCAGTTTCCAGTTGTCATCTTCCACCACATGCTCATGCAGTGTGTTCAGGTGGCGCTTTGCTGCCGTAAAAAGTGAATACCCCGGGCTTAGTGTCGGTTTCTATTGTTCCAGTTTCATTATAATGCTACAGCCTTACGGTATGTTATTTTTTCTGCGTGTTTTTGTTCTCCCTCAAGCCCCTCAAGTGGTGTAACGATAAATTTCCATAAAGAGCGCATTTGTCAAGGTGTTTTCATAACAGGTTTGTGTTTTATCCATACGGATATTTTTATCTTTTTTCTGTTGTCATCCTATCTGCATATTTGCATAGTTGGATGGCGTATGCATAAGGATATTGTTGCCCATACGTACGTGTCGGGGTTTTGTGTAATTTTTTACTGAGAAGAACAACTCGACAAATAGTGCGAAATTTACATCATGAATCGTAAGTGGAGCAATAAATGTGAAAAGATAGAGCGAAGATGCTTCAGGTGTCATTTGACGTTTATGAGATGCTTTTTGCGTGGTGGATTGATCTGGGACTTCTGATATATCTATGTGAAAAATGGAAACACTTTGTGGTGTCAAAATTTGATGAACTTAGAGGTTTAAGTTTACGTTTCGTAAAACAGCCTCGTCGTGATAAAGATTATGGCTTCCAAGTTGGTTGTTATATAAGATCAGCTCATGAATTACCCATAAAAAAGTTTGTATTTTATGTGTCAGAAGAGGCGAAGCTTCATTTTGTGGGTGATTTTTTAAATATTTATGAAATATAAATCTCTAGCTCCGTTGCTCCACGGTTCTTGGGACGAGGAAACCTATTAGTTGTCTAATGTCTTTTTCGTGGAGGGTTTTTTGTTTTGTGAAGGATAATCAAATATTTTAAATTTCGTGTCATTGTTTAAGTGTCAATATCCCAGTGACTCCTATAAAAACTTGGAGATAACTTATAACGGGCAGATAAACACTCGCATAATGTGATGGCGTAGTTAAAATCCCCAACAAAAATTGTAATAATCTTGCTGAAACCCTTTCATTAAGATTGTTCTGCTCTTGGTCGCGGCTTTTCGTATCATGGTGAATGGCAATTATATTTGACAAGTTGGCGACACATGCCACATAGCTCATGGCTCTATTACGCTACAGATTTCCTGGATGCATAATTTCTCATATTGAGATTTCAAGTTTCTCATTGGAGCAATTTTGAAAAAATAATCGAAAACCTGGGGCGAAATGTCATCATCAAATCTACTACCCGTAGATATGTTTCGTGGTAACTCCATTCAGCTAATCTGGATCGTCATTCATATGACGTTTTGTTTGTTTTTGAAATGTTTTTTTTTTGCAAAAAACTCGTATACGGTAGAAATTGTATATTGCAAATAATTTTGCATTCTTCGAAATAATGACCCCATGTACACATCGGAAATTGCTCAGCTTTGATCTTCTTCTTCTTAAATCCAATTGAGCACCCATTCAAGAGCTTGCGAAAATAGCTCAAATTAGAACCTTTAATACACGTATTGAGTTCAAGAAGCCCCATCTGCCAAAAGTTAGTCTGCTGCAAGCTATCGGATTTTCCAATTAACGATTGCCATGGCCTTTCGGGCTGACAAAAGCGTTTTCTGACTTTTTTGGAGCATGTTAGTCTGAAGAAGTCCCCTGTTTTGAATGCTCCTTTACTTCTGGTGCATAGGGCTTATGAAACGCCGTAAAAAAAATGAATTTGAATAACGCTGGAAAGAGTTCCAAACTCTGTCTTCAAATCCTCACTTGAATTCGTTTTTCGTCATTCTCATTAATTATAAAATTACATTAAAATATGCGAATAAACTCGTTCTTTCCAAAAGTCACAAATTTTCGGATTTTTTTCAATGTAAGAGGGGAGGGGGGGCTTGAGCTGCAACCAGGGCTCGGCTCCTTTAACAGGACGGCGGCAGAGGCACTTCCAGGATGAAATTAAAGTCGGCGTCCACAGTTCGAATTAGCAGAACCACTTAGTGAACACTTTAATTGGGGTTTTACAACTTATTTGCAGCTAAGGCCCTTCAGGTTGGGGGTTGTGCTTACGGGTAACATCTCCATCACGGATAAGAAATTTATGCTGAAACAACCACAAGCCTCGGATACGATTAAATGATTTGCGAGTCTGCACCTGGACTGTGAGGTCACTTAACAGACCAGATGCAGGCAACCAATTCGAACAAATTATCCAAGAGGTGCTATGGGATGCTCCCGGCAAAAGACCGATGAAAAACCACATCTACTACGCAAGGAAAACAAACAACGCCTAATCGGATGCGGATTCGTTATTCGAGGAAGAATAAGACAAACAGTCTTAAGCTGTCGACATGTAAGCGAACGGCTTATAACAATCCGCATCAAACCTAATTTCGGGAACATCAGCTCTGTATGCCTTTACGCCCCAACCGAAGAAAAGAACGATCGTGTCAAGGAAGACTTCTACGATATCATAGACAGAACCTACATTTACCATAGACAGAGCCCTAGCCACGATACAAAAATATTGTTAGGAGATTTTAATGCAAAACTGGGCACAAAGGAAATATCTGAGTCGATTACGGGGAAGAATAACCTACCTTACACCATGTCCGAAAACGGACACCGGCTACTTGACTTCCTGGCGGAGTACAAACTCCTTCTAGCTTGCACACGATTCCCACATCTCAACATCCATAAAGGAACCTGGCGGTCACCAGATCAGTCGACTATCAACCAGATTGATCACGTTACGATCGAAGCTAGACATTTCTTCAGCATTCTAGATGTAAGAACCTTCCCAGGAGCCATCATCGACTCGGCTCACTACCTTATTGTAACCAAGGTATGCATGAGAAGCAGGACAACAAGAGTTTGACTTCGGAAAGCTACAATCGCAGAAGATCTTCGCTGATCGAGATTCTCTCAATTTCTCACAAAGTTCAATGACACCAGCACAATCCAAAGAACGACATTGGGAGCATTGCTAGCGCGCCATCAGACACGCTGCCTCCGATGTGCTGGGGTTAAAAGCGCCACCAGTTAGAAAATCCAGGTTAGATGAGCAATGCGAGTAAACCGATGTAGGAAAGCAAACTGAATGAAAACCTACTGCTACATAGACGGACGAGAGCCGCTCGTGAGCTCTAAGAGCAGAAAAGGAGGGAAGAGCACACGCTTTTAAAGAAGCAAAAAAGAGAGCACAAAAACACTGAGATCGAGGAGATGGAAAGAATGATGCTGGCAAGTTCTGTGAAAAAGTAAAACTATAAAGTTAGAGCAGAAACCTGTAAGGTCAAAAACGATTCACAACCGATGCTGAGTATATGGAAAGATCTCTTCTCTAGACTGTTTAACGGCGAGGCTAGATCTGATGACGCTGTCGGGCAGAATGATCTATTCGTAACGGACGAAGATGCAAGAGCATTCCGTCTATCCGACCTAAATAAAATTAAGCATGTAATATAGATACTTAAAACTAATAAAACCGCGGGCGCAGACAACCTCTCTGCTGAGTTATTTAAAACAGCTGGAGATGAACTGGTAGAGCACATGCACCTGCTCATCTGTAAAATACGGTCGAGGGAAAGCATGCGCGACGAATGGAATCTCAGCATTGTTTACTCAGTTTATAAGAAAGCAGTACCCTTTAATTGCGCAAACTATAGAGGAATAAGTCTCCTTAAGATCGCGTATGAGGTCTTGTCCGCCGTACTGTGTGAACGCCTGAAATCCTTTGTGGCTAATCTGATAGGTTCCTATCAGTGTCGTTTCAGGCCAGGTAAATCCACAATAGACCAATTGTTCACACTGCGTCAGATCCTGGTAGAGCACATGCACCTGCTCATCTGTAAAATACGGTCGAGGGAAAGCATGCGCGACGAATGGAATCTCAGCATTGTTTACTCAGTTTATAAGAAAGCAGTACCCTTTAATTGCGCAAACTATAGAGGAATAAGTCTCCTTAAGATCGCGTATGAGGTCTTGTCCGCCGTACTGTGTGAACGCCTGAAATCCTTTGTGGCTAATCTGATAGGTTCCTATCAGAGTCGTTTCAGGCCAGGTAAATCCACAATAGACCAATTGTTCACACTGCGGCAGATCTTGGAAAAGACCCAAAAATTTCATATCGACACATACCACATCTTTTTCTCGATTTTAAAACCGCATTTGACAGTGCGCCTAGGGACGAGCTATGCCGAACCATGTCTAGTTTAAACGTCCCTGTCAAACTCGTCATATTTTGTAGGCTGACAATGGAAAATTCTCGCTGCTCGATTAAGGTCGTTAGCGAACTAACTAAGACATTTGATGTTAAAAAAGGATTTAGACTTGGCATCGTGCTTGAAAAGATCATACGAGACTAATTGGCCATTTGAATGCAATTGAACTAATTGGATGACCACAGCGAGACGTCAATGAAGCGTTCGATTGAAGCAGTAGCGGCTAAATTGGGTCTTTCGGTAAATGAGGGAAGGACAATGTACATGAAGCTCACTAGCGACCAGCGACAACACCAGCGTTGAGATCGAACTCTTGCCAAACGCTTCTTCTTTGGGTCCTGTAGAGCCCAGTCACGAAAAACCAAGATAGTACTGTATTAATCACTGATCATACCAGTCCTCCTTTACGGCGCAAAAGCCTGAACCTTAACGAAAATGGATGAGAATACCCTTGGTCGCTTCGAAAGCGCTGCATTCGCTGCGCTCAATCTATGGCCCCATTCGTATAAACGGAGAGTGGAGGAGAAGATACAACGGCGAATTGTAAGGGCTGTACAGCGACATCGATGTAGTACGACGTCTTCGGATCCAACGTCTAAGATGGGCTAGGCCATGTAGAGCGAATGAACAGCATAGGTCCGTAGAATTACAAAAATATAGGGACACAAAATGTTTGTGTCGAATAGTCAATAAACAATAAATTCAAAGCCATTTTCACCGCTGTTCTTTAAAAAGTTGGAATAATTTTTGGAAAGTGGTCATATTTTTTCCTTCTTCTACGGTACAAGTTTTATTGTATTATTGTTTCTGCGAATAAGAGCTCTGATATTTTTCCTAGTACATTCCGTAGACTCTATGTCTAAAACGAAAATCACACGAAAAGTTTAATTTCGAGAAAACATGCATCAAGGCACAGAACCAAGTTCCGGTAAAAAAATGAGTCAGTCAGTCAGTCGTTCGGTAGGTTAGGTTAGGTTAGGTTAGGTTAAAGAAGTGGAGTGTAGTGGTTGAGCATCACTTCTACTCGGAGGCCAAAGAGCCCATTGTGATTTCCTTGATTTGTGGAGTACACATATAATTAACCTGTCCGCTCTGTGTCCTTTATAGCAGCGTGACTGGAAGTGGGATCTGATTTCTTCTCGAAGTTGGCTACCTCTTTCTTGTGCTTCTTAATCAAGAATTTTTTGCGCTCGGTGAGTGTTGAGGGGTCTCCCACGCTCATCTTTATCGACCTCTTGTAGCCGTTGATTGCTTTTTGGGCCGATGTTTTTGCCCATATCGTTCCTTCAGGTTTGTTTATGGCCTTAGGGTCGATCTTTTCTTCCAGCAGCTGAGCCTCGGTTTCAGAGTCCACTTGCATGGTCTTGCTAACCTGTGATGAAGCCAAGGATTCATCGTCGGTAGCGGTACCAATTTGTAGTCCCTGAAGGAGAGTCCCGATTCGCTGTCTGGATCGATCACGCCTTCGGCGGTGGAAACCTGTGCTGCTTGCCTCTTCAGAGGATGTATTTTGCTATTATTGTTTTCTATATTGTCTTCTTTTATGTTATTCATTTTAATTCTTATGCGTATTCCCACGAGTAGCGCAGGAATGGGTGGTTGACCACTACAGAGCCCCGCAGTATACAGGCAAGGTTACTTGATCCAGGAGGGTGCCTGGTATCCTGGATACACCGTTAGCGACTGGGCTATTAGTTAAACTGGGTCCCCAGCCTGGTTAGCTCACGGCACGGTACGGTTTACACCTTAGTCCAACCCAGGGGAAAAAAGAGGAATGGAGGGGTTACAAGGGGGCGGGGGGAGGAGGTGATAGCTGCAGCTTAGCTTCAAGTCTCGTCATAGAGAATTCATGTCCCGTCATGGAGAGTGAACTCTCAAGAGTCATTGACTGAGATTACTGAGCCTTCGCACCGCGACAAGCTGTGCAGCCACACGAAGTTGTTCGGTAACACGATAACAAAATTACATAAAAAGGTTTTCAGTCACACTTAGTTAAAGCTATGTACTCAGTTATTACAAGAACTTGAGTTGGAGCTTTCATATAGCTCACCAGAAGAATTATTATACTAAAGCCAGGCGAGCACGCGCTTGATGTAGGCCAAGATCACTAAGAAATTTAGAAAATATTTCCGCCATAATTTTATTAGTGAAAGATTACTGTTTATTCGAGATTAATATTATATATAAAACCCTCCATTGAAAGATAAATGTTAGCAGTCGTATAATGGTGGAAAATTCAATTCCTCTTATTAGATGAGCCTCTTCAAGACAGGACGGTGTCTGGGGAAAATAGATTTCACTGTCAAATAAAGTTCTCTCGAACGACATTTCAAATAAGTTCCAAATTAAAAAAAAAGTAGTTTTCTTCCTCAAAAATGGGGAAATATTTGACACGATTATCGACATTCCTTTCAACGAGGGCTAATCCTTATTACTGCAAGCCCTCCTTGATTTTCGGAAACCAACTTATAGTCATGGTCCACAGCCAAGAACAATTCCTTAACGGAAAAACTGTGCAACAATATCAGTTGTGAATGAGAGATGATCAAAAAACGAAGGCATAACACTCGCAGTATAAAATCACTTCAAAATTCATAGGCAGTCTGTGTGTGCATTTCCAATATAACATCGAAAGGAAATGAAAAACAAAAGTTACTGTGAACTACAACCAACGCGACAAAATCAGGCGAATCTCTTGAATCCTATCTAGGACAACCACTCCCGGCGAGTAGTGAAGGAAGATCTTCGACACAAACCATCTGCACCCCGTCGAGGTTGTGACTCCATAAGAGCGTAACTGTTGAAGCTGTGCTTCTCTTCCAAAATTCAGTCGGCTCAGTCCATAATTCATTAAATCTCCTTTATCCTGCCTAAGATCACCATTGACATAGGCATGTTCGGGAAGTATATGGAAGGTCTTCGATCTGTTCTTTTCTTTTTTTTTCCATTATATCAATCATTCTTGTTGGCATCAAAACACCATTCAAGAGAATGAGCTGAGCTGAGTATTGCCTAGTAGTCCAAACACTGAAAGTTGTGAAAGAAAATTATGTGATCGACTGTATTTTGTGTGCTACATTAGTTGTTTCAATCTTGCCTGTAGCTATTAGTTTGCACAGCACTTCAGCGTAACTATAGTCCCTGCGGGCTCTGGTCTTTATCTTTCACTTTGAAATCAAATGGCTTTAATTGACAGAACACAAGTACAACTGAGCAATATGATTCATTTCACTACCAAAAGGATGTGTTTACATTCCCACAATACTTAGTCACGATTGCCCCAAGCACCAGGGAATACATCTTGCTCGGCAAACCTCCGACCCTCACAGCGTCGAGAAATCATACCAGCAAAGCACCACTCGCCTTGAACTTTTCTAAGTACAGTAGTTTAATACAAGTACCAAAAACACGCCAGGGACATCAAAGTTTGTCTTGCACTCCTTCGTTCCTTTCATGCTCTCGCACCGGCCGCCAGGTTCATTCAGAACTTCACAAAAGACTTTTTCAAATAAACTTTCCAACAGCTGCAACGAAATGCAACTGCTACCCCGAAACAAAGTGAATAACCAATCGTATCGCCCTGGACCTTGGCTTACCGGTCATCTCCAATAAATCCTTCGTAAACCCTTGGAACTTAGTTCCGATTCAACAATACATTGGTCACTGGCAACGGGCCAGTGTACAAGTAGATATCCTCACTACTCAGCAATAATGCATTTAAGGAACCAAGTTACCCGAAAGAAAAACTAAAATCCAGATTCCCACCCCTCCACCGAGCGGCCTTATAACTCTCATGAATAAATAATGACGTCTCAAGACGGAATCCGATTTTAATTACTGCATCTGTGGGTTGGATTTGATTTAAAATTTAATGGTCCTACCCCTCTGCCGGGTCACGTACCCATCCAAAAACTTCAAGCGGGTATTGCAAAATTAAGTTGTTCGGTTTAATGAAGCATAAAGCCACTTAACACCTTGTGGCTCGGTAGTGGCTGCCTGCTGATGTGACTTCCGAGAATCAATTGCAAACATGGCCAGGAACAGGATGAAGGCGGTGTAGAGATTGAGAACTCTCTCGGATTAGGAGATTAAATCGTTAAATAAAAAACCGCTTAACCCTCCATTGAAAATCCAATTAAGTGATTTTCCGGAGCGAGGAAATCCGTGTGCGTGCGAATGAGGCGGCTCTGCCACACAGCCGGAGGAAGTGTGTTAAGTGTGCAGCACTTGTCAACGTAACCCCGATCGCCTTCATCAGACTTGGGCGTTTTTCTTGTTTGTTTTGTGTTTGATTTCCCTCTCGTCGCCCGACACTTAACGACCCGTAATGCGATGATCTAAATAAAAACATGAAAATTTGCCGCCGTACTATGCACCGATTCGCTGTTAGCCACGCCGGCTCTTGAACTGACAATCGCTGCATTAACTTATGCACGTTTTTCTCGTCTATTTTTTGCGGTATTTTCTTTACACTTGGCTTTTTCGGAGCACCATAACTCTCTTGATTTATTTTTAAAAGTTTTTCCATTATGCGGGGGAAAGAATGGCGTGACCGACGACAACGACGAAGAGCCTGATGTGTTGCTATGCATCACGTCCATCTTACTTGCGGCGGGGGATGTGGTGGAAATTTGCAAGCTTTGTAAATAAATTTATTAAGCCACTTGTGAAAGTTTTGCGCCGAAAATGGCTTTGGTCGGGAGTTTTCATTTTTTTTTGTCTGCTTTTTGTTTATGGAGCGTAATTTGATCGTAAAAAATGTGAAATTAGTCAAAAGTGAGAGCTCAGACTGAAGCACATTTGTCCGGGTAATGGTTTTGGAAACGGAGCGATTGAATTTTGGTCTTTATGGCCACAAAGATGTGGATTCGTTTTTGGAGGGTTTAAAAATAATGGTTTTCCAAAAACACGAAAATCAAGGTTCAAAGACAGTGGAGTTTGCCCGTAAAATCCAATTATAGTATCTGTCGGAAGATGGCTCAGGATAGTCAAACGAACTTGCACTGATTTATCACAGAGCAATTTACCGACAATGTGGCTAGGTGGTTAGGTTAATTGGCTACCAATTATAGCTTTTTTGATGACTTCTCCCGCATTCAATTTCTAATTGAGCTTCCTGTCCAGTATCACGCCAAGGTATTTGGCGTGGTCTGCGAATCTAAATTGAGTCCCAATGATTTTTGATAGAGTAATTTGGATTTCTAATACTAGCTCTGTTTTGGAGGGATTCATTTTATGCCCGCAGTTCTCTGCGCAGGCCTGTTTCCATCAAATCTCAGATTGATGTGCAATATCACCTGCATACGCAATGACTTTGCAGCCGCTATCCTCCAGGGATAGAAGTATTTTGTTTACAACTAGCATCCAGAATTGCTGCGATAGTACTCCACCTTGTGGTGTGCCACATTTTACTGCACTTTTTGTGTGGTAGGAGCCGAATTTCGAATGAATCATTCTGCTGGAAAGCATTTGTTTGAACCTAATTATTAAATTACCATTAACCTTTAGTTTGCCTAATGCATTGGTGATGGCTAGTGGTTTTATGTTGTTGAAAGCTTCTTCAATATCGAGGAAGGCAATCATGGTGGATGCTTTGTTGGAAATACATTCCAGTTCCAACTATCGTGTCTAGAGCTGTGTCTACTGATTTTCCCTTAAAATAAGCATGCTGCGATTTCGAGTCTCGGTTAGCACCATTATGTTTCGGACAGAATGTATTATTCATTGAAAGAGTTTGAAGGTTTCTCCCGACTGCATCTTTCAGACGTCAAATTTTGTTGGTCTCGACTCCGATGTATTTGCCATACCTTGTAAAAGGATGATAGCTCGAGTTGATGTCTGTTTTTTTTTTTTTGTTTTTTTTATAGGGTTCGTGCAGATTCAAGAGTTACGCTCTTATGGTGTTTGTCACACAACCTGGACGGGGTGCAGATGGTTTGTGTCGAAGATGTTCGTTCACTACTCTCCGGGGGTGGTTGCCACATTTGTCGCGTGGGTTGTAATTCACAGTACCTAACTCTTTTGTTTCCATGTCACTAAGATTGACATTGGAAATGCACACACAAAGTATGAATTTTTGAAGTGACCTTATGCTGCGAGTGTTATGTCTTCGTCAGCATTTTTTGATCATCTCTCATACACAACTAATGTTGTTGCACAATTTTTCCGTATTGGAATTGTTCTTGGCTATGGTCAGACTTGAACTACAGACCTTCTGCTCAATAGTCGGTGTTGATTACCATTGTACCACTACAACCACCACGGTTGCCTGGATGGTTCGGACATTCAGAATGCTAAAGGAATGCCTACCGGCAATTGTAATGTCATCAATTTGGACGACTGTCAATTTACTAGGTAGCCACAAGGATATTGAGGTGTATAAATTGTATGATGGCTATTAAAAGATTTCGTTCCGTCGCTAAGTTTACTAGCCCGAATCCGTTCTGAAGTTATGTTTTATGGGCTACTCGTCTGTTCGATTTTTTTTTGCGACTCGTTCAAAAGGCCCGTCTCAGCCACCTAAGCATTAAAGTCTCTTAGAATAATTTTGCTTCTTTAGGATGTCATGAAAGTTATCCTACAGCTAATCGCCTGCCTTTTCTGTAAGAAAGTGAACCCTTGCTAGGTTGGGCACTGCCATGCTGGCTCTTTAATCGCAATTTGATCCATTTCGATGCTAATTTCGGGCGGTAGGTTCTCGTATTCTTGTCATAATTATATTCCCTTTGAAAGTTTCCGAGTTTGTGGGTTAAAAAAATGCAAAAAAAAAACAGTTTAAATCGGCAAAACAAGACAACGGAAAACATCCATCAAATAATCAATTGTCAATGCTGACAGTTGCCCTTATTTGCAAAAGTTATAACATCCTCCAAAAAAGTGAGAGATTATAGATCACCTTTTGTTTAACGCCAGCTATACGAAGTGAGCCTTCATTGGGTTAAGCGCATAGATCTGCACAGAGGCCGATTATACTCGTATAAGCATTAATGAAGAAAAAAAGATTGATGTGGGCCAAACCACTCTTGGTGCAGTGGACCGTTAACGATTTAAAAAGGGTCATACTTTCTGACTAATCCAAATTTAGTTTAATAGGACCTTGCGAGGGCAAACAATGCGACGGAGAGCTAATGAGCAATATTCAGACCAGTGTCTGCTTCCTCTCGCTGAGTTTTTACCATATGTTATGGTCTGGTTATGTAACAGAAATTCGGCTCCTGGCCGTATTTTACTTTACTTAATATTTAGGCTCAAAACAACTTCTAAATATGGTTTTCTTTCAACAGAACACCAACGCAAGGCGGATATTGATTTTGAATCTCTAAATTGGCCCGGAAATAGCTCTCACATCAATCGGTTAATACGGTCATCAGGAAAATATGGGCTACAGATATAACAACAGCCAAAACTTTGTGACCATATCCCACGTCATTGACAAAAATTAAAAACTGGATTTCTAGGTACTAGGTGAAGCTTGAGGGGCTTGAGCCTTTGTTTTGCCAAATTTGGCCACAAATGGGGGAGAGATGTTATTAGCAAATATTTTTTGGATATGTCTACCAACACAGCAATGCAAACATCACGCCAATCGGACTTTTATAACTGGTGGTGGCTCCTTTTTTGTACCCAACAAACACAACAAATACAATTATTCGGATTTGAAATAGATCGAAACCTCTTGTCGAAACCTCTACACTTTATTTGATTATCTGTCACATGACAGCCCATCACACAGTTTAAAATGGTTATTGACATCCGTAAACTAATTGCAGCACGGTAATTACCCAAGCCAATATTTGTTTCTCGGATGGTTCGGACGTTTAGGTGGCGGACGATGAGTGCACTTTACTTGGTTGATTGATCAGGGAAACACCAATTTGCAATTTGCAATCGCGTGTTGGCTTCAAATGGTAACATTCCACTTTAACGGTCAGAAAGGATTTTTTTTTGTGTTAAGTGAGGTGTTTGTACAGAAGAGCCATTCAACTTGGCGTTTAACTTTCACAACCAGGTTTGTTCAAAAAATAAAGTGATTTTGTGAATTCTGTGAGCTAAGTGCATTCGATTTCCGACCTTTTGTGTTGGTACACATGTCCCCTAACATATGCTGACCTCGGCAACAATTTTGAATATTTAATTGGTTTGCCATAGATATAAAGGTTGGACTTGTTTGGGGTGCTTGGCGACTTTTAGCATTGGAAAAAGTGTATCAAAGAATCTGTTTTATATTTTGGGTGGAAAAAAAAACAATTAAGTGCTCCATCATATTTGAAATGTTGACTGTGGCATACGACGAGTATGAGCAAAAGAAAATGTTCTCAGACGGTCGAGAATATGTAAATTGCGATGCCCGCCCTGGATGTCCAGCACGTTAACAACGGGCGAAAATGTTGAAGCGCCGAGGAAGATAGTTATGGAGAATCGTCGAATCATTATCAGAAAGTGTGCTCAGGAAACTGGCAAATCGATTGGCTCAGGCCATCAACTTTCTGATATTTTTGGCATAATCCTGTTTCAGCGAAGATTGTTCAGGAGTTGTTGAATTACGTAAATGATTATTCAGATTTGCCTAAAATAGTCATCATTGGCGACGAAACATGTGTATATGGTCATGACGTCAAAACGAAATGTCCCACTGCTTTCTTCGATTACAAAGTGGTTCACCATGAGTTCTTGCCGGAAGGTCCTACGGCCAAGAATCAATGCAACCTTGAAGTTATGCGCCATGGCTCTTGCATCACGAATATGCAATTGCTCACTCATCATTGCTCATGCGTAATTTATTGCGTATTCATCTGACTTGGCTCCCTGCAACTAATTTCTCTTCCCAGAACTAAAAAGACAATGATCAAGAAGAAAAAGATCGAATCGCTGGAAAAAGCTTTCGACTATAAAAAATAGCGCATATCAGAAGTTCTTCAAGAATTCGGAAAATGTAATTGATAAAACAAAGAAGCATTTTTCGAAAGAGTCACCTTATTTTTTGAACAAATCTCGTATGTTCCGTCAGTAATTGGCTTCAATGCCGTTCACATTGTTCCTTGTATGCCCATGCTGAATAGGCGATGTCTGTACCATAGGGTCCAATGGAACTTGAACCAACTTTAGCTAGATGTAACTCTGTAAAACTGCATGCATTTTTCGTGTACGACAATTAGGTTCATTGTTTACAGGCATACAGACGTCTCAGTTTAGTTCTTTGTTTTTAATAATTTGATCCGCTACTAGGCAAATTCGAGATGAAGCTCTAGCATACGCAAAATCTGCCCCTCCCACTTAGGGTCAAAAACCGAAACGTGTTCGTTCCGCCGACAACACCTCGCCGAAACCTGCCGCCAACGCAGGAGAATACGCACACCGCAAGCCGAGAAAGAAAGCTACAGCAGTGTAGCTGAAAAAACAAGACTCGGCCCATAATGATCTGGGTGCAAACCCCCTTACCGCTGCACAAATGCCAGCAGCTAGGTAAGCGGGCAAAACCACATTTCAAGGGGTCGACATAGAGGTCAAGTTGGCTTTACTTTGTGTGTGCCGGGGCAACCACAGCCGATTAGATGAGATCCAATTTAAGAAAAAAGCGTTCTTGATGTCAAACTTGTGGAAAAAGATCGTTCGGTTCTACTTCCCAAAGAGTATCGATCTACCCATAACAAAGGTTTTGGCGACGCTGGACTCACAAAATGAAGGCCTATATGCACTGGAAGCATTGGAAAGGTGCCTGCGGATACCTTTAGCCTGCGTTTCTACCACAACAAAATATCTCTCGGACTCATACAAGAACCCTGGGTTCAAAGAGGTAAGATTATGTCCAAGAGGCACTGAGCGGAATTACTCCACTGCTAAAGGCTGCTATACGTTGTGCAGTCAGACTCCTCCTTTCGAAAACGGACTAGCCATGTAGACCATTGGGTCACATGTTGATACTACAACACCTTCCTGAGCTGGATATGATTGCCACAGTTTCGGACGCATTATCACACACGTTCACTTTTGACAAAAGATTTGAGGCACTGATCCCAAACCGCAGAGCTTGGGAAAGCGGCGATCCCTTGCTAAATGTCAAAGGCCTCAGGTTGTACACAGATGGGTCCAAGATGGATTCCTGCTTTGGAACAGGCATCTTTGGACCAAATCGAAAAATCTTGAAAGCCCTTGGAAGGAGTCCTAGTGTCTTCCAAGCCGAACTATACGCCATCCTAACATCCGTCAACCTAAACTTAGAGACTGGCATAAGAGGTATAACCACCAATATACTTTCAGATAGTCAGGCAGCGCTCAAAGTGTTAGACAAAAGAAATAAGGTCAAACTCTGATGAGTGCCTGATCACAAGGGCATAAAACGCAACGAAATCGCCGACCACCTTGCTAGGAAAGGTTCCAGCCAAAGCTACATAGGTGCCGAACCTTTATGCGGAATTCCCAAATCAAAGATTAATTTTCTCATAGACTGCTGGGAAAAATCGCAACACCTGTATTTTTCGAACAGCTTTCAAGGACTTCGACAATCGAAAAGATTTATACGACCCCAGAACAAATACTCTATTAACATGCTTAAAATAGAGTCGATATCAGAAAACTGGTCAGCTACCTTTTGTGACACTGTAGTTTGTAATCTTAACAAAATTAACCTCCCGTCTGAAACCGAGTGTCGACTCTCTCTAGAGGACGAGGAAACTGCAGAGCACATACTATGTGAGTGTGCCCTCTGCCATCTTAGGAAGCGTATCCTCCTCGGAGAAATCATGACTCCTGAGGGGACCAGCTCAGCTCCTAAAAGAAACGTCCTCAGCTTTATGAAGAAAGTAAAGGAACTCCTTGTCTAATTGGCTAGCAGGCACAATAGACCTACAGTGGTCGCAGTGCTCTATAATCGATTTAAGTGTAGAGTCAGAATTGGCTGTAGTTAGAGCCGGCCAGAATCTAAATGCCAATTCATTTTTTGTGTGCCAAATCATAGCACATTATAACAATACGAGTACAGGAGATGATTTCAAATGCTATGGTGGTGCCTTAGGGTCAGAAAAGATTCAGAGAATTCCGGTTTGAACTGAACCAAATCCTCAACGGAGTGGTAGGAATATGGCTGTTGAGCTGAAGAAAAAAAATTTCACCGTCAAACCGCTTGTGTTTTTAGACCGTATGAATGCCAATGGTTACAAACATAAATGTTGCTATAATGTCACACTTTGTGGTTCTTATATACCGGTAAAGTGTTTTTTATTTCAATAATTTAACCCTTTTACGATTGTTGTGTAGAAAAACTTGATACCCTGTGCCAATCAGACTATCAACAGCAAGAAAAAGAAACTCCACCACACCTAGTTCAACTAATTCATCTGATGGTACAAGCTCAGCAGCAGCAGCAGACAAAGCCTCATCGACCGGCTCCTTTGCAAATATAGCATCCATCTTTAAATCGCCGCCAAGAAAAATTAAAAAGAAGGAAAGAGATTTGACAAGCAGATATATTGTCAAGATTACTCCTTTGGAGAAGAAAGAAATTGATACTTCGTTGGCAGATTTCTATTTAGGGTGCAATATTCCCTTCACTGTTGTAGAATCCGACCATTTTAAAGGTGCTTGAAGAAATTGCAACCAATTTACACTTCTCCCTGCTGCGCTAAACTCTATCAACAGCATTACGAGTATTTGTTAAGGTACTTCAAAAAATTATTGCTGAGGATGCAAAAGCCATTGGGTCAGGTGGGCGTTCGGTGTTGCCATTGACGGCTGGAAAAATTCATCTGCCAATACAAAGATTGTCGTCACGATGATTAACGCAGCTCGTGCTCCCGTATTTTTATAGAAAGTTTTGACTTTTTGAAAATTAAAGAAACTGGTGAAGAATTGCGCATGGTTTGTAAGAAATCGTTTGAAATAGCAAAGCAACGATATAATGTTGACTCTTTTGCGGTTGTCAGCGACAACGCTAGTAACATGATCCGGATAGGGATATCTATAAACATTATTCACACAACCTGCAATTGGCCATCTTCTTGTTAAAGATTTTTTGGCTGAGGAAGCGCAAAAATTAAGAATTCACAAAGCTACAAACATGCTATTGGAGTTCAAAAAACCAAACTTGGAGCATAAGCTCGTAAAAAAGGAGGAACAAAGGCAGTGCTTCCTAATGAGTCAAGGTGGACGACACAAAGGAGTGCAATCGATAGGTTTTTAAAAAAAGTTGCGCATAATGAAGCAGATAGTTGCAGAATTTTTGAACAGCGATGTCGTTATTGGGGCCTTGGTCAGTGCTTCCTCTGCTGAACTTATTGTTAAAGAAGAATTTGTCGAAGACTTAAAAAGCTCAACAACAATTTAGACCCCATACGCGAACTCATCAACAAAGCACAGGCCAGCGAGTTTTCAATAGCAGATGCAGTTGAGGAATTTAAAACAATGTTTAAAAGTGGACAATGGACATGAACAATGTCACATAAAAATTTTGGAACGAACAGCCAAAACTAATATTTTCAATGTGCATTCAATAACAACAAATTATTTGCACCCCTAAGGCAGAGGGCTTTTGTCCTCTGAAGAAAGGCTTAAAGTAGATGAAAACCTTTTTTCGATATTGAGTTCAAAGGCCATGGATTCAATATTTGCCTTTGACAACAAAACAGGAATTTTTTCCTTACTTAATGAAAAGCTTGAGGACGGCGACTACAAAGTAGCCACTACTGGCATTTCGCTAAATAGTATCACATGGAACTTGCAGAATACACCCAAAAACTTTTAAGCATACCAGCTTCTTCGGCACAATCGGAAAAGATTTTTTCCAATTGGTCTATGATCCATAGTGATTTAAGAAATAGTTTGGATTTCAACAAGTCCATAATGTTACTTAACACTTACTATTCACTTAAAATAAAAGATTCGAATAAATCGGAGCTGTATTAAAAATCAAAATGTTTTTATTGTTTTATTTCTCAAAATTTTCTTGGGATCGTTATGCATTTCTTTGACATCGTTTTCAGTTTCATACCTTCCTTTCTTGCTTCCTTGCTTTTATACACCAACGTCTACAACCCTGGTTACAAGTGATTTAAAATGCCCTTTGAACGCCTGGCTAATCAGTCATTTTCTTTAGAGACTATAAGACGCTTCAAATATGCTACGCAAGATCTCCATAGTCAACAAATGTATATAAATCCATTTTTTATATGTGACACCTTACATACTAAGGTAAGCGCACAAATATCAAAGTGTGGCTTGGCTCAAGAAAGCTTCTTCGACAATTAAAGAAGATTACAGTCATGTCCTTACAATGTGTAACCTGTTAGACCATAGATCGCGCTTAAGGCGACGATATCGAAAATTTAAAATGAGCTCAAAAACATATTTTTTTTTTTTTAATTTATTTTTTCTTGAGCTTCAATAAAACTCAACAAACCAACATACAACTTATTATGTCATCAAACAAGACCTACCAATGAAAGAAAAGTGGCAGTAACGCTGGAACATTTTCTGTAAATGCTAATCCGATTTTCTAGGCTTTCAATGGTGATTTCCGTCGCTTTCAAAAATATTCAAGTCGTACCTGCAATGAAAAGGCAAATTAAAAGCATTTCACTTACAGACTGACTTTTCTATCAAAGTCCCTCATTGCCACCAGAAAAGTTCAAAGTTCAAGTATGAAAACTGTACAGCAAGTTTTTTCCCTTCCCAATATGGAGAATGTCGACCCTCTCCAAGCCTACCTCCACCCAACGACCTTTATGCTTGATCTAAACCACTGGCCATAAAAGCGTTTTCCAATTTCATTTGACTTCAGTTCCAACATCAATTAGTCCGTGTACTGGAACTCATCCGCCCCCATTTGCATACAAACTGTTTGATTTGCAGCGTTGCAACGCTGTCATCCCCTTCACGAATTTCAATTAGCATCGCCCCCGAACCAGGCCAAATAATTACAACTATTCAGACAGAATTCAATTAGGCAAACCGATGTAATGGACTTTTTTCTAATTATAAGCCTCAGCGTTATGTCCAAACATCTACTCTCGCATCCAGTACCACCCGCTGAAAGCCATGCCAACTGCTGCAACACTAATCCAATAAAGTGATAATTCCCCGTATGATCCGATCAGAATTCAGTTCTGACACTCGCAGGATAGCGTACATACCTATCTGGGTAGTAGCATTCCGTCCAGTATGAGCAGGTGCATCATAGGTACATTCCGACACTAAGAGTAATACTGAATCGCAGTCATCTCGTCCCGATCAGGAAGTGACCTAGACGTCCCGTTCGGAGTTGTATAGTTCCAGCTCCGGCCAAATTAACTTATCCCTCCCCAAACACCGACAACGTGAATCTGTGTTTTCGAATGGACGACGACGATGATGAGTGCAGTGGGACGGTCGGCCACGAACCCAGATGTGGTTTTGTGTTGCGTAAGCATTACGAGGTGTGCGGAATGGGGTAGGGTATTTGCGTGTTTTTATCCGACCGGATAACACACGAACGTTCACAAAATTGAAATTCAATTGTGTGGCGTGGAAATGAGTGTAAACTGGTTTCGACGTAGCCCGCCTAATGGGCTGGGAAAGGGAATTCATTTCACTGGTGTCGACGGCCGTAACGATGAGCAAGGATGCCGGGAACAACAATGTACAAAATCAAAACGTCAGCTCGGTTAACCGATATCCGGGGGGAGGCTTGTAAGGGCGTTATCCGGCGGTTTGCCACCGAATAAAATTGGCTAAAAATTACATTCGAGATACGCGTATGGCCGCGTAAGCAGTGCGATAATTTGATGGTGGGCTTTGCAGATAGTTGCGATTCTGATTA
The DNA here is from genome assembly GCA_958301585.1 of Merodon equestris. NCBI lineage: Eukaryota > Metazoa > Arthropoda > Insecta > Diptera > Syrphidae > Merodon > Merodon equestris. The sequence goes on along the minus strand of OY284413.1, from coordinate 214,436,584 downwards.
TGGGTTTCGGCAACCATTCGATGCGATTGAATTGCATGGATCGTGGGCTTAGGGCGGGCGGACTGGATTTGGTTTGGGCTGGTAATGTATTCAGCACTTAATTGGTACGTCCAGTGAATGGCAAAATTATTTTTTACGCAACGCCGGAATGGTAAGTAGTGATTGGGAAATTATTAATTGAATACGAGATTCATCGATTGACAAATGTAAAACTAATTTGTTGACCGCGACTGCCGATTGCCGATCAGATTTTGGCCATGGCGACTAGTGACTGTCGGTTAGGCAATTGGTATTGCGGTCGATGTAATTGATGTTATCGGTTTGACACGACTGCTTACGGAATCGATTTTATTATTGCGTTGCTTTTAAACAGGGATAAGTAGCCGGTGATTGAATTCGTTTAACTTAATTTATTCGTCTTTGTTTGGGTATATCGCTTTGGCGGATCGAATCACTGCCAATCGATTAACATAATATTTAAGGAATTCGGAAAATTTATATCATGCACACTATTTTGTAACAGGAAAAAAGTTGACTTAACCCTATTCTATAAATTGATGTTAAAATGTCACAAATTTGTGACGCTTTCCATCCAACAAGTGGTGTCAATTTTACCGAAGAGAAAATAAATAATCTCTTTTGCAAAGTAGTGATTTTGATATTTCAGAGTATCTATCAGATATGTATGTGCCTCGATTCTACTTACCAATAATCATCTTTCAGATGAAATTTTTCTTATCACGGTTTCTTATAATCATTGCTGTATTTCTCTAATTTTTTGTTCGAGTACATAATTCATTGTTAACGTATTGATGTAAAATTAATGTTTAACAGACCTTTGAAAGATGCAGTATTATGGTGTTGAATCGCACGATCACGGTGGCTAATTTTTATCTCTTTTCCGATAAATCATATGTCCACGAAAATTGTCACGCACTAGAGCGATTAATTCATATACTGGTGGCATATATCACCTCTTGCTAACAATTGAATTTGTCCATTCCACTTTCAGTCAACAGAAAAGTTCGGCGCCATTCGAATCTGTTCATTTCTTTCTAGCACCCAAACAGCGAAATTGTATTTACTCTGCTGCCTTTAATTCTGGTGTCAACTTCACATTGCAAGCAACTCAGCCGAGACCTTTATGCGAAATGAGGTAGCAAGTTGTGAAGGAAAATTTGTAGACCTAGAACAGATATGAAATAAATAAATTTTCCTTCCTTCACAAACATGTTTTACTTACCTCACCCGAATCCAGCCAAACATAAATAAAAAAATAAACAGAGCGATGAAATAAACACTACTCAACATTGAATTACAACAAATAAAAAAACACATAAGTATAAAACAACTACCTAACTTAAAAAAAACTAAACACAAGATCATCAATTAAGTAAACACAAAACAATCAAACAAAAAAACACACAAAAAAATTAAAAACCATCCATCCATCCTTCGACAATTACCCTAACACCATCAGGTCAAAGACACTAAAGACGAACGGCTATGGCTGCCGTCACCGTTGACAGATCCCGTCAATAACGACATAAGGTGCTGTTCACATCGCCGTACGGCCTAGCCCTATGAAAGGCAGTTGTCACAAGACCTGGAAATGACAACCAAGTAGTAACAGCGAAGTAGTGACAACGTAGTCGCAACAACAACAACCAAGACGTAGTCGCAGACAAAGACAATAGAACAAAGGAAAGGACGCCAAAGTCCGGCCGAAATTACACTAGGGTAGAACCACAACAACAACTATCAAACGAACAAGGTAAGAAGAGTCCGTCAGGACAACGACGCAGTGTTGACGCCAAGGTGGCATCACAAACCCTTTCGACTACGTCGCCTACAAGTGAGGGGCGAGTGTGTGGTCGATACCAGTTGGGGCTATCGCTCAGCGAGTAAGACGGTGAGTGGGGACTAATAGGATGAAATTGATTCTCCGAATCGGGTGTTAACCCACACGAAACCGGTCAACTCCTATTAGTATCTACTCCCGAGGCAAATTCCGTAGGGTAAGTTCCCCGATTTGGGTTTTAACCCGTAAGGGCCTGACCAGACTTTATAGCTGCGCTCAAGGGCACAAGCCACACTACTCTTGGCAACCCATCACCAGTCCGGATCCGGACTCCGGTTCTCGCCCATAAAGGGACTGGCTGGGCACTGTCAACGTGATAGCTACGATGTGACAAGGCGCCGCTACGACCGAGTGTCCCGAACGGGTCTCAACCCAGATGGACAGAGTAGTGCGCGAACAACATTAACACGTCTGTCGGTGTCACAAATAAATATATGTGACAGATCCTGGCCCGGCGAGTATGCCCCGGCCCAGAAAGCTCGTAAAGTGTTTGCCGATCAGACCAATTCTTGTGATCGTCTGAAAATTTTTGATTTCAGTCATGCCGCAACAGCAGTGATATTTTCAGCTTACTGAATCACTAGTCCATCCAACACGTCCAAATGTATCCATTAAACGCCTTATAATTGTGTGAAAAGGCACTAGATGATTAAATTATAAAACGTTTTGGCAATATTTTTAAAATTTTGAGTGAAATTTCTCTATTTCAACGGTTTTTATGAGTGTAGATGACGTCAAATAATAACTAGACATCATAGCTAATGGTCGACAAAAATAGCAAAAAATGGCACCTCTTGCTGGATTGCCTTTAAGTAGCCATTGCTTATTGTTTCACTAGTATTTCTGTATTAGTTCAAAAAATTAAGTGACCTTTTATTTTCTTTTTATGTATTTTATTTTAAAATTCACCGCGATATTCTCGAAGCACCTCTGATATGCGCTTTTGGGTGCAGCCTTGAGGTCTTTCAACGATGGGGTCTATATCTCCTCAATCGTGCAAATCCCTGTTCTTTCATGGATTTTTCAGTGTCTTGAAGATGAAAAATTCGCCAAATTAACAGAGTGGCTGAGCCAAGATAAGGATATTGTTATTCGGCTAAATAATGCGCAAAATCTTTTTTTCACAAAAATCTTCGTTTTCTTCATACTGCTTCACGCAGTGAAGGGCGCAGGGCCCATAACTTAACTTAGTGATGCTCATGCGACGGTTTTTTTGGTTAAAATTTATCATTTTCGAAACAAACTTCATTGACAGACGTTCCATGCCAAAAATATATGAACAAGTATCATGGCATGACTTATCTGATATGCTAATAACCACAGTAACTTGTCTGATAGTGATTCGATGCTTCTCCATAACAATTTCTTCACTGTTTCAATATTTTCAATCTCTGTTGACTTGATAGCGAACATTTTTTTTAACACCTTCTCGGCCTTCTATGAAGAGCTTCTACCAATTATAAGCATTTTTTTTTTACTCAGAGTAGGCTCACCAAATGGTCCGTAACAAATCACCAAATCACATCCAACGTTCATATCTGTGAAGCACAAACAAAATATTTGAAATGGCTGAAAATGTCAATACATATTTGGGAATACGTGTACCAAATTTATAATTCGAATGTACTTAGCTCATAAAAAAGTCACCTTATTTCTTGAACAAATCTCATATAAACACTGAGCTTATTCCTTCTATTAATCGCAAAGTTTCTTACATTTTGTTCAAAAGGTAACCAATGCATAAGAGTACATGCTTCAAAATACAATATCTAGTCATTCAAACTGCCTAAACTTTATCGGAAATTCAACCTGTTCCTTAAATTAAAAATTAACCTTATGGGGCTTTATTCTAACTCTATACAATATCATTGGACTCTTTAATTTTTGCTTTAATTTTCCTATCAATTTATAGAAGCTCCCGATTTCATATTAAATCTAAAGGACTACTTTTTACTCCTTCCCTCTACCATTTGCAATCAACTAAAATTGGGATTTGTTTGCTTCAATGAAATCTTCATCTTCAGTTTCAAGTGCATCAACGTCCATGATTGTTGACGAGAATTCATCGATTTTTTCTTCATCATCAACGATGGCACTGCTTAATTGGCTTCTAACTTTAGATCTGCAAAAGTGCAATTGGTTTCAAGCATTTCAAGGAGATCAAACGAAGGAATGAAGTGGAATTTAAATGCTTTTTAGTGCTGACTGGTTCATTTCATTGAACGTGAGGAAACCAGTGAAACAATATAAAATGTAAGGCAGTATAACTTAAACCAAACTGGGATTTGGCTCTATTCTCATTTTTGAAAAAAACTAACAAAACCATCGTGAGTCCTGAATGTAAAAACGTATTAAAGCAAAAGGTGAGTGTCATCACTAAACATTATTTTCTGGAAAAAAATTAGAAGTGTCAATGTAAATCATGGCTCGTGGCTTTATCTTCTATGTCGGAGGATCATTTACCGTTGGGGGTAAACATTTTATCGTCAAATGTTAGTCATTGTGGTCTAACACATTCCAAAATTAAAAATTGCATACGATTGGACAAACTGGGCCACTGGATCTTAGAAACTTCAATAAACAAAGTCTGTAGAGAAGACCATAAAAAAAAGACACAACTCTTCAATATGAGGCTTTGTCATATTTCACCAACTTTACAAACATGCTGGTGTTACTTTCAAGAAAAATGCATAAAAGCCTAGACGAAGCTCCTGGTTTGGTCTAGTTGTAAGTTGAACGGCAACGGATAGGAGCTTAACTGAAACAATTTAACCATTGCCGAGGTCCTACTGAGGAAGTTTATTTCTCTTATAATAGAGAGAGAAACGTGCAGTATTAATACAAAGAGCCGACTTTTCACCACTTCTTTTTAGTTTGGTGCTGAAATATATAATGAGATATTGAGGTGGAAACGCAAGCCAGGTGGCTGAAAATATGAATTGTGCTCATGGTACTGATACTGTGACAATCAATCACACACGCAATTTTCTTTTCGTCGATTCCATTTCGTTAATAATAATGAAGTTCCACTACATTCTGTGAAGCCAATTGTTGAAAGTGTCGACAAAACTATAGAAATCATCGAGTCTTATCATTATGTAAGCACTTCGATTGCCCAGGAAGTAAACATTGCACAAAAAAATTTATTGGAAACATTTTAATAAGACTCGATGTATGAATAGCACACGAGTTAAAAAAACAACATGGTGGACCGAATTTCCTTATGTGAATCGCTTCTGAATCACGATGGAAAGTGAATCACTTACGAGAATTCCAAGAGAAAATGGTCGTGGTCGAATCGATGTGAGCCGGTAGATGGGATGGTGGCCAAGCCAAGATTGGTGGTCAGGAAAGTTTTGCTGTATGTTTGATGGGATTGGAAGGGATTCATCTACTATGAGCAGCCCACGGACCTGTACTATCAACAATTGGACCGACTGAAAGAAGCAATCGTCCAGGAGCGATCAATTTGGGCCAATAGGAAAAAAATAAACGCTTTCAGAAACGTACTCACCGCCGATGCTCTTTTGATACGGAACTTGGTTTCTGACTAAAAAGGAGGAAAATAGATTTCGAGCCTTTGAAAACAAGATCTTAAGGAGAATTTATAGTGGAAAACAGGACGAAAAAACAGGTGATTGAAGGAAACTACAAAATCGAGAATTCGAGCAACTCTATTCAATCCCAACACACAAAGACAGTGGACAAACAGTCAAACTATTGGAAAACCCGAGGCAAAAAGACCGCCGGAAAAACCGTGCCATGGATGGAACGACAAAATAAGGACAGACCTAAAAGAGATGGAGCAGATGAGCGTAACACATTCATGACAAAGCTGTGAACTTCCCCGTTCCAAATGGCCGGCAATAATAATAATTCTAGGGCGAATCTTGTTGGTTACGAGTTTGTGTTAAAACTGTTGGAAGACACTTCTTTTAAATTTATTCTTAGCTCACGGGGAAGCCCATTATTTGGGGGAGTTTTAACAAAAAAAATATCCATTTTTTTTTACTTTTATTACACAATTAGTTCTTAATCAATACAATAAAAAAATACGAATAATAAGTCAACACGTCCAGAAATATTTTCAGTTATTCTATAACTTCCAGCTTCATTTATTTTCTCAAATAGAAAACAATTGTTCCTGATCGTTTTACTGCTCTGAGGTGGTGGGCGCACATCGAATGTAAATTCAATTTAACACAAATTTTGTGTCGTTTTCTCCGTAAGATCAGAATGAAAGATACCTATTCACAGGTAGTGTTTTATAAATTCAGTGTAAATGTTTAGCAAGTTCGTTAGGAGGAACACACCTTTAGTGTGAGTGAAAATGGATTTTGTCAAGCTAAATAAATATCTGTCACTCACTCACTTACATAATGTTGAACTCATGTTCCTAATAGTGCGTATCTTCAATAAATTCTATTGGAATTCTTTTTTTTTTTTTGAATTATTTAAAAAAAAAAACTGGTGATTAACACTCAGAAGTACTTAAAGCCATTGACATGATATCCTTATGTTAGCATTTTAATATACTTTACACAAGTAATATGATAAATTTTATAGTTTTTACTTACAATCTAATCTTGAAAAAAAAAAACAGAAAAACATAGCAAAAAATAAAAATTCCGACAACTACTCAATTTGGCATAAATCACTGGCAATTTTTGCGACAACATTGCAAGCATATGTGATTGTAACACCCGACACACGTGTACTCTGTCATGTGCGGGGTAATTTGTGCAATTTAGGCGGACAAACACTGCAAACCCTTCATTTGCCCTGACCAGTTTCATGACTTTAGACACTGTCTTCGACCATATCGTCACCCAGAACTCTTTTAGCATAACTCGCTTGGTAATTGACTGCAGACCACTTGTATATGGGGTAGTACTAGCTAACGGACTAATGACTTTAGTAAACCTCCTCTATCTTTAATCTTGGGTTGATGCATATTATATATTATGTAAGCGTTCATGATGCTTAAATCTAAAATGCGGCAGATCACCACCATTGGCCATCTTCTCGTTCGGCGGGTGCTGGAATAAATGGAGCCAGCTTCGTCAATACCTGCATTATAACAAAAAAATCAGGCTTCAGGCTTTTTAGTATCCTCGTCAATCTCCTTATTATGATGCATTGGGGACACAAGTATCACAACCCCATTATTTTTAGGCACGTATGAGCATATAGTTTTTTGGTTCGTAATACCAAACAAAGTAAACTGGATCGCGATTTGCTTGCATTTAAAATTGCCTTGATATTTCGCCTTTATTTTTTTTTATTGTACCTACCCACTTAAGTAAGCTTCCGTTTTTCCTGGCCATCAATGAGTTCTATAGAAGAGAACCAGTTATCAGTAGTCACATTTCGTTGTTTCCTTGAATTGGCTGTGTCAACTGTAGGACACACTGAGAAGTGTGGTCAATCCTACACCATCAGAGCACTTTCTAGTATATACATATCCATTATAAAAATAAGCATTTTTTTGCATTACATAAGGCTTGTATAACTAGTCCATATTTACTTGGTTTCTTAGGCATGTATGAAATCATGTGACTTCACTTACATCTCATCTACGGTGACGCATTAACTCAATTCGTATAGTTTTCGAGAATTGTGGAGAAACTTGTTGAAAATAAAGGATATATGTAGCTGCCAAGTTGTAAGTTTTTTTTTCCTTTCAGCCCGATTATTTAAATTTCGAGGCACAAGCCTGAGTGCTCGTAATTATGTATATTGTGTTGAGGTGCACGTACCCTGGTATTAGGAGGCGTCTTTGAACATTTATAACGATTTTTACCGTAGTAAAAATCGATTTGCGTAATTCCGAAAGAGGCCCATTGTTTTCATCTTCACAACTATAGCTGCCAACTTCTTCTCAAGTGATCTGATTCTCCTGTGGATCTTCATCTAGATTGGTCTGAAGCCAGTATGAGGGCATTGATTTCCTTCAAATGACGCCTGCCTACCTGTAATATTTTTATCCTTAATGAACTCTTGATCTAGCGTTTAAGTTTTCTTGAGTTTTCTGCCATTTTGTACTAGAAAATATAAAAATAATTCAAAAACATTTTTATGACAAGTAGACAACCGAAGCCACGTCTGTCTTCTTCTGCGGTCGTTTTAGTATTAAAAAAAACCTACTAAGCCGCGGGATTCTTAGAATTTGCAAAACGCGCAACGCCTGTGAGACTCCACGTCACTAGTTAAAGGTTAATTTTGTAAGGATTACGGCTTTCATTATTGATGAACTACTATTTCTGTTTTACTTTTTGATATAAGCAAGATAAGCATATCTTTAGGGCAAAAGCCTAGTCTTTCTCGACAGCAAACTTATGAAAAATGTAAGATTAAGTCAGGGCATTTCTTGCGCATCATAAACAAACATTCATCTTGAGTGGATCGATAAAATACAAGTGAACTTTATTACACTAAAGGAATCAATTTTACCGCATTTGCTGGTATCGATGGATTGACATTGTCAGCTCTTAAATAGGCAATGGAATCGGAGGCGGAAAGGTACACCAAAAAGTCTGTAAATACCAATATCGATCATTTAATAGCAGTTATCGCAATTCGTCGGAAATCAAGTATGCGTATACTTACTCGTATGAATTGAGTGTTTCTAAATTGTTGGAACTAAAAGTACTCGAAACACGTTACTCAATATGGAACTGGACATTTGTTTCGCTTGAAGGGTGGAGTTAAACTTGAATGCAGCACACTTCTGTAGCAATTAATCCAATTTTTGTGTTTTCCCTTTTTCTCGTATTCAAGCCATGTGCCTTCGCTTTGTTAACTCCCCTTTTGATAGTCATTGAGGTGAGTCCGATTTTTAAATAAAACATTTTAACGTATCTCCTCTTTTCAACGTCCCTCGAAATCGAATTCATCGTTTTGAGTGTGTGTGCGACCCACGTTCCGTATGCTCGTGAATTTTTGTTTTCATCTCGCATATCTCAAGAACAAATAATGGTATCGACTCTGGGTTCCTTTAATTGAATCAAATATTGTAAAGGGGGGTCCAACCATAATGCACGATGTTAATTGTGAGTCATGCCCAACAATTGAACATTTCACGAACATGACTGATGCCAATTTTGAATAAAGACTTGAATTTACACGCTTACAAGGTTCAATTGACTCAAGAGCTGAAGCCTACTGACCATTTCAAGCGTCGTCAATACGCCGAATGGTTGGTTGAACAGATAGAAGTGAGTGGTGACTTTACAAAGAAAATCATCTTCAGCGACGAGGCACACTTTCACCTCAGTGCATTCGTTAACAAGCATAATTGCCGAATTTGGGCAAATGAGAATCCACGAGTGATTGTTGAAAAGCCGATGCATCCATAAAGAGTGACTGTTTGGTGCGGTTTATGGGCTGGCGGCGTCATCGGACCGTACTTCTTCGAAAATGAGGTCGGCCAAGCAGTTACCGTCTACCGCGAGATGATAACGGACTTCCTGTGGCCAGAAATAGAAGATATGGACCTGGACGATATGTGCTTCCAACAGGATGTTGCCACACAGCCAACGAAACAATGGCTCTTTTGCGCCAGTTTATTTTTTATATCGAAAAGAACTGTTTAAAGGTTGTTGTAAAATGTTTCTCATCGTACAAATCTCAGGATTTGGTGTAGAAATAAGACGTCTATTGACTCTTTAAGGACACTTTTACGATCAGAGTGGAATTTTTTTTTGGATGTGGCGTTAAGTTGGGTGTTTTTACCGAAAACACTCTGTTCTCTGTATGCTGAATAGGCCACATCTGTACGGTGAGATCCAATTGAATTGCAACTAAGTTTTGAAGGTTGTAACTCCACAGGCCTTTGGTAAAACTGTCTCAAGATTTCGTTTATGACAATTGGCTTCAAGCATGTTTACAAGCGTGCCGAAGCATTGCATAATCGATTTCGAACCTAAAACTGTGAGAGTCCTTTATTTATGTGAAAATTCCGAGTCATTATTGCTTGGAACATGTTAAAGCAATACCAGCAACGTTACAAACCGCTATGATAAGCCAAAGGCAAGTTGAATACAGACCAATAGCCATACTACCTTACTTAAAGTTTTTGAAAAGGTAATTACGCCACAAATACAGAAGCATCTCACTGGTAAATACCTGTTACGCCCTCATCAATCCGGCTTTCGACGAAAGAGAAGTTGCGAAACAGTTCTTATCTATGTTGCTGATGAGATCCGAATTGCACTGAACAATAAATAGGCAACGCTTCTAACGCTTCTCGATTTTTCAAAAGCGTTTGATACAGTTAACCATTCGGTTCTGTGCAAAAAACTTAGCAAAGATTTTAAGTTTTCAAAATCTTCCACGAAACTCATGCACTCTTACCTCAATGCACCGAAGCAGCGGGTTGTAGCCGGAGAAAATGTCTCTCAATTTATTTATGTCAACACTGGGGTACCACAAGGATCTATACTAGGACCTTGTCTATTCTCACTCTATGTAAATGAATTGCCCAACTCTATTAGAAACTGCAAAATCCACATGTATGCGGACGACGTGCAACTTATACTGAGTTGCAGTCTCACCCAAATTAACGAGGCTATAGAATTGATAAATGAGAACCTCGCGAACATTTACCAATGGTCACTCAGACACAACCTGCACTTAAATGCTGCCAAATCTCAAGTGCTTGCTGTTTATCGGAGACCCCTCGACCTCTCCAGGTTTCAGAAGGTACATTTTAATAATAGAGTGGGTTGATTCCGCCAAAAATCTTTGTGTTATTATTAACAGTACTCTGTCTTGGGACACTCACATAAAATGTGCTATATGCACGGTTTATGGTGGACTACGTACACTATGGGCTACACGGCACTTCATACCAACCAAAACAAAGCTCTTGCTGGCAAAAACGCTCCTTTTACCAGTTTTATTATATGGCTGCGAGATTTTTTGCAACCCAGATGCCAAGAGTAGAAGAAGACTTAACGTTACTTACAACAACATTGCTCGATACATTTTTAACTTAAAGAGAAATGATCGCGTCTCCTCTTTCTCTAAGCAGATCTCAGGATGTTCCCTCGACGACTTAATAAAATATAGATCATTATGCCTCCTTTATGACGTCATGCAAACACAGCAGCCAGAGTACCTGTATGATAAACTGCAATTCCTCCAGTCACGTAGATCAGTGATGCTGGTCCATCCAAGATGCGCTTGTCTTGCATCAGAACATCAATTTTTCGTTCATGTGACTCGGTTGTGGAACTCCCTGCCCAGAAACTTGAGAGAACTGGGAGTCGAGAGCGGGTATGGATTTAAAATAAATCTCCTCAAACTCTTGGCCGCCGAATCGAGTTGACCCTTTATTCTCTTATTCTTTTTTCATATTTCACTTTATATTTCTCTCTTTTTAAACTTAGCAATTAGTTACTTATTTTTCAATCCAAATTTCTTTATTAACTTAACTTACTTCTAGGGTTTTTCCCAGCCCTTATTAAAGTCTTACGAAATTTATAAGATTGTAAATCTTACTCTGTAAGAATATTCAAATAAATAAATAAAATAAATAAATAAATAAATATTGGTCGAAAAAAAAACTGTGAAGTGAAGCGTCGTATTGAATAAGATCCTCGACGTAATGGCATGCGGCTTAGGTGAAGATATCAAAGAAAACCATGCAACTATGCAACGGATGTTGAAGGATGAGCTCAAACTAGTGACAAACTCAAACATCTTAATAATCTAGCCAAAAGTTGAGTTTCAATAGTACGCTTGCATAAATGAGGTCAATTGTCGAATATCCTCTTCTCAGATGAGAGAAATTTCCTAAATGAACAATTCGCGTAAAAAGCGTAAAAGTACAATATGTTGGTAAGTGCTTTGAAGCTTCGGGAGTGAGACAAAATGGGCGTTTCAACAATTATCTACACTATACAACACATCTGTCGGCCATAATTCCCGTCAAAGCCGGCAATATCGAGATTGAAAATAAACTCTCAAAATATAATTGTTACTACATTTTTCCTGTACTTCAATAAAGGGCAATGCGAATTTAAAAAATGAAGCATTTCGAAAGTTGTAATTCAATTGGACCACCTTGCATATCTTGTAACCTTTAAAAAAAAAAGCATATAGGAATAGAAGAAAAGTTCCACTGACTCTAGATTTGCTAGGTTTTCAATGGCAATTCTGTTTTTTTTTTCTGTCTTACTTGTGATGAAAGGGAAAATAAAATCATTTCACCCTTAGACCCCGTTTTCTATCAAAGTCCTTCATAGCCATCACAAAATGTTAAGGTTCAAGTTTGAACACTGAACGCCAAATTTTTCTTTTAGGATGTTGAACTTACCCTAGCTTACCCACGCCCAATGACCATTACGCCTGATCTAAACCATTAGCCATAACAAGGGTTTTCCAATTTCACTGAAAACAGAACATGAGAAATCAGTATTTTGGAAATACTACTCGTAATTGCAATTTTTTGCCATAAATAGTGGCATCGGGATATAATACTGCAGTGAATTTTGATGGTTAGCAAATCATCTCTCCATTATTATCCTATTTCTATAATCACGATTTATGTGAGTCCGCATTTTGGGTGTCCCAACATATTGATTAACGTTCAAATAACTTGTTTGAATCCCCTTCATTGTGCACGGCTTTGATATAATCTTTAACTGAGCATTTCCTGGCGTGTAAATTTGTTCTCTTATAGTTAATTGTAGCTGTTTAATAATATTTATGAGGCTCGAGAAACGAAAACTCTCTATCAAGCTATCTGCAGGCTAAGAAAGATAACTCCTTGGACTACATTTAGTGAATTAAAATGGAATTAAAGGGATCTGGAAATTTCCTTACGATCAGTTGTCCTTGAACTTTTGTGGGAATCTCTTCTATCCGGTAAAAGGTTTTAGACAATCAACCATCTGTTCACTTTTATTTTCTCCTGACCTCAAACAATCTAAACAAAATCATGGTTTTCTCGTTAATAAAAACGCAAGAAAAAAAACATTCCTGATTTCATACGGTGTAAAAGGTCAGTTCCGGACTCAGGCAATTAAAAGTAATAAGGGTTCCTTCCCTGAAAAAGTCTGCGGAAGCGTTTACTTCAATTTTCGCTAAGTAAACAGGTACAGATATGTATATACAAATTATTTAACAAGGATAATTAAGTACGTTGTTGAATTTCGGGTTATGTGAGGGAGGTTAGTCGAATAGTATATGAACATTTATCTTTAATTATTTGCTAATTCGACTCTTGATTTAGTATTTTAATTTACTGAAGTCCAGAAAATGTAAACAATTAGTTTAAGGAATTATATCAATGGTCTTGGATTAGAATTCGTGGAAATAATGTTTATATTTATTGAAGTGTTCATATATATCAAACACTAACTTTTCGAAACCATTAACCAACTTGACCACGGTTTTGCCTGATTTTAAAATGGAAATCCATGATATTGATTACTTAGTAATAGGGTCTAATAGGCATATAAGTTTCTATTCAATATTCATAGACCCAAAAAAAAAAAAGTACCAACAATGTTTATTTGAGCCCTAGCGCTGTAACATCCTTAATTTTAGATCGTGGTAAAAGTAAGACTTTTTAAAAGTCTTCTTACATCAGACTTAACTGTTGCATTCCTGTAATTTGGAAAGCATATTTTGAAAAAGTATTTACTCTTAATTTGAAGCAATTAAGTTCTTGTCGAATATTCTAGCCCACTACTTCAAGTAGCCCCAAAGAAAGAACTCTGGGATAGTTAAGTCGGGCGATCTTACTGGTCATGCCAAATCGCCAAAACGGGAGATTACGCAACCAGGAAACGCTTCCTTCACAATATCCATTGTGGCTTGTGCTGTGTATGTGGTTGCATCGTTTTATTGAAACCACATATTCACAAATCCCTGCTCATCCAATTCCGGCAGTAAGAAATCGTTTATCATGGCCCTGTGCATTCGCCAGTAACAGTGACCGTATTGCCAATGGCGTCCTCAAACACTCCTTCCACACAGCTTTAAGTGTAATGGCTTTTCGTGCACCACACGTGGATTTTCAGTGCCTTGGAAACGAAGATTTTGCTTACTGACCTAACTGCTTAAGTGTAAATGCGCCTCGTCGCTCATGATTATTTTCGACACAAATTGGTCCCCTTTGTTTTTGAGATTAAGGATGGCTTGACAATAAATCAGACGCGACTAACGATCAGCAGGCATTAACTGATGCACTGTTTGCACTTTGTATGGGAACATGTCTCAGTCTTTCACTAAAATTCGCTGTAGGGTCGGTCTGGTGATACCCAATTGCGTGGCTCGTCGTTTGGTTGATGTTTCTTCGTTCTCAGCGACATCGGCAGCCACAGCCGCGATATTCTCGGCATTAAACTGTCACCCCTTGAGTTCCCTTGAGTTGCAATAATTTTATATGTTCATTTAAACAAGAAATGAAAATGTATTTAGGATGAAGCACGTGGTGAGAACAATTTAAAACCATATTCTTGGAAGTGGATGATCAAGCAACCAAACCCTCAAACATCAAAAACATGTCAGCCAACCCTTTACTTCAAATACTTAAAATGTGTTTGCATAAAGGCCCAATTCATGTAATCATCTCGAAATAGTTTATAAGATCTTGCCAGGCATATAAAAGTTGGAGACCTCACATCATCCGCGCTATGGATATACGAGAAGGCACTGATGTTGACCAAACGAACTTTACCAAATGTTTATAGGTTTTTTCACGTTTTTGTAGTAAAATTCTAGTTTGGCGCCCAAGCAGAGGCATACTCGTAACAGAAGACTGTCCAAGCAAAGTTCAACACCATCACCAAAGATGAACACCACCTGTGGTGGTTGAATAGCAATAGCAGTTGATTTCCACTAAGGCGAAAACTTTTCCAATCACCAGGAATCATAGGAATCACCCTGTGGGGCTGTTATCAATTTTACGTCGCTGTGTCTGCCAAGCTACGAGTGATAGTGAGTTGAAACTTTGACAGTCATTTAATTTCGTTGTTAACAAGAGTATGTAATAAGCGTTTTTATAGCGTATTTAGATGTTATTCCATAGACGAGGGAATTCAAATAACAAAGTGTTATTGCCCTTTCTTTGAGAAAATTCACAACTAAAAAGTGAAAGAACTCACACTTGGCAGTGTAAAAAGAGTAAAGGTATTGATGTCCCAAAGAAAGACCACCAACAAGCAAGCGCTATTGTATTTGATGGTCGGTCTCAGTTGGTATTTAAACCATGACGTTTATATAAAGCAATCGCTGAAACTGTTGCCCGCAAAAATTCCAGCCAAAAATTCCGAACATGCTAGCAGGACTCTGTACTTTCCTAAAAAGTCCGAGCAAATCAAGAATGGCTGCGGCAAAATGTTACGCGCTTCATTTTCTCGTCTTTCAAATTCTCTCGATGTAGATTCATTACACTTTTTGACTAGGGCATTTAAAAAATTGACATTAAAAAATACCAAAAAATGGTCGAGGACAAGTTAAGAATTCGTCGTAAGGAAATTGTTCGTACCAAAGATTGCTGCATCGAAAATATTAATTAGATCCTTGAGTTTTTTTTCTAGACGCAAACACAGTTTATGTCAATGACCTTGTAGTAAGTGTGGATGCAGTTGTCTCTGTTGTCCTCTGACTTTGCTGTTATTGTTAATCGAAGATATTGATCAAAATCGATTACACTGTTATACTCAAAGTACATTATCCCTCATTTCGGAGAGGTATTCTATTTTTCAGACCATTCTGATCTGGTGATAGCAGGACTGAAAACAGTAGTTCCTATGCACGGCCTTTCCGATCTTCCCACTTACAGTAATAGGAGTGGACACTTTCCCATCAATATTAAAACTGAATCTGCTGCAATCCTATTTTAAGTCAGCTGTGGCTATCAAATATGAACTTGAATTACCACTCTGATCTAGAACAGTGCGACGGAGACTAAGAGGAAGATATCTTCGGAAGAAGTCCCAAGGAGGTATCGCTTTTTACCAAAAGGCACCGAAGGAATCGTATGCATTTTGCAAAATAATGAATGGGTAGGCCCAGGAAGCGAAAAAGTGGCGAAATATACTATGGTCCAAGGGATGTAAAATAAATTGGGTAAGCTCCAAAGAATACTACACCCCAGCACCAGTATACCAGGAAAAGCGTCAGGAAGCAGGTTTACGTTTGTTTTTTGTGGTATGCTGTAGGGGTAATATTTTGGATAAGAGGCACCATAGACCAGCATTGGTCAGCGCAAATATTGAAAGAGGTCATGCTCTTGTATGGTGAGGGGGGGATGCCACTAAAGTGTCGGTATATGCAGGATAACGACCCGAATCATACGGTGGGTAAAGAAAAAAGGTGGCTGGAATCATATTTGTTATATTATGCGCGCACTCAAGGTTTAACAACCTTATGTTGTGGGCGACACAGTGCGAGCAGAAGGTAAAAGGAGAGAGTGATAGAGGAGATGTCGATGGTCTTGAATGATTGTACGTTGCATTGAGGTGGGAAGGACGAATCCGGCAGGGAATTCCAGATTCGTGTGGTTCGGTTAAAGAAGAATTCTCTATATTTTAAAGTACGTCCGAAGTGGACTAGTGGTGAGCATTAACTATAATTTAGGGCGAATGAACGCCTTATAGATTGTAACCAGATCTAGGGGTGAGAAATATTTCTTGCATTTTTATATGAAGCCTATGCATTTTCAGTTTCTGAGATGCAAGTGCCATTCATGGAGGTTGGTGATTCGTTTTAACGACAGGAGACAGTACTGTGTTTTAGAGGCATTACATTCCATTCTTTTCCCTTTTCCCTATGCAATGATGCTGTCAATATCGGAATGTAATGAGCTTAACATACGCTGCCGGTCACTGTTTACTGCTTAGAGATCATTTCTAAAAATGAGAGAGAGTGTCGGAGACAAGACGGAGCCCTGGGGAATACCAGCAATTAAGAAATGAATGTCAGACTTTAATCCGTTCCAAACAATTTGAATTGAACGATTCAGTAGTTTCTAATCCATTGAAGAAGAGGATCGTCGATCCCTAAAGTAGGCATGTTCGACAAAAGGGCATCATGCCAAACCCTGTCAAATGCTTTCGAAATATCCACTGCAACTAAATATTATACCTTCAACTGCTTGGTGAAGCGAGCGATTCCAATTTTCGGTGAGAAATGCCATTGTTGTGACCAACAATTTGAGACATTCCCATGAATTGCAAAATAAACAACGGCTTCAAGTGACATTCGCGCAGTCTACCTGTCGAGTAAACAATAGCATCAAATGTCACACACGCAGCAATTTACGATTAATTTGAGTTCCCACCAAAATATCATTTTTTTTGTGTAGAATAAGCATAATTTTAGTATATAAGCTAGAGTACAAAAATAAAGAGTCAAGTGGTTCGACAGTGACAACACAGTGTGGTTATTTCAGTCAACAATTTGGTCCTTCGAAAGTGAATCAACCATCGACATTTATAGCGTTACCAAGGCTACTGACATTGGTATATTACAAAACACTTATAGCGTTACCAAGGCTACTGACATTGGTAAATTAACTGATAAGTGAAGGTGACAATTTCAATATGGAGGATGAGACAGATCTATTTGTCATAATTGCGAGACAAAAAACGCTAGCAGAAGAGCTAGAGAAGGCAACTATAAACTTCAAAAAAGATAGTGCTTCTAGAAAGACTCCGAGTTATAAACAGGAGCATTTGAAGAGAATAAATGCACTATGGGCCGAATTTCAAAACAACCATGAAAAAATAAAGGACTCAGTCAAACCAGACACGCCATATATGGGGAGAAATACATATGGCAGAGTCGAGGAGATGTATAAAAAACTAAAAGGTTTATTAGAAAGCATAGTTCCTCATGAAGTAGGAGAAATAGGATCGGCCAAAGCAACTACGTCTAAGGACATCAGCCTCCAATCGCAAAGACTCAGAAAACTTTACGTGAAAATTGAAGCTATACTCGGTAACATGGAGGAGTTCGAAGAAACTTTCGCTGGATATTCTAAGGAAGTATACGATTATCAACAGAAAATTTTGTTAGAGCAACTTCGGAACCTGAATGAGCTTCATGAAGAGTTTATGGCCAATGCGGTGGAAGAAGACCTGCAATCAGCATATGTCAAACAGTCGAAATACATGGACATTAAAAGAGACATAAATCAATGTCTCCATCGGATGGCGTCGGCTCTCGCCAAGGAAAATAAATTAAATACTGGGATGGAATCTAGCGCAAAACTACCTCCCTTGAAGTTACCAACATTTCGGGGAAATTATCTCGAGTGGAGTTCTTTCTATGATGTATTTTCTACAATAATTCATGGGAAAGACTCCATAAGTACAACAGAGAAAATGGAATATTTGAAGACCCATTTGGAAGGGGAACCACTACAATTAATTCAACATTTAACGATTTCAAGTGCCAATTACAACTGTGCATGGGAAACTCTTAAATCGAGGTACGGTAACGAGCGTAAAATCGTCTCGATGTACATGGACAAGATGTTAAGATCCTATGCAAACCAATCATCTGCATCTGCAATCAAATCAGTGTTGGATGCTATCAAGGAAGGTTTGTCAGCTTTAAAAAATCTGGGCTTCGATACATCTTCTTGGGGTCCTATCATAGTGCATTTAACGACGAAATCACTAGATCAAGAAAGCCGAAACCTGTTTGAGCAAGGTATCACAGAACCAAATAAGATGCCAACCTTAAAATCATTGTTAGACTTCTTAGAAAGAAGATATCAAGCCCTAGAAGTGCTATTACCTGCAAAGAAAAAGGAAAATAAATGGGTGGACGATCCGAAACGTCCAGTGCGCAACTTCCTTGTTACATCAAAATCAATGGAGTGCGTAATTTGTAAGGGCGATCACGCAGTATACACATGCCCAAAATTCACGAATAGCACACCAAAGGAACGGCTTGAAGTTGTCAAGCACGCCAAACTGTGTAAAAATTGTCTACGACATGGTAATGGTACCCAATGCTATAGCAAGCGGAAATGCAAAACTTGCAATAAAAACCACCATTCATTACTTCACATGGAATGGCAAGAAAGAGTTCCACAGCTTAAGCAAATGGAACAACCAAGCTGTTCGAATTCCACGAAACAAGTGATCCACGGCGAGCAGAACCAAAATGTATTACTTACGACTGCAATAGTAAACATAAGGAACAATGATTGTTTTAGCCACGGTGTTAATGTACGAGCGCTCATCGATCCCGGCTCTCAAGCCTCCTTGATCACGGAATCTGTCGTGCAGCTATTGAGACTCAAAAAGCAAAGGGTCCTTGTAAAGGTAAATGGATTAGGCGGCACGAATGCGGGAACTGCTAAGTACAAGGTGGAAGTACAATTGAGACCACGATTCCCATCTGAATTTGTACTACATTTAGAAGCCCTAGTACTACCAAAATTAACAAGGCAACTGCCATCCGAAGTGGATAAAAATATAAAACCTAATCAATTCAAAAACCTTGAATTAGCTGATCCTACATTCAACTGCCCAGGTTCCGTAGACATGATTATAGGAGCTGACTCATATGGTGACATTATTCTTAAGGGACTACAAAGAGATAGAGAATCTTCTCTGATAGCTCAAAGGTCGCAATTAGGATGGCTCATCTCAGGACGGACATCCTCTAAAAGGCTTGATGGGATTGGAATTGTCGGATTGGTAGTGCAAACATCACTTGATCGACAGTTAGAAAAATTTTGGGAACTGGAAGAAGTTGCGGCACCGAAATACTTGAAGCCAAGTGATAAGGAATGTGAGGATATATACATGAAAACACATTATCGACGACCCGACGGAAGATACGTAGTGAAGATTCCATTCAACAAACAAATATCTACATTAGGAGACTCGAAGAACAAGGCCATCGCAAGATTTCGTCAGCTGGAAGCAAAGCTCAACACCAATTTGCAGCTAAAAAAAGAATATACAAAGGTCATTAACGAATTTCAGGAGCTTGGGCACATGATCGAGGCAACTTCAGATAATCGTCTACAGCATTCCAGGTACTACATGCCCCATCATGCTGTTCTAAAACCTGAGAGCACTACTACAAAGTTACGTATAGTGTTCGATGGATCTGCGAAAACTTCGACTGGCGTTAGTTTGAATCAGTTGATGCTAGTTGGCCCCAAACTTCAAGAAGGCATTACATCGATGTTGATACGATGGCGAAGCCATAAGTATGTTTTTACGGCAGATATTGAAAAGATGTACCGGCAAATCATGCTACATGAGGATCACCAAGATTATCAGCGGATTATGTGGCGAAGCTCCAGCGACCAACCACTAAAAGAATATAAATTGACAACAGTCACATATGGAACTGCGTCTGCACCATACTTAGCAGTAAAGACACTGCAGCAATTAGCTTTAGATGAGAAGGAGAGGTATCCAGTCGCAGCAGAAATTGTAAAACATGATTTTTATGTTGATGACGTATTGTCCGGACGAGACACCTTGTCAGAATGTAAAGAGGCTCAGGTACAACTCATTGCAATGCTAAGAGGAGCAGGTTTCCATCTTCGAAAGTGGGCAGCTAATGATCGCAGGTTGCTTAAAGATATTCCATCCGAATCTACCGAGACTCAAAATCAAATAAGGATTTTTGAAGAAGAAACCATTAAGACCTTAGGGATCCATTGGAATCCTGTACGCGACACCTTTCAATTCAAGGTTCACAACGATAAATGTTTAAGACAGGAAAACATCTTGACGAAGCGGAAAACGTTGTCTGAAATAGCCAAATTATATGACCCACTTGGATGGCTAGCACCAGTGACAGTTAGTGCAAAAATTTTAATGCAACAAATTTGGAAGTCGGATGTGGAATGGGATGAACCGCTTTTACCTGAATTGAATGGTCAGTGGAAAAAAATTAAGGAAAATCTTGTGACTCTGGAGGACATTAAGATCCCTAGATGGATGAAAGTAAAGAAAAATCAGAAATTTGAACTTCATGGATTCTGCGACGCCTCAGAAGCAGCATATGCGGCAGTAGTATACTCAAGAGTTGCACAAGGAAATGGATCTTACACTACAACGTTGCTGACAGCAAAAACAAAGGTGGCTCCAATCCGGAGAAAACTTCCTCTTCCCAAATTAGAACTTTGTGGAGCACATTTACTATCAAGGGTATTGGCAGAAATACTAAAGATATTTGGCACTCAAGTAATTGAAGTATTCGCGTGGAGTGACTCTACAATCGCTCTTGCTTGGATCCAGAAATGTCCATCAACCTGGAAGACCTTTGTTGCGAATAGAGTGTCGGAAATACAAGAAGTGACTAAACAAACTTCATGGAGGCATATCCCTTCATTCGACAACCCAGCGGATTCTGCCTCTAGAGGTTGTTTACCAGAACAAATGAAAAACAACCAATTGTGGTGGCATGGTCCCCAGTGGCTGCAGTTCGATTCAAGTAAGTGGCCAAAGCAGGAAGTACATGCTGTAAAGATTCCGGAAGAAAGACAAGTTTTGAACATAGCAGTGCACACAATTGACGATATAACTGAAAGATTCTCGTGCTATACCAAACTGTTAAAGGTAATTGCGTGCTGCATAAGGTTTGCAAGGAATTGCAAAAGGGAAAAATCAAGGAAAATTGGAGATCTGAGCGTGGACGAGATGGAGGATGCCCGAAAGATGCTTATACGCTCCATCCAAGCAAGAGTGTTTCCCGAAGAGCTGTCATGCATAAGAAATGGAAAACCTATTAACCGGAAAAGTAAACTTCTGTCATTGAACCCCTACTTAGATAAAGACAATCTTCTGGTTGTGGGAGGACGTTTGGAACATGCAATGATATCAGATGCTGAAAAACATCCGTGCATTTTGCCGCACAACGAGAGGTTTACAAAATTATTAATTGAGAACATACACAGACGAACCTTACATGGAGGCATCCGACTAATGTTATCAACCTTGCGGCAATCTTTTTGGGTCATTCAAGCAAAGCGGATAATACGACAGGTTGTCCACAATTGTGTAAGATGTCATCGATTCAACGCACAAACTAAAACCCAATTAATGGGAATGCTACCTTCTGCACGAGTAACTCCGTCTAGACCCTTTACAAACACTGGAGTCGATTATGCTGGACCAATCCAGTTATTAATTTCTAAAGGACGAGGAAATAGAACAACGAAGGCCTACATCGCTATATTTGTCTGTTTATCAACCAAGGCCGTTCACATAGAAGTAGTGAGTGATCTCAGCTCTGCAGCTTTCATAGCAGCGGTAAGAAGGTTTATATCAAGAAGAGGAATGTGTTCACACTTCTATAGCGACAACGGAACTACGTTTATTGGCGCCAACAAAGAAATTCAGCACCAAATAAAGAATGCTATAAGACAATCTGCAGAAGATGCATCAAGGAAACTTGTTTTGGATGGAATTCAGTGGCATTTTATACCTCCTGCGTCACCACACTTCGGCGGGCTGTGGGAAGCCGCGGTAAAGTCTACGAAATACCACTTAAAACGAATAATCGGAAATACGTCCTTAACCTTCGAAGAACTTTCAACTTTACTAACGCAAATAGAAGCTTGTTTGAATTCCCGACCACTCATAGCGGTCAACAATAACGTCGACGAAACCGTAATACTTACTCCCGGACATTTTCTCATTGGATGTGCACTTAACGCTGTCCCCCAACAGATCATAGAGGATTTAAAAGGTTACCGTTCCCGTTGGCTATTAATACAAAAGATGACTCAGGATTTTTGGAAGGTTTGGTCATCAGAATACCTCTCACAACTCCAACAACGAACCAAATGGAAAAAAAGGGAGCCCAATATTAAACTTGGCGATATTGTATTAATTAAAGAAGATCGATTACCACCAACTACTTGGCCGATGAGCATCATAACGGAAGTACATCCCGGAAAGGATAACGAAATTCGCGCTGCTACAGTATTCAGTAACCAAAAATACTTCAAAAGGCCCATTACCAAACTGTGCCTCATTCCTATTGAAAAGAATGAAATACAACCAGAGATGAAACAAACTTCTACAAAACCTGAAGCTCAAGTTCAAATCAATGTTGCAGTTACGGAAACATCAATAGAGGATACCACAAGCGCAGCATACGTTCCAAGCAAGCCTTTACGACAAAAGGGCAATAAGAGAGTCAGCCTACCATTATGGGTTTGGGCAATAACAGTTTTGATAAGCACAATCACTGCCATGCCAGTTAACGAACAGTATGAGATAATGCAATTCGATAGTCAGCCCGGTATTTATTTCGAAGATGTTGGAAGAGCAAACCTGATATCTAGTTCATGGAAAACTATTATCTTCTTCAATATGAGCAACTATTGGTCAGAATATTATACGTTCAAGCAATGTATCAAGCACATGAAGGAAATCTGTTCGTCCACAAGGGTAACAAAGGTGAAAACCATTTTATGCGAAGACACGTTAAATCAATTTGATCGACAACTTCAGCAGATTGATCTAAACAACGACATCCTGTTACACGCAAACGATAACCCGATCCATAGATCAAAACGTTCTCCATTCGACGTAGTCGGTACGGTTGCAAATGAACTATTTGGAATATTAGACCAAAGATTTGCCCAACGATATGAAGAAACAATAGATCACGTGAAACAAAATGAAGATCATATGATTCTTTTAATGAAAAATCAAACTACAATCATTGATTCAACGTTAAATGTATTTAAGGAAGAACAGTCATTCACTAAAAGGCAACTTGACCAACTGAATGGCGTATTAAATCAAGTCTGTGAGAAGATGGACAAGTACGATGCGTATGAACAGCTGTCGTCCGCGGGTTTAAATACACTATTGATGATGATAAATTATCAAAACACTCAGAACATCTTACTCAATATTGTGTTGTCAACACACGGTGGAACAATACATCCGCTTATATTGACTGTACAACAGTTTAAGGAAGAATTAAATCGGATACACGACCACCTTCCGCGTTCATTGATGTTACCTGGTGAGAGGCAGCTCGACTCTATTCTACAACTTTATAAGAGTCTCCAGTCAAGAGGACGAGTTACTGGACGCAACATTATTATCGAAATTGCCCTTCCTCTGTTATACAACGAAGAATTTAAGGTATACAGGGTCTTGCCAGTACCTACTTGGCACAATGGAAACTTTACCTATATCATACCCTCATCTGACTACTTATTGGTGAATGTTGAGGGGAATAACCATTATCCTATAAATAAGAACGAATTTGAAGCCTGTCAGATTCGATCTCCAGATCGATTTTGGTGCAACATTGAGCACCCGATTTACATATCCGGCGCTGCAGCGAGCTCTTGTGAGATGAGCATTCTGCGTTACAATCAGCAGTTGTCAGAGACATGTTTAACTCACTCTATGCCACCGATAACATACTGGATAGAAATGCATCAACCAAACTCTTGGATCTACAGCGTTGCGAAGCAAACAACTGTGAATATTATTTGCAATTTTAATCCAATACCAAAATTGCTAAAGGGTAGTGGAATAATACATTTATCATCAAACTGCATCATTAAAGATCAAATGATGATAGTTATGGGGAAACAGATAATAACTAGCACGATAAACTCATCATTTCTTCCATCACACAACCTTTCGGAGCAGTTAACAACTCTACAATATAAGCGGCAACCAACACCGATAATACAACCTGACATGTCATTGGAAATCTCAAGGCTGGAACATTCGATTCAGATTCAAAAGAGTCAGGAGCACATATTGAACGATATCAAGACGCACAGAACATATCAGTACTCAATATTGGGATCCACAGGGGGTTTATTACTGATCGCACTCCTTGTCGTTATCCTATTGAAATGGTGGAGAAGCCGTACGTTAAGCGTAACAATACCAGTACCTGCACCAAGGAAAAGGGAGAAAACCAATAATCAAACATTTGAAGATAACGATTTCTGTATCTCGTCTATGTGAGGAGGCCCAGCATGTTGTGACCAACAATTTGAGACATTCCCATGAATTGCAAAATAAACAACGGCTTCAAGTGACATTCGCGCAGTCTACCTGTCGAGTAAACAATAGCATCAAATGTCACACACGCAGCAATTTACGATTAATTTGAGTTCCCACCAAAATATCATTTTTTTTGTGTAGAATAAGCATAATTTTAGTATATAAGCTAGAGTACAAAAATAAAGAGTCAAGTGGTTCGACAGTGACAACACAGTGTGGTTATTTCAGTCAACAGCCATCAAATCACCAGTGGATCAGTTGCTACGAAAACCATACTGTTGTCCATTGAGGAGTTTCCGTGATTCAAGATATTTCAAAAGCTGACGGTTAATCAGCGTTTCGGAAAGAAAGGACGTTAGTGCAATGGGTCGGTAGTTGGAGGGAGAAGAAAATACGACGTTTTTGGTATAGGCTAGGCAAATGCTGTTCTCCACCTATTCGGAAAGATCCAAGAAGAGTAGGAAAGGTGGAAAAGCTTACGCAATGGTTTTGCCAGCGTAGAAGAACACCTCTTAAGAACTATTGGGGCAATACGATCTGGACCAACGGATTTGTGTATGTCGAGGTCTTTGAGAACCCTTGTGACTGTACGAGTGCGGAAATGGATCTGTCCCATTCTGGAATTGACGCACTCCAATACTGGGGGAGACAAAGTTCAAGCTGGGAACTGCGAACTGGCTGCAAAGTGGGTCAACCTTGTCTAAGAGGGTTACAGCTGGAATGTCATTGTGAATGAGCGTTGGTACAGAGGGCGCAGTTGAGTTTTTTTATGTTTCTTACAAGCGACTAGAAACTTTTTTTCGGATTGGAATTTAACCCGTGGAATGTGGGTGTTGCAGTGATTTCTGGGTCGTATGTACTGTTTTCGCGTTTTCTCAGAACTGTTTGCCTTATAGGCCAGAAGTTAAACCACGTCTTATCTTCTGTCCTGGCGCTCTTAACCCTATTAGGAATACAATTTGCCATACCAATTCGGATAATATTTGCGAAAATATTAACTGCGGCGTTCACGTCGTTGTCGAGGAAGCACAACGACCAATTAAAGACTCGAAAGAAGTCGCTTTTTCTTTAATTGGGTGGTAGAAGTTCGAGAGTTTAGCTGTTAGCACGCAGCGGTCGGACGAGCCTAGAGGCGACAATACATCAATCGTGTATTGGTTAGGCTGAGAGGTAAAAAACAAGTCCAGCGTGTTGGCGGTATGACCAGCAACATCGGGGATACGCGATAGCTCATTCACCAGTTGAGTTTATTGGTTAAACTCGGCAAACATTTCAACATACCGTCCTTCCTACCTTCCTTCGTGTGTTGTCTGTCCAAAATATCGAAACCAAGGAGAATTATTAGGAATCGCTCGATAAAATGATTACATTGCGAGGGAACAAGGAAAGAATGTTTGGATGGAATCAAACAGTGCGACGAATGTATTAAATATTGCATTCCTGTCTTAATTGGGACTTTTATAAATAAAGGGTTCGTAGTGCAATGGTAAGCATCACTGACTGTTGAGCGGAAGGTCTTTAGTACAAGTTTCTGTAGCCAAGAACAATTCCTACATATACGGAAAAACTGTGCAACAACATCAGTTGCGAATGAGAAATAATCATAAATATGCTGTCGTAGGCATAACACTCGCAGTATAAGATCACTTCAAAATTCATACTCTGTTTGTGCATTTAGCACCTTAATGACATGGAAACAAAAAAGTTACTGTGAACTATAACCAACGCGACAAAATTAAATCGAATCTTTCGAATCCTATCTAAGACAACCACCCCCGGAAAGTAGTAACCGAATATCTTCGATACAAACCATCTGCACTCCGCTCAAGCTGTGTGACAAACCCCAATAATAGGGTAAATCTTGAACCTGCGGGAACCCTATAAAAAAACAAAAAATAAACAAAACAGTAGTGAACGGAGTGCGAATTTTAGCCATATACCATTAAACTCCGTGGAGGATAAATGCCTATATTATGATAGAAGTTGGTAGGCGATGTCACTACGAACGTAAACGGCGAAACCGCGATGGAGTACGAATAATGTCACTAAGCTGTCCAGGAAGACTGAAATCCTAGGAATCGGATTATGGAGGGATGCCTGGACATACGTGGCAAAGAAATTCTTCCATAAGCTACGAATGTTGCAAAACGGCACACAGAAATCATTCATCAGTAAACCCTACAAATATATAAAGACACAACACCGACTAAGCAGAGTCGTGAAGTGAAGCTCTATCGCCGGTTTTTCAATCTTAGATCATATGATCTAAGAAGAATTGTGTAAAAGTACTAAAAATATTGAAAGTAAAAAACTATTTTATTGCTAATTTCTAAGATCTTATATCATGGTCTAGTTGTTTTGCCCCACTTTTATACAAGTTTAAAAAAAAATGTTTTTTTATAAAAACCCAATAATTTTTTTGTATGAATTGTTTTTGTTTCTGCTTATTTAAAAAGCAATTAAATGCAAAATTAAATGTCCAGTTCGTAGTTTTACAAGTCGTATTCGAAATTTTCAAAGAGGGATGCCTGGAAAGTCCAACAAATGTTTTGTGAAAACACTCAAAGTAAGAAAAGTAAGATTTAAGCCTACGAAACATACAAAAAGCACACCACTCAACCAGTCTCCCGACTACCAAACACTCAGCCCAAGTTCATGCTTTCATTTCCACTTTATTATGCTTTCGAACTCACTTTCGAAGCGTAAACAAAAATTCACCGTCCCAACAAAGATTGAAAACTCAAAACGAATAAAAACAAAAACGCAAAAAAAACACCCGAAAAACAAATCAGAGCCACATTGAGCTAAACCTATTTGAATGGAAATCCATGGTAGCAACGCCGCATCTCTGTTTTACTACACAAATATTACGAACGCAGCCCTGACCTACTTTCTCGTACGTTTCGCATACCTAGTATCACTTTCTGCTTAGCCTCCACCCGGCCTTGATATCTGTTTGTAATAAAACGAACGCAAAATGGTAAAAAAAAAAACAGAAAAAAAAGGTTAAGAGCAAAAAAAAAAATATTTCATTTCGCTGGAAGCGTATTCACCGCCAATTTCATCGCAACGCATGCCGTTCCCATACAGTCTTATTTCATCACTTAACCTCTCTGCCGCACTTGTGAAAACGGATACTTGTTCATCCGTGGGAATTTACGACTAGATACACCGGCAAACGACCACGCGAAAACCGCTACCGAACGCAGTGCCTCCATCCGACTTTAATGTGCCGTAAATTGAATTAATATTCATGAAATTTATAGCCGCATTGTTCGCGTACGTTCTAACTGCGGCTATATACAACTGTATGTAGATGCTGCCAGTAACTGGCGTGCATACAAAATAAATATCTATTTAAGAGCAGCTTTAGCCAAGAGTCAAAAGCCAGGAGCCAAAAGTCAGGATGGCATGTCAGCACCGGGTGGGAATCTTTATGCCAGTGACGCTAAAGGGCACACAACTTGTTAACATGCACCAGCGGCGAATAAGAAAAAAAGTTCGCTCTTTTGCTTTCTTCTTTAGGCTTCTCTTTCAATTTTACAAGACTCGGAATGAAAAGTTAAATGTATCCGTCCATACACCCTTCTATGTGACTGTGCTGCTCTCGAGTGGGGTTTCGTGAGTTCGTGGCTTTCGAAGGACACTTGACGATTCGTTTTAATTAACCGAAGAAGGTGTTATAAAAATTTTAAGCTCATACGTGTTACATTTATCTGTCAAGGTGTCAGGACACAATGCATGGGGATTGCCTAATTAAACATTATGTCTTGAAAGGATTCAAAGTTATTCGTTCTACTCGTACGAGCGCACAGACAACTTTACACCATAGCTGTAGCGAATCACGTTGGTTTTTGCCGTCCTTGCGAGTCCATTAGACAGCTGTACACGCTGTGACATATGACACAACACATGAGAAGTGAGTCCAGTTCGTAGGTGAAGATGATGCATGTTGCCTATTCGCGTTTAAATAGTTGAATTTTTTAAAGACTTGCACCTTGGCAGGTGAAACGAATCTAGAACATGTCCACGTTGGTGGTTTATCTTTTTGCCTGTCAGCTAGAAGCCCACCCATTCAATGAACCCGGGTAAACACACATAGATGGGGATGGTGAGTACATCGGTTATCATTTTTATCCACGCCACTGGTGGCACTGATGGCGTTACTGGCTGGATATCATTCACTTCCTTTTTTTGTATTCCTCCTATCTCGTTTTCTAATCGAGTGGACACTGGAGACTACGAGTATATGCTTGATTTGAAAAATGATTTTTTCCTCCTCTTCATCGTATACATATGTCCGGGGAAAAGATTGTTTCGAAAATATATTTTACGAAAGTGAACAACCCATGGGTGCTGTACAGACTGACTGAATAGCCGGCAAGTGTATTTGATCCGACACCGACGATGGCATGGTAGCAGGAAACAGGTAATACAGAACAGACAGACGACCAATTGCATGGTGGAACCGGGCGACGAACGGGTTGAATATGAAATATGAAAACTCGGAATGGATGTTTTCAAGGATTTAAGTAAAACCCGGCCAATTGGGAGCAATGTTTTATATTTCAACTGCAATTTGCATCTCATTGACAGGCCGCAATGGATACAGATGTACAGCTAGCGTTGGCGGATTCTGTAGGTGTTGCGGTTGTGTCTGGGGGTTTATAACCACTGCCGAAACGGGGCGAACATCAAAAATTTAACAGACAAACATAAAAAGCAATTTCATTAATATTTTAATGATTAAAGTGAGATTTTTGGTTTGATTCCTTCTTTTGTATAATATTTCAACTTTTTTTGGTTTTGGTGGCTTTGAGGACAATTGGGAAAAACAAATGTTTGCAAAAGTTTTGCAAAACAATATAAAATCAACTGTCATTGAGGAGGCTTTTAAGCAATTTTAAAATGAAATTGCGTTTCAAAAATATTTTCAACTTTTTTGTTGTGCTTTCGAGAAAATATTTTCACGCAAATAATATGAAAAGAAGATTATTTGCGAGTACTAATGCTTTCATCCGCCAAACTAACTTTCTTAATAATTTTACATTTAGTCTTTTATTATATACAACTTCGCTTTATTTCTCGCAATATTGATTTAGGGCAAAAGTACTGAGAGACTTTTCGACATTTTTTTGATAATATTTTATACAAAATATAGGTATCTGATTGAAGTAGATATTAGCCATTTCGAGTATAACCTACGAGTATTGAGGTTTTGTGGGCAGTTTCATGATTCCATTAATGCAGGACTTTTGGGGTTTCGAAAGAATTGAGTTAACTTATTTTGACAATCTCTTTTTGATGTGAATTTCTTTTTATGAAAGAAGTTTTGCACAGATCGAAACAGATTTGGTCGAGATTAGAATTAAAATAAAGCCACAAAGGCTCACTGATCTAGCTGGATGAACGATAGAATTAAAAGGCTAAATAAAGACAGGGAACTAGCTTGTCGTCGTTGGAAATTGTATAGAGTTGGGACTTTGAGTCTAACTTATAGTGGCCAGAGAGTTAAAGTAATCTCAAAAATAAAAAATGCCAAAAAAGCTTTTACGCTAATCCCGCAGCATCATCCACAGGGCTCGAAACAAATCTTCGCCCAAAAATCATATGCAGGTTTCAGCTCAACCCCCGGATGGTGTCAATTGTAATTCTTTCAATCCAATTTTACTTCTCTCTTACCCACAAATGACGTCCAACCAAAAGTCCTTGTAGCGGAAGCGTCTGCCCTATACTAGACCATACTTATCGACTCTAATCTATTATTATCAGCTATACTATAGGTGATCAGATACATATATAGGATTGACGCTAGGCTCACTTACAAGGAACACCTTGAAATAATGTGCGACAAGGCTGCTCGGGTGGGTGCTACCTTATCCAGAATCATGATTAATATTGGAGGACCCAGACAACAAAGAAAACTTGTTTTTTCAATAAGGGCACTCAATTATATTGTATACGGCATCAATATGGGCAAGGGCAATGAAAATTTAGTCCCACTCAAGAAGATCTAATTCCGTCAACCGACTATGCGCGCTGAGAGTGTGCTCCGCTTTTCGGAAGGAATCAGGTGATGCTACAAGCGTATATCTTAGTTATCGACCTACAAAGGACATACGACGTTAAAATCCGGGATCTCCTTGCTTGCAAGAATTTTAAGCTGGAAGAAAGACAGTGAAGCATGAGAACATGGCAAGATGGAATCAATTAACAAGGGGAAGATTAGTGAACCGGTATCACGGAGAAGTGGGTTTTTATCTCACATTTATTTTCATAACCTGCTGCTTCAGAGCTTATCAAAACAGTTTTGGGCCTATTTGTCTAAACTGTGGAGAGGCCAAAGAAGACGCAAGGCATGTATTTTTTCCAGTGCCCAGTGCAGAACACAGAGGTCTTGAAGGAATAATTGGAGGAATACCAACTCCGGAAAACATTATGAACCATATGTTGACATCGAGCGCGATGCGGGACGCTATATACGAACCGCAGCGATAATTATACAAGCTGTGTACTGGTTGTGAACTGGCAGCGAAGTGGGCGGCAAGTGTGTTAGCTTTATCCGGCTTTTTGAAAGAATTGGAATTTAATTCGTTGAATGTGGGTGTTGCAGTCATTTCTTACTCGTATGTACCGTTTTCGGTCCTCCTCAGTACTGTTTGCTTTATAGGCCAGAAAAGTTAGCTCCCTTAGCCTAGCAGCCTCGTTGCAGCTTAAGTCAAACCACGTTTTATCTTTGTCCTGGTGCTTTTAATCCTACTACTCCTAGTGGGAGTTCGAGGATTTACCTGATATCACGCAGTGGTCGAAAGAGCCTAGAGGTGAAATAGTGTATTTGTTAGGCTGAGGGTAAAAAACAAGTCCAGCATGTTAGCGGTATGACCAGCAACATCGGGGATACGCGACAGCTCATTCACGAGTTGAGTTTATTGGTTTCACTCGGCAACACTTCAACATACCTTCCTTCCTTCCTTTCTTCGGGTGCTGTCTGTCCAGAATATCGAAGCCACGGAGAATTATTAGGAATCGCTCGCTTAAACGATTTCATTGCGAGGAAACAAGGAAACAATTTTTGGATGGAATTGAACAATTGGGCCATCCAGCGATAATTATTAAGGAACTTTGGCGGCTGGAAAGAATCAGGGAAAGCGACCAAGCCCAATCGATAGCTCTCTCGGAACAAGGAACGATAAAAACGGGAAAAAGAGCATAAAGTGCTAACCAGCTCCGTGAAGTAATACCTAACATCAGTACCGTAGGGAAAGTGGTTAAAAATTTACTTAATTGAATTAACCCTATGTTACGTTATGGTGCATAACCTATATTGACAGATTTAGCACCGTCCGAATAGAAAAGAGCTAAGATTATTTCTGTTCCCAAAAAGAGCTAACCGAAGCCTTACTGAATATCGCCCCTAGCAGTTTGGCCCTCCTTACCCAATATATTTATAAAATCATATCATTTTATCTTAAGTACTAAACCATCTATCCCTTGAAAACTTGGTTAATAACAAACAGTCAGGCTGTAGCTGTAAATCGACAAGAAAGGCCTTGGAAAAAGAGGGGTAATTATACTAGCCCTCTTTTACTCTGTTCTTTATAAATAGTTATTGGGTGCTTTTAAACTCTCCCGTCAACCAGTCTCTGACCGATCTTCTCAGTCTATGGGTGTAGGCGACAAATTGTTTACCTTTCTTCCTATAAAAAAAGGCGTACCTCAAAGGTCTATCCTTGGTCCCATTTTGTTTCTCCTGGACGTCAATGGACTACCTATTATCGCAGTATGTTCTTGCGTACACATGGAGACGACGTGCAGCTACGAATACTATATCATTCCCACTTCAATTGGCGAAACCTTACAAAATTGAATGAGATATCCACTTCAATGCCAGTAAGTCCAAGTCACTGGTTGATACCTCTACCCTTCCTGCCAGCAAAATTAAACAGTGAAGTATTGGCTATGTTCAGACTGTAAGAAATTAGAGCTAACTTTTAACTGAGACGACCACGCCAATGTCAGTATAGAAAAGGTACATCATAAACCCATCAAGATAAAGATGATTCTCACAAGAACACTGTTGCTACCAATTATGTTCCATGGATGTGAAATTTTAGGCTCTCATCATGAGCCTTTTTTTGTTCTTCGGTATTAATTCTTGACGGCTTATTCCGATCATCTGATTTCGTATTTCAACACTTCTAATGATAATCAAGCGAGTAGTCAATGATTTTCTGCATTTCGTCTTGAGGCAACGGCCGTCCCAACCCGTATGACGGTGATGTGTACGGCATCTTTCGAGTCATCATACCTAGCGGGCGATGATGCTTTCTATGCCTACGTGCCTCGCTATTTTCCAGCAGATGAGGTTACCAGAACTACCCACTTCACATGTAATTTAAAATGGGAATGCATCTACGAGTAGAATAAACTACTGTAGACAAACTCCAATATTTATTACTTTCCCAAACAAGCAAACAACTTTTTTTTTATAGGCTTAGACATGTCGAGAAAAGGAACTGGCGATGAAAAGTGAATACTGAAAAATAATCTTAAGCTAAAAGATTTTGCGGGAAGTCCGGCTTTGCGTCAGCATCGTCTGAAAAGACAAATAACCATGGTTCAAAGGCTTGCCTCTACCTTTGGTGGGATGGTGGGATGGTGGGATTCGGTGATTTTGCACTCGGCTTAATGTTGCAAAATCGATGAAACCTACTTGGAAGCATTTTATTTATCTCTTCTTTTTAGAAAGTCCCAAAGACGTGCTTGTTTTTCCACCTGAAATGTATACACTGTCAAAAAGATGAAAAAAGTAGTGACAAGCAATGGGCAATTCTTCGAGGCAATCAACTATTGAGCTAATATTTTTTCCCTGAAGTCTAAAATAATTTATCAGGAAAATCTTTCCGTCATATTTATTAGGATTTATACCTTGATAGTATCACCCTGCTTTATAGCTCTAAATAGTTTTATAGCCGAATCTGCTCGATCTTAATTTGTTATAATAGCCATGCACGAGCCATAGTGGGGAAATCACCATAGGATTTATGAGATGAAGACAATTGACTGCATGCTTGCGCCCTAATAAAGGGTGTCTCAGTAAGAGTGCACTTTTTAAAATTGGAATATTTTTTTTCATGCAAGTGGCAACTCTGAAATTTGACAGCTATCACCTCTGTTTATTCCGATTATTTAAAATGGAGTGCTTTTCGAAAGAACAACGCGTTATAATTGTGAAAACTCATTACAAAAATGGGGAAGGCTACGCTGAAACTGCTCGCAAACTTCGTCAAATTTTCAGCCGAGAAAGTGCACCTAATGTGTCAACCAATCGAAAAGTGGTCAAAAAATTTGAAGAAACTGGGTCAATTATAGATAATAAGAATCCTTTGCGTCAACGTACCGGTCGGTCTCTTGAAAACATTGCTGCTGTAAACGAGAGTGTCGCCGAAAACCCGAAAACATCAATTCGACATCGTTCTCAACAACTGCAAATTTCACGAAGCACTACGCAGCGAATTTTGACTAAAGACCTCATGCGTACAAGATTCAGTTAACTCAGGAGCTCAAACCAGCAGACCACGGAAAGCGCCGGCAATTCGTTCAATGGGTAATGGAGCAAATTGAAGTCGATGCCAATTTTTCGAAAAAAGTCATTTTCTCCGATGAAGCGCATTTCCATATGAATGGCTTCGTGAATACACAAAATTGTCGAATTTGGGACTCAGAAAATCCTCATGCAATCCATGAGAAACAAATGCACCCACAACGAGTAACTGTCTGGTGCGGATTTTGGTCAGGCGGCGTGATTGAACCTTACTTTCTTGAAAATGAGGCCGAAATTGCATTGACTGTGAACGGCATTCGTTACAGGAATATGATAACGGACTTCTTGTGGCCTCAACTGGACGGCATGAATCTGGACAACATATGGTTTTAGCAGGACGGCGCAACCTGCCACACCGCGCATGAAACAATCGACTTATTGCAGCAACGATTTCCAGAACACATTATCTCACGAAATTCTGATGTCAACTGGCCACCAAGATCGTGCAATTTAACGCCGTGCGATTTTTTTCTTTGGGGTTTTGTGAAATCTCAGGTTTATGCGAATAAACCCGAAACAATTCCTGAGCTCAAATCGGAAATCCAACGCGTCATCGGTGAGATACAGCCACATCTCTGTGCAAAAGTCATCGAAAATTTCATGAAAAGAGTAATGGCCTGTCATTGGAGCCGTGGGGGTCATTTGCCGGATATTTTATTCCATACTTAATCGGAACATGTCTTCTTTACAATACAATAAAAATATCACAACTCTGTCATAAAATACTTGTTTTTATTTTAAAATGAAAAAGTGCACTCTTACTGATACACCCTTTATATACGAGTATATTGCTTCTGTTGGTTTTACTTACTATCGAGCCGACAGGGAAAAAAATTGTATTGCAGCCCCATCATGATTAAATGTGGTGGAACATTGTCCAGTTGAAAAAAAGGTTCAGAATAGCTGTTCATCCAACGACCATCAAAATGTTCGTGAGCCTTCCATCCTTATAATACTCCATTGAATGGCACCGACGATATACGAGTAGTTGGGTCATTAGCGAAGGTTTTAAATGAGTGCCTGATATACGAGTATGTATACAATAAAGTGTGAGATGTTTGTAAGAGAAGGGATTGGATTAAGATCGGAGAAAAGTATAATAGTAATTATGTTGAGTTTTGTTGGAAAATAAAGTGATACAGATGCTTTATGAATCTATTTGTCAAAAATCAAAATGTTGCATTGCTGGTTTCAAGGGCAAGTCAGTTAAAAGGCAAGTCCATTAAAGGTTAAAGATGATAAGAGCGTTAGAAATTTGTAAACTAACAAGTCCTAAATTTCGACCCTAAGTGAGTAGAGGAGTTTGTTATTGAGATTGGTAGAAATTATTTTTAAATACCTTAAGGAGAGTATTATCAAGTCGGTCTTGGCTTTAAACGAGTTTTTTAAGTGCCATCCAAAATAAAACAGCGTTAAATGTGGCGTATGAATAATTTTTCTCATAGGTAAAAAGAACCTACTTTGAGAGGCCGAGTCAAACAAGACTCAGTAGGAACTCTGCTAAGGAGTAACGGCAAATGAGATGTTACTTTAAGATGGGGCGCAGATCTTTAACTCAAAATAAAGTTGCGTTTGGAAGATAGTAAAGAGAGTCACCTGGTTCGAACTTTTGGTTTAGAGGCCAAGTGATTGCGGACATCAGGAAAGTTGGAACGCAAGCCTAATGAATGAAATCTCAGGATCGGTCCGTAAGAAAAAAAAGAAAATTTATGCGTTGTCATAAGTCTCTCTAACACAGCTTATACGATCTTCTCTTCAGTGTTGTGTGAATGTGTAAATCCGTTCGTGTACTATCTGATAGGATCGTATGAATATGGTTTTGGCCCAGGAAAATCCCTGATTAGCTACGATTCGCATTATAGCCTTCTTAGAGAAGGCTCATGAGTAACGCACCATTTTTTTTGGGTTATTCACACATGGCGACACATGGTCATGTGTTTTCGCCAACATTATTCTTGAAAAAACGTGTGATCTTATCTATACAGATGACATTGCCATGATTAGACGAATAATGATGCATTTGGAAGCATTGAAACAGAAGCGGCTAAATGGGTCTAAGTCCTCAGTATCACGAGGGCAAACCTTAATGTTTGATTTCATCAAAATAGTCAAGTACTTCCTCTAATTTCGTTCACCAGGAAGAAGTAGCATGGGCCCCAGCGTTGTGATCAGCTGTAGAATAGCTCTTGCCAATGTGTCCCTCTTAAGTTTCATGTGAAAACTGAGAAGTAGAGCACTCTCCAGAGAAACCAAGATAACTCTTTTCAATATCTTGATCATACTTCTCTACACGGCATAGGCTTCTGCATATAAGCATTAGTCCCATTTGTGTAGCTGCAGAGTGAAGGCTGGCCAGAGATTCGCTCTAAACCAGATTTTTATTATACAATATT
The DNA here is from genome assembly GCA_958301585.1 of Merodon equestris. NCBI lineage: Eukaryota > Metazoa > Arthropoda > Insecta > Diptera > Syrphidae > Merodon > Merodon equestris. The sequence continues at coordinate 214,399,738 of OY284413.1, read as the reverse complement.
TCTTAAATCATAGGAAAAAGAGTAATCGGTGTAATAATCGACCGCTCTGGTTCGCCTTTCTAGTGAAAGACTCGCCCCGTAAAAATTGTAAAAATATCGACCTTTCTGCTCACTTTTGCACGTTAAGCAACTCTTTTACACCCTCAGGCCATCACAACAACCGCATTGCCTAGTCTCTGGTATGTCGCCTTCTAATAATGGTAAGGAAAAAATAATCCTCGCAACTCGTGGTTCCCGTTGATTTTCATTCCTCAGATGATTTCGTTTTAGGACCGCTCATCTGTTTGTGGCATTGGAATGTCGTAGTTGCAGCTGGTGGTCGTTAACAAAACATCATCGTTAGTTTCGGTAGACTATTTATCCGTTTCTGCATTTAAGTACGAGCTCGTGTGTCAGACTTTTGGCTTGTTGATGGACGACCATGAGTTGTGACCTTACTGCCGCTTGCCCCGAAGCCCTATCTTTGCTCCGGTATCCTGTTATTTGTTTTATTATTTCATATCACTCAGGAATACATTCATCCATATGCGTCTTCTTCTAAATAAGTTAAAGAACAAGACTTAGACATGGCTCAGGGAATTCATTAAAACGGTTGTATTTTAATAATACGAGTCCTGTCAAAAAATTGGAGAAGTTTATAATAGCATCACTCATTTAAAATTAACTTGGATCAGTATCTCGCCTATCTCGTGGACTCTAACTATTGAGGGTAAGTAGGTTTTGATTACACAAGGAATCCCAATCGGACCTGCGTACTAAAAAGAATCCAGGGCTCTAGATCATGTTGCTGAACACAAGATAGAATTCTGTTATTTCTTAAGCGCTTGGTTTCTAATTATCAAAAAAACTGCAGAAAATTTGAGAGAGTATATAAAATTTGTAATTAGTTTAATAAGCCAATACTTGCCATGTACTAGTTTTAGATTTTTATTTAAATAGTGATCACAACTACATTAGAAACGATCAATAGCAAGTATCGAAGTTTAAGTTACTTTTTCGAATATATCAGCGGATGTCTCGTTAGTAATGTTGTCTCCCAAGTTTTTATTTTTCGCTGGATTATCGGCATAGATGAGTGAATTGACGTTCCCCTTAACAAGTCGTCTAAGGGAGTTAAATTTTACGATCTAGCCGGCCAGTTCACTGGTCCAAAATAAAGGATAAATTGCCCACCGAACTCATTTCTAAATTGGTCTATCGATTCGCGTGCTGTGTGGGATGCCGCGCCATCTTGCTGCTATCAGATATAGACTAGGTTCAGCTCGTGTATTTTGGGCAAAAAAAAATTGAAACCATTGAACGATAGCGAATGCCATCAAAGCTAACGTTGGTCACAGCATTTTCTTTGAAAAAAACGGCCCGATGATTGCCGAACCATAAACCGCTCTAAAGAGTGTTTTTTTTTCGGGTAGTGCGATACTGTCGCTGACGCATGATCTGTATTATGTAAATCTTCCCCGTAGTCAATGGCTGCGAATGAATGGACAAATCACGGTCTTCATTAACACTGACAGATCCAGGTGCAATATTTTGCTCTGTACGCACTCCATGGGTGCGAGATGTACAATAGCGTTAATTTGGTGCAGAATTCAGTCACCTTAGCTTGAATTGCTTGCTCGAAAAGTAAATATGAGGACCGTAAAATGGGCGAGTTGCGCGAAGAACATTTTTTTATAAATCAAGGATTTTGATAATAGAATTCAAGAGTTTTTAAGCTTTATTCGAATATTGTTCTTTCTATGAAAAAATGGCAAAGTCAAGTGAGTATGCCTGATTTCGACACATGTCACGAGTTCTGCGTGTGCTGTCAAAAATGGAACACTGAAAAACCAAACTGAACAAAAATCGCCCTTTGTATAGCGTGTGATTACATATCCCAAGTATACATTGCCATGGAAATCAGAATCACATTCTGGATAGCGAAATCAGAAGAAAAAATTGTTTCGAGACATAGTCCTTTTGCAACCAAGAACGGTTTATTATAGAAGCAAGAGAATCGAAAAAGATCCCGACTATTTGATGCCATAATCGAAACCACGTCCTCTGGAACTCTCCATAAATCCTGAATTGCCTACTAAAACCATAAACCAACAATTGAAAATCTCCCGATCTCTTCAAAGCAGCTGTGGATGATCTGAAAAGGAACAAAACATGGTCGCAAAAAGGCATACATAGCAAAATAAATATACAAAATACCGCACGCACCGCAATGCAACCATAAGCATTTTATGAATCCCTAAAAAATCAACTACCTCAGCTCAGCGTCAACTTCGGCATCCGTTTCTCTCGTAAAACAAAGCTTACTACTGATTTCATCGAATTCTATTGTATTTTCAAGCATTACCCTCACACGTTTCGCCACAACCTACCGATAGCAGCCACATTCGAGCGCAGTAACCAACCCACAAGTTAAAACAACCCCTTTTTCTAATCCATATAAAATACCGAGCTCCTGTCCACACGGGCGTATCACAATTTTCACCGAATATCTCGCAGCCATTTCCCACTTCTAGCTATACGAGTATTTCATGCATATCCATGCTCCCACCCATCAACCACCTCCGCACGCGTTCGGGGTTGTTTCGAAAACGAAACCCCAAAGCTCTTGCAAATGGAACAAACATAAACGAAAACGAAAAGTGCCAGCAGCACCGTAATGATGTTATGTTCCTTTATTGTAGCGCAATGTATCTAAATACGGGAACGAGATTTTCGCTTTTTATTTCCCAACTTCTCCTCGCTCTGTTCTGATGAGCTTTTGAAGGTGGCGGTATTTGTGTGAAGGTTGCTCGTTGCTAGAAATTAAGCGGGCGGTGTGGTAAGCCACATATGTCTTTTTAATGAGCATTCATTACGGAGGCTTGGGACTCCTACGCCCACAGGCCGACACTCAACAGAGAAATCATATTCGACATCCTTCACATTTCAAATTGGATCCAAATTGAAATGTCAAATACCTCATGAACTTTCCTCCATCCTCTCCCTCCGGCCAACACGTAATTTATGAAAACTATTCGCACGATTTCCATCTGTTTAAATGTAGCCGCACCCTGCCTATCTACAGTGACACCTTTCAAAGACATCAATTTTGAAAATAACATCAAATGACAGGTACAACTGTCGTCGGACCTACAACCGAATACCATCCATTTGTACACACGTAAGGGTACGGGTATCCGTGACACGCTGGGACCTTTGTGCCTTTGCGCCCATGTCATGCATAGGTATCCTGTTACTCTCGTAGTTAATTAAAACTGTCCGACGTCCCTTAGATTCATAATTTCCCACCGCTCCCTGCGGGTCCGTATGAATATACAAAATTTAACACTTAAATCCCATCCCGAGGCAATCGCGTCATAACGTACGAGGGGACGAAAACTCTGCATTAAGAAATCCTCACCTCGGATAGATGTGCGCATAAGGCCACAGTACGGAAGTAGAAACACAAAAACGAGACCGAATATGACCATAAGTACCACAAATTCTAATTAAGTTTACGGCACATTAATTGGGATCTACTTGCACAGTACAGACATTGAGATGAAGTAACGTCGTATTCACGTGAGACCAACTGAAAACGAAACAGAGAGATAAGAAGCTATTTTTGTACTGTATCATTCTAAGTATGTAGCTGCAAAAGTCAAAAATGCTAGAGCAATAGGCAAGGCACGGAACTGGGAATCCCATCAGAATTCCTCGTTTATTGCAGGGCAAATACGTTTGCAAAAGCTCGTGGCTGACCGACTACGTGCGCGACTGGATGTAGGTCGGCAATTCAACTACAGATATCCTTTTGCGCAAATTACATACAGATGTGTTTGCATAGCGGTTTATTTGACTAGCATTTAGGACGGGAGTTTTAGATTATTAACCAAAAAAAAAAGTTTCGGTCCGAGGATAATTTAATAACATGGTGGAGATCAAGAAATCCATCAATTAGTCGAAGGGTTGCGGATTACGTTTACTTTGGAGGGTGATGTTAACCTCACGTGCTAGACGTTGGCTGGTTCGAGTTCAATATCAGTACTATTAAAATGAAAATTCTTGCAGACAGCTCAGACAAATAAATGAGGAAGCAGTCACGACAAAGGAATTTGATACATTCAATGAAACGGATTTTGAAAGCGCCAAAAGTCTTGATGCCTTTATGCTTTAAGTCGCCACCTAATATGCATTTTAACCCCACTGTAAAAGGTTTTTTTTTTTGCAGTTTGGTTTATGGCAACTCACCCACGAATCATGAGATATGTCAAAGTCAGGCATACTCAGACAGTATTTCCATTTTATTGTACGTATTGCGGTAGGACCTACCTCCGAACAATGCTTACAAATTATTGAATTTAATCAAAATTCGTGCTCTTTAGAAACTGTTTTCCGCGCACATAGACCTAGTGGTGGGCTTGCCTGCTTTTTTAGGGTAGCAGCGATCGCAACAAGCAGTTATGAGGAGGAGCAGTTAACCCAAGCTGTAATTTGGTAACATTTATGATCTAACGATTTGAATATGGATTCTGCCCTTGGCATCGCAAATTAAATAGTGAATTAATATAATGAGATAGGAAAAGTAAACAAATAACAAGTAAAGTAGTAAATTAAAATAAAATTACATTTATTTCATGTTATTGAAAAACAAAGAATAAAAATTATACCAATATAAGAATTATGATTTTTTTTAGAAAATGCACAATATAAATATTAGTCAAATAACGTAAAAAAAAAATGCATGGATTTTGTTTATGTACATATGTACATAAAATACTAGGACTTAACAAACAGGAAAAAGTTGGATTTGGTATGCACATGATATGATATATGTATATTATATTATATAAAGCAAAAGTTAAAGTACTTATTGAAATATGTATAATGCAATAAAATAAAATGAATGCAAAAGAACAAAAAAATTACATATACATATAGGGTTTTACAATGGGGACTTGACAGCTTAGAATTTAATTTGTGCACCCTTTCACTAAGCATCTAACTGTCATTGTCAATTTATTCAATAAACTCAACATTTTCATCATGGTAAAGTACACGAACGAGCAACGTCTGCTAATTATAAAAATTTTCTACCGAAATTCGGACTCGGTTACCGCAACTTTAAGAGCGTTAACTCCAATTTTCGGTGGTAATTCTCGGTGGTAAACAGGCAATATCAAGCTTAGTGAAAAAATTTGAATCTACATATTCGTTGTATGATGTTACCGTGTCAGTGAGACAACGGGTTGGTCGAAGTGTCGAAAATATCGCTGCCGTTCAGGCGACCGTAGCAAACGATCCAAATCAGTCAATTCCACGGCGTTCTCAAGAATTGGGCATCGCTCAGACCACATTATGGTGTATTTTGCGTAAGGATCTTGGTTTACACCCATACAAGATCAAGCTGAGTCAAGAATTGAAGCAGATGGACCATTTGAAGCGACGTACGTTCTCCGATTGGGCTATGGAGAAGATGCGCCAAGATGATGAATTTCATCGCAAAATCATCTTCAGTGACGAAGCTCATTTTTGGCTCGATGGGTTCGTCAATAAGCAAAATATGCGTTATTGGTCGGGTGAAAATCCGCATGTGCTGAATCACCACTTCATCCACAAAAAATAACTGTTTGGTGCGGTTTGCATGCCGCCGGCGTTGTTGGGCCATATTTTTTCGTCGACGATAACGATCGTCACGTTACTGTGAATGGCCAGCGTTATCGCACCATGATTACCGATTATTTTGGCCCGAATTGGAAGATATGGACTTGGACGACATGTGGTTTCAACAGGATGGTGCCACAAGCCACACAGCACACGTTACAATCGATTTATTGAAGTGTAAGTTTGATGAGCGTGTTATCTCAAGAAATACTTTTTTTTGGGGCTACGTTAAGTCATTGGTTTATGCCAACAAGCCGACGATGTTGGAAGAGCTCAGAGGCAACACTGAACGCCAAATAGCGGCCGTTTCTGCCGAAATGTGTGGCCAAGTCATTGAAAATTGCGTCCAAAGAATCGACCACTGCAAACGTGCTCGCGGTGGCCACATGAACGAAGTCGAGATCTATTCATAAATGTTTTGATTGTACTTCAAGCCGATAATAAAGTTTTTGAAATATCTCAAATGGTTTGCGTTTTATTTAAAAAAAAAGTTGTCAAGTCCTTTTTGGAAAACCCTTTATTTCATGTTATCAGAATATAAAAAAACCAAAATATTATTGGGAGTACCTTCAATTTAATTCGGTCCGTTTTTTCGTGTTCAAAAATTTTTTTTTTTTGAAAAAAACCTAAAAAAATACATCACTCAAAGTATTGTCCGTCGGAAGCGACTACTTTTTCCCATCTCTCTGGTAATTTTCGAATACCATCTCTAAAAAATGAGTCCTCTCTGGCATCGATCCAATCATTGAGCCATTCTTTGATTTCTTCGAAAGACCCGAAAATCGTTTTGCATCCGTCGAAAAAGCCAGTAGTCGGAAGGGGCAAGATCTGGAGAATACGGCGGGTGGGGTAAGACCTCCAATTTCAGCATTTCATAATTAAAAGCAGTAATGTATGAATATGAAAAAAAATAAATTAGAAAGATAACACAAAAAAAAAAGAAAAAAGAAATGCATGATATTTATATATGTACACATGTATGTATATACAGCGAAAATACCAGAAACAAACAACAAATACTAAGCAAACAAACGAATATTAATATCAAACATTTTTTTTCATATTATATTTTAAAAACAACAGTTTGTTTACTTTCTTGTGAGAAAGCCTCGATCGACGCTCAGTGATCATCATCCCAGCCTTAGAAAAAAGTCTTTCGCACGGAACAGTTGTAGCCACCATGCAACATCTTATTTTACCAATGCACTTAGATATGGATATACATTTTTATTCATGTTCCACCATTGCAAGGGATTGTCCGCCCTTTCGACCACCTTATCGTTGAGATACCGATGCACTTCAAGTACTGCATTCGACATTCCACTAGTGCTGGGTTCCATACTGGAAATTTTGTTGTCGAATAAACTCCAGTAAGAATAATGCGATGTACTCGCTATCGATTCCTGATTTTTTCTGCTGTTGTAAACATTCATGGCCATCCAGTTGGTTATGTCTTTTTGGACGGCGTTGAGGGCAGTTTTGTTTTCGAAGACATGTTGTTTAAACCGAGGGTCCAAAAATGAGTTCCAAGAGATGGTTAAATTCGTTTCGAGATTATTAAATCTTGTCCTCAGTTCTCGAAGCAGGTTTTCGGCAAAGGCTTGCGCATTTTGTACACTTCCATCGCTTAGCATCCTTTCCAGTATTTTTACAAGCCTGGCAGATATAGGGATAATTTTGCTTGCAGTAAAATAACTCTCTGCCGACATTTCCCTGGTTGCTTGTACAAAAGGACGTAGAATGGTGCACAATTCGGAAGCGATTAACCACTCAATATCTGTAAGCATTTGAATTTGTGTGTTAATGCTTACAAACATTATTTTTATAGCATCTTTCAGAGCAACAAATCTCTCCATCATGTAGAATGTTGAGTTCCACCTTGTTCGAATATCACTGACCACACTAAGGGGTTGTTCATTACCCAACATGACCTGGCTATGCAAAAGTTTCTCACTTGCCTGAGGAATTCGCTTGATAAACTTTATCAAGTGTCCTTAATTTTTTTAATTGTCCCTTGAGTAGTTGACATTTGCAAAGTATCCTCAGGCTCGACATTACTTTAAAAACCCAACGCCGTTTGCACACAAAAATTGAGTTTATGAGCAAAGCAACCGAAGTGACGTTTGTTCAAATGATCTCTAACTGCTTTGATGATGTTTGCAGCGTTGTCAGTTAAAATGATCAAGACCTTGTTCTTTAATTCCCATAACGTCAGAACACGATTGATTTCGGTTGCAATGGAAGCTGCGGTGTGTGGGCCTTCAAACTTAATGCACTCTGGCATGCTATTTTGAAACACAAAATTATCATCGATATAATGAGCGGTTATACCAAGTAATTTTCACTGGTCAGTAGCTGCAAACACTCCTTATATAATTGAGTTTTGATCTTAACAAAACGAGTTGCCTAGACCATCGTTATACTCAACCCCCTGAGCAAGTAATTCAGGCCACAGTGGCTAAATTTAACAGCAACTTCACACTTTATTCAGCCACTTTGACAAAATATAGACAAAGTATTGCTGCTGAATCCGCCAGCGTTAATGAACAACGCAATTTGTCCCTACATCGATGTTTTCAGCAATTGGGATTGTGTTACTCGATTTCGAGGAAGATTTCATGCACGGATCTTGCTCTTAAACTGAACCCGAACGACCTGCCATAACATCGAATTTTCAGTGAGCGGGCCTTAGAAAGGTTTCGCTTTTTCAATCGAAAAATGGCCTTCAGCGACAAAGCTCATGTCTGGTCGAAAAGGCATGTCAATGAACAAAACTGCCTTATTTGATCCGATGAGAAGCCTAAGGCTATACTAGAGCGGTCAATACACCCAGAAAAATTTGGTTTTTGGTGCGGGTCATAGACCCGCGGAATCACGTTACCGTAAATGCCGCCCGCCCGCGTTCAATGATTTCGAATCTATTTTCCCCAGAACTTACCAGTTTAACCGGGTCGACTTGGGCTTCCACTAGTTTGACCTAGTAGACGGAGCTACGCGTCACACGGCCGAATCATTGGACCAATTGAGAAATGAGTTCGGTGAGTAATTTATCTCTCCTTTTGGACTGGTAATTTGGCTTGATAAATCGTGTCATTTGACACACTTAGACATTTTTATAGAACAATTTCAAATTAATTGCCAATGCCGATAAGCCGCGTATATAAAACCCTTGTAAGATAGCATTACTGGCGAGATACGAGCCAATAAGCTTGAAAAACTACTCGATGCACCGTGTGGACCACTTAATAATAGCGGTCAATATAAAAAAAAAAGAAATAGTACTTGAAGAGTAAATGGCAAGTATTGTTTTATCAACAGGAAAACAAATTTTGTAAGTTTTTTTTAATTCTCTTGTCTTTTTTTGGCAATTAAAAACTAAATGCTTAAAAGATCTCATATTATTTTCAAAACTACGAGTACGTTATTGAAACCATATTTTCGTCGTTCTCTACAGTGAGGTACTGACAACACAGTGGTTGTCATATTATCATATTTCTCCAAATTCGACGTTTGAAATCGGTTATTAATAATAGGACATAAGAATAATTGAGACATCAAGTTGAAATTTATTCCACGTACACACTTGTCAGCTTTAAGTGTCAGCTTCATATGATCACCATGAGCATGTTTGCTGCAATCAATCCTTTGCACCCAATTTATCGCCAGTCTTCCACAAATATTGGTCGAAATATTTGCACTTCAAGGCTTTAAAGTTGTTGGCATGATAAATCGAAGACTTAACGTATTTCACACCATTTTTTTCTCCAATTTCTCAAGATTACATCATTACCGAACTTTCCTTGGCATGTGCCATTATTTTTTCGGCACCACATACCTCTGATAATCACTCCAAAAATGGTTTTCTAACTTGGTGCGATAGGAACTCCATTGAACGAAACATTTCCATCATTTTCATCGGCGAAAAAATAGGGTCCAATGGCGCCTCCCGCATGAAATCCACACTACGCTGTTCCTTTTTTGTGGATGACATTTGGTCTCACATGGGTCACGGGCTAAAGCACATATGGGTTAATAGCTATCCAATAATGCATAGTTAGCCAACAATTAGCTTCATTGCTGTATGTTAGATTCAGATTTCAGGATTTCCTTCAAACATTTGCAGAGCCAAATCAGAGAAGTAAATTATTTTCGTCTTGTAAGTGTATTGGCCAAGGTTTTTAAACAAAATTTCCCGCAAAATGAACTGAGAATTTTCTGTGAAAAATATGGAACAGACTGATCTGAAGGCTGTGATGTTATTGGTATTTTGACCGGTGGTTCGTCTCATTGGCAAAAAAATATTCAGTAGTGAATATGTTGACTCAATCTTATTCACTCTTTTGCGCACGATTAGTAGGTAAGACGATTATTGCGATCTAAAATTAGCATAAGCGCTCTTTGAGTCGCTCAGAATTTGGTTCATAATTTTCCATTATTTTCAAATACTGCTCGTTCATGAATTTCCTTACGATAAAAACGTCTTTTTGCTTTGCCTATTGTTCTGACATTAACAGAAAAGAAATTACGAGGGGGTTTTTATTGAAATGCAAAATAGTTATGTTCCTATTGAAATATCCCTGACGCGGTTCAGCACTTCTTCACGTATATTGAGTTCATTGACCGACTTGACAAACACTTTCTTTTCCCACTGCTCTTGTTCTAAATTTAATTACGTAGAACAACTGAGAAGGTATCAGGGCATGAATCAATTGACATGCTGACATTTCACCGAGTGCCTTGACTGTGATTTGGAAATCATTCGATGATTCATTTAATTTATTCATTTGCTCTTCCATTTTAATCTGTTGTTTATGTGCTGGAGCCCACAGGGAGTCATTAACTTTTTCCGTAGTCGTAACAGACTTACCAAAAGCAATATTTAATTTTTGTAAGATTTGGTCGCAATTTATTCACTTTTACAGAAAAATTGAACGCATTTAATACAAATCAATAAGCGCCAATAATATTCAGATACCCTTCAGAAATGGCTAGTACTAAATTGCTTAAATCGACCATACACAACCTGTTAAATTGCAAAAATGCTGTTAGTTTTTGAACACACTGTAGGTTAGGTTAGGTTAGAGAAGCGGAGTATGATGGTTACACATCACATCCGCTCGGAGGCCAAGAGGCCCATTGTGATTCCCTTCGTTTGTGTGGGTACACATAAAATTAACCTGTCCTATCACGTGGTGACTGAAACCACCCCGTGCTCTTAATGAATTTTACAAGATCCGATATATGTATCTGCATTAGTCACGTCCGCAATCTCTGTAAAGAATAGTACTAGGCGTCGATTCTGGAGAGCTGGGCAGTGGCAAAGCAGATGTTGGATCGTCTCAGTTTCTTCCTCATCGCCACAGCTCCGGCAGAGATCGCTGGATCCCGAGTCCCAATTCCGCAGCATTGCTCCAATGGGACAGTGTCCTGTGATCACTCCGACGAGCATACGGATCGAGTTACGGTCCAGCGCCAGGAGCTTCTTTGTTTTTCCGACATTGAGCTCTGGCCACGATGATCTTGTCGTGTAGCTGTCGTTTCTTGTAAGCCAAGACGAGTTGGCCTCTTTGCTGATTGTGTCGTTTATGGTCCGGTATAATGCGCTGATCGGTGGTTGCAATGACGTGTCCGCTTCGCTGATGTTCATTTCAGAACCTTGCCTGGCCAGTTCGTCTGCTCTTTCGTTCCCAGCGATTGAGCTGTGGCCCGGGACCCAGCAGAGTTTAACTTTGTGGTGTCTGATGGACTTCAGTGCGTTGCGACATTTCATGACAGCCTTTGATCTCGTTATAAAGGATTCTATTGACTTCAGTGCAGCCTGGCTGTCTACGAAGATGGTGATATCAGATGGTAGGATAACGGCTACCTGTAGGTGTTTGGCTGCTTTCTCTATTGCCAGGATTTCTGCTTGAAATACGCTGCACAGATCAGGGAGTCTGAATGATTCCTGTTTGTGGAGGGTATCAGAGTAAAACCCGGCCCCAGTACCTGTGTCCATTTTCGATCCGTTGGTGAAGAGGGTGATCTCATGGTCGTTGATTACGGCGTCTGATAGCCACTCTTCTTTGTCGGGGAAAAGGATAGGTATACTGAGAGAGAAGTCATTTTGGGGGGAAATATAGTCGGTTGTTGCTACGAGGCTACTAAAACCACGTTACCTTCCCAGGTCGTCTATTATCTTAAGTATGGCCGCATGTCCATAGTTGGCTTGCTTCCACAGAGTGGACTCCCTTAGTCTGAGAGCGCTCTTTGCAGCGTAGCCTTTTATGAATAGATCCAGGGGGAGGAGATGAAGAATCATGTCCAACCCTGCTTGCGGCGTGCTTCTCATGGCTCCCGTTGTACAAACAGCGGCTGACCTTTGCACTTTGTTGAGCATGTTCATACAGCTTTTTGTGCTGCTAGCAGTCCACCAGACTAAGGCCACATAAGTTAAAATGGGTCTGATGATTGCTGTGTACATCCAATGAATGATGTACGGTTGCAAGCCCCATCTTTTGCCGAAGGTCTTTTTGCATGCATAAAAAGCATTCAATCCTTTTTTCATCCTTTCCTCCAGGTTCCTTTTCCAGGAGAGTTTTGAGTCAAGAATGATGCCTAGATATTTTGCTTCCGCTTTGAGTTTGAGTGGAGTGCCCTCTAACTTTGGGGGAGCAAATATCGGAATTTTCCTTTTCCTGGTGAACAAGACCAGCTCGGTTTTCTGGGGGTTTATTCTCAGACCGTTCTGTCTTGCCCACGAGGAGAGTTCTCTCAGCGCAGATTCCATTAGTTCACTGATAGTTGGTAGAAATGTATCTTTTATCAAGATAATCAGGTCATCCGCGTACGCTATGATCTATTAACACACTGTAAGTGTAAATATATTTTTTTCCCATGTAAAGACTGGAATGAAATATTATTTTTCGTATACTGATTCCTAATTTAGTTGATTAAAATCTAATCAGCGATAAGCACTTCAATAACGTGTTTATATTAAAATTTATAATAATATCTAATTTTGTTGGTGCACAAACTATATACTTACATAAGAATGATTTGTGGAAAGGAAAAGGACTCATAGTTTATCTTGAGCTGTAATAGAACACAATATCTGCCTTATCTTTCCATTTGCTCTGCCTTAAAATATACAAACATTTCTCAGATGACAGACTAAGCTAGATGAGTCTTGTTTGGGTTCTGGATTACTCTGGGATACTAGGAAATGAAATCACCGATGAGGATCTGAATCCACTTTAGGTATACCTACATCCTTTGTCGCTCCCTCAACGGCTATCTCCCTCAGGCAAAAGATAACGACATCCGACATCCGTGGTTTATTATTAAGAAAACCAAAAACCAAAAGGGCCACTACACCGTTGATGAGTACGAGTAAAAGGTATTTTTTTAAGAGTTTTTAAAATTTAATATGAAATAAAACACTTTAATGGTAGTGTCTATTATATTAGCTTTATTTAAAAGATAACATTTACTTAGATATGATTTCGTCCATATGTGCGCCGCAGCTAGCTCGAATGAAGCGCAAATATGAAGTTCAATTTTCGAGCAACTCGTGGCGTATATCAGCAATAACACGGCGAATGTTGACTTTGAAATCGCCCATCGTCTCTGGTTCAACGGCATAGAGTAGTGACTTACATGAACTTTAATGGTTGTAAGGGCGTCTTGACAAAGGCTTCTGGATTTTCTCCTATTTCGCAATTTTGCTTGTTTACATATTCATTTAATCAATAATGGGCCTCATCAAAGAACAAAATTTTGAGTGGACCAAGCTGAATCCTGTTTTCGACCCATTCACCGAAAGACACGCGTAATGGTCACGAGGTTTTAACTCTTGCACAAGTTATATCTTATAAACTTTTAAGCAAAAATCTTTCCGTAAAACCGTCCACAAATTGGATGGGTATAGCTCCAATTGCTGTGCACGATGGTGAATCGACTCATTCGAATTCTCCTCAACACTGCTCTTCACAACGGCAATAACTTCTTGTCTTCGCACTATTCGTCATTTTTGAGGATGCATATTATCCACTAGCATTAATCTATTTATCACAATATGGCAAAAATGTGCTAACAACACAACTTTCAACTGCCAAATTGACAATCTGTAGAAAAAGTGTTGCCAGCTTATATAACAAAACCTCTAAAATAACACCCTTTACATCGACGCGCTTGACATTAATGAAACAAGCACCTTGTGGGAGAGACCCGAACTCGAAAGAGTAATCAGTCTACGACTAATCTGGAAAAAAGAGAAAATACGGATCTGACGGATACACATAGGTTGGATTCTTACCCTGTCCGAAACGCTAAAAATGACCAATTACGAAATTTGTTCAAATAAAAAAATAACTTTTCGAATTCGGCGGGCTTAGTACATTCGATTTTCGATTTTTCTTTATTATGTTGGCACACATATCCCCTAACATTTGTTGATATTGTCAAATAATATTTTTTGTTGTTTTGTTGTGCTTGGCGAGTTTTTTACTATTGAAAGAAGGCTGAGAAGCTGTTAATGAGGATGCCAGCCCTGGCCATCCCAGTACCTCAACAAAACTGATGTGGTGAATCGTCGAATCACCGTCCGAAAAGCTGTTCAACATATTGGTTGGCTCATGTCATAAACATCTTTTCAGATATTTTGGGCATGAAACGTGTTTCAGCGAATTTTGTTCCGACATTTCTTAATTTTGACCAGAAGAAGTGTAGCATCAGCATAGCTCAGAAGCTGTCGAATGACGTGAATGACGATCGTGAATTGCTGAAATATATCATCGCTGGCGAAATATTGGTATATGGTTATGACGTTGAAACCAAAGGCCAAAGATTTTTGGTTGAAAATAATACCGTAATTATCCCTCAGACACCGTATTCACCGGACCTGTGGCTCTGCGGTTTTTGCCTCTTCTCAAAACTAAAATGTTTGAGAAAGGACGGAGATTTGCAAAAATTAAAGACATTTTTAGGAGACTTAAGGATTTATGAAAAAGTGCGTTGACGGAAGGGTATTATATCTGAGGGTGATTACTTTGAAGGGGACAAAAGACATATTTATGAATAAAAAAATAATTTTCGAGAAAAATAAAAAGTCAACTTATTTATTGAACCAACCCCGTACATTTATGGTATCCAATGGTAGTACAAACCATATGAAATATTTTCATCCTATTTTCTAATTGAATTTTAGAATTAATTTAATACCATAATTTAATAATGCCATGATATTTACAATGATACCTTTTATTGGATAGTCCTTCATATTTTTCTTTCTATTAGGGGCATTGTTTACACCCACTCAAGCCATCACAAGTAATATTTACGAGTAGATTGTTAATTAATTGCGTTACCATGGGATTGATTTATGTTCTAAAGAAAAGTGGTTTGGGGTAGATCTTGTGGCTATTTCCACCATCTAACCGCAGGCAAAGATTGTTGTCCTGTATTGCCAACCCAAGCTGTACTGTTGCTTTAAGTGACCGAAAGCGCGCCATTAGTAAATATTTGCCATTTCAGAAACGTTAATTGACCAAATTCTCATTTCCACGGGAATTGTGAGGCTTATAACGCAAAGTCTTAAGCGATTTCTTAAGAGCCCGTCTGAGAGCCATTGTTCTTTAAAATTGATTTGCTAGTTTGTTATTTTGTATTTGCAATTTAACATTTAATTTAAGCTTTAAAGGTTGTTGTTTAGCCTATGCTTATTCACAACCACCTGATGCCTTTAAGTCAGAATTATCGTGAACTCAGTAATTAGCCAAAAGCACACAAATGAATATACTGAATGTCAGTATACTCGTCGTTCCACGAACACCATAAACTCCAGCGTCATTCAGAATAAAGTGTAATAAACATCTGGAGCGAATGGTGATGGAATAGCGATATTGATTGGGATCATCTCCGACAGCTGAAATAACGAATCCCCTACTTCTGCAACACCACCGCCACCAACCATCATCATTAAATATTGAAGAAACTTACAACCATAACATCCGAATATATTTCTCAGAAACTGGAATAAATTTATAGCTTTAGGTCAGGTCGCATTTCATGGAATTTATAAGGGAGATATTAAATAAATTCGAAGGGTTGGTATAGAATGTATTTCCCGGAGTAATTGCTTTATTAAGTACGTTAAGTGACTTTTGATATTATATTTTGGAAAGAATTCTTACCGTAAATATGAATTCATAATAATGCAGCTGAAATTTTTAACGCGGACCGAAATAAAGCCCTAGATTTTGGAAAAAAAAATGGCGGAAAAGGATTCTCAGTATACACCTGGTAGTAGGGGAATATTAAATTTCTATATTTTTCCACAAAAAAACTCATTAATTTTATTAACATGTGGTATGAATCAAATCATTGGCCGTCTTTTTCCCATCTCCTTTGCTATAGAGGGGTCCCGCACCTATACAACTGATTGTAGTTTGAGGCCAGCCATTCCATCCAATTTTTCACTTCATCTTAAGAATGAAAGCCCTGTTCCGAATCGAAACAATTAATATAATCAGAAGAAGCCAAGCCTAGTGAATACGGTGGCTGAGTCAGAATTTCCCAGTTAATATTTGATATTTGGAAGTTCATAGTACACTAACCTCTTCTTGTTCCAGCAAGTGCGCGGCATAACATTCCTTTCGTAGATATTGGATAGATTCTGCCAAAGATTTTTTGCGCTAAGAATTCACACAAATAATTCCACTTTTCATTACAAATAACACTTCTCGTTTGGAATGAAACAAATCATTTCAGAAATGGTTTTTCGCCTTTCTATACCACTTTCCTTTAGTTGGTATGGAACCGGTGTTTTTGATTATGAGATCTTTCCAAAGCAGTTCCATTAACTTTCAACTCTTCACGAGCCGTTCTTGTGATTTAGTCTCGACTCACCTAATAGTTTTTGCAATTCTCCATTTTCGAACATTTTTTTCTGTCCTTCTGAAGTCTGAAGCCAATCCTAAGCACATCTGGAAAATAATTAATACAATTTTAGGGAAGAGGTCCAAAAATGTTGATGGGATTTTGAAATTAAATTTTGCAAACGAAAGTTACGTGAAGGACTTGATTTGCAAGCGTACTGTCAAGAACTGTCAGTCGTAGAAGTAGAAAATATTTTTAATGTTCTAAAAAATAACAAGTCAACTGGCATAGATGGAATTCAACCAAAAGACCTAAAAGTGAACGTAACAGCGTTAGCACCTGTGATGACGAAATTGATAAGCATAATCTTCAATCACAATTCTCTTGAATACATCAATTGTCCGACCGATCTGCAAGATTGAAAAGAAAAACGACCTTAAGAGCTTCAAGTCCATCTCTATACTCTCAGTTGTGAACGAAACTGTATAGCTCTATCGAAAAATATAAAACTCGTCATGATAAGCAAATTGGTTATAACAAAAAAAAAACACTGATCGGCTTCACTAGGAGGATTTTATAGTAGCCGCGATAAAAACACTATAGCTCCATCATTGATCTTTAAAAGTTTTTGATTAGAGTACTTTATGCCACAAAAACATCTTAAAGCAGCTCAAGAAAATCGTTGTTCGTGGGAGCATTTTGTCCTGATTTGATGTGATGTGATAAATATGGAGTACCTCAAGAATCAAAACTAGGGCCTTTATCATATATGAGGGTAAGGTGAAAAGTTCTCGATCTGACACAGAGATGGTATTCTAATCACAAAAAAAAAAGTCCAATAGGAAGAATGGTCACTCCCCAAGGAAATTCATTCGAAGTTTAATAAGTTATAAAAGTTTACGGGAACTCTGCTTCTTCGATGGCAACCCTTAAAAAGTGGGCAATCGAATTTAAATGAATCGCAAAACAAACAACAAGAATCGTAACTACTCCGGAAACCATTGAAAAAGTTCATAATTAATCATGATCATATAGATATAATTGATTTATAATAGATAAGAAAGAAAAGAAAACAAGATAAAGAAAAAAAAACAAAAACAAGTACCAAGACCAGCCAGCTCTAGATGCCCCTAAAAAAAAACATGTATATATCCTAAAGCGATGTGCTGAAGTGTTGCCTAAGTTGCCTCTTGAAGATGCCGATGCTATGAGATCTTCTCATATTAACTGAAAGCGAATTCCATAGCCTTATGGCGTAAATGAAAAACTGTTTTTCTGTCACCCTGTAATTAAAATTGGGTAATATCAATGTTCCACTTCTCTCAGACATAGCAAACCGAAGACTCTGGTAAAGGTATGGTGGTGCTTTGCTCTGCATACGTTTGAAAAGGAATGTTAGTATCCTAAACTTAAGGAGGCTTTGAAAGTCCATGCCAAGCAATGGCAAGAATGACGAGATGTGATCCCGCCGCCGTAATCTGTATATGAAATGTGCTGTGCTGTTAAGCGCATCGGTTAGCTTGCGTGAGCTGTAACTATCGAGATCGCAGAAGACTGGGATGCGTACATTAAAATAGGGATTAGTAGCGTCTTGACGAGCATTGATTCAATGCTAATTGGGAGACAATTTCCAGCGTAGCATAGTATACGCAAGACACCGTAGACTCGACCTGTTACATTGGTGATGTGATCCCCCCACGTATGCTGATGTTGGTTCCGCTGGCTTGGATTGGTGGAAAGTTACTTAAGTCTGGGATAGTACGACCTATGACAATAGATTGGCTCTTAGTGGAGTTGAGCATAAGTTTGTTTTTATATAACCATCGTGTAACGGCATGGAGATCCTCATTTAACCACGCAGTGGCATCTACCTTTAGGTGGAATGGGTAGCTGATGTACCTTACAGTGTTTGAGAATGGTAGGAATGTCGTTATTAAACAGCGAGAACAGTAAGGGCCCCAGTATAGATCGTTGAGGGACCCCCGTTTTGGTTTTGAGAAAGGTGGATAAGTTACCGTTAGCTTATACAGCTTGACTGCGATCTCCAAGGTAATTCCTAATGAGTCTAAATGCTGAGGAATCCAAATTAAAGTAATATTTTTGTTTTTTGAGAAGGATTTCATGTGGGACAGTATCGAATGCTTTAAAGAAGTCTAATAATACTAACGATATCACATGGTCCTTATCAATTTCATAACGAAAGTCTTCATCAATCTTTAGTAGCGTGGAGGTGCAGCTGTGTTTAGGCCTGAAACTTGACTGAAACGGTGAGAGGAGCTTATGTTGATTTAAGAACGAGTTCAGTTGCGTGCTCAGAAGCTTTTCGAAAACCTTGGATATGAATGGCAGTATAGCGATCGGGCGATATTTCTTATCATTATTATTTCCATGTTTAGGAACGGGTATGATTTTAGAGGCCTTCCAGGATTTAGGGTAGATGGAGGTGGTAAGGATGCTATTAAATACGTATGTAAGAGGTTTTAAGATGGTTTGGATATTATTTTGAAGAATTTGGGCTTCATGAAATCCAAGCCAATGGCGTTAGATTTGATTGCAAGGGTCGATTTAAGGTCATCCTCTTCGTAGATTCTAAAAAACCAAAGCTATAAGTCATATTACTGGAATCTATTATGTCGCACTCGTTCGGATACCGATTGCCATTGTCAGAGAGAGGTGCGACTGAAGCGAATTTGCTATTTAGCTTTTCGATATTGATGTCTTCTAAAGTATCAGCCTTGATTTGTTTACCCATACCTAGCGTCTTAACAGTCTTCCACGTTTGCTTAACATTTAAGCCGGTTTTGAATTTGAATGCAAAAAACTTGGTTTTCGACCTCCTGATTTCCTTCGTAACCAGGTTTTTGAGGCGCTTAAAATCGTATAGTAACTCGAGGAGTTTAAACTTCTTTCATCTTTTGTAGGCCCTGTCTCGATTTATAATCAGTTTTTCAATATGTTTAGTTAACCATTGGCATTTGGTGTTATGGATGGTGAGATTTTTGGTTGGGACATGATTCTCAAACAGGTTATTAATGGTAGATGTAAAAAACTCGACTTGCTCATCAACGGAAGACATGTGGTACAGGTTATGCCAATTAGAATTGAGAGAGTCATCGATAAGGCTAGCCATATTGATCGATTTCAAGTCTCGGTAACTGATTGTAATCGGTACGAAAGATCTACTAAAACTGAGGTCATAGAAGAGGACAATGAGATCGTGTAGCTGGCTACAGAAGTTGATGAGATCAGTTTTTTTGAAAATAAACAGGTCGATGAGCGTAGAGCTTGTAGGGCCAAAGTGGGTGGTAGTCGAGTTGTTGACAGCAAATATGTTGACGGATTTGGAAATTTGTTAAACGATTTACTTGTGAATCGTTACGGCTTAGCAGATTAATGTTGAAATCACCGAAAAGAATAATATGTTCATAGCAAGCCCCGAAGCGTTCGATAATGTTAGTAACAATGGTGGTGTCCCTTAGACTTGGGGGCTTGTAGATGACTCAGACTAGACATTTTTCGAAGCCACAGATAATTTCAAGCAAGAGGTACTCAATACCATCGTTTGAATTCGTTTGATAAACCGCCCCTTCGACTCCCGACACGACGGTCCCTACAGATGTTATACCTTGACAACGCAATGACCGTATTTTGAATGCAGGGTGTAAGCCAAGTTTCGGAGATACATAGAATATCCCCCATCGAATATCAGTTTAAGTCCGTTAGTGTGCTTCTTTAGACTTTGAGCATTAATGTGACAAATGGAAAGACCAGAGTACCTATTACGTAAGATACCCAGCATCAGACGAGTCTTGTGTACATTATTGTTGGTAGGGATTACACCGCAAGTTCTGCTGGAATCGCTTTGAGTTACGTTAGGACGAGTGCTCATTTTTCTGAGTGCAGTTGATAGAAATGATACTCATAGCAAGGCCGACTTCGACTGGCGCGATATTATGCAACGCAATAGCACAGAAAATAGATGGGAAACTAATTATGTGTTTTAAGTGTCTAAAACTGGGCAAAAATAAGAAGCTGGCTAGCCTTAAGGCACTGAAACATTGAGAGTTCGAAGGAGAAACATTAAAAATAAATAACAGAAAGATAAGTAAATAACAATAAATAGTAAAAATAAATATATACAAAAAGTAGTAAATACAAAAAAAATAAAAAATAGTTTGAGAAGAGTCAGGATCAAATTGGGACTTGAGAGCCACTGGGTTTCGGCGGCTGGTTTGCTCTGTCATTTTGTTTGGGAGCGCGTATAAAAGGCAAAATAAGTACAGTATTCCAAGCTTCTTGACAAGCTGGATGTCGAAATTCGCAAGAAGTAACCTGGCTTGAAGAAGAATAGGATATTCTTTCACCAGGACAGCGCACCTGTATGCAAGGGTGCGTTGACCATGGAAAATTTGTGGGATTTGGGTATGATTTGCTCGGTCGTTTTATTCTCCTCTCTCAGAATTCCATCTCTTCCAAACTTGAAGACCTTTTATTTCTGTGAAGCGCTTCGCATCAAATGAAGAAGTTGAAAGGGCCTTAGATTAATATTTTCACAGCCTTCCAGACTTTCACTTCTAGAAGGGAATGTTTTAGACACGCTGGATCAAGTTTTTTGAAGTCAAAGAAATTATGTAGAAAAATAAGATAATTTTTTTGTCAGGCCCAGTACTTTTCATCTATAATACAATCGTATGTCAACGTTATACAGTCAGTCCTTCAACAAAGCACTGTGTATGCCTGTTTCAGATAATACAGCCATTTTTGCAAACCACAAGCACATGGGAGAGGCTATTAAAATAATGCAAAAATGAAAGTGCATCATAGCCTTGTTATGAACGCTAAAAAAACCGAAGGTCATGCACATATCGTGCGTCCTCCGCATATGCTTAACATAATTTTAATTTTCTAAAAATACAGAGCCTTCACGACTCTGAGTTTCACTCACTCTTCAAACTACGGGCTAATGTAGCAAACTAATAGAAAATATGTCGGTCTACAAATATATGCACATTACTGTAAACCACAATCGTAAGTGAAGTTACCACATTGAAAGGATAACGATATGCTTTTTACCATCTGAGTAAATTTTGTCCAGCATCAATTCTACATCAATGTTATTTTGGCTTGGTTAAAGCCCATTTGAGATTTGGTATCTCACCCTGGGGTAAGATATCGCAAATGGTTCAACTTGAAGCGACACATGAGATGATTCAGAAGATAATACGAGTATATCAGGTGCACTAAGGATAGCAGTACCGGCAACGACAGATTCGAAATAATATAAAGATGCTGAACCCTTGACGGATGTTTAACCTGAAAGATACCATATTTGATATTCTGTTATCCAAATCGTTTCATTTCAATTTTATTTCGATTTCACATTCAACACCAATTGCTTAACTAACGGCTGGCACAAATGCCTGCTTCTTTACATCGCTTACAAGGTCTAAACTCAGAACCTATTATTGTAGCAGCAAAAGCATATATCGTTGGTAGGCAATAGGAAAATATTATTTTATGGTTTTTACTGACGCCAATGTCCTGCAAATAACAATAAAGTGAACTGAAAAAATAGGAGTAAAGGCAAGTAATACAGGATACTGTCGATAATTTATAAAATTGCGATATGGATTGCATTCTCCGAAGAGAAGTGAAGGGAATTTTCTCGAGAAATATGATTTGATATTTACAACAAACGACGGTATGTCACCCCTATAAAGTGTTTTCAGTTGATTGCAGTATCGATTATTGCCGGCAATACTTGAGAACTGTCACTAGTTCAGAAGAAGGAACGAGTGCATCAAAAGGACAGACACGAGTTTTCATGAGCAAAGTACGAGCATTTGAATAAAAAGTATGATTTAAAATGATATAACATCGGGCAACGAGTAAGTTATGAATTTTCACGGTTTTCATCATGAAAATGTTCACGCAGATCTGCCCTCCGTGAAGTCGGGATACGGGGAGCTTTTTCTTTAATATCTGCGGAATACGAGTAAGTTTGGAACTAGTTAAACAAGGAGACCGCAGTCGTTTGTCGTACCGCTTCGCTGCAGCATGTGTTTGAGCGAAGCGAGGTAAAACTTAAAGGTATAGTTGATCTCCATTTACCGAAAACAAATAAAATGAAATGAACACATTTTGGCGCTAAAATATTCCAATAAACATTTGATACTTCGTGTTGATTTGTCATGAGTCATACAGATGTTTTTGAAAATCTGTCCGATTTCAAATGTTTTTTATCAATCGGCCCTCAGATGTTGAAATTTGAGACTAATGATTTAAAACTGTTTACACGTTAAGAAAAACGCTCCTTGTGGACTTTCATGCTGCATTTCTCATCTATGCTGCTTATGGTATAATACAATCTGATAACATAAGTCAAGTGTAAAAACTAATATTAATTATTGTAACATAATTCGATTCGCGCAATGCTATATGCAGACACATGGATTTAATGTAATAGAAAATGGATTTTCTTATTAATTTAAGAGATTGCTCATTACGTTCATTAGTTCATAATTCCTGCCATCCCTTTCAGCCTGTTAAGTTCTTTGAGTTTAGATGGTAAGCCTTTCTTCTCACTGATTTTCCGAAGTCGTTCGAATGGAAAAAGGACGATCCAGAAAAGATTGAGCAATATACGAAGCTTCAATATTTTGAACTCTTGATTTCTTTATTAAAGCACGGATTATGTTTGCTTTTTTGGCTAAAAACGTTCGAAAAGGAAGAATCAAAAAAGACAAAAAATAGCGGGTACGCTTTGCACTTTCAGCTTAAATTTTTTTCATCAACTAATTTTTCTAAATTAGGACCAAAATCAAAATTCTGTTTCGACAATAACCTCCAGGGTCCAAAAATCATAAGTATCGGTTAAGAAATGGCTGAGACACCATTTATCTTAGATCGCAATTGAAGTCACTCGATGGGAGCTCCGCTTCGCTTCGTTCAATTATTCAAAAAAAATTTTAGTAAATTACAATATCTTTTTCCCCAAAATAAATAAATAATTTTGATAATGATTTTAATGACATATCAGAAAAAAAACTAACAGAAGTGTGAATAATGGAAGAAACACACTTATGACAGGGAAGCTTGGCGAAGGGTTGTCAACGAGGCTTTTGATTTTAGTTTTAAATTCATTTTTATGCTTAGTTCCTTAGATACGCTTTTATTTTTAGAAACAGGGACAACTTAAAAGCGCATTTAATTTCAACTGTGATTTCATAAGTATTGCCTGAACAGGAAACAAATTTAAATATAATGATCATTTCGGTTCCAACGCTCGACTAATTCTTAAAGGATTCAAACCCTAATTTATTAAAAGTAAATTTTGTAATTTATGTTTACGTACATGTTATTATTACAGCAAAGTTGTTAATTATATCAGATTTTCTAAGACTACTTCCCACTGCTTGGCTTTAAGAATCAAGTAATAATCTTCTAACTGTAACATAAATGTCAGATGAGCACTACTCATTTCTCACTACTCATTTCTAAGAAACATTCAATCCTTTGGAAGTTATATTTCTGTTTTCGCAAAGCTTTTAATCAGTTGTTTGTTACTTGTGAGTGATGCTGACACTTAGCACATGTCAGGGCCAAGTAATTTCCATCAACAAGATTATATTCAAACGTCATCCATGGCCCTTCCCAAATCGTATTACTGGCAACTCATGAAGCTTCAGGAACGTACAAATGTCACGACCCATTGTGCAACGAAAGAATTTTATTACTAACATCAACACTTCCTCACCACAATCAAGTCATTTTTACACATCCAAACACCAGCCTAATGAATGTCCTTCCAGCCATACGTACATCAACCTCATTCACTGAGCAAACGTAGGAACCAGCAGTCATTGTCCCCCGGGCTTAGCTCTCACGATGCGCAACAACAACAGATAGAGATGGCCTTAAACAATTGTAGTGCTACTCTACACTCATTCCTACGAGTAGTTCCAAATTGATTAGCAAATGTATTTGCTCGGTGTATGCAAATTAGAGAAGATGGATCTCCGGGAGCACAAGAGGTCATGCATTGACATCTGATAGTCAGTTTCTAGGAGTAGCTTCAGTCAAGTTTGTCAAACATGTATACAAGTCATAGATAAGGACGTACGACATGATGCAATAAAAACAGGAATCTAATTAGAAAGCAGGTAAATAGCTTGTGGAAAATGTATTTGAACACCCTATGGCGCGACGCGACCGCCACCGAACGGCTAAAATCCCATCCAGCCATCGAGCCTTAATACTTTCTCACTCAGCCAAATTAATTACACGCTTGCCTTTGACAGCTAAAGGGTATGGCCATCAAACGTCATCAACGCATTCCGTACGAGTGTGTATCTTGGACGTGTAATTGGTTTCGTGCCATTGATTCAGCCAGTGAGGGGCGATATTCCTCAGTGGCACGGTACGGGCACCTAATGAATGTCATTATTTTGTGTAAGTTGCTGCGATACTAAGCATGCGGATATCGTGCAGTTGACGTGGTGACGAACGTCACATCAGCTCCGAGATTAATTAGAAGTTGCTGTCGACTCGTTTGTGGTGGGTGTTGTGGGTGGGCGCTAGTCCTACTATTCATTGTCATCGTCGTGGGGAAGATCCTTTGTTTAATTCCATTTCCTAAACTATGACCAAGACTATTGTTGGGGATTTTTCGTTGCGTTGTTCTTCTGTTTCCCTGTACTTATTCACGTTGTTCTTCTCGTTGACGACCTAAACACTGCGATTACCATGTCATTAATAGTACTTGGTTAAGCACAATACCTCAGATCTGGGAAAACCCTTTCTCGCAGGACAAAAGAAATTAAAATGACATTAAAGTCAACAGCACGATAAACGCAGCGCAGAGGATGTTGTGTTCTTTGTTTTTTTCTTTCAGTTCTTTTACTCATTCCCTGCTTGGGGAGAAAAGTTTTTTATTGTCCTTGAGGGAATGGAGTGCTGAAAATAGCGTTCCACGGAAAGAACTGCGAAGGAAACGGAACAGGAAGAGCACACGCATTCTTTAGAATGAGATTGAAGCACGGGCATTCCTAGGGCTAGCGTTTCCCCGTCGGGTCCAACGCTTGACAAACTGTCGAGATGATTATGAGCAGAAGAACAAAAAAAAACTATATCTTTACCCAGAACCATTACAGAACAAGAGTAGAATGGGGAGTACGGCCATAAATTTATGAAAAGCAGGACAAGTGCCTTGTGGATAAAGTTTTAATTTTTTTTTGTTTTCTGTTTTTTCATTCATCCTTCCATTGTACAAGGTTTTCTATTCTCTGGGCTAACTTTTTTCGCCTTCCTTTTCTCATTTTCTTAGAAAGTCGTTACGAAAAAGTCTTGACGGTTCCCCATATTTATTACGAAAGTGTGCTTAGTCGCTATGGAGAGCGGATGGAAAGGCGTTACGTTGAGAAAGGATCGAGCGTCGCTTTGAATGAAAGCACGGTGTGCCGTGAAATGGTTTATCTTTTCGTAGATAATTTTTATTTTGCTCCAGATGACACGTCCGATATTAGGTAGACGGTGTTGGCGTGATACTTTTGTAATTCATCTTAGTAGACAAACACATAATTCGTTAAGGAAGATAGTAAACAGTTGCCCTCTCGTGCTAACTTTTTTCCTGATAACTTGCTTGCATAGCTTATATAAATATTTAAAAAAAAATACTGTCCGCTAAGGATACTGAAAATAGAAAATGGTTCGAAAGCTAATTTTGGTACATCTAGTAAGTCACTTCGCTGCGTTAATATATCGATAACTTTAGATCATAATTTGATTGGAAAATTTTGATTTTTTTTAAAATAAATTTCTTAGAAAGAAAATTCTTGCGGTTTGGAATTAATTCGTGGCGTTCTACCAGAGATTGCTAGGTAGTGTATTCTTCATCTATTATCCACGCGAAATATTTTCCGAAAAATAGTTGAAATTAAGCTTCAGTTTCGGAATAAGTCTTTTGGTTGAAGCATGAATAGCAACACTTTGTTCTTTCTCGAATATGTCAAACCATGTTACAAAAAAAAAAAGCTTTTACACGGGCCTCTACTTCATAACATTAAAATGCCAAAATTGTCACCGAAAGCCATTCAGAGTAAGTGGAATTAAAGGATGTTTTTTTAGATGTATACAAATGTAATATGAAATAAAATACTGTAGGCTAATATGCCATTAATGATCAAATGTGATTTCGGGCATTTATGTGCCACTGCCAGCTCGAATGAAGCGCGATCGTGAAGTCCAATTTTTCGTCGATTTATCGGCGTAGACTAGTAACTTCACATACCCATAAAGAAAGTAATCTAAAGGTAATCTAAAGGTTGAGATCACAGGATTGTGGAGGTCAGTTAACAGTTCCATTGCGCCAAATTATGCGCTCAGCAAATGTTTTCTTTGGCGTCTCGACAAAGTCTTCTGGGTTTTCCCCACTACAAATTCGGCAATTTTGCTTTTTTATATATTTATTTAACCAAAAATTGCCCTCATCGGAGAACAAGATTTTGTGTTGAAAATGTGGATCAAGCTGAATCATTTTTTCGGCCCATTCACCGAACCTATGACGCGTATAATGGTAAAATCTTGCACAAGCTGGATCTTATAAGCTTTTAAGCCAAGATCTTGCCATAAAATCTTCGATGGCGAATCAACTTATTCGGATTCTCCTCAAACCTGCGTCCCACAAGCAGAGATGGGAGCAAAGCATTAGCATTACTTTTTCATTAGCATTGAAATAAGTCAATGCTAATGAAAAAAAAAATCATTACAATTGAAATTTTCAATGCTAATGAAAAAAAATTTCATTAACATTGATTTTTTCAATGCTAATGAAAAAGCAGTAATGGCAATGATTCAACAATTTCATTGAATTATAAGGCATTATCAACTGTATTTGGTTATATTTTTTATTCAGCTGTTTGCTTTCATTACAACAAGCTTTTCAAAGTGGTCGTCGGTTAAATTTTGACGACGATGGTTATTAACTATCCCAGCGAATGAAAATAGTCTTTCAACTGGAGCTGATTTATAAAACATATGTTTTATTATAGGATAGTCGTTGAGTACGCTTGGCGTTTTATTTTCGCTCTCCAAAAAGTTTCTCAATTCCTTCACTATATTCAGATCGTTCATATTGCTAGCTGATAGTTGATCTTCCTCTAAAATTAATGAAAAAGTATTATCTTAGAAGAAAAATATGCGTCTTAGCGAGTGCACATTTGCCTAGTTACCAAATGCACAAACCTAATGGTGAATATCAATTTTGTTCTACTTTTCATTGGCATTTAAAAATAGTAATGCCAAACCATTTCATTGGCATTTTTCAATGATAATGAAAAAAATAATAATTAGCATTAAATAATTCAATGCTAATGATTTTTTTTTGTAATTAGCATTACTTTATTTAATGCTAATGATATTTCTAATTTCATTGACAAAGTAATGCATTACTCCCATCTCTGCCCACAAGTGGCCCTGTTTGTCATTTTTGGGGATGCGTATTCTCCCCTATAGTGAATGTGTTGCGAAAGCAACACGCGTTTCGAATAACTTGCTCCGATAAATTATTGTCGTGGATGATAAGTTTGGCGAACTGAAACTGGATTCAAAATAAGTTTGCACGATTTGCATGCATTGTTCTGGCATTAATCTATTCGTCATAAAATGGCAAAATATACTAACCACAAATCAACTTTCGGCTGTCAAATTAAGGGGGTAGTCTCATGTGAACGCATAAACTTTACCTCTTTTTAGGGAATTTTTTTTATGAGACAATAAATTTCAATCATTTTAATTTTTTTATATGTTTTTATTTGTATCTTAAACTGTATACATTTTTTTTTCTTATTTTACATTTTTTATATATATTTTTTTTAATTATATTTGACACCAAAAAAAAAGCAGGTCACTGGTCCTGGTAAAGCGGCTGTTCATGTTGTCTGAAATAAAAAAAATCGAATGGATTATTGTTCAGTAGGTCGGTCGCCATTGGCCCTACCAAAATGAATCAATTCCATTGAAAAAAAAAAAAAAAAAGGCGGACTGTAGAAAAAATCTTGTTTTATTTATTGAAAATCGTTTAAAAAAAATAAGAAAATATTTTCATAAATAAGCAATTTTTGGTACGGCCGATAACCATTGATGAATAGAAAAACATATATAAATTTCAAAGCAATCGGTTGAATAGTTTTTTGTTCGGTCTGAATTTTTCACAGCATATTTTTTATTAGATAGGTTTTACTATTGAAATGTGAAAAAAAATGTTCGAAGTGGTCACATGAGACTACCCCCTTAACAATCTATACAAACAGTGTTGCCAGTTTGGAAACCTAACCTCCTTTATATGGTGATCATACTCCAGGTGAGCCAACGTATAAGAATTGATTTATATTATCTGGAAGCGGTCTCCACTAAGATGGCAAGGAATGACCTGGAAACCCGCAAAAGTTCAAAAGGGCCCTTCTCAAATCAAGGGTGTCTAGTGGAAATTTTTCAAATTCGAGATAAAATACAATAAATAAAATATTGAAAATTGTAGGCGTTTTGAGAAAATGTACAGCCATGTTGCGGATTTTATTTTTTAAAAACAATATTTCTAAATGACGTCCGTTTCTTTCCAGACACTCTTGAAGCCGGAGCCTTTCATTAGCAATAACACTTGAACAAAGAGCTGGTTCAATGGCGGCAATTTCGAGGCTAATATTCTCTTGCAGGGCCTGATTGTTCAAGGATTGTTATTGTAAACCTTTGACTTGAGGTATCCCCACAAAAAAAAATTCGCATGGTATTGGGTCCGGATAGCCAGGAGACCAGGGTATGTCTCCATATTTGCTGATCAATTTGTTCGGGAAAATGGCCCTCAACTTCTCCATTGAGAAGCCGTGTGTGTTTTAGCACCGTCTTGCTGAAATAGCGTTACGTTGTTGTGCCGGGGAACAGCTGCAGTTGCGGCAAAAGAAACTCGTCCATCATTCGGCAATACAATTCAGCAGTGACTGCCAATTATCCTTCGGGCAGAACTGGCACACAATGCAGTCGTTTTGGACCAATGTAAAAGTTTTTATGGCATTCTCTAGGGTTGTTTGGGCACCAGCACCACAAATTCTGTTAATTTACGTAGCCGTCGATATGAAAATGTACTTCATCACTAAACAATATGTTGCCAAGCGTTCGTGCTGTTCGAAAACTTTCCTGGAAAGGTTTCTCGCAAAGGATAGTCACTTTCCTTTAGACCTTGAACGATTTGGATTTTGTATGGATGTAACATTAATTTCTTTTAGAAAATTGTCCGACTTATTGGGTGCAGGTTTGCCAATGGTAGGAAAATTATCATTTGATATCCGAAGGAAAAAGTAACATTTGTGTGAAAAGTGGAGTGATTTTCAATTTAGTACTAATTACCAGCTCCGAAGTTATGTCGCCGCCGTTATCTACCGAATGTACGCCTCGGCTCTTTACTATGCGTCTAAAGTTCTAAAGTTTGTTCCCAAGATATGCGGAAGAAAAAAGTTCACAAATTTCACAAAGACCGCTCAAAGATCTACAGACACAAACTCAACCATATAAACCATATTTTATTTCTCTGACATAAATGAACGGTTTGACTACCAGTGTGCATGTACGTTTTTTTTTATAAGTGTCAGATATATTCAACGAAATGCTTCAAATATGTTTACCAACATAACAATAAAAAAATCGAATAAATCAGACTGATACAAAGTTTTTTTTTATATACCTACATTGGTTAGAAAATCATTTCTTATAAGCCTGGAAAAAACTACTCGGTACATGTTCTTTTAAAAGTCATGCTTATAATTTTTATTTTTATTTTTTTAATGAACTAAACTGAGAGCGCCGCGGCGCAGTGGGTAGTATGCCGGTAGCTGACGCGCGATTAGCGAGATCGGATCCCGATAACAACAACGCCTTGAAATGTTTATTTCGCGGCTTTTCTCCTCGGCGAGGTACTGGCAAAATCCCCCGTAGTACACATTTGCCTTACTAAAACTTATCCGCTTTCGCCGTTCGGAATCGCCAACATAAGTGAATAATAATAATAATATTATAAACACAAAAATTATTATTATTATTATGAGCGGTCATTTGAACTCTCGTTAACAACTCTTCTCTAAGCCTTTCTGTCATGGGTGTGTTCCTTTCATGTTTCGGGCGTTCTGCTCCATTCTCTCTAGATCGACTTTTATATTGCCCTCCTATCTACTGCACGGCATTCAGGACGGTTTTTTCCTACGGTTTATACGTTAATTAATTGTTTGACGGCTCGTCCACTGTCCATTCGTTCTCTGCGTCTTGCATAAGTTAGTCTTCGCAATTTTAATACGCGGACAATGCATGGGGCTGAAAAGAGTTCCTCGAGTTCTTGGTTGTGTAGTTTCTTCAATGACCTGTTCATTCGTATTGTTTTCCATTATAGAATCTCCTTATAAACGGGACACCTCAAAAAAATTTGTTTTCCTCCCTTTAAGTTGGAGACTAAATTTCAAATCCATAAACTATCATTGGCACTATATAAATTAGGCTTTGCCATTGCAGAACAAAATAATTGTTTTGAATAGTTTCTTAATAGCGAACAAGTTGATAGCAGCAATATTTCTCGGTAATTGTTATATTGATTTCGATCACCCTTTATATTAGGTTGTATCACATGAAATGTCCGATTTTTTTGTAAAAAACTTAAAAGTCAATATTTCGTTTTGATAAAATTTTATTTAGCCAAATATGAACCACTGACATCTATAACCTTCTTCCGCCGTGATTCAAGGTCCATTATTCCTTTCTTATAGTAGGCTTGATTTTTTGACGCTAAAAAGTTTTCAAAGGCTTTTATGACCTCTGCTCGGTTTCGGAAAACCTTTTGCCGACAAAATGACGCCAGACTGCAGGAAAGGTGATAATCCGTTAGAGAAATATCAGGAGAGTACGGTGGATGCGGAAGAACAGGTTTCCAAACGGCGTGTTTTTTTGCCTCGTTCTATTCATGGGGTACCTACATATACTTGTTGAGTTTTTCACTTTTCGTATTAAAGATAGGTGTCGACTTATTGTCATGGAGGATACTCCCATGTTCTGTGCAATGCCCCGCACCGTTTTTGTTGGGTCTGCATCCACCGTTTCTCGTTAAATGGCGTCGTTAATTACCGTTTACAGTTTCCCACGCGGTTCGATCTCGAGGCCTAGATCTCCCGAACGGAACTTACCAAACCAACGCCGAATGGTGCGTTCGTTTACCGCTATATTCTCAAATGCGTCATTTATGTTTTTGGCTACCAGAGACGCATTAGGTCCCAGTTTGAACTAGTATAGGAAAGAGTACGAATTTGAACATGACAGCATGATATAAAAATTCCTAGAAAAAAATAACTGTACTTGCAACGGACAGCCGCACACATTAAATACACATACTACTTTATCTTATAAAAAAATTCCATTTCATGTAGTACAGCTGTAATTTATCATTTCTTGGGGCTAGTTTCATTGTTCGACATAGTTGCCATGAGACCATGTCTGACAATTCACCTCTCCTTGTCTGTTAATTCCCTCCTATTAATTCCGTGGTATTAGGTCGACTCCTGCAGCCTTGTTTTCGGGTCGGATTGCTTCGAGAGTTCTGCCTAAGTTTCTAAGAATATCATTTTCCAAACCTGCTTACACTCCACGTATATTAATCTGTTGATCAAAATGCCTCCTCCATCGGTTTGCAACTTTTCCGATGTCCAAAACGAGGTTTGGTATCCTTTTCGTACAGCGGTACCATTATGTTGGGTATCAAAACTAAATAAAGAAATAACCAGAATGTAGGTATTTGGCCTTATTCCGTTTGACCATATTTTACTTTACCACTCTCGCCTTCAGCATTTTTCCTTTTTATAAAAAAAGTACCGCCAATTAATTTTTTTACAAGCCTTATCAGGTGTTCATTACAACTGCGTGTCAAAAGAGATTGATCCAGAGTCGCAATCATAATTTGGTCTCGAAATATACGAGGCGAAAAAAAAACTGATGAACATATGAACATGCACACAGACATTTCCCTAAAAAATATGGTTTTGCTTGAAACGTGGAGGTGCATGTGTCAACATTTTTAATTCGAAAAATTGAATCCATTACCATAACTTCCGAATAAAAAGTTAAATATATGACTTCATAACAGCCCAAAAATCGCACCAAACTCTCACTCTTTATGGATGGCGAGGTTATTGCACTATTTTTCATTGGCTATCGTTTTGTTTTTGTATTCAGAAATATTAAAATGAGGCTCATCACTCAGAGTGTTTTTTTTTTATTCATTTCCAGCATCCAATCAGGGCGTTGTGTCGGGTCGCGGATAATCCCAATTAATGTGATCAGCTCGAAATGAACAAAAAAGCGCCTGACGATGGCTCACATTTTTTAAAATTATTCCGTGATTTTGACACCGTTTTCGTAAAAGCTGTGCCAGTCTGTTTCAATCTGTATTTAAGAGTATTCCAGTTTACCCTTACCAAAAGTCATCACATTGATAGTACTCAACTGAACCTTTGGATGTCAGTAGGCTAAGCTCACAACTAGTTTTTAAAAAGCACCTAACGCTCCATTTTAAGGAGAGAAATCAATGTAACATTGAATACTTATTTCCCATTATTTATCAGCTGAGATAAAAATTAAAAAATCATAAAAGCCAACAACCTTAAATCTGTTCACGTCAAACTCTGTTATTAACCTCATTCCTCCAAAGCAAAACGAGAGCTCCTTAATGTGTACAGTAAGTTAAGGAAGTTCCTTCGTATACACCGTATTATCTCATTTCAGTAAGCCGCTTATATACACATGACTCCTAGAATCCAAGCATGTGCTAAGTCGTCCTGTGAAATTAAGATCAGCTTGTGCAATAAAAAAATGTTTACTTTACCCTGAGGACTTTCAACCCAAGGTATTTTTAGAAAGTGCTATAATAAAGGCCAAGAAAACATTTCTATTCAATATTCAATAATTGTTATCCTATTTTCGTTATTTTCTATTCACTTGACTCACACAATAGCCCGAGCCCCACTTCCATGAAGGGATAACGTACCTATATAAAGGCGGATTGAAAATGTGTGGCAAGAATCAATTCCGAGAAAGGGATCCTCTCGTCCACCCCAAACCAAAACATATTCATTTTACTTTTTCGAAGAAATATCCTTTTCAATCCAACTTTAGCAAATTTGCGTGGGGCTGATTCCCAAGGGCGGGTGAGAGAGGATACCGTAATCGAAATGAATACTCCCCTGACACCACCCAGAAGCCGACACTTCAAATAAAAGGCAACACAACACACACACACATTATTTGTTCGTCCTAAAATCATTGTGTGATTTCCATTCGCCATGAATACATCAACTGACCGAAAGGCAGAGATTTCAAAAGCTCTCACAACCAACATAACACCTAGCATAACTCCAAGGGGAGCGTCCACGACAAATCAGATTGGAAATGTCTACAGACCAATATGCAATAAATTCTGCCCGATTCCGAAATTGAGATCACGCCAGGTCATGCAATATATGTATATTCCCACGGTGGTAGTCTTCCCTTCATAACCTGTCCAAACCATCCCGAGTCCGGCGCAAGGGTGTTTGTGTGAAAAGCTACTTAATAGAATGTCACATAACTCACCGCAAAGTTT
The DNA here is from genome assembly GCA_958301585.1 of Merodon equestris. Lineage (NCBI taxonomy): Eukaryota > Metazoa > Arthropoda > Insecta > Diptera > Syrphidae > Merodon > Merodon equestris. Next base: position 214,365,576 of record OY284413.1, on the reverse strand, counting down.
TCTTTCCCTGGTATCAGGGGCGCCTCTCTCGGTCTTAGGATGTTATCAAGGACAAGAAGGCGCATAGCAATGCGCTGTAAACTCATGTCCGAAGTCACGACTTATCTATGAAGCTGTGCAATGCCAGACAATGCAAATTAGTTCCGCCATTTCCCACTTTTACAGTTGTGGCGAATTTCCGGCGGAGCTGTAATCCTCGCTGGATGTGGCCTGGGGATTGGCATTTCGTTTGTTTGAAAGTGTTCATCGGAATACGAGTTCAGTTCTTTTCATTGCAATTATCCTGTTTGTTGTCCCTTGGTTTTTATTTTTTAGAACAGATAGCGTGCAATCGGTAATAAAAGTTCTTCAATTGTAAGTGGCTTAGAGCTCACACAAAACATTGACGCCGTGCCGCGACGTCCGCCTATGCCAATTAGGGATTTTCTGTGGAAGCCGCTTGTAATTTCGGCGAATTCGTTATTGCTTTTTATCTTTTTGAAAAATCTAATGTTCAAATTGTTTTCTGTCTGGTCGGGTACAATGCGGATTCCGGGACAATTTCGTTCTGTTAATTAGATATCGTGACAGTGTGAGGACGGGGAACAAGTGTAATTAAACTCGGATTGCATGTAATTCATTTCAGTTGTGTTCCCACTCGTCATGGAATTATATTCGCGTCGAAGGGATTATTAATCAATGTCGATTGTAGTTGGGGCTATATGGGAAGCCTATATGCAACTTACCATTTTGGCGATCAATTCGTAAACTGTTCAGGCAATAAAGAGTTATCCAGAAAGGGGTGTCATTTTGATTTTCGTGGCAAACTGCGCAACAACATCAGTTGTGAATGAGAGATGATCAAAAATGTGCTGACAAGGGCATAACACTCGCAGTATAAGATTATTTTAAAATTCCTACTACATGTTTGCAATTAAAATATAGCACCATAATGGCATGGAAACAAAAAGTTACTGTGAACTACAACCAACGCGACAAATTCAGTCGAATCTCTCGAATCTATCTATAACAACCACCGGAGAGTAGTGAACGAATATCTTCGACACAAACCATGTGCAGCCCATCCAGGTTTTGTGATAAACACCATAAGAGCGTTTGTCAAAAAAGTTGACACAAGAACTAAAGCCAGTAGACAACGGTCGATGTCATACTTGGAGTGATTGGGTGCAGGAAATCAGTAAGCAAGGATACCAGCAAGGTATCATGTTTTACAGTTTTCCTGCAAAAAAATTCCACCGACTGTAACAAAAACCTGGTTGGATGGATGAATAGAAGGTAAGAGGCAGCTTTGAAAGCAAAAGGGCGATATACAAAATACTAAAATCTAAAATTATTGTCATTTTTTGTAATTGTCCCAGTTTTTTATTTTTGCCGATGAATTTGTGCTATTTTTAGTTTTATTTTATTGTTGATAAAATTAGGAAAGAAAAATTGAATGTTTTTATGTAACTGAATTCACATTAAAATATACGTCAATATGAAATTCATTTCGTTTCAATATATTGAAAAATGGCTGAGATATCTCAAGTTAAATGTAAGGGTAACAGGTGTCCCAGTTTTCTTTTTTTTGGTTCACTGTATGTAAAGGGTCCGCCAAATAATTTTTTTTTTTTGAAAATGCCATAAAAAAACTACTGAATATTTTCTCAAATTTCTTTTTTTATTTGAAAGTACAATCCTTCCGGTTAATAATGGAAAATAATTTCATTCAAATGGCTGCCTCGGCTGGCCATGCAGTAGCCTACACGATCGGTCCAATTTTTAAGCACATTATCGATTGTGTGCAGCTGTATTTCACCAATGGCTTCACGAATATTGTCCTTTAAAACGTCAATTGTCTCTGGCTTGTCGGCGTAACACTTATCTTTGACGGCACCCCACAAATAATAGTCCAACGGTGTCAAATCGCAGCTCCGAGGTGGCCAAACGACATCAGCTCTGCGGCTGATAATGCGATCTTCAAAAACAGGGCGCAAAACATCGAGTGTAGCTTCGGCTGTGTGGCACGTAGCGCCGTCCTGTTGAAACCAAATGTTGCCAATATCCTCCTCTTCAATTTTTGTGAACAAAAATTCGTTCAACATTTTCGAAGAAAAATGGCCCAATTAAGCCTCTGGACCAAAATCCGCACCAAACAGTGGCTCGTTTTGGGTGCACCGGCTTTTCAATGTATGCGTGCGGGTTTTCTGTGCCCCAAATGCGACAATTTTGCTTGTTTACATACCCGCCAAGATCAAAATGAGCTTCATCTGAAAAGATGATTTTTTTGGCAAAATCGGCATCTTCTGTAAGTCGATCGCAGGCCCACTTAGCGAAGCGAAAACGCATTGGATGGTCAGTTGGCTTCAACTCCTGAACCAATTGGACTTTCTATGGCGTCATACCAAGGTCTTTATGCAAAATTCGTCTCAATGATGTCTCCAAAATGTTCAATTGTTGAGAACGACGGTGAATTGATGTTGATGGCGCTTCACGCACACTTTCTGCCGCAGCAGCAATATTCTCGGGTGTACGCACTGTTTTTGTCTTTTCACGCTTTGGTTTATCGATGAGGATGCCAGTTTCTTTCACTTTTTTCACAAGATAACGAACATACGGAGCTGACGGTGCTTCTCTTCTTCCAAAATCCGTACGCAATTTTCGCACACATTCTGCAACATTACCATGATTTTCAAAGTAATGTCGCAATATTTCCCAGCGTTGTTCAAGCGTATACACAACCATATTCGTTCAGCGGAAGGATAAAACTAATTATCTGTCAAATCAGACATGAGCTAAGTGTTACCATTCACGAAATAAGTACTACTTGAAAAAAAAAAAACGTTAGATGGCGGACCCTTTATATCCATAATATAACATTTCGGACATAACTTCATTTTAAATAGTGAGATTCATTTCTATTTGTTGGGGTCGGAAATCCCACGAAAAAATGGTGTTTTAGAGATCTACGAGATCAATCTTCTTCTTCTTCTTCTTCTTTTCCTTTTTTTTTTTATCCCGGCGTCGTTATGGTCAGAAGTGTAGGACCATAACCTTCCCACTTAACTGCATTCCTACTGGTCCGCTTGTGGGGTCCGCCGGTTTGACCTCAGAAAGTAGCGGCAGGCTTCCCGGTTTGGGATTATTTCATCGCTGAGGTCAATCAAATGCTGGTGTTTTTGCATTTGTTTGCACCAATTGTTTTTCGGCCTGCCTTTTTTGCGTGTTGAAATTGGAATGTTGATTGATAACGCCTTTTGGACGGGGTTCAAAGGATCTCTCCTTTGAACATGGCAATACCAACTGAGTTGGTCGCGCTCTATATTTCTTGTGATGGTTTCTTTTACGTGGAGGCTTCCTCGGATCTTTGAACTTCTAATTCTTTCACGCTTTGTTACTCCCGCTGTCATGCGAAGCATCTTCATCTCAGCTGCCGTTAATTTGCTCTCATACTTTTTGTGCATTGTCCAGCATTGTGAACCGTATGTGAGCGCCGGACGTACAACTGAAGTGTAGAGCCTTCCTTTCAGCTTAGGGGGCATTTTTCGATCACAGAAGATGGCGGAGTTTTCCCGATGGTTGATGTCGTCATCACAAGTTGCTTCTTTATTAATCATAGATCCCAGATATTTAAACTTTTCACACTTGGGAAGCACTCTTCCATTCAAGTAAATGTCCGGAATAGGCTGATGAGGGTCAGAGAACGGGCAGCACAGATACTCTGTCTTCTTTGAACTAATACGATACCCGTGTCCCTCAAAAATGTCCACCCACAAATCAAGTGCTCGTTGTAGGGACGCCTGATCATCACTTATAATGGATCCATCGTCAGCAAAGAATAGCTGGTGCACATTGGGGTCCGCCAATTTCCTTCAAGCAAGCAATCAAGGACTGCAAAGAAGAGCAGTGGGCTGAGGACGCTCCCTTGGTGTACACCGACTTTGATTCCGAACTCTTCGGTGACTCCTGCGATGCATCTTACTCTTGTCGTTGCTCTCTTGTACATGGCCATGATCACTCGCACGTAGGTTTCTGGAACTCCTTTTTGTCTTAGGGCTACCCATAAAAGGTCTCTTGGTTGCCGGTCAAAGGCCTTCTCGAAATCAACCAACACCATATGGAAGTCCTTTGAAGAATCACGATGCTTTTCCATCATGATCCTTATACTTTGGATTGCATCTGTTGTTGATTTGCCCGAGACAAACCAGCACTGGTCATCAGATAGTCGTATTATTTTCCGCAGTCGGCTATCTAATACCCGTTCAACGATCTTCATGGTGTGCGACATCAGCTTGACGGAACGGTAGTTATCACAATTTCGCGTATCACCCTTTCCTTTGTGCAAAGGAAAAAGATAGTTTTCCCTCCATTGATTAGGCATAGTGTCGCCTCTCATAAGTTTGGAGATAAGAACCATGAGCCATCTAGACCCGATGTCTCCCATCTTTTTCCAGAACTCAGAGGGTATCCCGTCCGGCCCAACAGCTTTTCTTTTCTTGGAGTTTTTAACCGCGTACCGAACTTCTTCGACTGTGATGTCGGGTATTTCGGCATGATTCGGGGCGGCTCTTGGAAAGTACACTCGGGGAAACTGTTCGTTCAGAAGTTCCTCGCAATACTGTCGCCATCTGTGGAGAATTTTTTCGTCTTCCACAAGGAGATGGCCTTCAGCATTGTTAATAAACTTTGGGAAACGAATCTCCTGAGCATTTCTTCTTCTCTTGGCGGCTATCTTAAAGATATTTGCTCCTTTGTTCAAATTGTTTTGTCGAAGCTCCTGGGTAGCCTGGTTCCTGTCAGACGCGGAAGACGATATTTCTTCCAACTCCTGATAGAGGCCTTCCATGCTTTTCGCTTTGAATTCGGCGCATTTTTTCTTCGCGATACCTTTGCAACATCTATATACCTTTTCACGGCTAGCTTTTTCCTCTCTATTAGTAGAGGAGCACTTTGACCAAGCTTGGAAAGCCATTTTCTTTTCGTGTATCACTGCTTTGGCTTCGTCTGTCCACCACCAGGTTTCTTTTGCGTGTTGGCAGGGGCCTTTAGATGTTCCGAGCAGTGATTTGGCTTTCTCCAGGCCAGATTGTTGTAGGGAATCCCACATGTCTTGTGCTCTGCACTCCTCATTACCGACCTCATCGATAATGGAAGAGAGGTAGTTTTCCATGATGGTAATAAAAGCTTCGCCTTTTCCTTTATCCAGCTTATACCACTTGATTCTCTCAGACACCTTCGTTTGCTGCTTTGACTTCTTTCTCGCATCCATCAAAAATTCAGTCAGGAGGAGACGGTGTTGAGGGGCGATCGCGTCTCCCAGGATCACTTTGCAATCTTTAGCTCGTGGCTTCATGAAACTACGAGATCAATATGAAACAAAAAACCTGAAGCTCGTTTCAATGTCTGTGATTTAAGCTTCATTTAATAGAAAATTTTATCCCATTTTTGTCTAAATATGATTTTGGGCATATGCACGCCACAGTTAGCTCGCAATCACGAAGTGCAATTTTCGACAAATTTATCGAGCACCGTATATTAATAATAACATGGCGAATGTTTACTTTCAAATCGTCCAACGTCCCTTGTATATCCGAATAGACTAGTGACTTCAAAGAGCCCTAAAGAGTGTAATCTAAAGGTGTGAGAGATCACAGGATCGTAGAGGCCAGTTAACAGGTCCATTACGCGAAATTATGCGATCAGCAAATGTTTCTCGCAATATATTGATGGTGTCGCGGCCCGTTTGGGATATTGCGCCATCTTGTTGAAACCAAACTTCTGTCACGTCAATACCATTCAACTCAGGAACGAAGAAGTCAGAAATCATCTTTCCATAGCACTCTCCATTGACGGTAACATTCTGGCGGGTATCGTCCTTAAAGTGACATGGGCCAATGATTGGTTATTAGGGCGTTTCGACAAGTTTTCTGGGTTTACTCAAATCCACATTGGGCAAATTTGCTTGTTTGCATATCCATTTAATCAAAACTGGGCCTGGTCGGAGAACAAAATCTTGGGTTGAAAATGGGGATCAAGCTGAATCATGTTTTTGGCCCATTCACCGAACCTACGACGCGTACAATGGTCACGCGTTTTCAACTCTTGCACAAGCTGAATCTTATAAGCTTTTAAGCTTTTACGCCAAGATCTCTCCGTAAAATCTTCGACGAGGAGGATGGGCATAGCTCAAACACGGTAGCAATAACTTCTTCTCTTCGCACTGTTTGTCGTCTTTGGGGATGCGTTTTACTCACTACAGTGCACGCGGTGAGAAGACGATTCATCGTGTTCCGAATAACTTGCTCAGATGGACGATTATGGACGTAGCGCACGACAACTTTGGCTAACTGAACCATGGTTTTCAAAATAAGTTTGCGCAATTTGCATGCGTTGCTCTGGCGTTTATCTATTCATCGTAAATCAGTAAACGTTATTATCATTCATATTTAAAGTTGTTTTTTGGGAAACATCGTGATTTTCTTCAGGTTCGAGAATCATCACAGTCCTCATCTGAATTCTCGAAAGGAATATAAACGCTACTTTCGTTCCTATTGTCACTGACGATGCCGTCAAGTTCTAGATCACTTTCGTTATCAGAGTAGTACTCACGCTCTTTTTCAGTGTCGTGTCCTATCTCATCACATCCTAATTTTTACAAACGGATTTATGGATTGTATCTGAATCAACTCTAGTGAAGCAACAAGTGGAAGAGGGTCTATGCTCCAATTCTCTCGTTGTCAATTTTCTTGAGGAAGTTTTTGCTACATAAGGCAACTATCAGATAAATCGTAACAAGCTTTTTGTTTATTACTGTATACTATTATTAAAGTTGATAATAATGATACATTTTATAACTTGGGCAAATTCTTATGGTTAGTTATCGAAGCAGACCATTTTCTAATAGAACAATTATTAATATAATATTAATATAAATCTTAATATTAGCGCGTGAAAAAAAAAAACTTCAATGAGTGGAGGCATAAACCAGTCCAACCATGGAGCAATTCATTTTTATTGGTTGGCACTGACCCTTAATCTCCATGATAGTCCATATTTCCTCCAAATACCGCCATAAGATACTACTCGTGTAAATTATTACATTCCACATATTATATTTCATTGACATCTACTCTGCGCACAAATATTCCCATTTCGGGAAGACAAAAGTTATCTGAACCGCTCAACACCAGACTTTTCTGAACCGTTTTACTGTGTAAACTCCTCCTGAACTTATAGTAAACAATACGTATCAATCTTTCTCCACAGATATATACCATGGAGTTGGTCTATGGTTCCCAGCAATTTCACTATGTTAAAAACAAAATTGATAAAATGTTAACTCTAACTCAACAAGATTAAAACCATTCTATATGAGCGAGGACTCGACCCTATTTGTCTTCAATATATGCAAGAAACCCCACCTAACGGCAGTCCAAAGCTAGGAAAAGAAAAAGAGCTAGAACAAGGAATCTTACAAAAAGCTCTTTTATAGGGATACGATAAAACTTTTATCCTTCTACAAAAAGCTCTCAATGTTATAACTTTAATTTAGCAGAGAGGGTGTCATATTATTCGAAAAGGAAAATTTCCTACACGAGAAAGTTCCTTGAATTCTATTGCATTATAAGAATAAACTTACTCGTAAATACACATATAAATTTCCCTATATTTTAAGCTTTTTTTTAAGCCTGTGCTTTATCTCTTTTCAGCCACACACCACAGTTAGAATGCTGAACCAATTTGGAATGATTTTCGTTTTCCTTATTTTAGGTAAGTCCCCAAGCATGCACCATGTACAGTTTAAGTTAAGGAAAAGCTTACCACGTAATGGCAGTTGCATTGAATTCCTACAACAAAAGTCCTAAGAAAGCCCGGACTTTTGGTTTTGAGCTTTTACAATATTCGAAAATGGTTTGCGAATAAAGTGGTCAAGTTTTGTTGATAAAGTTACCACCGTAAACCAAAGGAAACAAAATATTTCCATAAGTATAATCAGAGTTGCCGAGTTTAACTCATGTAGACCCAATTACAAACTAGTGGAGCCATTTTTAAAGAAAAAGCTTAATTAATGTAAGTTCATATTAGGTAATAAGACAAAAAACAAAAATATATGTATAAATATGTTAAAATAAAAGCGATATTTCGGCGAAACAGGAATTGGTTTTCTCTGCAGCTTCTGTAGAGAGAACCCTTCATAATTGATAACTTCATATGGCTGTTCTGTAAACTGCGATTGCCTGGCCAGCTGCGAATGCCGTCCATGCTCTTGTTGTATTGTAATTGTAGACGCCAAAAGGGATGTCCACTTCTTTCTTCTGTGTGCAGAGTTTCATACTTATACCTTGCCCTAAACAGTATCATGGTTTTTACCCATGGTACGAACATTGCTATCAAGCCATTACACAAACCATCGTTATTGTGCGATGGTCACTGGTGAAAAAGTCGTCAAAGTAAAAGATTTTCCCATAAGGGCAGGTAGATGTTGAAATGGAATAATACAAGCTGTGTGTGAGGCATTAACAGAATTCTTTTTTTTATTTAAAAAATCTTTTATATTTACGGAATTTAGCATTGTCCAAATCGTCTCCTCGGCTCTTTACGGTGGCACGGATCCAGGTAGTCCAATTTTCAATGACTCCCGAGGGATGGCCTTTGTTATGTTCACCTTAAGGGCATCGATCGATTACGGCTTATACGCTTAGACCTGTGACTTCAGGAAACCCCACAAGAAAAAGTTTAGCGGAGCCAAATTGCATGACTTTTGTAGTCAATTCACGTAAGCTCTGCGACTAAACTCAATCCGTTAATGCAGAATGTTAATAGTGGCGTCCGCTGTGTGGCACGTAACACCGTCCTGCTGGTACTACATGTCGTCTAGTACCATATCGTTCCACCTGAGCAATAAGAAATTGGTTATCATCGTTTTGTGGCGCTCGCCATTCACGGTGACCGCCTCACAAGCTTCGTTTTCAAAACAGTACGGACCAATGACGCCGCCCGCACAAAATCCACTCCGAACGGTAACTTTTCGAGGATGCATTGTCAGCTGGTGGACCTCCTATGGGTTGGTGTGTTCCCGTATAAGGCAATTTTGTTTGTTAACACAGTCTTACTTACTTACTTTTCAGGCCATCAACCCATGGAGGGTCTGGGCTGAGTTAATACAGCCTTCCATCCCTGGCGGTCCCGGGCACGCTGCTTCCAGTCGGACAGACCAAGTTGTCCTGCGTCCACGATCACCTGGTCTTTATACCGGAAGTTCGGTCTTCCCTTCTTCTCGAACCAGGAGGCTCGGATTCGAAGACTCTCTTACCTGGAGCGTTCGTATCTATGCGCTCGATGTGGCCGAGCCATTGTAGTCGACGGATATTAGCTTACCCGATTATACATCTTTCTACAGCTCATAGAGTTCGCGGTTATGTCTTCTCCTCCATTCGTCTCCCTCGTAGACAGGACTGAATATCCGTCGCCGAATTGTTCTTTCGAAGGAGCCAAGGATCATAAGCTATCTTGATTATTGTCCAGCTTTCGACTCCATATAGCAGGACTGGTAGGATAAGAGCCTTGTTGAGAATGACCTTGATTTTTCAGGACAGTAATTTGGACCTCGTCTTCCCCTCATTGATGTGAATAAAAGCTCGTTTCGCCTGATCTTCAATCGCTGTGAAAATTCCATAATGATGCGCTGAGCCCAGCAACTAGACCGATTTGTAGAAGATAGTGCCTTCTGTGTTGACTTTGGCCCGCCGCACTATTTGTTCCAACACGGAAGAAGTCGCATGACAGCGCATCTCCTTGCCGAAATCCAGTGCACGTTTCAAAAGGCTTGGAGGTTCTGGAGCCGAAATGCACGGTGCATCGAATGTTTGTTAGCGTGGTTCAACATATTCTCCAGGATTTGTCGCAGCGTGAAGATTTGCTCTATAGTCGATTTGCCGGGCCGGTAGCCGCACTGATATCTTGTAAGCGACACTTAGCACGGATATATCTCTATAGTTTTAGCAAGAGCTAGAATCGGCTTTTTTGTGCATGGGGCATATAGAACTGACATTCCAGGCATTCGTCCTCCCAAATTCTACAAATGATCAGGTGCATGTCCCCTACCAGAACATCGCCCCCAGCTTTGAAGAGCTCTGACGGGAATCTACCCGAGCCTGCGGCATTATTGTTTTTCAGCTTTTTAATAGCTATGCCTACTTCTTCAATGCTGGGAGGGGGGACAACTTCGTCGACTGGAGACGGGATCTTTTCATCCACTCCCACGCTCTCTTCTCCATAGTCGTTAAGCAGCCGCTAGAAATGCTGCTTGAAAACATCCACTATTCCCTACGGATCAGTCAAAAGATTATTCTCGCAATTTTCAAGAGCCTGGGAGCCGTCTTAAAGCCCGTCGCGAGACTTTTGGCTTTTTTTGTAAAAAGCTCTTATTGTGTTTTTTGTCTCTAGACTCTTTGATGTCCTTGAGCTGGGAGGCTGCGAAAATTCTCTTCTTTCGCCGCAGCGTCTTTTTTTCCACCCTCCTTCTGACTAGGCATTCTTCGCGCGCTGCTCGTGTTCTTTTTTGCAGCACCTTTTGATACGCCTCGTCGGTCTCTCAGGTTTTGTTAATACAGCCGTTCATCCAAAAATGCGCTTCGTCGCTATAATTGATTTTTCGGCCAAAATAAGGGTCCTTTTCCAAACGCTTCGAAGCCCAGACGGCCAACAAACGTCATTGTCTATTGGCATGAACTTTGAGCTCCTGAATCAGTTGGACTTTGTACGGGTGTAGGCACAGTTCCCGATGCAAAATTCGCCAAGTTGAAGTCTGCGAAAGGCCGAGGAATCGACTGCCTCGGGTTATGCTATACACTTTCACGGACCGTCGCGTTGATCGAAGCCAATCATGCGCTTCTTTAATGTACGCATGTTGGCTGATTGATTACCAAATCGGCCGTCTCAAAATTGGCTACCAACTTGGGCACAACGCGCGTAACGTTTGCAATAACGAACACTCATTTTGATAATAGAGTTTTATCGTTTCAAAATGCTGTTCAAACATGTTACTCGCCATGGTAATTTGGCATCAGTAACTGAATAACAAGCAATAGATTTGACATATGTCACTCGCTGCCGTTTTAGGCTCAGATTTTGAATTTTAAATATAGGAGTTTCTGGCTTCTTCGAAGCTGTAACTGACAATAGTGACGTTCTGCCAACGACATATATAGGTGCCTCCTACATTTATATTTTCCATTTAAGGATGATATTTAGTAAAACCTTATTGAAGATCGCAAAGATCCATCGTCGAGCTCGATGGAACTGTGAGAGTTCTCCGTCATCGTTTCATATAGGCTGACGAGTTAATAAGGAACAGCAAACCAAGAAATGGCTCTATGAGCGCTTAAATAATACGACAGGAATACCTATGGCATGCATGCATCAAATAGGTTCGTTACTTCTAGTCCTGAATATTTAGCAAAAGCATTTATTATTCCTTTTAATGAAGAAAAACTGCGAAATGCGAAATCATAAATAACTGAGGTACGCTTCTCCGGTAGGCAGAGGTTTACATTTGACTCCACTCTGAATTTCGTGCTTAATTTGGACAAAAATTGCGGTTCGCCAAACTATTGTTCAACAGCTTTAGACTCTGAATCCTTAACCAAAAACTACTTGCCGCCATTATGTCAGCTAAATATAAATCCCTCGACAGGTTAACTCTTCCCAACAGAACACCTTAAGTACCTAGCAATTTACGACCCAAGTCACATCATCTCACACCTTCGCGTCGTTGCCGTCGTCTTCGCAGGTTCATAAAAAAATCCTTAATAACTAATTAATCATATTTTGCTTATGTTCCGTGGTATGTTACGTGGATTTATGTTTTCTGCTTTTTTTCTCTATCCTTTCTTATCGTAATGTATTCGTGACGTAATTTGAATTCATCATTCGAAAATGACCGGCAGCACCATCAGCTACGTTCACGCTTCGTCCTCTTACTGCGGCTTCTGCTTAGGGAGAAAGTGAGGCTAATGTGTGATTAGGACTGGAAAGTATGTGTTTGTGGCTATTTTGAATGCGTAATTTTCCTTCAGGCTCTACATTAGCCAACATTGACTGAGTTTCGTTCTATTTTGAATTTTTTTTTTCTTATATGAACGGGTGAAGTAGTGTCACGCAATTTTGGTTTTTTTCATTCCTCCAACTCTTGTTATTTAACGGCTCAGGTAATGCTGAAACTTTGCTGCCACCGCAACACCATGAAAAGAAAAACAAAAAAATAGGAAAATTAATGAAGTTAGGTTCCGAATAACAGGAGTTGGGCGGGTCCTTGAGTAGCTAAGAAATCCGCTGATTACTTAATTTGCAGCGTCTCACTTGTCAAAAACTGTTTTATTGAAATAAATTTAATTGACATGCTAAAAGTCTCCGCTTATGATGTGCTCGCATGCCATCTTTGGAGGGGCAATTTTTGGCATTTGCGAATGCCTAAAATATCCTTAAGTTATACTTCGTTTACAGAGATTATTTTAACAAATTTATATTAGGTGGAATTGCCGATAAAGAAAATTCTTTTACCAATATACTATACTTGAGGACAGTTTTCGTCTTTAGCTTCTAAAAGGTTGCAGCGGTTGTAAAGCTGGTTTACCAAATTCGAATATTTTTCACTATTAAATGTTTTCACGAGAAAATAAGCAAGTAGTAGACCAGAAGAGGTTAAAAATATTTGAGAACTTATATAAAGTTCAAGGAACTTTAGCCACGAATGTTAACAAATTGTCTACAAAGTCCAAAGTTCTAGCTGCAACCATAAGTCATCAAAATGTTTGCCATCGGTAAAATTAGACAAAACTAAAGAGATGGGTGCAGTTCTTAAGATCAGCGTATAAGTCCAGACCTTTGACTAACATACCATGATCTACGCGATGATCTACGACGTGATTGGGCTGATTTAATTTCGTCCCAAAAAGCTATTGGTGACAGTATGATGGATGAGTCCAATTGTCCTTATTTCCTTTTTCAAACGTTGAGAAAGATAGTCACAACCCACTACGCCAAAAAAACAGGTATTACTGGTAGATAGGTGTTGCCCATATTGCTGTCTGATATTTCATCACCATATATTCGTACAGCACACTTAGCGCCCCTGAATTTCGTTCCACTGGTATGTGAGGCTCCACCTCATCAACCTAATTCACCAAGCTTAGCTCTGACTAGTCACCAAAATTCAGAACCCCAACATACATAGTTCATAAGCCCAAGTGACAGAAAACAAAACTTTCTAGACTTCTTGGTTCAGGAGTATAAGGACTTTTTCAAAGAGACATATTTGCCTTACGTTGGGAAAAATGCTATAGATGCAAACGAGGTAAGTTTTTTTTGGGAATAAATTTCGTTGATTTTCAAAATAATTTTAATGAAATATTTTCCTGCTTTAACTAGGTCATCCAATTTGTGATTTCGAAAGTTAATTTAAATGAAATAACATTTCTGATTCAGTTTTTGATCAAGTTTTTATTCTGGTATATTCCTTCGATCGTACCATTACGAATGAAATATATTGTAACACTGTTCAAATGTGCTTCAAGGAAGTCCTGGAAGAACCCGATTCCTATAAGGTAAATTTGGATGACTTTTTGACACACATCAGTCAATAACTCCGCAATAGCTTGACTAATATTCGTTTTCAAAGTTTCAAGAGTTTGCGAAGTGTGTGAATAAGCACGAACTATTGCCCAGCTGAATAGCTCCATATCTATATCCTCGATTTAAATTTGAGGCTAGAAAAAATCACTTAACATATCCCAAATGCCTTGCTTGCCGTTAAATCGATAAAATTGACCTACTTCAACACTGACACCAACGGCAAGCATATTTTCTGCAAAGCGTCTATTTCGGTTATGGGTAGGCCTTCAGATTTCTCTAACAACCTAGTTTATATTTTTTTCAGTTTTGGATGTGCACGTTTATATCGACCATAATCTACTCGTGATGCACGTAACGTACTTTGGAACTCTAAGGTTTTTCATTGCTTTCGAAGGAGATATCGGTCAAGTGGACACTAGAATTGAATTTCGTTGCCGAGTTTTTTAAATATCATTTTTTTTAGCCTTAGTTACTCTAATTATTTTAAATTATTCATAAGGCCGAAAGGCATAGTCTTACATTTTTCTGTTTGCTTTAGAGTGTGCGTATAGGGCCAGTAAAGTATTTTATGTTAGTTGTTATTGAAGCTAGCTTTAAGTATTTTTTTCTAGCTTTGAAAGTGAAGAAAATTTGTTCTAAAAATATATAATGAAAACAAAAAAAAATTCTGAGTGACACTTCCGGCTTAATTCGTATCATGCAGTAACTTTATACAATGACCAAATTCATGGCCAAAATCACTGACGAATAGAATCTAGATGTATGTGTGGTCTCTATCTTAGGCAGCTAGCTAGCTTAAATACCAATATGCAACACGCAAAGAACGACGCGCAATTTGCGTTTTCCTCGATATTGAGGGAGCTTTTGATAATACTGGCTACAACTCAATCATTGCTGCACTGTCCCGCAGAGGTGTATATGACCACACTAATCACTGGGTTGGAGCGATGCTTGAGAGCCGTATTACCAGCTACACCCGGAGAAGTCTCTACGACAGTTTCGACAGCTAAAGGGTGGCCACAGGGTGGAGCCCTTTACTCCATCTCTGGTCGATAGTCATCGACGACCTACTCTAAAAGTCAACTAACCTCGGTTATAAAGTCCTTATTGTTATTGTTACAGATGTAAATTCTGTCTGTGAATGCATGCAACTTGCGCTTCAGTCTATCTCTAACTGGTGTAACAGACAGGGTGAAAAATACAACCTTGCTCCGTCTCCTTAAACACTACAAACAGGAAATTCAGAAGAAGTCAAATATTTCGGTATTGAGTTTGATCATCAAGTTAACTGGAACTCCAACATCAAAAACAAACTCACGAAGGCATCTAAGCCATTGTGAGCCTGTCGACGCACTTACGATAAAACCTGGGAATTGAAATCTTAAGTCATCTTTTTCATTATTTACTCCACCTTTTTTTAAAAAGGTTGACCCTCCATGTGGACCATTGGGTTGCTTGCCCATGCTGGATGTGATTACAACACTTTCGGATGTATTACCACAGGTGGTATACAGATGGCTCCAAGATTGATTCCGGTGTTGGCGTTGGAATCCTTGAACCAGTTTGGAAAATCTCGAAGGCTCTGGGAACGAATCTTAGTACCTTCCAGGCCAAGTTATACGCCACCCTGACGTGCGTCAACCTAAATTTAGAGACTATCATAAAAAGTACAAGGTGGCGCAAAGTTAATCATCCAATTTCATTTTTGAATTACAATACAATACTTTTTTACTTAATTAAAAAAAAAATAATTTTGAAAGATGGAAATATTTATTTGGATCTTTATAAGTCTTTATGAAAGAAGTCGGGACGGTTAAATCGGACGATCTTGCTGGCCATGCCAGTGCATAGTGCATCACACGCGGTTTTTCAATAAGTCAGTCATATCAGAAGACTGCTCAGCTACCTTTCGGAACACTGTAGTCTGAGATATCTGAGGGCGTGATCTCAGCTCCTACGAGAGACATTCTCGATTTTATTAAGAAAGTAGAGGAACTGCTCGATTGATCGGCTAGCAAGCACAATAGATCTACATTGGCCGCAGTACCCCATGCTATACGTTAGCACTAACCTCCTTAAATAAAGATCTTTTTACCCCAGCCCACCTTCTTTTTCTCCTTCTTAGATGGTGTTACAGATCACAGAGAACCAGAACCAAGCTTCTCTCATTCTATTATGTTGTGTGCGATTTGTTTTTCACAAAAGTGAAAAACACACCTTATTCACGTTTATTAGCATGTAGGTACCAGATATCGAAGAGAGCACTGTGACGCAGTGGGAAGTGTGTTGGTCTCTGACGCGCGACAGGCGAGTTCGAATCCTAATAACATAAATGCCATGGAATTTTTATTTCGCGGGCTCCTCTCCTCGGCGGGGTGCTGGCAAAAGTCTTCGTATACTTGAGTCCCCTCTGCCAATATTCAGCACTGGCAAGGCGCAGAATCTGCGCCTTTGGAAAATACTTCCTCGATAACCTCTCAGAGGTAGCCGACCTCAGCTTGGCCAAAATAACCAATTTTCTTAACTCCAAAGGCAGGATTTAAATGAACATCCTCCTTCAGATCCCTTAGGTTTCACGAGCTTTCTGACATTAAAACGGCGCTGATTGTATGTATGACGGTATATTGGATGGAGATGTATCAGAACGTTCGACAAAGTCTCGATCATGTCTTCAAAAATAATTTTTGAAAAGTGAAACATTTCTTAAAAAGTCGAAACTTTGCATAAAGTCTGGGGTAAAATGAGCAAAATACATAGTCCTCGCCTCTACTGCTTGCTGTGAAAATCCTGATCCCCGTGTGCTATTACTAAAAAAAACAAAACAACCTGGAATCATTCGTGCGATTAGGCTACAATATAAACGAGAGAAAACTCATGAACATGTGAATGTACGAACGTAATTCAACACGCACACTCTCTAAAGGGTGTGCCGATTACAAGTTTCTTTTTAAAAATGCAATAAAATAAGCAAAGTTATTGTTTTTCAACGTATTGTAACTTTATTAGTAAGAACAAGCATTTCCATTAATTATGAAATACAACGTCGTTCAAGTGGCTGCCTCGGCTGGCTTCGCAGTGGCGCATTCTGTCATCCCAATTTTGCAAGACCTTGTTGATGGTTTCGGGTTGTAGCTCACCGATTGTTTGAATGATATTAGCCTTAAGTGCTTGAATCGTTTCCGGATTGTTGGATTGTTTGTGGTCCCCCCCCCCCAAAAAAAGTCCAAAGGGTCAAATCGCAGCGGCCAATTGACATCGCCACGATTTGGGAATTTGGTTTGCAAAAGATCGATTGTGGCATGGGCTGTGTGACATTGCGTACTATCCTGCATGAACCAGAGGTCATCCATATCCATGTCTTCAATTTCAGTTTAAAAAAAGTCGGTTAACGTGGCTTTGTAACGCCCATCGTTGACCGAAACCTTGCTCCCAGCCTCATTTTCGAAGAAAAATGGTTCAATGAAGCCAACACTCCACAATCCGCACCAAATTGTCACTCTCTGTCTCTCAACAATAACGTGGGGATTTGCCGACCTCCAGATGCGGCACTTTTGTTTGTTAATGTACCCGCCGAGTGAAAATGCGTCTCGTCTGAAAAGATGATTTTTGGCCCAAAATCGTTGTCCAATTCAAGCTGCTCTAAGGCTCAAACTGCGAAGCGATGATGAAGCGGACGCTCGCGCGCCTTCAATTGGACCTTGTAAGCGAATAATCCGAGATCGGAATCGATTGTGCAGAATTCGCCTCAGGCTTGTGCGTGAAATGTTGAGCTGTTGAGATCGATGGGGAGTTAATGTTCTTGAATTGAGTCTCGCACTCTCGGCCAAAGCAGCCACATTCTCATCTGTGTGCACCGTACGACGACGGGGACCATGACTGTTGTCCAATAGCATACCAGTCTCACGAACTTTTTGCACAAACTTACTACTTACAGCAGTCGTAGTAGGTGCTTCAATTCGGCCAAAACTTCTTTTTCAAAAACGCACTGTTTGGGCTATATAGCACTCACTTTGGAAATAAGTTTTCAGTATTTCCCAACGTTGTTCAAGCGTACAGCGAGTCATTTCGTTCCGCGGAGGTATGATACTGACTTTCTGTCATGATTTCGAGATTTCGAGCGGTAAACAGCTGTCAGTGTCAAAATAACCTATGATTTAAAAAGTAACACTAGATGGCCCACACTTTGAAAAAGATGGATTCGAGATCTAGGGACATTGAAACATGGAGATATTTGCGTGGCAATTCTGGAAATTAGGCCCACTATAATAACTTCCAAATAGTACGTTAAGAGCCGTGCGAATCTTAGGTGAAATTACAAATTCCCAATATTTTTTGAACACAGGTCGTATTTTAAAAACGCATCATCATCACGACGAACAAGGACTTCCCCCGAGATTAGTTTGTCCTCAACACGGCAAGCGCTCAATATGTATATTAGAGTCCCGAACAACATCCCCTCGCCGACCAAGTCACTCATCCAATAAAATTATAAATGAATCAAAGTGGCAATAACAATTCCTTACGATTAATCAAATTCAACTGATATCGGCCAAGGATCGCAACCGGGAGAAGCCATGAATAGCAATCCGACGAAATAGAAGAAACGAGCGGAGAAAAGTAATATGGCAAACACCTGCAGATACGATGATAGCAACGGATATGAGCATTCTTGCCTGCCACCTCCGCCTATCATTACGAATTCAATCATTCGGTATACTTAGTTGAGGTATTTGCCGATTTGCCTTCATTTGAATCCATTCTTTTCCTCGTGTAGCTTACGAGTGTTATCCAAAGGATGTGTCTCCCGTTCTTGACGCACACACTCCCATCGAAATCGTATCTACCTATATCCGTTTGCACGTCGTGTTTGTTTCCGATCTATGCCGCCGTGCTGACGTAATCAAATGAAAAAAAGCAAATAGTCCTAGATATATGTATGTTATATACATCTATAGATTCGATATCGAAGAAGAGGGGACGAAGGCGTTGGGTTGCCATTCGATGGCCAGGATACCAATGTGAGTATAGAGGAGGAGGCCTGAGAGAATAATGGATTGCAGACAAATGCCGACGTAAAAGTTTTCCGTGTGAGGAGATAAATGATGAATTTTAAGGTGAACCATTGAACCATTTATCTCGTGATAGATAGATGGATGATTGCATTGAGATGCGAACGCGTGAACAGCGGACTTTCGAGGGAAAGAGTTGTGTCGGTTCGTCATTCGACAGATAGTAAGCCTAGAATTGATATCTTCTATTTGCGCTAGCGACAAAATGGAATAATTTCGGAGACATCCTCCTATGAATGGCAACGCGAACTGGCTATACTCGTTCCAAGTAAGCTGACATTTCTTAACGCTGATGGGAGGTGATGAGAATTCTCGTATTTGAGTTGGGAATCTGTAAGTTTTCGACTGTTCAATTCCATGACAAAGTTGAGAAGCCTACTTTGACAACAAAACTTTTGTTGGAGGGAGTGATTGATTAGTCCTTGAGGGACATCAATAATAAATGACGAGATGAGAACAACAATCTCTGCGATGGATAGGGATGGACTTAATGTGGATTCATGTGGGTTCCGGAGCGGAAATTCCCTCGGGAAGTTGTGCTATTGAAAATCTGTCTGACTGGCGGTGAGTTGATTTGTGCGTGTGATTAGCCGCAACCGCTTTGCTGTGAATGTGTAATCCGTGATAACTGCGCGAACAGTGAATTTCGCCGCTTGAAGCCGGTTAAATATGCATGTCTGATCTCGGTATAAGCCGGTAGCCATTGACTGCAGAGTTCATGCTGTCATCGGATTATAAAGGAAACGCGCCTCTTGCCATTGTTCATGAACCTGAGTCAAGTGGATATGGCTATGCAAGTGCATACAAGTTGGAATCTTAATTCTTGCTTTAGCAAAATAAATATTTAATCACGAAATATGATGGATCCATTCGTACCTGCAATTTCGAAAATTTCCCTACGGCATCTACATTTTCTTTCATTCATACTGTGCAATATGGAGCGCTCCTATATTGAAAATACCAGTACGTCAACAGCCAGTGAAAACGTGGAAAAGTGAACGAAATGATTATGAACGATCGTCGAATCACAGTCAGAGAAGTCACAAACGATTTTGACATATTGATTGGCTCATGTCAAGAACATTTTTTCGGATATTTTGACTATGAAACAGGTGGCAGCAAAATTGATTCCAAAACGCTCAAATTTTAAATCAAAAAAGCGACGAGGAGAAATTATTCGCCGTTACTTGATAAAGTCAATAACCGTGCAGAGCAATTTAAACTTGTGATATCAGATGACGAGACAAGATATACGGATGGCGGCGAATCTGAGACCCAATTGGGTCAATAGGTGCATGCTGAATTGAATGAATTTTTGTAACCCCCTTATATACTTCTAGCATTAGAATCGATGAAGACTGATTGAAAAAAAAATTCACAGAGAAATATACCAACGAATGTCAGTACACCCCCCTGAAATGCAGTTTTTACAACTTGTCTACCTAGTCTAGTCATAATCTCTATGTACTTTAGAGTGCCCGCAAGAATGTTTTAATTGGCTTAGATAGTTAAGGTAGGCTTAAGCATCTTTGTCTAGAGTAAGTTAGACATAAGAATATGAATGTGCTTTGCGGACCTTATCCACTGGAAAGTAGTGGACAGCGCAGACAAGGGCAGGCTTTAAAGACTCAATATTGATGAACAGATCACAAATTGTTATCAAAAGAGTTGATTTCCGGACAACCAGCAGGTAGATTATAAGGTGATGTGGACTCGGGTACATTTTCTTAGCAACTCTTGATTCCTATTCGCCTTGTGGGCTGGAGTAGAACCTTGTTCGGTGCATATTGGCAAACATTGTTCAGCTTGGAGGCTTAACGACATCCTCCAAAACAGTGCCTTGGCAAACTTTCGCCGACATGCCATCACAGCTCACTCCCAACCATACCATTAAATTTTTAGCGAGGAGTCCTCTGGCAACCTTTAGAATAAATTCTGAAGCTTACTTTGACGTCCGTACATACACTCTATTATTTTACCTATTATTATACCTCCTTCGAAGGTAACATTTTTCTCGTCGAACAGGATTAGTGCGTAGGCATTTCTAGCGTACCGCCTTAAGAGAGCTTTTGATTTATGCATAGGTTTTCGCTTCAATGCGACTGTTATCAGGTGTCGTAGGCGAAATGTCCATTTTCTGACTCAAGCCTGCACGACTTTGATTGCTCCCGATGCCCTCAACGTTCGCGGATGGCTGAATTTTTGACGATCACCACCAGTATCTAATAATAATTTAATGATTCGATAAACAAGACAGCGATTGATTCCAATAATATGAAATATATGAAAAATATGACCTTTTACCAAATTTTATAATACTTGTACATAGTGGCGCAAAATTAGTCATCCAATTTTGTTTCCGAATTACTCTGTTACTAAATAAAGAAAAATAATCCTGGGTGAGGGAAATCTTTACTTCAACCTTTATAATTTTTTCTGTGAAGTAGAAAAGATGATATTTGTCAAGTGGCTGCCGCCAGTGTTTGTACCCGTTTTATCGCATTTTCCATGACTTTCCGCAATATTTCCGGTGGATAACTTTTCGCATTCCTGTCGAATATTCTCCTCAAGGACTGCGATTTTCAGAGGCCCAGAAGTCTGGGATGGTTAAATTGGGCGATCTTGCTGACTATGCCAAATCGCCAAAACGGGAGATTACGCCACCAGAAAAGGCTTCCTTCACAATATACATTGTGGCTCGTGCTGGGTGTGTGGCTGCACCGTCTTGTTGAAACCACATGTTCACCAAGCCCCACTCATCCGATTCCGGCAGCAAGAATTCGTTCATCATTACCCTGTAGCGTTCGCCAGTAACAGCGACCGTATTACCGATGGCGTCCTCAAAAAATACGGTAAAAGAGTACGGAGGTGGTCGTGGTGCAATCGTAATCATCACCGACTGTTGAGCCGAAGGTCTGTAGTTCAAGTTTGTCCATATTCAAGAACTATTCCTTCTTCTTTTCCTTTTTATCCCGGCGTCGTTATGGTCAGAAGTGTAGGACCATAACCTTCCCACTTAACTGCATTCCTACTGGTCCGCTTGTGGGGTCCGCCGGTTTGACCTCAGAAAGTAGCGGCAGGCTTCCCGGTTTGGGATTACTTCATCGCTGAGGCCAATCAAATGCTGGTGTTTTTGCATTTGTTTGCACCAATTGTTTTTCGGTCTGCCTTTTTTGCGTGTTGTAATTGGAATGTTGATTGATAACGCCTTTTGGACGGGGTTCAAAGGATCTCTCCTTTGAACATGGCAATACCAACTGAGTCGGTCGCGCTCTATATTTCTTGTGATGGTTTCTTTTACGTGGAGGCTTCCTCGGATCTTTGAACTTCTAATTCTGTCACGCTTTGTTACTCCCGCTGTCATGCGAAGCATCTTCATCTCAGTTGCCGTTAATTTGCTCTCATACTTTTTGTGCATTGTCCAGCATTGTGAACCGTATGTGAGCGCCGGACGTACAACTGAAGTGTAGAGCCTTCCTTTCAGCTTAGGGGGCATTTTTCGATCACAGAAGATGGCGGAGTTTTCCCGCCACTTCATCCACCCTACGCTTACGCGATGTTTGATGTCGTCATCACAAGTTGCTTCTCTATTAATCATAGATCCCAGATATTTAAACTTTTCACACTTGGGAAGCACTCTTCCATTCAAGTAAATGTCTGGAATAGGCTGATGAGGGTCAGAGAACGGGCAGCACAGACACTCTGTCTTCTTTGAACTAATACGATACCCGTGTCCCTCAAAAATGTCCACCCACACATCAAGTGCTCGTTGTAGGGACGCCTGATCATCACTTATAATGGCCCCATCGTCAGCAAAGAATAGCTGGTGCACATTGGGGTCCGTCACTTTTCCTTCAAGCAAGCAATCAAGGACTGCTATAAAAAGCAGTGGGCTGAGGACGCTCCCTTGGTGTACACCGACTTTGATTGCGAACTCTTCGGTGACTCCTGCGGCGCATCTTACTCTTGTCGTTGCTCTCTCGTACATGTCCATAATCACTCGCACGTAGGTTTCTGGAACTCCTTTTTGTCTTAGCGCTACCCATAAAAGATCTCTTGGTTGCCGGTCAAAGGCCTTCTCGAAATCAACCAACACCATATGCAAGTCCTTTGAAGAATCACGATGCTTTTCCATCATGATCCTTATACTTTGGATTGCATCTGTTGTTGATTTACCCGAGACAAACCCGCACTGGTCATCAGATAGTCGTATTATTTTCCGCAGTCGGCTATCTAATACCCGTTCAACGATCTTCATGGTGTGCGACATCAGCTTGACGGAACGGTAGTTATCACAATTTCGCGTATCACCCTTTCCTTTGTGCAAAGGAAAAAGATAGTTTTCCCTCCATTGATTAGGCATAGTGTCGCCTCTCATAAGTTTGGAGATAAGAACCATGAGCCATCTAGACCCGATGTCTCCCATCTTTTTCCAGAACTCAGAGGGTATCCCGTCCGGCCCAACAGCTTTTCTTTTCTTGGAGTTTTTAACCGCGTACCGAACTTCTTCGACTGTGATGTCGGGTATTTCGGCATGATTCGGGGCGGCTCTTGGAAAGTACACTCGGGGAAACTGTTCGTTCAGAAGTTCCTCGCAATACTGTCGCCATCTGTGGAGAATTTTTTCGTCTGCCACAAGGAGTTGGCCTTCAGCATTGTTAATAAACTTTGGGAAACGAATCTCCTGAGCATTTCTTCTTCTCTGGGCGGCTATCTTAAAGATATTTGCTCCTTTGTTCAAATTGTTTTGTCGAAGCTCCTGGGTGGCCTGGTTCCTGTCAGACGCGGAAGACGATATTTCTTCCAACTCCTGATAGAGGCCTTCCATGCTTTTCGCTTTGAATTCGGCGCATTTTTTCTTCGCGATACCTTTGCAACATCTATATACCTTTTCACGGCGAGCTTTTTCCTCTCTATTAGTAGAAGACCACTTTGACCAAGCTTGGAAAGCCATTTTCTTTTCGTGTATCACTGCTTTGGCTTCGTCTGTCCACCACCAGGTTTCTTTTGCGTGTTGGCAGGGGCCTTTAGATGTTCCGAGCAGTGATTTGGCTTTCTCCAGGCCAGATTGTTGTAGGGAATCCCACATGTCTTGTGCTCTGCACTCCTCATTACCGACCTCATCGATAATGGAAGAGAGGTAGTTTTCCATGATGGTAATAAAAGCTTCGCCTTTTCCTTTATCCAGCTTATACCACTTGATTCTCTCAGACACCTTCGTTTGCTGCTTTGACTTCTTTCTCGCATCCATCAAAAATTCAGTCAGGAGGAGACGGTGTTGAGGGGCGATCGCGTCTCCCAGGATCACTTTGCAATCTTTAACTCGTGGCTTCATGAAACTGGATACCAAATGATAGTCTATTTGAGTTTCATTTCCGCCGCTGCTATAAGTGATCAGGTGCCGGCTTTGTTTGACGAACATGGTATTTAGCACTATAAGACCGTACGACTTGCACATGTTTAGGATATCTTCACCTGAATAGTTCCTGGTGCCGTATCCCAGCCTTTCATGGTAGTCTTCATAGTCTTCGCTTGTCTTCCCGACATGTCCGTTTAAATCTCCTCCAACAAACAAAAGCTCTTCCTTTGGGATGATTTTGACAAGGTTGTGGAAATCTAGCCAGAATGCATCTTTTTCTTTTTGTTCGCATCCTACTTGAGGGGCATATGCGCTTACGATGTTCCACACCTCACCATGCATCACCAATTTGAGAGCCATCAAACGGTCACTGGACTTTGAAATGGTTAAGACGTTGCCAAGTAACTCTGCCGCAAGGATGATGGCGATTCCGTTTTTTCCTTGTTCCAATCCATAGTAAAACATCTTGTAGGCTTTTGTTTTAACGTCCAAGAAACGTGCCCGATTACCGGTGTTTCGCCATTTCGTCTCTTGTACGCACAGGATGTCTACTCGCCTTCTAACCATCATTTCTTCAAGCTCATAGCTGCGCCCACTCATGCTTCCAACGTTCCAACTCGCGACTCTTAAATGTGGCTTACGCCGTTGCATTACTTTGCTATCCCCCGGAAATCCTATAGCTCTGACCCGAGCATTTCTGCTCGTCCCAGGATCACGACCATTAGTAGTGCCTGGCGGGGTAGTGCTTTTCCTTTTAGCGTTCTTTTCCATAATGCTACGGTTTGACCGTTTTCATTCTTACCTTCCTTTTTGAAACGGGCATGCTCCAGATTTTTTATTTTTTTTTTGGTTGATCTTACTCTTACAACACCGGTGATCTCCAGTCGTGTCAACCCACTGATTTGCATGCACACTTGTGGGGCAGTTTAATGGTGGTATATGTGTCCCTAGGCTCACCTTGGTGTTTTCTAAATTGCCTAGATGTGAGTTTTGTTTACCTTTGTTTAGTCGCCTTTTACGACAAGCGATAGGTATCGCTGCAGGGATATTCTTAACCCGTCCCTGCACGAGGTTCAAGAACTATTCCTATACGGAAAAACTGTGCAACAACATCGGTTGTGAATGAATGATGATAAAAAAAGTGCTGACGAAGGCATAACACTCGCAGTATAAGATCATTTCAAAATTCATACTTTGTGTGTGCATTTCCAATATAGTACATGAATGACATGGAAACAAAAAAGTCGCAGTGAACTACAACCAACGCGACGAATTCAGTCGAATCTCTCAAAAAAAAAAAAATCGTATCTAGGACAACCACTCCCGGAGAGTAGTGAACGAACATCTTTGACTCAAACCATCTGAACACCGTCCGGGGTGTGTAACAAATACTCTTGAACCTGCACGAACCTTCTAAAAACCAAAAAAAAAAAAAAAACCACTCCTTCCCTGGGTTTGAGTGGATGAAATGGCTCTTCGTGTATCACACGCGGATTTTCAGTGCCTCAGAAATTATGATTTTGCTTATTGACGAAACCGCTTAGGTTGAAATGCGCCTCGTCTTCTTCGTTGTTGAGATTAAGGATGGCTTGACAGTAATTCACACGCGACTGACGGTCAGCAGGCATTAACTGATACACCGTTTGAACCTTGTACGGAATTCTTTCTCTAAAATTCGTTATAAGGTCCGTCTGGTGATGCCCAATTTCGTGGCCCGTCGTCTGGTTGATGCTTCTTCATTCTCAGCAACATCGGCAGCCACAGCCGCCATATTCTGGGCCGAACGTCCAGTCCAGTGGGCTCCTGTGGTTCCAGTCTGTTCGAGTCGTGGCTAAGCGCCAGAATGTTTGCCCAGTTGGTGCGATACGATTAGGAAATCGATGTCGAAATTCACGACTGACCGATTATCGGTCAAAAAAATCTACACAATTATTCCACGCTCTTGCGAAGTGTAGCACTCCGTTGTTCGTCTGTTTGTACATTGCAGCTATTTAGTTTATAAATGACCATTGACGTCATTTGCAAAAATTATACCATCTTCCGATAGGGTGATTAATTATGCGTCCACTTCGCTGTGGCTTCACAAAGTCAGTTGTCTGTTGCATCGTCCCTTGATGTTGAAGTCGAAAACATTTCTAGCCACGCCATATTTGTATTTGCAAAAGTAACGATATCGCATTATAAGATATCGCATATAGACCGATATCGCTCTTGGCCTTGTATTCTAACTTGAAACAGCCGAAGGTTTCTTAGTCAGCTCTTCATAGGCGCTTTCTTTTTTCTATTTGGAAACAGCTTGTGAAAAATGTTGGACTTTTCAATATTCATATTATATATATATATATGGGTTCGTATAACATTATAATGATCAAACTTAATATGGGTTCGTCAGAAGATTCATATAGATATTTAGGCAGGTAGGTAGGTGATGATTTTCTAAAACGAGGAATTGTTTGATATCTAGAAAATATGAGGTGAATGTTGAAGTAGCCCAGTAAGTAAAATAGTCAGAAATAAATCCGTTTGACTGAACTGACCAGTTTTCCACTCCGGAGAAGACGTACTTGTAAAACTAAAGAACCTGCTCAGCAATAAGCAGGTACTAAAGGCACATATTCTTAGGTGATTCTCTTATTCTATTGTATTTTACTCCAAAATTCTCAATTGCCTCATCTTATACATCTCATATTTTCCAAAACATTGCATTGGTCTCCAACATGGTACATCAAAAACTAGGCTTCCTGCACAGCGTGCCATGGTATGCCTATGTGAAATACTGTTCTGTATACATTTATACATAATTATCTACAGTCTTGTGAAACTGATTATCCCTTATGCCTGAACCGAATGCAATCCTGTTTTATTTCAGTATATCTTTAATTCAAAGCTTATTCGAGTGACCCTAAAATAGTTAACAACAATATACCTAAATATTGTAGGTTCACTATTTGACGTCAAATAAACAATCTCGTTTTCAACGTCAGCAAATTCCAAGCTACCACTTACCTCCTTTACGTTTCCCTCAATCTCCAGGAACTAGGTCGTTCCTCCTAATCTTTGTTGACTTAGATGCTACATCTTTGCGAGAAACTTAACTTTCGCTTCGCATTGACTACATTATCAAATATGCCAATTACGCCCGGCCTTGTAAAATATTGATTCAAGGAGATCTCGAATTCTCACGTTACAAAATTGTGTAGTTTTCTGTGGGCCAATACCAAACGCGGCCATATATCCAATTACACCACTTGAACGAATCTTCGGTTCAAGCTTCTCCTTCACGGCAACTCCTTTCAAACGAAGTTTAGCTGCTGTTAGGCAATATCTAGAATGCTGCACGAAGCGAACTTCGCTTTTATCGACTTACAACCCAATAAACTCAGTTTAAGAAATATCCTCTATAGCCCCCGTTTTGATGGGTATTACGTTTATTATAAGTTTAGATTGTTTAAGTTATTTTTTATGTTAACGCTTGCATTAAGCTGGTAAAGAGCCTCTGTGAGGGCCTCAAATTTAAAATTCTTACAATTTTCGCCGCGAAGGTGATAATAAGCCAGTGTCCGGTGAATCACATATAATCTTGAGGATGTCTCGACGAATCATTGACAGTAAAATTTTTTGTATTCATGACTTTCTACAGAACCCGGCTTCTTTCCAATTTCTCGCAGTTGAAAATCGAACTCGTTAAAAGGTAGAGCCTTCAAACTTAACACATTTAAAGAGCGAAGCCACATCTAGTAAGCCACATCGGCTTTAACACTTACTTTTATGTCCTGGGATCCAGCATAACATTAAGAATGAACCCTCCACATTTGCACTCCATAACCTCGACCAAAGCAATAATCTCCACCTGGCTGTCAGAGAAGATCTCGATGTGTTGATGGTAACATAAACCAATACCGAGGTGTTGGTGGTACCGTCAGCCTTTGTGATTGTTTAGGTTGAGTTAGAAAGTCATCTAGGCTTAAATTTTTAGTGAAACGGCAGATTCCTTATTTTGACACTTCTATTTAAAAGAACTTGAAGTATGCAGCTTCTTCTCTAGCTTGAATAAGGAACTCAGATAACATGTGCCTATTAAAAAGGACTAGTCTAGTTAGAGTGGGACTTAGATAGAGTTAAGCTGTTGCTTCAGTTTTCTACTTTATTCCTTCGATTATTGTGGACATACATATTATACTATTACCGTAATAAAGATCATGAACAAGCAACGTTTGAAAATGATTAAAGATTTTTACCGATTTTTTTTAATATGTGGTCATAGACCGGGGTCTTAAACCCCCGGTGCGTTTTTTTTTTATATGGTTCGTACAGGTTCAAGAGGGGGTGGTTGTCCTAGATAGGATTCGAGAGATTCGAATGAGTTTGTCGCGTTGGTTGTAATTCACAGTAACTCTTTTGTTTCCAGGTCCTTAATCTGTAATATTGGAAATACACACACAGAGTGTGAGTTCAAAATAAACCAAGTCGGCCGATCCCATGCCGTTCACAGGAATTGCGAATCTCTCAGACCACGTTGTAACAAATATTGCTTACAGACTTAGGTTATTTACACCTACATAAGATCGGTGGTGAAGACTAACTCCAAAGATTCAATCACTGCATACGTGCTCGTGAACATCATATGACCGAGATCGAATTTCTTACTCAAATACGTGTACACACCTAAAATAAATTTCAGCTCAATATATATGATATGTACACAGCAGTTTGTTATCGAATTTGAAGCCTACATCTAGGACTGTGAAATATTAGACTCTCAGTACAATTCTACAGACTTCCTGATCTTTCGTATGTTTTGCTTTTGAAAGCCAATTACCAAGTATCATGTGCAACAAAGTTTCCTGAGTTTTGCTGTGTGATACCTTGAATCGAGGAGAATAGCAATTGCCCAATGGTTTTTTAAACCAAGATCAGGATGTTTAGTCTTGTCAGGGAAGGGTACATCAAGTTTGCTATCAAGTAAGAAAATGTCGAACTTTCCTCTCCACTCAGTCGGCACAACCATTCAATATTCATAGCAGAAAACCCATGTCTACTGTCATGCCCGCAGCTTATACATTTGGACATAGAAAGATAAATATCGTTTTAACAGTGGACCAGACGACATTTTCTGCCTACTCTGTATTGTAGCTAAGGACCTCGAACAGCATATGGAGCCAAATAGAGATTGACTTCCATCAAACAACGCGATGTAAACGAAACGACGACAATGACAATGGTACTCCATATCTTCAAGAAAAGTGATTTTCTTTCCCCGATCGATATCCTGTCGTATTTATCCCACAATTTATCTCGTGATTCCGCCGGTTCACCCGCTCACATGTCTGTGCGCCCTCACTTCACTGCGTTTTGTAATTTGAATTTTAAACTGGGAAATTCCAATGAACAGCTCACTCGGGCGTACTCGTACACACACATACATCCCAACACGAAGATCATACCACTTCCCCCTCCCCCCTGCCCGACTCATCTCGAGGTAATGAAAACCCGAATAACGTTTGCGGGTGATGTTATTTTATTTTCACATTTCAATTTTTTTTTTTCGTTTCCTGTGCTTATCGACCCCCTTTTCGGGTATGTTACGAATTCCTTTAAGTGTCAAGGTGTTGGCAGAGTGGTAAATTCGGTTTACTTTGCTTTGAGATACACACGTCGTATAGGTACATGGAATGTAGACGATAAGAAATTAGAAGGTAATTTGGAGAAAATTTCGAAATTTCAAAATCTCCTTTCGAGGGAGGACCGAGGGGTATTTGATACGTCGATACTGGCGATGCGATGGCAGTGGAAATTGATGGATAAATTGAAGAATTTCCTTTTGGGATAGAAGAAGAAAACGTAAAAGGAATCGAGTGAATTGAAAATCATTGTCACTCTCACTTTTTTTGTTTTTTTTTTTTTGTAAGGCGAAGGACATCAAGTGTAGGGGCGGATGTTGATTGATGGCGTAGGTGGGCGCTTTAGGTGTTTTTATACCTGGCTCCTTTAGACACCCGGATGTGGACACTTTCGTTGGCAGGGTCAGTAGATAAATTGATTGGTTGAGTGTAGTTGCAGGATAGTGATTGATAGCTTGCTAACCGGCAACTGGGTCATACACCCTTGTACTTGGATGATGTCTTAATGGTGTACATAATCTGAGTTAGTGAATAACAATCCACTACTTAGCGAGTACATAAACTGACAGTATATTGGTGCCAGGTACTTTTTTGAAGTCTAAACAATATGTTTAGTGTAACGGAACTCACCTTGGATCAATCTGGCATTATCGTATTGAGCTTTTAATATAGTCGGTGTTTTACGATTGTGTATGTGACAAATTAGTTAAATTAGTAATCGTATTTAAGTGCAAGTTTATGTTCTAGCTGACCAATTGCGTCAGAAGTTATTAGCAGCGATTTCGACTTGGAAGACAAGGTAAGATTTGGAACTTCGAAGACGAAGAATTTAAGGAACTGTTTGATAAAGACCCATGTCAAACCCTTCAAAAATTGTCCGAATCGTTGCGATTTAACTTGTCGACCGTAGGAAGGCGTCCAAAAATAAAGGCAAAGAATCTGATTCACATAGGAATTGAATTGATTTTTGCCTTAAGTTGGCGATGAAAAGAGGGTTAACATCAATATCTTTTATCCAGTTCATACTTTGTATTTTAAGGAATTAGAAAGGTGTCGACAGTTATAAGCTATTCCGGATGAATAAATCCATCACTGCAGTTAATGTGCATTGACGGAAAATCAACTGGAATACTAGGAAAAACAAGACAACTCGCCTGCATGTCGCAAAACTGATCAAAACATACATAGGAATGCCCAAATGAAAAGTCCTACTCAACAGGCCTTATTCTCCATGCATTGCTTCTTTTGATTATGTTTTGTTCCGGTCGATTGTTCATGGCCTGTTTGAGTAGACATTTATGAGGATTGCAAAAATTGGTCGATTCGTGTAAAGGCCAGGCAGGGTGCTGTTACGGCATGGGATTCGCATCATGCATGAAAGATACAATGTGAAATTTGATTTTTGGAAGAAGAAATATTTTTATTTATAAATTGACTTAGTTTCGATAATGAACCTACCGAACTTTAGGAAAGAATCAAAAAATGATTTTTTTTCTGTTTGGGTTTTCAGTGCTCCATTTTTGGTAGCTAGCGCATGATTCATGACATGTGACTAAGCCAAGAATGCTAAGTTCGTATTGCCATTTGATAATAAAATCTAAGACCGAACGTTCACAAATCGTTAAATTTTATTATCGAAATTCGTGCCCTTTGAAAAATGTTTTGCATGAACTTCGACCATTTTACGATAGCTATAATCGACCTGCAAGCAATTCAAGCCTAAGTGGCCAAATTCCACTCCAATTTCACAGACATAAAGCAACCAGTATGCGTAGAGCGCGTGCAGACGAAAATATTGTCAGTGAATTCGCCAGTGTTGATTTGTCCGCTATTCGTAGCAAATAATTAACACAACTACGAAAAATATTTTACGTAAGGACTGCAGCGACAAATTTTCGTTGATTGAGCCTTAGAAAAGCTGGAGGAAAGTTCACTTTTTTATCGAATAATTGCCTCCAGTGACGAAACTCATTTCTGGTTGAATAGGGATGTTAATATGCAAAATTGCTGTATTTGGTCGAATGAGCACCCTTGGGCAATTGAAGAGCTGCCACTGCACCCGGATAAATGCACTGTTGATGGGGTTAATGGTCCGACGAAATCATTTGTCCGTATTTTTCCAAAGATGGACATGAGAACAACGTTACCGTCAATGGCGCCGGCTATCGTTCAATGTTTTCGAATCTTTTTGCTGCCCAAAATTCAAGAGCATCAAACCACATAGCACGCGAATTGATGGAACCGTTGAGAAATGGGCTTGGTGAAACATTTTTCACATGTCTTGGACCGCTAAATTGGGTGGCTAGGTCGTAAGATTTGGCGCATTTTGACTATGTTTTTTATGAAGTTACCTCAAATCACATGTCTACACCGATAAGCCGGGGTGCGGTTGTCTTGGAAGACAACATTACACGATTCAACACACAATACACGTAATCAACATTTACACGTAATTATCTTTAAAAATGACTAACATTGATTTAACAGCCCAAATAAGAACTTTATAAGCTTTTGTAATTTTCCTGTATCCATTGTCAGGGCGTCTTTCGAACTCCGAGACTCTTTTGGAACTGGATATTTAGAAAGGCATTTAGCTCCTTAAACGAGAGTTTTGGCTTTATCTGTGCCTGTGAAACAACTGTCCTATAAAGTTTTTGTTTTTTTCTTGGATGGAACAAAAATGATGCTCAGCCATATTTGGCCGATGTGGATGCTCATATGCTTTTTTGGCAAAATGTAATATTTAGAAATTAATTTATATAATTTCCTGTTAATTCATATTGAAAGAATCAAAGTCTTGTCATGTCTTTTGTTGTTTTTCCAAATTATCTCAAAATATTCTTTTTGGAATTGTCTTTGATCTGCCTTAACAGATCATTCCATCACGGCCTTAGTTTTTTAAGAGTTTGAAATTTACTCCTGTAATACGACAACAATATCTAGAAAAAAGGATCATTATCATCATTATCAATATCAAAAATATTTGAAAAAAAAAATCATTAAAACGAGGATGGGATAGACAACTAGACATCATCTTAACAAGTGATCCCCTCAACTCTTCTGTTTCACTTTGTCGCCTTTCCCTTTCAACCATCGGCAACTTCCAGCCTCCCCTCCTTCTTTCCTTTTTTCACCATTCTCCATTATAGAACAATCCTCCCACAGTTAAGGCCGTCTATCCATTTCCACAAAGCAAAATTTCACCAAATGATGAAATTTTAGGGTAAATGAAGCAATATCTATATTCTATAGGAAAATATTTAATTCTATCTCCTTTACGTTCCCATTTCCCAACGCAAAACTTTGTCCACCTGCCCACCCTGGTATAATCGCAGGCTCCGTTCTCTAAGAAACAAAAGAAATAACAATCTTCTGTTCAACCATCAACTGTTTTAAACAATCTTTCGCTGACGACTCCTTTGATCCGGACTTCGCTTACTTTGATACCGATTTTCTCCCTTAGACCATTTCCTCCTCAACCCTCTCTCTGTCTCTCTCAAAATTCTTAGGTTTATCCCTATCTCTAGGTGAATTTACCCGGTTGTGGAAAACCTCATCTATACATAACTCCTGTACACAAAAATGGTCTGAAGAACGATATTAACAATTATCTTCCCATTGGCAAACTGTTACACATACCCAAACTCTTCGAGAGTATCTTGTACGAAATTTTAAGTTTTCGCTGCAAGTATTTAATCTCCCCTAGGCAATACGGTTTCCGCATATGCAGATCTACAACCACAAGCTTTATTGAATTTTTGTTCTTTACCCTCTCGGCCTAAGGGAATGTCAAGGAAGTCGACGTTATTTCAACCGATTTCAGCAAAAGCTGAAATGTTTTGGAAAGCAAGCTTAACTGGCAACAGCAAAATCTTCTCAGCAACTCAATAGAAATTGTAGGTGTTCCGAACGTCTTCTTCTTTTCCTTTTTCCGGCGTCGTTATGGTCACAAGTGTAGGACCATAACCTTCCCACTTAACTGCATTCCTACTGGTCCGCTTGTGAGGTCCGCCAGTTTGACCTCAGAAAGTAGCGGCAGGCTTCCCGGTTTGGGATTACTTCATCGCTGAGGCCAATCAAATGCTGGTGTTTTTGCATTTGTTTGCACCAATTGTTTTTTAAAAAAATTGTTTGATAAAGGATCTCTCCTTTGAACATGGCAATACCAACTCAATTGGTCGCGCTCTATCTTTCTTATGATGATTTCTTTTACGTGGAGGCTTCCTCGGATCTTTGAACTTCTAATTCTGTCACGCTTTGTTACCCCCGCTGTCATCTTCATCTCAGCTGCCGTTAATTTGCTCTCATACTTTTTGTGCATTGTCCAGCATTGTGAACCGTATGTGAGCGCCGGACGTACAACTGATGTGTAGAGCCTTCCTTTCAGCTTAGGGGGCATTTTTCGATCACAGAAGATGGCGGAGTTTTCCCGCCACTTCATCCACCCTACGCTTACGCGATGGTTGATCACATCATCACAAGTTGCTCCTTTATTAATCATAGATCCCAGATATTTAAACTTTTCACACTTAGGAAGCACTTTTCCATTCAAGTAAATGTCTGGAATAGGCTGATGAGGGTCAGAGAACGGGCAGCACAGATACTCTGTCTTCTTTGAACTGATACGATACCCGTGTCCCTCAAAAATGTCCACCCACACATCAAGTGCTCGTTGTAGGGACGCCTGATCATCACTTATAATGGCTCCATCGTCAGCAAAGAATAGCTGCTGCACATTGGGGTCCGTCACTTTTGTTTCAAGCAAGCAATCAAGGACTGCTATAGAGAGCAGTGGGCTGAGGACGCTCCCTTGGTGTACACCGACTTTGATTGCGAACTCTTCGGTGACTCCTGCGGTGCATCTTACTCTTGTCGTTGCTCTCTTGTACACGTCCATGATCACTCGCACGTAGGTTTCTGGAACTCCGGTGTTCCGAACGTCAATCACTCCAATGCTATCAAGACTGCACAACAAATTTTCACCAAAGCTTGTCTATCGATGTTCCCGACAAAGAAATTGAGAAATGCTACGTAAAGAAAACATAAGCAAAATCCTCCTCTGGCCTAAAAACAATCATCTGTCTACGATTCGCTAGTCTAAAGGGAGCGGTACCAAAATCTTCATCAATGATGCTCTCACAAAATTTACTCAGGTTCTCTTAATGAAAACAAAGGAAACAACGAAGCAGAAAGGCGGAAAATATGTATGGTTTCAAATTTTTATGAGAAAGGTTGAGGGGGGAAAAGTCATTTCGATTAAATCTTTCAATGATCTTGCTCGCATTTAGTGTGCTCGATTTTATGCTTTAAATTATGGATTTTGATACAGACTTTTTTGATGACTTTTCTACCCCCAATTTAAGTAATTCGAATTGTGATATAGTTTTTAATAATTGTACGTTCTGCAATGATAAACTTTTTATTGTTCACCAGTATATTAGAAGTATGAGAGAAAATTTTCCATCTCTTGTCACTCATCTTGATTCTTTTGCTTGCGTTCCAGATATTGTCTTTGTGTCTGAAATTTGGATATATGACTTTGAGAATGATGATTATTTTATTCCCGGGTTCAAGTTTGTCTCTAAAATAAATGAAAGTTAGGCTGCAGGTGGTGTGGGTTTTTTATCAAAAATGTCCACCTAATTCTCGATGTCTTGCGCGTTGATATTTCAAGTGCTGATGTTTTAAAAGTTTCTACTGAAATTAACCAAGTTACGTTTGTGTTTTTTTGTGTCTATAGACTGAATATGTTTAATGTTGTAACTTTTTTAAATTCCTAATTATAGTAGGAGAAACTGAAACTGTCTCTAGTTACCTGTCATTACTTGCTTCGCATGGTCTAGCTTTCTTTATCAATGAGCCCACTAGACCTACTTCGGGAATCTGTTCAGATCACATTTATGGTCGTTTCAGTAACGTAGCGCCCATAGAGTGTAAAAAATGTGTCTTTGATTTTAAAGTTACTGGTAATTGCATGACCGGACTGTTAATAACCATCTCTAAAACTAGTGGTTCTCGAACTCCTAATGCCCCCCATAGAAAAATGCGAGTTGACTTTAATAGATTGAAAAATTGTTTATGCTTTGAGTCATGGATTGATGTTTTTGATTGTAGAGATCCATCTACCGCTTTTACAGTCTTCATTGACTCTCTTAGGAAGCAGAATACTACCTTGCACCTCTGTTCAGCCCTCAATAAAATCCGCTAAAAGACTTAAACCTTGGATATCTAATCTTTTCTTAGCAAAGTTGTATATAAAAATAAACTCAGAATTAAGTGGAATAAGTATCCTGCTAACCAGGGCCTAAAAAGAAAATATAAGAAACTATGTGTTGATCTTAAGAAAGAGATACCAATTTGCCTCGATAACTATTACCGTACTCAATTCAGCTCTGCACAGGGAAATTTAAAACACGAATGGCGAGTAGTAAATATTGAATAAGTCAACTGCATATAAAAAACCCAGTTGTATTCGTGTTGAAAATTCTTTAATTTATGACAAAGTTGCTATTGCTTCTTCTTCTTCTTTTCCTTTTTCCGGCGTTGTTATGGTCAGAAGTGTAGGACCATAACCTTCCCACTTAACTGCATTCCTACTGCTTGTGGGGTCCGCCGGTTTGACCTCAGAAAGTAGCGGCAGGCTTCCCGGTTTGGGATTACTTCATCGCTGAGGCCAATCAAATGCTGGTGTTTCTGCATTTGTTTGCACCAATTGTTTTTCGGCCTGCCTTTTTTTTTCTGACACGGGCATGCTCCAGATTTTTTTTGTTTGATCTTACTCTCTTACCCACTGATTTGCATGTACACTTGTGGGGCAGTTTAATGGTGGTATATGTGTCCCTAGGCTCACCTTGGTGTTTTCTAAATTGCCTAGATGTGATTTTTGTTTACCTTTGTTTTAGTCGCCTTTTACGACAAGCGAGAGGTATCGCTGCAGGGATATTCTTAATCCGTCCCTATACGGAAAGACAAAGTTGCTATTGCTAAAGCTTTTAATTGTTATTTTGCTAATGTTGGCTGCAGCCTACAATCTAATACTGTTAAATCGATTAATTGTACTTGTCTTTACATTCGTGGATGTGGTGAACCGTTGCATAGTAATGGTTTTCTTTTTCAACCCATAACTGCTCTTGGAATTTTGAAAATTATTGGCTACTAACCTAATTCGACTTCGTGTGGAGCTGATGGAATCTCTAACTATCTGTTAAAAAATTGCATGTTTCACAGTGGATGTCCTGGAAAAATTGTATAATCGTTGCGTGTTTGAAGGAGTTTTTTTTCCCGAATGTGCAGATGTGCAGATGTCATACCGTTATTTAAAAAAGGGTCCCAGAAGATATCGTTAACTATAGGCCCATCTCACTTCTTTCAGTGTTCAGCACAATTTTTGAAAAACTAATGAAAAAAAGCTTATTGAGTTTTTTAGACAAAACCAAGTTTTTCAATCCTAATCAGTTTTGGGTTTTTGAAAGGTAAATCGACGTAAGATGCGCTTTTACAGTTTCGCTCTCTTATAATGTCACAATTCGATGGGAAAAAATGTTCTGCTGGTTTATTTCTTGTTATCTAAACTTGTTAAATAAACTGGAAAAAGCTGGATTTCGTGGTTTTGTACTCAATTGGTTCAAGTCATATCTTAAAAATAGGGCGCATCAAGTGAAAATAGATGATATAAGAAGTGAAATAAAGCTCTCCAACGTGTGTGTTCCACAAGGCTCGGTCTTAGGTCCGATTCTGTTTTTGGTCTATATCAACTCGCTTCTTGCTCTTAATTTCAAGGGTTCTCCAACTGCTTTTGCGGATGACATTGGCTTTACCTATGGCTCTAACAGTCCTTTGGACCTAGTCTCTGATATCAATTGGGATCTATTTTTATTGAGACACTGGTTTGCTGAACATCTTTTTGTAATAAGCCCTAAAACTAAGATAATGTTTTTTAGCCTACCTTCCTCGGACTTCTTGGATGCTAATATATATTTTCATGCACCTGGAGTGTCTTAGATATAAAATGTATTATTGCCATTGTGCGTCTGGTTCTTCATCTCCCTCTTTTTGTGAAAATATTGTCTGTTGTGATTATTGTTTTAAAGTTGAGAGAGAAGTTGAATTTAGATATATTATCTTATCCTTGATTCTACACTAGGATGAGTTTTGCGAATGACGTTAATACTCTGAAAAAATATTTTCGATGCACCCTTCGACATTTTTATTATATGCGTAACTTATATTTTACTAAGCTTTTAAAAATGATTTATTATGGTATTTTCCATTCCAAGTTACAGTTTGGAATTGCGTGTGTCGAAACAGATTTAAACCACTGTTGATTTAGCAGAAAAGTGTCCTTAGAAAAATTTGTCGTAAATCTGGTAGACATTCTAGCTTTCCCCTGTTCGATGAACTCAAAATTCTTCCTGTTCGTCACTTGTATTGATTTAAGGTGCTAAAAATGTTCTTTATAAAGTCTGGTAATCGTAATTTCCGTTTAATTTCTTGTTATAATCTTCGTGATAACCTGTCTAACACTTTTTCCGTACCCAATTTCCGTACCACTGCATATCGTAACTTTTTCTCTGTTCTTTGTTTTCGACTGTTTAATGCACTGCCTCCGTCTATTAGGACACTAACAATACCTGGCATGTTCTTTAAACGCATACAAATATGACTCTTTAGTTTTCATTGTGTGGCCTTAGAATCTCTTAAAGCTAATGTCTTGGTTTAATTTGTTTATGTCTCACTCAATGCCTTGTTTTATTTTCTTTTTTTTAATTACCTTTATTTATATTTTCGTTTGTAATAATTAGTTTTGGTTCTTGTTTCTTATAATGCTTAAAGATCATTTATTTATTTACTTTTATTTATTTTTAATTTTTGTGGTCACCCCGCCCATTTTTTAACATATTTAGTATAGTCTTAGATAATTGAAGTGGCTTTCTACACTATTTTTACACTTGTATTTAAATACTGAATGCCGCTGCCTTTTCTTATATTTCGTCACCATGTATTCCAAGCCTGTTGTTTGTATTTCTTCAATTAATTTATAAGAATAAAAAATTTATCTATCTATCTATCTATCTATATGGAAATGGTGATTAAACATTGCCACATCTCACTATATGCAGATGATACCAAGTTCTTCAAAACCATTTCCTGCAGAAATGACTCTTCCCTTATTCAATAAGATCTTACTAGTTATTCCATGTGGTGTTCCAAAAATTGCTTGGAGCTTAACATTTGCAAGGCCAATTGATCACTTTTTCACGTAAAAGTAAGATTAACCCTTCTGTTCTGTTGGGGTCATTTTATGACCAAAAACGACTTTAGTGCTTAATATCTCTTCTAATATTCATTTGATTTCAATTTCCTTTCTAGTCAGTGCATGAATTTAAGAATATTTTTGAGAAATAAAATCGGATTGATTGCAGTCACGTCCAATATGCGATTTAAAGTATGTGTACGCACGTGTTACGTTTCGGGTCATTTATGACCCAGGCACTAAAAATTGATTATAGCCTCGTTGTTGGTTCTATTCCTTTGCTGAATCGCTATGTTGGTGAACAAGAAATAGAAGCCCTTCTTCGTTGTCCTGGGGAGAATGATGATGATTTTCAAGATGAGGCTAGTATTGATTGCGATGAAAGTTGTGATATAGAGGTGGAAGATGAAAGTGCTTCCGAAGACGACATAAGTAGCGATTTAGAAGATCCGATAGTGACATCTGACAACCCAACTGAATATTAGAATAAGGACCGGAATATAAAGTGGACAACAACACCTCTCGGAAATCAATTCGCACGGGCATCTGTAGAAAATGTTATTCATCAACGAGCAGTTGTCACTTTTTACGCAATTCATCGCATTTCTAATCTTGGGGATGCTTTTGATAT
Organism: Merodon equestris; assembly: GCA_958301585.1. Taxonomy (NCBI): domain Eukaryota; kingdom Metazoa; phylum Arthropoda; class Insecta; order Diptera; family Syrphidae; genus Merodon; species Merodon equestris. The sequence goes on along the minus strand of OY284413.1, from coordinate 214,326,032 downwards.
GTGTATGACTCCTGGTATAAAAAGAGATGTTATCCGTTTTACAAATATGCAGGGAGTCAGAGTATCAGAGCATTTTTAGATGATAGACGAAGTTGAGTTGGACGCATATTTAGGACTTTTGTTGCTTACTGGTACGTTATATAGCATTCACACATACCGCTCTCATTAATTACTCTTATTATGTAGGTGTCTATCGCTCATATGGAAAAAGCATGAAATCCTTGTGGGATGAGAATCACGGTCGTCCAATGCCAAGAGCTGTTATGTCTCTTGAACGCTTTTTCGAAATCTCACGAATGCTTGCTTTCGATGACAGAGTAAGCCGGAGGTCAGAAGTTCGTGGAGATAAGCTTGCACCCATCCGTGAATTATATGATATATAATATATACATATAATATATTATATTATATCCTTTCAAAGTTTACATGCCCAGTAAACCAGGTAAATACGGAATGAAGGCATGGATAGCTACTGATTCTGGGACTTCGTTTTGTCTTAATTTTCAAATTTATCTTGGACGAGTTGGAGGTGCATCGGAAAGGAATCAGGGAGAACGAGTCGTTCTGGACTTAGTGTCTAGAAATATAACAACTGACAATTTTTTTACTAGCCATTCGTTAGCCTTGGAACTGTTAAAAAAAAGAATTACTCTAGTTTGGACAGTTCGAAAGAATAAGAGGTTTCTACCGGTGCACGCTACAGCTAAGCAGCTCAGAAAGCTTCCAGTGTTTTCCAGCAAATTCTTCTTTCATGAGAAAGAAACACTTGTGCAATATGTACCAAAGAAGTATAAGTTGGTCACCTTGGTAAGTACAATGCATCGTGACGGTAAAGTGTTAGAAGAACATTCAAAATAGATTCCCGAGATTATAGAATTTTACAAATCGACTAAGGGAGGGGTGGACACAATAGACCAGTTAGTACGTACATATTCATGCAAGCGACAAACTAACCGGTGGCCAGTAGCTCTATTTGCCAATTTTAAAGACATTTCTGCGCTAAATGCTTGTATATTATGGACAGAAATTCACCCGAACTGGAATCAAAACAAATTGTTCAAGCGCTGGATTTTTTTACATGAGCTAGGAGAACACATAGTTCGACGGAATCGTCTTCCAAGAGCTGAAGCTCCTGCATCCATCGTTCCCAATACTCAAACTAATAGTATTGGGTTAGCGTCAACATCATTGCCACCCGTTAAAAAAACTTAAGACAAGTGACCGTAAGCGCTGCAAGTCCTCCGAGCAACGAGAAAAAGACCTTCACCTGTTGCACAGTTTGCAACAAACCGGTTTGTCCCACCCATTGGTATGCAATTACATATTGCCAAGAGCACGCTCCAAATTAATAATTTGTATCCCTCGTTCCTTCTTTTTCCTTTTTTGTTAGTTATTTTATAAAAATATATTCAAAATCAAAATTGGGTCATTTATGACCCGAAACGTAACATGTGTGATTTTTTTCAGATTTTTTCAACAGAACAGAAGGGTTATGTTAGTAAGATTAAGTTAGCTTGAAGTAAGCTCAATAAACGGGGGTGTTTGCCCTCACGAAAATTAAATAAATAAAAATTGTGTGAATTCCCCTAAATCAAATTTAGGCCTGAATAGCAAAAGAACATATTATAGTGTACCACATGGTTTCATGCTTGATCTGATTCTTTTTTTAATTAATATGTAACCTCTATTTGAGCGACATACTGTCGGGAATGAAAAGGCTTTCCTAAATTATCTTGCAACTGGGTGTGGTTCTTAAACTCTTTTAAATTTAGTTGCTGACGAAAGTCCATATATTAAAGTCGTGGTTTATGGAATATACAAAATATTTACTTTAAGCAAAAACTAAATTGATATTTTTTAGTCTTGACCCAGAGGAGTTGACTGAATTTGGCATTTTTTTTCTTCCTTAAATTAATGTTTTTCCTTGTATACGGGTTAAGTTATGGTGTGCTTAAATTACGATATAGAGTTGGCGCAGGTTGGCGATGCACATTGAGCGCCATTTTATGACTATGTGCGCAGATAATTGCTTTAAAACTGGATCAATAAAATGTTTCAGGTATGTAAATGGAGCGAACAAGTTCGGTTTTAAGACAGCATTTTGTTACAACAATCCGCGCGATTCCAAATATTTCAAAATCTCCAATCGATCCACTTAGGACTAATTTTTAAATTACATTCATAAACTCATGCTTCGTCACCTATTATAACCAGTTTATGTCGAAATTCATCCCTTTTAAAACAAATTTTGTGTTACATATAACGAAATGTTTCTTCACCATTTTTTAAAAATTGTGGCTCTTATTCGCCTTCGATATTTTCTTTTGCCTTTAATAAGCTTAGCTGGAAAATAAAAGGTCGGATGGTATTAGTTTGTACCACCTCTGCGGCATATTGAAGTCATCATTTCAAGAAATCACTGCTTAAAAATCTGTAACATTCGAACCATTGTTTTGCCAACTACTAAACATCCTTATGGTCCACAATACTAACTACAAGCAAAACAGATGCAATTAATATCGTTCAACAAACGGTTGCATCAACAACAATATAGCCTAAGCCGCCAGCCCCAAAATCCCATTAAACTATCATTCGTTAAGAATTGAAAGCTTAAGCTGTGTTCGGGTTATATATCGTGATAGAGCTATCAGCATTAATGCCTTTATAGTAGAAAACTATAATCACCAAAATTCAAAGCCCAAAGACTCCCATGTCCAATACAACTGACGATATGCACATGCAAAATGAAATTAGGCTTCTTCGCTCAAAAAGCACCCCGTCATGTTGAATATGTAATATGTAATTTGTAATCTCGCCGATTATCGACCGATAGCGATCGTTCCCTATCTATCTAAAGTTTTCGAAACAGCAATCTTACCCCAGATACTTCGACATCTCTCTGCTGAAAGGTTTTCGTCCCCAGCACAGCTGTAAAACTGCTCTACTGTTTATCGTTGATGAGATCAGGAAAGGTTTAGATAAAAAAGAGTTGACTATTCTTACGTTACTTGACTTCTCTAAGGCCTTTGAAACAGTAAACCACACCATCCTATGTAACAAGCTTCTGAAAAAATTTAAATGTTCAAGGCACACCGCAAGGCTCTTCCAGTCCTACTTGGTTGGCAGACAACAGAAAGTAGTAATTGGCGACAAAATGTCAGACCTTCTTTCGACGCATGCCGGTGTCCCACAAGGTTCCATTCTAGGTCCGGTTTTTATTCCTGCTGTATGTTAATGAATTACCCACATTGTCAAACACTGCTGTGTACACATGTACGCAGATGACGTGCAGTTACAAATATCCTTTCCATTTCACTCAGCAGCAGCATCCGTTGCCAAAATGAATGAAGACCTTCAAAGTATCCTTGACTGGACCCAAGCCTCAATCCCAGTAAATCAAAGTCACTGGTTATATACCGAAACCTGGTGGACACCTCTACTCTTCCGGCTATAAAACTGGGTCAGTATAACATAGATCTTGTTGAGAGCGCGAAGAATCTAGGATTCATTTTTAACCGCACTCTCACATGGGACGATCACGTAAATGCCTGCATTGGAAAGGTGTACGGCGTGCTGCGAACTCTCTGGGCATCACAGCACTATATCCCCATCAAAACCAAAATGATTATCACTAAGACCCTGCTGCTTCCAATTCTTACATATGGCTGCGAAATTTTTTGCAATTTGGATTTCAGATCTAAACGGAAACTTAATGTGGCTTTTAACAGCATTGCGCGCTTCATTTTTAACATTCATAGGCACGAACATATTTCCAGCTATTCAAAGACCATTTTTGGCTGCTCATTTGACAACATCCTTATCTACCATACCCTGACTTGCCTTCATAAGATCCAGCATACCCGACAGCCTAATTACCTCTTCAATAAGTTGACCTTCCCATCATCTGAACGAACGAACACACTCATTCAACCTAGACACATGTGCTTAGCATCTGAAAGACAGTTTTTTGTTCATTCCATACGCCTTTGGAACTCTCTCCCGATTACATTGAGAAGAATCAGAAATTCCAAGCAATTTAAAACTAAACTAATTAAATATTTGGCCAATGATCATAATTTATTCACTACCTCTTAGTAAATCCATCTATGTATTCTTTTTTTCCTTTCTTTATCTCCTTCTTTTCCTATTTCTCTCCTTGTAGCTTTATTGTCTCCTTCTATAACAATGTTCAAATCGCCGAAATTATTTTGTAAATATATAATATACTTTTAATCTTACACAAACTTATAAGATTCTCATCTTAATGTGTAAGAATATTAATATCACAAATAAATGAAATAAATAAATGAAATATGTAAATTCGCAATGAACCCCCCAAGCTCGAAATGGTACGCACGGTATCGGATATCCTACCAAGTGTGTGTAAATGGTTGATAAATAATTTCAGATCCTCACCCTAAAGCATACAACCTGGAAGTGCAGTGATCTCTATTAAAAATGTCATAGGTTGTAAAGGGTGCTTTTTTAGAGTTGTACAAATTCAATATAAAATAAAACACTTGAAGCTACCGTTAATGTCTATGATATTAGCTTTATTTCTATAGATGTATGTCATTAGTGCTTAAATATGACTTCGGGCATATGCGCGCTACAACTAGCTCGAATCAAGCGCAATCGTGAAGTCAAATTTTAGACAACTTTATCAAACAACTGGGATAGTATATCAGCAATAACACGGGGAATGTTTACTTCGTCAATCGTCCAACGTCTCTGGTTTACCGGCAAAGACTAGTGACTTTGCATACCCCTAATCTAAAGGTGTGAGATCACAGGATCGCGTTAGGCTATTTCATAGGTCCATTACGTCAAATTATGCACTTATGTTTGGGATTTTGCGGCATCTTGTTGAAATTTCTCTCAACACTTTGTCACGTCAATGCCCTTCAACTGAGGAACGAAGAAATCAAAAATCTTATTTCTATAGCGCTCTCCATTGACAGTAACATTCTGGCCGGCATTGTCTTTAAAGAAATATGGGCCGATGATTCAACCAGCCCATAAGGCACATTAAGCAGTGAGTTTTAATGGTTATAAGGGCGCCTCGACAAAGGCTTCTAGATTTTCTCCACTCCAAATTCGGTAATTTTGCTTGCTTACATATCCATTTAACCTAAAATGGGCCTCAATGAAGAACAAAATTTTGCGTTGAAAATGAAGATCAAACTGAATTATGTTTTCGTCCTATTCACCGAACCTACGACGCGTATATTGATCGCGTGGTTTCAACTCTTATACAAGCTTGATCTTATAAGCTTTTAAGCCAAAATCTTTCCGTAAAATCTTCCACTAAGTGGATGGACATAGCTCCACGATAGCTGTGCACGATGGCGAATCAACTCATTCAGATTCTCCTCAACATTGCGCTCTACAATGGCAATAACTTCTCCACTTTGCAATGTTTATCGTCTTTATGGATGCATATTATCCACTAGAGTGTACGTGGTGCGAAAACGATTCAGCTTCTTCTGAATAATTTGCTCAGATGGACGATTATGTCAATACACGTAGCGCGTGATAGGTTTGGCGAACTGAACCATGGCTTACAAAATAAGTTTGCACAACATGCATGCTACTACAAATTGACTTTCAACTGTCAAATTGATAGATTTGTGGAAACATTTTTGCCAGTTTGAAAACCAAAACTCTTAAGAAACACACTTTATATGCTATATGCTTAATGTAATCCGATACTGGCGCTGGTATTTTTGGCCTAAGCACTGACTTTATTTCAAGGTGTCTACCAAACGGAACTGTATACCATCCACATATACGCCAATATCTACTCGAGTTATCTATAGTACAACCAAGAAAAATTCAAAGCGCTGAAATCACATAGCTTTAACGCTAAATCCTTAAGAAACTGCTGAATAAAGCAAAGGAAAACAAAGTCAAATTTTAGTAGTTACAGGGCAATTACTGAGAGAGACGGTAGAAATAGCTGATCTGGTTGGCCATTGTGAGATCTTTATCCTAGGCAAATATTGTAGAGGAGTTTTTCTCGCTGAAACTTTTCCGGGACTCCAACCCAGTGTCATCGGTGGTAAATGAAAACACGACAATCACAAGCCGCGCTCCCTTCTCATAATTACTACTACCGATCAAACTGACAAAAACGAATATAACCGTCTTGGCTTTGTTAAAAATCCAACAAGCTGATATGTAGACACTGTCCGGACATATTTGCCAATAAAGCGGATAAAATATACAGCCAACACAAACCCCACAAACCAAATTCCCCTTATTTTTTGAACACATATCATATCGAAGCTTGATTACTTATTACTATTATATATTGTATTATCGCAGTTTTTCAATTGATGGCAATAAAAATACTTATCTCAAGACACCTCATTCCCCAATGGCTTAAGAAAACCGCGTGGTTAAATATATATGCTTTCTCTCCATTGATTCAGGACAGAATTATTCGCATAAAATACCCTTAAATATGCATTGATGGTTTCATTATTAAATTCGATTGTAGTACTTCCACAAAATCTAATTTCCCATCAAAATTCGAACAGCACTTCGGTGTGTATTTACAGAAGACAATTTGCGACAGAAAGTGAGCAAAATCAAACACCAAAAAAAAGAACAACCAACTTTGCCACAAAGTTATCAAAAAAAATCGTTACAAGTGATAAAAACGATTTTTATATCATAACATCACGGTAATCCAGCCGCAGGCCGAATAAATGAAGCAATGAGTAAGTGGGACGCAATAGACTTTGCTTGGCGTATCCCTACAACAAGCACCAAATTGATTTACCTACACTCCAAACTCGTTCCAGTCCTCGATGAGCGTCAATCGGCTTAAGTCAGCTCAGCTCGGCTCCGCCATCAAATCGGCCTCGAGCTATAAGTTCTTTTGTATCATAAATAAGTAAGCCAAATAGAATTACATACGAAATGAGTAAGGAATACAACCGCAACACGCACGCACGACCAAATCATTATTTGGGGTTGTTATCCTTTGTAGCTGTGGAATGGTGAATCATGTGTCCTTCGCAAATAATCAATTTTGAACCAAACAAAGAAAAAATAATTTTAACAGGATTGAAGTTTTATTAAATCGGAGGTGAAAATCCATTTTTTTCATTCCGGCACTGGAGATCCTGATGATCTATTTGACCCATTTAAGGGAATTGGAGAGAATCGTTAGATTAAGGGTTTTTCAATATTTATTGCTCTTACGTTACAATCAGCAACGCCGTCATTCCTAGGCGATTATATTTTATCAGCAGCAGAATGCTATACTATTCAACAACAAGAAATCGCGTTCTGCTCACCAAACTTATTACAAAGTAAAAATATTTACGGTTGAAAAAATTGTCTAATCGTGCGAGCTTTTCAGGAAATTATCGCGAGTATTCGGGGAAAGCTGTTCGATTGTTCGAGTAGATCAGTAGCAAGCGGTAATATTGCTGCTATTGCTGAAAGTGTGAGTGAAGACCCGAACCTCTCGAATTTTCGATTTTGCTAAAGGACTTGAGAACATACATTCATATACGATTCATAGGAACCAATTGAAACAAGAAATGCAGCCCCTGAACCCCATTAAATCCGAAGAAACATACTGCTTTGTGTGGATTTAGGGTACGAAATGTCTAGATAGTGATTATCAACGGCGACGGTATCGATCCTTGATAACGGCCGCTTTATGAAGTAATGCGTTTTCAAACTTTAGTATCAGTTCTCGACACTCCTTGTCCTCTACGTTGCAATCGGAAAGAAACCTCACCGTAAATTTCTATATTTGTTCGAAGCGCCTTTGCACAAAGGTGAACATTTTCTCAAGCTTACAATGTGACATAATTGACCAGCACATACCGCTAGCGCCACCTATTTGAAAGCGATAGATTTCCATTCGTGAACTTAAGATTTTTTATTTTTATATTTCGCGCGCATCGTATTAAAATGGATGATTGGGGAGATCAAACATTTTTGATTTTAAAAGTGCTACTGTACATCACAATGCTGCTTGTAGTCTCGTATCAGTCACGTCTGCACGGGTAAATCGGTCACACTCTATAATCATCCAACCGTCAATATTTCATGAGACATGCTACTTACTCGCGATACTTAAAGTTCAATGGAGACAAAAACGACGTTGATTGGAATATTAATTCGAGGTTTGATATGCGCCGTGTGGTTAGATGTCGCTAAGTGTTTATATCCGTCATGTGGGGCAATTGTTCTGTTTTTATCCATCAAACGAACGAGTTAATGACTAAGTTTTAAATAATTCGTAAGGGAATGTCGAGCACATTGCTAGGATGGAACTACAATTACCCGTACGTGGAGTGAAGCCGTCACTATTGGATATTCAAATTCAGATTCATTAAAGGTAATCAAAGTTGGTGACAACTTAAGAATGCTTTTACCACTCTGACAAGCAATTCGAAAATACCCGGAAGTTTATGTTAAGGGATCTATTTCCGGGGCAATGTCCCCTGGGATTGGTGGACGGCTAATGTTGGATTGTGGATTACTTAATTGAATCAAATCGTCTTTTTCCTGACGACAGACACCCCACCCTGCTCTTGTGGATTATTCCAGCAACACATCAATCAATGCAGTTTCATTTATGTTATCTATGTATTAGAGTGAGTTTAATAATTCATAAATTTATTTCTCAAGTCTTTAAAATAAAATTTTGATGTCAATATTGGGGTTTCTAATTTAGTACTCCACAAGTCAGGACTGACTGAAGGTTCTGTTTTGGGGCCAATACTTTACAATTTACCTCAAATATTCCAGAAGCTCTTTTTGCTGATGACACATCCCATGAGTTTGGTCTTAATAGTCAAAAAATTCGAAAATTAAGCTAATTGAAAACAAACTGTATGCAATTGTTGGTTTTTTGGTGAAACTTTGATAAAAAGAAAGGATAAAGAAGAGTATGGTGCTCCAGGACACACCGCTGGTCAGATTTGAAGAATAATAAAAACAACGTTTTGTATAGGTTCAAATAAGTTTTTAGTGAGATAAGCAATTGCTCTCAAAATATTTCTTCTGCCCATGAAGCTTCTGACATCGATGATTTAAACTTCGAGGAGGCTAAGAATATATCCTTCTGACGATATATCCTATTTGACGAATTTTTATTATCTGAGGCTGAGTTGGACATGCATGAAGCTCCTCTTTCGATTGTCGTTCGTTGAAAATATTTCACTTAGATGAAACAACCAAATCCAATGCTTATCAGAATTTTGAAGTTATTCTCTTCGACTGATTTTCGCTAATGATAACTCAAGAAATGTATGAGCTCATAACTCAACACACAAACTTGAACGCAGAAAAAAATTGTGGCCATAGTCTGCAATTCATGCATGATGGGTTGACATAAACGTTCGTGAAAAATACGTGTCATAAAACACGCTTCAATCAACGATTATTGGAGCACTGACACAGTTTGCAACATCACGTTTGTTGCAAAAATGACATCGCGAAATCTCTTTCAATTTATCTTAAAATGTATGCAAGTTACGCAGTCAGCGGACTTTTCTTCTAAAGTAAAACTTTGTGAACACACGTGGATGAGTCTATGATTCTCTGACGCGGGTTCCGCCAATATAATCGCAGGATGTCTTTTAAATAAGCAGTGAAGGTTTACAAACTTATGACTGTAAGTATACCAGCACCGTTCATGCCACAATAAAAACGACACATTTGAAAGAGGTGTACTGACAAATTCAAACTCCCATAGTACCCAATTAGTGCTAGACTTCTAACTCCATAAAAGTAGAATTATGGCCAAAGCTGATTTTCATACCTCGATTGCTTTAGCACAAACTTTGCATGCTCGCAAAATTTTCTAGTTGAAACGTAAGAATCTGAGAGGCAATCGGCAAGATGTGACAACCGCAAGCCTCAAAAACGGCAAAATATTTGAACGAGCTAGATCAGTTGTTATTGTAGCCAAATAAAGGTTTTTCGATTGGTGCGAGTAGATTTTGGCGGCCTGTGGGGGACATGCTGTTTTGGTGACATTTGTCAAATCTGTTGATTATTATTTAATAACTGATGCCAAATCACAATGACATGTAGCACGATTGAACAGCACGCCTGAATGACGAAATTTTATTGTCAAATTTAGTATTCGTTTGTATTGCGATCATTTTGCGGTAGACGTGGTGGCCCTTCACAGTCGACTCTTCAACGTTTGGTCACCAAATTTCAGACCATGGGTTCGGTAATCAATTAGTCAACACTGGTACGTCAAAGAAATGCTTGAAACCGGCCAAGAAAATCGCCGCGGTCTGTGAAAATGTGCAGTACTCAGCCTCCCGCAGACTTCAATTTGGCCAATTTTGCGTCGGCCCTACATCCAACAAGATCCAACTGATCCAGGAACTCAAAGTTCATGAACGCCCTTTTTAAGCTGACTGGCCTTTGGAGCGTTTGGGAGATGACTTCCCAATTTTAGCCGAAAAATAATCTTAACGACGAGACGCATTTTCTGATGAATGGCGGTGATTACAAGCGGATCACAGGAGGTTCACCAGGTGACAATGCAGCCTCAAAAAGTTACCGTTTGGTGAGGCCGGCGGCATCAATGTTCCATACTTTTTCGAAAACGATGTTGGTGACCGTCAATGGTGAGCACTACAGAGCGATGATAACCAATTTTTTATGTCCGATATTGAACCATATGGATCTAGACGACGTGTGATCTCAACAGGACGGCACTACACACACGATTGATATTCCCCATGAACTATTTGAGGGTAAGGTTATATCTCGCAGAGATGACGTGCCAAGGTCATGCGATTCGATTCTAATGAAAGTGATAGTTATATGTCAGAAATGTACAAACGGTGGACCATCGACTGATTTCATTGTGAATTTAATGTTATCTGGTCATTGAAGACCCCGAACAGTTCGAAATGATCGACATGTATAGGTATGTACTGACAAAATCGAAATACAGATACTATGTTGTTGCTGTGTGTGCCTACGCCCGAGAAGCTTATCTCGCCACAGCTCTCAGTAATTAAACAATAGCCTCACTAGCCTGGGAGGATCTCTTCTCAAGAACTTCAGATTATTCTCTTAATAGGTCCAGGTGCTCAGACATAGAAGAAAAATGGCCAATTATAGGGTTCCGATACTCCGGTTGGCCTGATCATCAATCTTACTGAAATATATAAAAATCAACTTAGATGAGGTGATAATGCTAATAGGCACCATATTTGTGACTCCAAAAATCCACAGGCCGTTTGTTGAAATGTCAATGCAACCGCAATTGGTTGGTTTGGTTTTGTTGTGAAAGAATTATTGATTCATTTATAGTTCAAAGACGAAGTTGGACGTAATATCATACGTACGACCAACGAAGAGCAATGCAAAAACAGAGAAAAAGTCGATTTTTACTTGGGTGAGCTATGATGTTTGTAAAACTGCGCTGCATGCAAAACAAACCGTACAACAATTGATAATCAATAATCGTGTAGTTAGCCGTTTTGGTGATATTACCTAACGGGCGCGATGCCGCTATTTCACGACGTTGAACTTTATTTGTAGTGTCACTAAAGGTGGCATGCGCTACCACAAAGCCAGCCGACGGGCGCGGCGCTGCCATTTGAATGAATTCATTTCCCACAACCAATCGGAGAATTCCTCCTTTCAATGAAATATTTAAAATGAATGCTGCCGATGGCTTATCTTTTAGCTTTAATTCGACAGCGGTGAGAAAACTTTAGAGCTAGCATTATTTCGCGTTTTTCGTGATGTCAATTAGCCCTCAGGATGATACATATATTTTTTATGGACCCTAATGCTAGAGCACTTAAAAGTCTACACTTGCCAGAATAAACCCGAAATAATCCACGAAATGTGTGAATAGTAATAAAAAAATACTTGAAATAAATCAACTGCTATTAATACCAAATATTTTGTTATAACACTGTGCTACATTTCGTGCGTTTCTCTTAAGCTGGATCACTCTATATCGTCACCAAAAAGCGGCTAGCAATACTAGATACTAGCATCACACTAGCATTCCGCCATTATGAGAGGTAAGACCGATTTTAGGCTTTCTGGTAAATAGTTATGCAGTCTGTTTCACTTCCAATGAAACTGGTTTAACTTAGCATTAATTTATATGGCAACCTCCTATTCATCTTTTGAATCTTGGAGACATATCATTCATCTATCTTTGATAGAGCTTCTTCCAGCGATGCGGTTTTTATCTTCACAATTCTGGAAAATCTTCGTCCTTTTGTGGGTGTTTTCAGCTGATTACGGTATTGTTTTTAGCATGACTACGATATTGTTTTTGGCCAAAAAATTACAAAATGCAGTATACAAACAGACAAGAAATGAAGCGCTATACTCCGCAAGAGCGTGGAATAATTGTAAAATCGATTTCTTTGACGAATAATCGGTGGGTGGTGCTAGCGCAACCAGAATTTCGAAGTCTATTTCCTTATCCAACTGGACAAACATTCCGCCACTTAGCTGCTCGACTCGAACACACTGGAACCACAGGAAACCATCCAGGGCATGGTCGCCACCGGACTGGTCGTTTGGTCGAGAATATTGCGGCAGTGGCTGCCGATGGCGCTGAGAACGAAGAAACATCAACCTGACGACGGGCCACGCAGTTAGGCATCACCAGACGGACCCCAGAGCGAATTATAGTGAAATACTTACCCGATTAATCTCAACAACGAAGAGGACGATTTGTGTGGAAAATCATCATGAGCGACGAGGCGAATTTCCACTTAAGCAGTTACGTCACTAAGCAAAATCTTCGTTTCTGGGGCACTAAAAATCCGCGTGATGGACGAAGAGCCATTACGTCCATTCAAAGCCACGTCAGAGTGCGGCGTTCGCGCGGGAGGAGTGATTGGGCCGTATTTTTTTTAGGACGCCATGGGCAATACGGTCACTGTTTCTGGCGAACGCTACAAGGCCATGATAAACGACTTTTTAATGCCAGGATTTGATCAACGGGGCTTATTAGTTTCTACAAGACAACCGCACACACAGCACGAGCCACAATGGATATTTGTAAAGGAAGCGGTTCCTGGTCGCGTAATCTCCCGTTTTGTAGATTTGGCATGGCCAGCAAGATCGGCCAGTTTAACCATCCCAAACTTCTTTCTTTGGAACAAGCATCAGACAAACGCAGCCCTTAAGAGAATATTCGACAGGAATGCGAACAGTTATCACCGGAAATCTTGCGGAAAGTCATGGAAAATGCGATAAAAGGGGTACAAACACTGGCGACAGCCACTTGACAGATATCATCTTTTCCACTTTAGAAAAAAACTGTAACTGGCCCAAATAAAGATTCGAAATTATTTCTTTTATTTAGTAAAAAAGTAATTCAAAAACATAATTGAATGATTAATTTTGCGCCACCTTTTACAACACCCAAGCATTTTCTTTTTTTACAAATCCAGACGTTTTCTTCATAGTACTTCATGCAAATGCTGCATAACTTAAAAGTTATTGACTGTGCGACCTTGTTGTAATCAACGAAAACAGTGAGCAAAACTTTCACATTTGTCCGAACTTGGCGTGCTTTTTTCGATATTTTCTCTTCTGGTCGTTTCCATTGGCACGATTGGATTTGAATTTCAACGTCATAACTACCTATAGTACCCATGTTTCATCACCAGTGATTACCCTTTTTAGCAAATCTGGATCGTCATTCACGTCATTCAACAGTTCGTGAGCGATACTTAACGTCGGTTGTTTTGGTCAAAATTTATGGAACTTCGCTGACGTATTTTTCATGCCTAAAGTATCTGAAAAAATGTAATGGCATGAGCGAACCGATATGTCAATATCTTCAGATACTTCTCTTATATTTCATTTTCATCTGTTGTTAACGTCTGCGACCAGAGTTATGATCGCTTACAACGTAGCATTAACTCGGAGGCAGGTGAAGGAAAGAAATGCACTACAAATGTATCGTCTTCTTCTTTACTTTAAAGCAGTCGTCTCGATGCCGCCATACTAAAAAAAAATGTACACATCCACACAATATACGAACAGGCCCTGCACCATCGAACTATTTGGTGCGACGCCACAGCTAAGCAAGTGATTAGAACACCTTTTCTCATAACACCCATAGTCGATAGGGAGTATTATCGGAACCCGACGTCGCCAGAGTTCGGAGAACATTTATTGCAAGGTTATGATTCCAATAGGACTGCAATATTTCTGTAGAAAATAAAATGAAAAATGCCGCAAAATATGATGAGAAATATCGAAGAAGAGCCGGCGCTTGCATCTGAGCCATATGCTTGCTCTGTCTCATATCGAAAAGAAGGAACTTTCTTTGAAATTGAAAAAATAAGCTTAAATCGCATGCCGATGTTGCTCAATGCTCACTCTGAACTTCGTCAAACTAAGAAATTTCGCGAAGCACTAACCACTAACAGTTTGCAAGTGACAGATGAAGGATGAGTGTTGTCCAATGCATACTCAATCCCTTACGTCGATGACGTGAGCAAACGATTATTGTCGCTTTGCTTACGTGATTTCGGAATCGACAAAAAAAAATTCTTTGTTTTGCTTGTAATTTCCAGACGTGATTGAATACCAAGCGGAATGAAGGATATCAGATACAGATAGAAATAACAGCGCCATCGGTCGCATTGCATAGAAAGACGGCGATGTGCTTTGCATATGACAGAGACAAGAAGAGACGAATCAAGTGAAGAGAACCTCTTTGTTCACACTTCGTCGGAAACTGCGATTGTTTACCATAGTTCTTTGTTTTTTATTGGATCCTGCTCCGGGGTTTGTTTCATGGAGAACCGTCGATTGTCAGAAGCATTCACTTAGTTCGAATGAAATTTATTAGACGAAGTTTATCAACAACCTCAGGCCCTGACGGCCCTCGACAGCTGAAGACATCCAGTGGATTGATTAAACCAATACCACAATGTAAGAGTTTTCATCTCAACGCACTGCGTGCCGTCACTTACGAACGTTAAACTCTTAAGTTTGCATTTAACAAACTCGCGACTATGCGAACATACACCACAGACCAAAGACCCTTTCCCTTCATTCCCTTGCCATATACACATCATCAAAGTGTTGGATTAGATGTCCCTGTGTAGAGGCATTGCTTCGATTTCCTCTATAGCCAACACTATTGGCCAACTGCCTGCCGTTCACAAGATTGTGAGCACGAAACACGAACCACGAACCTATCCAGTGCCGTGACCACGCTTGAAAGTCGATTGCTATCGCTGTTGTATTACTTACCAGTTGAGAGTCAACTGTTTGCCTAGGTCGTAGGACATAACCCCGGGCATGTTGGCCAACGACCATTGCCGTCATTGTAACCATCGCAACCAGTGTGACCGTCACACAGTCATTAGCGTCCCACTATGCCGTATAACCATGCTGTATCGATCAATACGTACATGTATGCCTGGCAAGAAGACGGAGTCCTTTTGAATAAATGAATCATTTCGAAATTAGTCAATGGATGGAGCTAGTGTATGTGACTGGTCATGATGGAGGTGGAAGAATGGCCACTCATAGCTCTTGAAGGATTATCGCATGCAAAGATTGTTACTTTTTTACTTCGTCCTGGTTTTTTGCTTTTGTACTTGCTTAGGGCTCCAAGTTTTTTTTATTTTTTTTCTTCTTCTCCTATCCACTTTGTCTCTGTGACTGTGAAGGACAGCGGCAGGAACTGTACGTTGTTGACATTTTCGGACAATTTTCGAAAGGCAAATTATGGTTCTCCGTTTGAGTTTTCGTGAAAGCTTGCATGTTACTGCCCCCAGGAATGTGACGGTGAATTTTGTTGAGTTGGATTGTGTTTTGTGTGCTCTGTTGCATCCTTTTGGCAATGCAGACGTTTACATTGGCCATGGTTGAGGTGGCGGTGTGGCGTCAGTGATTCATGACTGACAAATTCAGAGACGCCTCATGCTTGTGAGCAGGATGTAGGAATCCGTTGAGGGGGACAGCGGTTGAAGGTTTGAATATTTTAGTGAATGACTTTGCGGCATTATGGATTATCAGACGGAGATCAAGAAGTGGTTATATTGTGGTAGCTGTATCGTTGTTATTACATGATTTGAACAATGTTAGGTTGTGGACTTGTCCCATTTAAATGAGGAAAAATGAGCGCATATGTAACTTTCTACTAAGAGTCACGTACTGCCAGTCTTACTCGTATCAGCAAGATTCGAAATAGATTTACTGGAAGGAAGATTTTTGGTCTTGATTACTATAATATATGATTTCAAGCTTTTTAGCCATAGTTTTAGCCGTCTGCTCTCAAATGAACACAGATGGAAGCGAAACCGAGCGAAGTAATATACATAACTGGAGTCAACTGGGCAATCCTTAATATTTAATAAAATTGTTTGCGCCACCAAATACGTATGTAAGAAATCATTCACATATCAAATGTGGAAGGTCCGACTCTTAAAGGTTCCATTGACCTTTGGCCTCATAAATAATTTTAAACAAAAGTGCTTATTATGACTAGTGTGCTTTTTGGCTATAGAATGATGCATCGATTGATTTGAGGAATATACTACAAATTTCCTAGAAGATCTGTTTCCACGGCAAAAAGGATAAAAGGAGCGAAATGGGAAAGAATCTTCGCTCTTTTGGGACGGGGTTAGTAAATTCTGTTTGTCTACTCGGAGGAAGAAAGGGGACACGTAAATATAAGAAACTTTACGGATTAGTTTTGCTAACATCCAAGAGCTATTGAAGCTAGGGGAATTAGTCAAATTGAAAGTACGTACTACTGTGAGTGTGCAAGCACCAAAGATTGATCCTAAGAAAAGGTTGGAAGGTGTCAAGAACAGAAGGACATAAGATCAATCTTAGAACTAATGCTAGAACATGATTCGTCTTTAGAAGTCGGAGTTTGAATGAAACGGGGCAATTCAGCAATAGTTTTATTTAAAAATTGGGTTTCATAAATTTAGGCAATCAATTCTCATAGTATGTTTCCTTCTTAATAGCTTTAATACTCTAAGAGGAGTTAAGGACCTTATATTCACGGCATTTATTTAACTCATGGCGATTAGCAATCTTTTTCAATGGGTTGTTCAGGGACTTCTATGATATTGTCCTAAACAACACTGTCGAAGTAAAGAACTGATTTTAAATCAAGAAACAATGGTCTTCATTGTTCCCTTAATTCTCGGATTGTGCTCTCGAACAACTTGTAACCAAATTTTATTCATTATATATTGAAACACTTGCTTAGAGAATATAGGCCTTTTCAACTTACGAGATAATTCTATAAGAGGCATATAAAACTCAATTATCAGGTTGTAACATCACTGAGTGTTGTGCGATTTTTGAAAGTCTGTTTAACGTTCTGTCATTGGACAACAATTGCGCCCACTTTTCAGGCAAATTTTAATGCCGTCACTATAAAAAAATTGTTGGCTTTGACGAAAAAACACACCCCAAAAACGTCTTGGACATCAACCCGATATCTAACATTTTTTCGATGTGAACGTTTTGCAGACTGTGGAACAACGTGAAATCTGAAGGTACTAAATCTTTAGAATAAAGCGAATATACTATTATATTTTTTTCCAATCGAATTCTTATAACTGTGGGTCGATTTAGGAAGGTGAGCTTTATGCTGACTTTAATCTAGACAGCTGTTGACAGTAGACTTCTGCGGTGATAGTCTGGTTATGGGGCAACAGCATCCCATTATTGACCCATTAACCCCTTGAGTAGGATGTTGTGCTGGTCCGTCTTCTGGACTAGGCCATTGATGGCGACGTTTAATGTTATTGTAAAGAACTTATTTCTCATCTTCGGTAACGATCCGGTTTAAAAACGGTTCTTTATCACTCGTATAACGCGACAGAAACGGAGTGCTTCATCTCTTTGCTGAAGATTATTTTGCGATAGGTAATTTGGTACGCATTTTCCTAGGCTTATGACTTTTCTCATTTTTCTTAGAGTCGGTGGATTGTCATATGGCTTATTTTAAGCTATAGTGGTATTTTTTTCTGTAGACTTCAGGAGCAGCGTCCAGCTCTTCTGGCCTATCCGAACGAGGTTAATCTGCTGTTCTAGACTCTGAACTAAAGAAAATTCGGGTTTGTTGCTAAGTTCTTATAAAAAAAATTTGGCTTCAATTGTTTCTCCTCTAATAAATATAAGTTATTCATAAGGCCGAGCGATATAAGACCATTAGGACATTATAAGTAAGTTAACTAAACTAACTATTGTAAGCTAGTTTTAAGCATTTCTGCCTACCATAAAACAGTTCTCAGACTTATGGAATAATAATGAAATAAAAAATCGGGCAATAATTGAAGTATTAGGATGAGCTAGCATCCAACCGATCTGATAGTTTCTTTCCACCATTCAATTTGATAGCGCACAGATCAAGCCTAATTATTCGATGACGTTGTAAATGACCTGCAATGTGTCTTGGAAAAATTCAATAGTATTGTGATGACTGGAGTTAAATATCAACTATTTTTCTCCGAAGGAATTTGCCTAGAGCCTCCAGGGATAGTAGAAAAAATTGGTATTTTTGACCGGAATGTAATTAGATACCTTGGGATTTTAGATTTTAGCTTTTACCCTAACCAGGTCATTACATTACATTAGGACTAAGACTATTTGATTTTATTGAGTCAATAACTTGATCTAAGTAAGGGTGCGCAATAAGCTTTGTTGCTTTGAAGCATTTCGCTATTTTGAAAGGAATGAGAATGATTCAGGAGAGATAGTGGTGCTACTAATCTTTCCCATATCCTGCAATTACATAGAATGACAACTGTGTAATTTTCGAGTCAATTTCCAAGAACAATAAAACTGCAAAAACTAAAAAAAATGTAAGATAAAAGATTATTAGAAACTGGATAAGATTAATCGGAAGGTCGAAATATGTAATTTTAATTAGTTACACGTGTCTATCTTCGAGTACATTATTTTAGGAAATTTGCCTTTGGATGACATGCCGATTACCATTACCCAATTAGTAAGCTAGACAGACGATGACTAGCCACTTACTAGAAGTCAGTACTTCTTGTTGATAATGAAGGAATCAACTGTGGGTGGACAAGTGAAAGGAGTATAATTTAAAACGCACTTGATCACAAAATATTATTTTATCGAAAATAACTTTACTCAGTTCTATTCATTTACTTTAGAATTTCATCAATTATCCAATAATTTTCTATTACCCGAAATTCTAGATATATATATATTTTCATGGGGATGATGGAGCTGTCGTTTGGACGTCGTCTCGATGAACCCATGTTCCAGCACATTACAATATATGTGAATCGTTATTTACTTTATTAAGCGACGACTCCAAGTCGTAGTTCTGGTAGGGACATGATACCCAAAACATCCGCTACTTTTTTATCTGAAATTCATCATGCATTTTTAGTAATTTCGATGAATTTTTAGTAACGAAAGAGTAAGTAGCAAATAAATATGCAAAACAGGAAAATTGAAGTCCAAAAAAAAAGTCAAACATCGCCTTATCTGAAACATTAAAGAAGGATCAAAACAAGGAAACGCTTTGTCACCACTTCTTTTTAATTTGATGCTGGAATTCTCAATGAAATGTCTTCAGGGAAATGAGAGGGGAATGAGCATTAATGAAATCACATCCGCCCTAGTTTTCGCTGACGATATGTATTTTCTGAAAAATAGTTAGCAAACAGTAAGGAGAAACGCAGAAAGTGTACTAATTGCCGGAAAAGAAGTAGACATAAAAGTACGAGAGTGGTCCGATAAGTATTTAGCCTCACCGCCAGTATCGCAAGAGCAACTTACTATCGTGTAGTACATTGAAATTTCAGCCGAATCGAACTCGTAGTTTTGTTTTGACCGCGTGTGGAAGCGGGAGTGTCGGCGGATTTTAGAAAAATGGAAAAAGAGCAATATCGGTCGGTGATTCGATTCTTGTTTTTGAAGGGAAATCGCGCAGCGAAATCAAAGAAATGCTGTGTACGGTGACTCTTCTCCTTCGATGGCGACCATCAAAAATTGGTTTAACGAGTTTCAACGTGGTCGCACGTCGGTTTTTGATGAGCCACGTCCAGGTGCCCCGAAAACGGCTACCACGGAGGATAACGTAACAAAAATCCACGATCTCGTATTGGCAGACCGTCGATTGAAGGTGCGTGAGATACCTGAGACAGTATGCATTTCAAAAGATCGCGTGGGTCATATCCTGCATGAAATTTTGGGCATAAGAAAGCTGTCGGCGCGATGAGTATCGCGTTTGCTCACTCCGGACAACAAGCGCAACCGTGAGACCACTTCAGAGCAGTGTTTAACGCTGTTTAAGCGCAATCCGAAGGAGTTTCTGCGTTGTTTCGTGACAGTCGACGAAACATGGATCCACTGGTACACACCAGAGACCAAGGAACAGTCGAAACAGTGGACTTCATCAGGCGAACGTGCTCCGAAGAAGGCGAAGACTGTCCCATCGGCCGGAAAGGTGATGACCACCGTTTTCTGGGATTCGCAAGGTGTGATCCACATCGATTAAGGGCAAAACGGTCACAGGGCTGTACTATGCCAAATTATTGGACCGATTCGATGCCGAATTGAAGAAAAAACGGCCCCACTTGGCGAAGAAAAAAATGCTCTTCCACCATGATAACGCACCGGCTCACACCTCCGCCCTCGCCACGGCCAAATTGGTCGAATTGGGCTACGAACTGCTGCCCCATCCACCGTATTCTCCAGATTTGGCCCCGTGCGACGCTTAAAAGTTTTCAAAGGCTTTTATGACCTCTGTGCAATGCCCTGCACCGTTTTTGTTGGGTCTGCATCCACCATTTCTCGTAAAATAGCGTCGTCAAATACCGTTTCCAGTTTCCCACGCGGTTAGATCTCGAGGCCTAGATCTCCCGAACGGAAGTTACCAAATCAACGCCGAATGGTGCGTTCGTTCACCGCTATATTCTCAAATGCTTCATATATGTTTTTGGCTGCCAGAGACGCATTATGTCCCAGTTTGAAATCGTAAAGAAAAAGAGTACGAATTTGAACCGTCGACAGCATTATATAAAAATTCCACGCATCAAACACACAACCCACTTTATCTTATAAAAAAAAAATCACTGTATTGTACAGATGTTCACTCGACAGCTAATTGAGGACTAAGTGAAAAATCGGACATTTCATGTGGTACAACCCAAATGATGAAGATAAAATCAAATATATGATCACTGAACACTTTGAGAAAGCGGAGCAGTTTAAACTTCTGGGAACCGTATTTACTGCTGAAAACGAAATAAATATGTAAATGGCTGCATATTGGCAACGCGTATTTCATCGCTATTAAGGAATTACCACAGCAGTGCCAGTAACACTTTACGGATGTGTAAGGAAAATAGATTTCGGATCTATGAAAACAAGATCTTTATGGGAAGCTATAGCCATAAATAGGACGGAGGAACAGGCGAACGGAGAAAGCTACACAGTCAAGAATTCGAGGAACTCTATTCAGCTCCAAATATTGTCCGAGCAAGAAAATCATAAAGGCTAAGATGGACAGGACACGTATAGGTAGAACGAATGGACAGTGGACGAACAGTCAGAAGAATAAAGATGCCCGAAGGAAAAAGACCTCAAGGAGAGTCGCGCTGTAGGTGGAAAGACAACATAAAGGTGGACCTAGAAGAGATGGAACACAACAGTGAAAAGAGAGCACACTCATGACAGGAAAGCTTGCTAAAGGGTTGTCAACGAGCTCTGAACTTTCGAGTTCCAAATGGCTGGTTAGAATAATAAGAAGAATAGGAATAATAATAAAAATAAGATATCAATTCTTTTTTCTTTTTTACTTTCCCTAATGAGGTGACTTTCACTTCCTAATATATTGGATCATCGATCAAGCCTTGCTGCACTTTTCTAATGCTCTCGATGGTCCTTGACGTTCTGCTGGCCTAAGCGGAGGTGTATTCAGAGCTGAAGGATTTTAGCAGAAGTATTTCAACCACGATCGAATTAAATCCCCATTGGCTCAGTGCGCAATCGCCGAAGAGTGTAACGTGAACAACATTGCCATTGAGCTCTAACGTTATAATTGCCAATCTTATAAAATCGCTTCGATAGCGAATGAAGAATGCTCTCCCTACTAATGTGCCATTAAATTTGGAACATACGTATGTACTCAAAAGGATTCAAATGGCACCAACCTCGTTTCGCCTCGTTTATCACTGTTTAAAATATTTTTTTTCAACAAGTAAAGTAAACTGCAGGAGTCTTGCCACCAATCAAGAAATACGCTCGCGATGAATTGGCTGTTGCGAAATTCGAACCCAACTGAATGAAGCCAACACACCAAACTCTGAGCTTATGGGCGTTCTACTATATGCTACCACTGTTTCAAGAAGTTTCAACGTTTTTCTGCAGCTTAGTTGTATATGTCCATTTGTCGTTGGCATTTTTTTGCGATAAACAAAATTCCGAGATGATAGGTCCTGCTTAATCTAAATTAGTATTCATGCTTGAATGTGTTAATCACAAAGACACTTCAGTCTTTAACATATGTAGTTAAGAAGATATATTAGTAAATTGTCCGCTTGCATGACTTATCATTTACTTATCATTACAGAAATATGTGAATAAAGGCCTAGGGCCTTAAATAGATCCGGGGCTTCCAGACTATTGAAGAATTCCGATCATTATTTAAATGGGCCCAGTTTCCAGTGGCTATTCAACACAGATCCTAGATTCTGTTGTTGATCTCGCTTTCCTTTATTATATTTTGGCCGTTCTTTACGACACTCACTTATTTTTAAGCCCGTTTTTTATTTGAATTATTTACTTTATTATTTAATATTGCAAACGAAAAAGCCTATGAGTGTCCCAATTATTAAAGGTTGACATAAGATATTCCATTTTTTTGAATATTTTAGAAAGACCACTTCCGGCTTAACGACTGCACCTTATGGGGAAACATCAGTTCTACTCTCCGTTTCTGGTCAAATTATAACATATGAAGGTATTCCCTTTCCATTTTCGCATTCCTTCTTGTTTGGGAATCTCCCAAGGAATCTTGATTCGTCCATTTGAAATTGACCTAAACCAAATAACTACGAAAATCTAGAACTTACAATATCTAAAACCATACTATTCAGTCCAAAGTACTCATATACATTTCTTCTTGTGAACATTTAATATCAATTAAGTACCGTCTCCCTCGCATACCACGACTTTCGTACAGAGTTTCTTATAAACTTTTCCTTCGTTAAACTTCTAAGCCAGCATTCAAATACTCATAGTGTGTGTATTAACTCGTAAGAGGACCGCATAAAGTCCCGAAATCGTTTCTACACAGAAATCATTACCTTGCTGATCCCTGTCCTATTGAATAGCTACTTACTATGCCGACTAAGAACATTTATACAGCGCCAGCACGAATGGTATGGCAAGATATCGATTTGCTGCCTTCCACCAGAATATATGCCCCACGTGTCGAGTGCTTCGATGAGGTCGACCGGCCAACAGGTTTCTGCGAACGTAGGCAGATTTCCCTCTGCCGCCCGTATTCCGAATCGGGTGATTCTGCGATTCTGTAAATTGGTTTGTACACAGCAGAGACGTTGACTTTGATAGGGAATTATTTGATATGCATTACAGTACTCATTGCTGGAATTGGAATAAGAGAATTAAAGGATGTGCAAACCTTAAACCAGACGATACAAATAAATTCCTTGTATTTGCACGTGAGGCAGAACGACATGAATTAGTCAGCATCTCTTTAATAACTAGGAATTTCAGAGGCTGAAAAAGTGCTGTGAACTTTGAATACATTATTTTTTGTTAGATGTTTGTATATCGATAACGACATTTTCACAATTCTATTTTAATGTCAAACTTAGGGTCTTGGATGGATTAAAAAGTTAGGAAAGACGTAGCAATGACGACTGAATTTCTTAAAGTTTTTTTATTTAATTTTGGTGACATTTGCGAATCGAGGCTGAAACTTTAGAGGTATAATGAATATAATTGAGAAATTTAAACGTCTCGGACAGATTAGGTGAGACCAAATGCTTTGAGTCAGGAAAGTTGGTTGAATATACGGCCGTCGTAGCTGAGAATGGGGCCTAGGTAAGCCCCAGATTCGGGCTTATCCGCAAGTACTTCGCATAAAGTTCTTGGCCTGCAAACTCACAAGATATAGATAACAAAAAAATTGAATAGAGCATAAATGATTTTTATATACATATGTAGGTATATAAGGCTCATTTTCATTTACGAAAACAATCAAAATAATCGAATAGTTCCGAAAACCTAAGTAGAATTGTATAACATCCTTTCTATCCACAAGGAGCAACGATTCGGTGTGACCTTTGGACTGGCAGTGTTCTATTTTTTTAATTTCACTGATGTACTGGTACTAAGTGAATGGATTGCATTACCGGACAATTTTGCCTAATTTTTTTCTAGGTTGAGATTAGTGCTAAGCACGAGGGACGTTTGTTTTCCACTCGACAGCGCCACAAGCTGATGACACCATGGTTTGACCAATTTCCTGGATCTGTGATTTCCCTAAATGAAGAATTAATTTGAGATCGTCGATTTAACACCAGTAGTCATTTCTTTGGAGTCACATGCTCTACTTACAACTCATGCACTGAAAAGAAATATCAAAATTGCTATTCGCTATATAAAGCCGCTATTATGCGAAAAAGTGATGGAGGATTTCATCAAAAAATTACTATTTATGTGGAAGGAGGTAAAGAAAGGAAATGAGGCAATCCACTGCTTTTTATTATTCAATTCACTTCTTTAACAACTCATTTTGCGATAATAGAGATAAGCTACAATTTAACGTTCGAATTTCGATTAACGAAAGTACCCTAGCGTTCCCGTCTCACTATGTTTATCGTTACAACAACTCTCGTTGCATTTCTTTTTCGACTGGCTGTAGACTTGCCTGGTTAAGTTTTCTTTCATGACTGACTGTGGACTCTCCTCGTTGCGTCGTTTGTCTCGGCTACCCGTTGATGGTCAAGTGATCGGGTACCGTTGCTGATCGGATGATTAGTCTACTTGGGTGATTGGTCTACTTGGGTGACTGGTCTGCTTGGGTGACGGACTTAGGGGCAGTTGAGCATCTCAATCCCACATTTATGTATATGCCGAGCCGAGGTAGATGTTTGGCAGAAGTTGTATTCCACTACTAACCTTCGACTCCGGTTCATTTATATATTTCAAATGAGACCGCTTATTGGATTTAATGTAATTGAATCAGCTTACATGTCTACGAGTTACATGTTTCATTATCTGTTATATAGTAGGTGCTTCCTCAGGTGTTACAAATTCACCATCACTCGGTGCTGATCAAAGGGGCTAGTAATTGTTTTTCCTCTAAGCATGATCACAATTTCTATTAAGAGCAAAGATGAAACTAGGTGTAGTATGAAAACGAGATTGTCTAACATCAGACATAGCTGATTAGATGTGCAAATTTGTTGGCAGACCAACTCGAATCGGTGTATGGGCATAACACTTACATCAATGCGCTGATGGGACGCTAATTTCGAATTCGCACTTTTCAATTCCGCTTGCCCTATGGCTGCGTCGGAGAAAGTTTTAGGGAAGAAGTGAATATATTTTCGTGAGTTAGGAGCGAACCTTTTCGCTGTGTTCGTCCAACTTACTTGCCACAAACCAGCTGTTTTGGCACTAAGCGGATCACAGGTGGGTGAGAATACCGGTTAATTGTATTCAAGCCTCCCTAGATATAACCTGGTGCCATTATGCTTTCTGCATCGTCGTCTCGCCCTTTACGTTCGTTGGAACGAAATCAATAATCGACCAAATTTTAGCACGCAAAATAGACAATGATCAAAATCAAGTGGTTATACTACCCAACGTTGTACTGCAAACATGCAACGGAACCACATGTCTGTCAAATAACAACTATCTCATATGTGTGTACAAAGAAACTCGATGCACTTATCTCTGCCACGATCTGGAATAAAATTCTGAACGACTGTAATCGCTTTACGAAATGCTCATTTCCAACATCAAGGAAATATATTTGAAAGCGATTTCCATGAAAAGAGTGAAGAGAAGATACAAATTATATCCATGGATGTCTGACGTACGTATATAGTTATAGTCAATTGTAAAACACGAAATAAACTCTACAGAAAATGGAACAACAACAGACTAAACACAAGCTATAAAGCAGAATATAAATACTATCGGAATGGAAACGCTGATTTATAAATTCCATTAATACAGTTCCTCGTAAAACATGGAGCTTAATTAGTGAGATAATGGGATGGAAGAAACTAAGCATTGATGATGTAATGACAAATAACTTTCCAGTTGAAATATCAGATAGAAATATATCGAATTGCGCAACATTTCTACCAACAAACTAAAAAAAAACTACATATGTGAGCTAGTCACGGCATAAGGTTTTTGTTATTTCTTTCAAATAAAAAAGAATACCCCAACTATGCTAACGTTATATCAATCTATAATATAACCAATAGCTTTAGCGAAAATAAGTCTAGGAGAATCGATGGACTTAGACTATCGGATATAAAGCGATATTCATGACATTGGGGGTGGTCGTGGTACAATGGTAATCATCATCGACTGTTGAGCGGAGTCTTTCCATAGCCAAGAACAATTCCTATACGGACAAATTGTGCAACAATATCAGTTGTAAATGAGAGATGATCAAAAATGCTGACGAAGGCATAACACTCGCAGCATAAGATCACTTCAAAATTCATACTCTGTGTACATTTCCAACATAACACCTTAATGACATGAGAAAAAAAGAATTACTGTGAACTACAACCATCGCGACAAATTCAGTCGAATCTCTTGAATCCTATCTAGGACAACCATCCCCGGAGAGTAGTGAACCAACATCTTCGACACAAACCATCTGCACTCCGTCCAGATTGTGTGAGTACTTAAAGATTTGAAAGTACACAAATCGCTTGCGCTGGTTTCAAGTCTGATATGAACCAAATAAGTGATGATGCTCCCCAAGGCTCTGTTCTGTCACCGATCCTCTTTCTCATTTCTACAAATAATTTCCTGTCTGCTACTTCTCATCCAATCCACCCCTTCGCTGATGGCAGTTCTATCAGCTTTTCATATTTGGAACGTTTCTGCTCTACAGCGGCAGAATTGGAAAAGCAACTTATGTTAAGCACATTCAATTCTTAACTCGACAGCATGCTTAAGAAAGGTAGAGAAAATAGAGTGGAATTAAATGCTTCTAGGGTCCAATGCTGTCTGCAGTCACTTAAGCAAACCCTGAGTAATCAGCCCTTATGCGTGAATGATGCTTCCGTCGTTGAAAACAAAAAAACAAAAAACGTTTCAAGTGTCTTAACTCGTATCGTGACGATTTTTCCTTCCCGGTAACAAACTATTATTATTCCACATCGAGGTGGTTCAACAAAATACGTTTTGTAGCTGGAAGTTCTCTCGAGAGAATACGTTTCTCGACTTCGACTCGACTTTCAAATGATTAGAAGTAGCTTATTGAATCCTAAGTTCTAAGCATTTGACATGGTACTTGGTCCCGCAATACCTCTAATACTGCGTCTTACACTTTTTCAAAGGAAGGGACCATCCTTGCCTTTCAAATCTGAACTGAAAACTAATAAAAGACAGATGTTCAATCTTACCATGTGGTGTTTTTGATCTGACTCCTCCTACTTAGTATAGTAAGTTTCTGTTAGATGAAACCACGGTCGGCACTACTCCTCTAAATGATGGCAACTGCCAATTCACGTACACTCTTTAATTTTAAACAAAATTGATATCCTTCGAGTCCTTCACCTAATGATGACTGTTTTCTTGAACATGGATTTAAAACAACTACCCATCGGCAACAAACCCCAGCTCTCAATCTGCCGGCACCACTGACGCAACGTATGTAAAGTACACCACGCAGTCAAATCGGAAAATGCCTGTTCCAATTAGAGCGAATGAAAACCAAAACCGTCGCAACACAAGTGCTTTTTCCACATCGAAACAAGTCCTTGAATACGAGGCATTCCCGCAAAACAATCGACAATTAGAATCAACAAAGTCTCGACAGCCATCACGCCTCACATCACCGTCGACTAACAAATATTCCACCACCCTTCTTCACTCCCACGTCTAGCACGCTTAGAAGTTCAATTATCGCTAACAATTCGATCGATAACCTGTGGATAGATATCCTTCGCAACTACAATAGCATCGCAGTGACGCAACATGCACGCCATCAATTCCTTTCCAATTGCAGATTATTCTATTTTTCCCTCTTCGGTTCTCAACATAAATCAACATAAATCGCAAAAAATACAGCAAATTGAAGACAATAAAAGGCATAGATAAGAGATTGAAATGCGAAGTAACTTAAATGATGAGCCCGCGCCACAGCAGTCGCAACCACCTCACTCATCAGATCATTGGCCCGTGCAACTATAACAAAGAAAACTTTTCAATCAACATCACTCAACGGACTCCAGTCTTCGGTCTTCGGTCCTCACCGGTATTTGAATTCCTGGAGATTTTCGGTACATCTAATAGATTCATAAGGAAGTCGAAACTGAGAGGAAGGAAGTGGGAGAGTAAGACGAATGTTGGGTTTCCCGGTGGAATGTTGGTTGAAAATTTTGAAATAATCATCTCCCACAGGTATATCGGATGGATGCAGTATCTCGGGGGACTATTAGCGAGAACGATCTATTGGTAGGCACACAAGCAGAGTAGTAAACTGGCAAACAAGCCAACAGTCAGACGGGCCGATAGAGTGAAAAGAAGAAATACGGGTTTTGGGTTACTACACGTCTATCTCATCCGTCGATTTCTACTTTACCTTCACTTCAATCATCAATTTTCGTTTTGATTTCAAACTGATTGGCGGAGAGGTTTATGCAACGATAACAATTGTTTCCTTTTCGTCTCCGTTTCTCTTTGTTTATTCGCTTGTGAGAGCTTGGGGGATGCCTCCACTATCAGTCGTGTGGAAGGGATATCATTCTTATGCATTAGATACATCTAATAGTGGTAATCAAAGGAAATAAGCTTCCTGCTTGGTCAAGTGGTTGGATTTTTTCTTCTCTAAATATAGGTCGAAAAAGGTTTAATGTTAGAAGATATACGATAGTCTACCTAAGTTATTCGTAACAAGGCATTCCGAAGATTGTAATAAGAGTTTTTTAAGCGTTTGGGTTTTGATTGTCAAAAAAGTACAGAAAAATTACAAAAATTTGTTAAACTTTTACTTGCGTTGATAAATCAATGCTTGCCATTAAGGAGTGTTTTATGTAAGTGTCATGTCTAAGTTTGAAGTTATATTCTCGAAGAGTCAAATTTCGAGCACATTAGCTGCTCAATAGCGGCCAATCATGAGATAGATTACTCACCAAACTCATTTAACAATTAGTCCATCGATTGCATGCTCTGTGACATGTAGCGCCGTCTTCCTGAAACCATATGCCGATCATGTTTAGCTCTAGTATTTTGAGCAAAAGAATTTTTAAAATCATTTAACGATGACGGACGCCATTGACGATCATTTTTGTAAAATACGGGCCAATGATTCCGCCGGACCATAAATAGCGCACAACAGTGTATTTGTCTGGGTGCTTCGCCGGTCCTTGTATTCCCTGAGGTTGCTCATTCAACCAAATATGACAGTTTTACTTATACTCATTCAACCAGAAAAGAGCTTTTCCTATATAGGTAGACTTTCTGATGCCCACCGAAAATTCGACATTGTGACAGGTCGACTTAATTCAGTTTTTTGCGCGAGCTCTTTTTTGTAAGCTTTTAAACCAGGTTACTTGCGTAAAATCTTCCACGTAGTCAAGTAACACAATCCCAATTACTGCGACTTGGTCAAAGGGTCGGGTATAACGACCATAAAAAGATCGAAGTGCGTGAAATACATATACCAAAAATTTGTAAGCATTGATCGAGTGTAAGTCTTTTTCCATTAAAATGGCAATACTCACTGAGCAAGCTCGACTTTCACTAGTATAACGAAACACGCGTGAACTGTCGAAAATAAAAACTGAAAAACGAAATAGCAAAAACATCACTCTTTATTTGAAATACAGTAGTATAGAGGAGCACGACCCTGTCAGTGAACACGTAGGAAAACAAAGGAAATAAACACACGAACCTTCTCCAAATAAGATGGCGCCACCACACCGGACAACTATACGCCATGATGGGCCTTATTAAGGCCTACTAGTTAACAGATTCGTTAGTTCCAGCAAACTTTCTCAGCTCCAGCAAGACAAGCGTCTAAATATAGATACTGATAAAGCCAGGTATCAAAATATCCAAACTCGGTTCTAACCGCTAATGATTGTCCATGTTGCCCAATGTTCACCAATTTCCTCTATTTCTTTCTGGTATCCCTTGAGGCCCTGTACGACGGTGTCTTAAACAGTATCGTTTTCGACTTTTGCAAGTTCATTTTTAACTAACGCAACATCTCTAATATCACCGAAGTAACATTGCAGCCTTGCATTGATGGCCTCAATTTTTGGGCCTGATTGGTTCACTACTAAATCTTCATCGAAAGCTATTAAGTGGCTGAGAAAACCTTCAAAATCCCAGCCTGGATTTTTTTCTTTAGCTTCCGTAACTTGGACATCCCCTGTAGTTAGCAGGGTGTCTCTGGATTTTATAGAGCGCACATACGAGCTGACTTCTATCTTGTACTCTACCGTCTTCGACTCTACTGTTCCCTTTATTTGGTTTCACTTTCCTAGAATGTCTTGTTTCCAAGTGAATCTATTGTCAATACCTAGGTATGTATTTGGCGTAATCATGAGTTTTTATGCTTATGTTGTTAATTTTTATAGAAGATGGATTGTCGATTTTTCTGGTGGAGTAAATCACATGAACAGATTTCTCTTCGTTAATTTGGATTCCCCATTTAGTGAACCACTACTCGTATATTGTGTTGTCAAAATGGCTATGGAGTTTAAGAGTTTATTGTTTGTATCCGTTATATCTTTGCTAGCTTGCAAAATGATTGTATCGCTCGCGAGCGTGGCTAGCATGGAGTGTTGCACTCGGGGTGGGTACATCTGCTGTGTATGTTAATGTACGAGTAGTGGCCCAATTACGCTATCATGAGGAACACCAGCTTGAGTGTAGTATGGAATATTCGTCGTCGTATTTTGCATAAAAATGCTGTTGGTCAAGGTAGCTTTTAAATAGCAGGTGAAAGTCTATGGCAAGACTTTGTTGAGCTTGTAAAGCAGTCCCATGTGCCAGACTTTATCAAAAGCCTAGGTACGTCGAGAAATACTGTTGAGCAGTATCTTTTATTTTCTATGCCACTTGAAATTTTATTTATTACTCATTCTTATAGTCTTATAGTCTTTATAGTCTTTTGTGCAGGATTTTAGTCCAAGAGTTTAGATGAAATTGACCACAGGCAAATTGGGCGGTAGTTATGTATATGCTTTTGTTGTCTTTTTCTGGTGGTCTGGATGGCGTATATTGTACCTCAGCTACCTTTCACATTCTTCCGAAGTATTTTGTTCGAATATGTTAAATATGTTTTTAATGTTTTTAATATAAATAACTCCATGGCCCGGCCATTTTATCAGGGCTTTTTCGTCTAACGTAACAAAATTGATTAAATTATTAATTTAAAAAAAAAAAAAACTTAATTAACTTATTGACTAGGTGACAGGGTGGAAACGATTAAGGAGAGGGTGAAGGGTAGTGGTATGGGGCAATTCTAAAACTGTACTTTTTGAGGTGAAGGTCGAAAGATTAGTGTTAATTTTGTGCATCATTCTGGATATAGGTTCATGGTAGCCATAATTTGTGCGGTGAGTGTTTAAACGGAAAAGGGGCATGGATCCAAGGTTACGAGGGTTGATGTTAAGAGGAATCATGTGCAATGATGTGGGGCTGTCAGTGTTACCGCAGAGAAGATCGTGAATGAAAAGAATATCTGAAGAGGGAGACCAGACTTGGCCAGCATATTCGAGAAGAGGCCTAACGAAAGTAATGTATAATGATTTTGTAACGTAAGGATTGGAAAATTCTTTAGACCAAAGTTTCACGAAACCGTGGGCTGAGTTATCAGGTTTGGTGATGTTGCCGATATGGAGGCGAAAATTGAGTTGACGGTCACAAATGACCCCTAGATTAACCAAAAAGTTGGCAGGGGGGGGGGGGGGGGGGGGTTATTACGAACAATGTAGGTTCTGAGTGGTGAAGAAGAGCGCTTGCGAAAATAAGTGATGACTTGGCATTTATTGACATTTACTGTTTTTTTTTGACACCAATTAGTGAACCTGTTAAGGTCCAATTGGAGAGAGCACGAGTCAACAAGGGAAGATATTTCTTTAAATATTTTCATATCATAGCTGAAAGTTCAGAATAACGCTGTCAGCATCACTAATGGCCAGAATATACACTGCCGCTCATCTGAATACGTTCACCTTTTTGTTTAAATAACTATTAGCCTCTCTTGATATATATTGCAATGACACATATTTGTTATATATGTAATGAAAGAGCATCATTATACGCTTAGTTTGAGAGCCAAAAAAATGTCTTAAATCCCACCGTTATTCTCAAATGCTAGCTTGACCAAATGCATTCATAAAAACTAACACATTTTTTGGCTCATCTGAATAGGTTCAACGAATGAAATGGAATAAAACAAGAATAGTAACTGTAATATAATGATTTATTTCGCACTTTTGTATAGGTGGGATTGTAACAACAATTATTAATAATGAGTATTGCCGCCTTTTTTTAATAGAGTTTCGTAAATTCCATTTGGTATAGAACCATACAATTTTTCAAGGTGTTGAAGCGAAATTTCGGACCAGGCTTTCTTAATTGCTTTGATCAATTACTTTTTAGGCCCTCAATCCACTGTTTTACCGTCCTCGCTGTGTGGATAGGGGCATTATCATGTTGGAATGTCCACGATATTGGACCAAACAAGGCAAACATCGGTGGGAAGGCCTTTTCTAGCACACCTTTGTAAGAATTGGCATTCATCCTTGATGTTAGAAATTGGAGTTCGAAAGTTCCGTAGGAGGAAATAGCTCCCCACACCATGACACTGCCTTCGCAGCTATGCAAACGGCTTAGATAATGTTCCTTTTTTCGAAGGTCATATGAATTATAGCCGTCAGAGCCCTCTAAATTAAGCTTTTTTTTATCTGAAAAAAATCACTTTTTGCCACTCAGACTTCGACGACATGTATTTTTTTGCAAAATTGGAGACGAATTTCTTTTCTAGATTCATTAAATGGGGTTTTTTTCTGAATTTTTTTCCTTTTCAAATGTTCAGGACTTTTGATTACGCGTTTTACTGTGGCCAAACTACATTTTACACCAGTTTTTGACTTTATGTTTGACGCGGAATCATGAGAATTGGAAGCTGTACTGATGATTGCACGTCTATCGGCTCTTGATGTGGCCCTGCAACTTTCACCTTTCATATTTAGAACCCAAAACACAATAAGGTTTATTAGCAGAAAAAAAATTTAGTACAATTGACCGACGCAATTACATGTAAACTAAAATTTTGAGGAGAATAATTTGGTGAAACATTTTGTATAAGGCTTTGCTGAAGTCACTGGCGACAACGACTGCACTCAAATATTGTGAAACAAACTCGACTAGATTAGTGGTTGTCGATCGACCTTTTAGAAACCCATGTTGGTTAGGAGAAAGTATTGATTTGCAGTGAAGGAATAGTGCATCATAAACGATGCTCTCGAAAAGTTTGGGTATTCATGAGAGCTTGACGATGAGACGATACGTGGACACATAATATTTCAGTCCTTTTTTGTGAACTGCAATGCTATAAGCATATTTCCAAAGCTGAGGAAAAAGTCCTTGAGAGATAGAGCTTTGCAATAGAGCGGTAAGAGGTAAATAAAATCGTTTACGCACTTTTTTAAAACTATGGCAGGCAGACAGTCGGGACCGGGAGAGTAGTCGTCCTTTAGGTTGCGTATTTTTTCGGCGATTAGGTCGGGAGTTATGTTCAGTGAGACAAGAGACATCTGGGGGCAGTCTTTCAAATATCGAAAATAATCGCGATCGGGTTGAAGATCCTGGTCGGTGAATGATTGGCTGAAGAAATGAACAAAAAAGTTGGCGATTATTTCGGGTTTGTTGGAAGTGTTATAAAGAAAATTAAATATAGTGGTGTAGTTATCGTTTTTTTTTTTGTTTTAATGAAGTGGAAGAAACACTAGGGGCTTGCGTTCGGTTCAAGTATCGGAAATAGAGTGATTCACACAGCTTTGCAAATTTAATGTGGTTAATGACTGCATGTAATTAGAAAGATCAGGTGTAGAGGAGGATCGAAGAGAAGCGTGCCAATTTTTGTCTCTTTTATTGCGCAAAGAGCGTAGCTCCTTGGTATACCAAGGCGGAGATGAAGTGTAATTATCTTTAGGTGAATATGGGACTGAAAGAATGAAGCAGCTGTGTTTTGTTTAAGGATATGTGTGAGTTATGGTGTGAGTTATTTAGTTTCGTGAAGTCAGCTTTCCGGAAATTGAAACAGTACGTATTTTCGGAGGGAAGAATAGTGCATTGAGTCTCGAGTGAAAGAATTAGCGATAGAGGTGTATGAAGGGGGTCTAGCAGGTCATAACCTGGACTTTTATGGGGTTGTGAAGTAGTTGGGAAAGAAAACTCCTAGTGTTGTAGCTCTTCTCGTGTTGGTCTCAGAACATGTTTTATTTTTACTTAGTATTGGTGGTTTACATGAAGTGATCGGTTTAAGTTTTTTGCGGCTTCCAAAATTTGTTAGGAAAGTCGGAGACAAGTTTGTCAAGTAGTTGTTAAGGCGCTGGTTTTTTGCAAATAGATGTGGACATTTTCAACACAGCTGTTATAGAGGTGAATTGTTGCACTTTCTACGTTGTCAGGATATTTTATTGGCATATTGAGTGGCAAGTCGTTGATGATCTTGCCTTTAAAAGTTTGCCAGTCAGTTTTTTTCTTAATTTAAAGCCTTGTGTCCTGAGTAAGCTTGCTAGCTCTAGCGGCTTAGGAGGTCAGGTGAAGCAAGTTTTGTGGTTAAACTTTTCTTCGATATACCTTCGTGTGAACAAAAGTCTATGAGGCCAGATTTCTTGTTTATGTCTGCGGGCCAATATGGTTGGTTGCCTGTGCTGAGAAGATTTACGTTTAGTGAAGTACATTCATTATGTACATTGCGTCACTAGTTAATGTACAATTGTCTTCAATTCAGTAAAGTCATATGGAGATTTAGTTTGCTGTGGTGTGGTTAGTGTTATGGGAGTAATATGGTTGGATAACACGGCTTCAACAGACTTTGCGGCCTCTGTATGTAAAAGATTTTTGTTGGTGGCAGTTTTAACGAGATTAACGTTGTGGATATGTGTGTACTCATACGAAGAGGTTGGGTATTTGGCATCTCCTTATTTCTCAAAGGAAGAAATCTTTGTATTTTAAGTGCCTTGCAAATTTCACAGCCTTTTTAATATGCTGTGTGATTGTTTCCACAAAGAGCACATCGTGTACTGTTGGTTTTTTTTTTTTTTTTCTTTGATTGGACGGTCGATGGTTTTGGATTCAACAAATGGCAACAAGTACGAAAATGGATCATTCTAACTATGCCAAGTAAAGCCTATTTTTACTACACCTAATATTATTATATCCGAGGCACAAATCTTAAACTCTTGGTAATGACGCAGTGATGGCGAAGGTGTTTCAGTAATCCAGATGTTTCATCTATAACGCGGCGTTGGCTTACCATGCAGTAATATAAAAGTATTATCAAAAAATGATCAATGAGAGTTGATAACGCTATTTTCGACAGCATGTGTAACGCTGCTAGACGGCATGGCGTAGATGAAGCACTGATTTTGTGGATGAAAGCAATGCTAATGTTCAGGACATTGATCGATGGTGCAGGCTTCGAACAATGTGTCAAATCTGGCGTAAAGAGGGGCTGCCCGCAAGGTGGCGTCCTGTTTCGGCTGTTATGGTGCATAGTGGATGAATCTCTGCTCGATGCTCTCAATGCCTCTGGAACGTATGCCCAGACTTATGCGGATCATGTGTCCGTTCTATTTGTCGACTGGTGTACCAGAAATGGCTATCGGTTAATCCTCTTAAGACTGAATGTCTTTATCTTCAAGAGAAGGACAAAAATAATTGCATGACTCAACTGGTGCTAAAAGACATTCCCATCCCGATATCCAAGCAAGCCAAGTACCTGGGAGGCCAAGCCAATTTCGGCGCTGGAGTTTTCTTTGATCGCGAAAACATTCGACCGCACTTCTCGTTAGGAAAATATGCGTATGTCAATCAATCAGAGATATACACGATCCTAATGGCCATGCACTATGTTGTGAAGCACAAGTTGAAGGGAAAAAGCAAATACGTCTGCAGTGTCAGCCAAGCTGCACTCAAAGCTGTGTGCAACCCTTTATCTAGCTCCAAATTAGTTAATGAACTCGAGACGTTTTTGAACAAAGACTAAATTCACTAAAGCATGTATGGTCACTCTGGGATTGCAGCAAATGAGATCTTCGATAAGCTCGCTAGAAGCGGCTCAGAGATGAGTTCCTCAGAACCTGATCCCATCTTAGGTCTACCTGCTTCCACGATCAAATCCGACATCAACGATTCGGTCTTTAATGTATACAGTCGAAGATGGAGGGAATATCTTGGAAGCAGGATGACGAAGCGCGTATGTTCTGATGCCTGCAATAAGTCTGAAACATACTTTTCCTTAAGGAGAAATGATTGCAGAAGACTTGCGGACGGACCATTACACTTTTGCAAAGCATCTCTACGTGCTTGGCATCAGTGAGACGCCTACCTGTGCTGCATGTTGCCAGGGGGATGACAGAGCAGAACACTTTCTCTGCGACTGTCCCGCCTTCCCTCGCGCACGATATCGTACTCTTGGGGACGACGTGGTGTGTGCTGAGTCTCTTAGATCTAAATCACTCAAGCTCCTCCTCATTTTTCTCTGGATAACGGGGAAAATACAATAAATAAAGTGTCTGTCTGTAGCTCAATGGAGCAGTATTTGCGTCTGAGTACTCCAGCAAATAGTAGAAGCCTCCAACGAAAAAAAAATCGTCAATGGTGTATCGATGAATTTAAGTATGAAATTCAATTACCACCGGAAACACGTTCGCAACGATCGATTCAATTTCGTATTCGATATAGTTCTTGAAATTATTGGACTGTTGCCATAAACCAAGCACTTTGCGTATCCCCATGAAAAGGAATCACATGAACAACTCGTACGTGGCCGTTCGAGATTACCCTTCAATACACCAATTGTCTGACCACCTATATGGCATGTGGCCATCCTACTGACGCCAAGTCCATCTAATTCTGGCCAAAAATAGTCTTTCAACTTGCAATGATAACGAACTCTATTGATCGTAACACTGTGATCATTCCCATCGACAAAAAAACACGGTCCAATAACACCTCCGGAATGAAAGCCTTACCGCATGGTCACTTTTTATGGATGACATCGGGTCTCCTGCGCTTCCTATCCAATAACGCATATTTAGCTTATTGACAAAATAGTTGAGCCAAGAATAACATTTATCTATGACGGTTATTGCGATTGAAAGTGTGAGTAAGGTCTCTTAAAGCTGCAACTCAGAATTTTGGTAGTCATTATTGTTAAGTAGTTTTTGAATGTTGCTCATTCTCGAAGTTCACCACGATAAAAAAGTAAACCTTGCCAAGTAAACCTTGGCATTCTGGCATTGATAGCATGTAGACTAAGTTTCAAACTGCGTTTGTGTTAAAATATAAAATTGTTATGTGCCTATCGAAAAACCCTCCATTCTCTCCATTCAAATGTCTCTTTTACCAAAGTTTTCGTCAATATTTTCAAGAGAAGAGTGAATGAAATTAATTCAAAATTCCTCGTTCTTACATGTATGGCGTAGGATTCAGAAGAAGCATTCAAAAGAAAGCAAGTCCAGGAATCAAGAAACTTAGGACAAGAAAGGTTTCTTTTGTATTCAAACCTCTGTAGTGGCTTTATGTCAGAAAGTCAAGTGCTACACACTTAAAACTCACATGTATGCTACTACCACGTATCACCCACCAAACTGCAACAATTATGCTCTTCAAGCGCCTCCGAGTACAGTCATAATTGCTGCTCACAAATCGATTTGTGGCACCTACACCCACGTATGTACATATGTACATATTCACACACGCTCTATAGGAATATCTGCGTCAGAGCACCCTTCCACAATTATCCCCATTTACAGGTGAGCATAGTTACTGTAACAAAGTTCATAAACAGAACGGCACGTAGCTCAAGTGTTTCAACCCTATTCATTTGCAACCCCGAAATCACTGCAATCCTTTAACAATCCTTAAACCGTGCGAGCAGGCAGGACTTATTTCAAGTTTGCTCGGAATTCATCTCGCATATCCGTGGCTCAAGGGACATAATAAAAAATAGTTACGCCTCCATAGAGTAAGGGGGAAAACAGCCTCACGCGACCGAATGCACACATTCCTATCCTCCTCTATACAAATAGGTCCTTCCGTACACACTCGATTTCGGTTAGAACTTGTCGCGGCTTATATACTATACATAGTTCTGATGGATTTTTAATGTAAACGTGTTTTAGGGGTCAGTTTTTCTACACCAACATACAACCGTATGAACACGCCACACGTCGTCCTTAAGCCAATTTTCTAGATTTTCGATGCCCAACATCGATTACGACTAGTCGGCGTCGGCGTTACCTACCAAGCCACTTGGAAATCTTAAGGAGCAATATAAGCTAGATGTGGGTGGACAGGAATGGGTGCTCGAGACTTCGTGCTAACAATTCATTTTGTTTGCGAGTTTTTAATTATTTTTGCGTGTGCATGCATAATTTTTTTTTATTGAGGGAAGGAAATAAAGCACAGGTGGCCTTTGGCAGAGGTCTCAGATTGCGGATGACGAAATCGTGGTAGTACGAGTGGAGCTACATAATTCGAGTCGTAAAGTGGATGGACGTCGTGTGACGGAAATGCTGTTTCATATTGATGGAAAGAAAAATAACAGAAGCGACGGAAACAGGCCGCCGAATTGGGTGTGGAGGTGTTAAAGAAATGTGGGGGTTGTGAGGGTCTACATATTTCGTTAAATTTTGTGTTCTTGGGGCCC
Source organism: Merodon equestris (assembly GCA_958301585.1). Lineage (NCBI taxonomy): Eukaryota > Metazoa > Arthropoda > Insecta > Diptera > Syrphidae > Merodon > Merodon equestris. The sequence goes on along the minus strand of OY284413.1, from coordinate 214,286,896 downwards.
TTGCAGAAGTTACGGCTTCGAGAACCTTATAATTATGGTGTGTCGGAATTTCAGACTTTCTTAACAGCAGAAACGTGTAATGACCTTAAGGACCATGACTTCTCTACCGTATATGGTATTTACAATATATTAGTTATACCCTCAGGTTTAGGGATGAATGCTATATTTTCCCCCTCGAATTTAGAGTGAATAAGTCAAAGGCAGTAAAATATTATTTCATTCTTATATAGAATTGCATACGGAACACTACCCTGCGGCATTGTCATGAGTCATGAGGTTTTTCTCAAGGGGAAAGGCTTTCTGCATTTTATTTCACCTGGTTTTTAATATACTTGAGATTTTATCAAAGTGAAAATAGCTTATGCGAATTAATGGGCCTACGCGTATATTAGTCTTCTGTTTATAAAAGCGAAAATTTCATTCACTCGATGTCAGCGTGGATCTTTTAAGTACCTAAAGCATTAAACTTGTCAAACGTTTCCAAGCCGCGAAAACTGCAGATCTCCTATAAAATGCTAAAAGTCTTAAATAATACACAAATTGCTTCGTTTCGGAGGCACTAGTGTGTTTCAGTGTCTCTGAAGACGAGCTGTACCAAACTTCCACACAAGTTTGTTCAAAATATACGGTGACTTTTTAAATTACGGGAGCAAATGTTGGAACTGTAAGCCAGTTTACTTTAGTCAGTTGCAGTTGACAAGGGCTATTATCCCTCTTACGCAAATGCCTATTATTAAAAGGCAACAGTTTTCCTTCTGGACCGTCGTCCCAACCATTGTTCGTTTTCAATCGACTCATTTCTACTTATGCCCCCACAATATTTCCATTCGCTATAAAGGGGTGCATTTCCAACTTCGAAAAACTGCCTTGTTTAGTGTTCAAATAATCCACACTTAATCGTAAAGCACCAAGAACCTCCTCAGCATTTGACTGTTTGGTCAGGCTTTTCATTAGTGACGGCATTATTGGCCCATTTCGCATATAGACTTAGGATCAATAGACAGCGACACCAAAGCTTGATATATGATTTGTTGGCGGGAAATCTATGACTTGAATTGGGAGTGCTGGGGTTTCAACATTGTCATCGATCTCTTACGCATTAAGTCCAATAATGGTCAAGTTGCAAATTGATGTCCATGCCGTAGGGTAGACAATGCAGCCGGCAAAAAAAAAGAACATTGCTGTGCAGTGCCTGTACTGCGGTGTATTGTCATCCAATTTCTCCTAAAAAGAAAATATTATTATTACTGGAAAGTTCAGAGCCTCGTTTAATGCTCTTCGCCAAGCCTTTCTGTCATGAGTGTATTCCTTCCATCTTTCGCTGTCTGTCCAGTTTCTTCTAGGTCTATCGTTATATTGTCCTCCCATCTATAGCACGACCTTCTTGGAGATTTTTTTCTTGAAGGTTTTTTACTTATTATTCATTAGGTTCATCCACTGTCCACTTGCTCTACGCGTCCTGCCCATCTTACTTTTCGCGATTTTAGTACTCGGACAGTACTCGGACAGTGTTTGTGGCTAAATAGAGTTCGATGAGTTCTTAACTGCGTAGTTTTCTCCCTTCTCCTGTTTCTTCATCTTGTTTGCCGCCGTAGATTATCCTTAAGGTCTTAACGCCCAAAATCTTTTTTCCGGATTCACATCCGTAAAGTGTCACTAGCATTGCCCGACAAAGGATTTGTTTTGAATAATTTTCTTTATTTCTCTTATTTCGATCTTTACGAGTACCTACGTCGTATTGATTGCCGACAATATGGATATTTGAACTCGTCCACTTTCTCAAAGTGTTTGTCGAGTCGGGTGCGAGGTTCGAATCAATCTTGCTACAGAATCATCCAGTCATAGCTACAACGGATGTTATAGGTAAGCGCTATTCACCTCTCATTTTCTTGAAGGGATCTCATTACGAATTTCAATACCAAATTAAAAAGAGCTGGTGAGAAGGCATCTCTTTGTTGAACCCCTTCATGTATCTCGAATGTTTAAGATAGGATGTGTTCTACTTGAACTTGACCGTTTTTCCTTCTTTTTTTTTTAACTAAGCACTACAAGGGCCTACACATATCATAGAAAAGTGCGACCAGAGTAGGTCTATTGTGCCTGCTAGCCAACTAGACGAGGAGTTTCTCTACTTTCTTAATAAAGCTGAGAATGTCTCTCGTAGGAGCTGAGCTGATCCCCTTCAGAGTCATGATTTCTCTGAGGAGGACACGCCATAGTATGTGCTCTGCAGTTTCCTTTACCTCTAGACAGAGTGGTCACTTAGTTTCAGACGAAAGATTAATTTGGTTAAGATACCTTAGACTACAGTGTCTCGAAAGGTAGCTGATCAGTCTTCTGATATCGACTCTATTATATTTGAGAATGTTAATAGAGTGTTTGTTCAGGGCCCGCATGAATCTCTTCGATTGTCGGAGTCCTTGAACGCTGTTTTGCACTCCGAAAAAAGGTTCGGCATCTATGTACTTTTCGCTGGAACCGAGTTGGTCGGCGATTTCGTTGTCTTTTATGTTCTTATTACCTGGAACCCACAAGAGTTTGACCTTATATTTTTGCCTAGGTCTAGTAGGGCATCGTAGTATTCCTTGAAGGATTTTGAGTACGTATTGTAGTATGCGAACCCAACGCTTTCAGCGCTGCTTGACTATCTGAGAGTATATTGATGGTTATACCTCCTATGCCAGTCTCTAAATTTAGGTTGACGCACATTAAGATGGCGAATACTTCGGCTTGGAAGACACTAAGACTAGTTCCCAGGGTCTTCGATATTTTCCGATTAGGTCCAAAGATACCTACGCCAACGCCGGAATCCCTCTTGGAGCCATCTGTGTACCACATGAGGCCTTTGACATCTAGCAAGGGATCGCTGCTTTCCCAAGCTGTGGGGTTTAAGATTAGTGTCTCAAATCTTTTGTCAAAGGTGAACGTGGGTGGTAATCATATCCAGTTCAGGAAGGTGTTGTACAATGGACTGGTAGCAACATACTCGTATAGCAACCTTTTAATAAAAAGGTGCAGTGGAGTAGTTCCGATGGTCTTACCATCGTAGTATATAACCAGTTTCAGGACCTGGCGTCAATACCTCTTGAAAACTTGAGAAAAACTGTCTATCTGAGACATACACAGCGACTTGGTGAAAACATTGGGCCAAGAAATTTAAGCTGAGCAGAACATATATTGAAGATGAACATCGTGAAGAACGCCCATCCAGGTCTCTCACTGAAGATAACGTCAAAAAAATATTATGTTGGTAGATCAACGAGTAGCTATCAGGCATATATGTAGCTGATGTCACAGGGATCTTATATGGCAGCGTTCAAAGAATTCTTGCAAATGAGTTACAGATGAAAAAAATGTCTGCACATTGGGTACCGAGGTTGTTAACCGACGAGCAAAAGAAGAAACGAGTCGAGTTCGAGGGTAAATGAAAGAAGTTCCAAGCAGATCAGCAAATGTTTTTGCTACATTTTGTAACCATGAATCAGACCTCCATCCACCATTTTGATCTTGAAACCAAACAACAAAACGAGCCTTCTCAACGACGCCATAGATTTTCAAAGTGTCAGGTTCGGTAGCAAAAATGATGGAATCCTGGGAATCCCTTGCAAAAGGGCGCTATTTTATCGGGATTTTACTACGGAGACCGAATAGGATTAGTTCGGGAGGTGATTAAAAAAAAAACCATGCGAACTGCGAGCTGGAGTGCTGTTTCACCAAGACAACTCACCGGCTCACAAAGCCGCAGTTGCGGTGGCCGCCATTCAAGAAACGGGATTCAAGTTGCTCGAAATCTCGTCTTATTCTAGCTCTCTGTGACTTTTACCTCTTTCCTCGGATCAAGGAATACATTCAGGGCAAGAAATTTGAAGACGATAACGAAGTTTTCTGTGCCTAGAAAAAGATAAACAAAACGCATCGACCTTTTGGGGGTAAATTTGAATATGAGAGCGCCGTGGCGCAGTGGGTAGTGTGTCGGCTTCTGACGCCCGATGAGCTGGTTCGGATCCCGATAACACCAACGCCATCGAATGTTCATTACGCGGCTTCTCTCCTCGGCGGGGTACTGGCAAAAGTAGCACACTTGACTTAAAAGAGCCTCTCGCTGCTCGCCGTTCGAAAGCGGCATTACAACTGTAGGTCCCGTTCACTTCTGTGAAAAACAAATCGCACACAACATAATTGACGGAAAGAGAGCCAGAGAAGCTTGGCTGTGGCTCTTCATGAACTGTAACGCCATCTAAAAAGAAATTTGGCACACATCTCATTCAAAAATTCTCCACGGGAGCTCGATAACTCCGACGAATCGTAAATTTTAAAGAGTTGAATGCATAAACAGTGGCTTAGACTGAACATATACATATGTATATGGAGGTCGTGGTGCAATGGTAATCATCACCAACTGTTGAGCTAAAGGTCTGTAGTTCAAGTCTGTCCATGGTCAAGAACAATTCCTATTCGGAAAAACTGTGCAACAACATCAGTTCTGAGATGATCAAAAAAAGTGCTGACGAGGGCATAACATTCGCAGTAAAAGTTCATTTCAAAATTCATACTTTAAGTGACTGAGTGTGCATTTCCAATATAACACCTTAATGACATGGAAACAAAAAACTTACTGCGTACTATAACCAACGCTATAAATTCTAGGACAACCACCCCCGTCCAGTTTGTACTCGTATGACAAACACCAAAAGAACGTACACTCTTGAACCCGCACGAACCCTATACAAAAAAAAAAACAAAAACAATCTCGCTGACAGTTAAGTTCGAAATATGTGATTCAAACAAGGAAATCAAATCCGAACCACGATTGGAAGACCCTCCATCCAAGGTCTTGAATTGTCGCAGCATTAATGTTGTAGACCTTAGCTTTCAAATAACTGAACAAAGTCTAAAAGTGTCAAATCACATGACCTTGGAGGTTGCAATTTCATTGCAATTTCAAATTTGATTGTTTGAAGACTTTTGAAAACAGGGCGATTCTGTTGAAACTAGAGATTGTCCATCCATTCAAAAATGTGAATCATCGGAAAGACCAAGTTTGACGGGATCGGCATGAGTTAGTACAATTTCACCTGCTAAAAAGTCTAAGTGTAACGGACGAAAACAATTTCCATGTCATGAGATTATAAGATCAGTATCAGGCAGATCAATATATCACACTGCTAAATGCCCAAATTATCTTTTCTGATTGAAAAAAGGTCTTTGCAAATTTGCAGAATAAAGAGAGTTATGAATACATAAAATGAAGGTTCGGAATAAATAGTATGAATTTGGTCTGCCACAAGCACGAAGGCCTGGAAATATCTCTTGCCGGTTTTATTTCCCATCGGCAACTATGTGAAAAGACTCCATATGAATGTCTGTAAGTGATAAAATATTTTTTAAATATATTTCGAAATGAACAGGATGATTAACGTCATCGTTTTCTCCTGTAGATTAAAGGCACGCCAGAAACTTAAATTGCCGTCTCCCTTGTAAATTCCGAATCTCTTGCTTCCGCCATTCAGGCCGACTTTTCCCTTGGCTCCATTCAATAACGACCGTTTATTTGCATGCACACGAGCAGAACAAATATACCCAATGGGTACATTTACAGATGTATGTTCGCGCAGCGCGAATATTTAAGGAAAAATCCGAAAATTTCATCGAGTTAAAAGCATTCGCGGCTCTGTAGTCACTGCCTTTCAGGACATTCACTTTCTCTCCTATCAGAATCTGTAACGTAACATGAAATCCTTTTTTCCCTTAAATAGCGACAGACGGAAGAAAAAAATCTCTAAATAAATAGCCTCCCCCACCCCTATCTAACGGCCTATAGAATGAAAATAAAAAGGAAGCGAGCACAAGTCGCCTACAAAAGGAATAGGGGGGAGGAGGCCGCGAAGGAAGGTGCTTAAAAAAATTACGCAAAAAAAGTAGGATGTGGAGAAAAAAGAGAAGAATTATCGGAATACTATACACAGGATCCAGGATAAATGTTCATCCCATAAATTACCCGAACTAACACCAAATTGCAATATCCACAACGAATACTTGTATACAAGTATGTGTGTACAGCAATTGTATGTGGTAGGATGTAAGGGCGCAAAGATATGTGCATAAATACGAGTCCGTGGTGACAAAGCTCCGCGACTCCCGCATTTAACCGATCAACTTCCGCCTGCTCGCTTGCTTTATCGCTCAATGCATATAACCATATCTACACATGATCCTATGTATAAATGGGGATATGTATCTACAAACCTATACGAATGCCTATAATGGTGGCTTCTATTTTACATTCGCTTGGTAATTACGATTTAAATAAAAATCATGTGACGCCCGCCAGACTATGCGAGATTTATAGCGTCGTGTTATTGGATAATTTAAATTTAAATAAGGAATTCCACGGGATTACATTGAATTTACGCAAAATTTGTGTTTTTCACTTAATCGGAGCTCCAGCGGCCCGCGTTGGTAGTCAATACACGCGCAAAAACACAGGACATATGCACGAATGTAGATTTGTATATTAAGTGTTTTAAACAAGCGGGTGTACATTAATTTGATTGCCTGGTGAGCGATGTGGGTCGCATGCAGTCGCGCGTGTACATTCATTTCAAATAATATTAAATTGCATTCGAAATGGATGAGATAAATTGGAACGGTTCAATTCGACAGCTATTTTTGGTCTGGTGAAGAACGAGGTTAATAAATTCTTCGTAGGTTTTGCATCATTGTAATGATTAAACTGAAAAAAAAATAGCTGCGAACGAATTGACTTAGTAATCATTGGCGCATAAAGACACACATAAGTGTTCAAAAAATTAGAAGAATAGTGGACCAACAATTTTAGATCACATTTTTTTAATTCCACTTTAATATTATAACCTAAAATAAATAAATAAAAGAATATACAATATATAAATAAATAATATTCTAAGAAAAATTTAACTAAAAAAACGGTTTTCAAGCCGCGTGTAATTATAAAAAAAGGTTTTCAAGCAGCGTCTGGAATTTTTCCACTTACACTTGTTTTAAATGCTGCAACTCTTTTAGACGAAACGGGAAAAGAAACTAACGAAACTTTGCAGACTTTGGACAAAATAACTAGATGGCTTAACTTTACACTGATTGAGTTAAAACTAAATTCAGCTTATGAGCTAAACAGTGCAACTGGAATAATTTATTTATTTTATTTTTATTTGCAAACCATTCGAATTTCCCGACATAACAGCCGCACCATCGTAGCTTTGACATACTAATTTGTTGAATACATTTTCCTTTTTTAAAAAAGGCATAATAAAATAGAACGAATTCTGAGCTTATCTTCTAAGCGAAATATCTACAAAACACACACATAAACTTTTCAACAACAGCTTCATCTCTTTTAACCAAACGCAATATCACAGACAGTTGGGATTTGTTTGATACATCGGTGGTTTTGTGAAGGAGCAGAACCACGTAGTCCGAGTTCTTGATTTCAGTGTGATAGAATCGTAGAAACCGAAGCGATAAGTTCATTTTAGACATCACTTGATAGAACCGAAAGCCCGTTGAATTATCCAAATATTTTTTTTTAAATTGGATTTTATGAAGCAAGCAAATAAAATGAAATTTCCTCTGTTCAATGAAGTTTGCATTTTATGATCGCCTCTGAAAGGTAACTTCAAGCATGGTAGATGGCAAGTCACATGAATTAAACTTTTTAAAAGGTCTCTGTTTCTTTAAACTTCTTCATTATATTTTCGAATTGAAAATGAGCAAGATGAATTAATTAAGTTTCCTATCCTAACAGAACCAAACATTTTCATGGAAACCATTGGACTTAAATGAGAACCACACTCCTTTCCATGCCTCTTGCCGGCTTTTGAAAAATTGTTCATATCATTCAATTCAGCACTATTCAACAACTTATACAACTTATTTGTTTTAAGACGTAATGTTAACCACAAAAAAACTTTTATACGATTGTATTGAAAAATGTCTACTAGATATTGTAGCGGTATTTATATTTAAACATGGTTTCGGTCGGTTTTTTTTTTTTCTTTTCTTCGAACGAACTAGCAAAAAATGGTTTATTGAGAGTACTTTCAACAATTTAATCAAAACAAGAAACAATAGAAAAGAGGTACACTCTACTATATTGTCTACGTTCACGAAAATAATTAAAAAACAACCACCTTCCAAACCAATTTACTATTTTTTATTTTCTGCTGCTGATGAATGGCACCTCAATTTGCACACACATAGTAAAAAAAACTTTTCTACCCCTTTTTTCCATGAAATCAAACTCATTAACAGTTTGACAATAAGCTACTCCATAGATACATCTGTTTTTTTCTTTATCTCCATTTTCGAAACACATTCACTCAACTCATTCTTCACACGTTAGTCAAAAGGCGGGAAACTAAAAAAAAATTGCTTCACTTTGGATTGAGATCGAATAAGTTAGGAAAGCGAAATAACGAAATGCTTAACTATTGTGCGTCCTAAGTATATTTCGAGAAGTATTTTTGTTTGAACTTTATATGAATATTGGTGAGTGATGTTGAGCATTTTCAGTTGGAACTCCAAGCCAACATTTTATTGTATTATATATGTATAATTAGCAGGGAAATAATTTTCTTTAGTAATTGGTAAAATATGATAATGTTCTCAGAATGATGTTGGGACTTAATTAACAAATAGATCAAATAAGAATGGATTAGTGAATTATATAAATAGCTTAATAAAGAAATAATGGGATTTTGAATATAGTTCTTAACTGGGTACGATTTGTTGAAATGATTCAAGGAAAGCACTCATTCCACTCAATATATGGACGCTTCGTCTCTGCTATGGACAGATTTCAAATCTACACTAAAGTATGCAGGAACGAAATGATAAAATCGCAGTTAGAGCCGTGATTACTATTTGTTGTCTGAGGAAACAGCAGATACTGGGTGTGATTGTTTGCATACATCAACACTTCCAGAATATCTATTCAGTTCAGTGTATACCAGAAGAATGGAATCTCATTTCAATCCCGTTTTATAACTCTGAGATTATTATTCCGTTCCATTAGAAAGTTTGAAATTATTTATGATAAAATTAGCCAGCCTTATCCACGAGCCTAAAACCTAAAAAGCCTAATTGATGCCCACTACGATTTTACCGATTTTAAGGCTGCATATACAGAGGTGACTTGTGACTTGTCCTAGGCCTTCTGGTTACACGCATCCGTTTACGTAAAATGTTTTTGAATACCGCTGGATTTAGAGGAGTTAAATTTGACGTCTTGCTATCACGTTATTTTTCAACATGATAGTCGAAAATATTGCTCCAAAATCTATATTAATGAGAATGGCTTAGTCTGCCATAAGTCAGTGAGTTACGCAAACGACATCGGACGAAGCCAACGATATGTTGAGGAAGCGTGTGCAAATAGACACCTGCCATCTCGAGATTGCTACATACAAAAATGATCTATCTTGGTTCCGGAGTAAAGATCCCCAATCAATCATTGTCAATCGATGTTCCTTTAAGTTATAAACAACAAAAATCTCTTCGTTCTTCTAAAGTAATGCTCTGTAAAACCCTCATGTTAAAACAGATGAGGGTATTCTTGATGGTTGCGTTCTCCGGCTCTACCTGCAGTGAGGTTAAATGTAGAAGGTAAAATAGCATACTATTTGGTGACATGGGCCTTGTTGAGCTTCTATGGATAAAATGATGGATGGAATACGTGGAAAACCTGAACAGCAATGGTTAACCTAAAAAGGCTTCAAATCTAATTTCAAATGTACTCGGGGTATGTTTTGGATGTTCCTCTCAACAGGAAATGGATTTCTAGTTTTATAAAACTTATTTAAGGCCTTTAATATGTCAGAAATTATAAATGAATTTTTATAGGTGATCTTGGCGTACTCGGTCACACCTCGCTTGAATTTTGACTGCTGGTCTTCGTCACTCTGAAACTTCCTCTGCAGCTTTTCCGGGGTCCAAGGTGGCCCAACATATATAACATTATTTGTGAAGTACTCGTTAACAAATGCAGAGTACACGACAAAAAGCCATGGAACGTTGTATGTTACTCCTGAAGACTGCAAAATACTTATGATTTTTTTTAGTCTATGTGGTTAGACAAGGCTTGGGCTTCGGGGGCACTGAGAATTCACGTAGCATTCAAAAATCGTCAGTATCACACATCTAATCAACTACATGCTGTGTCATGTTCGCTGTAGGTGTCATCTGCTCCAATTTCTGCGAGGATGTTGTGGGTAACAACGTCAGCGGTACTAAACGAGATTTTATGGTCGAAAATTGATGAATCGGAACTAGAGGGCATGTGATTCTAACAAGGCGGTACAACCGCATGAACAGCCCTCAAGGCAGAGATCACCCGATTTGACTACTCCAATATTCTTTTCTTAGAGCTTTTGAACTCAAAATTATAGTAAACGCTATGATTCCAAAGTTGCCAACGTGCTAAACTGAAGGTTCCGAATTATTGTCCTACGGGGCGTATGCGCAATATTTTACAATTTAGCTTTTGGTAAAGCTGTCTTGATATGATCGCAATCTGATTGATTTATAAAGATATAATCAAACCCTTTTGTGGATTTCCAGTTGTAGTAATCGGATTCCAACTACAATTAGGGTTACTGAATCCAGAGGTGTTTATTTTACCGATGTCAAGCACGAGTTAAGCAAAAATGCAGTAGCGCGTAATTATTTCTAGAAGTATTCTGGAGTCAATTCTTCTTAATGGCAAAAAGAAAGTTGTCGGGTTCCACGAACACCCTTGCTCACACTTAAAGCAATCCCTTAATATACGAGAACATTATTCTTCGTGGCTAAGTATGTTATAGCCCAAGTTTGATTGTAAAATAAAATTCAAGCTTTTCGAAATTCCTCTCAAATTTTAAGGAGGGCAACATGAGATATTTTTATTTTTGTTATTATTTTATGCTCACAATACGTTAAATTAGCGAAATTCGTGACGCGAACCAGCACAATAGCGTGAACGATATTGCGGGGTAGCAGAAAAGAAAATTCATTGGTACCATGACGCAAGATTAAAAAGGACCATTTCATAGGTGAACAAGAAAATACTCCTGAAAACTGGGTGATGCTGTTAAAGTGTTAAAAGGCATTTTATCATCAGCCAATCTAGCAAAAAAAAAATTAAAGTGATGAAAGCTTCAAAAAAGGCCGATATGGTAATACATCAGACCCTTTCTATCAGCAGTAACTGTGCGTCGTCGGACGAATTTCAGCTCAATGGATGAACTGGCAGAAAAAAGGCACCGAAAGAGAAAACTGGCTCCCAATGGCAAGTTCATATCCTTTTAGAAAAATACCTTATGGTTCGACGAAAGCAACTTTAATTGGTTGAGATCAAATAACACGTAAGGAGGCCAGCGAACCAAGAATATATTTCTGGGCATATCGCTAAGACCGTCAAGCATGGCGGTGGGATCATAATGGTGTGGCATTGATGCCATGGTATGAGGTTTGACCAATATTAAAAATGAAAAGTATTCTTGACCAACATTAGCACAAATGCAATGGGACCATATATCGATGTTTTTATATCTGTATTATGGACCTTCATGCGTGATAACGATCCAAAGCATTCATCACGGCTCGTCACGTATTGGCTTTCGAAGCGACAATTTCTGGGTTCGATTGGCCAGTTTAGAGCCTTGTTCTGAATGATACCAATTTGCTCGTTAAGAACTTTAAGCCAGAAAAGAAAATACTACAATTTAAGAATACCAGCAATCCCAAGCAATTGGGAGCCATCCCTTATGTAGGATATAAACACTTGGTAGAATGTTTACTAAGTAGTTACCAAGATCTTAGTAGAGACAAGCAATATCTCAGCAATATTGATGTTGATTTTTAATGTTTACTTTTTTCTCCTTTAAAATTGTTGCTTAATACAGTTTTTTCTAAACTTTGCTATTTAAAACTGGTGAATAAAAAAATAAGGGATATAAGAACTACTGAATCTGAATAGCAACAAACAAGATGGGATCAGCTCGCTAGGAGCCAAGCTACAATTCCAGGTCTCCTACCTTGTATTTTGCATACTTATATCTAGATCTCAGGAACCACAGTAGCTAGAGTTCTAAAACCGGTCCATATGGGCTCAGAATATAGACAACCAAATTTCAGACTCATAGCTACTCGGCAAGTTTGATTTGATATATGCGTGCGGACAGACGGACGGACAGGAAAGCCTTTGCACAAGTCCTCCCTACCCCATCTTTGCAAGATAGAAGACTTAAACGATCTTTATTAACCTATTTAGACAAAATAGGTCCCCAGATACCGTAATTATGTCGTACGTGGCCAAAAATGTCTTTCAACGGAAAGGATTAAATTCAGTGGAGAGTTGTCTTGATGACCAACCATCCACTTAAGAGGCTACAACTCTTGCCTATTTTTGAATCAATCGGGGTGTAAATGACAACAAACTTTTAAATTCCCCGTAAAATGGCATGAGTGAGGTCCAATAGTTGACGTCGGTTACGAAATCAGGTGATTTGCTTGTAAAATAAGTGCTGTCCGCGTTTGATCCGATACCAAGCCAGTTTCTCCCAAACGCTTCACCATTGCAAGAATTCCGTGCTCACCGGGGCGTTTATATTGTCTGTAAGCCTCAGGAATTTCGGCAAATCTTCCTTTTTCTTTTAAGTTACACTAATAGATTAAAATTGCCACAGACTGTTCTTGACATCTGCTAAAAATATCAACAATATCAACAATGATGGTGAGTGACTGCCAACTGTTGGCTCAAACTCTAGCATGATAAAAAGATCAAGTATACTCATTTTAAAACACTGAATTAAGTTGAAACTTTCTTTCCAACTGTCGGAATGCAAGAAAACGCCGATGTTTACGACAATCCGTTTACAGAGCGTACACCTTCCTGAAAGGGTAGTTAACTATGTATATACATATTTACCTTCAATATGATCCGATGCTTTTGGTTGAAATGTGTCTCACATTTCTAATTTCTTTTGAATTTCCTCAAGTTCTCAGAATCTCTGAAGCATCTTCTCCAACCCTTGATCTCGTGTATTTATGCGCAGAGACTTGATTTTGGATTGAAAGCGTGGTGAAATGCTTCCAGAAAGCTTCCTGTGGTCCCTGGTTCTCCTTTGATCATCCCATCAAAGATGATATCTGGATAAACATCACTACCGAATAAAATATGAATAAAATATCGACCTTACTTGGTTTGGTGAAAAGTCGGTCAGCGTGTTTAAGGTTTTGTACATAACTCCAATTAACTTGAGACACGCTATGAGTTTCAAGCTCTCGTTTATAAAGGGTGTTTTTTATAGAGGTATAGAACTTCGAAATCGAATAAAACAAAGATGATTTCTTTAAATTGACATAAAATTGACTTTATTCGAAAGATAATTTTCTGTTATTATAATTTAGATATAATTTATGGCATACGACCAATTTTCGATGATTTTTTCCAAAATTTGTGGCCGTATATCGGCAATAACGCGATATAGAAATAACTTCGGCTTGACAGGGCGATTTTGGCACACCAATCGTCATTACATTTAGCACTGCCTGAGCTTTAAGGCTGCTTTAAGCTGATCATGCCTACAATATTACCAGACGTTTCTGGGAGTTTTTAAAATATCAATAGACAGATATACAAAATACGTTCGCTAGTACGATATGCACTAGCTTATAGTGCCCAAATATGAAGTCTAAAATCTCTGTTTGATTGGATCATTTTCAGATTCAATAAAATCCCTACAAAATTCATGGGAAAATAAATTACCCTGGATAAGACTATAATCTTGAAAAGAATGAAAATTATCCGATGAGTTCTTTTATATAAGGTTAAGTCCTCAGCTAGAGACATCCTGCCCCCAGGTCATCAGTCTTGCGTAATAAACAAACGGAAGCTGAACAACGAGATGAAATTATTCCAGGTACTAAGAAAAGATTTACTGCCTTAAATGTGATAGCCTGAAAGCTAAAGCGCTAAGAGTTCCTGAGCACACATAATCCTTCTTCAATTTTTTACATCCCCACGTCGTCATTCCAGGACAGGTATGCATATGAACTTCTTGCAAAAGCGGAAATCGTGTGCGTGATCCGCCATCTCATATTGTCTGATTGCCCCAATCCATTCGCGTTCCTAAGAACACCATCTTCACGTTCATCCCTTGTCAATCCCACAATCATTCCAGTTACAATCGTTTTGCATGTCATTTGAATGCCAAAGGAGGATTTTTCGTGCCCTCACTTCTCCGAAGATAGTAGTAATAGCTAAGTGTGAAACATGGGTAAGAAGACAGACGACAAGGCAGGGAAAAAAATAATTTCACGAAGCCCAATTCACATGGGTATGTGTGGCAGGCAAAGGGACTCCGGATACAGAAGACCAAATTGAATGGCAACATCATTGAAAGGGATGTGTTATTTAAAGCTGTAAATGAAACAATTTAGCCACACGATGACAACGTCGAGGACTACAGCACGACAACGGCGCTAAGGACATTTCAGCAGTCCTACCGCACTCTCCCTTTAAAAAAAAAAAACAAAAAAGACAACATATAGCCCTCCCGTGAAGCACACGCATAATATGTGCCGGCTTTAAATTGGTTACGATTTTATTTTTCCTTTCTCCAGGGTCGAAAGGAATTTTCCATTTCTTATCCGGAGGGTATCTCTTCCGCTTCCTTCGTCCCATCTCTTTATTGTCTTCGCCACGCTGTGTGTGTGTTTTTTATGCCTTTTAAAATGTTTTACAAAAGGATGAAGCTAGTGGAGGGGGATCTAGTGATAAAGCGTGGGATGAGATGGGCATGGTACACATATGTATGTACTCGTATACATATACTAGTACGGGCGGCATCAGGACATTTGGGGAATTTATTTTGCAACGTGCTACTTTCGTTTTGTTTTATTTCTTCCCTTCGATTTGTCTGCCTTCGTATTCGTACGTGTACGTTTTAGAGAGAAACAATTGCTGCGGTCCTTATACAAAGGATCCGGTATCTTTTTGATACATCTACCACGATGACGACAGCCGTGACGCCCGAGACGATTGGAGGCCGCACCACCGGCTGGTTTGTATTGTATGCTGATGGATACGAGCATAGTGAAGCAGAAAGGATAATAAGACCTGAAAACCTTTTTTCCACTTCCTTTTTACGGTAAATCTCAAATGAATTGAAATTTTATTCGAATACCGCTGAACGCGGCAGTCGTATATCGTTTGCTATATTTTTATGTTTTTAAGTTTAATTTTGGGGCAAAACCGAGGCCAAATAGTTCCACAGTGGATAATCCAAGGAAAACTTCATTCGATTCGGGTAGCGCTTACACGAGTAGGCAAATAGGAATACAGGATTATGAGCCGTTGTGGGACATATTAGCAATTTTTTTCCTCTTTTATGGAATTTACAACAAATTACGTAATAAACATTTACTTAGTATTTACTCTTGAGGGGTAGAGAGGTCGCTTGGATAAAGGACGATTAAGGTGATCAGATGCTTCAATTGAACTGTGCCTTAAGTACTGTACTGCGCTGTATTTAAGATCCTTCGAGAATTTCAAGGCAAGCACGATGTTCTAATGGCTAGTCATGTTTTCTGGTGAAAGAAAATCACAAGGTGGCATTGGAGGTGGTGGTGAAATGATTTACCAAGAGTACTGTAAGGTGTTCGTCTTCAATGGCTTCTTCTCTGTTGTTAAAGTATCCGTCGAGCAAAATTCTACCCCTACCAGGCTCCATTCATGGGCGACGATGATAAAAGGTGATGATAGAGGATTCTGTTCCCCTGATATGGACGATGTCAAGATGGCCATGTGAAACTTAAGTCTAACAAAGCTGCTGCATGCTGAGTTCTACAAAGCAGCTGGAAATGACCCGGTGCGAAGCATGAACCAACTCATCTATAGGATATAGTGAAGGGAAGCATGTCCGATAAATCGAACCTTATCTCCGTGTGCCCGATTCACAAGATGCGACAGCTTTCCCCAGTCTCCTAAACATCGTTACGCCGTTTTGAGCGAGTTCCTGACACTATTTGCAAATAAACTGATTTGTCCATATTAGTGTGGTGGCACATCCGAGAAGTCTACCATCCCTCAAATATTTGCACTACGGCAAGTCTTAGAGAAAACAATCAAGTTCCATACTGACAATTACTACGACAGCATGATTAGAGCAACCTAACATACATAGCTTTAACATCCCTGCCAAATTCGTTTGACTATGGAGGATAACGTTGGAGACTTTCGGTGCTCGATAAGGGTGGGGAATGATCTAAGCTACGCTTTTAATATTAAAAAAGGTATGGGAAATAACAATGAACTGACTTGTGAAATTCCGTCACAATTTTTGTAAGTTCATCCAACTGAGACAGCTAGGCTTCACACCCCCAATAGTTTAGTCCAAACAGATTTAACGTTAAGATAGTGAAAGAATTCATCAACCTGGGAAAATCAAACGCAGAATAACTCTTGGCAAACGTTATTCGTATTCGAAAGCTTAACTTATCCTTAACCTATCCTAGCCCCTTTTTTTTTTTTTTTTTTTTGAGGCTTCTGCTATCTGTTGGAGCACTCAGACACAAATACTGGTCACCTTAGATGGCGTTAGAGCTCATGTGGAGCCAAAGCCAAGCTTCTTTTTATTCACTTATGCTGTGTGCGATTTGTTTTTCACACAAGTGAACGGAACCTAAAGCTTAAATGCCGATTCCGAACGGCGAGAACCGAGAAGCTTTTTCCATGGCAAGTGTACAACGGGGGGTTTTGCCAGTACCCCGCCGAGGAGGGAAGCCGCGAAATAATCATTCGATGGCGTTGGTGTTATCGGGATCCGAACTCGCTCATCTTGCGTCAGCGGCCGACACACTACCCACTGCGCCACGGCGCTCCCTCCTAAGCCGCTTAATTTTAGTCTCAAATATAATCTGGTTGGTTAGAACTCGTGTCTTTCGGTTTGAGTACTCACCCTGGGTTTCGCCATCTCATTCAAGCACTCTGCACGCCCTACCTCACCACAGACCGCAGTCAGTTCGCAGGCTTATCTAAGCATGATGATTGTCCAAGACGTATAAAGAAGCTCTGGCCCTGGTTTCCAGTGTGTGGACATAAGGAATGGAGGTGAAAATTAAACCAAAAACTGTATGGGGTCCCCGCGATATCGACCTCATCTGGCGAATCGGGCGCCTGAGATAGCTGGGCCAACTTGAGCACATGAATATCACCGCTACTCACCGAAGAGTCTTCGAGTCTAACCATGAAAGAAGACGCAACACATAACGACCACATCTAAACTGTACACAGAAGAAGTCTGACCTCAACCAACTTGGTGTGCGACGCTGGAGACACCAGCTAGGTCGGGCTAACTGAAGAGACATGTTGGTTGAAGCCCTGGTCTGCAAGAAGTTGATATTTTTATCAACTATAATTTAAATTAAATTTTTTTACAGCTCTTTGCTATGAATGAAACTTGATGAAAACTTAATCAACTCTTGATAAGGTTGCTATGTGTCGAATAAAACTACTCTGAAGTTGATATATTACAATAATTTGTTGGCAAGATAGGCGAGATGGAAAATAGTTCAGAAAAACTGAAACGCAAGACACACATCTGGATAAACACAATGTAGGCCTCAAGTCGTGAAGAAATGTCAAAATGTTAAATTCGAAAAACCAGACCGGATACCACGTTTTGATACCAGAAAGCTCGTGAAACCTATGGGATGTAAAGGGGGATGTTCATTTAAATGCAGCCTGTGGAGTTAAGGAAACTGGTTTTGTGAGCCCTGCTGAGGTTGACTACCTTAGAGAAGTCATCGAGGGAGTATATGCCAAAGGCACAGAACCTGCTACTTGTTTTTTGGGGTGGCATTTTTTCTCAACGGTGCGTTTTTAATAAAATCTGCTAGGATAGGTAGTCAATTGGGGGTTGGAAAACCTCAGCGATTACGATTTAGAGTTGGCTCTGTTTATAATGTAGTTATTAAAAGAATAACCTAGATGTCGCAGACGAAAGAAAAGATTTTAACAGCTCTAAGGAATATGGAATCGTTTTGCATTTATTCACATTGAGGTTAAAGAACATTTTTTGACATCGTTTGAAAAGTTGTGCACATTAACCAGGAGTAGACGGAAGACGGCTGGAGATAAAATGCTTCAAGAGTTTCATACCGTCAGGTTAGAAAGACAGGCTAGAGTTTACAACTATACAATTCAATTGTTGATGCACAAGATGACCTTAAAGGCCTAGCTTGAGGAACTTTGGAACGATCTGTAGCACCATTGGGTACAGGTCTCTGATTATTTCTCCCGTGTTAGAACCGGGACTTAAATACAATAGAACTCCACAAATACGTGTTTAAATTTCTGCAGTTTTCATATCACTGTTACGAGTTGGTAACGTCGGTTTCGATTCACCAGGAGAAGTCCATTGTTTTGACTGTTCCTTGGTTTTTAGGTGTGTTGTTGTGAGCCGAGGTTTCACCCACTGTTACCAAACGGCGAAAAACTCAGTCGAATTTTTCTGGAACACCGCCGAACACACCTTGGCAGTTGTCAAACGAATGCGTTTGTTGTCGATTGTGAGCAAACACGGCACCTATCTTGCGGAAAGCTTTTTCATGCCTAAATATTTATGTAAAATCCAAATCACTGAGCCATGTGTTGAGCCTGTGGCCTCTTAAAGCTCGCGCACTTTCACTCGCCGATCGTCCATTATCAAACCATGGATTTTGGCACCCTTTTCTGGTGTGATCACCTCAACTGGACGATCAGAACGTTCGGCGTCACTTGTGCTTGAACGACCGCACCGAAATAGAGTATGCCAGTGGTGAAGGGTTCCAATCGATGGTGAAGAGTCCTCATAATTTTTGTTAAGCTTTTGTTTGGTCGGGTGATAGTTTTTTCTCGCACAAAATAATGTTTAATGAGCACTCGAAATTCTCGAAACTATTTGACAGATCTGTTTGAAAATTTATGGTGAAAATTTAAGGCATGCCCAGGAAGTTCAAGAGACACCATTTTAATAAGCTAGTCCATATCCATATACAGTATGTCAAGAATGACTTTACACATTGGAAATAAATAACAAAATTCAACTTAATTAGCTGGAAAACACAAGTTTTTATTTCATTACATATACTTTTTCGATTCATTATAATTATATACAGTATATACAACATTTCAAAGAAAAAAAAAACGAAGTTCCTTGAAAAACAAAAACAAAAATGCAACAGAAACCAAAACAACCCCATTTTTTTGTGTCAAGTAACTCTTTTCACAAATCATAACTCTATACATCCTTTGCGTCTAGCACTCATTTACACTGAAATGGCATACGGTATTTTACCGTTATCTGATCTGCGATGTCATTTATTATGAGTTTGCTATTCATTTGGTGATAAGTTTCTGTTGTATACGCATCATTTCATAAAACATCTTCTCTGAAAAATGCCAGGCAAGCGTTTATCATTTGATGTGATTCAGCTGAATTACTACAATCACAAACTGGGAAGAAGTGTGCAGGAGCTGTCGACAATGTTTTCAGTGACACGTAAGACGGTTTATAACATCATTAATCGAGCTGAAAACGAGGGTAGATTAGAGTTAAAGCGCGGAGGTGGCCCGAAGCCAAAAATAAATGAACGGGTTGAGCGCTTAATTCTTAGAAAAATTAATAAAAACCCTCAAATCTCGACTAGAAAAGTTGCAAGGGAGCTCGAGGAAGAATGTAGTATTTCTGTTTCCCATGAAACAGTTCGGAAAACCATAGTAAAAAATAAATACACATCAAGAGTAGCACGCAAAAAACCAATGCTTTCTACAACAAATATAGAGAAGCGGTTTTCCTTTGCCAAAATTAACGTTTTACATCCGATCGACTATTGGGACGACGTCATATTCTGTGATGAGGTCAAAATCATGTTGTATTACAATGATGGACCATCTAGAGTGTGGCGAAAGCCTCTAACATCATTAGAAAGACAGAACATAATTCCAACAGTAAAATTTGGAAAATTGTCGATTATGGTTTGGGGGTGCATCTCGAGCAAAGGAGTAGGAGAATTACCATTTATTGAGACCACAATGGATGCAGAAAAATATTTAAATATTCTTAAGACCCATTTGGTAAATAGTGCTAAAAAATTGGATTCGTAACGGATAACAAACCACAATTCAAATTTTACCAGGACAACGACCCAAAGCATAAGTCACATATGGTGCGGATGTGGTTACTTTATAATTGCGGCAAAGTGATTGAAACTCCTCCTCAAAGTCCGGACCTGAACCCTATCGAAAACTTGTGGGTTCATTGGAAGAAAAATGTCGCCAGACGACAACCAACAAATAAAATTGCACTTAAAACCGCAATATTGGAAGAGTGGCAAAAAATACCGAACAATTATGACCTACAAAAATTGATTCACTCCATGAAAAACCGACTGCAATGTGTGCTAGATGCAAAGGGTTTTCACACTAAATATTAACATTGCTAAATAATATATTATAAAATTATTACATTTAACATAAGCACGTATTTTATCATTTGTGAAAAGAGTTATTTGACAGTAAAAAAATGGAGTTGTATTTGTTTTTGTTGTATTTTTGTTTTTGTTTTTCAAGGAACTTGGTTTTTTTTTTTTTGAAATATTGTATATACTGTATATAATTATAATGAATCGAAAAAGTATATGTAATGAAATAAAAACTTGTGTTTTCCAGCTGATTAAGTTGAATTTTGTTATTTATTTCCAATGTGTAAAGTCATTCTTGACATACTGTATACGATTCGTTTATACGCAATAAGCCTATATACGGGCTTATGGAGATTGTTTTTTTTTTAGGCAGATTCTAGCTTGATAAATATTGAAATATCGCATAATGTGATTTATGTTGTGAGGAAATTTTGATGATGATTGATAAAAAATAAATTCTCCTCACACACGTAGTGAGTTTTTAACTAGTACAAAGAGATGACTGAGACACATTCACTCAAAACAAGAGGTGGGAAGGAAATTAGTTTTCCTTCTAAAACAAAGACCCCAAAGCACAGATCTTAAGAGGGCAAAGCTAAACAGAAATGGCTGCCCTACTGACTGATATGACGGCACTAATATTTATATGGTGTATATCTCGAAAGCTCTGCCCGTTTTGATCTTGAGGTATCACCATGTTGTCAATGCGACTGAACGAAGGGGTATAACTGCAGTACCTCTACGACTGAGGGTTCCGAACGGGCCTCGTTATAGTGTCGCGGCAGAGACAGTGAGTTTGATAGTATGCATATGTGCCTAATCTGTATACGCCTTCCATTGACGACTGCATGAGTTGGAGAAGTAGCACCCCCCGCTTCTTGCAACGTTCTGACAAAATTTTATAATTAACAGACGTTTATAAGCCGAGTTATTGTATTTTTATAGGGTAAAAGTGGGTAACAATAATTTCTATTTTGAACTTGGTAAAACTTGGTTCAACTTCGACTTAAACTTGATAAGGTTCCTTATAGAAAAACAAAATTTAAAATTATCTTATCTCTTCGTCAGACCGGTTCAAATAAAAACCTTACGTATACTCCAGCTAAATTTAAATATAGTTAGCTTGGCCAGTGTTTAAGAATTTCGCTTACTTTAAAAACCATCGGCTAATCTATGAGGTTCCTATTCCCATCAAGACATATCTAACTCTAAGAGAACTTCGAAGAACACCTTAAGAATTTAGTACTGTTAACCAATGGGATGATTTCAATATTATCCAATAAAAGGGTTTCAAAAACAAGTCATTCAGATGGATCTAAGCACAATAAAGCCGTCCGGAATTTTTTTCTGGTTCGAAGGCATTCATTTTTATAAGGATATCGTGGCACATAAACTTGAATAAATTTATCAATATATTTAGTAAAAAAAAACAGATTTGTTCAAAATATAAATTGACTTTTTGAATTTTGCGGGACAAGTACAATCGATTTTTTTTTTATCTTGTTGTGTTGGTACACATTGGAGATCTGACGAGTCTACTCTAAACAAAAAAAAAATATTTAAAAATGGTGCCAGCTTAGCCCATACCGAGAAGATGTTAATGCCCTGAACCCTCAGCATGTTGACAACGGATGAAAGCGGTGAAGCAGTGAAGAAAATTGTCATGGTGAATAGTTAAATCGTTAAAATGTTGAGAAAATTGGCTTATCGGTTGGCTCATATCATGAATGTTGTCAGATATTATGGCAAGAAATTACCAAATTTTTAAACAAAAATCCGTCGCATGAGCATCGCTCAGGAATTGTTGTTTCGATTACAATGGGGCTCATCACGAGTTCTTGCCGGAAGAGCTTATTCCCAATATGGAATATTACCAGAAAGAAAATATTCGGTTTCTTGGAAAAAATCATGGATAATATGGAAATCATGTCTCAGTCACCATATTAACCGGACTGTGACTTTTGTATTTTCCCTAAATTGAAAAGATCCATGAAAGTACAAGATTTGTCACATTGAGGAGATGAAGACCTTAAGATGAAGAGCTTAAGGCTATATGAAAAAAAGCATACCTATCAGAATTAATTAGAAGAAGAAATGTTAACGCAAGTGCATTATATTATATCTGAAGGGGACGTTATATACACATATTGAGGAATAAATAAATATTTTCCGAGAAAAATTTAAAAGTCACTTTATTTTTTGAACAAACCTCGAAGGACCTCAAAAATCTTGTTTTAAATGAAATAAAAAGTTAAACCATTAGGCTAAAATACGCAGCAAAAGTTAAATGCAAAACAGTTACCAACCCTTAGATCAACTGTAGCTGGGAAAGGAGCCTTAAAGAATTGAAAAGTCAACAAGAAAAGGTTTTAAATTCAATACTCTTCATAACGAACTTCTATTTTTCGGAGTTCAGTTCGACATTCAGCCTCTGGTATCATATCTTCTTTACAATACTCGATATTAAGCGCCCTTTTCTCATTGTACTTAATACGTTTGATTCTTTATGTATTTCCTTTTGTATCTTCGCTATCTACAATAGTCGTTGACATTGTTTGCCCTTTCCTAAATCGCAGCTTATCGGATCTTTTCTCCTGTATGAAACCAATTCCAGAGGCAGCAAACGTGCATATCATCTAAACCTTAACCTCGTTGCACAGCTTAGCACAGCGAAACCACTTTTCCACACTTTCCGGACTAATGAATCAAATCCTAAACAAAGAGGCAACCACCTCCGACCCTCAAGGTGTGCTTTTGACTCCGAACATTCATAACCAGTCGCCTTTCGACAGAAGAATGGAAGCCAGTTACAATTACATAACACCTCCTCCGCATTTCCTAAAATGTTCCATTTCACTTAAGCTTCACCACAAGTGTAATTTCCTCCATTGCCGCCATCACCGGCCCAATACCACCAAACCCAACCAAAGGAGTTTCCAGTTTCCAGTCTGTTTCCGTTTTTGAAAACCCAAAACGAAAAAAAAAAGTCGAACATTTGTTAAGTGAATAAGAAAAGGGTTCATGGCTCGTGTGATCTTATTCGCATTTGTGGCATTTCCAAGGATTCGACTGCCTCCTGCACGTACATCCACACTCGTGCTTTCGGTGTGTATAACCGCTAGTTAAAAAAGTATTGTATGTAGAAGCTGTTGTTGAAGTGCGGTTCATTTTCATCACTTTCGCGGAAAGCCGAAAAGTCAACCGGAAATTCCAAATTGGCTGGGATTTGTGAACAGTTTTGTTTCCTTTTTTTTTTTTTTTTCTTTGTGGTACTCCTCCTCTGGTTTTGGACTGCTATGTGCGCTTCTTCGTATTCGGCATTTTCGGTGATTTCGTATTTTCGTCTTGGCTGGCGTTATTTATGCCGTTAGGAGCAATTTGCTGCAAATGTTCCACAAAATTGCAAGTCGGGAAGGGTTGTTCGTTATTTGTTCTATTCAAGACGAGGCGCGAGATTTGATGGGTGGCTGCTTTTAGTGCTTCGTTTGATGGTGTTGTGCTTGTGTTTGGGCGGTAATCCTTGATAATTTTTCTTGTTAATGCTTTTAAGTTGCTCATTAAATGTTGATCTTTTCTTGATGGATATAAAATGATTTTTTCTTTATTCTTTTTCTGTGTTGCAGGTAAGTTGGTCGTACGTACAAGTAATGATGGCCTATCATGATATCGTAAGTTTAAAGTATAAATAAAACTGTGTTGAGGTAAATTACTTAATTTTACTTTTATTGGCTGGTGGCTATAAACCCAGTTAAATTATCGATTTTTTTATAAACTTAAAAATATATTCAGTAAAATTGTTTCGTGAAGGAACACGCGATTAAGAAGACCAGAGCCTGCTCATACCAAGATTACGTGAACGTAGCTCGTAAGTGGGCACTATAAAAATATAATAATTTAAACTCAAAAGGAGCAACGGTATGAATTTCATAACCAGAAATTAGCTTGGCGGTGGAATTATTTTAAGATATGTATTCTAATCTTAATAATAAATAGCTCATCTACTTAGAAAATGCAAATTTTAAACATGGAGAAATCCGAACGGCAAAAGACCTGACCTTGAAGTTTAAAATACGAATAATCAACTATTAATCGATGAACGACTTACCCGTATACCAGGATTAGCGATTTATACAGTAGGAAATTGCAAGCCTAATTCCTTATTGGAGGCGTATGTGTAACAGTCCCTTCATCGCGAAGAAGCACGCGTTGCCCATATGCAACCTTTTATTTATTTCCATCTTTGTGTCATGTTTGGCAATTTACACAGTACCCAGATGTCAACATTTTTTTTTTGACCAAAGGACTGAGCAAAGTTATAGACCTAAAACTCGCTGCACTGTTACGAAACTTTCTCTGTTTCAAGATAGGGACGACTTTACCTTTTTCCATTTGAGTGGAAAATATTTCGCATTAAAAATTACCGATCGAGGCAAGTCAAGTTCCTTAATTTTTCCATTATTTGTTCAAATTAACCAGAGATTTTCCTGTCCCTGATTAGACATGCGTCCTTATATTCATTCGAAGAAAAAACTAATATGTGATTTTTTAAGCGCTTGGTTGCTGATTAAAGAAGAAAACATAGAAAAAGTCAAAAGTGAATAAAATATGAGTTGATAAATCAATACTCGTAATTTATTTTTGATCTACGCCGTAATTGCGATGGCTTATCGCAATTGATTAGTTAAATGACATATGAAAACAAGTCAACTGTCAAACCGCGCAATCAAGCCAGCCGATTCATTGATCCAAAACGAGAGATAAAATGCTGACCGAACTCATTCTTCAATTGGACAATCATTTCACGTGCTGTGTTGTATATAACGCAGATTCACTGGTGCCTAACCTAAATTCACTAACGGTGATTCACTCGTGCATTTTGGACAAAAAAAAAATCGAAATCATAAAACAACAGCGGGTGCCATTGACAATAACTTTGTTTTCACGGTCATCTTTTATCAAATTCGAGTCAACAATTCGGCCTGATTATTAACCGCATCAAACAGTGTATTTTTACTGACGTATTGGCAGCTCTTGTATTGCCTCAGGTTGCTCATCGAACCAAATACGGCAGTTTTGTTTATTAATATACCCATTAACCCATTAAACCAGAAATGAGCTTCGTTGCTTAAAACAATTCTTCGATAAAAAAGCGGATCTTCGTCAAGCGTTTTTAAAGCACTGTGGTAGGTCATTTGGCTTCAGTTCTTGCACGAGTTGAATTTTATAAGGAATAAGACCAAGATCCTTGCGTAAAATCTTCCGTATAGTCGATTACCACAATCCCAGTTACTAAGAACGAAAACAAATCAAGGTCTTCATTAACACTGGCGGATACAGCAACAATATCTTTTTCTGTACGCATTCTAAGTTTAAGGTTAGGTGGCTTAATGGCCCAAAACTCAGCACGTCGTCTACAACGACCGTGAAACGGTCAAACGTCGCGAAAAACATTTTTCACAACTATTTACATATTTTGATAATGAAATTTAATTATTTGTAGACATTGTTCGGATGAGCTTTTTTCCACTATGGAATAGCATGGATTTGAGCTAAAGGTTCCACTTTTTGATTATTGCTTGTTGCGTAGGGGTTTGGCGGTTCAGGAATAGCTAGGTCTGAGGTCATTTTCTTTAGCATTTTTATTCGTACGCCTCAAGTAGACGTTTATTTCAGTCCTTATTTCTTACATCACACATTTTTGAGGAAATGAGCCTATTTGTCCTAAGGTCTTCAGGATATCTGTATTTCTGTCACCTTTCTGTATTTAATAAGGTTAAAATTAAACTAAAAAAGGACTAATGACCCACTGCCTTATTTTATGGACATTGTTTTCGAAAATATTTGTTGACAAAAATTAATGTTTCCTAGGTCGTATGTTCATAGGTCGTGCCTAAGTGGCTACTTGAATCTAAAAGTTTTCATTATTCCAAGGAGATGTGGACTTCTCGTTCACAATTTGGGCCATCCTACATATAAAAAGTTTTTCAATAAGGTGGGTGGATGATGAAATGAATAAAAAACAAGCTGTGTGCTAGGTATTAGGTTAGGTTAGGTTAAGGAAGCTGACTGTGGTGGTTGAGCATCACTTCGACTCGGAGGCCAAGGGGCGAATTGTGATTCCCTTCATTTGTGGAGTACACATATACGAGTAATTAACCTGTCTTTATGAATTTTAGAAGATCCGATATATCTGCATTTGCTACGTCCGCAATTTCTGTATAGAATCTTTGGTCCAGCGAAGCTAGGCGTCGATTCTGGAGAGCTGGGCAGTGGCAAAGCAAATGTTGGATCGTCTCGGTTTTTTCCTCATCGCCGCAGCTCCAGCCGAGGTCGCTGGATCCCGAGTTCCATTTCCGGAGCATTGCTCCGATGGGACAGTGTCCTGTGATCACGCCGACGAGCATACGGATCTAGTTTCGGTCCAGCGCCAAGAGCTTCTTTGTTTTTCCGATATTGAGCTCTGGCCACGATGATGTTGTAGTGTGGCTGTCGTTTCTTGTAGGCCAAGACGAGTTGGCTTATTTTATAATTGTGTCATTTATGATCCGGTATAATGCGCTGATCGGTGGTTGCAATGACGTGTCCACTTCGCCGATGTCCAATACAGACCCTTGCCTGGGAAATTCGTCCGCTCTTTCGTTGCCTTGTGCGAGGTATTAACAAAATTCTTTTTTTATTTGAAAGGCCCATGTATGCAATAAGACATCGTTCAAATGCCCGCCTTGGGTTCTTACGGTGGTGTGGGTCCGAGTGGTCTAATTTTCAATGACTCTTCCGCATAGATTCGGCTGAATTTGAGCCATCCAATTTGAGGTCTATTTTGGTTGCGACTTCAGAAAACTATACAAGAAAAAATCTTAAGGGTCAAATCGCATGACTTTGGTGGCCAATTCACGTCACCACTGCAAGAGATAACCATGACCGCCTCACCAACGCCGTTTCCTAAAAGTATGAACCCAGAACCCTGTCGGCACAAAATCCACACCAAACTGTAGCCTTTCGAGGATGCATTGTTACCTAGTGAACCTCGTGTGGGTTGGTGTCGTCCCATATACGGCAATTCTGCTTGTTAATACAGCCATTCAGCCAAAAATGCGCCTCGTCGTTAAAGATGACTTTTCGGCCAAAACTGGGGTCCTCTTCCAAAAGCTCCGAAGCCCAGTCAGCGTATAAACCACGTTATCTGAACTTTGACTTCCTGGGTCTGTTGGATCCTGTACGTATTTAGGCCCAAGTCCTGCCTCAAAATTCGCCAAGTTGAAGTCTGCGAAAGGCCGAGTTTTTGTGCATGGCGAGGAATCGTTTGCTTCGGGTTCTTCTGTACACTTTCGTGGACTGCGGATATGTTCTCGGCCGTTCTTACGTTCCTTTGACGTACGAATGTTAGCTGATTGATTGTTTGAGATTTGTCCACCAAACTGAGACAAGAGTCGACTGTGAAGGGCACTTACATTTGCACTTACGAACACTTATTCAACTTCACCGTTGAGTTCAAAGCGGTTGCTTGGAAGTAAGCAGGCTTTTCTTTTACGTGTGAAAAAGATAGCTTGGGTCTTCGAAGCAGTAATATTTATGTTCCAATTATGATAATATGATAGAACTGTATTTAAGACATATTGAAACCAATTGCATCCCAAAAATAGATACAAATATCATCAGCAAATAAAGCGATATTACAGTTCATCAAAATGGGAAAATACGACTTATACATATATATTAACACTAGATATATCAGCGATTGAAGTATACCTATTTGTACCAAACCAGTCAAAATGACTGTACTTAAAAAGGAAGTGGTTAATGAGGTTTCCAGTCTTTATTTACTTTTAAAAAATACTAAATTAGTTTAATACATTTATTGAAGTCATAAATTCATTAATTTGCTGTTTATTATAGAATATAAAAATAATAGCTAGCAATTTTTGGCTTTGTACGCCCCACGTGCATACAATATTGCAATAAACGCTTTCAATTTTGATTGAGTTAGGATCAATAACCAACTGTGTTACTCCTAATCACTTCTTTCATTTTATAATAACTCAAAGATAATGGTGATTTAGAATGACGTATCCACATGAGGGTCGTTGCAGTAAGAATAGTTTAGGGATATCTTGCGAAGGATGCGTAATTTATGACGAGTAAGTAGTGCACAGTTCAGGATTTCAGACAGATGATAAATTTGCGGTTTGCGTGGTATAAAGGCAATTGGTGTGTTTATTTAGGATTTCGGTAAAATGCACAGTGTGAAAACAGAAAACAAAAATGCGGTGAGTGATAAGCAAAGTGTGAAATGGATTTGAATGCACAGAATAACGGAGAACGGCTGTCAACGCATCAGAAAGCCTTTTACCCGATACGTATTATAATATGACTACTAAACTAATGTAACTCTGCTCTATTTTTGTCAAAAGCATAAAGATTTTCAGGAAATCATATACCTATTTTGCCCCACAATTATGATACAAGTAATTATTAATTGTTGTTGTTGACTTAAGTCCATTTTACTCCATAGAAACTTGCACCAGTCATTTTGACTGGTACTGGTATAAGTGTCAAAAACGCAAATTATTTTTTGTAATAATATATATACAGTAATATAAACTTTATTAAATTAATTCTTTAGTTATGACTAGAAAAGTCATGATATCATTACAAAAAAAAAATATTACACGTAGTAGTAATTTTAAATTGAAATACCAAAAACAGTCATTTTGACTGGTCTGGTATATCTAGTGTTAAATAACACTGGCCGAAGTACTGATCCTTGTGGGACTCCCACATTAATCAGCTTATTATCTGCGAGGGTTTGATTTAAGGACACGAAGGTAGTTCCATTATTGCCCTCTCATAGATGTCCTCTTAGGAGCCCCCGTTCCACCAGTAAAATCGCCCGCCATGGACAGGAGTCCCTTGGCGCTAGGTGCGAACTATATGGTGGATGCCAAACGACCTGAAAAGCAGGCTCCCGGAGCTTCTGGTGAGTTACTATCGATGTGAGTGGCTTGTGGCTTGGCTTTGTCTTGATGGAACTCAATTTCCCCTGCTGGCCAAAACTGACTGTTTCCGGTCGACTGTGTCCTTTAAACGGTCTTATTGTTGACAATTGGATTCCCGCAAACACACAGCAAAATCTCCTTGGTTGTTAATCCTGGTTTGGCCACCAGCTCGCCATGATTCGACCATGACTGTATTTGCTTGAAGTTGTTGTAAGTGATTCACTTTAACCACCAGTCACCATCCGATTCAGAAATGCGTTGATTCTGTTGCCATTCGCAGATGGTAGGTTTTTGTGTTAGCTCGATTGCCACCTATATGTACCTACATACTCGTATATCGAGCTTCTTTGTGTAACCAGTATTATTCAAGTGCTTCCGAACGGTTTAGTGTTTTGACCTGGATGAGCGTAACCATGCTTGGTCGACGATTGCCATGATTTTAACAACATATTCGACAATTGGTCTTCCAGAACATCGAACACTTTTGAGATCGAAATTACCCGAACGAAATCGACGAAACCAATTATTGCGCGTGATAGGCTGTTACAGTATAACTACTATAAACACTATTCACATTGTCAGCCGTCTGGCTTGTGTTATTACCTTAATTGAAGAAAAACTAAAATAAGGCGATTTCCTCTTTGCCGGTATTCATCTTTGATGCGCCTCCAATTTCAAATGGTACGAAAAGTGTTTTTATCACGAAATATCATCATAATCATAACGCCATCTAGCGCACGTCCAATAGAAAATGTACAAAGCCGTCCCAACTGAAATGGAACGCCCTACCACCCCGGGGTACTCTCCAGACATCGCCCCTTTCGAATACCACCTGTACCGAACTGCTTACTTAGCAGCCCTTCGAATATTTTGAAGAAGTCAAAAACATGGTCAGTTCCTGAAACCAACGCGGAATTCGTATGCTGCCAGAGAGATGGGCAAAAGTTTAAAAATAAAGTTATAAAATAGGAATGAAAAAGCTTTGGATTCCCATTAGAACAACTGTAATGGAGACACAACTTCTCATTCTGGCGGAAAATATAATTAAACTAAACTTAAAATGACACCTTTAGTTGGATTACCCTTTACTAAGACAGCTCTTTAAGTAATTTAATAACCCTAGATATTCAATTAGTTTCATTGTGGCCACCATTTGAACAGATATATATTACGAGTACGTACTCAATACTCTTCTATGAAATAAGGGGGGTTATGAGAACCTACGCTAATTCGCTGCATATGCATCATAAATATAAATGTAGAAGCTAAGATGATTATAGCCTCTTTTCTAATTCATAAGAGCGTCAATTAAAAAGACATTACTTTTACTGCGAGGGTTTTAATTGGTGATGATAATTAGAAAGCACTCAGGCACAATAAATTCCCAACTGTTGAGCATCGACCCACAGTATCGCTTTAATTCTGTTTTAATTCTATGGGATTGTTCGTGCTATATTTGTAACCAGGACGATAATATGATCACTGAAATGATATAATTCCAATGCTTAATAAGTAATAGTAATTAATTGGAATCGAATGCTGTGGTCTGTTATTTCCTCAAATTGAATCCTTTATAGGATGCCGGGTGTATTCTTTCTTTTTCGCCAATAGGTTCACTTCTCTTCAAAAGATTTGTAAATGTACAATAGGGGTATTAAAATTACTACAACTGTGCTAATGAAATCATTATACGGTGACCCACAAAGCTATTTCAAATGATTGTTATTAAATTTGACAACCAATTCCCAAAAACAACACCCAATGCTCTTAATAGCATAACAATCCACTCGAAAAAAAGCGAAATTTTCCATTTGAATAGTAATCGTCGAGCCGTCGTCCTGGGGGCTTTAAAAAACCGGCACCGAAGTTATCCCGTAAGCAAGCTCTTAAAATTAGTTCAATACATTGGCACCAACACTATCCGATTTTTTCGCTATTGTTGTTATGGCCGATCCGCAACATCGAAATTGAATAATTCAATAAACAAATTCCCCTTATTCTGAAACAATTTTTTTTCTTGTTGTTGTTGTTACACTCCCACTCAAAATACTAATGAATTTTTTTCACACTTCACAAAAACTCTATTCTTTTGGAATCGGGTCCTTTTCAATTCGCCGAATTAATGGAACAACAAAAAAGGTGAAGAAAAACGAAATAGTAGTCGTCCTGAATGCGACCGACGATAACAAAACAAAAAAAAACAAGAAAAGGAAGAAAAAAAAGCACACACAAGAGCCGTCTCTGTATAGGTAGACGTATTTGAACTCGACTTTAAGGACGACACGTCACGTAGCCGCGTCGGGTGCAAATAAATGTATGCAATAAAAATAAAAATCACATGAATTCGATTTGAATTTAATTATAATGCGATTGAATTAATGCTTTCATTGTGTGCGAGAGGTCCTTGCTGAATGCGAAAAGGATTTTTTAGCCCATTCCTTTGAGTTTTTTTTTGTGTGATTTAATTTTTCTCGTCGGCTACCGTGACGTGAATCCTTCGGCGCGACTTGATTGAGGAATATGCTTAATTTATGAGTGGCAGGCTGGTGGTTGATTGTTATGTGACAATACGTGAAAGTTTGCACTTGAGTCGTTTTTGCTGTATTTGTTGTGTTTTATATGAGCTGCGATGCGGGGTTTTCCAGCTTGGCGAGACGTGAATACGAGTATTTCAATCCGACGAGACATAGGGAGGGAGGAGATCGATGGAAACTGCAATTGTGTACCAAGTCTGCAAGTTGAAACTAGGTCGATTCATTTTTTAGGCCGTAAATCAAATTTGGTAGCCAAATGTCGTCTCACAGTTCTAGGTGCGTCCTGCTCTTAACCTCATTACAATACGATAAACCTAACACAAGAGTGATACACAGAAGAGCAAACTATACCAATTTTGGTTCATTTGGCTCCTTACATCAGTAGCCAAAATAAATAAATAAAACTTTAGTTAGAAAAAAACAAAATGAAAAATTAAAAAGGACACTGTTACAATTTTCTACCACCATAAAAAAAAAATATTGTAATAAAAAGGAGGGGCCATAATAGGTCGTCTAAACCTTTTGCGATATACCCTCGCACGATATCCGGCGAAATTGGATACCATTCTTCCTGCACTCGGTTCCATAATTCCGTCATTCCATTTTGGATATCATTATATCTTGCCAATAGCTTTTTTCAAATAAACCCAAACGATCTGACCTTCTTCCATTCCCACTATATCAATATCAAATGGGGCAAAAGTTTGAGGTCTGTTCCTTCTACGTTATACAGTCAGTTTTACCCACAGACATACAGTTAGATGTCGTGACCCCCTAAATCATGAAACGGCCTTAACAGCTAGGTTTATATGTTCTGGTTTTAGAAAACCTGGGCAGTTTGTCAAGTACCAAGAACGCCGACCAGAAATCTGCTAATTTAGGTCTTACCAGACTAAATTATCTAAAACTCAAATTTGGATTACAAGGAAAATGGCAAAGCAATCAATAATTAAGTACTATCGGCTTGAAGCCATCAAAGGTCAATTTTTTATTGTCTTTTCAAAAAGGCTTTTCCGAATGAAACATTTTTGGCCGACAAGGCTAGCTTTTCCTTCTTCTTTTAAACATTGTAAACGATTCCATTTTACTACCGACGAAGATTTTAAATGCTTGCTTACTACTCAGATCTCAGATTCTACTCTCCCTATCCGCCTCTTTTTTTTCTTCCTTTTTTACATTCTTAAAATGTGTCACTTTTTCTTATTCTTGAAACGGACGTGGGACTTATTTTTAATATTTTTGTAATAAGTCTAATAGATATGCCCTTCTTCAACAAAGCCTTTTTATTTTTTTATTATATTCATCATATTCATATTACTGATCAATTACACCAACTGGTTCATATAGGTACATAACAAATACGAAAATACAAGCTAATTACTGCAATCGTTACAATGGTGCAAACTGCAACAAAATAATTGTAAATACAAGGCCTTTTTTTGTCTTGCTGGAGCTGAAAGTCCTGC
Source organism: Merodon equestris (assembly GCA_958301585.1). Lineage (NCBI taxonomy): Eukaryota > Metazoa > Arthropoda > Insecta > Diptera > Syrphidae > Merodon > Merodon equestris. Next base: position 214,253,422 of record OY284413.1, on the reverse strand, counting down.
GAATTCAGAGCCTTATTTGTATTTAATATTAAGATTGCTGTAATGGTCCAGAAGATAAAATATTTACCAAGTTAAACCAAAAAAAAATCAGTATTGTTCTTGGACGTATTAGGGTCTAAAATGTAAAACCTTTTAGGTCAGCTAAGGAGTTAATAGGTGCCTAGCTTAGACGTCAGTACTTAGTACTCCTCGATTTCCTAAAACTGTCCTACATTTTTGCCCTAACTGAAGCTATTTTGTGCCGCAGTATAAGATTTTACTCTGTTTCGTGCTGATGGCCATGACAATACAAGCGATACGGACGATCGCAGAATTCTCACAGCATTTTACAGACCCTACGATCCGCTGTCCTTCAAAATGTCGAACACCGCTTATTTCATCCCTACATGTGCCTTAACAACTCTCCCGAAGCGGAAGCTTTACCTTGCCTGCTGCTAAATTCGGCCGTCACAGTCCACTTATTGTTATCGACTTGCCATCCATATCATAGGTTCCATATTTGATTTCGCTGACCCCAATGACATTATCATCATATGTGGCGATTTGAACTTTCCTTTTTTGAAACCGGGTAAATCTGACGATGGGTCTCACTTTGATGTGACAAATTACAACATTACCGCAAGTAGCAACATTCCCACTACCTTGGATTCACTCCAATAAACCTTATCGCCAACATTATCACTCGACAATCACTTCGCCAATCTCCACCCCAAATATACGTATTGCTTCAACTTCCGAGAAGTAGGCTTTGCAAAACTATGGTAGATAACCAGCTCAGCAATATTAACTTTAATATTCTCCTAATCCGTAACACGCACATGTCCTTAGCTGGTATTCTTATGTTATTCTACTCCAAAGCCCTCAGTCGCTTTATCCTATCCATCCTATATTCACGCAAAAAAAAGACGTCATGTTCAACCTGGTATACCAAGGAAATATGCCACACTTATTGTGCAACAAAACAAGCAAACGGTAGCAGCCCTATTTTTAATCCCGCTCTACATTCAACCTTTCTAATTACCTACAATCTTATATTGAATTCGCACAACTATGTATACCTCCGATGCCTGAATGCAAAGAAATCCTCTCTTATCTCCGATCATAAGCATTTCTAGCCCTTTATACAATATATGCAAAAGTTAGAGCTGACAATAATTCCTTTACTTTTAATTCTCTACTTCCTTCAATGATCCGGAAATAGTTGCCAACTTTGTTGCCCATTTCTTTAGTCTTTTATCAGCCATTCACCGAACAGGTCCTTCAAACCTAATATGACTAATTTAGTTACTCGAAAAACTGTCCTCAGACGTCTCCAGCATCGATGAATATGTCTCCTACCTTAGTCTCAGAGAAAAGCTCAACTCAAAACGACTACTCGTCCGGTTCTGATTACCTACCCGCCCTAGTTTCAAAAAAAATTCCTCAACCATCTGCCCCTATCCCTCACGGCCTTATTTGTAAGTTTAATATTACAGAGATTCTTTTCTGAGCTTTGGAAAAATTCTTGCATTATCCCACCCCACAAAAAGGCACGAAAGAATGAAGTATCCAACTATCGCCCCATTGCTAAACTCTCTTGCATTCCCAAACTCTTCGAAAGTATTGTCTCCGAAGTTTTCCCCAGATGAAGATGGGCTCCTAAAAGATCTATCGACAAACACTAACCTAATTGAGTTTGTATCGCAATCCTTGTGTGCACTTGCGGATGGCAAAGAAATCATAGACTTCAGCAAGGCCTTCGACAATATCTCGCATCAACTCATAATTCCTAAATTCGCTGTTCTTGGTTTCCCACTGGTTTTATCTAGTGGATCAAATCCTACCTTGAAGACCGCCAGTACAATTTTTATTTTCAGTTTTTTTATCTCCTATCTAATTAATGCCACTTATGGAGTCCCCCAAGGCAACCACATCGGTCCACTAATATTTATTCTAACCATTATTGATATTAACTGTGTTATAAAGTACTCTCATCTTTCCGTATAGGCTGCTACTTGGTGTGCACGAAAGGTCCACAAATGTCAAGCTATCACATTCCTTCTTTCGTTTACCTCTTACGGTATCCACACCGCGCGCATTGAGGTTGTCCAACATAGGCTTATTCGCTTTTCCCTTCGTGATCTTTCTGGATGGACAAAATTATAACCACCAATGGTGATGTTCTAAATTGGGCAGGAAACGTAGAGCTAATGGACAGAGGACGGACAGTCAAAAGAAGAATGAGTGGAAAAGCCGAAGAAAAAACATCGAGAGGAAGGCCGAGGCGTAGATGGACCTTCTCATTAGAGAAAGGCTTTGGCATGAATAATTTCCTTAATGCCGTCAATAACTCGGACGACGTTACTGTCTTTTTTGGAACACCCCACGGTTCCATAGCCGGTTATTTTTTTCTAGCCAAAAACAGGGCGATAACGCTATTACGTTTGACCTTCATTGCCGATAGGACAAAAACACAGTTCATGCCAGCCACCCTGTATATGTTTAAACAGCACTGACCTATTTCATTCCGAGTAATATTCCTAGTTTAAGGACTTCGTTGAGGTAGAATTTCACATACATACCTGCATACATTTAAGTGTCTTGTATTATGAAGTAGCGGCCTTGTCAAAGCATTGGAAGCTCGTATTTCAGCGTTTTTTTTTTTCAGTCCGTTTTTTTATAAATCATTTTTATTTTACAACTCCTAGAACTACCTGATGCTAGACAAAAATGCGTACTAACATAAAATAACTTATTGGCCCTATACGGACACTCTAAAGAAAACAGAGCAACTTAAGATTATGCCTTTCGGTAGTTCGCCAGTCGATGATCGATGCCAGATGGCTCAGGACTAACGTACATTTTTAATGTGTCCGTAGAGATCCCAAGTAGGCAAGTAGGTCATGATGGCTATCTTTATCTCAATCTTGAATTCTCTCTTACAGCCATGATTCTAGACGACATCTGTTTGGAAAAAAAAGCAGATATCCGAAATCCTGTTCATCTGGGTTATCTCATAGTTTGATCTGATTAAGAACATTGATGTGAGGTGTTTATGCGAGAGATTCAGTATTTCGATGTAAGTAGGTGGCCTTAAGCCTGACTAACTCCTCAGTGTTCTCCTTCCTCTTGATATAACTATAGTCCGGAACTGATTCTGCCGATAGCCTCTATGATTTCCTATTTGCTTTACTACATTACTCTTCGAAATGAAGATTGCTGGGCTTTTGTGGCCGCTCGACCAACTATTGAGCTAACAGTGTTAATCAGAAGTCGGTAACCTAAGATTACCTCTTTGGATGGAAAGCAATATTACGCAGTACTACTTAGGCTGATAGTGAGAGTAGTCTAATCTGCGAAAATACACATTTACTGTCGCCATATCTCCTAGGTGGCCAATAGCCCGCTTGCTTGAGTATGATGGCGTCAAATATTAGTTTTTAATATAAAGTTTCAAGGGGAAGATGTGTAGCAGTAGGTTTCATGTTTCGGTGGAGTATGACCTAGTGGCCCCCTTGGTACCAATATTTTGTGATCTTCGTGTCTTGTTGAGTTTGTCTAATCTGTTAGTGTGGATTTCGGGAAAATATTGTCGAAGCACCTTTTATATTATTGCTTGATACCCGTTTTGTTGAAGCGCCAGAGTTAACGCACTCAGGAAAGTGAGTGAGGGTCAGAAGTATATGGATTTCATCGCCTTATAATCGTAGATCCTATACAATGGCGCTATGATTAAATTAGGTTCGGATTTCTGTAATGGCAAAGAGTCTATATACCAATGCCTATTTGGTTAAGTTTATAATACATTCCTTCTAATCATATGGCTTTTCTAAGTGGGAAAGCCTTTTTTCCCTCATTGGGAATTCTATTTTGAAACTGCATTAGCTATCATGGATAGTATTCCTGTAGGAACTTTGTGACTACTTTTCGACAACCTTGCTTATACAGGGAAGAAGATTCGACAGATTATATGATAATAGATGCCAATGAGGATTGGTTTGCAATATATCCCCCATTCAGTCTAGTAAAACCAAGGGGCTTTGATCGCTATTTGTCAATATCTTTCGCCATCGTGTACAGCAATTGAAGCTATGTCCATCCACATTGTGGAAGATTTTACGGAAAGACCTTGGCTTAAAAGCTTATAAGATCCAGCTTGTGCAAGTGTTGAAACCGAGGGACCATTATACGCGTAGTAGATTGAGTGAAAAGGCCGAAAACATGATTCAGCTTGATCCTTATTTTCAACGCAAAATTTGGTTCTCCGATGGGGCCCATTTTTGGTTTAATGGATATGTTAACAAGCAAAATTGCCGAATTTGAATTAGAGAAAAACCAGAAGCCTTTGTCGAGTTGTAAGGGTAAGTCTCTTTTTGGTGTGCTTTATGGACTGGTGGAATCATCGGCACCTATTTCTTTAAGGACGATGCCGGCATTGACATGACAGAGCTTTGGGTTCAACAATATGGCGTCACATCCCACACGGCACGCGAAACCATCAATTTATTGCATAATAGCGCAAAATTTTCCGTAATGAACCTGTGAACTGGCCTCCACGATTCTGTGATCTCACACCTTAAGATTGCTTAAGGTGAAGTCACCAGTCTATGCCAATAAACCAGAGATGATGGAAGATTTGGAAGTCACTATTCGCCGTGTTATTGCTAATATACGCCCCCAGTTGCTCAATAAAGTTGTCGAAAATTAGTATACAGGTTCATACGAGCTAGCTATGGCAAGCTTATGCTCAATATTATATTCAAGCGCTAATGGCATATAATTATCTATTAAATAAAGTTAGTATTATAGGCATTAAAATTAGCTTCAAGTATTTTATTTCTTATTGAATTTGTATACCTCTAAAAAAACACCCTTTACATTCAATACTTGACATTTTGAGAGATTAAGCCTCGATAGCAGTCTACTAATGCGCTAAGAGCGATACTGATCTAGCTATTGTCGGGTTGAATATCTTATCCAACCATTGATCTGGTAAGGTTTTATCAGTGCATCGCTCTCTAATCGTTACATGTTTACTTGTTTAGAAATTTATTTATATTACAGGAGGCACGCGTCCCGCATAAGTTCGATGAATCCTGGTTCTACCGTAGGAGAGACATTAAGCTAATTCAAATTAGATCAAGTGGCAACTCAACGACGAGCAGAGCACATCCAATCTACTGTGAGCACAATAGCAATAACCCTAACCCTCCTTAGAGCTGAACGCATTCTCCTTTTTAAACAAAAACATAATCACCGACTACAATCCAATAAAAATTGCAAATCGGAAGGGTCACCTAACAACTGCATACACACTGGGAGTAACTCCCTACACTCACGCACACTTACAATCCAGAATAAGGTTCCGATATGCAATCTACTCAAATAAGGACAATAGAAAAATGCATGTACCCCTTAACGGAATAGTTTTAAGCACAAAAAAAATGTCTACTACCGACACCCACCGTCCCAGTAGTTCGCAGGAGAAGGGGAAAAATGTCAATTGCACAGTCCCTAGCTCCACCACCGTCCCACCACCACCTATTGCTTGACTTTAAACACTCCTCAACGAACATAAGGCACGACATAAGGAGTCCTACGTGAATTTCATATCCTTTCTTTAAATTCTCCCCGATCCTTTGTCGCCGGCTATACGTCTCGAGCTCTCTGTCTCGATACAGCCCTTAGTGTACGACGTTGTAGCTGTTCGTGGAGGTGAAATTGAGTGCGGAGCATTCAGTGAACGAGAATAACACGAGCACCGCACTTTAATTGTAAGAAGCATTATCCTACGACAGAGCACGGCCGAGCACAGGACGAAGTGGAACGCTTTATCCAAAGCGAAAGAGTTATAGGGTCGAAAGGCTCCAAAGCCGGAGGACCTTCCACATGCACATTGCACACTTCGCGTGGAAGTCGTTGCTTCTTTTTTTTCATGCCTTATTCTTCTACTGCTCCTTCGTGTTCGATGGTAAGTAATGTCCTTTCCCCCGTCCCAGCAAGTCAGTGTGTGCATGGATGTCGGTAGATGTAGGATAAGAGCGTGCATGTGTAGGAGAAGTGAATTTCTTCATGTCGTCGGGTATTCGAACGAACACCAAAAACGGCGCAACCGACCAAATTGTGCATTCGCTGAATCACAAAAAACGGAACGGATAGGGATTTCAGGTATGCGAGTGTGAGTGGAGGATAGGAAAAACTCGTTTTGGGGGGGATACAAATTAAATAATTCCATATTGAAATGGAGAGGCGGCAGCCAAACTGTCCGAGAGTCCGTACTATCACCACTCAACCTAGCAGTGGTGACGTAACATAAGGAAGCGGAAAACAACAACAATAACTAGGAAAAAGGCTAAAGTTATGGCTGACAGGATTAATTAAATTTAATTATCTGTTTTCCATTTTTTCTCCACGATGTGAGGCAACGAAAAACAGTCCGAAAGGACAAGCACCACGTCGATTGTGAGTGTAGTGGACTGGATGACGAAAAAGAAAGGAATGGTTCTGTGCCTGGCAGGATCCCTTGGCCTCAGTCCTTGATAATAATTTGGCGACAGGGCGGGCGAGTTTCAAAGGCCGGCAAGTTGGCGTGTGCAAGGAGTAGTAGGCATCGGCTAGTTGATGGTTGGTGGCTCCACCGGCTACTGCTAGAGTTGCATTTCGTTTTGCAGTTTGTTTTTCAGCGATACACAGAGAACGGCTGACATTTATTACAGGCTCTCCGTAGCGAGGCATCGGGCGTTTAAATGACTTCTAAGCTTATTCGTGTTGTTGTTGTTTGGTTTTGTGTTTGCTTTTGTTTCTGCCACACTTGGCTGGCGTGTGCTATGAGTGAGCAGTGTGCACGCTTTCGATGGACCGTCGTTTGCAAGGTGCTGTTTCATGGTACTGAGATTACATGTTAAGGAAGTATTGCAATATCGAGGAATTATGATGACTGGTAGAGTGGTGGGTGACAATTGACGTGGCGAGTAAGAGCAGGGTAGAGTTTTGTATCAAAACGGATCTTGGGCGCTTCATTTCGGCACACTCTGAATTCAGAGGTATAGAGAGTGTCCTGTTTTATTTTGTTCGATGGCTGTGTTAGCATTTAATAATTTGAATGCAGTATGCCCGTAAGTTGACTTGTGTATGTGTTTGTTGAACTTAACGTCGGAGCAGGTATGGCCAGAGGGTAAGTGCGATTTACGAAAAAGTGATGAGTCGATGCAGTTTGTAATCAATAAATTGCTTAAAGGTTCTTGGGTGGTAATGGAATATTTTGTAAAAATAAAGGTTTCTAACCTAAGGCTAGATTGAAATTTGTATTCAAGTTACTAAATCTATGCCTGCAATTCACTTTTTAAAGACTGTTTTGGGTAAACGTGGACCCCGACTACCTATTGAGTTATCCATACGGAGAGTCCAATTTTGAGTCAGCTTTTCGAGTATGTTGACTAGTATCTAGCCGATAACACGTGCAATATTGTTTTCCTTGTCGATACCCGCTTATCGGCAAATAAAAGTACTTTACGTTACCCTATAAAAAATTATCAAAACGCGTCATATCGCATGATCCGATTGGCCAATTCACTGTTTACTGTACTAAAACCATAAATTTTCAAATTGTTTGTATCTACTCCACTACGACCTCGGGCAACTAAGTTACCGCGAAGAAACCACCCAAGATCTGACTTAATAGAGTTGAGCTGAATTCGCGTCAACCGTCTACATCAAAACTCAGTCGTGAAAGTAGCTCTGGAAGCTGAGAAATGGGATCGACCATAAGTACTACGGGGCGTATACGTAACATTTTCAAATTGTTTGTACCTAGTTCATTACGACCTCTAGCAGCTAGCTAGGCTACAAATTTTCTAGTGAAATTTTTTTTTATTCAAAATATTGGCCATCGGCTTCTGCACATTTCGCCCATCTTTCAGGTAATTTATAAATACCATGTCAGAAAAACTGCTTGTCTTTCGCGGCAAACCATTCGTCGAGTCATTTTCCAACTTCCTCAAAATCGCCGAAGTGCTGTTCTGCGAGCGCGTGCCCCATTGATGGGAAGAGGTGATAAGATCAGATGGCGCCAAGTCTGGGAAGTACGGCGGGTGCAGAAGGATGTCCCATCCAGCGATTTCAATTTGTCTTTCATTAGTTTTGCCTAATGAGACGGCGCGTTGTCGTGTAACAAAATCACTTTACCATGTCATGTCTTCTGGGCCGCCAACATGGGCCAATAAGCACGTTTCAAACCAGTCACTGAAAGACACGTTGACTGCGATTCCTGCGCTATCAACACCTTTCTCTTGATTAGCGGTCGATAAAACTACGTCAGCCAGTCAGGAAAGTGTCAACAGTGTGATTATACTCGTAGAATGTCAACGTGGCTGTCACCTTAATCATTTACACGTTAACGGCGTTTTTTACATTGTCCCAATCGAAGTCAGGCAGCTAACCTATTGACAAGTTTGCTAATGTAATTGTCACTTAAGAGCTTTTAAAATAAAACATTTTCTTCTTTCTTCTTACTTCGTCAAAGTAAGCCAATTAAAAGGTGTTTTTCTCGTTATGCGTTGTTTGTTTCGTTTACTGAATGGCACGTAACGCCATCCGACCAAATCGCAGCTAGTCCAATTTCATGTCATTCAATTGGGTAACGAAAAGGATATTTCTCATATCTCTATCTAATTTTTTAAAAAATATGGTCTGATAGCCTCACTAGCCTCATCGCACTTTTTTTTTGGGATGCTACTCAATTTGGGCCTGGTCAAATGCTCAACGCAAACGATGGTGATTCGCCTTTAATACTTGCAGAAGCTGGATCTTGTAAGCATTCAAAGCAAGATTTTTGCCTAACGTTGTTCATAAAATGAACAGACAAAGATCAAGCAGGTGTAAATGACGTTGAATCGAAAAATTTGGGTCTTCATTAACGCCCTACTGTACGGATGGAACTACGCACTCTTCTTATGACTCTAGATATTACCATTTCTCGCAGAGAACACTTAGTGCGGAAACGTCGTTTTGAACAACATGACGAACAGCTGTCTCAGATGGTTGATTATGTTGGTGCAACATGAAGCAAGTGATCTATAAGTCTGGCGCACAGAGCCATAATTTTGGCTGCAAATTTCTGAAATTAGGTAACGTTGCTGAAGGGTGTGCGTCATAAGAATAAAGTTGCAAAGACCATTGAATACAAATGACACTGACAGTTTGCAATCTGGCGATTAGTTTGACGAATATAACAGTACTGGTATACAAAACATCGCTTTCAAAAAGTCTTAAGGGTTGTCCGTAGAAGATTTATCCATACATATGTGAGGTATTTTCGATAAATGATAAGGAAGTCGTAATTTCATGGGTTTAAGGATCTATATTAACGACCAAACCTATGCTGTAATTGGTCAAATAGGTTATAATATGTGTTTTTATATAATAAACAATTATTTATTCCGTTGCAAAACAGATCAGGGGATTTGGAGCAAGAAAGATCAGGAAATATTAAATTATGGTGTTGCTGAATCTACTAGGAGTTGAGTTAGGTAGAAAAACCTGAAACACAGGATTCACGACAGACGTGGATCCGTGTGGCTTTCGCTTCGTTTTGCAACAATGTATATATTACAAAGACCTTATGTTTATCGTCGATTCTGAATGATAACTTTCGGAAAAAGGAACGCCGGAATACGATGTCCGTAACCTGGCACAGCAGGATTCAACCCTTATCATCGGCATCAGAAGCCGACATACAAATCACTCAACCACGGTAGATGACAAAATGAATTTCTTTTTCAAAAATATAAATCTCCGTACTTTCTTAAACACCTCTTGATTACAGGGTACGTATGGTAATTGAGGACGATTGGAAATTAAAACTAAATTGCTTATATTTTCATGAAACGATTTATAAAGAGTGTTTTTTAAGAGGTAAACAAATTTAATATGAAATACAATAAAATACTTAAAGCTAATGTTAATGTCCATGGTATTAGCTTTATTTACCAGATAATTGTATGCGATTTGTGCCTAAATATGATTTCGGGCATATGGGCGCTAAACTGGGGACTAAATCAGCAATAAAACGGCGAATGTTGATAATGCTCATGAAGGCCAATTCACAGGTCCATTACGCGAAATTATGCGCTCAGCAAATGTTTGCCGCAATAAATTGATGGTGTCGCGCACTATGTGGCATGTGGCACCATTTTCTTTAAACTAAAACTCTGTCACGTCAATGCCATTCAACTGAGGTACGAGGAAGTCAGAAAGCATGTTTCTATAGCGCTCTCCCTTAACGATAACATTCTGGCCGGCATTGTCTTTAAAGACATATGGGCTGATGATTTCACCAGCCAGGTACATATTATCCACTGACTTGTACGATTTACGATACGGTGCGAAAACGATTCGTCATGTTCCGAATAACTTGCTCAGATGGATGATTATGTAAAATGGACGTAGCGCACGATAAGTTTGGCGATCCGAACCATGGATTTCAAAATAAAATTGCACAATTTGCATGCGTTGTTCTGGCGTTCACCTATTCATCGTAAAATGGAAAAATATATAATAAATTAACGATTAACTGTAGAAAAGTTTGGCCAGCCAAAACCTCCAAACCACTAAACCTCCAATAAAAACACTCTTTATTTCCATGAAATTTTTACAGAAAGTTGATCGACTGCTTTGTTATAAAATTAATCAATAAAATCGTCGAAGGCGGCAATAACCTTCTCAATCATAGGCCGGAAACTATTTCATGCCCGAAAATGGAAATGATATTCAATGAAAACAAAAACTTACGGAAAATAAACGCGGAATGCTTGGCCATGATCACTTCCTTATAAGATGAAAATGTCAAACTTAAGATCAGAATGCGCGAGTTAGAAAACAAAATAAATACATTGGGACAATCCAAACTCAATAGATCGATTGACATTTTTAATGTGCCCAATGTTGACAATACAACCGCAACGGAAGCCGGTGTTGGGTACGATCTTGATGAGCGAGACATTGACTCTCTCTACGTCAAAAAAATAAAAACAAAGAGGAACCCGTCTTCACCCACAACTGTACTGTCTCTGAATCTGAGCCGACAAGTAGTCAAGGAGAACATCATCGAAATGAAAAAGAAGAAGAATTAGCGACTAATAACAAAACTCTTAGAAGAAAATTATGATGGTTCGCAAATTTTTATTAATGAAAGCCTTGCTTCTAATTTAAGAATATTGTATAATGAAGCAAGAAATATCAAAGTAGATAAAAAATGAAATGCATATGGATGAGGAACAACAAAATGTTGGTGGTATTACTTTCAAGGTGTTTTGAAGACCTCGAAAATCTTAAATTAATGTAAAACATGACTAAAAACAAGTCATCCAACTCAGCAAAGATTGATCACCGATCCAATGGACATTGCTAATCAGTTTAAATCTTACTTCACTTCTATTGCCTCTGATTCAAAAGGGTCTTTTACCCAATACAGTTGAAGTTGTAATATGTTTCCAGATTTAGTTGAAGATACTTCGATAAGTAACAGTTTTATTTTCCAACCTTTTATACCTGTCGAAATCCATACATGTATAATGTCACTTGACAATAAGAGCTATTGTACCTCGGATGGCATTACCAACAGCCTTCTAAAATGTATTTCGTCCTACATAATTGATGTACTGTGTTACCTGTTCAACCTTTGTGTTAATTGTCGTACCTTCCCGTCTGCGTTAAAAAGTGCTGAAGTCTTTCCCTATTTAAAAAAGAAAATAGAAATTTAACAACCCAATATAGGCCTATCTCTCTGCTTCCAACCTTTTGTAAATTATTTGAAAAGCTGATGAAAGTTCGTATTGTGTCATTCCTAAATAAAAATCACTTCTACGAAATGTGAAATCTACAGTTCGGTTTTCGAGAAGGTAGATCAACTGAGGATGCTATTCTAAAGCTGTACACCGAAATTCACGATAGCTTCAATAATGACAACCATAATATGACCAAAGGCTTTGATATGGTCAATCGCTATGGTCAAGACACTCTACTAAGTAAGTTATATGTACAAGGCTGAGATAAGAGGTATAGTTCAGAGATGGCTCTTGTCATACTTATCTTGTAGAACTCAGATAGTAAGAATGGGTGAAATCTTCAGTAACCAATTACAGATGAAAAGTGGTGTACCGAAAGGTTCAGTTTTGGAACCACTACTGTTTTTAATATACATATGTATGTCAATTCACTGTTCCATCAAAATCTTTGTAGCAAAATTACTGCTTTTGCTGATGATATGGCATTAACTTATGACAATAGAAGTATCCTTGACTTTGCAACACAGCTACATACAGCTATGGACAAAAAAATAAATACAGCCCACTCTACCACACAATTCTGTTATTTTCTCCTTTTTTCTCTCTTTTCTGAGGACAACGCTATCTTGTGATAAGTAGGTAGACATCGAGAATAAAATACACCCGAAGAATGAAAGCAGGATCATTTACCGTTATCAAAAATTTCTCTGAAATGTCAGTTTGTGTCCTCTTTTGTCTGGACAAAAAAATAAATACACACATTGGCAGCGAAGTGTATCTGGTGAAAACAAAGTGTTACGAAATTATTTTACTATCGGAAAGCGGAACAGGTTTATAATATTGAATACCAGTGAAGTAACGAATAATACTTAATTGTTTTATTAACGAAATATGGGACGTAACTTGCATTGTTCCGAGGACAAAAGAGAGATCATAAAAAAGTTCAAAAGCGAAGGATATTCGTACCGTTCAATTGCAAGAACGATAGGTTGTTCTTTAGGGATGGTTCAAAATGCACTTAGAGATAAACCAGCGCGAGAAAACAGAGGACGGCCACGAAAAACAACGCAAAAGCAGGATCGTTTAATTGTGCTGGAATCAAAAAAAGACCCTTTTTTATCGTCGCGGAAAATTTTGCAGGAGAATAGTTTGCCAATTAGTTCAAGGACTGTCCGAAGACGATTAGTGGAGTATAATCTTCCATCACGATCACCAAGAAAAGTGCCACTAATCAGTAAAAAAAATAAAAGACGAAGGATGTTATTTGCTGATCAGCACAAATCATGGTCCGGCGAAGAGGGCACTAAAAAGTGGCGAAATATCCTTTGGAGTGATGAATCCAAGTTTAATTTGTTCGGATCGGATAGTAGACACAATGTGAGACGTCCACCCAATTCTGAACTGCATCCAAAATACACCAAGAAGACGGTCAAACATGGTGGTGGTAGCATTATGGTATGGGCATGTTTCTCGTGGTATGGTGTTGGTCCCATACACCTCATTAATACTATTATGACAAAGGAAACATATACTCAAATACTTGAAACTGTAATGCTACCATATGCCGAGCAAGAAATGCCTTTGGTGTGGACGTTTCAACAAGATAACGATCCGAAACACACGGCTAAACTAACAAAGGAATGGTTTGATGCGAAAAGGGTTGCTCTTTTGGAGTGGCCTGCTCAATCGCCGGACCTAAATCCAATTGAAAATCTGTGGAAGCAGGTCAATCATGCAGTTTCTATAATAAATCCAAAAAACAAAAGCGAACTTTGGCAGGCAGTGCAGTCGGCATGGAATTCTATACCTGTTGAGGAATGTCGGAAGTTGGTTGATTCTATGCCGAGGAGGGTAGAACAAATAACTAAAAATAAAGGTCAAGCGACAAAATACTAACAAATACTAACAAATCCTACCATGACTTGTTTGCTCGTATGAATAAATTTCGTGAAATAATAAATTTGATGAAGTGTATTTATTTTTTTGTCCACATCAAAAGACAACTTTTTTTACATTTTCAGCCTTTATACCCACTATAACATGGCAAGATGCTTTAAAAATACATGAATACGTTCCTGGCTATTGTAGGAATACTTCACAAAAAGAAACTTGCCGCAAACTTTCAAACTTTTGTTAAAATATATCTATCTATCCAATGGCTTCAGCTGTATTTATTTTTTTGTCCATAGCTGTATGGACTTAGATGTGTTACGACAGTGGTTCACCAAACATGAATTACTTACTAATCAGCAGCAAAACTAGGCTTATGGTTTTTAGTTTAAAAAAATCTTTTCCACTTGACTGTGGCTCCATTTTCTATGCAAGCTCTTGTTTAAAACTGTCTTTGACTGTCCATACGTGTAGTGACTATAACCTTCACGAAAACTTAATGTGCAATTCAAAGCTCACGTTAAAAATCTAAAACAGTATATGTTATCTGTTAAATGTAAAATGTACCTTCTAAGAGAACACTGCTCCAAAAAAATAACGCCCATGTTCTACTATAACATTGCGCACTCTAAGCTACAGTATGGTATTGCTAGTTGGGGTAGTGCCTACAGTAGCACGACTGAAGCTCTTGCAGTAACTCAAAAAAAAAATAATAATTTGGTTAATTTACAGCAAAACCAATTTTCCCATAGCTGGCCACTTTTTCTAGCTTTACGTATGCTTCCAATGCAACATCTCTACATCTTTAAGGTGCTTAAGATCCACTTTATTCGAACCGTATATATTGCGACCCTAACGAGTTCAAATATATATAACCTAAGAATTAACAATATGACTATCTCGACTGTACCGATTTCTAAAGTGTTTCGCTATTTCAAATTCTACACTATGGCAGCTCCTAGGCTTTTTAACAAGCTACCAATTGAAATTAGGCAAATAGATCATTGGGTTTTCAATGACATTGTCTGAACTTTGGCAGTTTCCTTGCTCTGACCTTTCAAGTGGCAACACTGTGAGTCTTTAAGTATCGTTGTCTACTCACTAAACTGTTTTAAACAGTCTAATCGACTGTGAGCTAAGTGTGCGCAAGGAGTTGGTCTTTTTGCGACCTCAATTCGGCAAATTTGGCGAAAAAAGAAATTGGATATGTATCCGTATGAGACCCAATTGACATAAGAAGTGGATTTCTAAGATCACCAAGTTCATCGTTCGTTCACTACTTGGTCTGGTTTAAGTTTTAATTGAAGAGAGAGTAACTGACACCATCGGGATCGGGCCACCATAACTGACTAATTAGGGCCTTATGGCAGAACGCGTTATTTCCATAAGAGCCAATGTAAAATAAGATCAAGATCGTGCGACTGTCATTCTACTAGGCTTAATTAACTAGATGGTTTATGGCAACAAATCAATTTAGGGTACAGAGTTGTAAAAAATCGCACCTCTTACCAAGATGAAGATCGGCATTGTTTGAAAAAAAAGTTTTTAAATACTCTGCCATCCCTGAACCATTTGCAGGTCATCAACCTGCTCTGTTATTTCTCTGCATGTTCTATTCAAACTTTTTGTTTGACAATTTGTTTTTCACTGTCCTCAATGAATCTACTGTCACAATATGTGAAAAATCTAAGAACATCAATATCTAGCATCCTACATCACCATCCTCGACTAAAGTAATTTATTATCCAGCAAACCGAAAGTGGTCGCGTCTGCTAGCCACGCAACGGATTCCGCATAATTCTGTTGCAAGTCCATTTCATACATTTTCCATTTATTCTGCTGCTCAGCCATCGCATCCAGCAACAAGTAAAATGCTCTAGTCGGCTCTCAACATCGTTCTGCATCTCACCACAGTGCTAATCCTTGCAGCTATCACTGGCCGACAGTACGACCAGGCATGAACACGTCTACAAAACCAGTAAACCAACCAAACACGCTGACCAGTGTGTCATCATACACCCCGAGCCTTAATGATCCGATTTCGGAGTTATACATACCAAATGACTAAAACCAGCTGTGGATGTAGCATTTTAATTCACTTTCCGGTGAATTGTGTTGGGAGTTCCGTGGCCTCCTTTCTCATGAGTTCCGGATTATTTGAATACGCGTGTCCTTCCCTTTCCAATGGCAGTTGTATATCGATATATGTATAGCATGCACGTCTTTTGCCGAACTCTCCTTATGCCTGCGTGCAGGCCATATAAAAAGGATGTCAAATGCTTTTCACCTGCCTTTATCAACATTTCCAAGAGCTTTTGACACAGAGCTGTGGAACAGCGAAAAGCACAAACAAACGCAAGAAATGGATAAAGACGAAAGCAAAATTTAAAGTCTTTTGATAAAACGAATGAAGAGCTCTTTGTCATATATCCGACATTAAAAGATTATCTAGAAAGCAACCCTTTACATCCTCCTTATATACACACCCGAGCTGTATTCCGACTTTGAGATAAATTTTGATTTGAATACGACCCAAGCATCATTATTCCTCCCGCTTCTGTTTGTTGCTTTCTTGGAATCCCTGATTAGATATCCTTCGTAGGTCATAGACACAGGGTCACACAAACGCGTACATTCGCCGTGCATGGACATATTTGTACATCCTCGTGTCATATGAATTATGGAGAGATTGCGACGATGTAAACTGAGAGCTAAAACCAGGAGGTATGGTGCAGGACTATGAGAGTCACGACGATGCAATGGGATTGTATCTATCTCGATTCATTTTTGAACTGAGTAACGGATGCGGGAGAATTCGATTGGTATTGAATGTCAAATGATGGAATCACCTTTGATGGGAGACTTTGGATCAGTAGTACGAGCAACTTTTTGGCTTTTGTCGACCTTTTGGCTCAAGCTAGTGTTCATTTCATCGAACGAGTAAGAACAAAAGGAGCGAGAACTTTTCTACAAACTAGGTTAGGTACCTGTCACTCGGAAGAGAGAGATTGTTTCTGGAAGGGAGTTTGGAAAAGAAAACTTTTTGAATATTTTATTTCGAGATAAAAAGGGCATTAAGGGAGTGGGGATTCAGTCTTATTTCCTTTAAGGGCGAATGTAGGGAAAGATATTTCCTTGATTTTGAAAACGATATTTCAATGATTTTAGATGAATGTGATGCATTCTGTGATACACCTGTGCAATTACAACTGCCAAGGAACAGCTTTTCACTGACTAATATGAGTGACATTCACCTCTAATCACAGGCTAAGAGTTATTTTAAAACGTTTTTCTCGATAAAGACATCTCTAATGTATCCCAAAATATCGAATAATCTAAGTAAAGGATAAGAGAGTATGCAATCGGGGGGAGTCTAGAGAGCAGCTTGTCAAAGTTCCCGGGGAGGGAAGTCATGAAACCGTGAAATCGTCATTATGGATCTGAAAACAAGGTGTGCAGAAAATTCGTTGAATTTGGGAAGGAAATCGAGGGAAAAGTTGAGTTTAACGATGGCATGTTTCTTTTCAAAGAAATATTTATAAAACCTATGAATTCTTCAGTAGTAAGTGGGAACTGCTCAAAGGTGATAAATCTGATAGAGAGGACGAGGAACTGTCAAAAATGTTCAAGTTTTTTAACGAGACGAAGAGAAGGAAGGCCAAGTTCTCGACTTCCTTGACTGTTTTTCTTTAAAATGTGGAGGACATGCTTCAAAGTTGTGATTAAAAATGATTTACTTCTATGGGAATAGAAGGCCAAATACGATGTGTGTTCAACAAGTGACGACAATTTTCGGTTGTTCCAAGAAATATTCTTATGAAACGAAACCTCTTAGACAGCATTTAGTTCTGTCTGCAATGTACTTTCGCAAAATGAGAGTGCTTTTTGGCTCCCTCACAGACCCAGGTTTGTCGCATTCGAGAGTTATTTAGCCAAATTCATGCAAGTCATGAATAATTATGCCACGAATTTGGACATTTTTCTTCCGGATTGCTTTACTCGTGCTCTGTTCCACTTACAAAGGGTCATCCATTAAGGGATGTCATTTAAAATTGTACAACATTGTTGAATCGTATATAGAGTACCGTTAGTGTACTGAATTCCGATAAGCAAAACACAGAATGTTATTCGACGTAATACATAGTTCTGGCTTTGTATTCATTTAGCTTTTTCTTCCGTAACTTTTCAATTTTATTTAAAAAAAAATAATACCGTGGACAGGATGTAAAGACTTCAACTCCTGTTCGTGTCATAGTTGAACGTGGGACTGAAAGTTCAGGTTTGTCCACTTCGACCACAAGAATTGGCCTATAGGCAATAATTGTGCACCGCATTTTGCACATAGATTTTGGCCCAAATTCTTACAAAAAAAAAACTTAAAAACAAGAAAACAAAAACACGAGAAAAATAATAAACAGAGTCATGATTTTCTACCGTAAAATGGTTTGAATAATAAGGCTCCTTCTAACAGGTTGCATGAAAAAACTCTGAAAATCCAAGGGTAATAGTAAAGCAACGTGCTTGAACAACTGATGGATTGCATGAAATTGGTGCACGTCTTTAATTTTTGTCAGGATGACGCTGCGTGCCTTACGATATAGCTGCCAAATATCCTGAAAGCGTGAATTAGCGACTTCAATTGGCCACCGAGATCCTTTGAACTAAAACCATTAGTTTTGATGCTATTGTGAAAATTAAGTCTATGTGAAGACTCCAATCACTTAAGGCAGAAATCATTGCTGCTTTTTTGCTTTGTTTGTTTATTAAGCTAGCCCGATTCAAATGGTTTCCTAACCACCAAAAGGTTTTGCACTGAGGCTCTAGATATCGCGAGTAACTGCTGCTCTTCTACTAGATCGAATTCTCCTCGAGATGCTTCGTGTTCATGCGATGTCTTGTTCGCAAATTCGTCGCATGTCACTACTGTCAATAGTTAGACGGACGACTTGGTAAATTAGAGGAATTGCTCACCTAACTTGAATCAGACCGAGTCGGTCGAAATGTCTGAATGCTGGGATAAAGCCGTTAAGGGATAATATTTAGAATTGGGTTAGAATGCCTCAGAAATTAAATTATTTTTCGGAGTCATTGCTCTCGATATGTAGTTCCCCATTAACTTTAGCAAAAATAGTCCAGCCTATTTAAATTAGATAGATTTACTGCATAAAATCTGATTGCTATAGAATTTTACGTACTCTCATTCGGAAGTACACAATTTCGACATGATGTGTGGCAAAGCCTCTCAAACACTCGAGTATTTTCCATCTATCTTGCTCCCCGTAGAAGCAAACCAGGCAACCATAAGTATAGCATAGACCGTATAGCAGATAACCTTCACCCTTGCATCAAGCTGAGTGTAATAAAACAGCTTTTTCTAAGGGCAAATGCAGTTTTAGCCAGGGTTAAAGCAGCGTCCATATTTTTATTAAAATATAGAAACTGACCCAAACAGATGCCCAAATTTCTAACTACACTTTGGCATACTAGTGGCTGTTCGTGTAATCCCAGAACTTGAAATTTTCGTTATTTTATTCAAGGGTGCCTAGAGGCCCCTAAATAGAATAGGTTCCGACTTCTGAAAATTTATTTTTAATTACCAGTCGTATGCAATTACATTGCGAAGAGAGCTTACTATATCGTTTGTCAAAATTTTGAATAATATCGGGGAATTTACCGCTGCCTTTGGCAAACTATTTTTATTAATATCAAATACCTGCAAAGAAGTAAGCTTGCAGTTCTCTTGACAATGACCCATCTACCATGCAGTATGTTATAAAGTACCTATGTACAAATGTGGTTTGGATATGCTTAGTCTACTCAAATTATAGGAAAGCACATAGCTCTAGCCATATAGCATCGAAAACTTATCTGAGACAATGAGAGAAGCAGTGGTTCTGCTTTCGCTCCATCCGAAACGAACTTAGACATTGCATGTATGGTATCGTATGGTCAGCAGTTGCAAAAAACATGATCAATGATTTAATTATTTCATTCATCTTATTGACATTTCCATCGGTTGTCGAAGTTCAAGGCACTTACCAAAATGAGCATTTCCGTCCTTCACTCATACTACTCATACTACAAAGCTACATTTAATATTTCTGAAACTACACTAAACTTTATTGACTTTTTGTTGCCACCAAAAAAAAAACAAAAATGTCCAATTGTACCAGATACGTATAACCCCCTTGACAGCTGATACAGTACAGATACATTATACAACAACGAAATAGAGTACTGCCAACCAATACATTTTTTGAAATTACATTTCCCATTACTTTTTGAATTATTTTGCTGGCGTCACTTTACATTCAAATTTTGTACGTATGTTTACGACTTGATGGCGAATTCCAAGAAAGCCTTGGCGGACAATTGTAATATAGGATATTTCATCAGTACTCCGTCGGGAAAAACATCGCAAAACACAATTTCGATCATGTAGCTTAATTCACCAGCGGCTGAGACTCATATGTATGTACATAAACCATTGATCCATGGCGCAATGGGTATTCCCCTATTGTTTGAAGTTGGCTATATCCTTTTTTCCTTTCAGAAAGTCATATTCGTCTCAGTTCCAATCGATTGATTCCAAGAATACATATACACAACAATAGTATGGTCTGATTAACGGTATGAATTTGGAATTTTATTTCGGACCAGGCTCTGCATCACCGATAATACAATAGTCTGAATTCTGCAGATATAACGTAAGGTTCATTGTTTCCAGCTACGTTTTAAGGTCGAGCGTTGTCATGTCTTTACTGGTATTATGGCCGTTTTCCATTATTTTCTCGGTAAACGAATAAGTTGTCTTGAGTAACAACAACTGATGGCGTACCACTCCGAGCTGGTGAATACACTAAATGACCTCAACCCATGGATGCTGGCCCTCGATGTTGATGCCGATTTCGTTCGCTTTGAATTATTGCGACGGATCCATTCTAATCGCAATGCGATGCGAAAAGCCCTTGGAAAAGTCCGTTGGTTCTTATAAGTGTAAAATGTATAATACTAGTGGCCCATTAAGACTTTCAGGATGTTCCTTTGGTAATAATTTAAAAGAAAAACACAAATATTTTGCTGTTAACAAACTTTTTTTTGAAAAATCGTTTTAATCATTTTTTGAATATGATGTCGCTTCATAGATTGCTGCAAGTGCAAATATCAAAATGAACTGGTTTTTTTTTAGCATTTTCCATCGCTTTTAGATAGTTTTCAGACTTCAAAGGCCCGCGGGCTTATGAGATATATATAAATCTTAGACTTTAAACAATCCCACAGGGTAAGGTAAGCCCATCGAGGATCAAACGCAGCAATTGAAACTCAGCCTGTGTAAATTTAGGGACTAAAATTTGCCCATGCCCTTATCAGTCAGAATTACCTTATCATGGTGGTTACGGCTTCTGAACCTCTGTCTTCGAAAAAAAAATGGTCCAACGATTTTTCCGCTTAAATTTCAACACAGTCACGCGAGTAACGTGCCTGTGTGGCGGTTATAAGCAAAGTGAAACACAATAAAATAAAGGCATTTACTCTAGTGAAGTTTTATTAGTGCCACACTTTGGCCCTTACGATAGATCATCTTACGTGATCATTTACAATCGTATTACTAGACGACGATCGCATCTCCGACTTTCTATTATACCTGTATAGCCAAATACTGATGACGCTGTAGTATTCGGCTGACCCATATGTTGAGTGTTGCTCTGGTTTGCTTTGTCGTCTTCGAGTTGTAGTGTGGGGACAGTTGAAGTTATTGTTTTGATTGCGTCGTATGGATTTTGGTGAGTGACCGTTTTGTTTTGATTTATGTTGAATGACCCACTTCTCGGTGGCTTAGGGGGACTGATCGTTGCGATCATTTGCGATGCATTCGAATATGTCGTTCACGTTAGTCATAGAGGAATCGCTCGTGAATTAATTTTTTATTCACGGTTTCAAGAAAAATTAACTTCCATCGATCATGATAACTTTTTTTTTGCAAAGTACCTTAAAAAAGGAATCAGCACCGTCTGGATGACTATTGATAACTGAGGCCGTTTCCAGCAAAGCATAGTATACCCAACAAGCCATATACCCTACTTGTTAAATTAGCGATGTGGTCGGCCCAGAGAGCTGTAGATGATGACTTAAAGGTTTCTAACAGTTCTTACATAGTCGATATGGCTTCCGTTGGATTGGATGAGTGGGGAGTTACTAAAGTCTAGAATAGTACGACTTATAACAATGGCTCGGCTCTTGGTGGAATTGACCATACGTTTATATGTCCAAATTGTAACTTCCTGGAGACCTCCATTCAATCGAGCAGTAGAGTCTACCTTTAACTAAAATGGGTACATGATATGCATTTTGTTATGGTCTATTTACATATATATCCTACAGTGTTTGAGAATGGTAAGAAAGTCGTTATTGAACAGCGAAAACAGTAAGGGCCCCAGGATATACCCTTGTGGTACTCCCCTTTTGGCTATGAGGAAGGCAAAAAAATTATCATTACCATATACAGTTTGGCTGTGATCTCCTGATGACTTTTTGCGCTGAGGAATCAAAAATTTACAATAAGTAAAGTTTAATTTTCTTAGAATTTCAGGAGAGACAGTGAAACATGGTCCTAATCATTTTACTAACAATTTTTTTTTCATGGGAACAGGTTTTGAATGTACTACGGCGGTTCAAATATGATCGAGACAAACGCTGTAGATGGCGCACATGTATGTTTTGAAAGTCCTGGCTTGAGTATGTCATATCTGTGTCCCTTACCGAGAGCGTGGCATAGTTTCCGTCGGTAACGCATGTTTCACGCGCGTGCTACGACCATGAGTGAAAGTCAAGTTTTTTAGTGTGGGAAGGCGTTAAAAACACGGACATTTTTCTGCGTTTGCGAAATCAGTTCGGTAGTGAGTGCCTGAGTAGGGCTGCCGTGTTTAAATGGGCCAAAGCATTCAAATATGGCCGCGAAACCGTCGAGAATCAGATGCATGATCGTCGACCGCGAACCAGCATCACACCAGACAACATTCGCCGCGTAGAACAACTCATTTTGGAGGACCGTAGGATGAATGTTCGAGACATTTCGGCTGAACTCGGCATTAGTATTGGTAGTGTAGAGTCTATCATCTACGAACCTTAATTATCACAAAATAACGGCGCGATGGGTTCCTAAACTGTTGAACTTCGAGCAAAAATTCACTCGGTTGGAAGTTTGTCGCCGCTTGCTGACGCGATACGAGGCGGAGGGGGATGGTTTTTGAACGCGAATCTTCACTACAGACGAGACATGGGTACACTATTACATTCCCGAAAGCAAGGTGTCGTCTAAAGAGTGGAGAAAGAAAGAGGAAGGGGCGCCAGTCAAAGCGAAGACAACCAGGTCCGCGGGAAAGGTTATGTGTACTGTGTTCTGGGACCGGCGGGGCTTGCTGCACGTCGATTTCCTGCGCACCCAACGTTCCATCAATGCTGCATACTACTCTAACCTTCTGAAAACACACGTGAAACCCGCTTATCGCTCGAAACGGAGGAGCATTCCAGCACGAAGTGCGATTCTTCTCCAGGATAACGCGCGTCCTCATACCGCGCGTCTCACGCTCGATACAATATCGGAATTAGGGTGGGAGGTACTGGAACACCCCCCCTACAGTCCGGATTTATCACCTTGCGACTACCATATGTTTGGACCACTGAAAAAAGCCCTCGGAGGTCAAAGATTCAACACCGACGACGAGGTAGAGGAGTTCGTGCGCACATGGCTGTCCGGGTTGCCCAAGGAATTCTTCGATACCGGCATCAAAAAACTTCCGGAAAGGTGGACAAAATGCGTAACTAGTGAGGGGAATTACGTAGAAAATTCCGTGGTTAGACTTATATTAATGTACGGCTGCTTAGTCTGCCGGCCGGCACTGTGTAAATCTAACTATGTCAAACTTCTGAGTAGAGTGCAGCCCTCGAGACAATCTGCGTTTTGACTTAAGGAATCAGCTGATTCGGAGTTCTCCGAAATAGGGCACGCTAGTATAATATGCCGAAGCAACGATCTAAGGGAAGTCCCGACAATAGACTTCAAGATTCTATATTAAAAAAAACAATTCCCAACCGACGCGTCGATCGTAAGACAATCTTGAATTTCCAAGCAAAGGCACTGCACTGGAAATATACACAGACGGTCCAGGGTCCATTACGTTTAGGTGGCGGTGTCTATGAACCGACCCTAAAAAGCAGTCAATCCTTAAGACTACCGAACCACTCTAGTATATTCCAAGTTCGCGAGGCCGCCGACTGCAAATGTTGTCTGCAAATGTCTGCAAATGATGTCTGTGATCGATCGGTGAACAATAGGAACGTCTTCATCTACTCAGATAGCCAAATGAAAACAATAGCACTAGAATCACCAATTATAAGATCAAAATCAGGCCCTCAAAGTCAGGCACTGCCGCACGTCTCTTAATGAGATATCGGGCATATGCGCTGTAAGGTTGTGTCGGGTACCTGGGCATAGTGATATACTAGGTAATTGTAAAGCAGACGAACTAGCCTAAATAGGCACCACAATAGAGCTCTCGACTGTTAAAAGGGGAATCTACCCACTAATTGACCAATTGAAACGCGAAAATATAAAATTTCGAAACAAGCACTGCAAAAGGCAAATGAGAGATGGTGTTGGTGGGACCTTGAAACATTCAGCTACGCGTGATAAAACTGGCCCAGGTATTCTCTGCGTACAACCTCAAGTCTCCTAAAAGTACGCAGGAAGATTATAAGCAGCCTAGTGCGAGTCCTAACAGGAAAACATGCTGCAAGATTAGGACTGCCATATAACGACTATTAGGAAAAGTAAGGATGACCATCCCATCTCCTATGCAATTGCCTTGCCCTAATCCCATCGAGAAGACAATTTCTGGAAGAATACTTCTTTAATGAACTACTGAATCCATCCGAAACGGAGATCAACAAAACATTGAATTTTATTCAGGACTCAAAATGATTCCAAGGTTAGCTGTGACCAAGCCGACTCAAATGGTAGCACAATGGACCGATCTTGGTCTCCGCCGCTTTTTACGGAAGGAAGCCAACTTACCTAACCTACTTCGGTTGCCTCTTTTGTAAGTTTTAGGCATGAAGGTCAGTTGGTACCATACACTCTGATCCGCATATCACTTTTCCCTCTTAGCTTTTCTGGGAAAGATCAGATTTTGTCAAATGTCCTTGAGCTAGTGATTTGATTCATTCGAGTCATTTTAAAACCAAAGGAAATCCACCGCGAATCTGCACAACATATCGTTTTCAATTGCATTCATTTGCAAGGAAGACGAACCGGATATGGTTCAAGAAATTCATCGAGAGTCTTAAGCCGTAAGCCCATCTGCACGAAACCGAATAATAAATTCCATATAAATGCAAATCGGAATCTACACGCATCAATCCCAGCGTCCCGCAACCGCCCACCCAAACAAATCCTTTCAGCAAATAAGTATTCGTATGTGATTGGAACGGGATTGTTAGAATAAGCCATCAAAGGCTACACGACCAGTCATACCTATCAACTCAGCATTTGTAATGTATCTATGCTCTCCTCTCATCCATCCATTATTTATTCACCCATCTTGTGCTAGTCCTGCCTGCAATCCCATGCATAAATGCAATACCGAGTAACTATTCAACGAAGAATGAATTTCACTTGTCATTGCAATCGGTTCGAGGTAGGCTGCACGCCACGTTCGGGCTGTGGCCCCATAACGTATCCGTACTCGAGTTACGGCAAACAAATGCGAAATAGTGTATACATCTTTCTAACGGATATGAATCTTTTAAGTTGCATAAATACAAGTTTGTGGCAGCAGCAGCAATATGCCGAATAATGGCAAATGATGATGTTGCTTCGTCTGTTGTAGTAGCGTCGTCTTAAGAATAACAATGTCCCGCACACACACACACACCCCCACATCTAGTCGGATAAACCGAAAGCCAGTTAGTTCGACTTGCAGCACATGCAGATTGGAAAATAACAATAAGCTGCATGCTGCCATAAATAAAAGATAAGGAGTATCGCTCGCCTGTAACTCCTTGGTCGGTCTTTTGTCATGACGACAAGCATAAGAATGTGGTGTAAGACGCACGGGACGGGACGGATTGCAGCATGATCCGCTTGGAAATTCGTTTTACTAAAAAAATAATGCGAATCGGTGCAGTTGAGAAGACGAGAGCGAATGAACGCAAGGATATAATGACGACATTCTTGAGCAAGGAGGTCACAGTTTTGTGGGATAAGCCACGGATCGTTTACAATGAACCGATGAACTCTTATCCTTCGCGTTTTGAACTCACCAAATCATACATCATTCGGGCGAGTTTTAACTATTTTTTTTTCCTTGCATCGCAGGATATATTTCAGTCGGAAGCTGTTATAAGGTTTTTTGCTTTTATATTTCTTTTTTCTTTTTTTAGGGTTTTTGTGAAGAGATCGCGTTAGTTTTTGGGTAAAAGGTTTGTGTGTTCATTCCAAGGCCTCCCGCCGCGCCGGTCGCATGCATAATGCAACATCACTGGCAGGCATTTCGCTATAGTTTTTTCCGTTTGCTTGCTTATACTCTTCAACTTGCCATGAAACTAAACGGGGCGACGATACCAGTTTCTTGCCGCAATGTTTTGCCAAAACAGAAGCAAAGGATGAGGACGACTGCGATATACATACATACATACTATATGGGAATGTACCGACGAAAGTTCGTTTAACATGCACAAAATGTCCCTTTTTGCAGAAATGAAAATTTATATACTCGCCATAGCATCCCGGGGTTGAAGAGAAGGCGGGATTGCGCCTCGTATTCATAGTATGAAACGTACGACGAGCATGTGTACCGATGATATAAAATGGCTTTGTGATGTGATATGATGTTGATGTCGGCCGTGATGGCGAGATGTTAAACAAATGCGAGGAAGTGGAGGCAATGAGGAAGGAATAAAACGAAAAGGATCAACTTTGCATTTTTCCTTCTTCATTTCTCTTTGGATTTCCTGCTTTTGTTATTTTGTTACTCTCTTTAAACATCATCAGCGGGGGATCTTCTTGGTGGACACTTGAGGTTTTGTCGCTATTTTGCATGTCAGCACGAAAATTGGGATAAACTCTGCACGTTTACCCGGAGTGAATGTTTCCAATCTTTCTTCTAACTTGCGAGGGAATGCGTTTCAAGGATATGTGGGGGAATTGCATGGAGGATTTAAATCTGCAGAAGAAATGGAAGATTTATGGGATTCATTAGTCCTATGTTGGTTAGTAGAACACGCAAGAATGAGCAAGTGAGATTTTGCAAAGCTTCTAAGTCTTGATTGGAAGGGCACGGATGCTTTTCTGAATTGTACTCGGGGAGGTAAAGGGATTCAGTGCTTGACATTTGGCATACTAGCTAATACGTTTGCATTGAAATCAAAGAGGTAGACAATATTTTCCTAAGCCGTAGGAATTTGCTGATAGCTTGTGTTCCGGGTGTCCAAAATTCCTATCTTTAGACATCTAATCTCATCGTCATTTTGTTAAAACTAAATTGCTTTGTTTAAATTGCCTTCGGAATAGGAATTCGTCGGGCAAATGTCATTCAACATTTTGCTGCCGCATATATGTATAGGTCTCGTCCTCATTCTCTCGTCTTCTTTATCCTCGTCTTCGCTTCAATCTGCATCGAGCTCTACTCAGCACGATTCGTAGGAAGCAAATCATCTTGTCAACTACGTATATACTCGCGTCAATTCGAGACTTTCTGGTCAATTTTACCGTTTGTCAGCTCGATTTCAAGTCCTCGTCCGTAGTTTAATCGCTAGTTCGGAAATTCGGTTACCCTGGCACTGCTAAGATTCCAATTTGTGGTCTCTCATAAGTATGTACATAAATGTTCAACTATTTTTGGCCGATGGTTCCTTTTCGTTACTCATTGTCGCTTATATTATGAACAAGCTGATTTCTAATCTTTCATTGAAATCACTAGACACCCCACCTTGAGAGTTTGAACTAAGCAAATCTTAACTTTAGGTGCTGACAAACAAGGCGATCACATCAACAGACCAGTGGTACTTGAATCGGCGTCAATACTTTCTTTGGTTGGGTCCTAACGAGAAAAGTCTTTAAAACGTTTCAGTGCCAATTCTCTGTCCTCACTGCACTTGAGCATGGACATCAATTGCATGCTGCGTCGTTTTTGGGCAATCGAAGAGGTGCAACCTTCTTCTCCGGATCATGCAGAGAAACATTTTTGTGAACCATGCCTCTGATGGGAAATATATATGTATATCGTCTCGTTGTCGCATGTTAAAGCAACTGGCCGCAGACTATCAAGCTGTGGCTAAAGTATTGTTAGAAGACGTCTACGTAGAAGACATATGCCCGAGCCGAGGCACCAGGACACCTTGCCTAAACAGATTAACTTTTCAATAAGTATGTTGTTTGATGACTTATTACTCTGACGTTTCAAGCGGTAACACTGTCATTCTTTGCTATACTTTTCGCGAACTATGAAATATTTACAGCCGAAGTGATGAGATTCGAAAAAAGCTGTTCGATTACTCATCAAGTATCGTGTAAGGCACCAAAATGCGCAGCCAAGCGGGAATATAGTAGTATGATTGAAGATTTAAACCCCCCTCTCCCCCGCTTTTAGGAAGCTTGAACTTCCTAAAAAACATGCCATATACGATCATACTCACAATAAAAAAAAAGAACCAGCTTGTCTGGTTGATAGATTTCTAGAACAGTTGGAAATGGATACAAATTTTGGACTAAAAAGCGTCTTCACCAACGAAAGCGGATGTAAGGCTTTTTGGTTTAAATCGCCGCATTTGGAGACAGAATAATTAGTATCAAGAGCGCCCATTGTATTCAAAAAGAATTTGGTGTGGGTTTTGGGTAGGTGGCATCGTTAGGCCATACCGAAACTAGAATAGCCATACGTTTATTGTCAATGACGGACGGGGACATGGCAACTAATTTCTAGTGGCCTCCATTGGATAGGCTATATAGCCCCAATGAGATGGAAACACAGGCTATACTTCGGGTTTCGCACTGAAGTTATTGCAAGAAAAGTTCCTAGAATGACCGCCAAGATCATGCGACTTATCCGAATTTGTGATGAACAATGTGATTATCTGAATTTGTGGGAACAAACCAACAACACTGTTGAAAAACAAAAACGAACAACCTACTGGGGAACAATATCATTCTAACCACTGATGATATTCAGCTCAACGTCGCACCAGAGTCATTCAAAATTAGACTTTCGGATCGAGTCCTTTAATGTGGAAGTTATTTGAATAATGTTATTTTTAATAACGATTTTGAGTTCACTTTAATCCATAATAATGGCTCCTCCCATATCATACGCAAAACTCTCTTTTAATCAAACGAAATCTGCATAATGGAAATCCCTCAGGGGCTGGACGTTCTCCTGCCCTCTAGTATGATCATAAAGACAACAACATAAGAAGATCTGACGGTTTCCTGCAGAAATCAAGATTCAACTAATTCTATGACAGACAACCACTATTTGTCATCATTCCAAATATTTTTACCCAGTTTCCCAAGCAACTTTTTAAGTATCACTCAGGCGGCTTAGGAAAACAATTAAAAAGCTCAACTCACTTCGCTGTTATAATGGATTCAATATTCATAATCAGAAAAATTGAAACACTATTGTGATCATGTTGAAAGGTAACTTTGCTGACAAATTGTTTATTCTCCCAAATGTACAGGGTGCGCCATCCCATATGGGTCGATGTAAACTTCGAATAACTTCAACCATTGTCAACCGATTTTCATATGTCATAGCATTTTGGGAACGTCAATTTAGTACAATTTATCCTTTCATACATTTATTTATCGTTTAGTACATGAATCGCTTCATACCAAAAGAATGCGCGAAAATAGTTTCAATGTTCATTAAAAATGAACGCTCGATTGTGCTAACTCAAGGTGCATATCGTGCAAAATATCGTGATCGTGTTGCACCCAAAAAAAGATACAATTCGTCATTGGGCCTTGATTTTTTTTCAATTTGCTTCTGTGGCAAGCCTTCGTGAGCAACCTAGGCCACGTCCGCGGCGTTCAAACTCATCTATTCAGTCTGTGAAGGCCAGTGTTCAAGAAGACCCAAGTTTGTCATATCGCCGCCATTCGCAGCAGTTAGGCATCAATGGGACTACTTTGCGGAGAATTTTGAAGGATGATCTTCACTTATTTCCATACAAAGTGCAGATAACTCAAAGAATTTGGCCACAAGATGAGCCACGGCGCTTGGCATACGCACAAAATGTCGTTGCAATGATTAATGCTGAGCGGGAGTTCTGGCAGCAAATTTTGATGAACGTTGGGGCACATTTTACGCTCTCTGGCTCAGTTAATAAACAAAATTGTTGGCACCGAAAATCCTCACATTATTCACGAAGAGCCGCCATATGATCAAAAAGTTACATTGGACCGTAGTTCTTCAAAGTTGGCGATCGATATAGGTGGATATGTCGATATGTCGTCCCAGAAATGCGTAAAAAAGGCTTATTTCACTTTTGGTTTCAACAAGACGGCGCGACATGCCATACTGCGGACAAAACAATGAACTTTTTGCGTAAGAAGTTCCCTGGAAGATTGGTGTCAAAAAGGGCGATATTGACTGGTCTCCGAGATCGCCGGATTTGACTCCTCCAGACTTTCTTCTTTAGGGATACTTGAAAAGCAAGATGTATGCCAGCGGCCCGAAGATAATAGAACAGCCCAAAAGAAACATTCGTGCGGAAATCGCAGAAATTTCGACCAAAATGCTCGATAATGTCATGGAGAATGCCCGAAAACGAGCCCATTTTTGTAACGGCAATAAAGGCGGTTATTTAATGGATATTATTTTCAAAAATTAATCAAAATAAATTGTAAGAGCCTAATTTGAATAAAAGTTTTTGAATTTCCAAAATCAGTTGAGAATTGTTGAAGTTATTCGAAATTTACATCGACCCATATGAGATGGCGCACCCTGTATACCCTTCATAGTGTTACACCTATAGCAGTGTCTTTACTCATTCTCACTGTTGGTAAACCCGAATTCCGAAATCACGTTCAGTTCACGCAGCGATACATATTAAATCTCTTTTAGGGATTTGAAGCGGCTTTTAGATGCTCTGTATTCGATCTTTTTAAGGATTCTTCCGGAGCTGCTCTTGATAATCATGTTGGTCCTTTTCTTTCTCTTCTTTTTATGTATGCTCACGATATGGAATTATTTTGTTAGGCATTTTTCATCTACCGCCTATTCACACCTTTTCCAGGCTCGTTTGAAAGCCTGCTTAATCTGGTGTCAAAAATATTTACTTGAGTGGTGGTCCTTCACAGTCGACTACTCAACATTTGTTGGCCAAATTTGAAACGACCGGTTCAGTAATCAATCAGCTCAGCCAACATTCAAGAACGCAAGATCGGCCGAGAACGTCACGGTGTACAGCAGAATCTGAGGTATTCGATTTCTCGCCATGCACAAGAATTCGGTGTTTGCAGACTTCAACTTGGCGAATTTCGCGTCGCGACTTGCGCCTAACACCGTACAAGATCCAACTGATCCAGGAGCTCAAACTTCATGACCATAAAACTTCACCGGAATAGGACCCCAATTTTGACCTTTAATTTTTGAAAAACTGTCTTTAGCGACGAGGCGCATTTTCGAATGGCTGTATTAACATTGTCGTAACAATTCTCGTATATGGGATGACACTAACCCACACGAGGTTCACCAGGTAAGAATGCATCCTCAAAAAGTTACCATTTGGTGTGGATTTCTAACCAGCGGCGTCATTGATTCGTACTTTTTCGAAAACGACATTCACCTTGATGGCGAGCGCTACAGAACGATGATAAGCAATTTCTTATGGGCCAAGATGATATGTGGTTCCAACTGACGCCACCATTGAAATTCTGCATAAACGATTTGATGGTAAAATTATCTCTCGCAAAGGTGATGTTAATTGGCCACCAAGATCATGCGATTTGACCGTGCTTTTTCTTGTGGGGTTTACTGAAGCCGCATGTCTGTGCGAATAATCACAATTGACCATGCGGGATCTATGCTGAAGAGTTATTGAAAATTTGACTACTCGGATCCGTGCCACCGTAAGAAGCCGAGGTGGGCATTTGAACGATGTCATATTTCATACAGAATGGAATGCATGGGCCTTTCTTTGAAAACTGATATTAAAAAAATTTAAAGTAATTTTTAATATGGTAAACTGCTCACTTGTTTTTATAAAATGTTGGTCAAAATTATTCTCCGATCTTTCGCCACTTAATCATTATTTTTCTTTATTGTTAGACCAATCCTAAAATATGCGTTTCAAATATGGTTGCCTTTTAACGACAATTATTCCCTTCGAAGTGATCGTTCCATTCGTTCTGCCCCGGTTTAAGAATTAGCTTATGATACTGTAAAGATCGCTTAAATTGCTCGTTGAACGCTTGGACATTGTCGACAGTACGATCGCCCTACGAAGCACGCTCTTCAACTCCGTTCCTTTTCTTCTGATTCTTAGTTTGCTAGTCTAGTTTAAGTCTAGACTAAATTAGGTTAAGATATATTAATTTTATAATTAGGTAATTAGGTTATATTGCATGCACAAAAGTTAAACAAATAAAGATATTAATTAGTAATTCTTCAAAAAAATATAATAAATAATCAGATTTTTTACTTGAACTATCCAAGTGCCAGTGTCTTTTACCACATTCGGTGACACGAATAAATTTATTTTCCAGACTAGAGCTTGAGGCCAATATTTGCAACAATTCCTGTAACATAATCCATCCACTCATACGCATCTCAATTCAATAAAGAAAAATAAAAATCAAGCACCAACACTCAAAGGGTCACCGGCCTTTCAACCCTCCTGACAGACAGTTACCATCCCTCTCTATTATATTAAACAACAGAATTCGACGACGACGCAGCCTGTCATCAGGCTGTCAGTTATTTTAAAAGCCATTTATCATCGCCTAATTGTTGCAACACCACCCATCATAACCGCATCCAACCCCGAAGAATCAACTTCGGCCCCAACCCGAACCTGAACTCCCGGCACCACCGACCGGCATAGCCACAGCTCCAACCAGCCATTTACGACACACATCAGTCAAACCAGACCGAATCATAATTTCCCAGTTCTTCGTACACTTTGGCAACTCACCAGTTCAGCAGCTCGTGTCAGCTCTTTACACTTTGACGCTCCTTCCGGTTAGGCTTGTCGCAGTTCATTCCTTCACCATTCGCCATCCACCATTGTACCGACGTCGAGTATATGGAATAAAATTATTGTTACAACGATGTTATGGCTCTGTCGCCGGGAGTAAGGATCTCTCAAGAGGGAGCACAGTACTCGAAGAGAACTTTCACAATTGCCGAAGTCAAAGTCGTAGATACCCTACATTTATACAGTGTGTGTGGAGTGTTAGTCCTCAAGGCATTATTGCGGGTCTCATCTGTCAACTCAGCCGGCAGGCATTAAGTGTCTACCACTCTTTGGGGGAATTGTTATTCTTAGATTGGTTACATGTTGTTACTATTTTTCTTCCCTTCCATCAAGTGCAATCTCGGTGCTTCGTGTGATTTCAGGAGCGAGACCGAACAGTGTTGACTTATGAAATCATACTTCGTCACTTGTCTTCACACTTGCTTTCAGCAGGAATCTATCCATAATCGTATGTCCTTTAACCTCGACCCGGCAAGGACTTGTAAAAGTTAATTTCAAGTTAAATTTGACAAAACTACATATCTCGGATCAAGGACTGAAGGACGAGGGTCTTTCAACCGAAATGGTTTACGACCGAAGCGATGTTTATGGACACGAACATCGATTGGCCCGCCCTGTCGTCGTGGGTACAGTTTTGTCAAGGGTTCTGCATTTTAATGCGTGTTATTGGTTGTAGGAGACAAACCACTTTGCATCTTACACGAACAAGTTCTGTTGTCAGTGGTGTGATATCCTTCAATATAATCAAAACGAGGATGTGGGGGTGAAGGGGATTTAGGTGAAATGAAGTGATGAGGGGTTGCAAAGGTATGGGCACATGTGTTCCGAATCTCATGACATGGATGCCAGGAGGTATTCTGAGGCCGGAAACAGATTCTTATCCCACACTACGAGCAAGTAAAGTGCCGTCTACTGCTATTGCTACTGCTTCAGGCAGACAAAATTAGTTTTAGTAGCCACTTGCTACTTCAGTACACATGCACATGAAAAGGTTTCTTTCTTTTCCTCCATCCTTGCTGATGGTTACGGCTCGATTGGTATATGTACGTGTGTGTCATGCAGACTGGAAAGTAGGTTAAACCAGCAAAGCCGTATGGCTGGTAATAAGTTGGACTCATTCTTGCAGCCATACATATGGCATAATTTACACACCAAACGTGGTCTTTAGAAGGACTTGAGAAGTCATTAAATTAGGAGTTGATTTGTCAAAATGGATGTTGCAGGCAGATGAGTAAAAGTCTAGGCACATGATACGTTGGTTTCTTTGATGAACTAGGTATGTATGTATGAATTTTGTGGCTAGTTTGATTGGAGCTAGGATGCATATATCTGATTCATCATAATTTGGTTCATATAAAATACCAACTATGACGGCCTTTAAATTGATTTTGTACGAGGATATGTTGTAGGTTCGAGAGCAATTTAAGTTTATCACCAAATAACTCCTGAATGACAGATGTGGTAAGGCCATGTTCTATATCATTCATATTCTGCAGTGCTTTTTGAAGTTCATGAATATATTTGAACCCAAAAGCTACTAATTTTTAAAATTTATTTCTTGAAAGCTTGTTGCCAACTTGTTTTAATCAACGTTATTGTGGTTTGTTGGCAGAGGACCAGATTCGTTCCAAAAAGGAATTTTTTACATGAGTAACCAGATGTCTTATGTCTCGTAAGTAAAACGTTGATCGAACTAAAGTGCCTTATCTAGATTAATAACCGGTATTTTCGGTCAGGCCTCTTATTCAGTTTCTTGTACGCAAAGATGTGAATTTAAAATAATAAATAAATTTATAATTTAAAATAATGGTACAAAAGGAAAATATGATACAAGTTATCTGGTCTTGAGGGATTTAGTTGTTGCTCCACAGCTTATACCATTAATGCACAACGTAAAGGCATATCCATTTTGTAGTTTTGAAAATAAGTTTATTCAAAACATTTTCATGATTTGAAAATAAAATGTTTATTTCAATATATTGCTTAGATCTTACCATTAGGTAATTAAATATATTATTATTCAAACGTCCTCCACGAGAATTCTAGCAGGACTCAAATCAGAAATCAATTTTGTTGCATTTTCAACACAAACCTCAAGAGTTTACAGGCTATGTGCATAGACATAGCCTCGCAAAACGAAATCCATACGTCACAAATCACATGACCTTAATGGCCAATTCATATCACCAAAACAAATCGATAAATAATTTTTTCACTTGCCGCGCTCGTTTTAAAATCCCATGTCATTTTATTAGGAATTAGGTGACCTTGTGTATTCCAAAAGGCGCGCCTAAATGCCCTTTTCAAGCAAAACTTGCAGAGACTTTGATTTTTGCTAGTGGTTCTTTATTTTGACAAAAACACGGCTCTTCCTTCCTTCCTTCCATCTTCATCATATAAATATCCGAGCACTTCTACAGGCAATCATATGAACATCAAGATTTTCCAGGACCTGTTCACACATTAGAGAATCGAGATCATCAGTTGTTGTTGAGCTTAATGTCGTTTTCCAGCCTTGCAATTGTAGTTGGCTTTTTCACATAGACTCAAAAAATTCAAAGAGACTAATCTAGTGGTATTAAATCGATTGATCTAGTTGGCTAGATTATTTCACCATTAAGTGAAATTGATCAAAACTCAGGCGGCAATAGTTCAATGTTTTAACGTTTTTTTTTTTTTAGTTTTAAATTCATTTTTATTTCATAATTTCTTAGATCTTTCTTACATGCTTTACACTAGCTCAACTATCTTAACAAATCTAAATATCTTACTGAACCTAGACAGACAATCTTAAATATACAGTACAATAACACCTTACCCCGGTGGGTACCAGTACACAAGTGCATAAAAAGCAATAACATCGCCGACCAACTCCCTAGGAAAAGCTCCAGCGAAAGGTACATCCTTGTACCTGCCCAACCTTTCTGCGGAATCCCCAAGTCGAATATTAATTTTTTCTTAGACAAGTGGGAAAAATTGCAACTCCTGCACACAAGCAGCGTTTAAAGACTCCGACAATCGAAAAGATTCATACGTCCCCTTAACAGACGCTAGAGTTGATATCAGAAGACTGGTCAGCTACCTCTCGGGACACTGTAATCTGAGATATCATCTCAAAAAAATCAACCCCTCATCTGAAACCGAATGTCAACTCTGTTTTGAGGACGCAGAAATTGTAGAACACATAGAATGTAAGCGTGCTGCCCTTGCAGCACTTGGGAAGCGTATCTTCCTTAGAAAATTGTTGACTCCTGAGAGGCTCAGCTCAGCTCTTATGAAAGACATCCTCAATTTTATTAAAAAAGGAGTGGAACTCCTCGTCTAATCGCCTAGCAGGCACAATATATTTACATTTGCAGTGCCCCATGCTATATATTAGCATTAGCCCCGTAATATAGGTAAATAAATAAATCCTAATTTAAAGTATGCCAAACGGTCCTAATGCCAGAGGATGTCGGGATATCGACGTTGAATGTTCTTCAGCTTTACTTTGTGCCACAGTAGCATTGTTCCGGGTAGAGCATCCACTTTTAAGTTCACCAGACTATCCTCGATAGAATCAGTTTCCTCAAATTGTTCCACTAACTTTTGGATTATTATAATTGATTTATGACACCAAAAAATTCAAGAATTCATATTTAATGATACTTAACGAATTAGCATCAATATCAGGATCACTCAACATAGAGAGGAATGAGAAGAGTAACAGGCTAAAATATCGTCCAAACCATTCTGACCACAGCTGTCAATACGGTGGCCAAATAAACCAGGGACCGGAAAGGTAAAACATAAGACGATTAAATAGAAGTCGTTCCGATATTATCGGAGCCATGGAGAATGCCTAATATCTGCGGCAAACATAGCGCATTTGGTAAACATTTTCCTAATGACCTGTCTTGTCGCTTGGTCCATATGATCTATATAACAGACTAAACACTCTACAGACTTAAACAATCCAACAGGTCAAGGGAGCAATGGCAACACTACGACGCCTTTGAAGACTTGGGTTGATAACAGATAAAATCTGGTGGCATTGTTACAGAAATCCACAAAGGCAACTTGAACATAATGCCGAGATGGGAACATTAGTTTCAGTGAAAGGCTGAGATTCCCTAGTATTTTTTCTAAGCAAAAATTAGATTCATTTTCTGGAGCCAGATATAATAGCTTTCGATTACCATTATTTAGTCTGATAGTCGGAAAGTAGACTTGAACTTCTCTAAGTCACCTACAGTTGTGTTATTAAGTTTGTTTTATAAGCGAAAGGTACCTTTCGAGATCAGTATACCATCAGAAGAAGCAATTAGCAAAATTTATGTAAAGCTTTCCAGATTAGGGTTTGCATTCAGGCAGTAGTGTGTGGGAGCCAGATCTGGGGAAAACAGTGAATTGAGAATTTCAATTCCATTTTGTGGAGTTTTTAATATTTTGAAAAATTTACGATTTTGGGCTGTCAGAGCATTCAGCAACAACCGGTGTTTCTATGACCGCGATTAAAATCAGCAAACCATCATTCGTTTCGATGGAGCAGAATCGGAGTAACACTTGCCAAGCAATTGCTTTGCTTGAAAGGTATTCCATTAAAAAGGAAACAGCTTTATCAACATACGGAATTCAGTTTTTTCATTCATTTTTTTAGATCCAAAGCCCTGAAAAAGCACAGTCAAGCCAAACGCGCGCCTAAACCTTTTCCTGCATACAAGAATCCATACCACAATCACCTTTAGTTTCACTTACCCAGGTTATTTCGTTATTAATAAGGTATGTTACGTTAAGTTAATATTCGAATAATAAAGGCAGTCGAAATTAGACTGGAAAGGAAGACAGAAGTCTTTTAACTTATACCATCCTACGAACTTTATGTTACTTGACGGAAACCGCATTGCCCTTCTACTTCTAGGTAGTACTCCGTATTGTCGTTTGACTTTGTAGCAAGAACCAACGATTTTTACGTTTGACTGCACTTTTTGATCTTTTTCAAATCCAGATTGCCTTCATTGAAACGATTAAACCATAGTCTCGACATCTGTCCTGGTAGGTCCGAGAAAAATTCATGGCACGACCCAATCAATGTGACAACATCTTCAACGACTTCTTTACTTGCACTATAATTCGTCGATAGTTTGTAATTGGCATAAGGTAAGGAACGCAAGACGTTCTAATAGCGCCATAAGGTATTCCACCTCTGATACCCCTGGTTTAATAACCAGCGCAGTCAGACTCACATATAGGGGAACGGAATGTGAACATGGAAAAGTTGAATCGACTGACGATATTTGCTCGTCAGGAAGGAAAACGAAAGAGCACTAGAAGGGCGGATTCGAAAAGATGGAGTTGGAACACGGGTAACTTGTAGTTGCGTAATAGTCGGTGGAATTTGAGAATATGGAAAAACCTCTTTTTCAGGCTGGATGAACCATTGACTCTGAATGAACTTCAAAGTTCATACTCTGTGTGTGTATTTCCAATATAACACGTTAATGGCATGGAATTGTTTCCATGTTACTGTGAATTACAACCAACGCGACAAATTCAGTCGAATCTCTCATCCTATCTAGGACAATCACCCCCGGAGAGTAGTGAACGAACATCTTCGACACAAACTATCTGCACCCCGTCCAGGTTGTGTGA
Organism: Merodon equestris; assembly: GCA_958301585.1. Classification (NCBI taxonomy): domain Eukaryota; kingdom Metazoa; phylum Arthropoda; class Insecta; order Diptera; family Syrphidae; genus Merodon; species Merodon equestris. The sequence goes on along the minus strand of OY284413.1, from coordinate 214,214,882 downwards.
CAAACACCAAAAGAGCGTAACTCTTGAACCTGCACGAACCCTATAAAAAAAAAAAACGAACACGAAAGAGAACTTTGTGCACTCGACTTAGATAAAATTAATCTAGCAATATCAAAGCTGAAGTCTTATAGAATTTCTGGCAGAGACGATCTGCTTTCTAAACTATTTAAAGCACCAAGTTATGTGTAAAATATAGTCGGAGTAATCTCAGCACCCTTTGTCCAATCCATAAGAAATTGGATCCTTATAACAACATCAATTATAGGGCATAAATGTCTTAAGCATCATTTAGAAGATCTTCTCTAAATCATTCGAACAAATTTATAACCCGGATTGGTTCCTATAAATGTGGCTTCATACCAGGAAAATACACGTTAGATCTTGGAGAATAGCCTCAAATTTTAGGTGAGACACCCCAAGGTCGACTTTAAGGGCGCTTATGATAGTGTCTAAAGGCAAAAGCTATGCAGTCATGTCATGTTTTTGACATATCTTTCAAACTTGTCTGGTTATGCACGATGACGATGGAGAATCTCTACTGTCTCATAAGATGGTAAAGATCTAGCTGAAACCTACGATGTTGAAAATGATGCACATACAGATTGCGCCATCTCATATGGGTCGTTGCAATGACTAATGCTGAGCCGGAGTTCTGGCAGCAAATTTTGATGACCGATGAGGCACATTTTACGCTTTCTGGCTCAGTTAATAAACAAAATTGTGGCTTTTGGGGCACTGGAATCCTCACATTATTCACGAAGAGCCGCTATATGATCAAAAAGTTACTGTTTGGGCCGGTGTATGCGCTAAAACCATCATTGGACCGTATTTCTTCAAAGTTGGCGATACAGTGGATGGCGATCGATATCGGTGGATGTTGGCCCATTATGTGGTACCAGAAATGCGTAAAAAAGGCTTATTTCACTTTTGGTTTCAACAAAACGGCGCGACATGCCATATTGCGGACAAAACAATGAACCTTTTGCGTAAGAGGTTCCCTGCAAGATTGGTGTCAAAAAAGGGCGATATTGACTCGCCTCCGAGATCGCCGGATTTGAATCCTCCAGACTTTTTCTTTTGGGGATACTTGAAAAGCAATGTGTATGCTAACGGCCTAAAGACACTAGAACAGCTCAAAAGAAACATTCGTGCGGAAATCGCAGAAATTTCGACCGAAATGTTCGAAAATATCATGGAGAATGCGCGAAAACAAGCCCATTTTTGTATCGACAATAAAGGCGGTCGTTTAGTTGATATTGTTTTCAAAAATTAATAAAAATAAATTGTAAATATCCAAATTGAACAAAAGTTTTTGAATTTCCAAAATCGGTTGAGAATTATTGAAGTTATTCGAAATTTACATCGACTCATATGAGATGGTGCACGTTGTGGAATGACACATTGTCAATAACATCTTCCTTGAAAAGAGAGTGATGGGCTCACTGCCTAGTGCAAGGGTACGATCTGTTTCACGTCTACACAATTGCTTTTATTACCAGATGATATTGATGTGTTTGGACAGACAAGAAGGACGTCATTGGTCCGTTTGGAACGATTGAAACAGAAACGCCCTAAAGGGTCTAAGGGTGAATAAGGGTCATCAAGAAGAGACGCGCTGCACCGTCTTCGCCTGGCCGTCATTATTGGAAATTTTAACTTCAAAGTACCTACCTTGGCTCACAAGTGATAAGCGACAACGATCGCCCCGCTGGGATCAAACGCAGAATAACATTTTCCAACCGCTTCTTCCGAAGTAACCTTTTACAAAACCTTAATCATACCGCTCATTTTCTACGTCCCAGAGACTTGGACCTTTTCGAAAGTTTGGTGGATCAAGAAGTCCTTTTCAAGAAGGCGATTCGAAAGAAAAATTCTAAGTACAATCGTGGCCCCATTTGTGTTAAGGGAGACTGGGGGAAAAAATAAAACCAAGAATGAGACCGGCTATCAGATCGGCTTAGTCGGGCGTTTTAGGACCCAATTTCTAAGATGCCCGTACGGCAACTGGACATCACTGTTTTGACTTGAAAAATATTCGATTCCAACTCCGAAGGGCAACGCAACAAAGGATGACTGTATCTAAAGTAGCTGACACAGGTGGCAAGGAAGCTCAACTAAATTGACGTGAGGTGTTGGAATCAGTTGGCTCAAATTCGTGTCGACGGTTCAACTAAATAAGTTAATATTCTTCAATGACTTACATTCTAACAGTTGTTGCCCTAAAGCAGATCATTGAGGGGTAAAAGCTGTGAAAATCCAAGGAAGAAGTGCTCTAGATACAGATACCGAAAATCACTGGTGATGAGTTGACGGAAATTTGTATGCCTTCAGAAATCAAAATTTCAATAAAAATAGATTTAAAACATTATGGTAAATCAAGACACTACAAATTAAATATTCAATTGCCAATACAATTTGAGAATGAAGTTTAAGGAATCTTCCTTTTTAAGATTGTTTCTTCAACGGTTTCAAAGCATTGACGATCTGGTGGTTTGTAGTTGAATTGAAATTACATAAAACGGAGCTATTACACAACAATTTTTTAGCCGTTTATGTTTTCAAACAGCATTTTCAGTCAGCGTTTCTATAACATCTGTAACATCATCTGGAATGTAAAAGTTATGCTCTGACTTTTATACACCTACAGAACGACCCGAGAGATGTCAAATTGAACGGCCGTTTTTTTTCCCCAAAATGTTCAGCTTTATGTATTTTTCGATGTTGGCCGGAACTCTTATCCACCTAGCTGACAGCATACGAATTCTGTGCTGAAAAGATTGCACATTTTTGAGGCTATCCAATGTTAGTTTCTTCGAAAGATCGGACTCAGCCAGTCGTCAACGATCGACATAGGCGGCAGTCTGGCCCCACAAAAAAAAGTCTTCAATTCATTCGCTTGCGAAAAAATGCCGTTCGATGCCTCTCGGCTTCAACTTGTATGGCAGTCGATATCCTTATTTTTGAACCATTTCAGATGATGAGAAATACTTTGTTGAGTTACAGCTAATGAATCTGCAGGATCTGCTAGCGTCTGACATCCGTTCACCCGACATGACAGGCCCGGGGTGCTTCTTGTCTTCTACTTCGGAACTACTACGAAAAGGCGAAAAACTAAACTTGCCCCAAATGGTTCGAAAATCGTCATTTTCGTTGATAAACTTTCATACTGTAGTGATGAGTTATTGATAAATTTCCAAGCCTACCATATGACCTTTCTAACCGGGTATTTCTGATCAGCGTGTACCGCTAGTGCCGTCGTGGAAAAAGTCGAATTCGAATTTGTACTCCTAATACCTCTTTAATTTTGCATCCTTAGCCTAATCTATAAGTCTAGGGCAATTATATACCAGGACCGTTGAACTCACACTGAGCCTCCCTGTTTTAATATCCTAAATAGAGATTTAGAGAGTTACCCAAAACTGTAAGTAGAGTGTCCATCCTACATGGTCTTGTTATTAAGTGCTTCAATCGTAGAAACTAGTTATAATCATGTCTACATCGTTACACAATTATCACCTCTGAATTATAATTGAAGCCAAAATATTATCTAGTAAAGGCTGCCCAACATCGATAGTGCTCTCTCACGCACACACGCATTACCCGATTGTCACCCGTCTACTAATCACTTGTTAATTAAATACATCTTAGCCAACCGAATTGAAAGCACCGCAGATGTTTGTTCAAGCCCCCGACCACTGCAGAGTTCTTAATTTACACGTGATATCTCTGCGAGTAATTATCCAATTGCATATTAATCGACAAAAAATGACAATTTCATTCGGTGTGTCAATAAACACTGCCGCACACTGCACACCATGCCACAACGGAGGCTAAAGATAGAAAATCAATGATTATTGCATAATGACAGAGCCTGGCAAGAATGAGGCACGAGGAAGAAGTAGAAACTTTATAGACAACAAGCAACCAATTGTATATCCTTGTCGCTTCAATTTAACCTTTTCCCGCCTTTTTTTTCGCTCCACGCCATTCTCCTGCACACTGAGAAACAACGAATGCTTGAAAGTCAATTACGATTCCCAGCTGAGCAGTTTCTGTCCTTGTTGTTATTGTGTGCGCATTGGTGGTAGTGGTGAATACCGTTAGTTCACCTGTCCACAAAAGCTTTCGGCAAGGACCTGATAACTGCCAACCGAGAGAAATGGAATGGAAGAATATGACAAGAGAGAGAGAGAGCTTTCTTCCCGAGTCAGAGCGAATTCGCCTGGCTAGGCTGATTGCTCTCTGTTTTCTTCTGCCGACAGTTGGAGGGCCTTTGGATTGGTAGCATAATCAGGTCTGCGTTTTGGCGGGTCCTGCACGAGGCATGCTCCATTCACACATATTGCCCACTTGTGCAATCATATCGTATCGTCGGCTCGGCATCGGTTCGAGCTGTTGGAGCCATTCGGGCTCGGTGTTAGCGGCGACGAGCGAATGTTGTCGAAGAGTACGAGTGGTATGTAGGTCCTTGCTTCGTGCGGCGTGTTTTCCTTCGTTTTATTTTTTTTTTATTTTTCGAAATGGGCGAAATGATTTTATATTCCAACGTTCTGATTTTCCTCTCGTCAGTTGTAAACGGATTCTCGTAACAGTGGCACCGAGTACGAAATCACGTTCGGCTACGTTCTATTTGTGTTCCATTTGGTTAATGTTGTTTTTGTTCTTATTGTTTTTCTTATCCTGTGAGCTTGGATTAACCGAACACGCAGGATATACTCGTTCCTCTTGTTGTGTTCGATTTAACTAAGTTTCGTGTACGGGAATAGTAAGTTGTTGCGTTCAGGTGAACAAGGATGTACCTATGTACGCGTTTTGCGATCTTGTTAGAATATTTTTTTTTCTTTTTATTTTAATCCTTTGTAAGGATCCGGAAAAAATAAAAATAAAAACGCGAATGAATATCGTTTGATCTATTTGATTCGCTAGACCGTGGGTGGTTCAAGTGTCGGCAGGTGGTCTGCTGTATGCCTCAGTGTCCTTTGGCATGGTGAAGAATGTGTTTCGCGTGTGACAAAGGACTACGAGTAGATAAATACAAACAGATGGCTTGTCATGGGCCTCTTCGAGCAAAACACACACGTGATAATTACGGTTTTCTGCTTTTATTCAACTATTTCATGCGAGTTGACTAATCTGTATGTCACGGTGTCACATGTAGTTCAACAAGGATATCGTACAGCATATCTGCCATCCCGTGTTTGGCCTTGACTTTTCGAAATACATCACGAATCCTTTGTCTCTTTGTTTTTTATTTTGTTATTTTGTTCTTTTCTGACACTAAAATGTACTGTTTCGAGGATGAGCACGGATTACATACAGGATCTCATTCATCCTCCCACCTTTCACGTCTACTTTCTGTTGTTCGCTTGTGCTCAAAGCACTTCTAACCTTCCTCGGTCCAAATGACCGTTGAGGTGGACGGAGTTATTCTGGACATCATTACAAAGAACGAAGACGAAGAAACGAAAACATACCATCCCGGACAATTGACTTGCACGACAAAGCGAGTGTATCCCTTTATCTCCTGAAGGCCTTTTGATTCCTGTCGTTCGTTCAGCCGTGATACGACGAAGTCAATCCATGCTGTATAATATCACCACTTAGTCCAGCAGCCAATAACGTTCACAGGATCTCACTATAATGAACATTTTATGCTATCGTCTGATTGATGCTTAAGGATGCGGATTTAATCGGCAAATCTGTGTTTGAAATAATGAATTCATTCGCGTACGAGTGCATACCCGTGTTGCGTCAAGCTAATCACAACTCTACGCATAATCTATTCAAACGATAATCAAAATACCCCTCGTTCAATCCGAATTAGGCATGAGTAAAACAGCATTGTCCAGATGACCGGACAACCCTTCCGTAGCGCGGTGATAGTAGACATGTGTTAATTGTGGTTATTAACATACGTGCCCGAGACTCTACTGTGTTGCTTAATATGCTTAAGCTCCTCTCACTTCATATCCTTTGCAAAAAAAAATATCTGTTATAAGTTATCCTCGACCGCAATTGGATTGTTTCGGGATGTTGATATTTTTATATGTGCTCCTCGGGTCGATAACTCAATAAATATTAATGAGCAATGGCTGTCGAGTTTCCTGCCAGGGATGAAGCTTTCCAAGGAAAAAAAAAATAATGTAGTGAAGTGAATCATGCTTCATCTGAGTGTTTGTCGATATAAAATAATTATGTGCGTGTGATGAAGAGAGTAACATCAGATTTGGGAAATCAAAATTGATATGTGGAGTGTAATTGATGATATTCGGCGATAATCGAATTTGCGACGACACTCTGGAGTAGCCACGGGATAATCATTTTTCATCGACCAGGACACGTACTTTATGATACGCCATTCAATACATGTTTTTATTTTATTTTTATTTTTTAAGTAAATTGGAACGTATGAGTAATTTAATAATTTAAGGAAGTGGAATAAGCTGGATATGTGGGGGTAAGGATAGAAATTGGCTTAATTTCCAGAACTGTCATTTAAGTGTGACGGGTCCTTGCATCGCTTTCGAGTTAGACTGATTAAAGCCACGTAATTTAGAAATTGTCAAATTAAAAATTCAAACTGAAGGAATCCAGGAAAGGCTTTAGGAAGTACATACATAAGTGCAATGTGCCTTGCATTTTCGTGTGACTAGAAATCGCATAATATTTAGGACAGAAGGAATATTGATCAGAGCAGAGCTTCATTGTGGTATAGAATCTGTCCTTCTCATTTCAAATTGCATTAAAAAAGGTCTTATCAAAACAATTCTTTGAACCTGATTTCATGACTAAATAGGGTTACGCACCCCAAAATTATGATTTTTGAATGAATTAAAAAAAATCTCACCTTTAGGCAAGGCCTTTAGTTGGTAAGCAATCAGGAGTAATCTTCGTTTGTTAGAATGCCTTGTCTTCCAGGTGTCCTCTAATCCTTTGCACACACTCGAAGAATCTCTCCATCGCAATTAGTATAACACGCTGAAGCAAAACAGGCTCAACATCGCTTGCTTCACGACGAATATTTTCTTTTAACTCAGCGAAATTTTTCTTAATATTGACGTAAACTTCTGCCTACGAGAGTCAGACTTTCGTGATCGCGAACGTCATGTGATATCACTAAAGTGGCGCCTGCAATATAGGTAGTGGGTTCTTTTAGTAGTGATCTGCTGCGTTTTCAAAAGTAACGCCTTGATGTCTTTTCCATTTTTATATTTTTTTTTAATTTTTTTTTATATAATCGCTCTTAGTAATTGTATGTGAAAAATAAAACAATTTTAATGTCCAACATCAGGACGTCTAGAGGCTTTTATAAAAATATCAAAATGTTTAAGAACTTGTTCACACGTTGCATGCATAATTCTTGTTGGCTTCTCCACATAATTTTTACTTATACTCAAGAAACCTCAAAGAAGGTAATCTAATTGTTATCAAATGATCCATGTGGCTATCACCATAACCTACCTATCTGGAAACTTAGACCGCAATAGCCCATGTTTCGACGTAATGTGTGAATTCATCCTGTCAAAAATAACAACCATTGATGTCTATTTCTTCAAGTTGAGGCCACATAAGATTTTTCATCATTTATTCATAGAGCATTGACAACAATAGCTCTTTGCATCTTTGAATCACCAATGACTCCACCAACCCAAAAACCACACCGAACAGTAGATCCGTTTCGATGTAATGATTTTCTGAACATATTGGAAGATTTTCTTCTACCCAGAAGCGACAAGGTTGTTTGTGGACGAATCCATCTAATGTGAAATGAGCTTCTTTACTGAGAAAGTGATTTTATGTGACAAGCGGCTTACCTTTATAAAAACCAATTGACGAAAGTCGATTGGTGATGACTTATTAGCTTCAGTTCTAGTGTGAATTGAATGTTCAAAGGTTGCGAATGCAAATCCTTATTTAAAATACGCCAAGCGATCAATTCCTAAATTTCTAATAACTGGGAATGTCGGGATATCGAAGTTCTTCAGCGAGACTTTTTTCGACCCTCGACAAACCTATTAGGAGCGCAACTCAGTTCTCCCTGTTTTTGAAAATGCAACTTTATTGTGAAAAAAAAACAGTTACAAATGAATCATTCAAAGTATTGCCCATCGCTAGCGATAACTTTTTTCCCATCTTTCTGGCAGAGCTTGCATACCGTCACGGTAGAAGTGTTCGCCTTTTGAGGCTATCCGCCAATCAAGCCATTTTGAGAAGTCTGAATATGAATGGAACTGCTGATCAGCCAGACCATGTGTCATCGAACGGAACAAGTGATAATCGGACGGCGCAATATCTGGAGAACATGGCGGGTGGGGTAGGACTTCCCATTTGAGCGTTTCTGAGTAGGTTTAACTGGGCTTGGCAACGTGAGGCCGAGTGTTGTCATGCTGTAAACTCACTTTTTCGTGCCTCTGTTCGTATTGTAGCCGCTTTTCGCGCAGTGCTCGGCTCAATCGCATCAATTTAATTCGATGCCGTTCCCCAGTGATGGTTTCGTTTGGTCTCAACAGCTCATAATAAATAACACCGCCCTGATCCCACCAAATATCGAGCATAACCTTCGCAGCGTGTATATTCGGCCGAGCCGACGACGTAGAAGCATGACCGGGCTGTCCCCATGATTTTTTTCTCTTTGGGTTGCTGTAATGAATCCATTTCTCATCACCCGTAACGATGCGATGAAGAAAGCCCTTCCTTTTTGCCGCGCGAGCAGTTGTTCACAGGCAAAAAAACGACGCCAACGTCTCTTGACTTTAAATCATAAGGAACCCAATTTCCTTGCTTTAGAATCATGCCCAACGCATGCAATCGCTTGGAAATAGCCTGGCGGGTAACTCCTAATACTGAAACAAGCTCTTTTTGCGTTTGGCATGGATCCTCATCGAGCAATGCCCTCAATTCAGCGTCTTCGAAGGTTTTTGGCCTTCCTTCACGCGAATGGTCGTCAACATCGAAATCACCATTTTTGAAGCGACCGTACCAATCACGGCACATTGTTTCATTTAGAACAGCATCTCCGTAAACTTTTTGGAGTTCTCGATGCGCTTCAGCCGCCATTTTCTTCGAATTAAAGAAGAAAAGCAACACTTCCCGCAAATGACGATTATTTGGCACAAAATCAGATGTCTTCACACAACCAAAAGTATATGACTCAAAAACATAGCCAGTAATGTGTCAAAGTGGTTTGTTTGCCATATGTCTAAGGTTGGTTCATGACGTTTTGGATACGTCACTTATTTGTACTGCTTATTTGTATTATTTGGATTATAAACACTAAACAAACGATAATCATGGTAATTAGTTTCAGAAATGGCTTGCTTTACCAACAGTTAAAATTGTTCGTGTGTCTGTTTTAAAAATGTCAAAGGTGACATGGAACGAAGGTCGCGTTCGGAACTTATTCCCTGCTGACATCTAGGCACGAATTTTGAAAGAGCCACTACTATTTTAAGAATTTATATTGTTTCCATGTTAAAGTTCTGTTCGGGTAGAACCTGTAACGTTCGATTTTCCTCTTTTAAGTAACACTTCAGTAGCATACAGAAGATGAGTAGCTCGACCGCCGCAACCGAAGAGATGAATCCCAAGTGGTTTTTCAAATATTCAAATTATGAATCCTATATATGGGGGCCACTGTGTTGGATATAGAGCTCATTTTTCTCTCACAAAAAGGATTGGCTGTCAAGTCCGAATAGTTGCAGCAGACATTACATATGCCCGCAAAAAAACAATGAAATGTACACGTTATTGGTGGATCTGACCCGTTGCTGTTATTATTACCAGTCATTGGGAACCCGGAAATTCAGATCCCTATTGACAATTCCTCGCCAAATCTTCCTGTCATAAGTATCTTCGTTTTGCTATTCTGTTCTCTTCGTTATTCTGTCCTTATATTGGCTTCCCATCGACGACGCGAGCTTCCTGGTGGTATTTTAGCCTTGGATTTTCCTTTAATTATTCTTTTGACTATTTGTACACTGTTCTATGTGTTCTGCCCATAATACTCTGCACAATTTTATTACTCGGATAATACGTGGGGTTCCCCGAGTTTTTATTCTTTATTCGCCTGATCTTCGTACTATTTTTCACCCCCGATTCTCCTTAAGATCTTGTTTTTAAAAACATATAATCTACAATATTTTCTTCAACTTTCTTAGTCAAATTTCAGACCAAATTAGACTAAATTTCACATCAGTGTCACTGGCATTACAACAACAAACGCCGCCTAGCTATAGGGAAAGTTGTCGTTGTTTACGATACGTCAGAGATGTCGGCAACCCTCTTTGATGGCCAATAGCTCTTCCTGGACACTGGCTATATAAGAAAGGCTGAACGGTGCGGCTTAGATTTACGGGGAAAATCTGGTCTTTATTCGCCAAGACGTTTTTGCTATTTCGGGTTAGATTGATTGGAACCAGCGCTAGATCTTCGACTTTTCGGACATTTTTTCCGAAGTTCAACCAAAGCGTGAAGTATGTTTCAATTTCCCCGATCTCCCTGGATTGGCCGCCAGCAATTTAGAGTGGCAGAGGTGTTGGGTCTATACCTTATGTATAGATCAATTGGGAGTAGGCTTATAGAATCAGGGCTTCAGATGGCTGAATAGAATCAGGACCTCAGATGGATAGGGTTCCCGACATTTGGTCGAAGGATGTCGTTTTTTTTTTTTGCCTTCGGAATTTTATTCTGGAATTTTAGGTTGTTGTTTTGTATAGCTCCTATATCGCGAAGAAGCACGAGCTTCCCATATAGCCTTTTATTTATTCCGATCTTTATGTCGTTATTGGGAGCCAATACAGTGCCCAGATATTTGAACTCGCTCACCATCTCAAGGCGTTCAATGAACATATAAATTAAGGAACGTTTACCTTAAAAAAGAAATGTAATTTCGTGGCTCTATTGGCACAAGTGTAATATGAAGAGTTGTTGTTCGCTCGCGTTCCTCAGTGGCGTGGCTGCTCAGGTAACATCGCTTTGTTGTCCGGTGCACTTTGTTTGTCCTGTTGCAATTATTTAATTTGCGTTAGCAAATTCCTTTGCATCCGGCATTCGCAACACTTACTCTGGTTTCTTCTGTCTGGTGGCCTTGCTGGGTCTGGAATGAATGGTATTGTGGTATGATGCAGATAGAGCGTAAGCGAATTACTGCACGTACGAAATTGATGTTCTTATTTCTTTTCCGCGGAGCTGTGTGTCAACTTATACGAGTGGCGATCAATAAGTACCCGTGTTGGAAGTCAATGAGGATTATTCTCTTCGAGTCACAAAGAATTGTGGCCATGACTTTTCCTGCCGATGGGACCGTCTTTGCCTTCTTCGGAGCAGATTCACCACCAAAAATCCAATGTTTGGACTGTCGTTTGGTCTTTGGCGTATAATAATGTATCCAGGTTTCATCCACGGTAACGACCTTGCGCAAAAACTCCCGAGAATCGATTAAAGAGGTCCAAACACTGCTTAGACATCGTCAGTCTTAGCCGCTTGGTGTTACGTGTAATTTGTCACGTAAAATAAACGAAACGCCTTCGTCCTCTGCTACTTCACATTGATCAGCGAAAGTGATGTGGACTTTTTTAACAATTTCTTCAGTAATCATGTCTGTCGGGCGGACTGGGCGCTCATCGTCAAAAACAGATGTAAGACCACGTTTAAATTCGTTAAACCAATATCTAGCGATTATCAATGATGGTGAAAGGTCTCCATAGATAGCTTCCAACTTCGTTTTTATTTCTTCATATTTTTTCCATCCAAAAATAAAAAGCGAATTACGGATCGATATTGCTCTTTTTCCATTTTATCGAAAAAAAAAACAAAGCGGGTATGATAAACTGTGTCAGTGTAAAATATTGTAAGACAGTAATGTCAAATTCCCTTAGCAGTGTCATCTGTTTTCAAACACATGTACTTATTGATCGACCCTCGTATTTAGTTTTCTCCCTTTATATTCTTGTAAACCTCCTTTCTCTCCGGTCAGTTTAAGACTTTCTGTGGTTAGGGCGGGTTTGCTTCCATTTAATTTTATGCCCTATCATTTTCCCGAAATTACCTCATAACGTAGTCCAGCACCAAATTAAGAGCAGTGGTTGCAAGGGTCTCTTTGTTTTAATCCTTTACGTATCGCCGATGTTTCGAATAAAGCTTTTCCAGTTTCATCCGCTTTTCCGGGATTCACAGCCTTATGAGGACATGATTCATTTTCGATCGACGTTTTTAAAATACGTAAATATTTGGTGGACCGTTTTGTGGTATTTCCATTTCTTTTATACAAGTTGTCGTAAAGTGAAAATCTGGATACTCGTTAAGCGGTTCACACCTTTTTATCGGAAGATAACAGAATCGGCACCTTTTTACTAAGTACAATTGAGAGCCCCCAATCCAGCCCCAGTTGGAAATAATAATAAGGATTCAGATCGGAAATTGTTAAACGTAAAAAATTTACTTTTATTATTAGTGCACAAATTTGCGTAATTTTTTTTACATAAGTGAATTGAAAACCGATATGGTTAGCCCCTTGTGATGTTACTCATTATACATATCGAATGCACAAATGGGAATCGGCCAATTTTTCAAAATGTTGAGTTTTTTTTATAAATGACTTTTGCCCATATGTCTGTTAGTAATTGAAAAACAGCACGTGTTTCGAGATCATCAACGAATCAACTCAGTTTATGGATTCTTAAAAAAATCGGAAATACTGCTCAGGCAAGTGTCATCGAACACTTGTGTCTCGGAACAGACTGTAGTCGAAAGTGGCAGTTTCGGCAGGGTGGGACTTTCTATCTCATTGTTTCTAGGTAGCTTGTAATGTCCTGGTTTTTCTTTCAATTCTCGAGTCACATTAGTTGCATTCAGCACTGAGCTACTGTGATGCTGTCACCCGGTTACAGCAACTCATAATACATACACTACGCCGGAACGGTCAAGACTTTTTAACGATGGAAAATGACTTGTTCAGTTGTAGCCAATAACTCTGCATACTCTTGCCGCGTTTGACATTGCCCGGAAAGTTCATTGTGGACCATGTCAATTCCAAAACTTTTGTTACGTCGAAACCATTGGCGACAAAGGAGCCTCATAATAATAAAGACGAAGAGCAACACTTCTCACAAATCACACTTATTTGGCTCGACATTTTCACGTCCAAGAAATGCTTAGGTATTATCTCGCCAGCTTGCAGCGCTGACACCATCTATTGAAACACTGAGGATTCCCATTTCCACATTTCATATGTGTACGTACACATATTATTTACTAGAACTAATACGACAGAAACTTCATATGGATTTGGAGAGCTGTTATTCATTTGTTTAAGCATGGATAGTGAGAAAACAGATACAGCGACAGTGGCAGTCTGTATTTCTCCGGTTGCTCCTTTTTCTGGTAAGCAAACTTTCCCACATGCCAACATCAAATTTCTAAGCTTTTTTAATACCAATGGATGGTATTAAATCGGCAAAGTGCTCTTGTAAGAAGAGCGCTCATTTTTTACAATTTGTAATTTTCTCTACCATTGGCTGGGATTGCCTCTAAATTCGGCGATGCTTGTCATTCTCATCACGGTGGTTAGGGAGTCGATTCCTTTTTCCCAGAATAATCTAGGTGAACCTGAATATTAATCACTTTTCGGTCACAATCTTTTGATTTCAATTTGCCGGATTTAACATAAGACTCCTCTTCTACGTGTATTTGCAATTCGTGATTAGAGCTGTTCACTTTCCTTGATTTCTTCCTTCTCCAGCCAACCGTTGATTACAAGGACCACTTCGTTCGTACCTGATTCAGTTGTGTAAGGGGCTTCCCGAAATGATAGAGCCATCGAAAAACTCGGAAGTACAGACAATAAATCAAAAGCATTAATAATATTGAAACTTCTAGTAATTCTAAAAATAGAAAAACCTACTACTTTTCCAAAATCCTTTACAAATTTACACAAAGTGCACAGTATTTAAAAAAATAAATTAATTTTGATGTCCAAAATGATAGTGCCACTGCTTGTATTTGTGTTTTGCGATTAGTTAATATCCGAGGAATTCTCCTTTTTTTTTTTGAAACTGTGTCGTAGAACCTGTTTGGAATTGAGCTTACCAATTTTTGGATTGTTTCTTTTTCAATTTTTTGTCAATAGTCCGTAATTGCGCGTAAAGCTCAAGAACGTTGTTAAATTCCCGTCCCCCAGCATACGATAAATTTTCGATTGGGTTCAAGTCTGGCTAACGTGTGTGCCATGACATAATTGGAATATCTCTGTTGGAAAACCATTCTTCAGAAGAAGCCGCGACGTTAATTGGAGCATTATCCTGTTGGAATTCTAGTAAGTTTTGGTTCAGTTCGAAAAATACTATAAGGGTTTCCTCCAAAATGTCTTGGTACTTCTCCGCATTCATTCTGTTAGGAACAATCGCTAAGCCGGTTGTTCCATACCAACTAAAGACGCCCCATACCATTACACTATCTCCATGCTAACGTTTGGAGAACGAAAATTCTTCTTTTTTTAAATCATGCCAGTAGTGTGGTCCGACCGGTCTAAATTTAACTTTTATTCGTCACTCCACACAACTTTTCTCCATTTTTCGTCAAAGTTCCTGTGCTATCGAGCCCAGTCCAATCTGGTCGTCCTATATTGTATAGAAAGAAGTGGGTGCGACTTTCTTCTTTTTGACCGCAGCTGACGGGACGCCTTTACAAATCTTTGAACGCTGAACTTGGCGGCCTCTATTCCACGACATACCGAAACATGTCGAATACTGTTTGCGGAATTAGATAATTCCCTTAAAATGCTCCTTTTCTGGTGATTAGTAAATGCCGGCGGATGGCCTGATGACTTTTTTGAGCAGAGTCCCCGATTTCTTAAAATGTTTAGTGAGGTGATGGGAACAATTGAACTGCCTTCCGATTTCAAGCGTAGACTTGACACTTTTTGACAATTCAATTATTTTATATTATTTATTATATAAATTATATTACATATTACAATATTATATTACAATATACTTTTGAGTATGCTTTGTGGAATTGATTATTTCTTCCCCAATTACTGATTTACAAAGAACATTTGAAGGATAACACTCTCATTTTGGGATGCACCTTATATAGATATGCTTTGCCACTGATGAAGTTACAGCTTATAGCCCTGGACAGGCGATAATATTTATTGGACGTTTTCACTGGTGGCAGTTTCTGCTAAGAAACTCAGTGCAGGGACAATCGATTCTTTTTTTCAGCTTTTGTTATCAGCATGAGACTGTGTTCAGTCTGGAAAAAGCTTCTTAAAATCCTCCATCTCCTATAAAGCAAATGAATCGGTAAAAAAATTAGTAAATGAAAGGAGCTATATGGTCATCCAACAAGAGGTGTCACTTTAAGTCAATAGAAAAATGTAACATTTTTGTGAAAAGTCATAAAGTCATTCATCACATTTTTCATCACATTTTCGCATAATTTCACACATGTTTTATTGGACAATTGGAGTAGACTTAACATACTTACTTACTTAACAGGTTAGCGATCCATGGTGGATCTGAGCCTGGGCTATGGCTGCCTTCCATCCTTGACGGTCCCGGGCACGCTGCTTTCAGTTGTCAAAACCAAGTTGTCTAACATCCGCGATTACTTGGAGGTTCGGTCTTCCTCTTCTTCTCGAACCAGGAGGCTCGGAGTTGAAGACCCTCTTAGCTGGGGCGTTGGTGCTCATGCGCTCGATGTGGCCGAGCTAATGTAGTCGACCGACTTTTGGTTTCCGGACTATATCCACATCTTTGTACATCTTCCTCACAGACAGGACCTAATATCCGGCGCAGAATTTTTCTTTCGAAAGACCCAAAAATCAGCTCCACTGTCCTGTTTATCGTCCATGTTTCAGCTTCGTACAGCAAGACTGGCAGTATAAGCATTTAGTAAAGCATGACTTTGGTTCTTCGAGTGAAGAGTTTTGACAATCCGAAATAGCAGCGATTCCAAGGGCGATTCTATGGCGGATCTCCGTTTGTGAAATGTATGTACGTTTGCCCCGAGATAGACAAACTCCTTAACCATCTCGAAATTGTAGCTGCCAATTGTTACGTTTTGTCTCAGGTGGTGAGCGAATTGGGTTTTGCTTGACAGCATGTACTTTGCTTTATCCTCATTGACCTTAAGACCTACTCGTTTTGCCTGTTCTTCAATCGCCGTGAATGCTTCCACAACGCCTCGGCGCGACCACGCGATGATGTTAATATCATCCGCGTATCCTACATTATTTCCTTAACATATGTAGTTCCAAAGAGAAAGTGTGATCTTGATAAGTCGTATGATCTCGCCGGCCAATAAAAGTCTCCATTTCGATAAATCACACTTCCAGACAATTTGTTATGTCGCGCGGTTTTGCTAAAAATAAATTGTGTCCCCATCTAAAGTACGAGCAATTTCAGCCAAAAAAATCAGTCAACATCGTTCGGTGACGCAATCCATTTCTGGATCGCATTGGCAGTATTTTCGAAAGAAAAATTATGGCCCAATGACACCACCTGCTCACAAGTCGCACTAAACTCTCCCTCATTCTGGATAGAGAATTTGCCTTCTTCTTCTTAGAGCGACAGTCTTGTTTGTTGACGTACCCTGAAAATGAACCTCATCAGAGTATGTAATATTTTGTAATAAAATATTTTTTGTTTACTCATTTTCGGCACCCCTTCAACGAAAATATGGCATTGTGAATGGGCAGAGTCAGTGGGCAATGTTTTCCATTAACTCTGCAGGAATACAAGGTGAAGGTTTCACATCCTTGACTTTACTATAGCTGTGCGAGAAGGTGCATGATGATAATCAAAACAGGACGAAATTTGCAAAATTTTTCTGTGATATCTTCACCGTTGTCGTAGCAAACTATAAGCACGAATATATGGTGTTCCACTAAAAATCATATTTTAGGTCATAGCAATGATAGTTGAGTGTTCAATGGCACACGTTTGCCATGACAACTCTTGTTGAATAGTGCCCCTTATATACTGTACATAAGATCTACAAACTGCTGTGTAGGAATAAGCATTCTGAGTAACTGGCTTGATGAGACTTTTAGTTGTAATAAATCAGAATACTTTAATTCGTCATTAAAGTTTGCAAAGGTCGAATAAATTCAGCGAATATCATTTTTGAGCATTTGTCAATAATAGCTTTCGCTATAGTGCTACAAAAATAGAATACAAGTATACAAGCAACTTATTTTCGGCCTGACTTTGCGACGGCTGCTTCGCTATGATTCGGCTGAATGCAAATATACCATGTAACGAATCTCTTTCCCCTCTCCATTAGCCAACAAACCCTCGTGTCACTTTCAGGTTCCAGCTTTCTTTTGCCCATTGTTTATTCTCCAAATTCAAACCGAAAATAACACACTCAAAACCTCATTCCCCCCCTAAAATATCTATATCGAAAAGATTTTATGGTATTTACAATACCACAGTAAATAAAGTATCATTTCAGTCCACATGAGGAGGTTCGTGTCATTTGTAGAGCAAAGATTTTTCGATGTCTTAAACAAACATTCTTGGTCGTCATGTTTCAGATTTCGTATAAAGTCGAAGAGGGTTTTGCAAAAAGCCAACAAGTGTGCCACAGCTCTTTATGGTGCTGGTGACAAATTTAATTCCATTAAAATGCGCACACATACTTTGACATGTCGCATGGATAGGACGTGCTTGCTTCATATATGGGTACTTCATCACCGGAATTGATTTTACGTACAATCGTTTGAACGCTTATTTATTTTTTTATTTTTTTCGATAAAAGGCTCTAGATTATTGATGTTAATTAAATGTTACTCGTCATTCATAAATGAAAGGTTTGATGACTGATTTGAATCATTTTTTTATTTTTAAGTAAAGGGACACGAACAATGACGGAAATAGGAAATCGTATCGATATAACGTAGAGAATATTAATGTCCAAGGAGGTCGAAATCCAACTTTTAGTTGAGAATAATAGTTTGGCTCACGACGATATACGTAGCTCCTTAATTATTACTGGCGTTATACCATGATTAATTTATATAAGTCAATTATCCTGCCTCAAGTCCTCTAATCGACTCTCCACAAACTTAAAAACAAACTTTAATATCAAAATAGATCTGAATTGATTATTTATTATACTTGATTCCTCGAAACAGTTCTTAGCTATTAAATCGATTCACCTAGCGCTGTTTTTGCATATTTTCTTGGAGCAGGCTTTCAACTGTCTTATGATTACGGATGTCTATTTTCAAATATTATAAAATTACTTTGAATCTTCTTTCCAAGGTCTGGCATTCAAAATGTGAAAGATGTCCCCTCTCGGAATAATTCCACGTATTTCCATGTCGGTTTCATAAGAATTTTTAACCCCCGAATATCTACAATTTCCCCTGTGATACACTGTTTTTATTTTTTTTTATGAAATCAAGTGCGAAGTAAAGCGAGTAAAAATAGCAAAACCATTGCATGGAATTTACATGTCAATAAGTTTGCCATTAAATTTTCAGTTCAATAAATATTTTAGCGGACAATGTATGATTTGTGTCAGAAATTGTTTTTGTTGTAAAACAATTACCTTATGCCAACACGACAGGTTTATTGTATTCAAAAGGATGAATTCCATTCACTGGATGGTTTTAATATAGAACTGTTGTTCAGTTTGTAAATGTTGAGATAAAAGATTTAAGTGTACCAATGGCATTGAGCTAAATGTGAGTGGATTATGTGTCTATAAAATAATTTTAAATATTTATTCTATGGCCATTGGAAAATAATTACGTATACGTCCTGATGAGGATTAGGTTTTTGGCCCTGTCGATCTAGGGTAAACATGGGGTTTGCAAAAGGATTAAAAGAGCGAGCTATACGCTGAAAAGGTCACTGAAAATTCTCTTAACTATATTGAAGCTATTACTAAATATTCGTACTTATGGGCTTTCATTGCCTAATTCTCTAGTTGAGCTTTGTGTTTTCAACCAAAGGGCTTTACATCGTTTTCTATGGTCCCGATACCAAAATCAGGATAGGTGTAGTAATTTCTACTCTACCACGGCTTTTCTTTTATGATTGCGCCAACAGATGTGTAATCTTCGAAAGATGCCTGTAGCCCGGGCTACTAGTATGCACGATTCGCAAATTCGAATACTCGATGCCAGGAATATGCCTACGTACTAAACCACACTCTGCGCACTTCAACCACTCTCCCCGCGAGACTGCCGTATTCCGAGAGGGTGGTTAACAACGTATGATATGTGTTCTATATCTGCCGTTTCAGCCCTTTTTTATCTTTCGAGTCTTCTTACCTCGTTCCGCACGTTCGTTATGAAGGAACAGATCTCCAACCAGTGGTCTCCTCAGCTTATTATGTGGCTTCCTATTATCTCCGGGAAGATCCTTTCTTGTGTCTCCTGCGTCTTCCTCTTCCTCTGCACATATGGGCAGAAGGGCGAGCTATCGTGTCCAAATCTGTGAAGATATATTTGATAGCCACCATGACCTGACAGAAATTGAAATCCCTTTTGTCGTATTATCCCACCTGGCTTGCCACAGTGCCACAGATGTTGCCCTTTCTTTTGCTTTTATCTTCCGGATAACGCTGGTCTCTTGACAGACCGTAGTTCGCCTAAGGTAAACCCTGTGCATCACGTCAGCGAGGATATCGGTAGGGACCATACCCGCTATAATACAGCCTGCATCATCTGAGATTGTTCGAAAACCGCATTCTGTCTTTATTGTGCAAAGCCTGTATGCAGACGAGAGCTTTCTTTTTATCTCCTTCGTTGTAAGAGCGTATTAAGCTCACCACTCTGGAAAGCAGAAACCTCCTCGCGTATCCCGGTCCACCGATGTTCGGCAGTGTTCTGAAAAGCGCTGTCTGCATTTGTGACGCCTTTTTACTGCAATATTGGACATGGGTCTTAAAGCTAAGTCGGTTGTTGAGCATTACACCCAAGTATTTTAGTGTCTCTTTAGACCTGATTAATTGGCTTCCAACGCGGAAGCTTGAGTATTCCAAAATCTTTCAGCTGGTTATGATGGCAGTCTCTGTCTTGTGGTCAGCTAGTTCAAGGTCGGCAGACTCTAGCTAATGTTTGATTTGGGCGATCGCTTCATCCGACTCTAACACGTTGATGTGCTTCGCTACAGTAACTACGGCGAAGTCTTCAGCAAACTGAATAATCTTGACTCCTTGTGGCAAAGTTAATCGCAAAATTCTATCATTATGTTTTACAGAAGAGGTCCAAGAACTGATCCATGGGGGACTTCCGAGGAAACATTGTAAAATTTAAAGCTATCGTTCGTCTGGTACCTCGGTTTCCTGTTAGTGAAGAAGTTTAGAATTACTCGTATTTTCACAAGGTAATTTGGAGCATCCATTCTGGTCAGAGACCTCCTCATGCAGGACCAATTTGCGGAATTGAAAGCATTTTTAATGTCCAGAGTTACTACTGCGCAATATTTCTTTTTTGTTTTATACCTCAAGTTGTATACGATACGTCCATTTTGTTTGTTTTTTTTTATAATATTCGCGCACTCAAGGTGTTACACCTTATAATGTCGACGACACAGTGCGGGCAGAAGGTAGTGGGGAGGAGGAAAGGAGGAGATACCGGTTGACATTGGTCTTAAATGTTTGCATGCTATACACAGAGGGGAAGACTGAATTGGGCAAGGTATTCCAAATTCGTGTGGTCCGACTAGAGACGAGTATTTTGAAGAGGCGGAATGCAACTAGCTATCTCGTTAGAACATTTTCGATGGAAATAACGATAAAACAAGTAGAGGAAGGATACGTTCCTGCGATGTTCCAGCGAATCTATGGATTTGGTTATGCTAGGATCCCCTATCAGTTGTATCGCGCGGTTCTGGATTCTATCTAATGGATGCAGAGAGGTTTTAGATGCACCTGACCAGACATGGGTGTTATATTCTAACTTAGGGCGAATGTACGCCTTATAAATAGTAGCTAGGTTTAAAGAGGTGAAATATCTCTTGCATCTGTATAGGAAGCCTAGGCATTTCGAAGCGTTCTTGGCGATATCGAGTATGTGGTCGTTCCAGATGTGTGTGTGTTGTCAGTAACACACATACCGAGGATAGAAAGCTTATCGGCTTCTGAGATGCAAGTGCTTGAGTTTTTTTTTTCTTTATTCTTGAGTTTTGAACCCCACGGTTTTGAGCGGCAGACTGATACATGGAACATATAGTGGGACTATAAAGCTTATTCACTACAAGTTACATTAAGCATAGAAGCCTTAAAAGAAGTAAACTAATCCTTTTAATATAAGAAAGGTTTCGTGGACTACGGTTCGTCAATCCTTAGTATTCTATCGTCTGCTGTGCTTTGCTGGATTAATAATATTATCGACAAAGGTAACTGTTCCTTTCGCTTGGAAAATTTTGAAAGTATAAGGCAAATATAACAATGGGCCTAGCACACTCCCTTGCGGCACACCAGGTTATAAAGTCTTAAATTCAAGTCTCACAAGCAAAAATTCTTTTGTCAGATACTTTCTCAAAATACTTTTTATGTTTCCTAGTAGAACTGTTCTAATTTATACTACAAACTTGAGAAAGGGTATGATTAACCACATCGGTTAATCGTCCAACTTAGTCTATAGTCGAATGCTTGCTCTTGAAACCCAACTGTCAGTAAGGTAAGAAATGCATTCTAGGATCCTCATTAAAAGGTTCACAATTAAGTATGCTAGCTTCTGATACCCATGGTGGATTAGAATTGCTCAACAGTTGTCGGAGATTATCAAAATCATACTTTGTGACATTTCCCCTTAGCGTAAATGAATCTGCTTATCGAAATTTGCAGTCAGTGTCGGCAATAAACAGAGATTCCTTTTAACTATGCGGAAATGTAAATCGCAAAGAAGCTTATAGATAATTCTGAAATCAGTCTACATATTTTCCCCGCTGGAGATTTTATTGGTTTCGGTGCTATGATAACTTCTACGGTTTTCTAAGAGAACAAGCAAATTGAGCAGAAATGTTCTCGGTAACGTAGCCAATAGCTTTGTATGGTTTAAGCAGTGTTAGACAGGGTCATCTAATTTAAATAAAACACATTTGCAATTTAGAATTCGAAGAAATTTATATATTCATATACATATATACAGGGTGTCCCACGAGCAGTGTGCCAACAAGCTACAGCGTGTAGGTCTAGTCAAGGCAAGAAAAAAATCGTATGGGAGGGGGGGGTCTATTCCCCACCGTTTAGCCGGGAGGGGCAATTTTCTAAAAAAAATACCTAATTTGGAAAAAAAAATATTAAAAATTAACCGTTACATCCACAATGCCACGATATACCTTTTTGTAAACCCAGAAACCTCTTCTTTCATACTGATTTTAAATGAAGCTGTTTTAGGGAGTAGTTTTTGAGAAATTAATTTTCAAACTCCAAATTTTGAAAAAAAAATTAAAAAAAAAAATTTCGAACTATTTTTTTTCAAAATTGTATGTAATTAAGTAGTATTTTTTTTCAAAAATTCAATGCTCTCATTAGTTTTTAGTTAAGTGCAGAAAACCGGATGCAAAAATGTCTTGTAGTTTTTGAGAAAGTAAGAAAAAACCCGAACCATTTTTTTCTAAGAAAAACCTTTTTTTTGGTTTTAACGCGGCTGGACTTGTAGGCAAATTAATGTGTGAAACATTGACCTCTTTATTATTATTTTTAAAAACTTCGGAGTTTTATTATAATAAATTTTCAATATGATCCCCATTTTTTAGAAGGCAAAGATTATATCTCCTTCTAATGGCTGCACATATGTAAGTCTATGCTTGACAAATTTTCCTGCAATTTTACTCCAACGACTTCAATCCGTTGTTCCAAAGATACTATTTCCACTTCGTAAACATAATTTTTCATGAATCCCCACACATAAAAATCTAGAGGAGTTAAATCTGGTGATCTAGGTGGCCATTTCGTGCGGCCCCTTCTTCCGATCCAACGGTCACTAAAATGATCATTCAGCCAGTTTCTAACCCTGGTGGTGTGCTGGTGCTCCATCTTGCTGGTAGATTAAATTATCTGCTATGGCCAAACGGACGTTGTCCATCAAATCGGGCAAAAGGTCTCGTAGGAATTGCAGGTATGATTCTCCATTAATAACGGCATTCAAAAACCAGGGCCCGATTACAGTCTGTCCAACAATACCAAGCCAAACATTACAGCTAAAGCGGTGTTGTGATTTATTTTGTTTTTTGTTGTGTGGATTGGTGCTACTCCAATGATGCAAATTGTGGAAATTAGTAACCCCATCTCTGGTAAACTGTGCTTCATCCGTCCAGAATATCCTTGCAAAATAATTTCGTTCAGTTTCATCTCGAAGCAGTAATGATCGACAAAACTCTGCTCTCAAAAACTTGTCGTTTGAGGTGAGTCCCTGAACTGGCCTAAAATGGTACGGATGTAAGTTTTCGGTATGAAGCACTCTCCATACTCTAGATTTGGGCACTCCAAGCATAATAACTATCCTCCTTGTACTAAGGGAGGGATTATGTCGAACCAAATCCAAAATTCGGGTAGAACCCATCGGCGTCGGGCGGACCCAGACGAAATTCGCAGGTCAGTTTTCAGGCGTTATCAATGAAAAAAAAGAATTAATCCAGGGTTATTCCAATACTGTATCACTTTATTGTATCCTCATAAAACTTAGAATTTTTTAAAAATAATAAAAAAAGAGGTCAATGTTTCATACATTAATTTGCCTACAAGTCCAGCCGCGTTAAAACCAAAAAAAAGATTTTTCTTAGAAAAAAATGGTTCGGGTTTTTTCTTACTTTCTCAAAAACTACAAGACATTTTTGCATCCGGTTTTCTGCTTTTAACTAAAAACTAATGAGAGCATTGAATTTTTGAAAAAAAAATACTACTTAATTACATACAATTTTGAAAAAAAATAGTTCGAAATTTTTTTTTTTCAATTTTTTTTCAAAATTTTGAGTTTGAAAATTAATTTCTCAAAAACTACTCCTTAAAACAGCTTCATTTAAAATCAGTATGAAAGAAGAGGTTTCTGGCTTTACAAAAAGGTATATCGTACTATAGGTACTGTTGATTTTTAATAATTTTTTTTCCAAATTAAGTCAATTTTTTAGAAAATTGCCCCTCCCGGCTAAACGGGGGGAAATAGACCCCCCCCTCCCATACGATTTTTTTCTTGTCTTAACTAGACCTACACGCTGTAGCTTTTTGGCACACTGCTCGTGGGACACCCTGTATATGTTGTCATGTAACATTTTTCAAATATCTTTGCGAGAGTTTTTACAGGACTCGATTCACACAAGGTAGTCATCGATGATTTTTCGATACATATTAGACAATATCTTAGCTTGACGAATTTTTCTGTGCATGACACTATCTTCTGCAAAGCCTGAAAAAACAAATCCGATGGCGACAAATCACACGGTGATTATGAAAACGCCCAATAACCTGTTCAGGAATTTTTTTACGCAATAAAGCCAAAATGGGTCGTAATGTGGGATATGCAACATCGTGTTGAATCCGGGTGCCTTCCCTATCTCTCTCTTCGATTGGAGACCAAAAATTTGGTTTTTAAATATCTAAATGCTGTACACATCTTCTTCAGTACTTTCAGTAACGACAGATACTGATGGATAGGCCTTATGACTTCTGTAACAGAACTGCTCTCCTAGAATATTTTTACAGTTTTGCTATAGTCCATTCATATGGACAATTATGTCAACCATAATTTATTCTTGTAAGTAAGTCTTCACAATTTGAAACACGTTCACCGACTTTTAGAGGATCCAAATTCGCAGACATCGAACTAAACACATAGTATCAGATGATAGTTCAGTTTGACTTATGCGATTTTAACAGGAATGTCAAATCCTGACCACGAATCGGATAAGTCGGTATTTTTAAGGTTCTTAACTGTAGATGTCTTTACTAAATAGTTAGTCGCCATTTCCATCAGGTTATCCTTTGGTGTTAACGACTTGATCTTTGGATTTCTTTATTAGCTGTTTCTGTTAGTTACATGGTTTATTTGAATGTGTTCTTTGCTGCGGTGCACGCATTTTTGTCCTTCGGTTAAGTACATTCTGTTTTTTCTTCCTATTTCACTCTTTCCTGACATATATCTTGCCGCAGAGTTAACCAGTCTATTTCTTTGGTACAGAATTTGAGTTCGCACAGTATTTTCTTCCACTTTTATGAAATTGGCCAAAAGGTCTCTTGCGATTAGGTCGGATACTTAATGTAAAAGTTCGATTTTTCATTTGTTTAGAAGTTGCTATCACGTTAAATATTCGCTTTGTAAAATATCGTACTTTTCTGTTAGACAACTTTGATGAAATGTGATCCAAGAGAGCTATTTAGACCGATACATTCGCTCTTTTCCGGTGCATAACACAACGTAGTTATGTTCGAAAATGATTAGATTTTTGAAACTTAGTCGGTTGCATTGAAATAAGCCTCGCAAAAATCACAGATAAGACATTTGCCACCGGATCACATGGTTTACCGTCTATTTCCTACTTGTCGAAGGTTTTTTTGTTTTCTCCATATTAACCTTGCAACTTTGATAGAATGAAACTCAGAAACTGAAAAGGGCAAATGTGAAAAAACTCGACAGTGAGAAATCGAAAAATTTAAATAATACTAATGCGCGTGGATTCCATCAATATCATTGTATTGCGTATGTATTATCATAGCAAACTCCAGAGAAAGTTGAATCGGTTGATGAAGGACATGTTATAACGTAATCAAAGGGTATTCCAACAAAATTGGTTCTTGGCCTTTATCCTAAAAGCCTTTTGAATACATAATGAGCCACACTTATAAAATGTGAAGGGAAAAACACAAACAAAATTAAGTGAAGAACCAAATACAATGGAACAGAAAAGTTCAAACCAATTATTATAACCGGGTAACGTAAAAAAAAAAAGGAAACGCAATACAATGGACAGTGCAGATCATGAAAGACGGCAGTGGGATTAACCATTTAGTTAACTGAATTCAACTTGAATAAAGCAAATACGGCATTCTTGTCCGAGTGCCTCGAAGCAAATTCTTTTATAAATATTCTGAAAGGAATTCGAAAATGACCGTGTGTAAAGGCGACTATTGTTGTTTAATTTTATTTGTTTTTTTTTTGTTTCTGCAATTCTCTCAGAAGATATTGGCTTGAATTGCAAGTCATAAAAGAGTTAAGTTTTCGCCAGCGTCTTGTTGAAATCACGTGTCTTCCACATATATTTCATTTGAGGCAGGTGCCTATTATTTTAGCATGTTCGTTAATTACTACTCGTAAACAATTCGTATTGTAAAATGGCATACATCAGGATAAATGTTTCGGATGACAGTAGGGTTTGCCCAAAAATGATTGAAATGTGGATGCTAAATCTAGACGTTTTATTAAGACGAAAAAAGCGTAATTTTCGAACGACAGAACATCTTCTAGTCTCTGGTTCAAATTGGCGGCTTTGAAACCTTCTTCCGGAGTTGCGAATGAAATCAATTGTGTTGGAGCTATTTTCGCTTAATTTAAGCTGTCGAATGAATTGCCATGAACTTTTTTTCAACACAATATATCTCTTTTTTCTAATGGCTTGCTTCGACATATCCTACCCTTCCTCACCATCTCTGATGAATTAATTTTTACTTCCCCTATATTCCCACAGCTAGGAATTAAGCCCATTCGGGAATTTTATTCCCTTACTCGCTCAAGATCCCAATAGCGGCCATAAACTTAATTATTTAACTTTTCAAAGCGACCTTACTTCCCATTGGCCTTCAACATTGAGAAATTGTTTTATTAATATTGTTGGAAATAACAACTTCAAGATTGATTTGAATCAAAACCCAAACATTCCGTGGCTATTGGAGCCATCCACACATTTTATTTTGTATTCGTTGATAGGTCAAACTTACCCACATTAATCGAGGATAGCCTTATAAATTGACACTTAACAGTGGTCTGAGTAGAAAAAATACAAAACACATACCAATTGTCCGCTTAGTCTTTTTGCAAAACACCTATGTAGGTATAATATTAGACAGGAAAGCCAACACAACTAAAACTATCCAGAAAGCCAAGATATGTCTCTATACCTGGAAGAATGTTTTGAATTTCGATTCCGGGTTACTCCTTAGGTATATACGAGTACTCGTATCACAGCTCCATAGCCTGGAGAATAGCGATGAATAAAGCTACCTCTATCTACCAATGCATAATATGACTGACATGTCTCAACATTACAGAGATTTAAAATTTGTATTGCACTGTATGCGTCCATCTTATACCTCAGCTACAGCCAGATCATCATCTCTCCCACCATTTACAAACCAATTTTCTTCAACACCTGTCCCCTCCAAATCGTTAGTTGATCGAAACATATAACTTGGCCATTGATACAATAGATAATTTAATTGATTTACGAGAACCCCAAGACGAGATCCTAGTTTTCGGTGACTTCAACCTTCCTCACCTTCACACGACCAATCGTTTTACATTGCCTCTAATCCCACTGCAGCCAAAGAATGTCTCTTCGCTTAGCTGATACCAAGCTTAACCAAGTCGGCGGCATTTTAAATTACATGGGCAGACAACTCGACCTCATTTTCACAAGTGACCCTTTTAACGCCTCAGTTTCAGCATGTCCGCTGTCCCTATCAACGGTCAACAACTACCACCCTCCCCTTCTTCTCTAGTTCTTTCACAACTCCCCTATACAGAACTCTCTCCGCTTCGAATGTCTCACGATTTCCACAAAGCCAACTTCCGTCAAATCAATGAATATCTCAATAGTGTTCCTTTTAATTTCAACAACCTTACCGTAAATGATGCCACATCTATATTCTACAAAGAAATATTTAATTCTATCTCCCTTTACGTATCCTTTTCCCGACATAAAATCTCCTCCACCTCCCCACCTTGGTATAATCGCAGGCACCGTTCATTGAAAAACAAACGGAACAACTCTGGACAACTTTCCTTTGTACTCAATCCCCAAATGACTTCTCTAACTATTCCGGTACTTACATATCAACACTACTTAGTCGAGATGCAAACCAACCTTATAAATAATACCAAGTCCTTCTTTCAGTTTGTTAATTACAAAAAAAAATCTGATGGCTTCCTAAACTCTCTCCTTTAATAATGAAACTTCCAATGATCCGCATAGCATCGCCAACCTTCTTGCCACCTTCTTCAATCAATCTTTCATCCATGATTCCTTTGCATCCGATCCTACTTATTTCAACTATGTACCAAACTTCTCCTTTGGACCATTTCTCCGTCGTAGTGTCGACCCCGATATCATCGAAGAAAGATTAAAGCAACTTAATGATGAATTCACCCCTGGCCCCGACGGCCTCCCTGCTATATTTAAAAAAAAAATGTTTCTCCTCCCTTTCTCTACCTCTCCCAAAAATATTCAGCCTATCCCTTTCTCAAGGTGCATTTCCCCGGATATAGAAAACCTCTTTTATAACACCTATACACAAAAAGGGTCCGAAGAATGACATTAACAACTACCGTCCCGTTGCCAAACTGTCTCATATACCCAAAATCTTCGAAAGGATTTTGTATGATAATTTAAGTTTTCAATACAAGTCTTTAATCTCCTCCAGACAACACGGCTTTCTCAAAGGTAGGTCTACAACCACAAACCTTATTGAATTCGTTTCTTTCAGCCTTAGAAAATGGCAAGGAAGTCGATGTTATCTCAACTAACTTCAGTAAGGCCTTTGATAAAATTTCACATAGATTAATACTCTTCAAACTGTCTTCCCTTGGCTTTGAACCCATCTTATTAAAGTGGATTTCCTCTTACCTGAAAAATCGCCATTACAGCGTTCGCTTTAGATCTGCCCTCTCTAACCCCTTCCTTGCTTCATCCGGTGTCCCCCAAGGCAGCCATCTAGGTCCGCTTCTTTTTATCCTTACCATTAACGATATTGAAATGGTTATCAAACATTCCCACATCTCTTTATATGCCGACGATGCTAAGTTCTTTAAGATCATTTCCTCAGAACATGACTCTTCCCTTATTCAATCGGACCTCAACAGCTTTTCCACCTAGTGCTCCAAGAACTGCCTCGACCTTAACATTTCCAAGTGTCAATCTATTACTTTCTCCCGCAAACGTAACAAACCTTCTCCACGCCTCTACTTTCTCCATAATCAACCCCTTTCTACCGTTCAGGGGATCTTGGTATATTATCCGACCAGGAACTCAATTTCCTTGCACATATCAGCGATGTAATTCTTAAGGACAATTCTGCACTCGGCTTCGTGAAACGATGGCCTAAAGACCAATCCATAACCTTTCTTCGCCCTATTCTCGAATACGCCTCTCAAGTGTGGTCTCCTTACTATCATACACATTTCCAGAATCGAGAGTATCCAACGACGTTTTCTCCGTTTTGCTCTTCGTGGCATACCCTGGGACAATCCTCTGATCCTACCTCCCTATCAAGACAGCCTAAAATTTATTAATTTGAACTCGCTGGAAGAACGAAGAAGGATATCCGACATCCTTTTCATCCATCGACTCCTCTCAGGTACCATCGACTGCGCGACCCTTTATAACTCTACCTTTTTTAACACTAATCCTCGTAATACACGAAATCCACGTCTCTTCTATGTACCCACCTCTCGTACCTCCTATGGCTCCAATGAACCTATCTCCCGTATGCTACCGAATGTTAATGCGAAAAACTGTTTCGACTTTAACATCAGCACTCATTGTCTAAAACTTCGTCTCAATCGCCCTGTTTCTTAATTTCCTAGATTGTAAGTTAAATTAAATATGTAGCTAGAATTAAGCGCAATAAAATGGGGGTATAGGCCCCACCAAAATCAAATCAAAATCATAGTAGCAAGCCATTAAGACGACCGCTTCATAAATCCGTACGATAAATCAATATTTTTAGGAAACACGGATCAACTATACCCATCACAATACCATATTCTCCATTTCACGATATGGCAGGGTAAAGCCAGGAAGATAAGGCAGTTATTGCATTCACTATCTGATCCAAAACTGATGAAGGGCTTGGCAGCTGTCTTCTTTGAATAACTGAACATCAGTCTTGCATGAAGACTTCCAAACAACAGTAGAAATCTTCGCAATAAAAGAAGCTCTATCCCAGCTGAAATGTTGGGTAATATCCGTGGATAGCCAGTCAGCATAGAAGTCAGTAGAATCTTTCAGTTTTACTTCCAAAACGAGCCTTGACAATTGCCTTTTTCTTAACGGTATGACTGAGCACCTCCTGGCTATTTATTGAGTACACAACGAAAAGTCCAATAACTAGGTAAAAAGGTAACACGCAACTTATGGAACATAAAATTATAATTCTAATCCCGAAAACGTTTCTATAATCTAAACAAACTTTAAGGAGAACGATGGTAATAGTCACAATTACATGAGACGAATTTGCCCATGACGACGCGTACCATCATTCAGCCATGGACTGTGCCATTCTGGTGAGGAAGAAGAGAAAGCAATTACCTCACTCTGCTCTTGCTTGGCTCTACAGCCCTGATAATACCTAGTCAGCAACTTTTACGACAATCTATTTGCTTTACATTTTCTAATCAAAATTTATCCAGTAAGAGATGTCATTTTCGATTGCTCGATTACAATGCAACATTTCTATGAAAATTGGTGAAAATTTCATTTTAATCTAAAGTAGAAGCTCTGAGATTAGCAATAAAATACAATACATGTCAAATTTCCGTCTTGCCTTTGCCAACAAATAGTCATTCTTTTGGTGATTTTTTTTTTAATCTGGTATTCACACAATGAGGACTGGATTGCACTAATAATGGCTTTGTTATTTCCTTCTAGTGCATGAATTGTTTGTTAATTCGCGTATACTTTAATATACCCAAAAAAAAAAATTTTGGCTTTAGATTGCACGATGTCGACTATCAACTGGTGACTGCTTCGAGAAATCACACGTCCACGAAATTTCAAAGTCAGGGCCACTGGCTTCATTACCTGCATACGGCGATATTTTCAGCTGACTTTGCTGGATGAGTACGAGCACAAATTCACATCAATAACTTGTCTGAGATGTTAAAAATATATAGAATCAACTCTTTTTAACTTCTTGATAAGGCGCTTGATGATAACCAAAGTACGAACCTTACGAAAAGTTTTCGCAATATATCGCGCGTATATATTGTTCTAGTGTTTTCCTATCAAAAGTCATCGCAGTGATAGTTGGGTTTTGACAGGTCAACAATAGCGTAGAATTAATACGACATCTCCTGATGGATGGCCCTTTAAAAGCAAATCATGATTCGATGCGTAGGAATTCCATTGTAGCACAAAGGACCTATCTAACCTAAGTACATCCTCCTTTCGCTGGAAGAGAATTGTTGACCTCACCTACCCTACCCTACCTACTCATTATGTTTAACGAGCCGTCTTCATGACAACAATTTAGGTCCTTCATTCTATTTTTGTCTTTCGACATTTCATCGCGATTCTTAACTTGTCTCTCAAAGAAGTCTGTCCACGGGATATCTGCACAAGTTTAAGCACTTTAAAAGCTATCCAAGATCTTCTAAATAATGTAGTAGCTCTGTTCAGTTATAAATCTTTTATGAACTGAATGGTGTCATAAATTTGTTTTTATACGAAATCCATCAGTAGGAAGATTTTCTCTTTAAGCTTTCTATTCTCTTGGTTTAAAAAAAATGAAAGGCTCAGGTTTGTTTGGCCTCCAGAATGTCCTTAATGACTGTTTCGATGAGGCAAAAGTTAACGAACGTCTCAACGATATTGGAATTTTACTATTTCAGATTTCATGTAATTTTGCTTAAAATGCTATTTCGAACTACATTTTCAATGAATATAAAACACCGCAACGTATTATACTAAAAAAAAGTCCAGTGAGAAAGAGTGCAGCAAGGCGTAGCGTGAGCCTGTCTGGGGGCAATCACACTTCCCTTGTACAGTGCATTTGCAATTAGTTCGCATTATTGTCCCTCTGCCCATTTGAAAACTCGCGTGACGTGTTCTATAACACACCCAAGTCGAGTTCAATTTTACACAATTCGTGATGCATTTTAATTGTTCAATGTACTCGTATTGTTTTTGAAATTAATAAATTTGCATTTTCACTTGACTCGTACATAGTTTTGAGCGAACCAAGCAATTTTTCTTTTATGGCAAGAGGAAGCCTTTTATGGAATGAAAATGAAAAAGAAAGCCATGTATGCCTATAGGTTCAGGAGTAGAGGGAAATGGAAGCCAAACATAAACCGATTTGATTAGGTGGTTGATTATAAGGCAGTTTTATAGCAGAATTAAAATCTATCCAAAATGTCGCAGGACCTTTCGCGAAATTTAGCAGACTGTACAGGGTGGATGACATGAACTGTTTCACTAGGTCAAATATGATTTTTGAATATTGAATCCAAAGAAAAAACGTTGGAAATTTAACCAACTTCAAGGATCTAATTAATATTTTTTTATGGCCATCCTTGCTACTAACAATTTCCTTGAGACGGTGGATAAATTTGTGGATAGAGCTTTCATCCATTATTATCCTTCAATACGCCGCCGACAGATGGATTTGCATCAGGAGAACTCGATAGCCATTGTGTTGAGGGAATGACCTACCGAACATTTTGTCGCAGCTATTCTTGATTTGGCCGTGCATTGTGCTGAGGTGGAGAGTCGTGTTGCGGACATGCTTTTAAGGCAGTCATACGATAAACAATCACGTTCATCGTAACGCGACGGTCCAAAAATTCGACCGAGCACCAGAGTCACTGCAGCTCATACCATCACATACAGTGGCGGTAGCTTTCTGGTGGCTATTTGTTGGTCCAAGTTATCGTATGGGTTTTCTGGCAAGTAAATTCGATTATTTTGATTTTTGACACGTTCAATATTAATTGGTGCTTCATTAAAAAAGGCGATATTTGGCAATTATCCATTAGCCTGCGAGCGGATCAACTTCTTTGCTCTTTCCACTCTAACGTGAGATCGTGCGATTTTTTGGAAGTTTAAGGCATTGAGTCCGAACTCATTCAAAATGCATTACATACATTTTCTGAATGCGTTTAGCCCAGAAGCCATTTTTCTGCGCTACATACTTCGAATAATTTTTGACAATGTTGATGCAATTGCATAACCTCGGAGGTCAATCAACTTCTTCTCTAACCATATTAATGCGTTCTTAAAAACCATACGCAATAATAAGGTTTTTGTGGAAAGTTGCGCCATTTTATAGAAATATGAAACTCTCTAAACCCAGTTCATTCAATTATAAAGAACAAGTTGTCGATCAACATGTTGATCAACACTCCCCATTCACTGTTTCTACCTCTCCAGCCCCATTGTCGAAAAAGTACAGGCCAATGATGCCGCCGACCCACAATCCGTAGCATGCAGTGTTTACGGTAGAGAAGGCTGACCGTTCGCCAGATACGACAATTTTGCGTATTGAACGAAAACATTCATTCAAAAATGTGATTCATGGATAAATATCAAATTTGATGACAAATTGTTTTGGCGATCTATCATCCAATTGACGAATCAGTGATGTGATGGTTTGAAGCTTTAATTGTTGTGTAAATGAAGATAGTAAGTGAGGAACAATTGTTGAGGTGCTTGGCTGGTTTCGAAAACGTTGGTTCACAACGGTCATGCTTTGGTCTATACGTACATATGATGCCGTACCGAACTAAGGTGGTTATTATTTTTATTATTTTTATTATTGCCGGCTATTTGGAAGTTCAGAGCTTTGATGACAACCCTTCGCCAAGCCTCCCTGTCATAAATCTGTTCCTTCCATGTTTAGCTGTTCTGTTTAATCCCTTTTAGGTCCATCCTTATATTCTCTTATATTTACCTTCCTGGGATCTTCTTCCATGGAGTCTTCCACTTATTTATTCTTCAACTGTTTGTCCCCTGTCCATTCGTCCTTCCCATCCTACCCATTTTAGACTTCCGGTTTTATTACTCGGACACCGATTGAAGCTGAATAAAGTTGCCTGAGTCCTTGACTATGTAGTTTTCCCCATTCGCCCGCTTTTTCATCCTCTTTTCCACAGTTCTTCTTAAATTATTGTTTTCAAAGGCCCAAAATCTATCTTCCTCCTTCTTACTAAGAGACCCAACTTGACATCCGTAATGTGGATATGGATTTATGGGACCAAAGATTTGTCGTGAATAGTTATTCTACCGCGAAAAAGCATTACTTGCATATGCAGTCCTTTATTTATCTAGATTTGTATGTCATTTTGAAAGTCAATATGGTACCCAGATATGTGAACTCATCCACTTTCTTTAAGCGTTTATCGAGCGAGGTTAGTATCGATCCAAGTCGGTCTGTGACCATAGAAAGGGTGTTTTTTTTGTATGTATATTAATTCAGTATGAAATGAAATACATGAAGCTGACATTAATGTCTATGATATGAGCTTCGTTGAATAGATAATTGTATGCCATTAGTGCCTAATTATGGCTCTGTGGTGATATTTACATCATGGCTAGCTCGAATGAATGCGCATAAAGTTCAATAAAGTCCAATTTTCGACTACTTTATCGAGCAAT
Source organism: Merodon equestris (assembly GCA_958301585.1). Taxonomy (NCBI): domain Eukaryota; kingdom Metazoa; phylum Arthropoda; class Insecta; order Diptera; family Syrphidae; genus Merodon; species Merodon equestris. The sequence goes on along the minus strand of OY284413.1, from coordinate 214,180,338 downwards.
TGGGGCGGTATATCAGCAACAACACGGCGAATGTTGATTGGCAAATCGTCCAATGTCTCTCGTTTATAGTGTTTATATTGGCATAGACTAGTGACTTCACATACCCCCAAAGAAAGTAATCTAAAGATGTGATCGTGAAGCTCAGTTCACAGGTCCATTACGCGAAATTATGCGCTCAGCAAATATTTCACGCAATAAATTGATGGTGTCACGCGCCGTGCACCATCTTGTTGAAATCAAAGTTCTGCAACGTCAATACCATTCAACTGAGGAACGAAGAAGAAGAAATTATGTTTCTATAGTGCTCTCCATTGACGGTAACATTCTGGGCAGCATCGTCCTTAAAGAGATTTGGGCCGATGATTCCACCAGCCCATAAAGCACACCAAACTGGTAGATTCAAGGGTTGCAAGGGCATCTTCACAAAGGCTTCTGAGTTTTATCCACTCCATATTCGGCAAGTTTGCTTGTATACATATCCATTTAACCAACAACGGGCTTCATTGGAGATTAATACGTCTATTTTGCGTTGAAAATGAGGACCAAACTGAATCATGTTTTCGGCCCATTCACCGAGCCTACGACACGTATAATGGTCAGCTGGTTTCAACTCTTACACAAGCTGGATCTTATAAGCTTTTAAGCCAAGATCTTTCCGTAAAATTTTCTACAAAGTGGATGGGCATAGCTCCAATTGTTGTGTACGATGGCGAATCGACTCATTCGGATTCTCCTCAACTCTTCGGTCCACAATGGCCATAATATCTTCTCTTCGCAATGTTAGTCTTCTTTGAGGATGCGTAATATCCACTAGAGTGTACGTGGTGCTTAAACGATTTATCGTGTTTCGAACAACTCGTTCGGATGGACGATTATGTCGACCGTAGAATGGACGTAGCGCACGATATATTTAGCGAACCAAACCATGGTTTCAAAATAAGTTGCACAATTTACATGCATTGTTCTGACTTTGATCTATTTACGGTGGAATGGCGAAATGTATCAACCACAAGTCAACTTTCGAGTTTCAAATTGAGAATCTGTAGGAACAGTGCTGCCAGTTTAAAAACCAAACTTATAAAAAATAACACCCCTTATTTGGATTTTTCTTAATCTGCTCGTAAGTCTACTACTTTTCCTGCTAATTTTAGACTATCCGGGTTCTTCGTAACTGGTTCCTCACTAACTTCCTGAAAGTCCAGATCGCCAGCGTAAGCTAGAGGTTTATAGAGTCAAATGCCTTTCCAAAGTCGGCGAATAGTTGGTGGAACGTTTCGTTAAATTCCCATTTATTTTTTTGGAAGCTGTCACGTAAGGAAGCCATCGAGCAGTTCTCCTTGAAGCCAAACTAATAGTTTTCGATTATTTTCGTATAATGTCAGTCTCCTTAAGGGAATGTTTGATAGCATCTTGTGCCAACTAAATAGCAGTGGTATTCCTCGGTAATTGTTGCATTACTTCGGTCACCGTTTTTTTAAATACAAGAATGAGGACCGTATTTATCCATTCCACAGGGAAAGTTTGATTGTTCTGTGTATTTTGTGATGAGCCCATGTAACTTTTCTGTTAGTTCATGTCCAGAGATTGCAAATCTTTCGCAATACAGGGCTTCCTGATCTTCCTTTATCATTATCGTATAGCGTTTATCCTTATCTGCATTACTCTCGTGTTTTTCGCCATACGATCTTCCTGAGCTCAGTAAATCACAATAATCGACAGCCAAGATCCACACAATCCACGCCATCTTTTGGCTCACCCTCTATTTGTTTGATTATAGTCCAGTCCAGGTATATTTAGCGACGACCGTACCGTTGTCGGCACAATGACTGTGCAGAGTTATGTCTTACATTTAAGTGGGCTAAATTACTTCGATATCGTACCTGATTGCCTTGACTCCAGTTATTGTTTGTGTCAAGATGTAGGATTTGAGGCAGTTCAGCGGTTCATTTCCGTCTATCTTATGCTCTGGAACTCAGAGGAGAATGATGATGATCGTGATGATTAATTCGTCCATGCCTTATTCAGGCTGAGGACACACACTTACTTCGATTATTTAAAATCACCTGCACACACCTTTAATACCTTTTTTAAAATAATTTCTTTTCCTGCACCATTCACGTTTCCATACTCGTCTATCCTCAAATAGGATTTCGCATCCTCATGAAAATTACACGCTACTGTGGGCCGACATATCGCACTACTCACTCGAAGTGTCCTTAATTCAATAACAAATACTCGTACAAACAAGTACCTACGACATTCAGTTAGCGCGGAGCTCGTTTTAATGAGCCGTTGTTTTTAATTATATCTCTTACACGAAAACGCCTGGCAGTACCTTTAATAAGGATATCAGCTCAAGAGAAAGACGGGGATGTAATGTGTATCCTGGCAGTAGAACAATATGTAAATACCACAACAACAAGATACGCGAAGGCAAAAACAATGTGTAGAGTTGTACGATTCAAGGATACGGGTCCTGGCAAACGACGAGGCTATAACGACGATAAACAATGCCTTATTCGTAGCCTCGGCTCACTGATTCCGCAATGAATTGACTGGAAAAGTGCTCATTTTCAGGAATACGATTTTTACTCGTCTATCCTTGTCGATGATTCGGCGTAAGGGTGTCTGTGTATTCTTCCATGCCTAATAGTCAAGCTTAGGGATAAACATTATTATTTACACGAGAGACACAGTACTCGTATTCGTACCTGGCGGATGCTGCAACGGTTACGCTCCACCCGATGGAACTGTGGTAATTGGAAAGGAGAGATTCTGAAATGGAAGGAAGCCAGCCTGGAGTCTTGCGTTTTGCTGCCTTCTGTGAATGTGCGAAGTACACGCAATGAATGAGGGATGAAATACGGATTTGATTCGGGTGATGAACCAATCTGCTTGTGAAGGGATATGAAAGACTTTTCCCTCATCTATACCATTGTCGATCGAGACGGGGAAACTAGGAACCACGCTCGTGTCTTTGAATATTTACCCTGCACACCACCGGCACAAGCCCTTCACGGGAGTGCTTTTCTTTCTTTCTAGTCCATTCGTTGCTGGCAAGCGACACAACATTCCAGCCATCCTTGATCCTAATTACATCAGCAAACAGGAATGAATTCTTAATCAACTTCGACGGGAGACAAGGCAGCACTTACTGGCTTTTTGAAGGTTACCAACGAGTCTCCAGATACTCGTATCTATTTCATTGAAGCCATGAGGCTCGCTCGCGTATAGTCGCACGCGTTTGTTTACGTGCTTGGTGCGAGCGAGTGCGTTTGTGTTTGTGTTTACATTTGTGTTTGCTTTTCAATTTCAAAGGGTAAGCAAACATAAACAGAAACACTTTCCCAACAGCTTTTGGGCATCCAGGATAATTACTTTGTTTTACACCTAAAATTGTTTCACAGCTCCTGCTTGACTACGTGTATGTACATATGTATGTGGTTTACAAGCACGACCATACATATGTATGTACGTACATGGAAGCTTGAAGGTATGGCAATTCCGTCAAGATTGATAATTTTATAGAAATGATGTTGTCAGCAGCAATGAACTTGATGTTGCCATGGCTGTGCAGGTGATTGAAAATGAAATTGGAAAATATGGAAAATCGTGTGTCAAGATTAAGGGCGAAATATAATTTTCTCTAAAATAAATACATTACCCGCAGGACGGACCGGTTGTGTATATGAGAAAGGACGGGGGCGGACAAGTAACTCGATACCATCGTCCGACATTTCGAAGTTCTTGAATATCGGGGATCCGAGCAGGTTCCAGTCAAGATGTCAGTTAAACCAGAAATTAGGAAGGAGACCTTTCATATTCATTAAATGTACTATAGGCATATTGACGTGCTTAAAACTCAAGCTAAGTGCTATGAGCAACGTTTTTATTATGCTTTAGGCAAATTTGTTTAAATTTATGATCACTGACACCTAGTGTTTCCGCCTTTATCTTGTAGTAAATTCCTAATGGCCAGAGGAGCATTAGGAAGGTTTACAGCAAAATACTTTAGCTGAATGATTTGTGTATTAACTTTTTGACGTATAGGTCAAATTTCATAATGGTTTGCAAATAAAAGGTCATCCAACAAGAGGTGTCATTTTGAACTCTCGATATTCAAGAAACCGATGATTATTATATTTTTGGTCATCATCAATTACATTCTAATTTAACTATAATTGATCATTTTAAAGGTTTAAGATAGGTGTAGGTTATTGAGACTCTAACCAGGGAAGGTCAACTAAGAATATCGCAGCCGTTGTGACCAGTTCAGTGAATGAATTTCGTACTGTGAATGCGGACAATGTCGGCGCCTATATATGCTACATAGTGAAACGATGACAATATCGCACGAAAATATTTTCTTAAAATAAAGTCTTCTACTGCCAGCCGAACTAGTACGATATATGAACATTCCAATTTTTCCTTTCGGGCTCTGTCAAAAAATAAAATCTAGGTCTGCCTATTTGCGATTTTCGAAATGTACAAGTAATTATGCATAATTTTATTAAAATAATGACTATTTATTGACACAGCCTACGGAGCTTTTTGGCAAATATTGTACTTGCTTATTAACCTTAAAGCTGGAGCTTAAGACTAAAATTAAAACACCACAAGTTGTTGTAAAAATATGGTACTCTCCATTTGATTTAACCCTCTTATTGGATGACCCTCTCCTTCCACCGTAGTTTTCTTTGAGCTTACGAGGCTGGTCCTATAAGCACTTACCTTACAAAAGAAAAACAAAAATTTTGGAGGAATGGCGATTTATTTTTCAATATAGTCTCCTTTTAGCTCGATACACTTGACACAAGCGATGCTCCAATTTCTTTAACCCGTCTGAAAAATACGTTTTCTCGAGGTCTGCAAATTAGGCCTCCGTGGCGGCGATGACCTCCTCATTCGACTGAAATGTCTACCCGGCGAGTGACTTTTTCAAGTTTGGAAACAAAAAGTAGTCGCACGGGGCCAAATCTGGAGAATACGGTGGATGGGGCAGCAGTTCGTAGCCCAATTCGACCAATTTGGCCGTGGCGAGGGCGGAGGTGTGAGCCGGTGCGTTATCATGGTGGAAGAACACTTTTTTCTTCGCCAAATGGGGCCGTTTTTTCTTCAATTCGGCGTCGAATCGGCCCAATAATTTGGCATAGTACAGCCCTGTGACCGTTTTGCCCTTCTCCAGTTAGTCGATGTGGATCACACCTTGTGAATCGCAGAAAACGGTGGCCATCACCTTTCTGGCCGATGGGACAGTCTTCGCCTTCTTCGGAGCACGTACGCCGGGTGAAGTCCACTGTTTCGACTGTTCCTTGGTCTCTGGTGTGTACCAGTGGATCCATGTTTCGTTGACTGTCACGAAACGACGCAGAAACTCCTTCGGATTGCGCTTAAACAGCGTCAAACACTGCTCTGAAGTGGTCTCACGGTTGCGGTTGTTGTCTTGAACAAACGCGGCACCCATCGCGCCGACAGCTTTCTCATGCCCAAAATTTCATGCAGGAAATTTGCAGGTCATGCAGGACCCACGTGATCTTTTGAAATGCCTACTGTCTCAGCTATCCCGCGCACCTTCAATCGGCGGTCTGCAAATACGAGATCCTGGATTTTTGTCACGTTATCCTCCGTGGTAGCCGTTTTCGGGGCACCTGGACGTGGCTCATCAAAAACCGATGTGCGACCACGTTGAAACTCGTTAAACCAATTTTTGATAGGCGCCATTGAAGGAGAAGAGTCACCGTACATAGCATCCAAACGCTCTTTGATTTCGCTGCGCGATTTTCCTTTCAAAAACAGGAATCGAATAACCGACCGATATTGCTCTTTTTACATTTTTCTAAAATCCGCGGACACTCCCGCTTCCACACGCTGTCTACGAGTCCGATCCGGCTGAAATTTCGACAATAGCCTTGTACTAGAATGTACTTCTTTCTTTGAAACTGTGTCGTAAACCCTGTTTGGCATTGAGCTTACTACTTCTTGGATTGTTTCTTTTTTAACTTTTTGCCAACGGTTCATAATTGTGCTCTTACGCTGAAGAACATTGTTAAATGGCCATCCCCCAGCATACACCAGTTTTGGTAATATAAATTTTCGATTGTGTTCAAGTCTGGCTAACGGTCATGAAATAACTAGAATATCTCTGTCGAAAACCCACTTTTTAGAAAAAGCCGCCACGTGCCTTATAGCATTATCCTGTTGAAATTCCATCAAATTTTGGTCCAGTTCTTCTGGAAATGGTGTAAGGGTACATGGCTTGGTATTTCTTCGCATTCATCCTTTTAGGAACAATTGCTAAACCGGATATCTTATACAAACTAAAGGCGCCCGATACCGTTATACTACCTACTCCATGCTGACGTTTGGAGAACGAAATTTCTTCCTTTTTTAAATCATACCAGTAGCGTGCCCATCCGTCCGGCCCGTCTAAATTGAAACTACATACATATGTTGGTCACTTCACACAACTTTTCTCCATTCTTCATCAAAGGTCACGTGCCTTCGAGCCCAGTCAAATCTGGTCGTCCTATGCTAAGAGGTGGTTGTGACTTCATTCTTTCGATTGCAGCAGACCGGACGCCTTTACAAATCTGTGAACGGTGGACTTGACGGCTTATATTGCAGGACATGCTGCAACTCGTCGAACACTGTTTGTATTATAGAATTAGAAAATTTCCTTAAAATGCGCCTTTTCTGGTGATAAGTTACTGCCGGCGAATGGCCTGATGACTTTTTTGTGCCACAGAGTCCCCGATTTCTTAAAATATTTAATGAGGTGATGGGAACGATTCAACTGGCTTCCAATTTCACGCGCAGATTTTCCACTTTTTCACAACTCAATTATTTTACCTTTTTCGAATTCACTCAATGACTTTCCTCTTCGCATCTTGACAATGTCTACTCAAACGCGAAATGATCGACTCTGATCGAGAGCTAAACATCGCTATTCATACAGCCACGGAGTACACTTTGTAAACCTTGTAAACTACAGTCGGAGTTTGGCTCTATCTTTATGGGACACGGAATTTGTGTGTTAATACGAAATAAATACTGTTGGAATTTTGAGTATATTATATACATTTTTGGTTAAGCTTCGAAGAACTGGGTAATTTTTTTGTCGCCTTTTTAAACAGAAAAATTGGAGAGTAGCACTAATCTAATGAATTCTAAAATCTAGATTCATGTTTTTTTTTTTTTTTACTTAACTTAATGTAAGCTGCCTAAACTGCTTAATTCTAACCTTAAATATAATCAAGTTGGCTAGCGCTCTTGTAATTCGTTCCGAGTGGTCACTCTTCTGATTGCATCTTTTAGCAATTGGACTTCGCCATCTTGCTCACGGTGGATGCCGGAGACCTCATCAAAGCTAGCAGACCTCAGTCAATTCCCAAGTTCACCTAAGCATGATAACGCGTCCAGCCTCCAAAAGATCCCCTAGCTAACCCTAATCTAACTTCCGAGCTAAGGAGTGAGGAGGATCTCACCGGAGTAACGCACCGCTCCGGGAAGCGTTTTCACCCGACAAACACCAATAATCGGCGTGCTGTTTAGCAACATGCGCGAGGTCCCAGTCCATTGTAGTACTAAAAGGTCGCAGGTTTTTTGCCTCATTCCACTGGATGTCGGAAACTAGTTTTGACGCAACGTGAAAAGTATCATGTCTCGCCTTAAAACTAAACTGGCTGTCCGGTATTATTAGAAAGATTTCTGTATGTTTGTGCTTGCGCTTACACGTTCCATTTTTTTTGAGACAATCAAAATATTAACTCCGGACACGTTTTATTCGACGCTTAATTGCACATGGACACGTTTTATTCGACGCTTAATTGCACAAGCTGATTGAATTTCAAACTAAAGCTGTTGGGACATGTTAGAAACACTAAATTTTTAAGGGAACCAAATGGGAAATTTGTAATTTGGGTACACCTACAATCCATTTTGTAATATTTAATTTTATTTTTTCAGTCAAGGCAGCGAGCTTATTTACTTTTTCAGGCAGATTTGTGTCAAAGATTAACTTAATTATGATACAATCCTTAAATAATCAACCCGAATCTCCCACCATAGGTGTCCAAAATTGTTTCCAATTTCTTCTATGATCAACAATTTAAGATATATGGCCATAGCGCCGTGCTTAATACCCTACAAGTCGAGAGTACTTAAGATCTTACCTTGGGGCCAATACCTTACAATTTACTTACCTCAGATTTTCTAGAACTATCAGCATGTGGGGCAGCTATTTCTACTCATGACATAGCTACCAGCTTGTTATGGTTTGAAATAAAAGTTTTTTTTTTTAGAGTCAACTCTCAATTTGAAAGCTAAAAGTTGATCTGTAGTCAGCACATTCTGCCATTTTATGACAAACAGATAACCGCCAAAACAACTTATGCAAATTGGCAAACTTATTTTGAAAACCATGGTTTCGCCAAACTTATCGTGCTCTACGTCCATTTTCAGTCGACATAATCATCCATCTGAGCAGGTCATTCGGACACGATTGCACCACGTACATTCTAGTAGGTAATACGCAACCCCTAAGAGGGCCAACAGTGCGAAGAGAAGAAGTTATTACCGTTGTGGAACGAAGTGTTGAGAAGAATCCGAATGAGTCGATTCGCCTTAGTGCACAGCAATTGGAGCTATGCCCCTCCACTTTGTGTAAGATTTTTTAGATCTTGGCTTAAAAGCTTATAAGACCTAGCTTGTGCAAGAGTTGAAATCCCGTGACCATTATACGTGTCATAGGTTCGGTGAATGGGCCGGAAACGTAATTCAGGTTGATCCTCATTTTCAATGCAAAATTTTGTTCTCCGAAGAGGCCCATTTTTGTAAACAAGTAAAATTGACAAATTCGGAGTGGAGAAAACCCGGAAGCCTTTATGAGCTGGTGGAATCATCGGCCCATATTTCTTTAAAGATAATGCCGTCAATGGAGAGCGCTATAGAAACATGATTTCAGACTCACATTCCTTAGTTGAATGGGATTGACATGCATTGACGTCACTTGGCTTTGGTTTCAACAACATGGCGCAGCAAGCCCTACAGCGCGCGACACCATCAATTTATTGGGGAAAATATGCTGAGCGCATAATTTCGCGTAATGGACCTGTGAAATGGCCTCCACGATCCTGTGATCTCACCTTTAGATTACTTTTTGGGGGTACGTGAATTCACTAGTCTATGCCAATAAACCAGAGACGTTGGACGGTATGAAAGTTATTGTTGATATACGGCCCTAATTGCTCGATAAAGTTGTCGAAAATTGGACTTCACGATTGCGCTTCATTCGAGCTAGCCGTGACACGTATACGCTCAAAGTCTTATTTAGACACTAATGGCATAAAATTATCTATGAAATAAAGCTAATATTATGGACATTAACGTTAGCTTCAAGTATTTTATTTCATATTGAATTTTTATAGGTCTTAAGAAAACACCTTTTATAAATTAAAATTGATAAGAAACATACTAATTGCCTTACTCTAATCTGATTTTAGCTCATATCAAGTATTCTTTTATTTGATTATCCCAGGCGTCTTAGATTCTATGAACTTCAATTAACTGAATTATGTGTTTCCTTTGCTCTTTCGTGTTTTTGTAATTAAATTATTTTTTTAATGTAATTTTAATGTTATGGGCCACTTACTTCGGATTTGCATTTGTGCCCCTTGACCGCTTTAGTTCCACAATTGGAAATCATCGCTCCAACATTCAACGGTATCTGATTGTTACCCTTGTTATAGAACCTATGGAACTAATTAACCCTAATTACGATATTGCACGTACAAAGAGATTGTTCCTGGTCAAAGTTCAGATACAGCAATCGGAAAAGATATGCAATGGATACTATGCAGCTTCGTAGTCTAGACCAAAGCAAGAAAATCTGCATACAACAGACACAATGCAAGTACAATTCCCTCGAAACGATATCACATCTTCCTCTCGACCATCCACTCCTTGCACAAGCAGGCGATACATATGTGTCACAGATACTGTTCTCCTTTCATTTCAGATTATATGGTGAATCCGACAAAACGGATCAATTACTTAACCTACACAACCCTTTCCTGTTAACCTATTCAACTAGGACGGGTCATCTCTCCCTGGTGACGATTTGCTATTGTGTATCCAGGAAATCCCATTGGATTCTAGGTCATGTCTACCAATCTAAATACCACACCCAAATTCCATCGGTTGAATATCTCAATTTTCATATTAACTCAATGTTTGCTTTTTATATAAAACAAAAAAAAAACGATATTTGCTCAATCGACTATATTCGGTGATGGAGTGGTGCTGTTTGTCTAAGGTCTGGTCAGTGTCCAACTTCCCTAGGAGACTAGCTGCACATCACGTTTCCTTGGAATGATTTAGATACATAGAGCAGTTGGTGGAGCGGGCAGCCGGAAAACGAAACGAAAGAACTTGTAAAAGTTTATTCAATTTATGGGTCAATTGCATCCTGTCAGTTGAATACTGTTACAATTTCTTCCACCAAGTGCAGAGAAACAAAGTACAAACTTCTTCCATTAATGTCAAAAAACAAAAAAAAATACCAAAATGAACTTTGGTTCTTTATTTTTCTGCACGGTTTATCTACGACTATGTGTCTATCTTTTTTATTCTTAGGCAATCTGTTTGATTGATATGAGGGTGGCCTGGAATCTGGCTTACTTTACTCGTACATCGAGATACCTAGAGCTCTCCGGAGCACGAGGATACAATGGGAAAATTGAATTTGTCATGTTCAGAGAGAGAGAAAGAGAAAAATCTTGAAATTGTATTTTGAGGTTTTATCTCTCTCGCTATCCCGCTGTTTTCTGCACTGCACGACAGTATATATTATTTGAACGATGGATTCCTGATGTTTTTTGCTCGTCATATTATTCTACGGACTGAATCGAGGTGGTGGGTGGGTTAGACGTTTTGTTATCCTTGCTGTTGTCGTTGTGACTCGTAACGTCGTTTGCGACAATAACGGCTACGAGTGGTGATGGTGCTTTAAGATGTATTTACTGAAGTAATTTACTTCGGTTTTTATTATTTCTGTCTACCGACAATGACTGTTGGGCCGTGAGGGGGTTGCATTCGAGAGGATGTAGGAATTGAGGAACGGTTACATGTGTAATATTATTTTTATTGTATCTCAAGTGAGTACTTACGTGTACTTATTTTTTATTTCCTGGAATAAACAGTAAATTTTGGATTTTTTTTCAGTCGCTTATTGGAGGGTAGGTTTACACGAAATGGTTGGGGAATGTCATTTTTTTTGCTCGATATTTGTGTTCGTTTTTTATTTGTATGGTAATTGTCGTTTGAAATTAATTTTAAAACGTTATGGTCGTTGAAATTGACTCTGGAATGGTTTAAGATTTATAGGCTATTTAGGAAGGATTTCGGCGATGGTATTTAGCGCACTTGCCTTTTGGAATCGCGTGATATGAGGATTTATTGCGGCTGAAAGGAATTAGATGACGCGAAGCAGTTTGAGGGATTTTTGATAATTTAGGGTTTTTGGTTTAATCCAGAGATTCCGACCAAAATTTACTTTTTGAGTTATAAAGGGTGTTTTTTTAGAGGTATACAATATCAAATAAAACACTTAAAGCTAATGTTGATGTCGATGAAGCTACATTTAATATACAATTTTATGCCATTAGTGCCTGAATATAATCTCGGGCTTATGCGCGCCATGGCCAGTTCGAATGAAGCGCAATCGTAAAGTCCAATTTTCGACTTCCAAATCGTCCAGCGTCTCGGGTTTATCGATATAGACTACTGAGTTCATATACCCCAAAAGAAAGTAATCTCAACGTTTGAGATCACAAGATCGTGGAGGCCAGTTCACAAGATAGATAGTTTCTGTGCAGGATGGTGAATCGACCCATTCGGCATTCTCTTCGCACTGTTTGTCGTCTTTAGAAATGCATATTACCCACTAGAGTGTATATGGCGCTAAAGTGATTCATCGTGTTCCGAATAACTTCCTCCGATGGATGATTATATCGACCATAACATGGACGAAGCGCACGATAAGTTTGGCGAGCCGAACCATGGTTTTCAAAAAAACTTGCATGCGTTGTTCTGGCGTTATTCTATTTGTCAAAAAATGGCAAAATATACCGACCATAAATCAATTTTCAGCTTTCTAACTGACAATACATAGAAACAGTGTTGCTAGTTTAAAAAACCAAAGCTCTAAAAAAACAGCCCTTACTTCCAAAAATGCAACTTCGAAAACAAAGTTTTTAGGACTTTTAGAACAATAGGCTTAAGAAGAGTAAGTTGCCATTTGATTGGTTATGTCAGATGCCATATGAGCGTTTCCAAGTAGGATTTCGCCGATTTGAATGTGGCCGAACTTTGCCATGCAGCAAAATCACCTTGTCGTATCTCCTCTCTAGAAGCGGCCGTTTTTGCTTCAATATTCGGCTCAAACGCATCAATTGCAGTCGATAGCGATCGCCTAGTTTCGCCAATAATGTTAATGCATGGCTCCACGACTAAGGGTTGTCGTATAATTTCCAATTTTTATCGCCAGTCACGACATGATGTAAAAAGCCGAGAAAAACAATTCGACTTCTCTCGGCTTTAAATCGTAGGGCTCCCCCACTCTCTTATAATCTCTTATAATCTCTCTTGGACATAACACACTTGCTCTAACGCTTTTTCCAGTCCCCAATCGTGGAAAATCTCCATTCTTTCAAGGGCCTTTTTACCTCCTAAACTAAAAAAAAATCCCAGAGAGGGTGGCCAAATCCGGTGAATACTGTGGCATGATTACGGTATTGTTCTTGGCCAAAAAAGTACACAAAAGCATGTGTATTAAAGTGAGGCAACAGCCATGCATTTTGCCTCAAAAATTCGGATGTTTTCTTCGTATTGCTTTACACAAACGTGTAATATTATTTATTGACCGCACTGCCCGGCAAAATCTCATGATGAGCCACGCCATAGTAATCAAAGAAAACGGTGGACAAAACATTCACATTTTACGAACCTTGGCGTGCTGTTTTCGGTCTTCAAGTGGGATGTTTTGGATTCGATGCCATGACCATACATCATGTTTCGTTGTCAGTGATGATCCTTTTTAATGAATCTAGATCGTCACTCACGCCATTCAACAGCTTCTGAGTGATGCTCATGTGACGGCTCTTTTAGTCCAAATTTAGCACATTCGGAACATCTCTATCATCTCCTTGACAATATGTTAAAGTGAATTTGTTCTTATGCCAATTTTAAACTGACTTGTGCCTTCCTTCAGATTTGATTTTTACAATAAGGACTTGAGATATCTCTGTAAAAACTTTAATATTCTACAAGACTTTATATATCTGCAAAATAGGATGAAAACACTAGAACTAGCATTCAAGACTAGTACACAACGTACACTTTTTTAGACCCGAAAATATCTTTGTTCAAAATGTAGTGCAATTTCCAAAAATTTTACAAGGTTAAAGAAAATATTCGTTGAACCTTGTTCTTTTTCCTTTTTCTTTGTTTCACTTGGGCTAAGGACGGGATAATGGGGTAAATAACCACAATCCTACCCGTCTCACGAAAATACACTAAATTATTACTTATTAACTCAAAATGGGACGAAAACCTGCGAAAACCTGCGAGTTCACTTCTTGGAAATTAGGCAAATAATAAATAATATCGAATTTTGTTTTTCAGTGGAAGATTAAATTAGGAGCGACAACGTATAGTTTGTCCTTCAAGGCATTACGTGTGATTTTTGGGTTTGCGTATCAATATTTGTTATTTTGGAAAGTGAATGGGGCATGTTGGGGCCACATGGAAAAGAGGGTTAACGTGGTTCGTCGCACTATTAATAACAGTTTTCTGAAATGAATTAAGAATGTGTTCAAAAAAGGCCTTGATCCTAAATATTTTTTTTTTCTTATTAAGAGCCACCCCTTTTTGCTAATTCCAAATTTATATTTCTTTTAAAAAACTATTTTTTTTTGATATATCAAAATAATAACATTTATTGAGAAACCATTATATTCATAATGGGCAAATTCAAATCTAAGTAGGTTAGGCACTCCTCAATTACTTCAGACTAAACCAAGGCCCCATCGCACAATTAAACCCAGCGTTTGTCCTAAGCTTACTTTTTTTTTAATTATTTAATCATGGCATCTTCCAGTCCCCGTCTAGACATTTCTAGACCTCGATCTTTAGGATGGCATTTTAAATTCTCTTTATCTTTGGCAACAAGTATGGAAACTGGGATATCATTACCATGCCATCTTGGGCAAATATTTCCGAAAAACACTTTACAAAATGTCATTCGATTCGTTATTAGTGCTCCATATTGACCATTTGATCTTGTGGCAACAACCTAACTATATTATGAGAATGGAAGAAATCGAAGTGACCATGACCTTCGGATTTGCCAACCCTTGCGAGTTTTCTCGGACTTATCGTTTCAGAATGGGTCCACTAGGGAGAGTAAATAATAATTTCGCAGTCATATATCTACAAACCTTTGTACCACCTGCTATAAATGATTTAGTTCTGCATCGGTTTTAACATGACATAACGACGCCTTAAAAACTTCAATCAATTCCATGCATCGGTTATGAAACAAATTTTACTGCCATGTTTCAAACACGGAGCGGCCAATTTCCTACCTCGTTCTCTGTTATCGCTTTTTTATTAAACTCTAATATCACTGGTGCACCCTAATTTCATGAACCAGATGACTTTGAGTGAACTGAATCAGCCTAACAAATGACTGGACGGTGAGCAACATACAGACAATTTTCAGACATGTTTCCAAAATGAACACCTATTAAAATCGGATTAATACAACTCGCGAAATTGGGAAATTCCTGTTGCTTTTTGAACAAGAAACGCAATAGTATATGGTCATCGAGCACGATGTCATTAAAAATTAGGCGAAGAACGCAACATTATTCTGAAAAGTGGTGATAATTTCCAGTTGAGTTCTATAAATACCGGGAAAATATGATATCTGCCAAATATCCGCCTCAGATCTGCCAACAAATAGAAATTCTCTTGATGAATTGTCACAAACCACAACTCTGATATTCTCTTTGAGTGCATGAGTCGGGAAATCATTTAATTTATCTTTATCATAGCTCCAAAGGAAAAGTCTTACGGTGTTAATCGCACGATTTCGGCGGTCAATTGAATTGTCTATTTCGAAAAATCACATGTCCGGGAAATTTGTCACGCAATAGAGCCATTATTTCTTTAGCTCTGCGGAACGTGGTGCCGTCCTGTCGTGCAGAAAGTAAACATCGTCCACATCCATTGGACTAACTTTTAGCATGAAAGGTTAGTCGACGTTGTTCGGTAACGAAATCCATCCATTGAAACGATCTTACCAGCATCACATTCCAAAAAAATATGGCCCAATAGACTGACGTGGTTCAGCCCAAAGCCTGCACGAAACTACCACTCCTTGTGGTTGGAATTGTTCCATTACTTCTCTTTGTTTTTCGGAGCGACAGTTTTGCTTATGAATTCAAGTCCTTGACCACGTCAAATTTGTAGCCGTCAATTGTGACGTTCTGGTCAAGACGTCGGTGTTGTGCGTCTTTTTTGAATGACAGCATATACATATTTGGTTTTACCCTCGTTCACCGAAAAACACATTTTAGCCCATTCTGCTTCACTTCTTTTGAACACTCGCTGTCTCGCTGTGCCCCCAAATTACGTCAATGTCATCCGCGTGCGCAAGCAATTGCGCGGACTTAAAATAGATCGTACCCCTTATGTTGGCCAGTGAGTCTCGTATGATCTTTTTAAGTACGATGTTGAAGAAGTTACATGACAATGCGTCCCCTTGCCTAAATCCTTTTTTAACATCGAAGGTCTCGGTTAATTCGCTTCCTACCTTTATGGAGCAGCGGGAATTCTCCATTGTCATCCTGCACAATCGGAAGAGTTTGGCAGGGATGTTAAAACTAGAAATGGCTCGGTGTAACTCGTCCCTATGTACACTGTCATAAAGCTCCAAAAAGATGGTGTGTCGATTTGGAATTCTTTGGTCTTCCCCAAGAGATCTGCCGCAGTATGAAACATCGGTCTATTGTGGATTTACTTGGGCTCAGATTATGTACAAAGGTTTTCAGGCGTTCATACAGTACGGTAGAGAAGATCTTGTATGCGATGTTAAGAAGACTTATTCTTCTATAGTTGGCACAGTTGTAGGGGTTTCTTTTCTTATGGACTGGCAAACGATGCTTAGATTCCATTCGTCGTGCTTTCCTTCGACCATATTTTACAGAGGTGCTTCGCCCTACCAACTCATTTCCAGCCGCTTTAAATAGCTCAGCAGCCAAGCCGTCTACACCCGCGGTTTTGTTATTTAAAACAACTTCGAAATAACAAGCTTAATTTCATCTAGGTCCGTTGTGAATGGATCATTCTGCCTGACAGCGGTATCAGATCTATCTATCATGACAGTATACAGAGGTAGTATTTCTATATTATGAGCATCGACTGTGACTCTACTGCTAGTTGTCCGTCTTCATCCCTACAGGCTTCCGCTCTGGCTTTATAGCCCTGGCGGGCCTGCGAGCGTCATTCCTGTGGTAACATCTCCCCATTTCCTCGATCTCACGCTTTCCGTGCTTTCTTTTGTTCTTCCTTAAAACAGCCTTTTCTGCTAGTAGAGCTCACGAGCGGCTCTCGTCCGTACAATTTTGGTTTTCTTTCCTTGAGTCGATCATCTTTTTCTTTCGTAGGGGTATGAACGCAAATTAGGCTTACATACGAGTATATTCCCGAGGATGCCTTTGATGCGGTTTGTTATGAGGCGTTCGCTTACATGCAGCAAGCTTAAGACTTTTTCTCGAGGTCTTCTTCGAATAATTGTTTATTTTCCTTTTAGCAGTTACCGTAATATATATCACACTTTTTCATCCTTTTTTTGCCTAGTCCGTCTCAGCGCACTTCACGGACTGCGGTTACATCTGCTTTGCAGCAGTCCTGGTCTGTTAAGGGAACTCACATTCCAAGTGCAGACTCGTAGATCATTTATATGGATCGTTTATATGGACCGTTCATATGGATCGTCAACATTGGATCGGTCCATATCCGAGGCTTGTTATTGCTTTGTAACAAAATTTGTTTTCCGTGATAGGGATGTCAACCTTAAGCACAACCCCCAACCTGGAGGACCAGGCTCGCTGCACATATTAGTTCACTACCCGGTGGATGCCGGGCCAGCTATCCAGGAGAGGTCGCTTTGAGGCTTGGATTGAGCAGGGACTTTAAAGTTATTTGTCATTAATTCTTGAACATGATATCGGCAAGTGGACGTCGCTGTTGTTGATGACCATTTGGGCCTTTTTTATCGCATTTTCAATCGTATCTGTCGCTTATACTGATAAACCCGTGGTTTCAAAAGGCCTCAAAGAAAAAAGTTTGGACCAGTTAAATCGGATGATTTTGCCGGCTAATACAAAAACTCAAGAGTTTAGGCGACCCGAAAAATGATCCCTTAAAATATATATTGTTCGGAAAACTGGGTCTGCAGTTGCATTCATCGATCATTGTACTGTATTGCTCGCCAGTCACAGTGACGATGTTACTCCCGCTGCCCCGAGGCTCGATGATAGTTCCGGAGCAAATGGCCCACTATGTGGTGACTTAAGGAGTATTTACTGGCTGTCGTGAATGATAAGTGAAATTTCAGTGTTTTAGAGTTTATTTACGTATTGTTAAGCCTCGCCGCCAATACGTAATTTGACCGAAAATCGTCCACTTCGCTGATGAAAGCCAGGAGAGAGTGAGCGTAATATAGGCACAATTGACATTCTGTAGAAAATAGCTAGTGGACTTTTTTCAAATATTTTTGTCATGAAACGTAAGTCAGTGAAGTTTATTCCGAAATGGCTAAATTTTGACCTAAAGAAAGTTCCCTTCAGAATCGCCCAGAAGCTGTTGAATGATGTCAATGACGATCCAGATTTATTGACATTGGTGACAAAACATGGGTATAGGGTTCTGACATCGAAATCAAAGACCAGTCATCCCAATTGAAGCGCCCAGAAGAGCCTAGACCGAAAAAAACACGCCGAGTTCGGTCAGAGTGAATGCTTTTCCCATTGTCTTTTTCGATTTCAATGGCATGGTTCATCATGAGTTCTTGCCGGAAGGTCGCACATTCAATAAAGAATATTAACCTGATGTTATGCGCCGTTTGTTTAAGGTAATACAAAGAAAACGTCCGGATTTTTGGGAAAAAATGTATGGCTGTTATCACCGTAATGCACATGCTCCTTTGTACTTTTTTGGAGATTTGACACAATTGAAGAAATAAAGACCACATTGCTTAAACAGCTTAAAACTATACAAAGAATCGCATATCAGAAGTCGACTATTAGAAAAAGTCGACTATTAGAAAAAGCATTAGGTGTATTACATCTAAGGAGGACTAATTTGATGGGGACATGATAGATATTGATGAATAAAAGAATGTTTTTCGAGAAAAATAAAAAGGCACCTTATTTCTTGAACAAAGTTGGAACTCCTTCCAATACGAATTCTAGTCTGAGATATAAGCCAAGCTAATCTGCGCCATTATGCCTTATGAATATTTGCATTTACCGATGATCTCTATCTGCAAATCCTCTCATCTCCCTCGAATTCCCTTGGATACACAGTTTGTCTTATCGCCTTCATAAGATACGAAAAGCTCGCATGGAATGATGTAAACGTTTTGAATAAACAGACACAAAGCTGTTGGCTGTTCTGTCGGTTCCGTCTGTGATTTAATATAAATGCTCGTCAGTCTTTTCTATTTTCGTCTTTCTTACATCACGCTCTTCCTTCCACTACCTCTTTATAGTGTTGACAGTCAACACTAAAGAAGGAAAATATTTTCTTATCCCACTTTCTCGTTCATTTGTATTTGCAATTCTTTCGTCATTTTTGCTCGCGTGTGAGAAGAGCAAACATTTCGTTACCCCATCACCCTTAGTCCGTTGCCATTGTCGGTATGTTACATTTATATGCAATGGTGTAGGTGGGTGATTTTGTCACCCGTTTGTGTGCATATATTTGCATCCTTTCAGTTCAATTCGTTTCGTTTCGTTTCGTTTGGCTGTGTGCTGTAACAAGAAGTGAATGCCTTTTCAGTTTCAATGCGGAAAAATAGAGTAAAGTGTAATCAGGAAATTTAGCATGTGATGCGAGAAAGGAATGCATATGAGGATATGGTACATTCGTATGGTGAGCAATGAACGAAGGTGTTGTGTTTGGTAGCGAATGTGACGGTAATGACGTTTGCTTTATAGAATTAAGAAAGTTAACTTTGTCGATGGCTGCTTTGGCATTTTTCATAGTTCGTTAGAGAACGCCTTTGGTACTGTGTGCTTGGGGCGAATGATCAATGGAGTTTCTAGAATTTTATGATTTTTTTGTCAGTCAGCAAACCCCTTCAATTTGTATCCTTGCATCAATGTTTCCTGCGTTAAATGGGTACCGACATTACCAATAATCACCTTACTATTTGGGGTCACACTTTTTCTATGGATATTAGGCAGAGATCAGAGAAAACAGTAAAATTCTTAAAGCAATTTTAATTACATTGCTGCGAGAAACAGGGATTCCCGTGTAACATGACATATTACATGTAAAGTTTGGCATTGAAAGCAATCCCCATGAAATCGTCTAATGCTACCAATTAAAAATGCATTCCTACGTCATTTTGTATTTATCCTCGAAAAAACATCCACCCACCGAGGATAGTTTAAATATATGTAATCCCATTCCCAGTCAGCCTTAACGTATAGCGTTCACACTCAACTGTTGTATCCTTACATCGCTATTTATAAAAGTTGCTGTTCATAACGCCACGCCACGACTATTTCGCAGAGGAAGCACTTTACCGACTTTTCTGGCTGATTCCCCACAAATGAATTCCATTCGAACATTTTCCTAAGGTGTGTATGTAAGGACATGTATCTGTCCCTGCTTTGTTTTTGTTTTTTTTATAAACTGCAAACTTTGTAGTTTTGCTTAATAGTCTGATCACACTGTGAGTCTCGGAAAATTGTTTAGATTGCAATGCGAGCTGCATAATTCAGCCAACGTGATTCTAATTCAGAACTTCACTTCACCTCGCCATCCTTGCCCCCCCATACCAGCTCCTGTAATTTATTCACTATCCTCCATCCGCACAAGGAACCCCATGCGTGTTATACAGCTCCGTTCATGCACATGTGTATGCATTTCATTTAAATTATTCAAGTTGTTGTTTATATCTCATCGCATGTCTCGAAAAAGAGGAGAAATAACGAACAAAAACATGGAAAAAAGCATAATAATAAAAACAAACCAAACACTCAGGTGTACGCATTCATGAATGGGAAAGTTAGTTGAAAGGAATGAATTCAATTAAAACTTTGTGGTTATGATTTTTACTGACGATGCTATCCCGTCATAAAGTCAAAAACCAGACGCCTGCCCCCCTTGCTGGTGTGGTGAATGGTGCTTGGCTGCTCGACTGTCGTGGTGACTGTTCCTGATGCATTCTAATGGACCTCCTTTGGCACGCCAGGCATTCACAAGCGCCAGACAGATGTTTTACTTAATTGCAAAGTTATAGTGAATCTTTTTCTGATTTATAGTTTCAGTTTTTTTTTTTTGTTAATTTCTTCATATTGTTGTTTAACTTTTTCGGATGCACGCGAAACGACCATGACGACCATGACAACCATGACGACCATCTGCTCTAACACAGTGTCCCTGTCAAATGCAATTTCAGATGATGAACTCCACTCTGACTGCTAAATAAAATGTGTCCACAAAAGTGAAGACACCAAAGGGTTCTTATTTATTTTTGATTTTAATTTTTTATTTTGAAAACAACAGAATAAATAAACGAGATATTCGTGGATACAAAATATTTTAGTGTAATGAAACAATGACGCGGTTTAAAATAAAAAATCAAAAAATTCTTACCTGCTGTTTAATATGGGTGGCGCTGTTTGGTGCTCACTTGATACGATGCAGTGAGTTTCCGGAACGCGAGTGTTGTGATTTAACGACGACGATATCCCCTGCGTTGCCACTACCACCGGCTTTGCCGACGGAAAAATCGGTGGCCACTTCATCAGTGCAGACAATAGCTGTTGGACGATCAGGTAAGTTTGTTAAATATTGAATATAGCATCTTTGAGGTTGAACGTGGTCTTATTCACTATTTAAGATTAGACCTTTTTATTTAATCAAGCATTTCTTTCTCCGATGGGGTTTCTCTTCTCTTTCTTTATACTACCTAACTTCCTTTCTCGATTGATTTTTTTTAAAGTAAATGACGGTCCAAATAAAAGTGCAAGAGAAATTTAAATGACCCTTACTAATCCTTTTTTATTCAAATATTATTCAAACATATTTAATGATTTTAATCATTTTACTTATACTCGATCTGATATTGTACCTAGTAAAGTGAAGTGCCAATCGAATTTTGTAGAAAATCTTAATCGAAGTACTTAACAATACCTTAATAATCATGTCAAGCTCTAGGATATTTTAATAAGCTTGCTCCATTAAAATAGCTCAAAAAAAAAAATCCAAGTGCGCTAAAACGCCCGGTCTTGCCTGTTCACGTCGTCGTTGCAGCAGATATCTATACCCTCAAATAGTTGGTGCAGAATATCCATCGTAGCATACGGGATGTGTCACGTAGCGCCACTTATGTTAGAACCATATGTCGTCAGTATCCATACCATCCGGCTAAAGCTTAATATGGGTGAGCGGTACCCATTGAAGATAAGGAAATTTTCTACCAGATCAAAATCCGCACCAAACATTTACTTTCCTGGAATGAATTTGGTGTTAGTATAACTCATGTGGATTGGTATCATCCTAAATCCAAAAATGTTGCTTATTCATCCAAAATTTTTACCATCATTAGTAAAAATGATTTTTGTTTTTTGCAAAATTAGAGTCAACTTCCAATTGCTTGGGAACTCAATCAACGAACACACGGCGTTGTCTATAGTCTAAGTTCCTGGTTCAGTTTGTGACGGAAATTTTCATTTGCCGCATAGAAGACAAGAACCAAGAAAGAAAAGAAAGCAAAGACAATAACAAAAAATAAAATAAATAAAAATATGCAAATGAATTTGCGTATTTACCATACCATACTAGAACCCAAGACTAAAGGTCAGAAAACGCCGTAGCGCAGTGTGTAGTGTGTCGGCCGCTTTCGCAAGATGAGCGACTTCGGATCCCGATAACACCAACGCCATCGAATGATTATTTCGCGACTTCGCTCTTCGGCGGGGTACTCGCAAAACCCCCCGTTGTTTACTTGCCTTAAAAAAACTTCTCGGCTCTCGCCGTTCAGAATCGGCATTAAGCTTTAGGTTCCGTTCACGTTCAAGTGAATAAAAGTAGCTTGGCTCTGGCCCTTGATGAGCTCGAACGCCATCTAAGGTGTCTGTCTGGCAGTACAATGGACCAGTATTTGTGTCTTAGTGCTCCAACAGATAGCAGAAGCCTAAAAAAAAAACAAAAAAAAAAAAAAGATCAAAGACGAATAACTATACCTGACATCACCGTTGACAATACAGCAAACGTCACCACTGGAATATTGCCGTAGACACAGCTTAGGCATTTAAAACGCAGAGACATTGGCGGGGTGACAATCTGGGGTGAGTCATTAAATTACACGCACGGGCAGTGTACCAAAACAACAAAAGACAGAAGGGTGGGGTTTGCCCACATCGACAAAGGCAATGTTGACTAGACCCTAAGGCGATATCACACTGCACGGAAAGAAAAATTATTTCTTAATTTTCTTATAAACACGTCGCTTATAAACGAAGGGCGAGTAGTGAGATCTGCAATAACCAGAGCCGTCGCTCGCCGGGTAAAACGGTGAGTAGGGACTGGTAATACGGAAGTTAATACTCTGACTCGGGTTTTAAACCACACAATAAATTAAGTATTGACGCATTACTATACACGTTTAACGTTGACAAAAGATTTGGGATACTGATCCCAAATACTGATCCCTAAATAAAGTGAAACTCTAGAGGGTGCAAGTTTTCTTCTTACATGGCGTTACAGCTCACGGAGAGCCAGAGCCAAGCTACTCGCATTCACTTCTGTTGTGTGCTATTTGTTTTTTCACATAAGTGAACGGGACCTGCTATTTGTTAAATGCCGATTCCGAACGGTGAACGGCGAGAAACTTTTTTTTTTGTTTTTATAATTTTGTAGAACACACTTATCCTAGACAAAAATGCTTAAAACTAGCTTAAACAGCAACTGACATAAAATACCTTACTGGCCCTATACGGACACTCAAAAGCAAATAGAACTACTTAAGGCTATGCCTTTCGGCCTTACGATTAACTTGTAATAATTAAAACAATTAAAATACATAAACAATTTAGTCCAAGAAAAGTGATATTTTAAAAAAACTTAGCATCAGATCCTCTTTTTTTTTTATAAAGAAACTTATAACTAAGATTAACTTAACCCTACCTTAACTAAAATATATATGTATATACATCTTTTCTTGTTTTCATTATTGTTTTGTAATTTTTTTTTTATTTTTTTTTTAATTAAGGCTAAAACTAAACTAAACCTACGTGTCACCCTGGTCTGCCGTAGCATGCCCTTAACTACTCTAACCTCTTCTAACCTACCCTAGCCTATGTAAGGCTGCCATTGGCATGTGGCAGGCTTTACCTTAAAGAGGCCAGCCACCAGAAGCGTTGATGCTGTCGGACGACGTCTCTCCGATCTTGGCGTGACACCATGGCTGTTCCCAAAGTCCCAGTGCTTGTATCTAAGGCACCGGAGGTGGACCTGCGTTCGATCCTGTTCGCCATCCAAGGGCAGATCGGCCAGCTCCAACAACAGATCCATGAGCAGGCGACCCGAGTGGACAGAATCTAATCGCTTCTGCCGGGCCTAGCGCAACTACAATCACAATGGGTACGCTGGTAGAGATTCCCTTAAAGATCCTGTCGGTGAATGTGAATTCACTGATTAGGATTGAGCGAAGAGCCGTACTTTTCAACCTGTTGCAAGACAAAAGCCCCGATGTAATTTTGGTTAGCGAAACCAGAAGCACAAAATCCGGCGAGAAGCTTTTTCAAAGCAAGTGTACAACGGGTGGTTTTGCCAGTACCCCGCCGAGGAGAGGAGCCGCGAAATGAACATTCGAAAGCGTTGGATGTTATCGGGATCCAAACTCGCTCATTATGCGTCATTGGCGACACACTACCTAGTACACCACTGCGCTCACTCTCTAGGGTGCCAAGTCACAAGGGTATGAAATGCAACGAAATCGCCGACCAACTCGATAGGAAAGGTTCCAGTGAAAGGTATGAGTACATAGGTGCCGAACCTTTCTGCGGGATCCCCAAGTCAAAAACTTAGCAACAACACTTTTGGAACAGCGTTCGGGGTTCACTCCGACAATCTAAAAGATACATAGGGCCCCAGAACAAACACTATCAATTTTCTCAAATATAATACAGTCGATATCAGAAGAATAGTCGGCTACCTTTCGGGACACTGTAGTCTGAGATATCATCTTAACGAAATTAACCTCTCGTCTGAAACTGAGTGTCGACTCTGTCTAGAGGACGAGGAAACTGCAGAGCATACTATGAGTTTGCTGCCCTCTGCCATCTTAGGTAGCGTATCCTCCTCATAGAAATCATGACTCCTAATGGGATCAGCTCAGCTCCTACGAGGGACGTCCTCAGCTTTATTAAAAAAGAAGAGCAACTCCTCGTTTAATTGGCTAGTAGGCACAATAGACCTACACTGGTCGCAGTGCTGTATGTTTTTTTGGTATTGGCCCCAAATAAAAAAAATTCAATGTTTTCTCTGGAGAAATACCGTAAAACTGGCGGTCCGGTTTAGGTTTTAATCCGGTCGAGTTTGGCCGAGGATTAGAACCGAGATCGAGAGCAACGCCTACAAGAATTAGAGCCCTGACTCGGGTTTTTACTCAAAAGGCCTTGGCCTCACGACACTTCCAACCATTGGCTACCACCCAGAGACGAACAAGTGTCCCGAACGGATCATACTCCATATATAACAGTAATTTTACTCAGTTGTTCGAAGGGTGCCGATACCCTTAATATCGGTAAGAGGTTTTAGTTAGGCTTCGCCTCATACCAAGAGGGAAGCCATGCCATGAGGAGAGTTTTCCTTAAGAACAGATTCCATTTCATCGACGTACACGTTTAGCGACAGGCCCTTCAAAAAGTTGTAACGAATTACGACCGAATTTTGTCTCTCGACCACTCCGTAATTTTTTACACTTCAACAATTATTTATGCAAACGAATGTTAACTACGAGTGACGTACAACGGAATAAGCTGTATAGATAAATATGAATTACCTACCGTCTTTTACCTGTTTATTCGTATTGCAAAATTTATCTAGCTACCAACGTATGTGACGGATCTGAACCCGGCGACTATGGATTGAAGTAGCAGAAAGTTCTGCTGAACAATAAAATATTGATTGCTTCGAATTTTCCCCGTATATTTTTAGGCACGTTGGCTAAACCTACCTTAATGCTGGACAAAAATTAAACTACCTTTACTATGGTAATTAATTAAAAATGAATTACTAGTCCCATGTGGACGCTCTAACTTAATCGAAAATTCTTAAAATTAGGTCTTTCGACGTTGCGTTTTTTCAGATAGTCCTCTGATACAACAACTAATTCACTAATGTAAATTGTTTATTGACTACTATTTATTTGTTTATTTATTTATTTATTTATATTTAAATTTATATATGTATATATTTATTTATTTATTTAATCATTTTTTATTTATATTTATATTCATTTGTTTATTTATTTATTCATATATTTATAATTATATAGGTGTATGTTTATTTATTTATTTTTTTATTTATACATATATATATATATTTATTTATTTATTTATATGTGGATTTATTTACTATTATTATGTTTTATATATGTTTTTTTTTTTTGTTATACATTGAAGATTTTTGCTGTAATTATCCTTCATAATCGTTGTTTCTCGAGCACAAAAAATAATTAAAAGTAATTTATCCTTATCCAGCTGAAAGATATTATAAATATCGAATCCCTGTATGTAAATTGTGTGACAACCACATTGTAATTTTATACGAAATAAAGAATATCTATCTATCTATTTATCTATCTATGTCTTTCGACGTTATATACCATCTTAATTATTGAACTAAGTAAATTTTATTAAGAATTATTCAGCTACCCTCTTATCATGCATCTGAAACTCCTTTAATTTACCTTAACTAAAATAAACTTTTGTTTTTGTTTTTTTACTTACCTTATCTTACCTCAAATTGAATCTGTCCTAACCTACCGGATCTGCCTTAACTTTCCCTAACCTATGTAAGTCAACCATCAGTATTGTGCCGGCTTTGCCTTGTAAACACTTCATGGTCATTTTCCACTGTCGACGACGGGGTTTCCTCCAACCAACTACTGCACCTGAAGCGTTCCGGCTGGTAGAGCACGACATCGCGTTCGTAGAAAAGTCGGTATTCTATGGGATATCTGTAAAGAAAGCAACATGGCTAATCTGACCTGGATTAACGCATTTCTATAAAAATAGAAGAAAGCCTGTTAGGGGAAAGCCTTTAAGGCGCTCGCTCTTTTGATACAAGTCATTGGGGTAATAAGCCACGGAGATGAAGATTTTGACTGAAGTCATTGCACTTGCAGCGTGTTTTACTGGGAAATTATCCGCGCATAAAATCATAAGCTTAGTAAATAGGACTTTGTTAGGGTAAAATTTCGTGTGCTCAGATATGGGTGTTCTATGTTATCCGAGAAAAAGCCTAAGACATTGTCACTCTAACAACCGAATTCTTTCCATTAAGTTGGCATCCACAATAAACCACGAGGGTCATTGCCATAGATAATTCTGGACCCGATTAAGGCCATGTTAAAGATCTGAAATTAAATTGGCCGCAATGTAATAACCATCTTGTCAGAGTGAAAGCACCCCGATTGTGGAATGGTTGTGGCGAGGCAAAAAACCCGGTAATGCGCGGAGCGTTTGTGCAAGGCTCACTGTATTGATTTTGAAAATAAAATTTGTTGATATGGACACGTCTATTGAATCTATAACTTACCCTGATGACTCGCCGTATATTTTGAAAAATTAGGAATAAATATGACAACATATAAACAGACAAATTTTAAACTTCTTATGGTACCTTCTAAATGCTTTGAAAAAATTAAAGATTTAGGCTGATAGGTCATCGAAAGATCATTCATCCGATATGCCAAAGATAAGATGGACGAGTTAGAATAACAAAATTTATAAATATAATGTTGTCTGGAAAAAAAGATAAAGTTCCAATTTGAATGACGCATATTCTCTGTTTCTTTAAATCTCTAGGTTACTCTCTAGGTTTGGAGAGTAAATGTCTTATATCAAATGGATATTCCAATAATCTGATAAAAGGAAATAATTGAGATCAAAATATCATTTTCAAATGCAACAATCTACGAGTAAGGGATGGGCCATCGGTTCATTTCGTTATAACTTAGCTTTAACAAAAACAACTTCCATTGTTTTTCGAAGTTCATTGTTTTATTTAAGTTCTTTTATAGGTGCCATTTCACTCGCACCTCGATTTCACCTCGCACTTAGATTTCAATAAACCCTTCATGTCTCAAAATTAACCAAATTACGTTACAACAATCCTGGCAGTGTGCAAAAGGTTATGGTGGTGGTCGAGGAAAAAGCAGCATCTGCGCCAAAACTGTTGTGGAAAGTGGAGGCTTGGGGTATTAGAAAAACGGCTGCCGAGCTGCAGATATCAAAGACAATAGTAAAACAGATATTGAAAGAAGAGTACAAACCTTATGGGTTCTAAGGAGAACAAAATCGCGTCGGTGCTCAAAAGAAGTGAGGCTGGTTAGGGCAAAAGAGCTGTTGCGCTTGCACGAACGACCGATTGCCAAATTTTGAGTACTCTGATGAGATATTGTTCCCAATTCCACAATTCATGAACAAATATGACGATCATGTTGGTTTTACAGAATGATCATACAAAAATCCTATAGTGAAGGCGAATGTTCCAAAAAAAGACTGCACTGGTGCACAAAGCATGCGTCAGTCAAGGATTTAAAGCACAACCTACTTTCCTTCATTTCGTCCACATAATGGCCCAGCCACCAGATGTACATAATTATCGCCATATCGAATATATGAAATAAACTTTCAAAACGTATGTATGTAATTGTTTTCCAAAATATTTCTCTCATACTTCAAAAAACGTCAGTATCAAATGACGTTGACTTATGTATTTTCCTCTAGCAAGGATGAATCAATCGTTCCTATTCTCCGCTTCTACGTCTTTTAGCACAGTTCAGAAAACTTTCTACCTGTAACACAGGGTCTCTGACGGCAGATATAAAAAAATCCCATACTTTATGAAAAATGTTTATATTGAAAAACAATTAGTAATAATGCGGATTTACTCATAATTACGTCTCCCATATGTATGTCCTTCATTTCGCTGCACCGACTCATGGCCTTTTTCATTGCATATTGCATAACACAACGGATTATAACAGGCTCAATTTCGTTTAATTCACGACTTTCAAATGAATTTACTGTAAATGAAAATGTGCTTTTGAAAGTACGAAATCCCTCAATGACGGCCTGGCATTTTTTTTTTTCATAAATCGTGGTCACATACCACTCTTTCCTGTATTATCTGGGTTTGGTATGGATGTTGGCGCTTCAAAATCTGCTCTACGGCTTATTTGATGACGTTTAAGGCCGCTCTTTTGCTTATTGATAGGCGTGACAGACGACATGTGCTACTTCGTTTATTCTTTTTTAACTTTCCATTTCGAAGTGATTGTAATTTATTAAATTTTTCAAATGAAAAATATTAACATGCAGATGTTTCAAGGTCTGAGAGCTCGCAATCCATCCAAAAACATATGTGTGTTTTTGTGGCGTACATTTGTATATTGGTAAGCCTTTTTACGATAAATCTCGAATAATGATATCAACTACGGACATACATTCCGCGGTTCGCATATCTTGGGAACAAAAACACTGAGAACTTGGTAGTTTCGGTAGACCTATCGCACCTAAGTTTCTTGGTTTCAAAACCACATGGTTTATGTAAATCCTTGTACTCTGGCACAACAAAATTTTCACACAAATTGACACGTTAAATGAATGTTGTCCTGTATCCTATAGATATGTTGCTACGCTGGTGTAACTTGCTGTGGGGGCATTGCTTTTATTATGATAAATAAAGGATATTGTTTAACTGTGGGCCCGTAAATGACAAACAATTTGAAGCGGTAGAAAATGGAGTGCCTTTCTAGGCCTTGTGTTAAGTTTTGGATTAGTGAGAAAAAGAAAGGTGATTTCGTTACATGAAATCGCCCTGAACGCCCTAGTACGTCAATAACGTACTACCGAAATGTTGAAGCAGTGAAGAAAATCGTTATGGAAAATCACTTTCACAGGAGTTGTTAAGGGTTTTACATTCGGCTGGTTCATGATATGAACTTTTTTAAAGATTTTTCGGGCATGAAACCTGAGTCAAGGACCGTCACATGAGCATCGCTCAGGAGGCGTTGAATGACGATCCCGATCTGCTGAAACTGTTGTGAATGTATTGTTGTGACAGCTAATCTCTGTGGTTTCAGTAAGGTTAGATATCTGTCAACAACATTCATTTTACATCACTTTTAGTTTCAGAAAAAAAATTGTTTTTTATTGTTAACCAATTTTTTGTTAACTAAGCAACATTTGCGGTAAGTGTTTTTTATTTTGTGCTTTAATTAGAACAAGAGTGTAACTGGAGTTCACCGAATGCTTGTGAAAATCTATGGTGACAGTGATACAACTGATAAATCATATATAAAATGGTTTCGACATTTTACGAATGGTGATTTCAGCGCTGAAGATAAGCCTCGCTGTGGGCAACTAAGAAATACGATAACAAAGAATTTAAGGCATTACATGATGAAGATCCAAATCAAACGCAAATGGAGCTTGTAGATTTATTGCTAACTTAGCAAGCAGTTTGTTATGATTTAAGCTCGTTGGAATGATTCATAATGAAGCTAATTTGGCTTCTCATGAATTGAAACTGAGAGATGTTGAAAGACGATTTTTCAATTCCGAGCATCTGATTCAAAGGCAATAAAGAAAGGCTTTTTTTACTTTCGATTGTGACTGGGGTTGAGGAAAGGATATCCTACTACATATAATCTTAAGAAGAAAAAATATTACGCTTGGCGTGTTGAGTCGTAGCCATTGATCTCAATATCAATGCCAAAGTAAAATTTGAGTTCGAATGTCATGCTGTGTATCTGATGGGACCGAAAGGTTTGTGTACTATGAGCTGCTATGACCTGGCGAATCCATTACGGGCGATCGGTATGGACACAACTGTTTCGTTTGAGCCATGTATTATGAGAAAAAAGGCTGGAATATGAACGAAGACATGACAATTTTTTTGAGATTTGGAAACGCTCAGATGGGATCTCCTACCGCACCCACCGCATTCTTCGGACCTTGTCCCTCCCAATTACTCGATATTACCATAAATGATTTGACAGGTCACCGGTTTACTTCTTTCTCATAAATCAAAAATTGGCTCGAAAGTTAGATCGCCTTGAAGGAATTAGAAATTTGCCTGTGAGGTGGGAAGTGATCATGGATAGACAATACTTTGATTAAGCTGTTCATTCATTTTATTTTAAAATTAAATATTTTTTTTTTACTTTCAATATGTGATTAGGATTACGTTGAAGAGAGAAAAATGTGGAAATAAATATTTTTCGAGAGAAAACTTAACGTTTAAGTCACTACTGCACAGTACTTCTTTGATCCCCGCCTCCATGAGTGTCCTGCTATGGCTTTAGATGCAATATCTACTTCTTTTTGGATTGCGTCGGTAGTAGAGCGTGTCTTCTCTCTTCTTCTCTGCTACAGTAAGTAGCCTATTACCTGCTCTAGAATTTTTCCCACTGTATCGAGCAGGCATATCGGGCGGTATGACGATGGTACTCCGGGTGGTTTTCTTCCCTTGGGTAGCAGTAATAGGTGTTGCAACTTCCATGGTTTTGGGAACACTCCTTCATTTAAGCATCTCTGCATGACTGCTATGAAGACCTCAGGCCTTGTTTGAATAGCAGCCTTCAATGCTTTGTTCAGTATTTCGTCTGGTCCAGGCGCCTTTTTGTCTCCTACCCTGTCGAGAGCTCTCTGCAGTTCGTTCAGCGTAATGGCTGGGATACTGTCGATGTCTGCTTCCCAGACTATTGTGGGCGTCGCATCTGGTCTTTTGGGGAACAAGTGCTCTACTATGGTTCTCAACAGTATTGGACATGGTAGTTGTGGGGACTTGTAGCCTTTTAGTTTGGCCATCACCGCTTTACATGCCGTGCCCCATGGGTTAATGTCGGCTTCTTCGCACATACATACATACGTTTGAGGCATCTTGCCTTGCTCCCTTTGATTGCCTTTGTTAGGTCCCGCCTCATCTGTTTGAAGGTGTCGAGGTACCAACTCTTCCTCTTGCCCTTTGGACTTTACGACGAGCCTGTAAGAATTTTGATCTGAGTGTTTTTATCTCGTCATTCCACCAGTAGCATGGGGCGCTTCTCCGGGTTGTTGTTTTCCTTGGCATCGCCGCATCGCAAGCTGTGGTAACAATTTGTGTAAGTCGGTGCGACCATTCTTCAGCTGATCCATTTGTGTCCATTGAACTGCTGTATAGCATCTCCAAAAATGTATAGCATCTCCTCAAAAGTTTCTCTTTCGAACAGACTATCTTTTCATTGTAGGGTAGTGTGTCGGCCGCTGACGCAATATGAGCGAGTTCGGACCCCGATAACACCAACGCCATCGAAGGATTATTTCGCGGCGTCCCTCCTCGGCGGAGTACTGGTTGTACACTTACCTTAAATAAGCTTCTCGGCTCTCGCCGTTCGGAATCGGGGCATTAAGCTTTAGGTTTCGTTCACTTGTGTGAAAAACAAATCGCACACAACATAAGTGAATAAAAAGAAGCCGGGCTCTTGCTCTTCATGAGGTCTAATGCCATCTAAGGTGTCTGTCTGGCAGTACAATGGAACAGTATTTGTGTCTGAGTGCTCCAACAGATAGCAGAAGCCTCCACAAAAAAAAAAAAAAATCTTTCCATTTTGGGCCTCTTAGCATTGGTCTTTGCCTGTTTCTTTTCTTTGTTATTTCGAAGACAATCACCTGGTGGTCGCTGGGGCTGTAGTCTTCGCTAACTCGCCAATTCGTATTGCGCAAAATAGGGTAGCCGGCGAAGGTTAGATCTAAGATGGATCCCATTCCTGCTTTCCGATACGTACTTACTTGCCCTTTATTCGTTATGCCTACCTCTGATCTCACACCTTTAGATTACTTTCTTTGGGGGTATACGAAGCCACTAGTCTGTGCCTATAAACAAGAGACGTTTAGTGATATCGACTGAGTAAGGAAATTCGTCACTATAGTTGAGAGAGTGTTCACAAAAACGATCACTTCTTACGAATTGGTTAGTCTTATGTAATTTGATGTGTTGCGCTCACAAAGAAATGGCTTACTTTCGGCAAATCAAACAGTGAATAAATATTTGGATGAATAAATATTGGGAATTTGGTTGATCAAATCCTCGATTTTGGACCATTATAATGAACCACCTCACAAATCCATCGTTGGGAGCCACTTAACGCCGCTAAATGCAAGCACCGTGCCTTTTTCGATTCATTTCGAGTCGATTTAAGACTCAAGATATTAATAAAAGAAAATACACTAATAAAAATCAAGGCTGGATTGTTCGTTGGAGACATACATATACCGCTTCAGACAGACCCTATCTTGAATGAGGCAAGAGGATTCGTGGATTTGTGTTGGTTTTATTGACTCAGTCCAGGTTATATTTTGCCAAAATGTACTTTTGACAAATTCCTTGAATATAAAACAGATTTTGGATGTATTCCTGTGAAGGACATGCTCCTGTAAATAAAGCTAATGTAATGTACATTGATGTAGTAAATATTCGCCTTTCACTTCAACCCATTTCACCGTTTATTTCAAAATAGTGTACAGACGTCATAGGTATTGCAATCTGATTCCTATTTTCAGTTCACAACTACTATATAACGGTCGACTTTCTACCTCAAGGGCACTCTTCCAGCCGACATCCGATATGTTGCTTCGTTCCTCGTATTCGATCCTTTATCATTCAATAATTTATGTTCCTTCACCTAGTACCCACCACAATTCACTTTAAATTATTTCAACAGCCTTCGCTTTTCATTGCGTAACCCAAATATCGATTACACAATATCTGTTTCCGCCTCAGGCCTACGTATAACCCTGACCTTTAAAGCTTACTCAAATCGAGAGCCACAATATAGCAAACATTTAACACCCCGACCTATTCTCACATAACACCGACAATATTTACGATCTGCCTTTTGCGCAATCACCTGCACAATCCATTTGCAATGAGATCACTATCAACAGAACAAATTGCACAACTTCAGAAGTTTGCATTCAAACTATGACCCAATATATTGTATATGAAAGGATACATATTTGTGGGGTAGTAGTAGTGGGCCAGGTATTTCCAATTTCGTAAATTGTTTCTTATTCTGGCCACTTTCCCGTACCCACTCGACCAGCAATGATATAAAATTACTCCACGAATGTGAAATATTTGCCACTCAACGTCAGAAAAAAGGACGAAAAAAACACGGAACACGGAAGGGACTAGCAAAAAAAAAAAAAAAAAACGGACGAAAACAAGAAACAACAAAATGGCAATTGCATATTTTCATAAGTTTCACGAATTTATTATCCTTGGCCCATAAACTTCCTGCAACTTGGGATATTTAACTATTTTTTTTTATACTGGCAGAAAGGGATACGAGGATGTGTTAGTGTAACCGCGCAAATATTATAATAATTGCGCAACATTACTTACTTGTGGCTTCCTAATTGCCATTACCACTTAAGACATTTCCACCCCCATGCTTTACTCGCCTCGTGCATAACATACATATGTGAAAGGATACTTGTCCGCTTCATCGACCCTATTCAGTCACATTAAACCGTAAACGATCAGTACGAGTATACGTATATCCCTCCAAGGCAGACTGCTTGAGAGTGCTTGCAACTACTTGGAAATACTAGGAACTGCCAAACTGCCAAGCTCTAGCAGTGAACGTACTTAACATAATTTGCCATGAAATTCATCCCTTATCGTGGTGGGTTAGTGTGAGAGTACGATTGAGCAGGACTTTAATGCAGTGCAGTGCATACTTTCTTCCGCAACATTTGTTGTCGTGTCTTACCGCTGAACGCAATGTAATGCCAACTAAAAGGATATCAATCAATATTTATGATTTTTTAACCAGTTCAGCTACTAAGCCTCACATATACCCTCTGGTTGTATGTGACACACATGCAAGCAGCAAGGATACCAAGTCGAGACGTACTTATACATATATAGTTCAAGAGCCACAGAATGTCTAATAGTTTGTAACGATTTTCTGAAAGGATACACGAAAGAGGTTCAAATCCTGTATACCGAGCAACCAGCCAACCAGGGGATTGCCGAAGTGTATATGGCTAAACACGAAATCGATGGCGACGACATATATTGCTCGTGTCTGCCCTAGAAGTTCTAGTAGTCCTTCATGGTTTATGGTCGACGTTGTCAGTGTACCGTGTTCATCGTCTGTGTTCCTAAGGTTGACGAAAAATTAAACGCCAATGTTGACAGTATATCGTCTTTGTTGCCGCAATATAGTTGTTGCAATGCCGGAGTATATGTGTCACTATATCAATCTCCATATCCTTGCTCGCATTTGTATTCGCATGCGATTGAATACATTATCTAAATTTAGGAAATGTGCCTCGGCTTGTTAAATTTTAATCATTAAGATGATCAAAGGACTAAGGACTGTACACGTTTTTTGATATTATTGATAGCCATCTTGCTCTTCGATGAACTTTTAGTCCAGTCCAAAACGCCACAAGGATTGCAAGATGATTGTGAACCTTGAGAGATAGGCGAGCGGGGCTTCCCTCCGTCCTCTAATATTATTATGATTTTCCTTTAATATTTTAAAAGCAAGTTAATTATTTGTTCCTTGTTTTCAGGGGAAATTAGTGTTAAGAGTTATAAAGAACGTCTGTGACGAACAACGTCGTGGGCATGCTATTGATTTTTGAGAACTTCAAGGTTCTCTGATTTTCATTTTGTTTCCAAATTCGATTTGGACTTTGGAATGGGTCATTAAATTTTAATGCAGTGCTATAACGCCACTTATACGAGCATTTTTACCGCACACACAGATGGATTGAAGGGGGCTTCGGTTGTGTGTTGTTTCGACTTTTACGTTCTTGGTCAACTCATGTGTTGCGAACAAAAACTTTAATCGACAAATTCCTTTTAACGGCGTAATCCATCCGTTCCGGTGCCGATTAATGACTTTAAATAGTTTCGGAGCCAATTTATCTAAGAAAAAGAAACACAATGGATTCATGATACTTAGACAAATGGCCATGTTGAGTCAAAAATCGATATCTTTTAGTTCATAGGAAGAAAGTTTCTTAAGAACTACATGAATACATCACAAGTCAGTAAGATTGATCTTACCCTTTTTGTGGGCTAAGGTTCGATGATTGGGAACAGATTCGGACCTGAGCAAAACGTCGAATTTACCAATTGAACCCTTGAACCATACACCCCAAGTAACCGAATGCCATGGTGTTGCTCATAGCTAAATATTTTTGAACAAGCTTTGAAGTGTGAATAGATGCATTGCTCGATTGCAAAAGGTGTATATTGTTTCGGCACAAATTCGACATTTACCTTTTAGGTTTGTTTTTGTGATCATTATTCATAGTACATTTTACCTATTTTCCTAAATGGTTATTATTATTACCGGCCATTTGGAAACGGAAATTCAAACCCTCGTTGTCATGAGTTTGTTCCTTTGATGTTTCCCTGTTTCGTTCTAGCTTTTTCTAGCGGACGTTTTCACTTGGGTTTTGCGCTCATTATTCCGAAGACTGTACGCCCACTATTGTCCATTCGTTCTACGTGTCCTGCCCACCTTAAGCTTCGAGATTTCATTACACGAAAAATTCTTGGGTCTGAATGAAGTTTTTCGAGTTCTTGATTGTGCGGTTTTCTCCATTAGCGGGTTTTCTCGTCTTGTTTTTCATCCTTGATTCTTCTTAAGATCTCATTTTCAAGGGCCCGAAATTCATTTTTCTCCTTCTTAGTCACAAACCAGGTTTCACATCGGTAAAGGGCCACGGGAATTATCATGGTTTTATAAATAGTGATTTTGACTTGAGTTTTTTGGCAGCCAATACGATGTCCAAGTATTCGAAATCGTCCACTTTCTCAAAGCTTTATCGAGTATAGTCAGGTTGGAGGTCCGAGTCTATATCAAACGGCTAGTAACCATTCTCCTTCATTTACTTCTAAACCTAATTCCTTTCCTGTCATTATAAGCCTTTCTGCGTTTGTCTTAAATGCTTCCTCACTATCTCCCAGAAAGTTCAGATCGACATCTAGGACTAGAGTGAGTGTTATTTCATTAAGTGTTATTTCCCCATCATTCTCCTGAAGGGATCCTATTACGTATTCCATAGCTTCACCAACTTTCAATTGACTATTAGAGTCATACCCGTTTTTTAAAACATAAAACTAGTTGGCGGACCTTTTCGGGGAATTCCCATTTCTTTTGTTGAAGCTGTCGTATACTGAAAAACTGGTCCTTTGTCGAGTCTCCGGTTTTCTCATTAGCGTCTCATTAAGAGAATATTTTACAACACCTTGTAAGAAATTGATAGCGTTGATATTCCTCGGTAAGCGTTGTATTGTGTTCCGTCACCCTCTCTAACTAGGAAAAGATGACAGAGTTTTTCCTTTTCTCGGGAATAGTTTCATTATATCACACAGATGTGATAATCTCATGTAAATTCTCGATTATAATATCTCCAGTACACTTTAATAGTTCTAGTGGCACTAGGTCGATTCCTGCGGTCTTGTTATCCTTAAGCCGGTGGATTGCTTAATTTATTTCCTCAATGTTTAGCAGTTCTAACTAAACCTCTGCTGTGTGAATAACATCGTTTTCCAATGCTGCTTGTTCTCCATATACATACATACATACATGTGGGAGTGGAGGGTATAGAAAGGAAACACTAGGTCGATTCAATTCAAATAATTAGTTCAACACTTTTCTTTTTTTTTCTTTTTAACATTACACAAAGTTTTAATAAAGTTTTACATTAAGTTTTAATTTAACGTTCGATTTTCTAATTAAAGAAAACAATTATCCCATCCGACCCGTCTTACTATGTTTCTTCGTCACGACTCACGGCCGACTTCTCTCGTTGCCCTTATTATCACGACTGACTGGGTATTCTCCTCGATGCGTTGCTCGTCTCGAAAGCTTGTTTTTTTTTCGTTTCATTGCATTGCGTTGTTTTTCTCGACTGCCCATTGATGATCGGGAGATCGGGTCCCGTTGCTGAGCGGGTGATCGGATTCCGTTGCTGATCAGATGCTTGGTCTGCTTGGATAACGGTCTTAGGCGGATATGGAGCATCTCAATCCTACATACATTAAGCAATTTATCGAAATATCTCCCCCATTGGGCTGCAAATCAGGCCCCTAGCCTGGTATCCTTTTCATACAGCGCTTATTTTTGCCTAAATTGCTCTTGTCTTTTTCACCGTACATTCGTTTTGAAAGTTTACAGACTGTTTCCTTTGCAATTTTTGTTTTATATCCCGAAGGAGACAGCTGACTTCCTTCCGCAGGATTTGCTATTTTGAATTTGTAATATCTTCAATATTTTCCAGGATGTATCGTCTTAGAATATCAGGGGCTCTTACTTTTTTTCTCGCATTCTTCTTGGAACCAATTCTTCCCTTTGAGAGTTTTCCTAGACTGTTGTTTTCCGCTACTTTCTCTAACACTCTTTATTGCTGACCATACCACTTCTACCTATTTTGCTGCGTCGCTTCAAGATCTGGTTCCATAATATTTAGTGGGGGAGATCGGTTATGAATTTCGTCTTTCCATTAAACCGGGATACGAGGGTCTTTTAACTTTTCAACGTTCATTTTTATTTTATACATTTCTCTGTTCCGCTTCTGTAGATTTGAATTCGGACTTTAATTTTGGCGATATCCGTGCATTGATATCCAAGTAGCTATTCTATGTTTGATGATGTTTTGATTTTCACGATAATATTAATTGTGCTGCCAAAACTTATTCTCCTATTGTTGGCATTTTTTTTACATGGCGTTACAGCTCACGGGGAGCCAGAGCCAAGCTTCTCGCATTCACTTATGTTGTGTGCGATTTGTTTTTCACACAAGTGAACTGTGAAATGAATTGTTGGCATTTATTGATCGAGCGGAGCGTAGCGGAGCGTAGCGGAGCGAGAGCAATCACCCACTTTTTGGCCTAGCGCGTGCATGTACGGGGAATATAGTGGTCCGAAAACGATTTCGGACTAATCTTGTACGCACTAAATGTAGATATCGGCTATAACCACACATGTGTGCAGTATGTCATTCGATAGATCTAGGTCTGTAGATGAGCCATAAATTATCAAATGAAATTGTTTGATTGAAAAATAGTGAGAAATAACGTCGATAAAGATGGTCCATGTTTCGGATATAAGACCACAATCTCTCAAGCTGTCAATGCGATCCGATTACATTTTCAGTCTTCTTCAAAACGCGTAATTGTATTCTCCACTCAAGAAATTGAAGTCACAAAGAAGAGAGCAATAGATCCACTCACTGGCTTAATTATTCCTTCGTTTCACGCTATTGTCGCATTGGTGGATAAAATTAATGGCAAATACAAGTTGACGCAATATGATCCCCATGCGCCGGTTATTCGAGAGCAATGGGGCGTGAGGAATTGGCAAAGGCATTGAAAGCTGATCGGATCATCACACTATTAAGAGGTACCCAAGAAGAATCCATAGATTGCATGCAACGAGCTTTCAATTTCGTCACAAAAGCCTATAAGGCAAAAGGTGCGAAAGATGTGGTCAAAGCTTCAGAACAACACGTTTCTCGAAAATATGATCTTAAATCTAAACGTCCTTGCAAGTAGACAATTAATTTGATGTATCACACTTAGCTATATGTATTTACTTGAGAGTATTGGTTATGATTGTAATTTAATAAAACAACAAATTTGCTCGCTCGATCAAAAATTTTCAGTAGCGGAGTTAAGCCCGCGCATGCTGATCTGCCTAGTATATCTCCTATTCCTATTTTCATGTTCAAATCTCCGAATACGAATTTCACGTCGAAGGACGAGAAATTGTCGAACATTTTTTGGATTGAAATAATGCGATATTCAAATCTGATGCGTAATAAGTAAATTGACTGGAGGCGTTGTAAGTTGTCCTATTGAACCTAGAAATCGTCCAGACCCAGATTTTGAAAAACAAAATCGATAACGCTCTCCATTAACTGTAACGGCCTCTCCAGCCTTGTCTTCGAAAAAATCCAGGTCCATGACTCCGCCAACCGATAATACTTACACACAATGACTTCTTTGGGATGTATTTTCTTTTCGTGAATCCGCATGGTCTTTCAGTTTCTATGGTTATTTACTTATGTAATTATCCATAAAAATTTGAGATATCGGCCTCGATCTAAAAGCTTCAATTGTTGGGCAGTGGTGATTTTACAGGCGTGCAAATGAAGATCAGTTTTTAAAATTTCCTGTTAAATACTAAAGGTGAAGCCCAATTGTTGACTCCGGCGACGAATTGTCAAATTATCAAATTGCTAAAAACTGCACCTGACACCTGTCAAAAAATTCAACCGTATAAAACTCAGTAAGACAGTAATTAATAGCCAACATCCATTAGCTCAATCTTTATCTTTCCCTCCACTTTCCATTAACAAAAACTAGGTCAAAGAGCGCAGCCAACATTTTTCTCTCGAATCATGAATTGCCTCTTCATTGGCTTTTGATCATGCCTAAGTTCCTGCCCCGAAGAGGTGGAGCAATATGATTAGAATGTTGTAGAGTTATTTTTGTTTTTCGAAACAGGACTCTACATTTCGATTGCCCTGGAGTTGTCCCGAGTGAACCAACTTAGAGAAAATTCTTCGGTAGAGTCTGTTCAGTATTGCACGTCTTATATTTGAATATATTTGTATATGGTTTTGCCAACGTTTATCTTCAGACCCAGGTAACGTCTTCTGCTTGATTGATTGATGCCTCTCTGTGATTACCATTCACGTGATCTGCGTATGTTTGTAATTATGCAGACTTGGAATACAATAATATAGATCCACCTCTTGTATTAGCCAGTGAATCCCGCTATTTTGAACAATGACAGTACGGCAGTGGAGACATGTAGGCTCCTATAGCTGACTAAGTCCCCTATAGTTAAGGGACTCCATTTCTTAAATTTATTATAGATCATGCAGCAAACACTGCACATCTTTCAAATAAGCTAGTGCATATCCCAACCAACTCATCTCGAGCTACTTTAAATTATTTAGCAGGCAGTTCATCTACGCCAGCGGGTTTATAAGACTTCAGCTTCATCATCGTAACCGCCTCTAAGTTGGATGGGCGGAATTCTCTTTCATCTTTTCCCAGAATGAATGGAAATTGCTTTGTCGGACAGCGGTATTCTGACCACCATCGGGATCGTGCATCTGTAGTAATAGTCTTTCCATATTCTTGGTATCGAATGTAACCTAACTCTAGCCTTATAGCCTTGGCATGTTGGTTTTATTCTTTGTAAGAGTCTTCACACCGGCGTTTGCATATTTCTATCTGCTCGAACTTGCGCTTCTCGTGCTTTAACTGTTTTTGT
Source organism: Merodon equestris (assembly GCA_958301585.1). Lineage (NCBI taxonomy): Eukaryota > Metazoa > Arthropoda > Insecta > Diptera > Syrphidae > Merodon > Merodon equestris. The sequence continues at coordinate 214,139,447 of OY284413.1, read as the reverse complement.
TTTCCTCTCACAAGCGTATGCTTCTCCCTCTTGTCTGGTTGTAGATTTCACGAATTATGCCGTTGATGTAGCGCAGCCATGTGTCCATTATCTTTTTCTTCATATAGGCCCTCGCACTCTACAACTTGCCAGGAGTTTCTTGTGCCACAATTTTAAAGTTACAGGGGAAAGTCATGCACTTGCAATATCTTCGGTAGACACTATGCAATCCACCGGTAGAGGAGGCATGGCCAAAAAGTAACAGGAATTTATGAAAAGTATATTTTTATTGCTATTCAAACCACTGAGTTTAGTGCTTAGTTGTCCAAGGTGCTAACCGATCAACTATAATATTACTATCCAATAAGAAGTGTCGTTTTAAATCAATAGAAAAATGCAAACATTTCATGAAATACGGTGATATTTTTACTTAAGTCCAAAGAACAAGCTCTAATGCTCTAGCCTTTCAATATCTGCCTTGGCATTATTTTGATGAACATCGCTGTGTTCCGCGAATAACAGCTCTGATCTATGAAATTTGTGAAGCGATAGAGCAATTATTTTACCAGCACAGCGTGCTATCGTTCTGCTGGAAAAACATCACTCTCGTCCGTAGCATCAATACCAGGCAAAAAAAAGTTAATTATCCGATAATGTTCTCCATTTAGTGAGACGATTGCACCAACATTCATTTCGGCAAAATATGATGAATAACACCGGCACCAAAGAAATCGCAATCGTTGTTGACATAGAGGTTGACCCATTATTTCGAATGTACATATGTATGTACTAAACTAGACAAATGAAAATGAGCTTCTAATGTCCTAATGTGATCAAAGTAACAAACAGGCGTGTACGCGCAATAATAGTTCCAAACGGAACAAAACCTTGCAAATCTGCTCCATTCACATTTATCATATCAGTTGTCTTACGTAAAAACCAACCTTCACGCAGTTAATTCAAACACCATATCAGTGGAAACGGATACCAAACGCCTTTCATTACCTCCGCAAAATATTCCTTTTTTCGGCTTTATATCAACGTCTGTGGCAGTTGGCAGTTTGTTGTAAAGGATATCTGGAAGTATATAAGCACACCAATAATAAAAGAAGCTGGTTCAACCAACCAAGGCATTCATAACCTTGTCATTTGCCAAAGAACAGATTCCGAGATTCCTTTCACTATCACCATGTTCTTTTGCGCGTCCTCTGCTCGCAGCAAAAGTATGATGATGAATAAATTACGCGAGAACTTACTTTAGCGCGTTATATCGCAAGTACACCACTAGAGACGTCAGCACATCAGATACAGCACTTACACGCAAATATATTTACATCCGAGCTTGACACTTTGACTGCGCCACACCTTCCAGCTCTCACTTTGCACACCTCGCAATCAGGGCCACCAAACATCGCATAGATGTCAATTGCAAGTTACTTTGCCAAGGAGTGCCTACTTACTGCCTTTACGGGCAAAAGATATTATGCGCGTCCTTATCGAGTTCTCCGTTCGTTTCTTCGCATCACTATAAGATACGTAAGTTCGTATGCAACGTATCTTGTCGTCTTTATCGTCAGATGGGTGTGTTGCAAATGTGAATTTTCCTTTCGGCACATCGCCTCCGCCGAGCAGTCATATCAGTGACATCCCAAAGGCACAACGAAAAAAAAAAAAAAGGAAGGAAACCCCACCTGATTACTTCCTCCAAGTATCCCTGTAATGCACGCACACATATACGTACAATCGCAATCTACAAACCGACCCAGTAGAGCTTAAATGATTTTCATTGCGAATGTGCGAACATTAACATTTAGCGATATGCGATACAATTCTTAAAATTTATTAAGGTACGAATATTTTTTGCCCTCTGCTCTCGTCCTGCTCACTTGCATGCCCCCTGGGGAGGCTTGTATCGCGTCCTGTTTTTTTTTTTTTGTGTGTGCAAGCGTCGGTTTGGGTGGCACTGTAACCGAGCGAAGGGAAAAGATGACAGATTATTTATGTGAGTCTATTGAGTAAAAGCTCTGGGGGGTAATTATGTTTTGAACTGCTACTGCGACTTTTATTTCCCACGCACGGCGACGATGTGTCCAATGAGATTTAACAAATTTACAAAGAGACCTATGTACGTACGTATGATATATGGTACGCAAAGCCCACTCGGTGTGTGTATGTGTTTGAAGCGGATGCTGTTATGCCTGGGCAAAAGGATAATATGAGCATAACTTTTCCTTTGGATGTCCTGCTGCAGTAAAAAATATCAGACTTTGTTGTTTTTCATGTTGTGGCATTTTTAATTGGAGATACTATCTAGGCATGAAAGTGTGCTGTGGACGCAGAGGATATACGCGTGCATATCTACATAGTACGTAGAGTATCTACCTATAGAATTAAGGTAATTTGGTGGCATGCAAGTTTACTTCTGGCACTTAAATACTGATATAGACGAATAAATATTGTTTTCAAATCTGGGTTTTCAACCAGGTCAGTTTTAAACATCGCTGGCGCAATTGAAGGATGGACTACGAACTTAGGTATGTACATTTCTAGAGGAATAAAAAAATATAAAAAAATATCTAAAAATAATAAAAAAAAATTTTATCACAAAGAAGACTAACCTAAGAGCTAAAGGCTGACTTTTTTGCTGTTTGATTTTCCAGTGTTCAATTTTTGATAGCATACTCATGACATGAGTTAAAATCATACAAGCCCAGTTAGAATTGCCATTTAATCATGCATAGACCTTCATCAGAATAAGGCTTAGGAATTATTAAATTTTATTATGAAAATTGTTTTTCACACACTTCGACAAATTTACGATCGTTATAATCCACCTACTGACCAAGCAATTAAAATCAAGCCACCTAGCCATGTACCAACAGAAAGACAGCCACCAGTGTTAATGAAGTGATTTAACTATTCGTCGCCTTCGCAACAATTAAGATTGTCTTACTCGACTAAGGGATTTTAGTTTAAAACCTTACAAAGTACAGCTCGAGCAGGAACTGAAACCACAGGGTCGAATTGTTCAAGAGTGGGCCTTAGAAAAGCTGGCGGAGGATCTGTTTTTTTATTGAAAAATTATCTTCAGCAATTCAAGGTGCTTAAATAAACAAAACTGCCAACTAAGTCCGATGAACAATCTTAATTGATACAAGAGCTGTCAAAGTACCCAAAAAAAAAAAAAACACTATTTGGTGGCATTTATGGTCCGGTGGATTCATTGTCCCATATTTTTTCAAATGTGACCGCGATGGCGCCTGCTATTGTTCAGTGATTTCGACCCTTTTTTGCCCAAAATGCACGAGTTGAACCTGTGCGATATGGGGCTCCAGCAAGACCGCGCCCCATGCCACATACTACGCGAATCGATCAACCAATTGAGAAATGATTTCAATGAGCAATTTATTTCTCGTTTTGGATTGGTGAATTCATCGGCTAGATCGTGCGATTTTGCGCCTTTAGGCTATTATTTATGGGAATGCGTCAAATTGCTCGTTTATGTCGATAAGTCAGCATCAATTGCAGTCTTAGAAGACAACATTACAGGTATTATTAGCGAGGTACCAGCCAATATCCTCGAAAATTTGGCTCTCCGTTCGAAGCACTTAAATCATAGTCGTGGTCAATTTAAATACAAAATAAGCTTTAACAAGCAAATGGCAAGTCCTGGCTTATGAACCTAAGTAAATGTTTTGTACTTTTGCGACTTCTTTCTTTTGCCACCCTTTGGTAATTAAAAACCAAACGTTTAAAACATCACATTATTAAAATGAAAATATTTTCATTTTGCAAGAAAGGGTTGTGTTTTTTTCTCGATAAGATTGAGACCTTATATTACTCGTACATGACAAGTTGGGATTGCCATTAACTAATTCAGTGATCTGTTATGCAAAAAACAGGTAAGAAAATATTTTTTTTCTTACTTTTTGCCCCTGGAAAGGAAAAGACAAATAAATTGTTCCACACAAATATGTATGGTGTCTTACTTAAGTAAAATTCGAGGGGGAGATCCATCTTGAGAAAATAAATGAAAAAGAGAAGGAAAACAGAGAACATGTATCATCGTAAACAAAGACCAAAAATTTCAGATCAAAGACGACAAAGACTAACAAGTATATGTTATGTACCTGTCACAACCGTTGACACTCCAGCAATAGAATGGAGCAATGGACATGAGGTGCGGAAAAGTTCCGTGCACATCGTCATTTAATTAAGCTCTATAATAAAGTAGGACATTTGGGAAGAGAGACACTCTTAGTTCTTACGCAGTACGCGCAGCTCGACTATAACGTTGCGCATAATGAACTCTCAACAAAGTTGAGGTTGTCGAAAGTGGAGTACTTAAGGGTGACATTATACCGGAACGGAAAACTTAGTAACGTTCATATGCCAAAGTGTTGGTAATGCGGCAAACGTCAGTTAAAACTGTCGATCTTACCGAAAGGTGAGAACAGAGAGCAGGTTTTGATAGCTCTAAGCCCAATACTCCGACGGGTTCACTTGAGATCTTAGGCGTACTACAATTAAAGCCTTCGGTCGGTTTTAACCCAAACGCTACCTCCACCGAGCTATCAGTCAATATCCGAACTTATAAAATCCAGCTTGTGTAAGAATTGAAACCGCGTGACCATTATACAGGTTGTTTCCAACGTACAATTTTCTTTTCCCTCATTTTTGGTTAAATGGATATGTAAACATATCACAAACTTGGAGTGAAGAAGGTCAAGAAGCTTTTATCGAGAAGCCCTTGCAACCAATAAAACTCATTGTTTGGTGAGCTTTATGGGCTGGTGGAATCATCGGCCCCTGTTTCTTTAAGGGCGATGCCGGCCAGAATGTTACCGTCAATGGAGAGCGCGATACCATCAATATATTGCGGGAATCATTTCCTGAGCGCGTAATTTCGCGTAGTGGGTCTGTGAACTGGCATCCCCGATCCTGTGATCTCACACCTTTACTTTCTTTTGGGGTATGTGGAGTTACTAGTCTATGTCCATATACCAGAGCTGTTTCAGGTTTTTGAAGTCAAAATGAACTGTGTTATTGTTGATATATGGCCCCAGTTGTTCGATGAAGTTGTCGAAAATTGAACTTCAGGATTGCGCACAATTCGAGCTAGAAATGGCACGCATATGTCGGTATTTTATCACTAATTGCATAAAATTATCTGTTTAATAAAGCCAATATCATAGAAACTAACGTTAGCTTCAATTGTTTTATTTCATATTGAATTTGTATACCTATAAAAAACCCAGCCTTGATATAGCGAGTAGAAAGCGTTCATAGAGAATTCTATACGAATAACTCTCTCGTATTAATTGAGCGCGACTTTTGAAGGCTTTCGAAAGATCTTATATTTTGTGACTGTAAGGGCGAGGTAATCATCAGCGACTCTTGAGCATAAGGTCTGTAGTTAAAGACTTTCCATAGGCAAGAATGATATGGAAAAACTGTGCAAAAAGATCAGTTGTGAATGAGAAATGATCAAAAAACTGCTGATGAAGGCATAACATTCGCAGTATAAGATCACTTCAAAATGCATACTCTGTGAGTGCATTTCCAATATAACTCCTTAATGACATGAAAACAAAAACCAAAAACAAAGTCATTGTGAACTACAACCAACGCTACAAATTTATGACAACCACCCCCGAATAGTAGTGAACGAACATCTTCGACACAAACCATCTGCACCCCGCCCAGGTTGTGTGACAAACACTTGAGTCTTGAACCTGCGCGAACCTTATAAAAAAAAAATCGAATTTTGAAAAAGCTTTGGTCTACTTAATAGAAGGACCTCACGAAATACCATTCGATATCTTAACCCATAAGCGCTAAATAGTTGATTCACATATTGGCCTCTGACGCCAATGTCAAGAGGTTCGAATCCCGCACGAAGTCATCGGTGTCATATTTGACCGCGATCAGTCTGGGAAAAACTTTTCGAAATGATTGTAATGTGCTACCTTTGTTGCCATTGTTCAACAACAATCTAACAATTAATAGGAAATTCTTATATTGAAATCCTGTCGGCAGTGCTTTTTAAACGGGCATGTCCCTATCGTCATTTGACTCGTCGTAAATAAATCAACATTTGCAGTCGCTGGAAAATATTATCTCAAGGGATTCCAAATAGTGCTCGGTGGTGATCCCTGTAAAAAAAAGAGACAAAAAATGTGAGTGCGACTGATCTACCAACTTCTAATTTGGAACCCTCGATAATTAGAAACTAGTGTACTTATGAAGCTTCAACAGCTACAGTTTGCAACTTCTTTGTCGTAAGTTTAATGAAAACTCATTTAAAAACTATGAGTCTTGCCTTGGGTTACTAAAAAAATTCAAAAAATTCTCCTTAAAAACTGACAAATCCGAGCTCTAGTGGTGTGTAAACGTGTTGGTAACGAAACACTCGTATGTTAAAAACTTAATTAATCGCCGATGGTATCAAGTCACATGTAACCTTCTTGATAGCACCAGACTGAGAAAAAAGTTTGACTAAAAATGTGTATGGTAAGTACCTGTTAAATAGCAAGCATATTGCAGATATACTGCTACCAAACATAAGTTCAGACCCAAAAAATAATTTCTCTAAATGATCTCATTTCACAATACCTGGACAAAAATTAAGTGGTCCTGTTCTCTTAAAAGTACTCTTTTGTCAACTGCCCAGCGGCTTGTCACTTGCACTAAATGGCCATGAATTACAAACAGGGCCACATAATTCGCTTTGATTTTCACTATACTAAAAAATTGGTCAGGTTTCATGTATCATAGCAGCAGCAACGTATAGGACAACAATCATCAACATAACACACCTTCGAATGATATACCAGTGCCAAGTACCCACTCCGGTGCCTATCCTCCACGTCCAGTTACGCTGTGTTCCCGTCATAGTTCCATATTTTACAATACATTTTTCGTTCGTTCGTTCATGGTGGCAATAATCGTTTTCCGAGTATTATTTCAAACCGGAAAGCCAGTTTAATCAAAAATTTGAAAAATTTGTTAAAACATCCAATATTTTTAGGACTAACATAATATTTTAATCAAATGGTGCGGAAGTTCAAAGTGAACCTTGATCTAAGTTAACATACTCCCTTAGGTAGAATAGTCCTTCGCAATCTCTCTCCACCGTCGTATAATAAGTTAGATCGAAATAGGAAACCTATGAGCCTAAGTCGGGTCCTACCCAACAGAAATAGAGTGATAACGCTCCTATTACTAACCACACCGCAATATGTAGTCCTGGAAATGATCATGGACTTTGGAGATAGGGATGCTTTATATTATACCAAGGCTTTGGCAAGTTATTCAACTGTACATAGTCAGGTCAGGCTTAATATTGCAACAAGCCATTATTCAATATCCCTTGTCCATAAGTCGTTAGCTAAAAGGTTGGAGAATGTTGATTGTTTCTTACCTGCGTTCCTTTTTACACAATTACGACCTATCAGGTAGTCCACTCTCTGGCAAATGACAAGACCAAGAAAATACAACCACGCCACTACACTTTCTTATTAGACTGTCACTACAAAGCTTTAAATAGTCAAGGCAAGACGGAAATCAGCTTTAACCTAAATGCCTCCCTTGTCGGCTGACAAGTCAAAAAACTTGCCAAACAACCAAACACAGCGGCAATTAAGTTACACCGCACAAAACATGCTAAGCCGAAATAAATTACGACGCTAAGAATTCACCAACTCTTTATTTATTCCGCCCACAAGCAACTATCACCTCGGCGTTATTTACAGCGCTCATTAAAAACCGCAAACACACATGTATCCCCGAATTAGACCGAAAACAAGTAAAAAACAACAACGAAGAAAACTGACATGTCACCCGCAATACACAATATCCTTGAATCCCTACAGCCCCCCTCGAACTATCGACCAGGTTAATACTAACCGAACATGGCTTCGTCCAAGTACCCAACGAAATAAACTTCGTTACAAAACGCAAAAGACCCATCATCCGAACTTAAGTCATATTCAACCGACAATATCTACAGTAGTAACACACGGTTCTTGCCACATTAAAATCCTGTTTCCACTCGGTAAGGACAATAAAACGGCACGAAAACGAGAATGACTAAAGAAAGCTGGCGACGCGGCACAGCTACAACAAGGACATTGAATGGAGAGAGAAGAAATCAAGGTGCGTCATTATTCCGCTCATTGTTTTGAATCTCATTTTTGTTCTCCGTTTCACATGGTAGTGGGTCATAATTATTATTCTGACCCCACAGCGGGTGGTAAGAGGTGGCCTGGTAGGGTTTCGGGATTCAGTTTTTCTCATACATTTCACTTTTTGTCTCATGCACACTTGGCTGACGATGAAGCACTCGTATGTGGTATTGTCAAGGACTTAGCTTTGGAACAATGACAGAGACCTTCGGAGATAGCCGTTTTAAATGCAGCGTTGATTTGGCTATTTTAATGGAAATGTAGTGGCGAATGTACGTGGCTCTGGATAAAAGGCCTATGAAATGGGAGAATGGAACCCATAAAAAGCGACGAGCTGAAGGGCGTAAGTTTGGTTTCGTGATAACTGCGAAAATTATTATTCTACGATTTCCATTGTTATATTGTAGAAGGCATTTTCAAGGGCTCTCCAAAGTGTTGGCTGATATTAGGATATGTAAATTATCCTTTCAAATAGTTGCGTAATATGGAGCAACATATGCAAATCGGAATCTAGGCCGCTGTGCGATGGTCAGTTTGACGTCCTTATCCCTATATATCGTTTTTACAGTCACGAATCTCTTATTCATGGTCGTCGTTCGACAAAAAAATAAAAAGAATATATAGACAATGTAAGATACTTGGCTGAGATTTCTAAATATATATCGTAGTATGCTGGAGAAGTTGGCTGGCTTGACAACGGCCATTTCAAATTTTAAATCAGCCTTGAATGCATGATACGATACCTAACAAACGCTTTAAGTCATTTTTGAAGAAGACTTAGTCATCGATGATACCAATGGTACCCTACGAGCTATGAAGATGAAAGACTGTTTTTTATTTGGAATGGTCGTGAATGGTCACTGCGTTGATCAACTGTCTTGAAAATAGTAACATACAATAATATATGTGAATAAAAGTGATGTGTTTTCTGAACTTATTCGATGTTCGATTTCACGACAATCTACATATAAAACAATTAAAAAGCAGCGTAGCAACTGAACAGGAGCCTTCCTTCAATGGTCTTAAGCTTAATCTTCACCTCAGTGAACCATTCATTTTCAAGGCAGTTTAAGGGATATTGCTTTAGATTGAGTATCACTTCAGTTTCCAGCAATGATCAAAAAGTTTCCATTCCCTTGAGACCAAATAGAACAGTGACCGTGATGAATGTAATTAATCTTCTATGTCCTGTCATATCATCGAAGTAAGTTTGTTGACTTGGTAAGGATACATTTGAAGCATATAGCCTAATGATATCTGCATAGCCTGGAATAGTATAGGCGGGGACTTTGATGGAAATCATTGGGCTTTGACGGTGTCTTTCGGTCCAGCATTAATGTTATATATGTATATAATATAATAATGGGATATGTATTACAAATTACATTACAAATACTTATCGCAACCTGACTATTATATAGAATGCCGAAGTTTATCTACATCCCAGGGCGTTAAGCGATGAGCAAAATTTATATGGAAAAATACGCTGAATCCGTATAGAAGACGGGGTAAGAAAAGGTAGCCTATCATGTCATAGCCTACTATCTGTGTCTCCAGCTTCTGATCTATATTGATGGCTCCAAGATGCGAAGTACTTTTCTAGCCGTCACATGCATATCGTCAACAATAATCTTCTGCAGACTGACTGGGAAGCAGAAGAGGGAAAATTAAATGCTCTTGTAGCAGGAACTCGTATCTGGATTCCAAGCTACAGGTAAAATAGAGGTGAATAAAAAGGCCGACGAGCTAACCTAGCCCATAGCTATGGCTTATTTCCAGTATAATCGTAGGTCACTCATTGACCTACCAAATATACCCCTCGATACTAAGATCGGCCAAATTAGCCAGAAACCAAACGTTAGAACGCACGACCTTTTAAACAGAGGCCATTCCGATATCGCCAGACTGACGGCAATAATTTCAGGCTGGCATATGCTCATTCACATTGCCCAACATCCAATCAGTAAAAGCTTACACCACTTTTTTGAGAATGCCCGGTACTTGCAAAACACAGGTTTCGCGCATTTGCTGAACGCTTTCTCAATGGTCTATCTGAGGTTGCAAACCTCTGTCTAGCCAATCAAATTTACAATTTACAATTACAACCAAGGTGTCGTAAAAAGGATACTTTAGTGCTAATGATACACGGACCGAGCTTCAGCCTCCACATACCTACTCATTGCCAAACCCTCAGATCCAGATGGTATACGTATTGAGCAGTAATACAAAAGATGAGCCAACAGATGTTGTAGATGTTGGCTGTTAATTACTGAAATTTACCAAACTTAATATGATCGGCCTTTTGATAGATATCAAGTATGGTCATTCGCAATTTATGTCGTAGAGTAATTTATGTCGAAAGGGAGTGATCTGTAAAAGTGCCTAAAATGCTTGAATTTTTGCGGTCAACATAATCGCCCTAGTGAGTTCGATATTGATGCAATGTTGAAGGGTTTTTAAAACCTTCGGTATCGGGTCAAACTAACGCGAGCATCACGTAGACAAAATTCTCGAATCTGGAGACAGGGAGACCAAGACGTAAGAAAATGTATACCGAAAAAGTCACTTTGTCACAACTAATAGTTGAGGTAACACGGTATCTACTCAAAATAATAATTTCCCACATTAAAATGTACTAATAGTTGAGTGTCTGACCTTGAGTTCAATTGCTGGGTTACAGACATCAAGAAAATCTCTATTATAATAGTAATTTCTCGTCAAAAATTAATCGTTTATTTTAAAACAGAAGCTGGCACATCATATTATTATTATTATTAGGGACGAAAGTGGGACGAACTTCGACAAGACATAAACAACGACCTGGGGGCTTGGCTACAAGGTGATGATATGGAAACTAGGGTTGCAGGCTAAAAGTCCGGTTAGAAGCTCTCAAAAATGAAGGAGATAATGGACACACTATTCTCGACCCGAACGACCAAACCACCTGACATCACCCCTATAAAAACGGAGGAAGTCTCCCTGTTGTCCGACGAGAAACTGACTTTAAACTTAACCTCCAGAAAAAATAAGAAGGTCCCTTTGCCCACCGCATATCGGGGAAAGTGCTGAGAATCTCGGCAGAAACGTGCCCAAAGCTTCCCCTCAACATTTTTAATAGCTACCTTATGGACGGGATTTTTACAATAACTGGAAGAAATAGCGGGTAGTTTTAGGCTTGGAATCTACCTCAGCTGGTTACGGTGAATCTGCTGGAAAAGATGATAAAAGTCCGACTCACCGCGGCAATCCGGATCACAGGTGACATGTATGGCAGATAATTTATCTTCCGAAGAGGACACTCAACAGTCGGGGCAATCAAAGTAGTGGTCAAGGGGTACAATGTGCCCAATAAGGCAAGCACTGCTCGAAAAAATTGGTCGTTCTGCCAGCCGTAGACGTAAGGAGTGCGTTTAACTCAGTATACTGGGAAGGCATTCTGTGGCCCCTGCAGAACATAGAGTCGTTGCTCCGGATACTAACTAATTACTTTTAAGACCTGGGATTACTCTACGATCAATACTAGGACCGGAAATTTGGAATAGCTCCTATGACTAGTTATATAACAGCTCCTATCCTCCGGACAGAGATGTCAGAGCACAGGTTTCTTATTCAGTATGCAGATAAAATCAGAGCGGTTATCAGCTCTAGAGATCTAGCAGAGGCGCAGCGGAAGCTCTATCGGGTCATAAAACAAGTGCAGGAATGGATGAAGGATCATGGCCTAAGATTGGTAACTGAAAAGACCAGTTTTATTAACTAAAAAACGGATACCACGCCACATTTAGCTCCAAGTAGTTACAGCGAAAATCACCAGCAGGAGCGCTATTACATACTTGGATACCAGATTGTAAATCTATTGGAACCATATGCTCGTAAGAATGACTTTAGAGAGAGCGGCAAAAGTTGACATCTCTCAGCAGAATGATGTTGAACATCGTAGGCCCAGTGATGAGTAAGCGGAAGCTACCTATATTACATTTCATTCTTTTATATGATTTGGAGATATGGGCCGAGACATCAGACTGAAAAACCACAGGAAGTCTCGTACGGCATCGTATTGGAACCAGCAGTACTCATGATAGTAGGTGTGATCCCTATCGATTTGCTAGCTACAGAAAGAAAGTACGTCTACGACAACAAGAAGGAAATGGGAATCGAAGCGACTATTACAGAGTCAAAAGGTGGCAAATCCGGTGGAATTCGGAACCAGGAGACCAGGAGAACTTACAGACTGATTCCATACGTTACAGCATGCTCCGTCCATGCAAACATGATGAAGTTAACTTTTACAGCACACAAATTTCAACCGAACATGGGTAATTAAATGGCTACCTTTGTAAAGGGTGTTTGTCTTAGAGGTATACAAATTAAATATGAAATAAAACATTTGAAGGTAATGCTAATGTCTATGATGTTAGCTTCATTTAATAGATAAATAAAGCCTTAGTTATACGTGACACACACAGCCAGTTCGAATGAAGTGCAATCGTGAAGTCTAATTTTCGACAACCTTATCGAGTAACTGGGGCCGAATATCAGCAACAACCCGGCGAATGTTGATTTTCAAATCGTCCAACGCTTCTGGCTTTCGGAACAGACTAGTAACTTCACATACCCTCAGAGAAAGTAATCTAAGGGTGTGAGATCAGAGGATCGTAAAGGCCATTTCACAAGTCCATTACGCAGAATTATGCGCTCAGCAAATGTTTCCGCAATAAATTGATGGTTTCGCGTGCTGTGGCGTGTCGCGTCATCTTGTTGAAACCAAATTTGAAAACCAATTTTGTCACGTCAATGCCATTCAACGAGGAACGAAGAAGTCAGGAATCATATTTCTATAGCTCTCACCATTGACGGTAACATTCTGGCCGGCATCATCCTTAAATAAACATGGGCTGATGATTCCACCAGCCTATAAAGCACATTAAGCAGTGAGTTTTAATGGTTTGCAAGGACGTCTCGACAAGGGCTTCTCGGCTTTCTCTACTCTGAATTCGACAATTTTGCTTGTTTACATATCATTTAAACAAAATGGGCCTTATCGGACAACAAAATTTTGCGTTAATAATGAGGATCAAGCTGAATCGTGTTTTCGGCCCATTCACCAAATCTACGCTGTGTATAATGGTCATGCGGTTTCAAGTCTTGCATAAGCTGGATCTTATAAGCTTTTAAGCCGAGACCTGTACGTATAATCTTCTCCAAAGTGGATGGGCATAGCTCCAATTGCTGTGCACGATGTCGAATCATTCGGATTCTCCTCAATATTGCGCTCCACAACGGCAATGATTTCTTCTCTTCACACTGTTTCTCGTCTTTGGGAATGTGAACTATCCACTACAGTGTACGTGGTATGAAAACGATTCATCGTGTTCCGAATAACTTGCTCAGATGGACGATTATGTCGACAGTAAAATGGACGTAGCACACGATAAGTTTGGCGAACCAAACCATTGTTTTCAAAACAAATTTTGCCCAATTTGCATACATTGCGCTGACTAATCTATTCGTCGTAAAATGGCAACCTCAAATCAACTTTTAACTGACAATCTGAAGAAACAGTGTCGCCAATTTAAAAACCAAGTCTCTAAAAACCAACCCTTTAAAACGGGGAAGAAACAGAATCCAGCTTGCAAGTACGGTGACTCAGCAGTGGACAGAGCAGAGGTCCAGGCTTGAGATGGAAGTATGCTTCATAAAACGTGGTCCAGAGGATGGTCTCAAGTGCCGCTAACGGAGGTGTTTCTGGAGTATGTAGAGTCAAGACGGTTACGTTTGGTTTTGTTAGGTGTGGGTCCTATTTGACTCAGAACGGGCCTGTTTCTTGTGCGTATTAGCTTTTCCCACAATCCTCTAGGTCAAGCTTCTCTATTGTGAGTGCGTTCTTTCCATGTTTCGTTGTTCACACTAAACGTAACATAAATTATTCCCACTCATTTCTGAGATTGCCATCTTGGTCAAATGGCGTGAACACAATATCACTGCGCATTCTGCTATCAAATCATGAGGTGTTATGACTGCCCTAGACCTATCTGCATAAACTTTCAACTGCCCCACTCAAGAATCCTTCGATTTCTAGGAATTGGATTGTAATTGATATTATCCTTCGACCGTTGAGACCCTGACATTCGATTATTCAGAAAAAAAAAAGTTTGATCTCAAAAAAAGTGGAAATAAAACTTAACGAGTATCCTTCAAAACCCCGCCGACCATCAATTAAAAAATAATTAGTCTTAACTCTAGAGCTGTTCTTGTTTAGATTCCTCGCACTCGAGACCAATTATCCCAATTCCTGCGATAGCAATATTCCAATTAATAACTTCACTTAACTCAACTTCGCTCCATTAACAGATTCCTACATAGTTTTCCATTCTCTAGTGCTGCATGACCTTGCTTTTATATTTTCTTCTTTTTGGATCAGCTGCATTTCACCTTTCGTCTATAGCTGTGCACGAGAAAAATAACAGGAAAACAGGGAGAGAGAAAAAGAACAAGGACACGTGATCATCCTTTCTAGAGTGTTCCGGTAGTTTTTGTCGGATGAACAAACTAAATGAACATTAGTCGAGACTTATTGGTTATAAAATTTAATTATAGAATTAATCGATAACCCCCGACTGGGAGGTCGTTCCCTACCTGTATCGGTACATGATGCTCCCACTTACGTCCCGTCGCCACTTTCACATTAGCGCCATCGCCATCGATGTCGTCGTCATGGTCGTGGAGGTCTTTTATTGTTCGTCGTCTCCTCTTACGGTTCAAAGGATCATTGAATCGTTATTTACTTACTCACCATTTTCACATTGCTGTAGAAATGATATTTATTGGATTAAAAAATAAATAAATAAAACAAGCAGACGGTAATTATTAAGATTGGCGCCCGCCAATCCGCGTTTCGCCCTCGTTGGGGAAATGAGACTGAAACAAAAGGACGAAAGGACTTTGCCATCGTCGTCATCATCGTCGTCGTACACACGTAAACGGAAAAGAAATACAAAATAGAATTAAAAAACTTCCTTCTACTCCCCTCGGTGTGTCGATAGTTCCCAGGTTGCGGTTGGCCTGTGGATATTAATAATGCGGGTAAGCAACAAAGGACGCGGGGCGATGGATGTGTGATTGTGGATACGGATGGATGAGCAGGTAGTTGGTGTTGGAGATGTGCAAACTAAGGCTCGTCAAGTGTGCTCTGACACACTGTACAAATCTAGCTAAGTCAGAGCATACAAAAAAAAAAAACCAAGAAAAACCGAGAAAGTATCCCACGATTGCGGTTTCGCTCCAATTATACACGGCGTCGGCAGTGGCGGCGACGGTAGCAGGTGCCGTGATGGTGGTGGTAACGATTGCATGCAGGAGGAGCGAAAGGACACATTGGAAATGAGGTCGATGCTTTCTTTTTCCTGCGGCACTGTGAAAGGGCATGTGAAAGAACCAAAGCTCATACAATTCTGTTCTTTTTAATTGAACGTGTGTGTTTCACTTTCGTCCTTTCTTCTTCACGTTTTCTGTTTCTGTTTCTGTTTCGGTTTCTGCCCTGTTGTGCCGTACTTGCTGTTGTTGTTTCATGTCGTGTTCGTGTGTTTGGTAAGTAGGAGCATTATATATCGAATAGTAACATCTGTGCTTGTGGGTGGGCGCCTCTGATGTCGGTGTATTATGCAAAAAGGACTGAAATGTAGGTTATCTGACGATTCGAGGACACGATTTTTTTTTGTCGTGAATTTTTGATTTGATTTGGGTCTCGCTCCCTGTCGCTCTTTAATTTTTCTTTTTTCAATTATTTTTTTCTCATCTAGTTTGACGAATAGAAAAGGTCAAATGGAAGTCGTATGGGGAGGCAGGGGGATAATTGCAGTATAATTATAAGCAATAGAATTAGGTTAAACAAATTAAGTCAAGTTAGTTAAAGAACGAAAAACGAAAGGAGTATGGAATAGTGGAACGATTCCATATTCACTACTTGGTGTTTGGAATTTTTGAAAGAAGCTGGCATGGCATGATGATGGGTCTAGTGTAGGTGAGGTGATATGGTGTTATTTGCGAACTGAATTAGGAGTTCTTTATCTATTTACGATGAATGGTCATGCATTCAGAACAATTCGGGGGAAAGTAAAAGTTGGATTGAATAGCATTTCTTGCGTAAAGCAAGGGAAACCTACCACAATACTTTGAATAGATTTATGTGCGTTCTCAAAGGTCCCCTGTAGCAAAGGGCTTCAGTGGCGGGATCGCTCATATCACACAAACTCATATTAGTCAATCATATGTATTAGAACAAATGACACATATGGAGTTCGGAAAAATACTGGAAGAAGCTAGTTCGGTTATTATAAATGATTCTCTGGAGAGATCAGTGGGTTAAAGTCCTTAAAGGAGTCTGATAGAACTCTGGAGCCGGTCACAAACCTGATGGCACCTCCACTTTTTCCTTAGACTAACTTTACGAGTTTATTGCGGAATCAACCTCAAAAGACTACGGCTGAGCCGAAGAAAACCACCTGGTGTAGCTGCCACATCTGTTGGTGACTTTAGGTCAGCAGATATTGATGGAATTTATTTCGGTATTACATTGAACCAATCTTTCCAGCCAGCAAACCATTCCAGCGAAAGGACGATTGTTGCGCTCGATATTTCAAAAGCATTTGACAGAGTTTGGCATCAGGCTCTTTTGTCTAAAATGCGTGCTTATGGTATCGATGAGTCTCTTCTTCTATGAATTAGAAATTACCTTTCGGGCTGTTCAAATCAAGTCGTTCTGACTGGGAGCAAGTCTGATATTCACCAAATAAACGCTGGTGTTCCCCAGGGCTCTGTTCTGTCACCGACACTTTTCCGCATTTTTATAAATTACCACTTAATTACTACTTCTAATCCAGTTCACTCCTTCGCTGATGACAGTACTCTTAGCTTTTTATATTCATTCCAAGATTCACGTTCCTACTCTTCGGCCGTAGATCAAGAATGGCAACGTATGCTGAACACATTAAATTCCGACCTTGACAACATAATTAAATGGTGTATAAACAATAGAGTGGAATTTAATGCTTCCAAAACACAATGCTGTCTACTGTCACTCAAGCTAATCATCAATAATCAGCCATTATTCTTGAATGACGCTTGTGTCGATGAAACCGGAAGACTTTTCATCCTTGGTATGTGTGTTAATAAAACTCTTAGTTGGAATGACCACATATTCGAGGTGGTCAAGAACCCTGCGAAATGTCTAAGTTTCCTCAAACTATGCAAGAAATACGTTATTTCACCCCCTCTGACTTAGCTTCAATTTACAAGGTCTACATCAAGCTTGAGTACAACTCTCATATCTGGTCTGGTGCCCCCAAGACCTCCTTGCGCCTGCTAGATAGAATACAAAGGCGAGCGGTAAAACTCATAGGCACGTGTCAATTATAAAAAAAAAAGGAACTTTCCCTGGCTGTACTATGTAGTATCTCGCATTTAGCGTATAGTGAACGCCATCTTCGCTTCAAAGACCGGTGGAGAAGAGCTTCTAGACTAGGCCAAGCTTAGACTTACACATTCGTACACCTGCTCTCCACGTACATTCTCCCCGTGAGCTGTTTATCATCTCATATAACTGAAAATCAAATAATATTATTGTTTCCAGATCAAATTAAAATGAGCAAAAGTGGCCCAAGGATTGAACCTGGCGGTACTCTTGATGTTAATTCGATATGATCTGATTTGCTGTCATCTACAATGACAACTTATCTTCTTTATTTTAAATAGGAATTCATTACCAAAGTCAGAAGACGGAAACTGGCTTTTTATTTAAAAAATCAGAATTTGGTTAACGCTGCCGTTCATTTTGCATAATAAAGGTGGGCAAATACAAGTTTCTTTTTAAAATGCAATGAAATGAACAAAATTAAATTTTTTCCACGTATTATGACCTTATTAGTAAGAACGATCATTTCCATTAATTATGAAATACAACGTCGTTCAAGTGGCTGCTTCGGTTGGCTTCGCAGTAGCGCGTTCTGTCAACCCAGTTTTCCAAGACCTGGTTTCGGGCTGTAGCTCACGGATTGCTTGGATGATATTGGACTTAAGTGCTTGGATCCTTTCTGGATTGTTGGCATAATGGTTCCCTACAGAAAAAAAGTCCAAAGGGGTCAAATTGCCGCTCCGAAGCGTACAAATGAGATTGCCAAGACGGCTGATAACACGATTGGGCGATTTGGTGCGCAAAAGATCGATTGTGGCATGTGCTGTGTGGCATGGCGCGCCATCCTGTATGAACCAGAGGTCGTCCAAATCCATGTCGTCAATTTCAGTAAAAAAAAGTCGGTTAACATGGCTGTGTAGCGCCCGCCGTTGACCGAAACGTTATTCCCAGCCTCATTTTCGAAGAAAAATAGTCTAATGATGCCACCACTCCACAATCCGCACCAAGTTTGTGCAGAATTCTCCTCAGGCTAGTGCGTGAAATGCTGAGCTGTTGAGGTCAATAGCGAGTAGATGTTCGTGAATTGAGTCTCACACTCTTGGCCAGAGCAGCCACATTCTCATCTGTGCGTACCGTACGACGACGGGGACCATGAGTGCTGTCCACTAGCATACCAGTCTCACGAACTTTTTGCACAAACTTGCGTACAGCAGTCGCGGTGGGTGCTTCATTTCGTCCCAAACTTCTTTTTAAAAAAGCACTGTTTGGGTTTTCAATATTTCCCAACGTTGTTCAAGCGTAAAGCGACTCGTTTCCGAGGTATGATACTGACTTTGTGTCAAGATTTATTTTATTTATTTTTCTATTCTATTCTTATCTCGTAGACAAACATGTTTGAATTTTAAATTAAGAAATCTTAATATTTAATGTGCTCTTCCGACCTTGTGCGGTACTCTAGATCTAACTATATTTCTTAATTATTAATGCCTTCCGGCTTAAACCTTTTGATTCTCGTCTTACGGTACAAACATTTAAAAATTCGATTTTCTAGGAAAATGTTAGCAACAAATTTGAATTAATTGTTTTTCGCAAGTTCTAATAGCTTAATCTACCTTAAGCTGCTTTGTTCAATTCTTAAATATAATCAGTGTTAGTCAAGTACTCATTTGTTTCATTCTAAAACACCTCAACCCCGGGTCTCTCTGCGGGGTTTTGCTACTTCCCTCGCTCCTAATGCCGGCGATATCACCAAAGCTAAGAATCCCCCGTCAGCTTTTACCTGAAAAATTTACCAACCAAAGAGTGAGTAAGACCTTATTGAAGGGCCGTGATGGAAGGCGTTTTAACCCGACAACCATCAAAAATCGAAGTGTTGTTCAGCAACAATGACTAGAAGCCAGTCCGCTATTACGGTACTAAAACGATTGAGCTCATGCGGACTGTCAGCGTACCCGACGCGGATAATACATTTGTCAATTTTTATTAAACTTTTCTTGTAACTAACTTACGCTAGACAGAAATGCTCAAAACTAGCTTAACTGTCCTTATAAATCTGAATATCTTACTGGCCCTATACGGACACTCTAAAATAAACTGGACAAGTTAATTCTATGTCTTTCGACAGCTATATCACTTACCATATCTTAAGCTAAGAAAAATTCATTTTATTAAAATATGAAGCTTTATTTCATCTTTAATAAGACGTTTGTCCTTGGTGCCCCGATGGCGGTGTATTACCGGGATACCATCTCTGTTGTGCACCAATCCCTCGGAATCAGTATGGAAAAACACTTCTAAAAAATCAAGTTTTTTCGGAAAGTGCTATCTTAACACAATCCCTGAAGATCAGGTTATTAGTGTTAGCCTGATATAAAAAAAAATTATCGATTCTGTTCAGGACATTATTAGGATAATACCTATCTACTGAGCTGGGACTCTGGCGCGTTTTACATTATAAGACTCACTCTAAGGCACCTCTATCTATCAACACACAAATCGTTTCCATATAATAGCGCAGACTACACCGGACAACCACACTCGATGGTATGGCCTAGCGGTCAAGTTGTCTGTTTTGAAACAACGTCCTTGCCATACTGAAGGCTTTCTTAGCTTCAGCAAGTTGGTTGTTCATTTTGCCGAATGATCGCATATTGTATTAGTAAGGACAATAACATCAGTCCTCCATTTGTGATGACATTATACAGACAGCTCTCTGTGGCGTAAGGACTGTGGAATCAGAAATAAATTTTCACCAAGAATTCCACATCCGGAGAGAAACCTAGTCCTGGAACTTTAGGGAAATATATCGGTGTTTTTAAACAGAGATATACATATTTTTGAAGGCGGCTTAGAGGCAGCCAAGTTGCACTCAAATTTGAACTCGTACTTATCATCTCTTCCAAAAAATTGTGTATCAACCCATGAGGTATCTCAGATTCCTTCAATTATTCCTAGTCTTAAATCTGACTTGGATAGAAATAATTATACGAGGTTGCTCAATAAGTACCATCCAATTGAAAAATTCTATAACCTTACCAAATATCGGCAATTCTCAGTTTTCTTTTGCGAGGTCGATCAGTTCTCTGTTGGAGCACTCAGACACAAATACTGGTCCATTGTACTACCAGACAGACACCTCTCTTTACTGTATTTCCCCGTTGTCCGGAGAGAAGTGAGGAGGGGCTTCAATGTTGAAGAGTCATCCTATATCCTGGATATTCAGTCCATCCCTCCGTCAGACTTGACCGTGAAGCTGGTAGACCTAAGTTGGGTTCAGGTCCTGAAAAACTCTCCTCTGAGCCCTTTCTCATTTCCTGGGATCCTAGAGTGACCCGGAACCCATAAAAGACTTAGGGAACTTAGTCTTCCGAATTTGCTTAAAAAGTGCTTGAGTTTATACAGTAATTCGGAGTTGGATTGAGGGTTGGATACAGCTTTGAGTGCAGCTTGGCTGTCACTGCAGACGCATATGCTTTTCCTTTTTTGAGGCAGACGCATATTTTCCTAACGAAAAGTGCAGTCGGACGTTTTCGCGCTAAAAGAAAACCCCAGTGCTGGACCTCCGCCCAGACCTGGAGCCATCTGTAAAAATGCGAAGGCAGTCCATTCCAGGTTCCGTATCTGGCCAGACCCAGTCTTGACGCCATGTAAATTTTATGAAATTGCAGCACAATAGGACGGTAAGTATCATTGTGTCGGAAGGCATATCCACTAGACAGGGGTCGAAAGATATTTCTCGCGCAAGTACACTGTCACTTCAAATCGAGTTGTACCAAAAATAATTTCTCTTGAGGCGAGACATGGCTTACAGGGCGCACCCCCTGATATATATGTCAAGGGGTGGAAGATTCATCATAGCATCTAGAGCAGTTCCCGGTGTGCTGGGGAAAGCCCCCGTACAGTTGAGACAAACCGCTCTTTGAAGTTTGGTGAGGGAGGACACAACGTGTTGCATATTGGCCTGTTAAACCAGACAATCGATGCATATGAGATTATAGGTCTTATCATTGGCGTATAGATTCAGAGTTCCTTTTTCGCCCATAAGCCCCATGTTTTGCACCTTTGCATTGCCAAAAAGCTGCCAGCGCTTTTTGATTTAACATGCTTTGCCCAAAGACTCCTCCTATTTAAGATGACTCCAGGTACTTAGCTTCCTTGGATATTGGGATGGGAATGCCTTTGAGCACCAGCTGAGTAATGCAAGTATTTTTCCTCCTTCTCGTGAAGAGAACGACATCAGTCTTAAGAGGATTAACCGACAACCATTACTCGTGCACCAGTCCTCGTTCACATTTAGCGCCGCCTGTGCTTTAAGACAGACAGTCGCAAAACATGAGCCGACAGAGAGAACAGCAACATCATCCGCATAGGCCTGGGCATAGATTCCATAGGCATTGAGAGCATCGGGCAGAGAGTCGACCACCATGCACCATAACAGCGGAGATAAGACAGCGGGCAGCGCCTGTTTTCTCCAGACTTGACACATTATCTGAGGCCTGCATCAGCGATCAATGTCCTGTGCATAAGCATTGCTTTGATCCACGAAAACAATGCTTCCTCTACGCCATGCCGTCTAGCAGCGTTACACATGCTGTCGAAAGTTATCAAAAGTGTTATCAAAAGCTCCCTCAATGTCGACGAAAATACCTAGTACGTACTCTTTCCTTTCGAGAGCGCATTCAATTCTCCCAACTACGAGTAGGTTTTGAAGCGCAGTCTCGCTTGATTTTCCGCGCTGATAAGCATGTTGCATCTTCGAGAGAGAATGCATTCGAAGGGCAACTTTGCGCACGTGCAACTCGATCGACAAGCACTGGAACTTTGTATTTCTGAAGATTACGGAATGCTCGTGACTATTTTTTCACGTAATAATTCGTCAGTGATTTTGGCGCAACGAGAATTTTAGCCCGGATTTTCCCGACGTCCTATTATAACTAGTCGATCATTAACACGTTTAGCCACTCGCATCAAAGAGGCTGAAACAACACACAGAGAAGCAGTCGAAAGTCTTTCTAGTGCTCGTTCTGACAAGCCAAGTCGCCGCTGTCGCTGTAGATGGCGCCGATGAGCCTTCAATGTCGACCAGACGACATGCCCCCGAATCGGCCACCACATGTTCGCCTCCGTAGCGTATTTTGGTAAAAGACTTTTAAATTTTCTATTTCAAACAGCAGACAATTCATTAGCTACTGCTTGCAGACCATCAATCGCGTCTTAATTACGTTCACGCTCTCCTGAACCTCAACCTATATGGGGACGATTTTCGGTCGAAATTCATCAAGGCGCCTAGACCAATTTCCATCTGAAATAGAATATCGGTTTCGGGGAACTGAAAATCCACATATCATTAACAAAAAGCCATTACATCCACTCACAGCTATTGCATTGTACGCCTTTTACGCGGGATGGCATCAGAGTCCACCGGACGGCGAATTGAGACAGAAGAGCATGTGGCTTCACTGCAATTCCACTTTGGGTTTCTTGGAGACACTGGTTCATCAGAACAAGCCACAGTCTTGGAATTTATTGCGGTAAAAAAGCCTAAATTATCATCAACCTGAGCGGCTATCATTATCCGATATCATCTTCAAAAAATAATGAAAAAGTAGCTGAAAGGTCCAAGCAAACATTTCAAAAAGTTAGACATTACTGTCGAGAGTGTATCAGGAATTCTCTAACTCAAACCTAATGTTTGGTGTACCACCCACAGCTGTCTTTACAATTGCATCACAATTTGTGAAAAAAAATATAAAACCCTAACACCTTGTTGCGTAATCTTAAACATTTCGTCAAGAACAAAATTATTATTATACTATGCCCCAATATTCGTATTGGGCGGACAAAGTTCTAAAGATTCAGTTCTAGAAGTGAATAAGATGAAAAAAAAAATGAATAAAAAATGTTTTTTTTCGAAAACTTGAAATTCCCGGTAATTTTTCAATAATGTACTTTAACTTTCTGTTCATTTCTCTTCTCCCATCACCAAAACTTTCCAGTACAATTGGTTAACGTATCCTTGGTCAGAAAGTAAACCATCAGATTTCAACGAATTAATTAAAACCAAGAGTTTAAGCCCGTGTGCCCTTCAGAAGGCCTATTTTGTTAAAAGGTCATGATATTTACAATAAACCTCTTTTCATCCGCCATACAAATGAATGCTGACTCTCCAAAAACTTAATTACGTGATATTTAAAAGCTATTAGCATCTAATCAAAAATAAAATTAATTTTTCAAATGATTCCGATCAAAGGTCCCGTCCTAAAATGTTGGTCAAAATCTCTCAATCAAACACATCATCACTTGACCTTAAGCAACTACACTTAAACTAATCATGATTGACGAATAACTACACCGCCCCCACACCTTTACCTAATTCAGTTCTATAATTCTTCGACTAATTTTTAATGATATCGGAATGTTCCAAATATGAAGCTTTCTGGTTACATGACCTTTTGCATATCACAAAGTCTCGAATCCGAATGTGTCAGTCCTTCATTCCATATCGAAAAAAAAGAGAAAATGGAACAGAAGACAGGATAATGGAAAATAAAAATGTAAATTACACATAAAATGCCATTCCATTGGAAATGGAAAGAAAAGTTGGAAAAAAAGGTATCAAAAAAGGATAACAGCGATGAAGGGCCAAAAGGGGAAATGGAGGTGAAAGTATAAAGGAAGTTTGCAATTAAAAGGATGTCGCGTTCGGTTCACCGAAAAGCAGAATCGTTGCAGCTCGACAGCCTGCGTTTGTTCGACTTTTTTTTTACTGCCACCCAGAAATTAATTATTACTTAACGGCTTTTCCTTTATCAACAATACATATATATCAGGACCTATAGACTACAGGCTACGTGAGAAGGCATGATGGCATGTAGGCGTGTTCGCATATCAGTATGTTATAAAATGTTAAAATAAAATACAAACCGGGCCGAGAGAGGCAGCAAATTGAGGCCAGTGAGTTGCTGGGGGTAGGCAATAGCAGTGGCCCAGTATAGGGTGAGGAAAGGTCGGGCAGTGAGTGCAAAGTGTATTGTTATTTCGCCTAATGATGGACAACGCAAACAAATTATATTTTTAACGGACAGCAGGACATAGTGCGAGTACAGTGAGAGTACAGCATTTCCCTTTTACACGTACCGTACACGGTATGGTTGGTTGGTATTGTATTATTTATGCAACCCATATTTAGAAGAGGTACCGAGCAACAGTAGCGCAACGACAAGATAATAGTGGAATAGCAGAAGAGCAATGAAGCAGATAACGGGAGGGTGGATGGTAGTAGGTTGCGCATACCACTGTGTCTACTGGTAAATAAATAATGAACTGAAAAGCATAACTGGGTCAGTTGGTCCTTCCACTTCAATGGATGGAAGGTGCCTTAAGTGCCTTTGGTTGTTGCTGGAATTTTTCACCTTTCTACCCCTGCCCCACTGGGTCGACGCTTTTAATTCGTAGTATTTGTTCGTCATGATTTTTTCAAATCAGCGAATAAACTGCCTAAAGTTTTTTTCGGGCCATTTTTGGTTGCTCTTTGGTTGGGAGACCACACTACGCTTAAATTGCGTGAGCGAGGGTATGTTACACAAAGTGTATAGCTTAATGTCCTTATGGTTATTGCTTTTGCTTTGTAGGCCTATGAGTGTATAATCAGATGCGTACAAGTACATATAATAAAAGAAACGAGGGAAACGTTCCTTTGATTGTTGTATACGACGCAACGACGTTACGAGACGTGCCCAGGTAGGTGCTAGAGCATTTCGCGGCAGTAAATGGGCCAACGGATATGGCTAATTGATTGTAGTTAAGTTTCGTTTTATGAGTAGAATTGAGATAATGAGCAATGGACGAAAAGTAATTCAATCAGCGATTCAGCGAAATGCTCTGATGGCAAGGCATTTCATGCGACTTGCTCGTGGCGTCTTGAGATGTTGGACGAAGTGCGAGGCTTGTATGTAGATCGTATCGCGTTCAGCCTAATTAAATGCTGGCGCCTATGGGTTTTGTCCTAATGCCTATTCGTGATTTTCATTCACGCTCTATTTCGAAAGTACCAGCGAGAGCTGTACATTTGTTCGTTTTGCTTTTCCTGATAAGTTTGGCGGAACACGTGTATAGATTGCATGACTATTCAAAACCGCCACTTGACAACATGGGAGGGCAAAACAAATCTCACTTGTGCGATATATCACGCGTGTTCAATGCTTTTTTTCGAAAGTTATTTTCCTTCTCATGGTTTCTATAATATTTCAGTGGCTATATGGATGGACCTTCAGTAGGCCCTAACCTAATTATAATAACTTACTTGTTAATTCTAAGGGCACGGATTCGATTATTTGGAACTTTTTGTAGTGAGTTACAAATCGCTTATATTTAAATTTTAGTTCATAAGGGCCAACATAGTCCAAGCAATATCGCTTCCAAAGATGCCACTATCTTTGGGGGAGAAAATAAATGATTCTCGCCTATGTAGATCTATCACGTATATTGAAGTCAAGGACATGGAACAAGGGAATGTCGGACATTGGACAAAAACAGTAAGACAACGGGTGACAGACAAACAATACTGGTGATAGAGAGCAACCACATCAACCGGCGGTGAACGGCCTTACGAGTGGTAGACAGAGAATACATCAATTCGTGATACGTGCGACATCTGAACAAGTGAAGAACTCATTGTCTCATGCAGTATAGAAAGGTTTGGGATATTTGCTATCCTTGTTCGTTTCGATGTGATCGTAAGTGAAATGTGCATGTTTCGAAGGAAGAGATTCTAAGCTAAATGGACAACACACTCGAATGACCTGATTTTCCCAACCGACTACCCACAGAAAGGGATATGAATAGAGCCCACGATTTACTTATAAGTGTTACAAGCTCTTTACAAAAGGTTTAGAAAATGTTAATGACGATGCCCGCCTTGGACGCCCAGAACGTCAATAAAGGATGAAAACATTGAAGCTGTGATTTTAAATATTAGTGACTCAATGATCAGTATCAGAGAAGTTGATATTGGCACATCGGTAATATCGGAGGCAGGTGTCTCCGAGATTGCTAAATTTTGGCCAAACGAACCGTTGCATGGGCATCGCTCAGGAACTGTTGAATGACATGAATGCCGATCCAGATTTGCTGAAGAAGATCATCACTAGTGATGAAACATGAGCATATGATTATGACGTCGAAACCAAAGCCCAATCATTCCAATAGAAGTGAACCGAAGAGTCAAAACTGAAGAAGCAACCCAATTTCGGTCAATAGATGCAATCGATTTTTTTATATCCCTTCTATGTAACGATTATACCTATAGGATAGAATGGCTGATATAGCTTTTATGGCTTAAGCAAGATGCACTTGGCGTTGAAAGACCTGGCTTGACCTTGACTTGATCGATGTTTCTAGGATGTACATATTTTGTATTTTTGTATTTATTACAACTATAATATGATACCATGATACAGCACAATGTTTTTTAATTCTGTGATAGATTTAAAGTACAGATCAAGTGGACAGCTTTGATATATCTGAACATCGTCGGCGTAAATGTGAGTCGATGAGTACTTCACTATATTTGGAATTTCATTAATATATATAATGAATAAAAGCGGTCCTAAGATGGAACCTGTGCACCTTTAAGTACAGGTAGAAGCTTCGATAAAGCATTGTTAACACATACAGCTTGCATACGTCGACATAGGTAGATAAGAGGAAATAAGAAAATTTACGGCTGAAGTTGATAAATTAAAGTCATAAAGTAATTTACTAGCTAGTATTGAATGATTGCCCATACCAAAAGCTTTAGAAAAGTCCAAGAGGATCAAAAATGTAAACGCATCGCCATCTAGCTCTGACCTAATCTCATCAATTACTTTCATTAGAGCTGTTAAGCAGCGGAGGTTTGAACGAAAGCAAGACTGAAATTAAGTTACAAGGTTACTCGAGTTAAGGTGTATATTAAGTTGCTTTTGGATCACCAAAAAAGACAATGTGGAAATGAGCCGAAATTCTTCACATGTTGAATTTTTCGGCATTGGGATCAATTTAGGCATTTTCCACTGATGAGGAAATATTCCGGCGCTCAATACTGAGCTTAGGATGTGCAAGAGATACGGCAATAAAAGAGGCGGAATAATTTTGACAAAAGCAGAATGAACAAAGACAATCCCGGTTACATGAGACTTAACCGAGAGAAGACTTTCCATCACATTTAGCTCATTTACCTTGTGAAACTCAAAAGGTGCCTCAGTTCTTACATTGTCTCTATCAATGTCAGAGCCGCTCATTGAAAACTTTCGGTTGAGCTCACTAGCGTCTATATTATTCTGAGGTAAAGAACGTTGTTTACCGATCCCTATGTTTCGTAAGTAGCGCCACACCTTTCTTCCATTAAGGTTTTCATTGAGACGATTAGAAAAGTGTCGTCTTTTGGCTGTCGTTATTCCCCAGACAACTTTATTTCGTAGCCCCTCTGCCCGGAAACGTTTCCATCGTCGGTAGGATTGATCACGGTCAGCTATTTTTGGATGATGTTTTATAGAGAAAACGCAACGAAATACACAACAACGTAGAACGCTTACGTGAAAATACATGGCTGTTGTATCACGATACTGCATCTGCTCGATCTCCGTTGCTTGTTCGAAATTTGTTGGCCAAAAACAGTCCCATAATCATACCTTATTCACCGGACATGACTCCTACGTCTCTTTTCTCTTCTCAAAACAGAAATAACCATGTAAGGAAAGAGAATTGCCTCGACAGAGGAGATAAAAACCTCATGGCTAGCAGAGCTCAAGGCTATAGCAAAAAGCGCATATCACATGTGCTTAAAAGGGTGAAAAAAGTGCCGACGCAAGTGTATATACCTGACGAGGATTACTTTGCATGGAACGAAAAAAATATTGATGAATAAACAAATATTTTTCCAGAAAAACAATAAGTCACCTTATTTCTTGAACGAACCTCGTTAGACAAAAAAAAAATACAATACTTTGGAAAAGCTTAGGCCCTGACCTCCACGCGTTATATGCTAATATTTTAGGAAAACATGGGAACCCGATGGCAGGTCATCTAATCGGCTTCTAGCCTACTTTACTGGTGAAAGCTTTCTAAAGTTAGTCTTCGTCAACAAACTGTAAGTTCCTTCCGTCTATAGGAAGAAATGAGTCACGCACAACATGGCCTAAGACAAGCTACAGCTTTGGCGCTCCATATACTGCAGCGGTAGTTATGACATCGTAATAATTTTACTAGAAGGCCATCCAACAGGAGGTGTCATTTTAAGAAAAAGAAAATTCAATACTTTTGTGATAAGTGGTAATTTTTTTTTTGCTTAAGGCACAAGCTTTGAGGTTAACAATACAATAATGGCGGCCCAAAAATAACCACCCGATGTTGTTTTGTTATATTGTATCGAAATTAAGAGAAATAATTTCATTTTTAATATTTTTAATATTTACCTAGTTCTTTAACCAATTGTCCATTGCTTCACCAGTTATAGGACATAAGGCGCCGGCCTGCTGAGAATAAATCTCATCTAGTTTATTAAATTTAATTTTGAATAAAAACTCATGATTTTCATCATTCATTTCTGGCACACAATTAGTGAAATATAACGATGTACGTAGTCTGTTTGCTTCAATTCATGTCTCAAATGCAACTTTTAAGTACGTAAGTCAAGTCTGGCGATGCAAACTGGCTATGGATAGACCAAATTCCTGTAATTCGACATACCGCGGTATTCAGTCACGCTCCTACTACGGAGACAATTAGTAGAGTTTTCATATTAATAGTCTGAACCAGAGCTTGAACATTATCCATCATATTCACTGTCGCCGTGCGAGAAAGCGCTTGATGATGAAAAAAAAAATACATACCTATGAAAATACATACCGGTTTCACAGAAAACTTTCACTGTATCAAAGCTTTGTCCGCACGATTTAAGACCATGTAGTCTATCCTTTTCAAGCGTCTTTGTAATATTACTAGTTAAATGCTGGCAAACAACAGCGCAAAATAACACTTCTCGTTGGATGACCTTTAAATATTGTAAAAAATAACGAACAATTTTGAAAAAAAAAAAACAACAATTATTTGCGACATAATTGACATTCTGTTCAGAATATTCGCCACCACTCGCCAGAGCTTCGAAACTCCGTCTTTGAGCTCGCTCAGCGGTGTGCCTTTAAGTTTAACTTTTCTTCAAATGGCGAGCCTTAAGATTCTTCCATAAACCAGCGATTTGACCGTTTTGATGTAGCCCTAGAAAAAAAAAGTCTAAGAGCATTAAATTTTGGCGGCCATTTCAAATAAGCTCTTCTGGAAATAACTCGTCCTGGTAACTTTTCTCGTTACAACTCCGATAAAACGCACGTTGAGCCTTCTTGAACTATACGTTGTACAGGTCTTTGTCATCCAACTGAGGCTACAGAAAGTCCGTTTGCTTCTCGCTATTGACTGTCACCGTCTGGCCATTCAGAAAATGTATGGCTCAATGACGCCGGCTGCCTAAAATTCACACCCAACAGTAAGTTTCTCCGGATGGAAATGAGAGTATTGATATTGTTCTGCGGCACTTTAATTCATTCCAGAAGCCATTTAGCTAAAAATGTACTCCGTCTATAAAGATGATGCTCTCCGCCGAAATTTTAATGCGTTACCAACTACTGCAAAGCCCAATCAAGGAACGTACGTTGAGCTTGGTGATCTTTAGTTTTTCAACATACGGAAATATGCTAAAATCTTTGTAAAATTTGAAGAAGTGGTCGCAATAATGGCCAACTTCTGGTGGATGGCGAAGAATCGAAGGATTGCATGTTCAGAAACAGCTTCGGCAACATTAGTCAAATTCCCGGTTGACCCCACATCCTACTGCGACTGCTTGATCGGCCGCCGAGCAGCTTTCTCTGAATTCGGCGATATTCCGTTATTCCGTTGAGAAGCTTGTTCAGTTGGACGATCATTTCGGCTGAATTATTTCGAAGTTCCCGAAAAATTTGGCAAACAAAACACAGTTTTTAAAAGATCTTTTCGACGGGTTTTTGAACGGTGTTATGCTCCACGTTTAAATGATGAATACATAGAAGAAAAGCGCCTAGGGTAGTGTTGCCACTTGGAAAGTTAGGCAATAAAATGTAAAGGTTCTAATCGAACCACACGCAAGATCGCACACAATAAGCAAGTTAGGAGCTCTCGCAAGACCATTTATAACGATCATGCTATTGTAAAAGGTTGTTCAATTGATGCTACTGTAAGTTATACAGGATTTAACAGCACGTGCAAACGTTGCACCCATTTTACGGTATACGTGGTGCCCTTCACATTCGAGTTTTCAACGTTTGGTGGCAAAATTTGAGACGATCAGTTCGGTAATCTGTCAGCCAACATTCGTATGTCGGAGGAATGCAAGATCGGCCGTGAACATCACGCGGTCCGTGAAAGTTTACAGCAAAACGATGTCAGTCGATTCGTCGTCGTGCGCAAGAACTCAGCCTTTCGCAGATTTCAACTTGGCGAATTTTGCGATGGGACTTGGGCCTATACCCGTACAAGATCCAACTGACCCAGGAACTCAAAAAAGGAGACTTTCAATGGCGCCAATTATAGAAGAAAAAGTCTCCCCAACATCGCCAAAACCGTAGTTTCGGGGACGTATTTTCGGACATACTATACACCACATTGCGTTAGTTTTCTGGAATCGCAGGTCTATGTGAATAAACCACAATCGACCAATACCCTTAAGTTAAACAAAAAACAGGCCATCGCTCAAATTCAGCTGGATCTGTGCGTCGTTGAAAAATGGACCACTCGGATCCGTGCAACCGCAAGAAGCAGAGGCGGGCATTTGAACAAGGCATATTCCATGCATAATGGCATAATGACCTTTCAAATAGAAAAAGAATTGTGTTAATACCTCAACACAGCTTGTTTTATTCCATTTTAACATCTATCCGTCTTTATTGAAAAACCCTTAGATCTTTAGCGCAACTTCTCTTTTATTTCCTTGTTTGGGACGCGTGATGGTGGGTTGGTTCTATCAATATAATTACGATCGGATTTGTTTCCTCTAATTATTAAGACAAAGGGTTTTACTAAACGGAAGGGCTTCCAAGTGTAATAGCTGCTTTAAAATAGTTTCAAACTTAGATTTTTAAAGCATGCATTTCTTTTCAATGCCTATGGCTTCCTAAATCTATTAGAAAATTAACTTTTTGAAAGATCCATAGGGGCCTACACAAGAGACTGATGGTTCTTTTTAAGAAAATTCTTCCAATCAAATAGTGCTTCGCGCCCTTGAACGTTTTGGATAAACTTTCAAGCCTCCAACAGCAATAGTACAAAGTTTTGCGGTTCATTGGCTTGACGCTTGCTCTAAAGAGGTTATCGTATGTTTGTCCTTCACTTCCATTCATAATTTTCAATCGAATGATCATAATATTTTAATTTAAAAAAAAATACGAAAATACCAGTTTCAATAAAACCATTCTGTGAGACTCTAAAAGAAAAGATAGAACTTCATGACCTTATTTCACTCCATCAGGTTTCTAGGCCGACAAACATTTTCATAATATTATTAAAAGTATCGATTAAATGATCATTCTATCAGAACAAACATTCACTGATTTCCATAACAGATTCACCCTCGTCTTAAGAATCTAATAACAAGGACAAAGTCGAATATTTTTAGATGACCGAACTAAGACATATTGGAACGTTCCACAGGGACAACACAAGAGAGCTAGACCGACCAGCCACAAATGAGATGAAAAAGAGAAAAAAACACTAGCAAAAGCGAACCAAACATAGCAAGGCCCTTGTGAATCCTCAAGGCATGAAAAGGAAATACAATTAACATAATTATTCCACAACTCACGGCACACGGAATATGGTAATGCTTGACCGGTTTTATGTTAGCTACTCCTTGTACCTGGGGCCATTCAACTGAATTCAAATGGTTCAGTTGAGGTAAATATGAAAAATTGTGTTTTCCTTTTGGTGGACTTAGTAGTTCTCGTGCTGATGGATATTTATGTGCTTCATCGAAAAATTATTGTTTTTCGAAAACCATCGTTTCCGACCTTCAACACACGCACACATTGTTAGCAGCATTTCTGTTTCAATGAAATAACACTTCTAAATTGTAGAGCAACCAATTGTCACACATTTATGCCGCACACATCCAATTAAGATGATTGCGTGCCTGCAAGCACCTAACCTAATTGCCACCTCCAGCGAGCATTTAGATAGATAAGGGCGAAACCTACAGATTGTCGTGTTTGAATTTTATTTTAAAACGAAAACATTTAATGTCATCATCATCACCGTCCTCATCTGAAGTGGAGTACACTCAACCTTACCTGCTCCCTTCCTGCCACACCATCGTGCTTGTTGATAATGACTCCTACTTTATCCTGCGCTCGATTGATGTAGCGCACTCGTACCCGTTCTCGTATTGTATCGTCAACATCGTGTACATCGAGTACGTAGCATTTTTGTGCCACCAACTACCGGCAAATGATTCACGAAATTTGTTTAATGTGCACGTAGTGTTTACGGGTGCCAAAGTATCAAATCATTACGATCTAAATGACACTTTGACAAGAGAAAGCCTGCCGGCACTGTCGAGCCGCCCCTCGTCGGAATGAGGCCCGCTGCCGCTGACACCGCCATCGCGCACCGTTTGGATTCCACGAATGCTTAATGTGTACTCGTACCTAGAGCATGAGGAGTTATCGTCGTGCTTACATATTGTATCTATGTATAATGCAAACACACGTTTGTGTGAGAAGGAGTAACCGAATTACTGTCGAATACTGGTACTTGAATAAGTAAAGGAAACCTCGGATTGTTGCGGCGGCATGGGGTACTTAGAGCTATTGAAATATTTGAAAGATCGAGTGGGATTGGGCGTCGCACTTAACATATCGTAATATACGTATTCAGTTGGAAGTTAATGTCCTATAGATAGACCTTGGAATGAAATGCACTAGTTGAGAAGGGTATTTCATTTTATGTGGGTCTTGACATTTTATTGAAAGAGCCAGGAGTGGTTTGGCGTATTGTTGATTGAGGTGATAAGGTGATGGAATAATAAAAGCAAATATGTGCTTAAGCAGTTCGGATCAATGGTTTGCTTAATGGCATTCGGAGTGTCGGATCCATTATTATAGCTCTCGGGCCTTTCTCTAATTTGACAATTCCATACGCTCACAAACGTGTAAGGGTTCATTAAAAACCGATTGTGATCGTAGGTATCAAGTACAAAATTTCAAATTGTAGTGCTGAAAGCCTGAAATAAAACATGTTATTACCAAGAAATTAAGAGTGTCATTCGCTTACAAATGAGAGCTGATCAATGGCGGGACATTTAAAATCAATAACATCAAGGGACTTAGGCCGAAAAGGTCACATTTGGAGTTTTGAATGCGAGCTGCTTGTAAAAGGAACGGACTGGGATCCTTCGGACGAGTATATCGCGGCCGTGGCTGCCGATGTCGCTGAGAACGAAGAAACATTAACCAGCAATTGGGCATTACCAGACGGACCCTACAGCGAATGTGGTCGCGTACAAAATACAAACAGTACATCAGTTAATGCCTACTGACCGTCAGTCGCGTATGAATTACTGTCAAGCCATCCTTAATCTTAACAACGAAAAGACGATTTTGTGTCGAAAATGAGCGACAAGGCGCATTTCCACTTAAGCGGTTACGTCAACATGCAACATCTTCGTTTCTGGGGCACTCCGCGTGTGATGCAAAAAGAGACATTACATCCATTTTCAAATCAAGTCGATATCTTGATCGATTGATCGCTTGAGAGACAGAAGGAAAAACTTTCATTTTCGTCTAGCCTTGCCTACCTACATAAAAAAAAATTATTCCATCTGCAAAACCAAAACAAACATCATGGTATCGACACCTTAACGAACTGGAGAAGATTTTTATTCGGTTTCACAAGAGCCTCAATATTTCAGTGATGCAACAAACGATTTCTCCTCATTCGTCAACCGCGTCAGCACCAAGAGAACCCGTTCTAACTTCAAAAACTATTTTCAATTCCAACCTAAGTACCGATGCAACTCTCCACCAGTCGCATAATTTACCATATATTTGGGTGAGAATACATTCTTCTTTTACCAGAATCTCAGTGACCTGCACACTAAAGCTCCGCAGCACTTCTTAATTCCCAAAAACTACCTTAAGACATTTTTGCACTATCTGAAACTAATCGGTGCTCCAATATCGGAGACACTGATTTTTTTTACATCGGATTTTATTCTTTTTCGAGCGAACGAAAATTCTACCCATTGTTCTCATAGCAATGCAGCCGAGGTGTTCTCATAGCAATTCTCAGCCGCTACGAACCCTCATTCTATAAATTCTCAAACTCACTTGATTTTAAAGTTATAAGCGCCTTGATACTTTTCCCGAACTGAAAACTTTACATTGCTTGCCTTTACACTCACAACCCATTCACTGTTATCAACTTGCTGTCGGCTTCATAGATTCCACATTTGGTATCACTCCTCAATGATATTGCCATTATCTGCTCCGATTTCAGCCTTCCGTACTTGGTATGGGCTAAAGTCTGACACTTTGTGCGGCTAACATCTCTTCTGGAAAGATAGTCTTTCACAGAACGTCTCTCTCACTCTGATCTCGTCCTTCAGCAACATCACCAATAACATGAATATTCGAAGACAACTTGAACTAATCTTCTCATCTGATGCCGAAAACTACCTTATTATTGCAAGTATCCACCTTGGATCCGCTTATTTGAAACACTGTCACTAGACTACCACTTCACCATTCTACACTCCGAAAATACGTATTGTTTCGATTTCCGAAAAACAGGCTTCCCAATCTTTTTTTTGTCATATCCTTAGCCAATGTGCACCTCAACGCCATAGTTTTAAAACAATGCGCCAACCAACTCATCCGATCACTTTCCGCCTTATTTAAAATTTTCATTCCACATGTTGTCTTTTCTCAGCTTCGGAAAAATTCTTACATCATCCCAATCCAAAAAATTGCTCCATTGCTAAACTCTCTTGAGTTCCCTAACTCTTCGAGAGGACCGCATACCATACAATTTCTTTCACTTTAAGTCCATCTTTTCCGCAAAGCAACATGGGTTCCTAAAAGGTCGTTCGACAACCACTTACCTAATTGAGTTTGTCCCACAATCCTTGTGCGCACTCGAGGATGGCAAAGAAGTTGACGTTGTTGCCACAGACTTCAGCAAGGCCCTAATCTCACATCAAGTTGCATTTCTTAAATTCACTGTTCTTAATCGAAATGTTGGTTCGAATTTCTTACACAGTACATTCGTTAGGCCCCTTCTTGAACATGCTGGTCAAATCTGGTCACCTACATTCAGGTCGTTCGATGTAGATTTATTCGTTTTGCCTTCCTGGTCTTTGATAGGCAGATACCTCTCATTTACCACCTTACAAGGATCGCTTAAACTTAATTAACATACGACCTGTAGAAGAACCAGACATACTTTTTATCCATGCCTACTAAGCGATAATATTGACTGCCTCACATTGATTCCCGCATCAACTCCCTTCTAAAGAACTATGGCTGCCATGAGCTGATTTAGAATGATGCGCGAAGTAAACTCAAATTCACCAAACCCAGTCTTGGAAATTACTTTTACCGCTGCCATTAGATATGAAGGTTTTTTTTTAGAGCTTAGATTGCTTGTGTTATTTTTGTCATTTACAAGTTTTGCATGAAGCTGCTAAGTGCCTCCTGTAGATGAGGGGATGTCAAAGTATTGTCTTGCCTTATATGGCCTGTTTCAATCTTATGACGTGTCCAAGGCTGAAATATGATTTTTGGAATAATATCAGTAACCAAACCTGCTCTAAAAGACAATACTTCTTTATTCTCGTATAGTTCGTATCTAAATGAATTGCTTGAAGGCCGGTCTCCATAATTTATATCCAACCTTGTTATGGCAACAAACATCAACTGGAAATGAATGAATTTCCGTGTCGCTGGTAACTTGTGAAACTAGTAGAGCGGAATAACATTTTCCTATCCATTTTAAAAAGGCTTGTTATTCGAAAAAAAAAAACTATTATATATAATTTTCTAAATAGGTAATCTGATTTATCTATTTTTTTTTTTTAAATAGAGCTTCAATGTGATGGTGACTTTCCTTGATAAGTATAAGTTCGTAACCTATAATCTTTCGAACCTTAAAAAGCGCACAACATGTATGGTATCTCGACTTTTATATCAAGTATTCCGTGCCTTTATCGTAAATAGTTATTTTCTTAATTATATATCCGTAAAATGACGGCTTTTAAAGCTTAATCGAAGTTTTTGATGATTTATTCAGGCAGATTGTCAGAACCAAAAGTCATTCAAAGTCCAATCCCCATCACAGCGGGACAAGAGACAACGTCATTTGGTTGTATGCAAATATGGTCGTGCCTAGACGTTTTGTTTTGTTGTTTTTAAAAAGACATGTGAATACTTAACATTTTTGTTGGCATTTTTATTTTTTATATCTAAAAATATCGCCCTGAAAAATTATTATTATTATTACCAGCCACTTGGAACTCAGAAGTTCACGACCCTTCGCAAAGCCTGCTTGTCATGAGTGTGTTCCTTCTATGTTTAGCTGTTCTTTCCCATCTCTTCTAGATCCTTATGTTGTTCTCTTCATCTACGGCGTGGCCTTCTTAGCGACTTTTCCGGTTTTCCACTCATTATTCGTTTGACTTTTTGTCCACTGTACATTCGTTCTAAGTGATCTGCCCATCTTAGTCAATTCGCGATTTAATTACTCGGACACTACTGGGGCTGAATAGAGTTCCTCGAGCTCTTGATTGTGTAGTTTTCTCCATTCGCCTGTTTTGTTTATCCTTGAGATCTTGTTTTCCAATACCCGAAATCAATTTTCCTCCTTCTTAGTCAGAGACCAGATTTCACATCCCTTAAGTGTCACTGGCAGTATTATGGTTTAATAAATTCGTTGTCTATATGCAGCCTATTATTTATTTCGATCTTTTGCCTTTATTGGCGGTGAAGTCGTCCGCTTTCTCAAATCGTTTAACGTGTACAGTCATTTGAGGTAAGGTTTGAATCGACTCAAGTCAGTCAGTGACTTGTTTTTTTCTTTATTTGCTTCTAAGGCTACTTCCCTTTCTATGCAATTACTAGATTTTCTTCATTTCTTTGAAATGTTTCCTCACTATCTCTCAGCAGGTCCAGATCGCCAGCGTGAGCTAGAACAGATCAGTTAAGACGTTTCTTACATTTTTAATCGGCCTATAGATTTTTTTTTTAATTTACGATGAGTTGGTTGACCGTTTCATGGAATTCCCATTTCCTTTCTACAAACTGTCGTAATCGTATAGTGAAAATATTGTCACTTGTTAAGCACATCCACCTGAAGCCAAACTGGCAGTCTCAGTGGTATGATATAAGTCCCTCTAAGAAAATATTTGACAGCACCTTGTAAGAACTTGATGGCAGTGGTATTCCTCGAAAATCGTTGCATTGTGGTCGGTCACCCTTTTAAATACGGAAATGATGACTGGGTTCTTTCATTCCTCGAGGATAGTTTCATTGCTCCACAAAGTTGTAACGAGCCCATGTAGCTCCCCTGTTATTAAAGAAAATTGCTTTACATAAAATAACTTTTTCATCAACATATGTCGCGTTCCACTCGCATATTTTTACAACATAAAAAAAAAACAAAATTTTGACGAAAAATATTTAGTCATCCAACATGAATTGTAATCTTAAGTTAGTAAAGGGTGTTTTTTTTAGAGCGAAGCAAAATCCAACATGAAAATAGATAATTTTATGCCATTAGTGTTAAAATATGACTTTGGGCATAGGCACACCACAGCAAGCTCAAATAACGCGCAATCGTGAAATCCAATTTTCAACAACTTTATCCAGCAGCTGGAGCCTTATATCAGCAATAACACGGCGAATGTTGACTTTCAAAGCGTTCAACATCTCTGATTAATCGGCATAGATTAGTGACTTCACATATCCCCAAGGAAAGTAATCTAAATGTGTGTAAAGGTTCTATAGAATCGTAGAGGTCAGTTCACAGGTCCATTACGCGAAATTATGCGCTCAACAGATGTTTCCTGCAATAAATTGATGGTGTCGTGCCGTGTGGCATGCTGCACCATCTCGTTGAACCCAAAGCTCTGTTACGCCAATGCCATTCAACTGAGAAACGAAAAAGTCAGAAATCATGTTTCTATAGCGCTCTTCATTGATGGTAACATTCCGGCCGGCATCGTCCATAAAGAAATATGGGGCGATGATTTTGAGTTTTAATGGTTGTAAGGGCGTCGCGATAAAGGATTCTGTGTTTTCTCTACTCCAAACTCGGCAATTTTGTTTGTTTACATATTCATTTAACCAAACAAGGTGGGATCAACTCGCCGTGAGCCAAGCTATAATTCCTGGTCTTCTACCATGAATTTTGCAAACTTTTACCTGGATCTCAAGAACCGGTCACTATGAGCTCAGAATTATGTATTCTATAGCACATTAATGTTTCAGGCTCATAGGTACTGGGCAAATTTGGTTCGATATATGCGTACGAACGGACCGACAGACGGACAGACAGGAAAGCCTTTGAATAAGTCTTCCCTATCCTAGCTGTGCAAGGTATGTAGAAGACTAAAATGAGCCTCATCGGAACACAAATTGCGTTGAAAATGAGGATCAAGCTGAGTCCTGTTCTCCGCTAATTCACCGAACCGACGATGCGTATAATTGTCAAACGGTTTCAATTCTTGCACAAGATCGTCCATAAAATGGATGGTCATAGTTCCCATTGCTGTGCGAGATGTCGAATCGATGAATCGGGGTGGCCGTGATGCAATGGTAATCATCATCAACTGTTAAGCGGAAGGTCTGTAGTTCAAGTCTGTCCATAGCTAAGAACAATTCCTAAACGGAAAAATTGTACAACAACATCAGTTGTGAATGAGTGATCATCACAAAATGCTGACGAAGGCATAACACTCGCAGTATAAGATCATTTCAAAATTCAAAACTCTGTGTGTGCATTTCCAACATAATATTTTAATGACATGGAAACAAAAGAGTTACTGTGAACTACAACCAACACAAATTCAGTCGAATCTCTCAAATCCTATCTAGGACAACCACCCATGAAGAGGAGTGAACGAACATCTTGGATACAAACCATCTGCACCCCGTCTAGGTTGTGTAACAAACACCATAAGAGCGTACACTCTTAAACCTGCACGAACCCTATAAAAAAAAAATCGACTCATTCTGATTCTTCTCAACACTGTGCTCCACAACGGCAATAACTTTTTCTCTTCACACTGTTTGTCGTCTTTGCGGAATGCATATTATCCACTAGAGTTTACGCGGTGCAAAGGCGATTCATCGTGTTCCGATTAATTTGCTCAATTGGACGATTATGTCGACCGTAAAATGGACGTAGCGCACGATCAGTTTGGCGATATTTTAATGTTAACATAAGGCACAAGCTATGATGCTATTTACGGAAAACAATACTTGCGAATACTATGCGGCTTCAGCCCTGCCTACAGATTATCATCCTTTTGATATTATTTTTCATCACGTTTTCACATAATTGTGACTGCATTTCAAGAATACATAATATTTGAATGGCATGTGAGGCCGTCCTGTTGAGAATAAACGTCATCCATATCACTAATTTTAGGGAAAAATCAGTTCACTGAATCGGTCACACCACCGCCGTTTTCGATGACCCTTGATGGTCCTTAAAGCTTGTGTGCCTTTATGTGGCTTTTGCTCACTAAATGATAAGGATTATTTTACAAAGAACATGTAATATCCAATTCCCTATTCAGAATGGTTCCAGTTGTGTTTGATTTTCCAGGTTCCCAACTATGGTGACTGTCAAAAACGGTTACACACTCCATATCACCAAACCGTTGACAATATAAATCGTATCGTTTTAAAAATTCATCAGTTTGTCCACGTTAAGCCTTTAAATGTAGATTAACTGCAAAAATATTTGCCTTTACATGTCATTGCAGCATTCGTCCATCCGCGCAAACAATACTTTTTTTTTCTGTTTCGTGATCATAGCAAAAAGCCAAACGGGAAGGAGGAAATACCTCAGTCCCCCAGCCGCTATATATTAACTGACAACACTGATTTGAAGTAATGCCAGTTCTGTGTTCGCGAAGAGTACCCTACCGTGTAACTTGCATGAAAGCATATTTTCTGTAAAGGACCTACCGTCCATATTCGTTGCATTTGGCCTTTGTTTAATCCTATTTTTATACAATCTTCCTGCCTTCCGGAAAAACCGTGACTGAGTGGCAATAATTTATTTAAGTAAATAAACAAAAGGAAGAAAGTGGGGAAAATGGTAAACAAAATAAAACAAAAACAAAAACGAAGCCAAACAATGTGAATGAATAGATCAACAATGCACAAGAGCAACGACCAGCGACCGACGGCCAAAACAACTAACGAACCAATGTGTTCACAGATAGCCACACGACCATCTAGCCATATATATCTGCTGAGAATGGGGGAAAAAGTTGCATACTCGACCCGGTGTTGTGTAGAAGAAATTTTCCGGAATAATTTACAAGCACTGAATGTGACAAGTGAAATGTGTGTTAGTTCGTTTAACATTGGTGTTCATTGCAAATTCATTTGTGCCTTGAACGGAAAAAAAGAAAATAAAGCAAGGACTCACGAAACAGAAGCAGAAAAAAAGAGGACCTGTACCACACATAGCATGGCTATATGTTCATTGGTTGTTGGATTGGATTTATAACGTTTTTGGTATCGTTATTTTGAAGTTTTCTGCCCGAGTTACATGGCTCTTCGAGCCTGCATGGTGCTGACCACCACACCGGAAGTATATGAAAATTCGTTTCATCCATCCCTTGCATGCACACGAATTCTCGTACATTTTTCAACATTTTTCGACTGTCCAGATGAAGAGTTACCAGACAGAGGAGACACGGCAGAGCGGCTAACCCTCTGCAGCTGTAAAGAGTTTACCATTTTATTTCTCAAAGGAAGTCAGTTGGGGCACGGTGACGGTCAGTGGAGCTTTGACCTTTCATGGCTGCTAATTTGTTGCCTGCTTAAGTTGGATGTACTCAGTGTACCTTTAAGGGATCCCGTAGATCCAACAAAACGTCCCTCTTTTATTCTTCGCCATCTATTTCACTCACCGCCTTTCTACGTCTCTTGCAGCCGGATGGTCCTTTGGTGGTGGTTAATTCATGTACTCATTAGAGGAAAATAGAATTTTAATGTCGGAGCTGTTATTGTATAATGAACATGAGCTCGAGTAGGGGTGTACGAGTAACTTTAGTGGCGCTTCTCTCTGTGCCACGGGGGATACTCCCTGGACTAGGAGAAAGTTGGTCGGGCTCACATGTACATCTATATGTATTCGTATAAGTGTGCAGGAATAAATGGAGCTTTGTTGCGTTTAAGTAACTTTTACATTGGGAGGATGGTATTTGAAATGTTTGCGCCTGAAGTGAAGTGAAAAATTTGTGTGAAATCTGTGCACTTTGGGTTCCACTGAAATATTTTATGTCGAGTCTTGTCGAGGTTATGTTTATTTTTTTTTTCTTGCCTCGTAGTTGAGGTATCTACTCAGTGGTATGAATGAAAAATATTTTAAAGCTGTATTTATTTTAAGGTATAATTCAAAAGAAGGTTTGATTTAAGTGAAAATACTTTTCCTTAACCTGGAACTTTGTTTTAAATTGTATAAAGCAATAGAATAGAATGTAGACAATGCGTCAATGATTCGAGCTGCAACCATCTAAATTAAATAAATCGACCTAGGGTACATGACAAGTCTGTAATGTTGTTTTTCGATATTGCGTCTAAGGCATAGAGCAGGTCCGAACTGCCAGCCTATCTCTGCATTTTCACGGAAAAATTGTTCTATCTTCCAGATTTTGGTAAAGTGCCGAAATACCGAACAAAATTTAAGAAAATGCAAAGAGTTTCGTTCTTAGGCATTGACCCTTTTTCTGTATAAAGTTTGGGGTATATATTTTCAACCGAAGAAAGTTTTAACTCTGACGTGTTGACTTCTAAGCCAAGATGTGAAGAGGTAATGATGAAGCAGATCTAACAGTTTTGAATTTTCAGTGGAAAATTTTCAAGTTTGAAATAAAATAAATAAAAAACTGAGAATTATAGGTAATTCTTTATTTTGGGAAAATACAATATTTGGGATAGTACAGTTATGTTACGAATTTAATTTTTTTTAAAAATATCTTCTAAGTTACGCCCTTTTCTTTCCAGGCACTCTTGAAGCGGAACCCTCACATTTGCAATAACGCGTGAAAAAAGAGCTGGTTCAATGGCAGCAGTTTCGCGGCAAATATTCTCTTGTAGAGCCTGAACTGTACGAGGATTGTTATTGTAAACCCTTAATTTAAGGCATCCCTACAAGAAAAAGTCGTATGGTGTGAGTTCCGGATAGTGAGGTAGCCAGGGTATGTCTCCTGTCCCCACACTGGCTGATCAATTTGTTCGGGAGAAGCCCTCAGCTTCTCCATCCAGGGCAAGAGCTGCAGTTGTGGCAAGAGCTGCAGTTGTGCCAAGAGCTGCAGTCGTGGCAAGAGTTGCAGTTGTGGCAAGAGCTGCAGTTGTGGCAAGAACTGCAGTTGTGGCAACAGAAACTCGTACATCATTCAGCAATACACTCCAGCAGTGACTGTCTCGTGTTGGTTAAAAAAATAAGGGCCAATTATCCCTCGGGCAGAAATGGCACATCATACCGACGTTTTATGGCAATGTAAATGTTTGTGATGGCGTTCTTTAGGGCTGTTTGGGCAGCAGTAACGCAAGTTCTGTTTATTATCGATATGAAAACGTTCTTCGTCATTAAAAAATATGTTGCCAAGTGTTCGTGCTTTTCGAAAACGTTCCTTGGGAAGGTTCTTAGTAACTTTCATTACTTTACTTTAGACCTTGTACGATTTAGATTTGGTAAGGGTGGAATTTGACCGATATGTGCCGGTCTCGCTGCTGATGTCGATGGTCGCAAAGGAGTTCTCTTCACCATTGTCTCTTCTTGTCTAAGTCTTTGCACCCACGGCCAGATAAGCTGCGCACTCAGACCATCACTCAGTCTGCGTGAATTGAAGCGAGCATAGGTACAAAAATTGCAACGCACACGAACCAACAATTCAACCATTTTCAATTCACCGCAAATGCGCAGTGTGCTCCCGGCCAATGACCCATCGCAATTATGAATCCGCAAAAAATGCGCATTGAACGATACCTCAACCACTTATCTGACCCCACTGGTTTTTAGAACATTCGAAATTTAAAATTTAAAATTTCCCGCTGGACACCATTTATAATGAGCATTTTCCCAGTTAATCGAGATAGAACACCCTATCAGAACATCCTGTATTTAAGCAACAATTAAGGACGAATTTTCGAAAAAACAAACTTGATTCTTGAAATTTATGTTTCCTGCGAACCCTACTATATTACATAACATATTATAAGAAAGCATAAATCATCAATACACACGATTCCTATTTTTTTCAAAGAAAACTTCTATGACGAATCAATCTAAATGTAAAACATTCCCTACATTTTTTGTTTTAAATTTTATTATTATATCAATATTATTATTACCGGCCATTTGTACCTCGGAAGTTAAGAGCCTACAACCCTTCGCCAAGCCTCACTGTCGTCAAGGTACTACTTTCATGTTTCGCTATTCTGCTCCATTTCATGGCTTAGCCTCAATGGCGGAATTTTTTCCCTTAAGTTTTCCAATCATTAAACTCGTACGTTATTTTAATCATCGCGATCTAATTACTCAGACAATGCTTGAGCTGAGTAGAGTTCCTTGAGTTCTCGATTTTTCCATTCCATTTTCCGCATTCGCCTGTTTCTTTGTCCTGTTTTTCTCAATAGGTTTTCCTTTCGATCTTATTTTCAAATACCCAAAAAACCGTTTTCCTCCTTGTTAGTCAAAGACCAAGTTTCACATCCATAAAATGAAATTCCCATTTCTTTTTTAAAACTGTCGTATAGTGAAAATCTGGCCACTCGACGAGCAACATCCTGAAGCCACAAGGGTAGTCTTCGATTATTCCTTGGTGTATGGCATCAGTCTCTTTAAGAGAATATTATATTCGACAGCAAATTATAACAACTTGATAACAGCGATATTCCTAGTTAGCTGTTCGGTCACCCTTTTTGCTTGGAAATAGTTTCATTGTTGCATGTAATTGTGATGGACCCATGTAACTTTTCTGTTAATTATTATTTTATTAATTCCGATGGTATTAGGTCGACTCCTGTGGCTTAGTTGTTCTTGAGTCGATAAAT
The DNA here is from genome assembly GCA_958301585.1 of Merodon equestris. Classification (NCBI taxonomy): domain Eukaryota; kingdom Metazoa; phylum Arthropoda; class Insecta; order Diptera; family Syrphidae; genus Merodon; species Merodon equestris. The sequence continues at coordinate 214,094,520 of OY284413.1, read as the reverse complement.
TGCTTTCTTTGTTTTCTCGATGGTTGGCAGTTATACCTACATTTCTGCTGTATGGATAACAGCGTTTTTCATTGATACTTGTTCTCCATGTTCGTTAAGCAGTTTGTCGAAATATCTCCTTCATTGGTTGCTTCCTAGCACGTACATGCCAAAAGATCACCACTATGAGTTAAAGTGTTCGAAACAAGGCAGGCGCCGCAATGCGTCGCCTAAGTCAATGAATGGGTCTCATTTAAATATTGGTCCTTCGAGTACAACGAGCAACGGTACAACCAACAGTAGGGTGCAACCGAACTTTGTAACAATCGGCAGAACATTGTCAGATTGTGCAATCGAATGGTGACTTTAATAAATTCATAAAAATCAGAAAGTGTTGGAGGCTCAACTAGGCCACCACCAACACTTGTTTCGGGGCTCAGCTAGCCCGAACCATTGCGGTAAATTTTAAAAGTTGAACTACATTTCAACGCCTATAAAATCGGAATTACACAACAATTGAAACCTTTAGGCCATTCATTAAATGAATATCGTCAAGACAATTTTTTGCAAATATATACATATATTATATTTGATTTTTTCAAATGAATCACATTTTTCGGTGGATGGATGCTCGAAAAAACAAAATTGTAGTAGCCGAGACCGGAAAATTCACACAAGAATTATGGTAGCCAATGCATTCTAAAAAAGTCATTATGAGGATTACGGGTGGGCGGCATCATTGGCCCGTAACGTGTCGTAGATGATGCTGGAGTTGCAGTAACAATGAATTGAGAGCATTATCGTAACCTGTCGACCAACTATTAAATTAAATTTATTGGGTCTGGACGACCTCTGGTTTCAGCAGCATGGCGCCATCGCTCACACAATTTTTCAAACAATAAATTTATTGGGTACTAGACGTGAAGACGTGAGACAACGCCTTTCTGTAGACTTATTTGAAGGATTAGGTATATACCAACGACCTATCAGAAATTTAGGACTTCAAATACAACACACTAACTTAAATCGGCCCACCGGTAACGTGTGTATTCAATTTAACGAAAAGTTCAACACTAGCTCTAGATGGACCTCTTCTGTATAAACATTCATTTGACAATAGGTGCTGTTCTACATTTGGCGCCATTGTTAAACTGTCAGCGTTCATCTACCACTGCGATGAGTTTTGTTGAGTCGAAACGAAGAACGATAATGATAAAACTGACTACAAGCAAGATGGGACCAGCTCGCTAGAAGCCAGGCTACAATTCCAGGCCTCTTACCTTGAATTTTGCAAACTTATGTAAAAGCTTTTCTGTCTATCCTTCTGTATTTACAAACTTGCTCGAAATGAATTCTAATGCATCATATCCTAAAAATAGGCTTACGGTTCATGTATTCGATCTTATAATTTATATTTCATTCACAGTTTATAATTCACATTCACTTCGCCCAAGTTTGTAGATATATGATATATGCATACAGACACACGGGAAAGCCTTTGAATAAGTCTTCCCCCTCCGCCGAAAATAACGCCGAAATTATTCGTAAAAATCGTATTACTTTCGGTCATCACTAAGTGACTTTTTTTACAGCTGTATTAAATTTAATCGATAAATTTGAAAGGTAAACTCGATAAGTTGGCCCAATAGGCTCAGCTGTGAATATAGCCACAGTATCTGAGAGTGTGTCTGAAAATCCAGGTGTGTCCATTTCGAAACAATAAAGTGATGTTCATGTCTATCTCTTATGGGCCCAAAGCCAAAAAGATATAATTTTCATTTACAAGGAGTCATACCGTTTGGCTGGCGGTGCCAATGAGCTAAATTTTTACTTAAAATAATGCTGGTGCGATCGCTCAGTAAATAGTGTGTCTTATAATGCTGTTGACTGACCTCTCCTATCTGAAATAGTGACTTCGCAAAATTAAGATTTTCATCAAGATCATGCGATTTAACTGATTTAATTAGACTTTTTACCGCTGAGCTATGTTAAAAATAAAGTCCACGCCAAATTTGCGATTCCGTGAAAAGTGACGAAAATTTCCATCAAATGAATGAGACATTAGTAAACAGACCTGAGCCCGATATTGTAGATCATTATAAACCTTAGAGCTTCATCTATAGGCTTACAAATATTGGATTTCCTACTAACTTATATATAGCTTACTGCGCTCTTTTTCTCATATTTTTATTTTGAGTTTTGAATGAGTATATGCTAAACAAAAATGCTCGTAACTGGCTCAAAAAAAAAAAAAAAAAAAAATTCTCTAATTGGCGTAGGGTTTACCTTAAAGAGACTGTATGGACAAAAGAAAAGGCGCTGACAAAGTCCGCTCCAGGCACCAAAATTGTTGATACTGTCAGACGACGTCACGTTGATCTAACCGGAGATCAACTAGCCTGAGATCGGTCTACTTCATTATGAACCTAGAGCAAACAACACTCCTCAGAATTGCAGGATTCCTAATAGATAAGCGGTACAGCTTATCTGCCCAAGATAAGTCCACATTAATCTGTATAGAAAAAATGTTGGGGACAAAGCCGTTCGGTCGCACCCTCTTGTGGTACAGTAAGTCTCGGAGATTAAGTCATCGACCGAAGGCATTGCCTTGGCAACGTGACTTCGATCCAGTTTAATCACGATTGTCCACCAGTAAAATGGTCTAGCCCTATTGTATAGAACCCGGTTAGGGAAAAATGTCGTAATTCAAGACAAGTCCTGAGAAATAGTTCCTGAAACTCCCGAATTATTTACATTAAGCTAGTTCTCTTGTTGAACCACGTAGGACAACCGTGCGCAACTATGAGATTAATATGGATTTAATGAGTACTGAGATAATGAGTCATCGCAGCCCAGTTCACCTTGTATTGACCTCCAATGTATATACGAATTCCAAGTCAAAAACGGTAATTATCATCAGTAGTCCAATTAACCCTCAATTTTTTCTCAATTCTTCTGAACTTGAATACAGATCTCAAGTTCGTCTCTATAATCAACCAATACATCTATTAATATTCAACTTGAGTCACCTTGGTATACGAGGTTAATACTGCTTCGTAGCTTGTCCTTCTTTTGTTGAAGGAATAAATTTTCAAAAAAATACCGGGAATTTCGTCTTCTGAAATTGTATTTTATTTTTTATTCACCAACAGAAACGTTGGTTTGGTATACCCCTTAGCTCTTTCAGCGAATCGCTTTCAATCTTTTTTGCACTTGCAGATAGTGAGGCCCTTCAGTCATTTGATACGAGTATTTTTGCCACATAACTCATGGTGCACTCTGTCATTTAAAAGGAAAACAACATGAGCCTGACCTTTAAAAATGAATCATTCAATTTTCTTTTTGAATTACTTTTTTACTAAATAAAAAAGAAAAGACTTTGAGTGATGGAAATCTTTGTCTTTCCGGGGTCGTAATGGTGCAAGTACAAAAAATTTGAAAATGTTACATATACGCCCCGTAGTGCTTATGGCCGATCCCATTTCTCGGCTGCCACAGCTACTTTCACGACTGGCTTTTGATGCAAACAGTTGACGCGAGTTCAGATCTAGTCTATTAAGTCAAATCTTGGGTGGTTTCTCCATGGCAACTTAGCTGCCCGGGGTCGTAATGGAGCAAGTACAAAAAATTTGAAAATGTTACAGATAAAGATTCTGTTAAATGAAAAGGATGATATCCATCAAGTGGGTGCCGCCAGTGTTGATAAACATTTGTATCCGTTTTAACGCATTCTCCATGACTTTTCGCAAGATTTCCGGTGATAACTGTTTGCATTATGATTGACGTACGACGCCATTTGCAAAAAATTATGACATTTTCCGATAGGATGATTAATTTTGCACCACCTTGTATTTGACCATGCTTCGTTAGCTTTATTAGTACATACTTGCTTTATTAGAATGTCTCCACTGGAATGATTGGTGTCTAGTTTGAATGCTCCACTCCTGAGCATCTTCTGTCCTTCTAGATTAATTAGTTTTAGATAAATATTTTATTTCTATTATATATGTTTTGTACCCATAGTTTCCTTTAAAATATCTTAGCATGAATCAATTGATATGCCATCACCTTCAGCCTTCTGACCAATAAACTGTCTTATGTTGTAAATAGCAACCGTCCACAGTAACTTTCCACGAAACCTCTGTGATCATTTCATGAAACTTTTTTTCCCGATACAACCGCTCCGGAGAATATATCGATATTTATCAATTAGTCGTGTCTTTCGATATAATTAAGCACCAGTAGGCAACGGCCCAGTCTAGACGCAATAAATTCCTACAGCTCATTTAAATGCGATTGATGACTGCTGTTCGATCTAACAGTAACTTGTCATAAATCCACTCAACAACGAAGACCACAGAATGATTTCATTCCAAAGCAATCGAGCGTAAGGCCAAACCGTACAAACAATGTAGATCTTTAGCGTCATGCATTTCAAACAGGTTGTTGTTTTCATGTCACCCATCCTGAATTCATTTTTCCGTTCTGCACCCAAATGATCCTTGATGTCACTCACACACCATATACCATACACAAGCAGCAATGACCTGGAAACCAACGCCCAACTTCGTGTATAAACAGATACTTTGTTCATACTAGTCCGTGTCGTACAATGATACAGATACGAAATGGAAAAGTGAAAGCTCTGCCTAATGAATTGCTACCTCGTAGCTCGTGACTTGTAGCTCGCAGCACGTTATTTCCAGGGACATACAGGCAACACAAATGGTTATACGAGTGCAATGAATGTACACTGCGTGCATCAGACAGCCCCAATGTCATCGCATGATACCGCTTCGAGCTATGTACGTATGTCGGGATGCCACTGCATCTCCTTTAACTGATAAATAATACAATAATAAGGTTTTCAAGGACACTCGGCGATGAGTGCAGAGAAAACAACGTTTGATTCTGATCTCAGACCTCGATCTGCAACTGCCCCTTGAAAGGTACCTGCTTGTTAGTCAACCGTTCTACAACCTTTCCGGAATCCGCTCGGTTCCCTTTGTATATAATACTTTTGCCGCTCTAATTAATCTCAGTCAACTAAGCGGATAAGTGAAAGTTTTCTGCATAAAGATACGCTGCAAGGTTGCCGTGGCAGTTTGTTGCTGCAATAGTTTGTTTTGAGCAAGTTGAGTAACCTAGGAGGAGGACCGAACGGACGTGCCTGCACTTGATAACCCACATCAAAGCTGTTTGAGTTGTTTATGTACGAGTATGTGTACATGTCTGCTCTAGTTAGGTTTCGAGGGTTTTCAAATTGTTTTTGATGAGGTGACCTTATAAGAGCAGGCAGGCCGTTCGAAACGCATTCGAAGACGTCAACCTGTCTCTTGCAAATGTCTTTTACCCATCTTCCGACAACTTGGATAGAAATTCAGTTAGACAGACCGATTTTCCGGTATCCATTCCAGATTTCACCTCTCACTTATATAATCTTCATGGGAAGATGGTTTCCCGTGGCATCCGTAATCCTGTCGTCATCAAACAAATCACACATATCCGAAAAGAGGATCAATCAAGGAGACAGATTTCATAATAATACTGTTTATGTGCCACAACCGTCAGGAAAGGGATATACGATAACAACAACCCCTACATACTGTCACCGCGCATTATTCACAGCGTATGATGTGACGTACCACAGCGTAGTTGGGGTTGGGGAAGTCACTCCGGCGAGAATGTAAACAGCAAACAAACGTACATTAGTGATAAACAAAGCGTGTAACATTTATAGTGACACGAACGGGATGATGATTCCAACAGATATTGTACGAATGTTTCTTTATCTATCAAGTGAGGGTACATCAACCCCTCGAAGAGCAAGATATGTACAGCGTCTGACGCCCGCCTTAGATCCACAGAAAAAAAAAAAGAAAAAAAAAAGAAAACAAAGACACCCCTCCCCTTCACGCGCCCTTTGGCGATGTCGTTACAGATAAGTGATAACCCAGGCAAAAGAGAAAAAGGATAACATTCTCGACTGGATTTTGGATATTTGCTGAAGGATTTCCTCTTCAGGCACATACCTACCCCAAAAACGAAATGAAAAAAAAAATCGAACGTGCAGATGGGTGCGTGGAGTTATTCTCTATCAAATTGGATAACAATTGAAGTGAAATCGGATATTGGCCGCTTTGGCATTTTGTTTATGGACAATGGATAAGGAGGCAATTTCGTACGGTCGGTTTCTTTTATTCATTCAAATGGAAATCATTACGCCGCGATTGGCGTGGGTGTAAAGATCCTTCGATATTGCTTCCTTTTCTCCCGCCCTCTATTGTGGAATAAAAGACACATGAAAGGAATGATGAATTGGGGGCGCGGGCGGTTGTCGTTTTCTGTTTTTTTTTTTTTGGAAAATTCCTTTTGTATCTAAAGGACTGATTAGGGGTAGAGGTTCAAGAGGAATGGTTAGACCGATTTTAGGCTCAAGAGGTTATCAGTGGAGGATAGTTGTGAGTGAAATTCTTAAGAATTCACTGGACAGCGACCCTCATGAACTGGCTGGATAGTCCCTTGGGGATGAAGTAACCTTTGACTTTGGATCTTGTATATTAACCTCAATATTTCTTTATATTAAAATGACTTTTCCCTAGGCTGTTATCCTGGTTTACTTTATTTTCTTTTAAATGTCATTCCTCTCTTGAAAGACGTATAATATTTTTTTTATTTTTTTCTATATTTCAGGTAAGCTCTTTAATCTCATCGCGCTGTCGTAAGTATTTTAATTATATTATGTGGTTTGCTTCATCTAGCAATATTGATAAATACTGATACGAGATTAAGTAGGTATTTGGCCGACCAATAGTGTGCTATAACAGGATGAATATCAAGCAGGTCAGTACAGAAGGACTGGTTGTTTCCTCTTAAGGGAAACGTGCCACTTTGACAGTATCTTTGGAGTTTGGCTAACTTTTTGTACTTATTTAACAGTCTTTAATAAACAAGTCGTCTCGGCCGGTGGCTGTAAGTATTTTTTCGTGCTTGAAAATATTCCGCGGGGAATTTTGTTTTTCACCTTAAATTCAAATAAATCTGCGGCTGAGGCACGTCGAATGATTATAAAAATTTACTGCGACGGCAAACATTTTAACTAATGGACAATACCTACAACAATGAAGATGAGACTTGTGCAATAAGGCATAAAAGATAGGGGAAAATAACCATATGTACTCCTGATAATAAAAGTTGTCTTGAGAAAGATGAGTGGTTAAGTGATTTGATCGCAACCTATTCATAGTCAATTTCGGATATTGACCAATTTAATGTCACCTTTCCGCGCAATCGTAGATTTGCAAGATATTACTATTTTTCGTTCATTTTACAGACATATCATTTTAAAAGACATATTAACCTATTTCAAATTCGCAGTTTGTATGGCGACGCTATGTCCTTGTTGTGGTCGACATCGTTATCCACCCGGGAAAGACAGCCTTTTAGCCATGGTCTAGTTTCTCGTCAGTCGCTAAGCAAACTCTAAATGACCTACAGTTTCAAATAGTTGTGGGCACGAGTTTCGCGTAATTGATCTGTTAACTGGCCTTCAAGATCGTTGTGGTTTAATGCCTTTTAAAAATACCTATTATACAGGGTGTCCCACGAGCAGTGTGCCAAAAAACTAGAGCGTGTAGGTCTGTTTTATTGTCTTAAGGTCCTACCGGGTAGAACCCATTCGCGGCGGGCGGACCCAGACGAAATTGGCAGGTCAGTTTTCAGACGTTATCAACGAAAAAAAAGGATTAATCCAGGGTTATTCCAATACGTGTCACTTTATTGTTTCCTCATAAAACTCCGATTTTTTTAAAAATAATAAAAAAGAGGTCAATGTTTCATATATTAATTTTCCTACAAGTCCAACCGCGTTAAAACCAAAAAAAAGGTTTTTCTTAGAAAAAAGTGGTTCTGGTTTTTTTTTTAATTTCTCAAAAACTACAAGACATTTTTGCATCTGGTTTTCTGTTTGTAACTAAAAACTAATTAGAGAATTGAATTTTTGAAAAAAAATTAGTACTTAATTACATACAATTTTGGAAAAAAATAGTTCGACATTTTTTTTTTCATTTTTTTTCAAAATTTTGAGTTTGAAAATTAATTTCTCAAAAACTGTTCTTTAAAACAGCTTCGTTTAAAAACAAGATGAAAGAAGAGGTTTCTGGCTTTACAAAAAAGTATATCACGGCATTATGGATGTAACTGTTGATTTTTAATAATTTTTTTTCCAAATTAAGTAAATTTTTTAGAAAATTGCCCCTCCCGGCTAAACGGGCGGGAATAGACCTCCCCCTCCCATACGATTTTTTTCTTGTCTTGACCAGACCTACACGCTCCAGCTTTTTGGCACACTGCTCGTGGGAGTTTTGCTTCGCTTCCGCCGTTTTTTCCCCATCATTTGAAGCTTTAATGAAAAAAATTGGTTACGCATGTATCATTCAAAGTACATATTTTCCATCGGTGGCCACTACTTTCTCCCATCTTTCGGGCAGTGTACGAAAAAATTGTTCAACTTTTGAAGCGATCCACGAATCGATCCAATTTCTGACTTCTTCATAAGAGCGGAAGTGTTGGTCAACCAGGCCATGCGCCATTGATCGAAACAGGTGATAGTCAGACGGAGCAATGTCTGGAGAACACGGTAGATGGGGTAGGACTTCCCGTACGTTTTGACCTCTTTTGCAACATGGGGTCGAGCGTTGTCATGCTGCAAAATCACTTTATCGTGCCTCTCGCTGTATTGCGGCCGTTTGTCTTTTAATGCTCTGCTCAAACGCATTAATTGCGTTGGATAACGAGTACCTGTGATTGTTTCACTTGGTTTTAACACCTCATAATACACGACGCCGAGCTGGTTCCACCAAATGCAGAGCATGATCTTGGAGCCGTGGATATTCGGTTTGGCCGTCGACGAAGCATGGCCGGGATATCCCCATGATTTTTTGCGTTTATGGTTATCGTAATGAACCCATTTTTCGTCCCTGGTCACAATGCGATGCAGAAATCCTTTCCGTTTTTGCCTTTTAAGCAACTGTTCACAAACACACAGACGCCGTTCAACGTCTCTTGGTTTCAACTCATAGCAGACCCAAGTTCCTTCTTTCTGAATCATGCCCATGGTCTTGAGACGTTTTGAAATGGCTTGCTGTGTCACCCCAACTAATCGTGCCAATTCTTCATGTGTTTGACATGAGTCTTCACTCAGGAATGTCTCCAATTCTGCATCTTCGAAAACTTTCTCTCTTCCACCACTATGCCGGTCTTCGACGCTAAAATCACCGTCCTTGAAGCGTTGAGACCACTCACGACACGTTCTTTCGCTAATAGCGTCCTCACCGTACGTATCTGAGAGCATTCGATGAGACTCAGCCGCTGTTTTCTTCATATTGAAACAAAACAGTAACACCTCCCGCAAATGATAAGAATTTGGCGCGTTAACTGACATCTTCAATCGAGAACAACTTTATGATGCAGACACAAATCGACTAATGTTTGAATTGCGTTCTGTTGGCCGAGGTCCAAGCCAACTGCCTGACGTGTGCGATCTGTTTTTTTCGACCGCTACTTTCCGTTATCGCCACATATCGGCAAACGGCGGAAGCAAAGTTGTACACCTTATATAAAACCAGCCAACTGACAGACGTCTTGACATTTTCTTGTTTCGTGTTGCAGGAAAAGTTGTTCTAAGAATGTTTGACTGGAAACCATTAATAAACTCAATAATGATGCGTGGCCATGTCATGGTCACGGATACGGCATTGAAACTAAGATTTAGTCGTCGGTAAATACTACCAATATTGTAAACTACAAATACGAAGAAAAGCATAGTTCGCCAAGAGTTCTTGTCGAGCTTACTCTTTGGTGTGGATTATGAGCCGGCGATGACCTAGGGCCATATAAGTGGTTCACAAAATAAGGTGACTACTTTTTTTTCCCCGATATTTTTTTTTATAAATAAATATTTATCCGTTTTGTGCCCTTCTGATATACGCTTTTTGATATAGCCTTAATATCTCTTCAATAGTGGCAACTTTGCATCGTTTCACGGGTATTTTCAGTTTTGAAGGGCGAAAAAGGTCGCAGGAGGCGAAGTCCGCTGAAGATAATGACTGAGACCTGATTACTGAATTCCTAGAAAAGAATGAAGCAGCGATGTGTGAGCAAGTGCATTATCGTGAAACAACAGCCATGAAACCTTCTTCGTATTGCTTCACGTATGTATGTACATAATTTCAAGGTACTATCTATTATTGACTGTATGACCTTCCGGCAAGTACGCATAATGAACCACGACATTGTAATGAAGAAGGTAATGAGCAAAACTTTCACTTTTGACCGAATTTGGTGTTCTTTTATCGATCTTGGGTTTGGTTTCGACGTCATAACCATAACCCATGTTTTGTCACCAATGTTGACTCATTTCAGTAAATCTGAATGGTTAGTAAAAAGTCATGCGACGGCTCTTTCGGTCAAAATTTAGCCAAACTCGGAAAAAAAAAATAATGACATGAGCTAACCGATATGCAAATAATGTCTCTGATCCCAGTTTTTTTAATAGCAAACAATCGCCGGGCACAACCAAACCCATCTTACCATTATATCTGTGAAAAACAAATTAAGTATTCAAAAAGGGTGACAATGCCAGCTTATTTCAGGGAACAATGTACCAACTTAACAAAAGAAAAATCAAAAATCCAAGGCACTTACATAACTCATGAAATTCAAAAAGTCACCTTATTTTTCGAACAAACCTCATATATGTAAGACAGTTTTGCATTTTTTATTATTACAACAAACCATTGGATTGAAGCGATGAAAGCTTAGTCAAATTTCATAATCATACGTTGAATACAATTGTTCGACAACTATACATCATAAAAATAATCTAAAATCTGTTTAAGCTTGTGCCAATGAAGCCCTTTCATGCGATACCCCACATGACACGGTTAACTCATTTCAAAATGTGGAGTCCCATTCCTTGCATAAAGACCATGTTTTTTGTGATTTGATTAAAAAGCTTAAAAAAATTTACAAAAAGATTTGGTCATATAATTATGACCGCGCATACCGATACTTAACCTCGATGACTGATTACGTGCTTTAAATGAAGACTAGTTCTTTTATGATTTAATTACAAATGTAAAAATTTCAGACTTTCCCTGTAATTGTAGTATGAGACTATATTACTTGCCAAATTTAATAGTTCTAGGTCAATAGAAAGTACATACATATATTATAAATTTTGATGCCTTGAGAGTCTCGAAATATACGTCTTTTGCGGCATAAACGGCCGTATTTTTTTTTTACTTTAACTTAGAAGTTAGGTTTTTTCATGGCTTCAAGGGACTGTAGAGCTGAGAATGTGGTTTTAATTTCAACTCGATACCTCCATGCGTTCCCGAGATAGAGGGTCTTGACAGGCAGACAAATGGACAATAAAGTGATCCTATAAGAGTTCTGTTCTTTCCTTTTGAGGTACTGAGCCCTAAAAAGATCATTACTTTTCCCATTTTTTTTTTTGCATAATTAACATAGGTTATCCAAGTCGTGATTCCGATCAATTTAAATAAAACGCATTTATGATTCTGTTTTCGATTAAATTCTTATTTCAGTATATTTTCTGAATCTTGCTAATGGAATATAACATTATTCGAATGTTTGCCATGCGAATCCTGACATGACTTTTTTTACCAAGATTATTTTTGATCATTTTTGGTTTTTAAAGTGTCATAAGCGGGTGGATTGTGTGTATAAACACGACCTTATTCATAACCCCACAAAAGGAAACCCATCGGCGATGATCTTAGTGCCCAGTTTTCATAACCAAGACGCGAAATAACTCGTCCAGGAAATGTTTACTTTCAATAAAGCCAAAACTAGCTTACCGGCCCTATACCAACGCTCTAAAGTAAGCCGAACAGAAAATATGTACTTAAAACTATGTCCTTCAACTTTAAGATTAATAAAGAAAATGAACGAACCATATTGTGCAAAGAAAATTTTATATACTCTATAAAAATAAACCTGGCGTTTGGCAGGCTTTGTTTTAGTTTATAACATATATGACAGCATCCCGCGACTTTTCTTCTTCTTGTTCTATCTCACTAACCAATGGACCAGGTAATAGTAAATAGTGGTAACCTCACCATTGCCAATAGAGGCAGCAAATCCACATTCATAAACTCTAATGGAGACCTTACAATCTTTAGCCCTTTTGTCTTAAATATGATTTGTAACTGACACGTATTCAATGAGGCCTCATTGGAAGAGCTGGAGGCTGGAGAAGCCGACCATAGATATCATCCCAAAAGACCCAACTAGTTTCTCTTCCAGGCTCAACTTGCCGCCAAGGAAGACACGCTTCTTAAATAAACCAAATCGATGAAACCAAGTGACATTGAATAAGCGGCTTATCAATTAAATGAAGCACTCATCTCAGCCTTCAAAAACAGATGTGCACCGAAGGTACGAGTAGATATACACAAGCGATGGATACGTTAGTGGAATGAACAGAATGAATGAATGAAACTTTGAGGAAACACGTGAGATCTCTGTTCAACAGAGCTAAAAGACCGAAGAGTTGGACTGACTATAGATCTGCTCTAACAAAATGCCTCTAATTGAGATGGTCTTGGAGGAAACATTGCGAAAGCGTAGTTTCACTACTAACCGCGGCCTGACTCTATAGCGCCCTATCCCAGGAACACACAAATGGACTCGGTTTGGTTCGCAAATCAGACGGTAATTTCACTGTCAATCGCAGGGAAATCCTGTAGACTTTGCTTAAGGTACGTTTCCCTGGTTTTACTACCCAGCTAACACCTCTCGATGCAGTAATGAGCGTAACAAACTACATCGATTGTAGAACAAATAGCTTCTCTGGTAGACTCTTCAGATCTGATAGAGGCCCTGATAGGCAATTTGCTAATTTAAAACCTATAAAGCTCCAAAAGATGATAAAGATGATGACTTTCCTGCAATTCTCTAGAGAGGTCTAGACATAATTCTAGCACCACTGATAGCTCTGTTTAGGTCCTGTTTCAACTTGGGATACATTCCTCAAATCTGGAGAGAAGTTAACCTTGTCTCCATCCCTAATATTGGAAAACCAAGTGAACAACCTAAGTCCTATCGCCCTATCAGCCTACTTTCTTTTCTAATAAAAACAATCTAGAAACTGATAGAGCTTCATATTAGAAGTATATTAGATAGCACGTCTTCATCCAAATCAATATGCATACCACAAAGAACGATCTACTGAGAATGCGCTGCATCACTTGTTAGCGCATGTAGAAAATAGTTACACACGCAAGGAGATCACAATTGTACTTTTTTCTATATTGAGGGGACATTTGATAATATTGGCTACAACTCGATCACCACAGCACTGTCCCGGAGAGGTGTAGACAAACCCACTAACCATTGGTTTCGAGCGATGCTTGAAAGTCGTATTATATCAGCTACATCCGTAAACGTATCTATGACAGTATCGGTGGCTAAAGTTTGTCCACAAGGGTGGAGTCCTTTCACCATTTCTTTGGTCAATAGACATCGACGAGCTTTTGGTGGACAAAAGTTGAACAGAAAATCAGAATAGTTAAACATCAACGCCATCAGCCACTAGCATGTCTCGGCATTACAAACGCCATGCCAACTTGCCCGACAGCAGCCCAAGAGGCACGGTGCGTGGTTGTAGTACAACGGTAATCATCACCGACTGTGGAGCGGAAGGCCTACAGTTAGTTCAAGTCTGTCCATAGCCGAGAACAATTTCTGTACAGAAAAACTGTGCAGCAACATCAGTTGTGAATGAGAGATGATCAAAAATGTGCTAAAGAAAGCATAACACTCACAATATAATATCACTTCAATATTCATACTCTGTGTGTACATTTTCAATAAGAACACCTTAATGACATAGAAACATATAAAGTTACTGTGAACTATAACCAACGCGGGAAATTTTATCGAAGCTCTCAAATCATATCTAGGACAACCACCCCTGGAGTGTGAACGTATATCTTCGACACAAACCGTTTGCACCGCGCCCCGGTTGTGTGACGAACACCATAAGAGAGAAGATATCGAAGGCCCTGGGAACTAGTCCTAGTGTCTTTCAACCTAACTATATGTTATTCTAACGTGCGTCAACCTAAACTTAGAAACTGGCATAAGAGGTATAACCTATCTTCTCAGACAGTCAGGCAGCGGTGAAAGTGTTGGGCTCGTATAGAACAAACCCAAAATCCATCATGGAATGTCACGATGCCCTGTAAGACCTAGCCAAAGAAATAAAGGCAAACTCTGGTGGGTGCCAAGTCACAAGGGCAAAAAAGGCAACGAAATTGCCGACCAACTCGCTAGGAAAGTGAAATGTACCAGTACATAACAAAATTAACCTCTCGTCTGAAACCGAGTGTCGACTCTGTCTAGAGGACGCGGAACTGCAGGGCACATACCATGCGAGTGTGCTGCCTTCTGCCATCTTAGGAAGCGTTTCCTTCTCAAAGAAATCATGATTCATGAGGGGATCAGCTCAGCTCCTTCGATGGACGTCCTCGGCCTTATTAAGAAAGTAGAGGAACTCCACGTCTAATTGTCTAGCAGGCACAATACATCTACACTGGTCGTAGTGCTATATGCTATTAAACAAAAACTTCTTTACATCGTCACCCACAGTGATATCAGAATGCTTTGTCGATATTAGCAATACCGCTTTATTTATTTTTTAAGGTACATAAGAACACATCGCCACTTTCTCCTGAAAACCAAAAGCTTCCAAGTTTTTTGCTGCTTGTCCGTAGCAGAACCGCCGGTCCACGGAATTGTGCATTGCGCGGAAGTGGAACCACTAATCTATCCTGGATCAGCTTCATTGAACCATAGAGAAATGTTTCGAGAGGGACAAAGCCGTTAAGGCACACTCTCTCGTGGTACAAATAATTGAAGACGGTTCCAATGAAAGCCTGATGGTCAGAAAAGAAAATTATATGTTTTATTTTGACATGATAACATATGAGAATGAGAATACCAAATCCAGCCACAATAAACAACTTAATCTATCTACAAACGCGTCAAATAAAAGTCACATAAGACAGGATAATAAAACCGGTTAACAACCTCTTACACTAACCGGATAGATTTGCTGCTCATTTATTAATTTGAACCGAACAACAACTTTTCCTAACGCCACACTTTGTAGAATCAACCGAGAAACAAAATCTCAAAGGACACAAAAAGTTTTATACGCCCCGAGGGAATATCCTTAAATTCGCATCTGAAAAGTTAATACCCCATTATTACCGCTTTACAACCTTCTACACCATATATTAACCCCTTGCCACACAATGTAACAAAGCCAACCGCCACGACCCGACTCGTCGTATACTATATGGTATCTGACCGAAAACGTAAAACACAAAACTCTTTACAACAACATTTGTATAATAATTTATGAATCCGAAGCGGAAACTCCATTTACGGCACTACTTTTACTCGAAACACCAAAAAACCGCACTTTCCCACAAAAGCACAAATACATGCCAAGCACATAGTGATGTTGCAAAACTTTACCTATCAATGGACGATTTAGGCTGACATACGACTCCGCATACATGTGTTGCTGCACGTGGAGGAAAAAATACGTTTTTGATACGAGTACTCTCCTACAATCGTTGGCATCGTGAAGGACAACAACGAGAGTGGCAACGTAAGTACCAAATACCGTTGTATTGATTAAACGGATGGAAACTTTTCATAACCTCATTAAAGTTTAAACGAGAAACCGTGTATACTCCCAGTTGCATGTGTATCTCTTAGTACAATACCTCAACGCTGCCGTCGAACTCGTCTCGTCGTTTCTATCATGTGGAAATTTGACATCGAAATCCTGTTACGGAGCACAACAACCGGATGTGGTTATGTGCTAGTGGTAGGTTTCCGCCCGTACCATCATCCGCTGCTCATTGTCCTTTATAACGCGTACTTGCACCTCTCAGCTTAAAACGATACATCGACTCCTCTATGGTATATCATCTATTCAAACATCAAATTTTAATTATGCACACAAACACACACATGCACTCATGCATTAAGGACAACCTAAATGGGTAAAACACTCGAACACTATTCTCCACTTTTGCGGAGTGGCGGTGGAGCGAAGTCCGATATATCGGTTCAGGTCTATTTATCGATGAATATTTCATAAACCACTAGCCGCACACCCACCAATTAATACACTCATCTGCTTGGAAACTATGCTTTCGCCGTCCCCGCTACAGGTTGCCGGTGCCGAATAAGGACATCGATAACGAATCGAATCGAATTTTTCGCTCAAACAACGAATTCGGTGTTTGCTTGCGGAGCCCGTATATTCGTATTCAGTCCACATGTCACTACTGGCGCCAGTATGGAGTACGGTGGGTAAGGACAACTGCTGATGATGATGACAACCGCCAAATAGCGGTCAAATTTTCATAACTTCAAATCGGGTTATAATGAACTCCAATCAAAGAAATATTTATTCATGATGTGATCGAATAGTTCTCGGTTGCGCCGTGCTCCAGATCTTCACGCCCGTATGTGTGCAGTGGGCCATAGAACTTGTACCGCAGACACACCTGCTCTGATACCCAGAGTTCTGTGTGCTTTTCATTTGCACTGGATTGAGAACGAACTTATGAGAGGGTTGATGGACGAAATTGGATGCCGTTTAGGCTCGATAGGGTTGGCGTTTTGAAGTCTGTTTTGACTGTTTGCATAATTAACGAATTTGCCGGTCCAGGACCTTTGATTCATTGCCCGTGGAGAGAAGCGACAATTCATAGTGTTGCGAGGTAATTGAATATTTATTCTGGCCCATGCCTAGAGCTACATATAATCATGGACAGAAAACTCGTCCAATTACATCTTCTTTCTCATATCATGCCCATGCCTGGCTGGCATTTAGATCCGAATTCACGTCCATACTTGGAAGATCACACTTAGCTGGCGTAATGGCATTCGCTTTATGTTAATTGGGCATATTAATTTGGCGTTATTTTAGGTTTATTGGAAACGAGGTCGAGAGGGCGGAATAATAATGTTACATATTAGTGCCATGAGCCGCCGAAATGATGGGGCATAAATTCTTTGCATAAGCATGTGTCGGTGTCGCATAGGTCTGGACATTATTTATATTTGCACTTTATGGTAAATCGAATAAAAGTATCCTGCAGCTGTGGAATTGGCGATAATAAACATTTACGTAATTAGGTTTCGGTGTAATTAGTGTTTTGGGAAATCCCACGTAAAGGATGTACATAGGTGTGCAGAGTGATGTGCAATTTCCTTATTAGCGGAATGTTATTGGAGCTAAATAACGTTGACACTATAGCCTTTGTACAGCAGAATGGAGTAGAACATGATGACTGATCTCTAACCACTATTATCCTCTGTTTTGTCGCTTTTTCGAAATACTCTCATCAAACTTAGTTGATAATTTTGGCTGTTTTTTCCCCATTAAAGTATATTATACGTTGCTTTAATATACTCGTATCACTGATGCGGCGATGAGTATATTCGGTACAATCTAAGCCATCCACGTCCATATGGGTTCCGTTGTCTGATGCCTTTCATATTCACAGGTGAAAAAAATCCTTTTGATGTCCCTTGGATTCAATTCTTATGTCCTAGCTTTGGATCATTAATTTCTTAAAACTATCTTACACGCTAGACAGAAATGATGTAACTAGCTTAACTAACTAATTTCCTCAATGGCCCTATACGGTCACTCTAAAGTAAAAAGAACAGATTAAATTATACCTTTCGGCCTAAAAAAAAAATTATAACAATTAAATAATTTAAAACTTAAGCTAAGAGAATATTTGTTTGAAAAACTTAGCATCAAGATTTTTATCTACGAATTCCTCCAATTCTTTAGCTTCGAACTTATGCGGCTATCCTGTTCCTTTTGTTCTAAGTCGAAACCGCCACTTTTAAAATCTGAAAACCCCTTCCCACACATTGCTTAGACAGAACTTGGTCCCCATAAATACCCGTTTACCCGCAAAACAATTTATCCGAATCAAAGTTGGACATCCAGAAAGAGAGTTATATACACTCCAACCAAATGCCGAAAAATATTTGGCTTAAGTAATATCTGGTAGAACTCTACGAATAAGTTCCAAATCGAAATATATTTTATATGAACGACTATTTGGAACATGGAAGCTCATAGCCATCTCAAAACTTCCCTGTCATGAGAGAATTCCTTTCATGCTCCCTCATTCTGTTGTATCCATCCTTCTTCTTCTTCTTCTTAGATGGCGCTACAGTTCGGGGTGAACCAAGGCCTCAACCAACAAGCCTCTCCAGCCGGCACGATCTTTAGCCAGTAGCTGCTGAGTCGAAGACTCTTCGGGCCGGAGCGGTGATGTCCATTCGCTTTACATGGACCAGCTTTCCTAGACATTCGATCCGTAGACGTCTAACTAGGCCGATGTCGCTGTACCTTACAGTTCTTGATTTAATCTTCTCCTCCACTCTCCGTTTACACAAAATTTTCCTCTCGAAACGCCCAAGAGCCTCTTCATCGCTTTTGGTATTGTCCAAGCTAAGAGGAGGACCGGGATGATTTAGGATTTGGAGAGGGATAGATACCTTAGTTTTTCGAAAGAAAGCTCTACTTCTCAATTGCCTCTTGAGCCCAATGAAGCAGCGATTGGCCATAGTTATTCTGCGTTTTATCTCAACGCTGGTGTCGTTGCTGCAAGGTAGACGAAGTCCTTGACTACTTCAAAAATATAGCTGCCGAAGATGATGTTCTGCCCAAGACGTCGGTGTTGCACGTCTTTCTTTGATGGCAGCATATATTTGGTCTTGTTCTCATTTAGCCTTAGGCCCACTTTAGCCGCTTCTGCTTCAGTGCTTGCAAACGCCTCATTGACAACTCGCTTTGTCCGTCCAATAACGACAATGTCATCTGCGTAGTGAAGCAATTGCGTTGGCTTGAAGTAGATTGTACCTCTTGTACAATCTCTTGACCGCAGAGTCCTGTACGATATTTTCAAGTATGATATTATCACAACGCCTCTCTGATGGCGTTCTGACAACGTCTCCATTGCTGTTCTATGGTTTGTGCAGATTGCATCGGGTTTTGAGAGAGCTTGAGGGAGACTTGATTGGCGAAGATCCTGATGCTCTCTTGCGATTGTAGCTTTCGTACCTTAAACTTTGGTGTTTTTACTCGACTCAGTTTATTCCAAGAAATTTGCATCTATTTCTTGGCTGCAACAAGGTAATGATCCGAGTCAATGTTGGCTCCTCGAGATGTTCGGACTTCTATAAAGCTGGAAGAGTGTCTGCCGTCGATCGCAATGTGATCAATTTAATTAGTTGTCGTTTGATCGGGAGATTGCCAGGTCCGCTTATGGATGTTGAGGTGTGAGAATCGTGTACTTACTACCACCAGAGTACGTCCCTCCATAAAGCCCAATAGCCTTAGTCCGTTTTCTGCCATGGTGTTATGTAGGCTGTTTTTTCCTACGACTCGTTCAAAGATATCTTTCTTACCCAGCTACTCATTGAAATCTCCTAGAACGATTTTGGTGTCATATTTGGGACATTGGGCATATGTTCTGTCTAGGAGATCATAGAAGTCATCTATATATCGGCCGTTTTTCTCCTCTGTGGGGGCGTGGACACGTATTAAGCTTATATTGCCGAAATTGGCCTTAATGCGGATAGTTATGAGGCGCTCGCTTACATGCCAGAAAATTAAGACTTTTTGCCTGAGTCTGTCTCGAATAACAAAACCGCATCCGAATAAGCGTTGTTTATTTTTTCTGTAGCAGTTTCCCTAGTAGATATCACAGATTTTCATCCGCATTTTACTTAGCCCATCCCATCGCACTTCTTGGAGTGCGGTAATGTCTGCCTTATAGCAGTCTAGGGATTTGACTAGTTGTACGGCCGCACCTGGTCTGTTAAGAGGCCTAACGTTCCAGGTGCAGATCCGGAATTCGTTTCCTTTTAGACGTTTGCGGGGGTCGTCAACATGTAATCCGTCCGTATCCGAGGCTGTTGGTTGTCTCTGAATAAGAGTTTATTTTACGCGATAGGGATGTTAACCCTAAGCGCAACCCCCAACCTGGAAGACCAGGTTCTTACTTACCCCAGGAACAAAGGGCCAGCTGTGCCGCTCCTTATCGGCCTGAGCTCCAAATATGTTGTAGTAGCCCGACATAAGGTCTTCACCAGGTAGTTCTTCTCGCTCGAACCGTGGGCGCCGCCGCGCCGTTGACTCCATCTTGCGAATTCTTCATTCGCCATCCCATGAAAGGAGTTGAGCCCTGGTGGCGGCACAGCAAAATCGCAAGCGTCAACTCATTTCAGTTGATTCTTCACTCTCATAAGGAGAGTCATATTTTTAAATCATTTTTATCTCGCTAATAACACGTGGAATGCTGTTTTCCTAGTATGCATTTGACGCACGTTCTAGCCCACTAATTCAGGAGAACAAAATGAGAGCTAAATTGCTCACCGAAGTCATTTCTCAATTCGTTCATCGATTCGCATGCTGTGTGGCATGTAGCACCGCGTTGCTAGAATCACATGTCGACGAGCGCGTGCATTTTGAGAAAAAAAAAAGTTCAAAATCATTCTACGAGAGCGCTCGCAATAGACGGTCAACTCTGAAACAATATGGCCCAATGATTCGGCGAACCACAAATCGCATCAAACAGTGCTACTCTTTAGGATGCATTGGCAGCTCCTGAACTGCTTGAAGTTACTCATCGGAACAAATATAGCAGTTTTGTTTATTAATATTCAACTGACCGAAAATTCGACGCTGTGGCGGGTCATTCGGTTTCAGTTCTTGCATGAGCTGTATTTTGAAAGGTTTTGGATCACGATCCATACATACAATCTTCCACGTAGAGGCGCAACACAACCTCAGTTGCTGCGAACAGCGACAAATGGCGATTCAGTAGCAATATTTTCTTCTGTATGCCACTGTGCGTACTCTTATACGGGTAGGTGGTTTAAAGTTCAATCACGTGAACGAGAAAACCATTTTTATAAAGCACAAATTTTGATAATAAAATTTAATACGATTAGTTTGTAACGTTGTTCGGGTGTAACTCCTTCCATGATGAAATAGCATTGCTAATTAAAAACGTTTAATTTTGACACATGTCACGAATCGTGCATCAGCTGTCAAAGATAAAGCACTGACAAACCAAACAGCGAAAAATGCACCATCTATGGTATAGTGCGCCTTTCCTGGCGGCCCCTTTTCCCACCTTTTGTCCAATCATTATTCTTTTGACTTTTTGTCCACTGCCCATTCGACCTTCGTGTCCTGCCCTTCTTAGTCTTCGCGATTTTATAACTCATTCAATACTTGGGGCTGTATAAAGTTCACCTGTTTCTTCGTTCTGTTTTCCATCATATAATCATCTTTAGATCTTGTTTACATAGACCTGAAATCTATTTTCCTCCTTTTTAGTTAAAAATTAAGTTTCACGTTTAACGTTTCATAGTGTCACTAAACTTATTATTGTGAAAGAAAAGAATTGATTTGAATAGTTCCCAAATCGTTTATCGAATACAGTCAGCTTCCACGTTTGGAACGATCCAAGCCGGTAAGTGACTATATATTACATTTTCTCTCACTTACCTAATTCTGAACTCATTTCCTTTCTTGTCATTATCAGACCTTCTGCTTTTCTCTTAACTATTATATTTTCTCACTATCCCCCAAAATCATCAGCGTAAGGTAGAGCGGGTAGGATTCCATCAAGGATCCCCCTAAGTCTTGCAGTTGTCTGATTACGTATTCCATTACCAAATTAAAAAGAAGGGGTGAGAGGGCGTTGCCTTGTTTTAATCCATCGCGTATAATATGACACTTGTATCAGTTTCACCAACATTTTCGGAATTCGGAAGGACATGATTGATTTCCGATCAGTTTATAAAGCCATGTGCCTTTTTAAAACTTAGGAATTGTTCGTAGAACTTTTCGTGGAATTCCCATTTCGTTTCTAAAAGTTGACGAATTGTGAATCAAGTTACTCGTCGAGCCGTTCCTAAAGCCGTTCTCTGAGCCTCTGATTCTTTTGATATTTACCTTTTAACAACTAACATAGGTAGCAGTAATATCCTCCAGTAATTGTTGCATTGTGTTCAGTCACCTTTTTTAAATACGGGAATTATGGCTGAGTTTTTCTATTCCTCGAGGATGGTTTCATTGTTTCATATAGTTGCGATGGGTCCATGTAATTTCTCTGCTATTTTTTTTAGCATATTTTATTAGTTCCAATTGTATAAGGTCGATTCCAGTGGCCTGGATCTCGATGGATTATTTCCTTTAGTTCCCCGATAATTGACACTTCTACCTGAGTTTCTAGCGTGTGGATAACATTGTTTTCCATTGCTGTTTTCACCAAGCAGACACTAGTATTAATTTCGTTGATTCGTTTATCACAAAAGTAAGTTAACCATTCAAACAAAAATACAGTTTTAGAAATATTTCATATTTAGTTTGTGTTTTCAATATTTGATTGGCTATGCCTTGATTTTTATGACAGCTTTCATGTGTGAAGGCATTCAATTTAGCAAGTTTTGCTTCATTTGAGGTTCTATTTTCGACCGTTCTTTTGTTTTAATTCCTCTTTGCCTTGAATAAATGTTTTCTTATCTTACTATTCTGGTGCTCCTACAAGTGTCCAATGGCATTTGGCAATTATGGTGGCATTTTAAGTGGCTTTGGCATTTTGTATAATAATAAAATTCGTTTATGTTCGGAATCATAGTTTGTACTGCTGGAAAATAAATGATCCCACCATGCCAAAATTTCTGACATTATTTGTTTAGATGCTTGAATAATCGTATTTGTTCACATCACAATCGGTGAGTACTAAATCCTCGACTCCCATACCATCATACACCGCCATATTTCACCCTCACCGCTATATTGTTTCGAAGGATCGATCTCTGTATTTCTATTCCTTTAAACTTTTCTTTCTTAACCCTGGATGTTGAACTTGCTCCCGTCCAAAAATAATCACAGTGTTCCAAAAGTCTTATTGGTAATTGCAAATTGAAGTCGGCATCATAGAACACGCGTAGAGTAGTTTGAGAGTTGCTCCCCTCATTTTATTATCATTGAAGATATTATTTTTTCTTTGG
This sequence comes from Merodon equestris, assembly GCA_958301585.1. Lineage (NCBI taxonomy): Eukaryota > Metazoa > Arthropoda > Insecta > Diptera > Syrphidae > Merodon > Merodon equestris. The sequence continues at coordinate 214,071,372 of OY284413.1, read as the reverse complement.
GGCATGTATTCAGGGATTCTGCTCAACTTTTTTACTCACATTTTGACTTATTTCTCGCAACGATTTTTTTTCCAAAATGGGTTTTATTTTTAGCACGTTCTACAGATGATTTAGCGTTGCTAGTGCTTATATACTTTTATGATATAAAAACGAATGTTGTTGTAAAAACTTTGGTCAATTATAGGTAGAAACGGAGTCAACCATTACGCTTGGTAAACAGATATCAGCAGATGTCAGTCATAACGTTTGATACACAGTGCCTGTAATATCTTAAACCAATTTTTTTTATTTTGTATTACAATGGTGAGATGATAGGGGTAATTGTAACTGTAGCACGGTGGAGTTAGGAAGGAGTATATTCGTTCAATCTAGCCGTTACCGTGAACGGGTGCTAAATGTTCATGTGCCATTAAATCGGTCTCCAGAAAAGGAGAATTGTACGTTTTAGCTAAATTCCAATTGATTCATAAATGGGTACAGAAGTTTCGAGCTTCCTGTCCGGCCATATATCACCCACGTCCGGCTCCGTGCAGAACTTCAAAATGAAGTTGCACCTACCGTTCTTTTTTGTTTTTAAATTGCGAGAGACGCAACGACTGGTATTACTGGTGATGCATTTCAGTAAAAGATATCCAATAATTTTATACCCCGGCTTCAAAAACGTTCTATGTTACCTATAACTGACAGACGGGGTTTCAGCGGAACTACTTCCCACATTGCAAGAGCTGCTATGAACCAATATATTGAACATATTCCTTAAAGATTGACATCCTGTTTGGGTGATATCGCATACCTTCCGCAATTACCAGGCACGACTCTCACGAACTTTTTTTTTTTACCTTAATACTAACTGAGCTGAAAGAAAATATTTTTCCGGCAGTTAACGAAAGGGAGTCTGCCACACTATAGATTTTGTTGAGTGTGTACAACGAAATGGAGGAAGCCTGAAATACGGAGTTTAAAAAGTAAAAGAAATGGCTGGTTACTTTCCAATAATAATTCTTGTCATCCAAGTGGTCGGGATTTGAGATCCCTCTTTCATTCATATACATACGTCAAATCAGTAGAAACAGTGTTGGCAGTTTAAAAACCAAATCTTAAAAAAAAACACCCTTTTCTTATCGTCAATTTCGTTACCAGTGATGCCTCTGTGCCCCACCAGAGCTTGACCTGGCTTTTCTTGGTCCCGCAAAGCATTTGACGGATTTAAACTCAATGCCTCTTGAAATCAGCGCTTGATGACTGTTAACTATTGGGAAGTTTTAATACGTCAGCCATATACAACTTAACAACTTTCACTTACGATTTTTCAACAATTCCCTAACTTTCTTTATACCAAGAAGTTGACTTCCGCAACAGATTACGAAAATTGCTTCTTTTAGTTTTCCGCCTTCAAACGCCAGATTATCTTTCAAAGGGAATCCTTATTTTCCACTAAGATGGCTAGGAGTCGTCGAAAATAATAAGTAAGGGGTAGACGTAGTGCAATAGTATTCATCACCGACTGTTGAGCCGAAGATTTGTAGTTTAAGTCCGTCCATAGTCAAAAACAGTTCCTATACGGAAAAACGCTTCAACGACATCAGTTGTGAATGAGAGATGATCAAAAAGTGCTGATGAAGGCATAACACTCGCAGCAAAAGATCACTTCAAAATCTATACTCTGTGTGTGCATTTTCAATATAACACCTTGATGACATGGAAACAAAAGAGTTAGTGTGAATTACAACCAACTCAAATTCATTCTAATCTCTCAAATCCTTTCTAGGACAACCACCCCCGGAGAGTAGTGAACGATCATCTTCGACACAAACCATCTGCACCCCGTCCAGGTTGTGTGACAAACACCATAAGAGTGTACACTCTTGAACCTGCACGAATTATAAAAAAAATTATTTTCCTTGAGACTATAGCTTAGACGTTGGCGTGTGGTCATTTCGATGTCTTTCTCCTCAGCAGAATATTGACAAAATCATCTGCGTATAGTTGTCTGGAGAAAATTTCGCAAAATTCGTCGTCAGAGTCAGCACTAAACGGTAGGTCGCTTTCACCTTTCACTATATGTATGTAGATTGTTGGGAGAAGCTTGGTCCTTCACGAACTTACAGTCAGCTATAACAGTAAGATCAAATCTGGTTAAATTTGTCTGGTTAAATTTCCCTTCTGTTAGCTTTTCGTCTTTGACCTTAAATATTTCTAATTAACCATTTTTATTCACACCGACGCACCCCCAGGTCAACTGGCGCACCAGCAAGTTTTCTAACTGTTGCTACCTTAATGGCACATAATTTCATGTGTCTCTAATTGGTAACATTACACACTTATGTAGTTTAGCCATCAATTATTATCAAAGTCATTCAAGTTAGATCAACGTAAGTCCAATCACGCGAATGTCAAACAGTTGCCTGAATGTTGGCTGACCTGAAATCCTTTTGGATTTTGGAATCCCTCAGCATGGCTTTGTATAATTCGCCCACGGCTGCAATTTGACAAAGAGGTGGTGTCGTTTGATTTAAAATTTGTTTCAACTTTTAAATACTCAAAGGAATAAGTTTTCTTGTCCGGAAATTAGGGCCGAGAATTCCAAGAGCCTGTGGACGCTGATAATCTCGCTTGAATAAGCACAACACAAGTGTCGTCCTACATGATCTGAAATTGTACATTACTTTCCCCCGCAAATGTCTCGTGCCAGTCAATTAAGCACAAAAATAGCTTCCTCCGAAACCTAATCATTCATCTGCAACACCGCAACAAAGTGAAAGAAAAACTTTCTTCATCACTATGCAACCAACACCATTTCCGATTCACTCTTCCTTTCAAAGTACTCAAAAAAGCACTCCTCCGACAAAGTGAGAATTGTTCAGCTTCTCGGCTCCTTTCAATCCACCTGCCCGTCGGGAATGGTTTAAGTATCACTCATTGTGGTCTGGTTAACTAATACAAGTACAGGAAGTGAGTCCTTTACCACAAGAATTAAATGAAAAAAAAAACGAGAGAAAAAAACAACATCCAAAAGGTAGAGAACGAGAACTACCAAGTGGCTGCAGGCACTTTCGCCTTTCCACTTCACTTTACAAATTCATCATCGTCTTTCCTTCAGCCAGTCATACCACTTGGCATCGTGTAACTGCAATTCAGAATCAATAACCGGTAAACCCATCGAAAGGGCCTAATAAAAAATCAATCGGTTGGATAAAAACTCTGCGACAATAGTACTAGTGTTGTCAGCACGCATCTGAAGTCCTTTTGTTTTCATCACCCTCAATCCCACTCAATGGGGTTTGTTTTCCATTCCATTTCATTCCTTTTTTCCTCCCATTTTCTACGTTTTCACTTCACCTTCGCAATTTCAGGAATGAGCTAAACGACAGCTAAAAGACCTTCATCTTCCCCGACATAATCATCATATCCTGCTGCCGAATAATCAGCTGTTCGAAGGACGAAGCTCGAAAAAGTTATTCCATTACCTTTGCATAGAATGAATCCTTTCATCGCCGCCGTATGTGTGTAGGTTTCGGAATTTTACGCTAATAAATTTCCATATTCGTCGGAATATTTAATAAAGGAGGTCCTTTTCATGCAGGACTAGGAGTTTATGTTTTTAAAAACGAAAGCGAATTGAAGAACAAATGAAAAGAACAGGAAAAGACATCTGGGAAATGATGGAAAAAAGAGAGCAATCCTTTTTTTTTCTATTCCCTTTATATCCTTTTTATTCTCCAGCAATCGTATCCTGCTGGGGCAATCTCATCCTCGACTTTTTTCTGGCATCTGCATATGTAGACGTTTGCTTCAGGGGCTGAGAGCCTAACTAAAACAATTTTCAGAGGAAATAAAAAAAGATACAGGAAGGAGGGAAAAAGTGAACTGAAATCGGCAGGACATACTTATGTACGTACATTCGACGAAGAGGCTTTTACCTTACTTTCGGCCGTATGAGCGGTCGGCTCTTTCCCTTTCGCATCTTTCACTACTAACTCGTGGAGGCAAGATATGGATACGAAGATCAAAAAGCATATTGCCTTCCTTTTTTTAAAATTTTTCCTTTTCATCTCGGCTACGCTGGGAGTTTGAAATACATGTGAGTAACATTCGTATTCCCTGGCTAGTAAGAAAGAAGTATTGTAGCTGAATACGGATTACCTACACCTCCCGCGCGCAATACAATTCCCGACCACTGCCGTACGGCTTGTTTCAACCATTCGTATGAACAGTCATATCGAGTTCGATATGGTGTGGTCTTGTTGTCATCCCTTTTCCTGGTGGGTAACTTCAACTACAACAGCCTGTAAGGTGGCGGCGACAAACGGAAGGGGCACCATTTTCCTAGATTAAATTGTCTTATATATTATACGAGTATGCGTGCCCGTGTGCTTGTAAAATATTTTTTTTTTCTTCATCAGATTCCCTTAAGTCCTTGCCGCTAAATAAAAGTTATTCCTTTCATCAGGACGAATAGCCTTCTCTCTTTCCAACGCTCACTATGGCAACAACTTATCCATCCACTCAACCTCTTTTAACCTACTTTCGTCCTTTCCGACTTACTCCGTCCTCGTTATTCGGTTTTATTTTTCGTCTTTAGCTTCTGCCATGCCTGCTCCTTGAAGTTGTCATGAGCACGCGAAATGTTCAAAGAACGATGATACCTGCGGATAGTGAAAGAATAACGCGAGGGCCTTACTTGCTTACAGCCCCGTTCCTTAAAATAAACCAAGTGAAGGAAATCACAAGCAGGACTAACGAACAAAAAAGACTCAAACTTTTGTTTTAAATTCGCTTCTTCATCTGTTTCCCTTTTCCCCCTTTTTTTCTTCGAGCATATAGCATGTATAAGAACGTACAGACATACCATATATACACTATTCACTTAACGTGTTTCCTAAGTTGTTGTGATATGAATAATAAATTGTTTTTACGCTTCGAAAGCAAAAGGAGGTTTTACCTACAGGAGTAATACAACAAAAAATTAAAAGGAACGACGGGCGCTCAAGAGATACAAATTAAGAACGCCTTGATGGAGAAGTATTGAAAGAAAAAAAGAACCGGCAAAAGGAGCAAATGGAAGGAGGAAAGAACGAATATTTAAGGAATTACTTTAGCACCTTTTGAACGGTGAACGTCAAGCGTCTGACAGTTAACACCTTCTTCACCTTTTTCTAGAATACTTAAACCGCTTGACCCTTATTCTCCTGCTGTTCATCGATATGGATTCGAGGATGAGTAAAAGGGAAAGTTTGAATGAAGCAGGAATGGTATTTAATTGCAGGATCAATAGTGAAATTAAAATTTATGTTCGCCCTTGAGAAAAATCCTTGTGAAGATTGACCTTTACTTGGCTCTTATTTCGTCAAGGTGTAAGATGGAAGAAATATCATATAACATAAAGGGGCCTAAAAGTCTTGAAGGCTCCTCGAAATAGTAAAATATACTTAAAAATGTTTATCAACATAGTTCCCCTCTCTCTTAATCATTTTATTGATAGCGGGGCTACTTGAGTTAGGATTATCAATGTGATTATCATTCTCCGAACAATTCACTCTTGTTTTTAAAGGCTTATCATTAAGCTAGAGAGACAAACCTAGGTTTGATATCATTGCCGATTCTGCGCAATAAAGAAGAGAAGCATAAAATATTCTCTTATTTTTTATAATTATTACGTATCATTATCATTGGGGAGTTTTTTTTAGAGATATGCAAATTCAATATGAAACAAAATACTTGAAGCTAATGTCAATGTGTATTGCGTTAGCTTTATTTAATAGATCATTTTATACCATTAGTGCTTAAACAGGATTTTGGGCATATGCACGCCATGACTAGCTCGAATGAAGCACAATCGTGATATCCAATTTTCAACAGCTTTATCGAGCAACTAGTGCCGTATATCAACAATAACACGACGAATGTTGACTTTCAAATCCTATAACGTCTCTGGTTTATTGGCATAGACTACTGACTTCTCATACCTCTAAAGAGAGTAATCTAAAGGTGTAAGATGACAGGATTGTGGAGGCCAGTTCACAAGTCCATTACGCCAAATTATGGCCTTAACAAATGTTTCCCGCAATAAATAGATGGAATCGCGCGCTGTGTGTCATGTTGCGCCATCTTCTTGAAACGAAAGCCTTGTCACGTCAATGCCATTCAATTGAGGAAGGAAGAAGTCAGAAATCATGTTTTTATAGCGCTCTCCATTGACGGTAACATTCTGGCCGGCATCGTCCTTAAAGGACTATGGGCCGATGGTTTCACCAGTCCATAAAGCACATCTAATAGTGAGTTTTAACGGTTCCAAGGGCGTCAGGACAATGGCTTCTGGATTTTTTCCACTCCAAGTTCGTATCATCTTCTAGAGGAAGTATGTGGTGCGAAAACGATTCATCGTATTCTGAATAACTTGCTCGCTCAGATTGACGATTATATCGACGGTAAAATTGAGGTAGCGCACGATAAATTTGGCGAACCGAACCATGGTTTTCAAAATAAGTTTACATAATTTGCTTGCGTTGTTCTGTCGTTGATCTATATATCATAAAATGGCAAAATGAATTTACCAAACGCCAACTTTTAACTGCCAAATTGTCAATCTATTGGAACGGTGTTATCAGTTTAGAAGCCAAACTTCTAAAAAAAAAACAAAAACACCCTTTAGTTGGCGAAGGAAAAAAGACCAAACTTTTCTCTCTGACCTATCTTGGTGAAAGATTCATATAATTCACTGTCAGTATCAATTTCAATTTTTCAATTTAATAATTTTAAACTTAGCACATGGAATGTGACGTTCCTTAACCCTCATCGGTCCTTTATTTTTAGTAACATTATTATTCCCTGTGTCAAATTGACACTCATAAAATATAGGAAACGAAAATTGTGTTCTGGTTAAAATGGATACTTTAAGGCTAAATCTGCTTTGGATTTAATATTCGAGGTAAACAAAAAAAAAATAAGTTACAAGCTTTTGACATGTAGGAGTAAGCGTCATAACAACCCGCATATTACACCAAAAAAGTCAAAGAATTTTTCTACGAAAGCAATGTAAGGAAATGATTATAAAGGGAAATGAAATCATGCTTACAGAGGGATGCAGTTTAAGTACTCGAATCCCATATCTTTAAATTTACTCTGTCAATCAATTTTCAACATTACTATATATGTCAGAGAATTTCCTTCTCTAAAACTTACATGTCTAACTATTCCGACCAGTAGGACTGCGTAGATCAAAAAAAGGCTTAGGATCTAATAAAATTCACGCCCACAAGTTATTTTGAATACAAGCAATGGTAATGTTGACAGAGATCTAAACCTGACCCATTTAGCCACATTCAACAATGAGGTTTCTGTTTGACTGCATGAAATTGTTCGTTGGCGACTTCGTATATAAGTCCATAACAGTGTGATTTTGTGTCAGGGCAAATACTGGAGAAGATTTGTAAAATAAAATCAAAATGCATTATCTCAATGTACTTTAAAGTTGCATATGAAAGATTGTTTAGGGTTGAGCTATACAAAGCCATGCTCAAATATAACATATGTATATACATATATGCCGAATTCTATTAGTTGTGCAGACGACATGGAATCCTTTCATGATCCGTTTAATTTAAAAAATTACTTACTGAAAAACTTTATACAAGTTCATCCATTTTATGGTTGGAATATAATATCATTTAAAAGGCCTCCACGGAAGTTTTTGCAGTACTCGGTTCTGACAAGGTAATTTTTAATGACTTTCCGTTACATATCGTGCAAAAACTCGGCCAGGACATTTTTTATTGCCTTCGCTTCGAAGTTATATTTTTAAAATCTTGCCTTGTGGTTACGATTTATAATAACTTTAAATATTGTTTGATATATAAAATGGCCGCATGAGTTTTTAGAAAATCCTACTAAATTAATTAGCATTGATATGTAGTTATATATTCTTCTATAGGTTCTTTTGAGGGTCACGTCTAGCATCTTATCAATGGACACTAATAAAACATAAACCCTCATTGATCTATAAGTAGTGCTAATTCAGATAAAATATGAGGAAAATTAAAAATGACAAAAGAATGCCATTTTCAATCTTCACCCCGATTTATAATTTTTCAATATTTAGACATATTTGCGAGTTACGTATTCCATATTTAGCATTGTTTAGACGGCACAAATTGCGGTTTAATTCGAAAATATTGTAAATTTCAAGGGAGGTTAGGTTAGGTTAGAGAAGGGGAGTGTGATGGTTAAACATCACTTCCACTCGGAGGCCAAGAGGTCCAGTGTGATTCCCTTCATTTGTGTGGGTACACATAAAGTTAACCTGTCATGGTGGCTGAAACCACCCCGTGCTCTTAATGAATTTTAGAAGATCCGACATATCTGCATTAGCCACTTCCGCAATCTCTGTAAAGAATCTTTGGCCTAGCAGCGACACTAGGCGTCGATTCTGGAGAGCTGGGCAGTGGCAAAGCAGATGTTGGATCGTCTCAGTTTCTTTCTCATCGCCGCAGCTCCGGCGATGAGATCGCTGGATCCCGAGTCCCATATCCGGAGCATTGCTCCAATGGGACAGTGTCCTGTGATCACTCCGACGAGCATACGGATCGAGTTACGGTCCAGCGCCAGGAGCTTCTTTGTTTTTCCGATATTGAGCTCTGGTCACGATGATCTTGTCGTGTAGCTGTCGTTTATTGTAAGCCAAGACGAGTTGGCCTCTTTGATGATTGTGTCGTTTATGATCCGGTATAATGCGCTGATCGGTGGTTGCAATGACGTGTCCGCTTCGCTCATGTCCATTTCAGACCCTTGCCTGGCCAATTCGTCTGCTCTTTCGTTCCCTGCGATTGAGCTGTGGCCCGGGATCCAGCAAAGTGTAACTTTGTGGTGTCTGATGGACATCAGTGAGTCGCGACATTTCTTGACAGCCTTTGATCTCGTTATACAGGATTCTATTGACTTCAGTGCAGCCTGGCTGTCTACGAAGATAGTGATATCAGATGGTGGGATATCGGCTACCTGCAGGTGTTTGGCTGCTTTCTCTAATGCCAGGATTTCTGCTTGAAAAACGCTGCACAGATCAGGGAGTCTGAATGAATCTGACAGAATCTTGTCCGAGTTCCGCACCACAATCTGCATATATTTTCTCATTTCTTTTCTGTAAGCGCTCCACGACTTTTCAATAAGCTACCTTATTACATACGATGTATTCGAAATGGATCCATTTTTCAAAAAAAAATTAAATCATGGCTTTTTAATTTTAATTACAAAGAAATTCTCGACTTACCTTGTGTATTGGTCTAACAAATCCCTTTAACGTTTATTATAGTATTTTGTTGACCCCTCTTATCAATATTTTTATATCTTGTATTTTGTATCCTAATTTAATTTAATTTTTCACCTGCTTTCGCTTCTAGCTCTTAATGAACTATAGATTGCAGTGTTTTTGTTTTTTTTTTCTTTTTTGTTATTTATCAGTATATATGTATATTATATTTATTGTAAAAACAAAAAATAAAAAAGAAAAAAAGAAGAAAAAAAAAAAAAAAAAAAAAAAAAAAAAATGATTCCTGTTTGTGGAGGGTATCAGAGTAGAACCCGGCCCCAGTGCCTGTGTCTATTTTCGATCCGTCGGTGAAGAGAGTGATCTCGTGGTCATTGATTACGGCGTTTGATAGCCACTCTTCTCTGTTGGGGAAATGGATAGGCATACCGAGAGGGAAGTCATTTTGGGGGGAAATATAGTCGGCTGCGAGGCTACTAAAACCATGTTTCCTTCCCAGGTCGTCTATTATTCTGAGTATGACCGCATGTCCATAGTTGGCTTCCTTCCACAGAGAGGACTCCATTAGTCTGAGAGCGCTCTCTGCAGTGCAGCCTTTTATGAATAGATCCAGGGGGAGGAGATGAAGAATCATGTCCAACCCTGCTTGCGGCGTGCTTCTCATGGCTCCCGTTGTACAAACAGCGGCTGACCTTTGTACTTTGTTAAGCATGTTCATATAGCTTTTCGTGCTGCTAGCAGTCCACCAGACTAGGGCCCCATAAGTTAAAATGGGTCTCATGATTGCTGTGTACATCCAATGAATGATGTACGGTTGCAAGCCCCATCTTTTTCCGAAGGTCTTTTTGCATGCATAAAAAGCGTTCAATCCTTTTTTCATCCTTTCCTCCAGGTTCCTTTTCCAGGAGAGCTTAGAGTCAAGAATGATGCCTAGATATTTTGCTTCCGCTTTGAGTTTGAGTGGGGTGCCCTCTAACTTTGGGGGAGCAAATATCGGAATTTTCCTTTTCCTGGTGAACAAGACCAGCTCGGTTTTCCGGAGGTTTATTCTCAGACCGTTCTGTCTTCTTGCCCACGAGGAGAGTTCACTCAGCGCAGATTCCATTAGTTCACTGATAGTTGGTAGAAATTTACCTTTTATCAAGATAACCAGGTCATCCGCGTACGCTATGATCTTTGTGTCTTTTTCCATAAAGAATTTGAGGATCTTGTTGACTGTAAGAAGCCACAGTAGGGGGGAGAAACTCCTCCTTGTGGTGTGCCTCTAGTTGTCACTTTCCTTATAGAACTGTGTCCAATGTCTGCATTGATAATTCTGTTCTTCAACATATTCTCAATCCAGATTACAATGGATTTGTCTACTTTTATGTCCTCAAGAGCTGTTGTTATGGCCTCAGCGTTTACATTGTTGAAGGCCGAGGTCGAGGAAGGCTTCCATTGTAAACTCTTTTTAGTTCAGCGAGCCCTCAATTTGACGGACAACACTAGGCAGAGCACTTTTCACTGATCTGCCTTTGAGGTAGGCGTGTTGAGTGTTGCATAAGTTTCGTGAACTTGTGAGTCCTCTGATGTATAGGTCAAGGCGTCTCTCCAAGGTTTTTAATAGAAATGACGAGAGACTAATTGGCCTATAGTCCTTTGCGGCAGTATGGGATGGTTTACCTGCCTTAGGTATGAAAATTACCTTTATTTCTTTCCACTGTGTTGGAATGTACCCCGCGCGCAGGCAATTGGAAAAAATGCTTACGAGATGGGGTACAGTGTGGATCTGTGTTTTTTGAAGCATCGCTGGCAAAATATCGTCCGGCCCCGGAGATTTAAAGGGTTTGAACGAATTTATTTCCCATGATACTTTATCCGTTGTGATAATCTTGTTTATTACTTCTTCGGTTGTGTAAACCGTAGGAACCGTCGTCTCGAAGGAGACTGTGGTTTCAGGGTTTTTACAGCCTGGGAAGTGGGTTCCAGTCAGCAGTTCTAGGGATTCCTGACTGGATTCTGTCCAAGAACCATCTGGTTTAAGGATGAATCCCGACACGCAGGGGTCCTTGGATAGGATCTTCCTGAGCCTTGTGGCTTCATTGAGATCCTCTATTGATTCGCAGAACTGCCGCCAGGATTTAGATTTTGCTGCTCTTGTTTTGCAAATTCAAGGGAAAGACCTCATATGCGTGATCCACTGACCGCGAATGGGGACAATGGGGGCAGAGTCTGTATGGCAAACATAAATTCACCGGTACCGACCACCATCTCTAAGCTTCTTTGCTTTGTTAAAGTAATAAGAGTACCACCTGTATTTTCCCAGATCTAAAAACTGGTATGTAGCATAAAATGTATATACATATGTGGTATGTACATATGTGCTAAGCATTAAAGTCTAGACATTCGATGGCTAATATTAATATATAATTTCACATAAAAGTAGTAGCAATAACCTTCGCATTTAAAATGTGTATGTAGCGTAGTCTTATGATTTTACCCCAGGGTAATATTTTCCTGTTTCAATTTCTTCGAAATTAAATTCGTTAGCTAGAATATTGTCCCACTCGTCTTTTTTTACTTTCAGTCATTCATTTCATTTTTACACATTTTTAATTTAATTTATGTAATCTCAATATAATAATTAATTAATAATTAATTCAAACTACCACTAAACCAGTAATGGTCGTACGTGAAGATTCAAGTTCATCAGAAATTCCTAGAGTCATGTCTTTCGACCTTATGTATTATGCAAATTAATGTACTAAGTAAATTTAATTAAACAGACCTGTAGGCTAAGAAAAGAGCGTAGAAAAATTTAGCACATGATTGTAATGTTTAAAATTGTACAATATACAACAAAACTTAAAACTATCGTATCCTCTAACCAAAACTGGCTTTACGTACCTTAACAAAAAGCTATAGAGTTGGAGACTTGACTGACTTTTAATAATTGGTACTGCTTCTTTGCATACGTATGACAATGTTCCCGACGGCTCTGGGTGTCTATGTGACCAAATACATACTAGGTACACAAATACTAGTTCAAGAAGTTTAAAATTTATTTTCATATGTGCATGGTATTTAAAGAGTAACCGGAAATTTTATTTACACCGTTTGTATTAGTCAGATTCGCACGAACTTTTAATCGTTGTGTTGGTAAATATGTTTGAAAACTATGTATATGTAAAGGGCTTTCCAAAAAGGACTTGACAACTTTTTTTGAGATATTTCAAAAACTTTATGATCGGCTTGAAGTACAATCAAAACATTTATGAATGGAACTCGACTTCGTTCATATGGCCACCGCGAGCAAGTTTGACCCAATTTTCGATGACTCGGCCACACATTTCGGCCGAGACGGCCGCTATTTCGCGTTCAATGTTGGCTTTGAGCTCTTCCAACGTCGTCGGCTTGTTGGCATAAACCAATGACTTAACGTAGCCCCAAAGAAAATAGTCTAGAGGCGGTAAATGACGAACCCATCGAGCCAAAAATGAGCTTCATCACTGAAGATGATTTTGCGATGAAATTCATCATCTTGGTGCATCTTCTCCAGAGCCCAATCGGAGAACGTACGTCGCTTCAAATGGTCCATCGGCTTCAATTCTTGAGTCAGTTTAATCTTGTATGGGTGTAAACCAAGATCCTTACGCAAAATACGCCATAATGTGGTCTGAGCGATGCCCAATTCTTGAGAACGCCGTGGAATTGACTGTGGCATTATTTACACAGAACATTTGGAAGATGGCACTATCATTTGGGATGCATCCTTATAAGTATGAGTTCGTGAGCTTTTCATATCCTCGAATATCTCGACAACGACTGTAAACAAATTTCATTCGACGAATAGTTACATAATAAAAAATGAAAAATCGCAAGAAAAAAAATATAACAACCGCTAACAACCTTATACTCTTCGAATATCATGGAGAATATGCTGACATAAAAAAGTATACACCACTGCGTGAGATAAAGATTCCTCCAAAAACAAGAATCGAATCACCGACCGATATTGCTCTTTTTTCATTTTTCTAAAATCCGCGGACATTCACGCTTCCACACGCGGTCAAAACAAAACTACGAGTCCGATCCGGCTGAAATTTCGACAGTAGCGGTCTACTGGAATGTACTACACGATAGTAAGTTGCGATACTGGCGCCATCTGGCGTTGAGGCTAGGTACTTATCGGACCACCCTCGTACAAGCGACGGATATCCGTACTTGTCCATAAGCTTGCTTTCCAACCTCTGATAAACTTACTAATATGTATCCATCTCTTCTCGGATTATCCAACAACCTTAAACTTTTCTAAATCCTTGACTAAAACAGCCTATAACACGCACGCAATTTATCTACAAGACAAGGTTATGTAGTAACGTTAAACTGACTTGATGACCTGTTTTATTTGTGAGATGACAAGTTGTAAAGCCTTTATATAATCTTATAGACATTCCTTCCGTACAGACATGAGTACGCTTAAAACCTAATATCTGCCGGCCAGAGTGTAACAGATTTTTGATTAAATTGTTGACATTTAAGTTGATATCTGATGCTCAATTTTATTAGCCCAGATTAAGTTGGCTCAACTTTATGTCAAAACTAAACGAAAAACCCACTTAAGTTAAAACGAAAAAACAAATTACCCATAAACAACATAGACGAGCATATGAACAGAGGCTTGTGCGATCAAGCGCTTGCACAATACTTTACGATCGATAGCAACTGAAGGTGTTCAATTTAAGACTTGTACGTATGTAGGTGCATCTATTTATAATTATCACGGTAGACTACAAATTCCATTAACTGTTTCCAGTTCATAAATATAAAACCAAACAAACTCATTCCACAACGCTGCGCAACAAATCGCTCGACTACGTGTATAGACTGCTAACAAAATCTCGCTCAATTTGTCCCGGCGAACGTGACCTTATCTAATTTGCCATATTTTACGAAAGACTTAGAAAGCACTTTAAGTTGGCTGCAAGAACTTTTCAACTTTTATCAAATACAACCCGGTCACAAATTTGCAGCGAAACTTCCAAATGTCTTGCCAACGACACTTTGGCCAAAACTTTTCTCTTCTCTTCGATAAGTTGCGAGAAAAAGTCGTAAAAACTATCTAACCTCAAACTAAACACCTCACACTACCTACTGTACAATGACATGTCGGGGATAATTATTTTAAACAAGCACCAGCAAACACACAACAGCTGTCCCAAATGGACACCAATCATGGCGCAATCTACCCTCATCTCATTCAACGAAGAAAGCATTGCAATCCCATCCATCTGTTACTCAAGTGCCTGTGTTACCAAAATCTTCGTGTAACTATGCAGGATTTTAAAATCAGGTGAGAAGAACTCCATTAGAGTAGAAGCAACTTGAATAATGGTAACGAAAGTTCGCTCAAGTGTCCTTGGAGCACTTCACTTCACCACTATAAAAATGGGCCAAGATAGGATGCGAACCAAAAAAGGATAACTAAAATAAGACCCAATAACAAATAGATTGCACAAACTGGGAAACTATTGTAGGAACACCTTTGTGTGGCCCCGGGAAGAATGCAGTCAAATCAGGAAGTGAGTGCAAAATAAACCGAAGAAGGATGGGAATGAGGATTGAAAAAGGACACTACGCTGTTCACACCACACATGCAGCAACTCGGAAATTTCTGTCGACAATGCGCAGCGGGATGCAGGAAGGAAATCTGAAAACAGAGACAGAATAAAGGGGCGACGGGGATTGAAAATCTTTAGATTTAAACATCAAAGTTTTCCAACAGGATAAAGGTCCCTTTGTTACCTGTCTCCATGCACACATTCATTCACGATAGTGTGTATCTGCGTGCTGATGTTCTCTTTCTTCATTTTTAACGAAGTTTCTACGAATATTTCCGGATTTACCGTAACTCCTGTCGAGTCGCAGAAAGTACTAGCAACTTCGTTCCTCCTCCATCATGTCCTCCATCATGTCCTCCATCATGTCCTTCCTCTTCTTCTGATCGAAGGAGGTTGAATCCTTTTTCTCTCACCTCTTTCTTATCATTTTAGGGATCTAGTCGCGCTCGTTGCTAGTGCTCTTTTGCGTGTTGCGGTACACAAAGGTAGTAATGATGTTCATTGGAATCGGTTGGAATAATTGAATTCGTTGCACTTCGACACCGTTACATCGTTAGTGCATCCATTTCACTACCCAAAGGGAGATTTTAATGGAAATCTAAAGAAGTAAGGGACGAAGTGGTGCGATGAGGTTGTTTGGGTAGATATCCAACCAAGACCACCAACGGGTTGGGTTCCCTCGTTTACTAAGAAAGCCGTAACAGATGACGAAGGGTATTAAATACAATGTCAATTAAGGTTGTTTATCTAGAGACATAATCAAGGAGAGCAATATTTAACACTAGTCGATTGAAGTTTGGGGCGATGAGACGGTACAAAAAGAGGGTGGGGGTGGCTTTTTGGGACCGGTGAACTTACTTCCGACTTGTTTAGGGATCACTAGAAAGAATATATGATTAAACTTTAGGGGAATCAAATACCAGAAAGTCAACCATGACAATGAAAGACTTTCTTTTTCTACAAAATCTCCCTTGACTCCAAGATGGTTGATCCAGGGTTTCTCCAATATCAGTATTCTTTCTCGGAAGTGAGGGTCTGAAAAGCTGCGAAAATGTTCATTACATACGTGTCTCATCTTTTTCACTGGATGCAAAGCATTTCGGAGAAACAAATTTCGACAAATTTGGGGACGGATGGAAGTCTGAGGGCACCAAAGCAGGAGGACGAAGGGAATGGTTACACAAATCGCCAACGCACTCGTGTGCTCGTGTGTACCAGTCCGGTGTGTCGTCCTGGTGAAAGATGATTTTTTCTAATTCAAGTCAGACTTCCTCTTGCGAAATCAGCTAGTCAAGGAGGTTGGAGTAATATTCGCTTTTGATTGTACTGCCTTTTGCAAGATAATACACTTCTGAAAGATGCAACCGACTTCGTTTTCGTCACCTCCGTGGTGTCAAATCGCCGCTTAAAATAGGTCGGATCCCTACTGAAGAGCAGAGCTTTGGCATCCGTAATTCTTTATGCAAGATACCTTTCTTCAAATCAGCCTCAGTTACCCCAATCATCTTGACTCGCCTATCGCCCAGGACGATGTCAGGAACTTTTTCGATGGTTTTCGATGTGGTTACGGTTTTTGGTCATCCAAAAACGGCCCGACGATATTCAAATGTATCCACAGACGTATGCTGCAAACAAATTTCACGTGAACCCAGGTAGAAAACATAAAATTTTGCTTATTGTAACGCCATCTCTGTGCCAAACCGAAAACTTCTCACCTTACCTTCGTACATCTCGATAATGAGGATCTTTTTGAAGACAAAAAAAGAGTTGCAGTCTAATGGAGGAGATATTTCGATAAACTGCTAACTGTATTTTCCACACAGCAGAAATTCATTTAGAACTCCCACCATCGAGGAAGTACAAGTTGGCGCAAAATTAATCACCCTATTGGAAGATGTTATATTTTTTTTCAAATGGCATATTTGACATTTGTGGACTAGACAGTATACAAATAGAGTGCAATACTTCGCCAGAGCGTGGAATAATTGGGTAGATATTTTTTGTACCAATAATCAGTCGATGATGTAAGCGCGACGTGAATTTCGACGCCAATTTCCTAATTGTGTCGCGCCAACTGACCAAACCTTACGGCGCTTAGTTACTCGACTCGAATAGACTGGAATCACAGGCGGCAGAGCGTGGCTGCCACCGGACTGATAGTTCGGTCGAGTATATCGCGACTGTGGCTGCCGATGTAGCTGAGAACGAAAAAACATCAACCAGACGACGAGCCACGCAATTGGGCATCAACGGACGAACCTTACAGCGAATTTTAGTTGAAGACTTACACATGTTCCCGTACAAAGTGTAAACATTGCATCGTCAGTCGCGTGTGAATTACTGTCGAGCCATCCTTAATCTCAACAACGAAGAGGATGATTTTGTGTCGAAAATCATCATGAGCGACGAGGCGCATTTTCACTTAAGCGGTTACGTCAATAAGTAAAATCTACGCTTCTGGGGCACTAAATGCCATTGCACCAAGAGCCATTATATCCATTCAAAGCCACTATGTGGTGCGGCGTTCACGCTGGAGGAGTTATTAGGCCGTATTTTTTTAAGGACGCCATCGGCAATACGGTCACTGTTACTGGCGAATGCTACAATGCCATGATAAACGAAGAGCGGGGCTTAGTGAACATGTGGTTTCAACAAGATGGTGCCACCGCACACACAGCACGAGTCAGTTCTCTTAAAGAGACTTGTATCATATGCTATGCTATCGAAGTCTACCAGTGTGGCTTCAGAAGGAACCACTCAACGAGTGAACAAATGTTTACCATACGACAGCTTTTAGAAAAAAAGTTTTAAAAAGACTCTATACAGCGATCGTTGTCATGTCCCGAAAATTTTAACGAAACTAATATAAAGATGAAATGAAAAATGAAAACAAAATGCGAAACGCGAAGAATTAAAACAAGTTGGTGCCTTGTCACTGCTTGTCTTTAATTTGATTCTGGAATATGTAACAAAATCTGTTCAGGAAATTGATGGAGAAATAACTCTTAATGGATCACTTCCGCTCTATTTCTTCTTCTGCTTAGATGACGCTACAGTCCGGTGTGAACCTGGGCCTCAACCAACAAGCGTCTCCAGCTGGCACGATCTTTTGCCAGTTGTTTTCAGTGCTGCACTCCCAGTTGGTTAAGATCCCCTCCATCTATTTGCGCCATCTTAGTTTTGGTCGTCCTCTGCTACGTCTACTCTTCGGGCCGGAGCTGTGTTGTCCATTCGCACATGGCCTAGCCAGACATTGGATCCGGAGACGTCGCACTAGACCGATGTTGCTGTAGAGCCCGTTTGTCGTTGTATCTTCTCCTCCACTCTTCATTTATATACATAGATTGAACGCAGAACTTTCCTGTCGAAGCGACCAAGGGCATCCCCATCTGTTTTCATTAAGGTCCAGGCCTCTGCACCGTAAAGAAAAACCTGTCTCATCAGTGATTTATTTAGTGCTACCTGGGTTTTTCGAGAGAGGGCTCTCCTTCTCAATTGCCCCTTGAGCCCAAAGAAGCAGAGGTTCGCAAGAGTAATTCTGCGTTTGAACCCAGTGCTGGTGTTGTTGTCGTTAGTCACTAGTGAGCCAAGGTAGACGAAGTCCTTGACCACTTGGAATTTGTACCCATCAATTGTGACGTTCTGGCCAAGACGTTAATGTTGTACACCTTTTTTGGGTGACAGCATATATGTATTTGGTTTTACTCTCGTTAACCGAAAGACCCATTTTAGCGCTTCTGCTTAAATTCTTTTGAACACTTCATTGTCGTCGCTGTGCTCGCCCAATTAGGTCAATGTCATCCACATACGCAAGAAATTGCGCAGACTTAAAATAGATCGTACCTCTTGTGTAAGCCAGTGAGTCTCGTATGATCTTTTCAAGCACTATGTTAAAGAAGTTACATGGCATGCCTAAATCTTTTTTTAACATCGAAAGTATCGTTACCGTCCTTAATGGAGCAGCGAGAATTGTCCGTTGTCATCCTGCACAATCGGGCGCATTTGGTAGGAAGGTTAAAACTAGTCATGGCTGGGTATAGCTCGTCTCTATGCACACTGTCATATGCGGCTTTAAAATCGATAAAAAAATGGATCTTAGAATTTTTCCAAGATCTGCCGCAGTGTTAAAAATCATTGTGGATTTACCTGGTCTGAAACCACACTTTTAGGAATCTATCAAATTATTCCTCTATAGTTCGCGCAGTTATAGGAGTCTCCTTTCGTATGGACTGGGCAAACGTTCTATTTAACCCTAATAATCTGAACTTTCTGAAAGATAGTGAGAAAACAGTTAAGAGACAAGTAGAAAGTCTTATAAAAGCAGAAAACTCGCAACTGATTGTGATGTGAAAGTGAACGGCCGTGGCAACACGGCTTCTCCAAGATAAAGGGATTATTCAATAGAAATAGGAAAACAAGACAAGAAGCAGGCAAATGGAGAAAATTACATAATTAAAAACTTGAGTTTCATTCAGCTCCAAGCATTGTGCGAGTATCACGAAAACTAAGATGAACATGACACGTAGAATTGGACAGTAGAAGAGCAGTGAACAGAATAATGAGTGGACAACTCGAGGGAAAAAGATCGCTGGGAAGGATGAGAAGACAATGTTAAGATAGATCAAGAAGGAATGGAACAGAATAGCCCAACATGTGAGAAACACACTCATGACGAGAAAGCTTGGCGAAGGATTGTCGACGGGGCTTCCAGCTTCCGGGTCCCGATTAGCCGGTAATATCCTTCGAAGCATAATTGCATGGTGAACGCCTGATGCGGTCCGCAAAAAAAATTTGTTGGCGGTTTGTGTTTTATAGAAGCTTCTAGAAACTGCAGTATTGGTTTGGGGGGAAAGATTGAAAGATATCGGTCACCAAGTGGTGTTTATTGTCATATATCGGGCAACACTATTAAGATTGCGTCATACTGACGCGCATTTGAAAGGTGAAAATTCAACCTGCTAAATATATTCATGTAGAGATCACTTCAAAATTCGTACTTGGTGTGTGCATTTCCATTATAACACCATGGAAATAAAAAAGTTACTGTGAACTACAACCAACGCGACAAACTCAATCGAATTTCTCAAAGAAATCCTATCTAGGACAACCACCCTCGGAAAGTAGTAAACGAAGATGTTCGCGACACAAACCATATGCACCCATTCCAGGTTGTGTGACAAACACCATAAGGGCGTACACCCTTGAACCTGCACGAACCCTATAAAAAATAAATAGTGAGAGTGTTGCATTTCGTTAATCGTCCAAAATTATTAGTCTGAAAATAAGTGAGTGTGTGTAAAAAATCGCTAGACTAGGAAAAAAAATTGGGCAAGAAAAAATACAAAAAATGTTAGAGCGTGAAGATGTTTAGCATATAAGCCAAACTTACCTAAACCAGAAAAAAGTTTTCAATGATTTACTTAAGGCAGGTTGCAAAAATTCGCTCAATATTTGGATGCTACTTCAGTTAAACAATGGATGATATACGGGAACGTCGTTAAAAATAAAAAAAAATGTTAAAGAGCGAGGTGGACCAATACAAAAGATTTCGAAGGCAGGCTTGACGCCGCATAAGGTGAAATTGAAAGGGAATCGTACATTGTAAGATGCTGGAATGTGTCTTATCTCTACAACAAGCAAGGAATTCGAAAAAGAAACGCCCGGAATTGATCAATAGAAAAGATATTGTTCCCATAATGACAACATAAGATTTTCCAGACCGTCAGTGACAGAACAAAAGATGAGAGAGCTCATTTGGTGAGATTAGAAAGACGGATTTTTAGGCATGGAGTGTTGAGGTTGAAATCGAAGTAAGGATTCGAATAAACACTTCCTAGCATACGAGAAATGGGTTCATTGTAGCCATATGTGGTACGGTAGGGGGGGTAGATAGAAGAGACGGGGATTTCGTACATTACGAGGGTTTTTGTTGATAGAGACAGAGTTGTCGAGGGTCGCGCAGTCAATTGTGCCTGAAAGGAGTCAATGGATAAAAATAATGTCAGATACAGTTCTTCTTTCCTCTAACGTGTTCATGTTGATTAGTTTAAGACGGTCTTGATAGGATGGTAAAAGCAACGGCTTGTTCCAGGGGAGACCTCGAAGTGGAAAACGTAGGCACCGGCGTTGGATGCTCTCGATTCTAGAAATGTGCATTTGTTGGCAAGAAGACACGTGCAAAGGTTATGTAGAGAGGTCCCATAAGAGTTTGGGAATTCCTTAGACCATCGCTTCACGAAACCGAGTGTGGAATTACCTTTAAGGATTATCTCATCGATGTGTGCACGAAAATGTTGCTCCTGGTCACATAATATGCCAAGGTCACGAATAACCTGAACGGTGGGGCTGGGCCGATTACTGAGGAAGTAGAGACGAAGAGGAAGTTTGATTTGTTTACGCGAAAAATTGATTGATTGGCATTTGGAAATATTAAGCTCCAAGCAATTTTTGGAATACCAGATGGAAAAACTATTGAGATCTGATTGAATAAGGCAAGAGTCATGACTGGAGGTAATGGTCTTGATGAACTTGGTGTCGTCGGCATATACATAGTGAGATGTGGGAATGTTTAATCACTATTTCAATATCGTAAATGGTAAGAACGAAAAGAAATGGACCTAAGTGGCTGCCTTGCGGGACGCTGGAGGAAGTTAAAAAAGGGTTATAGAAGGCAGATCTGAAACGATCACTGTAATTTTTCCAAAGCCAAGGAAAGACGATTTAAATATTGGGAGATTTTATCAAAAGCTTTACTAAAATCGATTGAAATAACATCGACTTCTTTTCCATTCTCTAAGGCTGAGGTGGTAAAGGACACAAATTCAACAGGGTTTGTGGTTGCACATATATCTTTATTTGAGGAAATCGTGTTGTCTAGGGGAAATTAAAGACTTGCAGGGGAAATTTTGAATTTCGGCAAAATACTCTCGAAAAGTTTGGGTATATGCGACAGTTTCGCAATGGGAGAGTTGTTAATATCGTTCTTCAGACATTTTTTGTGTAGATGGATTATGAATGAGGTTTTTTATAACTGAATTTTTGAGAGACGGAGAAAGAAGAAGAAGAAGAGAAGTATCTTTTTTAGAAGAATGGCAGGCAGACAGTCAGGTCCAGGATATATCATTAAGATTTAATTTGTTCTCGATGACATAGGGATCCACTGTACGAGAAAGAAATGGTCCAGGGGAGAAATTCGGTAAATAATCGAAGGTGGCGAAAGGGTTGACGATAATATTGGGGTCATTTGAGGTTTGATCATGGGAGGAGAGTGAATTAGGGTAGCCATTAGATGTTCTTTTGTAGTCAACAGACTTTATGTTTCTTGGAGTCTGCGATTAAGCCAGGGTGGGAGGTGGGTTTTGCGTTGGGGAATGGGAACGTAAAGAGAGGTCGTGAGAGGCTAGCATTGTAGGTGTGATTTGTAATGGAGAATCGTGATAAAATGAAAGGAGAGGAGGATAAGTGGGGCGCAATTGCTGTGGCTTGATATTCAGTAAGGCTGCAGTTGGCCTTTTTGGAAGTAGGAATAATTTTAGCCCCTTTTTCATTCAGACGGAAAAATAGAGGTGGTGAGAACGCTGTTGAAAATATAGGTTATATACCAAAGCGTAACAGAGAGTGGCAGCTTTAGGAACTTAGGGTTGATCCCATCAAGTCCAACGGAATTCGGTTCCTCTGATAGTATAACCACCAATTAACCAATGTCGGTAAGTGTGGTCAAGTTTAGTAGTCTAAGGCAGGATGGACAGACGCATTTTCTGCAACGATCTTTTGTTGAACGATATTTGTTGGTAAGGGAGAAGGGAAAATGAAGCTTAGAGCATCGCAATTTACGTCATCTGAAGGTTTGAGCTGACGCCTATCTATGCCTATTTGGCGTAAGTTTTATAGACTCCTCTTCTTGATGTTGAGAGGCCAAGACGGTGAACGTAAAAGCTTTTTTGGCATTCCATGTGTCTCAGATTACTCAAGCCACAATTTATTAGACGCAGAACTTAAACTCTACACCGTTTTCAACGACGATTCGCTATGCCCCAATTTATCTTAGGAACCTTATCACTTATTCATTGGAGTCAAATCTCTTTCTCTGGGGTATTGCCTTTAGGTCCAGGGATCCAGATTCGTAGAATACGATGAAAGGGAAAGCAATTCAAGAAGCAAATCGTCCAATTTTGCCATTGTTGCGATCGACATATGACACGGTGCTTCTCTCGGTGAAGCACATTGGGTCGTTTTTTTCGCGATTTCTTCCTTCATCACTAACGCCGTATGATATTTACTATTGATTGTATTTCCTTTCTTAGGGTAATCGATGAAAGGCGGAGGCCAAAACCTTACTAGCTGATATTTGCTTCGATCGCTTCGAAGGGGTTGCATCCTGTCCACTTAGCGTTCCATGTTGCCCACTCAGCTCATTGCAGATTTGAGTCTGGAATACAGTATTTCCTTTATTATCATACACTGCATCAAAGAATTATTTTTATTGCACCGAAACAGCTCCAAACATTTCTTCTTCTTCACTCCATGGCGTAGGTAATTTCATCTAGCTTCATAGTTCCTATTACTGGCAACCCATTTGTACAATCTAAAACAAAAACCATAGCTCCCCCTTCGTTCGTTACATAACTTGTCACCATCTGGCGCGTTTTCTAATATCTGCTGCTTCAAATCAGATTAAGCCCTCCACTCATAATCGGTACAAGTGTCGTTCGATTACTTGTCCTCATGCTGAAAGTTGATTTTCATCCTGTAAACTGGAAAAAGGATAACATGCAGGTAATCTAATATAAATTGCCAACGCCATTAGATATCAATTAGGTGATTGATCGGGGATAGCAGATACAAATCCATGTTACAAGTGACATAAACACATGTGTACACCGGTGTCCCTGAGATGTGTGTCGTGCGTTCGGGTGCTCATTTAATGACCCGGTTAATTATCAATTTCAAGTCCTTTGGGTAACATTGGGGCTGACTTTAAGGGTCGAATAGAAGCAGGAATTGGAGAAAAAAAAGATGTTTCATAACGCCCGATTGTTAAGTAATTTCCACGACTTCGACTTTCCACGAAAAACCTAGTAATAACTCAAAGCTTGCCATTATGTGTCCCCTTTCGACTATGTGGCCGCCGGACCTATAGACTATGTTGACCTACTGCACCCATATTAAGTGAAAGGTCTCAGAGTGATGCCATTCAGACCGATAGCAACACATACGGAGAAAAAATTAAATCCTCCTCAACACGACACCTTGTAGGCATCTCAAGACTTCATCCAACAAATTTCCCAGATTCCTTGTTCATTTTCAGAATTAATCATAGCTCCTTTCACATTCATGCTCATACGTTTGTAAATCACTGCCCATCACCGAACAAGTTCCTTCTCAATACACTGACTGAACAAATTAAAGCAACAAACCAAGACTCCACATAACAGCACCAACTCCCTCTCCGACACACTTGTGATTGCAGTAGAAAATTATCATTGAACAACAATAAGTCACTCTCACACAATTGGTTCAATCGATACGTATTTGTGCAACTACCCCGCGCCATCCTGTACTGCTTGAGCTTCATATTGCCCATTTGTCCAGTGCTTGGTTGTTGACTTTAGCCATAGCGCACGTCATAATTGAAGTGCTTACGTACGACAAATGGAAGAAACTGGCATCGACCCAGGACATGGGCGAGAAGAACAACGATGATTCACTCAACCGGCAAACCGATATAAAGTGGACACCTCAGAGTCGGTGCCATTCAAGAGCGCAATCGCCTGTCCCTCTTCCTCTCTAATGTACTTGCTCAGATTTTCTTCATCCCTGCACATTTCTTCCTCTCCCGACGGTATTTTCACCGTTGCCTCGGCTATCCTTGACACAACAATGCAGAAATCCTGAAATGATTATAGTTATGCTCCCACTGTGGTGAACAAATTGTAGAGCTGGACAATTTAAGGCGATGCTACATGCATTGATGTCCTCTTGGGCGGTGGTCCCTCAATTGCACCCGCAATGAAATTTTATGCACTGGGGCCAACGCAAGCATCGAGGCCAACTGCAATGACTTCTGCTGCATTGACAATTATGGCATAAATCGATTATGCGACTACAATCGTACTGGTCGAGTCTTGGGTGTGGGATAATTGAATTGAACTTTGAATTGAAATGAGGTGGACACACACAGTTGACCCTCGTTCGAAGTTACTTTTCTTTTATATTTGAAACGAGACCAATGAAACAAACAATGATTGCGCTTAACTTAGAGTCCGACGTGGAATGTTCTTAAAGCTAAAGGAAAGCCAAAGCAGTGCTTGGGTAGGCTAGACGCTCTGCGCTCCATCCTCGGGATTCGTCTCGAACACGATGACCTCACGATTCTCGTACGCCCAGAACTTGTGGAACTCAATCAGGATCGACACAACCGTCTCCGCTTGGCCACTAAATAAAAACAATTAACATCCGTAGAAGCAGCGTGTGGCACCTTACCAGTTAATCAAGTCCTGCAAGGTTATCTTGTACGGATCCTTCGACTTGACCATGTCGAAGATCTCATCTTTCAAATCCTCGAAATTCACCGGCTGAGCATTCTCCGCGCGGATTTGTTCCTGAATCCCTTTGAAGAAATAGTGCAACGTCGAAGCTGTCAAATATCCCTTATGCTGTACATCAAGTATCCGGAACAAGTAATGCAAACTCTGAGGCTCGTGTCGATTATCCAACGCCAGGACAAAATCCAAAAACGTCTTATAATCCATCTCACCGTCATACGTCCGGCATTCGTCGAACACGCGATCCAAAAACACCGAAGTAAACGTACCCGAACCATATGCAGCCAACTCGCTACGACTCAGCATGCCATTGTGATCCTTGTCCAGATTCAAGTAATTCCCATAGACAGTTAATGCCGACGGTGCCGAAAACCAATTCATCTCCTGACTCTCTTTGGGCGCATCCTCATCGCGTAGCTCGAGCAATTCCGCCAACAGACCGGATGCCAGAATATCGCGAATACGAATCTTCCCCGTATGCAGTGGATCGAGAAAGAAGAAAAACTTCTTCACCACCGTGCACACGTAGAAACTATGAAACGACTGCTCGACGACATTCAATTGCGAGAGCGTCGGTATGATATCGATGATGTAGTTCTCCATGTCGATTTCCCTCAGGTATCCTTGGCCATTGTAATCGTACACAGACAAACCGATACGTCCCTGTTGGAGCCAAACTTTTCGCATCGTATAATTGAATACGGATGTTATCTCGACTTTGCCCGGATAGCCGGAGGAGCATTGTAACTTTGCGAATAGAACTGCTGTGAGATATTTACGGCATTTGGCACTTACCGACTCGCGAACTTTGAGATAGTCATCGTAACCAATTAATTGCTGCCCCATCGGAGTCACTTGGGAACTGCATTTCTCCAATACTTCCCACAGGAAGTTTAACTCTTCGTTATCGAGTAGCTCTTGGGTGCGTTTCTGCAGGAACAGCGAATGGGCTTCCTTGCGGAGATTCTGACGGAGTGTGTTACTGCATGGATCGGGCGGTTTGTAGAAGAATCTGGGAATCGTATTATACGTGGGATGTGGTTCGGCGTTTCCTATGGGTTTGTTTAGTTGTTCTTCGGTTAGTTTTTCGCTGGGAACCAGAAGATTTTCAAAGTCCCGCACGATATCCGGATCGAGTTCCATTTCCGTTTATTTATCTTTTCGTTCGAATTTTCTATTTACTTTCCTTAGGCGTTTTTCCCCGTCGCACTGAGAACGTGGACATGAAAATATTTATAAATAAAACAAGTCACAAATAAAACAATTGTGAAGGGTGAACTGTCAAAGTGAAACTGTCAGATGTGACAGTAGACATCAGGGATGACGCTCTACGAATATATGTGTGGCATATTTTTGTGCTGAGAGACAATTAAAAATTTGAAAATTTGAATAACTATAAAACGGTCAAAGGCAAACGTTGATCTGGTTGATTGCGCATTATTGAATGAATGTGGTTAGAGTGGGTAATTACGAAGCAAGAGCGGGGGAGGGTGACGCATTAATGACCACAAGCTATTAGTGGCATTTGTGGAATTGTTTGGCTCGTCGACATATCGAGTTGGTTGGTTATTTTATCATTAATTAATGAGCCGTTCCTCATGCCAAGAGGCACCGCCGCACCAGTGGCGAAGATAATTAAAATCAATAACATGAGCTGGGGTCACCAAACTGTGGTCATATTATGATGGCTAGGATCTTATGGAATCACACTGACTGTCTCTAATCATTAGAAATCGAATTGTACAACATTTTCACCGGGAATCGTCATGCTTCGACGGTGTTTTTATACATATTCATCCCAGTTGGAGGTGTAAGAAAATGACGGTCTATCAACTCTATTTTTCTCCCTAAAAAAAAGCGATGACGTTTATGATGATGAAGCATCTGATGAGCCTCTTTAAATTAAGCTGGCAAGGCCTCAGGATTAAGTTTTTGAACATTTTTTTAGAGAAAGAGCTCTTCATTGAAAAACTTGTTCCAGCCCAGTACTAGTGAGGAAGCCTCGGTGACATATTCTACAGGCTGGGCCATCTAGTGGTTTTTGTTTTTAAATCATAGATTATTTTGGCACTGACAGCTGTTTCCTACTCGAAATCTTGACAGTAAGTCAGTATCATACCTCCGCGGAACGAAATGCGTCGCCTTACGCCTTAACAATCTTGAGAAATATTGAAAACTTATTTCCAAAGTGAGTGCTGTGTAGACCAAACAGTGCGTTTTTTAAAAAGAAGTTTTGGCCGAAATGAAGCACCCACCGCGACTGCTGTACGCAAGTTTGTGCAAAAAATTCGTGAGACTGGTACGCTAGTGGTCAACACCCATGGTCCCCGTCGTCGTACGGTGCGCACAGATGAAAATGTGGCTGCTGTGGCCGAGAGTACGATGAGAATTCTGTAGATCTCGGATTATTCGCTTACAAGGTCAAATTGATTCAATAATTGAAGGCGCGCGACCATCCGCTTCGTTATCGGTTCGCAGTTGCGGCCTTAGATCAGCTTAAATTGGACAACGATTTTGGGCGAAAAATCACCTTTCCTGACGAGGCGCATTTTCATCTCGGCGGCTGCGTTAACAAACAAAATTGCCGCACTAGGGCTTGGAAAATCCGTCCGTTATTGTCGAGAAGCCTGCATCGACAGAGAATGACAGTTTGGTGCGGGTTGTGGAGTGGTGGCATCATTGGACCATTTTTCTTTGAATATGAGGCTGGAAACAACGTTTCGGTCAACGGTGGGCGCTACAGAGCCATGAAACCAGAAGACAACGAACGATGCACTACTTTCGCTTAACAGCTGCTAGAAATTAATGAACACGAGCGATTTCCATTTGCGTGGCTCCGGAAATCCACAGCGAATGACAATTTGACATCGGTTCTGACCCACTTTTTGTTTTTTAAATTATGCAGGTGAGACCATTTTAGTGAATAGATTGCGTCACCGGATGATATTGACCGACTTTTACCAGGAATGTATACCATGTTTTTAGAAGAAGCATCAGTCGTAGAAATAGAAAATATTCCCAGAGCTCTAAAAGATAACAAGTCACCTGGCATAGACTGAAGCGGATCAAGAGACCTGAAAATGAACGCAATAACATTAGTACCTGTCATAATGAACCTGGCTAACATGAGCCTAGACGAATCCTCAGTCCCAACTCTCTTAAAAACATCTTTCGTCCGACCGATCTACAAGACTGGCAAGAAAAAAGATGTAAAGAACTACAGGTCCTATTTCTATTCAGTTGTTGACAAAGTGCTGGAAGAAGTTCTGACCAAGAGACTGTACAACTAAATCAAGAAATATAATATTCTTCATGACAAAAGATTTGGTTTCAGAAAAAACAAAAGTACAAGTCAATTGCTAGGAGACTTTGCGAATAGGTTGTATAATGTATAGCAGCCTTAATAAAAATTACAGCTCCATTGTCCTTTTCACTGATTTTAATAAGGCTTTGATACCTTACGCCATCCGAAAGTAACTCGAGAAAATCGGTGTTCTGGGGAACATTTTATCCTGGTTCAGGAGCTATCTGAAAAACAGACACTTTGAAGTGAAAATCGAGGACGAGTATAGTAAGGAAAAAACGGAGTCAAATACGGAGTCCCGTAAGGATCAAAACTGGAACCTCTCATCTTCATCATGTATGTCAACGATATGCTGTCAATCCTTCAACGAAGTACTTGCTGTGCCTACGCGGACGATATAGCCATTATTGCAAGCCGTAGGCACGTGGAAGAGGCAATTAAAACGTTGTAAAATGATTTTAATGTAATCACTGCGTGGTGATCAGTCTTGTTATAAACGTTAGAAAAACGAAGGTAATGCCCATACGTCCACCGCATATTATTAAAACAAAATTTTTCTGAAAATGCCTGAATTTCCTTTCAAATGCCTTCATGAAGTTGAGTGTCATTCGCAGCTGCAAGATAACGACAAATGCAGCGAAATAATAAATAACGTGTTGGTCTACAAATATCTGGGCATTATTGTGGACTTCAATCTCAAATGGAGTTATCAAATTGAAGCGATGGCGGACAAACTGCGACAATCAACATATGCTCTTTACCACCTGAGCAACTTTTGTCCAGCATCAATTATAAACCAATGTTATCTTGGTTTGATTGAAACCCATCTGAGATATGATACCTTAGCATGGGGTAAGCCATCGCAAATGTCTCAACTTGAATCGGAACAGAAAATGATTCAGAAGATAATATATATAGGGTACAGTATGGAAACTGTACCAGCAACGACAGATTGTAAATGGTATAAAGATGCTAAGATATGAATAAATATGAAATATGAAAAAGAAGTAAGTAGCTGCAAAATGATGCCACTTAGCTCGGGAAAAAATAACTCCGTTGCATAATCAATTTTCTGAACTTGTGATTTCTAAAAGTAGAGACTTCATTCGCTACTGAGATTGTGCAATTTAACTGTTGTTAACTTTTCCTTTCGAAGTGCATAAAGAATAACGTGCCCGTATCCCGAGCTAATAAAGCAACGCATTTTCTCCGAAGTTGGTGCTTGAAGTGCGGAGGCGAGTGAACTTCTTACTAAAGTTGACGCCTTGATGTTAGCCTGAAATTGACGGCCGAAAGTCTTCGCTGGATTTTAGCACGACTCATTCGCTGAATGTGTGTTCGTGATTCTTCTTTCCTCGCTGCTCGTAGGTCTCCTCAACGGTTCGGCTGGAACTAGCCGTCGGCTGTGCCCTCTTGGCAGGAGTTTTGAGAGGTACAGGAAGTGCAGAATATGCAGGCAGTACGGAAAATTCGCAAAGTCCAGAAGATGCAGGAAATCGGGAAGATTCAGAAAGTCCAGAAGATGCAGGTAGTCCGGAAGATTCAGAAGCGTTTATCAATTCGTTGCTCTCACTTATCCTATGGACATGGTTGGCGTGATGTCGATGCCAACCGCTCTGAGCGTATCCGCCATATGATTTTTGTCAAAACTTGATTCATTTGGATCCGAACAAATCTAACCCATCCGTCGAGGTTTCGCTTAGATTTTAGTATTACCCCACACCTTAGCTTTAGTACTTTACAATATTGACTAACTTTTATCAATGTATCAACTATTTTATTGGTTTTTGAAGTTTTAGTACTTTACAATATGAGCTTGAAGAAATGATGGTTAGAAGGCGAGTAGACATCCTGTGCGTACAAGAGACGAAATGGCGAAACACCGGTAATCGGGCACGTTTCTTGGACGTTAAAACAAAAGCCTACAAGATGTTTTACTATGGATTGGAACAAGGAAAAAACGGAATCGCCATCATCCTTGCGGCAGAGTTACTTGGCAACGTCTTAACCATTTCAAAGTCCAGTGACCATTTGATGGCTCTCAAATAGGTGATGCATGGTGAGGTGTGGAACATCGTAAGCGCATATGCCCCTCAAGTAGGATGCGAACAAAAAGAAGAAGATGCATTCTGGCTAGATTTCCACAACCAAAGGAAGAGTTTTTGTTTGTTGGGGGAGATTTAAACGGACATGTCGGGAAGACAAGCGAAGACTATGAAGGCTACCACGGAGGGCTGGGATACGGCACCAGGAACTCTTCAGGTGAAGATATCCTAAACATGTGCAAGTCGTACGGTCTTATAGTGCTAAATACCATGTTCGTCAAACAAAGCCGGCACCTGATCACTTATAGCAGAGGCGGAAATGAAACTCAAATAGACTATCATTTGGTATCCAGTTTCATGAAGCCACGAGCTAAAGATTGCAAAGTGATCCTGGGAGACGCGATCGCCCCTCAACACCGTCTCCTCCTGACTGAATTTTTTATGGATGCGAGAAAGAAGTCAAAGCAGTAAACGAAGGTGTCTGAGAGAATCAAGTGGTATAAGCTGGATAAAGGAAAAGGCGAAGCTTTTATTACCAACATGGAAAACTACCTCTCTTCCATTATCGGTGAGGTCGGTAATGAGGAGTGCAGAGCACAAGACATGTGGGATTCCCTACAACAATCTGGCCAATCTGGCCTGGAGAAAGCCAAATCACTGATCATCTAAAGGCCCCTGCCAACACGCAAAAGAAACCTGGTGGTGGACAGACGAAGCCAAAGCAGTGATACACGAAAAGAAAATGGCTTTCCAAGCTTGGTCAAAGTGCTCTTCTACTAATAAAGAGGAAAAAGCTCGCCGTGAAAAGGTATAAAGTGAAAAGCATGGAAGGTCTCTATCAGGAGTAGGAAGAAATATCGTCTTCCGCGTCTGACAGGAACCGGGCTACCCAGGAGCTTCTCGACAAAACAATTTTAACAAAGGAGCAAATATCTTTAAGATAGCCGCCCAGAGAAGAAGAAATGCTCAGGAGATTCGTTTCCCAAAGTGTATTAACAATGCTGAAGGCAGAGAAGGCAAAGAAAAACTGTTGGGCCGGACGGGATACCCTCTGAGTTCTGGAAAAAGATGGGAGACATCGGGTCTAGATGGCTCATGGTTCTTATCTCCAAACTTATGAGAGGCGACACTATGCCTAATCAATAGAGGGAAAGCTATCTTCTTCCATTGCACAAAGGAAAGGGTGATACGCGAAATTGTGATAACTACCGTTCTGTGAAGCTGATGTCGCACACCATGAAGATCGTTGAACGGGTATTAGATAGCCGACTGCGGAAAATAATACGACTATCTGAAGACCAGTGCGGGTTTGTCTCGGGTAAATCAACAACAGATGCAATCCAAAGTATAAGGATCATGATGGAAAAGCATCGTGATTCTTCAAAGGACTTGCATATGGTGTTGGTTGATTTCGAGAAGGCCTTTGACCGGCAACCAAGAGATCTTTTATTGGTAGCGCTAAGACCAAAAGGAGTTCCAGAAACCTACGTGCGAGTGATTATGGACATGTACGAGAGAGCAACGATAAGAGTAAGATGCACCGCAGGAGTCACCGAAGAGTTCGCAATCAAAGTCGGTGTACACCAAGGGAGCGTCCTCAGCCCACTGCTTTTTATAGCAGTCCTTGATTGCTTGCTTGAAGGAAAAGTGACGGACCCCAATGTGCACCAGCTATTCTTTGCTGACGATGGGGCCATTATAAGTGATGATCAGGCGTCCCTACAACGAGCACTTGATGTGTGGGTGGACATTTTTGAGGGACACGGGTATCGTATTAGTTCAAAGAAGACAGAGTATCTGTGCTGCCCGTTCTCTGACCCTCATCAGCCTATTTCAGACATTTACTTGAATGGAAGAGTGCTTCCCAAGTGTGAAAAGTTTAAATATCTGGGATCTATGATTAATAGAGAAGCAACTTGTGATGACGACATCAAACATCGCGTAAGCGTAGGGTGGATGAAGTGGCGGGAAAACTCCGCCATCTTCTGTGATCGAAAAATGCCCCCTAAGCTGAAAGGTAGGCTCTACACTTCAGTTGTACGTCCGGCGCTCACATACGGTTCACAATGCTGGACAATGCACAAATAGTATGAGAGCAAATTAACGGCAACTGAGATGAAGATGCTTCGCATGACAGCGGGAGTAACAAAGCGTGACAGAATTGGAAGTTCAAAGATCCGAGGAAGCCTCCACGTAAAAGAAACCATCACAAGAAAGATAGCGCGCGACTGACTCAGTTGGTATTGCCATGTTCAAAGGGGAGATCCTTTGAACCCCGTCCAAAAGGCGTTATCAATCAACATTCCAATTTCAACACGCAAAAAAGGCAGGCTGAAAAACAATTGGTGCAAACAAATGCAAAAACACCAGCATTTGATTGGCCTCAGCGATGAAGTAATCCCAAACCGGGAAGCCTGCCGCTACTTTCTGAGGTCAAACCGGCGGACCCCACAAGCGGACCAGTAGGAATGCAGTTAAGTGGGAAGGTTATGGTCCTACACTTCTGACCATAACAACGCCGGAGAAAAAAGGAAAAGAAGAAGACAATATGATGCTCTCTCGATGGCGTACGGAACGAAAGTGTATACCAAAAATAAAATGTCCGACCTCGGTGTGGTATGTCATCTGATAGCTCCCTTTCGAGGCTCGTAGCTTCGTTCAAAAGCGATGATAATGATCGCTGACATTGTGTGCGTTCACCCTTGCTATAAATAATTATTCGATACTACACTCTCGAACAATATCCATCTCGCCTTTTCTGGTTGGGGGTATTGAAAAATTAGTCAGTACTCGGCTTAAATGGTATGTATTCATAGAGAGAATTATGAAACATAATCTGTACGTTTATCAGCGATACGTACAATAGAAGTTAAAATATTTATTGCAAAATATTTTATTCCTCTGACAAACAAGGTAATATATCATGAGGAAGACGTCCAGGAGGATGGCTTGCTCTCTAACCTTTTATGAACTTGCTCGCCAATATTCTATTGATAAATGGACGATAAATGAAATGCCGTCAATAGAATAAACTGAACACAGTTGGTTGCTTATACAATGAGCTAATGCCAAAAGAACCCGGTGAGAACAATTAAATATTGTCAACTACGAATCTTAAACAATATTTCGTTTGTGGATGAATTCTAGGCTGTGCGCATTCTATGCAGTTGATATTTAAGGCCGTTTTCATTACAAATTTCGCAAAACTACAATTTTTGTGGCAATGAAAGGGGTACTCATTTGATACTGGTCACGAAGAATGGAGCCAGAAGAGCAGTACTCCCTAGTGGGCAAGAGGCTAAGACTGTAACTCCGGATCATTTGACGTTGATAGGTCAAAATAAATGTGCAATAAGGCAGCCTTTAATCCATAGTATCTTATCACAGTACGTTTTTGGATAGTATCTTATCACAGTAAGATTGAGGACTTAACTTATGTTAAAAGAGTTTTTCGACTATCTCCCAAGTGAAGATTTTAGCATTAAACGTTGCTTCGATTGATTATCAAAACATTTATCGCAGTAATTGCCACTCAGTGAAGTCCTAGAGGAATCGATTCAATGAAAACACTGAGATTATATATATTCCCCTTTTCGGAATCCAAAATATTGTAACAAACAACTTAAAGGGCTTATAGTCTTCAATGGGCTATCATCGGAGTTGAAACACTTATTGAAGAGAAAACACAATGACGCATTAACGCATTCAGTCAGTATTTGACGATTATCTAAAATGCTTTAACACCTAGCAATAGCTGAACCCACATTCAAATTAATCTTGCCAGAATCGATTTAAAAATTATACTTTACAATCAGGTATCAGAAAAATATTCTTGAGCTCAAAGTCAAGAAACCACCTATCAGAATCTAATGATCTGTGGTGAAAGCATCTCCTCCGTGTCCTTATTACGGAATCAAAGTATAATCTTTGAGACATAACTGATATTTGGTTATATTGGGAGTTGGAATTAATTCGTAGGTCTTAAAAAAAACTTATAAAATTATTTAAAGTTAAATCGGAAAATTATATTTTCCAAAATATTGTCTATTGGCAGCCTATACTTTTCTTTCGATCAGGATAAGAATCAAGAGAACGCCTCGCCTTTAGATGCGGTTCACGAATCGATCAAATCTTCCACTCGGACAGGACATGAGCTATCGATCGGAACAAGTAATAATCAGAAAAATACGGCGAGTGGGGTATAAATTCCCATGAGTTTTAATCCATGAATATTTGCTGATGTTAATGTTTGGACGGGCTTAGCCCTTGGGATAGATTTACCTTTCATTACCAGTGTCAATTCAATCCAAACATCTCTACCCATTTTTATTTATTTATTTATTTATTTACTTCATCAATTTGAGTTAACAAACTTAGTTAGACTGACAATACAAAATCCAAAAAAAAAACAGAAATACAAAAAAATATCGCTTAATTAACTAAAAAGAATGAGCTTAAAATATTTTTAAATGCTTCTCTCGAAAGATGAAAGTCAAAGTCGATAATGTTAGATAGATTTGTCGTATAATCGGCTGTTTGGAGGTGAAAAATACGATGTTGTGACGTTTTAATGCTTTTGGATAATTCCCATGGCTTTAAAGCGTTCTCCTACGATTAAGAAGTCAATTTCTCTATCGCGTGGGTCCTCCATCTCCGAACTTCTGCGGCCATCCAGGTCATTCATTGTTTTTCCACAGGAAATCACCACTTTTAAAACATGAAAATCATTTCCGACAAGTCCGGAAAGAGCATAGTCTCATAAACTGATTATGACAGCAATTCCTTTTCATATTAAAGTAATGAAATACCTAGAACTCCGCGCAAAAACGAAATCCAACATGGTACGAAATGTTATTATTAACGCTTAAACCAAATGATACACATAAGAGGTGTGTTTAAGAAATAAGGTGACTTTTAATTTTTCTCCAAAAATATTTATTTATTCATCAATATCTATTTCGTTTCCTTCAAAGTTATCCCCTCACACTTGCGCCAGTGCTTTTTCCGATTCGTGAAGCACTTTTAAAGCCTTGAACTTTTCCAATGATATATATGTTCTTTATATTCTCAATAGTGGCAAATCTTCGTCCTTATATGGGTCTTCAGTTTTGAGAAGAGAAAAAAGTATTAGGGAACCAAGTTCGGTGAATACAATGGCTGAGGTATGATTTCGGTATTATTTTTGGCCCAAAATTAAGCCCAACCAACGATAAGTGCGCAGTCATAACCGTATAACAATGTGATCCTTGGTGATCCGTGGCGATCCTTTTCAGCAAATATGGATCGTCATTCACGTAACAACAGCTCTGACGCGATGCTTATGCAACGGTCCTTTTAGTCAGAAATTATAAATTTTTGGAAATTTTGGCATGAGCCAATCGATATGCCAATATGCTAAGCAACTTCTCTGATAGTGATTCGACGATTCTTCATAAAAATTTTTCTTCACTCCTTTAACATTTTCATCCGTTATTGACGTCCTGGGACGTCCGAGGTGGGCATCGTCATTAATATTTTCTCGGCCTTCTGTTAAGATCTTGTATCACTTATAAGCTTATATTTTGTTGCTCAGAGTAGACTCACCAAATGCCAACTCATTTTTATTATTACTTAACATTCGTTATTGATTTACTGCATTATTACAATCTTTTTGGCCATAAAATAAAGGTTAACGTGGCAAAGTGTTGTCTGTTGTGAGTTGACGTTATTTAAATATATAAAAACACTACAGCACAAAAGTAGAAAGCTATTTTTAAAGATTTTATAGAAGAGCAGCGCGGCACTAAATGAAGCTATTTAAATAAAAAAAAAACGTAGAATTGGAGCGTCATCATGAGAAGCCTCTTCTGCAGACTATTTTTAGCCGTATTTGGTTTCAAATTTCTGAGGTAGATTTGAAGAAGTCCAGATTAAACATAGATAACATATGAGGGGGTAGTCGGTGGGAGTTTAAAAATCCGTTTGAAGAAAAACCGTTGGACCCATTCAAAAGTATTCATATTCAAATACTTGGTTTGCTTAGTAGAGACATGCATTGATAGTGGCATTGAACGTCTTGAACTTTGAAGTACAGCCGATTCGATGTTGCAAAAGAAAATTCTCCACATAAGGTTAATGGCAGTTTAAGGAGCTACTGCTTTTCCATGAATATGTGCTTTCATGTCTAGATTCGCCTTTATAGGAAAACCCATGCAGGCAAACTCTTTGACAATTTCGATCGGCTCACACTACAAAGTCCAGTTTCCCGTGCGGTCCTGCTTCCCCTACCTGTGTCGAAAACCATCATTTTTGACTTTGAAGTGTTAATCTTTAAGTCCCATAGGTCGCAATAGCTTTTCAATTTGCAACTGAAGATTATGTGGGCTTTCAGTCAAAATAATCAGATGTTCAGTATACAGGAAGACTTTAACCTCAGCTTTACTAACTCTAACCCCTCCCGGTAGATAATTTGCTATGTAATCTATGTAGAGGGCAAATAAAAGTGGACTAAGCACACAGCCTTGTGGAACTCCTGTATGAATCCCAAAATAGTCTGACAAAACACTACCATTCCATTCCGCAGCAGAGGTTTGTGTGGTTAGCTACTTGTAAACTCTAATATATTTGGCCAAGAGTCCCAGAGTCGATAACTTTTACATCGAGGAATTCCTATTAACTGTGTCAAAGGCCGCTTTCAAATCGACAAAGAAGGCATATAGTTTGTTCCCCTCTCTCTAAATCTTCTAGCAATCGTTGTTTATGAAAAATTTTGTCTGCTGTCGAGAACCCTGCACGAAAACCTACTTGGAAAACACTTAGACGATTGTTGGTCTCCAGCAAACTGTTAACCTATGGTATAAGATTTGTATGAAGATCTTTCTAAACGTTGAGAGGAGGGAGGTGCCTCTTTAGTTATCCAGGATACTACAATATTATGTCTTTTTTTAAATATAGCGTGAATCCCCGATTTTAGGAATACTTTTGATCCTTTTCTGAGTTTAATATTTTGTTGTAATCAATATTTCGAAACACGCAGGAGAAACCTCTTTTAAGAACCCAACCGGAATGCCATCTACTCCCGGAGATTTACGTTTTTCATTTTTTCCAATATTGTTATTAGCTCCACTATCAAGATGGGAGCACCGATCTCAGACTGTGATATTAGGCAGGGCATACTGGAAGTTTAGTTGGGCTTAGCAGTTGTCTGAACTGATGTGCTAATATTTCTCAATCTACAGCACAATTTGCCCGTGAATTAGTTCCGCTTAGCAGCGCTCACAAGAGAGACTGACTACATTTGGGAAACTACTTGCGTGGTTATCAAGTTTTCTCCTATACTCCTATATACATGTTAGGGGACATGTAACATATCACAGAAAAAAAATTGAAAATCGAATGTACTGAGTCCGCGAAATTCAAAAGGTCACCTTATTTTTTGAATATACTTCGTATACTGATATTGACGTCTAATAACAGCTATTTTACTAACGCCATTTCTGGTAAAATATTTCTATGAATTGGTAAAACATATTTTATCCCCCGTCAGTCTGCACCATTAGATATATGTATATGAAACCGACGGACTTACAAGATTCCTGTTACTTTTTAAGAACTCCTCGTGCATGAGCAAATTATTGCTATAAAAACAAAATTGCAGTTCCAAATAAGTTCACTGACAATTTTGTCTTTTCATTTTCATTTCAGGTTCCAACATCAAGGCAGCGATTGCAATATTAAATTGCATACTAGCACGTCAATTATGTTTCGAGGATCCATCCTGTTCTGCTATTTTAGAGATTATCCCCCGAGTTTGTGGACCAATTCCAGGTAAGTGTCAGTAGTTTAAATATAAGAATCCAAGAAAAAAGATCATTTACAATGTATCTCCCGCATGTCATCGTAGTTGAATATCATTTGTTCGGGAGCACGGGTTGCGCTGCTTGCTGTACTTCTAGCAAATTTCATACAAAATTAAATTTTCTCATTATACACGCTTAGGGGTTAGATATGCATTTTCCTAACATACCGAATATTTTTGTTCAGCTTTCTATATGGTATAATGAGAGGGTCTTTTCTTTTTTATCCTTATTTCTCTGCTACTTTGCTCGAGGACCTCATCAGCGAAGTAATCCTGTTGCTGCAACAGTTTGAGAGCAAGGAACTTATTTTCTTTTCCATTTCTTTAACTTTTATTTTTCATTTTGGTGCACTTAAAGACTGCCACCTAACCTGCTTTCCTGTCGTCATCATCATCATCATAGTCGCTGCTATTGCTACCATCGCTTGCCATCATCGTCAACGGGTTCTCGTCGTAGTGATACCTTCAAGTGTGTTTGGCGAGCACGCTCATTATGCATGCGAAATATATGTACATGTACGTATCTACAGTAGGGAGCATGCACTACCACTTTACCTTGTCCTGTGCGAAAGCCCGTGCCGCTGACGCTCTTTACCTTAATTTTTATGATGCAGTCATTTGGAAAATTGCATCCCAGAAAACTGTTAGTAATAACTTGACTAGTAGTCATATGTCCCAGGACATTTACATGTAATGTGCCCGTAGATGAATGAACGGCAGCCAGCTGCCAGGTCCTGCCTCTCAGTTTTACACTATTCGGAGGTGGTGGGACGGGCGATTCGGGGATTCATGGGTACAGGCAAAAGAAGAACGACTATACACGACAAGGATATGTCCTGATAAATTTGTAATTATAAACCACCAAGAGGATCGTAGAATCCTTGTGTTCGCTGCTTCTCCTGCCTTCGAGTCTCCATTTGACTGAAAGAAAAAACCCGCGCGGCTGTAAAAACGAAACGCTGCTCAGCAGTTGAGTCATAATTTAAAAACAAAAAAACGAAGGCAGCAATTCCACAGCTTCATGACACATGCATATAAATCATAAGAATACTATGAAACCATTAAGCGCTACTTCATAATAACATATTATCCAACCAATGTCGTCCCGCAGTCGTAGTCATCGCCTTCGCCGTTGTCCCACTGCTCTATGGATGCAGGGAACAAAACCGGCGTAGTGAAATTTATCGTCATGGGAACCTTTATCCCGAGCCAACGCCGTATTTGCTAGTAGTAGTGGCAGAAGAGATCGGGGCGCTACGCAAATTGACGCCGAAAGTGAGAAGCGGAAAAGCGAAAACAATAAAAACAATAAACAAACGTTCGCGTCCGCTCGTATAAGGATTCCATGGAGCGGAAATAATTTTCATATTTTTCTCTTGATTTGCGAAACAATCCAAAACCAAGTCAGCCGTAAAGTAACTCTGATATACCCCGTGTACACACTCCTCGTCCGTCGTTGAAGTCACACTTCACGGCACTCCATGGTGTGTGGTATGTACCCGGGTGATGCAACGAGCAGGATCGGTTTCGTATAATTAAGACGTCCCGGCATGGAGTGTTATCACTTGTGCAGGCACATTCATAGAACGGTGGTTTCGCGTCAAGTGCTTCGCAGGCTCATACATGTATAATATACATATATGAACGTACGGTGGGGGCTGGCCGATCCTTTTGTACTTTTTAAATCATTCCCTCCTCTGAAAGGATGTTCTTTTGTTTTTGCTGTTTTTGTGTGGGCTTTGCTGAGCTGTTTTTTCACGTTGTCCTCCTGTCCACATACTGTGGCGGTATAAGTGATATGTATAACAAATAAGGGATAATAAAAAGGGAAATGCAGGATTCATGGCGGCAGGAATTATGCTGGCAATAAGTTGGACCGTTTTTTTCACGAGTGTACTCCTACTGATAGCGGAAATGTTCCAGATTATTTTACTCATATTCTGCACTGCTATTTTTGAATATTTGAAGACTTTAAGACTTATTGCATGGTAGATTGCCTTTAGAAAGCTCTTGCGAACGAAAAAGAGATTCAAGTACATCAGAATGGGTAATGGTCTGCATTGATTAAAACGACCGAGTCAAATCGAGGAAATTGACATTATGCTCCGCACATGACGGGTATTGGTTACAGTGTCTAAACAGAAACCGACTTTTTACTAATTCCAATTCGCACGATTTCTTCAATCTTGCGCTAGAATGCATGTCTGTTACCCAAATCAGCTATTTAATAAAGGTAGCTTGTACAGTGACGGACAAAACCGCAAGGTTACCTAATACCCTTACAGAGTTCATTTTAGTAATCGGATTTTTAATTACTTTAAAAAAATTCTTTTCATGTTATTACTCTCGAAAAAACAAGTAAAAATGATTTTAATAAAATAAAATAAAATTCAACTTTTAACTAAACTTCGAAAAGGGCTAAAAAAGCTGTTATATAATTGAAACAGATTCATTGCTAAATGTCAAAGGTTAGGTAGTGCTCATAATGCTCCCAGATGGATTCTGGCGTTGACGCTGGCATCTTTGGACCAAATCGGACGATATTGAAGACCCTTGGACCCTAGTCCTAGTGGCACCCTAGACCCTAGTCCTAGTGTCTTCCCAGCCGAACTACATACCATCCTAACGTGCGTCAACCTTAACTTAGAGACTGGCATAAGAGATATAACCATCAATATACTCTCAGACAGTCAGGTAGCTCTCAAAGTGTTGTTGTTGAACCCAAAATTCGTCAAAGTTGCCCTACTGGACATATGCAAAAGAAATAAGATCAAACTCTGGTTGGTGACGACCAACTTGCTAGGAAAGGTTCAAGCGAAAAGTACGTGGAATCTCCAAGTCAAAGAATACATTTCTCTTAAGCAAGTGGGAAAAATCGCAACACCTGAACTTTTTGAACAGCGTTCAAGGCCTCCGACAATCGAAGAAATTCATACGGCCCCTGAACAAACACTTTTTCCATATTCCCAAATATAATGGAGTCGATGTCAGTTTCCTTTCGGGGCATTGCAGTCTGAGATTTCATCTTAACAAAATTAACCTCTCGTCTGAACCCGAGTTTCGACTCTGTTTAGAGGACGAGGAAACTGCAGGGCAGTTTTTTACTATTTTATATTCGTCTCCCAAGGCTCATCGTGAGCTGTAACTCCATCTAAGATCAATCGTCTCCTGTCATCCTCTTTTTATATTCACCTCCTGTGATCTGTTTTACTTAGCAGGTGTTTTATCGTCACAATACCCCCTCGTTAAGTTTGTTCGGTTCGGACAAGAGCATCATCATTACTTTCGTGAAAATCCTCACATTATTCACGAGCCGCTATATGATCAAAAAGTTACATTGGACCGTATTTCTTCAAAGTTGGCGATATAGTAGATAGGTGGATATGTCGATATGTCGTCCCAGAAATGCGTAAAAAATGCTTATTTCACTTTTGGTTTCAACAAGACGGCGCGACATGCCATATTGCGGACAAAACAATGAACCTTTTGCGTAAAAAGGGCGATATTGACTTTTTTCTTTGTGGATACTTGAAAAGCAAGGTGTATGCTAACAGCCCGAAGGCAATAGAAGAGCTCAAAAGAAACATTCGTGCGGAAATCGCAGAAATTTTGACCGAAATGCTCGAAAATATCTTGGAGAATGCGCGAAAACGAGCCTATTTTTGCACCGGCAATAAAGGCGGTCATTTAGTTGATATTGTTTTCAAAAATTAAATTGTAAAAGTCTAAATTGAATAAAAGTTTTTGAATTTCCAA
The DNA here is from genome assembly GCA_958301585.1 of Merodon equestris. Classification (NCBI taxonomy): domain Eukaryota; kingdom Metazoa; phylum Arthropoda; class Insecta; order Diptera; family Syrphidae; genus Merodon; species Merodon equestris. The sequence continues at coordinate 214,029,027 of OY284413.1, read as the reverse complement.
AATCGGCTGAGAACTGTTGAAGTTATTCGAAATTTACATCGACCCATATGAGATGGAGCACGCTTTACAACCATACCAAATCGTTTTCCTGGAACCCCTAAGCCGATGCTTTGGTGTCGTACCTGATTTTCATCCGATCGCTCGCTATCTTGATCTTTCCTCGAGTTCTTTGATGGATGCCGAGAATTTTTTTTCTAAGGCTCGCCATGTAATCTTCGACGAGTTTCGGTTCAGTAGATGGGGAACAACTTTTCCAGGCAACCGCACAGCGTCACCAAAGATTTCGACTAGGGTATGGCCGGTCGAACTATGGACTGCATTTCGGTAGTCGAGTAGTAAGAGGGGAATGTGCCGATTCCAATACCGTTGGTAGTCGTCCACTACTTTGCAAAGATGTTTCTTTAGCGCCTCTGCTATCCCATCCTACTACGAATGGAGGGATGTCGTCCTTGTGTTGTTGATCCCGAGCAACTGGCATACGTCCTAGAATATTTTGGACTCGGAGTTTCTTTCTTGGTCCGAGTGTAGCTCCATGGGGACGTCAAACCATTGCATTGCATCGTCATCCAATTGTTGACGATTTACTCTACAACCGGCCACTTACAGAAGTAGTCCATGATGACATATCAGTTGCCATTGTCGGTTTTCGAGAACGGGCCTGCGATGTCAACGGCTATTCGTTCGAAGGGCGCATCTATATTGTACTGGCGCATCTTCCCTTTATTTTTCATATTTGGACCTTTGCTGGCTGTACACGTGACGCATTTTCGGCACCAGTTCTCAACGTCCTCTCTTGCACCGAGCCATCTGGCGTTACCCATTTTCGTTTCCAGACGCCGTCTTCGATATGGAGTGAGTCCCATTGCGCCCAATATGGGACCAGGCTATGGGCGGACCATCGCACGACGTTAATATTATGTCCCTCCAACCACTTTTTTAACTATGTCAACCGCAAACTTCGTTGTCATGCATAAACTGCCATTCCAATAGCATCTACCACTCAGCATACGGAAGCTTGAGCTTTTCTAATATCTTGGTGTACAGATACTCCTTTATGGTCACCTTAATCCAAAATATTATACCTATTCGTACTCAATCCCATGAAAAATATACCCGTGCTTGGCACTCTTGCTAGTGTACTGAAACTATCTTGCATCTTTGCCATCTGATCCCACTAAATTTATGTTTGTTTCATCGGACAAAAGAATGTTTGGTCATTTATTTTCCTTTTCAATTTAGAGGCTCTTTTGCGAAGACTGGCTCCAATTCAATCTTGATGTCAACAGCTGACTTCAAAGGGTCTTTTTTCGATAGCCGCTTTATTTAGATATTATTATTCAGATGTTTTTCGTCGGCATGTGGCGTGCATACGTTTTTGATCTTCCTATGGGCCTGGCCACATCTCCATGCGGTTTTCCTTCCTGCAGACGTTTTGGAATCAAATCTTTTTTGGTTGTGGAACAGTGTATGTATACCATCACGCCCAGAGGATTTGTGCATGTTGGTATTCTTAAGTACTCTTGCAACTCTACGAGTGCGGATTTGATTCGTCCCATGGAAGATTCTACGTTCTCAAGTACAGGCCGAGACAAAGTGAAATCTAGGAACGTTGATCTGGATACAAAATATACAGATAGCAGATTGACTTTGTCTAAAGAGCTGACAGCTGTTCATTGCAAATGACCTTATTCCGGTTCTCCTCAGAGGGGCTGGCTTTGTAGGTCCAGAAACTCAGCTATCTTAAACTGGTAGCCTCTTTACAGCTCAAGTCATACCACGCATTTACTTTGGATTTGATACTCTTCAGCGGCATCTACGTCACTATCGAGGAAGCATAGTGACCAGTCGAAATTCCTAAAAGAGAGGTTTTGAGTCCGCTCTAATCGGCTTTCTCGTGGAGCAATTCTTTTTGTGTTCTTTTAGGAAATCGTTCTCTAACTATGGGGGTTAAATACGAAAAATTAGCTTAAATGACATAGTGATCTGAGGAGCAGACAAGCACCCTCGACGCTCAGCTCGTCGATAACCAATGAAATAATTGTGGACGCTCCTCGAATTACTTTCGGAGAAGTCTCTGAAGATGTTGGCATATCAGTTTTGAATGATTTGTTTGAAATCTTAGGAATTTCGAACAAAAACAGCGGCGGTGGGACGTTCCACAACAAGTGATGAACTATAATTTATATTGTCGAAAGAAGGTTCAATAATCCAAGTGAAGAGATAAGCAACCGCTTATGATAGTGACTATAGGAATGAGTTACATGGATTGTATATCATATTTTGACATACCTGCCAAAGTCATCAGGCCATACAGGATGGCAACGGAGAACGGTCAACTATGATCTTCGATTAAAGTTAAGAAGGAATTCATGAAGGGTGGTGCTTTTATTTTTGATTTGACGCTCCCCACAGGGTGACTTTATTGCTTAATTCATGCCTTAACAAAAAAAAAAAAAAAGTTAATCGACCTTCTCGTATTAACTAGGTGACAGGGTGGAAACGATTAAGGAGAGGGTCAAGGGTTGTGGCATAGAGCAATACTGAGACTGAGTGAAGGTCGAAAAGATTGGTATTAGCTTTGGGCAGTATTCTGGACATTGGTTCGTGGTAGCCATAATTGGTGCGATTAGTTTTTATACAGAAAAGGGGCATGGACCGAAGGTTACGTTACGTGGGTTGATGTTAAGGGGAATCATGTGCAATAATGTGGGGCTGTCAATGTCGTGGATCAAAAGAATATCTGCAACATCGCCATCGCGTCGTTCTTTAATGGGTTGAAGGTTGATTAATTTTAGGCGATCCGTATAAGGTGATAAGTTAAGGAGTTCAGTCCAGGAAAGATCCCTTCGTGCCAAAACTGTTAAACCTACGTTGAATGGCTCTAATACGCGTAGTGTGAGATTCGTAAGAGGGAGACCAGACTTAACTAGCATATTCAAGAAGTGGCCTAACGATGGTAATGTATAACGATTTTCTAGCGTATGGATTCGAGAATTCTTTGGATCAACGTTTCACGAAAGTTAAGTTCACGGTCGCAAATGACCTCTAGATCAACCAAAAAGTTGATAGGGGAAACGGTTTCATTACGTAAGTGATGTATTGGCATTTGCTGACGTTGAGCTCGAGATGGTTTATTCGACACCAAGTAGTGAGATTGGAGAGAGCAGGAGTCATCAAAGGAAGATATGTGTTTAAATATTTTCATATCATCGGCATATATGGAGAGTTAAGAATTCAGAAAAAAACGTTGTCAACATTATTAATGGTTAGAATAAATATTAATGCGCCGAGATGACTAACTTGTGGGACACCGGAGGTAGCATTAATAGCAAAAAAAAGAGATACATAGAAGATCTAAAAATAACGTTATATTGACGATCTTCTGATAAAATTTGATCCATAAGATAAAATCGGAAGGGAAACTGAGGGTAGTGAGCTTGAAGAGAATAATTTGGTGTGACATTCAAAGGCCTTGCTGAAATCAGTGACAACAACGACTAATTCTTTGTCGGCTTGGAGTGCACACAAAGATTGTGCAACAAAGTCGACTAGATTAGTGGTTGTCGATCGACCTTTTAGGAACCCATATTGGTTAGGAGAAAAATGGATTTTCAGTGAAAGAATAGTGCATTATATATGATACATAGATGAGAGCTTGGCAATGAGACGATAATCGGACATAGAATTTGTCAGTCCTTTTTTTGTGGACTGAATGATCATATTTTCTAAGCTGAGGAAAGGGTCCTTAGGAGAGAGAGCTTTGAAATAAAGTGGTAAGGGGTAAAATAAAACGGTTCGTTTACTTTTTTAAAACTATGGCAGGCAGAGAGTCGGGACCGCGATATTGATATTGATTGCTTCAATATTATCAGTGTAAAATCGTCGGCCAATACAAGTGGCACGATCAATTTCAAATCTGCCTAATTGCTAGATAGGCATCTGTCTATGCAAGTTGACGAGATTGAACCAACATGGCAAAACGTCAATTATAACATTCAAGAAGTAATGAAGCAGAACCAGCTATATTGGCTCTAAACTAAACATATACTGCCATTGAAGAAGAATGCACAAAACCGAAGTTTTGACAAAAATTTGGCAACCACAAGCAGTCAAGGACTTCACATTGACTCAATAGTGACGAATAGCAACAATATCACTGCTGAGATCAAATGCGAAAAAAAAAAACTTTTCTCAGTCGCTGAACTGGTGATGTGGCAAAAGAGCTACTTCAACGACGCAAGTGGAATGAAGGCTCAATTGAACGAAAGCCGTATAGGTTACAGAAATCAAAATGTTACTGCTACTCACAACAGGAAGAGGTTGATAAAGCAAAGGAACTATTGTGCCTGAGTGGACGTAGTGAGTTGCCGAACCTCGTATTCACTGATAACAAAAATTTGTAAATCGAACAATTTGTGAACGGTCGTGTTTATTTAACGGAAAGATCGACTTCGTCGAAAGTGTTTTGGAGGTAGCTTTAAAATTTTGTCGTTTCAGCAAAACACTGCTACGTCACACAAAGCACGCATTACCCAAAAAACGAACAACGTCTATTACTTCATTTCACCGACAAAACGACCTCCACAGTCCACTTTACCTTTCCATTTTAAGGAAATGCTTCGTCGAGAAGGAAGAAGATTCTGAAGATTCGTCCAAAAGATTTTCGATTTTAACCCATGGGACGACGCAGCAGACTATGATAACATTAGAGATGGCACACACAGATGTAAAGAGACCTCAACTAACTAGATGTGAGGTACTAGGAGCAACTGACCAAAGATCGTTCTAACTTGTTGTTTGAAGCCCAAAGGTTTGACAAATGGTAAAATTGATGTAGACGATTAAGTTAAATTCTAATTCTCAATATTTTATGAACACACTTCTTACGTATAAGATTCATTCAACAAAAGGTGTCTTACTATATATCGCCGCCGTAGTAGAGCTGTCAACATTATTGTTATAATTTTTGATAAAAAAAAGAACAGGATTTTTCAATAGGAACATAACAATTAAATATATTAAAACAAAATCCCCTTACAAAAAAAAAAACCCCACCAACATCCTGGGGGGTGCTTTGAATATGCTTACTCGAATTTTCGGCCCAATAATTGTAATAATCATCCCACAGGATGGGCTGTGCGGGCTATAATGAAGACTTCGAGTAACATATTCCTTATTAAATATTTCCGTGCAAGTGAGATCATGCACAGGTCCAAATATAGAAGCCTTAAGTGTTTCAGTTAAAAATGAACCAATGAGTCAGTCAATTTCACGTCATGAATTAACGCCATTTATGTACAGCAATGAAACTAATTTTTCTCTAAAAAGCTTTAACGGTAAGCAAAATATGGATTAGGCAACAGCAAATCCACATAGAGAGACTCCATTGCATCTACGAAAATTGACCGTGCGACATGGATTTCATGCCGGTGGTGAGTTTGGACCGAATTTTATCAACTTGATATCTGGTTCTAACAATAGAGGGACCATGTTCCACACAGCCGGTCAAGCTTTTGATTGAATGAAGCTGAAGTTCGGTAATTGTGTAATTCCGATCGAATTGCCACCTAGTTCATGTGATTCAAGGCCTCAGAGTGCGTAACTCAGACTGTAAGAAAAAGTTTTTCATTTTTTTCTATTAATTTAGAGTAACACCTTTTATTGGATTATCTTATATCAGTCCTTCCTTGACTGATCTCTTTCTTGAATGGAACAATTTGTATAAAAACCAAAACGGTTCCTTATAGCGGCCTTTGACTATCCTAACTACTCGTAATGACTTGTTTGCAAAAAGAATCTGTGTTGGTCGTATACGTAACATTTTCTATAACAAATTGAACAAAGTCCCATAGCATGGCATTCAATGCTTTAGCAATTTCCTTGGATCACCCCTAGAGCAACTTAGCTTACATCAGTTTTTATAGCTCAAGTGGGATGTTTACGAGCTGACTCGTCTATCACTGAGTGAACGCAACAGGGTGGCAACTCCTTGTTGATTAAAGGAAAGTAACCGAGAAATGATAGGACGCACAAACACCTTGATGTATTACATCTATAATGTATACACAACCTTTACAATGTACACCATTCTATCCGAATTCGTTTAAGAAACCATTTGTCTGAAAACAATTCACCAAGAAAATGCCAACGTCTTCATTAGAATGATTTATTCAAGGATCCGGAACACAACCCTTGTGCTCCTTCCGAAACTCGACTAATTCATCAACTTCCTGCATTCCATGCCGCCCATATCCTAATCTCTTAAAAGCAAATCGTAGCTATGTCTCAAAATTTGCACACAACCAAACGAATTATATACTACCACTCGTACACTGACAACTGCTTCGTTAAATGTCTTAATTACCTCTATTACCTGTCAAGGATTGTAGAAGGCCCAAACTAAATTAGAGAAGAACCAAGTCAATCATTGCGCAGGATACATATCAGGCAAAACACTAAAGTGTTTCATGGCATAAAAGCCTCACAGTCTAATTGCCCAACTGCCACACTCGTTAAATTCACAAAAGCGAACGAACGGAGAAATAGAATAGAAAAGCTTCCACCGACCTACGACAACCAAGGATAAGAATTCCTGCTCACATAAAGTCCAATATGTCACGTAGTAAACTAAAGAACGAAAGAAAAGAAATAGAACGAGCCACATGAATGGCGCGGAGCGACGAATACCGAACGCCGAATGCGTTCGCAGCAAGGACAACAAGTTAATTTATTTGAATTTTATTTTTAGGACCAACGCTCGAGGCAGACTTACTTCTCCTCCCGGGCGAGTCTTTTCTTTTTTTTTTGTGCGTATTATGTTAACTGCAGCGGAAGAATGAAATATTTCAGTATTTCTTACCGCCGGCGGTAGTGACGTCTTCCACCAGAGATAGTTTCAACTTTTCAAACATTTCATTCGGCCCGTGTGCCCCGGCAAGGAACCGACGAGGAAATAAAAAATTCAATATAAGCCTGGTGGAGCATTACCTATTCAACTACTCCGTATACGCTTCAACTACACGCTTTTCACGTTGCCCTCATATCCATTTAGGTATGTTATCCGATTTCGCTGCTGCGGTACAACATTCGCTCAAGGACCTTCGTCGAATCAGTTTACCTACGGTGGATCCGCCATACGTGGCGAATAGTAGAAGTAGCGAAGTAAGTAGTAAAGTACGGCGCTTGCCACCATTTTTGAAGCTTCAAACTCGCACTGCCCGTACTAATACAACCGTCTTCGTCAGACCCGTACCCCGTCCGGCACTGACAAAACAATCCTCGAATAAATTATTCATCATTTCTTATTGAACCGATCCGGTTCGAAGACGACGGGGCAACACTAGCCCAACTCAGCCGCTTCCACGTCGCCCTTCACGTTGCCACGGCTAAAGTGGGCTCATTTTTATTTAATTATTTACAAGTGAAATAAAGGTTCATTGTAATGAACCCACTCTGGAGAACGAGCAAATGAATCATGGGCGTAAACGGAAATGGTCGGAGGGACGTGGGTGTAAGCGTGAGTTCATGTATCCTGACAACTAATGCACCTATTTCGTACTATACTAATACAAAGGATTGAGTGTAACGAGCTGGGGATGAGGGTGCGTGCTCGAGTGTACTTTGTACTTTGCCGCTCTTTGATGGTTGTAATGTATCGAACTTTAGCTTGGTGGATGGTGTGACGGATTTCTACTTTGCTCGATCTTTCCATTGAACTTGTGCAATGGCGTTTCGATGCTTACCTCTGTGTTTGTGGACTAGAGAACCGTCGATGAATAGTGTTTTGTGAGTAATCGAGTGCTTTCGAATTGCCTGTTGTAGAGGAGTTTCATCCATTTTGAATTAAGCCCGATAACTCACTGAAGTTGTTGAAGTTGTTGCGTTTTATTAGTTGTTTTTATAAATATTTCTCTTTCGCCCAGGAAAGTTCAAACTATGTTCTAGGGAAACCCTTAAAATTTCAATCATCATTGACGATTGCATGTCTTTTCGAAGAAAAATCTACTTTGAGCGCGCCTTTTACTGAGAACAAAGTGGCTTTAGGACTTCTGCCTAAATATACATCATCAAAGACCAGGTTAAACTTGCGCTTAGGTTATACAGCGAAGAGTGCTCTAGGATAGGAGCCTTAGAAAGGTTGAAAAGAGACTTCAATCAATTTGGAGAACACATAAAGCACAATCTTCTTAATCCCCAAGCCAGACAGGAAATCTTTCAAAATGTGTAATAGTTAAGGTGCCAAAAGTTCCCATTCACTCACTAGTTAATGGTAATCAATGCCATGAAGAATTAGTCACCCCAACCAGATTCATCTACAGTCTTACTGAGACCAGGGCATCTATCAAAACTAATGTTCATTTTGTACAAGGTTTATATCTTACCATTTAACACATATTTACGTCCTATAAAAGTAGCATGCTCTAGATAGATAGGTATATAAAAGTAGGGTCCGGACTGTAGTCCATGCTCGATTAGGGCCAAAGCGTTATTTCGATACATAGGTTATAAGGAAAAGTTGTCAGAATGTTTAGATCTATTCTGTGATGTCTAGAAAATTGATAGCACAGGTAGAGCATTACCAGGCAGGGTGTTCTCATTCACTCTATTATTATGTGATGTGGAACCTAGAGAACGATTTTAATGCTACCCCATCTAATTTTCTACTTTTGCTGAGGATAGGACTTCGACGGTGACTTGACTGCAGATGGCAGTGGTGATGTTGTGCGGTTAGATGTACTGAATGTTTTACATGCTCCTACGGCCTCAGTTGTTCGATAAAGTTGTCGTCGACTTCACGATGGTACTTCATTCTAGCTAACCATGGCGCGCACATGCCCGAATTTATATTTAAGCACTAATCACTTGAAGCCTTAGCTTCACCACAATGTTGTTCAAACCAACAAAGGGCTTCAGTCCTTGACTTAATTTGATCTTGCATGGGTTTAGGACAGTATCTTTACGAAATTCGCCACAATGCGTAACGGCATGAAATAGACTTATTTTAAACTGCGGCAATTAATACTGTGATTTTTTGAATACTTCGACCGTTGCCTTATCTCACTGATGTTAATATGATAACTCGAATTTTTCCAGTACAGCATGCATCGTCTGCTTGGTTGGACGATTATTGCCACCGAAAATTGGAGTAAGTGCTTTTAGGGTTGTGACCACCGACTCAGAACTTCAATAGCAATTTTTAGTAATTTCAAAACTTATTCTCTGTTGAAAAACCATAACTGAATAACCAAGACTGTCCATCCCATATCGTTTTCCATTTTGGAGCCATCACTGTAACTTAGATCAGTAGATGGTTTTCTGAGATTTTGGCAGGGTACGGGATTTTCAATTTTCTCTAAATGGAAAGTAACATTACGCTAAAGACAATAATGAGAGTTGGATAGTGGGTAGGAACTAGAGTCAGTTTCGCGGGTAAGAATAGCAGAACTCTGTTTTATGATCCGGGTGATCAATAGCGGCCCGATGCTACTTTTCGATGCGAAAGATCAATTGGATGATATAAAGAAAAATGTTTATTGCCATCTATCGACCTTTAGTAATTTTCGGGTTCAACTATGTTATAGTCTTTGCTTAGGCTCGAGTCCTCCTTTGTACCGAAAGTATCTTGAATTTAATTCAAGCATAAGCCCTGGATTCCAATTAGACTTTTTGGGCATAGGTACCTAATAAGTTCTTCAATTTTCATAAAATTATTAAGGCAATTTCTTACCTCATATATAAACAACCTCCAGACTTTACAGTTTCGGGGTTATTCAAAACTTTAAGGATAACATGAAGTGTTAGGGAAATACTCGTAATATGATACAGCTCAACGCCACAGGACAAGATTCGAAGCCCTTCTTCCAATCCAATTTATCCAAGAGGATGTGAGGGCTTTGAAACGACTTTTGATCAACATTTTTATTCCATTTTCACTTCATTGAGAAGACGAACTGAGATTTCGTTTGCTTCGTCGAAGAATCTCAAGGTCGTTCATTAATAACCTCTGTTTTCTTGCGATATTTTTAAGCTTACAGAGTCCGGTAAGAATCTCCGTTTTAGTTCTAAGTTTACTTTTGTACGGGGTTTTATGGGCCTCTTATCTACTTTGGTAAGAAGTGATTTTGTCGGTTTTTCGCTGTTTTTGTTTTCCCTAGAATGTCTAACGGCAGTCCCTTTCTTATTAAATTCGTCTACTATTTTATTTTTCTCTCGTCCGACGTTTTTGGGTCCTAGCTTTTTGAGTTTATAGCTGCAATAACAAAGCTTTCCGTGCAGGGACGGGTTAAGAATATCCCTGCAGCGATACCTCTTGCTTGTCGTAAAAGGCGACTAAAACAAAGGTAAACAAAAATCACATCTAGGCAATTTAGAAAACACCAAGATGAGCCTAGGGACACATATACCACCATTAAACTGCCGCACAAGTGTACATGCAAATCAGTGGGTTGACACGACTGGAGATCACCGGTATTGTAAGAGTAAGATCAAACAAAAAAAAAACAAAAAAATCTGGAGCATGCCCGTGTCACAAAAAAAAAAAAAAAAGGCAGGTCGAAAAACAATTGGTGCAAACAAATGCAAAAACACCAGCATTTGATTGGCCTCAGCGATGAAGTAATCCCAAACCGGGAAGCCTGCTACTTTCTGAGGTCAAACCGGCGGACCCCACAAGCGGACCAGTAGGAATGCTGACCATAACAACGCCGGAAAAAGGAAAAGAAGAAGAAGAAGGAGCTGCAATAACAAAGCAAAGGGTATTTTTTTTGACCTATTACACTGTCGAAAACGTTTCTGAAACTAAATCTTTAACTACTCCAATTTCTCAACTATACGTGTAAGAGCCGTCGTGTAAGCAGAAACTGCATCAGTGGAATCATGGGAAACAGGTATTAACAATTAGCATCAGTGGGCAGTTGTCGGCTGTAGTAGTGAATGGACAGCAGTAGTGAGTCGTGTGGCAGTAAAAAGCAGAAGTTAAGCCGGGCTTTGTTTTTGTTTTACGTTAATACTTACCTTTCTTGTATCACCGCAAAATCTTATTCTACATTATTTTATAATCGATGGTCATTGAATTAATTCAATCTTGTAGCGGTGTTCGGAATAACTTGCTCAGATGGACGACTATGTCGACCGTAAAATGGACGTAGCACACGATCAGTTTGGCGAACGGAACAATGGTTTTCAAAATAAGTTCGCACAATTTGCATGCGATGTTCTGGCGTACTAACAAAAAATCAACTTTCAGTGCTCAAATTGACAATCTGTAGAAATAGGGTTGCCAGTTTAAAACCAAACCTCTAAAAAGACACAGTTTACTTGTTCTGCCGATATCTAGCAGTCCTCGAATCAGATTTTTTTTTATTTATAAAGTTAATTGCCATTAATGACATTTATTATTTAAAAGCAGGTTTCTGATTGAAGCACTCTAATGTCTCAAAAAATTTTCCCATTTCCACGCGAAAGTAAAGGGTGTCTAGTGAAAACTTTTCAAGTTTGAAATAAAATAAATAAAAAAACTGAAAATTGTAGGTAATATTTCATTTTGGGAAAATGTACAGTCATGTTGCGGATTTCATTTTTAAAAAAAAGTATCTTCTTAATGACGCCCGTTTCTTTCAAGGCACTCTTCATTCATTCCATTGGCGGCAGTTTTGCGGCGAATATTCTCTTTGTAAAGCTTTGACTTTGACGAAAAGTCGCAGGGTGTTCGATCTGGAGAGCGAGTTGGCCAATGTATGTCTCCATACTTGCTGATCAATTTGTTCGGGAAAATAGCCCTCAGCTTCTCCGTTAAGATCCTAGCCGTGTGTGGTGTTGCTCCGTCTTGCTGAAATAGCGTTATGTTGTTGTGCCCAGAGAATAGCTGCAGCTACGCCAACAGTAACTCGTCCATCATTCGACAATACACTTAAGCAGAAATGGCATACCACACCGTCGTTTTGGGGCAATGAAAACGTTTTTGATGGCGTTCTCTAAGGTTGTTTGCGCACCAGGAATACAAGACACATCACTAAACAATATGTTGCCAAGCGTTCGTGCTCCTCGAAAACGTTCGAGCATTGTTCTTATGAAGGTTTCTTCTAAACAATCACTTTCCTTGAGACCTTGTGCGATCGATTTGGAATTTGTATGGGCAGAACATTAATTTTTTTTTTTTCAAAATAACTTGCACAGTTGATTTTTTCATTACCGTAGAGGCCGCAATCTTTCTTATGGATTTACGCAGATTTCGCATAATTTCGTGTATAATTTGAGCAACATGTTCCGACGTCGTTGCCGATGTTGATGGTCACGGAGGAGTTCTGTTCACCATTGTTTCTTTTTTTCTAAGCCTCTTAGTTTGCGTACATTTAAATAAGTACAAAAATTGTAACACGCTTAAACCAACGATTCACCCGTTTTCAAATATTGCTCAAGCGTGAATGCGCGGTATGCCCTCGAGCCCCTGACTAATAACTCATTGCGATTAATAAATCCGCAAAAAAAATGCACATCGATCAATGCCTCCCCCACTGGTTTCCGAACATTCGAAATCTAAAGTTGAAAATTTCTCACTAGACACCCTTTAATTAAAAAAATCTGAAACCCAACCTTTTAGGGTACTATTTTTCATCTGCTGGATTTCACTGTTACAATATGAGTCTAGCAATAACCTCGAAAAAAAAACTTTTGAAATTTTAAAACATGTAATTTCAGGCTTGTGGTTATAGAACCACACTAAATTGCTAAAGTGTTAGATAGTACACATCAGTTCATGTAGAAAGGCAAATTTCAAACTAAATCCCTGTTAACAAGCTTTATACATTTTTTTAATCGGATTCCAAAACTTGCTTAAAGGCGTCACTTTTCATAAACAAATTTCTAGATATGTTAAAATCCTCATCAACTTCTTGGTTTCCATAGCCATTAAAGCCATTTAATATTCAAGGATTCATTGGAAACTATCAAACCGTGCAGTTGTGCCAGTATTAAATACGTTTCGTATCATATTCATCCTGATTTCCTTTTTCAAAAATCATCTAATGTAGCCGAATCACCTAATGTTAAGCAGCTTATTCTATCCCCTTGAAAACCGCCGTTTCGTTAACCACCCACGCACAACCAGGAACATGTCCCCATTAATATGATTTTGTTCGAAATTCAATAAACAAATCCCTCACAAAGAACGAAAAAGGAAAACAAGAAAAAAAAAATAAAGAAATATAAGCCATCGATAAATTCATGAGGCCCCAATCATTTATGTGTCCTCCATTAAATGTCATGAATAGGGCAGACGTGGCAACTCGCCCGGGCTTAGTATGCCACGTACACTTTCGCAAATCACTTTTCCTAACCATATTACACATATTATCCCATTCAAAGGTAATAATCTTATTTGCATTCAAAAAGTTGTCTGCTACCCAAATCATCATTTCGTTCCGACCGGTTTCGCTCAGTCGTCCTCCTGCTATTCGGTTTCCCTTTTTTCTTTTGCCTTTCTGTGAAGACGGGAAATCTTCCATTACGAAATTCATCCTTTTCAAAAAAGGATACATTAAAAGGATGAGCCCACTCATTGTAGATATGTGCGGATGTACAGATGCGTGTGGATTTATCGGAAAATCTATCTCAAAAGATTTCGAAGGAATATATCAATATTTTTCCAACTTCTTATTACCAATATCGCTCGCACACAACCTTCTACTTCGTATTCTATATCATGCGAAACCCTGGCAAATACACACAAGAAGGTCGGATTCATCTTGAATACGGCTTTAGTATTATATAATTTGGGAAAAGAGTAGGGGTAGGGACTTGCCCCGGCTCTTGGGCATCAGGCTAATATTAAAGCAGACGTAATAAATATCCGCGTTTGTTTAAATCCTTGCGAGAGCAAACAGCTCGTCCTTGTGACGTGCGAAGGTACACTCAATATTAGCCACACGCACACAAAAAAACAAACAGAAACATACCCTTCCAGTCCAAAGTGTTGCCCGAGAGAGATTGCTACCTCTCAGTTTTAGCCTCAAGCCTCGAAGTTACGATTTAAGTGGTGAAATTAATATAACCGCCAGTTGCTGCTGCGGAAAAAAATGCAACCGTTAGCGACGAAAAAGGTTTCAGAAGCCAAAAGAAAACTAATGAAGAAACATAAAGGCGGGAAGGCAGGATAGCAAGAACTCAGGATCGGGACAACACTTGGTAGCTCGTGGTAGTTTATTTAAAAGGCAAATACCAATGAATAACAGAAAAAGGAAAAATACGATCAAAGGACGAGTGGAAGTTGGAAAGTTTCTCTTTCGACTTTGCTCGTCAGCCAAAATTAGTTTGTATGCATATTGGCTTAGTAGCCCTGCGGGTAGTTGTTTGCTGGCAGTTTTTCCTCTCACTACCTGCTCCCTGTTGCTGTTATAGAAGTGGAAGTTTTTCTTTCGGCTTTTTTCCGGTTTTCTGGCTTATTTTGTTACTTTTTGAACGTAATTTTTATTCGGAAAAATCTGTTTGTAATTCAATTTTCATCTCGTCGTACGGGGGAAAAAAAGAGAAAAAGTGTGTGTTAAGGACACGCGGCGAAAAGGGCAATATTCCATAAGGACCATGTTGCACCGGTCGGTGGCCTGATTTAATTTATTCATTTGTTTTTATATTTGTATTTACACTGTGTCCATAAGCGCCTTCCAACCTCACATATTTCGTTTCTCGGAATGCCGGCTGGAAGGATGCTGAAGGACATCGTTTTTCTGCCTTCATTCCAATTTACCTTTTTCCCCCTTTCTGCTAGTTACAGCTTACGGGCGACTGAGTAGACATTTATGAGCTACCAGCATGCGATGCTGCTTGGCTTTTATAAGGATATAAAAATGATATATGCTTGCGAAAAGTGTCACTTGTTGCGGACAGATTGCCAGTATTTGTGTGTGGTCACACATTCGAGTAGGTAAGCATACAACTGTCTATGGCATAGGCACATCTCTTCTATAAGGGATTTTTAGGAGGGCTTATTTCTGGGTCTATAAGGATGATCTAGTTACCGTGTCAATGTCATCCAGGGATATGTAGCCTATCACAGAGTGACTTATGAGGGTGCCGCCGTCGGAGTTCCGAATGTTGGTGTGGATGGTGCTTACGCATTGATTTGGGGCATATTGGTTGGATTTTCGAGTGCTTGTGGATGCGATGGACTTAGTATATCGATTCTAAAGAATTTATATGTTTATTGTTGGCGATTGTGGGATATATGATTTGTGTTTTTGACATTTATGTAGAACGTTTGTGGTGAGTTAGATGGATTTATATTTTATAATTCATGAGGGGGGGGATAGATGAAATCTTTTCGTCACTCTCTGACATGATATTTCGTGGAGTACAAAGGTTTAATTGACTCTGACAGATTGGTTGCCTTGAAATTGGCTTGATTCTGAAAAGAATGATGACGGCATGCTTGTATTTATTGTTCATTATAAATATGATTGGATAGATCGATTGGATATCAACGACTTATGAGTGACAAAATAGGGAGTAATCATGTGTCATATTAACATGTTTTGGGAAAAGGTAGAAAGGTAATGCCTTCTAGGAGCTACTTATTGGATTCTGTCGATATAACGAGTGGATAATCGGCTGTTTTCTTTTTAATTCACGTGCCATTTGATCATAGGCAACACTGATTCGACTAAGATTTTTGATAATTACATTGTGTCACATCACATAGTCTGAAATGAATCGGTTCGCTTGAGCAAAGCTGGGAAATGCTAGAAAATTATTTTCAACTGCTTCTGCTGTAAGAAGGTTTGTGAAGAGGGAGTATTGCCGCTGTTTTTGAAATTGTGTTTCGGCCCAACGTGAATGTTGGCGATGATTTTCAGGATGGGCTGAGTGTTTTTAGGTCTAGCTTGGCTAACACTCGTGTGATTCGTTTCAATTTCATCTTTCACAATCACCTCATTAAGCCTAATACATCTCATTCAGTTCTAAAGCTCATCTAAGCATGCCCAGCCTCCGACGGATTCCCTGACTAATCCTTATCTAACTTACGAACTGAGTAGTGAGAAGAATCCTACTGAAGGGACGCATGGTTCCGGGGAATGATTTCCACCGCCAACCACATCGATCGTTTAGCCACATCGAAGTGTGCTCTCGTGATGTATATATTTGGTGTAGTAAGCCCCAAGTTTTTGTTGCTTGTCATATCCTTTGCAATGTCTCTTCTTCTTCTTATATGGCGCTACAGTGTGATGTGAACATAGGCCTCAACCAACAAGCGTCTCCAGCTGGCACGATCTTTTGACAGTTGTTCCCAGTTGGTTAAGATCCCCTTCCAACTGTGTACACCACCTTAGATTCGGTCGTCCCCTGTTGCGTCGTCCCTCAGGGTTGAATTTAAAGACTCTCCGAGCCTGAGCTGTCTAGCCATCTTAGACTTTGGGCCCAGTCCGATGTCGATGTACAGCTCGTATAGTTCGTCATTGCATCTTCTCCTCCCCTTTCCGTTTATACAAACGGGACCATAGATTAAACGCCCAATTTCGACCAAGGGCATCCCCATCGTTAAGATCCAAGCCTACTTCTCAATTGCCTGTTGAGCGAAGGATAATTCTACGTTTGTTGTTGTTACTGGTCACTAGTGAGCCAAGGTAGACGAAATCATTGACCACTTCAGATTTGTAGCCTTTAATTGTGACGTTCTGGCCAAGATGTCGGTGTTGTGCGTCTTTTTTGGATGACAGCTTATATTTGGTTTTACCCTCGTTCTTCTACTTCATGCTTTTAAATAGCTGAGACAGATAGACGGTCTACGCCCGCGGCTTTGTAAGTTTTAAGCTTCGAAATAACAAGTTTAATTTCATCTGGGTCAGGTGGACGGAGTGCCCTTGCATCTTCGGCTGTAGCGAATAAATCATTCTGCCAGACAGCCAGACAAAAGTGTTTTTTCCCATCCGATTGTGACTACTACCAGTTGTCTTTCTTCATCCCTGCAAGCTTCTGCTCTGGCTTTAAAGGCCTGGCATGTTCGTTTCACTTTTTCGTAAAATTTGGGAACGTTATTGCTGTGGTAGCATCTCTCCATCTCCTCGATCTTACGCTTTTCGTGCTCTCTTTTTTTCTTCCTTGAATGCGTGTGTTCATTTCTCCTTTTCTACTGGTAGAGCTCACAAACGGCTCTCATCCGTCTATGTAGCATCGCTTTGTAGGCCCTTGCAATGTGCTTTTGAGTTGTTTTAAACAAGGAAATTGTCGATTCTGTTTTACTTTGCTGCATGGTACAGTTATTATAACACTTAATGAACTAGAACTCTGGCGGCCTGTGCATTCTAAGATAGACCCTAAGGCGCTGTCTCTCTTTTCCACTTAAGATAGCGCTACGTTAAACCACACAGAGCAACCATGGGGTGGGGCTTATTAGGGCCACATACTATATGATTTTTACCCAGCGGTCAAGTTGACTACTCTGAAACAGATCCCTTATCATACGAATGCTTTCTTAGCTCCAGCAAGATAAACGTCTTTATGTCTATTGAAATATAGATACTGGCCAACCCAGATTTCTAACGGCGTTTCTCATCGCAATCGGTTGTCTGTGTTGCCAAATAATCTCGAATTTCCTGCGTTTTATTCTAGTATTACTTGAGGCTCTGTTCAGAGCATCGTTTCCGACTTTTGGAAGTTCATTTTTATCCGCCAATAGTCGAAATAGTCACACTGTAGTGACTTCCATTGATGATCTCAATTTTTTGCCCCGGCCCGTACGCTACTATTGTAAATCATCTGCACACACTATTGAGCGGCTGAGAAAACCTAAAAGATTGATTGTGAAGATTTTAAACAGCAGAAGCATCAACCGCCCCCTGTTGTAAACCGTTTTGAATATCAAAGATCCCACTCCAAGTAAATTTGTCACATCTTTTCCATAGTAATTACTACAGAGTTTATAGAACAGACACTATTGTTAGTGTGTAGAAGGTCTTTTCAAAGTCGACCAGAAGGCAGCTATACATTGATTTTCTGCTTCATCCTACAGAGTTACGGAAACCAGTTTCGACGTAACGTGAATAATATTATGCTTCTCCTTAAAACTAAATTGGTTGACTGGCATTATTTTCTCTTCCTCAACCCGTTTGATCAGAGCTCTGTTTGTTAATTCTTCCAAAACCTTGCTTACATTCGGAAGCAAACTAATTGATTGGAGATTAGTGTGGTTTGTTCTATCCCTATCACGTTTAGAAGAGAGCGCCGCGGCAGAGTAGGTAGTGTTCGGATCCCGAAACACCAACGCCATCCAATGATTATTTCGCGGCTTCTCTCCTCGGCGAGGTACTGGCTAAACCCCCCGTAGTACACTTGCCTTGAAAAACTTCTCGGCTCTCGTCGATAGGAATCGGCATTAAGCTTTAGGTTCCATTCATTTGTGTGAAAAACCATTCGCACACAACATAAGTGAATAAAAGAAGCTCTGGCTCTTATGAACTGTAACGCCATCTAAGGTCTGGCAGTCAATGAACCAGTATTTGTGTCTGAGTGCTCCGACAGAAGCTTCCAACAAAAAAAAAAAAAAAACAAAAAAAACCCGCTTAGGGATAGGAGGAACCATCTCTGTTTTCCGTTGGGCTGGATAATGAGCATTATTCAGAGCGTTTTTGAACAGCGTAGGGAGAATATCTACATATCTACTGTTTCAATTGATAGATGTCTTAAAACCACGTGTGGGATAATATCTATTTCCGACGATTTTGTATTTTTAAGTGACTTGGGATGCACAATAGTTCATCCCATCCCACAAACAAGTAGTCCAAATTCAAACGCTATTGGTGAAGATTATCTTTTGGATAGTGAGCTGCTTAGCTCATGTTTCTTTTGTTGCTTATCTTGCACAGTTAGACTTATCTTAAAGGGTGTCCAGGCACAATATTAATCGAACTCTTCTTGAAATAACACCTCTAACCATCATAAAAGTACTGTAAATTGAACTAAAAAGCCACAAGAATGATAATATTCCATGGACATTGAACGGATTTATTTATATGTAGCCTCTTAGAAAAGTGTCCACCGAGGGCCCACTCGTTATTATTCTGCAAAAAAAAATCTAAGTTGTGGATATAGATTTTCCGACAGAAGAATTATTTTGATACAATGCTTGGTCAACTCGTTAAACCGTGGAATTCTGATAAAAATTTCTATTTTCTTGTTTCTTAACTAGGGATAGAAAAGTTCAATTGCCGTCACATATTCAAGATATCTGCCAACGTTAATAGCCTTCTTCATGAATTCCAACTTTTTAGAAAATCAATGCCCCAACTTGCAATCTTATTTTATTTTCTGTGTTTTGGAATTCACTACTATATTCCTTTGTAAATAATTTCAATCTGGGTCTTTATTTGGACCAATTATACATACCTTAAGGTGTTTTTCTTTAGAGTGAGAAACTTTAAAAATTTTGCATTTCTGAAATGTTTACCTATTGTTGCCCATTTGCTTCGGAAACTTTTAAGTAATGTTTTTCTTCTTTTTTGTATAGACGCCACGAAAACATTTGTGAAATGTTTCCTTTTCATCCATTTTTTGACACTTCAAGTTAGTCAACTCAGAAGGGGAAGCAAATGAGAAACATGCTCGCAAAGACTTTTTTTTTAAAAAAGTCCAAGTTTCTTTCGATGTTTTTTTTTTTCACAATAAAAAAAAACTAATTTTCTGTGTATGCAGAGAGAGAAAGGAAAGTAGTTTTTCACGAAGGGGAAACTGAAAAGTTTACATTTCTGAAATGTTTCCACACGTACCCCTAGGTGCAATCGATTTAAAAAAAAAAAATATTAAAATCAACATCCATTCTATGTAATAGTTATAGGATAGATCAGCTAAAATAGCTAGTGTGGCCTCTTTCAGCAATTGGCACTGAAATACTTCACTTGATCTAGTTTTTAAATCAATGTTTCCAAGAAATTTGAATGATATTGGAGAAAAGGCCAAGAAATATAATTTCGTCAATTGAACTGTTGCGCAATTTGACCTCCATATCATTGACGCCAGAAACCAAATTTAATTACGAACCACTGTGCTCATTCATCATCATATTCCTGAGCACTGCTGCGTATATTCGCTGATGTAGATCCAATGCTTTAATGCACTTCTAGACTCTAATGCTCAATCAATATGATTTATCAATATAACGAATAAATCCCTCTCTTATCGTCCCAATAATTCATTTGATAAATTTACTCAACTAGGAGTCCGTGTATTGTGTGAGTGTGTTGAAGACTTTTATAATTACCAAGACTTGACTCAGGTGATATGCCTCAAGAAATCACGTTCTCTATATTTTTCGGATGATATGTCTACGGGAATATTTCGGTGCACAAGGGAAATCCTTAACGTTTCACGCGTTAACTTTTCAAAAGGTAGTTTTACGCAATTTATGTGCGCTTTTGAATCAGTATGGAACAGATTTCTGTAACCTATATATCATATAACTACATAAGTATCAAGAGTATAACAGTTGTATAAAGATTTTGACCCTTATCGCGATACTTCCTTGGCTCTCGTGCTTTCAGGATTGATCAGACAGACACCTTAGATGGCGTTACAACTCATGAGCTTATTTTTTATTCACTCATGCTGTGTGCCATTTGTTTTTTCACACAAGTGAACGGAACCTGAAAGCTTAATGTTGATCCCCAACAGCGAGAGCCGTGAGGCTTTCTTAGGGCAAGTTTACAATGGAGGGTTTTGCCAGTACCCCGCCGGGGAAAGAAGCCGCGAAATAATAATTCGATGGCGTTGGTGATATTGGGATCCAAACTCGCTCATCTTGTGTCAGCGGCCGACACATTATCCACTGCGCCACGACGCTCTCTGAGGAGAGGAGTCTTAATACAGAAGTCTTTTTTTTTTTATAGGGTTCGGGCAGGTTCAAGAGTTACCCTCTTATGGTGTTTGTCTGGACACAACCTGGACGAGATGCAGATGGTTTGTATCAAGATGCAGATGGTTTGTATCAAAGATGTTCGTACTATCCTCGGGGGGTGATCGTCCTAGATAAGATTCGAGAGATTCCGCTGAATTTGTCGCGTTAGTTGTAGTTCACAGTAACTTTATTTGTTTCCATGTCCTTAAGTTGTTATATTGGAAATGCACACAGAGAGTATGAATTTTATAGTGATCTTACACTGCGAGTGTTACGCCTTCGTCAGCATTTTTTTGATAATGTCTCATTCACAACTGATGTTGTTGCAGAGTTTTTCTGTATAGGAACAGACTTGAAGTACAGACCTTCCGCTCAACAGTCAGTGATGGTTACCATTGCACCACGACCACCTCCACGACATTTGAAAGTTGATTTGTGGTAAGAACGTTTTGCCTTTTTACGATGAATAGGCAATATGCCATACGGCGCGCGACATCATAAATTTATTGCGGGTAACATGACCGCAATATAACTTAAAAAAAAACACCCTATATTCAGGAAAACTGGTGTTTGACTTTATACACGTCAAAGATTCTATTAAAGAATGATAGTTTTCAGAAATTAATCACTATTGACATCTAAGCACGATTTTTGAGAAGCCACATTATTTTTTTTTTCATGAGATGGCGCCTGATCGGATAAAGTTGCTTTTATAAGGTATAAGTAGTATACTGACTGAACATACCTCGAATTTCTAAAGGGTAATTTTTTTGTTGCTTGGTTTTGAGTATTCTATTTTTGACAGCTTACACATTACTGGTGACTTGTTTCAATATCGGGCATACTCACTTGGCATTGCCATTCTATTTTGGAAAAACTTACATCTAAACAACGGTTAAAAACTATTTATTTTATAATCGAACTATGAGCTCTGTGAAAAGAAATGTTTGCACACTTCGATCATTACTCGGTCGTCATAATCAACCTACTGATCAAGCAAATCAAGCCATAGTGACCAAATTTTGCACCGACTTTTCGCTATTGGAGACCTACCTGAATGCGTAGAGTGCATATAGAGAGGAGAATGTTACTGTTACAGCCAGTGTTATAGAAGGCTGTGATTTGTCGATTCGTCGCCGTTCGCAGTAATTGGGATTGTGTTCCTCGACTATGTTGAAGATTTTAAGCTAAGATCTTGGTCTTGAACCTTACAGAATACGGGTCGTGCAAAAACTGAAATTGAACGTCCTGCCAGATCGTCAACTACGGTAAGTGGACTTTAGAGGAGCTGGAAAAATATCCGTTTCTGTATAGAAACATTGTGTTCAGCCACGAAGATCATTTCTGCCGAATGGGTTTGTCAATAGCCAAGATTGCTGTATTTGGTCCGATGAGTAGCCTCAGGCAATACAAGAGCTGCTAATGTACCGGCGAAACCAATGACGCGTATTTTTTCAAAGATGACCATGTGTATGCCCCACAGCCTGCGAATTAATGAACTCATTGAGAAATGAGTTCGGTGAGCAATTTACCTCTCGTATTGGACTGGTATATCGGCCGACTAGTTCGTGCGATTTGACACCTTTAAAATATTTTATGGGGGCAGGTCAAATCCCCATTTATGCCAATAAGCCAGCGTCACTTGCCATCATGATATTTCATGTGCTATTAGCAAGAAAGGAAATAGTGTGCTAAAAAGTGATTTAAAATTGGATTTTCCGTATGGACAAGTTCTCACTGATAGTCAATTTTTACGCAAAGAGGTCTTTAAAAAGTGAATGGCAAGCATTGATTTATCAACCTTAATGAAAAATATTCGCAACTTTTACTTATTTGCTTATATGTTTTGGCAATAAAAAACCAAACGTTTAATTAATCACATATTATATGTGTAACATATTTTTATATAATACTTAATAAATTCATCATTGAATATGAAAGTAAGAGTACTTGAATGTATAATTTCTTTTAACACTTCCACCCTGCACCAGAGGAATAGGAACGATAATATCGTCATATTACCAAGCTTTTTTTATGCCATTGCATCAGTGCAATAGTTATAAGACCTTTTTGAAACCTCATTATATCCGCTGTCCAATAGTAGTATCCTCCCCTCTATCCATGCACATAAAATCCAATTCTCCAAAACAGTGATAGAAGAATAAAATTAAAATATTCACGAAAACCATATCGTAAAACTAAATGTATCTTAAGGAAAACAAAATAGTCTGCAAGTAATTTGATTTTATCTCGTTTCAGTTTCGTGTAGTACCGTGACGGTTACGAAATGCCAGGCTGCACTAAGGACACTCCAAGCATTTCAGTTCTTTCGTCCAACATGTCTTTGCAAGGAGCCAGGAGTTGATCCCGATTGTAATCATTTCCGAGATTTTCTGTTTGATCATCCATGCGGCTTTGTCCTCAAGAAAGGTAAACTTCCATTCAACCACATCCTAATCGCCTATGTATATTACTTTCAGCTGTCCACCATCCACTCGCTCTAATCCCTTCCACCCATTCGTCCGTTCCAAATCCTGGTTCTTTACCTCTAATTTCGTCATATCCGCTTTGAATAAACCATTCAGCGACCATCATCTACCCGGATTCACGTACCTGGGATTCTTCAGCCCGTTACACTTTTTCCCCCGCATGCACATATGTACATCTAAAGAGTGCTACACACGCAAAGCTGTAATAGCAATCCCATTTGTTAAATGCTGAAATTGGAGCAATATTACTACGTATCCATGCCGGAAATAGTATGCATAAGATATCAGTGGGATGATGTCTGCCGGGGACAATGTTCTTTCTTGCTATGTCGGCGTCTCTCTTCGGATTACACACATATACGCAACGGCGACGACGGGGACGGTTGCGATTTTTGTTCTTCAGTGCGCTTTCAAGCGATGCACGAAATGCTTAGAAAAAAAAGAGAAATAAAAACCAACTCCTGCGAAACTTTGAAGATTTATTTCGGAGAAAAAGTGGTTGCACATGATGTAATAATAGAATTTACCTCTTGCAAAATAAAGAGGAAAGTATCTTGAGCCAAAATTAGACACATACACCCACGCAATTCTTCCGGCATATAGTAGTGGAAGGATACGACAACGACGATGGAATGAAGTTGACAGAATAAACGAGGAAGCAAGACATGTAGAGCAAAAAGTATGAAACAAAGTTATTCGGGATCTGGGATGATGTAGCTTTATGACATCAAGTACGAGTAGTGCTGTAAGGACTTGAAGTCGAGTACAGCGACGTGAGGCGAAATGAAAAATTCGCGGAAAAAAATAAACTTAGAAACGAGGTCGGTTCTAAAAATTTAATTAACTCAGTCAATTTGGTTGATTTGTGTTAAATTAAGTTATCGAGAAGGGTAACCAACGACCGGCCACTTGTAGTTGTTGCAGTAGGGGCCATTTGTCCTTTAAAGCCGGAAGCGTTGGTTTGGAGAGGAAAACGCAACGCAGTATATATGAGGCCCTAGAAATCGCTGACAAAACCACTTATATACAATGTTGTTGGCACAAAATATGTTGGTATTCTGACCACACATAGCCTCTAAATATCAGCGGCTTGGAACTGGTTTCGGAGATATAGTTCCTAGCCCTACTTGATGCTGAGATCAATTCGAACACAGACGGACACATGAACGGATATTTAGCGGGACAATAAGGCTTTTTCTATATTTTACTAAAAAGGAGAGCAATATAAAGTAGGTGCTGCTATCAAGGAACACAACACCAACATCATCCATAAATAGTAGAGAAGTTCACAGAATTACTCTTGGCAATCTTTATATTTTTGGGTCACGTGCTAACCAAAATCGGCCTTGGCAAGCCAAATCGAACACATACAACTTGTCCTCCGAAGTAAAAACTAAAAAGTTTTGGAAAAGAAAATGGCTTGGCGCGAATTCGACGAGAACTCTTTTTTTTGAAATGCCATTTTAGGTCAAAAACTCAGTCACGAGTAATGCAACAAACGCTTACTATATAAAAGACACAGTATATCCAATTTCCAATATTTTTGTAAACATTTGGCTGATTTTTCTTTAATTCCTTGTTTATCGGAAATTTGGTCGGCCAGTACCTCATTAACCCATTACCACATATACCACTATGTGGATTCCTCGACGAGACACTCTGTCATCATCACGAATTTGTTCCATAATTAAAACATCCAAAACTACTTACATCGCAGTATCTCAGCTTCTGATCTGTCGATCGTTAAGTTCTCTCGACGGTATGCTGTTAATCTGATCTATACTCTGATCTATTTGGCGATTGAGCATAATATAATGGTGTTGGTTTTGGCTAAATATTTATGAACAAACCTTGAATTATGAGTAAAATCAGTATAGTGGTACAAAAGCCATGAATTGTTCTGCAGATATTATAGCCATATGATTACCATGGCCTCTGTTGTAGGTAATCATCAGAATATCAAGGCTTTTGTATAATATTTGGTCAATGCCCACTGTTTCATTTTAGGCCTCGAAAAATTGTCTAGTCACATGACCTCAAAGGCCAATTACCATTACCTTTTTTCCTTATCGAAATAATGGGATTTTCGAATTTTGTATGCAATAAATGTATTGCTTACCCTCTAGCGGATAGGGAATAGAATATACCCGCGATTCAAAATGCCAGTCATAAGAGACACCTAAATTCCTAATGGATCTATGCTTTATAAAAAAAAATGGCAATGATAGGCTTAGAGCTGATGACTCTGTAATACGTTAGCCACACTCAAAACAGCAGTGAAAATCGTCGACACACCATGATGTTACATATTCTGTTCTTTCTTGGGTAAAATAAGCTAATTTCTAGATCGGATCTAAAGATAGACTCGTGTCACATTCTAATCTTAACCAAAATCAAAAGCTAAATCCAAATTCACTGAAGCGACACACGTATAGAAAAAATTCAACTTTGAAAAGTAAAAAAAAAACCTCGTATCCATCGTCAATATCCACACGAAATTAGTTATCGGTTGGCCCTACTAGATGACTAACGACCAAACAAGACAAGCAGTAGAAGTATGGTCAAAAGTAAAAAATATTGTTAAGGAGCCAGTGGAAAAAAAAGATAATTATTGCAAGAGCCCCAAAAAGAAAGCCTTGGTGTGACGAAGAATGCGAGGAAAAAAAGTAAAAGCCCCTAATATTCTAAGACTTCTAGCTCTGGAAAATACTAAAGAGATCACAGAACCTACGAAAGGAAGTCAATGGGTTCCTTCGGGATAAAAATCGACAAAGGCAAAAGAAAAACTTTGCAAGAATCCAGTAAGAATGTAAGGTGAAAAAAACGAGAGCCATTCAAGCAGGGCTGAACGCGTTTTGAACAACGGAAGAGTCCCAAAGAGTCCAACGGTCCCAATGAAAGAGATATTTCGATGTACTGCTTAATCTAGATATATGTAGAACAAGCAACATTGGAAAACGTGGTTATCCTCGAATCAGAAATTTACAGCTGCTAATCATCGAGGTGTAAAGGAAGTAATTTGTCGATTTACAATAAAAATAGCAAGGCCGCAGGAGTCGACTTAATACCATCGGAATTAATAAAATATACGGGAGAGGTAATGGGTTCGTGGATTACAAGGAAACTATCCTCCAAGAACGGGAGTGGTCGTGGTGCAATGATAATTATCACCGACTGTTGAGCGGAAGGTCTGCAGTTCAAATCTGTCCATAACCAAGAACAATTCCTATACGGAAAAATTGTGCAACAACATCTGTTGTGAATGAGAGATTATCAAAAAAATGCTGACGAACGCATAACACTCGCAGCACAAGATCACTTCAAAATTCATACTTTGTGTGTGCATTTCCAATATAACATCTTAATGCCATGAAAACGTGTGAATTACGACCAACGCGACAAATTCAGTCGAATCTCTCAAAAATCCTATCTAGGACAACCCCCTTCCAGAGAATAGTAAGCGAACATCTTCGACACAAACCATCTACACCCCGTCCAGGTTGTGTGACAAACACCATAAGAGCATACACTCTTGAACCTGCACGAACCCTATAAAAAAAAAAATAAATGGGAAAACTCGGTAATAATTTCCATTTTCCCATACGTAAAGGAAATAGTCGGAGACTATCAGTGTGGTTTCAGGAGGAACCGTTCGACGAGTGATCAGATTTTCACTATACGAGTTTTGAGAAAAGAAATGTTGATTTCACTAAGCGGTCCACGAACTATTCGTATAATTAAAAAGGCATCGAGTCTATAAACCGATAAAAAAACTGATACAAGCACAAGTGTATGTCTAAAGAGACAGCGGGACGAACTAACTGAATAAGGAAAAGCCTTTTCTGAAACATTTGAGCCACGTGAAGGGGTAACACAAGGAGACGCCTTGTCACCATTGCTTTTTAATTTGTAGCTGGAATAATGAAATCCCTCCAGGAAAAATAATAAGGGAACAACTCTTGATGAAATCACATCCGCTCTACCTTACGCTGATGATCTGGACGTCCGTGGGTATGTGCGTAGACAGTAAAAAGGAACGCCGAATGTCTAATAATAGCGGGAAAGGAGGTGGGTTTGGATGTAATTGAAAAGAAAACCAGATATATGTATGCTCACTAACCGACTTGGTTCGATCCAATTCTCGCATCTGACTGTACTAGATATACACTTTAGGAAAGTGGACAAGTTCAAGTAGAATATATGGAAACCCTATTGAGTGCCAAAAACGACATAAGGATCGAAATAAATAAGATTTTGCCCTTGAAAATAAGATTTTAAGGTGGAAAACAAGAAAAAGAAACAGGCGAAGGGAGAAATCTATACAATCATAAACTTGAGCAACTCTATCCAGTCCCATGCAGGACACGAAGAACGGATGGACAGTGGACGGACAGTTAAAAAATAATGAGTGGAAATACCGAAAGAAAAAGTTCGCCAACGCAGTATATGGAAGGACAATATAAGGTTGGAGCTAGGAGAGATGGAACAGAGTAGTGAAACATGGAAGAAAGGCACTCACGACAGAGAGGCTTGGCGAAGGATTCTCAATGAGGCCCTCAACTTATAAGTTCCAAATGCTCAATAATAATAATAAATTGATTGTTTAAAAGCGTGCGTAAACCCTAGGGCCATTTTGTCTATTGGATCGACCAGATGGAGTTCATTAAATTCTGGAAAAAAGTAGTCGATCAACATGTTGCGATACCGTTCTCTATTCACTCTAGGTGCCTCTCCAGCTTCATCTACACAAAAGTACGGCCTAATGATGCTACCAACTCACAGTTCATACCACACAATTATTTTCTTGGAACGCATTGGCTTCTTCGTAAGACTCGTATGGGTTTTCTTGTCGCCAGATAGGACAATGTGGTTTGTTCACCTTCTCCTTCATCCACATGAGTGATTGATCGGAACAGATCAAATTTGATTGTCCTTTCCATTCATTATCCATTCGAATGCTTGAATGTGATTTCGTCGATGGCTCCATGACAAGGCTTCACTATTCGTGTAATTTTGATTTTACAGAGGTGTATATGAATAAGAGCTTAAAAAATATTGAAGTGCCATAAGTGAGGTCCAGTTTATTTCAAAAACACCTCACTATTGCACCAATCCCGTACTCACTACGTTGAATTTAACTTTCACCGATCGCCCAGTATCGTAATATATTCTATTAGCAAAAGTGCAGGACAGTTTATTTAAAAAACACCTCACTATTGCACCAATCCCGTACTCACTACGTTGAATTTAACTTTCACCGATCGCCCAGTATCGTAATATATTCTATTAGCAAAAGTGCAGGACTCCATGACTAAAACTGCAAATAAACTTTACTTGTTATCAACTAAAAGATCAACTATATTAAATCGGTAAATAACATTAATTGACTGCCATCTTCGACATCATAGAACCTATAGTACCCTATAGAACCAAGAACAATTTCTATACGGAAAACTGTGCAACAACATTAGTTGTGAATGAGAGATGATAAAAAAAATGCTCACGAAGGCATAACAGTCGCGCCACAAGATGACTTCGAAAACTCATACTCTGTGCGTACATTTCCAATATAACATGGAATGACATGGAAACAAAAAAAAAATTTGCTGTGAACTACAACTAATGCGACAAATTTAGTTGAATCTCTCGAATCCTATCTAGGACAACCACCCCCGGAGAGTAGTGAACGAACATCTTCGACACACACCATATGAGCGTAACACTTGAATCAGCGCGAACCCTATATAAAAAAAAGGAATACCCTATAAAAAGTATCCTTTATTCGTCATCTGATCTTGTGGCAACAATTTGCTAAGTTTGTCCGTGTGGTTGATCAAGAAAGGCTCGATTGTGACCCTTTTGCAACACATTTTGCCACACTTTTAATTCCGAAAATGAGCATAGCATGAGCCAATTAACATATCACTATCTTCAGCCGTTTCTGAAGGATAGCTATCACTTCGACATCGTTTGGACTTCACAGAAACGCACATAACACTTGTCAACTCTAACTTAACTTTTCGAAGTCTTTGCTCTGTTTAGTTAAATTTTTACAGCAAAACATAAATCAAACCTTCTAACCCATTTTGTAGAGAAATTGCTACGCGTTTCAAAATAAATAGGGGCCCATTGATAGTTAACGGTGGCAGCGAAATTACGCAACTTCCTGTTACTTTTTGAACACACATCATAATTTGCGTCAAACAATATATACATCGAATCAGACAAAAGAAATATTATATAAAACCTCCAGGCACCCTTCTTGTATAATACCTGAGATTGAAGAAGAAGAATCCAGGCAAGGATGGGAATATCATTTACGCCTTTATCACCATGAACAAAGCCCCAAAAGTCTTAATCATTGAATTGAAATTGAATGGCACCAGGAAAGCCGCTTTTTTTGAGTTTGACTAATATACGTGTGATTTGGCAAAGGGAATATTGGGGACTCATATAGCCCAGCTAGGTACGTATGAGGCGGTATTACTTGCAGCAGAGTCTTCCTATAAAGTAGCTTCAGGCTTAAATCCAAAATTAAAATCCACCGATTCGAAAAATTCTACTATTCAGAGTATTTTTCAAGCTCAATTGGCTTTATATAATGTCATCAGGATTTTAGGATGGGACGGTGTACTATCCTGTGGAACCAGATTCTTCGAAGATTTAGGAATTGTAACGAATGGGAGAGACGAGTCAATGGTTATAGCAATATATAGTACACCAGTGGTCGGACACATGTTCTGTGGAAACAATCATAATCTCATGGTTGAACCCTTCAACACGTTTTCATATTTCACCTGGCAGTACCACCTCCTTATCCTATCAGTCTATCCATTAATCCCCATACTCAATAGCATTACTGTCACATTTTATTTGGTAATCCCCTCGAAATAATGTTTCCTTTCTTTCTATGCACCCACCCCACTTGCTTCCGGATGCAACCATTCCCCGTGATGATCTGTTAATGCAATACCAACATGAACAAAAAAATAATAAATAAACAATCCTTTGGTGGAGTACCGCTTCCTGTCAATACTCAACACTGTCACTTGCCATTCGTATGGACGAACGTAAACAATGCGATACAATCGAAGCAGAGAAAGATCCATATCCAATAGATGCACTGCCAACGTGTAACCATGCATTGTCTGTGTGCCAACAGGAGAAGAAATGCTTAAAATTGTTCGAGGACTTTAAGGCGCACTGTAAAGTGAGAGACAATAAATGCAGGATGGATGACAGGTAAGAGTCCTTTTTGTTTCTATTTCACTTCTATTTTCAACGCTAACGTTCTCAACATGTTCGCCTCATTTCTCCTTATTTGTTACAACGTACTTCAGTTTTGGTAAAGTTGTATTTATCCTTAAGAGTCGGCAAAAAATGCAATTGTAGTTTCCGCCATTTTACCAGTTATTCCCTTTTTTGTGTGCTTCTTTCGATCCCTTTTTATTTTAACTTGCTTGTACGAAGAATGTACATAGTACGTGTAAATGTGTTGTCGAGTAAAGAGTTTGTCTGCAGATACAACTTTCAGGAGTTCCTACCACGTTTTTCATTACTTTATGGATCGTTTTAAGGATGTGTATAGGTGTAGTAGACATTACAAACATATGGTCGGGTGGGATATGTTCCGAAAGGAAGTACCCTCTGCTTGTAAGTTAAAAGTTTTCTTGACTTCCGAGTGGAAGTACGAAGGAGCTCGAGGTCCTTGGAGGTCATCGACTTGCACTGTATTCTTGTAGTTAGTTTTTATGTGGGGGTGTGTCCTGGTTGGCGTTTGCAGTAGTGGTGCATTGATTCATATCCACAGGAGACCGTAAAATGAAATTCAATTATTATCCTTGTGATAATGTTCTGAATTATTAAATGTATTTTACATCTTCCGTTAAGAATACGCTACCACTACTACTACCAGGATGTAAAGTTTTTCAAAAGTCACTTTGGAATCTAATTAATGGTGTGGAAACTTTGGTGTTAGCTCGTCACTAAGAATGTCCTAATTATGTTTAGATTTCATTAATTACCAAAGATTTTCTAAACCTATTCAGGCATTATATTATTTTCAAAATGTTTTATGTGATTTATAAACAAAAGAGCATAAATACAGCAAGCTATGCCCAGCTATCTTATCAAGCTAAGGCAATGTCAACGATGGGTGATAAGGGATGAATGCGAACCTTACATTATGTCTTCTGGGAAACTCCTCTTGGTAATAACTACTTGTGGAATGTTACATTACTTTTGCCTTCAACTATAATGCAAAATTATGGACAGATTTATTTTTTTCTGACTTAGATAAATAAACCACAGGGTTATCCACTTTATGGTTCTGAAAGTAAATTAAAAAGGATCCACATTTATGAACAAGATATCGACCAAATGTTTACTTCGATTAATTGTCCAGGTCCTACCATTATGAACACAATATAACATAATTCAAAGATTCTTTGTAGGAGTTTTAGCAGGTCTCCATTCCGACAAGATAAACTTCGATGATTTTTTGACACACATCGAGCAGCAACCTGGCTATAACTTGATGAATATTCGTTTTCAAAGCATCAAAATTTGCGGATCATGTGGATCATTTGAATAGCCGCACAATCAGAAATCCAACGGCGGCAATTCATACGATTTTGATGGCCAGTTCCTGACATTAAAACACAAAATAACTCGCGGGATTTTTTTTACAATGAACCCAAAGCTGATCACAATGTGTGGGATGTGTCACGATCTCGTTCAGAGCAGACATCTTTCACATCCATATCTTCAATTTGAAGCTCAAAAAATTTGTTTAAATACTTTACTTGCCGCTCAGATGGATCATTATGTCAACCATAATCCGTTCGTAATGCGCGAAATGTACCTATTACAGAATACTTATTTTGAACTTAGTTTTGCGACAGTCGAGCTCTGAGTCGTGCTGTTTCTAGGTAATGGTTAGATTCGATGTTAGCGCCACTGAATGTTCGTACATCCTTCCGTCAATCAGCACATGGTCGATTCGGTTCGACCATCTGGAGATAGTCAGGTTGCTGAGTGGATCTTTTTTGTGAGGGAATCTTGTGCTACTTATCACCGTATTACTAGTTGTCGCAAAGTCTGTTAATCCAACATGCTGCCGATTTTGGCATTAAAGTCTCAGAGCACGATTTTGGTGTCATACACCGGGCAGGCTCCGTCCAAGAGGTCATAGAAGTCCTCTTTGATTGACTCCTCAGCCTCATCGGTGAAGGCGTGTGCACACATTAAGCTTATGTTATGGAACCCCCCTGGATGAGGATTATAGCCAGACGATCAGTTTGAAATCGATGACCCTCGATCCAAGCCATTTCCCTACAACGAATCCGCATCCTAATATCTGTGGTCACAAGGAAACTTCGCTAAAGTCAATTTTTTACATTTTTCAGAAGAGCGATTTCAAGTTTTCAAAAAAGTCTTAAAATCGCATTGAAACAAAAATTTAAATATAGGAAAAAATATTCTCTTAAAGTTTGCAGTCAAATAGTTTGCAAAAATGAAATTAAAGAGTGGTCCGGGTCGCACTCCATGTGGGTATACCCAGGCTCTAAAAATGTCTGATCTATATATTCAATGGATGAAGTTTCTTTAAGAAAAACTAGAAACATGGTGGATACAAACGAGTTTTTATTTAGACCGGAGCAGGAGTCACTGTACTTACTTACTGCTAGTTGAAAGCAAAGGTGCATGAGACAATTTCATTGCCACCTCAACGCGCAATGCTCTCATGCCACATACATATAACATCCGGAGTTATTTGTTTCCAAGTCATGAATCGTGAGGTTTAAGGTCGACCGACAGAACGATCAGAAAAAAATCCTAAAACCAAAACAGTTGAGGCAAACAGATGCAACAAACATAAGTAAACATAAGTAAAGCCTTAGCCTTTTCTTTTTTTCTTTTACCATTCGTGCCAATGCCAAAAAGCTGTTGCGATCGGGAGAAAATAATTTTAAAAATAATTTAAAAAAATTTTAAAAAAATTTTATAACTCTTTTAAAAATTATTTTAAATAATTATCGATGACAACATAAACTGAAAATCACAACAACTAAAGTTCACTTTAGAAACAGTTTTTTTTCGTTTGATTTCAGAGCAACCAAACTTCACTTAGGAGGGTATTGTAACAAATTTCTATTTGGAAATAACAACCGAACTCAACTTAAGCAGTTTTTCCTTTATAACAAAATTGAAAAAACCTACAAATTACTCAATGAATAACAATTAAAGTAAAATTATGTTTTTATTCTCTTTGAAAAAAATAAAAAGAAAAAAATTTAAATCCACTTAAGGCTTCTATTTGTTTTGTAAGTTTGGTTATTTTTGTTTCTTCAGGTTTTAGTTTCTTCAAAATTACATAAGTTGTTTTGTTTTTCCGATATTTTGGGGGTGATTTTAAAGATAAAAATATTTAAAAAAAGAAATGATTTCGAATATGGTGAATCTATTTCCATAAATAACTTACTTTCGACCAAAGTCGACTTAGGCTGTTTTCCGTTGTGACCGCAGATATGTGCATTATTATTGC
Source organism: Merodon equestris (assembly GCA_958301585.1). Taxonomy (NCBI): domain Eukaryota; kingdom Metazoa; phylum Arthropoda; class Insecta; order Diptera; family Syrphidae; genus Merodon; species Merodon equestris. The sequence continues at coordinate 213,995,117 of OY284413.1, read as the reverse complement.
ATTTCATATCGAGCGTGTTTCCTGGATCGCAGTAATGTTCGCCTCATACTGCATAAGGATATTTTCCAATTTCAGTGGGACATCAGGTGTATAGAGTTCTGACATTCCAGGTGAATCCTTGTCCTTTTTCGTGCCGTGTCGTCGTCGGTTTTGGGATCCTTGTATGTATATCCGAGGATCGTCGTTCTTCATAACAGTAGGTTTTTTACGTGGGTGGTTTGTTAGCCCCTCGCACAACCTCGTCAGGTTGATATTACGTCCTCTTGCCTTGGCGATGTAGTTAACTTTCCAACGGCTGTTAGGAAGGTTATCCAGAGGGCGCTGGACATTAGCAGTGACAAAGATCTTTGCTGGCATCATGCCTGTATAATCATCCTGTATAATCAGCTCCAAGCCTAATGAGAGGCAACTCACTTTCACCGTTTATTTTTGATGTGAATTTCATTTGGTTAAGGAGGTTTTGCAGATGAACACTTCCCAACAAAATTCTCCCAATTTTTGCCGCGTCATTAAAAATGTTTGTACTCTGCCTTTGTCATGATCAATTCATTACCCCATGAGGCGTCGAACCTGGCTTCGAGGATGTTTTCTTTGCATAGGAAATTTTGTTCATTACGTCCATTTTGTTCCGTTGTTGTCCACCTTTTTCAGTACAAACCAACTGTTTTGGCACTGAGTGCAACACAGGTGGGCGAAAATACCGACTTTTCGAATTTAAGCCCGCCTGGATATACTTAACTTGTTGCCATTATTCGCGGTCTTGGCAATTATGTCCGTAGTGATGTAGCTTATCAATTTCAACCACAATATGGCCACTGTTCCAATCCGGAATTTAATTTCATATGGTTAAAATTCCAGCATTTAATTTACTACTGTTTCATTTACAGAAGTCCAACCTTGGACTCGATGCGCTGTCCGAATCCATTACAAAAATTGTATCTCTGTTTCCTTGCACTGAAATCGCTTTGCGGCGATTTTAATATACATAATTCTCATTAACTTCGACATTCGGATCAGACAATACCCGTAGGAAATTTTGTTAAGATCTAATCCAGCTAGTAAATGAGCCAAGACGAATACACTGCAGATCATTGTGCCTACACCCTGGACTTGTTCGTCAGCTCGTCGGGCCACTGTGTCGTTTCAGCTTATTTCTCGTATTCAAACCACACAGTTAGAAAATGAATTCCGAAAAGAACACGAAAAGAACTGTTCTACGAGAAAACCAATTGGAGCGGACTCAACAACTTCGTTAGGAATTTGAACTAGTCATAATGCTTCCTCGATAGTAACGTGGATGCCGCTGCTGATGCTATCAAGAACATGGGATATGAGATCCTTCATCCCACAAAGAGTGAAGAGTATCAAACCTAAAGCAAATACGTGGTATGACTCGAGCTGTAAAGAGGATATCAGATTGAGGGAGCTGTGTTTCCGGACTCACAAAGCCAAGCACTCTGAGGAAAACCGGAATAAGTTTAAACTAGCTAGAAATGAGTGTAATGCATTTATTCGTCGTGTCAAATTCTCCCATGACCTAAAAATTGTCCCAAAGGCAGCAACAACTTTTGGTCATTTGTGAAAATCATAAAGAATTCTGCCTCCTCCTCAATCCTACGCTCATGTACAATGACATCCCAGCTGTCAGCTCTTTAGACAAAGTCAATCTGCTAGCCGCACATTTTGCAGCCAGCAAATCCACTTTCGCACTCGTACTCGTACAGTTGAAAGAATACTTAAGGATCACAACGTGCACAGCATTTGTCCAGCCCATCCCTAAAAAACGGAGAATCTTCGTCTCCCACTTCTTACTGACCCATAGTAGGTCATGGAAACACTGATAAATCGTCAGCTTATGAAATATCTTAAATCGCGAAAACTTCTTAATGACCGGCAGTACGGTCCACTCCGCAGCAACAGATCCACTGGTGATTTGATGGCATATCTCACCGAAAAGTGGAACCAATCTCTGCACCATTTCGGCGAAAGCAAGATTGTTGCGTTCGATATTTCAAAAGGATTTGACAGAGTTTGGCATTAGGCTCTTTTGTCGAAAATACATGCTTCTCCTTCTATGACTTTTCGTCTCGTCCCATTTAATTTGTTTTTTACGGTTTCAAGTCTGATATTTACCAAATAAACGTTGGTGTTCCCCAGGATTCTGTTCTGTCACTGGCACTCTTCCTCATTTTTATGAATAATCTCTTAACTGCTAATTAGCCATCAATAATTAGCCAATATCCATGAATGGTGTGAAACCGAAAGACATTCCATCCTTTGTATGTGTGTTAAGAAAACAGTTAGTTGGAATAACCACATATTCGAGGTCGCCAAAAATGCTGTGAAGTGTCTAGGTTTCCCCAAATAATGCAAGATATATTGCATTGATCTGGCTTCCAGATCAATCCCGCTGATCTGGCTTCAATTTACAAGGTCTACATTCGCCCCAAGCTTTATTACAACTCTTATATCTGGTCTGGTGCTCCCAAGATCTTCCTGCACCTGCTAGATAGAATACAAAAGCGAGGGGTAAAACTCAAAGGAGGCGACAATATTGCCAAGTCGATCGACTCAATCGAACATCGAAGTAATGTCTACTGTCTCTCTCTCTCTCGCTCTTTTTTATTGTTATTTTAACAATTGATGGTTCACCATCAAGCCATCATTTAGGGGTGGTCGTATTTCTCGTATTTCATTCATGTTTCATTGCCCTTATATAGGCCACTTTCTAGGCTCTTACATCGAGCAATTTATCATTGAAATTGTTGACCCCTATCTCCTTGTCTTCGGAGGCGCACATACTACCCGGAATAATATTGAAAACCTCTTGAAGCTAACCAAATACTGGATCGAGTCCCAAAATATTTCGAACTGAAATTGTGGCTGAGGTTAAAAGAATTTAGCAATCTAGTGCAAGGTGCTGGGCAATATTAGTGTCAAGTGGGTCACTTGTAAGTTCTTAATTTAACTTAAACCAAAAATAATCGATATTAGGGTCTCACAGAAGCTAGTCAACATTCAACCCTTTTTATAGCTTGTATTGAGTACAATATTTATTTAGAATTTATATATTTAGAATTTAGTCGGCAGAATATTTTTAATAGGATGCGGCGGCTTCTGGTCTCTTGAAATTTTCCAGGTCAACATTTACTTGTCATGGCTAAAAATATTTTATTTTTATTTTTTATTTCAGGGAAGCATGCCATGACTCATGGACGAACTTACGGCTTTCCCCGATGTTTGGTTGTATATGTCCCAATAATCATATGAAAAAACGCTGTGATCGAATATTCAATATTGTTAATCACAATCCATGTGTGGGTGAGTCAAACTAATCCAAAACCAACCAGAAAACAGTAATACAAAAAAAATATTTTTTCGAAAAACCAATTCAAACAGAAAAAGATATTCTTTGGTCTACATACAGGGCAACTTAATAGATATAGTAAACAAATATGTATCTCAAAACTGATTAATATAAAGCAAACAAAAAACAAAATAGTTGACATGTCTGTGCGGATATTGTTTATCCTGCAGGTTTGGAATTAACATAAATATACTTTCGTAGGGGATAATAGTGTATTGAAAATCGACAGTTCCTTCAACAGGGTAACAAACGATATAATCCAACAACAGTGTCTTGTTTTTTTTCTGTTCATTTTCTTTTAGTTTTTCTTTTGGTTTTGGTTTAATTTCGGTACCGTCATCATCCTTGATTTATATTTTTCATTTAGTTCCGTTGTTTTTATTTTTGTTTTAATCCTTACCTCTTTTATGAAGAAATTATTATGAGAAACAAAAAAGAAATCTCTGAACCTCACGCTTTTGTGTCGAAGCACCATCATCCAGTGCATAATCAGCACGAGTACGCTTCAAAAGTATCGCACTCAATCTGTATTTTTGTCGTTGTTTATTTGTATTTAGTTTTCTTTTTCTCTTCACTCTATTCTCACTCTGACTTCTAACACCATTTTTTCGGCACTAGATACTATATACTATATTTGAATATGATTCACATCTGCACAGAAGCACAAAGAAAATAGATTTCTGCACTAGAAATGCAACACACGGATGCACTTGAGTTACGAGTTTCTGTTTAGATTTTTGAGTTGACTTATCTTAAGAATTGCACCGCACTGACACCTAAGTATAGAGCTAGATTATCTAACTTGATTTCACGATTTATCATAATTGTTGCACCTGAAAGAGATATTTGTATATATGTATGTATAATTGCCACCACTACTTCCAGTTTTTTTTTAAGAATCCTCTCTTATCCTTGTAGCAATTCCTCTAAACCATCTCCTACTCCATGAGTCCTCACCACAACCGTCCACCCCCCAAATTGTATGTTGAACGAAAAACAAACAAAAAAAAAAAAACACATCTCTCCCATCTCTTTGCAGACATAATTTTTTATTCCTACAGCGGCCTTGGCCCACCGCACTTAACCCGTCACGCTGCATCCTCGTCGTCGGAAACATCGAACAGTGTTTACCTGGAGGAGGAGGAAGAAAACTTAATTACCGCCGAGATATTCTCGCTCTTCCCGCATTTTCTATTCCCACCATCGTCGGGTCTTAACCGAAAGATACCATTGGCATTAGCCTCACATAGTCCTGCTACCGATGACGAAGCAGATGATGAACACAATGATGGCATAGCGTCTCGTACTGAAACGGGTGACCAGCGTCAGCAGCGAGGTGAGACGGCAACTAATGTCGGTAATACTGATGGGGATGATGATGTTATTAGACAAAGTTCGGGAAAGTCTGTTGCTGGTACACGTACTAGCGTCACTCGGATCGATGGTGACGATGGCAGTGACGATGATGCCGATGAACCTGAAGGACCTGATTATACTCATGTAATTAAACCACTAGAACATGAAACTGATGAGCACTATTTTGAAAGTAGGAAGCGTAAAAATCCATCACTGTACGTAAATGTGTGAGTTATTGGATATGTAAGGCCGACACATGCACTACACGTCACATACATAAACAAGTTCGAAGCATTTGAGTGGCTTATACACCCCATCACGTTTCTATAGGTTCATCAATTTAGGTTTGCTAGGTTTGTAAACCGAATATCTTCCTCACCTGGGTATATGAAATATTCGCTCACTGTTGTTGTCATGTAATATTTACCCGCCCGTCATTGTCGACATCGTTTGTACGAGCAGTTGTCGTTCGTTTTCACCGACTGCATAGCACTTAGGCTAAATGCATAATTGCCAATGCCGGCATGTGCCATTCATATTGATCAACTCGATGCAGGCAATCAGCGGATGCAACAGTGCAACGAGAGAGAGATGGGTCGCATGCAGTGGCATTAGCGTAACTTTAACACTCAAGCCAGCATACCGATGTCAAGCGAAATAATTATCACTTGAACTATCTGCTAGTTAGTCTAGTTGGATAATTTACTTGATGCGAGTTGGCTAGGATCGTAAGGTAAGAGTGGAGGGGTAACATGGGAATACAGCGATGGTTATTTGCTATTCCTGTTCAACTGCTATGAGCGTCATTATCATCATCGTCATCATTGTAGTTATAACCGTTATCCTGTTACAATGGTGTGCTGTAACCGTGAGAGCGGGATTATTGATTTCATAAATAATCCTGAAGAAAATTTACCTGTCAGTGGGAGTTTCGGTGAAACGATCTGAAGATCTAAACAAACAGACGGAAGCTTTGCGAATGACATAAAATATTTGTTTAGTGTCGTTGTGGACTGTGTCGTTATTGTTGAAGGATGGGCGGCGGTTGTGTAATCCTTTTGCTGTCTTTGGCTTGATAGTTCCACCATGTGATTCGGATTGGTAATTTGAGTCCATAACGACGATTCATTCGTTACATGACTTATCTCCGTTCGAAGGAACGATACGACTTGACGAACTAGCATTATTGACAATTATAAAACCGTAATGGGTTGGTTCATAGAGAGGGCGATCAAATAGGGGTCGTTGAATTGAAATTGAACTAAGAAGGTATTTTGGTAGTCTTATTTGATATATGTTACAGAATACCTAAGTGCCTGGCTAGTTTTAGCTTCGAAGTGTACTTATATTCATGTCCGAGTATGCTGTGCCTGAACAGTTCATAAATTGCAGAAAAGGAGATAATCGTTTAACCATTATTTCTGACGAAATGTCTCATGTCTGCTAAGATGTACAGCTAGATATTATCAAATTCGGCTTAAATTGATTTGGTCATAATGATTTGACTTCATTCCAAATCAAAGTCAAGCCTATTAGCTAAGCAATTCCAAGACTCTTAAAGATTACAATTCTCTTTTCTGACCATAAAGCTTAGCTTATGGTATGGCCAGTTCCTACGAGGAATTTAGAAATTGATTACCACCCTATAAGCAGTCTTTAGAAACGCTGATATAGTATTTCCTCACGCACTGTCTTAACTTAGAATATGAAACCAGTCATTTCCATTCTTAGACAGTTAACAGAGTTGCTTATGCTGTCAGGGGTGGCGGCCGTAGAGGTCCAATATTTGAAACATATGAAATCACTAGACGATGTATTGTACACGGTGGCCCAAAATGTATCACCCTATTGAAAGATGCTCATAACTTATCCAAATGGAAGCAATTGTCTGTCTTGTCTTGTCTGGTAAAGTAAACAGGCGCAACGTACGTCGATAAGCCATTAGATGAGGTTTGTTAAATTTTTTTTTTTATGTGTTTTTTGTTTTTGTTATGTTGGTACACAGGTGCCCTAAGATATGTTGATATTGTCAGCCATTTTGGATATTTAGTTTGTTTAGGTTATAAGTGTTTAGGTGTGCTTTGCTCATTCTTGCTATTGAAAAATCAAATAAATATTAATCAAATAATTGAAAAGTGGCATTTGCTGGGTCCACTTTGAGCAAAAAAGAAGGTTTATTCGAGGGTGGTCCGATAAGTACTTAGTACTTAGAAAAACAAAATTTTGGAGCAATGGCGATTTATTTTTCAATATAGTCTCCTTTTAGCTCAATACACTAGACCCAGCGATGCTCCAACTTCTTTAACCCGTCCGAAAAATACGTTTTCTCGAGGTCTGCAAAGTAGGCCCCCGTGGCGGCGATGACCTCCTCATTCGACTGAAATTTCTGCCCGGCGAGTGACTTTTTCAAGTTTGGAAACAAAAAGAAGTCGCACGGGGCCAAATCTGGAGAATACGGTGGATGGGGCACCAGTTCGTAGTCCGATTCGACCAATTTGGCCGTGGCGAGGGCGGAGGTGTGAGCCGGTGCGTTATCATGGTGGAAGAGCACTTTTTTCTTCGCCAAGTGGGACTGTATTTTCTTCAATTCGGCGTCAAATCGGCCCAATAATTTGGCATAGTACAGCCCTTCTCCAGGTAGTCGATGTGGATCACATCTTGTGTATCCCAGAAAACGGTGGCCATCACCTTTCCGGCCGATGGGACAGTTTTCGCCTTTTTCGGAGCACGTTCGCTGGGTGAAGTCCATTGTTTCGACTGTTTCTTGGTCTCTGGTGTGTACCAGTGGATCCATGTTTCGTCGACTGTCACGAAACGACGCAGAAACTTCTTCGGATTGCGCTTAAACAGCGTTAAACACTGCTCTGAAGTGGTCTCACGGTTGCGGTTGTTGTCCGGAGTAAGCCGACGCGGCACCCATTGCGCCAACAGCTTTCTCATGACCAAAATTTCATGCGGGATGACCCACGCGATCTTTTGAAATGCCTACTGTCTCAGCTATCTCGCGCAACTTCAATCGGCGGTCTGCCAATACGAGATCGTGGATTTTTGTCACCTTATCCTCCGTGGTAGCTGTTTTCGGGGCACCTGGACGTGGCTCATCAAAAACCGAAGTGCGACCACGTTGAAACTCGTTAAACCAATTTTTGATGGTCGCCATCGAAGGAGAAGAGTCACCGTACATAGCATCCAAACGCTCTTTGATTTCGCTGCGCGATTTCCCTTCCAAAAATAAGAATCAAATCGCCGACCGATATTGCTCTTTTTCCATTTTTCTTAAATCCGCGGACACGATCCGGCTGAAATTTCGACAGTAGCCGTCTTCTAGAATGTACTACACGATAGTAAGTTGCTCTTGCGATACTGGCGCCATCTGGCGCTGAGGCTAAATACTTATCGGACCACGCTCGTACTTTAGGCTTGCATGGATGTGGGTTAAAAAAGTAATGGGAATTGTATAATTCCGCCAGTTATATTAGTCTGCTTCCCTTGATTTGTTGATTTTGATGTTGAGAAAAATGTCTGTTGAGAAATATGTATGTCTTAGTGAAAACGTTTGAAACATGCCGATAAACATTTGTGTGCAGATTGCCAGTAATATCGGATGTCTAGTACTCGAATTAGATTTTTTTACATATATTTTCTTGTAAAGCCCACTATAGTTCCAATGGAAAGTTATAAGTTGTCTTAAAGCAGTTGAACTCAAAACTCATTTTGTTTTTCCCTTCGTTCCAACGTTTCCTTCGTAAAGCTCATAAGTTACTCTCTCGAGCACAGCTACAGGCTACCCCGAATACCTGCGTGCAGATTGCATTCTTCTGTCATCCGCACAGTCGTCTCTTCCGTAATATCCTCAAAAGTGAACTTGATGGGGATTATTATATGACACTGATTTTCCTTTTTGTGCTTACTCCTATTTACCAAATCCCTGATCCAGTGAATCAGTTGAACTTACATAAAATCACTCATTAGTTGAAACGTCCGATGGTTTTAAAATACAGCGTGCGCCATCTCATATGGGTCGATGTAAATTTCGAATAACTTCAACAATTCTCAACCGATTTTAGAAATTCAAAAACTTTTATTCAACTTAGACCTTTACAATTTATTTTGATTAATTTTTGAAAACAATATCAATTAAATGACCGCCTTTATTGCCGATGAGAATAAAAGTGATAATAATGGGCCAACATCCACCGATATCGATCGCCATCCACTGTATCGCCAATTTTGAAGAAATACGGTCCAATGAAGGTTTTAGCGCATACCCGTACACCGGCCTAAACAGTAACTTTTTGATCATACCATATAGCGGCTCTTGGTGAATAATGTCAGGATTTTCGGTGCATCAATTTTGTTTATTAACTGAGCCAGAGCATAAAATGTGCCTCATCGGTCATCAAAATTTGCTGCCAGAACTCCGGCTCAGCATTAATCATTGCAACGACATTTTGTGCGTATGCCAAGCGCCGTGGCTCATCTTGTGGCAAAATTCTTTGAGTTATCTGCACCTTGTATGGAAATAAGTGAAGATCATCCTTTAAAATTCTCCGCGAAAGTGGTCCCACTGATGCCTAACTGCTGTGAACGGCGCCGATATGACAAATTTGGGTCTTCCTGAGCACTGTCCTTCACAGACTGAATAGATGAGTTTGAACGGCGCGGACGTGGTCTAGGTTGCTTATGAGGGCTTGCCACAGAACCAAATTGAAAAAAAATTCCAGGCCCAACGACGAATTGTATCTTTTTTGGGCGCAACACGATCACGATATTTTGCACGATACGCACATTGAGTTAGTACAATCGAGCGTTCATTTTTAATGAACATTGAAACTATTTCCGCTCGATCTTTTGGTGTGAAGCGATTCATGGTTAAAATTGTACTAAATTGACGTTGCTATGACATATGAAAATCGGTTGACAATTGTTGAAGTTATTCGAAGCTTACATCGACCCATATGAGATGGTGCACTCTGTAGATTAAGTGTTAACCAAAGAGCTGCTATTAGAACAGCACCTTTACTTAATGGATTGAGTGATGGCCAATGACACGCGGATCGAATTCCGGCAACAGTCAAATAATGGAAACTACGTTACGTTGTTTCGGAAAACTTCTCTTAATTTGCCGCTCAAGGTCGTAATGGGTCCATTTTCATTAAGGAAAAGAAATATAAATCACACACAGCGAAGCTCCAGCTCAAGTCTTCTACCGGTATTAACGTCAGCAAAATATAAATTTGCCTATAAAGCCAACTAGAGCTATAGACACCGTTGTTAATCTAATAAGGAGTGAATGTCCAAACTTATGACCCAAGTGCGACAGATGCATATAAAGCACTTCGGGATTGATCATAATGATGATGTTGACACATCAGTGGTGAGAAAATAGTTAAGTAACTCCGGATGTAAGGGCAATCATTTTCGGAAATCCTCTGTTAACGCCGGTACTTTTTCCGTGAGTAAATAAAACCTTTCCCGTGATTCCATTGATTCTGTAACAATTCTCTAAAACATAAACAACAACATAACACAACACACAAAATAGCAAAGAGACAAACTGGTATACAAGCCTTAAAAATAGATACAACCTACAATGTTTACTGGGGAAAAAAGCAGCAAAATAATAGTAAAAAATTAAAACTCCACAAATAAAACTCACAACAGATACATGAAATCCGTTTTTATCTCTTCTGTTCCATTTCTGTTGTATTCAGTTGTTGCTACAAAATCCCTTTTGAGTACGTATACTATTGTAAAATTTCAATATTGAATGCGCTCTCACTTAGATCGAATCTCAATCACAGACATCAAAGCGGAGCATCCAATGGGTACCACGGCAACTCCATGGACGAGCGAGGTAAGTCTTTATAACTTTTTCTCTTTAAGGTCGTTTTTATAGTGCAAAAAACAACAATATACGAACCCTATTCGGTTGCTAGCCCAAAACAAATGCGCACGGGTATGGATGTTTTTAATAATAGTTTTTATTTGTGTTTTTAATTTTTAGCTTTCAATTCTTGTATAATATATAGGTTATAAGGTTTCAGGGTTGATTGCGACATAAAGTCGGAAGCTTGTGTTGGCAGCGGCTGAATAAAACAAAATACTCGGATCCAAAGTAATCACAACAGAAAAGCCAAACTTGACCTCAATGAAATGGTATTGTTTACTGGTGCTGGAGCAACGAACAACCGGCAATGTTGTCAGGAACCACTACCTCTTAACGAAACCTTCCCCCATTTTTGTTATTTGATAAATCACCCTGAGAATATGTCGGCACCAATGCACCTTAACGCACAAAGACCCCTACTTCAACTATCAACCAATCAGCCTTTCTGTTAGCCCTGCTGCATTACTAGTCCTAGCCGTGGAAACTCTGCATCTAGCTACTATGAATCTTTGTGTACATACTCGTATAAGTTTATCTGCAGTATGCACAGCGTGAATGAAATTGAGAATATATATGTATGTAATGCATGAATGAGAGTGTGTTGTATCTTAGCGTGAAAAAGCACACCCTTCCGCTACTATCAGGCACTGACCCTTCTACTGCACTCGTAGTACTGCTATCGAGCAAGCACCCATCCCCCGCCTTAATGCTTTTCTATAAATATTTAATCTCCATGTTGTCCAATGCAATTGCCTTGTGATTGTATGTGTGATGCAATTTTTTATTCTTTATCTAGATTTAAATTCCTTTCGTAGTGTTTAGATTCATTTACGAAGTGAGCTTCATACCCCCTTATGCACATACAAGGGAGAGCTTAACTGCTGACGAGCGCGGGTGGATTTGGAATCCTGTGAGACTTGAGTTCCGATGAAATGCGGTTATTCTGATACCGTGCTGCCCACTTCGACATATCTGCTGCCATCACCGACACCCGCTTCCAAGGGGTATTGCATGACTCCAATGATTTTACTCCTGCTGATGGAATCTATAATAATTACAAACTAACTAATATTCATTAAGTTGTATCGCTTTTATTGTCTGTGTTGTGTAAAACAATTAGTGTTTAGAGATTTATATTTGATCATTCCTCTGTTGTTTTCGTTTTTTTGTCTGTCTTTTCGTTTTCAGTTTTGTATGTGTACCTCCCTTCTCCTAGTAACCAGAGTTGAGTGCAAAGTGATTGTGTTTATATGTCCATTAGAGTTATCACTTTTTCTTAAATATTTCCAATAAACTTAGTTTTTGTTTTGGAATCTCCATTTAAAGAGTTGAGTTTGTTTTGATTTTTTTTTCGTATTCAGAAGGATTTTGTTTGGAAAGTAAAATTTGATTTCTTTTGAACTTTTTTCAATTGCGTGTGTACACTTGTATAAAAGTGATTTTTCTTACAACGTATTTTAATGAGTGACAAATATTACAATAATTACCAATGAAACATTTTATATTATTTTTTAGGTATAATTAAGGATATGCCAATTATCTATATAGATTATATAACTATAACTATGCTAAAAGACCCCGACAAAATCCAAGTAGTTTATATGGAAAGCAAAGGATTTTTTTTCTTAACTTTTAACCGTTTTTTTTTTTACAAAAAATTCTTTACATGTGAAATACTATATTCTGACGCCCACTCTGAGGTAAAAAGTTTAAATATTTTAAATAATTTTTTATACCGAGAAGTTAGATGGCCAATGAATGATACTTTTTTCCCTTATTTGGAATACGGTACCAAATTTAGTTACGACTTTTCAATGTTTTCTTCTATTCCGATCCAACTTTAATCACCACTGTTATACAATGAAGTCTTAGTCGAGTTTATCAAATTTCATATAATTTGTCTTATACGCAAACCCAAACGATCACTTTTGATTTTAAGTGAGCTTAACCACCCACAGTCCCACAGTGAATCAAGTTATTTTTAAATTCAATTCAATTCAATGTCTTATAACTTGATTTCAATAAGGTACATACGAAGAGAGACTAAAGATAGTTTCATCGTATTGAATGGTATATTATAGATTCAGGAAACCTAGTGTGCGGAAAGGGAAAACAGAAGAAGAAAAAATGTTTGTTTGATATGTTTATTCGGTTCTACAGACTTTGAAAAGAAGGGCGAATGATTTTCTTTATAAAATTTATAGAAAAAATAACGAAGAAGCAGGATCATCCAACAAAGGGTGTTATATAAAATTTAAAGTAATGGATCCTTTCATAAAGGTTCAAGCCTACGGTTGAATTCTTGAGAATGGCGGGAAATTGGTTGCCTCTCTTTTCCTTCACGACAGCGATGTATTAAGCAGACCTAGCCTTTCGGTGGCGCCCGGGTGTTGGATGATTATTTATAGAATCAGTCGATTCGAATTTGGCCATCAAATCTGAAATAGTGTAATCAGCACGACTATTGTGATAAGGATAAATATCGGAACTACTGGTGAACGGAGGACTGGTTTTGAAAATAAATTTAAATGTCTTGGAGCTTGAATAAATACGCGCTGTTCTTTCAATGAATTGGTGCTTTATTTGAAGTAACTCGTAAGAATCATGCAGTGTCCATCACTAGGAACAACTTTTGCCCATCTTTCTGGCAGTATAGGAATTTTGCGAAATGTTACCTTCTTCATGCAGTGTCCATAACTAGGAACAACTTTTGCCCATCTTCCTGGCGGTATAGGAATTTTGCGTTGGACAAACTTTCAACTATCCACGAATTGGCCGAGAGTATTGAAACATGTGGTACATAGAAAGTAGTCAAATTTCAGGGTTCCCAGGTAGATTTTAACAATTTAAGCAACGGCGTTGCCTTGTAGCTAAATAACCTTGCCATGTCTTTGCTTTTTTCCACTATCCTCAGTTCAAACGTGTCATTTGCATTAGATAACGATCTCCCGTGTTGCTTTCGTTCGGCTTGACCAGTTCATACTCGTAATAACACGACACCTATCCCACCAAATTCAGAGCAGAATCTTCGAACTATGGATATTTACCTTTGCCAACAATGTTAATGCATGGCCGGACTTACGGCATCCTTTCTTAGCTTTATTTATTTTCAACATCAAAATCGTTGACTCTGTATGTCTTTTCCGACAGTGCATGCTCACTGTAAGTCTCACAAGAACTCCATGTTCTTCACCAACAATTTCTTCCTTAATAATATATTGCACTAAAGTTCCATATAAATACTTTTTTCTTATTTCGAACCTCGACAAGCTTCAAACTATTGAAAGCAACAGCCTTATGTCAAAATTACGTGCACGTGGTAACGTCATCTGTTGAGAAACCGGGATAAATTGTTTACGGTCCCAATGATGATTTTCCATATGATGCAATGATGTTTCTTTTACAACTATTATTATAATTATCATTACCGACCATTGGAATTCGGAAACGCCCTCCATGTTTCGCTATTCTTTTTCTTTCTTATATTGTCCTCTTAATTATGACTTCCGGTGGCCTTTTTCCACTCCTCTATTCGTCCTACATGTCCCATGTGTCTTACTCTCTGCGACTTTTTTACGCCGACACTGCTTGTGTTTTTGCTTGTAGTTTTCCCTATTCGCTGTTCCTTCGTTTTCCATAAATTCTCCTACAATTTTGTTTTCAAAGACCCGAAGTGTATTTTTCTTCTTAATTAGAGACCAAATTCATATCCTTAAAGTGTCACAATCATAATTCTGATTTGATAAATATAGGCTATGGCATTGCGGGGCAAAAGTAGGTCCTTTTACATAGGTCCTTTATCGTGAAGAAGGACGTGATGTCCATAAACAGTCCTTTAGTTATTTCGATCTTTGTTTCGTTGTTGAGTTTATCGAGTACAGTAAGGTGCAAGGTTTGTATCGAGCTAAGACGGTCAGTGAACATATATTTTGTTTTCTCTTTATTTATTTCTAAACCTATTTATTTCCTGCCATTTTTGATATTACTGCGTTTCTCTTAACTATTTCCTCGCTATATCCGGCTTCAGATCGTCAGCTGAAGCTAGAGCGAGTGTGATTCCATTCTGGAGCTATTCCCTTATCATTTTCCTGATGGGATCCCATTATGAATGTGGCACCAAATTAAAAAGTAGTGGTTACAAGGTATCTCCATATTTTAATCCTTAACCTATCTCGATTGTTTCAGATAAGGCGTTTCGCGCTTGAACTCGTCCTTTGTTTCTTTGTCGACATACTTGTATTAGCTTCACCAATTTTTTTCGGGATGCCAAGCCTTTCAAGGATATGATATATTTTCAATCGTTTTATAGAGTTATAAATATTTTAAACATCTAGGAAGAGTTCGTGGAGTTCCTATACCTTTTCAAAAAGCTGTACTATAGTGAACATCTCCGTTTATTGCTTTGTGTATGATGTCAGTCTCACTCAACATCTTATAATTAGTTGATAGCAGGGATATTCCTCGGTAAGAGGTTTGTTATTAACAAAAAAAATTTAAACCTTTCTATTGAGAAATTGTTACTACAATAAACTCTAAAAGTAATGCAATACTATCTCTTCCAAATGTGGTTACAGTCTCCATCTATACACAGTAATTTTCTTATGAAGTTTTTTTAACAACTTTTCGAATTTTAGTTTTAATTTAATTTTTTTAATTTAATTTAATTTTAATTTAATTTTAATTTAATTTTCCTGGGGGCAAACACCCCCATTTATTGAGCTTAATTCAAGCTAAACTTATTCTAACTTAATAACTAATGAGAACGGATGAGGGGGCGCAAACCTTAGAAACTTAGACTGGAAGGTTATTGAGAAGACGGAGTTTTAGGCATGGAGTGCTGAGGTTGAAGTCGAAGTTAATATTCGAATTAACACTTGCCAGCATACGGGAAATGGATTCATTGGAGCCGTATGAGGTGCGGGGGGTGGATAGATAGAAGAGACGAGGATTGCGAGAGATATGGAGTTATAAAGGGTGGCGCAGTCAATGGTACCTGTAAGAAGTCTATGAATGAAGATTATATCGGATACTTTTCTTCTTTCCTCCAGAGTACTAAAGTTGATTAGTTTAAGACGGTCTTGATAGGGTGGTAAGAACAAGGGATTGTTCCAGAGCAGACCTCGAAGAGCGAAACGTAGGAATCGACGTTGGATGCTTTCGATTCTACATATGTGGATCTGTTGATAAGAGGACCACACTTGAGATGCGTATTCGACAAGGGGGCGAACAAAGGTAATATAGAGAGATCGAGTCACGTAGTGATTGGAGAATTCTTTAGACCAACGTTTCACAAAACCGAGTGCAGAGTTGGCTTTATGAATTATATCATGGATATGTGCGCGAAAATTGAGCTCTTGGTCACATAGTAGAGACGAGGGAGAGGTTTGATTCGTTTACGTGAAAAGGTGATTGATTGGCATTTGGAAATGTTAAGTTCCAAACAGTTTTTGAAACACCAAACGGAAAAGCTGTTCAGATCCGATTGAACAAGAGAAGAATCTTGTTGCGAGGAAATGGTCTTGAAGAACTTGGTGTCGTCCACGTACAGTGAGAGGTGGGAATGTTTGATGACAAACTCAATGTCGTTTATGGTAAGAATAAAAGAAGTGGACCTAGGTGGCTGCCTTGGGGAACGCCAAAAGAAGCTAAGAAGGGGTTGGAAAAGACGGTTCTGAAACGAACACTGTAGTAACGGTTTTTTAAATAAGAAGATATCCACTTCAACGCAGTGGGTTCAAAGCCAAGGGAAGACATTTTGAAGAGTATTAGTTTGTGGGAGATTTTGTCGAAAGCTTTACTGAAATCAGTTGAAATGACGTCAACTTCATTTCAATTCTCTAAAGCTGAGAGTGTGAAGGACACAAATTCGACAAGGTTTGTGGTTGTAGACCTGCGTTTAAGGAAGCCATGTTGTTTGGAGGAGATTAGAGACTCGCAGTGGAAACTTAGAGTGTCATACAATCTACTTTCAAAAAGTTTGGGTATGTGTGACAGTTTGGCGATGGGCCGGTAGTTGTTAACGACATTCTTCGGACATTTTTTGTGAACAGGAGTTATAAAAGCGGTTCTCCATATCTGGGGAAATCCTCCAAGGGACAGGGATAAGTTGAATATTTTTGAGAGCGGGACAGAAATAATGGAGGAACATTTTTTTAGTAATATGGCAGGGAGACTATCGGGCCCAGAAGTAAATTCATCATTAAGTTGATTCAATTTATATTCAATGATATATAGTACATGGGAGAAATGGTCCAAGGGAGGAATTTAGTAAGTAGTCGAAATAGGCAGTATCCGGTACAAAGGAATCATCGGCGAAAGATTGTTTGAAAAAGTTGACAAAAAAGTTGGCGATACTTTTGGGATCATTCGAGGTTTCACCATTGAAGGAGAGTGAAGTTGGGTAGCCATCAGATTTCCGTTTGTAGTTGATAAACTGAAAGAAGGACTTAGGATCGTTAATAAGATTGGCTTGCGTTTCGATTAAATGGCGTTCATAGAGCGACTTATGCAGCTCTGTGAATTTCAGATAAACACCAATGTAGTTAGAAAAGTCATTAGGGGAATGAGTTCGAAGGAAGATTGCCCACAGTTTGTTTCTTGTGCTTCTTAGTGAACGGAGCCTGCGATTATACCATGGAGGGGAGGTAGATAAATGTTTGGATCGGGAAAGGGGAACGTAAAGAGAAATAGAATTGAATATTTCTCTGTAGAAAATAAATATGGCGTCGTTTATTGTATGGCTGTCAAAATTGAGGGGGGCGTTACTGAGATATTCATTGATTTGGTTGAAATTTGTTTTGTGGAAGTCGTATGACTTAAGCGAAGGGGAAGTATTCAGTGGTGGAGAGTCGTGAAAAAATGGGAGATGAAGGGGAGGATGGTAGTTGTCGATGGCTGATAAGGAAAAGGGACAAAGTGAAACAGAGGAGCTAAGGGGGTATGTTGTGAAGATCAGGTCTAGCTGCCTTCCCATGTAATTCGTGATGCCACTAACTTGGCTAAGGTTTGAATCAGCTAGGCGATCTAAGAAAATACATTCTTTGGCAGCAGAGGGATTAGTGGCAATATAATATATTTGATTTAAGAGAAGGAAGATTGAAATCACCAAAGAGAAGGATTTCATCATGAGGATCCCGTAAATCATTTATGCTATCAATCGTATTAATGGCGAGTTCATAGGATTGAATAGGCTGAGATGGCAAGATATAAAAGCAGATGACATAGAGTGCTTTACGGGGCAGTACAATCTTGATTGAAACGAAGTCGAAATACGGGGAAGAGGATATTGCAATAAGGGATGAGTCGATTGAGTTAAGGACGGCTATTTAAACGCCACGACAGGGGCAGCTATCGGTAGGTCGATTGAGATCGTCGTCGCGGTAGACGTTAAAATTTGATGGGAACAATTCTTGGTTGTTTATACTAGGAATCAAGTTTGTTTCAGTCAGAGCGAAGATTTGGAATGGTAAAGCATGAGACTGTTGAAAGACTGTTTGGGTTTTTGAGCGAATACCTCTTACATTTTGATAATAGAAGGTGAGAGGAAGGTTAGCATGAGGGGCAGGAAGAGAATGGAAATTAGGGTCGAAAATATTTGTCGTGGTCGGCTCTGCTACGCTGGAGGTGGGATATCCGCTTTGAGTGGATATATTGACGAAAGGTATCTAGATCGTTCGATACTTTTGGGAGGGGGGGAGGGGGGGATATTGGAGAACTCGTGATACTTAATAAAGAGGCACTTGAGGTTGGAAAAGTCAGTAGGGAGGCCTTCCTGTTGAATGGAGACCATTACACTAGTCTTCGTTTTACCTTCATAGCAGACCGAGTCTGGTTTATCATGGAGATATACCAAAAAAAGACGAATGTTTTCATATGTCTTTTTATCCCTTAGACGAGAGAGAGCATAGTGGCATTCAGTGGGGTTACTAACTTGCTGGGTAATTTTGACTGAGGGGGCAGAAGGGGATCAATGAAAGATTGGGTGGAGTTACTAGGAGACGTTGTTGAAGAAAGAGTTGAAACTGTTGGAAGAGAATTGGAGTTGGCTATAGTGTGAGAGGGCGAGTATGGTGTGGATGTATTAGAAAAGGCAGGAGCTGAGGGATTGAGGACGTGGGAGCTGCGGAAGTTAGGATACTTGGCTCCGGATTTGAGATCGAAATTAGGAAGAGGTGTTTGTGTTTGTGAAGGGCTAGCGGTGATAGAACGAGCAGTTGGAGTCAGATTGAGGGAAACTCGTTGACGTGGTGGTTTTGGTGGAGCAGAGGAATAGGTCTGCATATGGGATGTTCTATCCTTAAATTACCACTAGTCAGGCCTTATGATTTAAAAGCTCGAACTCGGCGGTCTAATGAAACCTTCATTTTAAGAAATCACCCGCTAAGGAAATTTGTGACGCAATAAAGCTATTTATTCATAAACTGCCTTACATGTGACGCTGCTCTGCTAATAATGAATGCCAACATAGCTTCATAAGCATATACTACGTATGTAGGTGTGTGGTTCCGGTGGGGCCAAATTCTTGTGGTCATGTCGAAAGGGCTCAAAAACGTAATACTCGTATTTTTTTACTTTTGGAAAATCACCTAATATGCCCTAATTTTTTGAACAGGTGATTCAAGAACAATCACACCCGATAGATGCAGTCATTTTCGCTTGGCAACATCAGCGCCCTTTGTATAAAGTAATGTAATATAAATTTAACAAGTTTTCAAATCTACTCTTCTACATTAAGGACGTGCTTAAATTGCTGACTTGTAATTGGTCCGTTTTGTATCAAAAATGTTGAGGCAGTACCTTTACTAAAAACCCATGGCTTCTATACAGTGTTGTCTGCAATTAAAATTTCCATCAGCTTTGATTTATCGGCACTTGGATCACGGTTTTAAGCTGCTTTTAGAAAGATATTTCCAGCAATACCACGATCATCTTGCTAATGCTATTAGATCTAGTAACCTTTTCAGAGAAAGCCAGACTTGCCTAAGGTGCTCCTTTCCTCCTTTATTACGAGTCGCATTCTGTATAGAGCCGAAAAAGAGGGTTGACAGAATTATCTATGTGGCATTTGCCGCGGCCACTCTATCAATTGCTTATTTGATGCCTTAACGTGGAGGAAAAGTGAAGTTCTCTTCATCCCTGGTAATAAAAAGGACAAAATTGCAGATTTGACAAAAGTTTCTAATCCAAGTTTCCTGCCAATCCAGACTGAATCCGGTACTGAAAAATTTAGCTACAATGCCCATAAGCTCATTGAGCCGATCTCCAACTCTTGTTGATAACAGAAAGTTATGTGCGCCATAAAAATATTGTATTGAGGTTTCTCTGATGTTAGATTAGGAGGGTACAACTTCGATGAGAAATGATTTTAAATTGAATGTACTAAGCTTACAGAAGAAGACTACCACCGTAAACTTGTAATTTTCTTAAAATTAGTTTCACATTCATGGAATATATAGAATATTAGGTAATTTTAATGGTCCCCACAATTATCTGAAGTGATATATCTGATGAGTCACTGTGAATAAAAGCATGTCATTTCGAGACAATTTGATTTACAGTAAACTGGAATTTAAATTGTAGCATGACTTTCATCAAAAATTCGCGTTTTTTTTAATATTTTACGAGAAAGAAGCTATTTCTTTCCAATCTCAATGACACGAAATTCACGTCCCACGATGGCCAAATCATCTAGCTATATTTCGGCATGTTTTTCTTCAGCGGGGTACTGAGGGAAGCCCCTGCCGTATACCTGTCTCGGAAAGGGTGTTCATTCAAAATCGGCAATCAATTTCGCAATTGATTAATTTTTCCAGAGTATCATGAGTAAAAGCAGCACAAACCTTCCGCTTCTAGAATATCGTCTGTATAAAACAAATGTAATAAAAAAATAATAGCGAACTGAGGATACTTCCCTGCGGTATCTCGGCTATAGGAAATGTTTTGCCATTAAGTTATAGTGCCATGGTATGCATTTTTTAAATACTGCAGTAACTTTTATGCCACACTTAAGTTAGTAATTTGAGCAGAGCTTTCATCAGAAAAAAATTAAAAATCTCTTCAATGAACTGCGGAGTTTGTTCATAACTATATCATAACTAGCCGGCGCCTCCCTCTGTTAGTGCTATTCCACTATAAAACGTTCGGAGTTCTCAACTTCGTTCTTTCTTCAATGTAATTGCCAGTAAATCCCAGTAAATGCTGCGTTTACTCCCCTAATAAATTTGCCTAGAAGCATTTTGAAACTCCAACCATGGATTAAGCATTAAATTCAAAGCAGACTGATGATGTCAATCGTACTCTCTAAAGCTCCACCGATATGTACGAGTATAATACTCACATTTGTAGGTCAATTATAAAACTTTAAATAAGTTGCCACAAGCAAGCTCCAAAATATTTTCATGGTTATCCAAACATAAGGCTGGCACTCAAGAAAGCCGAGTTATACAATATTTCTTTCAATAAAAAGTGCAAGGAATTTATCCCAGAATCGTCAAGTAGTCAGACCTCCGCCCCTGGTCATAAACTTGAACATCAATTGATTGCCAGAATGACCTTCCATTGATTTCCTTTTGCCTTTCGCTCACTCACCACTCAATATGGGTTTAACCAAATCCAATCTTCGGTTTAAAAAGTCATAGATGTCTATCCACTTCAATGCAATTAAAAATTAAAAACCAGTCAACAACTAGTCCAATTTAAAACTTCAACATGACTGAATTGATTCTCCTTAACCGGCTACGACAACAACAGGACATCCACCATTAGAATCGCGCCAAGCCCAAACATTTTACTCAGCTCCTCGTTCCGGAATATACCTACGTTCCGTTCTTTTTTTTGGAGGAAAAAGCATTTAAATTGCAGTTCGTATGAAACCCCATTATCCCATCTATTTGCCTCGGGACTAAGGTCCTTTGAATTGGTAACTGTGGCAAAGTTGACTCTCCTTGGGCAGCACGAATTGAATTCATCGCTGAGCAGGTGGTAGTAACTGAATCCTGTTGCTATTTTAACTCATCGTCGCCTTGTCTATCTATCGTCAGTCTGCCACCAACTGTGGTGTTATCAAAGGAAATTTAGCTTTTTTAGCCGGTTACCTTCCTTCCGAATACGTTTCGTCCTTTATAGATTGCTAAAAGTTACTCCTCTCCTGGTGTCATGTTGATACGTATCCTCGTTTTCGTTTTGTAGAAACGTCCCTTATCGTTACAAGATAAACCAACAAGAGAGGATTACTCTGATGAGTGTTGGATAAATATTTGCTCAGGAAATACACCGATAACAGAAGACAGTGAGGAACAGCAATACTAGGAATCGACAGGAACAAAAGGGAACAGAGAAAAATAAGGAAAACAAGAAAAAAGGGAAAAGAAAACAACGATGACAAAGAGCTCAACTTTTAAGCTCTTAAGTAAACAGATGATTTTTCTCATCCGTTGTCGTCGACTTCGAAGTAACTTCAACTTGTGGCCATAATATCTACAAAGAGCTGATGCTGGGATTGCCACGCATACATACACAGACATGTTGGTGTATAGTTCCGGTCCAGGATCTCCGAGTGTTCCATGACAAACCAACAAACTATTAATACTGGTAGTAAGCTACACGGGAGATAACATCGAATTGGCTATGAATACGTATTCCTCGCGGGACATAAAGTCCCTTTTTTCTCCTTTTTCTTTCTCTACTTCCCTTTTTCATGTCTTCCATCAAAGAGATTGTTATCGGTAAGTTTATTAAGCTCATTCGTGTTATATATCACTTCATATTGATGTCTGACGAATTTGAGTGGGTGGTTAAGAACTTTATAGGTTGTTTGTATTATGTCTTTATCGGGTGAGTTGAGTCGTTGATTTTATGGTGCATTGGTGAGGAATGAAGCGGTTGACATGGTGATGAAGGTGGATAGCGATCAGTTCGTAATATCCGCGGATGATCCGCTGACAGTGGATGATGGAATTTAAGATTTATTGAATATTAACAGATGATTACGAGCTAAAGAGAGCTTTATTTTCAAAATTATATTGGTACTACGAGTATGTATAAAGCTATCCAACAAAAGGTGTCGTTTAAGATGAAAGGAAAACTGCAAGAAAAAGTACAAAATCTCCACTGGACTCTACCTACTCATTTTATCAAGTTTTTTTCACAATCCTAGATGTAAAGGTATTTCACAAATAAGAGCACTGGTATTTACTTTTAGTTCATGAGTCGTTGGTGGATCATTAGTTAAGGCTTAACCTTTTTTCAGCAATAGAAACATTCTTCCGCTCTGCGACATGAAAACAAAGACCATCCACGTTCATATCAATAAAAATTCTATTTACTAATACGGTTGCGCCAGAATCATTTTTGAAGAAAAGAACCTGGCCCAATGACTCAACCTGCTGCAAAATCGCATCAAATTATGATCAGTTGTGGATAGTGAGGGTGTTCCAGTTTTTTCTTTGCTTTCCGGATTTAGAGAAGTGGAAATGATCACGATTTCGCAAAAATAGGGCGCAGCAGGATTTTTTATATCAACTTGACCTCGTTAGCATATAGGTCAAGACATTGATGGACGAATACGATTTGGAGCACATTGCTAATATCCGAATCTAATCTATACAATTCGTTCAAATGTATAAAATGACATTTTTGGACTGGCACAAATTTAACAAGACACCTCTCGTGAGATGATTCTGTAAGATAGGCCCAGAATTACCCTTTTTCAGTCTTGTAAACCAGATTTCAATAAATAAGGTGACTTTTTGCATTTTGTTTTATTTTTTTTATTTTTATAATTTGTGCAGGTTCAAGAGTGCACGCACTTATGGTGTTTGTCACACAACCTGGACGGGGCGCAGACGGTTTGTGTCGAAGATGTTCGTTCACTAATATCGGGTGATGTTTGTCCTAGATAGGATTCGAGAGATTCAACTGAATTTGTCGCGTTGGTTGTAGTTCACAGAATTTTTTTTGTTTCTATGTCACTAAGGTGTTACACTGGAAATGCATACACAGAGTATGCATTTTAAAGTGATCGTATACTGCGAGTGTTATACTTTCGTCAGCACTTAATTTATCGTCTCTTATTCACAACTGATGTTGTTGCACAGTTTTTCCGTATAGGAATTGTTCTTGACTATGGACGGACTTGAACTACAGACCTTCGCCTCAACAGTCGGTGATGATTGCCACCATGACCACCCCCTTGTGAGCTAAGTGCCTTCGATCTTGGAATTTTGTTTTTTTTGTTATGTTTGTTCAGATATCCACTAACATATGTTTACATTGTCAACCATTTTATATATGTATATGTATATTTTGTTTTTCATTTTACCATTTTTTGCTATTTGTTCAAAAGATCTGTATGAAATCTTCTGTGAAAAATAAAATGAAATACTGCATGACTGTGACATTTGGCAAATCTAATCTCAGCAAAAAACAAAACGCCGAAAAGGTGTTGATTTTGATGTTAATCCTGGACGCACCAGCAGCAGCACCAGAGGAGTGAAGACAATTGTTGTGGAGAATTCAATCACTATCACATGCTGTATATTTTTTTAAAACACTTTGGACTTGAGACATACATACATATGTATGTATGTCAGAAAAGTTTGTACCGAAATTGGTTAATTTTGACAAAAAGAACCGTCGCATGAGCATAGCTCAGTAGCTGTTGAATGATGTGAATGGGTCATCACTGGTGTATGGATATGACGTCGAAACCGAAGGCCGATTATTCCAATGGAAACGACCACACCCGAAAAAACCTCGCCCAGTTCCATTAAGTGTGAACGTTTTGCTCACTGTCTGATGAAAGGTCATACAGTCAATAAAGACTAGTAGCTGGAAATAATAAGCCGTTTGCTTGAAGCAATACGAAGAAAATCTTTCGGTTTGTGGGAACAATATGAATGGCTGTTGCATCACGATAATGCACCTACTCACTCATCATTGCTTTTGCGTTATTTTTTGGCCGCAATTAAATCTCAGCTATCGTTTTCAACGGATTTGGCCCTTACAACTTTGTTGCTTTTTCTAAAACTGAAAAGGAGAGCGCCGTGGCGCAGTGGGTAGTGTGTCGGCTCGCGATGGGCAAATTCGGGTATGTTCATTTCGCGGTCTTTCCTCGGTAAACCTCCCGCAGTATTCTTGTTTCTCGGTTCTCGCCGTTCGGAATCGGCATTAAACTGTAGGTCCCGTTCACTTGTGTGGAAAACATAAGTGAATGAGAGAAGCTTGGCTCTGGCTCTTCATGAACTGTAACGCCATCTAAGAAGAAGAAAACTAAGTAGACCTAAGAACGAATGAAGATTTTCCACGGTTGACGAGATATGCTAAAAACCTCATCCCTGAAGAGCTCATGGCTTTACCAAGCTCATATCTTCTTCTTAGATGGCGTATATCAGGGGAGTGAGAAAAGCGCTGGTACATGGTTATTATGTCTGTTGAGAATTACTTTGAGGGGAACAAAATAGGTATTGATGATTAACAAATTGTTTATGAGACAAATGAGAAAGTCACCTTACTTTTGAACCAACATGTTCATGTCAAATGTGAAAATTAGTGAAATATCTGAAAAATCGTTACATATTGTTATTACACTACAAAAACAGCAAAAATCTTGCTGAGACTCGTTTGCTTTTGTTCTAGAAAATTTCGATTTGGATCCACTTCCTTCGTTTCATTGGACCTACTTTTGAAAACTCTAAGGATATATTGCAAAAAATGCATGCAAATCTCCATATAGGCCTCATAAGAATAGTCACCTTATTTTTTGAACAAAGCTCGTATTTGAAATCTCTATAGTTAAAAATTTTACAGCATAAAGCAACTGAAAAGCCAACGTCTTCAGGACTTCTTAGAGCCTGGCTCAATGATATTGTTATTCATAATCATTTCTGCCATCTTTCCCACTTTTTCATTGATTGCTGAAATTCTAAGGCCCTCTTCGCTATCAATGTTCCAGAATCTCGTTCCCAACTAACTAGAAATGTATTTATATTTGAAACAGGATAATAACGAAAAACTGACTTCATCACCACAATACGAGACGTGAAATGACAACATTATGGCTACTTTTGGAACAATATAATTACCTGACTATTCCCGATAATAGATAAATTTCACCAAAAGAAGAAAGTTATCCAGCGTGACATACTTTTAACAAACTCAAAAGAGGAATTTAAAAAAAACTTGAAGTCTTTAAGTAATAGGAAACTTCCCGAAATATGTTCTGTTTTAAAAATAAATCTATTACCATGAACCCATCCTTCTAAACTATGCGTAATTATTATTATTATAAAAAAAAATCCTTTGCTTTATATTGTGCATAAAAACTTGAAGACATTGTGCTCTCAACCGATATTAGAATTTATGAACGCCTTACAATAAAGATAGTCGCAAACACTGCCGGGATTGCCGTAGTTTAGTCGGGTTTGCATTTTAGAGCAACGAATAAAAGAAAATGTTTAATATTACGGTTTTGGGATAAAACTCAAAAGAATTTTATCTCCTATACAATTTGAAATAGAGCTATTAAACTAGATAACAAATAATATCTCGTCTTTTTCTATAGATCCTTGTATAGAATACAACCTTTCGAGTTTATCGAATGTAAAAACAAGAAATTATAAAAATGCTAAACACAAATTTGATATACCCCATTTTTTTAGTTGTTTCTCAAGAAAACAAAAAAAACAAAAGAAAACAAAAAAGCATATGAATAATATTTTATTACAGTTAGAATAATGGGCATGGATGATACCTACCATCAGCGTATTTTCGAAGAAAATCTGGCCCTAATCGATACACCACTAGTAGCACCAGCAAGTACACATTATACTAATCAGCATCACAATGTCAACACATATCCGTTCAATGTGAGTGATTTTCATCGCAGCACATCACCAACAACGACCGGAGATAGTGTAATTATTGATGGGAACACCAATATTTATCTAAGTATGTCTTCCAATCATTAATAATATTTTTTTAGTTTTCTCGTTTTTTTTAATATTTTAATAATTGTATTCGGAATTTCATATTTTTTCAAAAATGATATCCTCTTCCTGGGCCGATGTTCCGACGGCCCTTGAAGAGGATGGTAATAGGCATTCGATTATATAAAAACTTTTACCTAAATTGGGTTTAAAACTTTAAAATCTTATTAATTTTTCTTATAGTTTTCAGTAATTTTTATTTCAAGGTAGATTTTTTGAGTGTTTGTAGTTCGCTATTTTATATTAAATTGGAGTTCCATTTCGATCGATTTTTTAACAAACTAAATTTAATGACAAAACCAGTTATAAAATTAAAATTTGCTTAGTTAACATCATTTAAATATTTTACTCGTTAATTTTTGAGGAAAACAAAAAACCAAGAAGCACGCTGACTTTTTATATTTTCCCCTTGCACATAAACAAAAATAACGTTTTAAGAGAAAACAAATTTTGGTTTACATTTCGAATTATCCCTAAAAAATGCTGATAAAAAAAATAAATACTTTTCGCTTTCATTTATATTTCGATTGCAGTTTTTGAGTTAAATTTTCATTTTACTCATGGGTCACTTATTACGATTATTATACATTCGTATTATATTTCGCTGTAGATTTGTTTATTTATTTTTTTTTTTCATTTTAAATTACATTTTGGTTGCACAACGCCAATCAATATATATTTTATTTAATTTTGTTTTTTTTTCCATTTTTACTTTCTGTTAAGTTCATCTCTTGGAGGGTTGAAAATAAAATATGTGCGATTGAAAATATTGCATCTGAGGTTAATTTTGTTTTTTATAATTTCATTACTACAGCTGCGGTATTATAATAAAGTAAATAATAAATTATTTACCGCAAGAATTAATTTCAATTAATTAATTTCCCATAAGGGTGATACGCCAATAACATAATCCCAATAGAAGCCAATGATACCTATAACACAAAAATATAACACAAATTAAAAAAGTGACCACCAAATTCGATAAGCGGAGTAAGGCAAAATCCAAATAGAATGTTAAACATAGAATTACAGTAAATAAAAAAACAAAGCTGACTCAAACAGTAAGCTAAAATGCTTTAAAATAGGTGTGAAATAGAGAGTTTAAATTCATAGTTATATTTTAGTCATTTTGTACGCTGTAAAGTATTAGAGAACGGGGTGCTTACGCGACCGAAGCGTAGCCCGCTACTGATACCGATTTTAATAATTTTATCGTTCGCCGTATATAGATATTTTTAATTTATAACTGCTGCAATTTGTTTGATAACTCGCACCAACACTATTTCTTTTTTGTTCAAAAGGTATTTGCTACTTATATGATATATATTTTTTAAGCGATCGTTTACCACTACTTTTTTATTATTTTCATTTTTTTATTTTTTTGCCCACTTAGCTTCCAGCCTTGGTTTTATTTCTGTTTTGATTTTTCCATTTGAGTTGGATATGGGATCAGGATATGCGTCATATCAGGATTGTGGTATCATTTCGAAGGCCTTAGCTTACATTTTGCTTCAGCTAATTAAACATGTAGAACAGGGTGATTATATACATATTTTATTCACAATGCGAAAGGATTTGTTGTTTTGGATTTATTGAAGTTATTAATGAACAGGCTTTAAAGAAATTCTAGTATATTTGTATACGAATTTACAAAATGAAATATTTTTTTTAGGATTGAGATAAAAGGTTAGATTGAGATAAAAGGTTATAAAAAAAAGTTTATCATTAAGGCCTGCCGAACACCCAATATTTCCTGAAAGAATGTATGGTTATTCTTTCAAGTATGATACTTCGCATTATTTCAAAAATTGTGTATACAATTGTTCGTTGGCAGGTTTGGTTTTGCAGTTAAATAATATGTTAGTTCACCCTGTTAAAAATAGCAGTTTCTCTTTTATCTACAGGCCATCAAGACCATTCACAAAGATCCATATAGCCTGGAGTGGTTAATAACATTCCTTTATCTTATACAGGGCTATCCAACAAAAGGTCTCATTTTAAGTCAATATAATAAAAAAATAAACAAAAAAATTAAAAAAAAATAATATTTTTATTTAAAATACATTAGGGTTTTTTATCTGTGGTTTATTATAGAGTATAACGCCTCTGTCTAATTGCGACGGTAATTTTCGATTAATAGCTCGGATATGCATGATTTTTTGGTGAGGCATTGATATGGATTTTATTTTTAACACATATAAAGTATAAAAGCGTTCAATTGCACAATCTTTTTCTTCCTTGGCATCGAGAAATCATCAGGAAATTTGTCAAGGAATAGAAATGCTGTCTTACGAGTTGTCATGGGACACAATCATGTCGCAAATAAGCCTCGTCCACAACCTATCAATATTATTTTTGAAAAAGAACATCGCAGTAAGATCACCAGATTAAAAATGGCAGCTTATTATGTATGAAAATGTTGTTCAATTATTTTTCCTAAATTATTTTACCTACCCAGAAAAATGGAAGTGAGCCTCCCACTCTTCTTGTCGGACGAACACTGCTCGAGTCATCCCATCACTCAATTATCGGAGACGCTCAAATTCACCGATCCAATTCTTTATAGCTGTGAAAGAAGTCGCTTGAAGATGCCCAAGGGCATCGATTAAAGGCTTAAGTGGTCCATTTGGAGAGTTCAATTTCGAGTTATTTCTTCTAGCATATTGGCGGATATCTCTGTCACCAATGGTGATATTAACGCTGGCTCACCGGCATATACGACTAATTTGACGAATTCCCATAAAAAAAAAATAGTCTAAAAGTGTCTAATCGCACGATAAAGCCAGCCAATTCCCCGGTCCAAAACGAGAGATAAATTGCTCACCGAACTTATTTCTTAATTGGTCCTTCGATTCACTTGCTGTGTAGCATGTAATATTTTGTAAGGTCTTAGATCAAGAATTTTGAGTAAAATCTTCCACATCGTCAAGTAACACAATCCCAAATTTTATGAATGGCGACGAATTGAGCCTTCATTAAAACTGGCAGATACAACAGCAATATTTGCTTCTCTACATACTCTACGTATAGGTGTAGCTGGTGTTATGTCCAATAGCTTAAAAGTGGTTCGAAAATATAGTCAATGTGACTAGAATTGCCTGCCCATTAGGTTGATTATGATGACCGTAAAGTGGTCAAAATGCGTGACCACTTTCAATAGTTTGTTAGCATTGTTCTGATGTAGGACTTTTCGTGAAATGGCAATGCTGACTGAGCATGTCTGATTTTGACGCATGTCACGATGTACGCCCGAGCTCTCCAAAAGAGAACACTGGAAAATCAGACAGCAAACAAGTTACTGTATATAATGAATTTATAGTATTTTGCCAGGATATGCGGGTGGTTATCAGTTTAATTTAATGATATTCATGCGTTTGTTATGTCACTGCAATAATATAATCTTTAAAATTGGGATCTCTTATGACTTCGTATAGGTACCCTATATAGCGCTTATGTGCTACAGTCTGCCTTACACCGGCAGCATTAATCAGATTTTTGTATTTAATATTGGGTTTGAGAAAAGATTTTCACGAGTTTCAGGTGTTAGTTACGAATTTCTTAAGAACAACTGTTAGCTGTTGGTGTCGACAACAGCAAGCAATGGACCTTTTAGTCAACTTTTCGACTGTTCATGCTTGAAATGAATATTTATTATTTTCCTATACTCCTACGAGGAAGGGAAGAATGTTTTGTTGGTCTTCTTTCCAAATTTGTATCATTTATCGAAATCTACAATATGAATACAACTTGCTTGTTTCCATTGCGATAACTTCGATATTAAAAAGAAACTACTCTTTTGTAAAGCACTGCTGGGTTTGATCAAGAGTTTGGTCAAGAAGGTTGGAGTCATACTCGCCTGTAATTGTTCTACTTTTTGCAAGGTAATCAATTAACATGATCCTTTTCGCATCACAAAACACGGCCATGAGCTTTCCGGTCGATGCGATTAAATACGCTTTTTTTGACGTTGAACCAGCGGCTTCAACCCACTGTTTGGACTGCTGTTCTGTTTCTGGCGTGGGCCCATGTTCATGGAGACAAATCGCTGCACAAAATCGCAGGGCTTTCGTATCCCTGAGTCGTTGTGTAAGACGTTTCGCTCGTTTCTTCTGATATCCCAACAGCCTCAGATATCACTCATCTTCCATTTCCGATGATTTTAAGTGGGGTTGCGATTCTTGGACGCCCTTAAACTGTGTCATCTTCGAAGCATGTGCGACCACGTTTATAATCAGCTGCTTACTTTTTAACCATTGACAGCAGAAAATATACATTTTTGCTGATCGGTACGCAATCTCTGTGCCATTTGAATAATTCACAACTTGTAAGTCTGAACCGCACTATTCTCCTAAAATATTAAAGAGAAAGACGAAAGTTTTTATTTTTTCCTTACTTAATACAATCCTTTTTAGCGACGAATCCTGAACTATTATAAAACCAATAAAAAAATTAACTCTGGGATTATAAATATTGTGTTCGAGCTAGTCAAGAAAAACTCTTAGTTTTCACCCGTAAGAAAGTATAAGACATCACAATGTATTGTATAAAACTTGAGGTATTTAATAGGCCGGATTATATTATATCAGGGTCATGAAACCTTTGAAACGCTTTAGCTTACCCAGGAAACATAGAAAGTAATGATAGCAACTATCAGGCAATATTTATTATAAATGTTTTATTAGAAAAAATCACATTAAATAAATATTTATAATAAAATGCAATTTTTTTAATAACCTGCCCAATAAATAATCAAAAAATAAAATTCAATACTAGATACACAGATTTTCGTGTCTATCTACGACGTTCTTGTTGCTCTCGATGGGGGCTACCAAGGGCGACTAACTGACGGTTTTCTTTAACATATAATACAAAATACAATTTTATTAAATATCTATTCCTTTTAAATGAAACACAATCACAAAAACAACAATTTGCCTTTTTATATTTATCTTTTCATTGGTTTAACGAAATTCGCCTTTCATCGCTTGCTGCGCGGTCAATCGAATGCAAAATTGAATTGTATCCAAAAAAAACTAAAATAAAACATCATACATCACTTTCAACACGAAAAAAAAAAAAAAACATGAAAATAAAAATTAAAAACAACAAATACACACGCACGTACGCACGCAGGTGGTCAGGACGTTGAAGCGGACATTTCAACGGAAATAATCAAGCAACACTTTCAGGTGAGTGAACAATGTATGACCAAATGCAGCAAAATCGTTGCATGAGTTTTGGTGATGCAAGCATCTCTTAGCTCCGCCATCACGGACTCGCAGTTGCCTGCGAACGTAAAGTGCGTGATTGTGGTGCTTGACATGCTGGCAGCACCTTAAAACGTACAAATCATTCTCGGTTATGTGCAGAATGTCATCATCAGGAGCAGAAGTGCTCTGCAACACAGTAGAATAGTGCATATACCATACGTTCGAGTACGTTCAGTCTCAGATGTTCATTTAATCTTTTTATCGGTTGTTGTTCTTTCCCACAGAGTACCTGTCATACGGCGTTAGATATGTGCAGAGAAGATCCGTCCTGTTTGTCATCCCTGCAGCCAATGCTAATGCATTGCGAGATGCATCGATGCAATCGAAATGCGTGCATGAATTCGCTGCAAGCATTCTACAAGGGTCCTCACGAGGACTTGAATCTGGATATTGCGTTTTGCCTCTGCAAGTGAGTAATATTTCGAAGATACTTTATTCATTTGAGGATTTTCAATTTACTAATGCTGCAAGCAAGTGCATCCTGGGGGTTTGAGCACACGATGCACGAAGCCGGAACGGATGCGAGTACGTCGAACGGTTGGATGGATGGGAATTGAGTTGCTGATGACTTCTATTCAGTCGATGACTAGTTGTTTTTTTTTTTCTTCTGCTTAGCTTTGTACGTTGCCAATGGGGCGTGCAGCAAACAATCGACTTTGAGTGCCTGTGTGCCGAGTGGAGCAATATGTTGGTGTGGGTGTATGTATGAGAGGAACAACGCCAAGTAGTTTTAGCTCTGCATTATGGGAGACAGATGCACCTCATAGGCAATTGATTCCAGGTGATGGATGTGAGTTCAATATGCAAAAGAGGGGCGACCAGTGTGAGAGTCTATTAATTAAATAAAAATACCTTTGACAATACTATACAGAAGCGAGGTTAGTCAGTAATCATTGAAAGTCGCTTGATCATGGGCAATATACATTTTGATTTTAATCGATTTTTCACTTTTTATTTTAATTCATTTGTAGTTTTCTTCCCTGCAAAGCTGAGGTAGGGAACATTTATGAAAAGGCTTTCCTGTCTGTCCTTCTGTCTTATATATCTACAAACTTGCGTGAAGTAAATGTGAATTATAAACTGTGAATGAAATATAAATTATAAAATCAAATACATGAACCGTAATGACGAATAAACCCAATTCACCAACCGCCTGTTTTTAAGTTATAATATTGTTCATTATAATTCACATTCTTTTCAAGTCATTAGTCATCTGTTAATATGAAACCACACTGCAGCATTGTGTTGGTGACCTGAATTTTTCGACATGATCCATACCCTACTAAATCATCTGCATACGCTATTGAGTACCTGGGAAAACCGGTGAGATCACTTGTGAAGATGATGAACAGTATCGGAGAGTTAACCCCTCACTGTTTTAAATCGTTTTAATATCACATAACGAAATAACGTTGCCACATTTGACAACAAATTTCTTTCACATAGTCGTAAAGTAAATTGTGTATACTCGTAGAAGCTAATTCGGCATGCTTAGCCTGGTGGGCTTTTAGAACAGGCCTTCTAACCAAACGATGTCCAAAATTAACGTATCGCATTTGAACGTCTCAAAGTCACTATGTTGTCAGTGTGTGCCTCTATACGTACGTTCGTTTGTTCATACTTTCGTAAGTTTTTGAACCTTTTTTCGTCTGGCATATCTTATAATTAAATAATGAGATCGACCTCAAACTAATTTCATTCGATAAATAACTGCAAAATGGTCACCTGATAGGATTTGCAAAAAGATGTTGTTTGCTATAATGAAAAAAAAAAAAAACTCTGAAAAACTTTTGTAAAATGTTTCTCGTCTATGACGCATATTATCTACGAAATTGGTACATCAGTCATGTGTCGGATTACATCCAATCTAAGCCTGTTTTTGCCTGGTACGGCCTGGTACGTTAAAAATAATTTTGAAAAAAGAAGTTTTCTCGGAAATTGTGGGAGCCCTGGGCATGAAATAGGGCATGAAAAGACGACTTAGTCGAATGTAGAACTCGCAGAGCAAATACTGGTAAAAACTTAAGCCGAGGGCATTAGAAATACAAATAGAAACTCGCTATTTTTTTTTTCAAAATTTTAAATTCTTAAAAAAAAAAAAATGTTTTCATGCTTATTCTGAAAAGTACATATATCTAAACACTGGCTACAATTCCTTTCAACATAAATGTCATGCATATCCTTTGAGACAATCCATGGCCCAGTTAATAGCTTCTTCGATAGATCAGAGATACTGCTTAACCAGGTCATGCAGCCATGCGAAGTTGCATTGCCTAGGATATTTTATTTCAGTATTTCCATGTAGGTTTTACTGACTTGAGCAACACATGGTTCCATGTTGAAAAACCACTTTACTGTTTCATCAATGCTCGGCCTAAAGGCATTGGTTGTGTAAGGTAGTGAGATTCTATGTTGATTTCAGCCAGTTGCAATAACTTATAATACACCAACTCAACCTGGCCAGCAAATACCGGACATGGGCTTCAATCCATAGATGTTTGAGTCGACCGTCGATGTTATTGTAGCACCTCCATCATTTCTTTCGCTTTGATTATCGTAATGAATCCAATTTTTGTCGCAACACGCACCGTTCAACATTTCACAGTTTCAACTCAAATAGCACCTAACTTTCTAACTTCGATGTTAGTTTTAACATTTTCAAAGGTGGAATGGCTTGTTAATTTACGGTCAATGAATCTTCCAGTTCTAGTTGCATTGCAAGGATCTTGGTCTAGCAATGCCTTCAATTCTGAGTCTTCAAACTTTTACATGGGTTCGGCGTACTCCTTCTCAACCACATTGATATAAGCACTTTCGTAGCGCCAACAGAAGCCTCCCCGTAAACTTCTTGAATAACTCGTTTAACTTCGTTTTGCAAATGACGATATTTTCACGCATAAGAAATATGCGTGTCCGTTAAGAATTTATGAATATAAAGATGAAGACTTGTTGACTGATGCGCAAGCGACGTTTCAGAACCGGCACTTAATCTATCTTAGAAACTATGATTGGGAGAAGGAAAGGCTATTTGAGAAGTCGGAATTTTAGTATGGAGTGCTGAGGTCGAAATCGAAGTTAATATTCGAATTAACACTTCCCAGCGTACGGGAAATGGATTCATTGGAGCCGTATGAGGTTGGTGGGCTAGACAGATAAAAGAGACGAGGATTGTATGTATTACGAGGGTAAGTGTTAAGAGACATGCAGTTATAAAGGGTGGCGAGATGTCAGATACCATTTTTATTTCCTCCAAAGTACTCAAATTGATTAGTTTAAAACGGTATTGATAGGGCGGTAAGAATAAAGGATTATTCCAGGACAGACCTCGAAAACGAAACGTAGGAACCGACGTTGGATGCTCTCGGTTTTGGAAATGTGGGTTTGTTAATAAGGGAACCGCATATGGGATTCATAAAGGGGGCGAAAAAAGATAATATAAAGGGATCGAGTCACGTAGGGATTGGAGAATTCTTTAGACTAACGCTTCACGAAATTGAGTGCAGAGTTGGCTTTAGAATTGTGTCGTCGATATGTGCGCGAAAATTGAGCTCTTGGTCATATGGTATGCATAGATCGCGGCTAACCTGAACAGTGGCGATGGGCTGATTATTGAAGAAGTACACGCGAGGAGGAGGAGGTTGGATTTGTTTACGTGAAAAAGTGATTGATTTTAATTTGAAATTGTTCAGTTCCAAACAATTTTTTGAACACATGCCAAAAATTATGTTGAGATCCAATTGAATAAGCGAAGAATCTTGTTGCGAAGAAATGGTCTTGAGAAATTTGGTTTGGTCGGCGTACAGTGAGTGGTGGGAATGTTTGATGACTATCTCAATGTCGTTAATGGTAAGAATGAAAAGAAGTGTACCTAGGTGGCAGCCTTGGGGAACGCCGGAAGAAGGTTGGAAAACGCAGATATAAAACGAAAACTGTAGTAACGGTTTTTAAATAAGAAGATATCCACTCCAATGCAGTTTGAACCCACTGCATTGAGAAGACAGTTTGAGGAGTATTAGTTTGTGGGGGATTTTGTCGAAGGCTTTACTGAAATGACGTCGATTTCAGTCCCATTCTCTGATTAGAGATTTGCAATGGAAACTTAGAGTTTCATACAAGATACTTTCGAAAAGTTTGGGTATGTGTGACAGTCTGGCGATGGGCCGGTAGTTGTTAACATAACTCTTCGGACCTTTTTTGTGAATAGGAAATAAAAAAGTGGTTTCTCATATCTGGTGAAATTCTCCAAGGAACAAGGATAAGTTGAATATTTTTGGGAACGAGACAGAAAGAATGGAACAATATTTTTTAGTAATATGACAGGGAGACCATCGGACCCAGGACTGAATTCATCATTGAGCTGATGATGACATAGGGGTCAATAGTACGTGAGAGAAATGGTCCAAGGGTATATTTGGTTAGTAATCGAAGTGAGTAGTGCCCAGTATAAATGATTCATCGGCGAGAAATTGTTTAAAAAAGTTTGCAAAAAATATCATTTGAGGTTTCGCCATGAGGTTGGTTAGCCATCGAATTTCCTTTTGTAGTTGATAAACTGGAAGAAGGACTTAGAAGTGTCGTTCGTAGAGAGAGCTATAAAGCTTAGTAAATTGCAGATAAGTGCCAATATAGTTACAAAAATCATTAGGGGATCGAGTACGAAGGAAGATTGCCCACAGTTTATTTCTTTTATTTCTTAGAGAACGGAACCTGCGTTTATTCCAAGGAGGGGGGTAGATAAATGTTTGGATCGGGAAAGGGGAACGTAAAAAGAAATAGAATAAAATATTCCTCTGTAGAAAATGGATATGGCGTCATTTATTGTAGGGCTGTTAAAATTGAAGGGGACGCTATTGAGATTTTTATTGATTAGGTTGAAATTTGCTTTGTGGAAGTCGTGAGACTTAACCGCTGGAGGAGAAGTGCCCAGTGGCGGAGAGTCGTGAGAAATAAGAAAAAAGGGTAGACTGATACCAAAATATTAGATTATTAAGAATAAACAAGATAATATTATGGAGGGTAATCCAATTTGTGGTTCTGAATGTTTATTTAAACAAAACAGCTTCGTGAATTAGATTTTGTTTAAATTTTTATTTCAGTACATGGATTGAATATCACAATTATGAACATTTATATAATATTATTTAAATAACCTCCACGAAGTTCTTGCAGACTCAATTCTAACAAAGTAGGTTTCTATGGTTTATCGCCACTTATCGTTTAATAATCCAATCACAACTTTATTTTCGAAGAGCTGCATTAAGCGGACTCGTACAATCATTTACACATCCCCATAAAAATAAATCCGACCACGCCAAATAATATACGCACAACGCGAAACAACTAGAGCAATAAATTTTTCTTACAATAAAGCCAAAACGGTTCATGTGACGTAAGATGTGGCACACGGTCATCATTAACTATCATTTTGAATAAAATACGAAAGATTTGGTTAGATTTGGTTATATCTTGGCATCTTTTGGACCTTATAATGGATATGCTTAAAACTTCTGTAACAGAGCCAATCTTTTTGATTTTGCTTGGTTTTTTGCCTACAGTACGCCGGATGAACTAATATGTCGACCATAATCTGCTCGTAATGTTCGAAACGTCCCTATTGCAGAAAACTCTTCGAAGTCAATGAGAGCCAATACGAGGGACATTACAGTTTCAAAGTACCTAGTCCGTCGACTTGTCCATAAAGACCTTCGCTATAAATCTTACATTATTCGCAGAAGACAGTTTTTGTCGGCACAAACTCGGGAACAGAGAACTATCCGTGCAAAGCGTATTTTGAACAAACTTAAGATCCCTGACGGTTCTAAAAGTTTATGATTTTTCTCTGACTACAAAACAATTTATCTAGACCAGAAATTAACCTGAGAATGATAGATAGCTATGTTCAGATCCTGCAGAGGCTCCACGTGCTATGTTCACGAAATTTCCAGCTACTTTCACAGTTTTAGGAGTTGTGCGCCACGGACATGTTATATCACCTTCTCAAGGACTCCGGGTTAATGCTTCTGCTTACATCGAGGTTTTAGAAAACGTTATGAAACCCTGGATTGATAGCATACGCGGCGACAGACAGCCAACCAGCATGGTTAACAGTGAGCAGGTTATTGCCGCTAAGGGAGACTTTATTGAATAAGAGTAGTCACTCAACTTTATGTTAAAATCTTATGCAAATATAATAAATTTTATGAAAAATTTAAATTCTAAACCCTGTATATGGTAATACGTGTTTGGTTTAGGATGTACAGAGTGCGACATCTCATACGGGTCGATGAAAGCTTCGAAAAACTTCAACAATTATCCACCGATTTTCATATGTCATAGCATTTTGGAAACGTCAATTCAGTACAATTTTAACCATGAATTGCTTCACACCAAAAGGACGCGCGGAAATAGTTTCAATGTTCATTAAAAATTAATGCTCGATTGTGCTAACTCAACGTGCGTATCGTGCAAAAAATCGTGATCGTGTTGCGCCCAAAAAAGGTACAATTCGTCGTTGGGCCTCGAATTTTTTTTTCAATTTGGTTCTGTGCCAAGCCCTCGTGAGCAACCTAGACCACGTCCGCGGCGTTCAAACTCATCTATTCAGTCTGTGTAGGCCAGTGTTCAAGTTTGCCTTATCGGCGCAATTCAATTTTAATCAAATTAATTTTAAAGGATGATCTTCACTTATTTCCATACAAAGTACAGATAACTCAAAGAATTTTGCCACATGATGAGCCACGGCGCTTGGCATACGCACAAAATGTCTTTGCAATGATTAATGCTGAGCCGGAGTTCTGGCAACAAATTTTGATGACCGATGAGGCATATTTTACGCTCGCTCTTTGGCTCAGTTAATAAACAAAATTGTCGCTTCTGGGGCACCGAAAATCCTCACATTATTCACGAAGTGCCGCTATATGATCAAAAAGTTACTGTTTGGGGCGGTGTATGCGCTAAAACCATCATTGGACCGTATTTCTTTAAAGTTAAAGTTAAAGTCGATATAGGTGGATGTTGTCCCATTATGTGGTCCCAAAAATGCGTAAAAAAGGCTTATTTCACTTTTGGTTTCAACACACTGCGCGACATGCCATACTACGGACAAAACAATGAACCTTTTGCGTAAGAAGTTCCCTGGAAGACTGGTGTCAAAAAAGGTCGATATTGACTGGCCTCCGAGATCGCCGGATTTGACTCCTCAGACTTTTTCCCTTGGGGACACTTGAAAAGCAAGGTATATGCTAACGGCCTCGAAGACAATAGAATAGCTCAAAAGAAAGATTCGTGCGGAAATCGCAGAAATTTCGACCGAAATGCTCGAAAATATCATGGAGAATGCGCGAAAACGAGCTCATTTTTGCATTGGCAATAAAGGCGGGTCAGTTAATTGGTATTGTTTTCGAAATAAATTGTAAAGGTCTATGTTGAATAAAAGTTTTTGAATTTCCAAAATCGGTTGAGATTGTTGAAGTTGTTCCAAATTCACATCGACCCGATTGAGATGGCGCACGCGTTTCCTTCATCTTATAGGAATGGACTAAGCTTAGATTGACAAAATTATCAATTCCATTCGTATCGTTTGATGTTGATAAATATTCCCATCCTCCGACAACTTTACCTTCTGGTCAGGAAAAACGAACGTTCCAGATTGTAAAATTACTGAAGCACGAACCCGCAGGATAGCTGATGTCAGACTCTTTGTCGCAGCCTTATCCTGTTCGAAGTACGAGTATTCCTATCAATTTCTTTTGACCACATTTACCTGCATTTTATGAGTATACATATTAAAATCATATTTCTGTTCATTTCCATTTTGGTTTCTGTTCTTCAGGAAAACAACGAATCGCCACGATATGTGCATGATTGCCCAGGAAAAGCTTCATCCGGTGTGTGCACAAAGGCCGCCCGAGAGCATAAATCCACAAAATTCCAACGGAATATTCTACCATCCACCGCCGGCGTGCGACCTTGTGGCTGATTTATGCAAAGAGGATCGAGAGTGCAGGTAAGTTCAAGATGTACATATATCTCTATTGACATTGTATACTGTATTCATGGATAGAGTCACTGTAGGAAGGTGTATTCGTGTATTCCAGACAGCTTGCATCTATCTGGCGTATATCCCCTGCCCATGGTCCTTTTTGGTTTGGCATGTCATCATCCTGGGTAACAAGTGAATTGTCGCCCCTTCCACCAATACGAATAATTGTTTCGGCTCACACTCAGCCATGAAGTCTCGCATGTCAAGCCATGACATACCGGCTGACTTGAAGTGGTCGAACCGCATGTAGTCGCATGTGATACGATTTCTCCGGCGATTAGCCTGAACAACAGCCGAATTAGAAATCTGGAATGCTTTTCACTCGGTGAGCATCGTCCGCGTCGGAGATACTCGTACATACAAGCTCGATGGTTTTCAATCGATTTCCAAATATACGATCAAATGAACGACAGATACGTGGGATGCGGACAATGGTTGTGTGATGGAGGGCAGGTTGTGCTTGAGTGAAAATCTGACATATGCTTCTAATAACTCCTATGATAGATTCGAAAATGCTGTATGATGCCTCTGTCGTTATTTCCAGGCAGCCACCAAACGACAAACACCTACTAAACGTACTCACACTGAGGAACACGAACGACGAGGAGTATAATATGTACGCTGCTCCAGGTATCTACGACTTGCACTACGCTTCGGGAATTCCCATTCCTTACGTGAGATTGATGTTATCTGGTTTAACGGTATTAGACACCATCACGGCCATTCCATACGTCTGCTCCTGGATGTGGGTGGTAGTTACCGAAACCCTTGCTAACGTTTCGACCAGGTTAACGCTGTTCGACACGACAACTTAATATTTCATCATGGCTCTTGAGAGAGTTGTTTGCATGCGGCTATACAATAGTAGAGTGCACTAGAAGGCTGTCGTGTCGATGGTAGGCGGGCATCTTGTATGGGATGAACGCCATAATAATATTAATAGTCTTCGGCTGGAGCTTATTAATTGCTCCAGCTTTTGACAGGTTATATTGTTGTCTGTTGTATAAGCAAGACATATGCGACACCTGGGAGTTGGGAGTATGATGTTGAAAAGGGCAGGCGGGTGGTTCACAAGTTCAGATTGTGCTAAATGGCAATTAATTTTACACACCACTTTGGCGAACGAAGTGGCAGTAATGGCTGTTGCCCTTCATGTATCTAGTTTAAGTGACAAAAGTGGTTGTCGTCCTTGTTAGGCTGTAAACGAACCGGCAACGAGGAGGCAACTTTTCCTCTTCGCTATGACGTGAAGTGGCAAATGAATTTTTCTCGCCCTTTTTTTGTATTTATTTTTGAGGTAAAACCTGTTTTCTGATCGTCCGTTACTTTATTTTGTGCTATTATTTCATTTTTGTATTATTGGCCCGGCGAGGTTATTTAATTAAAAAACTTTAATCGAAAACTGTTTCCGGTTTTGTTTGGTCGGTCGAGAGACGGCGGGTGGCTAGCAGGTTTGCTATGCCATTTCAAGTAGTTGGGAATTACGAAACATTTACTTTTGAAGGTTTTAATTAGAGCAAAGTTTGTGGTAAGGTTTGAACTGGTAATTAGTTTTAACATTTTGCACTAAATTTTCGGTGATTATTCCTGTAATACACGACCAGTAATGGCTGTGAATGAAATGGTAGAAAGGACTACGCAACAATTTTTGAAACTTTGTTGGGCTATACCTTTTCAAGGCACTGCTTTTTTAAAAATATTTTCTGACTTTGAATGCAAAATAATTCATTTTGAAATCTTGTACGTACGAGTATATCGAGAACATTTAGGGATTGTGCTGGATCTCATTACTCATTCGAAACTAGTTCTTAATCCAATACCGGCAACAGCAAACCTATCGGAAATATAGCTCATAGGGTTTTTCGTTTATAGAGCGATCAACTTTAGGATATTTGTCTGGCTTAACAGATTATTTAGGGATGAGAACCGATGCTCTGTCATTCATTGGGCTATGTCACAATTGATACCACCTGGAAAGGTTAGTTTAACTTCGAACAAACCAAGGTGGCCATTGTAAGCATTACCATGATATTTAAAGAGGATGTTAAGACAACAAATAGTCATCGACTCGATGCAGATTAGATCTATTATAAACTATTGTAGCCTATGCTGTGATTTGCCATGTAGTAGCAGCTCATAATACACGTGACCTTTTTGGGTGCCACCCAATTTGGATTTCATTCGTAGTGTTTTTTCTTTTTGGGATTATCGTAGAGCATTCATTTCTCATCACCAATTTCTTTTCTGCCTTTGAATCAGATGCAATGAAAAATTGATTTTCAACATCTCTCGGTTTCAGTTCATGAGTAACCCTTGTTTCTGAATCATTCCCACGGATATTAATAGTACAGAAACTGCTTACTGAGTTTCCCCAATCTACAAGCCCCATTTGCGTCTGAAATATTGTAATTTAACATATTGCATAGTTCGTTGTTACATTTGAAATTACCGATTTTAATTCCCGAATCCGAAATCGAAGTTTATTCGAAAAAATGATGTCCTTTTATATTTATTTGAGTATCCTAACGTCTAAAGTCTCTTTTGGAAAGATCATTATCATTTCCGCCCATGAAATTCTTTGAGACCTATCTTATGGCATTATGGCTTACCGTCCACATATTTTGAAGATAATTGTTGAAACTTCGCAACAGGAATAACACCAACGCATAACTCGAATAACTCCTCTCTTCGGCGGGGTACTGGCAAAACCTCTTGTAGTACACTTGCCTTGAAAAAGGTTCTTAGTTGTCGCCATTCGGAATCGGCATTCAGCTTTAGGTTCTTTCACTTGTGTGATAATCAAATCGCACACAACATAACTAAATAAAAGAAGCTTGGCTCTGGCTCTTCATGATTTGTGACGCCATCTAAGGTGTCTATCTGGCAGTACAATGGACCAGTAATTGTGCTCTGATGGCTCCAGTTTTTCTTTACCTCTACGATGGCTGCAGTACGTAGAGAGAAACCTTGTAGCAAGGAAACGAACAGTCTTTCTTGGATTTCCCTCAATATCTGCCTTCCTTCCCTATCTGATCCACTCGTTGGCATCCTATTGTATTGGATCATATAAAAAGTCTCCTCGGTTTTTTAGTACATTTTTGAAGAAAAAAAAATTATTTATTCAAAATCAATTTCAACCAGGTACATATTGCCCATCTTCATTCATAATT
This sequence comes from Merodon equestris, assembly GCA_958301585.1. Taxonomy (NCBI): domain Eukaryota; kingdom Metazoa; phylum Arthropoda; class Insecta; order Diptera; family Syrphidae; genus Merodon; species Merodon equestris. The sequence continues at coordinate 213,952,040 of OY284413.1, read as the reverse complement.
TTCTGGGTAGCTTCATAATTCCATGGGTGTAGAACTTCGGTTGTTTATCAGCGAAAAACTTGGCCAAGCGATTTTCAGCGGCTCTTCGATCGGCCAATATTTTATCATCAAATGAGTTTTGCAGAGACCGAAACAAATGGTAATCAGAGGGAGCAAGGTATAATGCTTACATATTATTGAATTTTATTATCAAAGTTTCTCACTGTGTAATTGTTTTTTTCGCGCACTTCGACTTTTTTACGGTCATCATAATTGACTTACTGAGCTAGGCATTGAAGCCTTAGTGCCTACTTTTCTCACCGATTTGGCGCTATTTTCAATTTCCACCGTTTGTGTACGCACTCTACGTACAGGGAAAAATATTGCTCTTGAAGGCCATGATTTGTCCCTTCATCGTGGAAGATTTTACGCATGGAATGTTACAAAATACATGTCGTACAAGAACCGAAGCTGAACGACCTGTCAATGCACCGAATTTTCGGCGAGTGGGCCTTATATAAGCTCGAGAAAGATCCGCTTTTTTATCAAAAATTTGTATTCAATGACGGAGCTCACTACAAAATATCCAAAAAACTGCCGCATTTGGTCCTACGAGTAGCCTTTGCCAATGCACCCGGAAAAATGTTTGGTGCGGCTTATCGTCCAGCGGAATCGTATTCTTTTGAAGATGACCATAAATACTGTTACTGTCATTGGCGCCCGCTATCGTTCAATAATTTTTTTTCCCAAAATGCACAGCTGAACTTGGTCGAAAGGTGGTTCAAGGTGGTGGTGGCAAGACGGCGCTACATGCCACCCAACGCCGCAGAAATGAATTCGGTAAACCATTTATCTTTCATTTTGGGTCGGTGAATGGGCAGGCTAAGTCGTTCGATTTGACGCATTCAGATTAATTTATGGGGATACCTCAAATCACTCGTCTTTGCCGATAAGCCAGCGTCAGTTGCAACCTTGGAAGACAACATTGTGATTAGCTCGAAAAAAAATTACTCAAAATTGAGCTTCCTATTTTAAGTATTTTTATTTTTTGACAATTAAAAACACCAAGTGCCATGGATTGTGTTTAGGTTCGGTCATTGTCTGCAGCATTGGTCTCGCAGTTCAATGTGCATACCGGAGTTGTACGTGCGTCCGATTTGACTAAATAACTTTGGCGTTGATTGTTTAAGTATGAATGGAATGTGTTAGACAGGCTTCTATCAATTCCTAGCGCAAAGGCGTTTGATATCCAGCATTTGGTAGGGAAAACCATGGATCGCCTTATCTAAAGCAATCTTAACCTGTTCAAGCGACATGTAACCTAAAAATTCCTGACATCATCATAGAGTATGATAGTATAAAGTTATTTCTAAAGTTGAGTAGCTTTATCACTATGTTTTGCTATATTTTGCTTAAGAATTCTTGATTCCTAATGAAATTCATAACATTTTCTTGGTAATTGATACAATTTTTCCTTTCTCCAGAATAAAACTAGAATATTATGAGCAGGCCTGTGCAGTCGACAGTGTTACCAAGAAATGTGCGGGCCGTCCAAGTGGCTGTCGTCAAGCGATGCTAGGCATTCTTGGAACTTCTTTGCGGACGACATGTTCTTGCCCCGGTACCGATTCCCAACACCTCTATCCGTGTGTCGGCTGGAGGCGTCTTCTTTGGATGAATCCGTGTGTCGGTAAATAATAACTAAAACACAAATGTAATGTATACTTTATCCTGACCTAACCATTTTACAGTTGAGGCCCAAAAGGACTTTCATATGAAACGCTTAGCCGAATTAGGCCTTCTAATCACAAGTACGACTACTACAACAACTACCACAACGACCCTGGCGCCCACAACCACCACCACTACAAGACAACCGCCAACTATCATCGAGATATATCCGCCCTTCCCGGTAAGTACTTACATATTTATGTATCTGAAATTGAAAAGAAAAAAGCTTTTTCGATAATAATAGAATTAACTACATCTTAACGTGTTTTTTTTTTCATTGGTTACATGGTGGATAAAGACAAAAACGAAATCGATGTCCACGCCAGTTGAGTCCAATCAAATTGAGGAGACCGACTCCATACCGGAAACGCTGATCGGAAACGGCAAGAACGGAAATACGGAAATCGACGAATCGAACGGCATAAACGGCGATAGCGTCATGACTAATATGAATGGCAACAATGCCGCCAGTAAAAGCAAATCGAACGGCAATGGGAATGGCAATGGCAGTGGCAGTAATAATAGTTACCAACCGGCGATAGTCATCCTTCCGACTGCCACAACGGAACGTATAACCACACCAGAGCCAACCACTACATCAACCACAACTATGACGACCACAACGACACAAGCGCCAAGTAAGTACGAATACTAACACAATCAAATATAAAAATCGAAAAACCCGAAACACCGCCACGGACTCATGTGGCTTAATTGAGTTACAGCCCTTCTGCCCTGTAATTTCGGTAAGTGCAACTAAAGCGCAGGGCATAATTGCCAATTAGGTTTCTAGTCGTTTAGGCTTAGAGTGCTTAATCACATTGGTCCTTTTAGCTTGTGGGAGATTTTCAAATTAATTGCACCAATAGATAACAAGCGCATCCCGAGCACCGCGGATAAAAATCAATCACTTTAAAGTGATCGTTCGGGGCTGCAATCCCTTTAACGTGGGTAATCAATGGAAGCTGTTCAGAATTAAGTCCGAACAGCGGGTAATGGGGTGAATGATTCAGAAACCAAATTCAACCACAAGTCGTCATTGTGTACGGTCCACAAAGGTTAACCCAATTAAAACACTTCCCTTCATCTCTCTTGATATTGGTGTACCGGTAGTATCCCTGATGCCCGCACCCCGTTCCAGTATTTGGTCCCAATTCAATTTCCTTTGTGTCCCACTTCAGCGAAAGTTGAAATTAACCTCGACTGTCTTCTGCCTTGTAGCAACTTTAGCTTTGCTTGCGCATCGGATTGACTTTCCAAGGATTTCCGGTCAGCAAATTGGAATGACAACAGCCCTTTGAGTTATCCCGGTAGTCAACCCCCGGCCTAGACACTCAGAGGACCGTAATTACATAATGACCTTTGCGACAACCACTAAAACGAATTTCTTGTCCACACTCCAGCGAGAATCCGACTTTGATCCGATGATACGACTGTACCTTGAATTTGCTTCTTCTCTCGTCCCTTCCTATTATACTCCGTCCTATCGGCCTTTCCTGCTATTTGTTTATTTTTTTTTTCTCTTTTTAAATTTCTTTCCATCTCTCTTCAGATTGTCTGGATTTTCAAAGTTTTCCCCTGCGGTTTAGCTACGCAAATTAGAAGGTTATCTCCTTGTGTCCTCATCCGTTCTGTCAAATAAAACCACTTTCCTATTCCTTCGGTCACTTGTTGGGCTTGTGAACTCCAATCCCAAACCACAACAACAACAATGCGTGGTCGGGGGGATGCCAATGAAATATGCGGATGGAATTTTAACCAAGTTCCATTCGAAATCAGATGGTTAGGGTTGTTCCTCTCGACTTTGGGAGGGGTAAAGAACAGAACGAAGCCATTATTGCACCTAGGATACACTTAGATGTTTGCTCATGGTAACGTGGCTGGGCTTATTACCTAGCTATGGGCTAACAACGATTACGACGTTAAGCTCGGTGATTGCTTTGGAATTTGGTTCGGTAAGGGTACGTTTGGGCTTTAATGGAATATCTGGCTGGGAGACTTGGTTTGACCAAGTTGCAGTTAATCGAGACTTGGGAGACTTGGTTTGACCAAGTTGCAGTTAATCGGATTCATAATGTTCAATCTGTAAATGCATTCGATTGGGAACTTAATGCGAAAATGAAGTGAAAACACAAGATTTTGCCACAACGCGGCGTTGTTGTTACATATGATTCCTAAAATGGCAGTGAGAATTGTGAGTTAGTGACGAAAATGCTTAGGCTTTGATTATAGTTTATGGTTGATGGTTCTTGTGGACTCGAAGTCTATAAATCCAGTTATTAATCTAAGGCGGAACGAGATATCAACCATTCTTTTCACCACAAATAGATCCATTGGATTTCAAAATCGTCCATGAGACATATAAGTGGTCGTCGTCCTTGTAGGAAGTAAACAAAAACATCAGAACAGCCTTTGAAGTTCTATCATATCTTGATTTTTTTTGTAAGATTTTGTCAACAGGATGCAAAATTATTTTCTACAATAAACACACACAGGAAAGGAAACTGAGTTCAACTGAAAATTAATTTTAAAAGAACTAAGTGATTCACCATTGGTGAAAGAAAAAACTTCCCTGATTCTAGGACTTTAGCGGGTTGCCTTAATCGGCTGAGCAACAATGTTGATTTCTATACTTATATCTCAAGGAAATGTATAAACAAAGTTGTGAATTTGGGCCGAGCTACTCGTGATATGCTTCTGCCACAAGTTGTTCTTTATACAAAATAAAACCTTTGCTCTTTTGGTGTTTGTCACACAACCTGGACGGGGTGCAGATGGTTTGTGTCGAAGATGTTCGTTCACTACTCTCTGGGGGTGGTTGTCCTAGATAGGATTTAAGAGATTTTCTGTTTCTTCCGTTCTTCATAGCACTGGAATAGTCTTCAACTGGTTGGTTACAGACTTTGGGAGTATTTTCCAATATTCCAAAATGACTTTCCTTGAGATGAGATTTCAATTTTGGGAAAAGGAAAAAGGCACAAGTACTCAGGTCCGGCAATTAAGGAGTTTATTGAAAATGCTGTATGACAAAGCGCATTGTTTTGATGCAACACCCAGTTATTCTTGATGTTTGGTCTCACACGCATGACCCGTTTCTGAAGTCTTTCAAGAATCTCTCAGTAAAAGTGTCGATTGTCTGGTGGCCTTGGGACACGAATTCTTTTTGGATGATTCCCTGGCTATCAAAGAAGCTAATCAGCGTGGTGTGTTGCTCATTCTGGCTTCTGTGGGCTTTGGAGAGACGAAAGTTTGTCATTCCATTCTCGTACTCTCGTACTCAAAAACGTACTCTCACCACCCGTTGTCAGACGTTTCAAAACATAAGGATAATTTACAAGCGATTTCAAAAACCTTCGAAAATTGTTTTTGAACGATTTTTGAGCAGATTTTTCTCATTCGGAATTTATTGGATTAAATCTCATGAACGGTGGTTTGACTATTCGACTACTCCCCGATCATTGTAATCTTTAACTGACATTTTCATCGATTCTTGAAGTTCAAGGCCTTCCACGGTCTCTCTTACTTCCGAAAATGCTTTAAGTCACCGTAGACCTGCTTACATTTCCGTTGCACCGTGCCCAAGTCTGAAACAAAATCTGGTAGTTCACCGTTGCTCGAAATGGATGTCACTCATTTTTAGAACGCACTTGAGAAGGCTGTTGCACGAAAAATAATGCTGCAGACAAACTGGAAGCGTATCACATGTACGAGTAAATCGAATTTCTCCCCAAGTCTTGTGTTTTAAGTGTTGCCAGATAGACTGCTATATTGCCAGTCTTATTACTTAATTTACACATATTCTATAGTGAAAACCTGGTCACTTATCGAGCGATTCCTCCTGAGGCACACTGGTAATATCCGATTATTTTCTTTAACGTATGATGTCTTGTTACAACTTAATAATAGTTGTTTCTCGTTATCCAAAATGAGTTCGCCATTATTTTCGCGTAGAAATCCTCATCTGTCTTGTTATCATTTTCGTACAGCATTTATTCATACATTCAATTACATTCGAATTTGAGCGAACTTTCTAATGAGAGAAAAAAAGCATTTCTGAATCACTCATTCCGAAAAATGGAAATGTGTCTTGTGGCGTCATTCTGCTAAAAACGTTCTTCGTTCTGCTGGAGACGTTCTTGCGTTCTTGGTCATGACATCAATTTCAGGCATAGAAAATCAAACCACTTGTTAAACCTTGTCATTTAAAAAAAAAATGTGGGCCGGCCCAGGAAGGGTTGATCCACTATTTCACTATTTCATTCAAAACGAAACCTCTTATTGGATGACCGTATCCCAGAATACACTAGCTACGACCTTAGAGATTTGAATATAAACAATCGCACATGTCATTCTTATTAGGTGCACAATTCAAGACCACCAGCATCGCTACTGATATTAGTAGCATGAACGATTCGAGTCGAAACAAGCTAATATCGTACAGATACTTAATCCTAATATAGACGTTTGTAGAAGAACCATTTTCTAAATTAAAGGTATAATTGAAGGTATAAATAAAAGGTATTCCACATGAGTCTGTGCTTTTATCTGATACTAAGTCTGCCACAACCTTGTGTTAGATGCTGCACAAATGGAAATCCACGTTTTCCGATAGATGGCGCTGGCCATATATACCTGTGCAGGGACGGGTTAAGAATATCCCTGCAGCGATACCTCTCGCTTGTCGTAAAAGGCGACTAAACAAAGGTAAACAAAAATCACATCTAGGCAATTTAGAAAACACCAAGGTGAGCCTAGGGACACATATACCACCATTAAATTACCCCACAAGTGTGCATGCAAATCAGTGGGTTGACACGACTGGAGATCACCGGTGTTGTAAGAGTAAGATCAAACAAAAAAAAAATGCGAACAAAAAGAAAAAGATGCATTCTGGCTAGATTTCCACAACCTTGTCAAAATCATCCCAAAGGAAGATCTTTTGTTTATTGGTGGAGATTTAAATGGACATGTCGGGAAGACAAGCGAAGACTATGCAGACTACCACGGAGGGCTGGGATACGGCACCAGGAACTCTTCAGGTGAAGATATCCTAAACATGTGCAAGTCGTACGGTCTTATAGTGCTAAATACCATGTTCGTCAAACAAAGCCGGCACCTGATCACTTATAGCAGCGGCGGAAATGACACTCAAATAGACTATCATTTGGTATCCAGTTTCATGAAGCCACGAGTTAAAGATTTCAAAGTGATCCTGGGAGACGCGATCGCCCCTCAACACCGTCTCCTACTGACTGAATTTTTTATGGAGGCGAGTAAGAAGTCAAAGCAGCAAACGAAGGTGTCTGAGAGAATCAAGTAGTATAAGCTGGATAAAAGAAAAGGCGAAGCTTTTATTACCAACATGAAAAACTACCTTTCTTCCATTATCGATGAGGTCGGTAATGAGGAGTGCAGAGCACAAGACATGTGGGATTCCCTACAACAATCTGGCCTGGAGAAAGCCACATCACAGCTCGGAACATCTAGAGGCCCCTGCCAACACGCAAAAGAACTCTGGTGGTGGACAGACGAAGCCAAAGCAGTGATACACGCAAAGAAAATGGCTTTCCAAGCTTGGTCAAAGTGCTCTTCTACTAATAGAGAGGAAAAAGCTCGCCGTGAAAAGGTATATAGAAATTGCAAAGGTATCGCGAAGAAAAAGTGCACCGAATTCAAAGCGAAAAGCTTGGAAGGCCTCTATCAGGAGTTGGAAGAAATATCGTCTTCGGCGTCTGACAGGAACCAGGCTACCCAGGAGCTTCGACAAAGCAATTTGAACAAAGGAGCAAATATCTTTAAGATAGCCGCCCAGAGAAGAAGAAAGGCCAACTCCTTGTGGAAGACGAAAAAATTCTCCACAGATGGCGACAGTATTGCGAGCAACTTCTTAACGAACAGTTTCCCCGAGTGTACTAGATAACAACCCACGCCATGCAGACTAGCAGCAGAAATTGAACCTGACTTCCTCATCTATATTTCTTCTTAAACTTTACACATTAAGCTTACAGAGCCTTTCACACACATTCCATCTCTCACCTTTCGTACACAATTCACTTAGCCTTTATCTCATTTTCCACATTCCATACTCCCACTCTTTCGCATACTCACTTTACAGCACGTTCGTCACCTGACACCTACATCTAGGCAAGAATTATTAGAATTTGTTAAGGTAATTTTAAGTACGACAATGAAATAAACGCCAGTCATAGACTGAATCTAAACGCCACCAGACGTTTTATTAACTGGCGCCCAACTTCGTGGTTCACTCCGAAAATTCTATAAAGAATAATAGAGTGCTTCTCATAATAACAATAAAGTTGAAGAAGAAACACCCCTGAAACCCCCAATCAAAACCATCAGTTCCTCATCGTTGGAAATCCCTCACAGCTCCTCATCCAGGAAAAGAAGGAAGACAAGATGTAGGGATGTTCATTCCTTTTGTTTTGTAAGTTAATAATAGAGTAGTATTAAGCAGAATTATACAATATAAAACGAGACAGAAAAAACAAACAGTGTATCAAAAATATTTTGAAGTGTTGCTACCGATAAAATGTCATTTCGCGTTTAGTAATTTTTTTTTTTGTTGTTAAGTGTCGCGTGTAAAGTTTATCTAGTTATTTTCCTCAATAATCATGGCAACACCACAGATGGTTCCTGCTAGTGTTCTTTCGGCTGCTGTAGAAGTTGCAGTCGAATCTGCCTGTGAAAATGTCCTCAAGCGAATGACGGAATTATCTGCCGGTAATTTAAACCAGCAACAATCTTTAATGCAACAAATTCAAATGTTGACTGAAAAAGTTGAAAAATTAGAACTTCCGAGCGAAACAATTGTGACCTATCAGCCTATTTCTGTTTCCTCTAACTTCAATTGTCCGATCACGTTAGATCTTGTGAAAACACTACCAGAGTTTACGGGTGAACAGACACGTTATTTATCCTGGCGGCAAGCAGCCCATACTGCCATTAATTTGTTTAAACCTTATGAAGGTACTGACAAATATTATCAAGCAGTAGCGATTATTCGCAATAAAATAACGGGTTCTGCAGACTTAGTTATTTCCTCATTTAACACCGTGTTAAATTTCGAGGCTATAATAGCTAGGCTGGACCATACGTATTGTGACAAAAGGCCCTTGCACGTATTGGAAAACCAAATGAGCGTTTTATGCCAGGGGCGAATGACAATTTCAAATTTTTACGACCTGATTGAAAAAAAGTTGACCCTAATTATAAGTAAAATCACAATGGAATATTCCGGCAACAATGATGTGATTTCTTCCCTAGCTAACAAATACCGCGCGGACGCCTTGCGTATTTTTATTTCAGGCCTCAATAAGCCACTGTGCAATATCCTTTTTTCCGCGGGTTGCCAGGATTTGCCATCAGCACTAGCTAAGGCACAAGAACTTGAGTCGAACCAGCATCGATATGAATTTGCTAGGGCTTTCGATAATCGGTATGGTAAAATGGGAGATACATACCACCGCAGTAGTCCCCACTACAAAAGAATTCGCAATGTATTATCCGCAGAGGAACAACTTTGCAACCCTGTACCCAACCAGTTGCGTGGAGAAAATGCCACTTCATCCAAATTCCATTTCCAATCCAAGCGCATTGTTCCACCTCAACCAGAATTTGATAGGATGAGTATAGACCCTTCATCCAAAATTCATTATAATTCAGTTAGAAGTCGACAACAAACAAGTCAACAAATCACTAACCAAAGATCCGGAGAACTTCAACCATCTCAGTCCTGCGACACAAAAAAAGTATTTAAGCGTCAACGTGACTCTGACAGAGCAACTATGGCAAAAGTGCAACGCATTAACCACATGCAAGCACAAAACTTAAATGAAACTAACAACGGCAACAGTGAATATAGTGGAAGTGAATCCAATGATGAAATTAATTTTTTAGGTTAACTTCTGCTCTACCTTATATTGAAAAGAAACTCAACAATGTAACACCTTTGAGAATCTTAATAGATACAGGTACAGCCAAAAATTACATTAAAAATATACCCAACTTGAAAAATGTTATTCGTTTAAAAACTCCCTTCAAAGTCAAAACAATAAATGGTGAGAATAAAATACTTCACAAATGTAAAATCAAATTCTGCGGGGAAACACCCGATTTTTTCATCCTCCCTCAATTAAAAACTTTCGATGCCATAATCGGTTATGATTTTCTGCTAGAAATTCAAGCGCAAATTGACACTACTCGTTCACTGTTAAAATATAAATCGGGAAATCTAGATATTAAATATTTTGAATGTATGCAGGTGAACAGTTTGCAAATCGACCTTGAATCAATACCTGGTGGCATAAAGAATCAATTTAAAGACTTAATAGATGATCTCTTAGAGGTTTTTGCTCAGCCCAACGAAAAGCTTCCATATAATACAAATATCAAAGCACATATTAGAACTCTAGACTCAGAACCAATTTACTCAAAACCGCGCCCTTATAATATGGCCGCTACATCATTTGTTAATGATGAGATAAATAGGTTACTAGATGACGGCATTATTCGCCCATCCCACTCGCCGTATAACTCTCCTCTATTAGTAGTGCGTAAAAAAGGCATAAACATGAATGGGACTCCCAAAATGCGCTTAGTGTTTGATTACAGAAAATTGAACGAACGCACAGTCGCTGATAGATACCCTATTCCAGAAACTTCAGTTATTCTATCGAACCTAGGCAAAGCAAGATATTATTCTACTATTGATCTCAAATCCGGATTTCATCAAATACTCCTAGAGGAAAAAGATAGAGAAAAAACGGCTTTTTCCATCAATAATGGAAAATTCGAATTCTGTCGATTGCCCTTCGGGTTAAAAAACGCCCCGAGTATTTTTCAGCGGGCAATAGACGATGTACTTAGAAGTGACATTGGTAAAATATGCCACGTTTATATGGACGATGTGATCGTTTTTTCTGAAAGCGAGGAAAAGCACTTAGAAGATATTAGAGCGATCCTATCCAAACTTCTTCAAGCCAATATGCGAGTTTCGCCTGAAAAGTGTACATTTTTCAAAACAGAGGTAGAATTCCTGGGATTTCTCATATCAAGCGATGGTATTAGAACGTGTCCTGATAAAGTCAAAAATATTGTCAATTATGAGATCCCGAAATCCCTTCGTGCGCTTAGATCGTTTCTTGGCCTTTCCGGCTACTACCGGCGCTTTATAAAAGATTACGCCCGTATAGCGAAACCCTTAACCCGGTACTTAAGGGAGGACGCTAACGAAGGAAGCCACAAATGTAAAAATAAAAAAATTGAACTCGACTCAGAGGCAATAGGAGCCTTTAATAGAATCAAAAGCGTTTTAGCATCAGAGGATGTCTTGCTATTGTACCCAGATTTTCGTAAGCCATTTGATCTGACAACTGACGCTTCATCGCAAGCGATAGGCGCCGTACTTTCTCAAGGTGGTAGGCCTATCACAATGATATCCCGGACCTTGAGTAAGACAGAAGAGAACTACGCCACAAATGAGCGGGAAATGTTGGCAATAGTTTGGTCGTTGCAAAAGCTAAGAAATTATCTTTATGGGGCCCCCATTATTAACATCTTCACGGATCATCAGCCACTGATTTTTTCGATCTCCGATAAAAATCCAAATACCAAACTTAAAAGATGGAAATCATTCGTTGAAGAATACTCTCCTACATTCCACTACAAGCCCGGAAAAGAAAATTATGTGGCGGATGCATTATCTCGCCAATATGTAAATATGTTATCGGCTTCAAATGAAACTATTCATAGCGAAGAATCACTAACAAATGTGATAACTAAGGTCGAAAACCCCGTAAACTGTTTTAGAAACCAAATTTTTATTAATGAAGATTTTCAAACCAGTAAAAAGACAAAACTAATTTTTCAAAAATTAGTTAGGCATACAATCTCCTTTTCTTCAATTTCGGAACTAATAAGAATCATGAAAGATTCCTTGAATACAAACGTTACGAATGGTATTTACTGCGACATGAAAACCTTAGGAAAAATACAAGATGATCTAGTAAAATCTTTTCCAAACGTAAAAATGAAATATACTTGCAAATTTGTTCAAGATATTTTCAACCAAAATGATCAAGAAGAAATAATTGCCAACGAGCATAATAGAGCTCATCGAGGGCCTAATGAAAATTATAAACAAATATTAGCAGAATATTTTTTCCCTAACTTATATAAATTATGCAAAACATTTGCATCAAACTGCAGGGTATGCAAGGAAAATAAATATCAACGTAGACCAACACAACATCCGATTGGTGAAACTCCGTTGCCTTCGAATGTGGGAGAAATTCTGCATCTAGATATATATAATACAGGCAAAAAGTATTTCTTAACATGTGTTGACAAATTTTCAAAGTTCGCTGTCATAAGAAACATTGCTTCTAGGAACTCCGTTGACGTTAGAATAGCCTTAATCGAAATTATTTCACAGTTTAAAGATACAAAAATAATCGTAACTGACAATGAGGGAGCTTTTACCTCAAATGCGACGGTTGCATTTTTACAAAATCAATTTAATATTTCTATTTACGCCGTACCTGCACTTCATAGTCAAAGCAATGGGCAAGTCGAACGCTTTCATTCAACCCTTGCAGAGATAGCCAGGTGCACAAAAGAAACAGCTGTGGATGTTGTCGAATTAATGTTGTTATCAACGTACAAATATAACAACACGATTCATTCTGTAACAAGTTATAAGCCTGTGGACATATATCACAATATTTCCGACGATCTAAGAGCCGAAATTTATAAAAAATTAAAACAAAAACAATTAAAAGATTTAAAATATCTCAATAAAACATCAACTCCAAAAGTTTTCGACGTAGGTGACAAAGTCTATCTCAAAACTAACAAAAGAACTGGAAACAAATTTTCTAAGCTTTATCAACAAAAAATAGTACAGGCAGACTTAGGGACGGCAGTAATACTTAATGGTAGGCAAGCGCATAAAAATAATTTAAGATAAAATTCTATATTTACAGATCGTTATTTTTCCCATCGGTTCAGCTCAAAGTTATGGACTACTCTGCAGCAGAATATATTCCTATTCCTGTTGGCAATGTCGCTATTTTTCACGATTACTTTTATTTTAAACACTCTACTAACATTACGCGGTTAAGAGATATTATTTTAGACAATAAAAATGTTATTGATAGTTTATTCGACAAAAAGGAGAGGGAAATTTTACAAAACGATATAAACGAAATGCAACGTCTACTTCGCATTTTCAACTTTCCAAACCGCAACCGTAGAGCCATTGAGTTTCTCGGATCGGTCATAAAATTTGTTGCCGGTGTCCCCGATCACCAGGACTTTGAAATATTGAAAGCCCAAGAGAATGAACTAGTCAGGGACCACAATAATCAAGTAGAGGTTAACAAAGCAATAGGAGAAAAACTAGATGAACTTACCGACAGCATAAATAAAATAATTTCAAACGTAAATAACCATGTAGCAAGAGATAATCTCAAGTTAATAATGTTTATGACCAGAAGAAATAGAATAGTAATTGACAGTTTATCTAATATTCTAAATTCCATGTTACTGGCCAAGCACAATATAATAAACCCTTTAATGTTAAGCATAGAAGAAATCGATGTTATAAAATCCATTGGAAATGTTGATGTTCCACTTAATGACATATTACTAGTTGCTGATATTAAAATGTATTATTATAATGAAACAGTTGTATATCTTATTAAAATTCCAAAAGTAAACGAAATATGTGAACTTTTTGAGATAATTCCAGTAATACATTACAATAAGATCCTAAATTTAGGTAGCAATAAAACCGCAAAATGTAAAAATTCCTATTTTCCTGTAAATAACTGTAAAACAACTATTGGTTATAACTATTGCAACATCAATCATCAAGATGTCTGTTTATCGGAGCTGCTAAACAACCACACTGCTAGCTGCCCCAAAACTTCAGCAGAACATGTCAATAAAATACAACAGATCAAAGATGGTTTGATCATGGCACATGACGAAAATTTGGAAATCGACGACCACGGGCAGCATATGAAGATAAACGGAACATTTTTGATTACATTCAAAGATTCCATTGCAATTAATGGAAACCAATTTAAAGTAACCGAACCAATAGCAGTTATAGACCTTCCTGCCCCCAAAAGAACAATCATAAATGAAACATATTTCGAGCAGAAAGTTTCTCTCCCGTACTTGCACAAACTGCACATCCTTAACAATCAACGAATCGATGAATTCAAGGTGGAACTTGAGAACGGCAGAACTACCTTCTACATTATTGGTGGCTTAGTGGCTCTTATAATCCTTACGATAATAGTTGTGAAACTAAAACCGAAGAAAATCCAAATTTCAACCCCTAGCCCAACTATTGATAAAGAAGCCATTCAGATGCAAGTCAACAGCATCTTGAACAGGGACGTTCAAGTCTAAGGAGGGGAGGAGATAACAACCCACGCCATGCAGACTAGCAGCAGAAATTGAACCTGACTTCCTCATCTATATTTCTTCTTAAACTTTACACATTAAGCATACAGAGCATTTCACACACATTCCATCTCTCACCTTTCGCACACAATTCACTTAGCCTTTATCTCATTTTCCACATTCCATACTCCCACTCTTTCGCATACTCACTTTACAGCACGTTCGTCACCTGACACCTACATCTAGGCAAGAATTATTAGAATTTGTTAAGGTAATTTTAAGTACGACAATGAAATAAACGCCAGTCATAGACTGAATCTAAACGCCACCAGACGTTTTATTAACTTACTTTCCAAGAGCCGCCCCGAATCATGCCGAAATATCCGACATCACAGTCGAAGAAGTTCGGTACGCGGTTAAAAACTCCAAGAAAAGAAAAGCTGTTGGGCCGGACGGGATACCCTCTGAGTTCTGGAAAAAGAGGGGAGACATCGGGTCTAGATGGCTCATGGTTCTTATCTCCAAACTTATGAGAGGCGACACTATGCCTAATCAATGAAGAGAAGGCTATCTTCTTCCTTTGCACAAAGGAAAGGGTGATACGCGAAATTGTGATAACTACCGTTCTGTCAAGCTGATGTCGCACATCATGAAGATCGTTGAACGGGTATTAGATAGCCGACTGCGGAAAATAATACGACTATCTGACGACAGTGATCTGATGATAAGGATCATGATGGAAAAGCATCGTGATTCTTCAAAGGACTTGCATATGGTGTTGGTTGATTTCGAGAAGGCCTTTGACCGGCAACCAAGACATCTATTATGGGTAGCGCTAAGACAAAAAGGAGCTCCAGAAACCTACGTGCGAGTGATCATGGACATGTACAATAGAACAACGACAAGAGTAAGATGCACCGAAGAGTTCGCAATCAAAGTCGGTGTACACCAAGGGAGCGTCCTCAGCCCACTGCTTTTTATAGCAGTCCTTGATTGCTTGCTTGAAGGAAAAGTGACGGACCCCAATGTGCACCAGCTATTCTTTGCTGGCGATGGGGCCATTATAAGTGATGATCAGGCGTCCCTACAACGAGCACTTGATGTGTGGGTGGGCATTTTTGAGGGACACGGGTATCGTATTAGTTCAAAGAAGACAGAGTATCTGTGCTGCCCGTTCTCTGACCCTCATCAGCCTATTCCAGACATTTACTTGAATGGAAGAGTGCTTCCCAAGTGTGAAAAGTTCAAATATCTGGGATCTATGATTAATAAAGAAGCAACTTGTGATGACAACATCAACCATCGCGTAAGCGTAGGGTGGATGAAGTGGCGGGAAAACTCCGCCATCTTCTGTGATCAAAAAATGCCCCCTAAGCTGAAAGGAAGGCTCTACACTTCAGTTGTACGTCCGGCGGTCACATACGGTTCACAATGCTGGACAATGCACAAAAAGTATGAGAGCAAATTAACTGCAGCTGAGATGAAGATGCTTCGCATGACAGCGGGAGTAACAAAGCGTGACAGAATTAGAAGTTCAAAGATCCGAGGAAGCCTCCACGTAAAAGAAACCATCACAAGAAAGATAGCGCGCGACTGACTCAGTTGGTATTGCCATGTTCAAAGGAGAGATCCTTTGAACCCCGTCCCAAAAGGCGTTATCAATCAACATTCCAATTTCAACACGCAAAAAAGGCAGGACGAAAAACAATTGGTGCAAACAAATGCAAAAACACCAGCATTTGATTGGCCTCAGCGATGAAGTAATCCCAAACCGGGAAGCCTGCCGCTAATTTCTGAGGTTAAACCGGCGGACCCCACAAGCGGACCAGTAGGAATGCAGTTAAGTGGGAAGGTTATGGTCCTACACTTCTGACCATAACGACGCCGGAAAAAAGGAAAAGAAGGCGCTGGCGATATATGCTAGTCATAAATGTCACATAACAAAGTTGGGCATCTCTCAACAACTCGTCATTACATTGGTGAATTTTTAGTCAGCGTCTTATGCTTTTCCGTACTTTAAAATGTCGATTTTCGGGTATAGTCATTCTCGCGAAGTTTCGTTTTTCGCCTTCAAATTCCGAAAATATTTCGGTTTAGGCGCGTTAAATTATAGAAGTTAACAGGAAAGATCGTGCCACAAATATCTACAAAAGTGGTAATTTCGGTGTGGAAGAGCGCCCCCAATTAGTGAAGAGCTTGAAGACACATAATCGGAAGCATTACTGGATCACGTTACATGTCGAATACAATAGGAATTGTCGGCCCAGTGAAAGAAAAGAATAGGTTTCTGGACCGCATTGTGACTGGCAATTAAAAGCTCGTCTCCGACCAAAACTAATCCGTTTGAGCATTAAGGAAAAAATGGCCACAATTTGACCATTAACATGACAAATTGATTTTGCAGTACGAAAACGCTCGTGCACATGTTGCTCAGATCGTTAAAACCTACCTACAGTCACTAAAATCGGATGTCGATTCGTGGATCGCCGTGGAAAATATGCAGTTTTTTCAACACGGAGCTAATGCAATGGTTTTAAGAACAAACATTTATCCATTTTTTCGCAAGTTCCAAATTTTGAAAAACGCGGATTCCCATTTGTACTGTAATAAGTTTCTTCACTTTGTCTTTTGCTTAATTTCGCCTCGACCTTTTCTAGTTACTTACTCGTAGTTATTATTTTGCCCACTATTCGTCAACTGGCACTCCCTTTGACAACCCTTGCCTGTCAACTGTACCATAATTTGGTTCGGAAGACGTTTATAAGTCAATGTTTTTCTAACGATCACTGATTTTAAACCTTTCCGAGACGCGTTGATTCCTTTATGTCTGCGCGTCGAAATTCTTAAAATTTGTTATAGAAATTCATATTATACTCGAAGAACTTTTCACGAGGTACGAAATATTTTCGAGCGTAATGAACGTCTAACCGAGCGAACATTTGAACGAATTATTATGAAATTCGGGGAAGGCGGTTCGGCTGCCGATCCAGTAGGTACTCTCTTTATGATGCTGCAATACGCGGTTAAACAAAGACCCAAATCTTTCGCTTTCTTGTCATGCACAAGAAGATGACCTTTCGTGACCTGGTGAATTTCGCGAAAAGACTTGACACAAAAACTGAAGGTCACATGCTCATCGTAGGATCGCTAATTGATCTGTGAACTAGTAGAATCAAAAATTTGACGAAAAAATCTTTTTCAGTAATAAAGGACACTTTTGGCTTTTTGACTCCATAATGCAAAATGTTTGATTTTGAAAAAGAGCAATCCACATCAGTATCAAGAGACTCCGTTGCATCCGGGGAAATTTACTGTTTGGCGTGGAGCTTAGAAAGGTGGCGTCATTGGGCCATACATATTCCGAAACGAGAATGATCATGATATCTCTCTTTTTGTGACCGCAATTAAATGACATAGACTTATGGGTCCAACAAGGCGGCACATATACCGACCATCACATCAGAGTTCTTGCAAGAAAAGTTCCCAACACGTGAGTTTTCCAGAGGAGGGGATTTGAAACGGTCGCCAAGTTCATACAATTTAGTTCCTTTAATGCTTTTTTACTTGAAGGTTTAAATGTAAGCGTTTATACCACTTTGAGGTACATAAGGAACAATCACCTCATCATGAGTAATGTTATTGAGTGTTATATACTTATGTACATAAAACCAAAAACTCTAAATAACTAATCTATCAGTCTGTATAATAAAGCGGTTGAAATAAGACGTGTCTGCTCTTCTCATTTTTAAAACTTTTTTTGTGGTTTGTCCCAACATTACTTAATCTTTTCTCTTTTACGACTACTTTAAGGTAATGAACCAACAGCAATAGACCAAAGGGAGAAAGCTCTCATTCAGAAAATTGGTGAGACTTCAGACGACAGTTTTTGTATTTTAGTCTCATTCAATGGAAAATTTAAGACAAGCTTAAAGAAATCTAAAGAGATGAATCAAATTTTTTTTCCCGAGGCTTAGCGGTCGCTGAATTTTAGAGTCCGTCCGTTTTCCATGTGATCAGATCATACTACACTTTCGTGTTCACAGACTTCCAAAATCTTGTTTATGGAAGAAGTAATTGTAAACAAGTGGCCATTAAACGATATCTCCTCCTCCAGCTACCAGCTATTGTTAAATTAAGAAAAGTCCTTAGATTCATTTATTCACTTGTGGTTGTTGCTACACCCGCATTACAGAATAATCAATCATTACCTTCATTAATCATATCACATTGCATTTAAGTCCCATAATACTCCGTTTTCCACTTGTGTACTCAAGCTCACTGACGATTAAAGATCGGAAATTAAACGAACTCCTTCGCAAAAGACTAAACAACAACGATGTTACGGTTAAGTTTAAATACCAAAAAAAAAAGTAACAACCTGACAGGTGGCTTCATTTATCTTTCAATCATTGGTGACAGTCAAACAGCGGCACCCAAGACAGGTGAAGAACTCCAATGTTGACAGATGAACCCGACGTAGCAGAGCGTTAAATAAGCAAATAACTCAAATGAAATCCCATTAAATCACACCAAGCTTGAACCAGCGAATACCGAAGCGGCATCGATAACGTACGGAGTAAAGAGCTCCCTCCATCGCCACACCACATCATCCCGAAAGGGAGGGGGTGCCTTCTGCCTTCTGTGATAAATGATTCCTCAGTGTTTTATTTATTATTGCACTCCATTACTCTGAGCACACAAGACACATTCTCGTATGGCAGCCCCAGTGGGCGTCCCACTTACCGTCCCCGACACAGTCATCCCGGGCCAAACCGACACCAAACAAACAAACCGTCTACCTATTAGGTTACCTGGTTGGTCAGTTCCCGGTCTGGTTGTTGTTGCTACCTTAGCAGCTCCGGGATTTGGTCGGAAGAAGAGGATTTTAGCGGACTTTCGCATTGGGTTGATGCTCGTATGCGGCAATAACGTTGATGCTCGTCCTGGGCATATGACGTTATTTGTATTGCGATGAGGGTCGACGTCCTGGGAGATGGCTCTGCTCGGCTGCAATGAATGTTACGTATGAATTGTCGTCGTAAGTTGTACGGGTATTAAATTATTGCATCTCGGGTTGTGTTGAAGGTTAGTTTGTTAGGACCATTGTGTTGAATGGCTGCATGCATGCGGTGGGACAACTCATTTGATAGAATTCTTCTGGTTACTAACGACTGGGGCTTGTTTGGGTGATTTGGCCTCTTGGGACTATTAAGAATGATGATGCATTTGGTCTCGTTCGTAGTCGGATGCATTGTTACTTTAGAAAAGTGCATTTGCTCGGCCTCGGAAGGATTCTATTGCTCGCATTATGCTCACATTATGCTCACAGAGGCTCTGTAGGGAAGATTCGTTTAGAGATTGTTGTCTGGGTGGACTATAGCAATCGATGAAGACTTGTACGAGTAATGTTGCTGAATTGCCAAAATCAAAATGTATGCTTCGGTAGTTGATAGAGTTGTTTAGTTCTGATCTCTTGCTTTAAGAATTTTGTGCAAAGTTGCGGCGGTTAAGTTCTTGATGCCGTATGTTCAAGTGACTTGAACTTGTAAGCCATGAGTCACACAAGCTACAATATTTCAATCTGGTTGTGGAATATTTATTTGAACGACAATGAATATTGATATAGCTCCAATTCTGTACATGGTTTGTAGTTATGACCATTTACGAAGGGTCATCCAACAATAGGTGTCATTTTACGTTGTGTGTCAAAATTCAACTTTCTATGCTCTCGTTTTAAAAAATTATTTTTGACGTTTAAAACATGTTTTGACCATGTTATTTAACATACTTAAAATATGTATTACGTATACCATAGTCATGCTTAATCCGCACTTACCTGTCAAAAAGGTTACATATGGCTTGACATGATCGGCGATTTTCTAGTTAATTTTTTTTACACATCTTCACGCCCTGAGGCCACTAGGATTACAGTCGAGATGTCCTTGTGTGTGAATGGGATACGTTTGCAACTTTTTTTCCGGTGGTGCATATCTTGGAACCATGTGATTCAACATTCTTCTTTCATTAGACTTATGTTGAAGAATAAATCTAAGGTCAGTGCTTCTACAGCAATTTAGAAACTGAAAGAGCTGAAAGAGGAATACCACCGCAATTATGCAAAATCTTATGGAAAAAATTTCATCAAAGAATTGTCTATTTGTAGGCAGAATTCAAGAAGATATTTGGCAGACACTGCACATCATTTCTAACCTCATGTCTTATATTTTAGGCTGAAATAAAAATATCACGCCCAAACGACACTTCTTTTTCGACGACCCCTTATAATACATATAGCAAATATGCTGCAGCTCAGGGACTTGAAGGATTATTGTGTCCATGACTATTGACAATAATAAAAAACTAAAAATAGTTTAATCAATTTTATTTATTTTACTTACAGGGAATTGTGTTGTACAGAGACCGCACCAGTCGGATCAGCTGATACGAGAAGGAACAAGTAAAAGGGTAAGTAAAACTGAGCAAAATCCAGATGATTGGTATACACTTTGGAAGGAAATTGGTTCTTTCGAGAACCACTTTCTTGGTTAATGTCGCCTTTCATCTATACATATATTTCACCTAAAAAGCTGCTATCCCTGGTCGCGCCTTCGGTAGGGTTAGAATAAAACTGCCGAAGTTGTATTTTCATTTCGCTCAAGAAGCTCTGTTTTTCACTCTTATCCTGACTTCAAAGAAGTAGTAATTAAAAAGAGTATTTCTCAGTCTGGTTTCCAATGTCTGATGCCCTACAGATATTTCGACCATTTCGATCAGTTTTGTGGAAGCTCCGTTTGCACAATCATTCAAAGTAGTGATTAGGAAATAAGACGCTAAACCTGTTTCTTACGCAAATCAATGAGTTTTGGTTCAAAAATAATGTTAAAAAAATTCATGAAGACGCACAACCTTGTATAAGCAACAGGATATCAGTGAGTTAATTTCTAACTTCGAATCAGCATTTTGTATGGTTTGTGTCGACTTGAGATGCTCTCCAAGACCAACCTTCAGGTGAATATTTTGCCGGTGACTTTCCTCGATGCTAGGTTTTAACTGTGACACTTTTCTCATGCGGTCATAAAATACAGTCTGGAGTCTTATTGCTTTTTGATAGATGAATTCAAATGGGGCCTGTTTCTTGTTGATCGTCTACATGATTTGGAGATTCCATTATAGTTAGTCTCGTTTTTATATATAAGTCTCGTTACTATGTCGAATGTAGGAAGAGTGGATCACTTGATACCCTTTATCGTTTTTAAAAAGACCATTTTAAAGTTCCTCTGGGGAACTGGTCATTCCATTGCTTTAGCGTCTATTGCCACTGTTATAGCCTTAGGTTTAAAAAATTTCATGACAATTATGCCGGGCAAAAATGCTTAAAATTAATTATCTTAACTACCTTAAAATAACTTACTGCCCCTATACTGACACTCTAAAGTAGACAGTACAACTTAAACTATGCCTTTCGGCAGCTTATAAAAAAATAAGAAAAAAATTTAAAAAAAAACTTGGCATCATATTGGCTTTTGTTCCATGTAAGTTAATTGATTTAGGCTTATTCCAAGCTACATCGTTACGTGCTATTGGCAAGCTTTGTTTTGAAATGGCTGTAACAACGATAGATTCTACTGACGTCCACTCCAATCACCAAAAGATGATGGTCGCAGAGGAATCATTGCTTCACGGAATCAGCTTCCCTAATTTAACCACTTCACTCCTGCTAATTCCATCTTACTATTTTTTAGACCGTCGGCTTCTAACGTTTTTTTTTCCCTTCATAGAGCCCACGAACAAGGCTTGGCCTTCTTTCATGTTATATGAGCTTGTAAGCTTTGATCGGTGGACCAGTTTTTAGTTTTTTTTTTAAGGGTTGAAAACCTAGCACTTTAGAGGTAGATAGATATCTTGAGGCTATGCAAAATTTTGAATTACGCATGACTTCAAATCGATGTCTGCTAGTCTGAGAATTGGAACGTCTAAAATTCTGTCGAGAAGTCATATTATTATCAATCTGATTGGGGGTGTCCTGTCGAATAAGAAATCCGCACCGGAATAGACATTACAGGACGACTGTTATTTCTTGAAATGCGCCAATACATGCTTATACAAGATGTAGGGATAGGGTAATTCCATTTTGTCTCTCTCATAGAAGCCTATGGGCTTTGTTTTTCACAAGCCTCTTTTGAGAAATTTTTAACCAGCAAAATCTTTCACCAGGAACAGGAACAAGTGGTAGTTGCATGATGCCAGATCCGGACTATAAGGTGGTTGCTCAAAAATCTCAAAATCGGATTACCAGAGATTCCTGTGAGGATCCTATTGGCCGAAGCTAACCGCTGCGCTAAGCGATTGCTTCCGTCAGACCGTCCTATTGTTGACAGTACAGGTACGAGTTGAAAGTTTTGCGTTAGGGGAACAGCTCTTAGTAAATGATTCATTAATTCATGTTACATCCATTCATCGGGCTTGTTTTTGTATCCAGTCTCAGCTAAAAGAATCCAAACGGTCCTTTTTGCAATATTTAGCTGGAGGATTCTCATGGTTTTGTCGACATTTTCGACAATTGGTTTTCTAAAGCGTGGTGCATATTTGACATGGAAAGTCGACGAAACCAAAACTGCGCATGATTGGCTGTTACACTATTAGTACCATAAGCGCTATTCACATTTTTCGCCGCCTGGCTTACGTTTTCACATTTATTCAAGTAAAACTATAAAATATTATTTATGTTCTTCTTCCTAGTGTTCATCTTTGGCGTGCTTAAACAAAACTGACAGAAAAGTGTTTTAGTATGAAACCTCATCTTTCTAACGCCACCAATTGTACGTCCGACAGGACCTATAAAGCGAGTTTCAGATTATTAAAGCCATCTGTTAGAAAAATAATAATTTTTATTTTTACTACGTCTAAAGGGATTTCAATAAGGGCGGTCAGATGTCGGAAAGGAATAAAACAAGCTGTGTGAGAGGTGTTAATATTTTTTTTTTTCGTTTGAGAGCCCCATGTATGCCATTATGTATGAAGTCTGACGTCTTTCAAATGTCTACCTCCACTTCTTACGGCGGCACGGATCCGAGTGGTCCAATTTTCAATGACTCTTCCGCATAGATCCAGCTGAATTTGAGCGATGGCTTGCGTTATATTCACCTTAAGGGCATCGGTTGATTGTGGTTTATTCATATAGACCTGCGACTTCAGGCAACCTTACAAGAAAAAGTCTAATCGTAGGACCCTCATGGCAAATTCACGTTGCCCCTGCCAGAGATAGTCTTACCCTCAAATCAAATCGTTCAAGCAGAGTGTCAACAGTAGCGTTCGCTGTTTGGCACGTAGCCGGAACCACATGTCACTTAAGTCTAAATGTTCAAGTTGGGCCATAAAAAATTGGTTATCATCGTTTTATAGTGCTTGCCATTTACGGTGACCGCCTCACCAACGTCGTTTTCAAAAAAGTCCACAAATCCACACCAAACGGTAACTTTTTGAAAATGGATTGTCACTTGGTGAACCTCATGTGGGGTGATTTTGCTTGTTTACACAGCCATTTATTCAACTATGCGACTCCTCACTAAAGATGATTTTTCGGCCAAATTTGGGGTCCTCTTCCAAACGCTCAGTCACCCTAGTCAGCCAACAAACGGCGTTGTCTATGGACATAAACTTAGAGCTCCTGAGTCAATTGGATCTTGTGCGGGTGTAGGCTCAAGTCCCGACACAAGATTCATTATGTGAAGTCTGCGAGAGACCGAGTTTTGTGAACGGCAAGGAATCGACTGTTTTGGATTCTTACACTTTCACGGACTGCGGCGATTTCCTCGGCTTATCATGCGTTTCTTTGACGTACGAATGTTGGCTGATTGACTATGGAATTGGTCGTCTCAAATTTGGTCCCCATAAGTTGAAAAAGTTGAAGAGTTGGGGTAGGACTTTTTAGCACTGCAAAGTAGGTTTTGTTTGGTTTCATCACGCCCGAATTATCATTTATTTTTTCTTTTTTTTTTATAGTGTTCGCGCAAGTTCAAAAGTTACACTCTTATGGCGTTTGTCACACAACCTGGATGGGGTGCAGATGGTTTATGCTAAAGATATTCGTTCACTACTCTCCTGGGGTGGTTGTCCTAGATAGGATTCGAGAGATTCGACTAAATTTATCGCGTTGGTTGTTATTGACTTTTTTATTAACTTTTTTCATTTCCCTGTCATTAAGGTATTATATTGGAATAGGAAAAACGCAAAACAGTTCAGTGGTAGTTTCTTCGGTTTGGGCAATTCTGCACCACACTCTTCTAAAACTACTAAATAAAGAGCATGAGTTTGCCGGTGATGTGACAATTCGATGCAAAAATCCCTTCCTACCGTCCAAACACCCATTACAGGTGAAAAAACGTTTTTCGACTTCGCGGGGTCTGAATTGGTATAGAACCCACATTTAATCAATTTTCGAACTGTATGGCATGGGTCTTTCAGCTCTTCCAGCTGTTGTCCAGGTCATTCCCTATCCTCCAAGTCTAAAAACATCCAAACCACTCCCAACAAGTTTGCTCAGCTAGAGGGTGGTTACAATAAACTACCATTAAGGCAATTAAGTAGAACTTCCACACAAAACAAACAATTCGGAACGAAGTTTGACGTATTCGATAAAGTGTGAACTGTTGTTATTAACGCTCCAAACAAATGACATGCATCCAAACAGACGCGTAATGACAGTTACTTTTTGGAACATAATTGGGGACAATAATAGATGAAGAATGTACTACCTACGCTGTGTCGCCACCAATAACTATTATCTGCAAAATATGTGAGCAATGAACTGTCGGAATCCAAGGCCTAACGCTTGTCAACCAACAGGTTGCTAAGTTACCACAACGTGACTATAAAAGAGCCCGAATGGTGAACCAATATCAGAACTTCGTTGTTATTTTGACCGTCGTCATTGGCCTCTGAATATTTCATTAATCATTATTTCTACTTCACTGTTATAACATATGATTCCTTTCGTCGTAGCAAAAGCTGAACACAGACTGGATCTCCAGGCGTTACCGTTCATCCTTTTGTCGAATTTTCCCATTACTGTGAAAAGAGATGTACACTGCTGCCCCTTCGACTGAAGCACTCAAGTCTTTGCATGAAGATTTGTAGTCCCATCTTAAGCCAAGGGATTATGCTTTGAGATTTTATCTCTTGGTGACGAAAGTAGGTTTTGTATGCTTCTTAACGCACATCTCAAGTCGTAAGGGTGTCTGACCAAGTTGACAGCAATTAACAGATTGAACGATATCCTACGTTATGGACGTATTTCCATCGCACGTCAGACTGTTTCAAATATAGATGCACCTCATAGGCTAGTCTTTAAAATTGGCCAACTGTCGTGTAGCTACTTCAATTCCTGCAATAAAATTAAAGCTTTGAGCTTCTCATGCCAAAGAAGAAAAAAAAGGGCAATCCCCATTCAAACTGCTCAATGTCAATTCCAGAATCATCTCATCCTCTGCTTAGCAATATCTCGTCTAAAGGAGCAAGAGACACAATCGGAATTGGAATACGGAGCACGTGTAATTGGCCAGAAGGTCACACAACCACCAGCAAGCGGAATCTCCTCGTCGAATCACTCCATTCATCTTCTGTGTCGCCTGTCATTCTAATCTACTTGCTTCAGTTGTTGTTTGCCACTGAATGGGCGGGTGGCACAATAGGACGCTAGTAGTTCACTTCCCCAATGTGCCCGTAGAGAACTAAATTTCGTTGAATTTTCTTGTCATATTACCACTTTCAATTTAGCTCCCTTCCGATTCTCCAATAAACATAAGAATACACCCGTTACCTACGTGTATAACAATGAAGGACTAAAATCCTGTATCTAAGTACATATCTCTTTTTTTCTTTGGATTCTTGCAGATCTACTCGTTGGACGACGCCGAGTGCAGTGAATTGTGTACCTGCGGTGAATCACTAACGTTAACATGCCATGCACTATGTGTTCCGTTTGCTCCGTGTAGAACGGCGCTTGCATTTTACAGCCATGCTTCACCAGCTTATCAGGCTTTTCGGGGCAGATGCCTCTGCTATTCGGGGCGTTTTATTTGTATGAAACCACCACTTGGGGAGTATACCTTACCAGGTAAGTATGGGAAGAGAAAGAGGATAGTACTACCTTATCCTATGGCAATGAAATGAGCCGAACAGACGAATAGAATCGTTGGTGTGCTGTGCAGCGTGTACATGGATAAAAATCCTGTTTATCTATCTGCAAAGACGACACTGACGACGGAATGAGTGGCAGTGAAGCAGGGAAGTATGTTCGAGTAGATAACAATGCTCTACATTGTTTCGCTCAGTGTTCTCGGTTTATGTACGAGCTTCAGCCCCATACCGGGCGCCATTAAATGCACATCGGCCCCGAGCTGAAGGCGTTTAGTGCTTTAACCAGTCAACTGACTAAAATGCGATAAGGAAGCGAAACGAAAAAAGCTACTCTTCAATGACCTTAGTACGAGTGGAATCAGAGGATATGAAACTCATGGCTTGACGGAGATATCCCTAAATAAGGGATATGCATCCGAAAAACACTCACACCAACGCGCGTACGTCTCTCATAAGTTGACAGCAAGGTGGCGAGTTGATAAAATCCATGTACGACAAGGCATTGTCTTGTGACGTTGTATCGCGTACGAACCGGCATACGGAATACGAGAACACGATCTACGTCCTTCCAGGACCAGCGTGTGTTCCTCAGGTATCCAATTTCTGTGTAACATCAAAAATTACTCGTCGTCATTTCGGTGTCAATTTAGTTAAAGAGCAACAGAATGGAGTAAGATGCATCCAAGCACTGTACCAACGACTCTATTCGTATTTATATTCGCACGGGGTTCCTTCGCCAGGACTCAATACATAATTGGATTTAGTTTCCTTTGAAAAAAAAAAAAACCTAAATTTATTGCTCCAGTCACTTGCATGAAATTGTTTCAACCTATCCCCTCTGTATTCCCTCCTCCGCCGCTGTGGGACTATAACAATTCTCATCACCCTGGCATATCCCTCTTGTACTCATTTCAGGTGGAGTATTCCTTTTGCTTGGTTACAGTTCGGCGGATGAAGCACTTCTACGACCGCATACAAATCTCGGCGTACAGGATGCAGTACGAGCGCTTCAGCAATACGTCACTACACACATTGACAATCAGGTACGTACCCGTCCTCGTAGTCATAAATTGATTCCATTCCTTTTGTGCGGAACTCGATTCAATGCAACGGTATTGCGAATCTGTGGTGAGCTTGTGAACTATCCATGCAATTTTATTTACTGGTTTTTGAAACTGATTTGCGGGAATATTTTTGAATTTTTTTATTGACATTTAACCAGAGGTCGACAACGACCGGTTGAGACGATGCCGGTTGAGACTATGATGGATGCATCGAGGAGGTACACTCATACCTACATGGAAAATTTGAATATTTTATATATTTTTCATCAGTATTTGCGTTCACGATGGGTGGTGATGCATTTTGGTCGAGGACCTGTCTGGCTCTTTATAAACCCGGTATTAGGACTGTGTTGAGCTATGGGATGATGGGTTGCACGAAGTTATTGTTTTTTGGATGGGGTTTTTGGCGGTTACAAATCTCAGTTGAATGGTTTATTGTGCTTCCATTGGTGTTTTTTTTTATGCTCAGGTTGCACACCAGAACTACATATTTATATCTTATCCATTTTCGTTGGTTACGGTTTTGTTTACGGCTTGTGGGTAGCTAAAAAGATGTTTTCTTTGTGAAATAAATAATATGAGGTTTCGTACATCGACATAATCAAAATGAGAACTTGGAATGAATATTTGACTTATGGCAACAAGGTACTCACTCGGAATATTAACATGCTCCAAGGGTTGTATTGCTTTTAGTCAAAGCGATTGTTCAGTTTTTAATATCAGGACATTTCTGGTGCTTTGCTGTGGGCCTGTAACAACTATCGTTATTTTTTTATGCACTAATAATATTCTGCTTTTGATATAAACGTAAAAACTATTTCATTTTCCACAAAGAGATGAGTGTTGTACTCAAAACCTGTTTAAGGAAACCTATATATTTCTCAGCATTCTTGATGACCTCGAATGTGTGGTCACTCCAACTAAGTAGCACAAGGCACATTCCAATGATGGACCGTTTTCGGCTGCAACGACACTAGCGCCATTCGTAGTTAATGGCTGATTACTTAATGACAGTAGGCAGTATTGGGTTTTAGACGCATTAAATTCCACCCTACTGTTTACACCCCACTCAATTATGCGATCTATATCGGTGCGGGCTGAAAATCCGCTTGGAAGGTGGACTTAATGGAATGGTGTGCACCTCTGCTTACTTCTCTAAATATTATTCTACCTTAACACATTGACTGCCAAACCAAATTGAAAAAAATAGGTAAATGTGGAAAAATAATAATTCTTATGTGTTTTTATTTGGTTTGCTAAAAAGTAATACATATTTACATTGCATGCCACGTCATTCAAATATGAATGTCCATTTTTCCCGGGGGTCAAGTTATTCTTGTGTATGATGACTACAAACTTTCACGGAAACATGAGTGTCATTCATATTTGAATCACGTGCCAGGCAATGTATAAAAGCATTCCCGTAGAAAACATATGCTGATATGATGCAAATGCACTCCATGCTGCTTTTTCAACAATGACATGAACAAAGGGTGTATGCCCTGGTGGGATACTATTTTTGAATCACCTAGGAAAAGAGTCAGATCTCTGTTTAAGAACTCGCAGCCCGAGATCATTACGAAAATTACACATCCAACCTTCACTGCCAATCATTGGTAAACCCTAAAGGCCGTATTCTATTATCAATGTCCTGGTTAGACCCCTCAGGTAAGAGCGGGGTCTTGTCAGCCCTTTTTTTTAAAAGCTTTTAGATCTGGCAGCCTTATTTTTCAGATCAAGCTGAAATACTTTTTTTGTAGATAGAATTTGACAAGGAATAAGATATAAGCTGAAAATCGTAAATGTGAATCGTTTATATCAGACAAATGAAGAGCTTGGTTGATAACATTTGATGAACTATTGATGAGAAATCCTTACATAATGATGACTTTGTACGACGGGATATTATCGTAGTACAAAACTGGTGACTTTTGCTCAATCCTGAGTATTCCCGATAAAATGGATGTCGCTTTATATAAATTAAAAATTCGATATTTTACGAAAATTTTGGTTTAGGGTAGACTGCTTAATTCTAGTCTTAAATACTAGGTGTACAACTTTGCTTCCGCCGTTTTTTTTTTCCCAACATTTAATGAAACAAATTGATTACACATGTATCATTCAAAGTATTTTCCATCGCTCGCCACTACTTTCTCCCATCTTTCGGGAAGTGTACGAATCCCGCGTCATCCAATTTGTGACTTCTTCATGTGTGTTGGTCAGCCAGGCCATGCGCCATTGATCGAAGCAGGTAATAGTCAGAGGGAGCAATGTCTGGAGAATACGGCGGGTGGGGTAGGACTTCCCATTTTAACGGTTCCAAGTAAATTTTGACCGTTTTTTCGACGTTAAAATCACCGTTCTTGAAGCGTTGAAACCACTCACGACAAGTTCTTTCACTAATAGCGTCCTCACCATACCAGCATTCGATGAGACTCAGGCGCTGTTTTCTTCATACTGAAACAAAACAGTAACACCTCCCGCAAATGACGAGAATTTGGCTTGTAAACTGACATTTTCAATCGAGAATAACTTTATGATGCAGACACACATCGACTAATGTTTGAATGGTGTTCTATTGACCGACGTCCAAGCCAACTGCCTGACTTCTGCGATCTATTTTTTTCGACCGCTGCTTACCATTATCGCCACCTATCCGCAAACGGCGGAAGCAAAGTTTTATACCTTATACTCGTATAATCAGGTTGGCTAGCATGTGTTTCGTTCCGAGTGGTTATCTGCCTGATTTCGTCTCTCAGTTATTGGGCTTTGCATTCTCGCTCACTTTATATGCTCGAGATCTCACCGAGACTAAAAGGCCTCAGTCAATTCCATGGTTCATCTGATTTTGATGACTTGCTAGCCTCCGATTGAACTAACCATAACATGCGAGCTAAGGAGTGAGGAAGATCTTTTTTTTTTAATTGAGAGCTAGTGTTAATACATAAATAGCATAGAGCACTGCGATCAATGTAGGTCTATTGGTCTGCTAGCCAATTAGACGAGAAGTTCCTCTACTTTCTTAATAAAGCTGAGGATGTCCCTTGTAGGAGCTGATCTGGCCCCCTTAGGAGTCATGATTTTTTTGAGGGGAATACGTTTCCTAAGATGCAAGAGAGTAGCACTCTCACATAGTATATGCTCTGCAGTTTCCTCATCCTCTAGATCGTCTAGATCGTCACCCGATCGTCTATATCACTTTTGTGCGCCCCCTCTCAAATGTGGCCTACTTACCTACATATTTACTTCACATGCTCTTCGAAGTCTGTTCTGGTACAATCTTTCACTCAACCTTTCTGTCAAAATCAAAAAAAAGTGTTGAACTTGAACAAAGGGAGATATCCTAAATTAGATATTTAAACATCGACTTTTTCCAGGTACTACTCGACCTTTGCCCTCGTAATAATCGAAATTATCGTTTCTTCTATCTACCTTCCCTAAAACTCCTGTGAACGAGTGTTACGAATAGTTAAAAATCGATAAAGAAGCACGTGGTCATCGTGCTCCAAAGCCAATAGTTCCAAGTCTTATGCAAAATATTCTTCAAACTAGTGTGCCCACTGTTTAGTTGCTGAGGTCCATGACGAATTGAGACACTCGGGCTTAGGTCCATAGCAACAGCGGCAACCTTCTTTACTGAGCTCAGAGAAAGAAAATGAGAATAACTTGGGTTACCAGTAACTTCAAACTTATGGACTTACTTCATAAAGTTATGTTTAGCAGACAAGTCGGCACATTTTCGACCACTTCGACTTGTCCTTTTCTACAGCACAATATTCACTTTTGAAATAATTTTCTATTATTTCGCCATGGCTTCTAATTTTTACGACTAAGTGACTTGGAGCTATACCCCTCCACGTTTGTATTCGTAATCTTAACAACGTGAAATGTGAAAAAACGGTTTTAAAAACCTGGCATTGAAATGTAAAGGGCCTGTTGTGTTTGAAAACCCTAAATGAAATTTTGAGGGAAAAATTGCGGTGTGGAATGTGATCCAAAAACAATTTCTTCTCCCAGATTCATTATATCCCTGTCTCCGCGTAGTCTACTCGCGTTGTCGAGCATTTTTCAAATTAAATTCAAATGACAGTGCTACGTACTATGTGTGTCCTTGCGTCTAGCATACTTTTTTTTATTCCCAAAATAAATGATTTTTTTTCAATATTTTCTTGTTTCGATTTATAAAATTAAAAACCAAAAACTATCGTTAATACCGATGACCGAAAACATTATTTTCCAATACATCAAATCAATATTTGAAAAACACTTGAGCTCTTTATCTGTCGCGCCGACAAACCAACCCTTCATTATTTTGCCAAATGTCCTAGCTAAACGTTTTCGGCTCAATTCCTTATGCACAAATCCATTTTTAATGACGTTAGCTTCAATAAAGTCCTGGCTTCCCGCCAGGCATACTAAGCACAATAAGTTTGTGTTAATAATTGTCCTAATTGTCCTATGATTAATTGCCAGGACTGTTCCCATAAATCATGCTAAGCATTCTCAATGGACATCTGAGAAATCCAACATAGATCGATACCCGACGTGAAGTAGGACACAAATGTGTTCCCAGTTAGCTATCTACTTAATAGAAATACTCATACAATGGTTTATGTCTTGCACATACGAAGACGGGGACCTAGCGGAGGTCTTGCTTCGCAAGTAATAATTTTTTACTATTGTCAATGCTCTGCCATTGGCATGACTGGAGACTTATCTAGTTCATCTTTTGTGACACGAAGCTATTACTACTCTAACCAGATTTTAATCGTTTTATTCGTTTCTCTCCTACAGACAATGTGCACGCTGACGCTATTCAACATGACCGACGAGAATATCATAATAGCTGCTAGGCTACCGCATGATGCCAAACTGAAAGCCATTGACCTACTGCGCAAAGAAAAGGTAAGCTTTCACTCCTCACTCCCACCTAATGACCATAAATTATTAATACAACTTGCCCATCTGGCTCGTTCCAGGAGGAATGCACCAACATCCTGAAGACCATCAGTCATCATATTAACACCGAGCACAGCGAGCTGCAATCCCACCGACTGTTAAGCATATTCAAAATGTCCGAGGTCGAAGTCATCTGGCCCGAGAGCAGTAGCGCCAATTCGCCTGTCTCCATTCTGCGTAGCTGTACCCTACTGACATCGTTCATGTTTTCCTTATTGCCATTCGTTAGCTGGACACTTCTAAAATTCACCCAAGTGGAGACATGACATTAATTAAGCCACGCTCCGAAATTCCAAGCCAACAAGGACAACAGCAAGAACATAAAGAGAAAGATGAAGAAGAAGCAGAAGAGCAGCCCCTCCTCATTGGACACGGTCGGCTTCTTAACTAACTGCGTAGGATAAGTATCTAGAGCTCTAAGTATCATTTGTGAATGTCTGTAATTAATGAATGTGGGAATGCATCCGTTTGAGTGGTACTACTGCACAGTCCCATGCATTCATGGCGACCTGCTGCAGTTACTGTGGTGACAAATAAGCAGAAAAACAAGAAAAGAAGGCAAGACCGACAAAGATTAATAAGGATAATGCGTGCTATCACGCATTCAAGTGAATAGATAGGTGTAAACACTTTTTTTAGGCACCCAAATTGATGTCTATTGTTAGTCATACCGTGTAGCATGGTCTTAAGGAGATGTGGCTTTGTGACTGTGGCGGTGTGCGGCACTAGGCACGAACGTATCCCTCGAAATGTTCGTTTGTTAGAGTATATGGATTGGATGGGGAGTAATTCCTTGAAAGGTTCCATAGCTGCTCAAGAGAAGAACGGAGATAAATGCAAACCACGATGCGTGCCCGAGAGTGATTTTACGGTCTGAACGTTTCACTTGACAGCAAATTAAGTAGAAATTTTCAAATTGAAAAACCGAAATGCGGAGGAATTTTTGTTCGTCTTTTTTGATCAGTTTGATTTGAAGTGATGAGTAAAATGGTCAGATAAAATGTGATTTAAAAGCTTGGTATGAGCCGTTCTCCTTAAAGTCTTTACATCTAAAGTATGAATGATGTAAGGAAGTTCAATCGACAAGATTTGCACTGTAATAGAGTTTAGGGATCATAGGTAATACCAAGAGAGCTCAAGTCAAGCTATAAAGTCGAATAATCGCAGAAATATTGTATTTTCCTGGTCCTGTTGGAGTGGAGAGTATTTGTTAAGTTGGCATCTCAGTTATAGCTGCAAGTTAAACAATTGTTTTGGTTTCTTCCGTGGTAGGCGGTAAACGTTTGAACAAAAGATCAAAATAAAAGTTATCAACTACTAATATGAAGGAAAAGAAGAATAAAACCACGAAGGGATGGTCGTGGTGCCATGGTAATCATCACCGATTGTTGAGCGGAAGGTCAGCAGTGCAATTTCATGCGTAGTCAAGAATAATTCCTATACGGAAAAACTGTGCAACAACACCAGTTATGAATAAGAAATGATCAAAAAGTGCAGATGAAGGTATAACATCCGCAGCATAAGATCACTTCAAAATTCATACTCTGTGTGGGTACTTCAAATATAACACCTTAATGATATGGAAACAAAAGAGTTACTATGAACTACAACCAACGCGACAAATTCAGTCGAACCTTTCGAATCCTATCTAGGACAACTACCCCGGAGAGTAGTGAACGAACGTCTTCGACACAAACCATTGCGTCCAGATTGTGTGACAAACACCATAAGAGCGTACACTCTCGAACCTGCACGAATTATAAAAAATAAAAGATAGAAGTGGTGTTTCAGAACTAATATAGGCGATTGCTCCGTTCGCTTCGACAGCTACCCCACAAGCAACCCTTCTGATCTGCTTCTCCTTTAAAGGCAGACCTTGTTAATGTTTCATAGAGTGCCCAATCGCTCTACGGTGACATTTCTGTTTTGTGTAAAATGAAGAAAAAGATGTAAGTGTTGAACAAAGGGGCTAAGATCTTGTTTCATCGAATAAATTGGGCTTTAAACTTGGTCCCGCTTACTCACGTTTATTTTCC
The DNA here is from genome assembly GCA_958301585.1 of Merodon equestris. Classification (NCBI taxonomy): domain Eukaryota; kingdom Metazoa; phylum Arthropoda; class Insecta; order Diptera; family Syrphidae; genus Merodon; species Merodon equestris. Next base: position 213,917,698 of record OY284413.1, on the reverse strand, counting down.
AAATCTCGGAAAAATCTAATATGCTTTTAGAAGTTTTAAACATGAAAATTTGTTTAATCATATCTTGCTTAAGGCAGCTGCCACGATTTTTAAAATTGAATATAGGCCTCAAACGACGGAACAACTAAATAAGGATAAATAAGATAAGGAAAACTTACTCCTGGCGCCGCCTCGACAATGTGCAGTTTCGGTTCAAGTATTCAAAGCCAGTACTACTTCAGAGGGGCATTGTGGCAAAATAGAGGACAGATAGCTTTAAAAAAATTAACAGCTTGATTAGGTAAACTTTAAGGTTATAAAAAGTCCGCCAAATAAAAAAGCAACAAATAAGCAAATAAATAAAACTAGTTATCAAGGATATGAGGTTCTAATTTTTACTTAGGCCTTGAAGCCTTACATCTGAAATGTATTGACTCTACCAGAGCCTTTGAAGTACTTTTTGGTTAAGCATACTAAGCCATTTTTAGCCACAACTCTTGGTTTGACTGGCCTTATTTGTTCGTAAACAATCCTCCATAAATGTATAAGTGGACTTAAACCGGGTGATTGTGCAAAATTAATTCAATTTCATGGGTCTTACCGGCCCTGTTCGGTCTATAACTTATCTATTCTATATTCGTTTTAAACATACATTTTCTTAGAAAAAAAATACTAAAAATGCTTATTCCAATAGCTTAATTTACCTCAGCTGCTCAATTCTAATCTCAAATATAATCAAAGTGGGTAAGCATTTCAGAGACTGGGATTCTCCGTCTAGCTCACTTTTCATGCTCGAGACCTCGCAAAGGCTAACAGGCCTAACTCAGTCCTCAGGTTTCTCTAAGCATTATGATGCGTCCACTCTCCGAAAGAAGCCCTTGCTAACCTCAATCCAACTTACGAACTAAGGAATGAAGGAGATCTTACCGGAGTAAAGCACTGTTCTGGAAAACGTTTTTACCCAACAACCACCATAAGTCGGCGGGTTGTTTAAAAACATCGGCGAGATCTGATGCCATAGTAAAACGTGTGAACTCTTGAGTACTGCAAACTCAAGGCGGATGAGCTGTTGGCGGTTGTAAATCACAAGAACACTCTCTCTATAGAGACATATTACCCTTGCGGCAGGTAGTAAGGTCTTAGGATCATGTGATTTGGACACATTTTAATAAGAACACTGACGATTTTGTTTAGGCCTTCTCCATCGTACAGGAACTTATTCGAGTTATACTTAATAAGATGGGACTCTGACGTTCTCTGAGGCAGACCCTAAGGCATTATCTCTCGAAAGCAGGGACTTTTCCCATACAAGACTGGCCGCGATGATGGGCCTTATTAGAGTCACGTAGCATCTTGACTCTTTCTTGACTCCAGCAAGAGAAGGCTCTATATGTTTATTAAAGATAAGTATTGATCAAGCCAAATACCAAAATATGTAACCGTGTTTCGCACCCCTAATGTTTGCCAATGATCGATAATTTCCTCCAGTTCTTTTTTGTATACCTTGAAGCCCTATACAACGGAAACCATATCGTTTCCTACTTTTGGAAGTTTTTCAACTTCCCATCATCGCAATATCTCTTAAATTGATTTTGACTGTCACACTGCAGTATTGTTTTGATTACTTCAGTTTGATTTGTTTGCTATTAAATTTTCTGCATACGCTATTGAGTGGCTGAGAAAACCTATAAGATCGTTTGTGTACTTGAGAAACAGTATCGGAGAGCTAACTTCTCCCTAAGGTAAACCATATATAATATCAGAGGTCCTGCTCGAAGCTGCCACATTTAACAACTTCTTTCCCACGGTCATACGGTCTGGTAAACGGCCTTTTCAAAGTCGACCAGGAAAACACCCGTACATTGGTTTTTTATTTTATTCCACTGAACTTCGGAAACCAGTTTTGACGTAGGCGAATAGTATCATACCTCGCCTTTAATCCAACCTGGTTGTCTGGTATTATTTTCCTTTCCTCAATCCAATTGTTCAGAGCTCTGTTTACTACTTTTTTAAAAATATTGCTATCATGCTTAAGCAAACCAATTGATCGGAGGTGCTATCTCTGTTCCGCTTAGGAATAAGTGGACCATAGCTGTTCTCCACTGCGCTGGAGAATGAATACTATTCAGAGCATTGTTGAACAACGTTATCAATCGGAATGGTGCCAAATTTGAATATTTTTAGAAGATCATGATTATTTTAAGCATGGTGCCGTTCAGTTGATAAAAGACGACTTTATTGTCCATAACTATAAATCATCTTACAACTTAGGTTATACAAGGTGAGATCTTAAAACGAAGCTTTAGTTTTTCAATTATAATCAGAATTAAGTGTTATAATGGATATAAGGAAGAACAAAATTTTGATTTGTTACAGTCGATGGCTTCCCGAGGTTCGAGTGCTTAGTGCCTGAACAATATTCACAAAGTTCCTTCTATGGTTGGCTGAAATTTGTGATCAAGCCTTGAAAGATTGGAATGTTAAGAAGGAAATAAACCACGTAGCTAAATTTCAAGGATTCAACTGATTGTTTTACGACTTGCTAATGTATTTTAAATAATACGCCATGTTTTTTAGAAGGTTTTTCTAAGGACATTCTTGGGGCAATGCTTAGTATATCCAAGTGGATGTAGCTATGGAAAATAATGCTGGGTCACCAATGAACATTGCTTAAGGTTTTAAATTATATTTTTACTTTAAATTTAATCATTTAAACTTGAAACAAGCTCGGATTCAGTAATTGCAAAATAAATAAGCAACAAATCAAACAATATTAAATAGTTGAATGAAAGTTTCATTCGAGTTGAAGGATTTCCTGGCCAAGTACATCATTGCTCGAAAACGACTTCTTAACTGAAATAAATGCCCAATCTGTTCCAAAAAAGAACAGTTTCAGACCATTTCATGTCTTTAGTGCTATAATGCAGGCATTTGTTTTGCTTTCCTCTGGTCTCTCGTAGCTTTCCATTTTTATATAAAATTTGTTGGACCCTGGGATTCAGGTCTGTCTGACAAAACTAGTTAGTCTGCATTGCTAATAAAACGAGGTTCTTAGGGGTACTGGAAAATCGCACATTGCATACTATTAGTCTCCGATAGACTTACCGCAGTAGTATATTGCATAGTCGCCTTCTTACCAGCCGAGTTGAAATTGGTGTCTTAATTCAAAGGTCATGATCTGATTGAAGTTCGATCGCCCTCTGTTGCTATCGTCCCTCATGGATTAACTCTTTTGAAATATGATGTTAGAGCCAGCAACGTTTTGAGACCTTCCGCAGATTCCATTTCCAATTTGGGCTGCAATTTTGCAGTTCACTATTTTCCTAGCTGCCGGGTTAGATCCGTCTTTACCCACATCTTAGAGGATTGTATCAAAAAAAAACTAGTTAATTATGTATAAGATACTTCAACTTGGTCTTATAGGTCAAAACAGTCCAGTCCAGATGTTTGTAAAGGGGCTTAAAAATGCAGTCCTAAAACGTTTATAAAAAGTAGGGCAAATAGTTTCTTTTTAAAAATACAATAAAATGAAAAAAATAATTTTTTTTCCATGTACTATGACTTAATAAAATACAACGTCGTTCAAGTTGCTGCCTCGGCTGGCTTCGCAGTAGGGCATTCTGTCGTCCCAATTTTCCAAGACTTAATTGATAGTTTCGGGCTGTTTGGGCCAATTGTCATCGCCAAGATGGCTGATAAGACTATTTGGGAAGTTGGTGCGCAAACCAGAGGTCGTCCAAATCCATGGCTTCAATCTCAGTAAAAAATCGGTTAACATGGTTCTGTAACGCCCACCGTTGACCGAAACGTTGCTACCAGCCTCATTTTCGAAGAAAAATAGTCCAATGATGCCACCACTACACAATACGCATCAAACTGTCACTCTCTGTGGATGCATTGGCTTCTCGACAATAACGTGCGGGTTTCCCGAGCCCAGATGCGGCAATTTTGTTTGCTAACGTAGCCACCGAGATGAAAATGCGCCTCGTCCAAAAAGATGATTTTTCGCTCAAAATTGTTGTCCAATTCAAACTGCTCTAAGGCCCGAATTGCGAAGTAATAACGAAGCGGATGGTCGCGCGTCTTTAATTGCTAAGTCAATTGGACATTTTAAGTTAATAATCCGAGATCTTTGTTGAGCTGTTGAGATCAATGCCAAGTTGATGTTCGTGAATTGAGTCTCACACTCTCGGCCACAGCATCCACATTCTCATCTGTGCGCACCGTACGAAGACGGCGACCATGAGTGTTGTCCACTAGCATACCAGACTCACAAACTTCCGTACAGTAGTCGCGGTGGGTGCTTCATTTCGGCCAAAACTTCTTTTTAAAAAATGCACTGTTTAGGCTACACAGTACTCACTTTGGAAAAAAATTTTCAATATTTCCCAACGTTAATCAGGCTTCAAGCGACTCATTTCGTTCCGCGGAATTCTGAAACTGACTCTCTGTCAAGATTTCGAGTGGGAAACAGCTGTAAATGTCAAAATAACCTATGATTTAAAAAAAAAAAACACTAAATGGCCCGCCCTTTATCTGCTAGGTTTTCCCTGTTTTCTTCAGTTTTTAATTGCTAATACTGGATTGGACCCTATCCTCCTTGAAATAACAGTGCATGTTCAGAAACTTTTGCTCCAAAATATCAATTATGGTTTCGTCACATATTCGTATATGGATACTCAAATCAAAGAAAAATTTGTGATCATTTTTCCTTGGATTGTATGGCAGTCTTACTATCGTCATATAGTTGTTTCTCTACCATCCGCACGCCGCTTCTCACACAGCCATCTCCCAACAACTAGAAATACCATTAGAACAATTTTGCAAATGTTAATTTGTAGAATTTCGAAACAGCAATAAATTAAATTTAAATGAATGCGTGCATGAGGGAATAAAATCGTAGCCTAAGCCTGTATACATTAGTGTTAGCTAAGTCCATGATAGAGGAATAAAATACAATTAATCACCAACAAAAAAAAACCGAAAATTACATGTAGAGTATTGTTTTATACAAAACTAGACGATAAAAATGAAATGAATATGAGAAACATTAGGTAGGCCTTAAAGGATTAAACCCATACATACTCTTGTATTTATCACAAATAGGGATAAAGAGAATAGTAATAAATAAAAAAAACTGCTTTAGCCAGGTAAGTGAAAAATGTTGTAAAAAAATAGAAAATATGTATAGCCCGTTACTGTAAAAACAAAAACTTAATAAAACCAAAATGTATTGAAGTTAGATAAATGTACATAAATATATACACACGCATAGTCCTTTGGATAAAATTTTCAATGAAATGCTATCGACACTATCAGGCGCGATGCGAGAATTTGATTGAAAAAGTGATGGCGACGGGTTAATCACATTTTTTACTTACTTATGCATGGTTTTTACTTTTAATTTTTCCGTTCTCTTTTATTTTGTGAGGTCCTCAGAGAGGATTTATAGATTTTTTACTACACAATTCGCTTTTATTTTGTTTTGTAATAACCTGCGGGGGTATTTCTTTATTGGAAAATATCGGAGAGGTAATAATAAAATAGCAGCCGGCAATTAAAATAATTTATCGGAAATTCACTAAATGTTGAACGTTGTTGACGTAATGAATTTAGTTTTTATTATTCGGGATGTTATGGAAAATATAATTAATAGTCAACCAACAAGTTGACTTTGTTTCATACCATGAGAGATATTGTTTCATACCATTCAGGGTATTAACGTCTATGTTTTGAGAAAATATGATGAAGAGAGTTTGAAAGTCAGACAAATGAATACCACACATTTTCCTTTCAGGGGGATACATTTTAAGAGCCTCAATGCAGTGCATACATTGTATGGTACACTAACGAACTCCGACTTATGACATTTTTCAACTGACTTTTATTCCTTAAACTAATTTTAAATTCTTTAGACAACATTGGCATACATTTGCTCGACTGACTGATACCATATATGCTACTATAGTGGTTTCGACAACTACATTATATAAATTTTGAAATTATGTTTCACACATCTATTTTCTCGCAATTTTTCCCGAACTTGCCTCGAAAGTTTTCAGTCAAAAATCGATTGTCGCCTAGAAACAAATACAGTGCTTGCTAAGTCAGCCATAGGCAATTATTTGTACATATCAATGTAAAAAGGAATATAACTTAGAGAATATCTAGCAGCTGTATACAAAATAGAAGATGATAAATAAAAATTTCAATCTAAAAAAAACCAATAAAACTAATATAATTTCCATGGAAAAAAATTATTTTACACAATTTCCTTTTTGTATATATTTTTATTTAAATTTATATTTATTTTTACAAAACAAATCAATTGTATTAACAATATACGTACGAGTATATGAAACAACTTAAACATATCATATTGAACACCTAAATATTATTAAAACATAAAAAACAAATTTTTAAAATGTCTCGTTTCTAGTTATACTAAGTGAAATGCCCTTCGTTTTCGAAAGAAAAAAAAATAGCAAAAAAAAAAAGAAATTGAACTTTAAAAATAGAAATAATTTCTAGTTCGTTTTTCGCCTTTGAAGTTAGTTGAAAAAACAAAATACACAAAATGCTCCTAGAACATTAATGTATTTCTTCGACCATTTGAAATAATTAAATTGTAAATAAAAATAAAATAAATTCTTAATTTAAGGCAAATGGTCACAATCAAGTAAAAAATGTCTTCCTTATAAAATGTAAATCTAAAAAATAATAAACAGCAACCATAATTAACCATAACCTGTTTGTAACATAATTAGTTACATAAATAACGTATATGCCTATATTAAACTGTTATAAAAAATAAAAGAACTATACGCAGACAAGAAATAAACACACATATTTATATATACAATCAAAACGTGTTACAAACAAATTAAACAAATATTTGCTTAATTACTAGCAATGGAAATAGTGAATTAAATAGCTGAGATTCTAATGGATCTATTCTAACAAGTTCGAGTTTGGTTAATCGCGCTAGAACGAATCCAATCAATTTAAAGCAGAGAAGTGTGCATTAAGAAGATATTAAGATACAAAAAGACGTTGTACAGTCACAATATTAAAAATACATTTATATAGAGCTTGAAGGTTTGGTTTTTAACTGATTTTCCTTTAAAAAAAAAAATTGCAAAAAAACAAAACACCAAATAAACACCGTTAATATCGTGCAAACACGTTTAAAAAACCCGAACGCAATGCTTTAACTAAAGACAAATTAACATTAAATATTAGGTAAATAAAATCTAATTACAAAAAAAAATGTATCAACTATCAAATTTACGCTTCAAAAAAACTGCAGTTATCCTCTTACTAAACAAATAAAAAAACGGTAAAAACGGAATGAATAACATGCAGGTTTATAACTAAAAAAATACTCTCTATGCGTGTATTCAAAAACAAAAACCTATGCATAAGCGCAAACTAACATACCAGAACGGCTCGATAGTATTCGCAATTTCTGTTCTTCGAAACGTTTCCTGTTTCCTGAGTAAAATATTAACGAGTGAATACACACTAAATTCTGTAAATATTATTTGCAACTATATTTAGAGACATGCATATAAATAAAAATATAAATGCTTAACTTGCAACTACATTTATTATATAGAAAAATGGATACATTGAAGCGGATTCATTTAGAGACAAAAAATAGGTTTATATTGTTACACTAGAATATTTATATGTTCCATCTATTGTCAAATCAGTGGATGGGAGCTACTAAAACAAAAAAATAAAAAACATACGGTAAAAAATAACTGAATGCGAACATGTGAATGAGTATGATAGAGCTATGAGGATTTAATGTACAATTTTAAGCGTTTCCGTCACCCAGAGTGTATTAGCTACTAAAGTGGAAATAAAAATGATTTTTTTCAAGCATACGAACATGATAGAGAAATTAAAGTTATTGAAGCGTAACGTTTTTGAATGCCACTGTTAGGCGATGCTTTTCCACTATGCTAAATTTTTTTTTTTATGGCAGGAAGGTTGTTTTTAATCTTAAGCTATTCTAGAATTTGACATCTTCAGTTACTGACACCACTGACCCAGAGCAGTATTAAGACATACAACAGTTAAGCAACCAGTCACTCATCAGCAGGCAGTTATCCTTACAAAGACACCTAAAGATTATTTTAAAAAAATCTATTACCATAAGGAGCCTCAAGGGATCCAATTTGTCAAGATAGTTATAATTATCCAGATTTGGCTTTAACTTGAGACTATAGTACTGTAGGTATAGGTGGAAAATTCTTCTGATTTGTTCTTTTTCCCAGCTTCGTCAGTAAACGTATTGTCCACTAGAGCATATGTGGTGCGAAAACGATTCATCGTGTTCCGAATAACTTGATCAGATGAACGAATATGTAAAATGGACGTAGCGCACGACAAATTTGGCGAACCAAACCACGGTTTTCAAAATAAGTTTGCCCAATTTACATGCGTTGTTTTAGTGTTTGTATTAATTGTAAAGTAGCAAAATATACTGACTACAAATCAACTTTCAAATTGACAATTTGTAGAAACAATGCTATTTGTTTAAGAACAAAACCTCTAAAACAGCACCCTTAATAAGCTCCTTTCTTCAAATTTACCATTTAGAGTTTAGATGTTTTCAAACCCTCAAAATCGTTACTCTTTCATCTTGTTTTATCATCTTTCTGATCTAGTGTGATCTTGGTTTTTTAAGGAACAAACCTTTCCAGTGCCTTAGTCTAAATTAGGCTCCCTCTCTCCCTCTATACTTCTTCCGTAGCTTAATTCGAATTTTCTTTAAGCAGATGACGATTTACTAACTGTCTTTAACGATTTACTAACGATGTCATTCGGGACTTACAGTCTTCTCTTTTCGTGATTGAATCTCTTTCCCTATTCTCCGACAATAAAATTAAGACGGCAGATCATATGACAGGTCTCTTGTAGCCATGTGATGGGACCATTTGGATCCAGTCTCATATAAAGTCACCATGGTTTTTCAGAAGAGAACTTTTTGAACTTAAAGAAATAATTACTTTGTTCCTGATGTTGCCGCTTATGACTGCGAAGATAGATAAAGTCGTTAACTACCTCAGAGCTGTGTCCTATCCATGTTTACAGGTACAGGGGTACCTTTTTTCTTAAATTATTTGATTGGCAATGTTGAAAAGGAGGTTACTGAGCTCCTATTGTTACCGACAGTATTAACGTGCCCTAATGGCTTGTGCCTTGGTTTCTGATGCCGATGATACAAGGTTCGAATGTTGCAATAAATAAATTACTGAAATTCTCCGGATTTTTCCAAACTTTCTCCCCTATACTTGGTTGGAAAAAGGCTCTCGAAATTTTTCTTGAAAATCCGTTTAGAATTTGAAGGCTTGAGCAACGGAAAAGCTGAAAAGTTTTTGGTAAGTAAACCAATCACCTTCTCAACTTTGGCGATGTTTGAATTATTATTATTATTATTATTATTATTACCGGCCATTTAGAATGCGGAACAACCTCTCGCCATGCTGTTATGTCATTACCATGAGTGTGTTGCTTGTATGTTTTGCTGTTCTGTCCCATTTCTTCTAAGTTTATCCCTATTTGGTTCCTTTCTACTACCGGGCTTTCCTGGCGATCTTTTTTCACTAATTATTCGTTCGACTGCTCATACACTGTCCATTCATTCTACGTGCCCTGCCCATCCTAGTCTTCGAGATTAAATTACTCAGATATGCTTGAATAGAGATCATCGAGTTCTTGATTGTGTAGTTTTTTCCATTCGCCTAAAATATTTTTTACCATTATGAGGACCTAATCCCGATGACACAAAGAACAGATTTTCAATATCCTCGTATTCAGATTTGTCTGGTTGGACTATATGAGCACCTACCCTGTGTAAAGAGTAACTTTCAAGAACGAGCACCAAGAAAAATGTCATCGGTCTCCCAAGACTGCTTAAAATTTTCAATATGTTCTGCCCTTAATAACCCATAAAATTTTAAAATAACTTTAACAAAATCTTATTTCCAGTCATGATTCATAAAAAGTAACTATTTTGCAAGCATTTCCCTCTATATTTCACTGCTCGTCTGATTTTCTAGGGTATCCTATAGCTCCTGAGGAAAGGACGAGAAAATGTCGTCTTGCTAAAGATTGCATAATACTTGGTTCGTTTAATAACTCTTTCCGCTATGTTCAGATGGTATTTAAAAGCGACCTCTGGAAAATTAGATTTAAAGCACTGCTGGAGCTAATTTAACATTTTAATCTGAATCGAGGTGCCAAGACTTGCACGGATATCAAGACCTTATGCTATTCCTCGTTGTTAGGCGTCAATATTTCGTTTCCTAAAAATATATATAAAATCGATTAATGTATGTATGCTGGTATAGTCAGAGGGAAGGCCCATTGGCTATTCAGTAGAAGGCGTATGTCCTCGTTATTATTTTAGAATAATTGCGTACAGTGTTAGCTGCTAATTTTCCTACTGACATCCTTGGCGATTATTTGCTATGGGCTCACTGAATTATTTAGACATATAGCTCCATATTTCTGAGGGTACTTTTAACGAGGGTTTCTTGACCTCACCACCATAGGATGCTCGAAAAAGTTAAACTTTGTTTCCTGTCTATACGTGGGTTCCCTTAATTCCTGATTAATGATTGCTCTTAATTTCCAACAGATGCCATGAACGTATGGTTTTTTTTAAATCAAAATAATTCAACAAATCCTCATATCAATGCTCCTTCAAAATAAATATTGAAAAACAAAAAAAAATAGTTAATTTAATACAGAATTAAATAGAATATTATTTTAAATGTCCATTGAGACTGCGATGCTAGTTATGTACCGTTGAAAAGATTATATATATATAGCGTAAAATATATATCATAGCATATTAAAAAGAAATATGTAAAAAACAAGACATAAACATTATTATAAATAATTAACATTAAGATGGCTTTGGTTTTTGACACAGGAAAACAAAAAAATTGTAAAATATTAAATAAAAAATGCAAAACAAAAAAGAAAGAGATATAAATGAATATGTGGGCGGAAGATGCATATATTGAAAGTGAAATTGGAATAAAAGTGCTGATTGTCAATTTAAATAAAAGTGGAATTTTGTTTATACTTTAAAAAAAAAAAAATTAAAATTGAAATACTTGTACTTGAAAAGGGCTAAATGGAGTGGAAATATATTTAATTAAGTACAACTGATGCGGTCGGCGGAGGTCATCGGTGTGGAAATGAGTTGAGTTCTCTGGCCGCAGTTTTGGTTTTTATGACAAGCTGTTTAAGTTTCATCTACGGTTGGTGGCAATCAACTGGTGGTTGTAATGAATTGCTTAATACTGTGGCTCAGATGCGAGGAGCAATATTGAGGCCAATCGATTGGTGCAAAGAGAGAAATTGATGGCATGTGAAAGTGAGGACGACTGCCGGCCTTTGTCATACCTGTATTAAAAGACAAACTGCACACTAAGTGAAGTAAGTATACGCACTCGTATGTATTTGTAGGACATCACGTATGAATTCAATGTTCTCCCTACCCTGTAACTTAGGCTGTAACATTTAAAATTTTAATTGGCGTCATATCCCTAAACCTATGCTTGTTATAACTCATTTTAGAAATTCGACATCATGATTAGCTTCATTTAGCGACTCTTGGGCTATATCAATTCGCCGCTGGTTTTGTTTAAAATTCAACAGGAGATTTCATGGCATGTGAAAATTGATATACCATTATCTTCAATGAATTCTCTAATAATGTTTCGGCGAATGTTGAATTGCAACTTCAATGAGTTGAATTGGCATTGCATACGAAATTCTGGTGGATATTAACAACTCAGATGAAATATATAAGGTGTAGGTGGAGTGCCCCATTTTTTCGTCAGCCCTGTTATTGGGAAAGTACTAATAATCGTTATGACCTATTACAGGGTGATTTTTTTCTTGTTTGGTTTTCTAGTGTTCTATTTTTGACAGCTCGCATATAACTCGTGACATGTGTTACAGTCAGGCATACTAAGTTAATACTGCCATTTCATAGTGGAGTGACTTACACTCATAAAATTCTCACAAATTTAATAATTTAATTTTATTTTCAAAATTCGTGGTCTGTGAAAAGTGTCTTTCGTGTACTTCGACCGCTATTGGCCAAGTCACCTATCCTTATGCGTAGAGGAAAATATTGTTGCTGTGTCCGCCAGTGTTAATGTAGACCATGATTTTTCATTATTCGTCGTCGTCATTCTTTTTTTTCGTGTAGGTACAGTCACATCGCATACATAGCATATACAATGCTTAGCCGAAAACAAAACAAACATATTGAATATGCTTATAAATAATTAAAAGAAGAGGACCCAGCTTTCAACCCTGAGGCACCCCATGATTGGACAATTTTATTTGTTGAAGCTATTTTTAATTTCATTTTGAATCCTTTGTATTTAAAATTGATAAAGCATCGTTCTTCCTTAGCCCGCATATTTTCATCATTTTGACATGGCTCCATGATATACGAGTGAAATAAGCTATTAAAAGCCTATTCGTATTTGAAATTAATGAAAAGTACAATTGCATTCTGGTTTTTCAGTCGATATGAATTTAAATGAGAGCCACCAGATGGTTTGGTTGTTGGCTTCATTTGATGTGAGGTGGCACCCCCCCCAGAGGCATTTTATAGGCTTATTGCAAGCCTTAATAAAGAAAAAAAAAGGCAAAGAATTTAAGCTTAAATTATTTAATTCCTATTAGGAGGAAAATGATTAGGCAAAGAGTGAACGGCGGTGGTAGATGACATTTCTAAACTTGGGTTTGGTAAGTCGAAGGTCGAAAGATCATCATATGAAAGGGTGAGATGGACCGAAAGTTTCGGATATTAGTGCTAAGGGAATAATTTAAAGCAGTACCGGGCAGTCAATATTATCGGTAAGTAGGTCAAGGATAAAGGGTATGTCTGTGAACTTGCGTGCTTAAGATTAGTCTTAAGCAATTTATATAAGGGGTCAACTCTCGTATGTATCAGCTCACGGAACACTTTAAAAGGCAAAATGAATAAGCCTGAACAGCTTTAATGCGCGCAGTTTAGATCTCTTAACAGGGGAAACAGACTTGATTAGCATATTCAAGAAGGGGCTAGAAGAAAGTATACAAGGAGTTTGTAACGTACGAATTAGAGAACTCCATAGGTGGCCGTTTTCAAGGCCGAAGGCGGAGTTGGCACCCTTGATAACGTCGATGAGAACACAAAAGTTAAGTTGCCGGTAACAGGTAATACCTAAGTCAACCAGAATGTTGACTTCATGTCATATAACGTAGGTTCTAGGAGGTGGAGGAAAACGCTTAAAGGAGTACGTCATCACTGGCCATTTGTTATCGTTGAGCATGAGATAAAATAATCAAATTCATCAAATAGTGAATATTTTTGTATGGTATATGAAAGGTACTGAATAAGCTGTAAATTAGGCAGAAATAATGGTACAAACACAAATCGAGTGTGCCTGATTGGATGAGCATATTTGGAAACTGATCAATGGTCCAAGTTTCTCATCTTTTTCCAAATACATTGTTTCACGTTGTGTGCACATATTCATCATGCTCTACTTGTCATTCATAAGCCGCACGCGTGCCACCTTGAATGTTCATAGTTTTCTTACTCATCGGCCCCATAGCTATCCCATAATAATATTGTAAATAGCGAACAATAAGCTCTTCATGAGTATTTGCTCAACTTCTGTTGCTTATTCTCAAATCAGATAACGACTTGACATTTGATTTCAATTAAGTCATCAGGCTTAATTACTACATCCATCCAATCATAAATACTTCACCTGTATCCTCACAGTCATACGCTACAAGAATCGCTTAATTATCACTCATCCTTCCGTCTCAGTTCTATTGTCAACATTCTAACCTTCGGCAGGGTATACATCATTCTATACACCCTAACCAGCACAAATAAACCCACATATGTATCCACATCAAAATAAATATCCCCAACAATGTATGGGTTAAGTACAACAGTAATTTTATGGCAATAAGTCGGTCGTCCTATTATCCTCAGCCTACCATCGACACCGTGCTCGATGTCGTCGCCTCGAGATATTAATCTGCAAATTAACCTCCACTTGTACCGCAATTTTCATTACTAACTTGTTCCATTAACACATCCCAGTGATACTCATCTCGGTCGGTTGAGTGTCCGCTCCGACAGTCGGGTGCAAAACGGTCAGGAAGCACATAAAGCTATAATATTGTACCATAAAGCCACCCCAACTGTCCGCATGTCTCTCTTCAACGAGCTGGAGTACTCCTACTCATACTCGCACCCCATGCTGTTGTCGACGCTTAGTCGCTCTTTGTAGGTCATTCATTACAGGCAATGATTTTGACCTCTCACCGCCCGCAATTCCTTGCACAAAAAAGGAGTAAAACAAACCCTCAGGGGCACAATCCCATTTCTCGGGAGCAAACAATACCGACCGCCATGCCGAATCTGCTATTTCAGAGGAAAGGACACTAGTCATGCCACAATTTCAAGCCGCTTGTTTGTAAGAGCTTCCACTTAATTAGGTAATAAATGATTGAGGAAATTATGTCTAGACGTGACAGCAATTTCTATGAATCATCTAATGATATGTTGGGGCTTCGGAGCTAGACTCATGTCGGAGCATATGTGGACGTGTGTGAGAGTACACTTCCGCCTCTTGGCCATCTGTTGTGTATATTTTCTTCCTGGCATTTGTTTTGTTACCTTATCTCGTGATATTCCTTTTTGTCATCCTTTCATCCCTTCTGAATCGGATTTTTTTTTGTTTTTGTTTTTTCTGTTTGCGCTCCCATTGTTGAAACGAAAAATTCATTGGAGAACGTGTACTGAATTTGTTGGCATTGTACAATACTCGTTCAAGCACTCCTAGATACTATCTCCGTGGTATGGATGTTCGAGTTTGGATTGTTGTTTGGCGAGAAGTGTGAAGTAGTTAGAAGTGGTCGAGCAAATGTTAGTGTTCGGTGTGAATCAGAAAGAGGATTTGTTTTCGGGGAATTGCTTTAGTCGGAATTTACTTTGGCAAGTTGCGGCGAATTCTCGGAATATTTTGCAGATTTTTGCGACTAAATTGCTGCTTCGTGATTTCGAGTCATGTTAATGTTGTCTAATAAGGAGAGTTACTCTTATATGGGTATTTGAGCGCCATAAAAACAAAACTTACTTTGAATGGCTTTGCTGTTAAAGATATGGCTTGGCTAAGTGGTAGTATCGATTACTGTCACAGCACTGTTCTTAGTACGGGTTTGTCCAGACGTAAACGCAAGCACCGGCATTTTGCATTATTAACCAGGATACTCAATGTAATTGTGTTTTTTTTGGAATAAATTAACAAAAAAAGTATTTATTGTGTCAAAAGGACGGCCCTAGAAACTGCGTGTTGTAGGAACAAAAACAAGGTCGGATTACGGATTTAGAAATAAAAACCTGCGTTTTCCAACAGATGGCGTTAGGAGCGCATAGTGGTCAGAAATGTCCCTATGTAAGCTTGGGCATCTCTCACGAATTTTTGATGATCTGTCAATTTTAATCGGCAAAATGTCGATTCGTGAGCCAAATCGATACCTTTTATAGGAAGCTTTACTTTTTCGCTTTTAATCCGAAAAATCTTCCACTGATACAAGTATATGGAAGAGGGGAAGTTTCCCAGGCTAGTGAAAAATTTGGAAGTCACAAAATTATATGCATAATTGATCAGTTAAAGCCTTAGGAATTATCCACAAACAAGGAGATTGGGTGCCATACGAGTTGGAACCGATGGACGTCAAATGACGTTTTCTTCACGAGGCTCCAGTCGCAAGAAAGGTAAAGTTGTCTGCATCCTTGCGACTGGCGTGCAAAAATGGGTTCATTACGATAATCGAATGGGAAGGTAATTTTGGAAGCGCCGCGGCCACCGACGGCCAAGTCCAACACATGCTCATGACAAGCAACTACATGTTGCTCAGATAGTTACAACCTACCTGGAAATACTGACGTGACCTACCCTGTCCTCCATATTCTCTATACTACCCCTCCCTTCAAACTGCAACCTGTTCCACTCATTGATGCATGGCCTGACTGAGCAGTACTTCCGATATATGATTGAGTCATTGGGTTGATTTGTAGGTCAACTCAAAATTGTGCAGTTTTTCCAATGAAATAGAGACCCAAATTTTGGCAAAAAATTGGAATTGTCCTTCCAAGAAGAAACTTTTTCATACAATAACGAAAATCTAAGGAAAATTTGAAAATATTGAAGAAGTGCAACAAATGTATAAGGTATGGCAGCAAATCTGATACCTGATTGACGCAGGGTTTTCGTACACTATTTAGGTAACCATACACATACAACAGAGCCTAACATGCTAAAAGTATTTTGAATTTCAGAAATATTGACAATCGTCTAAGGTGACGCGGTCCTCGGAAAACATCGGACAATCTAGGAAAATTAGAACAAATGGTTTTGGTTTGCTACCTAAAATATTTCTAGCAGCCGTAAGTATTTCCTCCCAAAAGATTGGTCCAATTTATTCTTAATTATGGGTAATTCATTCTACCAATCGCTCTCATATTCTTAAGATTGCGATTTACTCCTGAAGTGTAAGCATTGACCAAGAAATTTTTGGTAAGTACCACCTTCCGGAGGAGATTTACAATACCTAGCCCCTGAGCTAGGTCTGGGTCCGAGCATGACACTCAGTCATAGCTCAGATCCTAAAAAAAAGACATTTAATGGTCCTAGCGCGATTGATAGACAGAAATCTCAGGTGGGAGTTTTAGAAAGTTATGACTATTAACTTTTCCATAATCTAGCCATCGTTGTCGACACAGATTTTCTTTTTTTTTTTATTTACCCATCAGCCAAAAAAAAAAAATTTAAACATTTAAAAAGTTAAACATTTAAATTTAGACATATCTGAATCTGGCTTGATGAACATAAGTGTTTTGCCTGAAATTATAGACACAGAAGTACAAACAGTTGAAACAAAACCAAAAAGGTTTAATGAGTGCAGTGAAAAATTAAAAAGACATTAGATATAAAGTTTTAGGGACTCAAGCGAGTAATAAAAAATAATTAAAGCTAGCAAAATAATGTCGGAAGCTTCACCCAATAAAGACTTTTTAAAAATGGAGTCTGCGTTTGCCTCTTCATTGGCTCTTTCTTCTGACGAAAAATATTTCGTTAATAACATATGCTAATTTGTCGAAATATCAGTAGAATATTATACGACAAGGAATCAATGCAAAATTTAAAAACCCTTTTCCTCCTATAAAGGAAAAAGTTTTTGATTAATCATATCAAATAGAAAGATTTTGTTCGGCTCAAAAAGAGGTTTTACTCGGTTCAGATGATCTGAATTCTGACGAAAATCCTCTAAATATTTTAATAAAATTGGGATTTTTTGAGGCTAACCAAATGCAATTTGGTCCAATGTTCATTGGAAGGTTCATTAGTATTTCAATGGTTCACATTCAAATGAATTTAAGTATTTTTCTAGAACTTGTATGCAAAATTGAGCTATTTTTTCACAAGATATTGACCTTCAAGTTTCTTTTTTGCCAAGAAAGTCCACCGAATTAATTTTTTTGAAGTTAATTTAATCGAGCAAGAAATTAGAAACCTGTCTCTAACAATTACATATCACGAATAGCTAGCAAAATTTTGAGTCTATTTTAATGCTGATTATAATAGACGATAAAATGTACACTTTCATCACTGATGAATTGTTATTAATTAATCGAGCGAAATAAACCATAAAATGGTTCTAACTAAAGTTGTCAATAAAAATATTTAACCTCACCACTTCATTCATTTATTCGATTCGTTTTATGGAGTGTAAGCATCCTATTACGATCTGACAAGTTTGAGGAGGGGAAATTAATAAAAAGAAAATTCAACTGAAATTTTGCAATGAGATGAATTTGCTTGTAGGCACGCCAACAAAACAAGTGGGTAATACTGCTAGGTGGCTCTTGCGAAGAGCAGAAAGAATCCAAAATCAGCAAAGTTAATAAGGGATTGACAGAACAACTCCATATTATTTTAGAATTTTTGGGTTTTGGTTACGCTATTACTGAAGATACCTGAAAACTTTATTGTTGAAACTAGAAATTTATATTTGAACGAATACTGATGCTATATAGGGTGTTTTTTTTTAAGAGCTATACAAGTTCAATATGAAATAAACCACTTGAAGCTAACGCTAATATCTATGATATTAGTTTTATATAATAGATAATTAAATATGATATAAAAATATGAATAGTGGTGAAATCCAATTTTCGACAACTCTATCGAGCAACTGGGCCCGTATATTAGCAATAACACAGCAAATGCTAACTTCCAATTTGTCCATCGTCTCTGGTTTATCGGCATAGACTAGTGACTTCACCTACTCTCAAAGAAAGTTATCTAAAGATGTGAGATCACAGAATCATGGGGCCCAGATCCATTACGCGAAATTATGCGCTCAGCAAATATTTTCCGCAATATTTACGACAAAAGTAGGATATTTAAATATGTTTTTATCAAAAAGTAATCAGTAGTAATGCCTTTCATTTTTTCAAAATTATGTCCCTCAGATGTTTTTTTTTTTTTCATTTCGTTACAAACCCATTGTATTTTACATAAAAAGCTGGTTCAAAGAAGGTTCAATTTGGCTTACATCACTATAAACATTTTCTATCAGCTCAGCGGTTTTCTTTAAACTTTTCTCTTAAGTTACTTCCACAATAAGAGACAATGTGGGTGTAACCTGCCAATCGCAGAGACCATAGGATATCATGATTGAGAAATTTTTAAATCTTTCGAGACTTCTGTAATTTTAAACCCATTAAAATACTAAGTTTTCACTTGGTGCGCCTCGTAACACTACATCTGATGCTTTTTAAAATATAATTTTTCTGAATTCTAACCATTAACTCTGTTTTTTTTTTTTGTTTTGGGTTTTATTTACTTTATTACTTCAATAAAAAAAAAGTGCTGCCGAAAGTTGTTCACTTTCAGTTGTGTCGAAAGTAGTTTATACGTTTTGAAAGAAGTGATGGTTGTGGTTTTACATTTAAATAGATAAAAAATATAACATGTTAATGAAAACTGGTGGCAATTTTCGTATAAGCTAACTGTGAAATTCAAAGTTGATAATAAATTATAATATCTGTTAAAATCTGCTTACAAATAACTAGTATTTCGATCACACTTTTTACTACATTTTCGAATAATTGGTAACGAATAATCGGACAATTAATGAGAATTAAGTCGAATTCGAAAAGAAAGAAAAACCAAAAAGAATTTCATTCATGAAAAATTAAACAAAAATTCACGCTCAAAGAATAATCCGATAAAGCTCACCTAACCACTAGTAATACGAGTATGTGATTTTTTAAGCTTTTGGTTTTTAATTGTCAAAGAAAAATACAGGTAAGTTGCAAGGGTTTATACAGTATTAATTTGAATTGATAAATAAATGCGTGCTGTTAGCTTTGAAGGACTAGTTTATGGTAATATTGGCCATGACTATATTTTAAGTGATTCAAACAAAGAGTTCAATTTTGAGTGACTTATTCGAGCATATTGACAAGTATCTCACTTATAACAATAACGTATAATGTTGTCTTCCAGGGCTGCAATTGGCGCTGGCTCACCGGAATAGACGAATAATTTAACTTATCTGCACACAAAATAGTCTATGGGCATCAAATTGCACCATCTAGCCGCATATTTCATCTATCCAAAACATAAATCGCTAACCAAACTCATTTCTTAGTTGGTCCATCGGTTCGGGTGCTATATGGCATGTAGCGCCATCTTGCTGAAATCAAATGTCGACCGGGTAAAAATCTTCGAAATCAATGGACGATAGCATACGCCATTGACGGTAACGTTGTTGTCCTCCCAATTTGTATTTCTCCGACTGCATCGGCAGTTCTTAAATTGTCTAAGGTTGCAAAATGGGTCTTCTTTCAAATTTTCTATGGAATACTCAGAGGTCATCCGGCTTCAGTTCTTGCACGAGCTGAATTTTTTTATGCTTTAGACCAACATTGTTGCATGAAGTCTTTCACGTAATCAAAAAATACAATGCCTGCGAGTGACGACATATGCACAAATTACGGTCTTCATTAACACTGGGGGAAAAGTCAGCAATATTTTCCTTTGTGAATTTTTCCTTTTGAAATTTTAATTATTTGCTCAGTAAGTCGATTATGACGATCGTAAAATGCTAGAAGTGCCGAATAACTTTTTTCAAAGAGTGCGAATTTTGATGATGAAGTTCAAACATTGCTCTTTCTCGACTGCTAATTGGGCACTAGAAAACTGAAAAACCAAACAGCAAAAACCCACCTTTAGTGCACAAAGAAAAAAATATTATTGTTTTATGAGTTCCACGCATGTAATAAGGTGTTCTCCAGCTCATTACCCTTGTTAAAGCTCATTACACTATGAGTTTCAACTCTTCTTGCTCTTTTTGCAAATTCTTCCCAATTACATTTATGTCAGGTGAATACGAAGGGGTCTGTTTGGGGAAGCTATAAACCAACCAAAATTTTGCAACTTCCAATGTGTACCTTGTCTTTATGTGCAATATACAACTTCTCTCTACTCTGCTTGAGATTTTCTTTTAATATGTTGGGGTAAACAAATAAACTTCAGCGTTTGACATGCAACTCCAAACTTTAACAAGCCTCTTCTGTGCTAACTGAAACCGCCAACTAAAAAGCCAACAAGAGCTATCTCTCAATTGCCGGATGAACAAGAGGTGCAGTCTTCATATCATTAACTAACTCTAATGACCAAAAAAACAGCATGGATGTTACGACATCTACTTGCAATACTTTCACAGTTTTTCTTAGGTGTTAATAGTTCAACGATAATGCGAAGTTTAAAATAACACCTCTTGTTGGATGACCCATTGCTTACAACATATCTTCAAGCTTTCTAGCGAATCGACTGAAGACGAATCTCCAATATTTTGTGATCTAGTCCAGAGGTGTCCATAATCCGCAGCCTCTTCTACAACACCAGCCTTAAGCCTAACTTTTGTTTAGTGGGTCTTTTAACGTCTAACGTAATGGGTAGTCGTGGTGCGATGGTAATCATCACCGACTGTTGAGCCGAAAGCATGTAGTTCAGTTGTGAATGAGTGATGATCAAAAAGTGCTGACGACGGCATAGCGCTCGAATAAGATTTCCAATAACACCTTAATGACCTGAAAACAAAAGAGTTACTGTGAACTACAACCAACGTAAATTCAGACAAATCTCTCAAATCCTATCTAGGACAACGACCTCCGGAGAGTAGTGAACATCTGACCCCGTCCAGGTTGTGTGGAAAACACCATAAGAGCGTACACTCTTGAACCAGCACGAATTATAACAAATAAAAAAATTACGTATATATTCTATAATGCTCCCAAGATCGGTTGTAATGACAATCATTAATGCTAATAATATTAAAATTATAAAGAAAGATTCAGAAAAGAAATAAAAATTAAAGGCCCAAAGTGCGCGTCAGTTTCCTTTGATTAGTGAATTCATATATTATGTTCTTATTTTATGGAAAGCCAATAAGCTCCAAGTCCATTAAATTCTCCCTCCTATCTCTTACTTTGATCACAACCCAATTAACCATCATTCCTCACATGGGCTCCACTTGAAAGACTCTCACTGATTCCATAACACTCCATTTATAAATTGCATTTGCTACATCAAAACCATACGTCTCACCCGATATCCATGTAAGTACCAGCGAAGAGGGTGAGTAAGTAAGACGTCAATGGAACGACTCAAGTTGAAAAACAACAAAATCTCATATAGAATGTGAGTTCCTGATATGCAAAATGTAATTATCTCAATTCATTCAGGCGAGAAATCAAAATCGTCTTCTTCATTTCTGACTTCCTCCCACAGAGCACATACTCGAACCTTAACCCTCAAGCTTACAATGCAGGAAACTCTCATTCTTTTTCATTTCCAATTCCTTTTTCTCTGGTTATTGTCTGCTCCGCTCCAATGAGTCTAACATTTGAATAACGAAAACGATACGAAACCAACGGCTGCGGCCCCTCATGTCCCTTTTCTTTTCTTCTTTTTCCTTTTTCATCGAAATCAAAAGGGAAGGCAAGGAAATGTCAACAGATCTAATGGGACATCGATTTATAAGTAAAATTCGCGCCTCCCACATTGGCCTACGGAATGGAACGGAAAACGCAAAAGCACTTGCCATTCAATGTCTAATAAATAATCCTGCACATACCCTAGCCGCTATCCGCTCAAAGCAGATTTCTTCCGCACGAGGAGTAACAAAACCTGGTTCTCCACCTACAATCAGTCCGACAGTGGATTCATTTTTCTGCATCAAAAATTCAAACAGACAGATTATTGCTTCTACTCGACGGGGTGGTGGCAGCGACAACATTGTATCTGAACGCTCAAGATAATGCGTCCCTACCGCTAACCGTTCGTTCTTCGCCCACTCCATCGCAGCTCAATTTAAATCCGAGGTACTGACAATGGTCTCGCGCAACCTATGTCCCGAGATATGCCGCTCGATTGTATTCAAATATACGAGTATGTGTTTGTTTGTTTTCCATTGTATCTCGAACGAAGGGACGAATGGGAGCAGGCTCAAGTAGATGATTTCAATGATTCGGAAAATTTTGCTCATCCAACTTGAAACGTAGATTACATGAAAAATTGTCAAATAATGGATTCTCACGGAGGCAATTTGGATGCCGTCAACGTCGAGAAATGAGATAACATTCACTTTGCTTTTTAAAAAGGTGGATACCATACGAGCTGGCGTGGTGGTGACATGCTTGATATGTGTATACATTTCTTGTTGTGCAGTTTTTTGTTGTTTTGTTTCCACGGCCATTGGAGTAAGTGGATTTGAGTAGGCCTAGCGACAGGATGAACATGAGCATGTTGGGAGATTTTGATGGAAGACGGAAATCAAATGTCAAAGCGCACTTATGAAAGATGCGCTCGTAGGATTTAAGGTCGTGATACGATACGAGTTCGACCTTTGACAAAATCTAACGAGGAGTTTTACATGCCTTGATGTCCTATAGAGGTCATCAGTCCCACATGTTTTTTACTAGTGTGACTAATATCTGGAACCATGCAATCTTCTTTCATAGGGTTCCAAGTTATTTAATTGGGCAAGATGTATTAGCCTGAGAGATTATATGATGCACCCCTGTTACTTACGATTTTAGGTAGTACACAGATACCTTGAAAATCGAATCAGGTCTCGGCTTTGATCTTTGTACCCAAATTAAAAAGTTCCAGAGGTACTAAGAACGTAGCCGGGACCAAGCACCATTTACGTAAGCATTGACCTAAATCTCGAGTGAAGCATTTAAGGTATCACCACAACTAAAAGCATGAATCTAAGATCCACCAAAGGCTCTCATAAGAAAAAAAAACAAGATTTCCGTGGATAGCGGGCCATGCTACTTAGCACTCCTACTGGTACTATGTTCAAAAACACAAGCAGATACAAGACACAAGGAAAATCATACGGCTCTTTAATAAGGAAATCTAGAATTATTCTAATCGATAATAATGGTTTCTTCATTTGGTATTTCCAAATTTCGACTGTAAATTTCTCTGACGTTTCGAGTAGTGGCTCTGTCATTCCTTAACAACTATTCCCTGTCACCTTTTTACAATGTTATTTACCAGGACTAAATCCATAAATATACTGCTGGTTTCAGAAATACGCAAAGAGAAATTACTCTAAAATACCGGATTATAACATTTGATGCATGTTATAATCATGTTACAAAGCATCCTGACAACCAAGCTGATAGTGGTAAAGCAATTATAATAAGACCGGACATTAAATAAACAGAATTTGCAGCCTATAAATCCGAACACATCAAAGCGATGACCATAAAAAGTGAAGATGCATACAGATCACTCACAATTTCACCACTTTACCGTCTACCCAAATTCAATATATCGACAGAACACTACTAAAACTACCTACATTAACGCGTGAGGAAGGTGGTCGTGGCGCAACGGTAATCATCACCGACTGTTGAGCCGAAGTAATGTAGTCCAAGTCTGTCCATAGTCAAGAACAATTCCCATACGGAAAAACAACTTCAGTTGTGAATGAGAGATGATCAAAAAAGTGCTGACGAAGGCATAACACAAAAAGGTCTACC
Organism: Merodon equestris; assembly: GCA_958301585.1. Taxonomy (NCBI): domain Eukaryota; kingdom Metazoa; phylum Arthropoda; class Insecta; order Diptera; family Syrphidae; genus Merodon; species Merodon equestris. The sequence continues at coordinate 213,893,535 of OY284413.1, read as the reverse complement.
GTTGACAAGCTTGAAAATACTTGCCTTAAACTCTCGTCCGACCAATCCATTATTATTATTATCATCTACATGACCAAAGCTTCAAAGCTTACTTACAAAACACGGCACAACACAACAAAATAACTGACTAACTGACTGGCAAACTTTTAAAGACCTGCCACCCAAAATTCCGCTAAAATATACTGACAATATAGAAAATGCAATAATTCACCTCAACGACACCACGCATTGATAGATCCACGCCACAACTTACCCTGGACAACATTAATTTTATGTTCCCCAATACATACCAAGGAAAGAAACAAAAGAAATAATCGAAAATTATGGCAATCAAATCGGTCTCCTGAAATAAAAATCAAATTAAATAAGACCATAAAAAACGAATGGAACTGCTGCAAAATTACGAAAACAAGCACCTAGGCAGCTACTTGACAAACTTAACTTCCAAAAAAAATGTTTCTCTTTGGCAGGCCTCAAAAACCTTGAAGCCGACCACTTCACATAAACTACCAATACTAAACGACGACAAAACGTAGCCTAAGACCAACGCGGAAAAAGCTGCAACACTAGGGGCTTTCTTTGCCAACTACTTCACAAACGAAAAAGACAACAATCCACATCATTTCCACTTCCAAAACACAAATGAAACCATGCCAATCACTCCGACGACTAAGGGAGAAATTAACTTAAAACATAGCATCAAGCCAAATAAAAGTCCTAGTTATGACCTGATAGACGGAAAAATCCTAAGAGTATTGTCCGACCACTGAATTATTTACATTAGAAATACGAGTATATTTGACACCATATTTAGAGCAAAATACTTCCAGAAAGCATGGAAGGTTGTACACGCCATCCCGAAACAAGGAAAAGACAAAATCATGTAATTACCGCCCAATTTGCCTGTTGCCAATCTAAGCACTTGGAAAAAATCTTACACAAGAAACTACAACCAATACTCGACCCTTAACAAAATTGTACCGAATGGCCAATTTGGATTCAAATAACGTCACTCAATTATACAACAAATGCACACAATAATAAATAAAATTTCAAGTAACTTAGAAAGTAAAAGATACTGCTCCACAGTGTTTCTCGACGTACATATGTAAAGCTTTCGATAAACTTTGGCACATTGGCTTTATAAACTCAAAAAATCTTTACAATTAGACTTTTACCTGCTACTTAAAAGCTACCTTGATCATCGGCATTTACATATATGTAAACTACGAGGACGAATACTGCACACTGCTTGCTGTACAAGCTGGCGTCCCCCAGGAGAGCGTATTGGTGTCACTACTTTACTTGATTTACACAGCCAATATCCCTATCCCGAGAGCGCAGCACTCCATGCTAGCCACATTTGCGGGCGCAATATCATTTTGTAATCTAGCAAGGACGTAACGAATGCAAACAATAAACTCCAAAGCCATTTAAATAACACCATACAGTGGTTCACTAAATGGGGAATTTAAATTAACGAAGAGAAAACTATCCAGGTAAATTACACCACAAGGAAAATCGACAACCAACCTCCTATAAAAATGAACAACAGAAACATACACAAGTGGCATCAGCTCACCGGGAGCCAAGCTACAATTCCAGGTCTTGTACTTTGAATTTTGCGAACTTTTACCTGGATCTCAGAAACTACAGTAACTAGAGTTCTAAAACCGGTCGCTATGAGCTTAGAATCATGTTATCTATAACACAACCAAGTTTCAGACTCATATGCTACTCGGCAAGTTTGGTTTGATATATGCGTACGGACAGACGGACGGACAGGAAAGCCTATGCATAAGTCCTCCCTACCCCACCTTTGCAAGGTAGAAGGTTAAAACTAGTGACCACGCCAAGTACTTAGGCATGGTTATTGACAGTATAGTAACACATTTCAGAAAGGAGAAATCAAATAAAAGACAAATTTCGAAAATGCTATTGGAAGCTTAGTAAAAACTCTAGACTATCAACCGACAACAAACTACTTATCTCACTAGACATGCAGACTACAACTATCAGGAACTTAAAAAACCTCAAATATTCAAGTAATCCAGCGTACGCAAAACAGGATTCTAAGAACTATAAAGTGGGGCAGAATTAATCATCCAATTTTGTTTTTGAATTATTGTATTACTTTTTTACTAAATAAAAAAAATCACCAAAACGAGAAATAACGCGCCCACGAAACCCTTCCTTCGCAATATGAATTGTGAGTCGTGCTGTGTGTGCGGCTGTACCGTCTTTTTGAAACCACATGTTCACCAAACCCCGCTCAACCAATTCCGGCAGCAGGAAGTTGTTTTTCATGGCCCTGTAGCATTCGCCAGTAACATTGACCGTATTGCCGATGGAGTCCTCAAAAAAATACTACTCTTTGGCGTGAACGCCGCACCACACAGTGCCCGGAAATGAAGATGTTGCCTATTGATCTAACCGCTTAAGTGGACATGCGCCTCGTCGCTCGTGATGATATTTGACACAAAATTGTCTTTTTCCTTATTGAGATTAAGGTGGTTTGACAGTAATTTACACGCGACTGATGGTCAGCAGGCATTATCTGATGTACTGTTTGCACTTTGTACGGGAACATGTCCGAGTCTTTCACTAAAATATGCTGTAGGGTCCGTCTGGTGATGCCCAATTGCGTGGCCTGTCGTCTGATTGATGTTTCTTCGTTCTAAGTGCAGCCATAGCCGCGATATTCTCGGTCGACCGGTCCAGTGGCGGGCATGCCCTGCATAGTCTCCTGTGGTTCCAGTTTGTTCGAGTAGAGTAGCTAAGCGCCGGAATGTTTGCCCAGTTGACGCGACACGATTAGGAAATCGATGTTGAAATTCACACTGCGCTAACACCACTGACCGATTATTAGATAAAAAAATCGCACCATTTATTCCACGATCTTGCAGAGTCTTGTATCTAATCAAATATGATTGACGTACGATGTCATTTGCAAAAATTATACTATTTTCTGATGGGGTGACTAATTTTGCGCCACCTTGTTTAATCCTTGTTTAAGCAAGAAAATTCACGAGGACATCCATATAACAACTGTCGCAGAGGAAATAAGAATGTCTGTCGATAAATACAGGCAAATTATTCTCTAACATAAAAACGACGAAATACGTAAGCTCCCAAACGACGAACAAACATAGAACCGAAGCCGTAAACACTACAGACCAACAGACTTAATTTACAATTATAGGTAAAACTGGGGGCGGAAAGTACAATGAAAAAAGAGGAAAAAAATTATGTGGCAACAAAAACGAAAGACAAGAGGCGTGAACCCAACCTTCAACGTCTCGGGTAAATTAAAACCCACTCATGCTAACAATATACATATAGTAATTTAAGCACACGTTGTAAAGGAGATTTCTCCAATACCGTAATTGTAAACACGTAGCATAAAAATTTTAACCTTTTGTCAATAATTAAAATAAATTACAATGAAAAAAGTTAAATAAAAAAAACCGCGTGAAAATTGTTAGAATTAAATATAAAGACGTGTGTTCTGGTTTCCAATATTTTTGGCGAAGTGAATATAGCCAAAATGATCGTCCAATCCAGCCACCATTCGTTTTTTGAACTAACCTCGCACTCCTGCACTAGGAATACATTTTGTTCTGGGAAAATGTCAGGATTCCCGATATTTTGAATTAAGCTTAGTACCGAAGGAAAGAACTGTAACTTGCCTACAAACGGCAGTCACCCCGCATTCTTTCCTCTTCTGCCCCTCTATTTCATATTACAAAAATTGTCAAAAGTTCTTGATATTTTCCGCGAATACATTCATTCAAAATTAATATCACACCCCCAACTTCGTAGAGCTGATCACGATAAGTTTTTTCGTCCTTACTTCTCTCTCTCTCTTCCAGCAACCTCACTCTATCAAAATCTCCCTCTTACCTTATATTATCAGAATGTAAGAGGGTTTCGGTCTAAAACTCAAGCTGTTTTCCAACAGTTTCATTCTCTACTCCTTGAAATCTTTGCTCTGACCGAAACGAACCTGATCCCCAGCATAACCAACTTTGAAGTATTCCCACTGAGGGTTGCCCTTGTCGAGGCGTCCTACTAGCCATCGTTAATTTAATTGACTCTTCCTTCATTGCTATATCATCCTCCCCTCATCTCGACTTTGTCTTAGCCACAACCGATTAAATAATATCAGTTCGCCATTAACGCAATTGACCAAATAATTGATTTAAGAGACACCCTGGATGAAAGCCTTCTCTTCGGCAACTTCAACTTTCCTCAACTTAAATGGATTCAATCTGACGATCAATCGATTTATATTGCCACAGAATGTCTCTTCTTGGACCTTTAGCTAAGTTAGTGGTGTCTTAAACTAATAGGCAGACTACTTGACCTCAACTAATCCCTTCAACTTTTATGTCTCATTTCGCCCTTCTCCTTCTTGTTTCCTTCTGCCTTCTCTGAATTCCACAAAGCAAAATTTCACCAAATCAATGAATAAGTCAAAAAAGAGTTTCAGATTTTTGATAATCTAACTTTAAATGATGCTATTATATATCCATATTTTACAGGGAAACTTTATCACTCTTCACTCTTCACGTTCCCTTTTCCTAACGAAAACATTTATCCACTTCCCTATCCTGGTATAATCGCAGGTTCCGTTCCCTAAGAAACAAAAGAAATAAACAGTGGACAATCTTCCTTCGTACTCAATCCCCTAATTACTTTTCTAATTACATGGACAGCTATCTCCACATTACCGCCCTTCAAAACTCCCTCTATCAACGTTATTTAACTCAAACGCAAGCCAATCTTATAAGTGATCCTAAGTCCTTCTTTAAATTTGCTAACTACAAAAATCTGATCGCTACCCTACCTCACTCTATCTTAATAATCAAACCTCGAATGACCCCAATATTATCGGCAACTTTTTCACCACCTTTTTTAAACAATTTTTGCTGACGACTCTGCTGTGGACTTCGCTTATCTCAATTATTTACCGAATTTCACCCTTAGACCATTTTTAGCTCGTACAGTCGATTCCTATGCCATCGAAAACAAATCAAATCTACTTAATGATGAATAATTCACTCCTGGATCTGGCGGTCTCCCTGCCCTATTTCTAAAAAAATGCTACTTAACCGTCTCTCTCCAAAAATTCTCAGTTTACTCCTATCTCTAGTTGAATTTTCCCAGTTATGGAAAATCTCTTTTACACATAAAAAGGTCAAAATAACCATATTAACAACCATCCCCCCATTGCCAAACTGTCAAATATATCCGAACTCTTCGAGAGTATTTTGTACTTAATTTTAAGTTTTCGCTCCCCGTAGATAACACGGTTTCCTGAAATGCAAATCTATAACCACAAATCTTGTGGAATTATTGTCCTTTACCCTATCTGCCTCAGAGAATGGTAAAGAAGTCGACGTTATTTCAACCGATATCAGTACTAGGCAGATCAGTATGCGCGGGCTTAACTCCGCTACTGAAAATTTTCGATCGAGCGAGCAAAACAATTTCATTTGATAATTTATGGCTCATCTACAGACCTAGATCTATCGAATGACATGCTGCACACATGTGTACAAGATTAGTCCGAAATCGTTTTCGGACCACTATATTCCCCGTACATGCACGCGCTGGGCCAAAAAGTGGGTGATTGCTCTCGCTCCGCTCGATCAAAAACCTTTGATTAAATCTCCCACAGATTGATACTATTCAAATTATCTTACCTTGGCTTCGATCCGATTCGATTTCTTTGAAGTGAGTATCTTCATATTTGGAACATCGCTATTACAGTGTTCGTTTTAGATCTGCCTTTTCTAACCCTTTATCATCTTTCTCCGGCGTCCCCCAAGGCAGCCACTTAGGTCCACTTCTTTTCGCTTTTACCATTAACGATATTGACGTGGTAGTTAAACATTCCCACATCTCACTATATGCCCACGACACCAAGTTCTTCAAGACCATTTCCTCCAGTTATGACTCTTCCCTTATTCAATAAGATCTAAATAGTTTTCCATCTGGTGTTCCAAAAATTGCTTGAAGCTTAACATTTCCAAATGCCAATCAATCACTTTTTCACGTAAACGAATCAAACTTCCTTCTCGTCTCTATTTCCACAATAAGGCTATCTTGGCCTGAGTGGTGCCAACCCTTAGGTTACCCGATCTCTCTACATAACCTTTGTCTAGCCCTTTCTTGAATACGTCTGCCAAGTGTAATCTCCTTCGAGAGCATCCAACGCCGGTTTTTGTCTTTATCAACATTAACTCGCGCAATGTACGAAATTTACGTCTCTTCTATCTACCCACCCTCCGAACCGCCTACGGCGCAAATGAACCCATTTCTCGTATGCTGGGAAGTGTTAATTCGAATCTTTACTTCGATTTCAACCTCAGCACTCCTTGCTTAAAACCCGTCTTCTTAATTCCGGTTCCCTCCTCCGTTCTTCTTAGTTTCTAAGTTAGATTAAGTTAAATTAAGTTAGATTAAGTAAGATTAATGTTGGCTTGAATTAAGCTCAAAAGAACTGTCTGACATCATTGTGCCTCGAACTACCGCCCTTCGATTACTACTGAAATCCAGTGCTACGCAATCCTTAGATATTCTTAATCCAAGAACACCCTGTAAGCAGTTTTGTATTGAGCGATACTTCCATTCGAAACCCATTACCGAAAAAACAAAAAGTCACCTCAAATCGCTTTTTCTGACTTGTTTCCGACTATTACTACAAAATCTCCATCGCAGTCTGTATCAGCATCATCAACTCCACCAAGCGTCATCAGCATCAACGTCGTATCTACGCCAATGATGCAGCAAAGATACAACTTTCCACAAGCATACGTTCATATGCTTCCATCCTACGTGCGCTGCTTCAACTTCCTTCACCTGCACATCAGGCAATCCTCGAACGTGCAAGTCTTCAAGTACTGGCTCCTGCACGCCGCATGCTGTATGGTTACTGCAAGCTGTTGTGTTTTGTTTTTGTCTGCCATCAATGTTTTCAGATATGAGTTTGTAAACGGTAGTTTATGAGAAGTTGTGAGCCGATTGGGAATGGCAGCATCGTGGAGTATCATGTACACGCCCGAGTCACACTCTAGCCGAAGATGGATACGTATGTAAGACGTCGTTTAAGGATATTGTATAAGGAGGATCATACGAGGTTACTGGCAAAACGGATAATGGTGAAATTGATTTTTGCTGCTTGGTACTTAATTAAATTATATGGAATTGGTTGAAGGCAGCAATGAGCTTGGAAAGTTTTGCAAGAGATGCGGAAATTGATATCAAGTTCGGTTTGCACTATTGATTGGATGTTGAGATTGAGATAGAGATTGTTCCGAGTTCGGGTTACGTTCCAATTCCTTTGAGTTTGAAAATTGTTTTAAATGAATTTAATTGTTGAATAAAATTGTTTAAAATTTGGTTAAGTGAATTTCTTGCAAGTATAGGTATTTAAAAGCTCTTAATTTTTCGGGGAGGCGATTAAGCCGATGGCTGTTGACGAAATATGTATAGTCGAAGACAGGAATTGAGGTAGAAAAATTAAGTGGAAAAAATGGTTTAAAGTTTTAAAGTTTAACGTACTTAAAAGACGGCGGCTTCAAAGCTGAAAGATATTAAAGTTTCACTTAAGAAGTTTTATTCAAAAATTAACTTAATTCCAATCAATACTCTCAATACACCAGGAGACACTTGGACTTCGATTTATTTTCTAATCAACTTGAGCTTGAAGTCATTCGAAAAGCTTAAGAAGAGCCGTGGAGTACTGAGCAGTTGTGAATCACACTAGGCTAACCAAAATGTCATATAAGATGGGAACATAAAAGCACAATGATATGGAATCGTGGAATGTCTTTAACCTCCGTTCGGAGCACTAGCTGCTTTATCTTAAGTCTCTTTATCAACTGTTTGTTTCGCAACATAGACCAGGAAGGTGCCAGGAATTACAGTTCTAGTGTCCATCTTCTCCGTCTTATCTATTGAAACCCCGTACGAATTAATCCTTTTGGTAGATAATCTATCGGAATGTTTATTGCAACTATCAGAGGATGTGGTGGCGGCAGTTGGAAATCACTCAATAGGGTAGGATGAATAAAAAACAGCAGCTTTTAAACAAGATTTGACTTTATCTATCAACATAGTCTCTTTCAAGAGTGAACCATTCCTTCCAATGCTTCTCCAACACTTCGATAACCCTTTTATAAAACAATTTATAATTGAATGATCATCAGTTTCGGGAATTACGGTTTCTTTGACTGAAACATGCTTTTTAGGTCTGCAATTATGAGAGCCAGATCCAGAGCTTGAAGGTAAAGAGCTCCAATTAGCGTGGACTCTTTGTCTTTTCAATTTTGAAAAGGCTTTCTCATGCTCAAAGGCTCATGCAAAATGGTAAAAGTACTGCCTTCTGATTCATCGACAAGATATAAATTTGTAAGCACATCTTTTGTCTATCTGCACCCCGAAATTCGTACGTCAATGGTTACAACAATATATCCAAAAGCCTAATGTATCAGTCTGTCAAAAGATCGCTGTGGAGCAAAGTGCAAATATCAAATTTTATTGTAAAAACATTCGGCGTTTACGGATAGACACAGGTATCCGATATCCCCTGCACAAGTATTTCCCTGGTTTGCTAGATTTTATGATGATCATGAAGACATGAAAACGACGATCGTTCACCGAAGCCAAGAACCTCCCGGCTTGTGAAGCAATAACTGGCATTCCTGAGAGCGTGGTCTATCGCATTCTTCCTGGGTCATCTATCATATTGGTGCTGCCCACTAGAAGGCATAGCATGACATGAAAATCTTCAGGTGATCCAAAGACAGAAAGTGTGGATACAGAACAGTTGAATCAGGGTGAAGTAAACGTTTTCTTTAGAGGAATTCAGTCCACAAGATCAGATTATGAATGCTCAAAGAAATTTCTGTGCTGGAGAGATTGTGGGGCAGAAATCATCGTGTTCGAACGGACCATAAGGAAGTAAGAAGTGGCTTTTTCTATCAAAAGGTGTGAGATTACAGGATCGTGGAAGCAAGATCACAGGTCAATTACGCGCGCATCAAATGGTTCCCGCAATAAGTTGACAGTGTCGCGCACCATGGCATATTACACTATTTTGTTGAAATCAAAGCTCTGTCACGTCAGAAATGTCTTTATAGCGCTCTCCATTGAGGGTTATATTCTGGTCGGCATCGTCTTTAAGGAAATATGAGCCGATAATTCCACTAGCCCATACAGCACACCAAGCAGAGTTTTAAAGGGCATCTCGACAAAGGCTTCTGGCTTTCCTCCATTCCAAATTCGGCAAATTTGCTTGTTATCATATCCATTAAACCAAAAATGGGCCACATCGGAGAACAAAATTTTGCGTTGAAAATGAGTCATGTTTTCGGCCCATTTACCAAACCTACGACACGTTTCTTGGTTTCAACACTTACACAACCTGGATCTGATAAGCTTTAAAGTGAAGATTCTTCCGAAAATTTTCCACAAAGTGGATGGGCATAGCTCCAATTGCTGTGCACGGGGCGAGTCGACTCCTTCGGATTCTCCCCATCACTGCGCTCCACAACGGCAATAACTTCTTCTCTTCACACTGTTTGACGTCTTTGGGGATGCATTATACCCACTAGAGTATACGTGGTGCGAAAATGATTCATTGTGTTCCGAACAACGTGCTCAGATGGACGGTGATGTCGACCGTAAACTTGATGTAGCGCACGATAAGTTGGCGGAACTGAACCATGGTTTTCAAAATATGTTTGCACAATTTGCATGCGTTATTCTAGCATTAATGGCAAAATGCATTATCTACAAATCAACTTCCAACTGTCAAATTGACAATCTATAGAAACAGTGTTGCTAGTTTAAAAACCAAGTCTCTAAAAAAACACTCTTTATATGCGAGAAACAAAATAAATATTAACACGAGTAATAGCTGACATATATATGTATGTGAATTAATATAAAAAAAAAGTAATATCGAATCGAAATTTACCTCACAAATTTCAAAAAGTTATCCTATGTTTTGAACACTTATCGTCAACCTTTGACGGTGCTCAGAAAAGCGACGTGAACATCGCCGTAAAGCAAAGTCTTACAAAAGGGCATTTGGGTGGATGTACACTCCTTGTTCTTATAAAGTACACGCGGTTCAAGTATTTCATTAAACGGATTCGAAGAAAGTAACGAAGTAAGTTCTCCAGGATAGGAAATAAAGGGATCAAGAACTCAATATGACACGAACTGTGGCATTACACTTAACGTCAAAGCTAGTGAGTCTTCGATTGTTACAAAAATCAACAGTTCTCCATCGTCATCCTGCCCATCAAACGAGTTTAAATGTTAGAATAAACAGGCCGCTGTAAAGCTCTGTCGATGACTTTAATGTCGACAAATAAAAGGCATATGTCGTGAGTCTTCTCCGAGGACCTACATATGTATAAGTGGTCTGCTGCTGATTTTACGAGCGTGAAACTACTCTAGTGGGAACCAGTCGGATTTTCCATAAATGGTTTCAGGCATTCACACAACACGACGGGAAAAATCTTATACTCGTAAATAATACAATATGAGCGTTACTCAGGAGATTTATACGTAAGGTCACTCATTCCCTCTCCTTTTCCTCGCCGTTATATAAAATTCCACATTCTCAACCTCGACTATGATTTAGCCTTGCTATAAAGCCATGGCATGCTCGTTTTATTTGTCGGTTACAATTTATAGTCATTCCCTATTCTCGACCTCATACGTCACGTTCTATTTCACTTTTCTTCTCAATAGCGCTTGCTCCTAACATGTATGCAGAGTCCATTGGTGCCATGTATGCATTCAGTTTCTCTACTTGGGACTGTATCCCTGATGGGCTTCGACAAAGTCTCCATTGCCTTTCTATAATTTGTGTAGATTGCACTGAGAAAGTCCTACGGAGACATGATCGATAACTGAACTTAGGCACCTTGCGACTTCAGTTTTTCAACGTCGATGTTTTTATATTTTTACTCAATTCGCACCTTGGCTGCAACAATCTTTAGGTTGTCTAGGTTGGTTCCTCAGAAGGTTCGGGCTTTCAGGATGCTAGACCGACAGCCTCACATACAAATTTCCTAGAACAATAGTGGGAGCTTTCGCGTTTATTATTATATGTAGGCCTAGAGGGCCATAAAAGTCTTTTTTGAATTGGTGGTCCCTTTCTTGGAGTGCATACTCAGCTTATGTTTCGTAGAACAGCTTTTCAGTTTGGCGTTGTTTACCCTCTCTTTAGCACTTTCGTCGGCTTTTTACCCAGATCGTACATAGAAATGGGTAATATCTGCTTCATAGCAGTTTAGGGCTCTTTCTTGCTATTGGCCTTTGAGTGTAGAAAACAAAACAATGCGTATCCGCCATCCGGGGCTATTGGTTATCTAGCAATCTGGATGACCAAGTTTTTATTTATCCCAAGACTAAGGTGTTGGCTCGATCAAAACAATTGAGATGCTGGGTACCTAGGAATTGAAAGAAGTTATTAGACAGAGGTAAAACTATTATCTCTTTTCAGAAAACTGCTGATTTAAAATAACACTTTTTATTGAATGACATGATCTATTATATTACAGAGGGTTTATCGTCAGGGCGCCGCTGCGGAGAAAGGACGTGAAAAAATGAACTTTCTATAACTTTTGCGTTTTGTATGTTGCCATGGGCACACAGCTGTTCATAACGTCATTTTGCGCGGGGTTATTGTACTATTCAAGTCTGTTGGATTAAATCTAAGCTTCAAAAACAACTATTACACTATAGTTCACAGGGAAGTGACAATTTGCTACTGTTGCTTGTTTGACAACGCTCCGAATGTGTTTATTGTAGAACGTTTTAAAGATTAAACCGAGAAGAGTACTCTACGTCATCTTAGGTGAAACAGTAATTTGGCTAAGCACTTGGTAAAGAAAAACACAAAATGATAACAAACCTCAAACTCAAAATAAATAAAATTACTTTTCTAAGTTCCGACGTGGATTTCATCGCACTTCCCGTAGCCTTCCCGTCGCTGTAACAGCCTTGAGAACGAAAACAATATGTCTATGGGTATTTGCTGTCAGCGTTTCAGCCATTCCCTTGGTGCAGTCCTCCCAGCTGCAGCATCTCCCAATGACACAGAAAAAAAACAGTAAATAAAGCAGAACAAAAACGAAACTCTTGAAGCAATCGCAAAACAAATCTCCAACTAAAATCCCATTTACAGCTCCGACAATGAAAACAAACCCTCAAGCAGCACAGAGCAGAGCAGGTTTATGCTCTCGCTCCCCTCCATCAACCCTAAGGGCTGCAGCAAAACAGTCATGCAGTAGAAACGTGGTGTGGCTTGTACAAGATCCTCCTGTGGGGGTATGTTAAGTAATTACAAGGATAATTGTGATGCAAGTACTGAAACGCTATTCCGGCAACCACGTGTAAAAATACGACTTAAACCGGCAAATATCTACAAGTTTTTTGTATTTTGTTGTTTTTACTTTCACTTTTCTCTTCAGTCCTGTGGATTGAAATATATTTTCAGAGATTGCTGAACTGACGGTGTATTTTTAGTAAGCCCGGACCACTTGAACTGCTATTCTTGCTGCTCTTGATGTCCGTTGGCGACGCGTTGAGTAAGTGCATAAATTCATTTATAAATAGCATAACAAGTTTGTTATTTTATCGTAATTAAAATATTCATCTTTAGATGGTTTGTTTGGCGTTATAACTTAAAGCACAAGCAGTGGTGGCTGTTGCTGCGAGTTAAAAAAGATTTTGCGTTTGACGGTTATCAAGAAAAGAAATCCAAAAAGCCTTGGAAATTACAGAGAAAGTATACACCTTAGAAGGATACAATTGCTAACCAATGAGCTCATTGTTTTCGAAAATGTTCTCTATTGCTCAAGCTAATTTTTATATTTTTTGTCCAAACAGAGAAGTCCGTGCTTATTTTTTTTTTATAATTCTTGCAGGTTCAAGAGTGTACACTTTTAAGGTGTTTGTCACATAACCTGCACGGAGTGCAGATGGTTTGTGTCGAAGACGTTCGTTCACTACTCTCCGGGAGTAGTTGTCCTAAATTGGATTTGAGAGATTAGACTGAACTTGCGTTGGTTGTAGTTCACAGTAACTCTTTTGTTCCCATGTAGGTGTTGTCCATTAAGGTGTTGTATTGGAAATGCAATGAGCAAGAATTTAGAAGTGATCTTATGCTGCGAGTGTTATGTCTTCGTCGGCACTTTTTGATCATCTCCTATTCATAACTCATGTTGTTGCACAGTTTTTCCATATAGGAATTATTCTGACTATAGACGGATTCGATTTGAAAAGACGCAAGTTTTCTCCACTACAAATGATGACCCTTCGCGCTAAAGGCGTATACACAATATTTAGGGATAAAAAGAGTTTTTCAATCGGCCTCGGGCATTGATAATGTTTTCCGCAAACAATTGATGGTGTGTGCCGCTGTGTTCAAAATGATTCCCCATTTTTTGAGTTATTTGATAACTTTTGGCGAATACAGGATGATATATACGAGGGTGGTCCGATAAGTACGATAAGCCTACAAAAAAAAACAAAACTTTTGGAGAAATAGCGATTTATTTTTCCATTTTTTTTTTTTAGCTCGATACACTTGACCCAGATGCTCCAACTTCTTTAACAGGTCTGAAAAATACGTTTTCTCGAGGTCTGCAAAGTAGGCCTCCGTGGCGGCGATGACCTCCTCATCCGACTGAAATTTCTGCCTGGCGAGTGACTTTTTCAAGTTTGGAAACAAGAAGAAGTCGCACGGGGACAAATATGGAGAATACGGTGGATGGGGCAACAGTTCGTAGCCCAATTCGACCAATTTGGCCGTGGCGACGGCGGAGGTGTGAGCCGGTGCGTTATCACAGTGGAAGAGCACTTTTTTCTTCGCCAAGTGAGGCCGTTTTTTCTTCAATTCGGCGTCGAATCGGCCCAATAATTTGCCCTTCTTCAGGTAGTCGATGTGGATCACACCTTGTGCATCCCAGAAAACGGTGGCCATCACCTTTCCGGCCGATGGGACAGTCTTCGCCTTCTTCGGACCACATTCGCCGGATGAAGTCCACTATTTCGACTGTTCCTTGGTCTCTGGTGTGTACCAGTGGATCCATGTTTCATCGATTGTCATGAAACGATGCAGAAACTCCTCCGGATTGCACTTTAACAGCGTCAAACACTGCTCTGAAGTGGTCTCACGGTTGCGCTTGTTGTCCGGAGTGAGCAAACGCGACACCCATGCGCCGACAATATTCTCATGCCCAAAATTTCATGCAGGATATGACCCACGCGACCTTTTAAGATGCTTACTGTCTCAGCCATCTCGCGCACCTTCAATCGGCGGTCTGCCAATACGAGATCGTGGATTTTTGTCACGTTATCCTCCGTAGTAGCCGTTTTCGGGGCACCTGGACGTGGCTCATCAAAAACAGACGTGCGACCACATTGAAACTCGTTGAACCATTGGACTCTTCTTCGCGCCTGCTTACACCTACGACGCACCCAAGTACACCTGAAATCCATTCAAATAAAAGAAATCGGAAGGACATAAACAGTCCGCAAGAAAGTCAAATAACTCAGGCAGCCACAGGCGATCTGTCTTCCAACAACCTTATTGCCGATTTTACAAGAAGTAAAACCGAAATAAAGGGTATTGCCGATTTTTGTAATTTCGTTTCACGAAAATTCGACGAAATTAATAAAAAACTGGAAAAAGCGACACATTTATAGATTCACTTATGAATGAAATACAAAAACTGAAGGATTCGCACAAAGAGAAACTTGAATAAATTTCCAACATGCAGGCACAAAACAAACAAATTAGAACAACAACAACTTAAACACAATGTAGAAATCAAAAATATTCCACCAAAACAAAACGAGAACTTATTTGAAATAATCAAATCAATATGAGAAACTACTAATCGGGAAATCACCAACGCGGATATCACTGATGCGTATCGTACTAAAACAAAAAACATAGAAAAATCCTCGATAATCGTCACTTTTCACAATTATCAAAATAAAATACAATTTTTGAATAATGCCCGCACTGTCCGTCCACACGCAATTTCTAAACTTAACCAGCATATGGAAAGCAGAAAAGGCGAAAAAGGTGAGCTCGAAATTCGTAAGGGGAAAACACAGTTAAAATATTAGCGAGAAGCAACGAAAGAACAGAAGCTTTGTTCATCCAATCTCTTTCTGACATTGACAAAATCAAACGTCACTAATCCTATTTGTATAACTATGTTAGTAAGTAAGAAGACTACCATTGTTTTATTAGTATCATGAATGAAAACATAGATTTTAATCAAACAAAAGAAGAGTTACGAAAAAATGCATCAGATATTGAAACAACAGCTTCCAAAAGTCTGTCTGTGAAGATTATGTCGACTACAAAAGAAAAACTAATAAGTGGAGTATATAGACTTCCGAAGTAAGACCCATTTAGAGGATCTTATAAAAACAACTGACGTGACAGAAGGGAATAGCGATAAAATAATTTTGGGAGACATTAACCCTTCTGTTCTGTTAGTAAAAAATCACACGTGTTACGTTTCGGGTCATAAATGACCCAATTTTGATTTTGAATATATTTTTATAAAATAACTACGAAAAACGTAACGAGGGATACAAATTATTAATTTGGAGCGTGCTCTTGGCAATATGTTGTTGTAATAGCATGCCGATGTGTGGGACAAACTGTGCAACAGGTGAAGGTCTTTTTCTCGTTGCTCGGAGGACAAAACGCTTACGGTCACTTGTCTTAAGTTTTTTAACGGGTGGCAATGATGTTGATGCTAACCCAATACGAATATGTACACTAACTCGTCCATTGTGTACACCTCTCCCTTAGTCGAATTGTAAAATTCTAAAGGGTCCGCCATCTAATGTTTTTTTTTTCAAGTAGTGCTTATTTCGTGAATGGTAACACTTAGCTTATGTCTGATTTGACAGATAATTAGTTTTATCCTTCCGCTGAACGAATATGGTTGTGTACACGCTTGAACAACGCTGGGAAATATTGCGACATTACTTTGAAAATCATGGTAATGTTGCAGAATGTGTGCGAAAATTGCGTACGGATTTTGGAAGAAGAGAAGCACCGTCAGCTCCGTATGTTCGTTATCTTGTGAAAAAAGTGAAAGAAACTGGCATCCTCATCGATAAACCAAAGCGTGAAAAGCCAAAAACAGTGCGTACACCCGAGAATATTGCTGCTGCGGCAGAAAGTGTGCGTGAAGCGCCATCAACATCAATTCACCGTCGTTCTCAACAATTGAACATTTCGGAGACATCATTGAACCGAATTTTGCATAAAGACCTTGGTATGACGCCATACAAAGTCCAATTGGTTCAGGAGTTGAAGCCAACTGACCATCCAATGCGTTAAGTGGGCCTGCGATCGACTTACAGAAGATGCCGATTTTGCCAAAAAAATCATCTTTTCAGATGAAGCTCATTTTGATCTTGGCGGGTATGTAAACAAGCAAAATTGTCGCATTTGGGGCACAGAAAACCTGCACGCATACATTGAAAAGCCGGTGCACCCAAAACGAGCCACTGTTTGGTGCGGATTTTGGTTCAGAGGCATAATTGGGCCATTTTTCTTCGAAAATGAGCAAGGAGTGGCCGTTACAGTCAATGGCGATCGTTATCGGGCCATGTTGAACGAATTTTTGTTCACAAAAATTGAAGAGGAGGATATTGGCAACATTTGGTTTCAACAGGACGGCGCTACGTGCCACACAGCCGAAGCTACACTCGATGTGTTGCGCCCTGTTTTTGAAGATCGCATTATCAGCCGCAGAGCTGATGTCGTTTGGCCACCTCGGTGCTGCGATTTGACACCGTTGGACTATTATTTGTGGGGTGCCGTCAAAGATAAGTGTTACGCCGACAAGCCAGAGACAATTGACGGTTTAAAGGACAATATTCGTGAAGCCATTGGTGAAATACAGCTGCACATAATCGATAATGTGCTTAAAAATTGGACCGATCGTGTAGGCTACTGCATGGCCAGCCGAGGCAGCCATTTGAATGAAATTATTTTCCATTATTAACCGGATTGTACTTTCAAATAAAAAAAGAAATTTGAGAAAATATTCAGTAGTTTTTTTTATAGCATTTTCAAAAAAAAAAAAATTATTTGGCGGACCCTTTATAATCTCGGGAATCTTTTTTGAATGTTCTTCTAACACTTTACCGTCACGATGCTTTGTACTTAGCAAGGTGACCAACTTATACTTCTTTGCTACTTGTGGCACAAGTGTTTCTTTCTCATGAAAGAAGAATTTGCTGGAAAAGACTGGAAGCTTTCTGAGCTGCTTAGCTGTAGCGTGCACCGCTAGAAACCTCTTATTAATTCGAACTGTCCCAACTAGAATAATTCTTTTTTTTAACAGTTCCAAGGCTAACGAATGGCTAGTAAAAAAATTGTCAGTTGTTATATTTCTTCCTTGGTACTCTGACACTAAGTCCAGAACGACTCGTTCTCCCTGATTCCTTTCCGATGCACCTCCAACTCGTCCAAGATAAATTTGAAAATTAAGACAAAACGAAGTCGCAGACTCAGCAGCTATCCATGCCTTCGTATGCACGGTAACAGGGGCATAGATATTAAATCGAATGCCGAGATATTTGTCTCCATTATATCCAAACTAATTGAACTAAGCATGCCAATGTGTAATACTGAATACACCAGAAATAAAAAGGAGAGCTAAAGGCACCCCATGGAAATTAGAGAACTTATCTTAGATAGAAGAAGAGCGAGAAGAGTATGGGAAGAGACTAAAGCCCCCCAAGACAAAACGAAACTAAACAATATCACCCCACAGTTAAGAAGACAAATAAGGGAGCTAAAAGAAGACTCCATCAGTAATTATCTTCGAGGATTAACCACCGAAAAAGCAACCGATTATTCGCTTTAGAAGGCAATGAGGAATGCAAAAGGCCAACTTTGCTGATACCACCCATTAAAACGGTGGAAGAAAATTGGGCAACGAACACAAATGCAGATTATTCACAGAATACCTAAAAAACGTTTTTCAACCAAACAACGAACAAGAAATATGGACTCCTGCGGAAACAGTCGAAGAAGAAAATGAAGAAATAAGACTTACGACCCGAAGGAAAGTGAAAAATGAGATCAAAAATAACATTATTCCGAAAAAATGCCCCGACTATGATCTTATAACCGGTGAAATATTGAAGCAGTTACTAAGAAAAGCTGTGGTTAAACTAACACATTTAATCAATACTGCTTTTAGAATGAGATATGTTCCTGATTTATGGAAAGTGGCCGAAGTAATAATGATCTCTAAGCCTGGAAAGCCACCAAACGAAGTGACATCATATAGGTCAATCTCAATACTACCGGTTATATCTAAACTATTCGAAAAAATATTTGTCAAACGACATAATAGTTTTATTGAACGTAAAAATCTGATTCCAAATTACCAGTTCGGATTTAGGAGACATC
Source organism: Merodon equestris (assembly GCA_958301585.1). NCBI lineage: Eukaryota > Metazoa > Arthropoda > Insecta > Diptera > Syrphidae > Merodon > Merodon equestris. The sequence continues at coordinate 213,875,042 of OY284413.1, read as the reverse complement.
ACTCAACAAATGATCAAGTTCACAGAATAGTCAACATTATAGAAAAATCGTTAGAAGAAAAAAAAGTATGTTCTGCAGTGTTTCTAGATGTCCCGCAGTCCTTTGATAAAGTTTGGCATGAAGGACTTAACCACAAACTAAGATGTGTCCTACCAAAACAATACGTTGCAATCTTAGAATCATACCTAAGTGGGAGATATCTTCTATATATATAATACGCCAGTGAAGCCGCTTCTCCTCCTAAACTAAAAGTCGCACAGGCAAGTGCGATACACCGTTGGAAAGCTTATGGTCTGAAGTGGCCGGATAAGGTTTAAAAATCATTCAAAAGTTAATTTAAACGCGATTTAAACTGGATTTAAGATTCAGCGCGTGGAAGCCGCTTCTCCTCCTAAACTAAAAGTCGCACAGGCAAATGCGATACACCGTTGGAAAGCTTATGGTCTGAAGTGGCCGGATAAGGTTTAAAAATCATTCAAAAGTTAATTTAAACGCGATTTAAACTGGATTTAAGATTCAGCGCGTGATTTAGTAGCAATTAAAATTTCAGAAAAAAATTTTTATTCGTCACATATCACTGACAACAAACTGATAAAAATAAAATAACTGTTTTTAAACTAAGGTGAGTTGTGAACATCAGAGGCATAACTTACAATTTTATTTGTTATAGAACAACCTAATGCCTCGAAGAGTGCGTTCACGTCCTTCAGGTGAAACTTTAAGAGCCACCCGCTCACGTTATACTATTATTTATTGAACTTATTTCATTTTCAGTACTCTTAGTAAATAACTAAATTGATTCTGAGGCGGTACGAAGTTCGCCAGGTCAGCTAGTTTTAGAATAAAACAGGAAGACTCGTATTCAGAATTAACGGAAATTAAAGCAGGAGTCCCACACGGCAGTGGGATGGTTCCAAATCTGTATCTTCTATATACATGTGATCTCCCAAAACTAGAATATTGCACATTAGGTACGTTTGCCGATTACACTGCAATCCTTGCAGGAATCAACACAGAAGCTACAATCAGCTGTAGACCAAATTTGTAATTGGACAATAAAATGGCGAATCAAGCTTAATGAGAGCAAATCAGTTCACATAAATTTCACTAACAAAGCAATGATAAACATAAAATTCAATACGGGGTACCGCATGGTTCAAAACTTGGACATATACTATTTCTTTTGTACACAAATGAAATGCTCAAGTGCTTAAAAAAATGTAATCCGTTTGCATATGCCGATGATACGGTAATTGTTGTATATCGTCCGTCAGTGGAAGATGCAAATAAGGTGATGCAAGAGTAACTCAACGAAGTAGCAAAATGGTGTCATGATAATAGGCTGGTATTAAACGTTACGAAAATAAAACTTGTGCAAATTCGAAGCCCAGTGTATGCTCCGTATTGTTTTGTACACTTTTAAATGTACTAGAGAATATGACTGCGAACAAATTAAAGACGTTGAAACATACAAGTATCTGGGTGTCATCATTGACTCACTTTTTTTTTGGGAACCGCACATAAGCTATCAACGTAGAAAACGGAGGGAGCCGTTATTTGCACTCGCTTGTCTGCAGTACAAAGCTACGACGCGCGTATAAAAACAAGTGAACCATGTACTTGTGGAGTCGAGGCTACGCTACGATGTACTAGCGTGGGGAGGTGCAGAGCAAACACACATTGAAAAATTACAAAATAAAAACACGCTCTTCTCAGAAGTCCGAGTAGATGTAAATGAAGATTCCGGCCCTGGACGCTCCATCAACAACTGACGAAAACACTATCAAAGAAGTTGCTGAGAATTTTGACTCATCGGACTCATGCCATGAAATTTTCAGATGTTTTTGTCATTTTAGGCATGGTGTCAGCGAAATCATTCCGAAATTGCTAACATTTAATCAAAACAACCATTGCATGAGCATCGCTCAGCGGCTGTTGAATTCGTGAATGACGACTTAGATTTACTGAAAAGGGTCATCCGTGGTGACAAAATATGGATATATGCTTATGACGTGGAGACCAAAGCCAAATCAAACCAATAGAAGCCACCCGAAAAGGCAAGACCGGAAAAGCACGCCAATTTCGGTCAAATATAAAACTTTTGCGCACTTCGCACTTTGATTACATGGCTTGCCGGAAGGTCGCGCGGACAATAAGGAATCCTGGCCTGATTGAATGGGGGATTACCAACAAAATTGACAATACCAATTCCAATTCTATTCATATTTCACTCAAAATCCTAAAAATCAAACGAAAAACAATTAAAGAGTCGTATCTATGATGGCATCCAAGCAAAATTCTATTATCCTATTAATTATTAATTATTCTATTCTATTAACCACAAAAGTAGGACCAAATACAATAAAAACGTGAAAATCAAACAAGAAAATGCAAATTAAAAAAAGAAAGCAAAAATCCTTTTGCAAAAAAGATACAAATTCAAAGTCGCTATACAGAATGAAATCCTTGAAAATATAATTAAGTATCCTCTTCGGCTAATTTATATAAATCTCTTTCCAAGCGTTTCTGCGCGCTACTGTGTACACAGTACACAGCTACCGTGCGGTTCCGGACAATAACTCCATGGGAGCCGCCACTCACCCACAGCGAAACTGTTTTTGATACAGTCTTCCGGCATCCGAGTATTCAAATCAGCAAAAGCGAACTGTGTTTCCTCGAAACCCGGATAGAGGGTTGTACACGGGATAAGGGTTTTTAAAGTTGTGCCTTCGTATGGTCGGAAAGGAAGTGGTGGAAAGTGCTTTTTTTTTTCTTTTTGTTTCCGCTACCATGGGACCTTGGTTTGGTTGATTGCGATGGAATAGAGCATCAAGGTGGTGGTGGAGGAGGGTGCGTTATGAAATCTTCTCAAAAGACTGTCGGGGTGCGAATTTATTCTCCATTCGGTTGCGGTCCATTTTTATTTTATCCGCTTTTCTTCGTCGACTTCTTATTCAAAAGTTAATTACCTTAGAGATAATTAACTTAAGCATAAGTTTCTTGGGGGCGCGTTTATGCTAATAGCGGTGTAGTTCGTGGAAACTTGTACGGTTATCCTTAGCTCGGACTATCTTTTCCGTGGTGGGGTTGATCTTATTTTACTTTTCCCTATTTTCTTTTTGTTTTTCCTTTCAAATATTGTTTTGCTTGTGTCGGGCAGTTGTTTGGATGTGGGGCTGTATTTTAAAAGGTGAATCGCACCTGAGGGTCTAGGGAAAGTTACCGCGCTTAATTGCAATTAGGGAACCTGATCGATGGATAGGTGGGGCTACAGTAGTTAAGCGCAGATTTTTTTCTTGTAGAAATTGACGCTGAGGGCGAGTTGCTTAGTTATGTTATGGTTTTCGAGCTTATTTAAACGCTGTGGTAATTATCTGATTTCTGTTTTGATCGTTAACGCCGACCAGCTCAGCACTACAAAGCGTAAAATGCAAAGGAAATGTAAAGCTCTGTTGATGGAGTAAATCTGTGGTTACGACCAGAGTTACAAAGTCGTAAAGACTATCTGAAAAGTTCTTCTTTAAAGATGATTAATATACTTTTAAAAAGCTCTTGGAATTTACTCGATTGATTGCCCACTCTATTAGGTTAAAAATTATGTTACTCCAGCCTTCGTGCGGATTTAAGGCGGATAATAATGGCTGGATTATATAGAGAAAATCACTTTCAGTGTACTTAAGTGATTCATATTATTTTAAAAAATCTTCGGATCATTGTCTTAAGGCTAAAGCCTTTGTACGTGGATTGGGTATTTTAAAATTGTAAAAATAAAAAAAATTAAATATTTTGCTGCGGCAGAACGTCACAATTTTTATATTAAAAGAATTTTTAAACAGAACAAAAACACTGTTACAATCGAATTCAGTTAAATTGGAATGAAAAAAAAAAATTCCGGCGAAAATTTATTCGAAAAATTCCAAAACAAGCTGAAGTCAAAGCAAAAGGACTCGCCACCCGAGTGTATTTATCTTTCATTATCCTTATGGTTACATATCCACAGCTCTTCCAACATTTTCGGAGCGGAAAAAAAAAACAAAAAAAAATGAGAAAATGAACACTACCATTGGCGATGAAGCGAGGACTTAATTAATTCCTTTTTGCATCGAAATTCCGATTACGGATTGGTTAGACGTTTTAAAACTTAATCAACTGGTGCAATGGTTTCTATTGACTGCTTCACTGGGTTTTTACAACTCGTTTTCATGGCTGGTTTCTCTTCTTTCCTTGCTTCCTTTTCTCTGTGAAATTTACTAAAGGGAGCTTTTTAAAAGTGATGGATGTCAGATACTTGGCAGCACAGCATGTGCATCATTACCCATCCTTCCCAGACTATTTAACTCGATTTGTTAACCAATTTGGCTTCGAAAATTAATGTCAAAACCATTTACGAGTACATAAATTACCGTCTGGAACGAAATTGAAATTATTTGCTTCAGAAAAACAGGAAGACGATCGTGGGCACGGGTACTTTCATCATAACTTTCTATTACACTAACGATGACTCCAAAAACCTTTTGAGTCTAACCCAAAAATGGAAAGAAACTAAAAATAATTCCCAATATACGAGTACCGTGAACCCAGCTGAACCGAAAAGGGATGATAAGGAGCAGGACTGAACCAAAAAATGAAGAAAAAAAAAATTTGTTAACGCGCCTAAAAATATTTTAAGTAAATTAACTACGCCTCGGTTAGCGGGCAATTGCCTCATTTAACTTTCGTTTCTTTCGCTTTCACTTGAACCTGAGGTTCCCAGCTTGCGGCTGGAGTAAAGACACTTTGGATGGTCTGGTTGATATCCTTTTTGGCCTTGTTGTTTTGCTTTGATGAGACTTCAATCTCAGGCAATTACTTTGCGTCTTAATTTGCCAGGCGTTGTGTAAGTGTATAATTAGAGCAAATAGACCTAAGGACTCTAACACGCTTTGCGTAGCATCATCCCTACCACGCCTCATCGTGTATTTTCTCATTTTTGTTTTGGTTTCTCGTTTTTTTTTTTTGCTACTTCCTATCCTGTGCGGAAACTCCTAGAGCATGTTGTAGGAGGCGTGCCTGGGGGATGTGAAGAGTTCTCCTTTATGGATTGTAAGACGATTGAGATTTTTCTCCCTGTACTCCGAAACACTGTCGTTTAGTTCCGGCAGTTGATATCGGAGGAGATGAAGACGACTAGGCGAGATTAGGAGTCAGGAAGCATGAATGACAAATTAATAAGATTAGAGACGAGCGTTAAGGATGTAAGTGGCAATAAGGAGGTCTCGGCAAAGAGTCGTCGTTTAGCTGCGAGATTAATTGGTGGTAGGTGGAAAATGATTTTATAAATGATTTTTAATACATTATAATGATGGTTTTCATTATTTTCCTTGAGTTAAAATTTTGATTTTAATGTGGAAATCGAACGTTAAATTTGTTAGACCTACTTTTAATGAACTGAATAAGCACTAAGCTACTGACGGGGCTGGTTGATTTAAACTTTATTTAAAATATATACAAATATTATAGTAAAATATCACAGCAGCTAATATGGCATACCTACAAGTTGGATCATTTCCATACTTTCAGAATAAGTTATAAACGATTGACTCCGAATAAATGTCAATAAATATTGTAACGAGCTTTATGTGCAGTAACTATATCGGCAGCCTTACTTACTTATCAGACCAGCGACCCTTGGAGAGTCTGTGCTTGAACGAGAACCTGCTTCCACTCACATTGGTCCCGGGGACACTGCTTCCAGTTGGGGAGTCCAAGTTTCTTCGTTTCCGCGATCACTTGTTCTCTGAACCGGAGGTTCGGTCTCCCTTGCTTTCTCGAACCAGATGCCTGGGATACGGTCCATGCTCGATGTGGCCGAGCCAATGTAGTCGACGGATTTTGCCTAATGGACTACGTCCATACCATTATATAGCTTGTAGAGTTCGCGTTTGTGTCTTCTCCTCCATTCGCCTCCCTCGCAGACAGGACCACATATCCATCGCAGAACTTTTCTTTCAAAAGAGCTTAGAATCATCTCTGCTTTCTTGCAGACTGGGAAGATCAGTGTTCTGTAGAGAGTAATTTTGGACTTGCTTGTTAGGAGTTTTGACCTAAGCTGTTTCGACGAACCGAAGTAGCACCGATTGCTCTGGGTAATTCTTCGTCGGATATCCACTAAATTGTCATTTCATTTACAAACTCTTTAACTACATCAAAATTATACCTGTCCATGTTTACTTTCTGCCCAAGGCAGTGTTTGACGGGCTCTTAGTCGAAAGCATATATTTTGTTTTACCCGCATTTACTTTTAAACCAACGAGGCCTGCCTTTTCCTCAATTGCCGTGAATGCCTCTACTACAGCGTGTTGGCAGCTTGCTATGATGTCTATGTCGTTCGTATATTCCAGCAGTTGGTAACTGCCTGCTTCACTATCCAATATATATGTATATGTCCATTTAAGGACTCCTTTCTCCTTGGCGAAATCCGGTGCATGTTTGGAAAGGTTCTAAGGTATAGGGTCCAAACTGTACCTATATAGTGCATCGCCAGTGTTCCAGTGTGGAGCGACAAATCTAAATCAATTTTCCCGGGATTCCGAAATCGGCCGCCGTCCTGTAGAGCTCTTGATGATGAATGCTGACATATACGGAGATTAGTGCGGTGTAAATCGACGTAAGACGTTCACAAAGTACACTGGATAGGCTCTTCTACATAGATCATTGAGCAGGGTTATGCCTCGGTAGTAGGCGTAAGATATAGGATCCTTTTTGAAATAGGCATACGAGTATGCATGCGTTGGGCATGCTTTCATCTTCCTGGAGATGATCTGGTGCATGCTCCCTACGAGGCATCACCGCCAATTTTAAAGAGCTCAGCCTGCAGCAGCTGGGCGTGCAGCTTTCATGGATTTTAGCTTATGTGTAGCTGAGCTGATTTCTTCTAAACTAGGTGCTGGGATTAGTACTTCGACTGGCGCTGGGTTTTCTTCTGACCCTCTCACTCTCTCTTGGATTTGCCCGCTAAGCAGCTTTTGGATGTGCTGTTTAAACATATTCACTATTTCCTGCGAATTGCTAACAAGATCACCTTTACAATTTCGTAGAGCTTGGGCACCCGTTTTTAAGCCAGATGCAAGGGCTTTGACTTTTTTGTAGAAGGTTATTACCTTCTGTCTATCATAGGCCCATTCGATATCCTTAAGCTGGTAGGCTGCGAACGCTCTTTTCTTTTTTCTCCCTCCTTCTGGCTCTGTACTCTTCCCGTGCTGCTCTTGTTTTCCGTTGCAGCGCCTTTTGATATGCTTCACTCGCTGCTTGCTTCCCTTCCACACATTCGCCATCGTACTACGGGTTTGGTCGGGGGTGGTGGGTAGCCTCGGGTAGTTTCAGGCACTTGCTAGATAGCAGTGCGGCAGCGCAACCATATTTTGTTAGCGCTTGTGCCGGCTTGAGGTTTATGGCAGAGTCTTTCGACCAGCAGATCTCTGTAGTCTCTGGCTATTTCCGGTGCGTGTAATGCCTAACCTCCGTTTTGTTGGTGGTTGCAGCTTTCTGATCCTGGATGTTTGACGCGTGCGTTGCGTCAATCAGTACATGGTCGATTTGGTTGACGGTTCGATCATCACCAGGTTGCTAAAAGCATTTTTTTTTTAGGGAATCTTGTGCTACTTATAACCATTTTACTAGTTGTCGCCAAGTCTGCTAATCGGAAGACGTTATCTGTTGTCGTGTCGTGGAGGTTGTGTTTTGATTGTGACTTGTGATCCATATAAATCTGAGACTAGTCGTTCTTTCATAACAATAGGTTTTTTACATGAATGGGTTGTTAGCCCCCCGCATAACCGCCAGCCTGCTCGAGTTGATATTACGCCCTCTTGCCCAGGGTAATGGCCTCATACATTAACTCACTTCCCAACGATTGTTGGGGAGGTTATCCACAGAGCGCCGTGAAGAGGCTGTATGTCAACTTGACGTCAAGGAATCGTTGCTAGCATCTTGCCAGGCTAATAGCAGTCAGCAATTTTACTCTGTATGATAAAGTCTAAGCCCTCTAGTTGTATCAGCACAACGATCACACTACTTCATTATGTCCCTCTGTGCTATAAATCTTTCAGGGCACTTAGTCCTAATGGCGCCTCAGCTGTTCTGCCTATTGAGTAAACGATGCCTCCTAGGTTCGAACTCGAACGCAGATACTGACTGATAGCAAATGGATGAAGTTAGTGTTACATCAAAATCGTTTGGGTTAAAACCCGAGTCAGAGCTCCTAATTATCCTAGGTCATTAAGTGCTATAATGACGTTAGATCAGACTCTTTGGTTTAAAAACCTAGCCAGAGTATTAGCTTTCATGTTATCGACACCTGCTCTTTGTTCCACCCATAGGCCATATGTCATTATGAGCAACAGCTTTGGTTGGTCTGAGCCAACCTTTACTCACCTCGCTATGTAAACGTTGCTTTCCACCCAGTGTAACGTCACTCTAAGGTTCGGGCACTGGTTTCTCGAAACAATTTCTCGTGAACCCCTTTTGAATTGACTTTTTATTTTATTGTTACTACGCATTTGTGTGACTTTGTTTGATAATAATAATAAAGCACACGTAGTACGTACGAATAAAGAGTATGCGTCCACCCAAATGTCTTAGCCTTTCATAAGGCATAGGTGAGCGGCGGTGTGCATGAGACTTTTCCACTCGTCACTGATATTGCCCGTGTTTGCGGGACTGTCAATGGTCGGGACTGTGGTCTTCGGCCTGTTTCAGGAGGTAAGCGTAGCAAAGAATATAAATTTTCTTTGTTTTTCAACTTCCTTGGTTTTTCTTGGTTTTGTGCAAGGTTTAGGAAAGTAAAATACCATACATATTTGTGTGGCTTAGTTTATTTGTCTTTTTTTTTGCAGAGGACGAGCAGTAAATTTCCCTTACAACATCAATTACATCAAGATGATATACTCAGGTCATAAGGGCGTGGTCGTGGTGCAATGATAATCATCATCGACTGTTGAGCGGAAGGTCGGTAATTCAAGTCTGTCCATAACCAAGAACAATTCCTTTATGGAAAAACTGTGCAACAACATCAGCTGTGAATGAGAGATGATTAAAAAAAAATCGATGAAGGCATAACACGCGCAGTATAAGATCACCTCGAAATTAATATTCTGTGTGTGCATTTCGAAAATAAAACCTTAATGACATGAAAACAAAAAAGAAAGGTACTGTGAACTACAACCAACGCGAGAAATTCAGTTGAATCTATCGAATGCTATCTAAGACAACCACCCCCAGAGTAGTGAACGAAAATCTTCGAACACCTTTTTGGCTCTATAGATACATTCTAGATCGAATAGGACCAATAGAACAAAATTTAAACTTTATGAAATATTTTTAAAAAAAATCCAAATCATCTCCACATGCAGAACAATGGAAAAGTTTAATCGTTGGAAAAATGCTATCAAAGTGGGTAAAAGCACTGGCGGAAATGTCTTCTTTAGGGCATCCATTATTAGTATCTTTGGGAGATCTTCAATATTCACTATTTAATTTCAGCGAATTATGTACGATTTTTACTAGCTGATAAGTCAACAAAAAAAAATAAATGGCTGAAGTTCTTTGATTCATTGAATCATATAAAAGATTCATTTACAAACACCCCCTACATCAGGAAAACACTTACACCAGGCCATAAAAAGAGGTAACACGGTATTAGCGGGTAATTGCTGGTGTGCCATTCACATGGTTGGAATACCCTTTTTGAGAGTCGGAGACCAGTTTGTTTGGATAGCACAGGGTTCAAAAACAAACTAGCAAAACTTCATTACTGCATAATTACAATAGCAGATATTTCTCATTATATCAATTCTTGTACCATATTTTAATAAGAGTAAAGAAGCTGCCCATGCCGAAGCTGCTTTTATCGTAACAAAGCCTTTTTTTTATAGCAATGGTCTCAATATTCCATCCTTATCTGGGATGTGCCCAGCTTTAGTTTTTTTTCTATTCGGCCAAATATGAGTGCAAGTTGAATGAATAAAGATTCGAGCCTCTGAAAGGGCTTACCGAACTTCTGAGACCGAGTTTATACAATTCTAGAGCCGATTCCTGGTCACTTTTTAAGGACAAACATTTTGAGCAATAATTTGATCTTCGAGGTGCATTACTCTTTCGTTTTTTTATTTTTTTTTGTTAAGTAATTTGTGCTTCAGCCCGTTGAGAGCCATAGCCGACACTTTTTTTAAATATCCGTCCCATTTCTTTCTATAGTGAACGTATTGACTCCTGACGACTAATTTCGACAACAGGGATTTTTACCAGAGTTTCGCTAATAAGAAGCACGACGAAATAGTATATAACTTCTATAACTTGACTCTTGCCAATTTGAGGTTCGAACCCCGTATCATTGGTGTCAGAAACCAGCACCAACTTTCTCAATGGTTGGCCGTTTTCAAATGCTACTGGCTCTCCATGTACATTTAGGAGGTTTATCGAAATATCTCTACCATCGGGCCGCAACTTTATCCGAAACGAGCTGCCCATTATCGTTGCCGGAAAATCCTGATCTACACAGGTATCCTTTTCGTACCCGGTTTATACCCAACGTATAGCCGCACATTCTTCCTAAGTTTTAGCGAACTTCTTCCTTTGTCATTGCTGTTTTTTTTTTCCAGAAAGGGACGCTGACTTCTATTCGTTGGGGCTGATATCTTGTACGCGTTATTCCTTCACTGTTTTCAAAGGCTTGAAATCTTAGAACAGTAAGGACTTTTATTATATTATAAGCTTTATTAATTCAATTTTTTTTTTTTTTGCTTGGAAAACATTGGGGGGGCTTATATCCGCCCTTGAATTATCATTTAAAACTTAATGAAATCTATATACACATATTATTAAACGTTTATATGTATTTATAATAAATTATATTTCTAGTCACTAAGAAAAAAAAAAAAAGACTTTTATTAACTGATATCAAGTCACCATGGCAAGTCCAAACATTTTATGGACGGCACATCCAAATGACAAAACTTTATTATCAAAATGAGTGTTCGTTAGTGCAAACGTTACGCGCGTTGCGCCCATTTTGCGGTAGACGTAGTGGCTCTTCAGAGTTGTCTCTTCAACGTTTGGTGGCCAAATGTGAGACGACTGGTTCGGTAGTTAATCAGGCAACATTCATACGTCAAAGGAACGTTAGTTCGGCCGTTCCGTGAAAATGTACAGCAGAACCCGAGGCAGTCGATTCCTCGTCGACTTCAACCTTGCGAGTTTTGAATCGGAACTTGAAATACTCGTAGGGCCCCAATTTTGGCCGTAAATCACTTATAGCGAGGAGGCGCATTTTTAGATGATTGGCTGTGTCAGTAATCAAAATTGCCGTCTATGGGACGACACAAACCTTTACGAGGCTCACCAGGTGACAATGCATCCTCAAAAATTTTGGATTTTGGGCCGGGGGTGTCATTTGCTCGTACTCAATGGCGAGCGCTACAGAACGATGATAACCAATTTCTTATGGCCCAAATTAAAACATAGGGACCTAAAGGACATGTTGTTTCAGCAGAATGGAACCAAGAAATCCTTTTCACGGATTATTTCTCCGACTCCGGCCTTCTGCAACTCAGTAATATCACCAATAACATGGACAGACAACTCGACCTGATTTTCTCATCTGATGCCGTAAACTGCGTTGTTTACCCAAGCAACCATTTTCTCTCTACTTTAGACCCCCTTCATCCACCTCTATCGGTAACCCTTTCACTCGAGACCAAACTCACTATCCTTCCCTCCGAAAATACGTACTGTTTCAATTTCCGCAAAGCTGACTTCGCGAAACTAAATAATCTGCTCAACAATGTTAATTTTAACTTCCTCCTTAACCCTAACTCACATATATCCCTAAACGAAACCCTTGCGCTATTTTACACCAAAATCCTCAGCTGCTTCATTCTTTCAGTCCCATACTCACCAAAAAAGAATTACACCTCATCTCCGCCCTGGTATACCAAGGAACTACGCTCTCTGCGCAATAAAAGAAACAAAAATTGGCACGCCTATCTTAGATCCTCCTCTGCATCAGACCTTTCTAATTACATGCAGTCCTACACTAAATTTGCACAGCTATGTGAATCACTCTACCTCCGATACTTGAACAGAATGCAATCCTCCCTTATCTCTGACCCCAAGTGTTTCTACCACTTCATTAATACAAAAAGAAAAACCGATAGCTACCCCACTACACTTAACTATCTCAGTAACTCCTCCAACGAATCCGAAGTAATCGCCAATTTCTTTGCTCATTTCTTCAGCCAATCATTCACTGACCAAGATCTTCAACCCGATCACGACTATTTTCGATATTTGAAAAACTGCCCCCAGACATCTCTTGTTTCATTGAACATCACTCCCGACCTAATCGCCGAAAAAATACGGAACTTAAAGGACGACTACTCTCCCGGTCCCGACTGTCTGCCTGCCATAGTATTAAAAAAGTGCGCGAACCATCTTATTTTACCCCTTACTGCTCTATTTCAAAGCTCTATCTCTCAAGGACTTTTTCCTAAGCTTTGGAAATATGCTTATATCATTCCAGTCCACAAAAAAGGACTGAAAAATGATGTGTCCAACTATCGTCCCATTGCCAAGCTTTCATGCGCACCCAAACTTTTCGAGAGCATCGTTTATGATGCACTATTCTTTCACTGCAAACCCATATTTTCTCCTAACCAACATGGGTTCCTAAAAGGTCGATCGACAGCCACTAATCTAGTCGAGTTTGTTTCACAATGTTTGTGTGCACTCGAAGCTGGCAAAGAAGTAGACGTTGTCGCCACTGACTTCAGCAAAGCCTTTGACAAAATGTCTCACCAAATTATTCTCCTCAAGCTCACTGCCCTCGGTTTCTCTCCCGGTTTTATCTCATGGATCAAATCTTATCTCGAAGATCGTCAATATAACGTTATCTTCAGATCTTCTATTTCTGATCCAATTAACGCTACCTCCGGTGTCCCGCAAGGTAGTCATCTCGGTCCACTGATATTTATTCTAACCATTAATGATGTCGACAGCGTTATTCTGAACTCTCAGCTCTCCATATATGCTGATGATATGAAAATATTTAAACACATATCTTCCCCTGTCGACTCCTGCTCTCTCCAATTGGACCTTAACAGGTTCACTACTTGGTGTCAAAAAAACCATCTCGAGCTCAATATCAGTAAATGCCAAACCATCACTTACTCCCGCAAACGCTCTTCCTCACCACCTAGAACCTACATTATTCGTAATGAAACCGTTCCCCCTGTCAACTTCTTGGTTGACCTAGGGGTTATTTGTGACCGTGAACTCAACTTTCGCCTCCATATCGACAATATTATCAAACGTGCTAACTCTGCCCTCGGTTTCGTGAAACGTTGGTCCAAAGAATTCTCGAATCCTTACGTTACGAAATCATTATACATCACTTTCGTTAGGCCCCTTCTCGAATATGCTAGCCAAGTCTGGTCCCCCTCTTATGAATCCCATACTACGCGTATTGAATCCATTCAACGCAGGTTTATCCGTTTTGCCCTTCGTGGCCTTCCTTGGGCCGACCCCCTTAATTTACCACCTTATACGGATCGCTTAAAATTAATCAACCTCCAACCCCTTAAAGTACGACGTGATGTTGCAGACATTCTATTTATCCATGACCTTCTCAGTGGTAACATTGACAGCCCTTCATTATTACACATGATTCCCCTTAACACCAACCCGCGTAACCTTCGGTCCACACCCCTTTTCCGTATAAGCACTCACCGCACAAATTATGGCTACCATGAACCAATGTCCAGAATGCTTCGAAAAGCTAACACCAATCTTTTCGACCTTCACCTTAATAAGTCCAGCCTTAGAATTGCCCTATACCACCACCCTTCTCACTCTCCTTAATCGTCTCCACGCCGCCACCTAGTTAATAAGTTATAGTTAAGTTATCAGATTTTTGTTAAGGCTTGCATTAAGCTAATAAAGTGCCCCTATGGGGGCGTCAAATCAAAAAAAAAAAAAAAAAAAAGTTCCAAATAGAGGGAAAATAGGTTCCATAAAAATTTAAAGAAAGAGACATGGAAAGGAAAAATGATTTGTTATTGCAACGAAAAGTGGACTTATCATATTTCGGCAAGGGCTAAAAATGATGGGTGGATCAAGTTCAACCTCGCAACCAGGGCACACTATTCCCGGAAATATGGTTATGCTTTATATTGCATTTGGTGAAGCCACAGAGGCATGATTATAAACTCAGAGAACCTGATTCAACGATTACTAGAGATCACTGCTGTCAACAACAGATGAATTTTAATCGAGCAGGGAAGCAAAAAAAATGCGAAGATGCCTTAAGCCATGCTCGTCCACACACACCATGTAAAAACCTTTTTGGAAAATATAAACTACCGCCACACCCACTGTATTCCCAAGACTTGGCCCCTCCTGATTACTACTTGTTTCGATCAGTGCAACACGAGCCTTAGGAACAACACTGTCATTCTCACCGAAAATTTAAAAATTGGGTTGATGGATGGTCGGCCTAAAGGACGAGCGCGGAATTCATCAGCAAGAACGATGCGTAAAAGTCATAGATAATGATGACCAATTGATTACTGATTTCATTCACCATATTATTTAATTAAATGAAAAATGGGAGCAGAAAAAAATGGAAGAATTTTCAATCTGTTAAACAGTTTTTTCAAACACGGTGCTCTTAGGCTCAATCTTTGTCTATTGCTATCTTTCAAGGATTCAAGCTGACTTTTTGGTTAGCAAGCGTATGGCAAGCCACGGCATCTTTAATGAGAAGAGTACATAATGTATAGTGTGTCCACCGAAAATCAACTTAAATTTGTAAATCAGGAGCTGATAAAAGTAAAAACAAAAAAACAAATAGTAAAAGGTGTTTTAGCTGCTTGGTTTTTCAGTGTTATATTATTGATATATGTATAAGATCCGTGACATGTGTTAAAGGCAAGCATACTCAATTAGTATTGCCAATTTACGGTGGTAAGACTCATAATAGACCAATGTTTACAAATTATTGAATTTCATTATCAAAATCCTTGCTCTGTTAAAAATATTATTCATCTTAAGGTCGTCTCTATCTAGTACAGAGGAAAATTTTGCTGCTGTAGCAGCCAATGTTAAAGAAGAATGCGATTTGTCCATTCGTCGCCGTTCGCAGCTATTGGGATTGTGTTACTCGACCACCTTGAAGATTTTACGCAAGCATCTTGATTGGACACTTGAAATCTTACGACGACGCCACAGTATCGACTATTTGGTGAGTTGGCCTTCGTAAAGCTGGAGGAATATCGGTTTTTTTTTTTTTTTATAGAAAAATTGTATTCAGCGACAGAGCTCATTGGTGGACCTTATGGTCTAGCGAAATCACCGGCTCATATTTTTAGTCTTTTATCTTGCAAAGATGGGGCAGGGAAGACATGTGCAAATGCTTTCCTGTCTGTCCGTACGCATAAATCGAACGAATCTTACCGAGCAGCTATGAGCCTCAAACTTGGCTGTGTTATGAAGTACATGATTCTGAATTCATAGTGACCGGTTCCGGATCCCTAACTATTGTGGTTCCTGAGAACAAGGTAAAAGTTTGCAAAATTCAAGGTAGAAGACCTGGAATTATAGCTTGGCTCCCAGTGATGTTTCAAGATTCGGATCCCATCTGATGTTTCAAATATGAACATCAGAACAAGATTACCGTCAACGTAGCCCGCTATTGTTCCGTCTTTTTTGCCCGGAATATACGAACGTGACCCTGGTGTGCACGTGGTTTTAGCAAGAAGGCGCTCCAAGCCACACAACACACGAATCATTGGTCTAACTTAAAAATAAGTTCAAGGAATTCAAAGTGTACAATTTATCTCTCGTTTTGGACCGGTAAATTGGCCGGTTAGATCGCGCGATTTGTTGCCCTTAGACTATTTTTTATAGTTATACTGGCATCGTCAAATCACTTGCTCGACAAGCCAGCATCAATGGCAACCTTGGACACCAACATTACAAGTGTTATTAACAAGCCAATATGCCCAAAAATGGACTCAAAATTAGGCTAGTATTGTAAAATAACGTAATAGTGGTTAATAATAACACAAAATAATTCTTTATAATCTTAGCGGTTTTTAAACTTTCTTATTTTTCTTTTGAGAACTAAAACCGAAAAGTTTAAAAAATTACTTATTATTCTTAAAGTGTTTTGGCGAGAGTTAGGATTTTTTAACTTTTTTTTCCAAGTAACGATTATGTTAACCTACTGGGTACTAACGTCTTTATGTTGAACCTGTGTTTTTACAATCTCATCTCTGAATAACTTTCGTAGGAATGTGTCCTATAAAACATACATTTTAAACACACGGGAAATAAGATATAAGAGTTCGCGGAAGGTTAAATCTCACTCACCTTGAATACTGCATTTTTTCCATCGCGAGCTTGATCAAGTATTAACATCCTTAAAAGTGCATCTAGAAACTCAGCTACATACCTACCACTAGGACTGCCACCTACATACAAGTCGTCGGCTTGTGCCAAGTTACACTTTTCAAATACTCGTATTCAACATTTATTCCAAGCATAAGTTAAATCGATCATGAATGGGGATAATATCCGGCTACGATGGAGTATTACTAAATTCATGACGTTTTATGACCTATGTAACACCTGTCACAGCTTGCCGTTTTCGTCCTCTATTCCCGTGGCAAGTAGAGTCGCACAAGGAATATCCCACATCAAGAACGTAAGAACTCAGGAAACGGGTGTTGACGTTAAACAGAGAATACCAAAGAGCAGGAGGGAAACGAAATGTGCGATGTGCAAAAATGCGGTATTTGCTGCCAATATCCTTCTAAGATGGAGCTCGTAGCTCCAGCATGCCTGCCAGCGTGCTCATAAGCCGACGAGAGGAAGACCATATGAACGACTTGGGAATAGAATATAAAAAAAAAGCTTCATCGGTGCTACCGGTGCAAGTATATACTGAAGCAGGAAAAAATGTTCCGACGGACCACGAACAAGAACAAGGAGTCGAATTCAGGAGCGATGAAGGAAACGGGAAAAAATATAGGAAAAGGATATTCCCATCTTTCCAGCGAACGGTTTCAAGGTGCGGGGGACGACAATGAGGTAAAGCGCAGGACGATGCCGAGTAAAAAAGGAAATTGTTGAACGGTGCTTGGAATGGTGGAAAATGTCCTCTTCCTTCACTCCTTCTGCTTCCTTTTTCGTTCCTGGAAGAAAATAATTCTCACTTCAAGACAAGCATGAGATTCTTTCTCAAGGAGTATTTTGCGTTTGTTCTCTTCTTATTATACTCCTGTTTGCCTCAATTTCGCCTCCCTTAACCTACAAACACCATCCTGGCCGCTTAAATCCTCTAAAATAAAATCAATAAGAATCCGTTTTGGAATGCCGATATGGACATGCAATCAATTTATATGCATTTTTTTCTATGGAAATCCTTAGATTCCTGAACCGGGCTTGTGTTTTTCCCTTGAGAGGATGCATGAACGTGGATGCAAAATAGCATGAGAGCCACCGCCGAGGCAGTACTAACGTGGATATGGCGAGAAAAGATGAGGAAAAAAATTGAAAGAAAAACGAGATTGGTGGCAAAAAGGGAGTCAAATTGAAATGCATTTCAATTCGAAAGGAGGAATTCCCACGTTTTGCGCTAGAACGGATTGAAAAATGTTCCTTTATCTGCTATAATGGATTTTGATTTGTAAAATTTTCCAGAGACTTGCAGTCTCGCTTTTCATTTTGCCCCACGAACATATTTCTAGTGTTTTCTTGGACCACGGTTTAGGGGGCAGGAAGGTAGCAGCGTGTGAATGATATATTGTATTTGTGGGGACGTCGATTGGTCTCCGTTTCTTCCTTCTGCGGCCGAGACTTGCGGGCTTAAGAATTCGGCGATATTGATTTGAAGCACAAATTTATGCAGAAAGAACGTGGAAGTGTTAATCATAGTGTGGGTTGTGGACATAAAAGAGGTCAACAAGTGACATTTGCTGGTCTATTCCAATTTTGGGGGTTCCCGCCATCTGAGGCTTCTTTAAATTTATTACGAGTCCATATATTTGGTTCCAACGCTTAGTTACGACTTGGCCGACAAAGACGAATTTGCTGTCGTTCATTGGAGTAAGACTGAAGAGAAACTCCAGGACATGAATATAACATTCTAAAACTCTCCAAGATCATTGCAGAAAAGATGGTTCAATATTTTGTTATTTTTAAGGAAATCTATTTTAGGAAGGTTTTAGAGAGCTCAAATAACGCCAATTCTATAGGGATTTCTTATTCGAGGCAGCCTTAGGCAAACAGTCTTAAGCTTCTGGCATCGCTACGAACACCGCACAATAATCCGTACCCAAACTGCCCTGCTAAACTTAAACTTAAAAAGCTTATACGAACCCTTACGAGAGCAAAACTATCGACACAAGGACCGGCTGACCCAGGAGGAGAATATACATTCAACGCCACAAATTTTTCACCAACATCTTTCTAGAGGATTTGAATACCAGAACGTCGACTTGAATCACAACTTTCTTACAACCAAGGTACAGACGTAGATTTTAAAACATCAACATTTGATGGTGGCAAGCTGCTAATCTGTCAAAACGCCATCAAGAATGCCACCTCTGATGCCCTCGGTTTTAAACCACTGCTTTAAATAATTTCCTGGTTTGATAGTAGTACACAGTGCAAAAGGAAAGCATAAGTGGCGTAAGTAGTAGTAGGGTCAGGGATGATGTTGAAAGTATGGAAGAAATAAAAATTGTACAAAAAAATGTAACAGACGTGAGAAAGGATCCCGTCCAACCGATTTTTTTATTCATGTATTAATGGCCGTTTAGAATTCAGAAGTTCAGGACCCTCCGACAACATATTTATTACTTTCACTGTACTATTCCATCTCATTTAGGCCTACCCTTACATTGACCTTCTATCTAGGGCACAGCTCTCCTAGCAATATTTTACTCATGATACTTGTGATTTTTTCTTCACTGACATGCGTTATAAAGAGCGTTTTAGAGTAGCTTTATTTATTTCATTAGCGTTCAAATATTCTGGGCAAATGGGCGCCACGGCTTGCTCGAATGAAGCGCAATCCTCAAGTCCAATTTTCGACAACTATATCGAACGACTGGGGCCTTATGTCAGCAATGACACGGCGGATGTTCACTTCCAAATCATCCAAAGATATGTTTATCGGCATAGACTAGTGACTTAACATACTCCAAAGAAAGTTATCTAAAAGTGTGAAATCACTGGATCGTGGAGGCCAGTTCGCAGGTCCATTACGCGAAATTCTGCGCTCAGCAAATGTTTCCCGCATTAAACTGATGGTGTCGCGTGCCGTATGGCATGATGCGGCATCTTGTTGAAACCAAAGCTCAGTCACGTCCATGCCATTCAACTGAGGAAGGAAGAAATCAGAAATCATGTTTCTATAGCCCTCTCCATGGACGGTAACATTCTGGCCGGCTTCTTCTTCTTCTCCTTTTCCTTTTTTTTTTTCCGGCGTCGTTATGGTCAGAAGTGTAGGACCAAAACCTTCCCACTTAACTGCATTCCTACTGGTCCGCTTGTGGGGTCCGCCGTCTCCTTTTTTTGACACGGGCATGCTCCAGATTTTTTTTTTTTTTGCCTTTTACGACAAGCGAGAGGTATCGCTGCAGGGATATTCTTAACCCGTCCCTGCACAGGCAGGTAACATTCTGGCCAGCATCGTCCTTAAAGAATGATTCGACAAAGAATGGCCGATGATTCTACCAGACCATCAAGCACACCAAACTGAGAGTTTTAATGATTGTAAGGGCCTCTCAACAAAGGCTTCTGGACTTTCTCAACCACAAATTCGGCAAATTTGCTTGTGTACATATCCGTTTAGCGAAAAATCGTCCTCATCGGAGGACAACATTTTATGTTGAAAATAAGGATCAAGATGAATCATGTTTTCGGCATGTTTTACCAAATCTACGACGTTTCAACTCTTGCATAAGTGGGATTTTATAAGCTTTTGAGCCAAGATTTTTCCGTAAAATCTCCCACAAAATTGATGGGTATAGTTACAATTGCTGTGCATGATAGCGAATCGACTCATTCGGATTCTCCTCAACACTACGCTCTACAACGGCTATAACTTCTTCTCTTCTCACCGTTTGTTGTGTTTGGGGATACGTTTTATCCACTAGACTGTATGTGATGCGAAAACGATTAATAGCGTTCCGAATAATTTGCTCATATGGATGATTATGACGACCGTTAAATGGTCGTAGCGCACAATAAGTTTGGTGAATCGAACCATGGTTTTCAAATTAAGTTTGCACAATTTGCATGCTTGTTCTTGCTACCGTGAAATAGCAAAACGTACTAACCACAAATCAACTTTCAGCTGTCAAATTGACAATCTGTAGAAATAGTGTTGCCAGTTTCACAACTCTAACCTCTTAAAAAACACTCTTAATGTGTCCTGCCCATTTGAGTTTTTGCGATTTATTACTCGGACAACACTTGGGGCTGAGTAGACTTTCTCGAGTTTTTGATTGTGTATTTTTTTCCATTCGTCTGTTTCGTTGTCCTGTTAACCACTATTAAAAAGTGGTTTTAAATAGTTACTTCATCGTGGTGCCATCCTTATGCCATTTTTTGTCATTTTGACCTGACTTAATAGGCTAGATCTGAATTCGCGTCAACTGTTTGCATCAAAATCCGGTCGTGAAAGTAGCTCTGGAAGCCGTGAAATGTGATCGACCATAAGCACTACGGCGCGTATACGTAACATTTTCAAATTGTTTGTACCTACTCCATTACAACCTCGGGCAGCTAGGTTACCATGAAGGAACCACCCAAGTTGTGGCTTAATAGCTCAGATCAGTCCCAGATATTTGAATAAGATTCTATTTGGTCGTTTACCATATTTTTTCAATTTATAGGCTGATCCGATTTGTGTTTGGAAATTTGTTAAAATGGTGAAAACTTACTACAACTAGTGATTCCGTAGTAAGAACATTTCGCGTATTACTAGTAAATAATGGTGGACATAATCGCCCATCTAGGCAATTGTAAGTACTGACTTTGTTACAGAAGTCTTAAGGCTTCTCCAACATCGAAACGCACACTATCCAGAAAATATGGCTGCCGTTGATGACAGTGCTGAAGGAGCTAAATTTCTGACTTTAACAAGACGGTGCCGCATTTCACATAACACGACTCACTTTTGCATAGATTGCACGAAAAATTTTCTGGACGAGTTATTTTGCTGTTTGGTGATGTGAACTAAGGTTCGCAAAGATCGCGGTTATGCACACAATTCGCAATTCTCTTGACGTTTCAAAAATGAATATTCGTCAAGTTATGGCTTAGTTATTCTCATATGTATCTAAAAGTCATCGTCAGATTCGAGTCCTGCAAGAACTCCCGTGGAGTATATTTGATTGACATCATATATTCAAAAGGAAAGGATAGGCACAATATATTGAAATGACAATTTGATCAAAATCCAAATCTTGAATGCATTTTTGTTGGGCCTGTTTGGTAAGCGACAGAATAAATTTTGGAAAATGGATTACTTAATTCAACAATTCTGATTAGTTTTTGGTTGAATTATTAGCCTACTATTCAATACGATCTTAGAAAAGGTAGAAAAAACATTTTGAGCATATTTTTTTATTGCGGAATATAATTCTCTTTTCCCATTTTTCCTCGAACTCTTTTAAGCTGTCCAAATAGTGAAAGGGGGATGTGGAATGATGAATGTCTTGAGCGATTCTTTTACCCTTTTGGTTTTTTAGTATCCTATTTTGGACAACATGCGTATGAATCATGACACGTATTAAAGCCAATTATTCTCAGTCGGTATTGCCATTACGTAGAGTTCCAGTTTATTCCTTTTGGTTTTTTTTTTGTTTTCGTTATCTGTTGGATCACTTAGACGCATATATTGGTCCATTGTACTGCTTACTTTATTGTATTTTCTCCGTTCTCTAGAGAAACGTGAGGAGGAGCTTCAGTGATGTAGAGCTAAGAGATTCGGCGCACACCATGTCGGCCTCAAGTGGGCCTCCGTGGGCGAGCGAAGGATAGACAGTAGCAAAAAAAAGTGTTCTGCTGTGTAATTCTCCTCGCAACATGCAGAACAGGTGGGTGTCTAAATGATGCGTCATGAAGCCCGCAAGTCTTCTGCAAAAAAATCTCCTTAAGAATGAGAAGAATGTTGCGTATTTCTTGCAGACAACCGTATGCGCTTAGTCATCCTGCATCCTGGATATTCTCCTATCTACTCGTATAGGTACAAGTATGTCTATTAAAAACCCAAGCGTTGATGTAGGATTTAACCGTGGAAGCAGGTAGGCCTAGAGCGTGTTCAGATCCTGAGAAACACTCCTCTGAGCCCCTTCCAGCAAGTTCATCAGAGATCTCAATTCCAGAGTGTCTTGGGACCCATACAAGCCATAGTGAATTTAGTCTTCCGACTTTGTTCAAAAAGTTTTGAGTTCATGCATTAATTTGGAGGTGGTTAAAGGGTTGGACACACCTTTGAATGCAGCTTAGCCGTCACTGCAGAGACATATGCTTTTTTCCTTCCACTTGTGGTTCACGAAATAGTATGTGGCGTATATCTCTAATTGAAAGGCAGACCCATATTTTCCTAACGAAAAGAACAGTCGGACGTTTTCGCGTTCAAACAAAACCCCAGCGCCGGACCCCTGTCCAGACCTGGAGCCATCTGTAAAAAATGCGAAGGCAGTCCTTTCCAGGTTCAGTTTTTGCCCAGAACTAGTCCTGACACCATAGAAATTTGGCTTTAAATTATAGCCCAATAGGACGACAGGTGTGATTATTCTGATCAATTGGTCAAGGGGTGGAAGATCCATCATAATATGATAACTGGAGTAGCGCCCAGCGTGCTGGGGAAAGCCCCATAAAGCTGAGACAATTCACTATTTGGAGTTTGGTGAAAGAGGCCACAACGGGTTTGCGTGTTAGCCTGTTCCACCAGAAAACCGATGTATATGAGATTCTCAGTTTTATCATGGCCGTATAGATCCAGAGGTCCTTTTTTAGCGGTAAGCCCCATGTTTTGCCAGAAGCACCTTTGCATTGCCAAAAAGCTGACAGCGTTTTGATGGTTTTTGACTCAACATGTTTTGACTAGAGAAGCTTGGTATCTAAAATGACTCCCACGTACCTAGCTTCCTTGGATATTGATATGCGAATATCTTTTAGTACCAGCTGAGTCATGGCAGTATTTTCTTTTCGTGAAGAGGACGATATAAGTCTTAAGAGGATTAACCGCCAGCCCAATACTGGTGCACCAGTCATCGATCACATTTACGCCTGCGCTTTAAGACAAAGAGTCGTGGATAACGCTTTCAAATTATTGAAATTCATTATCGAAATTTAACGTTCATCATAATCAACCTTATGAGCAAACAAATCAAACCATAGTGACCAAAATTTCGCACCAATTTCACTCAATTGTACATCAAGCCACCTACCTGTATGTGTAGAGTGCACACAGAGGTTAATATTGCGTATTCGTTAGTGTTAATGAAGACAGTGATTTTTCCATTCTACGCCATTGGGATTGTATTGCTTGACTACAAGTAAGATTTTACCCAAAAATTTTGTTCTTAAACCTTACAAAATACAGCCCGTGCAAGAACCGAAGCCGAACGACCTCCCACAGCATCGATTTTTGGTGCGTGAGCCTTAGTAATACTGAAATAATGAAGCTCATTTCTGGTTGATTGGGTATGTTCAAAATCAAAATTGCCTTATTTGATCCGATGAGCAACCTTTGGTTTATGGTCTGATGGAATCATTGGGCCGTAGTTTTTAAAAGATGTTCGTCAAAAAAAAATGTCACCGTCAATAGCGCTCGTTACAGTTTAATAATTTCCAATTTTTTTGATGAGCTTAACCTGGTTGGAATGCGATTCCAGAAAGACGGCGCAACAAATAGTAATGGTGTTGTTGTGGTCAAAATCTACCCAAAGTAACCTTCAATAAATATATAATATATATATGGCAAGTACTTTTTTATCAACTCAAATAAAAACTGTGTACACTTTTGCAAGTTTTCTATCTTTATTTGCAAAATTAAAAACCAGGCCCTTAAAAAATCACATGTACATATAAGTATGTATTTTGCACAGAAAGGACGATATGTTACTCAGAAGCCACAAAATGTTGTCAATATTGGGAGTTTTCCTTTTCAGTTCAGAGCAGAGCTTAAGTTGTCAAAAAAGTGTTCGCATCAAACACATTTGAGCTCTTAAATCGTTTCCCTTTTTTCGAAACACACTCACACTTTCTTTGGGTTTGGGTTAAATTGAACAACCATTCAGAAAGCGCACCCATAAAAAAGCGGAGAAAACAGAAGAAAAAAAATCAAAACAATCCAAATGGCCGACGAGGCTTCTCGCTCTTGCCTAGGAGGTAGTATTTCTTAAATGCTTTTTGTGTAATAATTAATTCAATCGAATCAAAATGACAGCTAAGTGCTCAAATAAGTTTCGTAAATAAATGAATGAGCTCTGTGAGCATACAATTCAGAGCAGTTTCAGAGGGATTTCCACATGCTCAACATTTTTTCAATGCTCTGTTCTAAACTTAAGCAGAAAAACGCCTAATGATGTAGAACTATTCAAATGTATGACTAACTGGCTACGAAAGCTGAGTTTATTGACATGGCATCGAAACTAAGGGTCAACCGCCTTAGTGGAGGCGTTTGGGATTACCAACATTGAACAAAGCTTGAGAAGTACTGTCGCATACGAAGATTACGGACGCACTATTTTTTTTATTTTTTAACAGCTCTTTCTGATATGAGCTCTTTACAAAAGGACAAGCAATCAAATGGGAATGCTACGTTGCGTAAAGCAATCTTTAAAGGCGTATTTATGGCGAAACACTTTATGGCTTTTCCATGATAGCCATGATAATATATGTTTACGCCTTAATATTTGTTTGCAAATATTTGCCGGAAAACAACACTATAATGATATCCTCGCCTCCGAACCTACCAGACATGGCTCCATGTGACCTTTCCTTTTGTTTTGAAAAATGTGTGTTTTCATAAGCATTTAAGGGATTTAAAGCGCATAGCTGTAGGAGCTTGATACCATCTCATATCTCACTCGAAAGGAGCAGGGACTTACAGTCAAATTTTATACGGAGACTATATTGAGGGGTGCATTACTTCTTTTCTCAAACATCGAACATTCCTGTTATTTTTTGAGCACGTGCTTATATTTCTGTCAAATTTTTCTTTCCTCAGATAAAGCGGAATATCTCTTCCGAAATTATTGATTTTTGTGTTTTCCCTGACAATTTACGAAGGCTGTGTAATAAGCTTTCGTAATAATAGATGAGCAAGTCTTACATATCCCACAATCGCCTCTCTGCACAAGCATGACCATCGAATAGCCATAAATCATAAGTGCAGCAATTGTTTGCATTCATTCGCTTGCCTCTTAAATCCTTGTCGATTCAACAGAAACACATCCCCATATACAAGTATAGTAAACGTCACTCATACACTTATTGTTTTATATTACGCCATACGCTCATTCCTCGAGCAGCTCACGAAGCAGGACGAGTGTCCTTGCCACCATGTGAGACACGTCGCTTGGCCCCGTATATGTATGTATGTGCCCGTGCACACATCCCACATATTCATATTTTTCACTGTTCCTGGAATGTGCTTATAAATTGGTCAGACGTGAATAAAATTCCAAGTGTGTCATCTTTTCGATGGGTCGGATGATAGTGGTAGCAATGGCGGGGACAGCGGGGACAGAGTAGCGAACGAAAGCCAAAAGATGGGGAAGAGAGTGAAAATAAAAAAGGAAGAAAAAAACTTTAGGAAAAAACCCTCCTGAATGCATAATAAAGAGATATGAGCGATGCTCTGACCGTGCAATGGTCATGAATGTATAAAATGCCAGAAATGAGGGCAAGTGTCCTTAAGGGCATGCCTTTCAGTGATATCCCCTCGCCTGTGCTGCTATCCTGGCCTGGAATATCTCTTAGCGAGCGAGAGTCTGGTGTCTGTTCCAAATTTTTGCACTTTACCCAAATGCACAAGAACGGCAAAAGGAGCTCATATGGGGCAATGGGGGCGTGTGTGTGTGTGTGTGCTGGGACTTATGGCGACTGGTCCCAGAAAGATTGATGTCCTTGTACCAACTACGTGCACCAGTTGGAAGGTATGTACGATTAGATACCTATGTATGTACAGGTGGAGAAGAAGTTAAGTGTTGGAGTTCTCCTAAATCTTTTCAGTTACCGCTACCGAAATGGATCGATCATCCTTGCGGACGGTGATGCTGAGCGGAGCTATGCGACGGGAACAACATAAGTTGACCTTCTGTGCTTTGTCGTTGGGCGGTCGGTTTTTCCGACCTGTGGCGGGGATGCAGGTGAAAGTTTTTAGCTACAACTTGCATGCGAAATGATTTAAAAATGAAGGAATCATCGGTCCAACGTCGTGGTGGGCATCACGGGCTTGGCAAGCAGATATACAAGTCGAAGGTAACCTCTAGATTCTGTAGGGTGCTTTATATTTTATTTTTTATTATTTTTCTTTTTCATTTCTAGATTTTCATCCTTTTTCGCTTTCTCGGTAAACAAAGTTTCGGGCAAAGGTGATTTTGGGTTATAATCACTTTTTGAACTGTGCCACGTTGGCTGGCGGTGACAAGTTGTCTGGTTTGTTAAATAAATTAGAAGTTTGGAGTTTAGGTAAAGGACAGTGTTTTTGGTATGCATGTGAGGTGACACGGGTTCAGCTCACTCAAGCGTGTGATGAATTCAGATTCGGTGTGTGACGAAGGAGTTGAAATATGTTCGTGCAAGGTGCACATGGTGAGACGTGGGCAAGTTCTATAAAACGGGGTGACAATGATTGCTCTTTGACGTTGCCGGTGATGGTTTTCGGGTCAATAACGTTAAAGCTTCCACGTATGGGGACCACAGTCTTTGACTTGGGTATGTTGAGAAAGTAGTTTGTGCACATATGCGTAAAATCGTCCTTGATAGCTGCAGCAAAGAGGGTTTTGGCTTCTGTTCTTTTCTGACAAAAGCTATTTTTAGATTCGTTGGTCCAATCCTATCTTACAAAGCACAAAGAGGCATAATTGAATGCTGTTAACTCATAAACTTTTTTTTCTCCAACCTATCGCCCCACCATAAGGTGATATATAACAAACAGAGATTCGAAATCCGATCTACGACATAGCATTTAACTCTCACAGCGATGAACTCTTAATTTCATCTTTCGTCCTTTTAATGGCGGTTATTACCACCAAGAGCAATAAATTGATCGTAAATTCTTGAACTCTGACGTCTACACAACATAATTAAAACGTATTACGAGTTAAAGTGAGAGAATAGGCACCGGAGTGTGTGCTAGGTTCTTGGCACTAGCATATGGTTCGAAGGGGTGACATGTTAAATGAATACTGTCCTATATGCTGCTACGCTGCCGTAAAACCATTTTTTCGCAATGACAATTATAAGGAATGCCGTCGAGCTGGTGGTAATGGATGGCCATATAGGAGGTGTCAAACGGCTGGAGCAGTTGGCAAAGAGTACTTAAGATGATAAGGTTTGATACAGTGAACGGCAGAGATAAGTATCACTTCCTTTTTTGGCTTGTGTAAAGTTTCGATTTTCTAAGGAGTGGAATTACTTTTCAATTTTTCCATTTTTAATAGTTGAACCCATTTTCCAACCGTAACTTAAATGTAACTTAAAGGTATGTTCAAAAAGTAGCAGGAATTGTTTTATTAATCCAATTTCACCAAATGATTTAATATTAAGCACGTATTTGTACATTGTAAGTCAATTCGACTGTTTAGTTTGGTATCAATTTCCATAGTGGTTACTAGTGGCTGCAAAATAATCTTCAGCAAAGAATCGAAGCTTATACTGGGCTTCTGTCGCGTTACAATCAAGAGCCGTTTTTATCGGAGTTCTGGGTTTTTTACAATAATATTAAAACTGCCAGTAATGACTTAGTCCAGAAAACTGACCAGCTCAACATCCCAGAGAAGGACTTCACGCACTGAAGGAGTTTGGAGTGTATGGTGGGATTTTAGGGACTAATTCATTTTGAGCTGTTGCCTCATTACCGCAGAAGTCTACTGTCAACAGTACTGCAGATTAAATTCGGTACTAGACCAGAACGGTCAGAAAGGGGTTATCTTATTCATCAAGATAACGCTCGCCCTCACAGAAGTTCAATTGGAGAAAAATGATGAATCCGCTTTATTCTCCAGATTTAGCAACTTCAAAAGTTCACTTATTCTGAAGTCTCGAAACCTCCTTGGATGATTTAAGATCACGGGATGATGTCCAAAAGGCTCTTGGGTGTTTTTATTTAGTCAAAGCTAAGACAGTTTTTTAGAGACGCCATTAAAAAGTAGCTTGAGATGTGGATAGAAGTGTTGTCCAATGAAGGAAATTATATTAACGGCTAAATTTTCCATTTTTAGCAAATTCTTCAAAGCTAAATAGACATTCA
Source organism: Merodon equestris (assembly GCA_958301585.1). Lineage (NCBI taxonomy): Eukaryota > Metazoa > Arthropoda > Insecta > Diptera > Syrphidae > Merodon > Merodon equestris. The sequence goes on along the minus strand of OY284413.1, from coordinate 213,846,505 downwards.
AAAATTGTGCAATATCTACTTACATATATTACAACCTGATGCGATTGGTGATTGTTTACATAAATTTGAATTTTGAGGCCTCTAGGGTTCAAATTTGACTTCTTAAGAAATGCGTCCATAAAGTTTTTACGGACGCATTTCATTCGGCGCGTAGTGCTGCAACTGCAACTGGGAATGCCGTTTAAATGGAAAGTTCATTGTATCCATTCGCAGCCAAGAAACTATTTTTTTGTCTACATGTGTGTCACAAACGTGTTTTTTCTTTTTCAGCCTAGCTAGGCTGAAAACGTTTTGTTTTTTTTTTGGGTTCGTACAGGTTCAAGAGTGTACGCTCTTATGGTGTTTGTCACACAACCTGGGCTGCAGATGGTTTGTGTCGAAGATGTTCGTTCACTAGTCTCCGGGGGTGGTTGCCCTAGATAGGATTTGAGAGATTCGACTGAATTTGACGCGTTGGTTCTAGTTCACAGTAACTTTTTTGTCTCCATGTCGATAATGTGTTATATTGGAAATGCACACAAAAAGTATAATTTTGAAGTGATCTTATTCTGCGAGTGTTATGCTTTTGTCAGCATTTTTTTGATCATCTCTCATTCACAACTGATGTTGCACAGTTTTTCCGTATAAGAATTTTTCTTGGCTATGGACAGACTTGAACTTCAGACCTTCCGCTTAACAGTCGGTGATTACACCACGACCACTTCCGTTGCAGAATATTCCATTGTTATAGTAAAATTAGTGAAAAATCTCTGATAACGCATATGAAAAATATATAACACATCACGTAGGAGGACTAATATAAAAACAACTTTTGGTAATATTCGACTTTATATTTATATTTATACTTATAGACTAAAATAGTCTTCTTCAAGAGTGAGTCATTCACTCTAATGCTTCTCTAACATGATTCCCTTTTTGTAAAATAATTTATCATTGGCCTTAAAATACTCTTCAATTTCGGCAGTCACTTCTTCATTGGAGACAAATCTCTTTCAAATCTCTGCAAAAAGCTAGCAACTGCCGGTAGCCAAGATAAAGAGAATACGTGCGGCGAGAAAGCATTTTAAAGTCTAATTCGCGCAATTCTGCCATTGTTGCCATAGAATTCTGAGTCTTGTTGACTACATTTCATAGAATTGTTGCCAAGAATTCTGAGTCTTGTTGACTACATTTCACCAAGTCTTCCTGTTATAAGTGTGCTCCTTCCATATTTCGCTCTACTGCCCCATCTCTTCTAGATCCCACCTTATATTGTCCTCCTATCTATGGCTGGCCTCTTGGCGAATTTTTCCTACGAGATTTCCACTCATTATTCGTTTGACTGCGTCCACTGTCCATCTATGTTCCTTGCCCACCTTAGTATTCGCTATTTGATGACTCGGGCGACCCCTGGGGCGGAATAGAGTTCCTGGTGACCTGGATTTTGTAATTTTCTCCTTTCGCCTCCTTCTTCATCCTGTTTTCCACCATAGATTTTTCTTAAGGTGTTACATACGTCCAGAATTTTCAAAAAATCGATTTTTTTTTCTCACCATGGTGTCACATCCCTCCATTTCTGTGAAAAGGGCGAAGAAACTGGTGCAAAGGTTTATCAAGAAGATGTGCTAGAGAGTGTTGTGAAGGGTTTGAACAATACCCTTTTCAAAGGTCCCAGACGGATCTTCCGGCAAGATTCTGCTCAAGCGCACAAATCCGAAACCACGCAGTAGTGGCTCAGAGTCAATATTCCTGGCGGATTGGCGGTAGAGGAGTCCAGATCTGAATCCATTGGATTATGGTTTGTGGTCAGAATTGGAGAACATGGCCTGCAAGACTCCCCACAGAAATTTAGAAAGCCTTAAAAAAGCATTAACCAGATCAGCGTCCACAATCTCCATGGAAATCGTACGTACCGCTATAGCCCAATGGCCAAATTGGTTAAAAGCTTGTGCTAAAGCAAAAGGCGGTCATTTCGAATGAACCCAACTTTTTTTAATAACCAATATTGTGTTCTAATAAATGAAATAATTTTGAATAAAATATGTTTAGTGCTGTTTTTTATAGCGTTTTATATTTCTAACAGAATTTATGGCAGGAAATTCCCCATGGATCGAAAGGTATTATAAAAAAAGTGACTCCCCGATGAAATTCTGATGCGCGCAGGTAGCTGTGCCTTGGCTGTTGGCAGCTAGCCGTTACTTAAAACAAAATAAACAACAACAATTGCTTACTGACAAGGAAGGCATACAATATTAAGAAGGCATACAATATTATACGTAAGTTAACAAAAATAATAAAAAAAAATCATAAAGTTCCTGGTTTATCTGCGCCATCATCTTCATGATCAACCCTACCCAGCATTGTATGGACATAGTACGCATTTTATCTGCATTATCCTGATCAACACTACTTGGCATTTGGCAACATACAACATACATAGTATGCAGCATGACTCTCAGCATGGTGATATCGAACTGCATCGAAGGCAACAGCCCAGCTCAAGCTCTCTCTCTCCTCGACCGTATAGGTAGCAGTGGACATCATATTAATGTTCTCCGATAAACTTACACCGTAATTGGGAGATTGTAAAAACGTACTATAATTTGTAATGTATTGATATAACTATTATGACGTTTATTGAAATAAAATATATAAATTATAAATGTAAATGGGAAAGATCTTATAAAGCGCGCGACCTCGAATGAAATACACTTGAAAGTTTAAATTCTCATAACTACTTTTTCCGTCACAGTCTGCATGATAATTCATACAGTTTTTAATATTTTTTGTTGATTCTTTTTTTAAATATTCAAAATTGTTTTCTCTATAGTATGTTGAGCTGGATTTTCGATACTATGATTAAATAATTTTATAAACATAATTAAATTGTGACATTTATGACACACAATGAATATTTTTTTATTTTTTTTTTTAATTGCAGTAAATTGCCAAATTTTTCGAATTTCAAATATTCTGCTCGACAGATGAACTACAACTTTATTTTACAAGAATTTTGTGACGTTTTGCAGATCCATCAACATTTCAAGGAGATGATGCCGACCGCGGAGCAACCTTTTTTTCATAGTGCTTTGGAAAACGTGATATTTTTATGTTGTAATTTTTGAAAAAAAAAATTAAATAATTTTTTTTATAAAGTTCAAAATAAATAATGTGTAAAAGTTATTTTTATTACTTTCTATTGCCTCCCCTTCTTAAAATTGTTTAAAAAAAAAAAACCCCGTTTTTGGCACTGCTGCACGTCCCTTAACATTTTATTTTCAAAGACGTTAAATGGATCGAATTGTTTTGGTGACAAGTACGTTTTCTTCTTCCCTTGGGATAATTTTTTTTTTTGCAACTTCTTGTGAAGTTGTGCCTTTCGAAATAATCGAGTCAGTTCGTCATACAATTTTGACACGTATGGCTTTACTTTCATTTGGTATTTTGGAACAGGATTCTTTATCACTAACATTATTATGCAAAATGTAACGGATGTAGTATTTTACAACGACCGAACGTCGATGGCAAAAAGGTGGGGTCGCCGCTATAATTTCTGAACTTTGTTCTACAAAGAGAAAAGACGAAGCGGTAAAGGACGCGTTTTACAAAACAATAAAATGTTTACCATTTTTTTCAATTTGCGACCTGGAAAATAAGCTATATTTAGTATGTACCAACAATAGGGGAAGAAAGTCTCTATGTCTCATCAAATGATAAAGGGCTTAAGACAACAAGCTTCGCTGGCAAAAAAAGTCTCATCGTGAATACCATAACTTCCAAATACAGGAAAATACACACGGTTACTTCGGCATCACAGGATGGAGTAACGCGCTACCCAATTGATAATTTTCTAATAGATACAAGACACCATACAAAGGTACTCGATGTTTATCACATTCTATACATTGCTAAAATTAGAAGCCAAATACGAATTGAAAGAAGCGTCAATGTCAGAATGAAATTAATAATCGATTGGCAGATTAGATCACATAGAACCTAATGATGAAGAGAGATAGGTGGAAGCAGTATAGTCAAATAACTGAAGGAAAGCAGCGAAAACAAACTACTCTACGCAAAACCCCCAAAGGAAAATCTTGGTTAAACGAAGAATGCGAGTAAAAAGTAAAAGCTCGTGATGTTCTAAGACTTCAAGTCCTGGAAAATAATGAGCGGACCACGCGTCGAAAACAAAGGGAAGTCAGCCGTTTCCTTCGGTTTAAAAAGCAAATAAAAAAGTTTGGAATCATTCAGCGGTTAAAAACACGCGAGTAATAAGAAAAGGAGAAAATGCTCTAATAACGAATACTCTATAAATGATTCCATGCCACATCAGGATTTAAACATAACGATAACTCGTTTCGGACAGCGAAAAAGTTGCAGCCCAATTGAAGAGACATTTCGATATACCTGAAGTATAAGTAGCGTTGGAAGAGGATGTTATTAAAACGTCAGTCGACTTAAGAATAACAAGACCGCAGGAGTCGACCTAATACCATCGGAATTAATAAAACATTTACGAATTGCGAATTCCACGAAACGGTCCACAGTGGAATTTAAAAAGGCTTATAACTCTATAAACTGAAACTTGAAAATGTATCACGTCCTTGAAGGACTGGATATCCCCAAAAAGTTACATAATGAGAAACAAAAGACCTGCGAAGGTATGAAACGACTTATATGAAATATTCGAGATACGTGAAGGATTAAAGTAAGGAGACGCCTTCTCACTACTTTTTGTTTTAATTTGATGCTCGACTACCTAATAAGATCCCTTCAGGAATATGATAGAGAAATAGCCCTTGAAGAAATCACACCCGATGACACTCAGGACTTTATAGGAGATCGTAAGAAAATGGTTAAAAGGAAAGAAAAAAGTCTAATGATAGCAGGAAAGTCGATTTGGAAGTAAATGAAAAGGAAACCAAATATATATTCAGTGACTGACTTGGATCGATCCAAACATGCTACCTGACTGTACTCTATAAACGGTTTGTAAAATTGGCGAATTAACTTGACTGTAAAAAACGTCATAAGGATTGAAATAAATAAAAGACTGCATGTGGGCGACGCGTGCTTCTTCGCGATGGAGGAATTATTGAAAAAAACGCTTTTATACCGCTATCTATATTTATGAAACCATGAAAATGCCAGTAACACTTTATGGATGTGAAACCTGATTTTTGATTAAGCAAAAGTAAATAGATTTCGGCCTTTGAAAATAAGATCTTGAGGAGAATGATGGTGGAAAACAAGCCGAAGAAACAGGCGAAAAAAGAAAACGCGAAGATGAGTCAGTAGAACAAATGGAATGGAAAACCTGAGGGAAAAAAAATACCGCCAAGAAGACTGCGCTGTAGATTGGAACACAATATAAGGATGGATCTAGAAGAGATTGGACAGAACAACGAAACATGAAAGAAACGCACTCATGACAGGGAGGTTTGGCAAAGGGTGGTCAACGAGGCTTTGAACAATATAATCAAATTCAAAAGTTATAGTGAAGGCGTCTGATTAAAGATGGAGAGACAAAAGTGGCTATCATTCGAGCCAACCAACACCTCGATCTCAATACAACTGTCACATTTCTAATCAAGGCATGTGTCAAGCATATTGACGGTGTAGCGAAGTGCTATGGCAGTGGTCCAAAAACTGTATCAGTGTCAGAAGAGCTTTGAAAAGTGAACCATATAATCGAATTGACAACCCTGCAAAGGATTTCGAGAGATGAACCAAAACTCCAAAAATGTCTTACCGATGCTAAAAAAAATAAGATTCGATGAAGCAAAGGAGTTGTTGTCCTTGCAGGGATATGGAAAGTTGCCGAATATCGTGTTTTCCTATATGACGACCCTACATCAGTTCACCGCTTATGTTTTTTGGTCCGCGCTGTTAAGGTCAATGTTTACTATGAAAGTGTTTTGAGGCATTGGGCAACGTAACATTCCATGAGGATGAATTCCAACAAAGCTCACTGAGAGTTATCAACGTCCCTAGCTTCATTTCTTCGACCCAACGGCCTCCACGGTCATCAAATCAAATCCACTTGACTTTTCCGTATAGGAGACTTTACAGGCTTCAAGAAAGTCCTCCTTCGAGAAAAGACAACAAATCCGAAACTCACTTTCGAGCACCGTGCAACGCTTATTTTGACCATCTTAAAGGCCATGCATATTGGAAAAAAAGCTAAAGCCAGCTTTCTCAAATGTTCCATTACATGGTTTACAAGAATTCAATGCAACGAGGATGCGGAATTGCAACAAATCAAATAAAATAGAAAATATACTCAAACTTAATGTAACCAATTTAACAGTTAGTTCGCTTAAGTTCATTATGGATAACTTAAGTTTTGCTAAAACTTAAATTGGATTCTCATTTGGTTTTAACATAAGTTTAAGCCAACTTGAGTCAATTCCAATTGGGGACAATACAGTGCCTAGTAACAGTTCAATTGGACCACCCTATACCACTTGGATAAAAAAAAACCCTAGAAATAATTTCAGTTCTATTCAAACAACAATTCTTTTACCAAACTTTGTTAGGATGATATATTATGTGTTTAGATTTTGGTGTTTTATACAGTCCAGGCTAGGTCCTAACACGCCGCCTTTGCATTACTCATATCAAACATTTGTATCAATTGGCGGTAAGTGGTGTTATCAAGCCATTCTATGAACTGCTTTTTTTGACTCTGACTGGAAGAGCAGCTCCATCTTGGCTAAAAACGGCTATCATATTACCCTAAAAAAGTTACTGATTTCTGATTTTTGAAAGCTTGTCTTTAACTTCTACTTTGCACAGAGATGTAAAAGAGGTTGCTTTTTTGCCTCATCTGGGAATCATTAGACTGTCCGCATATGCTATATGCACAAAGGTTTAATGGGAATGGGACGGGAGTGATTAGATCACTGCTCCTTGGTGAAGCCCATTCAAAATATCAAAAACCCTGCTTCATTTGACGAAATGCCTCTTACCATATTGTGTATTATATATAGCAGAAGCTTTCCCAAACCCAGACTGGGCAACTTTTAAAAAAATACGTTTAGCCATTGGGTATCAAAAACCTTCGCCTAATCGACCATGTGCGATGTTCTTTATCTTCTAGGTCACTGAGCGTTGAAGAAATATGGTCCCTTGCTGGAACATATTAGAACAAATGGAATTTATAGAATAGAAGGAAACACTACAGACTTGAAGATGGTGAGGTTGATCTAGCCACATTTGCACTCATTAGAAAGGCAGTTGTATCATTGCTCTAATCAAAAATTGAAAATAAATAGAAGTTGAGGGAGGCAATCCATATAGATCAATTGCTCAGAAGATTCCGTATCACATCAAGTTTAAATCCAATAACATAGCAACACTCATCCAAATAGCATCATTCCATGACGCACTACAATAACAAGGCAAAAGGTAAGGCACTCAGCAATCAAGTGCGGTGCTCTTTTGAAAAGACTTGTGATCCAATAAGCTTCTTCCTGTACCTTTTGAGCTGCGTATTTTGTATTTACTTGAAGAGCTACTTACCAACGAATCTGTCCACCTCCTCAATCAATCCAAGTCCACAGATACCGAGAATAGCAAACACCTACGTTCTATATAGAACGTGTAGCCATTGAAGTGCCTTCGATGTTCCTTCGTGTCTTCTCAGAATATTAATTGCCTCTAAGGCCAAGAGGCAATGCGAAACGAATTTTCTGTGACGTAAACTTAATTAGCTCCTATCTGTCGTCCATTCTGTTCCTCATACCTCCTACGACACTTGTCCAACCTCCAACGCCATATGCTCTCGACCGTGTTTCCCTTCTGTGCATATTAAACTCCCAACCACTTGGAAGCAAGAACACCTCCTCGTGCGTTCCTTATGTCCCAAGAAACCGACACAAATCGACACACTACTTGACTACTGAATGGATAAGGATTTCCAGGGATAAGATAGAAAACGTTTTAAGCGGTAGCACCCCATTTCCAGACATTGTGTGTCGCAAAACAAGGACGACATGGAACTGCTGTTGCTACAAGTAGCATTGTGCTCACCTCGCCTGGTTTGGGTTTTTGTATGTACCTTCCACGTTGGTCGTTGTCTTCCGGAGGTACTCTTTCCTAAAGCATAAATGCGGGAGGTAAGTGGTGGTGGAGGGAGAGTTTTGCTCGCAGACGTCCTATTATTGTGGATTTTCTTCAGCGTCTCGTGTTTTTTCTTTTTTAAATCTTTCCCTTCGCCTCTCTCTTGCGTTGTCTGTTGGATACAAGGAATGATATAAATTATTCCGGTCCACCGGACATTTTTCATGTTAATAGAATAATAAACACAGACATGATTAATTGTTTTAAAATTAACATATTCAGGCAGAGAACTCCTCCATCCCTGGTGGGTTTGGTTTCACAACATTTTGTCGGATTGTTTTAGTTCACTTGGTTTTTGGTGGATTGGAGACTGAATGCAAATGATTCAATTTCAGGCCAGAAGGGGGCTGAACCGATGTGGAGGATGAATGTCTGCCTGGAAGTAGCTGTGTCGTGGACAGATCCAGCATAAGGGATTCCATGCGAATATAATATAAAAAGAGTTTTGGGAATATCATGAGTAATGACTGTAGTGAGTGTTTGAACAAGGTCGTTATACGTACGTTAGAGTCAAAGGAGGAACCATATTTCCATCCTTCCTCAAATGTAATAAAATAATGCGACATAACTTCTATCCTAATACGGAGTTTTTCAATAGCGACACAACAATTTTGTATTTTATTACAAACGGACTCTTAAGTTCTTTCTGTGACCTGTCAATGCCAAGACGTGACCTAAGTTTTTAATATAGTGAAGGTTATAAACGAGTGCGGTTTGACATTTTTTAAATGTTACTATCGGGATTATACAAACTCGTGGAAGGTTCTGCACACAGACGTTCTAGTCTGCTTACTGAAGAAAGATTGGCTAAGGCCAGTTATGAATCAGCCAAAACTTGTCACCACATAGTGTATGCTGTGGGTCAGTATATTGGTAAAAAAAATTTCAAATACTCGATTATTCGGCACTCCACTTAGCGTGATGCTTGGGAATGTAAATATATATAAACAAATTTATTTGTTTTGCCTTTGATAAAAAGTAATTTTCATTATACAACCCCTTAGCTGGGCTTATAGCCCCAAAACTTCGCTCAACCCCCTTCGTATTTTACTATAGCATGCATGTTTTCAGATTTGAAAATTCTGTGTTGGGCTTTACCATCACACACACATTTAATTGGTTCTTATCTGTAAACCTGACATGTGAAATAAAAAGCATTTACAAAACAAAACATAGCATATCCCACCAGATTACCGTTTCCTACGACAAGTGATTTTTAAATAAGTAGTCTTTAGTGATTTTTTTTTTAATTTTTTTGCGCTTCTAAAGGGTTTTTCAACTGGCGCGGGTAGATTTTGGCGGCCACGTTGTTTTGATGATATCCGTCAAATCTGTTGTTTATTATTCAATTACTGATGCCAAAAAGTTACACGATTAAACAGCATGTCCAAATGCTAAAATTTTATTATTAAAATTAGTGTTCGTTAATGCACACTTTGCGCGCGTTGCGCCCATTTTACGGTAGACGTGGTGACCCTTCGCAGTCGTCTCTTCAACGTTTGGTCAAATTTGAGACGTCAAAGGAACGTAAAATCAGCCGAGAGCATCGCTTTGGTCCGTTAAAGTGTGCAGCAGAACCCGAGGCAGTCGATTCCTTCCACAAGAGCTCGGCTTTTCGTAAACTTCAACTTAGCGAATTTTGCCTCGAGACTTACATACATCCGTACAACATCCAACTGACCCAACAGCTCAAAATTCATGACCATAGACAACGCCGTTTGTTAGTTGACTGGGCTTCGGAGCGTTTGGAAGAGGACACTAAAGGACCGAAAAAGACGCCTTTTTGGATGAATGACTGTGTTACTAAGCAAAATTGTCGTGTTATGCATGACACCAGCCCAGACTAGGTTCACCAGGTGACAATGCATCCTCAAAAAGTTACCGTTTGGTATGGATTTTAGGCCGGCGGCATCATTGATCTGTACTTATGCGAAAATGACAATGGTGAGGCAGTCACCGACAACGAACTCTACCATATGAACCTAAACGACATGTGGTTTTAGCAGGACCGCACTACGTGCCACACAGTGGTCACTACGATTGACATTCTGAATGAGGTTAAAGTTATCTCTCGCAGAGGTAACGTGAATTGGCCTCCAAGATCGTGCGATATGACCCAGCTATACTTTTTCCTAAGCAGTTTCCTGAAGTGGAAGGTCTATATGAATAAACCACAACCGACCGATGCCCTTAAGGTGAACATAACAAATCGCTCAAATTCGTCCGGATCTATGCGCGAGAGTCATTGAAAATTGGACCACTGGGATTCGTGCCCTCTTAAGAAGCCGAGAGGGACATTTCAATGACATTTCAATTTTTCCTGGCTGAAAATACTCGTGTTCGTACGTCGTTATTAAAAGACTCTTATTCACTTTCCTAAAAATTAATTTTTACATCACGATCATCAAACCTTTTCCTTGTCCCACTGTGCTCTTATTTCCCATTCTGGACTTATGGAATTTTTAGCCTTTGTTGTTGTCATAGAGCCAGTGAATGTGCACTACCGATCTACCCGTGAATAGTATGGCCAATTCACACAAATAGTCTTCTTCTTCTTTTCCTTTTTCCGGCGTTGTTATGGTCAGAAGTGTAGGACCATAACCTTCCCACTTAACTACATTCCTACTGGTCCGCTTGTGGGGTCCGCCGGTTTGACCTCAGAAAGTAGCGGCAGGCTTCCCGGTTTGGGATTACTTCATCGCTGAGGCCAATCAAATGCTGGTGTTTTTGCATTTGTTTGCACCAATTGTTTTTCGGCCTGCCTTTTTTTTTTGTGACACTGGCATGCTCCTGATTTTTTTGTTTGATCTTACTTTTACAACACCGGTGATCTCCAGTCGTGTCAACCCACTGATTTGCATGTACACTTGTGGGGCAGTTTAATGGTGGTATATGTGTCCCTAGGCTCACCTGGGTGTTTTCTAAATTGCCTAGTTGTGATTTTCGTTTACCTTTGTTTTAGTCGCCTTTTACGACAAGCGAGAGGTATCGCTGCAGGGATATTCTTAACCCGTCCCTGCACGGATCCAATTCACACAAATAGTATCTGTTATAATATCAATAGTATCTGTTATAATATCAACGAATCCTTCTTACTCGGATAGAGTTTATCCCATTATTCGATTATTCCGGCAGTTTAATTTATTTACTTTTGATATTTCAAAATTTACTTGACTTGGGCATAATTATTTTTTGAAACGAAATTCTAGAAGCAGTTGCTTGAACCACGTGCTTGTCCGATTTTACGTTTGAACCTGTGTACAATTTAGTTTTGCCTCATTTACCCTCATACCCACTTTAGCCGCTTTCACTTCAATGCTGTAAAACACTTCGTTCACGTCTCACTGTGCTCATCAAAATAATCTGGGTATGCAAGCAATTGTGCAGACTTGAAATAGATACCGCGATAGTTCACTGATTATATAATTCCGCACCGCTGTATGGTCGACAAAAGTTGAAACTACAATAGTTAAACTTCAACAGGCGCCATGCCAACTTGCCCGACAGCAGCCCAATTAGCACTGATAGGAATTACTCCACTGCAACTTTTTTTTTAAAAAGGTTGTTATACGTAGTGCAATAAGACTCCTCCGCTCGAAAACAGACCGGACATGTCAACAATTGGGACACATGTTCATACTATAACACCTGAGCTGGATATGATTACCACAGTTTCGGACGCATTACCACATGACCACCTTTGACAAAAGATTTGAGATATTGATCCCAAACCGCACAGCTTGTGGGAAAACGGTGATCCTTTGCTAAATGTCAAAGCCCTGAGGTGGTTAGATAACAGATAGGGTTTGATAGGGTTCGCGCAGGTTCAAGAGTCACGCTCTTATGGCGTTTCTTACACAACCTGGATGGGGTGCAGATGGTTTGTGTCGAAGATGTTCGTTCACTGCTCTCCGGGGGTGGTTGTCCTAGATAGGATTTGAGAGATTCCAGTGAATTTACGTTGGTTGTAGTTCACAGTCATTTTTTGTTTAGATTTCATTAAAGTGTTATATTGGAAATGTACACACAAAGTATGAATTTTGAAGTGAATCATATACTGCGAGTGTTATCCCCTCGTCAGCACTTTTTGATCATCTCTCATCCACAACTGATGTTGTTGCGCAATTTTTCCGTATAGAAATTGTTCTTGACTATGGACAGACTTGAACTACAGACCTTCAGTTCAACAGTCGGTGATGATTACCAATGCACCAAGACCTCCCCCACCCCCTGTAGTCTGAGATATCAACTTAACAAAATGAATCTATCGTCTGAAACCGAGTGTCAACTCGGTCTAGAGGACGAGGGAACTGCAGAGCACATACTCTTACTATGCGAGTGTGCTAAGACATCCTTAGCTTTACTTAGAAAAAGAGGAACTCCTCGTCTAATTGGCTGGCATGTACAATAGACCCATTCTGGTCGCGGTACCCTATGCTTTCTTAACAGAGGTACCCTATGCTTTCTTAAGTTAACACTAGCACCCAGTTAAAAAAAAACAAAAAACAGAAAACCATAAGCGCATCTTCTTTGGAAATTCCTTCCCATAGGTATATTGCAAAAGACTTCAAAAGCTTAATCCCTACTCTTGACTGCACTTTATAAATAAAGAGAAGGAAGAGAACAATAAAAAAAAGCCTGTCCCTTTTATTGCCCTTTTCAAAAGTAGGTAGTCTATTTGCATACTTTAATTTGCTAATGCTTAGGCTGAAAAAAAGCAATTATATCGGATATACGAGTTAGATTCAACAAATAAAGGGACTTTTTGAAATTCACCAGCCGTGTTCGTTCGACTGTCGATTTTTTTTTTGATATGTTAGTGCATATGCTCCAACAAACTTGAAATGTTAACTGTGGCATCTTCACTGTGGTCTACTTCAAGCAAAAAGAAAAAGTTTTAACTAGTACCTCACAGAAGGCCAAGAAGATGTTAGTGACGATATCCGCTTTGAACTTCCAAGCACGTCAATAACGAATGAAAACCTTGAAGCAGTAAAGAAATATGTTATGGAGAATCGTCGAAGTTGCTGAGGATTTTTGCACACCAATTGGCTCATGTCATGGCATTTTTTTTATATATTTTTTTTTTTATATATTTTTTTTTTTATTTATTTTTTTTTTTATATATTTTTTTTTTTATATGTTGAGTTCTTGCCCGAAGGTCATACGGTCGATAGGGTAGATTACCCTAAAGTTATGCTGGAAACAATATAAAGAAAACGTTGGGATTTTAGGGGAAACAAATCATGGCTATTGCATCACGACATGGCTATTGCCACTGTAGTCACTGGACTTGGCCCCCTGCGACTTTTTTCTCCTGTTAAAAGAAAAACCCATGAGTTGACAGAGATTTGCTACGAGATTTGCTGTTAGAAAAACCATCATCACCGAACGAACAAGGTACTGTTTCAAGTCGATTTTGGCTCTGAAAGGTTCCTATACTCGGAATGCTAGACGGATGTCTAACGTAGATGACAAGTGTAAATTGACCTTTCGGGCAAGATGGAGCTCGTTTAGAACCAGGTGTGCAGCGACTAATTTCAAGCCCGTAATATTATAAATGGACTGTTTGTCCATTCACCTCTTGCGTTAAGACTTAGGTACAATAATAATGCTATACATTTGTCCACAGATCCCACGATTCGATTACTCGAGAAGGTTTCAATAAATCTTTTTGGCTCTAATCACCGACGTCTGAAACTTATAGTGGGAAGGCATAATTATCATAAAGCTTACGCAAAATTGAACTTGTTAAGTACCGATATCCTTAAAGCTATCATTTTCTGCGGGAAGCCAATAGGATCACAAACTTTCGTCAAATTTTTTGTTCAACTTATTTCGCAAATATTCAAAGTCGAAATATTAAAAACGTGATTAGCAAAACCAGCACTGAATAATAGATTGTGCCTGCAGTACAGTGTTACCAACTTAAAGCGAAATCTTTAATCCTCCTCTTTGAAATGCTAAATTCCCGGTACTTTCCAAACAAAATCAAAATTTCGATTATAAAAGGTTAAAAACTCAATTTAAGCATCCGCCAGGCCAATAGATAAAATAATGGAGCTCCACTTCGAATGCCAATGAAGCCAGTAAAACGTATAATGAAAAATAGTCATCAAATGTAATATTTTTTGACCTGCCAAAAAGCGTTCGATATCAGATTAATTTCGCGCGATCATTTCATTACGAATGTTAGCTTAACTCGATAGCCAGCCACTAGCATAGCCATAAGCATTTATTAAAAAAAAAATTTTAAAAAATATTTCATACATCCACTAATAAATAATTTTTTTTTTGACGTCCTTGTTAGGTATCCACGGGCCGATGCTAGAGTTAATCGGATATGCGCTCAGTCACCGGCCGCGATTCAGTAATCGAATTATTGGCTGTTTACATCGACGTACCAGACTGCTCTCGTCAAATATTAGCATTCGGAATGAAGTGCGCTTAATTAGGCATTATTTGCGTGTTTGCGTATTTGCGTTACTAATTGGCCCATTCATTTGGAAATCTAGTTGCTGAACCGAACCCAAACGATGCACACAATGAGTCCATCATTAATTCATCGCTTCTCTCTCGCTCGTTCTCATTCGATTTCTGTGAAGCATCCGTCAGCAATCAGCTATCGATAGCTGGTGAGCCTCGACTAGCTTTAGGGTTAAATCTCACATTTAACAAGTAGGATCACCCAAGCCCTTGCCATATGCCACGCATTCACCCTGATTCTATATAGCTTCAAATGGTGAATGTTTAATCCCATATGTCCGACTAAAGAGCTGACGCTTTCGATTTTGCTTGCGCCGCCCGACGCACAGTAGGTATATCCGGTGCACGCACGAATATGTGACGCGCCCCAGGGCCCATATCCAATCCGACCATCCGGCCATCCGGCATATCAATATGTTTATTAAATCTGATATGGCAATTCGCGTAACAAAATTTGAAAGAACCCCAATGAGGGCAATCCAATAATGGATATTTGCATATAATCTGGTTTGCGACTTTCGTCCTGCTTTATGGCCGTGGAGCAAACTGCAATTAGGGGTTTGAGTGTATTTTGGTTTTTCACATTTATCACAGATGCGTAGGTAGCACATCGTGCTGTTGTTTAGGTTTCAAATCTGCAGAGCGGTACGAAGGAACTAATTGAATTGAATCGAGCCGTGATGTCAATATGAAATGGGCTCGCTCGGTTTGTTTGGGCAGATAGATGGGCTGCTTGTCGTTGCCAATACCTTGGAATGCAACTCTCTCGGCAACCATAAATGTTTGGTTTTTACGTATCGGCTTGGTTCGGCGACTTCGAGCCTTTGACCCAAATTCGGCATTAAGCATTCAGAAACCTTTTGCTCTGAGTATTTTCTGAAACCGCAAGAGCTACCGTCGTTTATAAACAATTTATCCGAGAACCGAAACAGCAACCGATTTGGCACATTATCCTCACAGTACACGGCAGCTCGTCGTCCTTTGAAACCTACCTTTCGTAAATGGACGAAGGCAAACACATTCATTTGCATATTTGTGTATCCATTTCGAGAACTTACCTACGTCTTTATTTCAGGATGAACGGCTGCTGGTAACATCCATAAATATTCAACTAGAAGAATTCATAATTCTCTCGGTTGAAGTGGAAGTTGCTTTATCTGGCCAAAGGTTAAGGGTCTGGAAGGGAAGGAACAAAAAAAACAAAAAAAAAAACAGAAATGAAGAATCCGCAGTGGTTATATTCGTACGTTATATGTATTGTGCGTTGGTATTGTTGGGATAATGATCTCTTTATGTTCCTATGCTTCACCTTGCTTTCCGTTTTTTTTTTTTTGAATAGGATTCCTTGGCAAGAGCAAAAGTTAAAAAAGAAAAAAATTATTTCATTGTATTGTCGGCTGAGGATGGTTTACTTTCGGACCATTGAGAATGAAGGGAAATGCACGTATTGTAAGGATAAAGCTGAAGGACTTTCGACTCGTTCTTTCTTCTTTGTTCAAGGACATGAGATGGAGTTTAATAAATGACAGTGGTAGGATTTACCTTTTGATTTCAATGGTATTTAGTGGAGAAAAATGATGACGAAATTCAAGTGGCCTTCTATCATTAGGAATGATTTATGGAAGACCTTCTTGAGACTGCTGTGAGAGGCGACATGGAATATGTTACCCAACAACATTGAATTTGAATACAATCGCTCGCGTAAATACCTTTTTGGCTTATGGAAAGCTTTAATAGTTCATTCGATCTGAATTTAAAGGCTAAATTGATTATATTAAAGGATTTTAGGCAAGCACAAGGGATTGAGAAACTTGCATTATTTGGGTGGATTTTCGAATAAAGCGACATGTCTGGATGAAAGGCATATCAATCGCACCAGTTGTCAAATGTTCACTTCGAAAAAAAACAACAACACACAAAAAATGCACAATTTACTGTGAATTATAAAACAAATCCAAATTCTCCTGTCAACATATTCTGAGATGTGTGGCCCCCTACAAGGTATTTTGGTTTTGTTTATCGTACTTCCACTGTCATTGATAATCGTCATCATTTGAGACAGTTAACGCTGAGCGGCGTTTGAATGCCACTCTTTGTTGGACCAAAGTTGTAATGGGAATTTGTAAGGATGCTTAAATCGTGCCTCTACGATTAAAAAGTGATGAAGAATATTGAATATAAAGTCGTTCAGCAAAAGGCCCATGAGTTCAATGTGGGTATTAGCGGTAGCCCTCCGCTTGGCTAACTCTCCGATCTTCTAATTTCCCTTTATGTTGTTATGAACTTTAATCAACAAGTGACTGATTCCTTCTGTTAAGAATATTTTATTTGCTTATTCTACCATAACAATATTAATATTAAGCATAGGTAGTGACATTGGTATTTATATAATAACAAATAGTGATAATGTCACTTCATAAAATATATTTCTTTGAAATGTGGGGTGAACAATGTTTAATTCAATTTACACAAGGAAATTTAATTCATTTATACAGAATTTATTATCAATTTATCATCAATTCATTATCAATTTATTAGAAAACAAATGTGACGTACAACGAGTACATATTAAGACAACATAGGGCAGCAAAGTTTTAATTTCCTCGTGATGAAAATTGAGAAGCCATGTTTTTACCTATTTAAGGAACTGAGGCAAGGACCTTACGTTTCGGATATTTACAGGCACGACTTTATTGTTTGGATTTAATGGTTTGCCCGACACGAAGGAGTAAAAGTTCTTGAGTAGAGTGGTACGAAAGGGAGGAATATCGATGACATTAGTTAGATTGCTTCGCAATGTACGAATGTTGGATATTGGGCTCTGTAAATAACTTCATAAAAAAAAATTTCGAAATTTAAAATAATAAGTGTTTTAATGGCAGAACTTTCAATGATCTGAACGAAATCGTAGAAGAGGCTGAGGCTGAGCAATATGGGGTCAAGAACTGATCCCTGAGGCATGTGTAAGTTCGTAGCTTTAAATTCACTAACAGAGTTACCTACTATAACTTTCTGAGTTCTATTTTTTAAGTAGGACTCAAACCAGTTGTGTATAAAACCACGAAATCCTGTATGGTGTAATTTGTTTAGAAGAACCCTGTGGTCGACCTTGTCGAAAACTTTGGTAATGTCTACAAAGAGACCAGCGCAACATTTTTTATCATCCAGAGTTTTATAAATAAAGGAGCAAAACTGAAAGAGCGCATCTTCTGCAGCATGGCCTTCCCTAAAACCAAAGCTGTTTCAAAAAGCCTTGAAATTGGTGACAGTAAAGAAATTAGTCTGAAGTTTTTTTTTGTCACTTTCACTACATTTTTTGTGAAGAGGGATCACATTTAATGTCAAGTCTAGAGGAAATGGTTACTTAGGATAGAGAAAACATTCTCGATTCTTCACCGTGCTCCATTTCGGAACTATCAGTATACTCAGATTTTATGGTATGAAATATTCTTGAGTTTGTGTAAGTTATTAGCTTGAAGGCAGATCACCAAAATAGCGAACCCTTCCGGAGAAAATAGCTGTGTACATTCATTCAACTGGCATTAAATTGAGTCTCCATCTTATACCGAGAGTTTTAGTGCCTGCGTAGAAAACTATGCTATTTTTCCTTACCCGTTTTTTTTTTCATTTTTACCAAACTATCGAGTTCAGCTTTGAGTGTCAATTAGGTATTTAACATCAACAAGCAAGGGCATAGACAATTTCCTCAGAAAATACTACTTCTGTTTTCTAAAGTGGCAGAGGGCTACACACTAATACAGTGTCATTCAAATTGTGGTTTTAAATAAAACACATAAAACACATTTATGATTAAAATTCTGATCAAATTTTTAACTCAATATAATATAGTTCAAACATCCACGGGAATCCTTGCAGGACTTGATTTTTACAGGTTAATTTTCGATGATTTCGACGCATATCGGCCCCACGACTGAAAGCGTCGAGAGGGGTTTGTGTGCATAAACACGATCTCTACCCCCACAAAAAAAAATTCAACGGTGCCAAATCAGGTGACCAATTCACATCACCAAAATGTGAAATAATTTGTCCAATGGCACCCTCTTTTTAAAACCACATGCCTTCCAAATCCAGAATCTGCGGAGATAATATTTCAGATGGTGTCCTGAAACATAAAAGGTCTCTTGATATCATCCTATTGAAGCTTACAATATTTTTTACAGAAATCGGCGGGTCAAAGCCCATATTGCTAATAAGTCTAAAGTTTCTAGGGCGTTGCAGACCATAATGGCAGTCCTTGACACATATCGAATTCAAGCTAAATGGATTCGCGGAGACACTGCAACAAATTCCTATTGCCTGATACCTAAATCTAGCTGCCTTAACTAATTTAAAGAATACATTACTTGTCCTAAAAAGCTACTCTATTGCTGTTAGAGCAACTAAAATTGTAACTCCAGTCGAAGTTCGAGTAATAAGTGATCGGAAGTTTTTCATGTAAATGGGACGTTATTGCTTTTATTCTGATGTAGAATTAACTAGTCGAGTAGGTCGACAAAATTTTGGGACATACAAAAACGAAATAAAATCGAGTGCAATTTTCAAAAGACAGAAAGACGTGGCATTGTCCACATTCAGCTATCATTGTGATAATTTCTGAGAAGCTAAGACAAGTAGGTAAACAAATATGTTGTTGGTCATTATTAAGGGCGTTTAACAAATATAATCGTAAAATTGGAACGTTCTGAACGAGTTAGTTGTCAGCAAGTCGTGTTGCCGCCATAGCTGATAGAGTGACAGAAAACACAGGTCGATGACAGGAGTTGGGCCTACCCGCTACCACTTTACACCGCATAAAGATTTTGGCCACCTTGGTTATAAAGCCACGCAAATGACGTACAAAATTATTCTGATTGATACGGCACCAATCCTTTTGTCGAATCTTTATAAATTTAAAAGAAATAGAGAAACTGCCTCTCCATTTACAACGAGTGACAGTTTGGTTCCGTGTTTGTGCTGGCTGTGTCATAGGACCATATTTTTTTCCGAAATGATGCTGCTGCGACCGTTAAAATGAATGGATGGTTAACGATTCTGTTGACTACTTTTTGCCTGATATTAGTGCTATAGACTTGAACAACATTTATGTCGTGACAAATTAAACAAGCAAAAGAGTGTCAAAATATAGATTTAACATTCAACTTTTTCCTTTGGAACCATTCATACACTTAAAGAAAGTATCAAGCTTACAAATGCGAATAAGCAGTTTTTTTTCGAAATTTGGTGCTAATTTCGAATAAATGGTAACCCGTTATTCTTGAATTTTTGTCCAACCTTCTTGACAGCATATGATTTCCACCTTGGAAAAACTACATGTTTTAAGGCGATCGATTCGATTCGAAAGGTTAAAAAATCTGGTCAGCCACACCATGCATCATGGATCGAAATAGGTGTTATTCGGAAGAGACGATGTCTGGAAGAAGATGGAATTTGGGGGAACGTCCATCTTAGTGTTTCCTGGTAGGCTTTAACGACTTGAGTAACACGTGGCCGAGATTTGCCGTGTTATAAAATCACTTTGTCATGAATTTGCTGTATTGTTGCCAGTTTTATACCATGCTTAACTGGATCGACCAAATAGACAGCTTCGATCTATAAATGTTTGGCTTGGTCGTCGATATTGATGTATTCGTTTTAAATTGGCGTATTAGAGGGCGAGCTGCTTAAAAGGAAAAGCCGTTCGACGTCTCTCACCTTCAATTTGTATGGCATCCACTTTTCTTGCATTTCGATAATTCTCAAGGCTTTCAAATGACAGGAAATGGATTATAGAGCTATGTTTGAAATTTGAATGAATATGAAATTTTGCAAACCGAATATATGCTCAATAGCCCAGATAAAATCCACAGTTCCATTGTGGTGTTCTTTGATTTTAAGAACGCTTTTGACACAATGTTTGAATTCCACAAGGATCAAAACTGGGACCTCTAGTCTTCATAATCAATATGAACAATGTTCTTTCCTTTGCAAAAAAAACACTGTACCTACATATTCGTGGATGATACGGCCATAATTGTGGGTCGTAATGATGTTATTGAAGCAGTACAGGGTGGGCCATCTAGTGGTTTTTTTTTTTAATCATTATTTTGACACTGATAGCTGTTTCCCGCTCAGAAAGTCAGTATCGTACCTTCGCGGAACGAAATGAGTCGCTTTACGCTTGAACAACGTTGGGAAATATTAAAAACTTATTTCCAAAGTGAGTGCTGTGTAGCCCAAACAGTGCGTTTTTATAAAAGAAGGTTTGACAGAAATGAAGCATCCACCGCGACTGCTGTACGCAAGTTTGTGCAAAAAATTCATGAGACTGGTATGTTGGTGGTCAACACTCATGGTCCCCGTCGTCGTACGGTGCGCACAGATGAGAATGTGGCTGGTCTGGCCGAGAGTATGAAACTTAATTCACGAACATCAACTCGCCATCGATCTCAACAGCTTTACGTTTCACGCACTAGCCTCAGGAGAATTCTGCGCAAAGATCTGGGATTATTCGCTTACAAGGTCCAATTGACTCAGCAATCGAAGGCGCAGTTTGACCCTTAAAACAGCTTGAATTGGACAACGAATTTAAGGCGAAAAATCATCATTTCTGACGAGGAGCATTTTCATCTCGGCGGCTACGTTAGCAAATAAAATTGCCGCATCTGTGGTTCGGAATTGTCGCACGTTATTGTCGAGAAGCCAATGCATCCATAGAGAGTGACAGTTTGGTGCGGATTGTGGAGTGGTGGCATCACTCCATTTTTCCTCGAAAATGAGGCTGGGAACAACGTTTCGGTCAACGGTGGGCGTTCCAGAGCCATGTTAATCGACTTTTTTTTACTGAAATTGAAGACATCGATTTGGACGAAAAAAACCATTAACAAGGTCTTGAAAAATTAGGGTGACAGAATGCGCTACCGCGAAGCCAGCCGAGGCAGCAACTTGAACAACGTTGTATTATATGTATAATTAATGGGGATGTTTGTTCTTACTAATAAACATGGAAAAAAATCAAATTTTGTTCATTTTATCGCATTTTTAAAAAGAAACTTATATTTGGCCCAACATTTAGAAGTTACGGAAAAAGAATCAACAAAAGTGAAAAACAACAAAGCTATGTATATATATTTTCTCATGATTTACCTGTATTTGGCTTTCCAGTGTACTACATTTACCAGCCTATGATTAACTCGTGACATGTGCTAAGGTCAAGTTTGCTCAGTTAGCTTTGCCATTTCATAAAAACGATACTTGGACTCGAAAGACGTTTACAAATTATTGAATTTCATTATCAGATTTAGTAAGTTCGCACACTTCGACTATTTTACGGTGGTTATCATTGATCTACTAAGCAAGCAATTCAAGTCGAATTAATAAAATTTTGCGCCAATATCACGTTATTATGCGTAGAGTGCAGACAGAGGAAAATTTAGTGCTGTAGCCGCTGTGAATGATCGTGATTTGTCCATTCATCGCCTTTCCCAGCGAGTGGGATTATGTAGATTCATATACATATGTATGTAAGTAACAAAGCTATTGCATAAGCAACCACTATATAATTAAAGAATTATTCGCGTATAATGTTTTGTATGAGAATGTTATCTGAGAGATCACAGGATAGGAATATTTTTTTGTAAGCGAGATTCGTGGAGAAGGTCGGAGGAAAAGTGCCAATGTTGATCATATATTAAGTTTAATATTTTATCTTATAGCCTTTGTAATTAAAAACAGATGTTGCCCCAAGCAGCGACTACATATAACATTATATGAAAGATAACCTTATAAATTATAAATTTTTCTATATATAGTTTAGATTGGCAGTTTATGAGAGAATATAAGGTTTTAATTGACTTTTTTAATATTAATTAATGTTTTCCATAATGGATTGTACCAAAAGAAGCTTTTTTATCTAGAATGTCCCCAAGGTTTTTTTACTGAATCGCTCCATTAAGTTTGAGCACCGTTCAAGTGATGGTCACAGCTCGGCAGAAAACAATTCATTCTAAAAAAAAACTAAAAATACAGCTTAAGTGTTGTGAGCATTTATTCTTAATATTCGTTTCTCAACATATTTATTCGCTACGTTAAATGCTGATTTAAATTATTGTAAGTTTGAAGGTTCTCAGATTTTCATAAAGTACGTAATAAGTTGCAAATCAGTCCCGTGTAACACACTCAGTCAGAAGCCTTTTCGACCTCTAAGAATTGTTTAATATGTTGTTTTATTAGCTTGATCTGACGCGCTGTATTGTGGCATGAGCGAAGCTTCAATTTTAAGGCAGGAAGAATGTTGTGATCTTCAATATGGTTCACGAGTTTACTTTTAGTAACCGTTTCAAAACATGTGATTAATCCATTTAAGAGGTTTATGGGTCTATAGCTAAGCGAATCATTGGCGGGTTTGCCCAGCTTCAAGACCGGAATGGTTTTTTGCATATTTCTATAAAACATGAAAATATAAAATTTGTATACACTTTTCGAAAATGAACTAGACAAGTTTGATTCGTGTTTTAAAGTTCTGTATTTTATCAGATCCAATTGACTGGCGAATGTTTAAGTTGGATAGAACATTTTTTTTGTACATTAGATGTAGGCACACTTTGAGAGTTGAAGGATAATTCACATCGATTGGATTGAGTTGTTTTTGTTACGATTTAAAAGGAAATTGGATTCAAAAGACCCCCGAAGGGGCGGAATATACATAAATATGTGTTTGATTTTAATAGGATATTTCAGGAAGGACTGCTGGCTTTTATTTTTTATAAGGTTCGCGCAGGTTCAAGAGTTACACTCTTATGGTGTTTGTCACACAACCTGTACGGGACGCAGATGGTTTGTGTCGAAGATGATCGTTCACTACTCTCCGGGGGTGGTTGTCCTAGATATATGTAATTCGAGAGATTCGATGGAATTTGTCGCAGTGATTGTAGTTCACAGTTACTTTTCTTATATTTGAATACCACTTTCTAAAAAAAGTATTAAGGAGTCCAATTAATTTGTCGACATCTAACAATGTCATAACATTTTAATCTTTAACTTGTATGTTTTCTAAGAGTATATTTAAGGCTGACTTATATCCAATTTGCAGAGTTAAAATTAAATATAAAATGTAAGTTTATTACAGGTTAACAAAGTATACTACAACATTCAGGTAGATGATCCGAACTGAGGTCATCCATAACAGTTGGTTCATTTAAAAGTTCAACATAATTCTTTAAAAAGAGGTCAAATGTAGATAGGTTATAAAGGGTTTGCCATCTAACGTTTTTTTTTTCAAGTAGTGCTTATTTCGTGAATGATAACACTTAGCTCATGTCTGATTTTCCAGGTAATTAGTTTTATCCTTCCGCTGAACGAATATGGTTGTGTATACGCTTGAACAACGCTGGGAAATATTGCGACATTACTTTGAAAATCATGGTAATGTTGCAGAATGTTTGCGAAAATTGCGTACGGATTTTGGAAGAAGAGAAGCACCGTCAGCCCCGTATGTTCGTTATCTTGTGAAAAAAGTGAAAGAAACTGGCATCCTCATCGATAAACCAAAGCGTGAAAAGCCAAAAACAGTGCGTACACCCGAGAATATTGCTGCTGCGGCAGAAAGTGTGCGTGAAGCGCCATCAACATCAATTCACCGTCGTTCTCAACAATTGAACATCATTGAGACGAATTTTGCATAAAGACCTTGGTATGACGCCATACAAAGTCCAATTGGTTCAGGAGTTGAAGCCAACTGACCATCCAATGCGTTTTCGCTTCGCTAAGTGGGCCTGCGATCGACTTACAGAAGATGCCGATTTTGCCAAAAAAATCATCTTTTCAGATGAAGCTCATTTTGATCTTGGCGGGTATGTAAACAAGCAAAATTGTCGCATTTGGGGCACAGAAAACCCGCACGCATACATTGAAAAGCCGGTGCACCCAAAACGAGCCACTGTTTGGTGCGGATTTTGGTCCAGAGGCATACTTGGGCCATTTTTCTTCGAAAATGAGCAAGGAGTGGCCGTTACAGTCAATGGCGATCGTTATCGGGCCATGTTGAACGAATTTTTGTTCACAAAAATTGAAGAGGAGGATATTGGCAACATTTGGTTTCAACAGGACGGCGCTACGTGCCACACAGCCGAAGCTACACTCGATGTTTTGCGCCCTGTTTTTGAAGATCGCATTATCAGCCGTTTCGTTTGGCTACCTCGGAGCTGCGATTTGACACCGTTGGACTATTATTTGTGGGGTGCCGTCAAAGATAAGTGTTACGCCGACAAGCCAGAGACAATTGACGCTTTAAAGGACAATATTCGTGAAGCCATTGGTGAAATACAGCTGCACACAATCGATAATGTGCTTAAAAATTGGACCGATCGTGTAGGCTACTGCATGGCCAGCCGAGGCAGCCATTTGAATGAAATTATTTTCCATTATTAACCGGAAGGATTGTATTTTCAAATAAAAAAAGAAATTCGAGAAAATATTCAGTAGTTTTTTTTATAGCATTTTCAAAACAAAAAAAAAATTATTTGGCGGACCCGATACTTGTTACCTATTGGTTGTGACGTATGTAAAATTAGAAAGTTATTTGAAGTACTAAGGATCCATAATATTTATATTACCATAAGACTTTGCATGACTTCAATTCCAATTATGATGTCGACAATTTAGTGATAAATAAGTTTATAATTTCAACAAATCACTCTTTAAAGTACCGCGCTTACATTCATTTGCAGCTCCTCTAATGGAATACACCGCGAATATCTAAAATGGAATCCCATTAATATAGGAAATCTCAATACCTATGTACACTTTCCACTATTTTTATGTTTAATGGAGATATTTCTTACGAAGAAGCAGGGAATGAAGTTGGTTTAGAAGAAACCAAATACTCGTATATGGCCACTAACCCACTTGGATCAATTTAAACATCGCACCTGACTGTACTCGAATCCTTTGAGAAAGTGGAATTCAAATATCTGGGTAACATATTGACTGCCAAAACCGACAAAAAGATCGGAATAAATAAAACAGTACTTATGTCAGTGATACTTGGCGAATGTTAATCTTGGTCGCTGAATTAGAAGGGGGAAAATATATTTCAAGTTTATAAAAACAAAATATAATGGGGAATCTATGATGGAAAACAGGACCAAAAATAGTCGACCTCTATACAATCAAGAAGTCGAGGAACGCTTTTCAAACTCAGACATTATGGGAGGAATTGAATCGAGAAGACTAAGGAGTGGACGAAAAGTCAAACGTATAATCAGTGGAAAACCCATAGGTAAATGATGTAGACCAGGAAGGCTGCGTCGTAGATGGGAGAACAATATAAAGATCGACCTAGAAGAAATCGGACAGAACAACGAAACACGGAAGGAACACACTTATGCAGGGAGGTTTAGCGAAGGCTCTGAACTTCCTCTGAAAATTGCGCTATAACCTTAAATTGTTCCGGTCTGTTACTGCATTTACCGAGTAACAATAACATCTTAAAGCTCCCAGAGTTACATGCATGCAAACCAGCATCATCAGATCTAGCAACTGTACCGAAGATAACCAAGCTAAGTCATTTACGTTTATAAAAACAAGTCACGAATTTACGGCTTTAAGCATCAGCATCACGCCATAATGCACGTAAATAAACATTATGTAATGTTAACGACAAAGCGACAATCTCCTCAAGCTATAGAAAGATCATGCATGTACCACAAACAATCTTCACCATCCTCTCATTTTCCTTCTCTCTCTCTCCTTTTTTCAATTGTTATGTTAATTTAAGTTAGGATAAGCTAACTTTAAGTTTCATTATTGTTCCTGATCTCAAATAATAAAGACGTGATGTTGAATTTCGGTGTCTTTTTTCGGTTTTATGTTCACGGCTGGCTCCCACGTATAACTCCAGGAGTTTCATTTTTATTCCAAACGTTGCTGAATTATGATATTATGATAAGTAAGTTAGATGAAGTTTGTAATGATAAGTACTGAGTGGTGAAAAAGCTTCGCTGCTTATGGTGGAAAATTTCTCATTGTTGAAGAGTGAAGAGCTAGGAACTGAGCAACTGTCGAGCTATACAAAATCATCTATGATTTCATTTTTACACATGCACTTTGCTTTTAAAATGACACCTCTTGTTGAATGGCAAAAAAAAGAATACAAAATTCGAATGTAAAGGTGCAAGTAAATTTATCCAATGATCTATTTGTCCTTCATCCTTCATGCGACTTTGCGTTATTTGTACACCCTGCATTTAGATTTATTTCTATGTTCTGCTTTCTACAAAAAAAAGAAAAATTAATACTATATTAACAAAGTAAATACGAACTCAAAAGGGATCTTTGTATTCGAGGTGGAAAAAACATTTTAAAAAAACAACAAAGCGTTTTCATTTATTCAAAGTGTGTATCTGTGTCAAAGGTCACCGGGTTTGGATAAAAGAAGACGGTACTGTCACCAACAGATTTAGTTACTTCCTTTGAAATATAAACTTCTATCGCCGAAAAGTATACGCTATTGACCCTGACGTTACTCCTTGCTTTTCGGGACGAAATTCACACTCCTTTCTTGGTATTTCATTTTCTTACTACTTTGTATTTTCTCTTGATTTTTTTGACAAAATATTATGATGAGTGGATGCACTACTCGTACACCACACCAGGCTCAGGAGATTCGTAAAAATTAAAAGATCTTCTCGCAGCTTTCTTCCAAATGTTGAAGAGCCCTCCCGCATGTCATGGAATTCTCTTCCCCATGCATCAACTTTCATAGTTGTTAGACGTAGTACTGGTGGATATGAATACAACTCTACTTGATGGCGTTAAGTAAAGAGTGCATTTTGCATGTGTCTGGTGCTGTGAGGTAGAAGAAATTTCCAACTTCCGTCAAGCACTTAGCTTTCCCGCGGCAGAGGCAGGAATTATGAGGTATTTTAATCCGGATAAGCCGAGTTCTTAATTCTATGCATTTTCACCTACATGCCAGCCATTCTAGGATCCGATGTAAATATAACTCTATAGTGGTATCCCAATAAGAATTCTTTTATACAACGGCAGGAAGGACATGGAAATGTATGCGAGAAATGAGCCTTTTCACATCCCACCCATCCATCGGTGATTTTATTTGCCACCGAGCGTGTGCTGGTGGTGTGGAACCAGGTCCGACTAACAATGTGGCAACGAGAATTTTCAAATACTCGAAAGCTTGTAGGATTTCTGGGCTTTCATAAATGAAATTTAGTGTGTAGCGAGCGTTTTGTTTACTTTGATAATTGTTATGCGAGTTACAAGTGTTGGCAGCGCTAATTCATAAGAGTCTTATGGGATTTCGCGTGGAAAGACTCTAGCTGGCAATGTTGATTTCAGGAAGTTTTTAAGTCTTAGCACTTAGAACGAAGAGTTTTTGTTCTGATTCTTCTTCTTGGTTTTAAGGTTCTTATGAAGACATGTGTAGATCAGAAGACATCTATTTTGTAACGATGCCTACTGTACAATAATGGCATTGTATTGTCGCAATATCCTAGTTAGAACAGCGTTTGCTTGGCTCACGACCAGAAACGATTTTTATCCATCCCAGTCTATGTCCTTCAATTCAAGCGATTAGTGGACATGCCCGCAACGGATGTGATTTATTCGCATCCCCAAAGTATATCCAAATCTGATTCATAAATTCAACTTTCCCTCGCCATAAAAGGCTCCACTCACATAAATCAAAATCTGGCGTTTATTCAAATCGCAGCGTCATACCGAGTACCTACGAGTACATGGCATCTACAGTGGTTATTGTGCTCTGACTTGAAGGCCATGTAAGCAGTAGCTTCTTCTCAATGCAGGACCAACGGCAGAAGCACGAAAGACACCAAAGCCGAACGGATGCCTTGACATGGACATGAATGCAGAATTTTTCGAAGCACCGGCAACCCAGATAAACTAACACCAGGACGTTGACGTTTGCTCATTAACATAATTTGTCACAGCATAAAGCTCAGTCTTCCATTTCTTCTTAACCTTTTTCTTCACACTTCCTTTCAGTTTCGTATTTTCTGACTTTTTATTTATTTTTTTAGTGTCTATCCTGGCTGGCATCCATGGTGCTTCATTCTTTTCATCATTTTCATTCGGTGGCGCATGCAAAGCCACCAACGACATGGTTTCGCCACAACCAGTTGCCACCAAATATGGTAACACTTCGCCATTCTCTGCGGTCGGTTGTTAAAATAAGTGTGAACATGATTTCTGCCTTCCTTTTTCTCTCGTTTTCTGGAGCAATTTATGTGCCTCGCCTTTGTCCTCTAGCCATCCGGAACCAAGACTCCCGTGCTATACTTGGGGTATTCTTTTCCAGCTGGTGAGATTTTTTCTGCACTTGTCCACCGGCTTGTGTGTGCATTTTAGTCTGCCGAGTATGGTTTAAATCTTTGACTTGGCACTGACTAGGACTTTATATTCCGTTTGCATTATCTTTGTGGTAAAGAGACGCGTTTGCTTGTAATTGAGGCGTCACCCAGTGGGCGGAGGCACAGATTTGAATTTTTCATTTCATATTTAGGCAGTTAGCCAAGCGTTCAAATTTCTTCGTCCTTTTCTCTATGTACCATATATATATGTATATTCCATCTACTTTTGTCGTTTTTCAAATTACTCTACCAGTGAATGGTTCTGCAGAATTGATCGTCCTGCCAAATGGAGGCAGAGTTAACTCCAGTACTTTGTCTTTGTTTGTTTGAGTTGAGTTGTTTTTCGCCTTCGAATTGGATTTAGGAGCAGACGTTTAATGGACTGTACTCATTGGAATTTTGATTGTTTTCAAAGTTTTCGCGAGGACTTAAGCGAGTGGCATAAATTTTCAACTCGCCGGGGACAATGGCATATTTAAAGCTGGCAGTCAAGCGTGATTTGTAATCGGCAAGAAGACTTTCAGTCACTTAATGAGGTCAAACTTGGAAGATTTCTGTTTCTCGCACCTGATTTGGGATAAGTCCAATCAAAAATTCAGAAAACGCATACAACAATTTAGAATAATTTATTACTCAGTTAGATGAGGAATGTACGATGAATAAATGGAGGAACTCATGGAGGTACAAGTTAACAAATTAGAATATTGAACCGAAGTATAATATCAATGAAATTCCCTCTGAATCAGAGCTTAGCTTTGTCCGACAAACTTTTCGGATTTTTAGTGCACAAGCTCTTTATATTTCTTAACGCTCATATGCTGGACCTGCAATTCCAGACAAAGCTGATAATATTAAACCCCTCTCTTCAGAGTCCTTTCCATATACATACATATGTAATCTTTACGATTTTTTTTTTCTGAATTCCTGTAGCTGGCACTATTAGCTTTCTTACTTAAGTCGATTGTCGTTTATGGGCAAGTACATCTAAATTCTGTTAAATGGTTTTATTGACCAACTAAAAAGCTCAAAGCACGAGCTTAGGGCCTCAATAAAATGGTAAGACGGACAACAATGTAAGAAGGAAACTGACCAACACCATACTTTTCCCAATGCTGTTAAGTTATATGATAATATACATATGTAAAATATCGTTCATAAGTTGACAGATATAAAGGGTCCGCCATCTAACGTTATTTTTTTCAAGTAGTGCTTATTTCGTGAATGGTAACACTTAGCTCATGTCTGATTTGACAGATAATTAGTTTTATCCTTCCGCTGAACGAATATGGTTGTGTATACGCTTGAACAACGCTGGGAAATATTGCGACATTACTTTGAAAATCATGGTAAGATTTTGCCAAAAAAATCATCTTTTCAGATGAAGCTCATTTTGATCTTGGCGGGTATGTAAACAAGCAAAATTGTCGCATTTGGGGCACAGAAAACCCGCACGCATACATTGAAAAGCCGGTGCACCCAAAACGAGCCACTGTTTGGTGCGGATTTTGGTCCAGAGGCATACTTGGGCCATTTTTCTTCGAAAATGAGCAAGGAGTGGCCGTTACAGTCAATGGCGATCGTTATCGGGCCATGTTGAACGAATTTTTGTTCACAAAAATTGAAGAGGAGGATATTGGCAACATTTGGTTTCAACAGGACGGCGCTACGTGACACACAGCCGAAGCTACACTCGATGTTTTGCGCCCTGTTTTTGAAGATCGCATTATCAGCCGCAGAGCTGATGTCGTTTGGCCACCTCGGAGCTGCGATTTGACACCGTTGGACTATTATTTGTGGGGTGCCGTCAAAGATAAGTGTTACGCCGACAAGCCAGAGACAATTGACGCTTTAAAGGACAATATTCGTGAAGCCATTGGTGAAATACAGCTGCACACAATCGATAATGTGCTTAAAAATTGGACCGATCGTGTAGGCTACTGCATGGCCAGCCGAGGCAGCCATTTGAATGAAATTATTTTCCATTATTAACTGGAAGGATTGTACTTTCAAATGAAAAAAGAAATTTGAGAAAATATTCAGTAGTTTTTTTTATAGCATTTTCAAAAAAAAAAAAGTTATTTGGCGGACCCTATATTACTCGACTACGTGGACGATTTTACGCAAGGATCCTGGTCTATAATTTTACAAAATACACCTTGTACAAGAACTAGAGCTGAACGACTCGCCACAGTGTTGAATTTTCGGTGAGTGGGCTTTAGAAAAGCCTAAGGTAGATCCACTTTCGACGGAAGACAGATCCAATTGTCTATGTCTATTAGCCAGCGTCAATAGCTGCCTTGGAAGGTAACATTACACGTGTTCAGAAGTTACTCAAAATTTGGCTCTCCATATGGACCTCTCAAAACGTAGTCGTGGTCAAAAAATATACACAAATTGTTCTATAAAAGGTAAATGGCAAGCATTGGTATACTAACTAAAATGCAGACCAAATTAGATCAGAAGTGCAGCAATAATTTTAAATCAATATCTCAAAAAGATCTGCTAAAAACTAGTAAAGGCAAGAGAGATTACAATAAAACTATTTCTGATCTAACAATTGACATAAGCAGCGTCTGTTGTAGGTGAACATATGAGAAATGCACATCAAACGGCGACAATTTTGACGTTGGAGAGTACATTGAATTCAGAAAAAAATAAAGTAATTCCCTTAAACGGAGTATTGTCTTATTAAGAATTTGACACACAAAAGGGGGGTGGTTGTGGTGCAATGGTAATCATCACCGACTGGATCCAAGGTCTGTGGTTCAAGTCTGTCCATACTCAAGAACAATTTCAATATGGAAAAATTGTGCAACAACATCAGTTGTGAATGAGAGATGATCAAAAAAGCGCTGACGAAGGCATAACAGTAGGCAAAATTCATATTTTGTGTGTGCATTACCAATATAACACCTTAATGACATAGAAACAAAAATATTACTGTGAACTATAACCAACCCGACAAATTCCGTCGAATCTCTCAAAAAATCCTATTTAGGACAACCACCCTCGAAAAGTAGTGAACGAACATCTTCGACACAAACCATCTGTACCCCGCCCACGTTGTGTGACAAACAAACCAGTAGTGTATACTATTGAATCTGCACAAACCCCCAAAAAAAAAAAAAAAAAAAACTTTTGGTATGAGGCGATTCATGGTTAAAATTGTACTGAATTGTCGTTTCCAAAATGCTATGACATATGAAAATCGGTTGACAATTGTTGAAGTTATTCAAAGTTTATATCGACCCATATGAGATGGCGCACCCTGTACATACCCGATATTCCATGGAGGTTAAAAGGAACTAATCAGCTCTAGGGTTCATCTTAGCATAAAACCTCCAAAAGATTTTCTAGCTTACCTAAATCCAACTTACGAACTAAAGAGTGAAGAACATCTTGCCAGGGTAAAGCACCGCTCTGGGAAGCCTTTTCAGACAACAACTACGTGTTGTTTACCAACATCAGTGAGATTCCAGTTCGACGTTAGGGTACTAAAACGGATGAGCTTCTGATCCAGTGCTCCGGTGGAGGTGATAAATTGCTAGTATACCATCTCCATTGTGCATGGAATGAAAACCGATTGGTGTATGCTCTGGTGGTACGAGTATTTAAGTTAGTAAGCCCCGAAAATTCAGTTATTGTCGTTAGTCATCTCTTGCAATGTACTTTCGAGACATTTTAATAAGAATATTGTAAATTATTTTAAGGCCTGCCCCGTTGTATAGAACCTTATTAGGGTAATACTAAATAAACTGGGACTCTGACGTTCTATACGTTCTACAACAGACCATAATGATAATAGTATATGTCACACCTTCAACCATAGGCCTCGTGGGTCTCATCATTAGTGACCTTGGTTTTGGACGCTATTGACTCTTTTGCGCATGCTATTGAGAGGTTTGGGAAAGCCTATAAGATTGCCATTGTAGGTGTTAAAGAATATCGGAAAGTCCCACACTCCATGCCACAAGCCGTTGCTAATAATAACAAAGATCGTGCTCGAAGTAAAGTTGACACATTAAACAACTTTTTTTTCCGTAGTCATTACAAGAAGTCATGTTTTGACCTACCTAACCTAGTGAGCCTGTAGAAATTAACTTCTAACCATACGGTGCCGAAGGCCTTATCAGATTTGACAAGATAAGCACCCCAACTCTTTTTTTTTTTGCCTTATTGGACTGAATATCGGTGACCAGTGTTGACGCAGCGTGAATATGCTTATGTGTGCGGTCTGCTGGCTTCAATTTTTGCTAAAACTGAATTTATAAGCAAGCATGGAGGCCAATACATGTATATATGTATACATATATGTACATATGTGGGTTCGAGATGAACACACTTGTATTTTTTTGTTAGCTGACCAGAGGAACACGAGTTGGGGTCTTCCATCCCTAACCTATCCGAGACGTCCAAATTTATTGATGAAATTCTCCATATCTGTGCGAGAAGTAGAAGTATGTAGTGAAATCTATTAAGTTGAAATAATCCTTACACGAGTAATTGCTACTACAATTCCTAATTAATACCCTTCAATGACACTTTATCGCATCTCCAGTCAAAGCGCTCCCTTTAAAGACATTCCAAACGTTTGTCTTCATAAATCCTTGACACAGTTTAAAAACACCTCCACAAGGTAATCGCAACTAATTTAATCCCAAAGTACATCTAGAGCAAGACCAGAACAATACCCGAACGAGACCACACACTCGTATCTCTCTGCTCTGCCACATCATCCATTTGCCAAGGAGCCAAATAAAGAAAATGAGCAGCCGAAGGAAGGAAGAAAATAACGAGGACAAGAACAGAATCTCGACAAAAGTTCTCCAAGTCGAAATTTCCTAGTCCTACCATAAAAACAAATTGAGTTACAAAAGCGTAATTACTCCGACAGAGTGACTTCAGTCGGTGTATCAACTCTGCGCGCCATAGGTACTGCGCTATCGTTCTGCCAATGACTGAGACACATTCGTACACACAAGCACGGGGCATACGCGCATCGTTTTGGCCAAAACACATTCCTATTCAAGGTGGAGAGCTTAGGAACTTTGGAAAGGACGAAGAACAAGTTAAAGAAAGAACAAACAAAAAAAAGAAAACCAAAATGAAATGTAAAAAGAAAGGAAATACTTGCAAAAGGACAAAAGGAAGAAGTGAGGACGAAAAGGTTCTCAGAGCAATCAATTGTCTCGCGCCAACGACAACTGAATACTACCACCCCACGATGCGAAACTCCAGCTATTGTCTTGTCCTCGTCCCGTACCTTGGCTCATCTCATACACTCTAACAAATTGCCTTGAAGGATCAGGCCGGGGAAAAATGTCACGCGGCAGTTGCCACCCATCCAGTTTAGGCCAACAGCAACCAACTACCGGCGAGCATAGGTAAGGGTGTGTATGTCCGTGATATTAATTGTCCTGGAGAGCAGAAGTCCTTTTGAAACAAATTTTCTGTGACATAAACTTAATTAGCTTTTGTCCTTTTGTCGCAATTCATTAATGGGCGCCAACGGCTTGGGCGACACTTTTGTTTTGCATCCAAACCGCGGCCCCTATTCCTCTGTCCGGCATCGACCCTCCGTTGCCAGTTTCCTCTATCCATTCATTTTCGTATCCGTAAAAATTCCACTTTCGCAAAGTTGTCATTTCTTTTTATCCCGAAAATTAAAGCGGATAGGCTTCTGGACCGAATTCGTGCACAACTGAACTCATCCCCCTCAATCAGCGTTAGAGTTCGCTTCCTATCTACTCCTGAAGTATCCTGATTCTCCGATTAAATTTGTGGTAATTTGATTATTTTCAGAAAAACAAGGATAAAACGCCGTTGGACTGAAAGTGTTCCGAAGTGAAGAGTGGTACTGGTGGTCGTGTCACAACAAACGAAAACAATTACGATGAACGATGAACGGGGGGATGGAGAACAGGAAACCGAGCGTCCTTGGAAGTGTACTCGTATCTTCAAAAGAACTTTTCCGAAAATGTTATTCAAAACGTAACGAGAGATGAACGTTGTTTCTTTTCTTTCCTTTCTTTCTTTTAAAAGGATTCAACAAATTAAATTGTTTGAAAGTTGTTAACAGATAGCTTCTCGGTGGGATAGGGGTTGGAGTGCGTTCTCTTGTATGTAAACGAAGGCGAGCATCTCTCGGACGACCTGCCTCAGCGAGAGAGTCATGTCAGTTTTAAATTGTCTTTTGAAAGTGGATTTGACTAGACTGCGAAGGTAAGCGATTTGATTCGACTGTAGGTTAGTGGTGTTTTCGAAGTGATTCAATTGCCAGGTGATGCCTGGAGGGAGCTCATGATTTTAAAGTTGTAGTGAAGGAAGTGCTAAAGTCTGTTTTTGGGAGAATGCTTTTCAAGTAGGTGGCTCATAATCGATAAACTGTTTGTCTACGGGCGGATGTCAGGTGTAGACTTATGCGATAACAATATTGATTTAGACTGCGCTCTAAGTTTAAGGGCTTTCCTATCCGAATGATTTTGAGCACTGTGGTGGCTTAAGTTATATGACCAGAAAGTTGCTGAAATGACATGTTTATGACAGGAAATTCTGTCAATATAATCACAGAAGTAGCCAAATTGGTGTTCGGTGCTCTGAGAGCTGTCCAGTCCTTGTAATTGGTTTTGTACCAGCAATGTCTTTCAATGCCCATTTGCGGACTTGGTTGATCACCAGTGGGTAACGGATTGGGTCGTAGGTATAGAGCTGGTCGTGGATCGGAACTCCGGGTTTATAAATTGACAATTGGAAGTCTCCCAGTTGGTCCTTGTATTTGAGTTACCTAGGATGGGGGTTTCCGCCCATAGGTAACGTACCTTTAGCTCCGTTAGGCGTTTCTTCTGTGCTGAGGTAAACTATGTCGCCGTTATCCACCACATAGATGTCTCGCACTCAGGAGTTCGTCTTTTGGTGAGGGTGCAGGCCCATCTTACACGTACCATCGTTCTGAGGTTGTTTTGGTGGTATCAACCTCGTCTAGATCCGTCTGTTCTGGTGTCCCTGCTCGGGCGCCAGTGTAACATTCCTTGTGGGCAGGGGTATACTCGCGGGATCCAAGCCTGTCGCATAAAATTGTTTTTATGACTTATAGCCGTATCAGAGCACACACTACTTTGTCTTTTTGGGTTGTGAGCCGATTGAGACACTTGTCCGTAGTGGCGCCTTGATGGTTTTTTTTTATACTATCATGTTGACAGTTATAGTCAGTCTTTTCTGGGTTAAAACTCGAGTCCGGATATTGACTGATAGCGAATGGTTGAGAGTAGTATAAGGTCAAACACCTTTTGAGCAAAACCCGGAAGCAAACCTCCAATTTTCGTTCACTTGGACCCCATTCGTCACAAGCATTACCTCTGTTTGTCGGATTGCCAATGATTGAACAGGTATAGTTATTCGTCTTCGCTGTCTTTAACTTTTGGTCTTAGGTTGTCGTTTATGCAAGTATGCTAAACAATATTTTGCATTCTTTAAATTGTTTTTCCTTTTTTTCTAGGTAATTCATTTTCAGGTTGGGGTCTTTGTTTGAACCCCGTCTGGGGTCCTTTACCATGCGTTTTTGTGTAAGAAAATCAATTGATTTATTTGCTTTTCAGGAAAGTATGCGACGCAAGCTAAGTTGGGAAAGTAAAGGAAATTTTGAAAGCAAATTAAAAAATAAGGAAAAAGTGAGTGTACTATCGAATCGGACCGAAATGACTATTGAGACGAGGTTTCAACATCAGGACCCTTTAAGACTGGCTGTACGATTTGAGTCAAAATATTCACTATTGTAAGTACCTGTGCTAGGGAGGTAACTCACGTGCTCGCAAAAATCTTTGTCTGACTTAAGAACTAACTCAGGAACTAAATTCCTTTGATCATTTGAAGCGCCGAAATTTCTCCTATTGAGCTCTTCAAAATTTTGAAAAAAAATGGACAAACCATCGTCAGCAATGAAGATCCTTCTTAGATTGATAATGAAAATATGCGTTATTGGACAGTAACCAACCCAAATATGCTTCAAGGGACTTCATGTGGTATGGATTTCATGATGGAGGTGCAATTGGAGCATATTTTTTCGTCGATGAAAACTCTTGCCAGGTTACTGATTATGGTCAGAAAGTGACGAACTTGTCATCAGTGACATCTGGTTCCAATAAGATTATGTTACGTCCCACACAGCTGATCAAACAATTTTCGGTAATCGTGTAATCAAGGGAAATGATCCGGCCGATCACCACTTCACTCTTCCTATTTGAAGTCGTTGGATTTCTTTTTAGATGATTACCATAAGTTGTTGGTTTATACATAAAAGTAGCTCAGGAACAATGCCAAAGGGCGGTGGAAAATTGGCTCCGAAAATTTATCGTTCCAAACGTGATCGCGGTGGTCATATGAACGAGATTTTCATACTTAGATTTAATATGTACTGTTGAAGAGTTATTATTTATTTTATTTATTTGTTAAATTGTTAAAAATCTTAAATTATATTAATGCTATGAATTTATATTTTTGTTAATGTTTTAATCACTGTACTTGAGTACATAATTTATGTGAGTCACTGTCCATGCACATCACGCCATCCTCAGCCGATGTTAATTTCAGCCAATGCACGGGAAGCGAGGATCGTACGATCCTTATCATGCAATTCAGATGCATCTTCATGCAAGTATTCTTTCTCGAATATGCGTGTGTGTGTGTGGCACAGTGACGCTTTTTTTTGTTTTTGTGGACAGCTGGTGGACAGTCTCGGCACTTGTATTCTTAACCCCGAGGCAACCACAAGTGATATCGTTATATATAAAATAAATAAAACTAATATGTTCGTATCCGCAGTTTTAATCCATTATCGAACAAATCCATTCCTTCGTCGTTGTTCGATATTCGTCGATTCATAAACATGTACCGTATACTAGCTCAATATCTCAGTTATTCTGTGGCTTATTTAAATATAATATATTTATGTCCCTATTTATGTACCCTCCATTAGTATGGGAGGATAATAAAAGGATGGATCCAGAAGAGAATGGACAGAACAGAGAAACATGAAAGGAACACACTCATGGCAGGGAGGCATAGCGAAGAGTGGTCAATAAGGCTCTGAACTCCCGAGTTCCAAATAGCCGGTAGAAATAATAATTATAATTATAAAGTGTACCATGGTTCGGCGTGACGAAAATCAATCGTTATCGAACTGGGTGATCTTTATTGTATACTTTTCAAAAACTCATGAAAGTGGCAAATGGAATTTATTGTTCATATAATTATAAGCGGATAAATAATGTTCTTGGGTTTTTTGGTGAATTGTATTAGAAGTAATAAAAAATAGCTTAGCACTATGGGAACAGTTTATTGTCAGCTAATGTGGTATGAGCAGGAAAACAAATAGGGCGATATTGCAAAAGTGGTAAAGTGTTCAAAGAAAAAGGTGTTCAATGTGGTTCATTACTTTCAAAATAATGAAACGCCGGAAACCTCATCTCGTGTGCGGCACAGTAAGAAGTTTCCACAAGCAACGGCGAAGGAATTACGCACTGAAAGTCTGTTACTAAAACGATAGCGGACCGCATATACACACTGTTAAACAAAGGTGAAGCTGCACTTTTTGGACATATTGCTTAGAAGAATGCACTTCTTATTGACAAATATAGTCAATGGACCGCCGCTCAGTTGTAAAACATGCTATTCATAGGTGAAACAAAATTCCCAAGAATGTTTCAGGTCCAAGAAGGAACCTGCCTGACGGTCCAACATGGAGGGGAGAGCATCATAAAATGGGATGCAATATTTGGCGCTGCGTTGGTCCAATACATAAAATTTAATGTAAATGAGATATTGGTAAACTCAATTCTGCCATATGCTCATGAAAATCTGCTATTAATTGGTTCTTGCAACAGGCCAATGATCCGAGGCACACAATCGCTAATACAAACAAAATGGTTTAAGAAACAAATGGGAACTGTTGTAGACTGGCCATTCATGATCTTAATTCTATTGACAATTTGTGGCACTTTCTGAAAGGCAAGCCTTAAAAAAATGTTTAACAAATGTTGAAAAAGCAAAAACTTCTTAGAGGCCATTTGGCAAAGCTAGGATGTTGGCTCGCTGTTGGACACTAAGTATTTTTTACCTTTAAAGGGAATAAACGACTATTTTCTGAAAATCTGAAAATCACATCTGACGATGAATCTGTGTTTCAACATGATATTGACCCGAGACATTTGGCCGAAAAGATCCATGGTTGGCAATGGTTTGGATGCTCCAGAATGGACAGATCAAAGCCCAGACCTCAGCCCAATTGAGAATCCTTATACTTACCTAAAGAGAGCTCTTGCCAAGGAATACGAATCACCACCATTATCCTTAACGTACTTTAAATTTCATCAGAATATGTGTCGAAAGGCTGCCGGTCAACAGTATTATCTAATATAGGGTCCGCCAAATAACTTTTTTTTTTTTGAAAATGCTATAAAAAAAACTACTGAATATTTTCTCAAATTTCTTTTTTTATTTGAAAGTACAATCCTTCCGGTTAATAATGGAAAATAATTTCATTCAAATGGCTGCCTCGGCTGGCCATGCAGTAGCCTACACGATCGGTCCAATTTTTAAGCACATTATCGATTGTGTGCAGCTGTATTTCACCAATGGCTTCACGAATATTGTCCTTTAAAGCGTCAATTGTCTCTGGCTTGTCGGCGAAACACTTATCTTTGACGGCGCCCCACAAATAATAGTCCAACGGTGTCAAATCGCAGCTCCGAGGTTGCCAAACGACATCAGCTCTGCGGCTGATAATGCGATCTTCAAAAACAGGGCGCAAAACATCGAGTGTAGCTTCGGCTGTGTGGCCCTTAGCGCCGTCCTGTTGAAACCAAATGTTGCCAATATCCTCCTCTTCAATTTTTGTGAACAAAAATTCGTTCAACATGGCCCGATAACGATCACCATTGACTGTAACGGCCACTCCTTGCTCATTTTCGAAGAAAAATGGCCCAATTATGCCTCTGGACCAAAATCCACACCAAACAGTGGCTCGTTTTGGGTGCACCGGCTTTTCAATGTATGCGTGCGGGTTTTCTGTGCCCCAAATGCGACAATTTTGCTTGTTTACATACCCGCCAAGATCAAAATGAGCTTCATCTGAAAAGATGTACGCAATTTTCGCACACATTCTGCAACATTACCATGATTTTCAAAGTAATGTCGCAATATTTCCCAGCGTTGTTCAAGCGTATACACAACCATATTCGTTCAGCGGAAGGATAAAACTAATTATCTGTCAAATCAGACATGAGCTAAGTGTTACCATTCACGAAATAAGCACTACTTGAAAAAAAAAACGTTAGATGGCGGACCCTTTATTTATCCCTCCGTTTTTAAAACGACTCAACCTATATCTTTTCATT
The DNA here is from genome assembly GCA_958301585.1 of Merodon equestris. Lineage (NCBI taxonomy): Eukaryota > Metazoa > Arthropoda > Insecta > Diptera > Syrphidae > Merodon > Merodon equestris. The sequence goes on along the minus strand of OY284413.1, from coordinate 213,806,142 downwards.
CTTCACTAAATTTAATATTTTTTCTAAGCTTTAATCAAAAGCTTTTAAGCTTCAAGTGACTCAGTTTTGCACTTAACACTATCTCGTTAAGCATAGATAAAAACGGAATAAGGCCAAACTTCCCTCATCTCCTTGGAATTACAATCAATTTAAATGCATCCAAATGTCGTTAACGGTACTGACAGCTATTAAAAAAACTCTTGCCCGCGCATTCATATAACTTTTTATCCCCGACATTATAACGCGCATAACCCCATTCAACATCAACCCCAGGAGGGTTCAACAGATTGCGACAGAACACCGAATATCAGATAGCACGAAGAATTCGTATACGGGATTTGTATTTACCAATCCCTGATGCAGTTCATTCTGTACTGTTTCCTCTGATAGCAAAGGACAAAAAGGATTTGAAACATCTCCAGATCAATAATTGATTTGGAAATATTTGCAATTTCGCTGCTTCGCAACCATTTCCATCCCACTGCAGTCTTTGGCGGTGCATTCATTTATTTTCAACATGTTCCATAATTTATTTGTTTATCTCGTCGCTTGAAAGTAGTTCGTAAAACGGATGTAGCAGATAGAGGTTCACATATACATGAACGTGAGGAAATGTTATATTTTTGCTTTATAGCTTCGTTATTGGTTTTCAATAGTCTGAAAAGGAATATGGGAAAACATTAGACTTTATTGGAGTTCAGTAACAAAGAATAGTGAAGTATTGAAAGTATTCGGAGCTTACGAGCACTCCGCATGGCTGAATGAGTTCATAAAAAGGATAGGAATCGTATTGATTGATAATTCCCATGTTTGCCATCGGACTTTAAGTCGTGAAAAAGAAAAATTGAGGCAACTCTAAGATATAAGAATACATAGCATCCATTGTATTGTATTCTAAACGGTTTATTTAAAAAATGAATTCAAAAAATTGCATTGAAATTTATTTGAATCCTAGCATGAATTTCGTCGTTAATGATATTTTGGTTGACTTATCATCATGAGACAATTGTTTTGAAATAGCATCAATTGTGAGGGATGGTGTGATAAAATAGGCCGACCAGAGATAGGATTCAAACTAAGTACAAGCCATGTTCAAAAAGTAAGTCAATAAGCGAGCTGTATAAGACCTGTTATCCTGGTGTTTGCTTGCTCTCTTGGTAAACTTATCTGTCAAGTACAGACAAACCGGTTCATATTCAACAAAAACAAAATTCTCTTTTTACACCGCCATAGCTTAGAGGCGCTACATTTAAATTAATGGCGGAAACAAAATATCAAGGAATTCCTTTCGAATCCATGCTGTCTTGGGAAAGAAACGCAGAGGAACGATTTGAAATAGAAACCTACCCTCCAAAAGAACGTCCTGGTACCAACTCAATTACTAGCTACGTCAACTAGGTTTATTTTAGGTTAGATCTGAATACACGGCAGCATCCTGTGTTATGCGTAAGTCGGGAAAGTGCAAGCCTAGGGACTCTATCACCGCCTGGCACTGAGGGTCGTATACGTAACATCTTACCAATTTTCGTACCTACTACTTTACCAGCTTTGTGAAGTAGGCTGACCGAACCGAGCCAAGTAAAACGTAACTGAAAAGGTTAGAATTTTATACACGCAAACTTCCTGCATTATGTGTAGGTCGAAAAGTACATGTCGGGGTGTCGTACTCTGATGCGGGATGGACCACTAACGCCATTCGCACATGCATTTGGTAATCTGCTTTTACTTCTCATCATCGATTAACATTCTCTGTACCCAACATGCAGAGACCTTTTGATATGCAATTCATTCGAAATGATTTTTTGAACCCTGCCCTGTGAGCTCAGCTATATGCCTCTTCGATCTGCTAACACAAAATTTTCGACTTTTGCCATGTACATGGATGGATGTTTATCGCGATGTTCATCTCCAGTGTTTGTCCTGTCCAGCTTAATCTCATTGGCTCAGCTGCCAGGTTTTGCAATTGCCCCAATGATTTTATTAAGTCGCTGTGCAAAGACAGTGTTAAGCCGAGGTACTTGATGACAGCTCTAATTTCGTTGTTCTCCATTTTAATGTTATCTCTTCTACGGCTCGTGAAATGAGTGTACAAGGTGGCGCAAAATTAATCATCCAATTTTGTTTGTGAATAAAAAACAATTTTGAGTGATGGAAATCTTGACTTGGACTTTAACATTATTTTTTATTAAGCGAAAAAGATGGGCGCTCGATGGCCCAATTAAAATCTTGGTGGGATAACACCACAAAGGAAAGATGGACTCATACCCTTCCATCAATCGATATCGATTCTGTTAAATCGAGCACAAGAAAACTGCAATTACCATCTCAAGCAGTTCCTCTCTGGCCACGGTGGGTACCGTAAATAGATATGAATACTTTTACTCTTTGTCCAGACTGTCCTAACCGAGAGGAAGACGTTAGGCACGTGATCTCCGAATGTAAACGCTTCGCAGATTGGAGAGTTACTCTACCAGGACCAGAAAATATACGTAAATAAAAAACACCAGAGACCAGGGAACAGTCGAAACAGTGCACTTCACCCGGCGAACATGCTCTGAAGATGGCGAAGACTGTCCCATCGGACGGAAAGGTGATGGCCACCGTTTTCTGGGGCTACCTGAAGAAGGGCAAAACGGTCATAGGGCTGTACTTTGCCAAATTATTGGGCCGATTCGACGCCGAATTGAAGAAAAAACGGCCCCACTTGGCGAAGAAAAAAGTGCTCTTCCACCATTATAACGCACCGGCTCACAACTCCGTCCTCGCCACGGCCAAATTGGTCGAATTGGGCTACGAACTGCTGCGCCCATCCACCGTATTCTCCAGATTTGGCCCCGTGCGACTTCTTTTTGTTTCCAAACTTGAAAATGTCACTCGCCAGGCAGAAATTTCAGTCGAATGAGGAGGTCATCGCCGTCACGGAGGCCTACTTTCCAGACCTCGAGAAAACGTATTTTTCAGACGGGTTAAAGAAGTTGGAGCATCGCTGGGTCAAGTCTATCGAGCTAAAAGGAGGCTATATTGAAAAATAAATCGCCATTTCTCCAACAATTTTGTTTTTCTTTTGTAGGCTAAATACTTATCGGACCACCCTCGTAGAAGAATCTAAACTGCAAGAAAAACAGAAGAGGAACCAAGAGCAGTAGAAGTAGGGGGCAACTTACAAACATAAGAGTAGCATGCATTGCTTGCATGCAAAGTAATACCTAGCGGCAGTCCCGCAGGGTGAGTGGCAGAAGAGTGCAGGATGTTATTAAGTACGTAGGTGCAGATTCGAAGCAACTGGGTAGAGTCTGTGAACTTTCCTCTCCCCTCCCCCTATTTCTTAGATCCACTCTTCCCTTCCGCGGCCAAACTCACCAAACATCTCGCCGAAGACCGCTATGTTATGTCACGTTTAAGAGACAGAGGAATCTACGATAATGTACGCAACTATTTGGCCTACCTGACTCCATTTGTATCGAATGCAAAACTAAAACCAACGTCCTATTTTCAATTCACCAAGTAGGCCCCCAATACAGACCTCCACGCGTGTTAAGAAAGACCTTTATACGGTTTCACGAAAGCCTTAATATCTCCCACATTGATGTAAATAACGAACTCTCCACCTTCGCCGCCCATGTCAGTTCAAAGCGCATCGCAAACTTGCAAAGTACCCGTTCTAATTTCAAAAACAATTTTAAATCCTAAACTAAACACCAAGCTGAGTTGGCGAAACTAAATAATCTGCCCAAGAATGTTAATTTTAAATTCATCCTTAACCATAACTCACACATATTCTTAAATGAAGCCCTTGCGCTATTTTACTCCAAAATCCTCAGCTGCTTCATTCCTTCAGTCCCATATTCATCAAAAAAGAATCACACTTCATCTTCGCCCTGATGTCCAAGGAACTACGATCTTTACGCAACAAAAGCAACAAAAATTGGCACGCCTATCTTAAATCCTCCTCTACATCTGATCTTTCTAATTACATGCAGTCCTACACTACATTTGCACAGTTATGTGAATCACTCTACCTCCGATACCTCAACCGAACGCAATCCGCCCTTATCTCTGACCCCAAGTGTTGCTTCCACTTCATTACTATGAAAAGAGAAACCTATAACTACCCCGCTACATTTAACTTTCTTAATAATTCTCCCAACGAACCCGAAATAATCGCTAACTTCTTTGCTCATTTCTTCAACCAATCATTCACCGACCAGGATCTTCATCCCGATCACGACTATTTTTGATATTTGAAAGACTGCCCCCAGTCGTCTCTTGTCTCACCGAACATAGCTCCCGGCCTAATCGCCGAAAAAATACGCAACCTAGAGGACGACTACTCTCCCGGTCTCGACTGTCTGCTTGCCGTAGTTTTAAAAAAAATGCGTGAACCATCTTATTTTACCCCTTGCCGCTCTATTTCAAAGCTCTATCTCTCAAGGACTCTTTCCTCAGCTTTGGAAATATACTTATAGCATTTGAGCCCACAAAAAAGGACTGAAAAATGATGTGTCCAACTATCGTCCCATTGCCAAGCTCTCATGCATACCCAAACTTTTCGAGAGTATCGTTTATGATGCACTATTCTTTCAGTGCAAACTCATATTTACTCGTATTCTCATATTTCTCATATTAAGGTCGACCGACAACCACTAATCCAAACAAAGAAGTAGACGTTGTCGCCACTGACTTCAGCAATGCCTATAACAAAATGTCTCACCCAATTATTCTCCTCAAGCTCACTGCCCTCGGCTTCTCTCCCGGTTTTATCTCATGGATCAAATCTTATCTAGAAGATCGTCCATATACCGTTATCTTCAGATCTTCTATCTCTGATCCAATTAATGCTACCTCCTTGTCGCACAAGGTAGTCATCTCGGCCGATTGATATTTATTCTAACTATTAATGATGTAGACAACGTTATTCTGAACTCTCAGCTCTCCATATAGCCGATGATATGAAAATATTTAAACACATATCTTCCCTTGTTGACTCGTGCTTTCTTAACAATGGTCACCACTTGGTGTCAAAAAATCATCTCGAGCTCAATATCAGTAAATACCAAGCCATAACTTACTCCCGCAAGCGCTCTTCCTCACCACCCAGAACCTACATTGTTCGTAATGAAACCGTTCCCCCTGTCAACTTTTTAGTTGATCTAGAGGTTATTTGTGACCGTGAACTCAATTTTCGCCTCCATATCGACAATATTATCAACGTGCTAACTCTGCTCTCGGTGAAACGTGAAACGTTGGTCCAAAGAATTCTCGAATCCTTACGTTACGAAATCATTATACATTACTTTCGTTAGGGCCTTCTCGAATATGTTAACCAAGTCTGGGCCCCCTCTTACAAATTCCATACCGTATTGAGGCCATTCAACGTAGGTTTATCCGTTTTGCCCTTCGTGGCTTTACCTGGGCTGACCCCCTTAATTTATCATCTTATACGGATGGCCCAAAATTAATCAACCTCCAACCCCTTAAAGAGCGACACGATGCTGAAGATATTCTATTTATTCACGATCTTCTCAGTGGTAACATTGACAGTCCCAAATTATTGCAAATGATTCCCCTTAACAACAATCCACGTAACCTTCGATCCATGCCTCTTTTACGTATAAACACTCATCGCACAAATTTTGGATATCACGAACCAATGTCCAGAATGCTGCGCAGAGCTAACACTAATCTTTTAGACTTTTACCTCAAAAAGTCCAATCTTAGAATTGATCTATACCACAACCCTTCACCCTCTCCTTAATCGTTTCCACCCTGTCCTCTAGATAATAAGTGAATTATGTTAAGGCTTGCATTAAGCTGATAAAGTGCCCCTGTGGAGGCGTCAAATCAAATCAAAAAATCGTGCATGCCAGTGGTATGGGCCACTAGTATCTATGAAGGTTCCACATCCTATTGGCGCATTAAAAAAAAAAAAACACTCAACAAAGCATCAAAAATCGTTGGCACGCCTAAGAAAGAACAGAGAACAAATGGACAGTGGACGAAAACTCAGAAGAATAATGAGAGGAAAGCCCGAGCGAAGAAATCGCCAGGTAGGCCACAGCGCAAATGGGAGGAGAATAGAAGGATGAACCTAGAAGAAATTCTATCAACAATCAAAAGAAAAAATTATTTTGGGGGCTTCAATATTCATAGTTTGAAAAAACCTAACTTGAAGAAGTCGCCTTCCTCCCTCGTCTACAAACTATGAGAATACTAACTACGAGTACAATACATCAAGAAAAATAATTGACAGATTGCTTTATACTTTTATATTATTTTCGTAGTGAGTCCGATGTTAAAGAGAAAAATTAAAAAATCTGGTTGGTCCCTAAAATCAACATTTCTGACGCTAATGCCTAAGTGCAGATTTATCCAGCAAAAGGGACCATTTTAAATCAATAGACAAATGAAACAAAATTACAAAAAAATTGTGATATTTCTGCTTCAGCATAACGTTCAAATACCAAGATTAGTACTAATGAGTACAACCACCAAATATCCAATTCGGTTCTTCCTACTTTTCTAAATGTATTGATGGAGCATTAGAAGAGACTTTTCCTTTCGAAAAAAATGATGAAAAAAATCAAAAGTTAAATCGTGGCAAAACTCAGGAAATCTGAAATGTGTCATGTGGTACCATTCTCCTAAAAACAAATGGCGTTCTGGGCCGGAACACCAATTTGAAAAATAAAAAGTCAGTCTGAATCGATCAGTATCTACGAGGGTGGTCCGATAAGTACTTAGCCTACAAAAGAAAAAAAAATTTTAAAGAAATGGCGATTTATTTTTCAATATAGTCTCCTTCTAGCTCGATACACTTGACCCAGCGATGCTCCAACTTCTTTAACCCGTCTGAAAGATACGTTTTCTCGAGGTCTGCAAAGTAGGCCTCCGTGGCGGCGATGACATCCTCATTCGACTGAAATTTCTGCCCGGCGAGTGACATTTTCAAGTTTGGAAACAAAAAGAACTCGCACGGGGCCAAATCTGGAGAATACGGTGGATGGGGCAGCAGTTCGTAGCCCAATTCGACCAATTTGGCCGTGACGAGGGCGGAGGTGTGAACCGGTGCATTATAATGGTGGAAGAGCACTTTTTTCTTCGCCAAGTGGGGCCGTTTTTTCTTCAATTCGGCGTCGAATCGGCCCAATAATTTGGCAAAGTACAGCTCAATGACCGTTTTGCCCTTCTCCAGGTAGTCCCAGAAAACGGTGGCCATCACCTTTACGTCCGATGGGACAGTATTCGCCTTCTTCAGAGCACGTTCGCCGGGCGAAGTCCACTGTTTCGTGTGTGTACCAGTGGATCCAGGTTTCGTCGACTGTCCCGAAACGACGCAGAAACTCCTTCGGATTGCACTCAAACAGCGTCAAACACTGCTCTGAAATAGTCTCACGGTTCCGCTTGTTGCCCGGAGTGAGCAAACGCGGCACCCATCGCGCCGACAGCTTTCTCATACCCTAAATTTCATGCAGGATATGACCCACGCGATCTTTTGAAATGCCTACTGTCTCAGCTATCTCGTGCACGGTGGTCTGCCAATACGAGATCGTGGATTTTTGTCACGTTATCCTCCGTGGTTGCTGTTTTCGGAGCACCTGGACGTGGCTCATCAAAAACCAATGTGCGACCACGTTGAAACTCGTTAAACCAATTTTTGATGTTCGCCGTCGAAGGAGGAGAGTCATCGTACACAGCATCCAAACGCTCTTTGATTTCGCTGCGCAATTTCCCTTCCAAAAACCAGAATCGAATCACCGACCGATATTGCTCTTTTTCCATTTTTCTAAAATCCGCGGACCGTCCCGCTTCCACACGCGGTCTAAACAAAACTGCGAGTCCGATCCGGCTGAAATTTCGACAGTAGCCGTCTAGAATGTACTACACGATAGTTGGTTGCTCTTGCGATACTCGTATTAATCCTCGAGTTTCACTGCAAAATTTAAAATGACATCGATTGTTGGATGACCCGTTATTTATTACTAGAAGAATATAAGCTATCATGGCTGACAATAAATTACTTTAAGAACAATTGGTCCCTCTGGCCAAACCTAAATTAAATTTAAACAAGTTATCTTCTGTCGTTGTAACTGACCTCTATACTTATGATCGTCGGAGTACAGGCTACTGCTCTATTAGAGGAATGGTTTTAAAATACGGCGCAGATCTATTTTTAAAGATGAGAAAAAAAGTTGGTCAATTCCACATTTGCTCTGACCTGATTCTGCCCTACGGAGTCGCTACCTAAAATCCTTAGGGCAAAAATTGTTTATGCTGACGGAAGGTATGGAAAGCATGGACTTAATGGGTCTCATAAAATTCATAAAGAGCGTGGAATGGTTTTCTTCTAAACCATACACCAAGTGCGTGTCACACAAAGTGTGAAACGATTCACACCCTAATTAGCGGAGCCTTATTTAGTTATTTAGTCTGCTGTTAGGGATGTGTATTCGTACGAACGGCTATAATTCGATTACAAACGACCGTGAAGAAGTTTGAAAATGATGTTAGCCATGGACACCCCTGCATATCAACAGTCAATGAAAACGTGACAAAAGTGATTGATACGCTTAAGAATAACCGCCGAATCACAACCAGAAAAATCTCTTGAAAATGATTAGAGCCAATGATGTCGCCAGTAAAACCAAGTACCTTGGCTTCGTTCTTTCTATTATCACCAGTGAACAATATAGAACTGACATTGGGTACACCATCACCCTTAGGCTCATATATTTACATCAAATAAAAAAATAAAATTCCTGAAACCCTCTTTATCGATTGTGGCATCCAAACACTTATTTCAACTGTCAAAAATCGAACACCTCGAACGGACTTCTAACCCAACGAATGAAAAACCCGTTGCCAATCGCATTAAAAGCAATTACTATCCCAGCCTCCATAGAATCCGCGCATAAATATAACACACAGTCCACCTCTAACACCACAACTGGTCAGTTTACCACCAACAGGCAACCTAATTGCGTTTTTATGCTAATTCAAATCATAAAAATAATAAAAACCAAACTCATCCGAAGGAACAAAGTCACAAAATGGCAATTTGGGCCCGCGCTATGTGAAAAACCATCCGAACATGAAATCTGACAAAAAAGAGGGCGAAAGCAAGAAACAAAAAATCAACAAAAAACTCAAAATACATCTCGTCTAGACACCGAATGATGTTATTACGACTTCCATGGACGTAGAATGAGTTTTTCATTTCGTTAGGGTTTTTGTTTTTGTCTCGCAACCCCTTGGATAATGCGTGACCCGACCTACAGAAGGAGCATCCAAAAGGGAACAAACGACGACGACCAATATGCCTGCCCGAGTCGACTGAATTACCCTGCGCATCCCCATCATCCCCCATTCGCCGACCAACCTCCACTTGCCTTCGTGGGGCAGTTATAATCATTTTTTTTTCGTTCAGCCTTTTGGTTTTTGTTTTTTATGGGAAAAGTTAAATAGGAAATCTCGTAGGATCACAAAGTCTTTAGGTTAATTGGGATAAATTTGGCATTTACTAAGGTGTAACCGTAGTTAACTGTTTTCAAGGGTGCCTAGCAAAGCATCCTTTTTTTCACTCGCCCTTTTGAGAGTTTGTTTTTCGTTTGCTAACTTTTATTGCCACGCTCCCGGCCTAGCACGAAAATTATTTTATTCGCTGTAACTTTCGATGGAAATAACGGTATGAAATGATAGGAAACTGGATATCGCGCCCTAGGGGGATACGTATCGTTAATCTAACATCATGTCAATAGAAATTCAGGACATCCGCTCGTAGTCGACGACACGCCCGTCCCCATGACAGCAGTCCAACAAAACATGCACACTCCGTCGAATGGCGGCAATCGCTCAATAATGCATGATTTAGGACCAATCAATAACGATTAAGCACCGATACGGCTATTAATGTCACACGTTTTGAATGGAATGCTTGCTGTGCTACAACCGGCCGGTGGTAGTCATTCATTGAAATGACAGTAGCTAGGTTAATTTCCTCAAATCCCGTCTAATGGCATTACATCATCAATTTCATGTTTAATCCACCATGAATCAAGAAGGAATGTCAACAATTGTCACAAGCACGTCATAGTGCGTCCCTCTCAGTCGAGTCCAGATATGGGATGTTATACACCACCCAGCAGTTGGTCGTTCTCAAGTCTGTGTTGGATTTCCGCCCTTCGCTGCTGAGTATCCTTTCGGAAAACTTTTTTTTTCTGTTTTGTTGCTTTTTTTGGGTAAATATTTGATAATGAACTTCGGTTGTGGTGGTGGTGGTTGTAACGATGAGAAATCCCAAAGTTCTGCCAATATCCGACTAAGGGACTAAGCCAACAAATTTCCTTTTCATCTTCCTTCTTTTTTCCCGGTGTCGTCGCCGCCGTCCGGTTCATACTTGAGTAAATATTTGAAAATTAATAAACAAATCCTCCCTTCCCAATACGAGGACGGAAACCGAAACGGAAAACGAAACCAAAAAATCCACTCCTGCCCTTGAGCAACAGATCAACTGACACAACCCGAATGCGAATTCAGAGATTTATTCGATTCGATAGAATGCCCCAACGACACACCAGTCGTTCCGGTTGCCATGACCTACCGCTACAACTTCCCGGTAAGCCTCAAAATACGCCACCACTCGCAATGCGAAAAGGGATTCTCAAGGATACTCAAGTAATTTGCCGAAATAACATCATCAAGACAAAGTCTGCGTCTCACGCCCTCCCTCTGGTCATCAAGCAACCGACCACAAGGAACGCCAACTAGCTTAAGTGTGTATGTGTATGTTGGATACACAGGATACCGTATCGTCTAGAAAGTTAAAACAAATCTCAGCGGGAATGGTATAACGAATGCAGGGGGTTGTTCACAGGATATGCACTTATGCCCTTCTCAAATCTAATTGAGTTTGTCTAATGAAAATCGAATAAAATGAAACGAGACACCAAAAGCCACCGAGCAAAGACGGAATACTTTGGTTGCCTGGCGACCAGATGCTGGGAAGTACGAGTAGGTGAGTATCTCAAGAATTTGTCGAATGTGGATAGGATTTGTTTTGTTTGCAATATCGTTTTTGTTGTTTGACAATCAAATCCGGAAACTTTGCGTTTAATGAAGGATATTCAACACTTGAATGCAGGTATTCAGAGAAAGGTATTTAATTGCGAATGTAAAGACATTTTTCGGAAATGGGAGAAATAGGTGTTTAGGAGGGATATACAAAGCTCTTTATCTTAGCCTTTTAAGCTATGAGTATTTAATACGATCACTTCGGCTTGTGAAATGAACATATTTATGGATATAAGGGCTAGAAATTATAAAGGCAATTTTAGGCTATCTTAGACACGGCATCAAAATCAATAAGTCCTGGCCTGAATTTCTGTGACCATCCTTTTGTTTCGGAATAACTAAGTTTATCTCGTCAGTTTATGCATCTGAACCCCATTATTGGTATGCAGGTAGAGTAAAATATTAGCAGAGTTTGAGAGTCAGCAAAAGACTAAACAGTTTTTTTCCGAATTCCGCTTTCCTCCTGAAAATTTATGTGATCAACTCGGATAATATTCTGTAAGACCATACCAGTACCATTATCCTCTGGGCTACAAGTGACTTGACTCGGCAATCTGGCAATCAAGCTATCAATAACAATTTACATAGACTGAATACAAGGAAGTGGAACCGTGGATCTGGTGTTACCTTACTTTTTTTACCAGGCTTAGATAGAACATTCTTCATCTATTACCCACGCCGGGTACGCCGTAAACGACAACATAATGACTATCGCAATACAGACTTCTATAAGTGACATTTGTCGTTCAATAAAAACGACTATCGCAATAGGGGTGAATATCTTGACAATGAATGAGAATTATCCGATAAGGATTGAACGAAAAGCCATTTGTTTTAACCTTTTGTACAACGAAAACCCGTACTTTGGACTTAGACTGCATCGTGTACATTCCCGAATGAAAGACAATTTATGTGCTTAAACTCGTCATAAAACTTATACATTCTATCCAACACTAGGGAGAACTACTGATTGGTTCTACAGAGCATAGGTTGCAGAGTCAAGTTACTCGCTTCCATTTGAATCTAATGCTGCTTGACTCTAAGTTGAGACTGGCTGATACGGGAACCATCAGTATATCCAATGTTATACTCTGAAACTTCCCACAAGTTGCTGCAGAGTTGTACAGAATTCCGTTCAACAATGCACTGAATAATTTAAAGGGTGATGACACCTTCAATCGCAAAACTCCGCAAGCCCGGATTTGATAGCGTGGGGCAGTTGAAAATCAACTTCCAAATATCGGAATCTCTTCTATTCAGAAAGTCTCAAGACACTTGAAAGGATTGGCGTGAGTTCCTTATTTTTAGGCCGGACGGGCATCCATTAAGGAAACAAAGTGTAATCAGATACCATGGGAGCCCGAGGAGCTTTTGTCCTTTTTTTATAGCAGCCAACTTGACTGAAGAGTGAAGATAATCTGCTACATGGCTTTGATCAGGATTGCATACGGATGTCGTTCTGGATTCATTGGGAGAGCCGGCTTATTAGAAGGAATTCGGTTGTAGGAGAGACATTGTCTCACGACATCTTACCCTAACGATATCCTATAGAAAACTAAAATTTTATGGGTGGACCATTTTCTGTTTAAGCTGATTCGAAGTTACGTTGCAAGGGCGATGACTTGGTCAACAACTTGAAATCTGATGTTTACTACGCCAACTACATGAGCGCGGATGTGGCTTAGGGGCTTTCTCGTAAAAGCTTTTCTCTATTTAGATCATCCCGGATCCAGGATACCGATGCCGCTAGTTTTCTGCGTATGCCCTAATTTCGTGAAGCGGCGATTCCGAACATGATGTCCGCTAGCCCGAGCGCTTGAAGTTCTTTATTTATTTATTTATTTATTTATTTATTTATTTTATTTATTTATTTATTTATTAGTCTTGCACAGTAAGATACAATGTCTTTTAAAATAGTACAAGCTTCTACATTACAATTGGTTATCATGAGATGAGACAAAATGACTTAAAATAACAAAAATACAAAATACAAAAGACAAAAAAAAAAAAAAAAAAAAAAAAAAGAAAGCAGAGAAAGAAGAATAAATAAATAAATGATTTTATTTTCATTATAATACCTTATTACACAAAACAAAAAAAACAATAGTTAAAATTATCGTAATGCCTCGAAGTGTTGTCTAAGTCTTATTTTAAACCGAGTGGTGCAGCGTATCATCCTTATTGTTTGCGGTAGGGAATTCCACAGCCGAACTGCGTGAAAATGTCTGATTTTGTACCAAATAATCGTCATATGCGGGAAGCGCATCGAGAGCTCCAAGAAGTTTACGGAGATGCTGCTCTAAGTGAAACAACTTGCCGTGATTGGAGGCATTGCTCGATGAGGATCAATGCCAAGCGCAAAAAGAGCTTGCTTCAGTTTTAGGAGTTACCGGCAAAGTTATTTCCGAGCGATTGCATGCGTTGGGAATGATTCAAAAGCAAGGAACTTGGGTTCCTCATGATTTGAAGCCAAGAGGCACAAAAAAGGAAGGGTTTTCTTCAGCGCATCGTTATGGGTGATAAAAAATGGATTCATTACAGCAACCCAAGGAGAAAAAAATCATTGGGACAGCCTGGTCATGCTTCTACATCGTCGGCTCGGCCGAATATTCACGCTGCGAAGGTTATGCTGTGTATTTGGTGGGATCAGGCGTGTTATTTATTATGAGTTCTTGAAACCGAACGAAACCATCAGTGGGGAATGGTATCGAACTCAAATGGTTTGAGTTTGGATTGAGCCGAGCACAGCGCGAAACGCGGCCACAATACGAGCAAAAAAAGTGATTCTACAGCATGACAACGCCCGGCCTCACGTTGCTAAACCCGTTAAAACCTATTTAGAAACGCTCAAATAGGAAGTTCTACCCCACCCGCCATATTCATTTGAAGCAGTTCCATTCATATGAAGACATCTCAAAATGACTTGATTCGTGGATAGCCTGAAAAGACGAACACTTCTACTGTGACGGTTTGCGAGCTCTGCCAGAAAGATGGGAAAAATTTATCGCTAGCGATGGGCAATACTTTGAATGATTCATTTGTAATCGGTTTTTTCACAATAAAGTAGCATTTTTATCAAAAAAACAGCGAGAACTATAAAAACATTAACATATTGTCAATAATTAAAATGAATTAAAAAAGTTAAATAATAAAAAATTTAAAAGGAGCACTACACCATTCAAGACCGTGTTAAAATTGATAAAATTAAATATAAAGACTCGTGTTCTGATCTTCAATATTTTTGCCGAAATATTTATAGCCGAAATGATCGCCTTACCGAACGAACATTTATTTTTTGAACTAACCTCGCACTTCTGGTTAAGGAACAAATTTTGTTCTTCTCGGTATCCCTGATATTTTGAATTAGGCTTAGCACAGAAGTTAAGAACTATAACTTGCCTGCAAATGGCATCCACCCCACATTCTTTCGTTGATCTTCTTGTGTCCCCCAGTTAAGCCTACCCAACTAACTACTGATCAGACCCAAAGTCGCTACGCTCTCTCTCTGCTAAGAGATAAAAGGCCGCATGGGACCTCTCTCATCTCTTTTTGACTTATCTCCACGATAAATCACACTCGGTTTTGCTACGAAGGTATAACAAACACAAGCGTCATGGTCTCCATTCAACAGGAAAGCCACCCCATGGACTTCACTATCCTTAAGAACCTCTTCATCAAATATTACGAATTCTTTAATATTTCGCCCCAAAAAGGGTCAAAGGATCTTGACAATACATTCATTAAAAACAAATATCACACCTTCTACGTAGTAGAGCTGATCACGATAAGTTTTTTCGTCCCTAATTCTCTCTCTCTTTCGGCAACCTCACTCTATTGAAATCTTCCTCTTAGCGTCTATTATCAGAATGTAAGAGGTTTTCGCTCTAAAGCCCAAGCTGTTTTCAACAGTCACATTCTCTACTCTTTGAAATCTTTGCTCTGACCGAAACGAACCTGATCCCCAGCATAAGCAACTTCGAAGTGTTCCCATCAAATTTTGATGTTTATTGCGATGACGAACTCAGCCGACTCACTGAGGTTTCCCTTATTGAGGCGCTCTACTAGCCATCACTAATTCAACTGACTCTTCCCTCATTGCTATATCATCCTCCCCACATCTCGACTTTGTCTCAGTTAAGATTGTGCTACCCCAGACGTCACTGTACATCATTTCTTCTTTACATCTTGCTTTCACAACCTATAGAATTCTATCAACTCGCCATTAACACAATTGACCAAATAATTGATTTAAGAGACCCCCGCTTCATTCTGATGATCAATCATTTTATATTACTACCAAACCCACTGCTGCCAAAGAATGTCTCTTGTTGGATCGCCTTTAGCCAAGTTAGTGGCGTCTTAAACTACAAGGCCAGACAACAAGACATCACATTCACAACTTCAACTTTTCTGTCTCATTTTGTCCCCTTTCCCTTTGAACTATCGATAACTTCCATCGTCCCCTCCTTCTTTCCTTTCCTCATACAGTTCCGTCTTCTCACGAATTCCACATAGCAAAATTTCGCCAAATAAATGAACACCTCAAAAATGCCCCTCTCAATTTTGATAATCTAACTTTAAATGTTGCTATTTTTACATCCTTATTTTACAGGAAAATATTCAACTCCATTTTTTTTTTACATTATCTTTTCCACACACAAAACTTTGCACAGCTCCCTACCCCGGTATAATCGCAGACTCCATTCCCTAAGAAACAAAAAAATAAGCAGTGGGCAATCTTCCTTTGTACTCAATCCCCTAATGACTTTTCTAACTACATGGGCAGCTATCTCCAACATTATCGTCAAATTTTTTGCCACTTTTTCAAACAATCTTTCGCCAATTATTTACCGAATTTCTCCCTTAGACCATTTATTCTTCGTACGGTCGATCCCTGTGTCATCGAAAACAAATAAAATTAATTTAATGAGGAATTCACTCCTGGATCTGTCGGTCCCTGCTATATTTCTTAAAAAAATTCCCTCTCTGTCTCTCAAAAACTCTCAGTTTACTCCTATCTCTAGGTGAATTCCCCCAGTTATGAAAAACCTCTTTTATAGCCCATATACACAAAAAAAGGTCCGAAGAACGATACTAACAACCTTCGTCCCAATGCCAAACCGTCACATATACCCAAACCCTTCGAGAGTATTTTGTGCAAAACTCTAAATTTTCGCTGCAAGTCTTTAATCTCCCCTAAACAACACGGTTTCCTCAAATGCAGATCTACAACCACTAACCTTGTTGAACTTGTTTTCTTTACCCTGTCAGCCTTAGAGAACAGCAAAAAAGTCGATATTATTTCAACCGATCTCAGTAAAGCTTTTAATAAAATTTCCCACAGAGTGATATGTACTCTTCAAATTATCCTCCCTTGGCTTCGATCCCATTTCTTTGAAGTGGATATCTTCTTACGAAGAAAATGATTATTATAGGGTACGTTTCAGATCTGCCTTTTCTATCCCTTTTTTAGCTTTTCTGGCGACCCCCAAGGCTGCCACTTAGGTCCACTTCTTTTCGTTCTTACCGTAAATGATCTTGAAATGGTGATCTAACATTCCCACATCTCACTATATGCCGACGACACCAAGTTCTTCAAGGCCATTTCCTCCAGTCATCTCTTCCCTCATTCAATCAGATCACAATAGTTTTTTTATCTGGTGTTCCAAAAATTCGAAATTCCGAAAAATCAATCACTTTCCCACGTAAACGAATCCTCCCCGTTTCTACTTCCTCAATAATAACCTATCTCCACCTAAATTTTCGGGCACATATCTACGAGATAATCCTTAAAGCTAATTCAGCACTCGATTTTGTGAAGCGATGGTCTAAAGAATTCTCGAACCCTTACCTTACGCGATCTCTCTACATAAGCATTGTCCGGCCCTTTCTTGAATACGCCTCTCAAGTGTAGTCTCCTTACAAACCCACATTTCTAGAATCGAGATTATCCAACGCCGGTTCCTAGGTTTTGCTCTTCAAGGTCTCCCCTGGTACAATCTTTTGATTTTACCACCCTACGAAGACCGTCTTAAACTAATTAACATGAACACGTTAGATGAAAGAAGAACTGTATATGACATTGTTTTCATCCATCGACTCCTTTCAGGTACTATTGACTGCGCGACCCTTTACAACTCTGTCTCTAACAGCACTAACCCTCGCAATGTACGAAATCCCCGTCTCTTCTATCTACTCACCCACCGTACTGCCTATGGCGCCAATGAACCCATTTCTCGCATACTGGGAAGTGTTAATTCGAATCCTTACTTCGATTTCAACTTCAGCACTCCATGCTTAAAAATACGTCTTTTTAATCCCCCCCCCCCCCCCCCCCTCTCCTGTTCTTCTTAGCTAATAAGTTAGTTAAATAAAAATAAACAAAGTAAAATTAAATTAGATTAAGTTAGCTTGTATTAAGCTCAATAGATGTTTGCCCCCACGAAAATTAAAAAATTTAATTAAATTCCGAATCACTCCCAGCGGTGGAACCATTTCTTTTTTAATGGTGACTACCATATAAATGAAGAAACACTCAGACATCAGTAGGCGAACAATTTTGTCCAAAAAATAAGGGGACTAATAATTTCTTGAAAAATATTTAATTATTTCTCAATAAATATTTTGTCTCATTCAAAGCAATCCCCATCAGATATGACACATTTGAGCCAACGCTTTTTCCAATCCTCGAAGCACTTCTGATACGCACTTTTTGTTTTCTATTCTTTCGGTTTCTATTTTCTCAAACGTGACAAATCTTCTTCCGTTCAGTCTTCAGTTTTGGAAAGAGAAAAAGTTGAATGGGGCCAAGTCCAGTGAGTACGATGGCTGATGATATGGTGCTTGATTACGGAATTGTTTTGGCCAAAAAAGTACGCACAAGTAACAATGTGTGTTCATTTGCATTATCGCGACGCATCAGCTGTGACCTTCCAGCAAGAACTCATGACGAATCACGCAATTGTATTCGAAGAAAAGAGAAGAGCAGAGAACAGTGAGGGATGATTGGGCTTTGGTTTCAACGTCATAACCATACACCCATGTTTCATAACCAGTGATGATGCATTTCAGTAAATCTAGATCGGCATTCTCATCATTTAACACGTCCTGAGTGAATCTCATGCAACGGTTCTTTTGGTCAAAATTTAGCAATGTTGGAACAAACTTCGCTGACACTTGTTTCATGCTCAAAATATCTGACGAAAAGTTATCGCATGAGTCAAATGATATGCCAGTGTCTTCAGCAACTTTCCTGATGGTGATTCGACGATTCTCCATAAAAATGTTCTTCACTGGTACAACGTTTTCCTCCATTGTAGGCTGAAGCGTCCAGGACATCGTCATTAACATCTTCTCTGCCTTCTGTAAAGAGTTTGTATCATTTATAAACACTTTTTCTGCTGTGAGTAGACTTGCCACTGTGATTAGACTTGCACACCCAAAAATAGCTAACTTTTATATAAAACAGAATTGATTTTGTTTTTGGCCCAGCCTTTAATCTTACCTTTCAGTGTGCTCGGAGCCTCAGAATATTTTTTTTTTAATTTTTTGCAATGTAGTCCTTTTCAAGAATTTTATTACTTTCGAGGATGGAGGAGCAGAGAGTGATTGATTTCTGTAAACAAATTTGCTACAGCGGAGGCCAACGAATATTCTCCGCTCTGTTAAAGCTCCTACCCCGTATGGTATATAAACCCGTTCTGCACTTGAGGTCTTTCCAGTCTTTAAGATCTAGCAAAATATAGCGATTTTTTGTTTTTCATTTTCAATTAAATCAGTTACTGCAAAAACACTAAAAATTTGAACTTAAACTGTCCATTAAACGATTATCTATAATTAACTTTCGATGCTAAAAAGGAAAAATATTTAAGCCAATTCATTAAGGCGCAAAGGATCTAGTGTTTTATTCAAACCAGATAGAAAATTAGGCACAACCTAATAAATTTACATATCGAAGGTGACCAAATCGCCCTTAAAACTAATAAATCATTCAAATTCTTTTCCCAAAGTAGAGCATTAGAGCATAATGGCTGTATGTATGTATATTATTCCGTGATCAGGACAAGTATACTCCATTAAGCTCCTGAAAAATCTCCAAAGTCATTATATCACAAATCATTGTTCTAAGTGCCTGTAGCAATCCCACCACGGCCAAATTGATCACTCAACCAATGCCAGATAAACACCTCCAAAAAACATTCGATTTAAGTCAAACGCACCACTACCTAAGCCCTCATCAGGTGCACAAATTCCCTTCGCCAGTTTCGATACGGCAGCGTGTCAACATTCTCCGTCTCTTCCCCTCGATGCTAATAAATCGCCATTAGCATCAAAATTTCCATGCGAATCTGTTAAATCCACTTGGCAAATGAGCAATCTGTTACCGCAAAATAACGCCAATTACTCAGTTTGGTTATTCATCCCTTCGGCTACGAAGTCTCTCATTCTATCTCAACGAGTATGTCTCGGTTGAGTTGTTGAGGTGATGATAAGAGGGACGCAACGAAACAAGCCCGGAAGGATGTCATCGATGGCCGTGTTGTCTCAGGCATGCCAATCACGATTTTCCAATAAGTCAAGCGAAAAGCCATTCTCGGACCATTATAACACCATTAGAGTCTAATAGGCTGCATAATAAAGGGGAGTCACGTGTCGGCGTTATATTCCTTCATTAGAATGAAAGTTGTTCGATTTTTCGTTGAAGCCTCGTCGTTTGTTCTTTGTTGAGATGTGCCTTTCCTGTCTCGTAGTCAATTCCCGTGGTGTCGTCGTTCGCTCGCACTGCACTTGTCGGGATGATATCCTTTTGCTGGCCCTCGTTTTCTTTTTTTTTTCTGTTCCTTCTTTCCGCCAGGTTGAAAAAATGTCTTCCCTTTTATTTTTGGACAGTTTTTATCCCATCATTAGCATACCATCATTCGGGTTCCTGTCACATCGGCAAAGTTGGTGAAAAGAGGACCGGAACGAAGGTAGGATAGTGCGATTGGGACAATGTGACTATAGGGGTGTTTCGAGTAATAATGATGTAAAGTACATATGTATATGAAGGGAGAATAGGAATTCGTAAGCGGAAGGGTTGGTTGGTCCCGAGAGATAATTCTATTGGTTTGGGTTAGAGAATGCAAATGAAATCGCTACCCCTGAACACCTGCAATTTAATTCATTTTCCTCCACCAAATGCCGATGGTGCCCCAACCAAGTGATTTAAATATGACTTGATCCTCAGCAATACTTTAAGGACTTAAACGATGGCGACATAACATATGTTGATTCCCTGAGCCGATACCCTCGCGAAATGCAACAGTTTTCGTTTTCTGCCAATCTCTGCTGAAGTAATATTGTACAATTGAGGATGAAACTTACTTTATGGCATGACATACTCCAGGTAAGCTTAACTATTATTGTCATGCTTGAGACTGTAACTTCACCTCGACGACGAGGCAGTATTTCCACGAGAACACGTTCCATAAAGCTCAACCGTTTTGGGACATGCTACACGACGAGTAAGTTTCGGAGAATAAAAAAGTGAAGGGAGCTATAAAAGCAAGGACGAAAAGTGAAGGACGAACTTCGGACGACTTTCGACAGGAGATTTGTTCACGGTTAAACTTTCTAAGATGTCCCGTGTCATTTGCTTCTAAAGGGTTACTACTATATATGAATGTGTGGCGCATACATCATGCCACGTATACCGCACATGCATCAGGATCTATAAGCATTGGTTCTATGCTGGCAAGGATTT
Organism: Merodon equestris; assembly: GCA_958301585.1. Taxonomy (NCBI): domain Eukaryota; kingdom Metazoa; phylum Arthropoda; class Insecta; order Diptera; family Syrphidae; genus Merodon; species Merodon equestris. The sequence goes on along the minus strand of OY284413.1, from coordinate 213,785,333 downwards.
TAAGAAGTTATCGAAGTGCAGTTTTTTTGTTTTCACCGTCCTCTTATCCTTGAGCTCGACATAAACAACAATAACAAACAGAATCACAGAGTTCCAAAATTCCAATGCTTCAGACGATGAGTACGAAACATATCGGAAGAAGTCTCTCCGTAATCCATTGAAATACAATTCTCGTTTAGAATAGTCACAGTTCCACGTAGAGGGGATTAAGTGATTTTGTTTATTATGAAGCAAAAATAATTCGAAGTGAAATAGCATACTTCAGGTTTTGCTAATCAATTAAGTTATGAGCGCAGAAGAAGTTGATTAACACCCCCCGCCAAGCGGTGTAGATTATACGAGTATCCAAGAGGTTCGTAGAGAAGCAATTGAAAAACTTATTTAATCTTAGGAAAGTTGAGTTATCTCTACCCAGGATTGTTGTCGGAAATCTGATCACGTACCAGGCGAATTGTTGCGTCTGACATTGACGCCATGAAGGTGGAACGGGAGGTTGGGGAAAGCACTTAATTCATTAAATAGTTCAAAGACATGGGTTATGAAGTCGGTAATGTGAAACAAGGTTGGATACACATGAGCAGGTCGGGTCTTATGTTCTTTTGTTTTTCATTCTAAAGGGAACGACAATATGCTTGGGAACATGATTATTGATAATTATTTGTTGCCGATAACAATATTGAAAGGCTCTAATTTTTGCTTGAAAAACTTTCAATTCGTTTTCATTACAGCATTATTGGGTTACATAAATTGGAAAAAAGTCCGCGTTTTCTGGATATCGGAATACTTAACGTAAAGAACCAGTTTCAGATGCTGGTACGCTTGACTAAATTATCTGAAGCCAAGGAGTTGATATAAACTTGTCGACGTATTTCCTTTATAAAACGAAAGTCACTCGTTTCCCATTTTGATCTTAAAGATTTTGGACGTCATGAAAATTCCAATCCAGTTATAAAAGGTATTTTTTTTTAGAGTTTTGGTTTTTAAACTACCAACACTGTTTCTGCAGATAGTCAATTTGACAAATGAACGTTGATTTATGATAAGTATATTTTGCCATTTTGTGATAAGTAGATTGGGGCCAGAGTAACGTATGAACATTATTCCAATTTATTGTGAAAACCATGGTTCGGTTCGCCAAACTTATCATAAGCAAGTTACTCGGAACACGATTAATCGTTTTCGCATCACGTACACTCGCATCCTCAAAGACGACAAATAATGCGAAGAGAAGAAGTTATTGCCATTATGGAGCGCGGTGGGGAGGAGAATCCGAATGAGTCGATTCGCCATCATGCACAGCAATTGGGGCTAGGCCCATCCACTTTGTGGAAGATTTTACGGAAAGAGGTGAGCTGAAACCGTGTGACCATTATACGCTCCGTAGGTTCGATGAATGGGCCGAAAACACGATTCAGCTTGATCCTTGTTTTCAACGCAAAAATTTGTTCTCCGATGCAGCCCATTTTTGTTTAAAACAGTGGAAAAAACCAAGAAGTCTTTGTCGAGATGCCATAACAACCATTAAAACTCACTGTTTGGTTTCCTTTATGGGCTGGTGAAATCATCGGCCCATATTTCTTTGAGGACGATACCGATCAGAATGTTACCCTCAATGGAGAGCGCTATAAGACGTGATTTTTGACTTCTTCGTCCCTCATTTGAATGGCATTGACGTGACAGAGCTATGGTTTGAACAAGATGGCGCAACATTCCACATGGCTCGCGACACCAACCTATGAATTGGCCTCCACGATCCTGTGATCTCACACCTTTAGGTAACATTCTTTGGGGGTATGTAAGGTCTCTAGCCTATGTCGATGTTGGACGATTTGGAAGTCAACTTACTTGAAAATTGCCGTGTCGCGCACATGCTCGGTATTATATTTAAGAATATTTTATTAAATAATGCTAATATCATAAACATTAATATTAGCTTTAAGTATTTTATTTCATATTAAATTTGTATGCCTCTATTATTAATAGATTAATATTACTCAAGTTAGTTGAGTTAAGAAAAATTCGTTTCTACGGGACCACAAAACAATTGAATTTAGATCTTCATTAAAACGCAAGGTTGCATCTTTCACAAATCCCACAGGATAGCTTAAATGCTATTGTACGTCATCTGCAAACATCTGGATTTGCAGTTTATTAGGACTAATGGAATGTCGTTGTTGAACATAGTAAACAACTGCGGACCCGTTATTGAACCTTGTGGGACACCAGCTTTAGTTTCAAGGAATGTTGACAGATTCTCGTTTGCATACACAGCCTGGATGCGGTTTTTCGAGTAACTTTCCATTAGCTAGAAATAGTATCTGATTTTATTAATGAGTATTTCATGGAGGACAGTATCAAAAGCTTTCGGAAAATCCAATAGTACAAGCGATGTTACATTATTGTTATCCATTTCAACACGAAGGTCGTTAACCAAGTTTACAAGTGCCGCAGTACAGTTGTAATGCGGTCTAAAACCGGACTGATGTGGTGAAATGAGAGAGAATTCGTGAAGGTATTCATGAACTTGTCGACTCATAAGTTTTTCGAATATCTTTGAAATGAATGCAGGAATGGAGATTGGACGATAAGTTATGCTTTTATTCGCTGAGCTCTCGGGGATAGGAATAATCTTAGATGCTTTCCAGAACCTCTGGTAATCAGAATAGGAGGGACGCTGTTAAAAATATATATAAGTTCAGACAGATCTTCGTGAATTATGATTTTCAAGAATTTTGGATGCATGCCATCCAGATCAATAGCATTTGACTAAATAGCGTTAACCGCATTGAGCACATCACATTCGTACACTCTTCGAAAACAGAAATTTCTTGATGTAGAGGAGTTATGTGACACTATTGGAGTTCGTACTCCGGTGTCATTGTAACATACATATGAGTCATTTGAGGCTGCGGCAAATTCAAAATTTAAATTTTCAGGGCCTACTTCACCAATACAAGCATCTGTTGCCTTCTGTCTGCCGATATCTAACTCTCTTATATACCTCTACGTTTTCGTCCTGTCAAGATTTGGCTGAAACTTTGAAGCAAAAAAATTCTCGTACTTAGCCACTTACAATTTTTATTTCGAGGGATAAACTTTTTTATATGAACATGGGATTCAAAGATTGGTCTATGCCACTCAATATTTGAAATATCATGTAACAAATACTCATTTTCAAACAAAAAAAATTGAGCCAAATCGGCCCATCCGTTCTGTACATTTGGATTTAGCTTTTGATTTAGCGATGGTTAAAATATTGTCAGAATTACGATCCCATCCTCTCTATGCCTTAACACCTAATATGTTGGCAGATTGTCTTCTATCAGAAAATGATTAATTTTCTGAAATTAATTAATTACAATTGCAAAGGTACAGTAAACATAATGGAATATGACTCTTTATCTTTTTGGTTTAATTCTAGCCAAAATAGTGTTTTTATTAGGCAATTTTACCTAATTTTAAGTCTATTGAAAACCGCTGCACGGGTACCCCCTGTTTGGCTAACTCAGATAAACGACTGCAAGCAAAACTATCAAAAACATGTTCACGATTAAACCCACTCCAGTTTAAGCTTCCTCACGTACGGTATATATTTGCTTTCATAAAACCAGGTCAAGCTTTTACATAAACCAAGACCAACAATTACCGATTACCTTTCACTTTTTCCCAACTTTGTGACTTTATACTTAATGAACATTTTTCTAGTCCGACATTCAGCACAGTGTTGCCCAAGCACTTTGGGTTTTCAATCTTCCATCATTTGTTCTGCTGTCAGATTTCTGATTATCACTATAATTCATAACATCCAGTTCGCTCCCTGTCCTACTGTACTCCAAAACAGACGACACGAAAACAAACAGAATAACAAGACCTCCTTCATCAACCACAACGAAACGTGTCCCTTTTCAAAGAGATATCTCGGAATTATCATCATCATCACCATTATCGTTGTCGTTGTCATTGTCTTTCCGCATTCAATGCTAATGACAATTATTATAACTTCAAAACTTCCCAACGGTAAAGATCTTTTTCGAAAAAAATCAGAAAACAAAACCCCAACGATAGATAGAATTGAGGTAGAGAGGAAACAAAGACCAACGAAGAGTCTCTCCGAGCCGTGGGTTATGTCGGGGTATTAAAAACTTCTGACAACCGTCTGTCATGTAATAATCAGGATAATTGGATTAATTTTGAAGATGACAATTTCACGATAAATTATGCACTTGGCTTGAAATGATAAATTTAATTGAAATTCATTGAATGAAATTGTACGCACAACGAGGAAGGGAGTGATGGTCCCCTCGGGTCATTGTAGCTCGTTGAAAAACATCCCGAGTACTGGAAAGTTTTAGTGCCATTCTACGTGGGCGATGACGAAAGTTAAGCGAGGCCAGCAGGGCAGGGGAATCCTCGACCGCCTTACCGAAGAAAAAAGTTAATGAATCAGATTTTACAATGCACTGCACGGATCAATATCCCAGAAGTAGGTCGTCATATTTAAAACCAATTCCTGCCATTAATGGCCGTGAGACGCAAGCCTGCCAGCTCACAAACTGGTTACACAATTATATCTACCTAATATGTAGACTGGTCCGTGTTCAAAACATAGTGATCAGTGGATTTCCCAGCGGTGTCCAGGAATCCTCCCCTTACACAGTCTATTAGAATAATTGCAAACAGTGACCCTTCCACTTCCACTAATCGAATTCCACAGCACAACGTGGAATGAGTTCCACGAAACATATGAGGACCCGACTAAATAATGTTCCCTAATGGCAGCCGTGCACACATACACATAGTTTCAGACAATCTAATTGTTAACCAACTTTGTGTCTCCTCGCTCGGTCCTGCTCATAGTGTCCTTTAATGGAGGAAATAAAATTCAAATTCCATTTAATTTCCACACACACGCGTTCGCTAACTGCAGTACGGCATAAGGAAACGCATATTCACTCAATAGAATGAAAAGCACTTTAAGCTAGGAATCCCGATAATTATTTGCCCAAACAAGAACTTGAGCTTCACCCTGTTTAGACAGAAACCGCATGCAACCCACCAGAACGATGAGGAATGTAAAGACCAACAAAAAAAGGACCATGTCCTGGATACCTGAGTCATCTAGTAAGTTGGCAGAAATATTTAATTACCCGCTGGAAGCATCCATCGGTCGCTCGATAGCTTGCCTCCGAAACGGACTTGATAACGGAATGAAAAATTGGTTTTAATTTGAACGCAATTAAAATGCAATTAGGCGGTGCGGCAGTGGGTGGTTGAGTTTTTCTGCATTTATTGCAGCTCGGGTGATCTGGTTAGGTCTTGACGTCTGGAATGCTGATGCGTTGTGTGGGCGGCTGAAGGGATTTGTTTAATTACTGTCCGGTCGTAAGGGTGCATATATCAGCACAGGTATGACGCTGAATCGATATCATCGCAGAGTCACATCCGAATGGACATATATCTCCGTGCATTTTCGCTAAGATTAGACATGATTTGTATGGGAAAGGCGGTTGGGCAATCGACAGCTGTGATGCTATCCGATTTGTGCGTGACGTCGGCGTAGAGGTTACACATGTTGCTCAGCTTAAAAAAAAACCAATTCTATTACTTTTTCGGCTCTAGAATACAGAAGGGAGTGTATGTATTTCTAATCCGGGGATCGATTTCATGTAGCCTTTTCCAATAGGTAATAATAAAGGGCTTTTAATAAGGGTAGAAGTTGAATTGGAATAAAACAAGCTGTGTGGGATATACATATATATTAACAAAATTCTTTTTTTATTTGAAAGGCCCGTATATGGCCTTAATACGTCATCGTTCAAATACCCCGTCAGCTTCTTATGATAGCACGGATCACAGTGGTCCAATTTTAAACGACTCTTCCGCATAGATCCAGCTGAATTTGAGTGTTGGCCTATGTTATGTTCAGCTTAGGATGATCGGCCGATTGTGGTTTATTCGCATAGACCTGCGCCTTCAGGAAAGCCGAGAAGAAAAAGTCTAGCGCGATCAAATCGCCTAACCTTGGTGGCCAATTCACTTCACCTCTGTGAAAGATAACCTTGCCCTCAAATCGTTCATGCAGAATGCAATAGCGGCGTCCATTTAGCTCCATTTGGGCTATAAGAAATTTGTTATAATCGTTCTGTAGTGCTCGTCATTGACGGTGAGCGCCTCATAATCGTCGTTTTCTAAAGAGTACGGACCAATGAAGCCGCCAACCCAAAATTCACACCAAACTTTAATTTTTTGAGGATGGGGGAAATTGGGGTCCCCTTCCAAACGCTCCAAAGCCCAAACAGTTAACAAACTGTGATGTCTATGGTCAAGAACTTTAAGCCCCGGACTCAGTTGGATCTTGTACAGGCGTAGGCCCAAGTCCCGACGCAAAATTGGCAAATTAAAGTCTGCGAAAGGCCGATTTCTTGTGCACGGCACGACGACGAATCGATTGCCTCAGATTCTGCGGTACACTTTTACGTTCCTGACAGGCGAATGTTAGCTGATTGATTACCGAAGCGGTCGTCTATGATTTGGCCACCAAACGTTGAAGAGTCAACTGTGAACGGACACCACGTCTACCGTAAAATGGGCGCAACGTTTGATTTTACGAATACTCATTTTGACAATACGATTTCATTATTTGGACGTGCTGTACAATCGTGTAACAATCGTGTTTTGGGAAGAGAAAAAAGTCTCTGAGGTGCCGCAAAATAGTGTGGCTGAGGCTTATTTTTTTTTTGCAGGTTCAAGAGTACGCTCTTACGGGGTGCAGATCGTTTATGTCGGAGATGTTCGTTCACTACTCTCCTTGGGTGGTTGTCCTAGATAGGATTTGAGAGATTCGACTGAATTTGCGTTGGTTGTAATTCACAGTAACTCTTTTGTTTCCATGTCATTGAGGTGTAATATTGGAAAAGCAGTATGAATTTTGAAGTGATCTTATGTTGCGAGTGTTATGCGCTTGTCAGCATTTTATGATCATGCTGATATTGTGAATGAGAGACAAATGATGTTGTTGCACAATTGTTCCGTATAGGAATTGTTCTTGGCTATGGACAGACTTGAATTACAGACCTTCCGTTCAAAAGTCGATGATGATTACTATTACACCACGACCACCCTCTGGGGAATGATTGCTGTACTGTTTTTGGCCCAAAAATTACACACAGCCACGATGAGTGAACAAGTGCACTATCTTGAAGCAACAGTCATGGATCTTTTTTCCCACAAATACGGACGTTTTTTTTTTCATATTGCTTCACGCAAACGGCACATAACTTGAAGCTAATATTACTTATTAACTCTTAGACCTTCTGGCAAGAACTCATGATGAACGGCGCCATTGCAATCGAAGAAAATAGTGAATAAAGCTTTCAACTTCGACCGAACTTGACGGGTTTTTTACGGTCTTGCGGTCGCTTTTATTAGGATAATAATAATCGCCATTCACGTCAACAACCTTCTCTGACAAACTTTTCATGCCCAAAATATCTGAAAGAATACAATGACATGAGCCAGCTGAGCGGCCCATATCCTCAGCAACTTCTCTGATATTAATTCGATGACTAACCACAGCAGTTTTCTTCACTGCTTTAAAGTTCAACCATTATTGACACGCTGCGCTGGGACGCCCAGGACAGGCATCGTCATTAACACCTTCTCGGCCTTCTGTGAAGAGCTTGTACCACTTATAAACATTTTTTTGGTCAAAGTAGACTCGTCAAATGCCAAAGTTAACATTTCAAGTACACACAGAGAGCAGAAGCCTGCACAAAAAAAAAAAAAATAAAAACAATTACATTTTTCACAAAAAATACGCAAAAAACTCGCCAGCTACACCAAAACACGTCTAACCTTTATATCTGAGAAAAATAAGCTAAATATGCAATGTGGCTGACAATCTCAGCTTGTGTAAGAGGACATGTACAACAACGCAACAGAAAAAAAAAAAATATCGAAAATCGAATGTACTGAGGTCGGGAAATTCGAAAGGTCACTTTATTTTTTGAACATACGTCGTAGAGAAATTGTTTCCGTGATATATCACGGAAATGATTTGTAAGGTTGCTACTCCTTTTGGTCATCATCAAGCTGCTTTCCACAAAATAATACAGGCCGAAAATATGGCCACGCAAGTTAAGGGTAAAAATAAAACAAAAAGTTTGCCCATTTCGAGGCCATCAAAGGAATAAAGCTTATCTGCAACTCTCACTCTCTGCAACATTTTACATAAAGACCTTCGCCTATATGCTTACAAGGTCCAGTTGATCACAAATGTAAAGCCAGCAGAATGTATCGAGGTTAAAGTAGAAGACTTATCGCTGTATATGGATCAGCCTAAGAATATATCGCTATTAAGCCCTAACAGGCTTGGTTGCATCTTCCTCTCCACTCTCCATTAACACAAACTAGACCACAGAAGTCACGTAAAATGTCTGCCTCCTATGGGCCAGGGACATTTTCACTCACTTTCCAAGTCGCTGCATCATACAGAAGGACCAGAATGATTAAGGTCTCGCAAGTAATCTCCTATTTATCTGAGAGGATCAAATTCTCAATTTCCTCTTGAACCCTACGAAGCAGAGTTATTATGTGTCTGATCTCAGATGACGTAGAGATGACGATTTGGGCTAAAATTTGAGTTAAAAACTATTTTTGATTCTAACCACTTCTGTTTTGATGGTCTCAAAGGGTTTATTAACAGAGCGAGACCTCTGTGCGTCCAATTATATCAACATCATTTTCTTGTGAAAGCATTTATACAGATATAAAATAGTTCGGCACGATCTTTTCGAAGATGATATTTAAGAAATCACCTGAAAATGGGTGTCGTGCACTTGAAAATGGTAGGCACTTTTTAAGCGTTTGGTTTTTAGTTTTCAAAAGAAGTACACAAATATTGCAAAAGTGCATAATACCTTTATCATCCTGATTTGTAAAGGGTGATTTTTGCGCTGTTTTGTTTTTTAGAGTTGCATTTTTGATAGCACACGCGTGATTCACGACATGTATTAAAGTCAGGCTTGCTTAACTGGCATTGCGATTTCATTCGAACAACGCTTACAAATTATTGAATTTCATTACCAAATATCGTGTTCCGTTAAAACCATTTTACAGTCGTTATAATCCAATTACTGAGCATATCATAGTGACCAAATTTCGCACTAATATAATGCGTACAAAAATATTGCAAAAGTGCATAATACCTTTATTTCATTTGATAGCGCAGTATTTGCCATTTACTTTTCAAGGACTGGATGCTCTTCTAAGTAGTTTATATGAATAGTCCAGTCTGGAATCACTTTCTTTAACAAATTGGCTATTGCGCTATCGTTACGTGTTATGTTATCTTCCAAGACTGCAAATGAAGCTCGTAGATAAGTAGAGAGACTTATCTCCATACGAAATACCCTGAAGGCGAAAAATTGCTTGATCTAGTCGACCGATTCATCGGTTCCAAACGATATATAAATTCCTGCCCGAACACACTTCTCAGTTTGTTCATCGATTTCCATGCTGTGTAGCATGTAGCGTCGTCTTGCTAAAACCATATGTCGACCAGGTTATTGATTAAGTAAGCATCGATGAAATCATTGAACAACAAATGGTAACGTTGTTCTCACGGTCATATTTGAAAAAATAGGGGCCACTGATTAAACCGAAACATAAACCGTACCAAATAGTTCCCTTGTATAGCCGGAGGTTGCTCATTGGACCAAATACAGTGATTTTACGCATTCAACTAGAAATGAGCTTCGTCACTGAAAACAGCTTTTCGATAAAAGAGCGGATCTTCCTCTAGCTCTTCTAAGGCTCACTCACTAAAAAAAACTACGCTACGGCCAAGTCCTTGACTTCAGTTTTTACACGAACCCAGTTTTGTTAAGTTTTAAACCAAGAATATGTTTCTTCGTCAAAATTGCCGTGAACGGTGATAATTGAGCAAATCACGATCCTCATCAACATTGGCAATTACAGCAATATTTTTGTACGCAATATATTAGTGCGAAATTTGGTCACTATGGTATGGTCAGTATTTGGATTATAACGATTGTAAAATGGTCCAAGTGTTCGAAAAACATTTTTAACGAAATACGATTTTGGTAATGAAATTCAATAATTTGTAAGCGTTGTTCGAATGAAATCGCAATGCCAGTTAAGCAAGCCAGACTTTAATACATGGCGTGAATCACGCTTGTGCTATCAAAAATGGAACTCTAAAAAACAAAACAGCGCAAAAATCACCCTTTACAAATCATGATGAGTTTGGCAGAAATGGTTCTGTGTAGCTCGCCATTGTGATTGTTCACGAACGGTTTCAAGCGATGACAGAATGGCATAAAAATTCTTACAAGTTACGTTCAATCAACTTGAACGAAGAAACAGGCGAACTGAGGAAACTATACAATCGAGAACTTGACTTTTATTCAGTCCTAGCCAATAAAATGGGCAGGACAAGTAGAACGAATGGAAAGTGGACGAACAGTCAAAAGAATAATGAGTGGAAAAAATAAGAATGAACGTGGAAGAGGTGGAATAGATCAGCGTAACATGGAAGGAACACAATTATGACAGGGAGGCTTGGTGAAGAGTTGCCAACGAGGCTCTGAGCTTCCGTGTTCCTCATGCTCGCTAATAGTATTGTCAATAACAATATCTAAAGACCATTACAACTCGTAGTAACCATCGTCATGCTATTTTACAGATCAACTTTTTAGAGGGTGGTTGTGGTGCAATGGTAATCACCACCGACTGATTAGCTGAAGGTTTGTAGTTCAAGTCCGTCCACAGTCAAGAACAATTCCTATACGGAAAAACTGTGTAACAACATCAGTTGTGAATGAGAGATGATGAAAAAGTGCTGACTAAGGCATAACACTCACAGTATATGATCACTTCAAAATTCATACTTCGTGTGTGCATTTACAATATAGCACCTTAATGACATGGAGACAAAAAAGTTACTGAGAACTACAACCGACGCGACAAATTCAGTTGAATCTCTCAAAAAATTCTGTCTAGGACAACCACCCACAGAGAGTAGTGTACGAACATCTGCGACACAAACCATCTGCACTCCGTTCAGGTTGTGTGTCAAGCACCATAAGAGCGTACACTCTTGAACCTGCACGAATTAAAAAAAAAAACAAAAGCAACTGATCATTGCTGAACCACATTTTATTGGTGTGCTATCCTAAGCTAATCCCATACCAAGGACGAGTAGAAATTCGGGACAAAATAGCTATATTTATAAGGTATGATTTACTACTTTTCCTGTAACTCAATACAGCAAGGAATAAAACATGGCATAACGCTTTGTATGGTCGATTTCCAACCAAGAACTAAAAACAAAAAGAATGCAGGAAGATCACCACATTACTACCTATAGCCTTGATAATAGACTTTCCAGGGACATTTGCTCAAGGCTGACTACCAAAACAGAACTCTTAACTGAATAGCTTCTAAAACGGGCTGAACTTGAAACCATTTTTGAAGGGAATGGTTACTGGTAACGAAGAGTGATGAGGTCGATAAAAAAATTGAAAGGCTTAGTCTAACTCCAAGGAGAGTAATGCTATGTTTATGGTAGTGTTGAGGAGATCCTCTGAATTAAGACCTTCTGGTGCTTGGTGAAGAATTCTATTGGAGCAGCACAAAGGGCGTTATTGCATGAAAAAGGCAAAACACACACCTATTTGATGACCCGACAAGGGAATAAGTGGATCAATGGCCGTAATTTGAGTTTGAATGTTATGTTTGCGCTCAAATTTTACTTTTTTACCTGTATAAAGAAGCCTAAAGGTGTCCAATTGCTTGTGTAGAATCATCCTATTGAAACCAAAGATCGCACAGAACCAGTTCATTGAATTAAAAAAAAAAAGAAAAAAAAAAAAACAGTCGGTCTACAATTTCGAATTACTGCTCAGAATAGTAACGTTTGACCCAAGGTTGACCCAATGATTCACCATTGAACGAATATCGAACTCACTCTGGCGATTATTTGATCGAAAATTCACGAATTCTACGAAATATTTTACAAAACACGCAAAACTAAGAATTTAACATTTTCCAATAGATGCGGTTCATGCCAGTTTGCCAGTTAGAAAGGTCACCTTTTATTTATATATTCCTACCCCATCTGCTGTATTTTTCAGACGCCTCTTCCGTCCAATGACGCATGGCCTGGCTGAGCAGTACTACCTTTCGAAAAAGCCTAACATTGGGTCCATTCGTAACTCGGCTCAAAAGAGATCCTGTTTTTCGAACACGAAATTCGTACGCTGCTATACAGGACTTTCAACATGTAACCATTTATCCGAATTAAAGCTCCGTAATTTAAAAAAGGAACTGCGAACTCCCGTTTGTAAACTGATAGCTCGTCATTTATATAATTTAATTTTAGTGACCTACACTACTAAACGCCTACAAACCACTTAAATAATCTAAACTACAACCTTTCGGGTTGATCCTTGTCTTTCTTACTACAATTGTGACAATCAATTGCAAGCACAACAAAACTTGATGTTCGTCGTAAAAACAATCTGCTTGGAATGGCTTCTCCTCATCGTTTGAATAGCAATACTCTTTCGATCTGACAACCAATTCGGTAATAGTGTCATGAATAAATACGCTATAAACGCGGCTTTTACATTCGAACCTAACACGCAGTATTGGACGTTAGCAGCGATATCTCTAAATCTCAGCCAATAAAGATCATCTGGTTAAGCAATTAACCGCACTTATTATTATTATATCCCCAACAATCACGGCCCAGTCGGATGTCGGCCACTAAATTGCCTAATTGCAAAAGTTTTAATTGTTAATTTCCATCAGCCCCCCGATGGCCGCCAATGAAGATACCGACGTTATCAGGCATTTCGTACTTGCGACTCGGTGCGCTGCTACTTCCGACCACAAATCGAGTTATTAATTCTTAATTCATTCTGTTTTTAGGCTAATCGCCATTCGGCTGCAGCACCACTACCATAAAGCCGTAAGAACGTAAAACGAGGCCAAGACAACATTAGGAGTTCGTGGCCTCTATGCCGAATCGCGTCATCGTTCACGAGGGGCGAAGACAAGAACGAAGAACTGGCATCCGTAGAATGAATATCGTGCAATGAGAAAGAACTTAAGAGTTGAAATATTTTTTCATCTGATTAAAAATAAACTCGTTAAGATAAAGAACAATCTTGCGAGTGCGAGTAGCAGCAGTTGAAGTGGTAGCGAGGGCTCTTTACGGTGGTCGTTGAAGAGGGATGTTGTTGCCACAGATCATCAGGAAGAGGAAACGCGCAAAGTTTGAAGTTGTCTTGTGGCATTTGACTGGCTTGTAACAATTTTCTGTTAAATTACCATCTTTCGTTCCAATTTTCGGGATGACAACGTCGACTAAGGATTGCATGCTGTTCAAGGCGCTTCGAGGTCGTTGAATTGCTTTCTGGCCGTTGGCAATTTGTTTCTTGTTTTCCTTGAAAATGCAATTATTGTGACAAGTTATGCTAATGACTGAAGTGGCTTTCAAGTGAACTGGGTCATATTTGGTAGTTTGTCAACAAAACCATAATCTGGGCCACTCTCATACATTTTTAATTGGAGGAGTGAATACTCAAACTAATATTCATATTGATAGGGACTGATCGAAAACTCGTCAACGAATGCTTTCTCCTCTATAGGCGCAGGCCAAATGAGGTTTTTTGATTTGCTGATTTAATTCTTTGAGTTCCATACCGGTCAAGCCATGCGATTATGTAACACATAGGTTCCAGAATTTGTGGCGTCTGATAAGATTCAAGTAAGATTTATAGGAAAAACTTAAAGGACAGAGAATTTTCGAAATTTTTTATTTGGTGGCGCATGAAAAACAAAAGTAAAATAAATCCATTTTAAAGGAAAATACATTTTAATAGAAAGATTGGGAGGAGGAATGTTGTAAATGCAATTTTACTGATTGGAATTTATATGTATATATTGTCATCCAATAAGAGGTGTCATTTTAAAGCAATAAAAAACTGCAATGCTTTTATGAAGATGTGATATTTTTAGATTCCTATCTCAACGCAGTGAAAGTGTGTATACGCGTTGCTAGTATTTCAGACATTTCTCCTAAGAGATCTCGGAAAAAGTTTGGGGATTAAGATCTTCTCTTACCAAAAATACCAACACATTTGAAAACATCAAAAATTAACTCCTGTATACCATTCTTAGAAAAGTTAATATCGATAACTCCCTAAACATTTCATTAGATCATAAAACAATATATTCCTCTACGATTCATACGAAGGAATTGAGACTGCATTCAAAGATATTAAACCACTTAAAGCTACGCTTCCTGGGTTCGGTCTCTGCCATACCAACGACTAAAAATGGAGCTAATCTCTCTCGGAATCAAATTCATAGGCGTTAAAACTTTAACCCTAAAATTAAAATTTTATAACTTTTCGCAATATTAAGGATGGGCTAAATACAAGTTTCTTTTTAAAAATTAAATAAAATGAGCATGATGACTTTATTAGTAAGAACAAACGTTCCCATTAATTATGAAATACAACGTCGTTAAAGCGGCTGCCTCAGCTGGCTTCGCAATAGCGCATTTGTCACCCCAATTTTCCAAGACCTTGTTGATGGTTGCGGGCAGTAGCTTACGGATTGCTTGGATCATATTTGCCTTAAGTATTTGAATTCCAGATTGTTGGCATAACGGCCAACTGACATCGCCAAGACGGGTGGTAACATGATTAGGGCATTTGATGCGCAAAAGATAGATTGTGGAATGAGCTGTGTTTTGGGAATAAATATTTACTCTTTCAATACATTGTGCAGGTATGCATCGAACAATTTTAATAACTCCCTGGTTACTATCATGTTGTGACGTAAGTATTGTTTGTTTGTTTTTTTTTTTTCGTGGTTATTTTCTAATTGCCATAAAATACACGACAACAATTTATTATTGCAACCATTATTCGAATTAATATTTCGGATATATTGCTGTCTAGTTTCATTGTGTTAACATCATTGTAAGCATTTTTATATTACTATTGAAATGGATGCATTGGAACAGAATCTTCGGCATATTCTATTGTTTTGGTTTCGGAAAAGTTGCAATGAAAGTGAAGCCATTAGAGAAATCCAAAATGTATAAACGGAGGAACGTGGAGCTAGTTCAAATGTGGGCGTTGGTTTGCATAGTTTAGAAATGGATATGTTGGCCTAAAGGAGTTAAACAATGAGCTCCGGAAGTCTACCGTCGAGAGAAATGGCAAGAGAACCCGTAAGCCAACTCAACGTAAGCCATATGATCATTCAAGGACATCTAATAAAAATGAGAAAACTCATAACGCTTAGTAAAATGGGTACCACACCGCCTATCGCAAAATAATAAACTGCGTTTCTATCGCAATATAACCGAGAAACATTTTGGAACTGGGTCGCTACCGGGAATCACAAATGGGTTCTTTACAATAACATTAAGCCGCCAGTGACTCAATCGGTGATCAGTGAAGATCGAGTAGCGCAACAATCCGAGATGGACTGTACCCATTCAAAGTGTTACTATCTAACCCAGCTAATAAATGAGTCAGGACGAATGCCTGACATTGCAGATCATTCCGCCAACACCCTAGACTTGTTCCGCAGCTCTCATCCTGATAAGTACGAGTATTCTATAGAGATATTGGCACCTATAGGCTCGTCAAACCATGCAGTCGATTTGATACGTCAAATTCTCCCTTGACCAAAAGTTGGGGCAAAAAGTGCTAAATTGTCCCAAAGGCAGTAAGAACTTTTGGTCATTTTTGAAAAACATAAAGAATTATGCCTCGTCCTGAATCTCTACGCTCATTTACAATGACATCAAAGTGTTCAGCTCTTTAGACAAAGCTAATCTGCTAGCCGCACATTTCGCCGCCAGCTCAACGCTCCCAGATTACACTATGTCTCCGCCTGTACTTGAGAGCGTAGAATCTTCTTTGGTTATTGGTTGCAAGAGTACTTAAGGATCTCAACGTGCACAAATCCTCTGGCCCTGATGGTATTCCCCAATACTTGTGAAGAGGTGTTATTCCACGCTGGCAAAATCACTGCGTAAACTTTTTCATCTTTCCTACTCTTTTAGTCTCTGTCCGAATAGATGGAAAACATAATTTGTCCGGCCCGTCCCTAAAAAGGGCGAATGTTCGTCGCCCATCTCTTCTAACGTCTCTTCTTTCTAAGGTCACGCTGATAAATCGTCATCCTATGAAATATGTATCTTGAATCGCGGAAACTTCTTAATGACCGACAATACGGTTTCCGCAACAACAGATCCATTAGAGATTTGATTGCATTTTTTACCGAAAAGTGGAATACATCTTTGCACCATTTCGGTGAAGGCAAGATTGTTGCTTTCGATATTTAAAAAGCATTTGATAGGGTTTGGCATCAGGCTCCTTCGTCGATTATGATATCGATTAGTCTCTTCTTCCATGGATTAGAAATTACCTTTCGGGCCGTTCAACTCAAGTTGTTTTAGACGGTTTCAAGTCTTATACTCATCAAATAAACGCTGGTATGCCCCAGGGCTCCCTGCTGTCACCGACACTTTTCCTCATTTTTATAAATGATCCCTTATCTGCTACTTCTAATCCAATACACTCCTTCGCTGATGACAGTACTCTTAACTTTTCATATTCGTTCCAGGACACACGTCCCGGCTCTTCGACCGAAGAACTGGAACGGCAGCGTATGTTAAGCACATTAAATTCCGACCTTTTACAGCAAAATTAAATGGTGTATAAGCAATAGAGTAAAATTTAATGTTTCCAAAACAAAACTGTCTACTGTCACTCAAGCTAACAATCAATAATCAGCCATTATCCTTAAATGGTGCTTGTGCGCATGAAACCGGAAGACTTTCCATCCTTGGTATGTGCGTTAATAAGACTTTTAGTTGGAATGACCACATATTCGAAGTCTCCAAGAACACTGCGAAAACGATACAAGAACTATTTCCCCCCTCTGATCTGGGTTCAATTTACAAGGCCTACATCCGCCCCAAGCTTGAGTGCAACGCTCATATCTGGTCTGATGCTCCCAACACGAATGTGAAATGCTCTTCTCAGCTCAACTTTTCCCACTCATTACATTTCACAAGCATTTAAAACCAATGTGCACCGGCACTTACTTCCCTTCTCCCCCTCTATACCTTCGGCCCGTGTCTTGACTTCTTGACATTTAAGGGTAGTCATAAACCCTTGTGCACGCGTCCATTATATGAAAAAAAAAACTGAGCATTTGGTGAGATTCTGATCCAGACTATCACAGCAGAAGTCTACTGTCAACAGTTGTGCAGATTAAAGTCGACACTAGGGAAAAAAGGGCCAGATCTGGTTAATCGAAGAAGTGTTTTATTTCACCAAGATAACGCTCGCCCTTACAGGTGTTCGGTTGGGAAAAAATGGTGCATCCGCCTTAAACTCGAGATTTAACATCTTCAGACTTTAACTCGTTCCGACATCTGGAAAACTTCCTTGATAGAACAAAGCTATAATCTCGGAATGATGACAATGTTGTTTTACTCAAAGCCAAACAAAAGTTGCCTGAAAAGTGAGCAGTATAGCTATCCTATAGAGGACAAATAATTTATTGCATTTGGTGCAAATTTTTTAACGTTAAACAGACATTTAAAAATGGGGTAATAATTACATATGTTGCAACCTGATACTTGCTGAAAGCCATTGTACTAGTAGTTGATTCTTGACAAAAAAAAAAATGTTGCAATTGTTCCAAAAACAATGGTGCACAAATAAAAAAAATGCACCTCCCGCCAGCGTTGGTTATGGAATTGTCAACATGTGATTTTTTTAGTTAATCATAAAGCTCTGAACTGAAACAGGGATCTTGTAAGAATGATTGTCATAAAGCAGGTATTATTTATTTATTATTTTTTTAAAATCATTTTCGTTTTTAAGACTATGTTTTCCGATTTTTTTTTCGATTAAATTAATTAAATTAAATTAAAAAAATTTAAAAAAAAAGCATCCGATCCGATTTTTTTTTTGTTTTTTTTTATTACACTAATGACAAACTCAAACCAGCTTTATATACCTTAACTATTGTAAAATAAGAACAAAATGGACATTATAAGCATCTATATTTTTTTAACCTTTATGTTTTATTCTTAATTCTGCGATACTACAAAAAAAAATTTGCCAGTTTGTCTCAGTCAGCTCTCAATTGCATTTTGATTTTTCCAATTACTTCCCGTCCACTTTTTCGAACTCTGTGAATCTCTCTTAAGCCGCAAGCAAAATAGCATAATCAGCGACTTCAAGCAATTTTTTCGCTTTATTTAGTCAAAAGGAAGTCAGACGATTATCCATCTATAGTATCCTTAAGTTATCGGATACTTCATCGAGAGATTCGAAAGTTATTGCTTATTTATTTTTATTTGCGCATTACTTCAGCCAATCAATCAATACCCTTGCCTCTGAAGTTGATCATGATTACATATTCTTTATGAAAGCTGCAGTAAAACTTCGCTGAACTCTATTGAATTATCTTTGGCTCTCGTTATAGGAAAGATAAATACAATAAATAAAATTGATCATTTTAACCTGAACTTGGGAAAATATCCTCTATGATGGGTATGTGTAAAGCTATGCGCAAAATTTAGTCCATCTCCTTATCTCATTCATATGTTCTATATTATATCGTCTTGGACCTCTTATTTTCATCTATTCAGTTTACTATTTACCATGTAGATTGCTTAATAAAAACTCTGGTTTCAGTCTGGTTTATCTCCAACAGGTGCCAGAACATATACAGTGTCATCCAATTTGCGAATGTGAAAGGAAATTTAATTAAATCGCATTTACTCGTATATATTAGCAGCGGCTTAACGAATTTCCGAAGCACCTCATCGAGACCCATGGTATTACGGCTGATAGACAGTAGCGCTCCACAATATCATCCTTCGCCATCTTCTTCGCGCAGTTTACAAAAGTCATAGCATGAATTTCTGTTTCCTTCCAGTGATTGGACGAAAGCAACTACTTTTAGAAGGCCCACTTCCCGGCTCTAATCTTAGACACACTCATTACGAAATGATCGATACTTGCTAAAGAAAACTAGCAATGTATACTCCTTCCAACTCCGAAAAGCATCACCGGGTTCTTTTATGAGCTTCAAAATATTCGAATCACCCCAAGAGGGTACAGAAGATGTAACCCTTTTTAGCTTTAAGGGTACGTTTTTATTAAAAAAATTGACGATTTCTTCATGTAGAAATCTTGTTTGATCATTGCCAAATGCAACTGGTAGATGAACTGCCAATTGGCGCATCCAACACCGTGTCGTAAGTAGATATTACGAAAGCCTCTGAATAGACTCAATATATTAACTTTTACCTTGATATGTCGAAAATGAACTTCGTTGTGCAAAACTCTGGTCAAGAAACGTCGCATGGTAAGCTTGATCATCTGTCAGCAGGTCTTCATCATAATATTCATGAGTTTTCTTGTACGTGAAAAGGTTGAATTTCAGGTCAAATGCGCGTCATATGCTGGAAGTTTTGCTTTTCGTTTTCTAAAGGAAAAAATATTCGGTTCAGGCGCGTCGAAGAATGTACGATGAAGCTGCTACGAGTATTAGTAAAAGAATGTGTTTCGAATGCTTTCAACAATACAGGGTTTCTGCAGAGGGCTTCACCGACCGGGCTGAGTGACATCCAATATATGCCAAAAATCATTCCTGCGAGCGTCCGTTCAGGCTAAATTGTGCTTTTAATTGGCTTCTGTCGAGTGGCTAAGCACAAGCAAAAAATACAGAGAACTATTGAACAATTGAAATTAGATAAGTAGACATGGAGCAGGTTTCGCCCACCAAGGATGAAAGCTTGTCACAAACTAAAGTTTTTTAGTGGCGAAAGATGACCGGGAGAGTGAGGAGCAAACCTACGCTGGATGACCGTGGACCTCAAAAACTGAATTTGTACCTGAGGGGCAGTTAGTGAATGGTGTTCTTTACCTGAAATACATACTATGAAGTCTATAAAGAGGGGTCATCGGGGCAAGATCTGAAATTGCCCGAAACTGGAAAAGAACTTCCGGAATCAGGGAGTTTTTAAGTCGTGAAAGAGCCAATGGCAAAAGTGTGTCGGCGCTCATGGAAAGTACTTTGAAGAATTGTAACATTTTGGTTTACAATACAATTACAAGGTTTGATCAGAAATCATAACTAAGATGACGTTTTGAATTTCACGAGCTATAATAAGCACATTCGATTTCCGATTTTTTTAATGCTAGTGGACATGTCCCTTAACATGTATTTGTATTGCCAAATATTTTGAATATTTACTTAAATTGGAATTTGCCGAGTTTACTCTGAGCATACAAAATTTTTATAAGTGGTACAAACGTAGAGAAGTTGCTGAAGATATTGACACATCGATTGGCTCATGCCATGAAATTTTCTTCGTTTTGGACATAAAACATGTGTCAGTGAAGTTTGTTCTTAAATTGTTAAATTTTGATCAAAAGATCCGTCCATGAGTATCACTCAGGAGCTGTTGAGTGACTTGAATAACGATCCAGGTTTGCCTAAAACAGTCATAACTAGTAATGATACTTGGTATATGGTTCTGATTTCAAAACTAAAGCCGAATTATCCAGCAATGGAAATGACCGGAA
Organism: Merodon equestris; assembly: GCA_958301585.1. Lineage (NCBI taxonomy): Eukaryota > Metazoa > Arthropoda > Insecta > Diptera > Syrphidae > Merodon > Merodon equestris. The sequence continues at coordinate 213,764,667 of OY284413.1, read as the reverse complement.
GAGTCAGGGCCGAAAAACGCAAGCCAAGTTCGGTCAAATGTAAAAGCTCGGTTCAGAGTTTTCATCGACTGCAGGGGCGGATTAAAGGTGCATGAGCGTACTGTATAATTTTATAACTAGTTTTTCTATTTATTCAAATTATACATTCTTTACGTAATACTTATAATATATTTTTTTTAAATTATATTGGAAAACAGTTAATTCGAGTATTATAGAATTGTCATCGTTTCAAAATTGAATAAGATTTAGATTTTCTTTCCACGTTAATTTAAAAAATATATGCAGTTTCATATATATTTTCTATTAGCAGTTAATTTTTTTTTCTTTTTTTTTTTGAGCTTGACCTCCCTGCGCCCCGGGTTTGTTAGGTTAACAGCTTTGGGGAGAAGCTACTTGGGTTTTTCATGGCATCGTCTCCGAGAGATTGGCCTCGTTGCGCCCCGGGTTTGTGGGGCTAACAGCTTTGGGGAAAAGTTAATTGGATTTTTCATGGCATCGTTGCACTCCGGGTTCTCTTTTTTACCCAAAAATATATTCTTCACCTCATGAGGCCCCTCTCACAAGTGAGGCCCGGGGCTATAGCCCCTTTTAGCCCCCCTTAATCCGTCCCTGATCGATTGTAACGGCTCATCTTGAGTTGTTGAATATCGTACGGTCAAGAAGGTCAGTAATACAAGGTGGCGGAAAGTTAATCATCCAATTTTGTTTTTGAATTACTTTTTTACTAAATAAAAGAAAATGATTATGAGTAGTGAAAATCTTTATTTGGACCTTTACAATTTTTTTTTTGTTTAGTAGAAAAGATGATATCCATCAAGTGGCTGCCGTCAGTGTTGACACATATTTGTACCCGTTTTATCGGGTTCGCATTCCTCGAATATTCTACTTAAGGGCGGCGATTGTTTGAGACTTGTTGGCATAAGCCGCGACTTCAAGTAGCCCCAAGGAAAAAAAGTCTGGGTTGGTTTAATCAGACGATCTTGCTGGCTATGCCAAATCGCCCAATCGGGAGATTACGCAATCAGGAAACGTTTACTTTAGAATACCCATTGTGGCTCGTGCTGCGGGTGCGGTCACACTGTCTTGTTGAAACCACATATCCACCAAGCCCCGCTCATCCAATTACGGTAGTAAAAAGTCGTTTATCATGGCGCTGTAGCGTTCGCCAGTAACAGTGATCGCATTGCCGATGGAATCCTCAAAAAAATACGGCCCAATCACTCCTCCCGCGTGAACGCCGCACCACACAGTGGCTTTGAGTAGATGAAATGGCTTGGGTTTGTTTAGAAAAGAAACAATCCTCACTTTAACAGTTTTTTAAAAAAATTTGCTAACAACGGGAAGAAGTGATATTGGTCTATAGTTGCTCACATCCTCTGCAGAACCTTCTTTAAAAAGTGTACGTTTTAAAACAGCGTTAGAAATCCCATCACAACCACAAGACCTAGAGTTCTTTAGAGCACCAATTGTCTGTAAAAGCTCAAGAGCAGTTCTAGGCTCGAAGACAAAACTATTTCTTTGCAACGGTTCTTTGCATAAGCTACAAGAAAACGAGCACATATCACAACTTTGTTGGACTCCATAAATTGATAGATTCCCCGAATTTATTAGTAATTACACAATCATTTGGGTTATCGGTGGATTCTTTAAAAGGGTAGGATTGGTTTAAGATGCTATTGACTACCTGCCATTCACTTTTAATATTACCCTTAGTAAGACGAAATTGATTACGGAAATAATTGTCGCGACAAATTGGAATCTCTTTTCTGAGTTGGGAACATAATTTCTTGTATTTATTATGCAGCTAACCTTGTACCTAACCTTGTTAATACGTCTCGTGGATATCCAAGGTTTAAGTCTTTTAGATTTGTTTGCCAAAGACACGACGGAAGTGCTGTTAATAATGTGTTTAGAGAGCCGATCTAAAAACAGTGAATAGGAAATGGATGGATTATTTTCCGAGTATACATACTTAATTTTTTTTTGTAAACGGTAAGAATTTATCAACAAACCTATCATTGAGTGACCGTAAATTTTTAAATCGAATATGCCCTTGTCAAAGGAGCTTAAGGAGAAATTGGAAAACCATCCATAAATACGGTCCAGGCATCTACCTGACACCTTCCTCGTAGGTTCATTTATAAAACAGATGAGTCCATGCGATGCCAAAAGGGTTAGATACCATAGTTGGATACAATATCACTGTTTTCTAGTAGATTTAAATTGAAATCGCCCAATGTGATCAATTTTTTGGATTTTAGATTATCTAAGAGACGAGAAAATTCTTCAATGTACGGCACAACATTAAACATATGTAGTCTATACACACATAGAAAAACGTATTCCGTAGCGCTCAATGGAAATTAGTAATATGTCCGCACTATTAAAAACGACACTCTTAGCTTCAATAACTCTGTATTGCTCATTAACAAAGCACCCCGAAAACCTAGCAAATGGTCATCGGTTATTTCGAAACCATAAATCCAAATTTCGGAAACAAAAACTATATGTATATGGAATGCATAAAAAGGAATCAAGATGGGTAACAAGAGATGAAAAGTTTTCTCTCAGACTCCTCACTATCACTATCACAATAAGGTATCGTAAGATTGAAAATAGAAGAGTAATCATTTAGATCATTATTAAAATTCATTTAACTATTTATATAAACAAATGACGTTATAAAAATAAATAAGTGCAAGATCATTAAAAGATCTTATTGAGATTACTCCTTCACCCTCAACCTCTCTCAAAAGAATTTGGTTATTTTTGAACCAGATACATATATGTATTTATAATTCCTTACATCATTAGCTTGAAATAAGAGAGCCTGTGTGCACTTAGTCATTGCATCGTTGATGTAGATGGTCCCCTTGCTGCTGCCGCTGCCACTGGTAGTGCTATGACCACTCTCGCTGATAACGTTGTAGTTCATGTTTCTTCTCTTTTTTGCCCTTTCGCACATAATCCGCTGCACAGAAGATTGGTTTGGCGTGGGTGTTGTTTCCTTCTTTGTTGCGTGCACTCTTCACGAAGCATCTCTCAATTTTGGTGTCAGGCACATCAATGGACAATGCATTTTTGAAGATCAACTTGACCTTGTCAATTGCATTTTTGTTGTTGACATCAGGAACACCAATAATTTCTATGCAGTTGCTGAGTTGTTGTTGTTGTTGTTGTTGCCAATTGAGTCGATTCTCCAGTGAAGCAACTTTTTCCTTCCGTAGGAAACGATTATTGGTTTCCTCTAGTTTTGAGAACTTAAAATAAATCATTTGAAGAGTGCATTCACTATCATCGTTATTAGGCTTTGTACGAGTATCCGTGACAGATGATTTAGATTGACCGCTTGTGGTAGCTTTTGGTATTCGATTTACATCCGAAGACGATAGAGGAGTTTTCGTTGTGTTATCACACTGTTTGTCTTTTCGAAGCAAATTATCAGGCATACGAATAGATCTGCGTCTAAGCACAACACACTTGTCGCATCGAAAGGATTGGCCGCTTGATACGATGAATTCCTCATTATTTTCAGTGAGTTTAACGCACGAGACATGGAAAAACTTCAAACAGTCACCACAAGAAATCTTAATAAAACAGCTTCTTTAAATTTTTTTCAGAACAAATACAGCACTTCATTGCGAAATATTAGTGAAAATAAAAGAGCCGAGATGTGTACCCCACGACACTCGAAAGCTAACATTATGTATTTCACGCTCTTGCGGAGTATAGCGCTCCATCGCTTGTCTGTTTGTATACTGCGGCTTTCTAATCCACAAAAGTCAAATATGATTGACGTACGACGCCATTTGCAAAAATGATAAAATCTTCCATTAATTTGGTGCCACCTTGTATAACGTTTAACTTATGCGTAGTTTGCATGAAGCAATGCGAAGAAAACGTTAAAATGTGTAGTAAAAATTGGTGGTTTTTAACAAACCTCGTATATCTGAAATAAATCTATTTTCCCCGAAATGCTAAAGAATACCTTTAATACAAAGACTGTAAAAAAGTGGTTATTTTAACGTGGAATAAAAGAAGCTTCCCGAACCGGTGAAAAAGTTTTAAGACGCAGAATTGGAGGCATCACTGAATCAAGATTTATTTCAAATGCAAGAAGAACTTGCGGATTCATTGATCCTAAATCATTCAACAGCTTTAGGAATGGTTCAAAAGCAAGGAAATCAAGTGCCATACGAGTTGAAATCGAAGGTCGGCGAGTTTCCGGAGCAAACTGTTGCTCCAGCGGCAAAAAGGGCAAGGTTTTCTGCATCGTATTATTACTGATGAAGTAAAGTGGAACCGCTTCAATAGTTTTCGCTTGCTGCCTAACATTAGGTCAAGCCAAACATCCATGGATCTAAGCCCATTTTGTGTATTTGATAGGACGGGTTCGGCGTGGCACTCCACACAACTAGTGCGCTTGCGCCGAGCATTGTAGAAAAAATTGCCAAATTACGAGCAAAAAACGACAAAGGATTCTGCAGCATGACAATGCTTGTCCACATGTTGGTCAGGTCATTGCAACCTACCTGGAAACACTGGAATGGGGGTCCGACTAAACCTGTCCCGATCGATGGCGCATGGTCTGGCTAAACAACGCTTCTGATCTTTCCAAAAAGCAAGAAAAATTGGCTGATTCGTTTTTTAAAGAAAAGATGGATAAAAGTTGTAATTAGCGATAGAAAATACTTTCAAAAATAAAAGCTCCAATCGTTAAAGATTTTATCGATTCCTAATAGCATACTTGATACTCGACAGTCAATTCCTTGCCAAATACCGGTAAATTGCCAATATTTCATGTGCCTGTCAGCTTATGGCTATAACGATCTGGTCATGTCCTTGGATTTTCAAACTTTTGCCTAACCTCCATAGCCTCGAAGGCTGAACTTAGTTTAATCAAAGCAAAATTAATTTAGATTATTGCTTGGAATACGTTCAATAATGTCAATAAGATAAATGATTTAGGCGTTGACTTCTGCCGACGCAATAGATAAATCATGGAAATTATAATCGTATTTCACAGAACCTTTATCCAAATACATTTACAACCTAGATATCCACGCCACACTTCAGCCTAATAAACAAGAAAAAATACTCCAAGTCATGAATATGACTTCTTCCAAGCCTTCTTCGGAATCTCTCATCAATTCTTCACACACCTCACATTTCATTATCATTTTTCCTGGGAGACGACCTTGCTCTTACCACCTTTGGATGTAAAACTTATGAACAACTTTCGTCATTTATCATAGAGCAACGTTATATGGTCTCGTTCTTGCTCTTTAGTGGTGTATAAAATCGAACAAACTGGTAAATCGATCGACACATTTGATGTTCCTTTTTAACCTACGGAAAAGTGGGCATTAACCTCAACTACTTCCACACACTCAAATCCATTCGACGTCGAACTCGGGGAATTCAACTTTTACACTTTAGTCTACTTTTAAGCCAGAAAACCAGAGAAAAAACAAACAATGGGCCGTCTTATGTAACCTGAGCGTTCAAGGACTAAAAGCTGCGTATGATTTGCGATTGCGATTTGCAAAAATGTCAAAGTGTCCACGGATGCAAATGTTGGATCAACACATGTGGTCATAAATTCACTCGCCATCGATGTGTCATGCAGTCCATACATATCCGCGAAGCTTTCGGCTCCCCATAGCAGAAATAGGTTGTCAGTTGGCACGGACACCAATGTTATTCTGGCATTACAATGTAAATGGAATTTTGGACGAAAGAAAGCGAGAAAAAAGAAAACTCGCATAAAACAGTTCTAGTCTCGGGCACACTATTGTTTTTTCGACGTTCCGTCCTCCATTTCCTCTTCCTCCTTTTTCATATTTCTTTTTTTCTGTCGTCCGTTTTCTGGAAAGGATTTTTATTTCACTGGTTTGTCGTGTCAGCGGGAGATTCGTTCGTCTCCAAAGACAAATAGGACACGGACGAGATATATTGCACGTTTCTAGCTATCCACTAGCAGCCGCCTGCAGTTGACGACATCGGTGACGAAACGAGATAGTCCTACGAACGTCACACGGAAACCTATTTGTATTTCTTAGAACATAAATTTCCGAAAGTATATCATAAATCACGCGGTCTTGATTACATCTGATTGCAGTTTGATCAATTTGAGTTCTTGGCATGCGACTATCGGCGAGTAGGTAAGCCGTGGGTGAATCTGTGATGGATGTACCACTGAGCCGGTTTGAAAGGTCCAGTGGTGTGTTGTCCTATATAGCTGTTACTTTTACCTGGAACTAGACATACACTCTGAAATGTACTTTAATTAAGTTTTGTTTCTCTTTTTTAATTAACCCGCTTCCATGGTATGAAATTGGAATGTGGTTTACATCCAGGAATAAAAAGGAAAAATGGGAAAAAAAATATAAACCAATGAATATTTGCCCTGGTAACCACCAATTGCCATGCATCTGTTCCAGTTTTAGTTAACAATCTCATTGTAACGTCCGTTCACTATTAAGCCCTCATTAAACTGGCATCCTGCTGTTGGATGGCCAAAGCTACGAGTGACCAACCAACTTCGATTTGCGGTTTCACTAACCAACACCAAATGGAGATTGGTCACTCGATTGGGTCATAGCTTCCCGCTGCATTGTAATCCTTGTCATTTAAATACGCCATTTATACAGGGAACAAAAAACCAAATCGTCGAGCTTTGGAGTACGATAGACACAAGTGTCAATGGCTGCATAGTAGATTCCATCTTGCTGTCGAATCATTGAGTTCCTAATTGGACTATAGAGCAGTACCCTATCAATTGTGATGAACCGGCGAACTCCAACGACTATGGTACGGGGATGGTCTCATAAAAAAATCATCAACATGGTATTGTTTCACTAATAAGGAATATCTGAGACAATACGACCGACAAGTGTCGTCCCTTACCTGCCATCCCGATCTGTCGATTCAACGGAAGCACAGAGACAATCAAGTGAAGAGACATTCCAGACATAATCGTCCTTCCCAGCGATGTCTATAGGAGTCTATGTCGTTTGCCGGTTAATCATTTGAATAAGTTTCCTGAAATTGCATTTCGCATAATTTACGGTGAAATCGTGGTTGGAAAGGAGGAAACGAACGGCAAGAGTAGGAAGTTCGACGTGCACTTGGATTGGATGAATGATTTTCAGTTTGCAGAGATGGTGTTTTATATTTGAAATTTATTCAGTGGAAAATATTTTGAATTTTTTATTCGACGGATTCAATTATCTCGACGATGAGAAGTTCTTGTTCACGGCCGGCAGACGACTTAATGGCCATCAAATGGTTTAAATTAAATCTGCCATAACGTGGGGGAGCCTGCATATATTCTCCCTTTAGGAGGGAAATATGTATGTACATCGTTGAAGCGCGGACGTTTTGGAAAAGCCTTTCCCTGTGCACCTGCCCTTGGATGTAGCAAGCTGTGGAGAGTTTCTCTTCACGTTCAAAAATTGACGGGAATTTTGCTGTTGTATAGCGTTTGTCATTAACGAGGTAACAAAACATAGAATAATTGACAGGTGTAGTAGTCAATGCTGCCAGATTTATGTATGGAATCGGATCTCGTTCATATTGACATTACGTTTGCAACGATCGATTCCTTATACGTCAATTTTTAATGTTAATGGCGTTAAATCAAATGGCCACCTTCTTTCGACCAGACCATTTCTCGAGATCATACGATTACCGAACTTCCCCTTAATCACAACAGTTGTGTGGCAATCACATATCGCCGACCTAGTCCATCCAATTCTCGCCAAAAACAGTTTTTAAGCTTGTCGCGATAGGTAGCGATAATACAACTCCCTTCTCCGACCCCAGAATCCTCCAAATAATCGCTTATACTCCTACTTTACATAGTTTCATACTCTAAACTAAACCCCTTCATCCCATCTTTCAGAGATCTTCTATTCCGAACTTAACATTGAATACCGAAATGTCATGTCATGCTTGAGAGATAGAAGAATCTACGAAAACGTCTTTATGATCTCATACCCTACAAATCGTCGAGCTTCGCTGATTGCAACTATACAAGTGTCTCTCCGAAATAGAAGCTCTATCTCACAGTTTCACTCAGCGCTATTCCATATTTGATATCGCCGCTTCCAATGCCATTATCATCATCTGTGGCGATTTCAATCTTCCGTACTTTAAATGGGATAAAGATAAAGACAATGAGACTCACTTTGTCGTGAATAACAACTCATCTACAATAGTACAGATCGTCTCTTCAACTCTGGTCTCCTACAAATCAGCAACATCACCAAGCCAGCTTGACCTGATCTTATCATCTGACGCCGGAAAGCGCCGTTATACCGAAAGTAATAGCCTCCCCTCTACTTCGGATCCGCTCCATCTGCCCTTATCAGGAACCCTTCCAAATGATAATCAATTCACCATTCTCCACTACCCAAATGCTAAACAACCTGCTCAGCAATACTATCTTTAACTGTCTCCTTAACCTTAACCTGCATATGTCTTTGGATGATAATAAATGTCCTCATCCTACCCGTTCCATATACACGAAAAAAAGGAACTAATTTCTACCCTAATACACTAAGGACATACGCCCCCTTTCGACATAAGAAACAAACAATGGCAGGCCTATCTTAAATCCTGCTCTGCAGTCGATCTTTCTTCTTACCTGCAGTCTTATGTGAAATTCGCATAACTATGTATATGTCTCTACCTCCGATGCCTGAACCGAGTTCAATCCACTTATTTTCTATCGCAAGCGTTTCAACTACTTTATAACGATAACTACCCTTCGACTTTTAGTTTTCAGAACACTTCAATCCTCACAATGGCTCCAATGATCCGAAAAAAGTTCCCACTTGTTTGCCTATTTCTTCAGCCAGTTGTCCACCGAACAAGTCCTTCGTGTGAGGGCATGGAGATCCTCATTTAGCCGCGCAGTAGCGTCTACCTTTAGGTGGAGTGGATAGCTGATGTATAATTGGACGTCGTCTGCGTCCATATGTACCTTACAGTGTTTGAGAATTGTAGGAATGTCGTTATTAAATAGCGAGAACAGTAAGGGCCCCAGTATAGATCCTTGAGGGACTCCCGTTTTGGTTTTCAGAAAGGTGGATAAGTAACCGTTAGCATACACAGCTTGGCTACGATCTCCAAGGTAATTCTTAATGAGTTTTAACGCTGAGAAATCCAAATTAAAATAATATTTTAGCTTTTTGAGAAGAATTTCATGTGGGACAGTATCGAATGCTTTAGAGAAATAATAATACTAACGATTTTGGTTGGGATTTAACGGTTTAATGTGAGAGCCAGCTTAATGGAAAGGATTCGGGTGTTTGAGCGCCAATGTCTTAGGACTTGTCTCGGGTTACATAGGACACCCGAATCTGATTACACGAAATTTTACCCGAACGAGGTCCTATACAATAGGGCCAGAATTGTACGGGTGGATAACTTCCTGATCAAACTGATTCCAGGCCACGTTGCGAGAGCAATGACTTCGGTCAATAGCCTAATCTCTGGGGCTTACTACCCCAATGATTTATATCACGAGAGAGTGCGCCTTAACGGCTTTATCCCGCCAGAAGCATTCCTCTATTTAGATAGATGTGGGCTGATCCAGGATAGATTGGCGGTGCCGCTAATCTTCCACTTGTGTCGCAATTCCGTGGAACGGCGATTCCTCTACGGACCCGATGTCGCGCTCAGTGAGCCCGAGCGCCTCAGGTTCTATAGATCGGTCTCACGCCGGGATCGAGGAGACGTAGTCCGCCAGCATCAACGCTTTTGGTGGCTGGAGGGAGCTGCGTCAGTGGACATTTCACTAGCTTCAGCCTCTTCAAGGCACGGCTTGCCTAACACCAATGGCAGGCTTACATAGGGTAGGGTAGAATAGGTTAGGGTAGGATAGAACAAAAAAAAAATATTAAAACCAAAAAAAAAAAGATATACATATACAGGGTGTCCCACGAGCAATGTGCCAAAAAGCTAGAGCGTGTAGGTCTGGTCAAGACAAGAAAAAAATCGAATGGGAGGGGGGGGGGTCTATCCCCTTCTTCTTCTTTTCCTTTTTTTATCCCGGCGTCGTTATGGTCAGAAGTGTAGGACCATAACCTTCCCACTTAACTGCATTCCTACTGGTCCGCTTGTGGGGTCCGCCCCACTATCTATCTATCTATTTATTTTTGAGAATTGAATTTTTGAAAAAAATGAGTACTTAATTACATACAATTTTTAAAAAAAATAGTTCGAAATTTTTATTTCCATTTTTTTTCAAAATTTTGAGTTTGAAAATTAATTTCTCAAAAACTATTCCTTAAAAAAAAAAAAAGTTTCTGGCTTTACAAAAAGTATATCATTGCATTCTGGATGTAACTGTTGATTTTTAATATTTTTTTTTTTTGCAAATTTAGTAATTTTTTTAGAAAATTTCCCCTCCCGGCTAAGTGGGGGGAATAGACCCCCCCTCCCATACGATTTTTTTCTTGTCTTGACCAGACCTACACGCTCTAGCTTTTTGGCACACTGCTCGTGGGACACCCTGTATATTAGCTAAGTTAGAATAAGATATGTTTAGTTAGGTGTAGGTAGGTTTAAGGATTATATAAAAATATATAAAAGAATGATCATATGCTAAGTTTTTTGAAAAAAAGAAAAATTTTTCTTAGCTTAAGTTAATTATAATAATATTAATTGTAAGTTATTTAAATAGTTGTCGAAAGGCATACGTAAAAATTATACAGTTTATTTTAGATTGTCCGCCTAGGGCCAGTAAGATTCCTAAATTTGTAAGGATAGTTAAGCTAGTTTTAAGCATTTTTGTCTAGGATAAGATAGATCTAAGAAACTATAAATAAAAATGATTTACAAAAAAAAACAAAAAAAAAAACAAATCGTACACAACATTAGTAAATAAAAAGAAGCTTGGCTCCGGCTCTGCATGAGCTGTAACGCCATCTAAGGTGTCTGTGTGGCAGTACAATGGACCAGTATTTGTGTATGAGTGCTCCAACAGATAGCAGCAGCCTCCAACAAGAAAAAAAACAACTGCCTTCTTGCCATACTCGCCAACCATAAGTCCCTATCCCTCACGGCCCCATTTCAAAGTTCAATTTCACAGGGACTCTTTTCTCAAGTCTACTTACATATGTTTTCCCAATCCACAAAAAATAACGAAAGAATGAGATGAGCTAAGCTCTCTTGTATTCCCAAACTTTTTGAGAGCATCGTCTACGACAAAATTATTCTCTTAGTGCAAGCCCATCTTCTCTCCTAATCAACATGGGCACCTGAAATGCCGATCGATAACTGCAAAAATAATTAAGCTTAACTCGGAATCCTTGTGTGCACTCGAGGATGGCAAAGAAGTTATCGTTTTTGTAACGCACTTCAGCAAAGTCTTCCACAAACTCTCGCATGAAATTAAACTTCCTATATTCACTGTTCTTCGCTTCCCTGGCATATTATCCTTTGGATAAGATCCTTTCTCGAAGACTGTCAGTACAATGTTATTTCCTGTTCTTACATTTCTGTCCAAATAATGCCACCTCCGGAGTCCGTCAAGGCAGCCACCTCGGTCACTGACATTTATAAATGATATCAACTGTGTCATAAAGAACTCTCATCTTGACGTTTACACCAATGATATGCAAACCTCAAAGACTATATTCTTCCCTACAGATTCCTGCTGCCTCCAATCCGACCTAAACAGGTCCACCATTTGGTGTCAAAGACCATCTCGTGCTCAATGTTAGCAAATATCAAGCTATCACTTACTCCCGTAAACAATACACTCCACCTACCATAAAGAAGACTTTGGTATTATCTGTGACTGAGAACCTAACTTCTGCTTCCACGTCGACATAATTATCAAAAATGCCAATTCCGTCCTTGCCTTAGTAGAACGTTGGTTAAAGGAGTTCGTTCATTTTTACGTTACGAAATCCTTACCTTACGTCTGTTCGTCGTCTTAAGGTTTCCACAATGCGCGCCTTGAGGCCGTTTGATGAAGGTTAAACGCTTATAAAGATCGCTGAAAACTAACAACTTACAGCCCTTAGAAGAACAACCCAAGGTCGCAGATATACCTACTTATCAGTAATATTCACTACTCCATACTGCTACAAATAATTCCTCTTAACTCCAATCCCCAGTGATTCCCCCCAACTGCCGTAGAACGACTGTGGCAACCATGAGCCAATGTTGTCCGAAGCGATCTCCACTCTTTTCGACCTACACCTCACCTACCTGGCGTTGGAAATGTCCTCGATCATTGCCATTCACCCTCTTCTTCATCTTTTCCTTCATTAAATTTTGATTTCTTTGGTAAAATTAGCATTAAGACAATAAAGTGCCCCTGCCAGGGTGTCAAATTGAATCAAATTATCAGCTATACAAAAATCGGAGATAGCCCTCTCAAGGATGCCACCACCGACTTTAAATTTCGGAGGAAATTTTCGATAATTTCCATCGTTACTCTGTCATGAACTTCTTTAGATAATAATCCGATTCATTTTATATTTTATCTGGAAGTGTTCCACCACCACGAAAGAGGTCTTGATACGATCGGTGATCATTTATAATAAAGACTTCCCATTACAAGGGACAACACTCTACTCCGCAAGATGGTAGAATACTCGTGACTATTTTCTACGAGATAATTCACCAGTGATTTTGGCACTAAGGTCAACTGATCAAACACTAACGTGTTTAGCCGCTTGCTTCGAAGAGAAAAAACACGTAACAAAAGCGCCGAAAAGTCTCGCATCCGCAGTTCATCAGCTAGTGCCGGCAGGCTATTGCTCACTATGATTACACTCACCTGAATCTCAACGAAGGAGTGAATCATTTTCAGCTGAAATCCATTATGAGGCCCATTTCTATCTTAAGGGATATGTAAGCAAATAAAATATATGCTTCTGGGGCATTGAGAATCGACATCTTATTTGCATGGGACTTTCCTCGCAGTTTTTAAAAGTCATGGTCCTGTCCGAACAAGCCACAAACTCTGTGACCTCTGAAGGCAACTGACAATAGTGCGAGAACTTATAACCTGGAACGATAAAAAATACAGTAAAAGGAGTGAAAATTATCATCGGCGCCCACTTAACCGAAGTTATCTTAAAACTATACCCATATAGCACTATTGAAGTATTGCGTAAATCTCAAAAGCATATAGTGAGAATTATTTGCAAACGTAATCGATTAACTCACAGTTGGCCTCTATTTCTGACTTTGCGTATACTTCCACTTAACTACCTCTATATCTACAAGGTTTTAAAAGTATTTTATTTAAGAAGCGGGTACAGTACGACCTTAAGATCTTCAGATATATACAGTCTTAGAATAAATAATATGGCTATGTCTAATATCCCACTCACTAAAAAAACCCGTTGTTTTAAATTTTATACTACGACAGCACCTAGGCTCTTTAATAAATTGCCAGAACACATAAGAAAACTGTCTCAACCTGTCTTATTTCTAAAGGAGCTTAAAAAATGTCTTTTTAGTTTGGATATTCGGCTGTCTACCTAATGCTTTAATGTTTTTGACTTATATTAAATTTGGTTATATTTCCTTTGTTTCATTATACTGTATATTTTAAATCTATTTTAATGTGTATCCTTTTAAAACGTGTAGTATACCCCACAAACGAGTATGTATAATAATATGTAGATTTCTTGATGCATTATTCGCCTCTAGTCAATACGGACTATAGAATGATGCCCCTTCATTTCCCTTTTGCTTGTAATAAAATATTTACTTATGTACTTATATTTATAATATGTAACATGTAGAAAGGAAAGGAAACGAAAAAAAAAAAAAAACTTTTTGGACGATTATTTCGAACTCGAAAGTTCTCCGAACTTTGTTGACAACTCTACCCTAGACCTCGCTGTCATGAATGCATTTCTACTATGTCCCCCTGTTCTGTTCTAACCATTCTTGTTCATCCTTGTATTGTCCTCCTATCTACGGCGCGGTTTTTTGGGGGCGTCTTTTTCTTACGGGTTTTCCATTCATCATTCTTTTGACTCTTTATCCAATGTCTATTCGTTCTACATATCCTGCTTTCATTATTTTATTACGCCGACAGTGCTTGGGGCTGAATAAAGTTGCTCGAGTTCTTGATTGGGTAATTTTCTTCATCCATTTCTTTTTTGTTCTGTTTTCCACCATAGATTCCCCTTAAGGACCTATTTTCAAAGACTCCAAATCTGTTTGCCTCCTTCTTAGTCAGCACCCAAATATACCCAAATAAAACTTAAAAAAAAAACTGCAACTATGCCTACTGTTTTTGAGCAACACTGTAGTTCCACGTTGCAAGGTGCCTAGAGTTTGATGCTCTTTTTTTTTTTTAATGATGTCTTTCGTCTCGCATAACTTGAGAACAAATAATGATATCGACTCTGGGCTTATTTCATTCGACGCATAATTGCATAGCGGATACCTGGTTAAACTTGTATTAGAATTTAACTAGCGGTTTATTTTTTAAAATGAAAAAAAAACTCCTATAAAGTCTTTATAAAATAATTGATATTATAAATAGTTTGGGCAGACCCCTATTGTTATGTAACAAAATTGGATCAAAGAAATTATTGTACACTAAATTAAAAACTAGAAATTCTGAGTAACATAAATGTTTGTAAAAAAGCCGGACCAAAAAATTGGCGAAATATTGTCACAGATGTTGTCATATTAATTGGCGGATGCAATGAAATCTTCTCGGGATATCATTAATGTAGACGCATAAATAAATTTCCTGACATTCCTGTGATTTTTTGAACATGACTCCTCTATTGTCTGACCTAGAAGAGATCAGAACAGGACTAAACTGACTTCTGCTGATGTTCTTAACGCGCACGTGGATATTCACGTAAAAATACAATACTAGTAGCGATGCATACTTAAATCCTGTCTTAAACAGCAACTACCGGAAGAATATAATCAACTGCTGCACTCCACCTATCATCTCTAAAAACCATGTGATGTATCGCTTTTTCAACTCAATAAAAAGTCCCTCTTTCCGTAATAAAAGAGCCCTGCCCCTCCATATCCAGATTTTAATAAGAAATGAACCACCATCTCGTCATTGTACGACTATCAAATTCACTCAACTGTTAAATCCAGTCGCCCTACAAAGCATACATACATATATCCGAGGATAATTGCTTTTTCCAATACTTAAAACCCGTCGAATCGTCTGTCGTCGAATGCAAGGCGAAGGACATACCTGTATAACCTCCAGCGACAGACAGAGGCAAAGGTGCAGATCCCGACATTCTCATGTGTCGTCCACAATTTTAAACAAAAGCCCGTCTATCCTATAGTTATGACATCTCATTCAATTCCAATTTAAATCGTCCCGTCCAATGGCAGCCAATGCATGGTCCATACGGGAGGATGCAAATGTATAAAATATAAATCAATATGAACAAAGATATTTTGAACTTCAGATGCTGCTATTGAGACTGGGGGTAAGTAAACGAAATTCGCAAGCTGACAGGGGAGACGGATGACGACGATGTCGGTGTCGGGACATGGAAGAATCGGGCCACGAATGGAAAGGACTGTTATCCTTACGGTGAATGGAAATACGATACAAATTTTGGACCAAGTGGGAAGAATAAGGAGGAGGACTAGGTGGATAGGTGGATTTATCCAGACCAAATGGATGTGGAATTTGGGTTGCACGAGAACACAAGCTTGGCACGGCTGTAGGGCTTAGGGACGGATTTATATTTAGTATATATGTATATATAATGCGGTCAATAGCGAGGTTAACCTGGAAATTTGTTTCGAAGATACACTTATCAGGGATATCTCCATTATGAATTGCAATCTTAATCCGAAACGTACGAGGAATTTGAATGTGGATTTTCCCTCTCTTTGAAGACAGTCTACCTATATGCCGGGACATCGTTGGATTTATGGATAATTTTCGTACAATAAGAAATAAAAGCAAAAGAAAACGGCAAAGTCAGTGCACACGAAGACTCGATAGGTCGAAGATATTACCCTCGGAGGTATGATTATTCTCGTTTGGGTTTCAATGGAAACAGGTAAAGATTCAATGAGAGGTAAGTACGAGGAGCACCTTGATTTCGTGGTTGGGCCCATGGCTTCTGACACCAATAACACAGAATTTGAATTCGGCAACAACCAGATCTTCAAATACTCGTACTTGCCTCGAAAAATATTCTCTAAATTTGTCGTTCCATAGGTACTTTTCACCTAAGAAAAAAATAAATCACGGGCACCATAGGTGAGAAGCCTAGGCTCTAGCCCTTCAAGGCCAATAGTTGTTGTCAGTGTTATTTATTCTGAGCTTGACTCATATCCTAAGTCGCAGCCTGGATACATCGCGGTAGTGGTTCAGGTCTGCCTTGATTGTTGAAGGAATGCGCTGAGACTATCCAAATATTATTAGCCTTTCAACCCTACAAGGTGACGAAGGAGCCATTATCTAGCTGAGAAAACAATTTCTCCGCGAGTGAACTTAGTAATTTTTGAAGATAGTCTCCTGAGGAATATGTTTTCGGCTGTATTTCTAAAAATGTAAGAAAAAGTATAACGCTAAAGATCAAATTCAATCGCAGGTGTCATTAGGAATATTTTGCTTTATTCGCTGAAATCCGCAATCCGCAGGCTAGCCAGCAAGACGTGTTATTTCAAATTAAAGAGAGACTAAACGTTAAAGTTAGAAATGTCAATTAAGATAGAAGTCTTTTGATGAAATTTTTGTCACGTTTTCGCATGATTGCAGCTCTATACCGCGAAATTTATATTTTTTTATTTGTATGGGCATCAAGTGATGAAACATTGAGGAAGGGAACCATCCAGAATGAACGAAGACGAGAGAAAATTCGATCCTTAGAAGAGGATAAAATAGTGAGGTCGAAGCCTATTTTAACAGACAGCTGTCAAATGAAGCTACTGGGGCAGACGGACTGATTAATAACTTGGTTGGTTATCTGCCGTATCAATAAAAAAACCGGGAATCCCTATAACTAGCCAACTGCAGGGACATAAGTTTCCTAAACATCGCTTATAAGCCCTTATCTTCCGTGTTATTTGATCGCCTGCAACCGTTCGTGAACAATCTAATAAATTCCTATCATTGTGGTTTTAGACTCTGTAAATGTACAATACTAGTTTATCAATTATTCACTCTAGACACACTTTTGGCAGACCTTTAGCCCGCATATGTGGTTTGTTCAAAAAATAAAGTGACTTTTTATTTTTCTCGAAAAATACTTATTTATTAATCAATATCAGTTTTGGAACTTAAGAGTAATCCTTCTTAGATATAATACACAGACGCTTTTTCTGTTCTTCGAAGCACTCCTGATATGCGCTTTTTGGAATAGTCTTGAGCTGTTCCAGCTATGTAATCCTTACTTCCTCAATCTTAGCAAATCTCTGTCCTTTGAAACGTCTTTTCAGCTTTGGGAGGATCAAAAAGTCGCAGGGGGAAAGGCCGATGAAATCTGTGGCTCTGGCATGATTATGGTATAGTTTTTGGCAAACATCTCACGCAAATGCGCCTAACTTCAAGGTAATATTATTGACCGTGAACAAAAGGTTCACTTCTGATCGAACTTAGCGTGCCTTTTTCGATCTCTCTTCTGATCGCTACCATTGGGATGATTAGACTTTGGTTTCGACGTCACATTCATATACTCATGTTTCGTTACCAGTGATGACCATTTTCAATAATATTGGATTGTCGTTCACGTCGATCAGCGCTTGAGTGATGCTCTTGCGCGACGACCATTACACGTGTCGTAGGTACCTACAGTGAATGCGCCGAAAACATAATTCAGCTTGATCTTCATTTTCAACGCAAAATTTTGTTCTCGATTAGGCCTACCTTCGGTAAAATTGAAACAAGCAAAATTGCCGAATTCGGAGAGAAAATCCAGAAGCCTTTATCTGAACGCCTTTACAACCAAGAAAACTCATTGTTTGATGTGATTTACGGGCTGGTGGACTCATCTCTTTCTTTCTTTGATTTATTACTTCTTTATTCCTCAGTTGATTGGCATTAACGTGACAGAGCTTTGTTTTCAACAAAATGGTGCAACATGCCACACGGCGCGCGACACCATCAATTTATTGCGGGAAACATGTGAACCTCCACGATGATCTCACACCTTTAGATTTCTTTCTTTGGGGGTATGTATGTTCACTAGTCTATACCAATAAAACAGAGACATTGGAAGAAGTCAATATTCGCCGCGTTATTGCTGATATACGGCCCCAGTTGTTCAAAAATTGGACTTCACGACTGCGTTTCATACGAGCTAGTCATAGATATGCTCAAACTTATACATACTTATAAGTTAATGGCATAAAATTATCTATTAAATAATGCTAATATGATAAACATTATCATTAGTTTCAAGTGTCTAATTTCATATTGGCTTTGCATATCTCTAATAATACCCTTTACTTAGCTAACGAATTTCGAAAAGTCACCTTACTTTTTGTGCAAACATCGTATACCGATGATAAGAAGACGAGCTGGAGAGAGCCAATTTTTTTTACATCCTTGTAAAAACTCGTCAAACTATGCATGATGACCATGAAAAATGTTCGCTGCTGAATCAAGGGTAGTTATGAATTCATCGACACTGGTAGGTAGAACGAGGCTGATCATACGGACTTCACTGACAAGATGCACGATCTGTTTTAAATCTCCAATATTACTTGCACACACACATGATATTCATTTCATTTCATTTTCATTTATTCATTGATGTTATAATTTAACTTGATACTACAAGATGTTTTATCTTATAATTAAGTATCTAAAGTTGATATTACAAATAAATTTTACATCAAATCGAGAAAAAGGGGAAAAAACAAAGAGAAGTTTAAGCTAAATTTTAACTTACGGGTATATTACAGGTATTACTTATGAGCTTTGATTCGACAGAATTGAAAATAGTTTTCTGCGAAATGTGGCTGGTGATGTGATGTTCTGCAGTTCCTGAGGAAGATTATTAACAGACGAACAGATTGAACAAAGTAAGACCGTTCTCCAATTATGTGTGCAAAACGCGGAATTATTAATTTTAACCCTCTGCGAGACTGAGCAAAAAGGATCATTTCACGTAAGTAACTAGGACATTTACCGTGGATGATGTTAAAAAGCTTTATTATATTTCTAAACTTGTAATACGTGTCAAGTTTTAAACCGAACAACGACCCATTTAGGTGGGACACACTACTATACCTTGGAACATTATGAATGAACCGAATACAATCATTAAAAGCTACATTTATTTTGCGGTTGCAATCATAATCAAGACAAGGATACACAGAACAATTAAACGTGAGAAAAGGAAGTAACAAGCTTTTAACCAAACGGTATTTGATTGTTGTAGGCAGTGAATGCGATGACGACCTTAACCTGGATAGGCCATGGTATATTCTTCTTATTGTATCCGAAACAGCATCGCAACAGGTTAAAGTGCTATTAATTTGATATCCTAGATACCTAACTTTGTCGACATAGCTAATAATGTTCCCGTTCAGGACAAGAGCAGGATAATCAGAATGGTCAATTCTCTGTCGTGAACATATCATTCCCATAGTCTTTAAAAGATTCAGTTTAAGCTTGTTATTATTAGACCACTGTTGGACATTTAAGAGATCCTCGTTTATACGGGCTACACAATCTTCTATTAAACCAACAGACTGACATAGATAAATAAGGACATCATCCGCGTACATATGCATTTGACAGTTTTTGATTGAGTTTGGAAGATCATTTATGAACATAGAGAAAAGTACCGGGCCCAAGACAGATCCCTGCGGTACACCAGAGTTAACCGAAGTAGGACTTGAAGTTCCCAATTCCGTTTTGACTGTTTGAACGCGGTTACTTAGATATTGCGCAAGGAGTCTGAGAGACGTATTATTAAAACCAAATAAGTTTTTCAGTTTAGACAAAAGGATTGAGTGGTTAATACAATCAAAGGCTTTGGAATAGTCGAGAAGAACCATGATTCCGAGTTTGTTTGCGTCTAGTGCTGTACGCAAATCAGAAGTAACTTTGATAACTGCAGATTCGCAACTATGTAAATGGCGAAAACCTGATTGCCACTTGGATAGATAGTTACCTGCTTCTAAGTACTTTTGTATTTTGGTAGCCATAATCTTTTCAAGCACCTTAGCTGGAAAACAGAGTAAACTGATTGGCCTGAAATCCGACGGAACTGACGGGTTGGATATTTTCGAAACAGGAACGATGGTGGCTTCTTTCCACTTCTCTGGGAATTGGCAGCTATACATACAAAAGTTGAAGATATGCAGCATATACGGAAGTATTATGGGCAAAACTAACTTTATAAACTTAGGCGACACACAATCAGGACCTGTAGCGTTCGATTTGATACTACGAATCGAATCATGAACATCAATTAACTGGACACATTCAAAACTAAATCCTACACTAGAGTCCTCTGAACTTGCTGGAAGAATTGATGGAATTGTAGAGACAGGTGCAAAAACAGTGTTCATTGTACTAGGGCTAAAAGGACACTCAGCTATATTTTTCCCGTCAGTTACACCAAGTTTATTTAAGTTTTTCCATAATTCTCTAGAGCTTTGTTTAAGGTCAAGTTTTCGCACGATGTAAGCACGCTTGTAGAAGCGTATCATTGCAACTGTTTTATTTCGAGCAACGTTGTATTGGCGTCTATTGTAGTCAGTGGGATTTCTTTTGAAAAGTCTAAAAAATCGTTCTCTCTCGCGGATATATTCTCTAATAATATTGTTATACCATGGACAAGGTTTGGGCTTAATTGTCTTAGTCACTGTTGGTATACAAACGTCATACAATTCATTTAATAGGTTACTAAATATGCTAATTTTATTATCAATGTCAGATGTAAAATAAATAGAGTCCCAGGTATTAGAGTCACAGTTTCTTCGAGCGTCGGTAAGGTTAAAATGTTGGTAAGATCTGTAAGTTATTATTTTGTCATTACAAGGAGGAGTGCGGTTATATTTAACAGAACAAAATAGGAAATCATGGATGAAGTCAGAAGTAGGTCTAACCTGATCGCTTCCCAGAACAGCGCGTCGGGAATTTGTCAAGAACATATCAATCAAGGACGGATTGCTACTAGACTGGAAACAGGTAGGCCAACGAGAGTTAATAACATATAGACTAGTTTTATCACAGAAGTAACGGAATAGTTTGACAGTGTTATTGTGGACTAGGTAGTTCACATTAAAATCGCCACCAATTAGTATGTTATTATACCTAGGGCTAAACCTCGTTAGAGTTTCTTCCAGTTCAATTAAGTTATCCTCCTTAAAGCTATTGGGTGGACAATACACTACCACAAGCAAATGTTTCTCAACGAGATCATTCAGCTCAACACACAGGAACTGGATATCAGACATGGATGACATACATGACGACAGACATGATGAATACACTTTGAGAAGATGTGTTCTTTAATATACATACATACACCACCTCCACTCCTATTGACACGATCGTTTCTGTACAGTTTATAACTTGGGATCTGCACAGATTGAGATAAAATATTAAGATTCAGCCACGATTCTGATATCATAACGATATCTAATTTAGAAGTGCTAAGTATTTGATACAGGACTGTAAACTTGGAGCGAATACTGCCTGCGTTTAGATGACATACATTTAACCCATTATGGGCGCTATACAACACATTGAGAACGGTCCTAACTATATCCGGATCAGATGGATTCATCATATAAAATAATTTTTAAGAACATCACCACACACTCGGCAGAAAAAATACCTATATGAATTAGACTTAATAATAAATTAAAAGATGAGATAAAAAGAAAATAAAAATTAAAAAAATTATAATAAAAGGAAAAAATTACATTTAAAAATAAAAATTCATAAAGTGGCAACACTAAAAACATTTGAGAGCATATGGAGTAAATAAAAGAAAACAAAGAGATTAACAAAAAAATATCAGTTGGAGTCAGCTTCCATATGAATTGCATCAGTGGGTTCTTTGTAGGCATCAGATGTGCTGCGTATGCGTTGGCCATTGGAGGAAAACGATTCCAGTGAGAGCATATCAACAATGCAGATTGGGGGCTTGTCAATTGCTTCCTTAACGAAAACTCTCCCGCTTCTTCCGAAGACGGAATGCAAGCATTTGTTTCGTCGTAATACATTCGCTCTCCGAAAAAGAGCATGATTCAGTTTTGTCAGGTTTTCATAAACACGTACGAAACGCGTACTTGTGAACCCAAGATCATTTAGAGTAACTGACTTACAATTGTTCTTGTAATACTCCGCGGCTTTCCTTAATACGTGAGTTTTCATTTGTTCATGTGGTAGTTTAACAATGATTGCACTGCTCGTAGTATTTTTTAACGGTTTTGTGCGTAAAATATAGTTCGGTGGTAATGAATTAACGTTGATCGTTGCACATTGCATTTTTGGAAAATTTCGGAAAGATTCTCTTCAGCAGTTATTGGAATGCCGTGCAATACTAGGTCTCCCAATAAGTTTTTTCTCGCGAGAGCATCAACTTGCGACTTCAGCTGGGAATTATCATTTTTAAGCTGTTGCGCTTTTATAAAAGAGATTTCATTCTGAAGTAAGTCGATGTGGGAGCAATGACTTTCTACAGCATCAACACTGCTCTGGCAATTTAAAACCATGGTGCTGATAGAGGTATACCTTTCTTTAAAATCGCGTTCGAGCAATTTCAATTTGGAGTTGAAATCACTTTCCATTGCAGACATACGCTCTAACACAGTGGTGAACATGGAGTCAAATTCCGCTTTCAGTTGAGAAACTACTGATGCTGTTATATTTTTCGTGATCTCTTCAAAACGACTTTCAAACTTATTCCAAAGTTTAGCTGACGACAGCGCCGTTGCAGGAGACTCAAAGCGCGGAGCGAGAGAGTTGGAACATTTTTCAGCAGATCGTAATTTTCTTTGTTGCTCACTTACATATATTGGCGTTAGACATTGCGGTTGAATATATGTATAATGTATACAGATATGTATGTACTCACAAATAGAAATATTTAAATAAAATACTAAAGAAAAGTGGATTTAGCAATTAAGATTTTTTTAAATTGATATGTTAAGTTATCACGTGGGACAGTATGTAGTTCGGTACAACACTTTGTTCAAGAAATAATAAGCACTTTATGTTATTTTTCACAATAAATGTTTACTGCTTGTGAGCACACGTCTTTACTCGACGAAGTTCTTTCTTCTTCTTGATATTGACGTGACTAAAAGAATAAAGCGAGGCGTTAAAGCAGAAGCAGCTAAATTTGAGGTGAATATTCCATCATTCAAAAAAAGACGAGCAATACCACTCTTAGCTAAAAGATCACCTTTGATAGATTTAGCTTTTAAATATCAAGGAGATATAAGGCCGTTAACTCTTTACAAAACGTTAATCACCTGGTCCACCTCTACGGCGCAAAGCCTTGGACACTATCGAAAGTAAATGAAGAGGCCCTAGGTGGATTCGGAATCAAACAAAGAAATGAATTTTGTCACACCAACACGATGAACTTAAGAAACAAGGAACTGAACCATTCTGAAAAGAAAAGAAAAAAAAGGATTAAATAATAATTTAAATTACGTTTTTGTCATATTTACTTTTTTTAGGGTTCGTGCAGGTTCAAGAGTGTACGCTCTTATGGCGTTTATCACACAACCTGGACGAAGTGCAGATAGTTTGTGTCGAATATGTTCGTGCACTACTCTCCGGAGGTGGTTGTCCTAGATAGAATTTTTTGAGAGATTCGACTGAATTTGCGTTGGTTGCAGTTCACAGTAACTCTTTTGTTTCCATGTCATTTACACGTTGACTGCTTGATTTTAGCTAGTATTTATAACTTTTATCTAGATGCCCAGTAAGAAAAAACAATATATATTTCTGAGGCAACTAAGATCATGCTAGTAAAAAAAAACATATACATGTGGTACATGTGGACCTCAATGTGTCAAGGTGTTATATTGGAAATGCCGACACAGAGTATAAATTTTGAAGTGATCTTATGCTGCGAGTGTTATGCCTTCGTTAGCACTTTTTGATCATCTCTCGTTCACAACTGATGTTGTTGCACAATTTTGTAGTATGGGAATTGTTCTTGGCTATGGACAGACTTGAACAATGTCTTCAATGTAGACCTTTCGCTCAACAGTCAGTGATGATTACCATTGCACCACGACCACCCCCGACTTGAAAACAGAAGGGTAAAACCACAGGTCAAAAACGAATAGCCATAGCTGTCACTACTGGTGACAATCCGGCAAACAGAAGAGATGTCAGTAAAGAATGGTAAAGTGCCGTGCACATTGCCGTTCAACTAAGCCCTATAAAAAAGCTAAGTATTTGGAGTGACCTAAAGAAGACGTTCCCATGAACGGAAATGTAAGTTCGTTCATATAACGAAGTTTCAGTTGTGTGGCCCACACCAATTAAAGCTGCTGCTCGTGTCGAATGGTAAGTGGAACAGAAAGTAAGCATTGATAACACGATTGCTAATAGTTAAACGCGGGTTGGAGCGTTGCCACACTTAAGGGCCCAAAGCATAAAAAAAATGGAGCCATAACTCGAGTTTTAACCCAGAAGGGGCTGACCAAGTACTGTCAGCGCGGCAGGTCTTGGTCAGGAGCAACCAAATTCAAATAAGTATTCTGAACAATTGCGCACAGTACGTACTGTACTGGGGTTATGTATAACGAATGAAAACCGCTGCTCCAGGTCAGAAAGTCAAGCTCCATCAAAAAAAAGATCCCAACTGACTAAGCTTGCGGCTCCGGAAGCAGCTGGCTAAGCACCGTGCCAGCTGAATAAGACCCTTATTTTCGGCACTGACATTTATTATACTGCCTAAAGTCTCCATTTTTAGTGCCACATATATTTAGATGGTCTCTGATAATTACGTCAAATATTCTTTGCACTTTTTTTTTCTTTTCGTTAAGACGCTACGAATGATTCCAAAACTGAAAGGTGACGCATCTAAAGAGTCATCCAATCATGGCTCGGATTGGATTTATCTATCCCAGTCACATGCGCCAAAATAATCTGCTATCTGAGCCAGCCTATGTTAAACGTGTGGATCAACAATCATTGAACGTGTTGAATTGCGACAACTTGCTACAGAAACAGTGATTCTGTAGTAGGTACGTCTCGCGCATTATGACTAAATTATGGCAGACACAATCGTCCATCTTAGGGTACTATAGGCAAATCTGTAGAAGCGATAGGCTCTGTTACTGTTGTCTTAAGACCTTTCATTATAGTGCCTCCTCCGCAGAAAATGTGACTGTCGACATTTGGGCAAATGTTAATCGATATTTCAGATCTAAAATACGGAAAATATGGAAAAAAATGGGTGTAGAACACACGTGGTTACAAAGATTCAGTGTGACATCCTACACAACACCACCCGTTTTCACTTTATTGTAAAAAAAAAACTCCTAGTCCTGGTGATGTGACCTCGTCATTAAGATCATGGGATTTGTCGCCGTCGATTTTTTGTTTAGGGATATACAAAAAATAGTGTTTATGCACAGAATCTGTACACTCTTTAAGCTTTGAAAACAAATATTAGTCAAGTTATGCCCAAGTTATTTCCTGATATTTGTCGAAAAGTCATCGAAAGCTATCGAGTCCTGCTGGAACTACCGTAAAGGATATTCAAGCATCCCAAAAAGTAACAGAATTGGAGGCACTGTAAGATCAAGACCCATATCAAATGCAACAAGAACTTGCAGATTCATTCGCCGTAATTCAATGAGCTTTTTTTTCCCCATCCCAACCCCGAAGAAGATAGCAACAATTAATTGTATTCAATTCAAAAATTCATTTTGTAAGGATTTCTTGCTCAATGGTCTAATGCCACCGCAAATATGGTATAATAGTTTGCATTCTATGCCAAAAATCAATCCCGTAGTACAATTAGTCCTTATTTGGTCTGTCCCATTCTCTGAATTCAAAGCCACAAGCCCCCTCTTTAATACCCTTTAAGCTGTCGACCCACGTTCGCAACTAATCGCTCACCTTCATATTTAATAAGCACAACCAAAATGATAAGCCAGATAAGTGGACTAGCCAGAAGTTCAATATTATCATTGTAAAACCTAATTATTTCCTGAGCCTCTTCCTCACCATTACTAATGCATGAATGAACTTCAAAGCCAGGAAAGAACATCCACCCTAAAAGGTCGCTCATAACCATCCAAAAGTGATGGTAATGACGACGACGAGCAATAAACAAGCTCCCCGACCCCCAACAAACCTAAATTGATTTCCATTTTCAATTATAGTTAACGTTACGACAAATATTGACATTTCAATTAGATGTCAAATCGCATGACAGTGTTCCATCGACAAAATCCACTAGATATAAAGCCGAGAAGCAATTGAGAATACAAGCACCTACTATATAAGACCGAGACACAAGAAACCATTAGCAAATAGTACGAGTACGAGTATGTGCGGAAAAGAGTTGGTGTGGCTTTTAGGTATCATAGACACGTTACGTTCAGCTTTACCGAACATTCATTGCAAAAGTCCTTTTCAGTTTCCAAGTACTTTGCCAATCTGACAAGTGTCCTCATCGTCTACAACTCATCATCACTGAATGAAGCCACTAACCGAGTTTACACGCAAGCAACCGAGGAGTCCTTCGCAAATCTTACTCGACAAGGATATCCGGTCGGCTTGTATTGGATAAATGTTGCCAGATTAGCAAATCAGTCAGCCTTCAACGAGCTGATGCTGTACAACGTCAACTTGGGAATCAAGGTTTGCTTTGGCTTAAAATTCATAATCAACTGATATCTTCACTCGTTCTCTATGATGAGGAATTACTCGTAAGAGCGAGAACGAGAGAAAGGACGTGTCTTAATTACTTTCATATAAAATGTTGTTTCGTTTGCCGTAGGGCTACATCACAATCCTGCCGAGTGTGGATGGATTCCTGTGTGCTCGTTCGTATGCCACGGAGCATTCCACGCTACGGTTGAAGGACAGATACTATCTGTTTTTATCGGCGAATGAGAGTCCCAAGGATGCCCTAGCTCCGGAGATTTTCAAGCGTAAATTTCTTACTCCTTCAATTTTGCAATTTTCCCAATCTTTTTTGGGTTTTTTTCTTGTTGTTTTTTCTTCTCCCTTTTGCTCGATCCGTTTGAAGTTATCCTCGTGTATCCGTTGCGACTAATTGCCTTCGGTTAAAGAGAAGTGTACTTGTGTTTGTGTTAGCATCTTTTATCGTCCTTTTTTCCTGTTTTCCTCGCAATGAAATGAAAAAGACTCACTGACTGGTGAGCTTTACTTACATGCAGCCGGGACAAGGAATACGGACGGAATACTTCAACGGACAACGAGAAAGGCCAAGGCAAACGGAGAAGAATGAACATAAAAATCAAAATAAAACATTTTTCCTTTTTAAGCTTTTTTTAATTTTCTCTCGTTTTTTTGCGGACAGTTTATCCCCACCACCTATTTGTATCCGCAAGAAAGTGTCCTGATTTAGAGCTGTGGACACAGAAGTTTGTTGGCGTAGCAGATAATACGGAGGCAGTGCATTTGGATACATTTTTTCGGAATGGAACTTTTGCCAAAAATGTCGAACTTTATCCGAATAAACTCGTCGATATGAAGGGACGAACACTGTCTGTAGCTACAGTTACTTACATCCCGTATTTGGTTAGTTACTTTGCGGTAAGTACCCTCGTAAGTGAGATATGCACTTAATTGGAGTTTTGGTTTGTGGGCATGCCATGGATGCTGAACGTTTCTTTATTGCATTTTATTTCACCAGAAAAAAGAAGAGATGTTTAAAGACTGAAGTAACCAGATAAGTTCAGTGAAATTCATCTGTTGAGCTGGTTTATGGTTGGGTTTCCTATAAAATTCAATATCATCTCAACCAATTTCTGAAGTGGTTAGAGAAGTAATATTCACTTTATCATGTGTAAGGTCACTTACATCGCTAAGCTCATCCTAATGGTTGGATCTAGTTTTTTTTTATACTGGGCGTATTTATACAGGATGGCGCAAAACTATTTACGATATTTTATTGAATAGGCCTAAATAAGCCTTGGATTTTTTTTCACAAACTTTTAGGGATGTGATTGATTGCCCCTCAATGACCGAATGTCAATGAATTTTTAGGGGTCCTCGCGACAACTTTTGGGATATAAGTTCTCTCATTTTTATCGAATATTATCCAAAGAAAAGTGGTCCAACCGGCTGATCTTGCTGGCCAGTGCAAACAACGAGTCATTTGAGGATATCCAAGAATCGGCCCATTTCCTGCCATCTTAATAAAAATGAAACTGCTGCTCAGACAGACTACTGTACTACTTTTCATAAGGGTAAGAAGAAAAGTCGGCCTGACAATAAAAGGCTGCGGTTTTCAGTTAAAACTGATTTTATTCTTCTACATAATCTTTCTTAGGTTCAATACGCTTGATCCAGCGTTTCTCTAACATAAGTATATCTTCCCGAAATTCGGAATTTGGAAGACTGTGAAAATATTCATCTACCACCCTCTCAACTTCTTCCTCGAATGCAAAGCACTTGCCAGAGACAAATTTCTTCAGTTTGGGAAAAGATGGAAGCCTGAGGGTGCCGAATCAGAAGAATAGGGGTGATGCCTGAGAAAATCGTACCCGAATCCCGCAGTTTTCCCATCGCCGACCGCCACGTGGGTCCACGTTAAAGGGTTGACTTTTTATCGGTTGAAGTCACGAATCTATCAGGGCCAGAGACCCCAAGCTTTTGTCAACTTCGGATGAATTTCCAAAACAAAGAATTTTATGACCGCACTAGACGGCTAATGCAAAAATTTGTTAAAACCTGTCATACTAACTAATAACACGTGGACCAAGGCAGGTAACATACATTTTGCGTGATTGGAATGCCATCCCTGTGTCGGGACTATCGAACCGAACAAGTGATAATCAGAGGGGGAAATGTCTGATGAATACTGCCAGAGGCGCAGTACTGATTTTGTTACATGTGACCAGGCGTTGTGGTGTAACAAAATCAGCTTGTCATCTCCCGCTAACATAGCATCAGCATTTTCTTCAATCTGATTTGAGCAGCTCCATTTAATGCAGAGCAGAACCTTCGAACTATGGATATCTACCTTTGCCGAAAAGTTTGATACGTTTGATACTTAAGAATATCGATATCCACTTCTCATCGTCAGTCACGATATGATGCAAAAAAAACCGTAGCCTTTCTGCCGTTAAAGTAACAGTTCACACGTGACATCTGTCGGCTTCAACTCGTACGGCACTGTTCCTGCTTTTCAAAAATTCCGAATCTCCGAATGCAAATTTAACGTTCCGAAACTATTGTGTCATTTTTTGTAATAATTTTGCAAGCTCAGCCAGGGTCTGACTCTTCATAAAGTATTTCCTCCAATTCCTCATCCTTAAAATGTATCTCCAGTAGCAACATAATTTTTGGACATCAAAACCTCTCTGTATGTCGTTTCTGACAGAACGTCACCGTAAGTCTTGAGAATAGCTTGGCGATTTTCTTTTTCAAATAAAATTGTAGAATTAAATGCCCTATCGAATACTTTTCGTTAATTCTTGGCAATGTGAATTCTCTGCAAAGCTTTCGATTTTCATATCTGTAACTCTGTTTGTTCGGAAAATTGTTTACGTAGGCCCCTGCCTGATGAATGAACTTACCTTAAGCTGGGCAACAAAGTAGCGTAAGTGGAACTAACCCTCGAAGGAGAGTTTTCGAGCCTGCGAAGTATGCCACCCAATTTACTCTTGTCTCCTTCTAGAATCCATATACAGTGTTGGACAAAACTAAAGCACCCCTGGTATACTGTACATTGAATTGAACGGCTATCCATAATTCTTATTGAATACTTTTAGGGAATTTTTATTTTACCGTTATACTTTGTATTAATAGAGTGTCGGGATTTCAAGAAAGCATAGTTCGAAGTCGAATCTGAAAGGAAGTTCTTACAGCAATTGACCTTTGAATAATTTCTAAAAGTATAACAAGAAACCAAGTTTTAAAAGAAAAAATTAAAACGTAAACAAAACAAGACATACAGATTTCATAGTTTTTTCTAATCAAATTGCACAAGACTTGCAATTGCCAGTGAGTGCCAGAACGATTTGTAGAAGGTCTGTCCAATTGGTTTTGTTCAGTCACCGCCCGGCACGAAAGACGTTCATTTCGAGAAGACTCGCAAGAAAAGATTGGCCTTTGCGCATAAACATCTCAACTGGACAGTTGCAAAGTGGAAGACCATCCTATTTTCTGATGAATCCAAATACAATAAAAAAAAATTTATTTGGTATCATTAGAATAAGGAGACCAGTAGGAAAAATGATGGATCCGAAATATTGCGTCCCAACAGTTAAATTCGGTGGAGGAAGTGTGCTCGTCTGGAGATGCTTCTCTGGTTTGGGGATCAAACCAATCTATAGAATAAATGGAATCATGGATCGTTTCAAATATTAAGGATCTTAAAAAACAGTAATGTTGCTTTATGATAAAGAAGAAATGCCATTGAAGTGGACGTTTCCAACGAACAACGATCCAAAACATACAAATATGTAAAGTTATCAAGACTTGATTAAATGCCAAATAACAACGAGGTTGTGGATTGGCCCACGCAATCTCCTGACCTTAACCCTATTGAGAACTTGTGGAAGATAGTAAACAGGCGAGTTAACAGGGACCATTGCAAAACCTTGGATGAATTGAACAAGGCAGTGAAGGACGCTTGGAAAAGCATGCTCATGACCATGATAGATAGCTTTTTAAATTCTATACCGAAATATAGATGTTATAAAGGTAAGAGAATATACAACAAAATATTAATTGTTTTGGATATTTTTTATAAGGTTTTTAAATTTTTGTATAGGGGGTGCTTTAGTTTTGTCCAAGTGAAAATTCGACTTGTTGTGCTTAAAGAATTTTTGTTTTGTTTTCTGTAATGAACAATTTTATGTTTGTACATATTATTATTTCATCTAATAAAATGTAAAAAATCAGCTTCACTCTGACGTCCAAAATCAATAGTTTGTTCATGAAAGGTGCCTTAGTTTTATCCAATACTGTCTTTAAGAATTAATAAATATTCATTTATAAACATCAAAGTAAGATGGTAAATGGCTTAACAAAGTTGATTTGGTAATTTTCAATTTTCAAAACTAGATGACATACAAAAGTTTGGTTTTCAATGATTAAAAATTCATCACAGTTTTGAAAAAAAAAAATCAGTATAAACCTACTTTTGAGATTGAAGGTATTTTTTCAAAAATTATTCATATTATGTCTAGTTTATTTAAAAACAAATTGATAGGACAGATCCCTGGCTTTGAAAGAAAGTGTAAAACTGTACTGAAAATTGTTTTTTAAATATTTTCTTTATCCATTTAAGGCAATTTTATTTAATTCTGCCTGAACGGGGGGTATTAAAGAAGTTTGCCTGAAGTCAAGTAGAGTTTCGGCAATATTGATGAGAAAATCGTCTATTACGAAATAAGGCATTTTTGTTATTCAAAGTTATTTTGAGAATGGGCGATTTTTAAAAATTGTATATTGTATGATTAGCAAATTTTCAACATAATCGTCTTAGTTAGTCTATCATTTTAAAGAAATTGGTTGGGTGTGGGATCAAACGGATGACTATGTAACTGAACAAAATTGTCATACCTGAGGGCTGGAAAACCCATTCATGAAAATCACACAAGATGAGAGTGCACTCACAGTGAATGGGGAGCGTAATCGCAATATCTTGGCCAACTATATTTTTTTAAAATTGAACAAATTTTGTCTAGGTGATCTTTGAATTCAATAGGATAGAACTACGGCCCCCACGAAAGTTGAAGATCAGTTTTGGTTAGACGAAAAATTGATTGATCGCCGTGGTCATGCGATTTGCCACTTTCAGACTTCTTTCTGGGGAATTATTTGGAGAGTATGGTCTGTGCCAATAACGCAGCAGCAATTCAGGACCTCAAACATAATATTTCAAAATGAAATTGCGGGCATTGACCAAATTGTTCTTTAAATAGTCACCACTTATGTTGACATTTTGATGATTGTCTGCAACAGAAGCCGCGGTGATCACTTGAACGGTTTTGTAGCCCATTCATAGATACTATCATTGTTCAAATTCGTTCCTATTTCACAAAAGTATAAGTTGAATTCTAAGAAAACGTCTGCAATATAAATTGGTGTGTTGTACCTGTATACGTGTACTTCCAACACCTCCCCATGTCGCCGGCGTTAGAAGTCAAAGCTTTAAACACCGATCCGAGGTCATGTTCTGGCTGAATATCTAGGTATTTTTCTTGATTATAAACTCAACTGAAATTCCATCATAAATTATAACAAAACGATTAAGGCACAAAAGTCCTGTCGCCATATATGTATATGGATCAAGAGAGGGATTAAATCCAAGCCGAGCTATACGCTATTTACATATGGATCTTATGCCTAGTGTTAAGGCGTAAACATCTACTGCTCAATCTAAGTGCAATAATACCTCTCCTATTGAGGCATAAATACATGACTATACCCACCCTTCAAAAAAAACTCCTAAATTATATTTAACTTCAACAGAGAAAATATCTGAAGACCTGTCAACAAGCCTTTAGGCTATTCTCACATTATAAAACGGATCTTTGTGATGTGTTTCCAATGAAAATTGCCTCCATTCATGCATTTTCAATTCTCAACTTTATTAAGGCTTTTCGACACCATATAATGTTTCCCCTCCTGTAAGCGAATCGTTCGATCCATTCTACAGTAATTCATACTCTGCAGTCAATTGGTCTGAAACATGGCCGTGAAAAATAAAATAATTTATATCGTCTTCCTAATTCGGATAATGTGGTCAAACTACCGAAAGATCGTGACTAAACCACCGTCTTAGACCTGTGTGGCCTAGAATTTCACATCCCAATATCTCGATAAGCTTGTCACAGCGGTTTTTTTATTTCTTCATTGAGTTTATCGCCATAAATTGTAGAAGCCTACAGTTGAACTTTTTTTCTTTGGCAAGCAATATGGGTCTAAAAGTACCTATGTTTATCAGCGATAATCTAAATAACAATTTTAGTTAACTTAGCTGCTGTAGCAACATTGAGTCAATCTTTATAACTGCCCTAATAGGTAAGGACAGGTTTTCTTTAGGAAAAAGCTGAAATGGATACCATCAACCCTCATTATGCAAAATTGTTCCATAAATCTATCACCTAAGCATCATGGTGGATGGATCTATATTCCTCTAAAGACTTCACTGGAATCCAGAAATTAAAATCATTTATATATTTCATGTTTTAGTCTTTTGGTTTAGGTGACGTCGATCCGCTTGATCCCGAACTTCCGCCTAAAAGCATTGTATTCACTGGAACCGAAGCCAACCTCGTTATGACATTTTGTAAACTGAGAAATTGCACCGTAAAAGTTATGCCATGTACGTTACCACCTATGCGAATCCTTATGATCTAACTGGTCTTTCTTTAAAGATGGAAAAGACAATTGGGGCGGAATCTACGAAAATGGATCATCAGCGGGAATGATCGGAGCTGTTTACCGAAAGGAAGTTGAATTCGGCATAGGATGCTATTACAATTGGTACGATGATGTTTTCGAGACTTCGAGAGTTATTGCCAAGTCAGCCGTTACGCTTTTAGGACCAGCTCCATCGTAAAAATCAGTTTATGTGAAATTCTGTAAAACATATTTTATTTTCTCTTGTATTTCCAGGCGTTATCCAGCTTACATGACCAACATCCTTCCGTTTGATACTATTATTTGGCTAGCCATCATACTGACCATGATCATCAGCTCGCTTGCCATGTACGGCATCAAACGGCTCGTATTATGGGGCAAGCGCTTGGAGGCAAAATCGGAACAATGTTCGATAAACAGCGTCTCGTATACCCTAACACTTCTTGAAATTATGGCCATATTTTTCCAGCAATCCTTTCCTCAAACAAAGTATGCGAGTTCCCATCGAATAATCATTTTCTAAGACTCTTCCTCTTTAGGATAGATTGTTCCGGACTCCGAATATTTCTGAGTGCACTATTGTTGGCTGCGCTCACTTTGGAGAACACGTACAGTGGCCAGCTGAAATCGTTACTTACGGTTCCGCTCTTCACCGATCCGGTAGATACCGTAAAAAAATTCGCTCAAACTGACTGGAAGTGGGGCGCTCCAGCTGACGCTTGGATTCGTACTTTAGCCGAATCGGATATAGACTATGAAAAAACCATGTTTATAAAATTCGAGGTTCATACTTATGAAGAACTAAAAAACGACTCTTATAAGGG
This sequence comes from Merodon equestris, assembly GCA_958301585.1. Taxonomy (NCBI): domain Eukaryota; kingdom Metazoa; phylum Arthropoda; class Insecta; order Diptera; family Syrphidae; genus Merodon; species Merodon equestris. The sequence continues at coordinate 213,730,344 of OY284413.1, read as the reverse complement.
GAATTTTGGACTTGGGGTGGAGCGTCTGTATAGCAGACTTTTCGCATTCGGCGATTACATTCGGGATGAAGCAATAAAAGAAATGATTGTGAGATAGTCCTCGGTATGGCTAATTAAAGTTGATAACGTCTTTTGCAGCTAATCAAGGATGATATGTTCTTCGACTGGACTCGGGCTTTTTCTATTCGTGGCTGGCCTCTAATGGAGTTATTCGACATACACATCCTGTGGTGCTTGGAACATGGACTTTATATAAACTGGGAAAGAAAGGTCCAGCGAATTTAACCATTTGCCTTCTTTTTTAAATACTTTTTGTTTGCGCTCGTATTTTTAGAATGTTGGAAAGTATTTGGACAAGACAGTTCAAGAGAAGTTGCAAGGACAGACATCGAGTCATGCACAAAAATATCCACCAACACCCTTATCAATTGAGAACATTTCAGGACCATTGCTTGCTTTGCTTTTTGGATATCTGTTTGGATGTGTAGTGTTTTTGCTAGAAATCTGCGTCGGATCACGAAAAGTCCTTAAGAAAAGAAGAAGGTTTCTGGCCATTTACCGGAAATAATACACAACAATACAATACATACAATTCTGAGAAGATCCCCATCACGCAATAAACGCACTTTAAAAGTAAACTTTTTAAACCATTTTATTGTTACTCATAGTAGCCTTCAAAGGCTTACTTCATGCTAAGATCTTTCTGAGAAATTAAACAAGCAACCAAATGCTTAAGTACGTTAAGCTATAAATAAAAACTTACTCAAGACAATAATGTTTAAAAAAAAAACCAAATTTGTTCAGAAAATAATGGGCATTTGTGATTTCACAGCTTGGAAACAGTTCTCTATGTTTCTCCAGCATAATAGAATAAATTCCCTCTGTTACCGACAGGTGGGACAAAACATTCGTTTCTTCAGCTCAGCGTGGGTCCGGTGTGGGTACCGCAGTGAGTCGATCTCAATAAGAAAAGTGAATCAGCTCTGAAAAGTTTCTGTTTATGGCACTTAATCTCTTCACAAAAATATTCAATGGAATCACTTTTCTATTTATTAAATCGCTTCTTATGTTCCATCTGCTAAGACCAGTCTGAACGTGGAGATCTGTTGAGAAATGTAAAAAGTGCTTCTTGAAGGTATTGTACATCGGTAGCTACAATTATCCAATTTTTGGCTTCTTCGAAAAGCCAGAAAGCTGATTACCCAGGCTATGCACCATCAATCGAAGCGAATGGTAGTCGGAGAAGGCGACGTACAGGATAGGAATGTCATATCGGTGTTGGGGTTGCAACGACCAATGGAACATGTGACCTATCATTCTGCAAAGTCACTTATATTTTATCCATTTTGCCCTCATTTTGCGGCTTCAATCAATTGATAGAGTGCGGTAGCAAGCTTTTGTGATAGTCTCACCAAGTCGCAACAGCTCATAACTGACTGTCATAGCTGACTGTCTGTAAGCTTGATGCATGGCCCCTGCGGTTCAATGATTTCTCTAGATTTGGATTATCGTAATGAATCCACTTTTCATCGTCAGTGGGAATATGATGCAAAAAAGTCTTCCTTTATGAACGCTGAAATGGCAGTTAACTCGTGAAAATCGTCCGTCTAAGCCTCTTGGCTTCAGCTCGTATGTCGCCCGATTCCCATGCATTTGGAACATTCCCTTTCCAATGATGGAAAATGGCTTGTTATGTTACTGCCAGTGAAAGTGCAAGTTCTTGTCACTTTTGAACAAAAAAAAACCCAGACTTGGTTTTCAGAATTTTTAATTTTGAATTTCAGTTTTTCAGGAATTTTGATTCCTCGTCGCTGTAGTGGCAGTTTGAAGTAGTTCCTAGCAAGTTTCTATATTTACTTCATATTGAGACGTACAAAATAACGACTGGCCATTTTGACCATTTCAAGTAGTCTATTAAACCGGTCAAAATGACAAATTTCATTTAATATTTCATTTAAATTTCATTTAATATTTTATGACCGGTTTAATAGACTACTTGAAATAGTGATTCCACTTCCGATCTTGAGATTAACCATACTTTTAAGTTTTTTTTAAGAATTTTATAACCAAAGTTGACTGCGTAATTTGACAGGTAGTTTGTTGAATATATGGGACGCAATGTTAATAAGGAACCGTCTGCTGTGCTCTTTTTTAACACTTGAAACCGTAACTATAAAGTTATTTCTCAACGATTGTTGTATTTCATATCTTCGAAAGTTGATGCTACCGGTTCCAACAAAGAAGATGTTTAGGATTTTGTGAGGTAGTATCTTCATAGATTGGTGGGGACAGTTCTATTCTATTTTTATATACTATGCTCTGGTGAATTCTATTATCTATTAGAATAGCAAGATATTTAATTTCCCTTAAAAATTCTATATTAACACAATTTTTGCAACATATTCGTATTTCGATCACATAATATTTCGTGGTAATTCACCACTCCAATCATGATATCTAGAAAATGGTAAGAGAAACTGCTTGCTCTTGATTTCGTGGTCGTTACATTTTGTTGGTAATTAAGCCACGTACTTAAGGTGTGGAGATCCTCTTCCATTTTATCTTTTTTTGCTGCGACTGTTTTTTCAGCATAGATGGCTAAGTCATATGCGTAGACATTCATTTGTCCATTTAAAGGTAAGCTAAAAATGGAATTTGTGTACACCTGAATCAGAAATGGTCCAAGTACCGAACCTTGTGGCACGCCTCTGTTTAGTGTTATTATCATGTTGCTTAAGATTCAATTAACCTTACCACGCTGTTCCCGTTTATTAAACCAGATCTAAAACCAGCATTTTTCCCTTTTCGAAGTAATACTTCATGATTAACTAAGTCAAAAGCTTCAGTTAGATCCAGAAATAAACCAACAACTTTAAGATTTTTATCAAGAACGCTGTATATCTTATTAAGAAAGGCCAGTATTGCATCCTAAGTACATCTATTATTTACAAAACCAAATTGTGAGAGATTGAGATATTTCATTAATGAAAAGTAATTTATCATTTTAGACACAATGATTTTTTCATAGATTTTAGAGAAAACAGAGAGGAGAGATATGGGTCTGTATTTGATTGGAACAGCATGATCACCTTTTCTATGCATAGGGATGATAGTTGAGTTAGAGCGGTTGGAAATTGATCATATTCAAAACTTTTATTAATCAAGTTGAACGATTTTCAGTTAATCTTTGACTATAATAACAGGTTTTTTGCGAATCTACAAGATGGTTCACGTTTGCCTGTGATATTGTTTTTTACTGACTTATTTGTTTGTAGAAACCTTTTTTTCTCTTTAATCTTTGCACAAATTTCATTTGTAATACACAGCTTAGTTTTTATTAGTTTTTGAGTATTTTAATTTGGCATATATTTATGTAGTAACTCAACTTATTTATGAATATGTTATAATAACCTAGACATACACTCCGCTTCAACTAAATAGGTACAACATTTTTCAAAAATTTGGGATTCATTTCTGGCACATACTGTAAATGAACTAATAATTTTTTGTTACTAACTGTTAGTCTATGATATTGGGAAAAGAGAACAGAAAAAATAATTTACAAAGCCTTCCCTAGCTGTCTTGCAAAGCATTGAATATGAAAAAATGTAGTTGTTTTCTTGAGTCAGCTGAATAGGTACATGGTCATTGCTTGCATTGCTTCTGTGTACTCCGAAGAGATTGGCACATTTTAATAATTGTCGAAGTGTTTCAAAATAAATTACACAAATTACAAATTACATTAATTGAAATTTCGGGAAACATGGGTAGAGCAAAATCTCATAATAGTGTTGAAAAGGTTAAAATCGACTTAATAAAGGAGCAAGGATTAACGGAGCGTGCTATAGCTAAAAAATTGGACAAAGCTTTAATGTTATCTATGCGTATTTAAGAAACAAAGAGTTATACGGGAAAAATATGAAAGGAGGTAAAAAAACGGCCACAACAGCGGCTGATAAAAGATCAATTTTGCGATTGTTTCCAATTCTTGTGACTCAGCTGCAAAAATAAAGCAAAGAGCAGGTGTTAATGCTAGTGTTTCAACGGTAAGAAAAGTGATCAAATGTGCCAATCATCTGGAACGGCTGAAAATTCAAAAGAAACGACCTTTAAACCATCGGCGCAAGTGTATGCGTTTGGAGTTTTCGAGGCACCATATGAGTTGGAAAGAAGAATGGCGTTATGTGGTTTTCTCAGACGAGAAAAAGTTTAATTTGGACGGTCCTAATGGGTTCAACTATTACTTTCACGATATGAGAAAAGATCAACGCTTTTTAGCCCGGCATCATAGCCGAGAAGGTGGTGTTATGGTATGGGGAGCAGTTACTTATTATGGAACCATCGAACTTGAATTTCAAACGTCAAAAATGACAGCAACGACTTATAGAGGAATTCTGGAAAGAAATTTCCCTAAATTTACTAATATTTTTGGACCTATAAATTGGACTTTCCAGCAGGACAACGCACCTATTCATACCGCACGGAGAGTTAAAAACTGGATAGGGGAACAAAATGCGGCATTGCTTCTGTGGCCGCCTTACTCACCGGACCTAAACCTTATGGAGAACGTATGGGGATGGCTAGTACGAAAAGTGTACGAATCTGGCCAACAATTTGAAGATAGAGGATTTCTGATTGCAGCCATTAAATTAGCCTGGGGGGAAATTTCTCTAAGTTTGTTAAAGGCACTTTATGATTCCATGCCGGACCCAATTTACGAAGTAATAATGAACAAAGGAGCCAATAAAATGTTTATAAAAAAAGAAAAAAAATAGTTTCATTTCAATTATCGTTTTTTTGTAATTCCATTATTTGTACCTATTCAGTTGAAGCGGAGTGTACATATATACAATACATGGAGAAAGCATTAGAACGACACTGAGAACAATAGACATCATCCTACATCTCCTGGTTGAGTAATTCATTGAGCCTAGTTAATATTATTTTATTGACGTTAAAAGTTTGAGATGGTGCGCCCTTATAACTTCACAAATCAAATAAACCTATGAAAATAATACCCGTGATGTAAAGCTACGGTTATTTCGGGACTTAAAGAAGATGTGATCTATACATGTTTCAGTTTCATTAGTAAAACTAGTGGTAGAAGTTTCATAGTAGGTACATTAATTGCCGACTGAAAACCGATTGACAATAGAAGTAACATATATTCCTCAACGTCTTTATGGAGTTTTAATATATTAATATTTAGGTCACCAAACAGACATACATTTTCACGTTTAGAAGGCTTCTAGTTCTTTAAGAAATACATCACATCCAATAAACTGTAGTCGATACATACAAATCAAATGAATAATGGTCTTACCTAGTTTTAATTTAACTATGACACAGTCAGAGTTCATTAAATCTGGAGTGGAAATTTCAACATCAAGGTCAGCTTCAACAAACACTGCACAAATTTATAAAGTTCATGATTATAATCACACATTTTAGTTTAAACAATCACTTGAAATGCTGTAAACCAAGTTTTTAGATAAGAACAAAACGTATCATAATTTTTCCTAAGGCTGCTTATGTTTTGATGTAAAATCAAGAAAACAGTATCAATCGTGTGTCGTATCGATTCACAAGCTTGTAGCGGTGATACTTTTGTTGTGAGTTAACGTAAAAAGTCCCACAATTCCCAAACGTGCGAGATCTCCGAACAACCTCTTGTCCCTGGATAAAAAACCTAAATCGGTCCCTAAAATGGTTTAAACTAAAAAGGACTCCAATTATTGGAGTCCACTGCAGTGTTTACCGGACAGTGACGTTGAAAGTGATAACATGGACGACTATGTGGTGGCCAAAAGTCCTACTAAATCAAATATTTTACCTATCCAACTCTTGCAAAAGTCTTGCGATTACAAGCAAATCCGTCAATGTAAATGACTATTGCATTAATAAAATGTCTATCGGGATGAAAATAATGTGTGAAAGTATGGAGTCCTACTACCCCACATTAGATAAATTAAAATCAGAAAATTGTCAATATTTCACGCACGACATCAAAAGTGAAAAAGCTTTTAAAGGTATCCTATTTGGCTTAGGCACCTATGAAATTTCTGTCTTAAAAAGTGAACTAATAAGACTGGGTCTTAAGTGCAAAGAAATTAAAATAATAACTAAAACATATGAAAAGTACACTGATACATTTTATTTAGTTTCCTTCGACAAGGACACAATTGAATTACGTGAGCTAAAGAAGAAGTTCCATCTTTCACACCCAAATCAGATGGTGCCATCAATGTAAACAAAGGAACAGACTAACACAGTGTAGGAACTGTCAAATGTTTGGACATGGCGAACGCAACTGCCATATCGAAACATATTGTTCCATTTGTGCGGGCAATCACAAAACAACTGATTGTAACAACTCAGGCAATTGCAAGTGAAATCACAAGTCCACAGACAGTGCCTGCATTTGTAGATCCAGATACTTGGAAACACGGCGAAAACCTGTGATTCCTAGTCACTCAAGTCGAATTGTTAACAACACAGACATTTCACTAGGATAAATCCAGGATTTTCCAGCCCTTCCTACAGAAAAAGCTACGAAGCAAGCGGAAAGAGAAACAACAAAAATCAACTTCTCTCACCCGAGAGCGTGGAATAACACCACAGCTTTTGCATCACCTACACACAATAATGCGGGAGCAACTGGTAACAACGATGATTTGTTCTCTATAGAAGAATTAAACGCCCTCACAATGGAAATGATCCGTCAGCTGAGATCTTATAAAACCAAGGCAGATCAATTTAAGATTACCGCGCAATTATCGTGAACGTTTTTGTATACTAATGATAAGTAATACGAATATTAATTTAAATATTATTACTTGGAATGCAAGAGGTATTTCCAGCAAACATGTAGAATTCTTAAATTTTTTAAATAACAGTAAAGTAGTCATTGCATTAGTAACAAAAACTTGGTTAAAATCAAATTATCGTTTTTCAATGTCTGGTTTTAAATACTATCGCGTAGATAAAGAAAATAGAAGAGGCCGTGGTCGCTATCTTCGTTAGACGATCAATTCATCATGAGCTTTTACCGTGCGTAAAAACAAAGTATATAGAAAATATAGGGTTAGAAGCAACATTAAGATATAATAGAAAACTTAAGATATACTGTGTCTACTTTCCTGGGAATATTGTAGAAAATATTCCATCCAGCGAAAAAAAACAAAAATTGAAGACTGATTTACAAAAAAAATGTTTAGCTTGAACTGTGGATATTTACTAGGGGGGGATTTGAATTGTCGACACAGGGATTGGTGTTGTGTAAGGACAAACTCCTGGGGTAACGTTTTGTTAAGTTTGTCCACTAGTTTACCAATATCTATGATGTCTCCACCTAGTCCTACTTATATTCCCACCCGTTCTCGTGCAAATCCCTCTGTGATTGATCTGTTTTTAACAAATACCCCTCGTCGGATATCCCAACCTGTTGTTATAAATGAGCTTAACTCTGATCATATTTCAGTTCTTTGTAAGCTCCGCTGGTCGGGAGTAGAAATAGTGCAATATTTCTTTAACTTGCAAAAAGCAAATCGGACCAACTTTCGAAAAAAGGTAAAAAACAGACTACGAACAATTCCCACAAATATTCAAACAGTGGTAAGCAAACAAAAAGTTGACTCCATCATCCATCAGTTCACTGAAGATATTAATATCTCTGCCAGCAATAGCATTCCCTATATCGCAAAAATGACTCGTCTCATAAAGCTACCAGCACACATTTTAGAGCTTATTCAAATTCGAAATTCGCACATAAGAAATTGGCAAAGATTTCATCAGCCAATTTCGAAAACTTTAATGGCATATTTCAATAAATTAATAGCCAGGAATATTCAAGTCTTTCGCAATGGAATGTGGAACAGAAGATTGTCTAATCTAGACAAAGCTTCAAAACCTTTCTGGAATACTGCAAAAATGCTTAGAAAAAAAGGCAGACAAATGCCTTGCCTTAAAAATGGTACTGATGTTTTTCTCACAGACTCAGAAAGTTTGCTTCGAATTTCTTAGCCAATCACAAGGTATGACAGCATTTAGACAACGCTTATACTAGTAGCTTCGTTGAAAATGCGTTGGAAAATTTGAATGTCACCCTCTGTGAAGCGCCCGTAAGTGAATATGTCTCTGAAGAAGAGATTAAAAAAAAGAGTTAAAAAAAAAAAGAGAGAAAAAAAAAAAAGATTGGTTAAAAGCTTAAAAACAAGAAAGGTAAGAGGCGTTGATAATGTTAAAAATGTGTACCTTAAAAACATGCCTAAAGAAAGTATTATATTTCTAACTTACAACATTAATATTTGCCTTAAGGTGCAATATTTCCCCGATACTTGGAAAACAGCAAAAATAGTTACAATCCAAAAAAACAGGAAAACCTCCTAATGATCCTCGAAGTTACAGACCAATAAGCTAATTGAGTAGCATAAGTAAGATTTATGATACAATACCTAAAAACAAAATTATCAGAACTATCGAGGAAAAGAACATTTATCCTGATGAGCAGTTTGGTGTCCGGCGTGGCCACGCAACTTCTCATCAAGTTCTCAGGATATGCCATTTAATTGAAAAAAATAGTGCAATATAAAGATCAATTGGGATGCTATTTTAGACATAGAAAAAACTTTCGATTCTGTGTGGCATGATGGCCTCGTTTACAAAATTTAAACAATAATTTCCCTCTATTCATTTGTAAAATTGTCCAAAGTTCTTTGTCGAACAGTGCTTTTCAAGTATTTATAAATAGTAGTGCGTCTGATTTAGTTATGTTTAATATTGGTGTACCCCATGGTTCAGTTCTTGGTCAGTCTTGTACAACATATGTATATACATCTGATTTTCCCAAACTGACATGTTGCGATGTTGCAATTAATGCAGATGACCTAGCTTTACTATTATCGCATGAGTTTGGTCATAATATTGAGACGAATTTAAGAAATGCGATCGATATAATACAAAAATATTACTGCAACTGGAAAATCAAACTAAATGCGGATAAAATTCAAGGTATTTTTTTCACCCGGAAAAAATAAGACTTGTTATTTGTCGTCTAATCAATTTATGTTTAACGGCCAATCGATACCTTGGAAACCGTCAGCGCAGTACCTAGAGATCCATCTTGATTCCAGATTAACATTTTCCAAGCACATTACAGAGACACTAGACAAAGTAAATATTGCAATTCGGATGTTATATTCATTGATAAATAGAAGATCCCATCTTTCAAATGAAAACAAAATATGTATTAATTCACAAAACAAAATTTCAGTCAATTTTATTATATGGCTGTCCAATTTGGGGGAAATGCGCCAAGTCATTTAAAAAGATTGCAAATTATGAAAAAAAAAATAAAGATTATGCTTAATCTCTCCTGGCATTATTCCACAAGAAATCTACATACTAGAGCTGATTTTGAATTGATCTCCTTCAGAATTGATAATCTTACTGAAAATTTTAAACTAAGATACGACATTCTCACCCCCTCTTCTTCTTCTTCTTCTTTTCCTTTTTTCTCCGGCGTTGTTATGGTCAGAAGTGTAGGACCATAACCTTCCCACTTAACTGCATTCCTACTGGTCCGCTTGTGGGGTCCGCCGGTTTGACCTCAGAAAGTAGCGGCAGGCTTTCCGGTTTGGGATTACTTCATCGCTGAGGCCAATCAAATGCTGATGTTTTTGCATTTGGCTGCACCAATTGTTTTTCGGCCTGCCTTTTTTGCGTGTTGAAATTGGAACGTTGATTGATATCGCCTTTTGGACGGGGTTCAAAGGATCTCTTTTTTGAACATGGCAATACCAACTGAGTCGGTCGCGCTCTATATTTCTTGTGATGGTTTCTTTTACGTGGAGGCTTCCTCGGAGCATCTTCATCTCAGCTGCCGTTGATTTGCTCTCATACTTTTTGTGCATTGTCCAGCATTGTGAACCGTATGTGACCGCCGGACGTACAACTGAAGTGTAGAGCCTTCCTTTCAGCTTAGGGGGCATTTTTTGATCACAGAAGATGGCGGAGTTTTCCCGTCACTTTTCCTTCAAGCAAGCAATAAAGGACTGCTATAAAGAGCAGTGGGCTCTTCGGTGACTCCTGCGGTGTATCTTACTCTTGTCGTTGCTCTCTTGTACATGTCCATGATCACTCGCACGTAGGTTTCTGGAACTCCTTTTTGTCTTAGCGCTATCCATAAAAGATCTCTTGGTTACCGGTCAAAGGCCTTCTCGAAATCAACCAACACCATATGCAAGTCCTTTCAAGAATCACGACGCTTTTCCATCATGAACCTTATACTTTGGATTGCATCTGTTGTTGGTTTACCGGAGACAAACCCGCACTGGTCATCAGATAGTCGTATTATTTTCCGCAGTCGGCTATCTAATACCCGTTCAACGATCTTCATGGTGTGCGACATCAGCTTGACAGAACGGTAGTTATCACAATTTCGCGTATCACCCTTTCCTAAGCGAAGAGATCAAATCCCTTAGCGCGACCAGCAAGTTGGTTAAAGTCCTCAAACGAGGAAAATCGACAAGGCTGGAGGTACTCAGAAAGTCTGATGGTACCTTTACCGAGTCTAAAGCAGAAACTCTTAGTTTACTGTTTCAGACCCATTTTCCGGGAAATCAGACTGTCATCGGCTCGTTGCACACTCCCTCATTGGATACTGCGGCTGTAGCGATGAAAACAACTCGGCGTAGCTGGTATGTTACGTCACGCGTGGCAACTACTGAGGCCATTGAATTTGCTGTGGCATCCTTCGATGGCTTTAAGTCGCCGGGCACTGATGGGATATACCCCGTTATGCTGCAAAAAGGTATAAGACAGCTGCTTCCTACACTGAAAAGAATTTTCACTGCTAGCCTGGCACTTGCCTACATACCTATCCCTTGGCGCGCGGTGAAAGTGGTCTTTATTCCCAAAATAGGAAAAGAGGATTACTCACTAGCCAAGAGTTTCAGATCAATAAGTCTAACATCATTCCTGCTGAAAAGCATGGAAAGACTAGTAGAGTTGCACGTGCGCAAAGTTGCCCTTCGAATGCATCCTCTGTCGGACATGCAACATGCTTATCAGCGCGGCAAATCCTGCGAGACTGCGCTTTAAAACCTAGTTGGGAGAATTGAATGCGCTCTCGAAAGGAAAGAGTACGCACTAGGCATTTTCGTCGACATTGAGGGAGCTTTTGATAACGCTACCTTCGACAGCATGTGTAACGCTGCTAGACGGCATGGCGTAGATGAAGCACTGGTTTTGTGGATCAAAGCAATGCTTGTGCACAGGACATTGATCGCTGATACAGGCCTCGAACAATGTGTCAAGTCTGGAGTAAACAGGGGCTGCCCGCAAGGTGGCGTCCTGTCTCCGCTGTTATGGTGCATGGTGGTCGACTCTCTGCTAGATGCTCTCAATGCCTCTGGAATCTATGCCCAGGCCTATGCGGATGATGTTGCTGTTCTCTCTGTCGGCTCATGTTTAGCGAATGTCTGTCTCAAAGCGCAGGCGGCGCTAAACGTGATCGATGACTGGTGCACGAGAAATGGGCTGTCGGTTAATCCTCTTAAGACCGATGTCGTTCTCTTCACGAGAAGGAGGAAAACAACTGGCATTGCTCAGCTGGTGCTAAAAGGCATTCCCATCCCCATATCCAAGGAAGCTAAGTATCTGGGAGTCATTCTAGATAACAAACTTCTCTGGTCAAAACATGTTGAGTCCAAAACCACCAAAGCGCTGTCAGCTTTCTGGCAATGCAAAGGTGCCTTTGGCAAAACATGGGGCTTATCGCCGAAAAAGGTCCTTTGGATCTACACGGCAATGGTAAGACCGATAATCTCATATGCATCGGTTGTTTGGTGGAGCAGGCTGACACGAAAACACGTTGTGGCTTCACTCACCAAACTCCAAAGAGCGGTCTGCCTCAGTTGCACAGGGGCTTTCCCCAGCACACCGGGAGCTGCTTTGGATGCTATGATGAACCTTCCACCCCTTGACATATATATCAGAGGGTGTGCACTGAAAACTATTTCTCGCCTAAAGAGGAATGGTCTTTGGTACAACTCGCAGTGGAGTGAAAGTGTACTTGAGAGAGAAATATCCTACGATCACTGTCTCATGGATATGCCCTCTGACGCAATGACACCTGCCATCCTACTGCGCTGTAACTACACAGTCACATTTCCTTGGCGTCAGGACTGGCTTTGGCCAGACACTGAACCTGGAATAAAATGTCTTCGCATCTTCACAGATGGCTCCAGGACTGATCAGGGATCCGGCGCCGGAGTTTTCTTCGAGCGCGAAAACATTCGACTGCACTTCTCGTTAGGAAAATATGCGTCTGTCTTCCAGGCGGAGATTTACGCAATCCTAATGGCCATGCACTATGTTGTGAAACACAGATGGAGGGGAAAGAGCATATGTGTCTGCAGTGACAGCCAAGCTGCACTCAAAGCTGTATCCAATCCTCTGTCCAACTCCAAACTAGTGCATGAACTCAAGACCTTCTTGAACAAACTCGGAAGACTTAATTCACTTAGGCTTGTATGGGTTCCAGGTCACTCTGGAATCCCAGGAAACGAGATCTCCGATGAACTCGCTAGAAAAGGCTCAGAGGAGAGTTTCTCAGGGCCTGAACCCGCCTTAGGTCTACCAGCTTCAACGGTTAAATCTGACATCAATGACTGGGTCTTTAACGTACACAGTCGCAGATGGAAGGAATATCCAGGATGCAGGATGACTAAGCGCGTACGCCCTGACGTCTGTAAAAAGTCCGCAACACTCTTCTTATCCTTAAGAAGAAATGACTGCAGAAGGCTAACGGGCGTCATTACGGGCCATTACACTTTTGCCAGGCATCTTTACGTGCTTGGCATCAGTGAGACGCCTACCTGTGCTGCTTGTTGCGAGGAGGACGACACAGCGGAACACTTTCTCTGCGACTGTCCCGCCTTCGCTCGTGCACGGTGGCGCACCCTTGGGGCCGACGTGGTGGGTGCCGAATCTCTTAGCTCAACATCACTGAAGCCCCTCCTCACTTTTCTCCGGACAACGGGGAAAATACAATAAAGACAAGGTGTCTGTCTGGTAGTACAATGGACCAGTACTTTTGTCTGAGTGCTCCAGCAGATAGTAGAAGCCTCCAACAAAAAAAAAAAAAAAAAAAATCACCCTTTCCTTTGTGCCAAGGAAGAAGATAGCTTTGCCTAAATTTATCTATCTATCTATAATTAAGAAATCACTTGGTAGGCTACACAAATTAATTCTAACAAAAGTCTCATTACATTTACACGATCGAATAGCATGATAAGTTTTCGGGATCCTCAAGTAATTTGATAAACTTAATTTCTGGTCTATTTGCACGTCGTATCATAATTTTACCATTTTGTTTGAGCATAATAATACGAGGCAGGTTTGATCCAACTTCAGACATTTTGGATTACAGGGGTGGTTTTTTTGTAAAACAGTGGTCAATGCCCTCTTTTGTTAAATTACTATTTAACTTATTATTGCAGATATCAATTACTGTGATCTCTATGCACTGATTTTTAACGTGCGGAACATTGTGCAGCTCTAAACAGTTGGCATGGAGAAGCCACTCTTGCATCACCTGCTTTCTCATCGTTGCTTGTGCCAAATTTTCTGGTCAAAAATAATAATCATGCCACCGTATTCAGCGGAGTATAGAGTAACAATCATTCCAGGACAAGTGTTCAATTTCTCTGACACGCAAAGTTGCATAAATGGTATATTCCAGTTCATTTCGTGTGATCTAACCCTTCCACGGGCTATGTACTCGTATGTAATTCGACAGCCATTTGACGCTCGAACTCCAAAAGTCACGGAACAGCAAGACACAATCGTTGAAACCAACCAACCGACCAGTCCCATCAACTTCCACCACAAACCTATAAATGTGTTCATTGCAAACATCACGGTTCTGGTCGTGCACGAAGCACCTCACAAATTCCCCGGTGGATAGCACAAGCACAAAGCACTCCTAGAGTGCTTCACTAGCTTAATGTCCATGAATTTAGGGACCTTTCACGTTCATAACAATTATCTCCAGAAACAAACAAAAAACGAACCAACATCCAGTCAGCATCGGTTGAGTCAATCCGACTGCTGACCAGACTTGCAGCCAACCACCTCCTAAACCATATCTACGTGAGTGTATGGACACGGCGTTAACTAACGTGACAGGATTCTAGCCATTAAAGTCAATTGCCTATTGGGACAAAGCCAAGAGGAGAGCATTTAAAAGCTAATTGCTAACGGGCTGAACGAAGCTGTAAAATGCCCACATAAAGGTGTTCATAAACATTTCGGCAAGCTACAGACCCGAACGACAACGCTACGGGGCGCGCGTTCATTTTTGTTGTTACATTCCTACCTCTCCACCTTCTAGTTTTTATTTGACTGCCTCTATGTCCTTTTTTTTCGATCAGCTTGCGGTCCTGTCATACGAATCCGAACAGGATGTGTTTGAAGCTCTTTAATCTGTCTTCGCAAGTCCATGTGGGAATTTGCAGCTCGTTTTGTGTAGCAATTCAATTTACCAAACAGAATCGTCAAATGAACATGCGGCCGGGTGCGGCAGGACAAAGGACAACCAATGTGTCGTCATTGGGCCGATCGGAAAAACGACAAAACAAAAGCCGAGACGGAGAGCAGTAAAAAAGGGGAAACAGGACGTAACGGGTGATAAAAAGTCCGTGTAAATGAAATTGGAATGGTTTTCCAAGTGGAACGCAGCACAGGACTGATGCGGAATAATTGGAATACTAAATTGGACCGCTTTTTTGCGGCCAAGGAGCCGTGTTTATTCCATTTTGGAGTCGCTTCATAAAATGGACGCTTTTGAGGTCGGATTAAAATTTTAAATCCTGCAACGGTAATTGGATCAAGTAAAAACGATGGATGTCAACAAAAGGGCCATTTTACTTGTTCCGCCTTTCTGTTTTCGGTCCGTTATCCTATCCTTAAACGATAGACGTTGGCGGGACGTGTCCATAATGTCTGCCATTTACGACTGTTGAAGGCCGATAATGAAGTGCTCTAGTCCTTTTATCAATCGTCCTAAATTAACTCCTTAGCTTTTGATATGGACATCTAAGAAATTAAGTCTCATTAATTACACTCACCCTATGTCTGGCATTCATCTCGTCCTGGTCGTAGGTATCTCTCCGCGAACAATACACGGCCTGCTTGCTGGAGTGCTCCAATTCGATTTATCAATTTGTCGTTAATCTCGCTCCTTCGAACATCCGCCGGCTGAAGATCTCGTACCTGTATGTGTTTTGAACTGATTTAAGGATTTAATTAAATACAAACGCTTAGTTTGGTCCTGGTCTCTGTTTGCAGATAACAGCAGAAGCTGGCTTGGGATTGGGATGGGATGCGGTGAAAAGTTTAGTTGCGATTACGAATCAATCGAGAGAATAGGTAGGCGGCCGTTGAAACCGTATTCTCTGTCAACTCGAGATAAATGCTTTAATTAATATCGTGGTGTTGACTATTTTCCGTTTTGTTCTGGCTTCAGTTCGCCTTTACTGCTGGTCTATTCCGTAAGAGGGGACTTAATGTGGCCATATTTTAACGATAGTGAAGTGGAAGTGTGATGGGGGCGACAGGCATTTGGTGGATTATAACAATTCGATTATACAAGTGGTAGAAGATTAAACCACGAAGAAATGAATTCAAGACTGCGGTCAAATTAACTGTCAGAAATGTTCAAAGCAAAAAGACGTACTGTGTTCAGAAAGTAACAAGAAAATTAAAGTTTATTTGACCACGTAAGTATTGTTATTCATTTTAGTTTATATTTTCCACATTCTTGTAGGCTGTTGATGTTCAGAGGTGGAGGAATTTCCACCGTCTTTACAGTATTCTTATGAACCTTAAAAAGAACAGAAAATATCATGAACAGGATCATATAACTTTACTTTCGTTACTTTTGAAGCCTCAATCAGTAACGGAGAAGGTATTAAAAAACGAAAAAAAAAATCGTACGTATACGCCCCGTAGTGCGGATGTTCGAGATAATCTCCCACCTCACACAATTGCTTGAAAGTGATGCAGGAAGCTGACTCATATTCAGATCTCATCGAATTATTGACAATTTGCTCAAAATGTAGAAAAATGGCTGTATACACGCCAAAGTAAGCACGATCGCAAGTTTCTCAAAGCTACCACAACTACCTTCATAACTTAAGATTAAGGTCTCTAGAAATTATTGATAAGGCAAGGGAATAGGGCTTGAAAACCCAAAACTTCAAACATAATTACCTGATTATTTATAATCATGAGCTTTTACCCTAAATGCACGTACCTATTTACTTACAATAGATGCCACTTTGATTTGGGCTGAAGATGGGTTTCTATCCTCTCCGGCCTCTCCAGCTGTCACGATTTTTGGCCAGCTGCTTCCTGTGCCACATGCCCCACTGTTTGGCTCCTTTGGGCCTGTGTTTTTTTTTTTTTTACAGGGCTACTGATATGTACGATTCGCAAGCTTGAATATTCGATGCCAGGAAAACGCCTACGTATCAAACCACACCCTGCCATCAGGTATTACTTCGCGTGGTTTGTTAGCAACTTATGCTATGTACTCTGTATTTACCGCTTCAGCTCCTACCCTTCTGCACGCTCGTTATGAAGGAACAGATCACCAGCCAATTTTTTGTTTTGTAATAATTCGTTCAAGAGTTACGCTCTTATGATGTTTGTCACACAACCTGGATAGGGTGCAGATGGTTTGTGTCGAAGATGTTTGTTCACTATTCCCCGGGGGTGGTTGTCCTAGATAGGATTCGAGAGATTCGACTTCACAGTAACTATTTTGTTTCCATGTCATTAAGGTGTTATATTGGAAATGCACACGCAATGAAGTGATTTTATACTGCGAGTGTTATGCCTTCGTCAACATTTTTTGATCATCTCTCATTCACTGGTGTTGTTGCACAGTTTTTTTTTCCTATATAGGAATTGTTCTTGGCTATGGTCAGACTTGAACTACAGACCTACCGCTCAACAGTCGGTGATAATTACCATTGGACCACGAGCACCTCTGCTAGCCAGTAGTCCCTTGAACTTATCATGTGGCTTACTAGAAACTCCGGAATCGGCAGATCCATTTTTGCGTCTATGTGGCGTCTACTGTGGGATATTGTGTGCTCTGCTTCTTCTTCTTCCTCTGGACATTCTAGACAGACGGGCTATCGTGTACAAATCTGTGAAGATATTTTCGTTTGCTGTATTTTGAGATTCGACTTCGGCCTTTTATTCCTCTCTGAATTAAAAGCGGTGTTGCACTGAGCTACTAAAGTTGTTAATGGAAGTGGTGTAATCTGTGGGACTGAAATTCAGCAGCATTTCCACAGTTCTGCATCCGTCATATGGTCTAGATATCAAATAGTCAGCTTTCTTGAGTCTCTTGATATAAAGGTCCAAGAGGAAGATGTCCAGTAGGTTGTTTGTCCATCTGCCTTTTTGGATATCGATAGGGACCATACCCGCCATAACACAAGATGCTTTATCCGAGATTGTCAGAAAACCGCATACCATTCTTATTGCGCTAAGTCGTATGCGGACGAGAACTTTTTATCCCCTCCATTTTAAGCCCGGCGCAGCTGACCTCATCACTCTGGAAAGCAGAATCCTCATCGCGTATCCGGCTCCACCGATATTTGGCAGCATTCTAGAAAGTGCTACCCGCATTTGTGATGCCTTTTGACTGCATATTCGATATGAGTCTTAAAGTTAAGTCGGTTGTCGAACATTACACAAAGTATTTGAATGCCTCTTTAGACATGATCGATTGGCTCCCAACCCTGAAATTTGCCCTAAGCACAAGTCTTTCGGCTGTTTATTAAGACAGCCAACGTCTTGTGGTCAGCTAGATCAAAGTACTGATCCTAGCAATCACTTCATCCGTGGCGGACTCTACCTCGTGGATGTGTTTTGCAACAGCAGCTACGGCGATGTCGTCAGCAAAACCGATAAACTTGACTCCTTGTAGCAGCGTTAATCGCAAAATTCTATCATATATTATGTTCCATAGAAGAGGTCCAACGACTGATCCCTGCGGGACTCCCGCGAAAACATTGTAGTATTGAAAGCTATCATCTGTCCGTACTTCAGCTTCTTGACGTCTAGCGTTACTTCTGCCCAAGAATTTCTTTGTGTCCCCTCGTCATCTTTTTCCCGTATTGCTTTAGCTACTGTATCAACTACGTTTTTCTAAAACCATATTGATGATCAGACAAAGCTCTTCTACCCTTCGCAACGACGTTTGGCCGGTTCGCTGGAGGTTCTCGAGGTGGCTTGGTTCCCGAGGGTAGCAAGACCAGATGTTGGACTTTCCAGGGAAAATTCCATCCTCAAGTCAGCTTTGCAATGTTGCTATAAAAATGTCTGTTCTCTTTTTAATGGTTGCTTTGATCGCTATATTTGAGACGCCATCAGGACCCGACACTTTCTAACTGACCCTTGAACCTGTGAGAGCAACCTCAAATGCGATTGTCCCTTACGAGATTGTGTTCATCTGAGTTATAATCGTAGACTCTGCAGCAGTTATATATTTCAGACATCCTAAATTGGTGGTTGGACCCGCAGAAGCGTAACTAAGCCCATGTCGATAAACAGGACGTACAGCTCTTGATTGTATGTTCCCCTCAACCCTCCGTTAACATAAAAAAATGCACACAGGATCTTTCTCCCCAATCGGCCTAGGGCCTGGTCATCCACTTTCGATAATGTTCATGCTCTTCGCAGTAGAGGGGGGGGGAGAGGTGATTAAGACCGTCTTAACTGTGTCATGTGTCATGTTTATGAACTTATTTATTCGTCCTAATCTATTCCGTATCCTTCAACAAAATACACTTATGTCAGCATTGTATGCCAAAGTGGCCTTCAATTCACTCAGTGATTCGCATTGAACCTCTTCTATCGGTTCCAAACCAGAGAGGTATTGTCAGTTGAATAGCCAGAATTCACGCGGGGCTCAGTCC
Source organism: Merodon equestris (assembly GCA_958301585.1). Taxonomy (NCBI): domain Eukaryota; kingdom Metazoa; phylum Arthropoda; class Insecta; order Diptera; family Syrphidae; genus Merodon; species Merodon equestris. Next base: position 213,711,346 of record OY284413.1, on the reverse strand, counting down.
AGAACTCACCTCCAGTTATGAAACGTTTCATGATCGCTTTGTTCTCAGAAATGAATGAACTTGAGTGTTTTGGAACCAAATGAAAAGAGACGCGTCTGAGGCCAAAATGGTCTTTCAAAATTGTTTCAATTGATCTATACGTAATGCAAAAACTATCAATAAGCTCTAAAAAGGTCTATAATGATCTTTGATTTCCCTTGAGGTATTGCTCATCAGTTAGTGCTTTTTCACCGATTGGAACCATATTTCAATCCGCAATTTAATACAATTTCCTCATCAGTTATTCAGATATTGTAAAAATCACCAAACTCAGTTTAAGTTCTTCACAAAACACGAACGAAACAATCAAATTAATGGAAATGATGACACAGAAGTCAATGCCAGTACTACCAACCGATAGGAAAAATATTTGCTCAAACCGATCTACCCTCAAAGTTTAAATTGGTAAGTCACCTTTCAATTTATTCACAGCAGTATTTGCATGAAATTGATGAGTCTCTTCCATGGTCTGCCGTTGTGTGAATATTTAGATTAACGTTGAGCTTCTTGGACTGAACCACATCAATAGGATCTTATCAAATTAATCGCGAATGGATTCAGGCTTTCAAACAACATGGAAGAAAAAATATTATAAGCTTGGGTAACTTATATCCTGTAATTTCAACATATTCGGGCAGTCCATTTATCGACCATGCTTTCCTCCGCCTATGTCTTACAGATAAGCTGTTGCAAGTTCCCAACCAACACGTCTTCAGCTGCTTTTAGTAGTTCCGCAGGCCGCCTGTGCCAAAATTTTTTTGAGACTTCTGCTTAGACATAACTATCCTAATCTCATTTTAGTCAGGTGGATGTAATTCTCTCCCATCCTCGTTCATTGTGAATAGTTCGTTCTACCTGTCTACGGAATTTGAACTTACAACGCCGCTATATACATAATCTGCAGATACGGTTTTTCCATACTCTCAGCATCGTCTGTGACTCCACTACAAATTGTCCATGCTAAGCGACTGTAGGGGCCCTGGTGGCTCCTTGGAAACTTTGGCTTTATGGCTTTGGCATTTCGTCTCCATTTCGTCTATTCTTTCGACTGTCAGTCCACTTACTGACCATTTGTTCTACTTGTTCTATCCATCTTAGTTTTAATATTTTATTATTAAGACGATTCTTGGGGCTGAATAGAATTCCTTGAGTTCTTAATTCTTTCGTCTGTTTCTTCGTCCTGTTTCCACCATTGATGCTCCTTAAGATCTAGTTTCAAACACCCGAATTATATTTTCCTCCTTTTTAGTCATAAACTAGATTTCACATACGTAAAGTATCACTGGGGTTAAATTGATAAATATGTGGTTTGACATATCTTAGCCCTGTTAACCTAAGTCAACTATCTAGGTATTGGCCTTGATCGTAAATTTAGCTGGAACTCCAACATTGAAAACAAATTAACTAAGACGACTACGGCACTGTGGGCCTGTCGATGCACTTACGGTAAAACCTGGGGTATGAAACCTAAGGTAGTCCACTGATTAGACCAATCATCACTTTTTCGTCTGCCTTATGGTGGACAAAAGTTGAACAATAAACTACAATGGTTAAACCTCAACGCCTTCAGAGACCAGCAGCCCAAGATACACTGATCGGAATTACTCCACTGGACCCACCAACTCGCTAGGAAAAGTTCCAGCGAAAGGTACATACTCGTAGGTGCCCAACCTTTCCATGGGATCAACAAGTCGAAGATTAACTTTCTCTTAGACAAGTCGAAACTGCTGCACTTTTTGGAACAGCGCTCAAGGACTCCGACAATCGAAAAAATTCATACGGTCTCTGAAAAAACACTATATTTACTTACACTATATTAAGATTCATAAATATAATAAAGTCGATATTAGAAGACTGGTTAGCTACCTCTCGGGGCATTGTAGTCTGAGATATCATCTCAAAAAAATTAAACTCTCGTCTAAGAACGAATGTCGACTTTGTCTAGAGGACGAGGAAACTGCAGAGCTGTTTGTGTGTGCTGTCCTCTGCCACCTTAGAAAGTGTATCCTTTCCAGAGAAATTATGACTCCTGAATGGATCATCTTAGCGGATCCTACGAGAGAGTCTAAACTTCATTAAGAAGAATTTGAGTACTTTATTAAGATAGTAGAGGTGCAGTGTTCAATGCTTTATGTTAGCACTAGCCGCTTTAATAAAAAAAAAAAAAAAATGTTGACATTGACATGATGATTCCTTGGAAGTGTCAGCATCAACTGGTTAAGTTGATCCCTTAGTTAGATGAGGATCAAAGATCATAAATTTAACTTTAAAAAATATACGGCGACGGAAAGACCAATCATTACCAATGCCTCTATGTGGAACCCGACCATATCGAGTGTACAAATAGGAACCTATAATTTTTATTCCAAGGCTTGCAGCTTTATTACAGACAATTATTACATGTTTATTCTTTCTGGCGGAATAAGAAGCCCGTGTTGGAAAAATGCACATCTTTTGAGACGAGCCACGAATAGAAAAGTGGACCTGGAGCTGCAAGATCTTGTTGTGTTTGACATGAACCTTGATCCAGTTAGGCCTCCAATTCTGAGGCCTTGCTGTCCAGGTCGAAAACACCTTTTGTAGTGTTGAACCTGTTCGCGGGACATTCATTCATTAGTTCCTAATATTTCCATAAATTCCTATAATCAGATATTAAAGGAGTCTCTGATGTGAGTCTTTGATGTGAGTCTCTGATGTGAGTCTCTGATGTGAGTCTCTGATCTAATATTTCTGACGAGCATATGCTGCTAGCACAATCTATTAGAAAACGGCGGATTCGTATTTATTTTCTTGACATTAGCACCAAACTACAGCGTCTTTATAGACTACCATCATTCTAGAGATCGTTCTGGATAAAGTCGTATATTGGCTAAGGCTAATGGTTGCGACCCAAATGTACCCCGAAGCGCCGGCTATAGAAGCACATCGCAGGAAAAACACACGAGACCCCATGTGATGTACTAACTCATTAGGTTCAAGTCTGTTCCCATTTCAGAAGGAGTCATACTCTTTACAGCATCACAATGGATCCAGGACAATCTAAGTGTGACATGGCCAACCAGACAACCACTCTATCTAACCCAAAGAAACGTTACGCCTTAATTATGATAGCATGCAGGACTATGAACCTTTATACTTCTCTCAAAGTATTGTAAGTAGATGCCACAATGCATGGGCTCCACACGCGACATGCGAAGAAACAAAAAGGATCTAACTTGACACATTTCTTCTTCGAATTAGCTTTCCTTAAAGGTGCCCAGCCGTCCTTAATTAAATATGAAAAGCAAAACACTAAAGGAAAACAGCAAAGCTTAGGAGAAGAATGAAATGAAGAATAGAAACTAGTTAAGAAGAAGCGTCAAGAGCAAAAGAATTGACAATCGGTCGGTGGAGAGAGCGAATAATGAATGCTTTGAAAAGGACACAAACCACAGCACCATTCGTTCCAGTAGAAACACTTCCAAGCCGTCAATGCGTGTATTATCCAAACATGTCCTCGTAAAATGAAGCAACCACAGCGTAGAATGCCAACAGAGAGCAAAGAGCCTCTAACGGAATTTAAATAAAACGATGAAAGTAAGTACGTTCCGCTCCTGTCCCAATCGTCTTCCTTTCATCCGTATGTTGATACAAAACGCACGAAGGCATCCTTTGCCCGAGATCCTTGTCGCCACTATGCAAAAGTCAGTCGAAATCACCTGCTAATCATTAAATGAGATTCTCCAACCTCCCCGTCTCACTCTGATTGATAAGTGGCGTTGAAAAGGACGCCGCTGAATGTGGACGTGTGCCCGCCGCCCTCGTCCTTTGGTGCAGTTGAAAGCGACGCTCAAGGATAATGCTAGCTGGTATCGCTAATGCTTTTATGTGCAAATATGGTTGAATGATGAAACGTTCCGTAATTGAATGTGTATGCAAAGTGTGTAACATCAGCCCGCTGCTCGAAGGATGTCCTTGCGGCGAGTTCAAGGAGAGACATGATTATCGTCATTATTCCGGGCGCGAGTGTCGTTGTTTTTTTTTTTTTTTTTTTTTTGTTTTCATTCCTCCTCCATGTATGGGTTGGCTTTTCATCTGCTAATAGCACTCGATTACTCCACTTGCTTACTAACGTGGGGTATTTGGTTTTGGCGTTCCGCGTTTACGTCGGGCTTGGTGCGGTTTTACACTTGTTGTATCTGGGTCCGCGATTCCAATTGTTGGGTGTGATGGTTTCCATTTCGTATGGAAATAAACCGGGACAACTAATTTACATGTAGACTGAAGCGTTAAAGGCAGTCATGGAAAGCGGTAGGGAGGCTTCAAGAGGAATTCGGTTACACATTTATGGTTATTGGACTTTTATTTGCATTGGAATGAGAGTGTGCCTCGTGATTGCATGCACGAGTGTGTGTGGTTTTTAAGAGGCTCGTGGAATTTTTAACAAGTGTCATTTAGCGGCAGCGTTGAATTTTATTTTATTTTTTCCCTTGAAAGTAATTTCCTTATTCAGTCTTTAATTTAGATACGACGTATCCAAACGTAGATATTATACAGGCATATGTGGGTAGATTTAAGGTGGTTCTAAGGAATCTAATGAAGCGTAGATGAATCTAAAGCACGTGGGCGCGCGAAAACATTTGTGAACAATCTGATAGGTTTATATCAGTGTAGTTTTTGGCCAGGAAAATCTACGATAGACCAAATATTTGCATTAAGCAGATCTTAGAGAATACCACGAAATCGCGGTCGACACACACCAATTTAAAGTCGCATATGATAGTGGCTATTAAGAAGAGCTTCACAGAATCAAGTCAGATTTCAAGTTTTTTGCTAAACTTTGCAGGCTGCGTAGAATAAAAATGACCTTACCGGAAACTTCGACATCAAAAAAGGATTCAGGCAGGGTGACGTATTTTCATGTGACTTTTTTAACATCATTTTTAAAAAACTGGCCGCATATTTGCCAACTATCCTACTGTAACTCGCCAAGCATTAAGCCGTTTAGCCACTCGCACTGAAAAAAACTGAATTCACACGCTATAGAAGAATTGCCGGAACGCCTCTTAGTGGTCGTTCCTTCGAGGATATCATCATTGTGGTGGAAAGTAAGCGGTCAACGTTAACATATCACGCATTTGGCTATTACACGAACGTCACCATAGCGCAATTGCACAAAGCTACAGCTTCATCAGCTATCGCCTGCATATCGTCAATCCCGTATAGACTACGCTCGCGATCTCCTGAACCTCAAAGACGAAGTGAAGCCTTCGGTCACAATTCATACTGCCTTTACATTCATTCAAAGTTATTGTATAGTCCACAATTTATACCGGAGGTGTCAGCAGGCCCATTTTTATGACGAGAGCCTAATGTGGTGAATGTGTAACGAGCTTTCTGGGCCGGGGTATACTCGCCGGACCAGGATCCGTCACATAAATTTTTATTTGTGACACCGGCAGACGTACTAGTGGCCCGCGCGCTACGCTGTCCCTTGGGGTTGGGACCCGTTCGGGACACTAGGTCGTAGACACGCCTTGTCACCTCTCAACTGTCGGGTTGACAGTATCTGGTCGATCTCCCCCGTGGGTTAGAACCTACGTCTGGATCTCGCCAGATGGTCGAGTCGGGAGCAGTGCGAGACGTAGCCTGTCTGGGTAAGAACCCGGTCGAGGCCCTAGTTGGGATCGACGTGCGCCCTTGAGGACGGCTGTGCCGCCTGGTCAACCCCTACGGGTTAAAACCCAAGTCGGGAACTGACCCTACGACACTTACCTCGGGAGTAGACTCCGACAGGTCTTAGTCGCTCTCTTTTGGGTTAAAACCCGAGTCGGAGAGCCGATGTCCGCCCTATTAGGCTCTACTCGCCATTTCACTCGTCGAGCGGTCGCTCCAGCTAGTCTCGTACGCTCGTCCCTTCTCCTTGGTGACGAGCCCGAAATTGTTACTCCAATTATTACTACGATTCGGTAATAATGGAAGATAATTCCCCTCTGCGAATTTTTATTATTATTGAAATAATAAAAATAATTTTCTTTCGTAACTTTATTATTCTTATTATCTAATTATAATGACGTCTTAACCTACGTACGTTTATGTTTGTGATGTCACCTGAGTATCACACTGTATGAACGTACCTCGTTATCTCCCTATGAGTTGGCCTTCTTCTCTGACACTTCGTCTTCCCTCGTTGTCTTGGTCGCCTTGTGTTACCTGTCACTTGACTTGACTTGACACACAGATTGGTTACTTCACTGACTGATCGTCATTTCTACTCGCGGACTGATTGCCCTTCTGCCAATCGCCTCGGCCTTTTATAGGGCTAGTATAGGCTGGGTGACGATGTGAACGGTGCCTTTCCAGTCGTCGTTGGCATTTCCCCTGTTTACAGGATCTGTCAACGGTGACTGTGGCCGTTGCCGTTGTGTTTGGTGTCATTGACCTCTGTGGTCTTGGACAAGATGTCAATTTATGCATGCTTATGCAATTTTTTTGTTTCGTGTGAATTTTATTTTATTACTTTTGGTTTCGTATGTTGTGTTTACTTTATGTTTATTCTAAAGTGTTTTGTTTATTTGTTTAGTATGTACTCTATTTGTGCATACTTTGTGTTCGTGATCTGGTGGCTGTTTTGGATGTTTTTGATGTTTTGGTAAACAAACATGTACATATGTATATAAGGAAAATTTAGATTTATTTGTCTCTTTTTACTTTACAGCTAAATTTTCCTTTACAAATGGTACAGAGCCCACACAACAAAAGCCATTTTGAAGGACAGTTTTCCGAACCACCAAATGCCTCGTTTGACAATTTACACAATTTTGCCAAGACCGCTCAATTTGACCGCTTCATCTTTCTTTCTTCGGGGTTTTTTGCCCCCCTGCTAACCTTTGTCTCACTTTCTATTATCAGAATGTAAGGGGTATTTGCTCAAGAACCCAAGCAGTCTTTCAACAGTCTCATGCTTCACAATACCAAATCTTCGCTCTGACTGAAACCAACTTGACCCCTAGCATAAATAACCAAGAATTGTTCCCGTCAGATTTTAACGTCTACCGCGACGACGATCTCAACCAACCTACCGATAGCTGCCCTTATCGTGGCATTTTAATAGCCGTCCTAAACTCAATCAACTCTTGCCTTATTGCAATATCCTCTTCCCTCTATCTCGACTTTGTTGCACTCGCCATTAATACGATTGATAGCATAAATGATTTACGGATCCCTATGATGAAATCCTTCTCTTTTGTTTTCAATCTTCCTTCTCTTAAATGGGCTCCATCAGACTGAAAACCTCCGATCCAGTGCTTAAGTCTTACGGCTTCCACAAAGCAAATTTCAATCTTATCAATGAATATCTCAATAGCGTCCCCTTCAATTTTGACAGCCTTAGACCATTTCCATTTTCTACAGAGAAATATTTAATTCTATTTCTCTTTACGTTCCCCTTTCCCGATCCAAACATTTCTCCTCCGTTTTCTTAGAAAAGAAGAAAACAAACTGGGCGATCGTCGTTCGTACTCAATCACCTAATGACTTTCCCACTATATTGGCGCTTGTCTGCTATTTACCGAGCTTCATAACTCTCTCTACGACTGCCATTTGATCGAAACGCAAGCCTATTTTATAAACGATCCTAAGTCCTTCTATCAGTTTGTCAACTACAAAAGGAGATCTGATGGCTATCCAACCTAACCCAATGGCGCAACCTCGAATGATCCCAAAACTATCGCCAACTTTTTACCAACTTTTTTCAAACAATCTTTCGCCGAAGACTCCTTTGTACCGGAAACTTTCTACTTCGACTACTTACTAAACTTCTCCATTGGACCATTTCTCCCACGTACTATTGACCCACATATTGAAAATAAATTGAATCAACTTAATGATGGATTCATTCCTGGGCCCATGATCTCCCTGCCATATTACTAAAAAAAATGTTCCTCCATTCTTTCTAGAGAACCGCTTTTATAACTCCTGTTCACAAAAAAAGGTCCGAAGAGTGATGTTAACAACTACCGCCATATTGTCACACATACCCAAAACTTTTCGAAAGTATCATGTATGACACTCTAAGTTTCCACCGCAAATCTCTAATATCCTCTAAGCAACATGGCTTCCTCAAATGCAGGTCTACAACCACTAACCTTGTCGAATTTGTGTCATTCACCCTCTCAGCATTAGAGAATGGGAATGAGGTCGACGTCCTTTCTACTGATTTCAGTAAAGCTTTCGACAAAATCTCTCACAAACTAATACTCTTCAAACTGTCTTTCCTTAGCTTTGAACCCACTGCGTTGAAGGGGATATCTTCTTATTTAGAAAACCATTACTACAGTGTTCGTTTTAGATCTGCCTTTTCTAACCCTTTCTTAGTTTCTTCCGGCGTTCCCCAAGGCAGCCACCTAGGTCCACTTCTTTTCATTCATTCTTGCCATTGACGACATTGAATTTGTCGTCATATACTAACACCTCTCACTGCGGGCCGACGACACCAAGTTCCTCAAGGCCATTTCCTCGCAACATGATTCCGGATCTCAACAGCTTTTCAGTCTGACGTTCCAAAAATTGATTTTTCACGTAAACCAAACAAACCTTCTCCTCGATCTTTGCATAATATGGGACCAAGAGCTCAATTTTCGCGCACATATCGACGATATAATTCTTAAAGCCAACTCTGCACTCGGTTTCGTGAAGCGTTGGTCTAAAGAATTTTCCCATCCCTACTGAGTTATCCGTCTAGTTACCTTTGTTCGCCCACTTCTTGAATACGCCCCTCAAGTGTGGTCCCCTTATCAACAAACATTTCTACAATTGAGAGCGTCCAACGTCGGTTCCTGAGTCACCAGTCTCTTAACACTAACCCTCGTAATACACGCAATCCTCGTCTCTTCTATCTATCCACCCCCTGCACCTCATACGGCTCCAATGAACCCATTTTCCGTATGCTGGCAAGTGTTAATTCGAATATTAACTTCAATTTCAAACTCAGCACTCCATGCCTAAAACTCCGTCTTCTCAATAGCCTTCCCTCCTTCCAGTCTCAGTTTCTAAGGATCGCGCTCTCTTTTCCCGTTCTCATTAGTTATTGAGTCAGATTAAGTTTTCTTGAATTGAACTCAATAAAAGGGGGTGATTGCCCCCACGAAATTAGAAATTACATTTTTGATGTCATTTGTCTTTTAGAATAAGCCACGGACTATGTTATATTTAGAAACTGATCGATCGAGAATGAGGCATGGATGAGGATTAAATTCTCAAAGCTAACAAAAGCAAAAGCCTGGAGAACAGCCAACGTCCGATTTAAAATCATTCCCAGCAACGGCAAGTCTACAATTCTGCAAGACAACTTCATAATTATTTTTATTATCACAACCTTTCGCCAAATCTCCGTTACAGGAGTGTGTTCCATCCATGTTACGTTGCTATATTCCATTTCTTCTATCCTTATGTTGCACGTGGATTTTCCACTCATTTTTCTTGGTTCTTTCTTCGTCCACTATCCATTCGTTCTACGCATTACTCTTAAGGCATTCGCCTGTTTCGTCGTCCTGTTTTCCACCATGGATTCTCCTTAAAGCCTTGTTTTCGAAAAAACCTCGTTAGTCAGAGACCAAGTTTCAGATTCGTAAAGTAAATATGGATTTTGACATTGCGAAGTGGAAGATTCCTTCATCGCTAAGAAGGAACCGTTGGCCATATACAGGTTTTTATTTGTTTAAATCTCTATGTAAAGGGTGCTTATTTTAGAGGATTGGTTTTTAAACTGGCAACACTGTTTCCAGAGATTGTCAATTTGACAGTTGAAAATTGATTTGTAGCTAGTACGTTTTGCCATTTTACGGTAAATAGCTTAACGCCAGAACTACGCATGCAAATTGTACAAACTAATTTGGAAAACCATGGTTCGGTTCGACAAACTTATCGTGCGCTACATCCATTTTACAGTCGACATTACCGTTCATCTGAGCAAGTTATTTGGAACATGATGAATTGTTTTCGCACCACGTACACTCTAGTCGATAATACGCATCCCCAAAGACGACAAACAGTGCGAAGAGAAAAAGCAGTACTGAGGAAAATCCGAATGAGTCGATTCGCCATCGTGCACAGCAATTGGAGCTATGTCCATCCACTTTGTGAAAGACTTTGCGGAATGAACTTGGCTTAAAAGCTTAGATCCAGCAAATCCAGCTTGTGTAAGAATTGAAACCGCGTGACCATTATACTCGTCGTAGGTTCGGTGGATGGGCCGAAAACATGATTCAGCTTGATCCTCATTCTCAACGCAAAATTTTGTTCTCCGATGAGGCCCAATTAACCCTAAATGGATACATATGTAAACAAGCAAAATTGCCGAGTTCGGAGAGGAGAAAACCCAGAAGCCTTTGTCGAAACGCCCTTTCAACCATTAAAACACTGTTTGGTGTGCTTTATGGTATGGTGGAATCATTGGCCTGTATTTCTTTAAAGACGATACCGGCCAGAATGTTACCGTCAAAGGAGAGCGCTATAGAAACATGATTTCTGACTTCCTCGTTCCTTAGTCGAATGGCATTGACGTAACAGAGCTTTGGTTTCAACAAGATGTCGCAACATGCCCCACGGCGCGCGACACCATCAATTTATTGCGGGAAAAATTTGCTAATCGCAAAATTTCGCGCAATGGACCTGTGAACTGGCCTCTACTATCCTGTGATCTCATACCTTTAGATTCCTTTCCTTGGGGGTATGTGAAGTCACTAGTCTATGCCGATAAATCAGAGACGTTGGACGATTTGGAAGTCAACATTCGCCGTGTTATTGCTGATATACGGCCCCAGTTGATCGATAAAGTTATCGAAAATTATCATGCGAGCTAGCCGTGGCATGCCTTTGCCCGATGTGGGCACTAATGGCATGAAACTATTTATTAATTAGAGTTAATGTCACACACATAGACATTAATTTCAAGTATTTTATTTTATATTGAATTTGGACATGCGTCCAAAACTACGCGATAGAGACGAAATTGCAGTGCAAGCCGTGGGTGAAAGCCGAAGGTTCAGCGCCATTTACGAAAAGGTTATGGCCGGCGTGTTTTCGAATGCGAAAGGGATTCTGTTAATTGATTACCTTGCAAAAGACAGTACAATCACAAACGAATATTATGCCAGCCTCTTCCAGCTGGATGCCAAAATTCGCGAGAAGAGGACTGGTTTGAAGAATAAAAAAATCACCCTTCACTTCACAACGAGCTGAGTGTTGTTTTTTTTTTTTGGTAGAGGCTTCTACTATCTATTGGAGCACTCAAATACCACCACCAATACTGGTTCCTTGTACTACCAAGTACTACGAGACAGCCACCTTGTCTGTATTGTATTTTCCCCGTTGTCCGGAGAAAAGTGAGGAGGGGCTTCAGTGATCTGGAGCTAAAAGCATCGGCACGCACCACGTCGGCCCCAAGGGTGCGTCACCGTGCTCGAGCGAAGGCGGAACAGTCGCATAGAAAGTGTTCTGCTGTGTCATCCTCCTCGCAACATGCAACAAAGGTAGGCGTCTCACTGATGGCAAGCACATAGAGATGCTTGGCAAAAGTGTATTGGCTGGTAATGACGCCCGCAAGCCTTCTGCAATCATTTCTCTTTAAGGATAAGAAGAATGTTGCGGACTTCTTGCAGACATCAGGGCGTACGCGCTTAGTCATCCTGCATCCTGGATATTCCCTCCATCTACGACTGAGTGCATTATAGACCCAGTCGTTGATGTCAGATTTGACCGTGGAAGCAGACCTTAGGCGGATTCAAATCCTGAGAAACTCTTCTCTGAACTTCTTCTAGCGAGCTCATCGGAGATCTAATTTCCTGGGATCCCAAAGTGATCTGGGGCCCATACAAGTCTCAATGAATTTAGTCTTCCGACTTTGTTTAAAAAGGTCTTGAATTCATGCACTAATTTGAAGATGAATAGAGGGTTGGACACAGCTTTAAGTGCAGCTCGGCTGTCACTGCAGACGCATAGGCTTTTCCCTTCAACTTGTGCCACACAATGTACATTGTGCAATTAGTAGTGCCATTAGGACTGCGTATATCTCTAATTGAAAGACAGACACATGTTTTCGTAGGGAAGTGCAGTCGAATGTTTTCGCGCTCAACTCCAGTACTGGAGCCATCTGTAAAAGTGCCAAGACAGTCTATTCCAGGTTCCATGTCTGGCCAAAGCCAGTATTGACGTCATCGGAATGTGGCTGTGAAATTACAGCACAGTAGGATGGCAGGTGTCACTGCGTCGGAAGGAATGAAGAGACCGGAGTCGTTGGATATTTCTCGCGCAAGTACACTGTCACTCCAAAGCGAGTTGTACCAAAGACCATTTCTCTTTAGGTGAGACAGCGTTAATTTAGGGAGACTAGCTATCTGATAGGCAGTAGTTCCCAGGAGCGGGTTTTTCGGCACCATGCTCCTGATCCAGACAGATATCTGCTGTGAGGAACAGCTCACCACGAAGGTACCATTCATCAGAGTAGACCCCTCAGCCTAAATACAGAAGTCTCTTGCTGAAACTAGCTCCAGTAGACGATACTCGCAGTGTTGCCTATCTGCGCTGTCATTCTGCTGTCATTGTCAGCTTTCCCTATCCTGACCTTTTCAGAGGAGATGGCTGCCTTTTTGTAGGAGAGCTGCTTGTCTCGATTCTTTATGGTCACTTGTATCTCCTTTCCAGAGGAAAGGGTCTTGTTGTGTGAAGTGACCACCTCCGAGGAGGAGGTCCTCTCCGACTTTAGATTTTTGCTTTGATCTTTGTTGATCGCCGCAACTACCTTCGGACTCCGATCACGTCGGAGGAGTAGACATCACTTTCTCTCTCCCCAGCAAGGTTGTCCCCGGCAGCCGTCCTCCGTTTGCGAGTGCTCTTACCTTTTCGGTTCGCGCTCCTGCTCCCTTCCGACGTCGCTTTGGAACAGCTCTGCCAACTTGAGAGTTATTGGGACCCAAAACCGTTTTGCCTTCTGCGATCAGAGCCTATCTGTCAGCATCACCGCCTTTTTTGGCGGTAGCGCTGGCCATAACAGGACCCTAAACACTTCGATCTCCGTCAGTTTCGGAACCTAGCCCGCTCTTATTGGGTATTTGATCGTCACCAATAAGAGGAGGAATGTTTGTGGCGCATGCCGAAAGTGCTGGTATGCTTGTGCCTCCTGCAGTAGCCTTTATTAGTCGCCGATGCTTTCTGCGCTGCACGCCGCCAAGAAGTTCGGGGCCCGAAGATGAATGGGTCGGATGGGCTTCGGTAGGGGATATCTCCACCGATCTAGTCCTCTTGCCTGCTATATACAAGGGTGTGTTTGCGGTCAGAAAACTGTGGAATTTGGGGTACGATTTGTTTGATGACTCTCCCTATTATTCTGATTTTACACCATCTGACTTCTATCTGCTCCCAAATTTGAAGAAATTTGTTTCTGGAAAATGCTTTGCATCCAATGAAAAAGTTGAAAGGGTCGTAGATGAATATTTGCAGAGCCTTGCAGCCACTCACTTTCGACAAAGAATACTGATGATTGAGAAACACTGCGCCAAATGTGATGAAGTCATGGAAGATTATATCAAATAAAATCATTTATTAACTGAAAATCGCACTTTTCCATTGTCAGGCCGAGAAATGTTCACCTTTCACCGTATTTTGTCAGAATGTATTGTTCAATTGCATTGCTTCGCAGGAAATAAAGATTTCCCATTAAGGAAGTCGATCTGATATCCCACAAAGCAATGCGAATACCTGCTCTCCTGAATGCAAATTTCAGCCCAGAATTCTACGCTCTTTTCTATAAATGATTTGATCAAACACCTGCCGCTGGCACAGCATATATGAGCGATAAAATGAAAAATCAAACTGCAAAAGTAAGATTAAAAAAAAAAACAATCCATCAGGCAGAAATCAAAAAATCTCAAATAACCTTAAAAAAATTAATTTAATTTGTAATGAAATTAATTTTTTTCCTCCCCGCCAGGATGATTATTATCCCAGCTATGAGACTGAAAGGACAACTATGAAATTTTGCGTACGTTCAGCTTCTGAGTCCTAACCAATCGCCAGCAATTGAGATAGAAATTCCCTCACAAACTCAGATATCCTCGAGTTTCTCTTAAACTTTATTCACAATTGAGCACAAAAGCGATATATTAAACAACAAAATTTCAAGTTACCTATCAATTTCCTCTTGAATTCAAAGTTGACTATTATGGACAAGACGCCATCAAAAGATGACAAGCGTCCCAAACGAAAGCAAGCCCATTTCAATGAGGAAAACATTAAAGAAACGTATCGACCGGCAGATAAGGACTATGGCTTCGACAAAATAGACGAACCGAACACTCCCTACGAGCGAAGTATAGCACCAATTGACGCCGAAGAATTAACCGAACGATTAGCCGTAGTCGCGGAAGCTCAAAGTAACGAAAACTTGCCAAGCACGAGTTCTGGACGACCTACCGATTCAACAAATCAGGACCCCGGGGCGCCCGTGGGGCCCGAGACGTCCGAGCAGGCCGCCACGCGCGAGGCTTTTGAAGAAAAGCGTAAGAAGCATTACGCCGCGGAATTTAATCGCGCGGTACAAGCCGGCAAAGACCCTCCTCCGACCGATAAATGCTAAAAAAAAAATAATATTAAATGTGTAAGCAATTCTAAGTCACGTATTCTATGCGTCTAATATGTCGTCCTCTGAAAATCCTGTCACAATGAGTATGAATTGAAAAAAAATACAAAAAAATTTAATGTGTTCTATAAAAAGCTAATAAAACTAACCAGCACGGAAGCTAGAGACTAAATCTTAAATTTTCAGTAAATCAATGTAGACAACGTCCAAATGGATTCGCCTGCTCCGCGGGGAAGCGCCAAAGGTATTATCAAAAGGCCAGATGAACGACCAAGTTTATCTTCAAGAACTGCCCATTTTGACGAACAGAACATCAAAGAAACTAGCTCTCCTATTCTAGCCCCTGCTGGAGACGAACTACAAGAAGCTCAACGTCGTTTATCGGAAATTGCACAAGGAGCCGAAAATTTTCAGACGATTGATGGCAGCCACAGCATTCAATCGAATACGTCGACAATTCATTCGAACATGTCGACATCAAGTCGAAAAAGCCTTGACAAGAGTGGGAGATTGTCAATCACTAAGCTTTCTACCAATGTGTATTCATTCGATAGGAAACGCAAAATGGAAGAATCAATGGAATATTCAATAGCCCGACAATCCGCAAATGATATTGCCGATATCCTGCGTGCGTCTGACGAACTGCAGTTTGTTTGAATAATTCCAGTGACCATTCTCGTAGATAGCTGATAGCTCACATTCCAACTTACCCCTGTTTCGCACAATGAAAAAAAACATCTAATAAATAGCGAACAGAAAATGTCGGGACAAAAGGTTCTTGGAAAAGTTGCAATCAAAAGTGGTTTTGTATGTGAAGATGAAGAGATATTTCAGCACAGATTCGATCCATCGATGAATAAAAAAGCGTTAGTTCTAATGGAAAACCTTGGGACTGGACCTTTTTGTGCTTAAATCGAGTTTGAGAATATACAAATAATTCGACAGTCAGTTACAAAAAATTTTAAGGCGAAAGCATAGTGTTTACACAGAAGCAGGCGCCAACTCTTGATACTCTCAGAGAGAATATTCGACTTATCGCCCCCATCTCACGTCGAAACAATTCAAAATACGTTTATAAAGGCAAAATGGTCATCAATAATGGCAGCGCCCACTAGAGGGGTCTATAATTTTCAGCAAATAATGGAAAAAAAGATCCAAATAAACATTTATAAAAAAAGGAAATTGAAATTATATTGTCCTTCATTAAACACGTTCAGGCCTCTATAGATCAAGTGTTGCTGAACCTACAAAAGGGTTTTTCAATAAAGACAGGTAGATCTTGAAATGGAATAAAACAAGCTATGTGTAAGGTATTAACCAAATTCTTTTTTTATTTGAAAGGTCCATGTATGCCATTATGTATGAAATATGAGAACGTTAAAATGCCCATCTTGGCTTCTTACGGTGGCACGGATCCGAGTGGTCCAATTTTCAATGACTGTTCATCTCCTTAAAATATATGAATAGTTTTAATCAAATAATTTCCATAACGTGCCTCTTCCCTCTTTAAGGGAATATGTATTTGACAACATCTTGCGACAACTTGATAGCAGCGATATTCCTCGGTAATTGTTCCATAGTATTCCTTCACCCTTTTTATATACAGAAATGATTACCGATTTTCTATTCTTCGGCGATGGTTCAATTGCCCCAAATAGTTGTGATAAGGCCATATAACTTCGCTGTTTTTTCATTTCATATTACCTGAACTAAATACGGTGGAATTATGACAGATTTAACTTCAAGTGGAAACTTAAGTAATACGAAAATTCACACCGTGGATTACCCAGGAAGATAACCCCATCTGACGCCATCAAAATATTAAGTTTAGCAGTATTCACAAGGAAACAAAATGTGTTTGAAAACAATTTTATATATGTATTTGAGTAATACTGTTCCCTTTAAAATATTCGCCGAAACATGCCGAAATGAAAAATAATGCCCGTTTAAGTATGTACGAATTTTGTTAAAAAAATAAGGTGACTTTTTTAATTTTCTCCAAAAATACTTATTTATTCATCAATTTCGTCTCACTCCAACCAATCTCCCCCAGATGCTCGTATAATACAATTGCGCCAACGCTTTACTCAATCTTCGAAGTACTTCTGCTCCGCTTTGAGCTCTTCCAGCGATGCGGTCTTTAACTTCTCAATCGTGATACATTTTCGTCCTTTCATGTGTGTTTTCAGTTTTAGGAAGAGAACAAAAGTAGCAGGGAGATGTATGTACGAGTATATGTTATTTATTGTGGCGGAAATTTTATAATCTTTGTCATATACAATGTTCATTTTAAAGAGATATGGTTCTTTTACCTTACTATTGAATAAAATTATTGTGTGAAGGAAAAGCCGCTAAAAACCTTCATTTAAAATTAAGTACCTGGTTTCACTGGTGGAAAAAGAGAAGAGGAAATGGTCTTGATTTCGAGGTGCTAATTTACTAGGTAATAGAGAATTAAGTAATTCAATAAACAAATACATAAATAAATGAATAAATAACTATATAAATAAATAAGTATATAAGTAAATAAATAAATATGTTAAGATATAAATAAATAAATAAAAGTGTGATAAGTCTTAAACTAGGACAGGTATGTAGGTAAGGGATCGGAAGAGCAGCAAGATGTTGTATTTCTGATAAAGATTTTCTATTCTAGTTTTGCCCATTTCAATGTTTGCCAATCTGTAGACTCCTCAGTAGAGGAAAACCAAGGTTGGTTAAGGATAATTTTTAGCAATTTGTTTTGTGTAGTTTGGAGTTTGCGTAGGTGACATTTTGCACACATACCCCAGACAGGAGACCCATAGAAAATAATAGTCTGAAAAATTACTTTAAATAACATTAACTTATTATCAATGTCCAATTTGGAATTCCTACAGATGAAAGGGTAGAGCATTTTTATTGCAAGATGAACTTTTTTAATAATTTCTTGTACATGGCAATTAAAGGTTAGGCGTTTATCTAAACAAATGCCGAGATTTTATCTTCCAATTATTGTAATAAGCTGGGACAATGTTTATAGCGTATTGCAGATTAGTTTCAACGTTGAAACCAATTGCATCTGATGAATAAATACAAGTTTCGTCAGCGAATAGAGCTATACTGCACTTCAACAGGTTGGGAAAATCTGAGGTATTAAAAAGAATTGGACTGAGGACAGATCCTTGTGGGACTCCTACCTTAAGTATTTGGCTAACTGAGTGGATTTGGTTAATCGAAACATTAAATCTACGGAACGATAGGAAAGACTGAATTATTTTAAATAGATACAGGGGAAAGTGCAGAACCAATAACTTGTGCAGCAATCCATTGTGCCATACGGTATCGAAGGCCTTTTCAAAGCATTTGCTTAGAGAACTAAGCAGACTTATTGACCTATAGTTGCCAGGTAAATTGGAAGATATTGATTTATAGATTTAAAATTGGGATTATCTTAGCATTCTTCCAGTTGCTAGGAAAGTAAGCCAACCTAAGACAGTCATTAAATAAGTTCCTTAGGAATGTAAGAGCTGTATATGGTAGATTTTTCAAGTATATATTTTTTGATCCCATCGAAACCAGGTGCTCGTCTAGCTTTTAAATTGCTTATAATATTTTTCACTTCACTTATGGATACAAACTGTATACTATTAAGCAAGGTAGATGAATTAATGAAATTAATCGACTGATCAACGGAAAATACAATATGGTTGGCAGGAGTGATATTGTTAGTTATTAAATGATTGCCAGAGCCTCGGCTTTTTCAGAGTTGGTAAGTAATACGGAACTTCCAACTTTAAACGGAGGGATCTAAGTATGTTTTTTCTTTTTCACTATGTTCCAAAAGGGTTTAGTTACCTTATTTAAGCCTTGGCGCCTTTTGTTCCATGATTGGTTTTTAAACTGTATAATTGCATATTTTATTATACAGGGTGTCCCACGAACAGTGTGCCAAATACTAGAGCGTGTCGGTCTGGTCAAGACAAGAAAAAAGTCGTAGGGGTGGAGAGGGTCTATTCCCCCCCGTTTAGCCGGGAGGGGCAATTTTCTAATTGACTTTTCTAAAATTGACTTAATTGGAAAAAAAATTATTAAAAATCAACAGTTACATCCACAATGCCGTGATATACTTTCTTGTAAAGCCAGAAACCTCTTCCTTCATCCTGTTTTTCAACGAAGCTGTTTTAAGGAATAGTTTTTGAGAAATTAATTTTCAAACTCAAAATTTTGAAAAAAAAAAATGAAAAAAAAAATTTCGAACTATTTTTTTTCAAAACTGTATGTAATTAACTACTAATTTTTTTTCAAAAATTAAATTCTCTTATTAGTTTTCAGTTAAAAACAGAAAACCGGATGCAATAATGTCTTGTAATTTTTAAGAAATTAAAAAGAAACCCGAACCACTTTTTTCTAAGAAAAACCTTTTTTTTGTTTTAACGCGGCTGGACTTGTAGGCAAATTAATGCATTAAACATTGACCTCTTTTTTATTATTTTTAAAAAATTCGGAGTCAATGTTCACAAATATTCGTACAGTGGTGCCACAACTCACTGACGCCACATATTGTTCGATTGTAAAAGCTTAAAAGGCAACCCTCGTTGCCGTCATATTTTGACTAAATAAATACATATTTATAAGCCTACGACTTAATACTCGAGGTGTTTGTTTTTGGTTGACCTTGCTGATTAGGGGCTTATTCCTGGCAATTCTTCCATGAAATCCTCCACATCTTAGCACCCCTCGAACCGTTTCTGGATGAACTTATTTACTGATGTCTTCAGCCGATTTTGGAGCACTGGTCCTAGAGTTGGAGGTCACTTTGCGAAGGATAGTCCTAACATTTTGGGCATTTAATATCTTCGGACGCCCAGTACGAGATTTATTTAGGACATTACCCCTATCATCGTACCTTCTTATTATGGACCGGACTGTTACGCGAGTTTTTTCAACAATTCTTTAACAATAAGATTTCGAATTTCCAATGGAACTTCCTTCCTACTCGCCATTTTTTATTCATAAAGGATCCCAGTCTGCTCTAAATTACACACAATACTAAAAGAATAATGAAAAATTACAGTGCACTAAAAAAATTAACGGTACTCTCTGCTGTATGTAGACTTTTGTGACTAACTATTGTATTATTTTTTATATGTAAATGAAAATAATTTGATTTTTTGTAAGAATATTTTTCATTTCACTTGAACGGACAGCGTTGCCAGTGTCGCTTTAAGGCAGGTTTCATTGTCTTTCTTTTCAGCTGTACTGAATTCCTAAAAAATAATTTTTATTCTATCTCGTTACTTTAACATCTCAAAAATAATAATTTAGTTGAAAGATCTATTTAAAGAAATTTCTAAAAATCTAAAGAAATGAAAGAAAAATAGTTGAAGCATCTACTATAATACGAATTACTTCATACTTATTATAGTTTCCCATTAACCTGAAAGAAAATTAGAGAAAAATATATTCCAATTTGCCATTTTAATTATTAGAGCAACGCAACAAGCTACGAGTAGCATAAATATTCTTTAATTTGCGAGGAAAATCATTTCCGCAACATCGAAGTAATCCGAAACCACTCACTCAATGCGGTTGCGGTGCCCAGCTATACATAGATACATATATACATATATCCATATCTATTCGGAATTAAAAATGAAAATCATTAATCCAAGGCAACAATAATAACGACGTTTCATTACTATCAGAGACCAAGGTTTTCCTGCCGCAGCACAGAGCATAACTACACACAATTCGTCCTTTTCCATCTCGCATAGAACATAGAAGCAATCATTGTGTCACAACTATCCTTGGTAAATAGCAACGCAATAGTATTTTTTCATGACAATTAGCATAAATCACACTTCTATACACACCATTCATGCGGATATGCCCTTTAAGGACATGCCTATTTCAAATGCATGTACACGAGTTACATTCGTAAATTTTGATACGATCCCGATCTGAGTGACTGCTGACTAACTGACGTAACAATGAGCAGCTTTGCCGGCGGTCGTCAACGTCGAATATACTGAAAGTTATGATAATTAAAAACCGCACACTTGCAGCGCCCTAACCGCGCCCTCATCACCAGTTGGATGTCATTTCGAATGATGGTCTCAACAAGGATTTGAAATGTTTTGCCGTCCCTACTTCGTTGGCCCTCCCGCCACTCTAGTTCAAATTATAACTTGTCGTCGGTCCGGAAAAAGGATTCGACATTGTGCTCAACATTTGCTTGTTTAATTGCAAAATTAAAAAAAAAAAAACTGAGAACCAGCTGTGGAACTAAAAAGTGTGTAGTCTAATCTGTACGAAATAGCAATTGTTGAATCTGTGATGGCATGAGGCACTCCAACCATGTTCCCATCCGGTCCCGGCCCTGATGGCTTGAAATTGTTTCTGGTGAAAGAATTGTGCTAAAATCAAAAATCTCCATGGAGTGTGTTCGGATGAGGAGCACTGGCGGTGGATAGGGGAATATTATGCATAATTCAGGATCCATCCATCCTGTTTGTAGTTTTGATGCTTCCATTCGCTACAATTTTTTTTTATTTTTTTGCTCCGTTTTGTAGGTTGTTGGGATCCATACAGCATTTGGCTTAACAGAATTAAAAGGATGTCGAGCATCGCTCAGATTACTACTACGTACTCTTATGGTACATGCTGATTCCGGCGTAGAGATGCCGGACCGGGTCTGGACGAATTGTTAACCCATTTCAGTGATTTGCATATAACTAACATCGAAAAGTTGCCCTGAAATAGAATCTACCTCCATCACTCCCAGTTGTCCCATTCGAATTGGAGCTTGTTGTTAGCGTGCACAATCCCTGCCCGAATATTCTCTTACCAATGAATGTGTGAATTTCACAGACAGAATTCGAATGCATTGCTAAGTAGAAGAAGGGATACGTGTATCCGTTTCTCTAGCACGTTGATTCAAGAAAAAGAATTACCATAAACATCGATATCCTTGCAAACAGAACGAATTGGTCTGGGAATAACGAAGGAAGACTTGCTGAGGAGCTGTGGTACGATGAGGAGTTCTAATTCGCAAACGAAAGCTCCATATTCAATTTTCGACAATCTTAAGAAGGCAACAACAAACAAGGGTAGTACTTGAGTCCTTGGTTTCGGTTTTAGGAGCTAGTTTCATCCTGAACAGACTGGATGGCGATACTGTCTTTTGACAGTACCAATAAGAAAGCAGATGAATGTTGCTATTCTCTCTTGATTAAGAGCATCCAATATGTACTAGTAGCACACTTTATGTGGAATGACTCGTTAGCAGTCTTCAATTGTAAATTGGTTGTGTCTTCTTTAGGAGTTAAAATCGAACACAATTTGCCATCTTGCTGGTTTGTTCTTTACCTCGTCGTATCCTTATAAATGACAAACAAAGCTGGTCATTTTCGCTTGCTGTCATTTACCTTGGCTTTCATTTGACTCCATATAAGATTTGATCAAGAAGTAGATAGAAAGTCGTGGATATAGGATAGGTGATAAATGGATTATGGATCAGCCAAACCGAAAAAGCTTGATTAGGGCGGTCTAAGTAGTAGGTGATGCCACATGATGTTACAAATATGTTACGAAGGCTTGGTTAACAGATGGTGTGGATATAAATTACTGACAGGTAATCAGATATAGTCTTTATTGTGATAATTAACGGCCATTTATAACTCGGAAGTTCGAAACCTTGTTGACAATTATTCGCTAAGCCTCACTCTCACGGGTGTGTTCCTTCCATGCACGAATGCCCTAGATACTAAAAATTCATTGTGTGGTGCGGATTATGGTTTGGCGGCAATTTTGGAGGAATCATTCTGAAAGGGGGGTGTTATCGCAATATATTGATAGACTACTATTGTAGTAGGTCCCTGAATAGACAGCGTAACTACTATATCGAATCGCACAATCTAGCCGGCTAATTCAAGGGCTCACCAAAACGAGAGATAAATTGCCATTCTGGTTTTGCCTACACAAACCTTAACACAAATAACTTATTGCAAACACAAATTGAAGATCACATTATTTCAGTTGGAGGAGAAATTGATTGGTCTCTGAGATCATACGATTTGACGCGACGATTGGGTCGTTTTAAGCTGCGTCGTCCCTCGGGCTTAGATTCAAAGACTCTTTGTCCCGGAGCTGTGTTGTCAATTCGGCCTGGTCATCTTAGATATTGTACCCGAAGACGTCTTACTAGGCCGATATCGCTGTACAGCGGAAGACTGAGATGATCAGTGATTTATATAGTGCTACCTTGGTTTTTCGAGAGAGAGCTCTTCTCAGTTGCCTCTTGAGCCCAAAGAAGCATCGATTGGCAAGAGTAATCCTGCGTTTGATCTCAGCCCTAGTTTTGTTGTCGCTGGTCACTAGTGAGCCAAGGCAGACGAAGTCCTTAACCACTTCGAATTTGAAGCCATCAATTGTGATGTTCTGACACCGTCTGTGCCAGTGCGTCTTTTGTCAGTCCCTCGTTTACCGAAAAAAAAAAAAAATTTAGCACTCTTTCGATGCTTTTCGAACGCTTCACTTGAAATAGATTATACATACCTTTTGTGTTGGCCAGTGAGTCTCGTATAATCTTTTTGAGTGATGCTGAAAAAGTTACATGACAGTTCGTCACCTTGTCTAAATCCTTTTTTAACATTGAAGGTCTCGGTTCTAACGAGTTTGGCAGGGAGGTTACAACCAGATATGGCTCGGTATAGCTCATCCCTATGCACGCTGTCGTATGCGGCCTTTAAATCGACAAAAAGTGGCGTATATTGGTTTGGACTTCTTGGATCTTTTCCAACATCTGCCGCAGTGTGAAAATTTGATCTATTGTGAATTTATGATAGGAGCCTATCAGATTATCCACAGAGGCTTTCAGGTGTTCACACAGTACGGCAGAGAAGAACTTGTGTCTTGAGGAGATATATTTCTCTATAAATTGCGCAGTTATTGGGATCTCCTTTCTTATGGACTAGGCAAACGATGTTGAGATTGCATTCGTCGGGCATGCTTTCCTCCGGCCATATTTTACAGATGAGATGGTGTATGCGCCCTATTAATTCATCTCCAGCCGCATGCTCCATCTCTTCGATCGCATGCTTTTCCTGCTTTTGTTTTTTCTCCCTTTCCTTTCTCTTTTTTAGCTCGTAGAGCTCACGAGCTATTCTTGTTCGTCTGTAATATAGCTTAGTAGACATATTGTTTTGCTACATGGATTTGCTAGTATTGCTCATCATACCAGGGGTTTCTATCTGGCGGCGGTTTGAGGCCCAACACATCAGAGGCAGCGTCTCTGATGGCGGGCTGGCAATACTCTCACTGTTGTTCTGTGGATGTCTTGTGGAGGTTTGTCTTGACGGATGCAATTGAGAGTGAAGTGAAACACAAGTGGTCTACACTAGTGCTAGTGAAAAAACAAAAATAAACAACATAACGCGCGCATAAGAACACACAACATATTTTAAAGGCCTGAGTTTTGTACAAGTCACCTCCGCCGACTGAAGTGTTCACCAGAGATTCACAGGAAGGTAATTTTTATCTTTTCTACTTCTCCTTTGTCTGGCTATATATCAGTTGACAGCGACTTGGCGCGCTAGCGCTCCAACAGACATTGTGGGACCCAAGCACCCAAAAAAAGCTAACAACACCTAAAGCTTCAAACAAAACAGAGACGATATATCTCAGACACCAACCAATTGAACCGTCTTTCTGCCTGAGGTGGGCACCCCCTCCACTTACGGAATGGATGATCCAAATAGCACTTGGGCAACGCACTGCAGTACATGCCTCAAACCGCTCTCCGCTAAAGGCGACTTTGTGACCTGTCAAAGTTGCAAATCCAAATACCACTACTCCCCATGCACAACTGTCTCAGAGGCGACATATGCTAAAATGAACCAAGAACGCCGATTCGAATGGAGGTGCCATAATTGCAGACAAAAAGGCAAACCAACATCAACTGCACCGGCCGCTCAAACAATACCAGCTGATTATCAACAAAACCAGAAGCAACAACGAGATGAAAGTGAGGAAAATAATGCTCAGACCAAACGATATCGATCATATGATACTCTTACTTTAAATGAAATGAAATCAGATGTAAACACCGTGCAATCTGATTTAGCCGAACTCAAAATGAACTCAGAACACCTAAATGAAATGCTAGAGAAAATATGTAAGCAAATTGAACTTTCGAACTTAGACATGAAGAAAGAAATCTCAAATACATTTGCTAAATTGAATGAGACCATATCAGAACTAGCACTTCAAATCAAGGATTTAACCCAGAAAAATTTTGAGAATGATTTGAAAATTGCACAGATCGAGCAAAAAATAAACACTTTTGACCAACAACACATTCGAATGTTAGCGATGGAACAAAAAATCAATACTCTTGAACAAAAAGGTTACGAGAAAAATATTGAAATTAGAAACGTCGCGAAGAAGGAAAATGAAGATATCAAATGCATAATCAAATCTATATCCGAGACAGTTAATGTTAGCATCACAGATAACGATATTGTGGATATATATCGCACAAAAAAACACCAAAACATCGTGGTAAAATTTTCCTCAATGCACATTAAAAAACAGCTGATGCAAAATATACGTGGTAAATATATCAATGCAGAGTCATTAAAAATCGAAAATGATGACAGAAACAAACCAAGAATATATATCAACGACCAGCTGACGGCATCAAATCGACGCTTGCTTTGGCTGGCCAAAACAAAAGCAAAAACTGAAAACTGGAAGTTTGTGTGGGTACGCGAGGGGCTAATTTGTGGGAGAAAGAACGAAAATTCATCTATTTTACATATTAACACAGAAAAGGATATCGACTTAATAGTATAAACAAAATGAATAATATAGTAACAACCACACTCCAAAATTATCAATGTATAAATAAAACACAATTTAAAAATTTTATTTTTTCATGCATTTATTTAAACATCCGATCACTTCGAAAACATTTTACACCATTTTTATCAGCAATAAATAATATAATCACATTTTTAGATGTAATAATACTCGTTGAAACTAATATCACAGATAATGAAAATGACTTGTTCCATATACGCGGGTTCAACGCAGAATACTATAATAGAGATCAGCAAGGGGGTGGAGGAATAGCAATCTACATAAGAGAATCTTTAACATATGAAAACACTCTGCCCAAAACTCTCTCATTTGAATCGATGTTCGTTAAAATCCACACAAAGGAACGACCAATCTCACTACTTGCCATCTACCGCCCACCGTCCTCCAAACAAAGAGCTTTTATCAAAGAAATGGAGCAATTTCTCTGTAAAATGGAAAAATGAGAGACACAGTGATCGTAGGCGACATGAATATAAACTTGCACGACGCCGAACGCAGCAACAGAGGTACAAATATCGTAAGAGAATACCTAGAAATGATGGCGTCTAATGGTATGGTAAACACGAATAATGAGAGCACGAAAGTAGACATTAATGCAGAAACAAGTACGAACATAGATCATCTGTTCATTCGGAGTAAAAACAACGTTCAGGCAGCTGTAGTGCAAACCAACATCTCAGACCACTATTCACTCATGTTGGGATTGGAACCCATGAGAAATGGTACGGAGAAATCTCAAAACCAAGGAAAAGAAAAACGAAAGACTATAAGCAATCATAGGGTAAATACTCTTTTGAACGGCATAAATTGGGATGAAATTCTTAATCTCCAAAATGTTAATGAAATTTATAACAAACTGCGAAGTCTGTTCGAAACAATATACACAGAATCGGCAATAGTCCCAAAACAAAGGAAGGAAAGATTACCGAATCCATGGATGAATGAAGAATTAATCGACTGTTGCAAAAAAAGAGACAAATTATACAAAAACTGGCTATCGAAACCTAAAGACAAAGCAAGGGAAAGAGAGTACAAAACATATAGAAATATAGTCAATAAAAAATTGCTCAATGCCAAAAACTCGTTTTTCAAAAATAAATTCTCGGAAAACAAAAACAATATTAAGAAAATTTGGCAAACCATAAAAGAGATATTGGGGAAAAAAACTGACAACTTGGATGACACGATACAAAAAAACTTTAAAAACGAAGAAATGGATGTCCTAACAAACAAATTTGCTTATAGTTTTGACGAGAATATAAATAAAATATTACATGATTGCCACATAAAAACATTAAATATTAACGAAAGTGCTACCCAAAACTCCTTGTTCTTAGAAAGGACAAACGAGCTGGAAGTATATAACATCATAAAGAGCTTAGATGCAAATAAGGGTCCGGGCAATGACGGGATACGACCAAAAGACTTAAAAAATAACGCTCAACTGCTAGCACCCGTAATAACGAATTTAATAAACGCTAGTCTCGAGGAAACGACTATTCCAAAAGATCTGAAAGTATCCCTAGTTCGACCAGTGTACAAAAAAGGAGTAAAGTCAGATGTCAATAACTATCGGCCAATTGCAATCTTACCGGTTATCGAAAAAATCTTAGAAGAAATTGTAACTAGGAGATTGAAACAATTTTTTGACAAATATAAAATAATTGAACCGAGGCAGTATGGGTTTCAAAGAGGGAAAAACATCAACCAACTTCTAGGTTATTTCGCTAGCACACTTAACCGAAGCTTAAGCAAAAATCATCATACCCTAGCTCTTTTTATTGATTTCAGTAAGGCCTTCGATACACTGTCACATGAAAGGATAATTCAAAGTCTAGAGAAAGCGGGAATTCGGGGACAATGTTTAGAATGGGTAAAAAATTATTTGAAATTTCGCACTTACCGCGTAAAAATTGGCAATACCTTAAGTGACGAAGTGGAAACCACGCATGGTGTACCTCAGGGCTCAAAACTGGGACCTCTCCTATATATAATATATGCCAACGGATTAATAAAATCTTTGAAAAAGAGTACAGTTTTCGCGTATGCAGATGACACGACAATCCTTGTGTCGCACAGAGATATCGATGCCGCTGTAAAAATTATGCAATCTGAACTAGATGTCATTATAAGATGGTCACACGATAATGGGCTCACAATTAATGCGGAGAAAACAAAAATAATGCACATAAAACCACCCCATTTTCTGTATCATGACATCCGAATTAAATTTCATAATACCCAATGCCTCCATACTAACGCCAGCGATACACATAATGACAAATGCGAAACCTTCATTAAGGTGGTTAACAGTTTTAAGTACCTCGGTATAATAGTTGACCACAATCTCAAATGGCACCAACACATCGAGCAACTTCAACGAAAACTTCGCAAAACCTCATACATGCTGCAACACTTAAGTTACTGCTGCAATTATGATGTCCTAAAACAGGCATACCTCGCGTTAAGTGAATCCTACATCCGTCATGGAATTACAGCATGGGGAACATCCACATATTGCAATAAACTTCAAACAAGCCAAAACTATTTGCTTAAAATTCTGGCAAGAAAGAAAAATATCAACTACCACATGAGCAGTGCAACGATAAGCAACCAACTCGAGCTCTTAGACATCGAAGGTATATTTAAATCAAGTGTGATTAACGAATTTTATAACGACAACAGCTTCAGAACAGAAATCGACCATACGTACAACACCCGAAGAAATACAGAAGGAAGATACAAAACCGTCAAATTCTACAACAACTATGGCAAATATTCATTCCCCTCACTAGTTCCAATGATCCTGAATGAGCTGCCAACAAATCTTCTACACATTCGCCATATTCCAAAAAGAAAAACATTAATAAAAAAATATTTTATTCACAAAACACATTGTTAAGAAATCTATAAAGAAGCTGCTCCATCCATGTGTATTTCTTGTATAGTTTCCTTAATCCCTGTTTGAATCCCAATGTATATCGTTTAAATACTGATTCACATAAATAACATTGGTAATTGAATGCATTTTCAAAACTTGTAACAAAAATTTGTACATAACAATGAATTTACCAAAATTCCTGCAGGCCAAAGGGCTTCGCAGGATTATTATGTATCTTAACGTTTGTTAACTGTTACTGAATAAAATGGATTGTGCTGGTATCGTTGGATTTTGTGAGAGATTGAGAAAAACTCGATCGACAAAGGTCCTAGTAGTCTCCTGCGATTGTGGCTTTCCGAAGTCAAACGTTCTTTGTCCTGCTCTATTCCGCAGCATCCTTCATATACTCATTCGTACCTTGGCTACAACAAGGTAGTTGTACTCGATGTTGGCTCCTCGGAAGCTTCTTAATCTGGATATAGGAGGAGTGTTTGGCGTCGATGGCAGTGTGATCGTTCTGGTTGATAGTTGACTGATTAATTGACCACCGAGTTTCTATATAAATATTGAGATGCAGAAATCGTGTGCCAGATAGGAAGATATTATGCCCCACCAGGAAGTCAAGTAGCCGGTGTCCGTTTTCGGTGTCGTGTAGGCTATACTTCCCCGTGATCGACTCAAATATGTCCTCTTTGCCCAGTTTCGCATTAAAATCTCCTAATATTATTTTTGTATCATAGCTGGGATATGGGGGATAGGTTCTGTCTAGGAGATCGTAGAAGTCTTCCTCGAGTCGATCGATGTTCCCAAAATTAGGTTTGATGCCGATTGTTATGAGGCATTCGCTTACAAGCTGAAAACTTTAGACTATTTGTCGCAGTCTTCCTCGAATAACGAATCCGTATCCAAATAGGCGTTGTTTGTTCTCCTTTTAGCAATCCATAGCAGATGTCACTGTTCTTCATCCGTCTTTTGGCGAATCCATCCTATCGCACGTCTTGGTGTGCGGTTATATCTGCTATGTAGCAGTTGAGGGTTTGTTACAATTGATTGACTACACCTGGTCTGTTAAAGGACCTCACGTTCCAGGTGCAGACTAGTAACTCATTTAATCGTTTGCAGGGATCGCCAACTTTTTATCCGTCCCTATCCGAGGCTTGTGGTTGTTTCGGAACAAATTATTTTTCCATCATCCCTATGTTACCCCTAAGTACAACTTCCAACCTCTTGGAGGTTGGAGGGCCAGGTTCCTCTTTTCCCAAGAACAAGGGCCGGCATGCGCCACTCCCAATCGGCCTGAGCTGCAAAAAAGTTGTAGTAGCCCGATTAAAATGTTCACCAAGTAGTTCAGCTAACTCGGAATTCGAACGCCGACGTTGATTCCAGCCCGGGAGTTCCTCTGCCGCTGTCATGTTAAAGAAGCTGAGCCTTGGCGGCAGCTCAAGGCTTCCCCCATTCTCTCGTTTGCTCCCCGAACAACCTTACAAAGGGGATTAAAACCCAAATCTGCAGCTGAGGTTCTAGATACCCGAGAGCCCATGCGGAGAGGTAAGAATTGGAGTTGGTAGACAGGGACTTGAGTGTCGACGCTGATATCTACATACGTTCGCGTAATATACCCTTTGGCGATCCACTACTTCTTCAAAAAGTTGTTGATAATTGTGATCGGTTTTAACAGAAGCCATGGTGATGACATGAACGAAGTTCTGTTCAAATCACAATTGCAATAATACCAAATTACTTTTATCTTTTACAATGCGATGGCAGGACGCAGTAGTAACCATCAGTGAACATGTTGTTGCGCTATGATGAACGATTTTTTGATACTAATACTGACTTAGAGGGGCATTCACAAGTTTGTTGAGCCAACACCGCTTTATTGCTACTATTGAATCATGATACGCGACCTTTTTTCTGCCAGAGGTGGAGAAAAATGTGACGTGCGCTATTGGCAAAATACTCTTCGAATGCAATAAAAAGTCATTGAAAAAAAGCAGTCGTTTACTGGCTATAATCATTTGCCAATGACAACAATATTTATAAATTTCCATGGAATGAGATAAACGCACATAACACACTTCAGTTATATTGTTATTTTTTTTTTATTTCAGAAAGAATTGTTTACAAGTAACTGAAACACCCTGTACTCTCGTCAGGTCATAAGTGAAATATCGTGATATCAGAAATGGGTTTCAAAAGCTTTCATGAGCATCGATTAACCTAGGCAGAAAACGGAATAGAACAAATATAGGAAGAGTTTTAGGACTGAGGAGATCTCTATGTATCATGTCGCCATCTGGAAAAGAATTAAGGTTGGCGTCTTCAGGTGTAATTAGTGTGGGATATTGGGTATAAATTTTGAACTTCAGAGTAGCATTTGAGCTCACAACCTCTTTGGGATTACATGCGATTTAGAGATTTGTTGCATCTAATATGACTGGATTTAGTTTTTAAAAATCTTCGTTTCGTATTCTTTCTCTATATTTTAAGTCAACTTTGCAATACTCGTAAAGACGAGAAACATACATCTCATGCAGTTGTATGTATAAGAACTTGATCCTCCGATAAGAAATTGCTTCCAAAAATGCTCGATCTTGTTTCTCTTATCGTTGGGCATTTTCCAATGAAGTGAATGGTATCATCTCTTTCTCCTAAGTTTCATATACTACACTCTGTCTGTGTGGGATATATATATAATTTAGATTGAGTAATTCACTCCACAGCCTGACCATTGTACTAATGAGTGAACACTGTTTGCATCTTCAAAGTAGTTCCTGTATAGCAAGTTAATATTCAGTCTACTGTAGATTATTCTGTACAATGAACCGGTTGCCTCAGCTATGTATTCTGGTCTGCATTACTCGTCTACCTTTGCTATTATTTCATAGAGATTTCTTTCACTGTTTGTTGCATTTTCAATATTGATGTCCAAACTCAAATTACACCGTACCAGTTGTTTTTGTCTTGAATAGCTTGGAGGACTATTTTCCTAACTAACCGAGTCTCTTGCATATTGATCATTTATATCAGGTAATCTGCTTGCTGCTTAAGCGTTTTGATGAACAGCGGTGATAGACCCGTCTCTAACATGATAACGTAGTTTGGAGTGTTTGGTGGTGGATGAAATATCTTTTTAACGTAATGCCTGAAAAGTTGTTCAACTGTGTCAAACTTCATACACCCCCAATACTGTGTTTCATATAATAGAATGGTCTCGGAAACTGCTTGAAATCATTTATATTTGCCCTTTGCGACTTTATATTTGCTTTCTGCAACTTTTCTTTGAAATGCTTCATCATACTCAAGTTCTTGGAAAAATAAATACCCAGATACTTGCATTCACTGACAATTTCTATATTTAGTCCATTGAAATTGCACCTTTCATTCAGAGCAGTTCTTCTGCCACCTCTTCTAAATATCATTACCTTAGACTTCTCGATGTTGACTATGAGGTTCCATAATCGGCAGTAGTCATACACCCTGTCGATCATTAGTTGCAGAGTTTCGGGGGAATATGCAAACAAGACTACATCATCTGCAAAGAGCAGTGCCTTTATCCGCACTTCCGCAAAGTCCACACCAAAAGGAAGATAATCAATCAAATCATCTATGAAGAGAGCGAATAAAGTTAGGCTCAACGAACATCCCTGTCTCACACCAGATAAAGTCTCGAAACATTCGGAAAATTCAGCTTCATTTTATACTGTAGCTTGTGTTTCTTTATACAACTCTTCTAAAACTCGTCCAAACTTCCATGATAAGCCCAAGCCATATAATTTATAAAGAAATGCTCTTCGGTCTATCTTATCATAAGCAGCCTTGAAATATTAAATGCAAGAAGAAATTAAAAAAATACTCGTACGTACAGTTTTTTGCTTCT
Source organism: Merodon equestris (assembly GCA_958301585.1). Taxonomy (NCBI): domain Eukaryota; kingdom Metazoa; phylum Arthropoda; class Insecta; order Diptera; family Syrphidae; genus Merodon; species Merodon equestris. The sequence goes on along the minus strand of OY284413.1, from coordinate 213,679,069 downwards.
GTCTTCTGTCGAGTACCTACCTCTAAAACTAGCTTGAAACTCCTTTAATAGGTTTTGAGAATCGATCCATGTTGCAAGACCATTTTGTAGCACACTTGTAAATACTTTATCAATGGCATTTTGAAAGGAAATTCCTCGATAGTTTGAAGGATCCGCCGCATTGCCTCCTTTGAGGTAAGATCACCTTCTAAAACTTTGCTATAAGTTGTTGCCAAGTTCTCTCTCAGGTTATCCATTCCGCTGTTATAAAATTCGACTGGTATTTCATTTGGCCCGGAAGCTTTTCCATCCATCAGACGTCCCATTATGTTTTAGTGTTTCAATATGACTTTTGGCATATACGTGTCACAACTAGCTCGAATGAAACACAATCGTAAAGTCAAATTTTCGATAACTTTATCGAGCAACTGGGGCGGTATATCAGCAATAACACGGCGAATGTCAACTTCCAAATCGTCCAGCGTCTCTGATTTATTGGCATAGACTAGTGACTTCACATACTCTCGAAGAAAGTAATCAAAAGGTGTGAGATTTTAAGATCGTGGAGGCCAATTTAGATTGATGGTATCGCGCGCCGTGTGGCATGTTCCTTCATCTTGTCACCAAACCGAAAACCAAAGACCTGTCATGTCAATGCCATTCAACTTTTAACATGATGCTTGTTTACATATCCATTTGAACGAGAATGGGCCTCATCGGAGAACACAATTTTGCATCGAAAATGAGGATCAAGCTGAGGCATGATGTCGTCCCATTCACCGAACCTACGATGCGTATAGTAATGATCACGCGGTTTCAACTCTTGCACAAACTGGATTTTGTAAGCTCTTAAACCAATATCTTTCCGTAAAATCTTCCACAAAGTGGATGCGCATAGCTCCAATTGCTGTGCACGATGGCGAATCAACTCATTCGGATTCTCCACAAAGTCAATCACTTCTCCTCTTCGCACTGTTTGTCATCTTTGGAGATGCGTATTATCCACTAGAGTGTACGTGGTGCGAAAAAGATTCACCGTATTCCGAATAACTTGCTCAGATGGACGATTGTATCGACCGTAAAATGAACGTACCCCACGAGAAGTTTGTCGAACCAAACCATGGTTTGCACAATTTGCATGCGTCGTTCTGGCATTAAACTAAAGGGTCCGCCATCTAACGTTTTTTTTTTCAAGTAGTGCTTATTTCGTGAATGGTAACACTTAGCTCATGTCTGATTTGACAGATAATTAGTTTTATCCTTCCGGTGAACGAATATGGTTGTGTATACGTTGAACAACGCTTCGCTAAGTGGGCCTGCGATCGACTTACAGAAGATGCCGATTTTGCCAAAAAAATCATCTTTTCAGATGAAACTCATTTTGATCTTGGCGGGTATGTAAACAAGCAAAATTGTCGCATTTTTGGCACAGAAAACCCGCACGCATACATTGAAAAGCCGGTGCACCCAAAACGAGCCACTGTTTGGTGCGGATTTTGGTCCAGAGGCATAATTGGGCCATTTTTCTTCGAAAATGAGCAAGGAGTGGCCGTTACAGTCAATGGCGATCGTTATCGGGCCATGTTGAACGAATTTTTGTTCACAAAAATTGAAGAGGAGGATATTGGCAACATTTGGTTTCAACAGGAAGGCGCTACGTGCCACACAGCCGAAGCTACACTCGATGTTTTGCGCCCTGTTTTTGAAGATCGCATTATCAGCCCCAGAGCTGATGTCGTTTGGCCACCTCGGAGCTGCGATTTGACACCGTTGGACTATTATTTGTGGGGTGCCGTCAAAGATAAGTGTTACGCCGACAAGCCAGAGACAATTGACGCTTTAAAGAACAATATTCGTGAAGTCATTGGTGAAATACAGCTGCACACAATCGATAATGTGCTTAAAAATTGGACCGATCGTGTAGGCTACTGCATGGCCAGCCGAGGCAGCCATTTGAATGAAATTATTTTCCATTATTAACCGGAAGGATTGTACTTTCAAATAAAAAAAGAAATTTGAGAAAATATTTAGTGGTTTTTTTTGTAGCATTTTCAAAAAAAAAAAAGTTATTTGGCGGACCCTTTATTACCCACAAAATACCCTTTATCTGGACCTTCCAGAGATCAAGCATTAAGTCATATTCGTCTTATTGCATGAAACAATAGACTAAGAGCTAAAGCAGGGACATTTACATTTACAATTGGACTTTCTAGATATCCACCTCTCATAAAAATGACCTTCAGAACTTTGAAATAAAATAAATGTCGCAGGGGAAGAATTTTGCGGGTCTTGAATAGGTTCATTGTGGGAACTGAACGGTGAGAACTACACACATTTCGTATTGCAGATTTTTGAGAGAGAATTAATTGCTGCAGTTTACTAAGATAAGCGCCACCCCAACTACAGACACCATGTGCAATCTCGATTAGACTAAACCATAATTAACCCTGATCGTAGTATTAACAGAGCAGTACTTTCTAAAGCGGAAAAGACAGAGAGTAGTGGAAAGAAGATATTTACAAAAAAAAAAAATGGACCAGTATTAATTTTGATCCATGGTGATACCAAGATACTTAAAACTATCAACACCTTCGATCCTGAAGCAGTCATTACTGCAGTCAGTGTTTCTATTGAAAGTTTGTCCACTTTGAAATCTGCATTGATTGTTTAGCAAGTCGTGACGTGCGCAATCAGAAGAATGAAATATTATATCTAAGTCGGGATTCTCCTCGTAAGTCAAACAGAAAAATATCAATTTAGTTTTACTACTAACAACAAGTCTGTGACTTGCAAACCAACATCTAAGTAAGAAAATGTCAAGGTTTATATCAGCGATTAAGTCTAACGAACTGACTGAACAATAAGCAATTCCACGGTCGTCGGCAGAGACTTTAATTTTACCCAAGAAAAAAGGAGAGAATAACGAATTTATATATATCAGTAATAAAATCGGGCAAAGAACAGAACCTTGAGGCACCCCCTAGTTAATGGTTTTTGACCTGCTTATAATACTTTCAATTTCTGTTATCTAGCCCTTCATATAGAATAGGGCAAAAGTCCAACAAAATTTTTAATTCTTTTTTTTTAAAACTTTTGAAATTGAAGACAGCAGTGAGATTGGTCTATAGTTAGATTTGTCTGTTCTGTTGCCCTTCTTAAATACAATGCATTTAAGTGCTGAGGGAAAATTTACATACGTAACGCTAAAATTAAAAAGATAAAATAAAATAAAAATATCTACTAAATCGGGTCCAATATTTTTTAGAACCAAATTCGAAATATCATCATAACCTTGGGAGTCGGAATTGGGAAGATAATTAATCGTTTTTAAGAGTTCGAACCCCGTGATGGACTCAAAAACGAAGCTGTTTATATAATAATCATTGCCTTGAGAACCAAGCTTAGAACAACAGTTAGAAGAAGTTTGCGAACCTCTTAAAAGAGAAGTGTGTCCAATGGAAGCAAGGTAATCGCTGAACTCGTAAGCTATTCCCAAAGGGTTTGAAATGTTAGTATTACCATTTTTAAGTACGATGGGATCTGTGTTAGTACAAGTTTTTCGACTAACAATACTGTTGACTACTTGCCATTCTTTCTTAAGATTCCCATTTGCTGCTTGTATAGGATGATAATAGAAAAAAAAAATTTCTCATTTAATTTTTTGCATAGCTTATTAAGACATCTTTTTAGGTTATTATTCAATGGATGTTTCCGACATTTTTTTCTTAATTTGTGCTTTAGATTAATTTTTTTTTCATAAGGGAAAGAGTTATCAACGGCTGAAGGCGAAACTCCGATTTTTTGCGTCAAAGTAAGAGTAGATGAGCTTATGTAATATTTTAAAATATTAAAATACTAATAATAGCATATGCTAAAGAGGTATTTTGTTCAACATAAATACTATCCCGATGCTCATAACGTAACCTATTCTTCAAATCACGGAAGTTAATTTTATGAAAACTGGTTTAAGATCAAACGTTAGGCTTTCTACATTTGATGTTTTAAAAAAAGTTTCTCGTCATACAGTGATCAGTTATACTAAGGTCCAAGTTAATACCAGCAAAGAAGTCCACAGAAATATTCCCAAGGCGAGCTCAAACATGGTCGAGACAGATGTCTGAACTTGGTTTAGTAGGTTCAACAACAAAGAAATCCATGTTAAGCCATGAGCGCTTGGAAACGGAATTAGAGTTCAAAATATCTAGATTTAAGTCACTTAGAATAACAAGATTTTTAGATCGCCCATTAGCCAGAAAGTTTAAAAACTCCTCTAAAAACAAATTAAGTGGTGAAGAATGAAGTCTATACACACAGAAAAAGTTGACCCTTTGTGTGCCAGTGGTTCCAGAGTGGAACCACCGAATAAAAGATTATTTTCTCCCGGCCCAGTGAACGGTGGTTGGAACCACCCGAGTTTAACACACGTAAATGTATTGGGCATTCGCCCCACATACAAGTTTCACCGTTATTGAGTGAAATTCGTGCGAATTTTATGAGAGCACTGTCATGTTGGTTGTGTTTTCGCAGTGATCGCGTTGTCTTGTTGGTGCTAGGTCTAAACTATCAGATATGGAAGGAAAGCAGCTTATTTTGAGTGTTATTATTATTTATTTTATGGAATCGATAAAAATATTGGCAACTGAAGAAATAATTCGATATATTTCATACGTTTTTTATGTGGTTCCGATTGGGACCACAAGTACACACCGGTAAAAAAATTTTATGTTGCAGGCAAGCGTGTGTGGAAATTTCGTGAAATTCGAGAACGAATGCCAGAAAAGGACTTAAAGAAATAGTTTGAAGATATTCCTTCGGACAATGAGTCTACTGTCTCGGAAACTGATAGTGAACTATGTATTTGAAGAAATTGTTTCACAAATTGAGGTGCCTTACGCCGATCATGAGTTGTTCCAAATCATTGAGGACGATGACATGGACTGTGATCGAGAAGATGAATTACCACTGGCAACTTTTTTAACGCCGAAAAATACAGTTCCTAACATTACATGGTCCACCTCTCTGCCTAATATCGTAATTCCACAAACATTTGAAGAAACTGTTGGACCAGTCTTTCCCAATAATATTAAAACAGCCTTAGGTTTCTTTCTGCATTTGATTACGGAAGAACTAATTGCGAGAATCACATTCGAAACAAATTTATATGCTACCCAAAAAGATATACATCGGTCATATGAACCAACTACAGTTCAAGAAATAAAATGTTTCCTTGGAATAAATATTCTTATGGGAATAATAAGGTCAAGAGCTTAGAGCAATTTATAAGTTCTTTTATGTCTCGAAGCCGTTTTAGTTGGCTTCTTGGTCATATTCACATAAACGATTCTTCAGTTGAACCAAAAATAAATTACCCTAAGTCCGATAAATTACACAAAGTGCGGCCAATGTTAGACAACCTGTCAGAAACTGTTTTAGCCTGCTACAAGCCTTCAAAGCACCAATCAATCGATGAATCGATGACAAGATTCAAAAGTCGAATATCCTTTGGAGGATGAAATGGCTAAAAGAGGCAGGAAAAGCTCAATTGGGGAAATAAACAGATTCAAAGTACAGGTACCACTAGAGAGACGTGTCGATAAGGCAGCACACATGCCAACCCACGGCAACAAGGTGCGTTGTGCTAATTGTAGCACAAAAGCTCAACCCCATCGCACTAGATGGCACTGCTCTTCCTGCAATGCAGGTCTCTGCCTTCAGGAAAATAGAAACTGTTTTCTTCCATTTCATCAGAATTAATAATTTTGCTAATTTTCTTTAAAAAAAACTACAATAAAATTTAATAAAAATTGAACTCAAAAAATGTATCGGAACGCGTTAATATTCTCAGTGATACCATAGTGGAACCACCTGCTAAAGACCAAACTAAAAAAAAAACAGAAAAAATTGTTGTTCGGAATACGTCATTAAAGGCAAAATTAAGTAGAATTTAACAGAATAAATGATTATTTTTAAGAAAAATTAATTTGGTCGGCAATTCATTAAGGATGTTGCAACAAACTTTGATTATATCCGCGCTTCTTAAGTTAAAAATGCTTATACAAAATTGATACAAAAGTTCTTCCTCCACCTGCAGAATACGTATCATTAGTAATGGCAAAAAAATTATAATTTGATATATGGTATTCTTCAATTCCCCAAGAATAAATCCAAATGCCAGATACAAATATTATTTCTGGGAGGTTTATAAGAGCTTCCAGATTCAGCTTCAGTAAATCGAAGTTTTGACGTAAACAACGGATATCTTAGTGCAAAACGATAAGGATTGCCATCAGATTAACATCTAAAAATATTATCAAAATTACAATACTTCTAATGTTTTTAATAATCATAGATCAAAGTCATAGTTGTTTTTATTGCCCTTGCAGAGTAGCTAGATCATCGACTAAGATAGAATAGGTAATGATTGTTGGAGTGATTTCCGACGCAAAACAGAAAACTTATCCCAACGATGAGTGAGATTGTTTATTGGCACACGAACTGTGAAACAAACCTTTACAATCACCGCACTGTATTTTGATTGTATCATATCAAATATTTGGTTTATATATTTGGTAATATCTTTGCAAATCGGATAGTTCATTTTAAAGATTAAAAACTGATTGAAGATTCGCACTCAACGACACTTAAAGAGAGTCCTAGACCACAGTCTGTGTATTTTTTTGCCCGAGCAAAATGCAGAAATTGAACCAAAGTATAAACCAAACACACCAAGGCTTGCAAAATTAGACCGGAAGCTTGATGGAATGAGTATGAACGACTAGTAATTAGATTCGCAGTTGATGCTGAATTTATATGAAGCAATTTTCGTTGTCAGATGGATCTGACATAGATAGACGAAGAGAAAGGACAAAAGAGAGGGAGAACTACAGAGCTCTTCAAAATATGGTCTGGAAAACCACATGAGTGAAATCTAAGTCTGCAAGATCTTCAGTGTTATTGGATAAGCCCCGGAAAAATTCAGCTTTCGATTAAATATTCGCAATCACAAGCGCAGTGTGGTGATCAGAATCAAAATCTATTTTTCTAATGATTTCTTTGACACGGCAATAGAATAGCAGAGCTCTCCGTCCTCCTATTAAGAGTCGAAATATTTTAATCAAAACCGAATGAAAAAAGTTCTCGACCATCATAAAAGCAAAATATTCAATATTATCGGCATAAAGGATGTACGAAGGAAAGTCTTCTTCACAAGCTGAGCTGTTTTAAAATAATTTTACAAACAGCTACCTCTCCCGTAGAGAAGGCTTTTTCAAGTTCTGGATGTAACTTTGGAAAACTTATATTTGACAACCTATTAAGCATACCCGCTTTTATGCCTAACATATCCTCCTCCCAAAAGTGCGTCCAAATCACTGCAAATACCTACATAAGCATGGCTTGCTATTCAAAGACCACCCTTAAACACCTAGTAAGCACCATCTACAAATTTTTCGACAATCCAATTTGTGCAACCGTTTTCACTCAAATTGTCACGGTTCCACCGGAGCCATCGTCTAACTTTTTTCGCCCAAAACTTCATCTGTACCCCAAGTCAAAGGAGCCACAAAAAAATCCAAGTTCTCTTGCAAAAAATAATTCCCTGGAAACCTTCATTTGTCGCGATTTTGTTTCGCAATTTCACACGTCTCTTCAAGCGAACACACTATTTGCCAGACCACAAATCTTCTATCGTGTCTAGTGCCTGCAACCCTCTCCCATGTGCTGTTTGCCTCGAATGCACTCGGGTGTGCAATATAACACTCTTTCAAATGCCAAGTGGTACATTGTGCAATCTCTACACCGATTCTTTCCCTGTCTCCATGGCCCGTGCCTCGGTCCACCGCAAAAAATATTCAATAAAACTTTCTGTAATAAATAAGTTCAAGTCTCGATACACAGGATCCACACAGAAAAAAAAAAAACAATCCGAAACCAAAAAGGAAAAGAGGACATAACCTGAAAAAAATTCAGTGCGCCAAAAACGAGCAAACTTTCGACACGGAAACTTTCAACTTGTTAAACGGAAACCTGAACCGGCTCTACCGGTTCGCATGATGACAAAGTGCCCGCCCCCCCCCCCCCCCCTGCACAAGCCGAACTTTAAATTTTGCGGCGATACTGGAAAATATTCTGCATCCGCCGTACACAGATTTACGAATGTACACATGAGTTTTATACTGTTGCTGTTTATGTATCAGTTTTGAGTGTGACATTATAAGGATTGGAACGACATGGGTTTCCGGTTTCCGTTGACAAAGCATGAAAGCGAGAAATCAAGGAAAATGCATTTGAAAACCACGAAAACACATGTTCGCTGTCAGACCAATCTGTATTATCCCGGGTAAGTTGCGTATTAACTCACGGCGAATGAGGTAAGCGGAATGGTTGTGTCCAATTTTAAGTTAAAGGGTGTCAGTTAAGTGCTTGTAACTACTGTATGAAGCCATTCCACTGGATTGACGGAAGCTAAATGCCTGGAAATTGGCTATATTCCGGCTAGTCCACAAACTTCCACACGAAATTACCAAGAAAGTTACAAAATGCTGTAGAGGGCTAGGTTAAATGTTTGCTTTTTGATCAGATGTCGATAGAAACGGAAATTAGGAAAACCGAGTGAGCATGAGGGTGGAGAGGGACATGTATGCGGGCAAGCACAGCAAATGCAGCTGGAAGGAAAGCAATAACAAAAATAAACAAGCATATTGGCTTGATTTTACTCATAAGACGGCCGGATACCTAAGAAAAGAGGATTCGACAAGTCTATTAAAACTGTGAAATCAAAAGGTGCCCTTACGAGCAAAAAGGGTTCGGGGCTGCCCTGTAGATATCCACTTTATAGTTAAATTTAGGGTAAACAGGATAAAATATGACTCGATATTTTTGGACTGATTTGTCAACTTGAAAAGGCGTTATCAACAGAAGTTGTTCACCACCAAATATAGTTCTTGAGTCGGATGATACTCTCAGTCGAAGCTTGGAGTCGACTTCATTATCATAATCTACCTTCCACAGAAAGAGCCATTTCCTTTCGGTATAAAGTAATTTAATGGTATAAAAATATTTGCCAAAAATCATGACTATTCTTAAGCAAACATTAAATTGAAGTCTGACCTAAAATTCATATGATTCACACGTACTTACAGGCTTCCCATCAGCGTACCTGCCATAAAAATGTGCTTTAACATGATATCCAAACATTTACAAACAGATTCTGGAGGGAAAGGAAAACAAAGAATAAGGACTTCGTGCTCTGACAATAGACCCATAACTTACTTACAAATTTTGAGATTTCCTTGGAAACACATGAAACAGCAGACCAAACGTGCGTAAAATTCTTCTGACATAATCGTTCATGCGAGCAAGCATTTCGAAATAATATGGATGGTTTTCACGCCACACGCTCTCTTTGTTAATAGTCTTCTCCAGAGATAAGAACGCACCGAATTGAGTACACACTGAGGAGAACTCAAGCGAGGTAATTCCCGGGCACACACAACAATTGGAGCTGTGTCTATCCACTTAAAATGTTAAATGCACGCATGTTTTCTCCTAATGGGCCTCACCAGTCTCTTTTTTTTTTTTGTCTTAAAACCATTCTTATTCACTGTACTTAAAACTCCCTTATCCCAGCCAAAAATGTCTAAAAATAGCTTAATGTTAATTATGCCCTTCGGCTATTTTAATCATGCGGGTATACTTACGAGGTAGCTAAACTTATCTTATAGCAGGCCAAGAAAAGAAGTTTCACAAAAAAATAAAACTTAAAACTATCTTAACCTAACTACATATTATTATTATACTCGAGCTTCGTTGATACCCTTGACCAAGCCTCTCTGTCAATTTTTCGTTGATCCGTTTTATCGTTTTATCTCTTCTAGGTTAATCCTTATATTGTCCTCCCATACACGATGCGGCCTTCCATCGGCCTTCCCGCCCCCTATTTCTGTAACATATGATGTTAGTATCTTTAAAAGAATATTTGACAACACCTTATGCAGAAATGATGACCGAGTTTTTCCATTCCCCAGGATAGTTTCGGTGTTCTATATGATTGTGATGAGCCCATGTAACTTCTCTGTTAATTCCTTTCCAGAATATTTTATTCATTCCGATGGATCCAGGTTGACCCTTCTTATTCTGGATTACTTCCTTTACTTCTTTGATGATTGACAGTTCTATCCAGATTTCTGCTGTGCGACCGTTTTCAGATGCTGCTTGCTGCGCGTGCACATTAATCGAAATATCTCCTTAATTGGGCTGCAACTTTTTCGTTGTCCGAAAGAGCTCCCTATTATCGTTACGTACAAATCGTGATCTGGCCTTTTCGTAGAGCGTTTAGGCCTGTATATATTGCTCTCGTGTTTTAAGTTGCATATTCTTCCTGAATGTTAGCAATCTTTTTCTGACTCTCTTCCATAGGGGCTGATATCTCTTTGGAACACTATTTATTATTCACGATACTGCTTCCACCAGTCTTGCTTCGTCGTTGACGTAGTTCTAGGCCATCTTATAAAGCAAAACAGCTACTGATGGGGCTAATTTTTTTATACATTCCTGTATTCCGCTTTTGTATATTTGGCTATCTTCTTCTTCTTTTCCTTTTTCCGGCGTTGTTATGGTCAGAAGTGTAGGACAATAACCTTCCCACTTAACTGCATTCCTACTGGTCCGCTTGTGGGGTCCGCCGGTTTGACCTCAGAAAGTAGCGGCAGGCTTCCCGGTTTGGGATTACTTCATCGCTGAGGCCAATCAAATGCTGGTGTTTTTGCATTTGTTTGCACCAATTGTTTTTCGGCCTGCCTTTTTTTTTTTTTGTGACACGGGCATGCTCCAAATTTTTTTTTGTTTGATCTTACTCTTACAATACCGGTGATCTCCAGTCGTGTCAACCCACTGATTTGCATGTACACTTGTGGGGCAGTTTAATGGTGGTATATGTGTCCCTAGGCTCACCTTGGTGTTTTCTAAATTGCCTAGATGTGATTTTTGTTTACCTTTGTTTTAGTCGCCTTTTACGACAAGCGAGAGGTATCGCTGCAGGGATATTCTTAACCCGTCCCTGCACGGAATGTATATTTGGCTATATGTTTGTCAAAATATAAATACTGGTACCTGACTACACTTTATTTCGCCACTAGATGCCTGTCTGGTTAAAAAACTAAAAATATACACCTAGTGTAGTAAGGGGCCCTAGCCAAAGGCATTCTGAATTAAACAGATTCTAATTATCCTAAATTGATTTTCAACGTTTAGTCATCCCAATACTGCTGCCTTTTTTTGAAGTCACGCTGCAAGACAATGATTTTCACGCAATACCCTACCGAATGAGACTCTATCAGATCAAAATCAGCTGAAAATCACCCGTCGAAATGAACAGCGTGTTAGCCCTTTACTTTACGAATTACAATGATTGAATTCATTTCAGAGTTGATTGATAAAGTGAGACTCTGTTATCCAAGTCGAGGTTTGGGCAAACGTCGCATGCACTTTATACACTTCCTGAAAAACAGCTCCCACTGATGCCATCTTCTCCTGGGGATCCTCGATCGCGATCACGATCACGATCACTTTGCTTTTCTTTTTTCTTAGAGCTAGTTAACCCGCTAGACAAAAATGCTTAAGACTAACTGACTATCTTACCTTTCTAGCTCTATATGGACACAAAAAAATTCTAATAAATGATAACTTAAGCCTGGAAAAGGTTTATAGAAAAACACTATTCTCCGCCAGTTGTAATGGACAATCCTAGACAATATTTTCCGCGTTACGAATTATTACATGTCTCCCAGCTGCTAAAAAAGTTACTAAAAATTTGATTTTTAGATTATTACAAAAAATCATATCAATTTACGAACATTTTCAAGGGATGAGCTTATGAGATATCTAGCGGATACTCACAACATAACAACTAAAATTTCAATTCAATAGTTAGGCGTCTGGCATCTAAGCACTTTTATTCAAGACAGAAGATCATTGCGATAGCCGCTTATATTGTCACTTGTATGTTCTATAATAAATGTCATAGTATTCCATTAATTATGAACCGGTTAGATAAAAATTAAGAAAAATTTAACAGTCATAACTCGTTTCAAGAAAGAGTTAATTTTAGAAACTTCATATATTCTAAAAAATCCTTTTTTTTTTATTTTCCTACTAAAATTTAAAGTGCCATCCAAATTATAAATGGAGTCAGACACATTTGCCCATTTCTCATAAAAACTAAAGAAAATATTCACATAATTTAAATCTTTAATAAACTCTTTTCAAAATTTCGTAAAGTTGTTAAATCATGATTTTTTTTCGGTAACACCCCATTAATATTTGTACAACAGATCACTTGCTGTCTTAACTGCTCAAAAAAGTTGATTAAGAATTAAAGAATCGATCGGGCCCATAATATTTTTCAAATTTCGTAATCCATTAATAATCCCCTCGACAGAGTAAAAGTCTCCAGTGAGGAAGGCTTATGGATCTCCGCAGCATACCTGGCCTACGACGACATTGGGCCCTTACCATCCATAATAATCAAAAGGATGGTCATTGAGGCAGGACGGACAAAAACACCGGTCCTGAAAGGATGTGACACATGTTCACCGCACCATTTGGGGCACTAGCCACGTCAATAAAAGAGGTGAAGTATTACTAACTTATATAATCGAAACAGACCATGTTATTTGTAATAAGGGCAATAGGTCAACAAGAAATAGGCAGGAAGTTTTCGATATAACCTTGGTATCCAATTCTTCCAATATCTCGGTTGCAAACTGTTCGGTATCAGAAAAAAACTCTTTCTTTGATCACCGTTACATTCGCTTCCATCTAAACTTTGAGATCCCAACGAGTAGGAATCCCAAACGGATCAACTGGGACAAGTATGAGGCTAACCTTACAGGCGCCCCTGACCCCGCTCAATCAAGTATCCCCAAGTCGCATGCGAACATTGAACGTCTGGCGACTAAAGTTACTGAAGCTATGAACAGATCCCTTCTAAAGTCTTGCCCAAGTAGCAGACCAACAAAGAGAACCAAAGCTCCAGGGTGGTTTGCTGATTTTGGTATCCTTAGAAAGGAAAGCAGACGGCTTTTCAACAAAGCAAAAAAACAAAACAGAACAGAGGACTGGAACCGCTACAAGAACAGCCTCAGACAATATAAAAGTGAGATGAGAAAGGCCCAAAGGACATCCTGGCGCAATTTCTGCTCAGAAATAGAAGAGAATAATGAGGCCAGTATAGTGAGAAAGATACCACTATACCCGCCCTTATTAACAAACCAGATGGCACCGCAACGGTGACTAGGGAAGAGTCGCTAGACTTTTTGCTCAGTAAACATTTTCCCGACAACGCAGAGGCTAGTCCTACGTTCATTTCAAAGGAAGTAGTAAACCAAAGGAAACTCCAACGGGCAGTAAATAGCTTCCTTCCATATAAATTCTCAGGTCCGGATGGAATCTACACGGTAGAGAAGCAACGTGCTTACGGCATTCTCGAACCATGGCTTTTCGTATTATTCTCATTCCGCTTAGATTGGGGTTATATACCACTATCCTGGAGGGAAGTAAATGTTATAATTATACCAAAAGCAAGTAAAACCTCCCACACAACTGCAAAAGACTACCGACCTATCAGTCTGTCCTCCTTTCTTCTCAAGACGCTAGAAAGACTGGCGGACCTGTGCATTCGCGAAAAAAGCATGCTTTCGAAATCGCAATATGCTTACTGTAAGGGAAAATCAGTAGACACAGCTCTACATACGATAGTTGGAACCGTTGAAAAATAACTTTCCAACAAAGAAGCCACCATGATTGCCTTCCTCGATATTGAAGGAGCTTTTAACAACATGAAACCACTAGCCATCACCAATGCATTAAGCAAACTAGAGGTTAATGGTGATATAATACTTTGGATCAAACAAATGCTTTCAAGAAGGTTGATTCATTCGAAATTCGGCTGCTACCAAACAAAAAAGGCAGTAAAACGCGGCACACCACAAGGAGGAGTATTATCGCCGCAACTGTGGGTGCTGGTTGTAAACGAAATACTCCAATCCCTGGAGGACAGCGGATGCAAAGTCTTTGCGTATGCAGACGATATTGCGCTAGCAATCAGCGGCAAACATTAATCAGGAATTTGATGAAAACATGCCTAGGCAAACTGGCCAAATGGGCAGAGAACTACGGGCTTGGAATAAATCGTCCCAAGGGCTAGTTTTATTCACAAGAAAACGGCAGAATCGTCTAATCACTCCACCAAAACTCAATGGAACTTACCTTAGATTCGCAGACCACGCCAAATAGCTTGGCGTGATACTCAACAGGAAGCTCAACTGGAAATTGTATGCGGAAGAACGCATAAAGAAAACAACAACTGCGCTATACACCTGTAAAAAAGCCTTGAACACCAGATGGGGTATCAAACCCCATATTATTCACTGGCTGTATACCGCGGCTGTTAGACCTACACATATACTAATATACGGATGCCTTGTCTGGTGGCCGGCACTGCGCAGATCTCCACAATGCAAGCTCCTAAGCAGAGTTCAAAGGATGACGTGCATCGCGATACCAGGGGCACTGCGAACAACCCCCACTGCAGCCCTCGAAACGATGCTTCACCTACTCCCCTTGGATCTCTTTGGCAAGGAAAAGGCAAAGAAATCGTCACTGCGACTCAAGAAATCTGCTCACTGGAAGTTCTCCGAAATAGGGCACTCTGGTATTCTTCGCCAAAGCAATGATCTAAGTAAAGTCAATGACTATTTAATTCCGGCCCGTGACTTCAAGATTCTCTATAAAACAACAATTCCCAACCGACGACAATGGGAGGGAAATGGATTTCCAAAAAAAGGTACTGCACTGGAAATATACACAGACGGGTCTAGGACAGGCTATGGACTTTATACTACAGAACCACTGCAGCATATTCCAAGCTGAATTAACGGCAATTCGCGAGGCCGCCGACTGGCCTGTGAGATCGATGAACAACAGAGACATCGTCATCTACACAGATAGCCAAGCTGCAATAAAAGCACTCGAATCACCAATAATAAGATCAAAATTGGTCTGCTGCACGTCTCTAAATGAGATATCAAGCAGATGCGCTGTAATGTTGTGCTGGGTACCCGGACATAGCGGCATACCAGGTAACTGTGAAGCAGTCGAACTAGCAAAAATAGGTACCACACTGGAGCTCTCGACTGTTAAAGGGGAAATTCACCCACCAACCTGGCACATTTGTTGTCAACGTAAAACCACAAAATACGTAGGCAGATTATAAGCAGCCTAATCGAAGTCCTATCAGGACATCGCGCTTTAGGAAAACATGCCGCAAGATTGGGACTGCCATACAACGACTACTGCAGTAGATGCCATGATAAGGAAGAGGAAGAATCTCCATCCCATCTCCTATGTAATTGCCCTGCTCTAACCGCCTCAAGAAGATGATTTCTGGAAGAATATTTCCTCAATGAACCAATGGATCTATCCGAAACGGAGATCTACAAAATATCGAATTTTATTCAGGACTCAAAATGATTCCAAGAGTAACGGTTACCAAGCCGACTCAAGTGGTAGCACAATGGACCGTTCTTGGTCTAAGTGATCCCCACTGCTTTTACGGAGGGAAGCCACCTAACCTAATCTAACCTAGTCAGATCTAAATCAAGCCCGTGATTGGCTATGGATCCTATGTGGTTCCATGTGAGAGCCAGCTTAGTAGTAAGGTGTCGAAGAGCCAATGTCTCTGAACTTGTCTGGAATTACATCAAACACCCGAATCTAAGTACACGAAATTTTAGCCTAATGAGGTCTTATACAATAAAGCAACCTTTGTACGGATGGACAATTTTATTATTAAACTGATTCGAAATCACGTTGCGAGGGCAATGACTTGAGCCAATAACCTGATCTTCGGGGCTTACTACCCTAACTACTCTTACCTGAAACATGTCTGAAACATGTCTGTTACATTTCTGAGAAGTGGTCATATGTACATGGCTAGTAAAACGGGTTGTTAAATCTGTTTCATCTGTTGTTAAGTGGCTACATGTACTGGCACATATTTTTCTTTTATTGATTCAGTTTATTTGTAAAACCAATGTTTCTAAGAAAGCCTTGAGGTCGCTACAGACTGAAAGTGCCCTACGTATAGCTGCACGTGAAATTATTGGGAACGATTGCCTAATCGTAATCAGAGAACACACTGAAGATTTTGAATTATGTCATGAAATTGGATATTTTGGTTATTAAAAGCAAAGCAAACAGAAAAATCTGATCAAATATTCTTTTGAAGAAGCCAAAGTTCCCGTAATTTTTGGAAAACTACTACATTTTTAATGATGCATGCCATCGTGACTAGAGCCCATGGTCTATTGCCTACTTCCATCGGGGGATATTATACTAAGCAAACACACTAGAAGTCACCACCCACTGTGAGCTAATAAGAAGCGATAACAAATGACACAGAAGCCAATACTCTTTACTAATAGAGCGGACGTCAACGACTGTCAATGTTAACGTACTGGAAAGTGTCCAAGCTACATGAACATTTTGCACAGAAATGCGTTGGTAACATGAAAAGATTAAAATGATACAGACCGTCTTATTCGCGTCAACGTTCGCCGGATAGGCACAATGACTTTTGATGGCTAACAGATCGTTAACTAATGATTTTTCAATCTTCTTCTTTTCCTTTTTATCCCGGCGTCGTTATGGTCAGAAGTGTAGGACCATAACCTTCCCACTTAACTGCATTCCTACTGGTCCGCTTGTGGGGTCCGCCGATTTGACCTCAGAAAGTAGCGGCAGGCTTCCCGGTTTGGGATTACTTCATCGCTGAGGCCAATCAAATGCTGGTGTTTTTGCATTTGTTTGCACCAATTGTTTTTCGGCCTGCCTTTTTTGCGTGTTGAAATTGGAATGTTGATTGATAACGCCTTTTGGACAGGGTTCAAAGGATCTCTCCTTTGAACATGGCAATACCAACTGAGTCGGTCGCGCTCTATATTTCTTGTGATGGTTTCTTTTACGTGGAGGCTTCCTCGGATCTTTGAACTTCTAATTCTGTCACGCTTTGTTACTCCCGCTGTCATGCGAAGCATCTTCATCTCAGCTGCCGTTAATTTGCTCTCATACTTTTTGTGCATTGTCCAGCATTGTGAACCGTGTGTGAGCGCCGGACATACAACTGAAGTGTAGAGCGTTCCTTTCAGCTTAGGGGGAATTTTTCGATCACAGAAGATGGCGGAGTTTTCCCGCCACTTCATCCACCCTACGCTTACGCGATGGTTGATGTCGTCATCACAAGTTGCTTCTTTATTAATCATAGATCCCAGATATTTAAACTTTTCACACTTGGGAAGCACTCTTCCATTCAAGTAAATGTCTGGAATAGGCTGATAAGGTCAGAGAACGGGCAGCACAGATACTCTGTCTTTTTTGAACTAATACGATTCCCGTGTCCCTCAAAAATGTCCACCCACACATCAAGTGCTCGTTGTAGGGACGCCTGATCATCACTTATAATGGCTCCATCGTCAGCAAAGAATAGCTGGTGCACATTGGGGTCCTTCACTTTTCCTTCAAGCAAGCAATCAAAGACTGCTATAAAAAGCAGTGGGCTGAGGACGCTCCCTTGGTGTACACCGACTTTGATTGCGAACTCTTCGGTGACTCCTGCGGTGCATCTTACTCTTGTCGTTGCTCTCTTGTACATGTCCATGATCACTCGCACGTAGGTTTCTGGAACTCCTTTTTGTCTTAGCGCTACCCATAAAAGATCTCTTGGTTGCCGGTCAAAGGCCTTCTCGAAATCAACCAACACCATATGCAAGTCCTTTGAAGAATCACGATGCTTTTCCATCATGATCCTTATACTTTGGATTGCATCTGTTGTTGACTTACCCGAGACAAATCCGCACTGGTCATCAGATAGTCGTATTTTTTCCGCAGTCGGCTATCTAATACCCGTTCAACGATCTTCATGGTGTGCGACATCAGCTTGACAGAACGGTAGTTATCACAATTTCGCGTATCACCCTTTCCTTTGTGCAATGGAAGAAGATAGCTTTCCCTCCATTGATTAGGCATAGTGTCGCCTCTCATAAGTTTGGAGAAAAGAACCATGAGCCATCTAGACCCGATGACTCCTATCTTTTTCCAGAACTCAGAGGGTATCCCGTCCGGCCCAACAGCTTTTCTTTTCTTGGAGTTTTTAACCGCGTACCGAACTTCTTCGACTGTGATGTCGGATATTTCGGCATGATTCGGGGCGGCTCTTGGAAAGTACACTCGGGGAAACTGTTCGTTCAGAAGTCCCTCGCAATACTGTCGCCATCTGTGGAGAATTTTTTAGTCTTCCACAAAGAGTTGACCTTCAGCATTGTTAATAAACTTTGGGAAACGAATCTCCTGAGCATTTCTTCTTCTCTGGGCGGCTATCTTAAAGATATTTGTTCCTTTGTTCAGATTGCTTGGTCGAAGCTCCTGGGTAGCCTGGTTCCTGTCAGACGCGGAAGACGATATTTATTCCAACTCCTGATAGAGGCCTTCCATGCTTTTCGCTTTGAATTCGGCGCGCTTTTTCTTCGCGATACCTTTCCAATATCTATATACCTTTTCACGGCGAGCTTTTTCCTCTCTATTAGTAGAAGAGCACTTTGACCAAGCTTGGAAAGCCATTTTCTTTTCATGTATCACTGCTTTGGCTTCGTCTGTCCACCACCAGGTTTTTTTTGCAGTGTTGGCAGGGGCCTTTAGATGTTCCGAGCAGTGATTTGGCTTTCTCCAGGCCAGATTGTTGTAGGGAATCCCACATGTCTTGTGCTCTGCACTCCTCATTACCGACCTCATCGATAATGAAAGAGAGGTAGTTTTTCATGTTGGTAATAAAAGCTTCGCCTTTTCCTTTATCCAGCTTATACCACTTGATTCTCTCAAACACCTTCGTTTGCTGCTTTGACTTCTTACTCGCCTCCATAAAAAATTCAGTCAGGAGGAGACGGTGTTGAGGGGCGATCGCGCCTCCCAGGATCACTTTGAAATCTTTAACTCGTGGCTTCATGAAACTGGATACCAAATGATAGTCTATTTGAGTTTCATTTCCGCCGCTGCTATAAGTGATCAGGTGCCGGCTTTGTTTGAAGAACATGGTATTTAGCACTATAAGACCGTACGACTTGCACCTGAAGAGTTCCTGGTGCCGTATCTCAGCTCTCCGTGGTAGTCTTCATAGTCTTCGCTTGTCTTCCCGACATGTCCGTTTAAATCTCCCCCAACAAACAAAAGCTCTTCCTTTGGGATGATTTTGACAAGGTTGTGGAAATCTAGCCAGAATGCATCTTTTTCTTTTTGTTCGCATCCTACTTGAGGGGCATATGCGCTTACGATGTTCCACACCTCACCATGTATCACCAATTTGAGAGCCATCAAACGGTCACTGGACTTTGAAATGGTTAAGACGTTGCCAAGTAGCTCTGCCGCAAGGATGATGGCGATTCCGTTTTTTCCTTGTTCCAATCCATAGTAAAACATCTTGTAGGCTTTTGTTTTAACGTCCAAGAGACGTGCCCGATTACCAGTGTTTCGCCATTTCGTCTCTTGTACGCACAGGATGTCTACTCGCCTTCTAACCATCATTTCTTCAAGCTCATAGCTGCGACCACTCATGCTTCCAACGTTCCAACTCGCGACTCTTAAGTGTGGCTTACGCCATTGCATTACTTTGCTATCCCCCGGAAATCCTATAGCTCTGACCCGAGCATTGCTGCTCGTCCCAGGATCACGACCATTAGTAGTGCCTGGCGGGGTAGTGCTTTTCCTTTTAGCGTTCTTTTCCATAATGCTACGGTTTGACCGTTTTCTTTCTTCCCCTCCTTTTTGACACGGGCATGCTCCAGATTTTTATTTTTTTTTGATTGATCTTACTCTTACAACACCGGTGATCTCCAGTCGTGTCAACCCACTGATTTGCATGCACACTTGTGGGGCAGTTTAATGGTGGTATATGTGTCCCTAGGCTCACCTTGGTGTTTTCTAAATTGCCTAGATGTGAGTTTTGTTTACCTTTGTTTAGTCGCCTTTTACGACAAGCGATAGGTATCGCTGCAGGGATATTCTTAACCCGTCCCTGCATGAGGAAGACCCCATCATTTACTGAATGTGATAAATATCCTGACGCACTGCTCCCTCCCCGTTCACCGGCCGCACATTCCCATACGCCGAGTATTGGATTTGCGAATTTATTCGCCATGATCAGACTGTGTTTCATCCCTTGGTTTTAATTAGTCCAACTCGGAAGTGAGAGTATGTGCATCTGTCCGATTCGAATAGTTTCAGCAAATGCATCTACAACCATCCTTCGTCACCCCTAGCCGCAATCCTCCGGCAGGAATCTAACCAAAGAACTAGCCAAACAACCCGCACCAGCAATCCATCGGGAGAGCAAATCAATCAGTTATTGCGGTATGAATGGCGTGCATTCTTCTTCCATGTTGCTGATGCACTGGAAAACAAGGAAAAAATAGAAAAGCTGGAAGATACTACGGGACACAACCTGGAGCAAAAAAGCAAACAAAAGAGAGAGAGAGAGAAAAGTACTATTGTCGCTCGAGACCTGCCTTCTGTAGGTTTTTGTGGTCCTAGTCGTTCTACATTTCGGATAGCAGCAGAAACCGGAATATGAATGCACTGGCATACGTTGACGCTGCGATGTTACGGTTCTATGATGCAACGATGCTCAGGAGGAGCAATGATGGTCAGTTTTGTTGCATCCATTCGCTTCAGATGTATCCTTTTTAGCTGATTCCATTGTTGTTGTTGCTCGTATTGGAACCGCGCGTTTCTGTGTTGCAACATCGATGTGCGTCGTTGCGCGCTGTGGATGAAGTAACTGTTGAACAACAGGAAGTAGAGCTAAACGGTAGGAAACACATTACTATGGGTTCTCCTCCCCAACATCCATAGCCAATCTGAACAGGAGGAAATGGAGGCACATTGAGTTAACTGGAGGGCAGCTGTGGTAACCGGTACTGCGGTTCTCTCTGTTTTTTTCCTCCTCCTCCTTTCTCTCATTTTTTTTTCTTGTTTCCGGTTGTGGTTAAAAACCGAACGAACGAGCGGCTAGTCTGCATACCATGCTGGATGTGAGAGCCCACCGTGGACTTTTGGCCGAATTGGATGTGGCATGCATTTCCACGTACCACAAAGCCGAGATGGATGCATGTGTCGCTGAATGAATCTCCCAGATGTCCTTTTTGTGGATTTTACTTGCAAATGTCATTGAAAATCATTTTTCGTTTTGTTTTGTTTTTAATTCCTTCTCAGTCGTAACGTTGCAAAAGAATTGAATTTGACGTACTCGTCGGGGAAATAGATGAATACGAGGACGTTATGAAGGTTCCATTCGATATGCAACGGTACATGGCATATTGGATGGATACATATGGAGTTTGAAACCTGACCTATTTCGTATTGAGGAGCCACGTGTAATCTATGCTGATTGGTGATCCGTGCGCGAATACGAGTGTCCTTATATGTAGCATTGATTTTAGGCCCGCAAAAAATGGCTGGCGCCTTTGTTGAATTTAAAAAAACAGTAGTTTAAGTTAGCGCAGCGATGTGATGCGTGTTTCGAATCCTGAAGCAGATACTAGTGTATGCTGAGCTGGATGAAGGACTTTTAAATGTTTTCCGCATCAGTTCCTTACCCGTCACCCGGCCGTACTTGACCAGTGCTAGCTTATGGAGTCAGAAGAAACATCTAATTTTTTTTTATTTGCATTTCCAGTGGTATGCGTTGATTGAATCACTGATATCCTTAATTCTTCATTGAAATAATTTAAATAAGAAGCTTTGGATTACTAACTGGATGTGGATATGAAAGCCAGCTTTAAAGTCACCTGGGAGTGAGTCATCACTAAGCGGAGTAGACAGTGCTAGCAGTAAAAGAGCTGTGAATTCAGTTTAATTCTTGATTGAATAACTCTGTGGCCAGCTAGGCAAAGCTATTAGATGATATGGTCCGATATTTAGTCCGAAAAGAAAGGATCTTCAGTACGCCAAAACTTATTCTTTTATATGCCTATGCGATTGAAGTTAAAATACTTCCCTTTCAGGTCATAGGTAATAGGCGGTTTCCTCCAGCTCCACGAACCCACGTTTTCTGTCATGAAGTCATTGCCCATTGGTGGACAGATATAATCTGTGACCGGGAACACTTTTGCCTTAACATCGGCAACATTATCCAACTTGCTGATAAGAAAAGATATCCCCTGTCAAAGTTACGTTCATTCCGGGATGATCAAGGATCAATTTCATTGGGAATTTTGAGGACATTCTTGAGGTAGTGCTTGGTTTTTAATTGTCAAAAAAAGCACAAGAAATATTACCAAAATATATAAACGTTTTACTTGACTTTTTGACATAATACTTGCCATTTAGTTCTTAAAGATTATTTTAATTAAATGTTAACCACAGCTGCATTTTTAATAATCCGTACAGAAAGTTCAATTTTAAGTCACCCTTTTAAGCTAAACAGGTATATAACCCGCTAATAACACGGGTAATATTTTCTCCCATGGCCACAATTAATACTGGTTTATCGGCATAGATGAGTGATTGACGTATTCCAATAAAAAAACTTTAAATCGCACAATCTAGCTGACGCCAGCCCAAAACGAAAGACAAATTGCTCACCGAACTCATTTCTCAATTTGTCAATCGATTTGGGTGCTACCCGTCTTGATGAAATCACATGTCGGCCAGGGTCAGCTCATTCCTTTTGGACCAAGTAAGATTTTCTTCCAGCTTTCTAAGGCAGACCGATCGAAAATTCGACGCCGTGGCAGGTCGTAAGAGTTCAGTTCTTGCAAAAGTTGTATTTTGTAAGGTTTCAGACCAAGATCTTTGCGTAAAATCATCTACGTATTCGATCTTCCACAATGACAATTATCGTGGACGGTGACGAATGGACAAATCAAGCTGTATGCAATATACGCACACGGGTAGAAGACTTGATGCCCAATAGCGTGATATCACGCTGGACGATCGTAAAATTGTAGAAGTGCGCCATAAACATTTTTTCCCGAATGCGAATTTTGATAAATAAATTCTCGGCTGCCACAACTACTTTTACGACTGGATTTGAATGCAAGCAGTTGGCGCGAGTTAAGATCCAGCCTATTAAGTCAAACCTTGGGTGGTTTTTCATGGCAATTTAGCTGCCCTTGGTCGTAATGGAGCAAGTACAAAAAATTTAAAAATGTTACATATACGTCCCGTAGTGCCTAGGGTCGATCCCATTTCTCGGCTCCGAAGCTACTTTCACGACTGTATTTTGATGCAAACAGTTGGCGCGAGTTCAGATCTACCCTACTAAGTCAATTCTTGGGTGGTTTTTTGATGGCAACTTAGCTGCCCGGGGTCGTAATGGAACAAGTACAAAAAATTTTAAATGTTACGTATACGCCCCGTAGTGCTTACGGCCGATGCCATTTCTCGGCTTCACAGCTACTTTCACGACTGTATTTTGACGCAAACAGTTGGCGCGAGTTCAGATCCATTATATTAAGTCAGATCTTGGGCGGTTTTTTGATGGCAATTTCGCTGCCCGGGGTCGTAACGGAGCAAGTACAAAAAATTTTAAATGTTACGTATACGCCCCGTAGTGCGTATGCCCGATCCCATTTTTCAGCTGCCACAGCTACTTTCACGACCTGATTTTAATGCAAGCAGTTGGCGCGAGTTAAGATCCAGCCTATTAAGTCAAACCTTGGGTGATTTTTCATCGCAACTCAGCTGCCCTTGGTCGTAATGGAGCAAGTACAAAAAAATGTAATATGTTACGTATACGCCCCGTACTGCTTACGGCCGATGCCATTTCTCGGCTTCACAGCTACTTTCACGACTGTATTTTGACGCAAACAGTTGGCGCGAGTTCAGATCTATTATATTAAGTCAGATCTTGGGCGGTTTTTTGATGGCAATTTCGCTGCCCGGGGTCGTAACGGAGCAAGTACAAAAAATTTTAAATGTTACGTATACGCCCCGTAGTGCGTATGCCCGATCCCATTTTTCAGCTGCCACAGCTACTTTCACGACCTGATTTTAATGCAAGCAGTTGGCGCGAGTTAAGATCCAGCCTATTAAGTCAAACCTTGGGTGGTTTTTCATGGCAATTTAGCTGCCCTTGGTCGTAATGGAGCAAGTACAAAAAAATTGAAAATGTTACGTATACGCCCGTAGTGCTTATGGCCGATCCCATTCCTCGGCTGCCACAGCTATTTTCACGCCTGTATTTTGATGCACACTGTTTTAGCGAGCTCAGATCTAGAATATTAAGTCAAATCTTGGCTGGTTTTTTGATGGCAACCAAGCTGCCCGGGATCGTAATGGAACCCAGGTAGTTAAACTCCTTAACAACTTCGATCGGCTCAACCTCTTAAGTCTTTGTTTATTTTTTGACTTTGGAGTGTTAATCTTTAAGTCCCACACCTGAAATGGGTTCGCACCGATGATGAGACCCATTATATCGCCGCTAACCCCTCTTCAGGTAAAGAAATCCTTTTCACGAATCATTTGTCTGAGTCCAGCCTTCCGCAACTCAGTAACATCATCAATAACATGGACAGACAACTCGATTTGATTTTCTCATCTGATGCCGTAAACTGCGTTGTTA
The DNA here is from genome assembly GCA_958301585.1 of Merodon equestris. NCBI lineage: Eukaryota > Metazoa > Arthropoda > Insecta > Diptera > Syrphidae > Merodon > Merodon equestris. The sequence goes on along the minus strand of OY284413.1, from coordinate 213,654,423 downwards.
CCCCGAGCAACCATTTTCTCTACTTTAGACCCCATTCATCCACCTCTATCGGCAACTCTTTCACTCGAGACTCAATACAGTATTCTTCCCTCCGAAAATGCGCACTGTTTCAATTTTCGAAAAGCCGACTTCGCGAAACTAAATAATCTGCTCAACATTGTTAATTTTAACTTCCTCCTTAACCCTAACTCGCACATATCCTTAAACGAAACCCTTGCGCTATTTTACTCCAAAATCCTCAGCTGCTTCATTCTTTCAGTCCCATGTTCACCAAAAAAGTCCCGTATTCACATTTCATCTCCGCCCTGGTATACCAAGGAACTACGCTCTTTGCGCAATAAAAGAAACTAAAATTGGCACGCCTATCTTAGATCCTCCTCGGCATCTGACCTTTCTAGTTACATGCAGTCCTACGTTAAATTTGCACAGCTATGTGAATCACTCTACCTCCGATACCTGAACCGAATGCAATCCTACCTTATCTATGACCCCGAATGGTTCTCCTCCTTCATTAAGCTGTCACTCGATGTGGATGGAAACTTTGTTCTACATTTTTATTGGATTTACGAACTCGAGGTACAATAACTTTGACTTGTTGATTTGTTAAAGAACCTTAGCGAAATTACGGCTTGTGTCAACTAAACGTTGTAATAAATATACTATACCACGTATGGTGTTTTATTGACTTGAAGAAAAAATCGACAAGAAGATGCATTCGAAAGTAAAATTGTGAAATAAAAGAAATTTAGAATAAGCCCTTGTCATACTCACCACGTAAACAAGGGCCTAAGACCACATATCAAAGACGGCAAAGACTTACTTCTATTGCTGTCATAACCGTTGACAGTCTCGCAAACAGGGAAAATATCAGTGGCGACTGGAAAAATGCCGAGTACATAGTCAGTATGTGTCTTTCGAGTATGAATTTGAATGAAGTAGAAGTAAAGAAATATAATAGATTCTTGATAGTTTGACGCTCTTTACTTTGAAAAAAAAAAATTAATTCGGGCTCTTGAAAAATATTCGATAGATCGAAGAAAATTAATATGATTTGGTCTTCTCGATAGTTTGAAGTTGTAAGAAAAAATAAGAAAGAGGGCGATTATTGATTTCAGTGGCGGAACTTGTTTTATTATGAATGAGTTCGCAGATTTGTGTTTTTCAATAATTAATTTCTATGTATAGGAATAAGTACAATAAATGACAAATGCCTTTCCATAAGTGGCAAAAATGCGATGTGGAAAATCGACAATTAAAAAAGATATCCCTAAACAGTTCGGCGTTTAACAATCGACATTTTCGATGATTTAAAAAAATAAAGATCACCTCACCAAAAGTGCCATAAGTGCGAGTTGAAAAAGGTGACATCAGAATGAATCTACCCGTCTTTTGAAGTGCTTGCTCAAGCGAATTCATCCGAACGGACAAAAGAGGACAAAACGTTGCCGTGAATGGTTTCATATTGAAGGATTAAGCTAAGTCTTTTAAAGCATTGGCAACAAGTGAGGACTTTCAAATTTCAAAAATCGACTTGCCACCACCTTTAAAAATCTCTGCGGGAAGAGTGGCAGGGTGGCTATCTCCATTGTTCCGAATGGATAGACGAACCAAACCAATTTTCCAATGGCTATGATCCAAGGAACAATTTCAACACAGATGAAACCGAGCTTTTCTATAAATGTCTTCCGATCGCACCCTGACGTTTAAAGTCGAAAAGTGTCATGGAGGGAAACTGAGCAAGGATAGAATAACTGTCTTTCAATCATGTAACGTGGACGGATCTCAAAAGTTGAAACCACTAATTTTTTTTTTATTATTGACATGTATGTACATACATAAGTGGTTATAACTACCCTAAAGTGTTAAGAAGTCAAGACACAGCACGGGCCGAAGGGATAGAGGGAGAGGATGAAAGGAGGTACCGGTGCACATTGGTTTCAAATGTTGGTGGATTGCAATGAGTAGGAAAAGTTGAGCTGGGAAGAGCATTCCACATTCGTGAGGTTCGGCTAAAAAACGAATCTCTAAATTTAACTGTGCGTCCGAAGACAGGCTTGAGGGTGAACTGATCAGCATTTCAAGCACGACGTGTACTGCGGTTAAATTCTTGAAGGGGCGAAATGCAATAGGCTAGCTCACTTGAGAATTGTTTGTTAAGACATCGATAAAACATGGAGAGAGAGGAGACATTACGTCGATGTTCGAGTGAGTCGATCGACTTCGCGATATTGTTGTCTCCAATGAGTTTATTCGCTCGCTTTTGTATTCTATATAGCAGGTGCAGAGAGGTCTTAGGAGCACGAGACCAGATATGAGCATTGTACTCAAGCTTGGGGCGGATGTAGGACTTGTAAGCTGAAGCCAGGTCAGAGGGGGTGAAATATTTCTTGCATCTTGCATTACAAGCCATTTAAGGATAATGGCTGATTATTATTGATGGTTAGCTTGAATGCAGTAGTTGTAGTAGACAGCATTGTGTTTTGGATGCATTCAATTCCACTCTATTGTTTATATCCCATATAATTATGCTGTCAAGATCGGAATTTAATGTTCTTAACGTATGTTCTGGTTCTACGGGCGAAGAGCAGGGACGTGAATCCTAGAACGAATATGAAAAGCTAAGAGTACTGTCATGTCTTCAGCGAAGGAGTGTATTGGATTAAAAGCAGCAGTTAAGATATCATTTATTAAAATGCAAAAGAGTGTCAATGACAGAATACAACTTTTTTTTTGTTTTTTTTCGTTTTTTATAATTCGTGCAGGTTCAAGGGTGTACGCTCTTATGGTGTTAGTTACACAACCTGGACGGGGTGCAGATGGTTTGTGTCGAAGATGTTCGTTCACTACTCTTCGGGGGTGGTTGTCCTAGGTAGGATTTGAGAGTTTCGACTAAATTTGCGTGGCTTGTAGTTCACAGTAGCTCTTATGTTTCCATGTCATTAAGGTGTTATATTGGAAATGCACACACAGAGTATGAATTTTGAAGTGATCTTATGCTGCGAGTGTATGCGTATGCCTTCGCCAGCACTTTTTGATCATCTCTCATTCACAACTGATGTTGTTGCACAAATTTTCCGTATAGAAATTGTTCTCGATTATGGACGGACTCGGCTCAACAGTCGGTGATGATTACCATTGCACCACGACCACCCCCATCGCTGGGCAACACCACCGTTTATTTGGTGAGTGTCAGACTTGTAACCGTCAAAAGCAACTTGAATTGAACGGCCCGAAAGGTAGTTTCTAGTCCATAGAAGAAGAAACTCATCGATACCATAAGTATGCATTTTCGACAAAAAGTCTGACGCCAAACTCTGTTAAATGCTTTTGAAATATCGAGCGCAACAATATTGCTTTCACCGAAATGGTGCAAAGATTGGTTCCACTTTTCGGTGAGATATGCCATCACCAAGTGGACATATTGCTGCGGTAGTCGTGTTACCGGTCTTTAAGAAATTTCCGCGATTCAAGATATTCCATAGAATGACGATTTGTCAGCGTTTCCATGACTTTAGAAAGAAGGGACGTTAGTGCTACGAGTCTGTAGGAGGTGGGAGACGATGATTCGCCCCTTTTAGGCATGGGCTGGACCAATGCTGTTTTCTATCTACTCGGACAGCGACCAGAAGAATAGGAAATATGAAAAAGCTTACGCAGTGGTTTTTCCAGCGTGGAAGAACATATCTTAAGAAGTATTGGGGGAATACCAGAGCCGGAGGGTTTGTGCATATTGAGATCCTTAAATACTCTTGCAATTGTACGGGTGCGAAAGTGGATTTGTCCCATGTAAGATTCCACGGGATACTAGAGTGAAATCAACGAAACCATGCTGTTTCAAAAGAATAAAATCGCTACCCGAACTTATAAGTTAAACAAAAGATTATGGATGCCGACAGAGTTATTTAGTGAATGGCTGACTTCGGTTAATAATGACGTGAAAAAGGAAAAACCCAAAATCTTACTGTTTTTGGACAACTGCACCGTGCACAATAACCGACCATCATTAGTTCAACAAATCGTCGTCGAAAGTAGGTTTCGCGAATAACGTTCCTAGAAGTTGCTGTAAGCCGGACTTAAGGATGACGTTACACTAAACGGTAAAGTTAATTATTTTCAATTAGTGGTCCAACACCAATTAGAACGGAGCTCGTGCGTGAAGGTGTTGATAACACGAAGGCTAATCCTCCAACTCAGGTTTTACCCACACGAGAAATTTGTTATTACTAACTGCTCCTTTTTTTTAATCCATAAGGGTCTAACCTGGCGTCATTGCCGTACTTGAGCGTCCTAGGCTTGTGACAGTTTAGGCACTGACTCATGCACTGACACTACCCTCATCCAGTCGCTAGAAGTCAGTGTCAGGGCTCGCGTTATAAACTATAAGGGACTAATCAACGAGACTCGATCAAAAGTAATGATCGAGGTGCCACTACGAACAAATATTCCGAACAGGTTATAAGCCAGAAGGTCAGACTGGTGTAATCTTTCTAATTTTTACGATTGAAATACATTTTTGTGACAGACTTGGTCTCAGCTAGTATACATCGGCCGATTCCGGCGATCGTTGCGAAATTAACACAACTGGGTTGCCAGTATCTCTTTTAAGTAATGCTGCGATACCGATCTTCACATCAGTTAACCGACATGCGATATTTATATGTATGGATATGTATATGTGCGTACATGCGCCAAGAAGGCGTTTAATGATAATCAAAAGCAGTCCGAACCTTAGGAAATAATTCCGCGATATTTTCATCGTTTTTGTATAGAAATTTCACTATTTGTACACATTGTGTGATATTGTGATATTTTAAAATCCTCTAAGTGTAGTTTATAAAAAGTCGTAGAAGTGGTTACATAATATTGAAAATTAACTAATGATGTAAAATTTAAAATGACACCTCTTGTTGGATAACCGGTTATCTTATAAAATATTGTAAGATCGTATAAGTATGTTAGTTTGTTGAGCCACTTGGGTAAGAAATTTGAAAACATTTTTAAGTATGCAAGTTGCCATTTAGCATAAATAGAAGCAGGGTTTTAACAGGTATCATTGTGGACTTGGTAGGTATGTAGTCCATTGTTGTCCAGAGGATTCCCCGATCAGCCTCTACAAAATAGGTGCTGCACCATCCAAATGTGATAGCCGGAAGAGAAGAGGTGTTAAATGATATATCACAGTGAATTAGACTTGCTGGAATTAAGGTAATAGGCTTTAAGCCGATAAAAGACATTTTGAAGATCTTTATATGACTTGACCACGAGTGCTTCCGCCGAGTCAAATGGAAATTTAATTTGTATAATAACTGCACGTCATCTGCATACACGTGAATTTATTACAGAAATAGTACGGGACCCAGGATAGAGTCTTGTGGCACGCCAGTATTAATACGAAAAAGATTAGATATTCTATTGCCAATTACCATATTACTTTGTCTACGGACCATACAGGCTGAATAACCGTCAATTTTTGACGTACAATTTAATACGTCTCAGTAATTTGTTGCACAGAATAGAGTATAAAATGTTTATCGAAAAGGCAGCAAGTAGGTCCAACGTATGAAGCCTTTCCACATCTACTGCAAATGTCATTTGCAGCATTTACTTTAGGCGAATAATAACCAATTTCCACCTCCACAAAATTAGGTCGGCTTATATGCCTTACATTATATACAAAGACAACAACCTCTACCCACCCTGACAGCAAATAGTGTTGATTATACAAATTGAATGCGATACACTTGACCAAGAGCCTAACGAAATGGAAACTTCCGCATAATGTCCAAATTATACAGTTGAACCTCTGAATCGAATATATCTTAATCATACAAAACGATAAGCTCCCCATGATGATAGAGGAAGCTCAGTCCGAACGACCCAAGCACACAAACACCCAAATAGCTCCATTTAAACGGGAAAACTTCTCATTTCACGACGCAGCATGGGCCGACAAATAGACCCAATTTCCTATAAAATCCTTCAAACATTACCATCATACGAGGAATCATCGGCCACACAAGACAGAAGACACATAACGAGCGGCTGGCTCCGAACCACATCGATGTGTTACATCAATGCCACAACCCCCATCCCATGCGTCCACATCGGATCCGATACTACATCAATTTGTGGTGACATCTGGTGATTCTTTGAGGCACACACTACCAGAGCCAGGGCAGGCGATTACGCTCAGCGATATCGATAAATAGCCTTGATATGCATATGCACGCATTATGGTCGAATAATAGGGAATCATTTCCCAACCAAAATTGAGACGCTCAACTAGACGACCTCGCACGCATCCTGTCATCATCATTGTCATATGACGCGGTGCGAAGAAAGAGAAAATAGAACCGAATCTGATGGGTCCTTCTTCTCAGTCCTCGACCATAAAAATGGAAACAAAAAAAGAAAAACATATCCACACAAGACTCGAAATATTAATTCCAAAAAGGAGGAAAAAAAAATTGAAAAAACCCAACAGGGAGTTTGCTGCTTGGTAGCGAAGGACACCCGTGGGGGCAGTAGGAAAAGCCACCCGCCGTGAGAGCGAGGGACTTTATGAATATTTTATGTACACGAAGGACACAAATGATGCGATATTATGCGGATTACGGAGCAACATATTGACGATCGTATATTCAATTTTGAACAAATTGGAGCATGGTTAACATAATCGTAACCAATGAGACAGGATTTATCTAATGGATTGCTGGATAGCGCTTATGGGTGGCAGGTGGGGGTGTAAGCTTTTTAGCCGTTTGGCCGTGGTGCTGGAAATAAGTCCTGATAATTTTATTGGATACCAATATGTTGCAATGATGGGGCGACCCGGGGAGTCTGGGATGAGCAATGAATTTAGAAAGGATACTCTGGGTGTGATGTTATGGTCATCCTAGAATCGACTGAATGGATCATAATGGGGTTGATGAGCATCGAGCGTATGTTCGAATATCGTATTAATACCAAGGGGGGGTAGTGGGAGGGAGAATGGGACTTTTAAATTGAATAAACGCTCGGAAATTGAACGGCCTGAAATGATGCGATTAATGAGAGCATGGTCATCAAATGCTACAAACGACGCACACTTATTGGCTGCGTAACATAACATATTTAATAGTAAACGATGGGATCAAAAGATAAAGCGTTCGGTCTGATTGACCAACGTATAGCTTACGAGGGAATGAGTTCATAAAATTGACTTATTAGGCCGCTTATATCCAGAGAAATGGAGAATAGTAGACTAACGCTACAGGATCCATATATTTCAGATGTGCACCGAAGGTCTTGTGGCGATGCTTCTCACCGAGAATTTTGAAGAACATTAAATAATAAAGCTTGTGGAATCAGGGCTCCCAAGTACTTGAAAAAAACGTGTATAGCGAGAGTAATACGAAAACAGTGAGATTCGCCTTCGACTCCAATGCCTCGTGTACAGTGATGGTTATTCACACATATTCTGAATGGCGGTCTGGGGAAGAAGGCTGTTAAGAACTACACAAAAGACTAATAAAGGGTCCGCCATCTAACATTTTTTTTTTCAAGTAGTGCTTATTTCGTGAATGGTAACACTTAGCTCATGTCTGATTTGACAGATAATTAGTTTTATCCTTCCGCTGAACGAATATGGTTGTGTATATGCTTGAACAATGCTTCGTTTTCGCTTCGCTAAGTGGGCCTGCGATCGACTTACAGAAGATGCCGATTTTGCCAAAAAAATCATGTTTTCAGATGAAGCTCATTTTGATCTTGGCGGGTATGTAAACAAGCAAAATTGTCGCATTTGGGGCACAGAAAACCCGCACGCATACATTGAAAAGCCGGTGCACCCAAAACGAGTCACTGTTTGGTGCGGATTTTGGTCCAGAGGCATAATTGGGCCATTTTTCTTCGAAAATGAGCAAGGAGTGGCCGTTACAGTCAATGGCGATCGTTATCGGGCCATTCTGAACGAATTTTTGTTCACAAAAATTGAAGAGGAGGATATTGGCAACATTTGGTTTCAACAGGAAGGCGCTACGTGCCACACAGCCGAAGCTACACTCGATGTTTTGCGCCCTGTTTTTGAAGATCGCATTATCAGCCGCAGAGCTGATATCGTTTGGCCACCTCGGAGCTGCGATTTGACACCGTTGGACTATTATTTGTGGGGTGCCGTCAAAGATAAGTGTTACGCCGACAAGCCAGAGACAATTGACGCTTTAAAGGACAATATTCGTGAAGCCATTGGTGAAATACAGCTGCACACAATCGATAATGTGCTTAAAAATTGGACCGATCGTGTAGGCTACTGCATGGCCAGCCGAGGCAGCCATTTGAATCAAATTATTTTCCATTATTAACCGGAAGGATTGTACTTTCAAATAAAAAAAGAAATTTGAAAAAATATTCAGTAGTTTTTTTTATAGCATTTTCAAAAAAAAAAAAAAGTTATTTGGCGGACCCTATATTATCTTTGTTGCGGTTTTCTACTAGCACAATTTCTGGCTAGTTGATTCTAGTGATGCACTCAAAATCCCTTTTCTTCAGTGTACTTTTTAATTTGATCTAAGTCCATACACGTTGACGTCGTAGTAAAGTCCATGCAGTTCGTGATCGTATTTCCTTGCTTATTTTCTATTATTAAAATGACATCCAACAAGAGGTGTCATTTTAAATTTCGTCATTGTACCGCGAAAATGTTTTGTAAATTTTGTACTGCTTTGGATCATTAACATCATCTTTTCGTAAGCCTATAGTGAATTTGATCGATCAATTTGAACGCCTCCGATAAATTCGTGATGCGAATAGTCCGACCCGTGTTCTTTTGACAAAGTTGGCTAATTACTATATTGCTGGCGAAGACGCCGACAGTATGATTGTGAATTCAGATGTGTCCATGTCAACAAAATAATTGAAGCCAATAGACACGCACAACGCCGTACTTTCGTTGAGCAAGATTTTTTGCAGGATATTTGTCCTAGTGATGAGGGCCATTTTCATTTGTATTTAGGCTCCAAAAGAGAAATAACGACAATTAAATGCGATATGGTGCTATGGACGGGGATTTCTTTTTTAATTCGTGCAGATTCAAGAGTGTACGCTCATATGATGTTTGTCACACAACCTAGACGGGGTGCAGATGGTTTGTGTCGAAGATGTTCGTTCACTCCTCTGCGAGGGTGGTTGTCCTTAATAGGATATGAGAAATTTGACTGAATTTGCGTTGGTTGTAGTTCACAGTAACTTTTTTTGTTTTCATGTCCGTAAGGTGTTATATTGGAAATGCACACCCAAAGTTTGAATTTTGAAGTGATCATATACTGCGAGTGTTATGCCTTTGTAAACACTTTTTCATCATCTCTCATTCACAACTGATGTTGGTGCACAGTTTTTCCGCATACGAATTGTTCTTAACTATGGACGGATTTGAACTACGGACCTTCGGCTCAACAGTGGATGATGATTACCACTGCACCATGACCACCACGGGGATGAAACTTATGTTCAGTAGGCCAACGACACATGTCACACAAGGCTATATTTCTTAGCATATTTTGTTTTTATTGAAAATTAATACTGAAATTTTGCTCGAACTTCAACAACGCTCACTCCAATTTTTGATCGAAATTAGATAGGCTGTGCGTGCTCTAGTGAATAAATTCGGGTCAACATGTTTACTATTCAGTACTTCTGTACCAGTGATACGCAGGGGTAAGTTCTTTACTTTTAAATTTAGAACTGAAGACTTTTGGTCATTAGAAGCGCAGAAACTTCTCCAATTGGGCTTTACAAAAAATTAAAGAAAATCCAGAATTTCATCACAAAATCAACTTTAGCAATGAAGTAGATTTTTGTTTTAGTGTCTTTGTCAATAGCAAAATATGCGTTATTGCGAGCAACAAAACCACATGTGCGGAGGCGTGATTGGACCGTATTTTTTCGTAGATGAAAATGATCAGCATGTTAAGGTCATTGGAGTTCGTTATCGTGCCACGTTTAAATACTGTTTTTAGACAAAATTTGACTTGACATCAGTGGGACATGATTGATTTGATTTGACGCCCCCTATAGGCGCTTTATTAGCTTAATGCAAGCCTTAACAAAAAAAAAAGAAAAACTTAATTAACTTATTCACTGGGTGAAAGGGTGGAAAGGGTTGTGGTATAAGGAAATTCTAAGACTGGACTATTTGATGTGAAGGTCAAAAAGATTGGTGTTAGCTTTGCGCAGCATTCTGGACATTGGTTCGTGGTAGTCATAATTTGTGCGATGAGTGTTTATACGGAAAAGGGGCATGGACCGAAGGATACGCGGGTTGGTATTAAGGGGAATCATATGCAATGATGTGGGGCTGTCAATGCTACCGTTGAGAAGGTCTTAAATAAAAAAAATATCTGCAACATCCCGTCGTTTTTTAAGGGGATGGAGGTTGATTAATTTTAACCGATCCGTGAAGGCTGGTAAATTAATGGAGTCAGTCCAGGGAAGGCCACAAAGGGCAAAACGGATAAGCCTACGTTAAATGGCCTCAATACGCGTAATGTATTCGTAAGAGGGGGACAGATTTGACTAACATATTCGAGAAGTGTCCTAACGTAGGTAATGTATAATGATTTCATAACGTTAGGATTCGAGGATTCTTTCGACCAACGTATCACGAAACCGAGGGCAGAGTTGGCACGTTTGATAATGTTTTCGATATGGAGGCGAAAGTTAAGTTCATGATCACAAATGACCCCAATCAACCAGGAAGTTGACAGGGGATACAGTTTCATTACGAATAATGTAGGTTCTGGGTGGTGAGGAAGAGCGCTTGTGGGAGTAAGTGATGGCTTGGCATTTACTGACATTGAGCTCGTGATGTCTTTTTTGACACCAAGTAGTGAACCTTTTAAATATTGGAAAGAGCAGGAGTCAAAAAGGGAAGATATGTGTTTAAATATTATTTATCATCGGCATATATGAAGAGTTGGGAATTCAGACTAACGCCGTCAACATCATTAATGGTTAGAATAAATATCAATGGGCCGAGATGACTGCCGTGTGGGACCCCGGAGGTAGCATTAATTGGATCAGAGATAGAAGATCTGAAAATAACGTTATATAGGGTTTTCCAAAAAGGACTTGACAACTTTTTTTTTCAAATAAAACGCAAACCATTTGAGATATTTCAAAAACTTTATTATCGACTTGAAGTACAATCAAAACATTTATGAATGGAACTCGACTTAGTTCATATGGCCACCGCGAGCACGTTTGCAGTGGTTGATTCGTTGGACTCAATTTTCGATGACTCGGCCACACATTTCGGCCGAAACGGCCGCTATTTCGCGTTCAATGTTGGCTCAGAGCTCTTCCAACGTCGTCGACTTGATGGCATAAGCCAATGACTTAACGTAGCCCCAAAGAAAATAGTCTAGAGGCGTTAAATCGCACGAACGAGGCGGCCAATCGACTGGCCCATTTCTTGAGATAACACGCTCATCAAACTTACTCGTCAATAGATCGATTGTAACGTGTGCTGTGTGGCTTGTGGCACCATCCTGTTGAAACCACATGTCGTCCAAGTCCATATCTTCCAATTCGGGCCAAAAATAATCGGTAATCATGGCGCGATAACGCTTGCCATTCACAGTAACGTAACGATCGTCGACGAAAAAAGATGGCCCAATAACGCCGCCGCACCAAACAGTTATTTTTTGTGGATGAAGTGGTGATTCATGAAGCACATGTGGATTTTCACCCGACCAATAACGCATATTTTGCTTATTGACGAACCCATCGAGCCAAAAATGAGCTTCGTCACTGAAAATGATTTTGCGATGAAATTCATCATCTTGGCGCATCTTCTCCAGAGCCCAATCGGAGAACGTACGTCGTTTCAAATGGTCCATCGGCTTCAATTCTTAAGTCAGCTTGATCTTGTATGAAGGTAAACCAAGATCCTTACGCAAAATACGCCATAATGTGGTCTGAGCGATGCCCAATTCTTGAGAACGCCGTGGAATTGACTGATTTGGATCGTTTGCTACGGACGCCTTCGACCAACCCGTTGTCTCACTGACACGGCAACATCACACAACGAATATGTAGACTCAAATTTTTGCAGTAAGCTTGTTATTGCCTACCGAAAACTGGAGTTCTTAAAGTTGCGGTCACCGACTCCGAATTTCGGTAGAAAATTTTTATAATTTGCAGACGTTGCTCTTTCGTGTACTTTACCATGATAAAAATGTTGAGTTTACTGAATAAACTGACAATGACAGTTTGATGATTAGTGGAAGAGTGCAAATGGTTCGCGCACTTTTTTAAAATTATGGCAGGCAGACAGTCGGAACCGGGAGAGTAGTCGTCCTTTAGGTTGCGTATTTTTTCGGCGATTAGGTCGGGAGTTATGTTCAGTGAAGAGACATCTGGGGGCAGTCTTTCAGATATCCAAAATAGTCGTGATCGGGTTAAAAATCCTGCTCGGTGAATGATTGGCTAAAAAAATGAGCAAAGAAGTTGGCGATTTCTTCGGTTTTCCTTTTAGTATTAAATTCCATAAAATTTTTTTTTGAAACTCAAAATAAAAAATCAATTCGTCAGTCGTGTATAACAGACTATTTTAAATTATATAAAATGCATATACATACATTATATTTATGTATCAAATTTTTTATTTTACTCGATACTTTTTTATAACCCGATTTTTTTTTTTTTTTTGTGGAAAGTGATGGTTCGAGTTATCGAAGTTCGGCTATGGACAAGTCAAGTTCATGCTCAATACTTGCCAACGTTTGCTGTGAAATTATGTTGAAAAATATGGAATGGGGGAAAATAAATGATGATTTTGTTCTGATCTAACGTACGAGCTACGTTACGTAGGTAACGAAATACAATATCTGCCCAATGGTTGTTTAGGCTCTGCCAACTATGAACGTTTTGACGGACATTTTCACCACATTTTCGCGAACTACAGCTTTGATATTCTTTGTACATGATTTCTGGACTTGATGGAATTCAGGTGTGGGCATCATATTTTTCTTAGGGTCGAAGGAACAAGGTGCTTAGACGAACGATCTGCAGTTGAATTTCTTCCTCATTCCTTTCGTTCGAGCGTTCAGTAATGAAAATCAAATTAATTTCATCCTCTTCCTCCCACTCAGAATATTCGCCCAAACCGGCTTTTCTAAAGCAGTTGGAAATGGTCTCAGATTTAACGTCAATATTCCATCATTATATGTACTAATGTTAATTTTTCTGTTTTCCTCAAAACTTTTTATGGTTTTCTTCAAAATCCTACGGTGGAAATGACATTTTACATTTTTTATGATGCCTTGATCAAGTGGTTGCAATTTTGAGGTCATATTCGGAGGAAAAAAAGCAAATTTTTATTATTTTTTTTTCTGTTGAATTTTGTTGAATCTATACATTCATCTATGAATGAATACATTTTCTTCCCATGTTTCCAAAATGTTTGTCTAATTTTACCACCCATTCTTCAAAAAGTGCCCTTGTTATTCACGCCTTTGTGTTTGCTCTGTAATCAAGAGGTAACAATTTCACACCTCGAAAGCAGCGAGGTCGATTACTTTTACCTATCAAGAGCAGTTTTAGTTTTCCGACCCATCTATGTTTGCAGCAATTATTAATGTTAGTCTTTGTGTACTTTCCTTTCCCCTATGACACTTCTGGTTTTTGAAAGTTAAGGTGTTGTCTGGAAGACATTTGAAAAATAGACCAGTCTCATCCGCATTAAACACGTGCCCATAACTCTTGGTATTTGAAGTCCCTTGGAACTTTTACTTACGGGGGTAGTCTCACTTAGGTAGTGAACACTTAAATTTTACCCCTTTTTAGGGAATTTTTTTTTATAAGACAATAAAATTCAATAATTTTAATTTTTTTATGTTTTTATTTGTATCTTAAACTGTATAAAATTTTTTTTTTCTTATTTTATATTTTTTATATATATATTTTTTAATTAAATTAGACACCAAAAAAGAAAGCAGGTAACTGGTCATGGTAATAGCGGCTGTTCATGTTGTCTGAAATAAAAAAGTCAAATGGATTATTGTTCAGTAGGTTTGTCGCTATCGGCCCTACCAAAATTAATCAATTTCATTGAAAAAAAAATGGCGGACTATAGAAAAATTTTTTTTTTGTTAGATATCGTTTAAAAAAGGTAAGAAAATATTTTCGAAAATAAGCAATTGTGGTACTGCCGATAATCATTAATGAGTAGAAGAACATATATAAATTTCAAAGCAATCGGTTGAATAGTTTTTTTTTAGGAGCATGACAGTTTTAGAAAATGATGTTTCGAGAAAAATGCGTTTAAAGTTTCAAGAGCAGAATTTTCATGGACGATTTCTACTTACACTAATCTGCTACGCCTGGATCATACAATAACCCTTTGGTGGCTTCATACGCGTCATTTTCTGCCAATTTTTGTGACCTGAGGAAGCCCTTGCCTTTTTGGATGCCTCGGACATGGATCGCTCTGCACGGATTATTTGTCGTTCATCGTACTCCTCAGGATACCAGTAGGCGTTTCGCCCATTTTCCTACCAAAATTCCCTATTATTTTAAGGATGGGTGAAAATCCTTCATTAAACATACACGCAGCTGTCCATGAAGCAATTTCTGGCGTCTTTTACTATTAAACGACTCGTTGTTGTTCTGAGTGTTTTCTCCCAAGCATCTTTGTATAAGATCATCAGATGATAATTCTTCGTAAATTGGCTTCAAAAAAATTGCTGTTTCTTCATCAAATGCTGGTGGATATGTGTAAATGTCCTCTGTATTCTCTGCCGTATGCTGTAAATACTTGCACCATGTAATTGAACAGTACGAGTGCTGGGGGTTTTCATCGGTTGAAATGTAATGATAGTATGTAGCCCACACTGCTTTCTTCATTTCGTCTTGGGAATCTGGATTTCTCGAAATAGCCAAACCATAGTATGTACTTAGCTTAACCATCATGGCATTGGTCAATGCAAGAGTCGACTTATTTATTGCAGCACTAGTGAATGATTTTTTTTTCGATGTACAATTTGTGACAGCAACTTTACCTGCTTCATCTTTTTGATTATTTTTGGCCTTCTTTTTTTCAGCTTCTTCCAAGCCTTTTTTAGCTTTTAAATACTGGTTATGTGTTTTTTTAGCTTCTTTCACTCGTCTTTACATACTTTTTTTGACGTGCAAGACGCACTCTTATTTTTCTACCACAGGATCGCCGTAGTAAGGATGGGCATCCAGTAAATTTTTAAATGTTTTGCTGTCATCACCTCCAATGTATTTACTATATTTTACTTTAAAGTATTCGTCAGACCGCTGAAACATTTCGATCACACCGTCAACTTCCATTTTACCGGAACTTCCTTCATGATTTGCTTCACAATGCTCAATGTGATTTTCATACCACTCCAAAAACTCGTCTGACTCTTCCCTGCCAATCCATTGCTCGCATGCTTTAAACACTTTTGATTTGACAATTAAATCTACAATTTTATTAGAATATTTCTAAATTTGGTCGAGCATATCATAATATCCATTTTTACTAATTCCATCACATAAGTCCATTAGCGAACAAAATAAATTTATTCCAGCTAGACCGACTTCAAGTAGTCGCATAATAAACACAAAACGTCTATTGATTTTCGTAAGCATTTTTGACCATAGGAGAAGAAATGATGTCAAATTATTGGCACGAACACTTTACACACAACTTGAATCCTAGTCCTCGCGGTGATTTTTTCAAAAATTTAAAGTCACTATCGCACAGCATGCACTTTAAAACTGATTGCCAAGCTGTAAACACTAGCGAGAAACACAGAATGCTGTAGCTGAATCCTTCGTCAATCGGTACATCAAAATCACTCTTGTCTTTTAATTTTTCAGCTGATGTGCTCACAAACTCGGTATCGGTTTCAGCAGTATACTGATTCCCTCGAAAACTCCTTTTTCTTTCTTTTTGACCTGAATATCTTGTGGAGCTTCTCGAGCCTTTTCGGTCCAAATTTAATTTTTGATTTTTCGAAGTGGTCACATGAGACTACCATCTTCCATCTTCCATCTTCGATTGCAGTGAAAATCCTTTCTTAATTTTTTGGAATTGTAGACACCGTACTTGCTGGAAGACCATGCTTTGTAGCTACACCTTTCTTTTTCGACCCACTTTCCACCTCTTTTATTAGATTAAATCTATCATTGAGAGATAATGTTTTTAGTCTACACTTCTTTTACTACCTCTTTGTGCTTTTAGTAGGCGCCTACGTTATTCTTTCTTTAACATAAATTTTGACATTACACACATAACGAAATTACAATTATCTACGCGTGTTTATACTATTAGTTCATAGGAATGTAAACACACAGTGCCCGCGAAAGCGATGCATTTTCAAACGAACTTGTTAAAATACGCAGAATTTGGGAATTCCACTTCAAAATTCGACTTATCGATGATGACGCCAAAAAACTCGTCGACTTATCAACACATTCGAGTTATCGAAGCTCAACTGTAATTGGAAAAATTCTAGCGACTTGATTGGAAAGGATCATGTGTAATTACATCATATTCATTCAATTATAGCCATCAGAAAACTCATTTCGTGTTTTTGTTTTTATTTTATTTAATTACGTTTATTATTTGCCTAGCCTAGCCAATACCGGAAGGAAACAAAAAGATAAAAAGCCGCGAAAAAACTGTTTATGTATCTTCAATGTACAGATATGAGTTGAATAATTAATTACAGTATTTTTGTTAATATTTATTTCACTTTAATCAACAATATGCCCTTTGAATTGAATTCGAGCGAAATCAGTGTCCCTTCGTTTTTTTTTGAATTTTTTTATTGGTATATATTTAACTCTTTGCCCACATATTGTGTGTCATTTTAAGTCGTACACAATCTGTGATATGTTAATTCGATTTTTTTTGATTTGTAACTAATTATCATAGGCTTCGCTTCAGATTGAAATTTAAAATTAGATAAAACACCACCAAGAAAATCACGATAATACCCATCTAATTCATTGAAAACATACTTTTCATATTATTTTTGGGAATTTTGTTAAACTTTCGACGAATGTTAGCTCCCAATTGCTTAATTGTTTCTGTAGACTAGTAAACAGGATCTTGATTGCTACAAAAAAAAAATTGGCAGTTTGAAAAACACTTTTAACGAGTACAGTCTCAGGTATAAAAGAATAAGTATTTTGATTATTGTTGTCAAACTCTGTGATAACTGAAATCAAGGAAAGGACTTTGGCGAGTTTACGCCTATGCCACCAACGCACCCCAAATCACAAAACCCCGCCCCACCATTCAAACACATCTGATATTATTTACCACCAAAGCAATATCCCTTTTTGTTTAAATTCTGTGGCTAAACAATCAGACCCTATCCTGATTCTCCCAAATACTTGGGCATCATCTCAGACCTCATACTTAGCCTGAAAGTCTAATTTTTTTTAAAAATTATTGTATTTTGTGTAAATGCTGACCACGACAACGTTTCAAATGGTCCCTACCGAGAGTTCAATTTGGAGTCACTTTTTCTAACGTATTGGTTGGTATATCGTTAATAACGAGTGAAATGTTGTCTTCTAGCTTAGCGACACCAAAATGTTATTTAACGTATCCCGAAAAGAGATAAACTGCACCGAACTCATTCTTTTAATTAGTCCATCAATTCACTTCCTTAGTGGCATATAGCGCCGTTTGAAGGAACTACATGACGATCAGCCATTTGCGTTTTGGGCAAAGAAAAGTTCGAAATCATTGAACGATAGCGGGTGTCATTAACGGCAACGTTGTTGTCATGGTCAACTTTGAAAAAATTCGAGCAAATGATTCCGTCGGATCATAAGCCACTCTAAGCAGTTAATTTTTCCGGGAGCATCTCTAGTATTGCATGAGGTTGCTAATCGGACCCTTTTAACCAGAACTGATCTTGGTATCTAAAGACAATTTTTCATAAAAAAGTTTCCATTCGATTTTCTATGACCCACTCACTGAAAATTTGACGCTGTGGCAGGTCGTGTCTCTTCAGTTTTGTGGACATGCTCTACTTTATAAGGTTTTCAACCAAAATCCTTCGGTAAAATCTTTCAGGTAGCCGAGTAATACGGTCCAGATTACTTCGAACGGCGACGAATGAGCAAATCATTAATACTGGCGTATACAGCAGCAACATTTTCTTCTGCATGCACTGCATACACATACATATAGGTACCTTAACTTCCGATAGAGTCAAATTTTGTCACTATAGCTAGAAATGTTTGCTCCGTAGGTCAACTATGATAAACGTAAAATGGTCGAAATATATGAAAAAACATTTTTCATAAAGCAGGAACATGAATAATAAAATTCAATACTTTCCAAGCATAGTTCGGATTAGGTCTGGAAAATAAAATGGAAGTGCTAACTAAGTATCCTTAATTTCAACACATTTCACGAAAAAATGCGTGAGCTGGCGAAAATAGAACACTGAAAAACCAAGCAACGAAAAAAAAACACTTTTCGCTATAATATTCGCACAATTGGTTTCAGCAGTATTGCTACAATCCATCCAGAAGCCGAGGATGGATCAGGTGATCTATTTAAGATTCATACCGCCCTCCTGGTTCACTCTTTACTCGAGAATCTTTCAAGTGATATGCACCTTCAGAATACTGTGTACAACGCGTCCTAAAAATACGGCCACGGCTATCTGCACTAATTACCAAACCGGCATTAAAACCTTATACCCAACAATTTCCCCCTCCAGACTGAAGGAACAAGGCACACAAGAAGCTAAACGAGCTTACCCCAGAATCGTTATTATATAGGGAGAACGAAAAGTAGACGAGTTAGCAATGATCAGGGTCATCCCCAATATCTATCGAAACTTATTCCAACACTCCTTAACCATAGGTGGGAAAAAAAATTAACCAGACATAGGATATTCAGGGAAGCCTGCTTTACTATTTTAAGGGCAAAACATTAGATCTTTTAAACATGTGGTTCCAGATGCAAAGTTTTTTTTCAAATTTTCTTATCTTATATATTCATTTACGAGTATTTTAATTAAGTTAATCTTAAGGTCGAAAGATATAGTTTTAGGAATATGCTGCCTAATTTAGAGCGCCGCACACGGGCAGTAAGGTAATTTTACAGACCTGGCCAACGTAATCAACTTTCTGTGGAATCTAAGCACTCCAATAATTTGTACCAAATCAAAGAAAGAGAGGCATCAAAGCAACGCTTTAACGCTAACGATAAAAGAAGCGGTCAAATCAACTTCAAATGTTTATTGAAACTATGTTCGTGTGTAGGCTGACACGACTTCACGTACTAAACTATTGCAAGAGACTATACAATACATCGAATGAATGATGTAGGTATTGATTCGTCAATGGCTACCATTTTCCAATTAAAAGAAGAACTATGTCGCCTTGCTTGAGCTGCTTTGATGTTTCATCTCAAAAGTTGTAAGTATTTACAATACCTGCCAATTTTGTGGTATACTTCATGCGATGCTTCCAAAGTCACCTCAACGTAGAATCGTAGACTTCTTTAACTTCGGATGTACTCGCGGATTGGAGACCTCATAGAAATGTTGCTGGTGTAAGTGGCGTCAAATCCATCATTTCTCTGTACACGTAAGTGAGAGGTCTAACATTTGCCATTGCTTCTGCTTCTGCAAGAATTGTACGACGCTGTTCGAAATGTAGTCTTGCCTTTCCGATAACAATTTAAAGGATATTTTTTACAGGCCTTATTAGCCGCTCCCAGAAACCACCCCATCAAGGTTCCCGCTCAACAATAAAATTCCATTTTATTCTCTTCTGGGAAACAAATTCGTGGGAGGTCTCGTCTCCAAAATCGCTTAAAATACTTTTCAATTCTAAAGAAGCTCGACGAAAACTCTTGGCATTGTCGCTGAAAGTACGCCACGCCTCGCCATAAAGTATCTTAATGCCATAATGCAGCTCTCAGCTGATATGTTAACTCTAAATGAACAGCCCGAATGGCGGTCCAAGTAAAAATTAGAATGCAGGCTTTACCATTGATGTCCCTTCAGACGCTTGGTGATATAATGGTCCAGCAAAATCCATGCCTACATTATCAAATGGCCTGGTAAGAGTAATTCGCTCTTTTTTTTCTTTATTTTATAGGGTATGTGCAGGTTCAAGAATGTACACTCTTTTGGTGTTTGTCACACATCATGGACGGGGTGCAGATGGTTTGTGTCGAAGATGTTCGTTCACTACTCTCCGGGGGTGGTTGTGCTAGATAGGATTTTTGAGAGATTCGACTGAATTTGTTGGTTGGTTGTAGTTCACAGTAACTCTTTTGTTTCCATGTCCTTAAGGTGTAATATTGGGAATGCACAAACACAGTATGAATTTTGAAGTGATCATGTGCTGAGAGTGTTATGCTTTCGTCAGCATTTTTTAATCATCTCTCATTCACAACTGATGTTGCACAATTTTACCGTGTAGGAATTGTTCTTGGCTATGGACAGGCTTGAACTACAGACCTTCCGCTCAACGGTCCATGATGATTACCATTGCATCACAACCACCCCTGTAATTCGTAAGTTCAATTTGCTCTAACGGCAATGGAGCGAACGCAATGCAGTTCTTTATACGACGTTTGACCACCTGACGCCCCCTGATCAGCCAACAGCGTTCCCTAAGTTTGAAGAGGACGATGTTCACTCCTCCATGCATGGTTCTAAGGTGGTAGTCATAGATGATGAGGGAAACGATGTGATGACTTGAAGGTAATATTAAAGGATGTTTAACATTGAATGCATCATCTAACAACTGCATACTTCCTCCAATCCTTAGCACGCCGTTATCCAGGAAGAGGTGAAATTCAATGATTTAAATGAGGACAGCAATAACATCTTTTTCTGCAAGCATTGAATTTCTTTAAAAACAACAAATCGCCTGGACATACTCGTACCTGAGCCAAAAAAGTTCAGTCGCTTTGAGTTCCTCTTCGGTTATACGAGGGCGGTTCGATAAGTACTTACTACAAAAGAAAAACAAAACAAAAAAAACGCCTCCGTGGCGGCGATGACCTAGTCATTCGACTGAAATTTCTGCCCGGCGAGTGACTTTTTCAAGTTTGGAAACAAAAAGAAGTCGCACGGGGCCAAATCTGGAGAATACGGTGGATTCTCAGATTCGTAGCCTAATTCGACCAATTTGGACGTGGCGAGGGGGGAGGTGGAAGCCGATGCGTTATCATGGTGGAAGTGGGGCTGTTTTTTCTTCAATTTGGCGTCGAATCGGCCCAATAATTTGGCATAGTACAGCCCTGTGACCGTTTTGCCCTTCTCCAGGTAGTCGATGTGGATCACACCTTATGAATCCCAGAAAACGGTGGCCATCACCTCTCCGGCCGATGGGACAATTTCCGCCTTCTTCGGAGCACGTTCGCCGGGTGAAGTCCACTGTTTTGACTGTTCCTTGGTCTCTGGTGTACCAGTGGATCCATGTTTCGTCGACTATCACGAAACGACGCAGAAACTCCTTCGGATTGCGCTTAAACAGCGTCAAGCACTGCTCTGAAGTGATCTCACGGTTGCGCTTGTTGTCCGGAGTGAGCCCAAAATTTCATGCAGGATATGACCCATGCGATATTTTGAAATGCCTACTGTCTCAGCTATCTCGCGTACCTTCCATCGGCGGTCTGCCAATACGAGATCGTGGATTTTTGTCACGTTATCCTCCGTGGTAGGCGTTTTCGGGGCACCGGACGTGGCTCATCAAAAACCTACGTGCGACCACGTTGAAACTCGTTAAACCAATTTTTGATGGTCGTCATTGAAGGAGAAGAGTCACCGTACACAGCATCCAAACGCTCTTTGATTTCGCTGCGCGATTTCCCTTCGAAAAATAAGAATCGAATCACTGACCGATATTGCTCTTTTTCCATTTTTCTAAAATCCGCGGACACTCCCACTTCCACATGCGGTCAAAACAAAACTACGAGTCCGATCTGGCTGAAATTTCGACAGTAGCCGTCTACTAAAATGCACTACACGATAGTAAGTTGCTCTTGCGATACTGGCGACTATTACAGTAACAAATCAGGGGGCAAAACGTCGTTCCATACAAGCTTTCTTTTCCATGGACTGACCATTATCACTTCGTTTACTTCCTTTAGATGGATTCGCTTCCGAAAATTGTTGAACTGGCTCGAAATCCACTGTCAATTCATCGCTAAAAAACATCCAGACCAAACCCAACACCTTTTGACACACTGGGGATGTACATATTTACATTAGTTACATCACGAATGATACGACAATTTGATTGCCACTTTCTTAAGTACATTGAGAATGTGGTATCGTTTCTTTCCGTGAAGTTCCCCCGGCAAGCAAACTAGTAGGATCGACTTAAGCATTGCGCCATATTGTTGTGATAGTACATGTAAAGCAGTTACGAAGCGAATGGCTTTTGTCGCAAGCCGATAACTTCCGTTTTTGCAGTTATAGGGCGGAGTGTAATCAGTTTCTGCATGTGACTATCAACCAACTCCTCCATATCCCCGTACTGCTCCTTCAACAAAGTCACCACTGTGTCGTATCAGGCCATTGATGCTGTCAATCCGACTTAGTCATTTTTAGCTGTTCCTCGCAATGCTCCTTCCAGATACTGGAATTTTTCCGCGGAGGACAACTGGTCGTTTTGATTAACTGCCATGTCAATTGTAGTGTTGGGATCTTGGTATTTCCCTTGAAAGAATCACTTTCACGTGGACTTCCGTTTGATTGTTGCTGTTGCCTAAGCCATTCAGTGTCATCGTATTCAGCCATCTTGTCACATTCTCGTTCTTGTTCACTGGGTTTTATAAGTTCTTTGGTGAGGATTTGGCCGTTTTAACACTTTCATGTACAGGTGTCAGGCGGTCAATGAGAGTGACTCTTCTTCCATTATGTCATAGTGCTCTAAATTTGTGTTGTGAACTTGATAATTCTTGTGCATTTGAATGATCCCTCGCAGCATTTATAATTGTAGTAAGTTGTTTCCTAAAGGCACCACGAGTAACCGCTTCCATTACGATCACCGCTGGTTTCCCGGGTTTCGGTACCAAATGATAAATAACCGAGTTAAAAAAAGGAAACACCAGCGAAATCAACTTTATTGAACTTTTGTTCTTGTAACAGAGGACATTGGCATTAATGTACAAACGCAGAGGATAACTTTATCTTAAGAGGCTCCCACACGTATAAAGGAAGTTAAAATCTGTGGAATGATAGGAAAAGATAATGCTTACCGCAGAGGAATGCGAATGAGAGATATCTTGAAATGTAGAAACCAAAAAGTAAAATACTTCAAAAAGCATTTTTTTTAAATGATAAAAGATTATGGGTCCTATCAGCGCCTTGATGAAGCATATCATGGGACCATTAGCCTTAAACCCATCACCTAAACCGCAACCCTCGAAACTCGTATTAAAATTTAATTTAGATGTCACTGTTCACACAGACGCTAACTACCTAACTACGAATATGTATTCTACAAAGAAACCAAAAAAAAAATACCAAATTCGAATATCCGCCATTTCAAAACCCCTAACAGGACATCCGGTCATTGCCTAGCTGAATTCAATGAAAACAACTCTTAATTAACTACGTACGCCCGATACAAAATAGAATCGAGAAACTCGCAGGCTGACGAAAAAAAACCCAAAAACACAATCAAAAAAAACACAAAATAACCAAATGAATTGAAATACGCTTCCGATAGACAATATTGTCAAATTCGAGTTCTAATTGAAAACAGATACAAAAACCAGTATTAAAAACAGAAAAAAAAACATTATTCAATCAGCCTGAAACGTTGAAAAGCACTTTATTAAAAAACAAGCGAAAATTGAAAAACGAGGCGCAATTAATTACGAGTAATCATGGAGCTGGGTCTGTAAGAGACTACAACTTTGAAAAAATATTTTTATAAAGCAAGACAATAATAAACCAGCAACTCGTTAACATTTTTTTGTAAATGCAGGATTTTTTGTTCTTTAACAACCTACCGCTACTCGCCAATGAAAAGTAGCGTCATTCAAAAAGTTTCAGAACACTCGTGTATATTAGGAGGACTATACAATGTTGATTAGGCTCCAAATTAAAGGGTTAATTGAGCCTATGGGAGCGAAGACAATAAATTTTCCTGTCATTTCGATTAGTAATATTTACTTACCTTGCCCTGCGTTTATACAATACAATGAGCTTGCTAGGGCATGACATGAAAAGTGATTAAAATTCACAGTTATTTCTAATGCCAAGGGATTAGCAGAATCAACTATGAAGCTCAAACTTTAATGAAATACCCAGATATCTGGCGAAATCCAAATCAGCGAGCATTCGGTATACAATTGGTGGCATTATCGGAGATAGGTGGCTATAAATCAAAAAACAGCTGATAGCATTTACAACAATGAGCTGTCGTTTGGAAAAGCGCAAGTTAAGGTATCAATTTGTATATAGGTTATCCAGTAGGGACATAACCATTTTGTATTTAACTGAAACACAGAATAATTAAGATACCAGAAAACGTATTCCAGATGCAGTATACATGTTAAATTTAAATGTGGAATCCAATCTAATCCATTAGACCACCGCCAGCAGCTATTGATTTTTTGGAACCAATATTCATGACTCTTCCACACATTGGCAACTTGTGTTCACCCTAATATTCGAACTCGTTTTGCTCTTTAACGTTATAATCTACAATTTTGATATGTCAAATGCATCACATTATACTTAATTTGTTCAAAAAATAAAGTGACCTTTTGAATTTTGCGAGCCTAGAACATTCCATTTTAGAATTTTTTTTCTTATCTTGATACACATGTCTCCATATTGATATTATCAGCCATTTAGTTTTTTTTTTACGCAAATATTTTTGCTATTGGAAAAAATGGGTCAAAAATTTTGTATTAAATGTTGTGTAAAAAATAGAATTTTGTGCTTCAAAGTACTTTACATGTTGACGTGCTACTCTGAGCAACAAATAATGTTTACAAGTGGTGCAAGCTCATAATAGACCTCATAGAAGGCCGAGGATATATTAATGACGATGCCTGCCTTGGATGCCTCAGCATCATAAATTGTGATGGAGAATCGTTTAATCACTGTCAGAAAAGTTGCTGTGGATATAGGCACATCGGTCATGCCATACATTTTTTTTTTCAGGTATTTTGGGCATGAAACGTGTCGGCGAAGTTTGTTCCGAAATTGTTAAATTTCGACCAAGAGAGCCGTCCCATAGCTTCGCTCGGGAACTGTGTTTTGTTTGCAACGTTTCTCAAAAGGAATTCTCTTATCAAAAATGGACCTAAGGTATACAATGGGGTTGGGGAACTGAAGTGGTCATTTCAATACGTCAAAATTAATTTGGATAAAAAACTTCTTAACCACTTTGTTCTTATGCTCTGGGTCGTTGTATTGTTGCCAACTCCCCAATGACATTTTAGATGCCGAACCATTTCTTGATATAACTTGATTATTGAACTTCTCGCTCAATAGAATAACTGTGTAACCAACTGCATGGTATGTAGCGTCATTTTGCTGGAACGAGATATCACTGACGTCAAGTGCATCCAATTCGAGCCTAACAAGGCACCATAATGAACTCAACTGACTCTAACATAACAATAATTTTTACCAACGAAAAAATACGATCCAAACACACTTTCGACGTAAAATCCACACCAAGTCTCTTGAAGATCAAGTGAACTTATTATAGTTTTATTGAACACACTATGCTTATATTTAAAGCTATTAAGCATGTCTTTTTCCTTCAAACTTTTGCAGAGCCCAATCTAAATTCTATTTCATTTCAGTGCTTCAAACGATCAAGAGACTTCAGTTGTTGAGTTATTTGAATTTCGTGTAAGCCAATACTTTTACCCAAAATTTGCCATAATGTGAACTGAGAGATTCCTAGTTCATCGAATCGATCCTTTCGAACTGAAGCATTTACGGCTGCGATACTTCGGACGGTGCGTTGTCTTATTAATTAGTAATATTTTGACACGAAATTATCCATTTTAGCACGTACGAGTACAGTCTGTCTTTGCGACGATTATTACGTCCGGAAACTGGATAGTTCATTGTCGTATGGATGGGACCTAGGATAGAGCCTTGAGGCACGCATATTATCGCCTATTACTACAGCCTACTATCTACAGTTTAGAAATGAACAGATCAGTATAAAAGACTTTTAAAAATAAATAGAATCACATAGGATTACTAACACTTTTTTATCAAGGCCTTTCCCGATTTTATCAAAGACGAAGTAACAAGGCAGTTTTACATCGATAGTTGGTGTATTAGAAACGTTTAATTGGCACGGCACAATCGCTATAGGTCGATAATCTCGATAATTGGTAAGGCTGCATTTGGCTTTTTAGGAACGGGAATAA
This sequence comes from Merodon equestris, assembly GCA_958301585.1. Classification (NCBI taxonomy): domain Eukaryota; kingdom Metazoa; phylum Arthropoda; class Insecta; order Diptera; family Syrphidae; genus Merodon; species Merodon equestris. Next base: position 213,628,025 of record OY284413.1, on the reverse strand, counting down.
TTTCAGCCCTCAGAAAGATAGAGGTTTGATAATGAATACTATTAAATATCAGGTTACAATCCCATCAAATCCAATGGGGTTCGATTTCATCGATCACCAATGTATCAATACGTGCATGTTTAGCAGTCTTGGGCAGTACAGATCAAGGGCTTCTCTTACAAAGATAAAGAGCATCATTTAAAACTAAGAAAAAGATGAAAACTGAGCTTCAGGTAGCATTTAGCCTCAAGTTTTTTTTCAGAGCTTTCTACCTCATGCTAAGGGGTAAAGGCGTTTGGCATGAATGTTTCCTTTTGGCATTACTTATCTCTGAGAATACTTTATTTCTAAAGACTCGCTAAGTAAGGCACAAGGCCTCGACCAATTTGTCAAAGTGATCCAGGTGAACCCCCAGGGGTCCACAGGCGACTCAACGGTGTCCTACGTTGGCATGAAAAAAAAGGGGGTTCACTAGTTGTAAGTGGGGGTCCACGAAAATTTATCTGGTTTTTATAGTAAAGAACTTTTTTTTTCGGTTAGGCTGTTATATGGATCAGATAGCCTCATTATTTAGCATAAATTCCCTTTTTTAAGAAGATCAGCGACTGTTACTTGTAGAAACTTTTATATTTGGTAATCAATGCAACGCGTGTCGAGACTTGCAAAACGCCGCCATCCCGCCAGCTACGCTTGTTCAGACGTGCAAAAGGACGAAATACGACTTGTGCTGTGCAAGCACATGTCTGATTCCTCACCAATATAAATACAAATGCTGCCAAGGCCAAACGCTCATTTCTTTCCGGAATTTTGAAGAGAAAAGTGTGAGTGAATCGATGTCAGTGTTTGCCAGTGCCGGAAGGAAGATAAGTGCCTGCCTATTTATAAATTTTTGTAATAATATTGGATCTATAACTTAATTCGTGCGGTTTGCTAAGAGATGGCGTAACTTGTATTATTCCATTGGAACATGCGTTGGAAAGCTACTGTCATTGTACTTCATTTCAGTATATGTCATTCATTTGAAGCGTAAACAACAATAATTTTTTTTCACTCAAATATGTCGAACTTTGTGCCTGAAAAAGTGTTTTTGCGAGGAGTTCTTCTTCATTACTTTAATATGAAGAAAACTGCTGCCAAAAGTCATCGTATTTTGGTGGAAGTTTATGGTGAACATTCGCTAGCTGAGCGAACGTGCCAAAAGTGGTTTGCACGATTTAAAAGTGGTGATTTTGGCTTGGAAGACGATGAACGTTCTGGGCAGCCAAAAAAGTTTGAAGATGAAGAACTGGAAGCATTACTCTATGAAGATTGTTGCCAAATACAAGAAGAGCTCGCAGAATCCTTGGGTGTCACTCAAGCAGCCATTTCAAAACGTTTAAAAGCAGCTGGATATATTCAAAAGCAAGGAAATTGGGTTCCATATGAACTCAAGCCGAGAGACGTCGAAAGGCGGTTTTGCGTGTCCGAAATGCTGTGGAACGCCACAAAAGGAGGTCATTTTTGCATCGGATTGTTACTGGTGATGAAAAATGGATCAATTACGACAACCCCAAGCGCAAAAAATCATATGTGAAACCCGGCCAACCAGCCAAATCAACGGCAAAACCGAATATCCATGGAGCGAAGGTAATGCTCTGTATTTGGTGGGATCAGAAGGGTGTGCTGTATTATGAGCTGCTAAAACCGGGTGAAACCATCAATGGACAACGCTACCGAAAAGCCGAAAAAGGCCCGGAGTATGCGACCAGACACGAGGCAATCATTTTCCATCATGACAACGCTCGGCCCCACGTTGCTGTTCCGGTTAAGAACTATTTGAAAAACAGTGGATGGGAAGTTTTACCCCACCCGCCTTATAGCCCAGACCTTGCCCCTTCTGACTACCATTTGTTCCGATCGATGCAGAACGCCCTCACTGAAATATGGTTCACATCAGAGCAGAATATCAAAAATTGGCTTGATTCATTCTTGGCTGCCAAGCCGGCGCAGTTCTTTTGGGATGGGATTCACAAATTGCCAGAATGATGGGAAAAAGTCATAGCTTCAGATGGGCAATACTTTGAATAATACTATTGTTCATGTTTTTCTTAAATAAACGTTCAAATTAGAAAAAAACTGCACGAATTAAGTTATATACACAATATTATATTTGTTATGTTTGCGTGTAGTATGTACGTTATAAAAATTAAATACTGAACAGGGCCATTATTCGATACTTCTTTGAAAGAAGAGAAAGCCGAAAAAAATTTAACTTTAAATATTATACTTTTTATTATAAAATTATTTATTTGCCCCATTCGGTCGTTAGTAGTGATAGAGTTCGCACGCGTTTTGTATTCCCGCAAACATTTCACGTAAACGATCTCGTAAAGAACTTGGGGAGAAGATCCCTGTCTCCCCCAAAAGATCCCTCGGTTTCAGCTCTAAATTCAAAATGAATTCAGACCCCAAATATTCAAACTATTACCAACCACTGCAAAGTTTAATTGACGATTCGGAAAATGATATCAGTGAAGTGATTGAACCAAAAACTAAATCCACAGAAAATGTTCCACCTATAATTGTGTTAAAATCAAAAAGTGAACTATTGCATTCAGCTTTAAAAAAAGTAAATGTGGATAATTATCTTATGAAAAACATCTCCCTGGGTCATAAAATAATCTGTTCCTCATTTGATTCATACGAAGTTGCCATAAACGAATTTAAAAAGCTGAACTTACAATTTTTCACTCATGAGAGAAAAGACAACAGACCGTTCAAAGTTATACTTTCCGGATTGGACCTTTATAATACCACAGTCTTAAAAAGTGAACTCACAAGACTTGGAATCAAGTGCATAGACGTTAAATTAATAACATTCAAATCGAAAATCAACAATAGTACTAAACATAATTACATTATTTACATCGAACGTGGTTCAATTAAATTGACGGATCTCCGAAAAAACCACCAGAGTATCTTTAAAACTATTATTAGGTGGGACTTCAAAAAGCAAAATCCCAACAAGATCACACAATGCCACAACTGTCAGCTGTACGGTCACGGTTCCATGCACTGCCATGTCCAAAGCTTCTGTGCCTATTGTTCAGGACATCATACTACGGCAGACTGCGATTCTCCTCAGATTTTTAAATGTGCCAACTGTAACGGACCACATAAATCGTCAGATCCAACGTGCATCAGTCGACAACAATATTTGGATATAAGGAAAAAAATCGCCTCACGAAGTCGCACCAATAAGAACAAGCCACTTGTAATGATCCAACACCAACCTAATCAGTACGATCTTCGCTCTGTCAACGATTTTCCTCCACTAAATAATTCCCGGACACTCTCCCATCAAACTCCAACATCAAACAGGTCAACAACACCCAACAATACAACTCCCAAACCAACAACATCGAACAATACCCCACCTAACATAAGTTATCAGTTGTCCACTCAACATGATCATACCCAACGCGTGTCAGAATTAAATTCCTGCCGTCCACCCACTGCACACAAGAACAATGAATTGTTCTCAATCGAAGAGATTAATTCTCTAGTAAGTGAGGTAATATTAAAACTAGGCTCTTGCCGCTCCAAAGAAGAGCAATTTAATGTAATAACTTCACTAGCAATTAAATATTTATATTCTAACCATGCAAATTAACTCTCTTAAAGTAATAACATGGAATGCAAGAGGCATTGAACATAAACAATTAGAATTTTTCGATTATTTAGTTAAAGATAAGGTTGTTGTTGCATTAGTCACGGAAACTCGATTGAAGTATTCAAAAACATTAAGCCATCCTAATTTTATATGTCTTCGATTAGATAGAGAAAACGATAGAGGCGGTGGGGTGGCAATCGTTATTAAAAAAGATATACCTCATTCTCTTCTAAACTCATTTCGACTGCAACTTATCGAAGCTATTGGCATAGACATTACTCTAGCAGACAATTCCAAACTGAGTATTATCTCCGCCTATTTCCCTGGAGGAAATAGTTGCTTGGAGAAGAAAACTCAGTTCAGAAGAGATCTATCTAAACTGTTCAGGTTCAACAATAAATTTATTCTTGGCGGTGACTTGAACTGTCGACACCAATCATGGGGTTGTCTCAGGGCTAATTGCTGGGGCAATATTTTGCAAGATAAAATAGCTACTAGTAATAATTGTACACTGCTATATCCCCCGGAGGCCACTTATATTCCGTACTGTCCTTCGCATAATCCTTCAACATTAGATTTATTTTTCACCAACATTCCCGAACATTGTTCCAGTCCCAGAACAGTGAACAAATTGGCATCCGACCATCTTCCGGTTTGCATATCTACCAGCACCGACTTGATTGAAATTGAAACCGAAACTAAATTCTGCTACCGTTTGGCAAATTGGAGAAGATTCAAAGAATACATTAAACGAAATGTTAACCTTAGTGATTTGATAGCGGAGGGGATAACTACCACTGCACAAATTGACGCGCTCCTTAACGATTTTATTACAATCATCAATAATGCAACTGATTTTGCTATCCCAAAAAAATCAGCCTCATCGTTCAAAAGATTACTTCTTCCTCCTTATATTCTGAATCTGATTCATTATAGAAACACCCAAAGGAGGAAATGGATTCGCTATAGACTCTATTGTTTTTACGCAAATACTGTTGTTCTAAACAGAATTATTAAAGAGGAGATTACAGCCTTTAAAAATAACCGCTGGAATGCACTTCTCTCCACCTTCGACACATCAAGCCCTCCTTTCTGGAAAGTAGCTAAATTAATCAAAAATAGAGGAAGAACGTTGCCCCCTCTTAAAGCTGAAAATAACGTGTTCCTAACTCAAAAAGAAAAGGCAGATATTCTTGCTTCAACTTTCGGCAAAAACAATTTAATTGCTGCTCACCTCAGTGACATTCACACTGAATCTGTAGTAGCCTCCACTGTTTCTCTCATCCCTAACATACCATATGTTATTAACGAAAGATACTTGACAAACGTTAAGGAGATACAAAGTTTTATTAAGATGTTACGTAACAAAAAATCTCCAGGCCAAGACAACATAAATAATATTCTATTAAAGGCGCTGCCGAAAAAAGGATTAGAAATGCTGACCCTCATTTTTAACTCTTGCCTGCAAATGTGTCATTTTCCTTCTATATGGAAAACTGTCAAAGTCATTCCAGTAGCTAAACCAGGTAAACCCAAAGACAACCCTAGTAGCTATCGGCCAATTAGTCTACTAAGTTGTATAAGCAAGTTACTTGAAAAAATCATAAAAAAAAGGATCGACGACCACATTGAAGATCGGGGAATTCTGCCTGATTTTCAATCTGGCTTTCGAAAAGATCACTAGACTGTTCATCAGATCTGTAGGATCAAAAGGCACATAAAAGAAAAATTCAAAACAAATTAATCCACTGGCATGGTATTGCTCGATATCGAAAAAGCCTTCGATACTGTCTGGCATGATGCACTTGTTCACAAACTTTTCCAGCTCGATTTTTTTATCCCAATAATTAAAATCATACAAACCTTCCTAAATGATAGAAAATTAGTAGTTTGTGTAGGAAATACCTATTCAAATGTCCAAAATATTGAATTTGGCGTTCCCCAAGGATCTATCCTTGCACCCATTTTGTTCAACATTTACGTATCTGATTTGCGTGTAAGCAATGTCAATACTCACCTAGCGATGTATGCCGATGACACCGCCGTCTTTGCGTCTGGAGTACATTTTTGTGATGTATTTTCTTCTCTGCAGGATTCACTACTTGAAATTGAAAAATACTTTGCCAAATGGAAAATTAAAATAAACGCAAAGAAAACACATGCTATCTGGTTTTCTAGACGGAGAAAAAATTGTTTTCTTCCGAATAGAAACTTAAAACTGAACTCAGTTGATATAGATTGGGCTAATTCGTGCAAGTATCTTGGAGTGATTCTGGACAAAAAACTAACGTTTCAAGAGCATATAATTAGTCGCATTAAAAATGTCAATCTGACTATAAAAATCCTTTACCCTTTTATCAACAAAAAGTCTAGCCTCAGCATACAAAACAAAATTATTCTGTTCAGAATAATATTCCAAGCTAAGATGTTGTATGGCTGTCCTGTTTGGTTTGATTGTGCAAAAACACATCAACTCAAACTACAAAGATGTCAAAACAAAATCCTCAAATTGATATTTGGGTTGCCTAGAGATTTCTCAACCCAACGACTCCATGAATTGGCCGGTGTCAGCCTTATCAGTATAACTATGAATAATCAAAAAAATATGTTTTACGAAAAATGTTCTTGTTCCGATAATACACTTATTGCACAGTTATGTGTGTACCCGGGTTAGTTTGCAATACTAGGATTAAGGTTGAAATAAGGGTTTTTGTTTGTAGCTTTTCCCTTAAAATATTATAAATATTATATCCTGAAATGTATATTATTATATAAAAAGAAACAGATATAAAGTTGTAAAGGAATTTATCCTATATCTCTTGAAACACATTTAACTTATAGTAAGAAATGTATGGATCAGCGCTACTAAATAAATAAATAAATAAATAAATAAAAATAAATATTTATTTGCCCAACTGTGACGATTCACTAAAGGAGAGATATAGCCCTCGTAGTTGCTAATACTAGATGACTAAAAATATTTGCATAAATTGTACGTTTCTTCATGTATGTAGGTACCACTCGTAACGTATATCAAAGTAATAAATAAATCATTGAAATCGTGGAGTTATGATGTCCAAATATTCTTTAAAAGTATTTTTGCTCTCGAATTAACAGAAATGTATTTAAATACATAACAATTAATCAAAATATGTTTCATATTACATTAAAATCATTCCAGCCGTTTTGTGAGAACTTCTTTACGGGCCTTAACGGTTTATTGCTCCATTCCTATGCTGTTAAGAAGCCATATCCTGTTAAAACCGCCTTATGATTCCTAAAACAAACATTTTTTTTTCTTTACGGGTAGGTAACTGATATGAAACATGGTTGACTCTAAGAAAAAATGTCGACAGTTCAGTGTTGATTATTTGAAATTTGGTTTTCTTATATCAAAGGCAGACAAACGATTGCCCATATGCCTTTTATGTGACAAAATTTTGAGCAATGACTCTATAAAACCATCGAACCTCGAAGATCATCTAAGAAGTGTCATTCTGATAACATAGGCAAAGATTTAAAATATTCTCAAACATTGAAGGAAAAATATGAACAGAACCCCATCGTGCACAGTCTGTTCACTTCAACTTTTCAAAGTAACGATGATGGCTTGCTGGCATCTTACAATATATCATTGCTTATAGCGAAATCTGGGAAACCGCACACCATCGGAGAACAGTTAGTTTTACCCGCCGTTGAAGAGGTTTTAAAAACTGTTCTGCACAAACCTCCATTTGACGTACTCAAAAGAATTCCTTTGAGTAACAACTGTACAACGACGCATTGATGAAATGAGCTCTGATATTGAAAGCTTCTTGTGTAAATATTCAACTGGACGAGTCAACTTTACCTGGTAATGAAGCATTAATATTGATTTTGATTGATTTGATTGATTATTATTTTTATTATTTCTCAAGTTGTTAACAGTACAAAGTCTGGGATATCTTAGTACTAGTGACATAAAATAATAAATTAAATAGTGACATTCTATATTTAAAATTACAATGAATAATAAATAGTGTCGAATGTCATAACTAATATCTAATTATAAATATGTTGTGGGTGACAGAATAGAAAGAAAATATAACAATTAAAAAAAACAAAAAAAAATAAACAACAATAAAAAATTAAAACACCAAGATCAAAAGAATTGCAACAAATAAAACCAAAAGAAAATCTTATTGTCAATATGTGGCAGTTAATAATGTGTTAATTATATAGGACCATAGTCTTTAAAAATACATTTTTTACATTATAAAGAAAGCAATTAAGATTTAACCAGTACAACAGAAATTGAGATTAGATATTGAGACGCCGTAGAATAAAGTCATAGGCCATCGTTTACTGTTGCGGGAAACATTGTAACTGGCACTCAGCTCTTCAACCACATCAACACCGGCTTTTGTTGAATTATAAAATGTTATCATTTCGGGTTTCTTTTTCTCTCCAGTAGATTCATCTATTGAATTATCATGGTGCATGGTGGACATAACTACCACAACCTTGTTCTTCTTTGGTCGGTGAGAAACTAGTGTTATGTCTTATTGAAACCCAAAGAGTGAACTGTTAGGTTGTCTCTCAGTTCTTATGAAAGATTCAGGAATCTGTCTCTTATTATTCCGTACAGTTCCAACCGACGTAAGGCGATGTTCATTTAGTAGATACAGCATTAGTTCATATCCCGTGAACCAATTGTCAAATGTTATGTTGCGATGCGAACGTGGAACTGGTTGAATGAGTCTCTCCACTAGTTCAAAGGGTTTGTTACTGACTGCATATGGTCCCGACGGTAGCTTTCCTGCATATTCTTCTAAATTTAGGACATAAAAGCTTTTAGCATCCACGAGAGCCAACATTTTTAAACCATATTTAGCTGGTTTGTTTGGAATGATAGTAACATCTCGTCTATGGTAAGAAACTCACTCGGAGAATACGCATTCTGACAGCATTGAACAAACGTCAAAAGTATTTCTAAAGGCTGCCATATTATCAGTCTTTCTACGCTCTTCTCTCGTAGATTTGTCATCAAAACGCATATTATTTTGAAGAAACTGAAATCTCTGCAGAGACATAGTGGTACGAAAAATATCAACGCCAGTTCCATCAGTTCGCCAAAGATCTTTCAAACTCTGTCGATTCGATTTGGAGATACCAGCTAAGTACAGTAAGCCAATGAATGCTTTCAAGTCAGATAAAGTGGTTTCTTGCATGTAGGAAGAAGCACTACCATTTGGATTATCAGCGGCACTTTTGATTTGTCTTTGGCGAATTTCCAAATTCGTGTGAATCAATATTTCTTCAAGCATGTTTGAAGTGACAAACATGTTCCAGCATTCGTACTCTGTATCAGTACTTCTTGCAATATCTTTTACTCCAGCCCGCTCGGTTACGACGTTTACAGAACAAAGCCTCACATTTGGTCGCTGAGAATTCTTGTAACACTTCGTACCATCTCTAGACGTATAAAAAGGGCTACTTTCATGTCGCGAAGTTAAAATTCTCGTTACGAGTAGAGATAGTGGTAAATCATCCTCGTGGTCGCTCTCTGGTTCATTTGATACAGCCTCTTCCTGCCTAGAGTTGGATGGAACATCAACTGAATCGTCGCCCTCTTGCTCCGTATCACAATTCACTTCGTGCTCACTACAGTGATCAGTTTCTTCTTCTGAACTGGATTCATCAGAAAAATCAGATGATACTTCCTCTAACATGGCACAAATTCTTTCTTCTTGTCTTTCAATGCTCATTTTGATAAAAAAACTAAAATATAAAATATGTCAACTAACATAAATCTGGGGGCACGGCAGTGCCCCCGCCAAGTCGAGCAAAAAAGCGGCACGGCCGTACCATCCTTTTCTCGAAGCAGTTCGGGCCATTTTCGACCCCCTATAACTTCGTTGTGGATAAAACTAGAAGCCTGAATTTTCAATAACCAAGCAGGCATCCCATAGACACGGTATATTTCAAATTTCATTAAATTTGAACCAGTAGTTTAAGAATTATAACTAGTCAAAGTTTCTAATTCTGTCACTCACTCACTCACTCACTCACTCACTCACTCACTCACTCACTCACTCACCGATCATCAAAACTCTAGGGCACTTCTAGCAGACATAGAAGCTTGAAATTTAGAATACAATTAGTGTTTAGTGTATAAATCAAGGAAAAACTAAAATATTTTGCAATTTTGGTCCAGTTTTCTAGATACACCAAATATTATTACTAATAGGATAGTGTCTGTATGTATCCTTTTTCAATTTATCTAGATGGCGATTAACCCCTAAAAATATGCAATGCAACCCAATCAATGGGCGGTTGGGGAATTGGGTTTAGTGGTCAATGTGGTTCATGTATTTGACGGAATATAAAATAAATATCTTTATTATGTACATATATTTAATAACCATTTGATGAACTTATAATTAAATCAATTTTAAAACAAATTGTATGTTCGGTGTCAGAGTTGGAGACTACTAACTTGTACAGTTTCGCTCAAAATTACGATATTGTTAAAACACGCCCAGTCTCCTCTAAAGTCGAGTGCTACGAGATAAATGACGGTAAAAAGTTCCTGAAAAGAAGAGATAACCCATATTTGATCAATCACTATTTCTACGACGGAGAACAAGTACCAGAGAAATATTTCTTCTCTTTACTTCTTTTATTCAAGCCATGACGTTCCTTAGATGAACTCAAAATGGGGTGTGATACTTACACGGAGGCCTTTAATTTGGCGAAAGAAGATTTAAAAGAAGGAATCGATTATGGTAATTCAATGATAGAGTCAAGATATAAGATACAAAAAGCATGTGAAATGATAGAATCTAAAGTTGCTGAGATAAACGAAGAAAGGGAAATTGTTGATGATGACGATGGTCTTGAAAACCCTTTAGACTTTGAAGCTGTGGAAGCTGCAAACGCAATGGATGACTTTCACAGAATCAATCTGGTAGAAGAAGAGCAGACTGATCTTCAAAGTATGATCGCAAAACTTAATGCCGATCAAAAAAGAGTCTTCGATATGATCACACATGAAATGGACACAACTGATAATAACGCTGACGTTTTACGCTGTTTTGTGAGTGGAACTGGTGGCACTGGAAAGTGCTTTTTAATAAAAACTCTGAAAGTTTGGGTTAAGATGTATTTAAACAAAAAAGTGGCAGTTAGTGATCCAACAGGCATAGCTGCGTTCAATGTGAATGGATTGACTATACACAGACTATTGCAGCTGCCTGTGGAACACAAGCAAACACCGAGGTACAAGCCACTTTCCGATGAAGTGCTCCAAGTTCTGAGATCAGATTTGAAAGAAGTAGTGTTGTTTATCATAGACGAAGTGTCGATGATATCCAATGTTACTTTAACATATATTCATTTACGCTTGTCTGAGATATTTGACACAAGCGATGATCAGAATTGGTGGTTTGGAAAAAAAACATCTTGTACTTTTCGGGGATCTTTTACAGCTTCCGCCGGTAAGAGAAAAGTCACCTATTGAAAAACTCTCAACTGCTGAAGCTAACAAGTTGTTAGGTTCCCTCAGTATGCCGAATCTGTGGATTGAACTGTTCGTATACGATGAACTTACTATTAACATGCGACAGCTTAATGATTCTAACTTTGTTGAAATGCTAAATAGAATAAGATTAGGTGTGACTACACAAAAAGAACGCGACTTACTCTCGACTAGATTAATAACTCTAAAAACCAATTCAAATGAAAACAGATTGATTGAAATAATTGAACACCTCTCGAAACTTCCTGATGATACCGTTTGCTTATTACCTACAAAAAACATGTGTCAACAATTAAATACTGCAATGCTTAGATCTCTCCCACATCCCGAAATAAAACTTACAGCTGTAGATAGCATAGATTGCAAAAAGAGGATAACAAAAAGAGCTCGTGAATGCATAAAAAATTATGAAGACGATGCTTCTATGACTGCGGGCCTAGAAGAGAACATAATTATAAAAATAGGAGCAAGAGTCATGTTAAGGCGAAATATTGACGTGAGTCTTGGTTTAGTTAATGGTTCTATCGGTATAGTGCAAAGAGTAAAGGTTGATCCGGAAAATACAAAAATAATTAAGAAAATATACATTACATTTGATAAAGAACAGGTTTACGAGCTTGGTCCGGTCAAAACTAAATTTGAAATTATTAATAGAGCTTATGTTCATCGCGAACAGTTTCCTATATGTATAGCCTATGCTATAACTATACACAAAAGTCAGGGCCTAAGTCTAAATAATGCGCTGATGGATATCGGTTCTGCAGTATTCACATCCGGTCAAGCTTACGTGGCACTTTCGAGATTTACAAGTCTGGGCGGCTTACATCTAATTAATGTCGACTTTGGAAATATTAAAGCGCAGGAATCCTCAATTTGTGAATACAATAGATTAAGAAGCATTTACCGTCCAGACTTGATAAAAATTGTAACATCAAAGCCTTTGAGAAAAACCCATAGAGACAGGGAGTGGGCTTTGAGAAAAACTGCAGCTGAAGCTCAAGAAGTAGTACCGGAAAAGAAAAAGAGGAAGACAACCTACAAAAATAAGAAAAGCTCATAAGACACAGAGTGGGCTTTAAGAAAATCTGTTGTTGGTATTCAAAAAGTAGAAGGTACCGGAAAGGAAGAAGAGTAGGACTATCTACAAAAAGAAATGAGATGCCATCAAAAACATAACTTGTAAAAAAAACCAAGTCTCGCAACTCAGTTCTTCTACTGTAAAAAGTTGTGAGATCTATGTAATACCAAGTCGGTTAATTTATTCAGCCCCTACTTAAGGGACCTTCTGTCTTAAGTTATTACGTAATTAGCTAACCTAACAACATCTTATAGTGACCATATTAATATTAAAAATCTTTTATGTTTTAAATAAATAGATTGACTTGGCAATCGCACTAGACAATCTAATTTAATATAATATGTATTATTTGTGAGATGCATGCGATGGACAAGTCAATCTATTTATTTAAAACATAAAAGATTTTTAATATTAATATGGTCACTATAAGATGTTGTTAGGTTAGCTAATTACGTAATAACTTAAGACAGAAGGTCCCTTAAGTAGGGGCTGAATAAATTAACCGACTTGGTATTACATAGATCTCACAACTTTTTACAGTAGAAGAACTGAGTTGCGAGACTTGGTTTTTTTTACAAGTTATGTTTTTGATGTAAACTAATCTCGAACATGTACAATAAAATGATAAAAAAGAATCAAGAATAAAAAAAAAAAAAAATAAAATAATTAAAAATGCATACATAAAAAAAATACGTTAAAAATGAGGCAGGATATGACATACCCGAGATAGGTTTGTACATGAATATTCCGGTCGGCGCCTCACACCACACTGAGATCACGTCACTATCTCTTCCCGCGCACCTTCTGCCTCCAGCTACTGGCTGACCTAGTGTTGCCAGACGAAAATTTAAAAAATACCAAAACGTTTTAATAGTACCAGGGTATGAGATACCCTGGCTCATGCTCGCCGGGTTAAGCAGGTGTTGAGAACAGATTTCGTTTAAGTAGAAAAAATGCCGCAGCACATTCCGTAAGTATTTTGTTAGAGAATCCATGTGATTAATGAAACTCATTTTATAATCAATTAAGAGTCCCAGATATTTAAATTCCTTAACATTTTCGACTTGGAAACAGTTCTCACTACAGTTAGAAATACAAGTATATGACGGTAAATTAGTCATGCAATTACAAGTAGATAATTTAAGCTTTTGGCAATCTGAAGCATGAGAATTAACATTTACATCCAAATTATACGATGAAAGGCTGAAGTGCATTAGGTTTGTTTTTGGCCATATTACTAAATTATGTTCTGCAAACCATTTTCGTAGAAGATCAAGATCCCAATTGATGGCAGAGACCAGTTCTAAAGATCTGTTGCATCCATATGAAAAACCAATATCATCTGCAAATGCAGTAGGCCTACCTGTAAAGTCAAGTGAAAGGGGGGAATTAATATAGATGAGGAACAAAAGTGTACCCAATACAGAACCTTGTGGGACACTTATGTAAGTTAATGAATTTGACATCACTTCTAATATCATCAATTTTTACCCTCTGAGACCTATTTTCTAGGTAAGATTTTAACCATTCAAGCATGAAGCCGCGAAAATCCGCTTTTTCCAATTTTCCTAACAATGGTTTATGGTTAACCATATCAAAGGAACAAACCAGCAGTGTGCTTTTTCTGATCAAGGTTCCACATTATTTGGGAACAAAATTGCATCAAAGCATCTTCAGTAGATTTGCCTTTTTGAAATCCAAATTGAGCCGGATTAAAAAATTTTGTTGTGGTTAGAAAACTCACTGGCATATGTTCCATTTGTTATGGACGAAGAAATCCATGAAGAGCTGCTATTCGCGAAAACTTTAGAGGCGGATACTAAGGGCGAATCAATATTTAATGTCCTGAGTGATTTTTTTAAGGAAAAATCGATTCCATTCATAAACATTATTTCGGTGGCAGCCCTGCCATGTTTATTATTATAAACCCACTAGGGTTTATAAGCCATCTTAAAAGAATTATACCAGAAGTAACTGCAATTCACTGTGTCATCCATGGACAACACCTAGTAGCGAACAATTTCAGTGATTTGTGATTAAAGCAGTTAATAAAATAAGAAGCAATGCGTTGAATACCCGATTCTTTGCACAATTGATTAGGTACTCTTACATACTGAAGTACGCTGGTTGTCAAAAGGTGTATGCTTAACAAGATTTTACACACTTTTTTAATCAGTCTTAGACTTTCTGGAAAGTAAAGATCCAGATTTAAAAGAAATCCTGATCGAATTGAAAGCAGACATTCCGTATTTGACAGATTTGTTCAAAAAAATCAATGACATTAACTTGCAGTTACAAGGGGACAGCATAAATTTAATAAAAACAAAAAGTGTAGTTTCGGCTTTTTTTGGAAAATTGAAAGACACGAATTATTCATAACAAGGAGTCTATTATTAACGTGTCAGCTCAAAATAAAAACTTGACGAAAAAACGGATGAGAACTGGTGCTCAGAAAGAAATCGAACAAGCGCTGTTGATTTGGTTCAAAGACATGCGAACGAAAAATGCCACAATTACTGGACCAATCTTAATGGAAAAGGCAAAGAAATTTGCTGTCATGCTAAACATAGCTTTTGAGCCATCCAACGGCTAGTTGGAAAGATGGAAAAGCAGGGAAAATATTCATTTGAAGCATGTTCATGGAGAGAAAAATTCTGCCGATGTCCATGGTGCTAAAGAATACTTGCTTAAAATGTTACCCACGTTCCTTGAAAAATATAGTGCGGACGACATTTACAATGCAGATGAATCCGCATTATTATTTAAAGCTTTACCATCCGGCACGTTGGCAAACAGGTCTGAAAAACCTTCATCAGGAAAAGGCAATAAAGACCGAATTACTATTCTTTTTGTGGTTAATTCCTCCGGTAGCGACAAAATGATTTTCTGCATATTAAAATCCCAGAACCACAGATGTTTTCGGAATTTTACCGTACCCGTAAAATATTTTGCCAACACAAAAGCTTGGATGACTGGTTAAATTTGGTGCAAGATAATGCAGGAACTTAACACAAAATTTAAAGCTAACGGTAGGAAAATGTTACTTTTGGTCGACAATGCAGCATGCCACTATTTTAGACAGCATGAAAATAGAATTTCTGCCCCCCAATACAACTTCCATTATCCAACCTTTAGATCAGGGTATAATTCGGTCATTTAAATCTCACTACCGAACGTGTATAGTAAGACGAGGATTCCTCCACTTATATAATGGACATTCTTTAATAGACTTCTCAAAAACAATAGATTTGCTTGCAGCTTTAAAAATGGTTAAAAGAGCCTGGTGGATAGTGAGCCCAGAGACAATTAGAAATTGTTTTCGGAAGTCAGGTTTTGCTAAAATGATTATGGATGAAGATAATACTCCTGAAACTGGTGTAGAGGAGAGTACACATTTTTCGATTGCCCTCAATCAGGAATTGGAATCCCTTATAATATAGATGTCGATTTACCTTGTTATGGGGACATGACGGATGCTAAAATAATAAGTGAAGTAACATATTCATTGAACACCAATTTAGAAGAAGTTGATAGTGAAGCACTCATCAGAATTCCAACTCCAAGATATGTACATATATCATGTAAATGAAGCTTTTAATGCACTCATGTTATTGAAAGATTTTTTCCAGGGAAATTGAGAAGTTGCTGATACTATCGATGAGCTAGAAGATAAAATGCGTAAACAAACAAAGATCGATGACTTTTATAAATCATTGAACTAACACTATAAATATGTATGTACATAGTTCTTGTTAATAAAACGTATTGAAAATACTTTTGTTTACTATTTTTAGATCGGGTAAGTGAATTATTTTTTCAGTTATCCGAACTCCTGTTAAGTGAAATATTTTTTCAGTTATCCGAAGTTCGCTTAAGAGAAAATACCGCTTAAGTGAAAGGACAACTTTGACAATTTTCAGTTTCAGTTAAGCGGAGTCGACTGTATTACTAGAGGAGCTACTCGAGCTTAGCACCAATAAGGAGCTGAAGGTGAAATTCAAAAAGGGCTATCAAAGCAGAAATACCCGAGAAATATCCTGGGCTGTGGGAAATTGCGAGGAAAATTTGGAAGCGTTTCCCTCGTCATACCTTGTCGAAAAAAGTTTTAGTGTCGTTACAAACTAATTAACAAATAAAAAGAGCAGAATGAACATCACAGAATGAGGAGATTTGCGGATATTCCTTACAAATCTGAAGCCAAATATTGATAATTTACTGTCAATCCATCAAGTACATCCCACCCATTAAAATTATGATTTTTTTTTATTTTTTATTTTTGATTGTATTGTTGAAGTTACGATGCGTTAATTTTAGCTCTATGAAGTCTGTAATCGTATTATCTTAATAAATATGTTCAAAGTAGCAGAATTGGTACAAGGTAGCAGTACTTGGTCATGTTGTCAAGTCATGTTGTTGATTTCATTAGTCAGTCGATGAGTGGACGCGCAACGATACAGACGTATAGAAATAAAATTGTTTAATTCGAAGTGATTTTGTTTTCTTCAATTCGAATTAAAACTAATATTTGAACATTTTTTTGTGACTCCGACGTGATTTACAATTAATCGCATTTCGTTTCGTTCTCTTTCGGTCGAATAAATTCTTTATCGTCAATTCGGACAGGGAGAGTGTGATGGTTGGACATCACTTCCACTCGGATTCCATTGTGATTCCCTTCGTTTGTGTGGGTACACATAAAATTAACCTGTCCTATCACGTGGTGGCTGAAACCACCCCGTGCTCTTGATGAATCTTAGAAGATCCGATATATCTGCATTAGCCACGTCCGCAATCTCTGTAAATAATCTTTGGCCTAGCGACACTAGGCGTTAATTCTGGAGAGCTGGACAGTGGCAGAGCAGATGTTGGATCGTCTCAGTTTCTTCCTCATCGCCGCAGCTCCGGCAGAGATCGCTGGATCCCGAGTCCCATTTCCGGAGCATTGCTCCAATGGGACAGTGTCCTGTGATCACTCCGACGAGCATACGGATCGAGTTACGGTCCAGCGCCAGGAGCTTCTTTGTTTTTCCGACATTGAGCTCTGGCCACGATGATCTTGTCGTGTAGCTGTCGTTTCTTGTAAGCCAAGACGAGTTGGCCTCTTTGATGATTGTGTCGCTTATGATCCGGTATAATGCGCTGATCGGTGGTTGCAATGACGTGTCCGCTTCGCTGATGTCCATTTCAGAACCTTGCCTGGCCAGTTCGTCTGCTCCTTCGTTCCCTGCGATTGAGCTGTGGCCCGGGAGCCAGCAGAGTTTAACTTTATGGTGTCTGATGGACTTCAGTGAGTCGCGACATTTCTTGACAGCTTGTCAATGTGTTTTCAACGAGTTTGATCTCGTTATACAGGATTCTATTGCAGCCTGGCTGTCTACGAAGATGGTGATATCAGATGGTGGGATATCGGCTACCCGTAGGTGTTTGGCTGCTTTCTCTATTGCCAGGATTTCTGCTTGGAACACGCTACACAGATCAGGAAGTCTGAATGATTCCTGTTTGTGTAGGGTATCAGAGTAAAACCCGGCCCCAGTGCCTGTGTCCATTTTCGATCCGTCGGTGAAGAGGGTGATCTCATGGTCGTTGATTACGGCGTTTGATAGCCACTCTTCTCTGTCGGGGAAAAGGATAGGTATACTGAGAGAGAAGTCATTTTGGGGGGGAATATAGTCGGTCGTAGCTGCGAGGCTACTAAAACCATGTTTCCTTCCCAGATCGTCTATTATCTTAAGTATGGCCGCATGTCCATAGTTGGCTTGCTTCCACAGAAAGGACTCTTTTAGTCTGAGAGCGCTCTTTGCAGCGTAGCCTTTTATGAATAGATCCAGGGGGAGGAGATGAAGAATCATGTCCAACCCTGCTTGCGGCGTGCTTCTCATGGCTCCCGTTGTACAAACAGCTGCTAACCTTTGTACTTTGTTGAGCATGTTCATATAGCTTTTTGTGCTGCTAGCAGTCCACCAGACTAGGGCCCCATAAGTTAAAATGGGTCTGATGATTGCTGTGTACATCCAATGAATGATGTACGGTTGCAAGCTCCATCTTTTTCCGAAGGTCTTTTTGCATGCATAAAAAGCGTTCAATCCTTTTTTCATCCTTTCCTCCAGGTTCCTTTTCCAGGAGAGCTTAGAGTCAAGAATGATGCCTAGATATTTTGCTTCCGCTTTGAGTTTGGGTGGAAAGTACCCTCTAACTTTGGGGGAGCAAATATCGGAATTTTCCTTTTCCTGGTGAACAAGACCAGCTCGGTTTTCCGGGGGTTTATTCTCAGACCGTTCTGTCTTGCCCACGAGGAGAGTTCACTCAGCGCAGATTCCATTAGTTCACTGATAGTTGGTAGAAATTTACCTTTTATCAAAATAACCAGGTCATCCGCGTACGCTATGATCTTTGTGTCTTTTTCCATAAAGAATTTGAGGATCTTGTTGACTGTAAGAAGCTACAGTTGGGGGGAGAGAACTCCTCCTTGTGGTGTGCCTCTAGTTGTCACCTTCCTTATAGAACTGTGTCCAATGTCTGCATTGATGATTCTGTTCTTCAACATATTCTCAATCCAGATTACAATGGATTTGTCTACTTTTATGTCCTCAAGAGCTGTTGTTATGGCCTCTGTGTTTACATTGTTGAAGGCCCCCTCTATATCGAGGAAGGCTGCCATTGTAACAGTTGACTGACTGCCTTCTCATACATCTTGTTTCTCAAAAGCTGGACTCCAAGTCACAGACCAAATGAGAAGAACAAACACCTGTCAGCGCAATACCTACGTAGGAGTCAATGTCGTCGTTCTTGGAAAAAAGATGTAAAATGCTGGAAAGTGTAGAAAATGCTGGAAAGTGTAGAAAATGCTGGAAAGTGTAGAAAATGCTGTGGCAAGAGATCCACCCGGCAAACAGGTGAACAAAAAACCTTTTCATAACACCAATAACAATCGAAAGGTTCTCGTTGCGTCGAGTAATTATAAAAATGAATGCACGCTTGTCATGCAGTCAAGACTCGGAGATTCTTCTACTTGCTTTACTGCTATAGTCATTCCTACTATCACAGACAACCAGCCTAGCTGCTCCATAAACAACATACATTGGAATATTCCTTCGAATATAGTACTCGCAGACCCATTGTTTTTCAAGTCTCAGAGGTTTGACATTCTTATAGGAGCTGAGCTGTTCTTTGAACTCATGTGTGCAGGCCAGATACGGTTACGAGGTACTTTACCATTATTGCAAAAAACCAGATTGGGGTGGATTGTTTCCGGCGGCAATCAACAAATAGTGAAAAAATCATTGTGTTTAGCGATAACAGGACCTAGTTAGGCGCTTTTGGGAAATTGAGGATTGCAGTCTATCTCCATCAAAGGTTACGAAGGCAGACGAAGAGTGCGAGAATCATTTTGTAGAAAATCACATTCGTTTGGAAACCGGCGCATACTCTGTTAGGCTACCCACTAGGATTCCTCCCCCCAAACTCAGGGATTCATACGAACGGGCACTGCGTCGTTTTGAAAATTTAGAAAAAAGGTTCAAAAATAGAGTTGAGCTCAAACACCAATATTTGGAGTTCATAAAGGAATACTATAATCTTTCTCATATGTCGCTAGTGTAACGTTTCTTGGACGTTAAAACAAAAGCCTACAAGATGTTTTACTATGGATTGGAACAAGGAAAAAACGGAATCGCCATCATCCTTGTGGCAGAGCTACTTGGCAACGTCTTAACCATTTCAAAGTCCAGTGACCGTTTGATGGGTCTTAAAGTGGTGATGCATGGTGAGGTGTGGAACATCGTAAGCCCATATGCCCCTCAAGTAGGATGCGAACAAAACGAAAAAGATGCATTCTGGCTAGATTTCCACAACCTTGTCAAAATCATCCCAAAGGAAGAGCTTTTGTTTGTTGGGGGAGATTTAAACGGACATGTCGGGAAGACAAGCGAAGACTATGAAGACTACCACGGAGGGCTGGGATACGGCACCAGGAACTCTTCAGGTGAAGATATCCTAAACATGTGCAAGTCGTACGGTCTTATAGTGCTAAATACCATGTTCGTCAAACAATCACTGATCACTTATAGCAGCGGCGGAAATGAAACTCAAATAGATTATCATTTGGTATCCAGTTTCATGAAGCCACGAGTTAAAGATTGCAAAGTGATCCTGGGAGACGCGATCGCCCCTCAACACCGTCTCCTCCTGACTGAATTTTTTATGGATGCGAGAAAGAAGTCAAAGTAGCAAACGAAGGTGTCTGAGAGAATCAAGTGGTATAAGCTGGATAAAGGAAAAGGCGAAGCTTTTATTACCATCATGGAAAACTACCTCTCTTCCATTATCGATGAGGTCGGTAATGAGGAGTGCAGAGCACAAGGCATGTGGGATTCCCTACAACAATCTGGCCTGGAGAAAGCCAAATCACTGCTCGGAACATCTAAAGGCCCCTGCCAACACGCAAAAGAAACCTGGTGATGGACAGACGAAGCCAAAGCAGTGATACACGAAAAGAAAATGGCTTTCCAAGCTTGGTCAAAGTGCTCTTCTACTAATAGAGAGGAAAAAGCTCGCCGTGAAAAGGTATATAGATGTTGCAAAGGTATCGCGAAGAAAAAATGCGCCGAATTCAAAGCGAAAAGCATGGAAGGCCTCTATCAGGAGTTGGAAGAAATATCGTCTTCCGCGTCTGACATGAACCAGGCTACCCAGGAGCTTCGACAAAACAATTTGAACAAAGGAGCAAATATCTTTAAGATAGCCGCCCAGAGAAGAAGAAATGCTCAGGAGATTCGTTTCCCAAAGTTTATTAACAATGCTGAAGGCCAACTCCTTGTGGAAGACGAAAAAATTCTCCACAGATGGCGACAGTATTGCGAGGAACTTCTGAACGAACAGTTTCCCCGAATGTACTTTCCAAGAGCCGCCCCGAATCATGCCGAAATATCCGACATCACAGTCGAAGAAGTTCGGTACGCGGTTAAAAACTCCAAGAAAAGAAAAGCTGTTGGGCCGGACGGGATACCCTCTGAGTTCTGGAAAAAGATGGGAGACATCGGGTCTAGATGGCTCATGGTTCTTATCTCCAAACTTATGAGAGGCGACACTATGCCTAATCAATGGAGGGAAAGCTATCTTCTTCCATTGCACAAAGGAAAGGGTGATACGCGAAATTGTGATAACTACCGTTCTGTCAAGCTGATGTCGCACACCATGAAGATCGTTGAACGGGTATTAGATAGCCGACTGCGGAAAATAATACGACTATCTGGTGACCAGTGCGGGTTTGTCTCGGGTAAATCAACGACAGATGCAATCCAAAGTATAAGGATCATGATGGAAAAGCATCGTGATTCTTCAAAGGACTTGCATATGGTGTTGGTTGATTTCGAGAAGGCCTTTGACCGGCAACCAAGAGATCTTTTATGGGTAGCGCTAAGACAACAAGGAGTTCCAGAAACCTACGTGCGAGTGATTATGGACATGTACGAGAGAGCAACGACAAGAGTAAGATGCACCGCAGGAGTCACCGAAGAGTTCGCAATCAAAGTCGGTGTACACCAAGGGAGCGTCCTCAGCCCACTGCTTTTTATAGCAGTCCTTGATTGCTTGCTTGAAGGAAAAGTGACGGACCCCAATGTGCACCAGCTATTCTTTGCTGACGATGGGGCCATTATAAGTGATGATCAGGCGTCCCTACAACGAGCACTTGATGTGTGGGTGGACATTTTTGAGGGACGATACCCGGTATTAGCTCAAAGAAGACAGAGTATCTGTGCTGCCCGTTCTCTGACCCTCATCAGCCTATTCCAGACATTTACTTGAATGGAAGAGTGCTTCCCAATTGTGAAAAGTTTAAATATCTGGGATCTATGATTAATAGAGAAGCAACTTGTGATGACGACATCAAACATCGCGTAAGCGTAGGGTGGATGAAGTGGCGGGAAAACTCCGCCATCTTCTGTGATCGAAAAATGCTCCCTAAGCTGAAAGGAAGGCTCTACACTTCAGTTGTACGTCCGGCGCTCACATACGGTTCACAATGCTGGACAATGCACAAAAAGTATGAGAGCAAATTAACGGCAACTGAGATGAAGATGCTTCGCATGACAGCGGGAGTAACAAAGCGTGACAGAATTAGAAGTTCAAAGATCCGAGGAAGCCTCCACGTAAAAGAAGCCATCACAAGAAATATAGAGCGCGACCGACTCAGTTGGTATTGCCATATTCAAAGGAGAGATCATTTGAACCCCGTCCAAAAGGCGTTATCAATCAACATTCCAATTTCAACACGCAAAAAAGGCAGGCCGAAAAACAATTGGTGCAAACAAATGCAAAAACACCAGCATTTGATTGGCCCCAGCGATGAAGTAATCCCAAACCGGGAAGCCTGCCGCTACTTTCTGAGGTCAAACCGGCGGACCCCACAAGCGGACCAGTAGGAATGCAGTTAAGTGGGAAGGTTATGGTCCTACACTTCTGACCATAACGACGCCGGGATAAAAAGGAAAAGAAGAAGAAAGAAGAAGCTGTCTCTAGTGTAATCATTGCCCCCAGGAGTTCCTACCTTTTTCCTTCCGCACCACTGCGTAATGAAGGCTGAGAGCACAACTACGAAATTGCGCGTGGTCTTTGATATGTCGTCAGTAACATCTTCCGGACTTTCGCTAAATGACATCCTTTGTGCAGGCCCAACCATTCAACCCAAATTATTCGATATATTACTGAGATTTCGTTCTTTCAAAATTGCATTGACTGGAGATATTTGCAAAATGTATCGCTGTGTTCGAGAATCGTATCCTGATAACTACCTTCAATGCCTTTTATGTAGAAAATCCGCAAGACTCGATTCAGATCTACATACCAGCAGCTTTTCTTGCCATTCGGGTGATGCATCAGTTAGCCGTTGATGAACAAAAGTTGTATCCTATTGGCGCAAAGATTTTCCGCCGAGATTTTTACGTGGATGATATGATTTCCGGTGGCAACTCAGTAGAAGAAGTTCTTGAAATTATGAATCAGACCAAATCACTTTTAGCAAAGAGTCATTTTAAATTGAGGAAATGGTCGTCGAACAATGTAGATGTGCTCAACGAAGTTGAGGAGGATGTGGAGCAATACTTAAATTTGTATGATGGTAGCAACGCAACTAAAACTCTTGGTTTAATGTGGGAGCAAAAAGCTGACAATTTCCTGTTCTTGTGCACCGCATTTTCAAGTCATCTAAAAATCACTAAGCACACCGTATTGTCTTTCATACCCCGATTCTATGATCCACTTAATTGGACCCATAATCGCTAAGGCAAAAATATTTCTTCAACTTCTGTGGAAAGAGAAGATTAACTAGAATGAAAGTCTTACGCAGTCACTACAAACTAGTTGGCTTACACTTTGCGAAGAATTTCGATTAGTTAGCGGCTTCAGCTTTCCAAGATATGTTTTAGTCTCTCATGCTATGATAGAGTTACATTCCTTTTGTGACGCTAGTCTGGCAGCGTATGGTGTTTGCATCTATGTATGAGCTGAACATAATGGACAGGTGGAAACAAATTTACTTTGCTCTAAATCAAGAGTTGCTTTGGAAACATGGGCCAAAATTTATTCGAAGCTGTCATTCTGAATGGCCAACTTGTACTATGCTTGACCATGATTTACCCGAACGACGTAGACGCGTTTTACTTTCGTCTACCCAATTTCTAGATTTTTCTATAGATTGCAAATTTATTAATTCATTTTCGCGCATGCAAAGAATTTACGCTTACATTTACAAATTTGGAAAAATAAGAAATAAAAGTAGCGATTCGCTTATCTCCGATGGGCATCTTTCTACAAGGGAAATCCAACAGCGAACATATTTGCTAATTCGCATGATTCAGAGGGTGCATTTGTCGGAAGAATACAGGAAAGTCGAATTCAATAAGATGCTTAATTCGTCAAGCTGTATCTATTCACTTCATCCCTTTCTCGATCCTAGCGGTTTGCTTCGGGTAGGGGGGCAGATACAAAACGCTACGCTGGATTTTGAATCGAAGCATCCTATAATTTTACCCAAACGTCATCCACTAACAAACGCTACGTATTATCAATCACTTTCATCGGAAACTTTTGCATGCTGGCCCCCAGTCGCTGCTTGCATCGATAAGACTTCGGTATTGGCCGATAGGGGGAAGAAAAACCATCGCTCGAGTGATAAACAAATGTGTTCGTTGTTTTTATTTGAAGCCTAAGTTAGCTGAGCATATAATGGGAAATCTACCACCTGAGAGAGTACAAGCAACTGGGACATTTCTAGTAACAGGAGTGGATTTTTGTGGGCCATTTTACTACCAATCGGAGGTTAGAGGCAGGCCACCTACGAAATACTATGTTTGCCTCTTCATATGTTTCGCCACTAAGGCCGTTCATTTGGAGCTAGTAAAAGATTTGTCAACAGCTGCTTTTTTGTCAGCACTCAAGCGATTTATCAGCACCAGGGGAAGGCCAAAAACTATTTGGTCAGATAATGCTACAAATTTTGTGGGCGCGAAAAATGAGCGACAACCATACTCGTCAGGTTCAGCAAGAGTGTCTCGAGGATGGTATCGATTGGCGGTTCATTCCTCCCAGATCTCCTCATTTTGGAGGACTATGGGCTATATTATATGACAATCAAGTTAGCCAAGAGAACTTTGAGGACCTGAGAACCTTAGTTTGTCAAATTTCTGCTATTATTAACTCACGACCTTTATGTCCCATTACAGAAAATCCTGACGACCTCGAGGTACTGACTCCAGCCCACTTTCTGGTTGGGGCTCCTTTCACATCCATCGTTGAGCCGGACGTTACGGCGCTAAATATTAATCGTCTCAGCCGTTGGCAGCGCGTTTGTTACATTCAGCAGATGTTCTGGAAGAAGAGGAGCATCGAGTATCTGACACTTCAGCAGAGAAACAGATGGCGTTCTCCGTCACCCAACATAGCCGTCGGAAGCATGGTGTTATTAAAGGACGAAAACCTGCCGCCGCTAAAATGGCCCTTAGCCAGGGTTACAGAAATCATCAAGGGAGCTGACGGTATTGCTCGTGTAGCAGTAGTTCGAACAACTCGTGGTACAATCAGGAGTGCAATCACAAGGCTATGTGTTCTCCAAATTGAGGACAATTCAGTTGAAAGCCTAAGCTTCCCAACGGGGGAGGATGTTCAAAGTAGCAGAAGTTGATACAAGGTAGTAGTACTTGGTCAAGTACAAGGCGGGACAGTCGCAGAGAAAGTGTTCTGCTGTGTCATCCTCCTCGCAACATGCAGCACAGGTAGCCGTCTCACTGATGCCAAGCACATAGAGATGCTTGGCAAAAGTGTATTGGCTGGTAATGACGCCCGCAAGCCTTCTGCAATCATTTCTCTTTAAGAATAAGAAGAATGTTGCGGACTTCTTGCAGACATCAGGGCGTACGCGCTTAGTCATCCTGCATCCTGGATATTCTCTCCATCTACGACTGTGTACGTTAAAGACCCTTTCTCTTTAGGCGAGACATGGCTTTCAGTACGCAACCTCTGGCATATATGTATGTCAAGGGGTGGAAGATTCATCATAGCATCTAGAGCAGCTCCCGGTGTGCTGGGAAAAGCTCCCGTGCTGCTGAGACAGACCGCTCTTTGGAGTTTGGTGAGTGAAGCCACAGCGTGTTTGCGTGTTAGCCTGCTCCAGCAAACAACCGACGCATATGTGCTTATCGGTCTTATCATTGCCGTGTAGATCCAAACGACCTTTTTCGGCGATAAGCCCCATGTTTTGCCAAAGGCTGACAGCGCTTTGGTGGTTTTGGACTCAACTTGCTTTGACCGAAGAAGCTTGCTATCTAGGATGACTCCCAGGTACTTAGCTTCCTTTGATATTGGGATGGAAATGCTTTTTAGCACCAACTGAGTAATGCCAGTATTTTTCCTCCTTCTCGTGAAGAGAACGACATCAGTCTTAAGAGGATTAACCGACAGCCCATTTCTCGTGCACCAGTCTTCGATCACATCTAGCGCCGCCTGCGCTTTGAGACAGACATTCGCTAAACATGAGCCGACAGAGAGAACAGCAACATCATCCGCATAGGCCTGGGCATAGATTCCAGAGGCATTGAGGGCATCGAGCAGAGAGTCGACCATAACAGCGGAGACAAGACGCCACCTTGCGGGCAGTCCCTGTTTGCTCCAGATTTGACACAGTGTTCGAGGCCTGCATCAGTTTTGATCCATAAAACCAGTGCTTCATCTACGCCATGCCGTCTAGCAGCATTACACATGCTGTCGAAAGTAGCGTTATCAAAAGCTCCCTCAACGTCGACGAAAATGCCTAGTACGTATTCTTTCCTTTCGAGAGCGCATTCAATTCTCCCAACTAGGTTTTGAAGCGCAGTCTCGCAGGATTTTCCATGTCCGAGCGAGGATGCATTCGAAGGGCAACTTTGCGCACGTGCAACTCTACTAATCTTTCCATGCTCTTCAGCAAGAACTATGTTAGACTGATTGGTCTAAAACTCTTGGCGAGTGAGTAATCTTCTTTCCCTATTTTGGGAATAAAAACCACTTTCACCGCGCGCCAAGCAATAGGTATTCAGGCAAGTGCCAGGCTAGCAGTGAAAATCCTTTGCAGAGTAGGAAGCAGCTGTCTTATACCTTTTTGCAGCATAACGGGGTATATCCCAGCAGTGCCCGGCGACTTAAAGCCATCGAAGGATGCCACAGCAGGTTAATTTTGAAAGTGTTCTATGAGAAAAAAATGTTTGAGAACCTCTAAACTAGATGAACACTTTTGTAGTTTTTCTTTTAATTCCGATGGCCAAAAAGACAACCTGTTGTTCCGATGTACATTACGCAGATGCCTTGCTCAGATATGGGCCAAGATAGATGGTTTTGTCAAAACGTCAGCTAAGACTTATGTTTTTATCACTCAAAAACTAGAACCTCATGATACTCCTTCGATTGACCTTTGCAAAAATTGAAGAAAATCTTCAATTTCATCGAAAAATCACCTTCAGCTTTGAAGTTCATTTTTAATTTAATGGTTTTGGCAATAAGCAAAATATGAGTTATTCAAAATTGTTAGTCTTCTGGCAAGTCTACTACTTTGGTAAAATTGGGGCTTAATATAACTTCGTAAGTTTGTATTATATTTTTGAACAAACTTAAGAGTTTTCGCGAGCTTGGAAGCGGTGACTCTTATAGCAAATAGGGCAATAGAACATTTACCGCTGTCTTGAAGGAGCAGGTAATCGCCGCACCGCTATAAGTTAATGGTCCAATCATCCAATTATTTGTCATTTTATATAAAGGTAATTATTCCCCACCTCCTGTCAGTCACCGATTGTGGATAGCCCCTTTTTCAAAAAGCGAATGTCACTTCATAATAAAATGTGAGCGGCAGGATAATTACTCGCAATTAATATCGAATAAGGACACCTACAAAGACACCGCACTATTTTCGGTCACCCAAAAAGCAGCTCCTGATAGCTTCCTGTTTGTAATCCATGAACTGGCATCCTCAGTTGGGTGCACACACAACTAAACCTAAATTGCCATCGCCCCTAGTCGACAGTAACTGCGACAGTATTTAACCCTATTTAGTTGCCAGCAAAATTGTTTACGTCCCCATTCTGTATCGTCTACTTTGCACCGTCTATCGTTCGCCTCCCATCCAACAGTTGTATTATTCACACGATGGGGACAGGTATATTACCGGTGGGAGTAGTTGTTGGTAGGAGTTTCATCTCTGGACTAGATAGTGGTTAGTGGTTGGGAATGAGCTTTCAAACTATGGTGGTGCTATTTTTGCTACCACTACCATGCCACACTACTGGTTCTCATGATGATGATGACGACTATTCATACATCCTGCTTTTGGCTGTCATTTCCGGCTGCCAAGGATTTCACATTTCCGGCTGTGTTCGGAATTTTTAAGTGACTCTCCCCCCAAAACTGTCAGCTCAGTTGCATTGCATTAGTTCTACACCTGTACTCGGTGTCTGGCTGGTGTGCTTGTGGATATAACGATAGGCCCGCAGTAGGGCAGATATCTAGTTGCTACTACGTGGTACGTACCACGAACGTTGATACCTTCATTCGGATTTGTATATTGTGGTATGCACCACGTAATGCGCATTATGACTGGTAAGATGAAAAATTGAGAAAAATTTAAAAATAGAACAACTTTACCAGACGTAGTTGGATAATTGAGTTAAGAGGAGACCAAGTGCCCTGAGGTGGATCTAAGCATCCGCGGCAACAGGTGAGTTTGTGTGATGAATGAGCAGAGGCACGGGGCTCAGCGCCGGCGCCGGGTCAACCGAGACACTTGATGGAATGCGTTATCTTTTTAAACGGAAGGATTTAGGTTTGATGTGATATTATATAATCGGGCGCTTTAAGGGCATCCTGGGCGGATCCAAGTCGCCCTCCAGTCAATGCCCCTTTTAAACTTCCATTGTTGTCCTGTTGATCCCAAAGCATATTGTATTCAATTTAATTCTCACACAAGCCGGTTCCGGATTATTCGGCTATCCATAAATCGACTCAGCCTTCCTGTGCTTTATTATCCATAGTGTCATCTTGACGTATTTGTCGTCATTATCAACAGCCAGCAATTATAGCATCATTGCAAAAGCCCCCGACGGAATTCCAATGAGACCAGCACACAACTCCGAAAATTTACGACCAAAGCCTGATCGGCACGAAATTCCCTCCAAACACATGCACATAATTCAAGCACTCGGAAATCAACGTTTTGTCAGCAATGACCGAAGCAGCGCCAAATTTTACTCCAAATCCGAAAAAGCCTGCCTCGACTCGCAGCTTACATTGAAAATGTGATATTAATGAACAGTTCAGACAAATGCATCTCACCAAAGCCGAACAATTTATGAACAACAAAATCAACGTCAATGGAATTGCCCCGTCCCCCGTCGCTCCCAAGGGATCGTCATAATTTGTTAGTTTGCATTTCACGTTTGTGGCTTAAGTTACATTCAAATAATTTCCATTGTAATTTGATGGCAACATCTGGATGGAAACGCATTCAAAATCCGGTCCGTGACCCTTGGCGTGCCGTGGATGGTGTGCCACTGCCACTGCCACTGGATGCGGCAGAGTTATTCGATTTAATAAACCGGGCTGATGCATTCGACGGATGGGGATTGGGAAAGATTTACGCAGTGAGATTATATGGTGGTCGTAAATAGCGGTCTGAAATCCCGATGGGTTCGGGATATCATATCAGAGACACGTACATGCATGGAGCGTGACGAGGAGGTTGTCATAATCAATCTGTTGAAAAAGGCAACGTCTCCTAATAAGCTGCAAAGTGTGTATGTGCAATTGATTAAGTTCCAATAGGTTCCATGTAACACGTCTTATGGGAGGGAGGGTTGCCATAAAATTGACTTTCACCGGATCATAGGACTACAAATCCTGCTTAGTATTCAGTGGCTCAGGCTGAAGAAACGTGAAGCAAGACATGCACGTTGTCAATCAATTCAAAGTTTAGTTAGGATCGTCCCTTTTCCCAGGACATGGATATGACCTTAAATATTGTTGGATGAATACAATGCCACACTCCTAGTGCCTAAGGCCACAAGTGTTTACAAAAAACTTTCATTCAGTCGCCCGTGTTTTGGGCCGGAACTATATTTTTATACGCCAAAGAAAGCGCCGTTTCGTCTAATTCGAAATTTTAAATTTAAGTACAACTTCAAACTATGAGCTCATCTCCCGGGCCATGCCAAACAGCAAGTTTCCACCACTTGCAATTCTGTTCCTGGAAAAACCTATAGCAGAGAGATTCAAGTCCTCCTCTGACCCTTTTCCAGCCTGCTTGGAGTGGTTTGGAACCTAACGCAGTCTTTGTTTGATGAAATATTCAATTCGCGGTCCATTTTGAAAGAACTTTTGGCGTTCGGCCCTATCTTATTTCCCGTTTCTAATTACATCTTTCCATATACCGAACATGAATCTCGTTAAAAATATACCTGCGGCTCACAATGACGTGCCATGAAGCAAAATGCCAGAGGTAGGCTAATAGCTCTACACTACGTACACTCACATCACTACAACAATAAGAACTTCGTTCAAAAAATAAGGTGACATCTTGAATTTCGCGAGCTAAGTACATTCGATTTTCAAAGTTTTATGTTTGTTATGTTGATATACCTGTCCCCTAACACAGGTTGATACTGTCAGCCATTTTGGATATTTAATTTGTTTTTGACAGTCGTAAAAATTAGACATGTTTTGGTGCCCTTGACGATTTTTTGGTTTTTTAAAAAAAGGGATCAAAAATTCTGTATCAATTTGCTTGTGAAAAATAAAATTAAGTACTCCAATGTACTTGATTAAAGCATGTTTATAAGAAGATGATAATGGCCATGCCCGCGCTCAAGGCCCTAACAGGTCAACCAAGGATGAGAACGTTGAAGAAGTGTAGAAAATTGTTACGGAGAATAGTCGATAAGTTATATCGGCTGGCTCGTGCCATAGCATTTTTTCAAATATTTTAAGCATGAAAAAGAGCCGTTGCATAAGCATCGCACAGCATTGCAAGGCTGCTACCGCTCCTTTCAATAGCAGAATTGCATGCAGTAATACAAATCATCACATTGTATCCATTCAGGATCTATGGGTGTGGAATAAACGCCTGAGTGGTCTTGGTGGTATATGTGATGCTACGATTCTTTATGATGAGCGATCTGAAAGGCCCAGGGTCTGCCTCATCATATCGAACACGCTATCGGCAACCAAACTTGGTCAATTCTGTGGACAAGATCTATTAACTGCGAAAGTTAGCTACAAAGCGCACGGAGAAATTGAACACTTCGTCGTGGCGTCCGTTGTAGGGGAAGACTCGGTACTGCACCGCCACCTAAGGCGGTTTCTGAACTCGTAGAGTACTGTGAAGCCAGAAGAATTGGACTCATAATCTGTTGCGATGCTAATGCTCAAAATACTGTTTGGGGCGGCAGCAAATGCAACCGGAGAGGAGACCACCTTTTAAACTTCACTCTTTCGTCTGACCTTATCATCAACAATGTTGGCTCTCAACCAACCTTTGTGACGGCGAGACGACAAGAAGTGATTGACCTAACCCTGTCTAATAGGCATGTGAAGGCCATCAGTAACTGGAGAGTCTTGCCAGATGTTACGCTGGCAGACCATAGATACATCGAATTCCAATTGAAGTGTGGGATCTCCCCCTCGCAGCTCAAGCGAAATCCGAGAAAGACGGACTGGGTACGATTCAGAGAGGAGCTTGAGAAATCCACTCAAGCCCTACCTAAACTCAAAACAAAGCAATTGGTGGAGGATGCCGTTCATATCCCGAGCAGCGCTATCACCAATTGTTTCGAACTCGCATGTCCTGTCGGTTCCCTGGTGGAAAGCTGAGCTCCAATGGCTTCGCAGGCAAGCCAGAAGTCTCCTGAATAGATCGCTTAAATCGAACTCGGAAGATGACTGGTATAAATATCGATCGATGCAGAAGGAATATAAGAAGGTTATTCGTAAATCGAAGAATGATTCCTATAAGTCCTTCTGCGAAGAGATAAAATCCCTGAGCGTGACCAGCAAGCATGTGTAACGCTGTTATACGGCATGGCGTAGATGAAGCACTGGTTCTGTGGATCAAAGCAATGCTCGTGCACTGGGCATTGATCGCTGATGCAGGTCTCGAACAATGTGTTAAGTCTGTAGTAAACAGGGGCTGCTCGCAAGGTGGCGTCTTGTCTCCGCTGTGCATGGTGGTCGACTCTCTGCTCGATGCTCTCAATGCCTCTAGAATCTATGATCAGGCCTGATGATGTTGCTGTTCTCTCTGTCGGCTCATGTTTAGCGACTGTCTGTCTCAAAACGAGTAATGGGCTGTCGGTTAATCCTCTTAAGACTGATGTCGTTCTTTTCACCAGAAGAAGGAAAAATACTGGCATTACTCAGATGGTGCTAAAAGGCATTCCCATCCCGATATCCAAGGAAGCTAAGTACCTGGGAGTCATCCTTGATAGTAGCTTCTTTGGTCAAAGCATGTTGAGTCCAAAACCACCAAAGCGCTGTCAGCCTTTGGCAAAACATGGGGCTTATCGCCGAAAAAGGTCGTTTGGATCTACACGGCAATGATAAGATCGATTATCTCATATGCATCGGTTGTTTGGTGGAGCAGGCTAACACGCAAACACGCTGTGGCTTCACTCACCAAACTCCAAAGAGCGGTCTGTCTCAGCTGCACGGGGGCTTTCCCCAACACACCGGGAGCTGTTCTAGATGCTATGATGAATCTTCCACCCCTTGACATGTATATCCGAGGGTGGGCACTGCGGGAGAAATATCCTACGACCCCTGTCTCATGGATATGCCTTCTGATGCAATGACACCTGCCATCCTACTGCACTGTAACTTCACAGTCACATTTCCATGGCGTTAGGACTGGCTTTGGCCAGACACTGAACCTGGAATGGAATGTCTTCGCATTTTCACAGATGGCTCCAGGACTGGGCAGGGATCCGGCGCTGGAGTTTTCTTTGAGCGCGAAAACATTCGACTGCACTTCTCGTTAGGAAAATATGCGTCTGTCTTCCAAGCGGAGATTTACGCAATCCTAATGGCCATGCACTATGTTGTGAATCACAGGCGGAGGGGAAAAAGCATATGTGTCTGCAGTGACAGCCAAGCTAATTCAAAGCTGTGTCCTACCCTCTATCGAACTCCAAATTAGTGCATGAACTCAAGACCTTTTTGAAAGTGGGAAGACTAAATTCACTTAGGCTTGTATGTGTCCCAGGTCACTCTGGAAACCCAGGAAACGAGATCTCCGATGAACTCGCTAGAAGGGGCTCAGAGGAGAGTTTCTCAGGATCTGAACCCGCCTTAGGTCTACCTGCTTCCAAATCTGACATCATCGACCGAGTCTTTAATGCACACAGTCGTAGATGGAGGGAATATCCAGGATGCAGGATGACTAAGCGCATACGCTCTGACGTCTGCAAGAAGTCCGCAACATTTTTCTTATCCTTAAGGAGAATCGATTGCAGAAGGCTTACGGGCGTCATTACGGGCCATTACACATTTGCCAAGCATCTCTACATGCTTGGCATCAGTGAGACGCCTTGGGGCCGACGAGGTGGGCGCCGAATCTCTTAGCTCTACGTCACTCAAGCCCCTCCTCACTTTTCTCCGGACACGGAAAACACAATAAAGAAAGGTGTCTGTCTGGTAGTACAATGGACCAGTATTTGTGTCTGAGTGCTAAAACAGATAGAAAAAAAAATGGTATCCCACAGGGATGGAAGCTATGTCCACTTCTTTTTATCATATACGTCAGTACGTCAATGCAATCGTAGTTATCGTATGAGGTTTGATGATGATCAATAGAGTCACAGCCTGATGTCACGACCATGGATTCGTCTTATCGGCACATTCGTCCGCCTTATATTCCTAGAAATTTGCCATAGAAGTGGCTGTGACGGATAAATACTCGTAGAAGGACGACGACTACAACCTCAAATGGAGCGAGCTATCACGGCAAGATTACGATATCCGTGGTGCCAGCTTTTGAATGAATTTTCCTACGTCGACGGCACTTAGAGGTACCATGCCTATCATCAAGCTCAGCAAGCTTCAGAGACGCGGCACATCTCTAGCTCAGTTACCATAGCTATTATAAAAAAAGTTGTTCTCCTCAATAGCTGCCCTAGAAAGTCAAGTAAAAACAAAAAAAATCAAAGCAAGTCGTGAACTTCTAAGCAGCCAGTCGTCACTGAATGCTTTTCTACACGTTTATCCGAACTTGAACCTTATATACACGTTTATCCTTAACCCAGAGGGAAACGAAAACGTTACTGTCTCCAGCCAATATCCAATTCATCTTAGCAAATGGCTTTCGCCGGTGGTAGAGCACTCGCCCGACTATGCCAGCCGTCCAATATCCAACTACTTTCCAAAGCAACCCATTTTAATTTAAAGAAAATTGGGAAACGCGAAATAGTCGGCTACGGCAAGAACGGTGAAGAAATATATGAGGACACCGTCCTATACCCGATGCCAGCTATCCGTTTCAGGGAGCCGGATAGTAATATAAACTGTCTTCGTGCCAAGGAGCAGTTGCCTTGGAACAAGTTAACAATGGAAGAGAAGAAAGCCTTGTATCGCTATTCATTCTGTCAGACGTTTTCCGAAATGAAGGCATTCACCGGTATATGGAAGTTCGTGATTGGGTACAATTGTTATTTGGTTGCGTTTAGCCTGTGGCTGTGGTTACTCATTCATGTCACATGTAAGTACTGGTTGGATTCGTTAGGACTAGAACTAGATTGTTCTCCTTCTTTTTGCAGTACACAATGAGTTGCCGGTAACATGTGACGATGAGCACAAGTTGGAGCAGTTTAAGCGCATGATCGGCTTACGTGTCAACTGCGTCACTGGACTGGCTTCTAAGTGGGATTACGAAAACAACAAATGGAAGTGAATTGTGCTTGAGTCCATGTATCAGTTTGTTTCTTAATAAATTCATCTTCATTGTATACAAATAATTGGTCTGAAACAAGCTTCTAGGATATCAGCGTTCGCCTTCAAAGAAACAAAAGTCGCTTCCTCTAGCTCTATTTATTAGAATATTTAGTAATATGTACCAAGACATACAGCACGTCAACATATTCGTCCCAGACAACATGGAAAAGTATTCCTAATCTAATTGCACTTTACAATTCCCGGCGCCGCTCAGGCCTTCTTGACTTCCGCCTCCGTGTGACTCGACGATTCTTCCTTATACGTTGTTGATAGTCCTTCTGATTGATCTTGTTCCGCCTCATATTCGCCAGAAAGTGAATCTG
This sequence comes from Merodon equestris, assembly GCA_958301585.1. NCBI lineage: Eukaryota > Metazoa > Arthropoda > Insecta > Diptera > Syrphidae > Merodon > Merodon equestris. Next base: position 213,592,983 of record OY284413.1, on the reverse strand, counting down.
ATCTCTCACGCCTTTGCTCCAGATCGAGTCGTGCGTGTTCCATTTCAACCATCAGTCGTAAGTCGTCACCCCAACCGAGACCATCGGCTAAAGCATAAACACCGTCGTCACAGTCCCCGATATAGGCAACGTCGCGGGTGTTTCCCGATTTATCGTACAATAATCCCGGTCCGAATGTAAACCAGGACCGTCCACCCGAGCCCACTTTGTCCCGATTGATCAATAAACGCATTGTCCTCGGGCTAGCCTTGTCGATCAACGACGCGAATGGCTGTACCTCGAGTGATGTTCCCATTATGATGAGTAAATCGCAATCTTTGAAGTCTTTCGATGGCAAATCGTAGAACTTGTCCGGTAGATTCTCGCCGAAGAATACGATATCCGGCTTGACTACACCATCGCAAATAGTGCAGGCTGGCACGACATCACTGAATATCTGGCCCTTCATCCACTCCATAGTGTAGGCTTCGCGACAGCAAAGGCAGTGATTGGTATAGAACGTTCCGTGTGCCTCGACCAGTTTTGATTCGGGTATTCCGGCAATTCGCTCGAGAGTATCGATATTCTGAGTGTAATGTCGCACAAGCAGGCCCTTATCATGTAGCATTCGGACAAAGTAATGGGCCGGAGTAGGGTTGAACGTGCCGGGATATAGTTCCTTAGCGAGAGCGAAGAACGGTTTCGGGTTATCGAGGAAGTAGTCAAGTTCGAAGATGGAAGTCGGATGGGGAAGATTGTATTTCTGCAGGTTGTCATACAGTCCGGAGCCCGGCGAACGGAAATCCGGTATACCAGCGGCTGTGAATGGAAATCAAGCTTTTCACCGGCACAAACGCATGTTATTCAATACCTACACGTTGATATGCCAGCTCCTACCATGGTGATGATTTTCTTGAACCCATTGTCCTTCCAGTGCTTCACAAGTCCGTCGAACGTCAGATCTTCGATTACCTTTTCCTAAAATCAATCGTTTTCATCAATCACCCCATACAAACGGTACTTAAATGCAAACCTTTTCCTCCGAACTATCGCTAAACCCGAATTTCTCGGCAAAAAATTGTCGTACTGCTTCCATCGTTGGTTCCTCTGCAGAGAATACAAGAAAAAAAATGAGGACAATGCGTGGAAAAACTGAAAAACTGAACCCAAATCAATAACACCATGAAAGCGGACACTATTTACGACATCCACTGTGGTTCAAGTTCGTGCTAGTGACAGTCGCCCAAACCAATCAATGGTACGCAATAACGTCAATGTTTTTGTTTCTTTTTTGCCTTTTGCACTCGGACTTTGCAACCTTTTTATTGATGATGCCAGAAAGGTACTCACCTTCCGGAATACGTTCTTCTGTCGGTTCATCAGCCATTCTAGGGATATGAGCAAAATTCAGGTCCTGAAAGGATAGCCGACGAAAAATTCTAAAAGCTTTTGCAAGGCCTGCCGTGTTTACAAATTTTCACACCTTGATAAGACCGAAAATAAAAAAAAAAACTTCTTGCAACCAGCAGCTGTCAGATGAAGGTTGGCAAGTGAGCGAATATTACCAACTGAATGGACGCATTCAGAGAACAAGTGCATTCAGATATGGTATTGTAGTAGATTAGTGTGGTCAATGTTGGGGGATTGTGGATTTTTATTAATTTAACGGAGAATATTAAACAAATGGTTTTTGATTTGGTGGTTGGAGAACAACGTGCTCTTGAGTGCCTAGTGACATAATCATGAGATCACTTGCGAGGATGGAAACGCCTTGCTATCTGCTTAGATTTTTTTTTTGTTTTTTTTTGTTGGAGGCTTCTACTATCTGTTGGAGCACTCAGACACAAATACTGGTCCATTGTACTGCCAGACAAACACCTTGTCGTTTTTGTATTTTCACCGTTGTCCGGAGAAAAGTGAAGTGATGTGGAAGCGAAGGCAGAGAAAGTGTTCTGTTCCTGTTCCTCGACCATGCAGCACAGGTAGCCGTCTCACTGATGCCAAGCACGAAGAGATGCTTGGCAAAAGTGTAATTGCCTGTAATGACGCCCGTAAGCCTTCTGCAATCATTTCTCCTTATGGATAAGAAAAATGTTGCGGACTTCTTGCAGACATCGGGGCATACGCGCTTAGTCATCCTGTACCCTGGATATTGCCCCCATCTACCACTGTATGCATTAAAGAGCTAGTCATTGAAGTCAGATTTGACCGTGGAAGCTGGTAGACCTAAGGCGGGTTCAGATCCTGAGGAAATCCCCTCTGAGCCCCTTCTAGCGAGTTCATCGCAGATCTCGTTTCCTGGGTTTCCAGAGTGACCTGGGACACGTACAAGCCTAAGTGAATTTAGTCTTCCGACTTTGTTCAAAAAGGTCTTGAGTTCATGCACTAATTTGGAGTTGGATAGAGGGTTGGACACAGCTTTGAGTGCAGCTTGGCTGTCACTGCAGACGCATAAGCTTTTCCCCTCCGTCTGTGTTTCACAACATAGTGCATGGCCATTAGGATTGCGTAAATCTCCGACTGAAAGACAGACGCATATTTTCCTAACCAGAAGGGCAGTCGAATGTTTTCGCGCTCAAAGAAAACTCCAGCGCCGGATCTCGGTCTTATCATTGCCGTGTAGATCCAAACGACCTTTTTCGGCGATAAGCCCCATGTTTTGCCAAAGGCTGACAGCGCTTTGGTGGTTTTGGACTCAACATGCTTTGACCAAAGAAGCTACTATCAAGGATGACTCCCAGGTACTTAGCTTCCTTGGATATCGGGATGGGAATGCCTTTTAGCACCATCTGAGTAATGCCAGTATTTTTCCTTCTTCTGGTGAAGAGAACGACATCAGTCTTAAGAGGATTAACCGACAGCCCATTACTCGTTTTGAGACAGACAGTCGCTAAACATGAGCCGACAGAGAGAACAGCAACATCATCTGGCCGGAGCATAGATTCTAGAGGCATTGAGAGCATCGAGCAGAGAGTCGACCAACGTGCACCATAATAGCGGAGACAAGACGCCACCTTGCGGGCAGCCCCTGTTTACTCCAGACTTGACATATTGTTCGAGGCCTGCATCAGCGATCAATGTCCTGTGCACGAGCATTGCTTTGATCCACAGAACCAGTGCTTCATCCACGCCATGCCGTATAACAGCGTTACACATGCTTGCTGGTCACGCTCAGGGATTTTATCTCTTCGCAGAAGGACTTATAGGAATCGTTCTTCGATTTACGAATAAGCTTCTTATATTCCTTCTGCTTCGATCGATATTTATTCCAGTCATCTTCCGAGTTCGATTTAAGCGATCTCTTCAGGAGACTTCTGGCTTGCCTGCGAAGCCATTGGAGCTCAGCTTTCCACCAGGGAACCGACAGGACATGCGAGTTCGAAACAATTGGTGATAGCGCTGCTCAGGATATGAACGGAATCCTCCACCAATTGCTTTGTTTTGAGTTTAGGTAGGGCTTGAGTGGATTTCTCAAGCTCCTCTCTGAATCGTACCCAGTCCGTCTTTCTCGGATTTCGCTTGAGCTGCGAGGGGAAGATCCCACACTTCAATTGGAATTCGATGTATCTATGGTCTGCCAGCGTAACATCTGGCAAGACTCTCCAGTTACTGATGGCCTTCACATGCCTATTAGACAGGGTTAGGTCACTTCTTGTCGTCTCGCCGTCACAAAGGTTGGTTGAGAGCCAACATTGTTGATAATAAGGTTAGAGGAAAGAGTGAAGTTTAAAAGGTGGTCTTCTCTCCGGTTGCATTTGCTGCTGCCCCAAACAGTGTTTTGAGCGTTAGCATCGCAACAGATGAGTCCAATCCTTCTGGCTTCATAGTACTCTGCGAGTTCAGAAACTGCCTTAAATGGCGGGGGTAGTACCGAGTCGTAGGAGAAGTAAGCAGACGCCACGACGAAGTGTTCAATTTCTCCGTGCGCTTTGTAGCTAACTTTCGCAGCCACCAGATCTTGTCCACAGTATTGACCAAGTTTGGTTGCCGATAGCGTGTTCGATATGATGAGGCAGACCCTGGGCCTTTCAGATCGCTCATCATAAAGAATCGTAGCATCACATATACCACCAAGACCACACAGGCGTTTATTCCACACCCATGGTTCCTGAATGGATACAATGTGATGATTTGTACTACTGCATGATATTCTGCTATTGAGAAGAGCGGTAGCAGCCTTGCAATGGTGTAGATTGATCTGAGTGAAAATCATAGATTTAGACTGCGGAGCACGTTTCATTCTTCGACTACTTGACATCAAAATGGAATTAAATCCTACCAAGGCCGAAGTAGGACGTGAGTCGTACGCGGATTTCAGGGTCTCGACAGAGGCGTTGTCCAATCCCACAACCAGAGTGAAGCCCTCTTTTTTCAGAGAGCTCTTTTTCTCTTTGTATTGTAGGAATAGACAGTCCAGGCCCTCGTGACGAGTCCCGGATTCTGTGCACGTAGTCGCGTCAGCACTTTCAGCTTGGTTCCGGGTTTTCCCGGAATCCGTAAGATGGCGCGCGTTAATTTTGGGAGACTAACTACCTGATAGGTAGTAGTTCCCAGGGGAGGGATTTTCAGCACCATGCTCCTGATCCAGGCAGATGTCTGCTGTGAGAAACGACGAAGGTACCATTCATCAAAGCAGACCTCTCAGCCTGTTGCTGAAGCTAGTTCCAGAAGATGATCCTCGCAGTGTTGGCAATCTGCGCTGGTCATTCTGCTGTCACTGCCAGCTTTCCCTATCCTGACCTTTTCAGAGGAGAAGGCTGCCTCTTTGTAGGAGAGGTGCTTGTCTCGACTCTTCACGGTCACTTGTATTTCCTTTCCAGAGGAAAAGTTCTTGTTGTGTGAAGTGCCCGCCTCCGATGAGCAGTCTTTGGTCCTCTCCATCTTCAGAATTTGGCTTTGATCTTTGTTGATCGCCGCATCTACCTTCGGATTCTGATTTCCCGCCGCTACGTCAGAGGAGGAGACATCACGTTCTCTCTCCCCAGCAAGGTTGTCCCAGGCGGCCGTCTTCCGTTTGCGAGTGCTCTTACCTTTTTCGGTTCGAGCTCCTGCTCCCTTCCGACGCTTTGGAATAGCTCTGCCAGCTTGAGGTTTATTGGGATCCGAAACCGCTTCGCCTTCTGCGATCAGAGTCTGTCTCTCAGCATCATCGCCTCTTTCGGCAGTGGCGCCGGCCATAACAGGACCCTGAACACCTCCAGCTCCGTCAGTTTTGGAACCTGGCACGCTCTTATTAGGGATTTGACCGTCGCCAATAAGAGGAGGAGTGTTTGAGGCGCATGCCGAAAGTGCTGGCATGCTTGTGCCTCCTGCAGCAGCCTTTACTAGCCACCGACACTTTCTGCACTGCGCGCCGCCAAGAACTGCGGGGGCTGCAGATGAGAGGGTCGGATGGGTTTCGGCCGCCGATTTAATCCTCTTAACTGCTTTCCCATGTTCGCCTTCATTTTTGTGCCTTCGGCTGTTCCAGCCTCTTTGCACGATTTTCGGGCACGCCTCTTTCTCCTTCTTTTTTGGTACTTAGCAGTGCAATCTACAGTACAGGCTCATTCAACCTTAGCGGTTTCCCTTGCCGCGCCATCGTCGAGTGTTATTATTATTATCCATCTGTTTGTCCATTCATCCATCAAACATATATTTAGAATAGTTTTCAACTAATCAATGACGTAAATAATACTATGTCTTGGCACGAGTGCCTCAAGGTTCCCTGCTGGGACCCCTTTTATTGGTCCTTATATAAGACAGAGTTCTATGCCTAAGGCTACCAAAAGCAGGTGATATCATCGATTTTACAAGTGATATAGCCATCACGACCATTGGAAAACACAATTAAGTAACCGAGTCAACCAAAAATGCAGAAATTGCACGGATAAGGTAGTGATTCGAACCAGTAAACGAGTAAACGACTGCGGAATACATCAATATCTAGAGTTAGCTTCTTTTTTTATATGAAACACCCCTCTAGGCTGGAGCCCTCCTTATGTACCAAGGACAATAAGCGGCTACCAGACTATATTGGACGAAGCCTCATTTGTTTTTGCTGGAATGATCCGTATTGACATTCCGCCCGACGAATTGAGAATAGTTTGTCCCAAAAGCTAGCGAAAGCAGAGAATTGAACTATGGCAAGCTCAGTGGAATATAGAGACCTACTCTAGGATTCCCTCAATCTGAAGGAGTGACAAATTTCGCTGCAGAAATATTGAGGATGTTACAGAGGCCTATGGTGCCCAGGATTTTTCGAAGCTAAATTAAAGTTGAACAAGTAGTTCCAGGAAGGCAGCGAAGGTTTTTAAAAAAGCAGGTTTTCAATATGTTAAAACGTCAACTGATGAACAACACGTCAAGGATATTAATGTCGTCGATTGACCATTAAGCACCTTTTTGATATTGTTGACATCTATTTTCCAAGACCTTGTTGATTGTTGGATGATATTGGCCTTAAGTGCTTGATTCGTTTCCGGATTGTTGGCATATCATCGGCCCTACACGGTTCCCCATAAAAAAAAGGCCAAAGGGGTCAAATCACAGCTCCGAGGCGGCCAACACGATTTGGGAATTTGGTGCGCAAAAGGTCGGTTGTGGCATGGGCTATGTGGCATGGCGCGCTATACTGCATGAAGCAGAGGTCGTCCAAATCTATGTCTTCGATCTCAGTAGAAAAAAAATCGTTTAACATGGCTCTGTAACGCCCACCGTTGACCGAAACGTTGTTCCCAACCTCATTTTCGAAGAAAAGTGGTCCTCGCCTTCAATTGCTGAGTCAATTGGACCTTGTAAGCGAATAATCTAAGATCTTTGTGCAGAATTATCCTTAGGCTATTTGACATCGCTGGCGAGTTGATGTTCGTGAATTGAGTCTCATACTCTCGGCCACAGCAGCCACATTTTCATCTGTGTGCACCGTACGACGACGGAGACCATGAATGTTGTCCACTAGCATACCAGCTTCACGAACTATTTGTACAAACTTGCGTACAGCAGTCGCACTGGGTGCTTCATTTCGGCCAAAACTTATTTTTAAAAAACGCACTGTTTGGGCTGCACAGCATATCTACAAGGCCATGTTCATGATCACCTAATTTAGCTCCGTATGAGTTCTGGCTGTTGATATACTAAAAAGGTCACTCCGGAGACACTGTTTCGAGTCCATAAAAGAGATTAAATGTGTGTCATTGCAGGAAGGCAATTACAGAAATCGCCTTTAGCAATCGTTTCGAAAATTTTGTCGCAAGCGGATTCCTTTTGAAGACAAAATAAATTTGGGGAACATTTAGAGATTTTTAACTATTTTACCCCGAGGTCGCAATCTTCGACTGCAGACGCTTCATGAAAAGGAGAGGTACTCTACAAATCCAGCATACGGGAAATGGGTTGATTGGAGCCGTATGAGGTGCGGAAGGTGGATATATAAAAGAGACGACAGGAAGAGATATGTACTCGTAGTTATAAAGTACCTTTTAGGAGTCTATGAATGAGGAGGATGTCAAATGCCATTCTTCTTTCTTTCGTTGAGATCCGATTGAATAACGGAAGAATCTTGTTGCGAGGAAATGGTCTTGAGGTACTTGGTGCCGTCGGCGCACAGTGAGAGGTGGGAATGTTTGATGACAAACTCAGTGTCGTTAATGGTAAGAATGAAAAGAAGTGGACCTAGGTGGCTGCCTTGGGGTACGCCGGAAAGGGTTAGAAAAGGCAGATCTAAAACGAACACTGTAGTAACGGCTTTTTAAATAAGAAGATATCCACTTCAACGCAGTGGGTTCAAAGCCAAGGGAAGACATTTTGAAGAGCATTAGTTTGTGGGAGATTTTGTCGAAGGCTTTACTGAAATCAGTAGAAATGACGTCGACCTCATTCCCATTCTCTAATGCTGAGAGGGGGAAGGACACAAATTCGACAAGGTTAGTGGTTGTAGACCTGCATTTGAGGAAGCCAAAATGCATTAGAGGAGATTAGAGATGTGAAGTGAAAACTTAGAGTGTCATACAACATACTTTCGAAAAGTTTGGGTATGTGTGACAGTTTGGCGATGGGGCGGTAGTTGGTAACATCGTTCTTCGGACCTTTTTTGTAAACAGGAGTTATAAAAGCGGTTCTCCATATCTGGAGAAATTCACCAAGGGACAGGGCAGAGTTTAATTTTTTTGAGAACAGAAATAATGGAGAAAAATTTTTTTTAGTAATATGGCTGGAAGACCATCGGGCCCAGGAGTAAATTCATCATGAAGTTGATTCAATTTATTTTCAATGATATGGGGGCAATAGTACGTGGGAGAAATGGTTCAAGGGAGAAATTTGGTACGTAGTCGAAGTAAGTAGTGTCCGGTTCAAAGGGATCATCGGCGAAAAATTGTTTGAAAAAATTGGCGTTCGTTTTGGGCTCATTCGAGGTTTCGCCATTGAAGGAGAGTGAAGATGGGTAGCCATCAGATTTCCTTTATAGCGTTATAGCCATGCTCGAGAGCCCAAACCAACAGCAGCTAGAGCCTCGACTCTACTAATTTGCTCTATCCACTCTAACTTCTTCATGGCTGAGTGTGGGATCGTGCAGTTTTTATTTCATTAGGTATAGTAAAAAGAGATGAAATATACAGTCAATAACTTGTTACCATTTTAAAGCCAATCCCTTTATACCTCTCTCATAGATGCCCAATTGGCAAAGTCTGAGACAGTGGCTTTTCACAAGTCTCTTTTGAGGCGAATTTTTCACCAGCAAAATCGTTCGCCATCTACGGCAATGAAGATCTTGTACGCGATTTTATGGAGACCTATTCGTCTATAGTTGACGCAGTTACAGGGATCTCCTAGCTTATGGACTGGGCAAACGATGCTGAGATTCCATTCGTCGGGCATGCTTTCCTCCGACCATATTTTATAGATGAGCTACTGCATGTGCTCTTACAACTCCAGCCGTTTTAAATACCTCAGCTGACAGACCGTCTGCGTCCGCGGCTTTGTTCGTTTTAAGCTTCGAAACAACAAGCTTAATTTTATCTAGGTCAAGTGGACAGAATTCTCTTGTATCTTCTGTTGCGAATTCTGCCTGACAGCGGTTTCAGATCTATCTTCGTCGTTATACAGTCTACAGAAGTGGTTTTTCCATATTCTCAGCATCGACTGTGACTCTAATACTAGTTGTCCGTCCCATAGCCCTGGCATATTGGTTTTACTTTTTCGTAAAACTTACGAACGTCATTCCTGTCATCTCTCCATCTAATCAATCTCACGCTTTCGTTTTTTTCTTTTTTTTTTCCTTAAAAGCGTGTGTTCCTCTCTCCCTTTCTGCTCGTAGAGCTAACGAGCGACTCTCGTCCGTCTATGTAGCATGGCTTTGTAGGCGATTTGCTTTGCTACATGAGCTTGTTTGCATTGCACGTCAAACCAGGAGTTTCTAGCTGACAGCACACTGAAATCCAGCACATCAGAAACAGCGTCTCTCATAGCGTGCTGGCAATGCTCCCACTGTTGTTCTGTGGATTATGCTGGTGTCATTGGATTTTGTGAGAGATTGAGGAAAACTCGATCGACAAATATCTTAGCAGTCTACTGCAATTGTAGCTTTCCGACATCAAACTCTTGCTCGGCTCCGTAGCATCCTTGATATCTCATCTTTGCCCATTTTTACGGTAAAATCCACAATTTTGGTGTCATAACTGGGGCATTGGGCGTACGTTCGGTCCAGAAGATCATAAAACGCATCTTTGAGTCGCTCATCTCTTTCCTCCGTAGGGACATGAACGCATATAAGGCGTATATTCCCGAGGATGCCTTTGAATCCGCATCTGAATAGGCGTTGTTTATTTTCCTTGTAGCAGTTACCGTAATAGATATGACAGTTTTTCATTGATCTCTTGCCAAACCCATCCCATCGCACGTCTCGGAGTGCGGTTATATCTGTTTTGTAGCAGTCGAGCAGTCATCAACATTGTATCCGTCCGTATCCGAGGCTTGTTGTTGCTTCGTAACAAGATTGGTATGGTGCACTATCTAGGTCAGGCCAGCTATCTAGGAATCAACTTCTTTGTTCTGTTTGTTCGCTCCCTCACTCCCAAATGCTTCCAGCCAAAAAAATAAAAATCATTATCGAAAGAGCAAAAACACGCGATAAAAAATATCCTTACAATATCAACAATGGAATTACTTAACAACTGTCAAAATTTTAGCCAGGGACTAATAGAGATCTACTGCTCCCGTCCCTCTTACCAAAGATCCCCTAAAGGGTTGTGGTGAATGATTCCAATGAAGTTCGAATTAAAGTTGCAAACACAATCTTAAATTCGAAAATAATTTTGTGTAGTCCATATTATTGTATTTAAAATTTTTTGTTTTGAATTTAACTCACAGTTAAGAGGGAAAATCACACACGTGATTTTCCACACTCCAAAAAAACCTTAGTGCGTGTTCACATTGGTAGAAGCGCACCAAATTGCTTGAAAGAGAGGGAACGATTTTTAGTAAGTGGAAACGAGAAGGGTTGCTTGCACCGAAAATCCATCTTCAATTTGGATTTTCGGGTGAAGCAAACCGTTCCATTCTTAATTCATTCCATTTTTGACAGTTTTTCTTCATTTATTCGTGACTGTTGGACAGACAAGTTCATTTGGCTTGCAAAAATGACTACTTGGACGAAGGCGACTGAATGAATATGACCCGATTCATGCGTTCCACTTGTCAAAAATTTCAAGTGTGCTTCCACCAATGTGAACACTATTTGCCTTCTTGCGCTTGTCCTTCTTGCGCCAATGTGAACACGCACTTAAACAATGTTCCTTGTTTGTCAAAATACCATTCTGAAGGCGAATTCGAAATTTTTTTTCGAATATTTGTAGCTTGTAGGCAAATGTAGATGTCAGCGCAATATTCGTAGTTTGGCAGACACAGTGATGCGTCGTTGATAACAGTTCATGTCAACCACGCTGTATAAAACAACTTACCACTTCTCATCTCGAACTTGTAACTCATTTCGAACATAAAACACCCAAAAGCTTCCACATGAAAAGAATGTTAGTTTATTGATTTCGTCACCTACAAACGTAATTATAGTAAAGCTCGATCAAGAGTCCGTCGACACATGTCGTCGCGGCATCTCTGAATCGAATAGTTGTTTACATGCTTATATATGTATGTACAGACAAAGTACGTTTATTTCTCTTCTTTTAACGGTTGTCTACCTATTGGAAAGGACCTTGTTTAAAACGACTTACAATACAATGCAAAGTTCTGCCGAATCGAGACAGGATTAAACCACAAAAAACAAAAAAAAACATTTAAATTAGTTAAACCGTTATGACTAAATACCTATCGCTCTATATATCTATGTAGTATGTGTGTGAATGTGTATAACTGGAGTAGAGAAGATAGGCGCTCGCCGCATGTCATTCTTTGACGTATGCACACCATTTTCTGACGAGGAATTAAGTCTACACCGTTATACAAACCTACAAGTAAGCTTAATACAAGGAAGATCTAGGTACCTCCCTGGACTACACCAAGGAAAATCAATAAAATTGTGTACAATGTGAAAATGTATGCAAAAAAAAATGAGTGTAACCGGCGTTGCCTACACGTAAGACACGGATCTAAGCCAGGACACCCGAGACATGTACTCGTATGTAAGCAAGAAAACACATGAAAGACAGTTTGAACAGAATATATGCATCTGTCGTCTACTTAAACAGCCATTTGATGAAGACACTAAATGCAACACCTATGAATGCGTAGATTAACCCTTTAATGACTGTCTTCTGTGATATTGAGTTCGGCAGGATTGACGATGACGACGATGAGATCGGCGAGTACGCCATTCGCTCCACCACGAGTTGGATTTGTTTCAGTTGCTTCGTGTGATACTCCAATACTTTGTTCATCTGTTCAATTTCCATTAATATCCTAAACAAGATGAAACAATTACATGTGAATGCATAGGTTTGTCTATAGGTGAAATTCAAACTCACTTGTTCGAGTGCCTCGAGAGTCTGCCCTTCACATGGTCCTCATTTGATTGGCTTGAGTCCGAGAGTAAGTTGGCCCGCTCCTCCGAATTCGGCAATAATGATTGTACTGGCGCCTTTAAAGCAGATAATGATTGTCTAGAGTCACCACGGATAACATGAAGTGGGTCAGAGCTTACGATGCTAGACGTACGAACCACTGGTGCCCTGTGACGGGTTTTCGTCAACACTTGGTAATCAGATTCATACTGTTTCAGATCGTTTCGCGGATCCCACGGGCGCAGGTCGGCGTATTTGTAGATCCACTAGATAAAAAAAACAAACAAACAAATAATGAAATTAATGAAAAAATGTTCTTAAAAGCTTGTCGGGACTGATAAGCGACGGTAATGGAATGGATCGCGACTTTTACCTGTTTAAGCTTGACAGGCAAATAATATTTTACGCCAGAATGAGGATCACGCTTTAATTCTCTGTGTGTGCACAGGGAACGATCGTATCAACGGTGACAGGACTAGTTCAAAACCTCATAATCAAGATGAAGACCGACGTGCTTTGAAATATCAATCATTTGCAGACTATATGATTCCGAGAATTTACCAAATGTGCCAACGAGCAATGATAACCCTGGTTAAGTCACTCTCTCTTCGAAAAAACAGTTAGTCAAGATCCAGCTTTTATTTAAACCATATTGTTCTAAAATCCCTGTACTCCCACTTCCGTTCCAACTTTATTTACAGTCGATATGAGGATTTGATAGACACAGGACACTGAAAGCGAGCCCTATAGGCTTTCTTGTTGTTCCGCAGACCTTTATCCAGCATGTGTGTCATCGGTCTATTCCAAGGACATTGCATTTTCGACCTGGTCCATATGACCACCGCGGGCACGTTTCAGCGATCAATTTTTTGAAGACAATTTTCCACAACTTTTCTACACTAATTGGTCGGAATATTGACAATTTAGGGTACGATGTCTCGAGATTACACGATTACCGAACTTCACTTTAAATAAATCGATTGTTTGACCACCTGCGTGGCATGTGGCACGATCTTGTTGGAACCGTGTACTACTGATGTTTGGAATAAATAGTGTAATCTTGGAGCTAGCATCGTCTACGTTAATAAATTTGTACTAGCGAAAGTTTCATTCGTCCTCGTAACTTTTGGGATTCTGATTTGACGATTCCGCGTCCAGAGCGGGCATCATCATTAACAACTTCTTGGCCTTCTGTGAAGAGCTTGTAACACTTTTAACATTTCATCCGATTTTGGCCTAAAACCAACATGCAGCGATATCCAACTCCATTGACGGCGATCATTTTCATCGACGAAAAAAATACGGTCCAATCACACCACCGACATGAAATCCACAACACACGCTAACTTTTACCGAGCCCGGTCGGATAAGGGTCGCTGCTTCAAACCGTCAAAACGATTCAGTTCTTGGATTAAACGCATTTGCCCCAATGTAAACTGAGAGATTCTCAATTTCCGTGAACGGCATTTAATGCAGAGATTTGTCTCATATTGATCTGAGGCACTTATGTATATCTGTGATATTTTCAGTAGTTCGACCGGTACGCTGTCTTTTGCTGACACAGAAGCATTCAATAGTGAACATATTGACTCGGATTTATCCTCTATAGAACGTATAGCTTGTCTTTTGTAACACGTCATACAAGTAAAAATCGAAGTAAGAGCTCTTAATGCTGCGCCCACCGACTCAGAATTTCACAATTAAATTTTCTCTTGGCTCTTTTGGTTGCTTCCATTGGGATGATTAGTCTTTGGTTCCGACCTCATAATCATATACACATATGTCATCACCAATGATGACCCCTTCCAGTAAGTCTGGATCGTCACGTCATTCAATAGCCCTTGAGCGATGCGCATGCGACGGTTCTTTTGGTCAAAATTTTGCAATTTCACAAAATTTTCTGACACACATTTCATGCCCCAAAATATCTGAAAAAGTTTCATGGTATGAGCCAATCGATATGCCAACGTCCTCGTAACTTTTGGGATTCTGATTTGACGATTGCGCGTCCAGGCCGAGCATCATCATTAACAACTTCTTGGCCTTCTGTGAAGAGCTTGTAACACTTTTAACATTTTTTTTTTTGGTCAGAGTGGTCACGCCAAATACCACAATCAACATTTCAAGTACATTGGAGTACTGAATTGATACAGATTTTTGATTCATTTTTTTAGAATAGCAAAAAATCGCCAAGCACAACAAAACTAAACATCCAAAATGGCTGGCAATGTCAACGTATGTCAGGGGATATGTGTACCAAATAATAGTAAAAAAAAGAATTTTGAAAAACCGATGTATTTAAATTTTTTGAACAAACCTCGTATATGGGATGTCACTGCAACCAATTCCCAAACAGATATAGGCTTGGCTATCAGAGCACATTAAAAGCACTGGCTAGATTAGGAAGACATCGGACATCAATGCTATTAAGGCAAGAGTAGAAAAAAATCCACAAAAGACAGGAAAATATCAAAGATTTAGGCCTCGATGCCTACAAAAGTCATACAGGTCTGCTGCACACAGTAGGACTTGAGCGGAATAGAGTTGAAAGTCCAAGGCGATTATTTTGGAAATATGCAAGAAACCTTACAGAAAAAGCCTGTTTTTCCTGGAAAAAGTTCAATACGGAATGACAGGTGCGTTGTCTGTCCATCTGGTGATTCTACGAGTCGAAAAAGTTCATCATCCAGAGGGAATTTAGGGGTAGGGGAGCGTATCCTAAGGGGGGTAACCGAAGGTGAAAACATCGGCTAAGCATCAGCATAACAGGTCGTTTTTGCATTAATTAGCACTTTGTTTTCAAGACTAGCAGTGAATCTTTCAGCAAGACTATACGTCGACCCATAGCACAAGAACCACCCAATAATCGCTCCAAAGCAATGTTCCGACTTTATAGGAACAAAAAGGCGCCATCTTCGACAGTCGGACTCGATCATTTATCTGCCACCAGGGTGGCCACCAGTTTTAGTCATAGAGTCTTTTACCACAAATAAGTACTTTCGTTTTTGACAGTACAGATACCCACTTGGAACATGAGTTTTCATCATAACAAAATTGTGTAGTTTACGTTCTACGGATGTAATATTTCAAAGCGACCAAAGATCGATGGCCAAAATCCAGGGTTCCCGATTCAACTATGTACTTCTGTCCTACGGATAATGAAGACGGAGAGGTAAAGAAGCGTTTTAAGAAACAATGGATGAACTTTTTGAGAGTTTGTCATCCTTCGACGTGAAAATCAACAAATTAGAAGGGAGTGCTCAGGGCTATCCGGATATCACATGATGGAGTGACGCCCGCAATACCACCGTACGAGATGTTAAAGCATACAAAGGAACAGATTGGAATTCTAAGCACATCCTAACCGTCATATAATCGGATCCAAATTCACAGAAGCTTATCACGGGAATGTACATATAATAAAAAACTAAACGAAAGATAAAGGACTTTTGTGTCCAGCACCACCTAAACCAGGGCGAAATTATAATAATAACTATTCGGATGGGAGTGTTCGTGGTGCAATGGTAATCATCAACGACTGTCGAGCCGACAATATAACACCTTAATGACGTGGAAACAAAAGTGTTACTCTGAACTACAACCAACGCGACAATTTCAGTCGAAGCTCTGAAAAATCCTATCTAGGACAACCACCCCCGGAGAGTAGTGAACGAACATCTTCGACACAAACCATCTGCACCCCGTCCAGGTTGTGTGACAAATACTATAAGAGCGTACACTCTTGAACCTGCACGAATTATAAAGAAAAAAATGCAAAAATGAATGGCTTCCTCGTTAAATACGAGCGAAATTGTGTCTGAAATACTCTGTTCAACAAGTGATTGTATGGCGAATGGGTACATACTGAAGGCACGTGGGCGCGTGTTACAACCAAAAGATCATTCCAAGTGAGCCCAGATTATTGCCAGCATCCTGCCGCATCTTGGATCGCTTCTGGAGGAAACCAAACAAGACATGGTGTTGTCATACTATCGACAAAGCAGCCTTAATTTCCTTTCACTCGGTTTTGCGGTGAAATTAAAAATAAAACGACATACCATCCTCAGACGACAAAAACGATATTATGATGACATGACATGAGAACCAATGAAATTGCAAACAACATTCAAAAGCAAATCAGAACTTCTCTTACTTGTCCGGTCAGTATATCCAGCTGGAAATACGCTGGTACCCATTCGGTACAAGCTGACTTCCGTTCCTTTGCCGCATTTCGTTGCATCTCCTCCAGCACAGTTTTCTCCTCGGTAGCCGCCACTTGATCATCTCGCCGAATAGCCAACGATACCAATTGCCAGAGACGCTCTGATTCCATCGGTCCCTGTGCATCGATCGGAACACAATACCGCATAAGACGTTTCTGTTTAGTTTCTGGCGTATTACAAAACAAAACCGTTTCCTCCGACGTCTTGGCATCTTTAATCCGAATTTCCGTATCCCAATGCCCGCTGATAGTAGCCAAACTCTCTTTACCCAATTTAATCTTGCCCGTGATTATATTTGTATATTCCGAACCGCCCAAGAATGGCTTCAGTTTAAACTCAATATCTGTCTTATAGCCAGTATTCTCGCATTCAATGCTAATCTTTCCTCCCAATTCCATGGACAATGTACCCATGAGGATGCCCTTGCAATGGGCATATGGTGTTGTCATCGTATAACATTCACCACGCGGTAAAAGTGTTAACGATGCAACCCCTTCGAGTACGGCTGAAGTACTATTGCCGTAGAATTTGGATCTAGCTAAGATGCTGCATGCAATACAAAAGCCATCCTGACGGTTAGTCACATAGAATGCCGAAACTGGCGGATGATGTGACACCTGCTCGGCAATATAATAGGTTCGGCTACCATTTGGATGCTGCCAATAGCAGCGAAATGTTTCTCCAATAATCGGATTGTATGGTTTCTTTAGACCTTTCGGTTTCTTATAGAACCCGGACAAATACCATTGGACGACTTTCTTCATCCGAGTGAAAGGGTCATCTTCCAAGACAGCTCTATAATAGACAAAAAAATACAATTTTTCTCGAAATAATATAAAGAAAATGGCGCTCTTACGCTGATAGAATGTCTGCGTGATAGTACGAGTCGGATAGTTTGTCTAGGAAAGAGCGCGGTTCTAATATGAATGTGGGCAGAACTACCTTACTCAGGTCCATTCCCGGACGGACTTGTTTCACCAGAAACCAAAGAAGACTCTTGTTCTCTTCCGCCAGTTCTTCAACTTGCTCACCAGCCTGAAAACAGAGAAAAGAAGTTCTACAATTAGGCAAGCAAACGTGTTACGATAGTCGTACATCTCCGAATTCTTCCTCTGGACAGGGCGTGTACGGTGTTTCTGGCGGATCAGCACTGTGAAGTGCTTCTCCGACTTCGGAATCGGTGTCCGACTCCGGGCCCGAAAGCGCTGCAACTGCACATTCATTCTGACTATCTGCATCAAGGTCTATAAAGAATCAAGAAACCAAAAGAAAAACAAAAAAACCGAAAAAACTAATTAAATTCAAATTCCATTTCTAAACTGAGATTTAAAAGATAATCTAGCAAAAAGTCGTTCCAGGTATCTAGCATGAGTACCAGCTGGCTTTACTGAGGAGCTAAAAATGTATGTCGAGATGATCGCAAACTTGCAGGCTCGTAATGTGCTGAGGCTGTCGTATGTACGAGTATGTAGTGTCGGCTGCGTAATATGAGCTGAAGTTATTAGCGGCTAATCGTGAAGTTGTTGGCAGAGTTAAATATGATATAACCTAGATGGGAACCTATCCAAATCCAACGATGATCTGTGCTGAACTAAATTAAGACGTATAGAGAATATAGAGAAAGCAAGGCTGTACCGCCTAAAGTCTCTTTCAAGCAAAGTGGGCCTCTGACGACACCTTGTAAGCCAAATCCAATGGCACTTTATTAGGAAAACTTTACACTTTTACAGCCAGTAACATCCCCGAAATTTTCTTCTAGTGCATGAGTCATTGATGAAGGGGGGTGTGAAATCGCACGATCTCGGCGGCTAATTAAAGTTACCATTTCCAATAATTATACGTCAAGGAGAAGCAATGGAGCCATTGTTCCAGATAGTGCCACTCTCCGACGCGTGCCCTAGTTTCTCTGTTTCCTGTTTTTTTTTCCGCGAACCAGGATGCGAGTGCATCCAGCCCGCTCCCTCCCGTCTCTTCCTCCACAAGCCAAGGCTGCGCATTCTCGGTCGCAACTCCCGTTTGATTTCATCCGACGGGTCAGTGCAATGACCGAGAGTGCGTAGCATCTGACGTAGCGGAATCAAAAGTGCAAATTGTTGGTGGACCAACTCTAATCGGCGTGCCAGGTTCCAAAACTGACGGAGCTGGAGGTGTTCAGGGTCCTGTTATGACAGACAGACTCCGATCGCAGAAGGCAAAGCGGTCTTGAATCCCAATAAACCTCAAGCTGACAGAGCTGTTCCAAAGCGGCGTCGGAAGGGAACAGGAGCTTGAATCGAAAAAGGTAAGAGCGCTCGCAAACGGAAGACGGCCGCCGGTGACAACCTTGTTGGGGAGAGAGAGTCCGAAGGTAGATGCGGCGACCAACAAAGATCAAAGCAAAAATCCGAAGACGGAGAGGACCAAAGACTGCTCATCGGAGGCGGGCACTTCACACAACAAAACGCTTTCCTCTGGA
Organism: Merodon equestris; assembly: GCA_958301585.1. NCBI lineage: Eukaryota > Metazoa > Arthropoda > Insecta > Diptera > Syrphidae > Merodon > Merodon equestris. The sequence continues at coordinate 213,574,333 of OY284413.1, read as the reverse complement.
AAGGAAATACAAGTGACCGGGAAGAATCGAGACAAGCACCTCTCCTACAAAGAGGCAGCCTTCTCCTCTGAAAAGGTCAGGATAGGAAAAGCTGGCAGTGACAGCAGAACGACCAGCGCAGATTGCCAATACTGCGAGGATCATCTACTGGAACTAGCTTCAGCAACAGGCTTTTCTATTCAGGCTGAGAGGTCTGCTTTGATGAATGGTACCTTCGTGGTGAGCTGTTCCTCACAGCAGACATCTGCCTGGATCAGGAGCATGGTGCCGAAAATCCCTCCCCTGGGAACTACTACCTATCAGGTAGTTAGTCTCCCAAAATTAACGCGCGCCATCTGCTGGATTCCGGAAAAACCCGGGACCAAGTTGAAAGTGCGATTCAGGGAGGAGCTTGAGAAATCCACTCAAGCCCTGCCTAAACTCAAAACAAATCAATTGGTGGAAGATGCCGTTCATAACCTGAGCAGGGCCATCACCAACTGTTTCGAACTCGCATGTCCTGGCAAAAAACCTCCCAGCAGGAAGCCGGTTCCCTGGTGAAACGCTGAGCTCCAATGCCTTCGCAGGGAAGCCAGAAGTCTCCTGAATAGATCGCTTATATCGAACTCGGAAGATGACTGGAATAAATATCGATCGAAGCGGAAGGAATATAAGAAGCTTATTCGTAAATCGAAGAATGATTCCTATAAGTTTTTCTGCGAAGAGATCAAATCCCTGAGCGCGACAAGCAAGTTGGTTAACGTTCTCAAACGAGGAAAATCGGCAAAGCTGGATGTACTCAGAAAGCCTGATGGTACCTTCACCGAGTCTAAAGCAGAAACTCTTAGTTTACTGTTTCATACCCATTTCCCGCGAAATCAGACAGTCATCGGCTCGTTGCACACTCCCTCATTGGAAACTGCGCCTGAAACGATGAAAACAACTTGGCGTAGCTGGTATGTTGCGTCACGCGTGTCAACTACGTGTCCCAATAGTCGCCGGGCACTGATGGGATATACCCTGTTATGCTGCAAAAAGGTATAAGACAGCAGCTTCTTACTCTGAAAAGAATTTTCACTGCTAGCCTGGCACATATGTATGTACCATTCATTGGCGCGCGGTGAAAGTGTTCTTTATTCCCAAAATAGGTCAAGAAGATTACTCACTCGCCAAGAGTTTTAGATCAATCAGTCTAACATCCCTCTTGCTCAAAAGCATGGAGAGATTAGTACAGTTGCACGTGATCAAAGTTGCCCTTCGAATGCATCCTCTCTCGAACATGCAACATGCTTATCAGCGCGGAAAATCCTGCGAGACTGCGCTTCAAAACCTAGTTGGGAAAAATTAATGCGCTCTCGAAAGGAAAGAGGGAGCTTTTGATAACGATACTTTCGACAGCATGTGTAACACTGCTAGACGGCATGGCGTAGATGAAGCACTGGTTTTATGGATCAAAACTGATGCAGGCCGCGAACAATGTGTCAAATCTGGAGCAAACAGGGGCTGCCCTCAAGGTGGCATCTTGTCTCCGCTGTTATGGTGCATGCTGGTCGACTCTCTGCTCGATGCTCTCAATGCCCCCGGAATCTATGCTCAGGCCTGATGAAATTGCTGTTCTCACTGTCGGCTCATGTTTAGCGACTGTCTGTCTCAAAGCGCAGGCGACGCTAGATGTGATCGAAGACTGGTGCACGAGTAATGGGCTGGCGGTTAATCCTCTTAAGACTGATGTCGTTCTCTTCACGAGAAGGAGGAAAAATACTGGCATTACTCAGTTGGTGCTAAAAGGCATTCCCATCCCGATATCCAAAGAAGCTAAGTACCTGGGAGTCATCCTAGATAGCAAGCTTCTTCGGTCAAAGCAAGTTGAGTCCAAAACCACCAAAGCGCTGTCAGCTTTTTGGCAATGCAAAGGTGCCTTTGGCAAAACATAGGGCTTATCGCCGAAAAAGGTCCTTTGGATCTACACGGCAATGGTAAGACCGATAATCTCATATGCATCGGTTGTTTGGTGGAACAGGCTAACACGCAAACATGTTGTGGCTTCTCTCACCAAACTCCAAAGAGCGGTCTTACTCAGTTGCACGGGGATTTCCCCAGCACACCGGGAGCTGCTCTAGATGCTATGATGAATCTTCCACCCCTTGACATATATATCAGAGGGTGTGCACTGAAAGTCATTTCTCGCCTAAAGAGAAATGGTCTTTAGTACAACTCGCATTGGAGTAAAAGTGTACTTGCGCGAGAAATATCCTACGACCCCTGTCTCATGGATATGCCTTCTGACGCCTGCCATCCTACTGCACTGTAACTTCACAGTCACATTTCCATGGCGTCAGGACTGGCTTTGGCCAGACATTGAACCTGGAATGCATTTAAACAGATGGCTCCAGGACTGGGCAGTGATCCGGCGCTGGAGTTTTCTTTGAGCACGAAAACATTCGACTGGGAAGACTAAATTCACTTAGGCTTGTATGGGTCCCAGGCCACTCTGGGTTCCTAGGAAAGGAGATCTCCGATGAACTCGCTAGAAGGAGCTCAGAGGAGAGTTTCTCAGGACCTGAACCCGCCTTAGTCTACCTGCTTCCACGGTCAAATCTGACATCAACGACTGGATCTTTAATGTACACAGTCGTAGATGGAGGGAATATCCAGGATGCAGGATGACTAAGCGCGTACGCCCTGATGTGTGCAAGAAGTCCGCAATATTTTGCTTATCCTTAAGGAGAATTGATTGCAGAAGGCTTGCGGGCGTCATCACGGGCCATTACACTTTTGCCAAGCACCTCTACGTGCTTGGCGCCAGTGAGACGCCTACCTGTGCTGCATGTTGCGAGGAGGATGACACAGCAGAACACTTTCTCTGCGACTGTCCCGCCTTCGCTCGCGCACGGTGGCGCACCCTTGGGGCCGACGCGGTGTTTGCCGAATCTCTTAGCTCCGGTTAAGTTGGTAAATTAAGGGGATCAGCACAGGTAAGGTAACGAAGGGCAAAACAGATAAATCTATGTTGAATGGCCTCAATACGCGTAGTGTGGGATTCGTAAGATGGAGACCAGGCTTGACTAGCATATTCGAGAAGTAGCCTAACGAAGGTAATAATTCGATAATTCCTTGAACCAACGTTTCACGAAACCGAGGGCAGAGTTGGCACGTTTGATAATGTTGTCGATATGGAGGCGAAAGTTGAGTTCACGGTCACAAATAACCCCTAGATCAACCAAGAAGTTGACAGGGGGACGGTTTCATTACGAATAATGTAGGTTCTGGGTGGTGAGGAAGAGCGCTTGCGGGAGTAAGTGAGGGCTGGAGATTTACTGACATTGAGCTCGAGATGACTTTTTTGACACCAGTCAGATTGGAAAGAGCAGGAGTCAACAAGGGAAGATATATGTTTAAATATTTTCTTATCATCGGCATAAATGAAAAGTTGAGAATTCAGGGTAACGCCGTCAACATCATTAATGGTTAGAATAAATACCAATGGGCCGAGATGACTACCTTGTGGGACTCCGGAGGTAGCATTAATTGGATCAGAGATAGAGGATCTGAAAATAACTGAAAATAAAAAATTGACGATCTTCTAGATAAGATTTGATTCCTGAGATAAAACCGGGAGGGAAACTCAGGGCAGTGGGTTTGAAGAAAATATATGGTGAGGCATTTTGTCAAAGACGTTGCTGAAGTCAATGGCGACAACGTTTACTTCTTTGCCGGCTTCAAACAAACTCGACTAGATTAGTGGTTGTAGATCTAGCTTTTAGGAACCCATTTTGGTTTGGAGAAAATATGGGTTTAGTTGATCCATTAGATGCAACTGACGGGATTAGCTCGGCGTATAATATCATAAGGTCTTGCAACCGGGTGAAACCATACAGAAACTCTTTACTAATGCGTTTGAGTCGAATGTTGGAAAAAAGGAATGGCCATAACACGAGTAAAGAAACAAGCAAGTGATTTTGTAGAATCGCCTCTTCCGCTGGGCAGCACAAAAAAAAAACGACATCGTTCCAAACGACAACTTCGACCTTTAGAAGGTTAGGACAGTAAGTGTATTAAACACGTAAGCAAACGTCGGGACTCCAAGACTTTCGTACTCTCAATAGGCAGGTTGGTATAAAAGGGAAAACCACTGATAATATGCATTATGGCAGTTATGTAATCTAGGTGGCTTACTTGATAGTGAAGGAGCCTATAATAACCTAAATTCAATAACTAAACCCCAGCTTCTAGTCACTTTGAGCGTACATTTTACATCTGAATATTTATTATGATTAGAGCCACAGAGATACAGGCTTACTTTAGGTAATTAAAGAAGCGAAGGACGCCTGACGCTTGTTATTAAAATTCAATCTTCGCTTATAGAAGTCAATAACAATTTCCTGTGGTTTAGATTACGCGGATGACTAGACTATTCTAGATTAGTGCCCAATAGAAAATACGAGTATAAGCAGAACCTACGCTTCCCCTCAAACAAAAGAAGTGCCTTCGAAAAGTGGGAAGATTGAATGCACAGGATCTACGGAACCCTATCTATCTGAAGCCCTGAATAGAATATTAAGCCTACTTCCAATTGATCTATAGATAAGGTATAGACTCAAGACCTCAGTCACTCTAAAATGCTGGCCACCAATCCAGGGAGATCGAGGAAATTGAAACAGACCTCACACTTTGGTTGCACTTCGGAAAAAAGTTCCGCATTCCAATATGCTCTAGAGTGGAATAGAAAAGTCGAAGATCCGGCGCTGGTTCCAATTGATCTAAGCCGAAAGAGCAACGATGTCTTGGCGAATAAAGACAAGATTTTCTGTGAAAATCTAAGCCGCACCGTTCAGCCTTTCTTATATAGCCAGTGTCTTCCAGGCAGAGCTATTGGCTATCAAAAAGGGTTTACGACATCTCTAATGTATCGCAAACAACGACAACTTTCCTTATATTCCAGTCTTTTACAGGAATATACTAAACCGCTTTGACTTTAAACACATTCTGCTACAATCCAGGCCTATAAGGTGAAGTGAACCAGCATTTCATATGATCTTTACATGACTACAGACTAACAAAGTACCGACTGAGAACAATTCCTTTGCTGAGAGCTAAAACTCACTAAAACCAATTAACGAACAAAGTAATTTACCATGGAGCTGAACGCATGTCTTCTTCATAGCTTCGCGAGTCTTCCTTTAAAATTTGACATTTTGCTTTAAATTTTATTATGAATTTCGAACGCTCATTTCAAAAACTTTTTTCCGAGTGACTTATCATTTTTTTTTCTCATTTTCGCAAGTCTACACTTTTTTTTTGACAGTATACGCTTTGTAGAGATTAATAAAAGGCAGTATGGGAAGTCACATTAAGCCTACTATGAACTTAAGTACTCTATGAATCTCAGCTCAATCAATCTCTCTGATGCCTTAGCGAGTAAATTTTGAAACTAAAGCAAATAAACATTCTGTGTCATCTCACCAACTCAACATCTTCACTTAATGCCTAGCTACCAATCAAGCAATACACAAATACCAGAAATAAACTTCTTCGCTAAAGCACCAGGCGTACTCAGACGCCTTGACGAATTCTCCTCATCGCTTGTCTGATTTGTTCGACCGAACGAGTGCATCGACAATGATTTTTGCAGTTTCCGTCCGCCTCTCATCGACGGATTGAATTCAATTCCCACCGACGTATCACTCAAATCGCCGCAATCCTTACTGCCAAATTGACGGAATTTTCGAAGTTTTTTGATTTTATGAAAATCCGGCGTAGTGCCCATCACGCGGTCCAATTTCGTCATTGCCAGATACAAGTGTTGAAATATGGGCGTCTGCGAGCGGCTCAAGTTCAACGAGCTCGTCGAGCATTTAGCTGCACTTTCCACGGTAAGAAAGTTCGTGGACGCGTATTGTTGATGGCTCTTTTCGAGGATAGCTTGGATTTGCGCTGCTCGCTCTACATTGTTTTGTATTCGCGTGTGTTTACAGTTAAAAAGGGAAAGATAGAATGATTGTTAGAAAGTAAAATATATATGTACCCTGATCGTTGAAGTGTTTCTCGTAGTCAGCCTCGGACCATTGGGTTTCGTGTGAGATTTGACCGGACGCACTGGCATCAGTGACTTGATTTGCTCCTGAACTACTATTCGAACGTAGTAGTAAAGCTGAACAGCGCAAGGAGAGCTCCAGGGCATCCATCCAACATTTACCAGCAGCTTGACTAGGGGCACGGAAAATTAGATAAGAAGTTGGTAAGGGTTGGACGACTGCTCCTGTAAAACAAAAAAAAAAACAAAATTGAGGGATGGTTTGATTCTTTTGTTGAGTATTTATTTGATTTGACTGAACCTATGGTCTCCTTGTCCGGGCCCCGTGGGGCCCATATTGTCTGCTCAAGGGGATGGAAGAGTTTAAAACAGAAACCGTCCTTTTTGCTTGGTCGTTCGATGACCTGGCATGATGTAAGCAATATCGTTCCAACCCAGTGGCTACTCTTGGTTTTTGGACTTTTGTAGATTAGGAGCAAGCCAGGTTTGAGTACACACCATAGTTTTGTCCATGATTTTAACGTCCCACGGACCTGAACAAGAGAAGAAGAAAAATTATATTTCAATATTTTAATTAAAATTAATTTATAACAAGGTAAAAAAAAAAATTTTAATGGGTGATGCAGTTTGAGTTTCCTATGTTCGCAGCATTATAAAGTAGATATCTACCAATAATTGCCCGTGATTCAAACATGAAATGTTAACCCGAAATAATACCATTATACAGGGTGTCCCACGAGCAGTGTGCCAAAAAGCTAGAGCGTGTAGGTCTGGTCAAGACAAGAAAATAATCGGGAGGGGGGTATATTCCCCCCGTTTAGCCGGGAGGGGCAATTTTCTAAAAAAATTACTTAATTTGGAAAAAAAAATATTAAAAATCAACAGTTATGTACATCCACAATGCCGTGATATATTTTTTTGTAAAGCCAGAAACCTCTTCTTTCATCTTGTTCTTAAACGAAGCTGTTTTAAGGAATAGTTTTTGAGAAATTAATTTTCAAACTCAAAATTTTGAAAAAAAAATTTCGAACTATTTTTTTTCAAAATTTCTAAAATTTTTTTCTTATGGTGTTTGTCACACAACCACCACGGGGTGCAGATGGTTTGTGTCGAAGATGTTGGTTCACTACTCTCCGGGGGTGGTTGTCCTAGATATGATTTGAGGCATGCGACTGAATTTGCATTGGTTGTAGTTCACAGTATCTCTTTTGTTTCCATGTTACTAAATTACAATCAGAGATCCCGCAGAAAATATTGGATTTATGGTAACTACTTTGAAATGTTCATGTACAACAGATGATGAGCCATTGATTGATGAGTATATGAAGCCGAAACTAAGGTTCAGGTTAACCAAGACCGAGGCCCGACAAGTGCGTAATTTTTTCAAAATATTTTCCTGTAGGCTAATACCCTCATTTATTGAGCTTGATTCAAGCTGACTTAATCTAACTTAATAACTAATAAGAACAGGAGAGCGGAGAGGGGGGTGGGGGGGCGTGATCCTTAGAAACTATGATTGGGAGAAGGGAAGACTATTGAAAAAACGAAGTTTTATGCATAGAGTGCTGAGGTTGAAATGGAAGTTAATATCCGAGCACTTGCCAGCAAAAGAGTTCATTGGAGCCGTGGGGGTGGATAGACTGAAGAGACGAGGATTGCGCGTATTACGAGAGTTAGTGTTAAGAGGTATGGAGTTATACAGGGTAACGCAGTCAATGGTACCTGTTAGGAGTCTATAAATAAAGAGGATGTCAGATACCCTTCTTCTTTCCTCCAACGTACTCAAATTTATTAGTTTACGACGGTCTTGATAGGGCGGTAAGAACAAAGGATTGTTCTAGGGAAGACCTCGAAGAGCGAAATGTACGAACCGACGTTGGATACTGTCGATTCTAGAAATGTGGGATTGTTGATAAGGCGACCACACTTGAGATGCATATTCAAGAAGGGGGCGAACAAAGGTAATATAGAGGAATCGACTCACGTAGGGATTGGAGAATTTCATAGATCAATGCTTCAAGAAACCGAGTGCAGAGTTGGTTTTGAGAATTATATAGTCGATATGTGCGCGAAAATTGAGCTCTTGGTCACATAATATGACAAGATCGCGGATAACAGGAGCGGTGGAGATGGGCTGATTCTTGAGGAATTAGAGACGAGGAGGAGGTTTGATTCGTTTACGTGAAAAACTGATTGATTGGCATTTGGAAATGTTAAGCTCCAAGCAATTTTTGCAGCACCAGACAGAAAAGCTGTTGAGATCCGATTGAATAAGGGAAGAATCTTGTTGCGAGAAAATGGTCTTGAGGAATTTGATGTCGTCGGAGCACAGTGAGAGGTGGGAATGTTTAATGATGAACTCAATGTCGTCAATGGTAAGAATGAAAAGAAGTGAAGCTTCTTTGAGATAAATGTTTCTTTTTGAGATAAATGTTTGGATCAGGAAAGGGGAACGTAAAGAGAAATAGAATTAAATATTTCTCTGTAGAAAATGGATATGGCGTCATTTATTGTAAGGCTGTCAAAATTGAAGGAAGCGCCATTGAGATATTCATTGATTAGGTTGAAATTTGCTTTGCTGAAGTTATAAGACTGGAGGGGAAGTTGTCGATGGTTGACAAAGAAAGGGGACAAAGTGAAACAGAGGACGAATGACACACAGGTAAAATGTGCAGGTCAGGCATTTCTATTTCGAGGAGCGTACGAGTCCGTGCTTCAGTAAAAACTATCAACCATAAATACAATACCCAAGCAATTAATTGTTTTATTGTTTTCGCACCACAATATTGTTTTTATTTTCAATAATTTTTGACCAAAAACAATATTTTTTTTATATACAATAATTCCTACAGGTTCAAGAGTGTACGCTCTTATACAGATGGTTTGTGTCGAAGATGTTCGTTCACTTCTCTCCGGGAGTGGTTGTCCTAAATAGGATTTGAGAGATTCGACTGAATTTGCGATGGTTGTAGTTCACAGTAACTCTTTTGTTTCCATGTCATTAACCTGTTATATTGGAAATGCACACACAGTATGAATCTTGAAGTGATCTCATGCTGCGAGTGGTATGCCTTCGTCAGCATTTTTTGATCATCTCTCATTCACAACTGATGTTGTTGCACCGTTTTTCGATATAGGAATTGTTCTTTACTATGGACGGACTTGAACTACAGACCTTGGGCTCAACAACGGTGATGATTACCATTGCACCACCATTGTGGCAATGATGCCACAGCATCCTTTTTATAAGACAGGGCTCCGTCTGAGGTTTTTCTGTTATAGTCACCAGTATAGTCAATCTTAAAAGTTATATAATGTGTAATTCAAGGTGGCCCGAAATGTATCACCCTATTGAACGGTGCTGACGCGCACACGAGGCATGGAACGTTATACTTCTTAGGGTTGAGGAATACTCGTGATTATTTTTTTGCGGATTTATTCACCAGTAATTTAGGCGCAACGAGAATTTCGACGGAAATTTTTATTACAAGTATGTCTGTACAAGCGCCGTGGGTAGTGTGTCGGCCTCTGACGCACGATGAGCGAGTTCAGATCCCGATAACGCCATCGAATGTTCATTACGTGGCTTCTCTCCTCGGCAGGGTATTGGCAAAACCTCCCGTAGTACACTCGCCTTCAAAAAGCTTCTCGGCGCTCGCCGTTCGGAATCGGCATTAAACTGTAGGTTCCGTTCACTTGTGTGAAAAACACATCGCACACAACATAAGTGAATGAGAGAAGCTTGGCTCTGGCTCTCCGTGAGCTGTAACGCCATCTAAGAAGAAGAAGATGTCTGTGCAGCGTATTTTAATGAAAGGCTTGAAGATTTTTCCTCCCGAAATGTTGGTAGTCCACTCGCTACTGCCCGCAGATGTCCAGTTCCGTCAGGATTACGCTCACGCTCTCCTAAACCTCAATCACGAAGCGAATTATTTTCGGTCGAAATTCATCATGAGCGACGAGGCATATTACCATCTGAACAGATACGTAATCAACCAAAGTGTGAGTTTAGCCATTACACCCACTCTAAGCCACTGCATGGTGCATCATTTACGTTGAAGGCCTAATTTTTCGGGAGTGCCGTGGGTAGCACAGTTGGTATGACTAGTGAGCTATACGGCACCATGATCTATGAGTTTTTATTGCTCGCGTGACAATTGGCATTTTGAAGCACCCACTCGACCGATTTCATCTTCAAAAAGTAACGGAATAAAACTTTAAAAGTCCGAGAGCCACCCTGCATTATGAAGATAATAATATCGATACAAAGGAATCAACATTTTTATTCCAAAAACCGAAAATTTCCTTTTTTTTTAACTGAAGAACCAAATTTGTTGAACCGTGACTCTCTTTCTGCTAGGAGTAAACTCAGTGGTTTGGTCATGTATGTGCCACATAAGAAGCCTTAATTCGAACAACAATGATCTCGGATCACTAGGGTAAATCTGCAAGTCCTCCTCTAAGATGCAGAGACTTTATTTCTATTACTCCAGAGATGTTGATTAATAATGGAGAAACACATCTCGTCTTGGAGAAAACTCATGAATTTCAGATCGACAAACACCACCTTTATATCGGCTTTAAAGATGCGCCTTCTCTACAAAGGCGAACCATACAGAACCATGTCATGTTTTGACATCCCTGATAAACTCGTCAGGCTACGTAGACTGATAATGAAGAGTGCTACTGCTCCATTAAGGTCGATAATGAACTAACTGAGACATTTGGTATTAAAAATAATTCACACACTCATAATCATGTGATTTCTTCAATATGAAAGGATTGAGGTCCAAGTGGTCAATGCAATATCTAATACGAGTCTGCACAACTACCTGCATAAGCAGATGATATTGAAATGCTTGGCCGAATGAAGCACAATAAGGCCCTTGAAAGCATTGAAGAAAAAGTGGCTAAAGTATGTCTGAGGATGACATAAAAATCGAAGACGGGTTATATTTAAATAAAACACAGAATGATAGAAATATTGGGCTGAAATTAATTCCACCTACGAGTATAGCACACAATTATAAATTTAAGTATGTTATTCGACCTCATTCATATGACCACCGCAAATGCGTTTGAGGCAATCTGTTTGGAGCAAATTGTTCACCAATCTTGAACAGAAGGGGGTAAGGTGAAAAGTTCTCGATCTGACACAGACATTGTGTTCCAGTCAATTGCTTGAGAAAGATGATCATTCAAGCGATCCATATCTCGAAATTACACCGAACTTCCCCTTGAGTAAACCAATTATCTGATCAGATGATATGTAGCACCCACTTATTCGGACCAAAATTCACTGATATTGAGGCCATACAATTCCGGCCTAAAATAGTCTTCCGAAAAGACACGAGTTATGGAGATCATTGGCAGTATCATGGCAATCATTATCGTTGACGAAAAAATACGGTCCAAACACGTCTCCGGCATGCACTCCACAGAACCGGTCACTTTTTGTGAATGCAGTGGAGCGACGTCTGAAGTGCATGTGCTTTTGTTGCTGTCCAAGGGAACAAGGCATATTTTGCTTATGGACATAGACAAAAGTGAGCTTAATCGCTAAGGATGATTTTCGATGAAATTCAAAAATTTTCTTCAATCTTTAACTGTGCCCAATCGAAGAATTTTCGGAGATTTACATGATCAATAGGCTTCAATTCTTAAGTTAATTTGATCTGTGTAATCCAAGCCTGTCTAGTGGGACGAAATTTGGAGTAAACGCAATTAAACCCCACCGAGCCAGGACTTGGGTAACATTTTTTTTCCCAAAAGTTGTGCTGTTCCGACACTTATAGATGATAAAAAAATAATTTTAAGGTGCATTTGAATTCTATTTGAAAAACTTTCTATACCTGTATGCTGTGATCAAGAGGAAACGTACGACGACGTCTTGGTCAGAACGTAACATTCGGCGGCCACAGGGCGGCAGGAATTTCGTCTGCCTTGGCTAACTTGTGACAAACAGCAACGACACCAGCTCTGAAGTCAGACGCAGAATAACTATTGTCCATTGCTGCCTTTTTAGACGCAGGAGTAATGGAGAAATAAAGCCCATTCTCGAAAAATGAAACCTTAACCATAGCTGTTCTCAGTCTTCGACATAGGGGTGGATGAGGAAGTCCTTAGCGAATTCGAGAGAAAAATTCTACGTGAGATCGTTGGTCCAGTTTTTGTTACAGGAGTCTACGAATCTAACGCCTGAGAGGACTAAGGATCGTGCCGACTGAAGGGAATTGTTGGGTAAGGCTCTGTTTCAGTAAGTTCTGCGCTATTCATTCTAATGAACTCTCTTCACCGCGAACATGTTGGTAATACAAAGGCCTGTTTTTGAGTTATTAGGTATAGGGATGGCGTTATCACACAAAATGCCGATCCAGTATTTAAAAAACGGGAAGTTGTAAGAAAAATGGAAAATCAATTCCTAAGTGAAATTCTGTGAAAGTTCCAAATTCGAGCTAATTGTGAACTGTGTATCGTGGAACAAGGATGATAGAAAGCAATTTTTTTAGTAAACGAGTTTCAGGCTTCCGACCTTATGTACTCGTTGAAGAAACAAGGCCTTAATTAACCTATTTTAAAAATCCCTGGGAAGGCCAACGATATACTCGTAAAACTTAATTTAAACGCGACTTTATAGCTCATCACTGATTTTCTCATTTTTGGCGAAACATTATTTGTGAGTGGTTTTCACATGAGGTGTCAGCAAATAACGTCTTCAACCTACCCGTTATTACTTCCTCTGACTCTTGCACAACATTCACTACATGCATTTAATTCATTTAACGCTATCAAGTGTATTAACGTGTTCAGCGTCATAAAGTGATTTAATGGTTTTGCAACGTTGGTATTTTGACAGAAGAATTTAATAAAAATATAATTAACTCGAGATCAACAGGTCTTTCTCATTTTTTGTGCATTGCAAATCCCATACATGTACAAAATAGACTGACAGATTTTTGGCACGTGAAGACATTTCACAATTATGGTATTTGTTGGCCGGGCGCATTGTCTGTGAATACGTCCATAAATAGATTTGTCATCTCATGGATGTGCTTTTGTTTGTTCGACACTTAGCCCACAATACGGCGAGCGAAAACGAAACCACAGGAATTGAGTTGTTTATTTGGACAAAAAAATATTTTTAAATTAGTGAAGCAATGCGGGGGAAAATATATCGCGGGTGAATCTATGAGTGGATCATTTGGAATTCTTGACCGGCCGCAGCCTTTCCATCAACACGAGTGTTTTTTTTAAAAACAGCCAAGAAGATCACGGTTTTGTTTTTGCTATGTTCAACAGATACAAAACGCGTGGTACGGCATTCGAATATCAATCTAGTTCATGATCTTGATCTCACATAAGTGTTCGACGTCACCATTGACAACTGGCGCATGGTGGAGGATCACACGATTCGTGGCTAGTACTGCTTTGTAGTTATTTCATATTTGTCTCAAGCTAGTGGGGTGGTTGTTTAGATGATTAGATAATACATTTTCGGTTTTATAAGAAGAATTTCGTATTGAATAATTCACAATCGATCTTTACCTTGAAGCAGTAGATAATTATGAATTAATGAAACAAATAATGACATCCGGCTTCTAGAAAAGTAGATTTTGCCTTGGTTTCAAGGCAAATTTAAATTAAACATTTTTCGAACTTTTTGGAGAATATATCAGATCATCAACATATTGGCTTCTGACGCCAATGACACGGGATTCGAATCCCGCAATAGCCAAGTTATCATAATTGTATTTCGCGGTTCTCCTCCTCTACAAGGTACTGACAAACTCCCTGTGCTATACTTGTCTGAGAAAAAGTTTATGTCCCTTTCATCAATGGTTAGGAATGAATAGAGGATTCGGAGACACTTTTGTTGGGCTTAAAGATTTAACTTTTTAAGTTTTTAAGACTTTAGCGTTGAAATATTTGATAACGTTTTGATGACACCATGACAGCATGATTCATCCAACAAGAGGTTTCATTTTAAATTCAGCGTCATTGTTAAACTATCTACAATATATTCAATTACCGAAGACTTAAAAGTAAGCCAAAAATAGGCGGTTAACAAATATCAAAAGATATAAGCTCCAAGAATATTAACAAAGTTCACTAAAAAATGACTAAAATATAGCAGAAACGTTTCATAAACTTCATAGTATTTTTGGTCATCATCATTAGCCTTTTCGCAGACCTATATTTAGTTTTATCGATAAATTTTAACGTTTCAAACAAATTAGTGATATGATGAGTCCAACAGGTGTTCATTCGGCAAGGTCAATCTAAGCTATCGACTCCGTAACTAAGAGTATGACTAAAATCCCAGGTGTGTTCTTTCCGAGATAATCCCAGGAATTGGGCCTATTATAACATAAGGTCACAAACACAATACTGTTTATTCGCGAATTCTTAGAAATGGTCACGGTCAGATTGAATTTGTTTTCATTGTTTTGCGTGTGTCCAAATAGGCATATTAGATCATTTTAAAGACCCTAAAACATTGTTAGTGATTTCAAGATGTAAGACCCTAAATGATGCTGAGCAGGCTCATTTGAAAGCCTACACAGATTGTGTAAAAAATAAAAGACCTAATAGCATTGTTGGAAGCGACTTAAATTTGAGTGACAGATATCGCTCCAAGAAGCGGAAAGACCCTATTCTAAAATTCTAAAAACCCTGAACGGGACAAGCGGAAGAATCCGAAAGGGTGAAAGGTCCAAATGACCAAAAAGAAGTCATAACTTGCGTAATGCAGATCGCAGGAACCAGAAGCTTGTTGAACCTGAAATATTGGAGGTGAATCGGTAATGATTTGGGCAGCATTCTGTCATATGCATAAGACACCCACATTCGTTGGATTTCGACAAAAAGGAACTTTTCTAATTACATTGCGCTCTTGGAAGAAGTTTTATTAGATTTTGGAGAGTGCGTATTCAGCAAAGAGTGGATTTTTCAGCATGACAATGTTGCCAACCATACTTCTCGTCAAAGCAAAGAATGGCTTCTGATGAAAAAATTCTAATTTTTGACAGACCTCAATCCTAAGTCTGTAGTCCCGGACCTCGATCCCATAGGGAATATATGAGGGGTTATGTCGGTTATATAACAGCCATTATATAGTTCAAAGATAGCATTCGTAAGCTTGGCAAAATATTGAAAGGGATTATGTACTTCCAAAATCTTAAAAAAAATTCATAAAGAACCAATATAAAATTGTTGTGGAAACGAATGCCAAGATTTTTTTTCAACGGATTTATAGCCGTTTCCATAAGTGGAGTAGAACAATCTCTTTACTCAGAACTAGCGACAGTTTGGTGCAGTTTTTGGGCTGGCTGTGTCATTGGACCATTTTTTTTTTTTTTAAATGATGCTGGTGCGACCGTGTGAACACAAAATTCGATACTCAATGATGTTGGTACACAGCTGGCGAAACAATGCACTTTTGAGTGATAATTTTCCTCAAAATGAAGACTTCAGTTTGCCGCAAAGCTCATGCAAGTTTGCACCATTGGGCCTATTTGTTTGGGGACACGTTGAGGGAAATGTATACCTTTTTTTTTATGTTTATTTTAGGGTTCGTGCAGGTTCAAAAGTGTACGCTCTTATGGTGTTTGTCACACAACCTGGACGGGGTGCAGATGGTTTGTGTCGAAGGTGTTCGTTCACTACTCTTCGGGGGTCGTTGTCCTAGATGGGATTTTAGAGAATCGACTGAATTTGGGTTGGTTGTAGTTCACAGTAACTCTTTTGTTTCCATGTGATTAAGGTGTTATATTGAAAGTGCACACACAGAGTATGAATTTTGAAGTGATCTTATGCTGCGAGTGGCCTTCGTCAGTATTTTTTGATCATCTCTCATTTACAGCTGATGTTGTTGCACAGTTTTTCCGTATAGGAATTGTACTTGACTATGGACGGACTCGAACTACGGACCTTCGGCTCAACAGTCGGTGATGATTACCATTGCACCACGACCACCCCCCGACCAACTTATTTTTTTAACAAACCTCGTACCTATCGGAAAAAAAGCTTATGTCTTTTTCGCCTATGGAAAGTAATAAATAGGTTACTTAAGAATATACCTTTTTAAGATTTTAGCGTTGAAAAATATTCGAAGAAATGACAATTCGTCCAACAAGAGGTGTTATTTTAAATCCGCGCCATTGTGTAACTATCTATATGCAACTGTCTCTGCAACGATTTTTGTTAAGGCGATATAGCGATAGTTCGCTTGGCGAAAATACTCGTATAACAGATATTTTTCATAAAGTTCATAGCATTTTTGGGCATCAGTCATCAGGTCAAGGTATTTTTTGCACAGCTATAATTTATTTGATCGGTAAAATTGAATGTTTTGAGCAAAGTAGTGATATGATGAAAACAACTTTCGGCAAGGTCAGCTAAAAATATCGACGCTGTAGCTAAGAATATGACTAAAGTCCCAGGTGCGTTCATTCCGAGATGCTCACTGGGGTTTAGCCTATCCGCTACATGCTTATAATATATAGTCACAAGAACAATGCCGATTGTTCGCCGGATGTTAGCAAACATAGTCTACATTTTTGCACAAAACAACATATTTTGAGTGTTGAGGCCCATTTTGATTTATCTGGGTACCTAAACAAACTTAAGAGAAATAATAGAACCACTTTTTGGTTGTGGGTGGAGACCACAACTAATGACCGTTTGGTGCAATGTTTCGGTTGGCCGTGTCATTGAGACATAATATTTAAAAATTGATCCTTGTGCGACCGTTTCAATGAACAGAATGCGTTATTGAATGATGTTTGACTTGACGCCGTTCAGCTTCAGAAGGACGACGCTGTATACTACCTAACTGACGAAACTAGGGCTCTATCGTGTAATAATTATTCTGGTCATGTGGTGTCTCGAAATGAAGACCTCAATGGGCTGCAAAGGTCATGCGGTTCAACACCACTAGGCCTTTTAACGTGGGCATCGTGGGCACCATGGTCGGAACCAGCCAAGCATTTCAATTCGTTGCTGAAGTCAAGAATTGGGTGTTACTCATGGCACTTGACGGCGAATTTTAAAGGCGGTATTCATTTACACCTACATATATAAAATCTAAATTACAAGACAATTAGAGCTTTTAGTCCACCTACGTGGTCGCCGATTCGTAACATAGATATTGGATCCTCAAGACAATTTGTCATTAAATGGATAAGTATTAGATTTGCAACTAAGTTCTCACTGTTTATCAAGAGATGGCTCCAGTAGAAAGTGCTGGTCGATTGTAACGTATCCAAAACGTCATGAACCAAGCTTAGACATATGGTAAACAAACCGCTTTGACACATTAGTGATTTTGTTTTTGCGTCATATACTTTTGGTTGTGTGAAAATGTCTGATTTTGTGCCAAATAATCGTTATTTGCGGGAAGTGTTGCTTTTCTACTTTCATTAGAAGAAAACGGCGGCTGAAGCGCATCGAGAGCTCCAAAAAGTTTACGGAGATGCTGCTCTAATTGAAACAACGTGCCGTGATTGGTTCCGTCATTCAAAGACGGTGATTTCGATGTTGAAACCTTCGAAGACGCTGAATTGGAGGCATTGCTCGATGAGGAATGACCAAACGGAAAAAGAGCTTGCTTCAATATTAGGAGTTACCCGCCAAGTTATTACCAAGCGATTGCATGCGACTGTGAACAACTGCTCCAGCCGCAAAAAAAGGGTTTTCTTCATCGCATCGTTACGGATGATGAAAAATGGATTCATTACAGCAATCCAAAGGGAAAAAAATCATGGGACAGCCCGGTCATGCTTCTACGTCGTCGGCTCGAATATTCACGCTGTGAAGGTTATGCTATGTATTTGGTCAGGGCGGTGTTATTTATTATGAGCTCTTGAAACCATACGAAACCATCACTGGGCAACGATATCGAACTCAATTGATGCGATTGAGCCGAGCACTGCGCGAAAAGCGGCCACAATACGAGCAGAGGCACGAAAAAGTGATTCTACAGAATGACAACTCTCGGCCTCACGTTGCCAAACCCGATAGAACCTACTTAGAAACGCTCAAATGGGAAGTCCTACCCCAGCTGCCATATTCCCCAGTTCCGTTCGATGGCACATGGTCTGGCTGATAAGCAGTTCCATTCATATGAAGACATCTCAAAATGGCTTGCTTTGTGAATAGTCTCAAAAGACGAACACTTCTATCGTGACGGTATGCGAGCTCTGCCAGAAGGATGGGAAAAAAAATTGCTAGCGATAGGCAATACTTTGAATGATTCATTTGTAACCGTTTTTTTACAATAAAGTTGCATTTTCATCAAAAAAAAAACAGCGAGAACTATCTGGGCATCGAAGAATCAACATGAGATTCATGAAAAGTCAATGGGTTGGCGGTATCATTGGCCCGTACTTTTCGAAAGATAAGGCCGTAGAGGCAGTTACAATGAATGGAGAGAGCGTTATCGCAACATTTTGACCAACTTTTTTTCTTCAATTGAATAAATTGGGTCTAAACAATCTCTGGTTTTAGCAGGACGGCGCTAAACGCGATTTCTGATTGTCTCATCTATCAATGAGAAGTTTTTCCTCCGCGGTCATTTGACACCTTCTCTCTGTGGGGTTATTTAAAGAGTAAGGTTATGCCAATATCATAATATCTAAAGAGAAACTGCGACCCCTAACTTATTCTTAAAGATGAACGTCTTTAACAAAAGCCATGATGGTCACATGAGCAATGTTGTTTTATATTAATAATGGCCGTTCATTGAACATTTTCAAATTTTCTGTTGCCTCAGTCCTCATCTGAGCTGATGAAAGTTACTAAACAATTCATAAAAAATGATTAACTGTAAGCCTAATATGTAGATTTTTGACAGATGTTATTTTCTACAGAGTGCGCCATCTCATAAGGGTCGATGTAAACTTAGAATAACTTCGACAATTGTCAACCGATTTTCATACGTCATATTTTTTTGGAAACGTAAATTCAGTACAATTTTGAAAAAACTTTTGTAAAACTATGAATTGCTTCACACCAAAGAACGCGCGGAAATAGTTTCAATGTTCATTAAAAATGAACGCTCGACAAAAAATATCGTGATCGTGTTGCGCCCAAAAAAGATACAATTCGTCGTTGGGACTCGAATTTTTTTCAATTTGGTTATGTGGCAAGCCCTCGGGAGCAACCTAGGCCACGTCCGCGACGTTCAAACTCATCTATTCAGTCTGTGGAGGCCATTGTTCAAGAATACCCAAGTTTGTCATATCGCCGCCGTTCGCAGCACTTAGGCATAGTGGGACCACTTTGCGGAGAATTTTAACGGATGATCTTCACATATTTCGATATTTCCATACAAAGTGCAGATAAATCAAAGAATTTTGCCACAAGATGAGCCACGGCGCATGGCATACGCACAAAATGTCGTTGCAATGATTAATGCTGAGCCGGAGTGCTGGCAGCAAATTTTGATGACCGATGAGGCACGTTTTACGCTCTCTGGCTCAGTTAATAAACAAAATTGTCGCTTCTGGGACACCGAAAATCCTCACATTATTCACGAAGAGCCGCTATTTGGTCAAAAAGTTACTGTTTGGGTCGGTGTATGCGCTAAAACCATCATTGGCTCGTATTTCTTCAAAGTTGGCGATACAGTGGATGGCGATCGATATCGGTGGATGTTGGCCCATAATGTGGTCCCAGAAATGCGTAAAAAAGGCTTATTTCACTTTTGGTTTCAACAAGACGGCGCGACATGCCATACTGCGGACAAAACAATGAACCTTTTGCGTAAGAAGTTCCCTGTAAGATTGGTGTCAAAAAAGGGCGATATTGACTAACCTCCGTGATCGCCGGATTTGACTCCTCCAGACTTTTTTCTTTGGGGATACTTGAAAAGCAAGGTGTATGCTAACGGCCCGAAGACAATAAAACAGCGCAAAAGAAACATTCGTGCAGAAATCGTAGACATTTGGACCGAAATGCTCGAAAATGCCATGGAGAATGCGCGAAAACGGACCCATTTTTTCCTCGGCAATAAAGGCGTTCATTTAATTGATATTGTTTTCAAAAATTAATCAAAATAAATTGTAAAGGTCTACATTGAATAAAAGTTTTTGAATTTCCAAAATCGGTTGAGAATTGTTGACGTTATTCGAAATTTACATCGACCCATATGAGATGGCGCACGCTGTATTACTAATCAGTTTTTCTATTGATTTAAATTGACACCTCTTGCTGGATTACCATACATGAAGCCACCATATGGAATTTATTTTACACTGAGGATCATAAATTCGAACTTTTACACTCTAGACGAGCGAAAAAAATATGTTAATTCTCAGAAACTAGTCTACAATACCCCATAATAGAACAGAAAATTCTCCGAATAATCACTGGCATACTAATCGAAGAAGACTCTCCGTATGTTAGGAACTCATTAGAACCCGCCAAATTATTGCTCATTCCCCCAACATACGAGTTTGACTACTGCGTCATCGATCTCCGAACATAAGCGTACGCCACAGAAACAAAAAAACAAAACAAGTCCATATTAAGCACTATCACATCGAAAGTACAAATTTAAGAATCATTCCAAGTCGCAATACAACTTGCTTCACTCCCCTCTATACATCTATGCCCTCATAGCACACTATGCCTACTAGTCACTACCATCGCTCAGACACGTACGCGCGGCAATTTTATTCATTTATGCGAGCTTATTAATCGACCGAACTACGAGTATAGCTAGGTTTGAGAAAAAAATAGCGTTTACCTTCAACCAATCGGCGAGAACAATCACAGCTGGATCCTGAAGCGAGTTCAATAATTCAGACGCCACGCGCTTCTTCTCACGCCGATAGTTCTTCCTCTGCGCCTTGTACGACTCCTTGCGATTGAGTTTCGTTGTATCCGATGCTTGCTGCAAAAGAAAGCACAAATATCACACATTGGAGTAACTTGAATAGAATCTATAATAGCCGCAACCCACCTTATCTGTAGTGCTGCCATCAAACTTCGAACTGCTATCACCCCAATTAGCGATGCCTAAAAAGAATTTCATATCGCGGAATTAGCCAAGAAAATGCGAAGTAAAGCAATTCGCTGCGTGTTTATAGTATCACAGCGTTCTTATAGTCAAAACATAAGATTCAAATTCGAAACATAACAGACACGACTATCTACACGAGTACACGAATGTGCCTCAAGGTATGCGAAAGCCTCGAGCACTGCTCCCTACATTAACATGCATTCTATTTTCATTCTCATCTAATTATTTTTATTTATTTATTTATTTTTATGTTATGAACGAAGGCAACACACAAAAAAAAAAAAACAGAGATACTCGTACAACAACAAAATCAAAACACTACAACTCGTATGTATAGGCTACTGTCCACTTTGTGGCCAAAAGGAACACTAAACGCCGATTCCGAACCAAATCAAATGAAACCAAACACACATCCGACAACTATAAAATCCAAACGAAAACTTAAAAACAAAAAAAACAAATGTTTAGATGAAAGTGAAACAAAAACATAAGAAAAACAAAAATCGCACTCGAACGATAGAACGATTCGCACGGCGCGGTACGCTATGTTAAAGCTAAAAGTACGAGAAGACAGAACGTTGCTAAAGCACCAAAAGCACAGTGCGCTACGCGGCCGTCGGGGCTACTAGACTATGGGGTCTGTTGCAAGACTATAGCGCGAATTAAACATTTCAATAAAAACGAATCGGAGAGCGAAAATAAACAAAGAGGAAGGAGATGATAAAAACAAAATGATAATCGCCGATTGGAATGCGCTCGTATATGGCGAAAGCCAAGAAACGCCAGTCGAAAAGCAGGGTAGATACAAGGCGTGGGTACTCGTTGGGTTGGGCACGCTGGGCTAGAGGGTTGCTGAAGCTTCTGTCTTATCTAATTTCACATTTTTCTGATTTATGACAAATCTTCCTCTGATAGGCAATACGTCAATAGACAGTCTATAATAAGGAAATGTATTACCTTGTTGCAGCCCAAGCTTAAGAGGATATGTTGAGGGAATGCAAGGATCGCTGTTGATGGATGACATGTTGTCATCTAGATTTTCTTATTAAATATGACTATCACGGCTCATGGATTTCGTAATTTCATGAACTTTGCAACTCGCCTGTATAAGAAGGCGACAAAAGGCTTGCGGCAGAACTACTTGTAAACGAGCTCGATTGAATTGTAGTTTGAATGTTTAATTACTTTTTACGCCGACTTTGAAAACTTATGACGTCAGTTTAAAACTATGAACTTGGATAGTGAGTAGGGTGTGGTTTAACAAAACGTAGAAAGTTAGAAAACTAAAATCACAAACTTTGTTTCACATTCTCTGTACAATAGTAAATCATATTAAGTTCTCCTTCGACTTAATTAATGAGAAAGACAAGTTGGAAAAGAAAACTATTGCGATGGATGAGACTCATTTATGGCGTCTGAAATTATCAACACCCCAAAGATTATTGAAGAAACCTCAGTTGAAATGATATGAGTTTTTCTAAGCGTTTGGTTTTTAATTGTGAAAAAACATGACGGGAAAATTACAAATGTGTAGAAATTTTTTATTTGAGTTGATAAGTCAATGTTTGCCATTTGACGTATAAATGCTGATCACGGCTTTTTTAAGTCGTTTTAAGTGATCCTTACAGAGAGTCAAATTTTGAGTTACTCTTTCGAGCATTCTGACTACTATCTTGCTAATAACACGACGACACTAGCTTATTAACATAAACGAATTATTTGCCACGTCCCTAGAAAAAGGCGTCCAATCACACGATAAAGCCGCCCAATTTCCCACCGAATTCATTTCTCCATCGCCATCTTGCTGGAACCATATGACCAGGTTCAGCTTATGCATTTTAGGCAATAAAAAAGTTCGAAATCACTGAACGATAGCGGGCGCAATCGACAGTGGCGTGGTACACAGTCACCTTTAAAAAAAATACGGGCCAACGATTCCGTCATTAGACGAAATAGTTCAGTTTTTGCACGAGTTGTTTTTTGTAAGGTTTCAGGCTAAGATCCTTCCGTAGACTCTTCTACGTAGTCGAGTAACACAATTCAATACTGATGCGAACGGACAGCCTCCTACGTTACGAACCTTCACCACACAACCATTCCATTTTAAGTCATTAAGTTTCACCCGAGAGCTATAAGTAAATAAAGGTCAAATCATGATCTTCATTGACCCTGACCGATACAGAAGGAATGTTTTCCTCTGTAGGTGGATTGATGCCCAATATGATGAAATTGGTGCGAAATTTGGTCACTATGGCTTAAATTGCTTGCTCCATAAGTCGATTCTGATGGCCGTAAAGTGGTCGAAAAAAATGTTTCCACATAGCATACATTTTGGTAATAAAATTTAATAACTTGTAAACATTACTTGGATATTAGCCTTTTTACAATAAAATGGCAATACTTATTAAGCATGACTTTGACACGTATCTCAGGAAAAATCGAACATTGAAAAACGAAACAGCAAAAAAATCATCCGTTATTAACTCACAAGTATCGGGTAAACATTAAAGCGTTAAACTTAATGGTGGTTAGAAGATAGGCTCGCAGCCTAAGGGGTAAGCGGGCTAATCATACACAATTCGATCCAGCTTTAAAGTAGAATTTAGAACACTTTATGAAAATTGTACCTACTCGAAAATTAAGGCTCTCAGTCTTATGGAATATACATATTTTCCGCAAGATCAAACTAAATTTATAATCAAGAGCTATTGCTTAAATTACAAAAAAAGTTGAACTTAATCGACTTAAGTAGTTTGACATGAACGACAAGAGTATCATTCACGCGCGTCATGAATCGCCAAGAACCTTGTCCCGATCACTCTGGCTTTCATTTCTTTTCGAGACTTGAACCGAGGAAATGGACGGACCACCTCGGGAATAGATATCTTAGAAGCGAGTCAACAGAGAGAGTGAACCATTCAACCAACTTAGACAAAGTTGAGGGTTGAGGAACGAACCTCAACAACACCGAAGAAGTGGAGAAATGGTGGGCCCAATCCCTATATAATACCGTCGATGGCCATGAACTTCGAGAATGTGGAAGGACCAACATCTCCAGCTCTTGGGTCTACGGTGGGATGTTTATCTCTGGACGGGACTACGTCCAGTATCATCACGTCCGCATCAACTGCCTCCCTTCACGAAAACAGCAGAACAGGATGTCCTTTGTCGTGCCGGGTGTCAAGTCACCGAGACCGCGGCACACATTATCCAGGGCTGCTTCCGGACGCACGGAGGGCGTATTTTGAGACATAATGCCGTATGAAAAGTGCTCTCATCCGGCCTACGTGACAAGGGATGGTCTGTTGAGCAGGAGCCACAGTTTCTCACGCGACAAGGTCCCCGAAAACCTGACCTTGTTGTGGCTCGTGATGGCAAAGTCTGCGTTATAGACAGCCAGATAGTCAGCGGAGCAACATCATTGAATGAGGCACACGAGAGAAAACGGAAATACTACGCCGATAATTCGGATATCGTATCCCATATCGTGCAGAAATATGAAGTCCGACCATCCGACATCCGTTTCTCGACATGTACCCTCTTTTGGAGGGGAATCTGGGCCTCAAAATCCGCTGACTTCCTTATGGCCATGGGGCTGACCAAGAAACTCCTGGGGTTTGTTACGCTAAGAGTCCTCCTGGGAAGCCATACAAACTGGACGAGGTGGAACCAGATGACGCAAACTGGGCATTGGCCCAGACTTGGAGTGGGATGAGTTGGTGAGTACGAAATTATCACCCAGGGTAACATGCGCCCTAACATCCAATGGCAGCAAGCAATTATGCCGACACTCGCCTCCTCGGGCGAAGTGGTGCACTGCGGTTGTTTTAGTGGGTAGTGGCTGAAAGGTGTCAATCCGGACGGCTGAGTCCCACATAACCCGGAACGCTAACATCTTCAGTTCCGGGTATGCGTAAATGCATTTTTTCCGCAGGACAAAAAAAAAATAACAATATCAAAATCAGAGTTTGGCAAAACCCCCAGCGCAGACCACCTACCTAGTGCATGTTAGATGAATTTGATTTATAATAATTGAGAACATACAGGTCAGCGTTTCGAATACATAAAAAGGCAACACTCTTTATAACTGAGCCAAACAGTGCCTTGAAGAAGATTTCTGTCTTGTTATGTTTAAGCCAAAATTACTGGTCACCAATCTTGTAAGTTCAACCCGGAGTTGTTTACGGCGAGCAATATTCACTGGCCATCGAATGTTAATGAAGATGACTGGGTAATTCGAGATCGACATAGCATTTACAGGGCTTTTCGATAGAGACGTAACAATTTTGTACTTAAATACAATTGCACGATTAAACTTTTTCTATTATCTGTCAATGTCAAAACGTGAGTTAAGATTTACGTTTTTATCATGATATAACGGACGAGCAACATTCAAAAATGGAATGAAAATTAGTACCGAACTTTGGAATGGATGGTAGCAACTCTTTGAGACCTTACTCCTTTGCTGTAGGTGCAACAGTGGATAATTTCGGGTCAGCATACGAGTATTCACTGTTAAAAAATTGTGTGTTAGTGAGACTGCTATGAGCTAAATCAGTCGATTTCACGTCTTTCATAGGAATTGGGTATCTCCCAGTCCTCATTATCACGAATTCTGCGTAAAGATCTTGGCCTACACATTTACAAGATAAAATTAAGTCATAAACATAAGAATGTGGATCATTTGAAGCGCCGAAACTTCTCCGACTTCTGTAGAAGTTTGAGAAAATCCTGAATTTAAATGAAAAATCATCTTCAGCAATGAAGCAAATTTTTGGCTAAATTCATTTTTCAGTAAGCAAAATATGCGTTATTGGGAGCAACAAACAAATCCACATCTGCTTAAGAGACTCCAGTGCATTCACAAATAGCAACTCAAAGGCGTAGTTCATGACGGAGGCGTGATTGGACCACATTGCGCCATGCTATGGAGTTTGCTATCGTACTAAGTTTTTGTACGAGACTATTTTTGACTAAAATTGGATAAGCATGACAATGGTGATATGTGGTTCGGCAAAAAGGGCCCCGTATCTCAAAAAGCTTGTTACAAATTTGATTTATTGAAGGGGAAGTTCGGTAATCGTGTGATTTCGACGAATGATCCAGTGGAATGGCCGTCTTGCCCATGCGAATCAGCGCCGTTGGACTTCTTTTCAGGGGGATTCGTTAAGTTGTCGGTTTATACCAATAAGCCAATAATGGTGACATTGCCAACGTTCCGGGCGAACGGCTCCAAGTATGGATCGCTTGAAACGTGCAGTGATCATAAAAACGAGAGCGAATTATGGATTAGGCTCTAAATAGACGCAAAAGCAGGAGTATATGCCGCAATAAATCAAAATGCATACCACCGCCTTTTTGATTTGAACTAAGTTCGCTGTTCGCTACACCGTGCGCTGTTCTTGTTTAGGCGTGAACCATAATCGGTCTAAGAATTAAGCACCTCTAATAAATTGGATTGAAGAAGTGAACAGCACGATATCAGCTCGAAGACTCCACGATTCATCGGCAATCACCGCAGAAAATCCTTCCTTTCCTGCCACTGAAACAGCAATTCGCTCGTAAAAAAAAGGCCGTCCAAAGTCTCTCAGCTTCAACCCGTATGACACCTGATTTCTTTGCTTTTGGACTATTCCAATGTCTTTTAAAGGATTGGAAATGGAATTTCGCCCAGTGACTCTGAAAATTTCTTGTTACGATTGACATAGATCTCGATTCAGTAATCAGTCCGATCCTACGTCTTCAAACTTTTTCACCATCACTTTTGGTACACTGAAACGTTCCGCGATAAGTTTTCACTAATTAAGGCCTCACAGTAAATTTCTACATCATAATTAATCAACGTGCCTCAGCCGCAGATTTTTTCGAATTGAAGTTCAAAAGCCAAATTTCTCGCAAATGTCGTTTATTTGGCTCGAAAGTTGACATTTTCAGTATCATTTTCAGATTCATAAATGCAGTGATGAGAAGTGGTTAACCAAGCTTACTATATCCACATGAGGTTTCTGATCTGATATTTCTGACCAGCATAAACAAGTAGCGCCATCTATTGGGGAACGACGGATTGTATTTTGATGTAAACGGAAGTTATAAAAGGGAAAAGGTCCGAATCGACCAAAGAGAGTCATTTCCAGTCTGGAAAAATATTTTTAAAATTTCCCGTTCAGAATCCGAAATAAAATTCTATCAATGATAGAAAGATAATTAGAAAAAGTTTCGGCTCCGGTTCTGTAAGGCCTGTAAAGGTAGAATTTAACTACAAAAACGTCACCAACTTTTTTTCGGAACTATGATGTCGACTTTTTCTTCTCAATTGGTTCTGAGCTTATACGATTTGTGTGCCACAAAGTGCCATCCTGGTGAATTAATAAATTAAATGGTAGACGCAATGTCATATGAGTATTAAAAGCATTAATTTTGTTATCGTTTTTGAAACTAAGAAACTAAGACTGGAAGGAGGGAAGGTTATTGAGAAGACGGAGTTTTAGGCTGGAGTGCTGAGGTTGAAGTCGAAGTTAATATTTGAATTAGCATTGCCAGCATATGGGAAATGGGATCATTGGAGCCGTATGAGGTGCGGGGGGTGGATAGATAGAAGAGACGAGGATTGCGTGTATTACGGGGGTTACTGTTAAGACATATGGAGTTATAAAAGGTGGCGCAGTCAATGGTACCTGTAAGAAGTCTATGAATGAAGATGATGTCGGATACTCTTCTTCTTTCCTCCAAAGTACTCAAATTTATTAGTTTAAGACGGTCTTGATAGGGCGGTAAGAACAAGGGATTGTTCCAGGGCAGACCTCGAAGAGCGAAAAGTAGGAACCGACGTTGGATGCTTTCGATTCTACATATGTGGATCTGTTGATAAGGGGAAAAACAGGCCAAGGATTTCATCGTATCATAAACCGCACCAAGCAGTGCATTTTTCCGTGCATTGCCGCTCTTGTATTGCCTGAGGTTTCTAATCGGACAAAATAGAGCAATTTAGTTTAATAACATACCCATTCAACCAGAAATGAGCTTCGTCGCTGAAGACAAATTTTAGATTTTTCTAGCTTTTCTAAGGCCCACTTACCGAAAGTTCGACGCTGTGGTAGATCGTTCAACTTTAGTTCTTACATGAGCTGTATTTTGTAAAGTGTTAGTCAATACGGGTAAGTGCCTTGATGTATAATAGCGTGAAATAGGTGCGAAGTTTGGTCAATTTGAATTGAAAGGCTTGCTTAGTAGGTAGATAACGACAACGGTAATATGGTCGGTACGTGCGCTAAAAACATGTCTTACAGAGCAAAAAATTGTAATAAAAAAATGTAATAACTTGTAAGCATTGTTCGGATGAAAGTCTTTCAATAATAAAATGGCAATTTCAACTGAAAGTGCTGGACTTTAAAATAAGTCACGAATCCAGCATAAGGTGTCACATATGTATCATTGAAAAATCAAGCAACAAAAAAATCACCCTTTATTACATGCATGAATACATGAATATAAAACCATTCCAGAGTAGCAGGTTTACATACGAAATTCTTGTCGCTGTCCAGTCCCACAGAGAACAAATGTCGTTATTGTCTGTAAACAAGTAATTAATTTTCCAAAATGTCGTGAATAATTCCAGTATTTCAACCAATTAGCACAACAACAAAATGAGTCACTAACGTCAAGTCCACCCCGCACTCCATCGCCTCTACATACCACATTACTGAGTAATCAACCCCAAACTTGATATAGCGGTGTTTCTTCATTTGTTTTTATTTATTTAAGAGATACTCTTGTATATTTTTGAAAGCTTTTCGCTTTGATGAGAAGTCTTATCACAGGCCTTTCGACTGATAACCAATTGCCGCGGCACGTGAACCACAAGGGTTTGAGTGGGATATGCTCCAGCACACCTTGATTGCCATGCCCCAATTATAGTTAACTGATAGATATGTAATCAATATGTAATTCTATCAGAAAGAATTAGAGCCACTAATACTGCCATCAATCATTGACTTTTCCTGTCTGATACGTTATCGTTTATTACTCACAATTATTTGTTGCTTCCCCGAGCAGTCAGTTGCGTAGCGAGTTTACTAATAAAATCGATCAAGTTTTCCTTTACCTGAGTCATCAGGTTATTTTCGAACTGCTAGGAGGAGGTATAGAAGGTGTTGAAACTAATCAAAATATTTGCTGCATCACTGCGGAGTTTTTGATGAAAAATCATGCTTCAGTGGACGGCAAATTACTCTTGGGACGTCATTGCCTACCTAAAAAGTCCTTAAGATCACAGGTGGGCTTTGGAGTTCAAGAGTAAATATTACTCGTATGCTTCCGTATGCTTCGAAATATTATCTCGACCTTGACCTTTTTAAAAGTGTGTTTTAATTTTCGAACCAGCGTGAATCGAAAGCATTATTTGCCTCCATGATTTCAACACTGTTTGGATGCGTGATGAAATATTATATTTGTATGGGGCCGAGATTACAGAGACGGACGCACCATGGTTTTTGTGTTTTCGGTTTTAATCAATTTTTATTTGAGAAAGATTCGTAAACAAATTAAGCCATGGATCTCGAGGGAAAATGTTGTGAAAAACAATCTAGTAAAATAGTAATTGAGTCCAAAAATAAACCGCCTGATTGCCTTTCTAAACTGTTTTGAGACTTCAATCTAAATTTAATTTCGTAGTTTGTAATTATAGGTTTATAGGTTTGTGGGTTTGTAGTTTCGCAAGATCGTAGAGGTAAGCCCTCAGTCGCAGCTCCAAATTCTAATTTTAAATTTAAATCCACAGAGGCCGGCTTGCATAAGGTATTGCGCACAATTGAGAGTACCCATTATTCGAGTATAAGGAGTGTACTGTGGAAATCTTCTTGGGCATTGAACGAGCATTCAAAAATCTACATACTGAAGCCATATGAAAATTTCCCATGAAGTTCAGGGTAGAAGAGAATATTAGGCGATAGATCATTTTTAGGTTTAAAAACTTATCCAGACTTCCCCGGTATAACAGCAGCATAACCAAAGTCACACATTAAGAGGGCGCAACTTGCACTTATTTCAGTTATTAATAATGAACACTATTCTGGTGAACTACTTGTAGGCTGGGATAAAAGTGATTACGTATGCTAACCAAGTAGGGATTCTAGCTGCTGATACCTAACCTCTTAAAAAGACCGAAATCTTCGCTTTATGAGGAACCGCTCCACGCTCCACAACCGATCGAAAATGTATCATGTTCTTGTTAGGATAGAAATAAACACAAGTATGCCTAAAGAAAAACGTCTAGATACTCGTAGACGCCTTGTCACCACTGCTTTTTAATTTGGAATTGGTAAACATAATGGAATCACACCAGCTCTAACTTACGCTGATAATCGGAGGTAGTGAGGAAACAGCTAAGAGAAATGCAGAAAGTCTAGTTAAGGCAGTCTTAAGTGTGCAGTAAGTTAGTGACTTCACAACTCCCTCACGGCTACATTGCGCGAAATTATGTTATGAATGTTTCCCGCAATAGTTGTTTGAAAGAGCATCTTGACAAAGGCTTTTGGGTTATCTACACTCGAAATTCGGCATTATGCTTACCCATACATACTCATTTAAACAAAAATGGGACTCATCGAGAACAAAATCTTGCGTTGAAAATGAGGATCAAGCTGAATCAATGTGTATCGTTTTTGGGCGCAACACAATCACGATATTTTGCACGATAGGCACGTTGAGTTAGCACAATCGAGCGTGCATTTTTAATGAACATTGAAACTATTTCCGCGCGTTCTTTTTGTGTAAAGCGATTCATGGTTAAAATTGTACTGAATTGACCTTTCCAAAATGCTATGACATATGAAAATCGGTTGACAATTGTTGAAGTTATTCGAAGTTTACATCGACCCATATGAGATGGCGCACTCTGTACAACAAGGTGAAGCTCTTCTTAGACAATGCAATCTATTGGACCTTGACTGGCTAACTGGGGCAAGCTGTCTTAAGATCAAGTGGGCTGACGAGTCTAGTTGAGGCCGAGCTCCATAGTAGCAACACCAAAATACAATAGGTACAAGGCACGTTCAAGGAGAAGCGGGTATTTCGTAATTTCACAGGTTTGGAGAATATTATTCCTATTTGTGAGGTTCTTTGCTTTTTGTGTTAACTACAAGGCAAACCGTTTATTTGGTCTGTTGTCGGCTAACAAAGAAGTGTAGGATTGGCGATTCGTTCCCCAAATTAGATCAGAAAATTTCTCTTGAAATTTGCTGAAAAGTTTGAGACATACATACTTCCTTTGGCAAAAGATGGGGCTTGCAACCGTACATCATTCATTGGATGTACACAGCAATCATCAGATCCATTATAACTTATGGGGCCCTAGTCTGGTGGACTGCTAGCAGTACGAAAAGCTATATGAGCATGCTCAAAAAAGTGCAAAGGTTAGCCGCTGTTTGTACAACGGGAGCTATGAGAAGCGCGCCGCAAGCAGGGTTGGACATGATACTTCACCTCCTTTCTCTGGATCTATTCATAAAAGGCTGCGCTGCAAAAAGCGCTCTCAGACTAAGGGAATTCTCTTTGTGGAAACAAGACAACAATGGACATGCGGCCTTGAATAATAGATGACCTGGGAAAGAAACATGGTTTTAGTAGCCTCGCAGCTACGATCGACTATATTTCCCCCCAAAATGACTTCTCTCTCAGAATACCAATCCTTTTCCCCTACAGAGAAGAGTGACTATCAAACGCCGTGATCAACAACCACGAGATTACCCTCTTCACCGAAGGATCGAAAATGGACACAGGCACTGGGTCCGGGGGCTACTCTGATACCCTACACAAACAGGAATCATTTAGACTCCCTGATTTGTGCAGCGTCTTTCAAGCAGAAATTCTAGCAATAGAGAAAGAGCCAAACACCTACAAGCCGATATCCCACCATCGGATATCACTATCTTCGTAGACAGCCAGGCTGTACAACGAGATCAAAGGCTTTTAGGAAATGTCGCGACTCACTCAAGTCCATCAGACACCAAAAAGTCAAAATCTGCTGGGTCCCGGGTCACAGCTCAAACGCAGGGAACGAAAGAGCGGACTTGGCCAGACAGAAATGGACATCAGCGAAGCGGACACGTCACTGCAACCACCGATCAGTGCATTATGCCGGATCATAAATGACAAAATCATAAAAGAAGCCAACTCGCCTTGGCTCACAAGAAACGACAGCCACACGACAAGATCATCGTGGCCAGAGCTCAATATCGGAAAAAACAAAGAAGCTCTTGGCGCTGGACCGAAACTCGATCCCTATGCTCGTAGGATTGATCGCAGGACACTGTCCCATTGGAGCAATGCTTTGGAAATAGAACTTGGGATCCAGCGATTTCTGCCGGAGCTGCGGCAATGAGGAAGAAACCGAGACGATCCAACATCTGCTCTGCCACTGCCACAGAATCGACGCCTATTGTCGCTGGGCCAAAGATTCTTCACAGAGATTGCGGACGTAGTAAATGCAGATATATCGGATCTTCTTCTTCTTCTTCTTTTCCTTTTTACGGCGTTGTTATGGTCAGAAGTGTAGGACCATAACCTTCCCACTTAACTGCATTCCTACTGGTCCGCTTGTGAGGTCCGCCGGTTTGACCTCAGAAAGTAGCGGCAGGCTTCCCGGTTTGGGATTACTTCATCGCTGAGGCCAATCAAATGCTGGTGTTTTTGCATCTGTTTGCACCAATTGTTTTTCGGCCTGCCTTTTTTTTTTTTTTTTTTTGTGACACGGACATGCTCCAGATTTTTTTTGTTTGATCTTACTCTTACAACACCGGTGATCTCCAGTCGTGTTAACCCACTGATTTGCATGTACACTTGTGGGGCAGTTTAATGGTGGTATATGCGTCCCTAGGCTCACCTTGGTGTTTTCTAAATTGCCTGGATGTGATTTTTGTTTACCTTTGTTTTAGTCGCCTTTTACGACAAGCGAGAGGTATCGCTGCAGGGATATTCTTAACCCGTCCCTGCACGGAACATATATCGGATCTTCTAAAATTCATAAAGAGCACGGGGTGGTTTCAGCCACCACGTGATAGGACAGGTGAATTATATGTGTATTCCACAAGCGAAGGGAATCACAATGGGCCCTTTGGCCTCCGCGTGGAAATAATGCTCAGCCATCACACACCCCTTCTTTAATCTAACCCAACCTAACCCTGAGACATACTTGCATTCAATGTCGCTGGTAGAGCTGCCTTTTCACAAGCATTTGGGCTTAATGTTAGCCCAGAGATCGAGTTCCAGAATTGTTTCGGTGATTAGAAGAAGCGCTGAGGTATAAGAGTAAGATGTCTTTGGTGTCGCTAACGTTGATGCGGACAAGTAGATAAAATTGTTTCAAAAATTGAATAGTCCTTTTATTTTTTGAACACACCCGAGTTGATTTTCATATAAATAAAATTTAAATACGTTCATTAACTACTGAAAGCATTAGTCAAATTCGCACAGCAGTTTTTGACGAAAATCAACGCGATTTTGTTGCGGACTATCAGCCTCACTGGGTTTCTCGAGGAATAAACAAGATCCAAGTACGAAGTCAAGTTCAAAGCAGTTACTTTTACCCACTTTATACAAAAAGTTCAGTTCCATGGTCGCTGTACAATCAACTGTTTGTAAAGTAAACAAATGTTCAAATGAATTAAGTGAAATGTATTCGAGCGATTAAAAGCACGCACCTAAACGTTTAAGTGTTATTCCCTCGTTTATAGTATTTGGCTAATTAAATGATTTGCTCGTTTTACGCCATTCATAGCAATTATCATTAAAAATTTATTTTCACTCATAATTCGTTTGATACAAAGTATTGTATAACTGAGCACATAATTCTAATAACACCTCTTAAACTGTCAAGAGTTTCTTTTCAAATGTTGGCATTAAGTTCAGTTGGTTCACTTCATAGAACTTTGCCTGGCTTCTAGCACTGCTCTCAAAAGTCAGTTTCATAATTTAATCGTCCCGCTGGTAGCCATTCGCCATACACTTTGCGCTCTGAATGGAGATGGTGCTTCACTGCCTTTTCCTTATTTTTCAAACTCCATTTGCACATTTTCATTACATTCCGCGTCATAAATTGTCCGAGAAATATATTCGCTCTAATTAAGTCGTTTATAGTATGAATGTCAAGGAAGTAACAGCCGGAAGGACCTCGCGTTCGCGTACGCTTTCTCTGCTTTCTTCACTTCAATTCAATAGACCGTTTAACTGAAATATATCTTGACGCACAGACTGTTGTGCCCTTTTAACCTATCTGGAATCTTTTAGAAGGGTAAACCTCTACCCCTCTATGCGAATAATTAAAACTTGATGTGACTGTCGGTAAACGCTTTGTTTCTGGGACGACGGGGTAGGGTTGCATCATCCGACCCAGCATGATGTCGGCATTACATCATCCTAACGTTTGACGTCGGAGTGTCTTCTATATTTCACGTTAATAACCTTGCTTTGCCCTAATCTTTGAGTAATTCTGTAATTTTTTTTATTTTGATTAAGTGACAGAGTAGATTGTCGATGGAGGGTAGGTTGGAGGAGAGACAGAGATGTTGTGGTTTTCCTGGATTGGCTTAACCTGGATTAGTGTGCCCCCGACGTCACTTGGGCAAATTGCTTAGAATGACATGCGATTAAGTCAGATGTAAAGTGGCGTTAAGTGGTAAAGTGGTTTTTTGCGAAACTACGGTGGAGTGATATTATTTTTAGATCCAGGCACTTCGCATATAGCTGTTGTACTGTTACACGACAGCAATCAATTAGGCTGTTAAATGTGTAATGTTGCGTTTCCGATGGGTCGTAATTCCGAGATTATACTGTTGGGCGTGTATTTACTATATTTACAACTGTCTATCAACCGATTTGTATTCTATTTGGTATGACGGTAAAAACGGTCATCAACTGACGAAGGCATTTCAAAAATAATAGAAACAAGAAAATGCTCGTGGGAACAAACATCAAAGTTACGGAAATATTGATCCCTTCCTCTTCAATATGCTTTAGCCGGATTACCTCTGACAGAGCAATAAGCTTTCGAATACGAATGTCAATGGGGGATAATTGCCTCGCTTTAAATATTTTTGAAAAGACAGTGAGATGCATATTAGATTTCATGTTTCATTCAGTAAGGAACGGAATATTTACCAATACGATACTTTTGGGGCGAAGAATTTACAGAAAAGATTTTAAGGGTTTAATTGTACTGAGTCATCCAATAAGAGATGTCATTTTAAATGAAAGGGAAAATGCGTAATTTTTGGGATTTTCATTTTAGTCTGTATTACAAGCTCTAAAACACACGACCTGCCAATTGCCTGCCATACGTTTGGTAATGTTGTGATGTGTTTCGCGAATAATATCTCTGATCTCTGGTATTCTCTTTTAGTGCATGAATCATTGTTGAAACATTAATGTAGATTTTATGCTAAATATACGTGTTTCAGTGGTTGGGGCATTGGCCTCCGACGCCCATAGCAGGGGGTTTGAATCATATCGTCTACAAAACCTTCTGGGAAAAGTTGTTTAGAAAAAGGTTCTCGTTCGTTCGCTGTGTAGGCTCTGCCATTTAAATGCATGCTTGTCAAAAGCTCGAAAAGATATCACTGTTACACCAAGCTCAAGACATATTATTAGGTACACAAGTGTACAAATGGGAATCTACCGCTTTCAAACAGATGGCGCTAGTGGTATATGGTCCTCAGAAATGTCAGATTAGAATATGTGGTAAACCTGGGAAATTTTGGGTTTCAACATCAATGCGAAAAAAACTGTGAAAGAACGTGTTGTGCATATTTCCAACGCCACAAAAGTGGTGATTTGAAGGTGGGAGACAAGGAGAATTCTGGGCCGATAAAAGAGACGCAGAGGTTCATATAAAATAAGACAAGAACAAGATTAACCAGCTGTAAACTATTACTTATCGTTTGAACGCTTTAGGAATGATCCGAAGGGTAAGAAAGACAAAGTTTTCTTTTGACTCGCGATGAAAAGTGAATCCGTCACAACGTTCCAAAAAACGGCAACAATACGAGCAAGGACACAACAAAGTGATTTTGCAGTACGATAACATTCGGCAACATGCTCAGGTCGTTAATCCTGACTTGGGAACAACAAAAGAGGACACCCTATTCCACACTTGGTATTCTCGAGAAAAGGGCCGAAAATTGACATCAAATGATGTCGAGTTTGGTGGAATTCGTGATACGAATACATACGAGGTCTGTGCAAAATATAAGGTGACTTTTTATTTTTCTCCACAAATATTTATTTATTAATTATTCAAATTTAGAACGAGACCTCCTGTTGGATAATCTTTTATATACACATTCGCTTTCTGGTTTGTTTTTAGCCGTTTCGTTTCTTGTTCGTTTTTTATATCACAGTTTGTTTCTGATCAAAATCGTTTATTTATGAGTTTGCACTTTCTCATGAATGCAAATCCGGGGTGCAATCTGATAACGTGATTTGTGATATGATAACCCAGCGTCACCAGAGGCAATTGCCTAATTGATAGTGGCAACATTGCGCAATCATTGACTAATCGCCTTTTCCAAAATGGTAAATTATTTAATTAAAAAGAAACAAAGAATGTGACTACACGGATAGCATCTGCGTATTTAGCGTTGAATGTTATGCAATTACTTAACAAACGAAAGGCTAAAGTCGATTCGTAGATCTCCTTTGCCATAAACAATCACACTGCAGATTTCAGGGTTCATTCAGGTTTTCCAGGGTACCAAAGGATTGGGCACCTAAAACATGTGATTTTGTGTGCGCCTGTAAACTTTTTTCCGTTTCGCATATCTTGTGGGCAAACCAAATTACCAACTGCGTACCAATATTAATTTATAAAAACAGTATTCAGCGGTAAGAAAGAAAAGAAGTGCCTGTGACTTCTTGAGTGGCTGTCTTGGAAGATGCCGAAGGAAGCTAAAAAAAGGCTAGGAACGGCAGGTCAAAACGGACACTGTTATAGAAGTATTGCAGGTTTGAAGGGTAGACAATTTGAAGAGCATTTATTTGTGAGAAATGTGGTCAAAGGCTTTACTGAAGTCGGTTGAAATAGTTTCAACATCGTCGTCACTTTCAAAAGCTAAGCGGGTAGACATAGATTTGAGGAAGCCATGTTGGGAGTTTGGTAATGGGATGATCATTCTTAACATATTTAAATTTTCCGACATTTTTTTTATTTTAAGAGGATTATAAAAGAGGTTTTCCATATTTATAACAACCCATCTAGAAAAAGGAATAAACTGAAGATTTTTGAGGTAGTCAAAAGTAAGGTTTAGAACTGTAACACGAAGACCATGAAGGCTAGGAATGAATTCATCATTAAATTTATTTAATTTATTTTTCAATATATAGAGGAGGAGGTGGGAATATGGAACCCCATTTAGTTTTAATTTTTCTTTTTTCATACCGGTTAGCTAAATACATTAAAAATTGTTCAATAATGTTTAGTATATATTCTTCCATCATATATAAGAAAAAAAACCTGTTTTGAATACTTTTTGTATGACATTTTGTACTTTATTCAAAAAAAGTTATTTTTACATTTTTAATTTTTATGTTCCTTATATGGAACCCAGGGTTCCATATTAAATGTATGTAAGAATTTTATCTTTGTGTGCAATAATCACAAATATAATAATCATTATCGAATCCTGCGCAATCACTGTGTGCCCATAGGTTGCAGGATTGACATAGAACCCAAACCTCACCACGATGATCGTCTGAATACATTTGAGAGCAGAACATGCAACTGACGCACACAATTGTAATTAATGAGCCCCGCTCTGCAGCGGCTAAGGCACTTACTTGCTTCTTCCCTCGTGAAGCAATGATCTGTGGTATTTTGCTCTGAACCACAGAAATACCACTCTCATCCACATTGAAAACTCTGTCTGGGGGAAAGTTGTTTTTCCTATATTCTTCCTCCAAAATTGTATAAAAGCTTTCGACTGCTTCCTTTGTAAAACCTTGAGCTCGGGCTTTAGAAATCCCCGTTGGTCTTCGAAGGGATAATTTATTTGAATGTCGCATCAAAAAGTGGTCCAACCAAGCTCGTCCAGCAATTTCATTTTCAAATGGATGCTGAATTCCATTTCTGGTGGCTAATTGGAACGCCATTTTCCTCACATCTTTTCGGGTAAATCCGAAGTATCTTTTTTCCATTGTTAACAGATATGAGACTAAATGGGTTTCCGTGTCAGGTGGCAATATTGTTTTTCTTCCTAAGTTGTTGTTTACGCATTCTTCTGGAGACTGTCCACTATGAACAAACCTTTGCAACGTTGTTTGAGGGACTGAAAATAATTTCACAGCCTTCATCAGGCTTAGTTTTTTTTCCCTAATGTTCTTGATTGCATCAACCATATTGTTTTTGTCCCAGGACTTTCTTTTTGGTTTGGGTGGTGTTTTGAATTGGCTTCGTGGCATGATGGTAGCTTCGGGACAAAGAAAGAAAACATTGTTAGGTAAATAAAAAAGTCGTGATGGTAATATGGGACCGGTTCCATATTAGGTTCCTCTACGAGTTCCATATTACAAGACCCCATATTTCAATAAAAACATCGTTTTTCATCACTTATTCAAAGAAATTAAAAGATTCTTACCTGAAAAATTGTGTATCCAAAGAAAAAATAATTTTTCTGAATTTTCTACAGGACAAAAACACGACCCGACATGAACGTTCGAGGTTAACAAAGCCAATGAAAAAAAGTTTTCCATTTCGCTCGGTTATTGGAAATAACTTTACGACGACATGATCGAGGCGAAAGCTATGTGTTTAGGTAATATGAGTATTTGGTTTGAATCTTCACAACGTACAGCTACTTAGTAATAGATAGCACTAAGAGTTTTGGTTTTAGAAGGGGGTTCCTATTTAACAACAGGTTCCATATTACCACCTTTTCCTCTATGTATATACCAATAAATCAGCGAAAGACTGCTTAAAAAGAGTGATAAAAAAATGGCGATAATGGTTAAAATATTCTTATACAAGGTGGCGCAAAATGAATCATCTTATAGCGTCGTACGTCAATCATACTTGACATTTGTGAACTAGGCAGCTGCAGTATACAAACAGACAAGCAATGAAGCGCTATACTCCGCAAGAGCGTGGAATAATTGTATCGATTTGTGTGACTAATAATCGATCGGTGGTGTTAGCGCAGAGTTAATTTCGACGTCAACTTCGTAATCGTGTCGCATTAACTGGGCAAACATTCCGGCGCATAGCTACTCGACTCGAATAGGCTGGAACCCCAGGTGGTGTGGCCGAGAATATCGCGACACCGACTGCGACTGCTGATGTCGCTGAGAACGAAGAAACATCAACTATACGACGGGCCACGGAATTGGGCATCACCAGACGGACCCTACAGCAAATATTAGTGAAAGACTTACACATTTTCCCGTATAAAGTGTAAA
Source organism: Merodon equestris (assembly GCA_958301585.1). Classification (NCBI taxonomy): domain Eukaryota; kingdom Metazoa; phylum Arthropoda; class Insecta; order Diptera; family Syrphidae; genus Merodon; species Merodon equestris. Next base: position 213,534,857 of record OY284413.1, on the reverse strand, counting down.
CAGTGCATCAGTTAATGTCTGTTGACCGTCAGTCGCGTGTGAATTACTATCAAGTTATTCTTAACCTCAACAACGAAGAGGACGATGAATTTCATGAAAGAAGCACTTCCTGGTCGCGTAATCTCCCATTTTGGCGATTTGGCATAGCCAGCAAGATCGCCCGATTTAACCATCCCGGACTTCATTCTTTTGGGCTACTTGAAGTCGCGGGTTTATGCCAACAAGCCTCATACAACCGCAGCCCTTAAAGAGAATATTCGATAGCAATGCGAACAGTTATCACCGAAAATTTTGCGAAAATTTATGAACAAATTTTAAAGGTCCAAATAAAGATTTTCATCACTCAAAATCATTTTTTTGTTCAGTAAGAAAGTAATTCAAAAACAAAATTGAATGCTTAATTTTGCGCCACCTTGTACATTATATTTTGTACAATATAATACCTTTTATGTGGTGAATAGGTCCGACACCACTATGCGGAAAACACCCCGCGACTAAATGAATGTTTTGACTAAATCAAAGAGGGTCTTTGCACTGCTACCATTCCATCAGACCCGAAGCGTTTCTACACTCAAGTTTTTTTTTTTTAGGTAAGAGTAAGGCTACTCTTAAATGTCAATAAGTCAAGACACAGCAGGGGTCGAAGGTATAAACATTGATTTAAAATGCTTCTGAATTGTAAGCTTCTGTAATTGTAGCTGGGGAGAGTATTCCACATTCGTGTGGTTCGTTATGGTGCTCTTTAGCTTCAAGTGGCTTTTTAACTGCATGTTGGCACCTGAATCCTCGAACTTTGCGACAAGCTGTTTCGAAGAAAGAAAAGGCATTTTTTCTATTGTCCATAGCAGCAATGCATCGTGCCTTACTATTGATTTGCGTTTTCGTCCACCTTTGTGAACTATTGCAACACATTCCATGAGCTGAATCATTTGATGATTTTGAAGGTGTCGAGTTGTGAACATTGTGTTTCGTAGAAATGTCTCTTTGCGACATTCCACCACAAAAGTCGGCAAAAGTAAGATCCTTCAATACAGTATGAAACTGATTAATTTTGTTAGCTTGTAGAATAAAATATATTATTGGCAAACTATCGACTTTAAAATGTAGTTTACAATACCGAAATAGTTAGAAAAGTCATTAAGGGATTTTTATTATAGGGTTCACGAGTGTACGCTCTTATGGTGTTTGTCACACAACCTGGATGGAGTGCAGACGGTTTGTGTCGGAGATGTTCGTTCACTACTCTTCGGGGATTCGAGAGATTCAACTGAATTTGTCGCGTTGGTTGTAGTTCACAGTAACTTTTTTGTTTCCATGTCATTAAGGTGTTATATTGGCAATGTAAAAGATTGAGGAGGGAGGAAAATTGTTGCTTCTTTTGTTTTTTAGAGAACGGGGCCTGCTACTATACCAAAATGATGACGTAAACGAAGCTTTGTGACGAGAAAAGGGAACTTAAACAGAGACTTTATGAAATATTTCTCTGTAGAATATGGATGTGGCGTCAATTACGGTTAGGTTATCAAAATTGATGAGGATCTTGTTGAGATCCATGGATTTGGCGGAATTTTGCCTCATAAACGCCGTAAGAAGTCAGAACTGTAGTCACATCGGAGAGAGAACTAAATACCATACCAAAGATCAAATTCTAAAAATTATTTCTATGAAGAAGTGCAAACCGCTCAATATCGCAAATAAAGTAATACGTAAACATCCAGCTTATGTGCAACAATGACTCCATCATTCCAGCGGGCTCAATGATCCCCTAAAAAAATATGCTTATCTCATAAAAACTGTTAGAGCGATAAACTCCTCATATTTTAATATCTAAAACAGACCTTCACCATCCATAAGGGCCAAAACAATTTTCAAGTGACTATGAGTTATCAACCCTGATTGATAGATCACTTGACCGTTAATAACAATAACTAATATCAACTCATCACTCGGCTTCTGTAACAACAGCCCACACAAGGTCAACCACGCGATTCACTATTGTTCCGTGTGACATTCTATGATATAACGGTATTACACAAATTGCGTGCATGTTAATGATACCATTGTATAACCAAGCGAATTTAGTAACCCTCCTTCTCGCCCGCTGGTAGCATTTGAACAATCTGAAGCCCCTATACCTACTCGTACTTATAGATATAACAATCTTCCACCTTTGCAAGGTTATCTTTATTGACTTCATAAATTTCGCAATGCCGGACATTTAACAATCATCCTTATCTGCTATTGTCCCACTAAAAAGCGAAAACAAAAAGGAAAAGAAAGTCACCCAACTGATTAAAGCTAGTTGAAGGTTCCAATCATTTGAACACATTTTATCTATTTCTGTTTTGCTGGTACTCGTATAGCGCTTACATTCACGCAGTCCTATGTATGCACAATAGATAGTTCCGCCTAGTACTGTTTCCGACTTAGATAACAAATGTGAGGCGGGAGAGTTAGTGGCATTAAAATGTGGGCATGGAGGAAAGGAGAGGGACACGAACAGTATCTCTACAGCTTGTGAGAATAGCGTTAACGTTGATTCAATGCAGGTTAATTCGAATAAAATTTAAATTTCCCAACGAATATCATTGTTTCCTCTTAGAGAAGGTGGCAATGACATGGTTTGGATGGACCATCCTTGTTAAGCATGCTACACGCGACATGTGGTTGTGATATTTGGACAATGCTAAGCGACCAGACAACCGCATTTAAAGTAACCCGCACGTATAGAAAAAACCTCAATCAACATCACATATATTTTAGTTGACGTGACTTGTGAATTAATACCCAAGTATGGGCCTATGGCGTCATACAACATTAGAAGAGAAAGAGCAGAAGCTTTTGCATAAGATTAGTATTTAATTTTTATTTTTGGAAGTGACACCTCTAACGATGATGAGTTAAAATTCAACTTCCGTCAATAATCAAGCCACCGAAATTAAACTTGTAATACCAGCGGAGTACTGACAGCAACGCCTGTAGCTACATTTAAGTCGCTTTCATCATGGAAAAAATTAAATCTCTGGCCCCCCTGGACAGTATTTGAGGACTAGTATGACCAAACTGATCTAGAAAAGTAAACATAACATAGCTAGGTCCATGGCTGCAACTGGTCTAGGAGTATGTGAGACGAGGAATATTTTATACAACTTTACACGATTTTATTTTTTCATTATAAAAAAGGTGACTTTGTCAGTGTCAGTTTCGTTTTTTCGTTTTCTAGGTTTCCGGTGTCATTGGGCCAATATTTTTCAGAAATGATGCTTGTGCGACCCGTTCAGTGCATGTGTTGTTTTACCAACTTTTTTGCCTAGAATTGGTGGAATGAACGTGGAGAATCAGGACGATGCTATATGGTATTAAGCTGGTGAAACAGTGGCCCTATTGCATGATATTTCTTGGGCCTATAAAATAGGAATTTTAATTGACCATTGAGATCATGTGATTTAATTCCTTTAAAGATGTTAAAGATGTAGTTTATGCTAATGCCTCACCAACGATTGAAGAACTAAAAAAATATCGAAGCTGTAATTCATCAAATCCGTTTTCTAATAGATGGCGCTGGGGTACATTCTGGACAGAACTATCAGACAGGGTATCTCCCTACCATATGACGAATTCTCATGGGCGTCATTTTCTGTGCGGGATAATATCGACTTTGACAGAAATTTTAATTTTTGGGAACAATTCGAAAACTGCGGCTGAGAGGCATCGAATGATTATAGAAATTTACGATGAGGCTTCTATGAACGAACAAGTTGTGAATGGTAAATAAAATGACTTCGAAGTATAAGATAGAAGAGGGCTAGTGAAAGGTTTGAAAACGTAGATTTAGAGTCATTACATGTCAAACGCAACAAAATTGATGGGCTGTAACTCAATAAGCTACTCGTACATCCGTTTAAAAGCCTTATAAATGATTCGAGAGCAAAAAAAATTAGGTGCCGGAAGAGTTAAAGCCAAGGACCCCGAAGGAGTTTTTCTACTAGCGAAATGCTATTCCAGCGACAAGGAAAGAATGATTTTCCATAACATATTGTGACAGGCGAAAGTGAATTCATGTGACAATCTAAAGTGAACAAAAATTATGGGAGTATCGGGTCATGCATATGGACGATGTAGGCACTTTCAGCAGCATTTCACGGTCACTAAAGTTACCCGCGAGTAGCACTAAAGCTGAGTTAAAACAACGAGTAGAAGACGCAGTTCAGGATCACACAGACGGGTGTGTGTGACAATTTGGAGAGGGGGTCTGCCGTCTAAATGACCAGACAAAATTCGTTTATGGGAAGAGGTTACTTAGTGGCACTGCGAAGTTATTTTTCACATCTAAAAATGTACGTAGCTGGATGGAATTAAAGCACGCACTAGAGGGCGTTGTTATTGACTTATAATGGTATTGACTTATACAATGAGCTGAAAGATGACTGTCAAATTTGTCCTTCACTCGACCTCCTACAACGGCCAAGCCAATCATCCATGAACCGAAGCTCACGCTGTGTATTTAATTAGACCAGCTTGGCACTGTATATAATATTATAAGTTTTTACAAACGGAACTCGCTGCCGAAAACAACAAACGCGATTGATCCACGCATTGAAGGGAAATGGACACAATACGAGCAAATATACGTATGTTACACAGGTCGTTCCAATATACCTGAAAACACTGATATGGAACATCCTACCCCATTCTCTAGATGCCGCATTCTCTAGACATCGTCCCTTCATAATACCATCTATTCCGACCAATGATGTGTGATCTTCTGATCCAAAAAAGCTCCGAATTTCCACCAGGCGTACATGGTTAAGGTAATGGTTGAGAAAAAGGTGTAGAGAGATATCTGTCAGCAGAATGTGTTTGGTATCATAAATTGAATAATCAGACTGCATCATTTTGACACACATTTTAAAAGTAACACTTCGGTCTACAAACTTCATTCAGACAGTTTTATATTTCATAAATCGTGTCAAAAGTTATATTAGTATGGAATTTGTTCAAGAAATAAGGTGACTTTTCATTTTTATCGAAAAATATTTATATATCCATCAACAACTATTTTGTCCCCTCAAAGTAATCCCCCTCAGATATACGAGTACATAAAAGACACTTGCGCCAGCGATTTTTCCAATCTTCGAGCCACCTCTGATATGCGCTTTTTCGTACAGCCTTGATCACTTCCAGCGATGTGGTCTTTATTTTCTTAATCGTGGCAGATCTCCGTCCATGAAAGGATCTTTTAGTTTTGGGAAGAGAAAAAATTCACAGGCCAACCGGGGAACATAGTCGCTGAGGCATGATTGTGATATTTGCTTTTGTCCAAAAAATTTCGCACAACCGCCGATGAGTGAGCAAGTGCATTATCGCGATGCCCAGCATCCAAAAATCCGAAAGTTTTCTTCATATTGCTTCAAGCAAAAGGCGCAAATAACTTTAAAACAATATTTCAGCCAGAGCTTATGATTAACCACGATATTGCATTTCGGCCTAGACTCTTCTGGTCGCTTCCATTAGGATGATTAAGCTTTGGTTTCGACATCTGAACCATATACCCATGTTTCGTCAACACTGATGACCCTTTTTAGCAAATCTGGATCGACCTTCACGTCACTCAAAAACCTCCAAGCGATTCTCATGCGACGGTCACGTTGGTCAAAATTTAGCAATTTCGGCACGAGCCAACCGATATGACAATATACCCAGCGACTTCACAGGTATTGATTCGACGATTCTCCATAACATTTTTTCCCACTCCTTCATCATCTTTAAAATCTCCTCGGCTTTCTGAGAAGAGCTCATACCACTTATGAACTTTTTCTTTGCCCAGAGTAGGCTCGGCAAATGTCACTTGCAAAATTTTAAATACATTGAAGTACTGAATTAAATTTTTTAGAATCGTTGTCCATTTTTTTTCAGTAGCAACGTATCCGAAATGGTTTTTAATATAACATATATTAAGGGACACGCGCGCTAAGATAACAAAAAATAAATCGAATAAAAATTGCACTTAGCCAGCGAAATTCAGAAAGTCACCTTATTTTTTGAACAAACCTAGCATATTTAAAGCCATTGAAAGACCCATTTCTCAAGAATGTAAAAACGAGATGCTGAAAAACGGGTAAAATATATCATTCAAAATAAAATAATTGAAAGAATGAGGTCAATCAACATTAACGATTTTGAAGGTAGGATTCTGACGCCCGACAAGATTATGTTTTGTGTATGGTGGGATTGGAAAGGAATATATTACGAGGTCCTAGAACCGGGTCCAACAACTGATTCTAATCTCTATTGTTAGTAATTAACCAGACTGCAGCGAGCAATTTAAAAAACCAGAATTGATCAATAGAAGAGGCATTGTCTACACAAAATTGAGAGAGCTTAGCTGGGAAGTGAGACATCCACCATATAGCCCGGACTTTAAGCCTCAACCAGATGGTAATTTATTTCGAACTCTGCAAAACTTCCTCGATGAAAGGAAATTCAAAAGAAAACAATGAACATGCGCTGTCTCAGTTCTTTCGCCAGAACTCCCAGAAGTTCTGCATACATTAATGGAATTATGGAGCTACCACTCTCCACCGTTTGTTGATAAAATATTTCAGTTTCTTTATTTTTCTCTTTTATATATGAGTATTAACAAACCTTCGACATCCCTGACATTACAAAATGATATGTCAAACGCGCTAATAACCAAATACACGTAAAGAGCGTAAACTATTTAGGGTCCGATTACACTTTCCAAAGAATTGTTAACGAAGATTCTCTCCTGATAATCATTCGGTTTTCATTCAGTATTCGGCAATAGCTGCATAGCATCCATGTGGTACAAAATAAACAAATCTATACACGTGAAGGGGTATAAAAGTTTGCGGTCTCTGTTAAATGGCAACATAAACAACTTTAGTAAACAAAAGCTTACGTCAGAACTGTACGAAATGTGTGCTTATTTACGGAAATTCCAATCAATACCCATACTGCTGCTGAGTGCGTATTATCATTCAATCAGAGCAATCTGTCAAAGCCATAGAAATAAGTCATCTGTCAAATCAAGAAAAATAAAACAACACGATCGACGTTATGCGGTGTGTTAGACCTCACGTTTTTAAATATTGGTGGTTATAAGAATTCCCCCATTACCCACATATGTATGTTGGCACCCTACCAGTATTTCCTTTCCGAAAGGAAAAACATTTTCAAAATTTTTTGTTTTCATCAAAAGCATGCAAACTCATACAAATTCGTGCGTATTACGCCATCAAAATAAACCCTGAGTGCGGTCATTCATCGAACACTAGCGCATTCAGTGCCTAAGCTTCATGTTATGCATTCTTCTTCACATCATCCGCCTGTTACTTTCATTACATAACGTTTATCTTCTTGGGGAGGCATAATAAAACAAGAAAGAAACCAAATTCATGACATTGACATTAAAAAAGACAAGAAAATAAAGACAACGAAAGAGAAATGTAAATCGGAAATACAAAGAAATCAAAAGTTGATACGAAAGCAACGAAAGCATGTACACGAAGACCATCAACTACGACAACAACAACATTTTTATACGATGGCCCATGTGACTGGCCATCATAGTGGGTGTTACAAGTAGTATTCATGTTTCTGTTCCTCTTTTTCTATACTCAGTTTCATTGGTGGTATGGTGTTTTATTCTTAATTGTCAGCCATGTGTCCCTGAATGATTTCAATTTCGTTTGGTTGTGCATTTTTTGTGTGAGTCACATACAAGTATCTAAACATTACGTACAACAGGCAAACAGAAAGATAAAATGAAAACAAAAAGTATGCTATAATCAACATAGAAATCATTCAGATACACGTTACATGTAGGATAGATAAATTGCATTCACAAGGCAACTACTGATTGATCACCTGGCGATGAAGGACCTGGACTGTTGCTCAAACTATCTGTTGACGGACGCTTTGGCAATAGAACTTGCATCGATGTTCGACGAAGTATTTTCTCATCAGCTTTTTTTTTTATACAAATTTTATGTTTTGTTGTCGTTTCGATGTCCAACCGAATACAATTCGGTTTTGATAAAAAGAGAATATTGATTAGGAAGAGTAGAATAGCATACATAGGAAAATAAGACAATATTAAGCGAAAATTAGTTGAAATTTAACATTTTTAATTTAATAAAATTATTTTATGAAAAGAGAAAAACTAAAAATTATTGAAAATATGTGTACAGTAGTGTGGACGACCCATAGCTGTCAAATATTTTACATTAAAAAAAAAGTTGAAATGTTAAATATGTACATAAAACACTGATACTTGATACAGAAGAAGGTTAAAAGAAAACTATCATGTATAATGAACAAAAACTATTGGAGTCTAGAACAACTTCCCAAAAGTCTTTTAAAAAAATCCAAAATTCGGAAAGCCTTTAAAGAGACAGCGTTAAGTTGCCGTATTGCGTAAAAATAAGCTACGGGCAGAAAATAGCTCTTAAACACCATCTAACCGTCCCTTCTCGTTAGAATTTTAATGACTAAAATGCCGTTAGAAGACTAAATACAGACATTTCCCTATGAACACAATTCAATAAAATTAGTAAGAGTTTTTGTTTTTCTAGTTAGTCTTATTTTTTATTTTATTTTTAAAGACCTTATGCCAACCTCTGAAAATAGACATAGATCTAGGTTTTGATGATAATAATATAACAAATGAAGAAATCTCAGTCGTCCAAATGCTGATGTCGAGTGTGATTTAAACCCCATTCCTCACCTTCACATTCATCTTAATGAAATATATGTGTGACGCAAAATTTTAGGACTGAAAATCATTAAAATAGCCGATGATATTGCCATTATAAAACTGCTAGACATAATTGCCAGTTCAGAGTTCAAAACTAGGCATCAAACTTGACCAGTATCAATATTTCAACAGGCTGAAGCAACAGCAGTCAACTTGACCGCAATGGAAAATGATATGCTACGTGGCCCATCAGGTCCCATCATATATGGTGCTCCCGTGCGGTTTAACTTGGCACCATTTTATATGGCATGATTCACGTGTACGAGGACAGTAGGGAGGGGAGGTCTGTCTTAAAATGAACAACACGCCGAAGTTCCAGTTCATTAAGTATTACCCTCATAAGGCCCCGTACTGCCGAGCAAGCGTAATTAAAATCGACAATTTTCTAATTAAAATGAATCGAAAACACATTGCAAGGACTGTGACCAACGACAAAAACCTGACCTTCGGGGCTTACCATCCCAAGCAAAAATACCACGAGAGCACACTCTGATCGGGCTTTGTTCAGAAGCATTTTTAAATATTGACTCCAAAAGGTTAATACATAATAGAGACAGTATCCTGATAGTGCCATTAAAAAGCATCTTATCTGCGACGGGTACGTTGAGCTTTTGAGCTCATACATTTTATTACCATAGTGGCGGACTGGGATCTCGCCGATGTTAATCCGGTAAGACCTCTTTACTCCTTGGTTTGTAAAGTAGGGGATCTTTTGTAGACTGGGCACGTTTTCACGCTTAGATGAGCCTGAGAACTGAATGAGACCTTGGTAAGTTCTCAGATATTCCGAACGAGATGGCGAAGACTGGTCGCTGAAAGGCCCAATCAGCAGGGTGACCACTAGCAATGAAATACAGGAGTGCTAGCCAACCTGAAATTTATGATTCCAAGTAAGCCAATTTAGTGAAGATTTTATCAACTCTTATAACCTGACTTTTGTAAAAAAAAGTTATTATGGTTAGGCCTGGTAAAGGTGTTTGCTGAGCCACAGATCTTCGTAGACTCGAACCACAGAAAAAAAAATAGGTCCGATCAGCTCCGGTTGTGGCACAGATCCCCCAACTTGGCTCCTGGGTCTAAAACGTAGTGGCCAGGCTTCCCAGCCGAGAAATCGAGTTAAAGTCATGATGGGGGTCGCGAATGATCTTTTGTGTGTTTTTGTTTTTTTGGTAGGAAATGTATTTTCTGCTTTTTCCGAATTTATCAAAGGTTTATTTTTTTCCTACGTGTAAAGTGGTCCGATCCAGGAGCTAGCGGAGCGGCAGAGGAAAGGATCAACTAGAGACTCGGGGTTTGAGCATAGACGTCGAAGCGCAAGGTTGGGCGCGGTATTGGTGCTGTTGGTTTTTTTGTTTTTTGGAGTGAAAATTTGCGAACTAGGCGTCGAATGCAATTCGAACGGAATTTGACTCCCCTGAGACCATTCCTTTTCCCTTATTCATTTACTCCGAATTTACAAAAAAGACAAAACACACGGTATAAACTAATATAATACAACATAATACAACAAAAAAAAACAATACACAAAAGGTGTACAGTAAGTGGGCAACCAAAACACACCAAGCCTCTCATCGAGGGACGACGGCGGAGGTGATCAAGCGCGGCCACAACAGTTCAGCCAGGCTTCGTGCTCGAGACCAGCAGTTGGGTGGAGTTTTGTGTTTTCTTTTTTTTATGTTTGTTTCAAGTTTTTTTTTATTTTATGAATATTTTCTTTTCATTGTCTCGGGATCAGGAGTGGGACCAAGGCAGGCTCTAGTACCTCTTCGCGAGTCTCAGTACTAGGGTAAATCGTCCATAGGACCAAATCGCGTGGCGCCCTCTCACCATCTTAACCACTACGACCACTCTCGCAGAGTTGGTTAGGCAGCCTTGCGGACGATAGCGCGAAACGGTGGGTCAGTAACAAAGTACACTTCTTAAGATGGCAGATGATAACAGTCTCACACAGTATATGTTCTGCAGTCTCATCATCTTCAAAATAAAGTTTATTTTGTGTCTGACAGAGATTGAATTTATTATGAAGTCTCACATTAATAAATTAAATCTCTTCCTAGGCAAACCACAATATCACGTTAAGAAGTTTAAAGACTCTTGATATCGTTTCTTTAGATTATTAAAATGTTTTTTGAGAGTTTGTTCAAGTATTGACAAGCTTTTTGAACTCTGTTCTAATGGGACAAATGTTGTGATTTTTTCCCAATTTGTTTTGAGAATAGCATAAAAAGGTTCAGTGCCTATATTTCTCTGAGAAGAACCCTTTCTGGCTACGAGAACAGCTTTTTCGTTGCCAATCCCTCTGTATCCAGGTACCCAAAAACCTATCAAGGTTTGATTTTTTTTTACTAGATTCTGCCGAGCCTCCCTAACAGATTTTGAGTTCACGCTGTGATCCGTAATTACAGGGTGACTGATGAAATGCGCTACCAAAAACAAAAATTCTTTGGATACTATTTTAATTTAATAAAAAATGGACAGCTGGGCTGATGAAGCACGATTTGGCTTCTGCAATAAATCAGGGTAAAGGGATTTCCAGCCCATTTTTGGTCGCACGTAGATGCACCGTAATGAAACTGGTAAACTCTTTTGCTGAGCGTAGGACAGTTGCTCCAAGGTCTTACTACCGAAATCAACCAGTTTGAACGAAGGAAACAATAATTGCTGCAGCTGCAGGTTCCTTCAAGCCTTTCGACAAAGAAGTCATCTGCTTGAGGGGCTGAATAGGTGTAAGACGGCGTATTAAGAGTAATTTTCATGAATTTTTTTTAACGTATACAGAATAAATATACTTTATTGAGATTTGAGGATATTTTATAGACATATGTTAGTGAAGAACATTTACTCAAATGTTCGAACATTTTTCTTGAAAAATCCCGAAGATACCAGCAGATGTACATTGTAAGTCGCCACCCGGATAGGCAGTTTGTGTACATTCTGGAGGTCACAATTTTTATCAAAATTCAACAAGTTCGACTAGAGCGTATATATATAAAGAAAATGTGTGCTAAATATCGTAGGATTGATCGAGAACTCTGCGAGGTAGAGTGTACATAAATTCGAAAAAAGTAGTTTTGAGAAAAACGCGTTTGATTAAGACTGATTTTAAAATGTGAACGTCATCACAGGGTCACTAATACTTATATAAATTTCTATCCGAGGTCTCAATTGTTAAAAGATACAAAAGAACATCTGCTAACGTTCTTCTGTCTCCCTTACACTATATACTTATGAATGACCGCCAACGTCATTATTGTCATTCACGAATGACTAGAGCTCCGAAAGGACGCTCGTTCAAATGTTTATAACTTTTAAACGGCTTGGAATTTTGCTTTGAAATTATCAGGATATATTATTAAATAGTTGTACTCGTAGAATCGATTTATGAAGAAAAAATTTAATTTTTTGAGACCTCTACACTTATTTGTCCCCTTAATTGGCTATCAGCAGACAGAAGATTTGAATTTATTTCCTTATATAGCTCAATTACAAGGTAAATAAGCTCCGCAGACTTGCCGATCCACTTGAAGTTTTGCCAGATGTTCTTCGAATAGTGGAAGACTACAATGTCAATAAACAAAATTGTTGTATATAGAGTGACTTTAACCCGAAATACTAAAGGGTCCGCCAAATAATTTTTTTTTTTTTTGAAAATGCTATAAAAAAAACTACTGAATATTTTCTCAAATTTCTTTTTTTATTTGAAAGTACAATCCTTCCGGTTAATAATGGAAAATAATTTCATTCAAATGGCTGCCTCGGCTGGCCATGCAGTAGCCTACACGATCGGTCCAATTTTTAAGCACATTATCGATTGTGTGCAGCTGTATTTCACCAATGGCTTCACGAATATTGTCCTTTAAAGCGTCAATTGTCTCTGGCTTGTCGGCGTAACACTTATCTTTGACGGCACCCCACAAATAATAGTCCAACGGTGTCAAATCGCAGCTCCGAGGTGGCCAAACGACATCAGCTCTGCGGCTGATAATGCGATCTTCAAAAACAGGGCGCAAAACATCGAGTGTAGCTTCGGCTGTGTAGCACGTAGCGCCGTCCTGTTGAAACCAAATGTTGCCAATATCCTCCTCTTCAATTTTTGCGAACAAAAATTCGTTCAACATGGCCCGATAACGATCGCCATTGACTGTAACGGCCACTCCTTGCTCATTTTCGAAGAAAAATGGCCCAATTATGCCTCTGGACCAAAATCCGCACCAAACAGTGGCTCGTTTTGGGTGCACCGGTTTTTCAATGTATGCGTGCGGGTTTTCTGTGCCCCAAATGCGACAATTTTGCTTGTTTACATACCCGCCAAGATCAAAATGAGCTTCATCTGAAAAGATGATTTTTTTGGCAAAATCTTACCATGATTTTCAAAGTAATGTCGCAATATTTCCCAGCGTTGTTCAAGCGTATACACAACCATATTCGTTCAGCGGAAGGATAAAACTAATTATCTGTCAAATCAGACATGAGCTGAGTGTTACCATTCACGAAATAAGCACTACTTGAAAAAAAAAACGTTAGATGGCGGACTCTTTACATTGTACGGCATTGCATCCAGCTCGAGTCATAGTGAGTTGGACAGTTTCATCAAGCTGCTTTGTCGTTCCATACTTTTTTGAAGAAAACGGTATGACCATTATTGGAAATGGTTATTTGAGAATGTTACAGGATTTTTTTTTTCAGAACTATGCCGAAAGAAAATTTGTTCAACGTGTGTTTTTAACAATATGAGGAGAGTAGCAGCGAAAATTTCGTTGGCCCCCGTCTCCAGACTTGGTGCACCTAACTGTAAGCAGGAAGTTTACAAAACGAAACCATTCAATTTGATTGATTTAAAACAATGGCATCGATCAATAATTGAAACGATTCCCACTTCAACTCTACAGGCAGTTTGAACAATTTTGTGATAAGACACATATGCGTCACATAGTATGAAGGCAATTTAATAAACTGAATAAAACTTGATAAAAAATTAATAAATGAATTACAAAATAAAGTCGTTTAAGTTTCATGGTAAAATTCATCAGCCACTCTGTACATCTATTTTTAGCTTCAGACTCGAGATTGATGTTGGAATATGTAGGGCTAGTGTAAAGCTCGGCTTTTTAGACACTGGGTAATAGTCTTAAGGCCTTAGACCCCATGCGGTGTGGGTCAAAAATACCAGTGCCAACGCCCGCTTTCATCTAAGACCCTTGATGGTTTGTCATGGTATTTGTGCTAGAGTATTCGACACCATGCTTATCATATCAAGCTCACCAAGCTTATGAAGACTATACCTTTCGAAGAAAGGAGTTTTAACTAAGTATAGCCGTTTTTTTATGTATTTTTGAATAATGCACATTTTTTTAGTTTATTGTGCTGTCGGCAAGTTTGCAAACGGAGTATTTGGTGACTATAGTTTTCAGCCCGGTTTGTGTCCAACATATGTACTACAGAGGTACAAGTGGTGATAGGTCTCACTATCGCAATATAAAACCAGAAGATGACTTAAATTTTCAGTTCCAGATTTTACAGCCAAGAAGACTATAGTGTCTTGCTAAATTTTATATTTTTATTGAGTTTACGATCAAGGTAGATGATTTATGTCATCTAATTACTGATAAAGTACTCTTGTATATTTTAATATACATTTGCACTAGTTTTCTGAATATGTCTTTTTTAAGATTTTTACACACGATTCAAATTCAACTGGGTTTTGAAATTGAATGACTTATTTTCTAGGTAAAGATAGTATTTTGTTTAAACCTATGTATTTGTTTTTAAAAAAAATTAATTTTTTTACTTCTTAAAGGCCTTAATGTATTTTTTTTACGAAAACACTATTCAAAATCTCCTAAATTTTCACTCATTCAAAAATCATATGAATAATTTAAAAAAGAAAAGTATTATGCCAATGCCGAGGTCATTGGAAATTCTTGCATCAACATTTTCAAGGGCATTTCTACGAACAAGCTACGAACTTTTAACATGCTAATGAACCTAATTAATTAAAATATTCGTTTCTTTCTATTGTAAATATTTTTTTTTCCATTCTGGAAGCACATTAACACTTTTTCTTGATACGAATTAAGAACATCTGTTTAGCGAACTAATATCGTGTCGATACCGTAAATAGCTGAATGAGTTACACGTTATACCTGGTAATATAGTTCCCGGCCAAAAGAAACCTTTACTCAAGGTTTAATGCGAATCATGTTGTACGAAAATAGTATGAAATTTATATTTTCTAAGGACATACTGTATTCAGTAATTTTTTTAAAAATAAATGATTATTATGCCTGTCAAATTATGCAACAAATTATTAAGTCTTCCCCACTACTATACACAAATGGAAAATGTTTCAAAAAAATTATAATGAATTAATGTAAGGGTTGTTGGTGAATGATTGTACGTTATTATGCGCATATAAACTACAAAAAAAAATTCAATCTAGCTTCTAACAATTTAAAAGAAAGTCAATATGTTAATTTACTAGTAAAAGGCCAAAAAGAAACACCAAAAAACTGATTTAAAAATCAAATGAGAAATTGATGAGTAAGTAAATCGAAAAAACACATTTCGTCAAAGTGGAGGAAACAAAAGCAATTCACTTATTATCGGGTTTATGACTTTGTGTAACTTTGAAAATTACAAACAAATAATTTTAAAACATTCTTCAATGAGATGTGTTCATAAAGTAAAGGGAATTTTGTCATTTTACATGTTAAACATGTGAAATGTGCTCCTGCTTCCACTAAAACTATTCTATGCCCAGAAACTATTCTATATTAACGTCCCAGTCTCTATATTTATCATACATAAAATATCTATGGGGAATCTTTCCTATTTTCAAAAGTAAAGTGAACTTTAAGGATGTTGCCGGAAAGAATAACCAACTGTGAAAGCTGTCCTAATACGGTTGTAGGTACAATAATCTCCGTGAAATCCGTCAGAATTCACTAGCCATATGCATGATTTATTTCATGTATGAAGGCACAGGAGATGCCTTTGTAGGCTTCGGCCACAACGATAAATGTGATTTTTTAACCGTTTCGTTTCAAATGATCAAAGGGAAATTGAATAAATTTGTAAAATTGTGATTTGATTTGATAAACTCAAAAGCTCAAACACTGTTTGCCATTTAATTTTTTAGGATTTTTTTTTTTCTAATAAATATTGGACACGACTATGGTTTAAGTGGTCCATACGGAAAGTCAATTTTGAGTCACTTTTTCGAGAATACTGACTGGTATCTCGCTAACAACACATATAATGTTGCTCCTAAAGTTGCTATTGACGCTGGCTTATCGACATAAGCGAGTGATTGGGTGTATCCCCATAAAAAATGTTTTCTTCTTCTTCTTAGATGTTACAGCTTACGGAGAGCCAGAGCCGAGCTTCTCTCACTCACCTACGTTGGGCGCGATTTGTTTTGC
Organism: Merodon equestris; assembly: GCA_958301585.1. NCBI lineage: Eukaryota > Metazoa > Arthropoda > Insecta > Diptera > Syrphidae > Merodon > Merodon equestris. The sequence continues at coordinate 213,518,657 of OY284413.1, read as the reverse complement.
ACACAAGTGAATGGGACCTACAGTGTAATGGCAATTCCGAACGGCGAGCACTGATAAGTTTTTTTTTCAAGACAACTGTAATACGAGGGGTTTTCCCAGTCCCCGCCGAGGAGAGAAGCCGCGAAATAAACATTCGATGGCGTTGGTGTTATCGGGATCCGAACTCGCTCATCGTGCGTCAGAGGCCGACACAGTACCCACTGCGCCACGGGGCTCTCAAAGAGTGTTTTAAACGCATTAAATCACATGGTCCAGCCGGCCAATTCACCGGTCAAAAACGAGTGATAAATTGTTCACCAGACTCATTCTCAATTTGTCCATCGATGTACGTGCTGTGTGGGATGTAGTGCCGTCATGCTGGATCCATAAGTCGACCAGGTTCAGCTCGTGTATTTTGGCCACAAAAAAAAAAAAAAAGAGATCATAGAACCATAGCTGGCGTCATTGACGTTAACGTTGTTCTCACGCTCATCTTTGAAAAAAATCGAGCAAATGATTCCGCTGGAGCATAAACCGCAGTAGCTGGGTACATTAGCAGCTCTTGCATTGCCTGAGGGTGCTCATCGGGCCAAATACGACAGTTTGGTTTATTAATAGAAATATTCAACCAGAAGTGAGCTTCGTCCCTGAAAATAATATTTTGGTAAAAGCGACTTTCCCCCAGCTCCTTAGATGCCCACTCAAAAATTCAACGCTATGGTAGGTCTTTCGCTTCAGTTATTTTACGAGCTGTATTGTTGGTGGATACAGCAGCACTACTTTCCTCTATGTGCACTCTACGTATACAGACAGGTGGCTTGATGACCAATAAAGTGAAATTGGTGCAAAATTTGGTCACTATGGCTAGAAATGCTTGCTAAGTAGATCGATTATGATGACTGTAAAATAGTTCAAAAACATTTCTCACAGAGAGTGAATTTTAATCATAAATTTTAATAATATGTAAACATTGCTCGGGTGTACGTCTTTGCCCGACAAAATGGATATGCTAAGTAAGCATATTTGGCTCTGATACATGTCACAAATCAGGCACGAACACTTAAAAATAGAACACTAATAAACCAAATAGCATACAAGATGACATTAGCTCGCCGGGAGCAAGCTAAATTTCCAGGTCTTCTACCTTCAATATTACAAACTTTTACCTGGATCTATCCAAATGGACAGAGAGGAAAGCCTTTGCATAAGTCTACCCTACCACAACTTTGCAAGGTAAAGAAAGTTAAGAAAGTAGAAGACTAAAATCACCCTTTGTCAGCATTAGAAACTGGATCACTCATATCAAGCGCACTCTCTATGACGGAAAATGGCAATTGATAAATAGAGACTACTTTTAGCAGACTTGTATGTAGGGAAGCTCTGTAAAAATAATGGCAACTTGATTTAAAAATCCTGGCCAAACAACCCTCATTTAATTGGATATTTAACTTTGAATTATAAGAGCCGGAGCACGTATTCATGTAGGTAGACCGCAGTTATGCTTTTCCCATAAATAAAAAATTAACTCAATGCAATTCCATACCCAATCTAGATTACATTTACCCCTAGCCATCAATTAAATGAAGCGATTGCCAATTAAATTCCTATCCGTCCGCACGCCACGAAACCGTATCACACCGCTCTGTGCGCGCGATTGAAAGGGAATGAAAAATCGCAAAGCACAAAGCTTGGTTAAGGTTTCCATCGCTAATTTGCTAAATTGAATCAAGCTGCTACTCGTGTTTCAGAACTTTACTGAAACACAAAATTTCATTCGATAGTACTCAGCACTGTGATGTGCTGCAGCACTATCGGATGTGGTACTGGAATGAAACAATTTACTTCATTCTGTATGTAGGCCAATCGGGTTGCAGCATTGCGCACTGGAGGCTGGCTTCTTTGTAACCACGTCAGGCGATGCAGGACAAAAAGCACCGCAGGCGGTTGGCTTGATTTCGACACAAGCAAATTACTTCGGTTTGACCTAGTACGACTCCGTGTCCACGGAACAAGAAATACAAAAGTATCGGGTATGGAATAAGAGATACGAGCTAGAGAGGGAGATGGATAGGATACTCGTACAGAAACGTATCCTTCCGGGAAAAAAATGTGAAACTTATGAATATGCTCAATATGACATATTGATTTTCTATCCTGGTCTTCTTCCTTCTTTTTATTTTACTTTTATTCTTTACTGCTCCAATGGTGGTATGGAGAGGGGTGGCAATCTTCTTATTGCTCCATAACCTTGGGAGTAGTATTGTATCACCCTCGGGTCTATGGGTACATGGTTTCGATATTGGGAAATCTTAAAAGGTTTGGAGTGAAGACCGATGTCAGGGAGGCAGAGATTTCGATTGATCTATGAACTTTGCCATTCCAAGAGTTTTCGAGGAACTGAAACGAGGCTACATTTTCGAATGGGGATTCTTGGGAAGACAGCAAATGTCACGACTATGAATCAAAGATTCATGTCACTTTGGGAATATGAACACTTGATTGTAATTGAGAGTGTAATCGCTCGACTTGTTCAACATTCAGGGCTAAATTATTCATCTCTGTCTGTGTGCAACGGTGACTACGACAAGCCTTATAAAATATTCGCCTGGTACTTAGTAAGTATCAAACTATACGCCTTGTGGCAATGACTTGGTTTTATTGATATTTAACCCGGAGCAATTGATACTTGAGGCCGTCAAGCGAAAATTATCTATGGTGAACGTCACAGTCAAGCAGTTTATGACCGGGGATACGGCCTTCAGCTTTTAGCTGTTCTATTCATGCAATCCGAATAATAAACGATGCGAAACTATTACGTGAAACCAACCGGTTGATATGCTATTGTATAATTTGCTGAGCAACATGCTATTTTTTTATTTACTGACAGCCACTTGGAACTTTACACTTAAATATAGCGCCGTCACACTGTTAGGTTTGAATTGCATTGACGATAGGAAAAACTCTTGAAACGAAGGCTCGAACGCTTGTAAACAATGAACCCAAAGGAAACAAGCTGGAAATCGTGAAACGAGGCCTAAAGGACAGAAAGCTACTAGATCGATTTTAGCGAGTAGGAGGCCACGCACAGAACGCAAACAAAATGTTCAATCCGACTCTTTGACGGTTGGCTCTGAACATCCACATTCTGGTTTGAAAACCATCAAGACCGCAGCACATCTGGCTGCTTGTCTGTTTAATGAAGGAGATTCAAGCATTCTATTTCTGTTAATACTGTTGTTAGCCGCAGCTTCAATTATAAACAAGAAATGGATAATCCACGTGTAAATTGACAAAATCATCGCAACGCATTCGGTACCAAGGGAGCATAGAGAACTCAAGAAAAGAATTACAAGCTCAGCAGGAAGAGTATGGAGAAGAAGAAGGAGTGTCGTATGCTGATTTAAATAAATTTAGTTTTTCCTCGAATTTATTGTTTTCGATATTTTTTTGTCAAACTCGTTTTTCATCCAAGCTCAAAACGTTTTTCCTATGTATTTTTTGATTATTCAGCTACAATGGACGTTTCTAAGATTCTCTTTAAAACATCTTTGGGCGGGCCAGCGCAGGAGGTCGATATTATCTTCTTCCATCCCCTTTTTATTATGCCAGCCGAAGCATACGACTTCGTCTTCATGCATAAACTGCCATTTCAATGGCATCTCCACTCAGCATACGGAAGCATGACCTCTTCCATTATCTTGGCATACAGATGCTGGTCCATGGTCTCTTTAATCCAAAATATTGGACCTACCACGAAAATTATGCCCATACCAGTAAGCTTCCGCCTCTATGCCTCTATGCTACTCCTACTAGCGTACAGAGGCAGGTATCCCGCCAGGACTCCTTTCCATGGAACTCCTGACCCATCTCTTGCCATAAAATCCCCCAAAATTTACCTTCGTTTCATTCTCTACATCTATCCAATGCTGCTTTTTGCGAATTTTTCAGTTATTTCATTGGTTTCGAAAGATGTTGTTCTCCGAGTTTTTTATGTATCGTCCGAGAGCAGACGGGCCAATGATGTCGGCAGGTAACTTAAAACGGTCTTTCTTTGATAGGCGTTTTATTTGGGCGTCATCTTTCGAAGATATTTTTCGTGGTCGCCTAGCTGGCTTGTGAGGTGTTGGTGGCTGTAAGGCATTTTCCTAAGAGTCATATGACGTCAATCATATTTCCCATTTGTGAACTAGACAGCTGCAGTATACAAACAGACAAGCAATGGAGCGCTATACTCCGCAAGAGCGTGGAATAATTGTGTCGATTTATGTGACCAAAAATCAATGTGTTAGCGCAGAGTTAATTTCGACGTCAATTTGGTAATCGTGTCGTACCAACTGGGCAAACATTCCGGCGCTTAGCTACTCGATTCGAAAAGACTGGAACACCAGGAGATCACGCAGGGCATGACCGCCACCGGACTGGTCTTTCAGAAGAGAATGTCGCGGCTGTGGCTGCCGATGTCGCTGAGAACGAAGAAACATCAACCAGACGACGGGCCACGCAATTGGGCATCATGGACCCTACAGCGAATTTCAGTGAAAGACTTACACATGTTCCAGTACAAAGTGCAAACAGTGCATCAGTTAATGCCTATTAACCGTCAGTCGCGTATGAATTACTGTCAAGCCATTCTTAATTTTCGTGTCGAAAATCATCATGAGCGACGAGGCGCATTTCCACTTAAGCGGTTACGTCAATAAGCAAAGTTCTAGGGCACTGAAAATCCGCGTGTGATGCACGCAGAACCATTACATCCACTCAAAGCTACTGTATGGTGCGACGTTCACGTGGGAGGAGTGATTGGGCCGTATTTTCTTGAGGACGCCGCCCGCAATACGGTCGCTGTTACTGGCGAAAGCTATAGGGCTATGATAGACGACTTCTTACTACCGGAATTGGATGAGTGGGGCTTGATGTAAATACATGTGGTTTCAAGAAGACCGTGAACAACCGTACACGTAGCACGAGCAACAATGGATATTGTGAAGAAAGCGTTTACTGGACGGCCAACAAGATTGTCCGATTTAACCATTCCTGACTTTTTTCTTTGGGGCTACTTGAAGTTGCGGGTTTATGCCAACAAGCCTCAGACAATCGCAGCCCTTAAAGGGAATATTCGAAAGGAATGCGAACAGTTACCATCGGAAATATTGCGTGAAGTCCTGGAAAATGCAATAAAATGGAAACAATGAGTATCAATTCTGTCGGCCGCCACTTGATGGATGTCATCTTTTCCATTCAACAGAAATTGTAAGGGTCTAAATAGAGATTTCCATCCCGCACAATAATTTTTTTTTATTTAGTAAAAATGTAATTAAAAAACAAAATTGGATGATTAATTTTGCGCCACCTTGTATATGGCGCTAACAATGCATGCTGATTAGACACTTGGTAAACTTGGGCATCTGTCAACAACTGCTCAACATCACGTTTGTGAATTTTCAACGGCGTTATTTAAATATTCTTTTGTGAGTGAAAATATCGACTCAAATAGGCAAATAGACGTAGTTTATGCGAAATTTTGCTGCTTGCTTTCAATTTGAAAAATGTATGGCTGTAATGCTGACGCGTCGAATGATCATAAATATTTATGGTAAGGCCTCTCTAAAAAAAAAAAGTGCAATGATTGGTTTCAATGCTACAAAGTGTTGATTTCGACTTCGGAGATAAAGGGCCCTAGACCGAGGTAAAAGTATGAACATACAGAATTACTATTGATGGTATTACTGGATCAAAATCCATGTCCAACGCGACAAGAATTGACAGTAATTCAACAAGCCATTTTCCTTCGCCTAGTGAATAAGTTTTGGGAATGGTCCAAGAAATGGAAATTAAGTGACCTACGTGTTGAACTGCTGTTAAGGCAGAAAAACATGGGAGAGGCACGACCATGCACCAATATCGAAGTCCAAGCCAAAAATCCATGAATCTAAGCTAATTCTGTGTATTTGGTAGCATCAGTATAAATAGCTGCGGTCAAAATAATACTAGGTGTACAACTTTGCTTCCGACGTTTTTTCCCCAATATTTGACAATATTTGAGGCTTTAATGAAACAAATTGGTTGCACATGTATCATTCAAAGTATTTTCCATCGCTGGCCACTATTTTCTCCCATCTTTCGGGCAGTGTACGAATCCCGCGTCGAAAAAATTCTTCATCTTTTGAAGCTATCCACGAATCGATCCAATTTGTGACTTCTTCATGAGATCTGAAGTGTTGGTCAGCCAGGCCATGCGCCATTGATCGAAACAGGTGATAGTCAGAGGGAGCAATGTCTGGAGAATACGGCGGTTGAGAGCATGATCTTGGAGCTGTGGATATTCGGTTTGGCCGTCGACGTGGAAGCATGGCCGGGATATCCCAATGTTTTTTTTTGCGTTTAGGGTTATCGTAATGAACCCATTTTTCGTCCCCGGTCACAATGCGATGCATAAATCCCTTCCTTTTTGCCTCTGAAGCAACTGTTCACAAACACACAAACGCCGTTCAACGTCTCTTGGTTTCAAGTCATACGGGACCAAAGTTCCTTCTTTCCGAATCATGGCCATTGACTTGATACGTTTTGAAATGGCTTGCTGTGTCACTCCCACTGATCGTGCAAATTCTTCTTGAGTTTGACGCAAGTCTTCAATCAGCAATGTCTCCAATTTTGCATCTTCGGAAGTTTTCTCTCTTCCACCACTATGCCGGTGTTCGACGTTAAAATCACCGTTCTTGACGCGTTGACACCACTCACGACACGTTCTCTCACTAATAGCGTCCATACGTATCTGCGAGCATTCGATGAGACTCAGCCGCTGTTTTCTTCATATTGAAACAAGACGGTAACACCTCCAAGCCAACTGCTTGACGTCTGCGATCTGTTTTTTTCAACCGCTACTTACGGTTATCGCCACTTATCGGCAAACGGTGGAAGCAAAGTTGTACACCTAATAGTAGTGAAACTTATGTAGTAAGAAAAGGGGGAAAAAATAAATCCAACCACTTGGTATTAACAATTTTTTTTTTTAGGAAATTCATGTTTTCCAAATTATTATTTTAGAAAAAAACTTAAACTTCAATTTTAACATTAAATATAATAATTTGAAAAGTATCCAAATTCACAATTCGTGAAAACGAACATTTAAAAAAAAATCATGAAGTTCGGTTGAATTTTGAATTTTTTTATCGCCGAAAAATCAGGTGACCGCGAAAGCGTATAGTTCCCGTATTTAAAAACGGGCGACCGAAAAAAAATGTTAATCATGACAAAAATATCGTGTTTTTTACCCTTAATACCTAGTTTCATTACCTTTATTTGAGATAACTGCGGCACATCGCCATTGCATGGAGTTGACCAGGTTTTGACACAGCTTGCTGAACAGTTGCCCAAAGGTCATTGTTGTTAGTTGATTTACAACAAGCAACAGCCTTCTTAACGCCACACCAAGGGTTCTCAATCGAATTGAGATCTGGGGACTATGCGGGCCATTCCATTACATTCACCTTGTTCGCAAGAAACCACGGCTTAACAAGTTTACTAAAGGGTGTCTCAGTAAGAGTGCACTTTTTCATTTTAAAATAAAAACAAGTATTTTATGACAGAGTTGTGATATTTTTATTGTATTGTAAAGAAGACATGTTCCGATTAAGTATGGAATAAAATATCCGGCAAATGACCCCCACGGCTCCGATGACAGGCCATTACTCTTTTCATGAAATTTTCGATGACTTTTGCACAGAGATGTGCCTGTATCTCACCGATGACGCGTTGGATTTCCGATTTGAGCTCAGGAATTGTTTCGGGTTTATGCGAATAATTTCAGAGAGATTTCACAAAACCCCAAAGAAAAAAATCGCACGATCTTGGTGGCCAGTTGACATCAGAATTTCGTGAGATAATGTGTTCTGGAAATCGTTGCTGCAATAAGTCGATTGTTTCATGCGCGGTGTGGCAGGTTGCGCCGTCCTGCTGAAACCACATGTTGTCCAGATTCATGCCGTCCAGTTGAGGCCACAAGAAGTTCGTTATCATGTAACGAATGCCGTTCACAGTCACTGCAATTTCGGCCTCATTTTCAAGAAAGTAAGGTCCAATCACGCCGCCTGACCAAAATCCGCACCAGACAGTTACTCGTTGTGAGTGCATTTGTTTCTCATGGATTGCATGAGGATTTTCTGAGTCCCAAATTCGACAATTTTGTGTATTCACGAAGCCATTCATATGGAAATGCGCTTCATCGGAGAAAATGACTTTTTTCGAAAAATTGGCATCGACTTCACTTTGCTCCATTACCCATTGAACGAATTGCCGGCGCTTCCCGTGGTCTACTGGTTTGAGGTCCTGAGTTAACTGGACTCAAACTCTTTAGTCAAAATTCGCTGCGTAGTGCTTCGTGAAATTTGCAGTTGTTGAGAACGATGTCCAATTGATGTTTTCGGGTTTTCGGCGACACTCTCGTTTACAGCAGCAATGTTTTCAAGAGACCGACCGCTACGTTGACGCCAAGGATTCTTATTATCCATAATTGACCCAGTTTCTTCAAATATTTTGACCACTCTTCGAATGGTTGACACATTAGGTGCACTTTCTCGGCTGAAAATTTGGCGAAGTTTGCGAGCGGTTTCAGCGTAACTTTCCCCATTTTTGTAATGAGTTTTCACAATTATAACGCGTTGTTCTTTCGAAAAGCGCTCCATTTTTAATAATCGGAATAAACAGAGGTGACAGCTGTCAAATTTCAGAGTTGCCACTTGCATGAAAAAAAAAATATTCCAATTTTAAAAAGTGCACTCTTACTGAGACACCCTTTAGTATGCTTCGGGTCAATGTCTTGCTGAAAGAGCCATATCCGTGGCATTTCCTCCTCAGCATACGCCAGCATGACTTCCTCCAGAATTTGGACGTATTGATGTTGATCCATTATTTGTTCGATACGGTAGATAGGACTAACACCATAAAAAGAAAATCATGCCCAAATCATCCTCCATGTTTTATAGTCTTTGCTGTATACTTAGGATTGAATGCTGTTTTTTGAGGCTTTCTGACATAAAGACGAGAACCTTTGACCACAAAAAAAAAAAACACATAAATTTTGTTCTAGATTCCACTACTATTATTTTGACCATAACTATTATGAGTTGAACCAACCAGATTTTACTCATAGGAGCTCAATGCTCAATGCAACCAATGCGCTTGAGTCGAACGTTGAACGGAAAACGTTCACATTGATACGATAAAGTGATTTTGGAGAGTGACAACGCTCGGTTAGATGTTGTTCAGATCGTCTAAGCCTGTCTGGAAGCTTTGAAAGTAGACGTCTTACCCCATCTCTTTTCTGAAAAAAAGGGGGGTTCCTGATTGTATGTCTAATATTATGTTATATTTTTCAAATGCATTTTTTCTTATGGTATACGACATTTGTGAAGCGGGCAGTAAAAAACAGTTTTAACCCTGGATAAAAAGTGTAAATGATGGACGAAATGAGTGAACAGTTCGCAAGTTAGTGAAAAACTGAAAAAAAAACTGGTTTTGTCCAAAAAAGTCTGGCAGACCTTAAAACCGATATTCTCACGTTCTCGGGCATTAGATATTCATTCGTGGCGTATTTCGAATACGAATCTGCATTCGCAAAATAATCAAACTAAGTTAACACAACAACTGAAGCCACTAAATCAAAATTAACGCAGAACTTTTTGTAAATTGGTTGTTAGATCTTGATGCTGGTTTTAGATGCCAAATCATCCTTAGCGATGAAGCTCATTTTACATTATATGAATTCGTAATAAAATTGACGGAGCAAATGGAAAAAATATTACTGTCAATGGAGAGAGCTATAAATAAATGATTGAAGGTTTTTATGTGGCCTTTACTTGCAGAAATAGACACCGATAATTGTTATTTTCATGGGATGGAACCACAAGTCACAACACACATCAAAACATTGAGCTATGTTCGCTAGGTTGGTATGATTGTGAGTTAAGTTATATTCTTAGATAAACTAATAACAAATATAAAGCTGAATAACAACATTCTGGGCGAGTCTAATGAACTAAAACCGGTAATGTGGAAGTGAGTCTTTAAAAAAGTTTATGTTCGTATGGAATGTTCTGGACGCGAAAATTGAATGATGTTATTTTTTTTTATAATTTGTATTCAAAAATCCTGTTAAAAAAAAAAAAAAAAACCATAAAAAAATATCTTGGCACGACTTCTAAAAATCTCTGCTAAAATTAATTAACTTAAGCATTCCTAAGAAAAATGCACTTTTAATATTTTATATATTTTTTTGGGGAAGTAAAATTAATATAACTTAAAAAGGAAGAGACATGTCCTTAAAGTAAATTTGAAACTTTATTAAATTCTTTTTTTTCGAATTTTCAATAAACTGCATAAATTCATCAAGAGGGATTCCCAAAAATCATTACAAAAACATAAACCTAAACCTATCTCCACTCTTAAAGGGTTCACTTTTGAATAATTGCTTTCTGTTAAATAATTTCTCTGTCATTTTGAACAGATGAGCTATTCAATATAAAGATATATTAATATTGTTCCAGTGCCAAACACATCCATTAGCACCATAAGAACTGAACAAATTCAAATACTGACATTTGATATTTAAACAGACACCATTATTTCGGGATGGACCAAAAAGCAAATCTTGTTGGGGCGATGTTTCTTTTTTTGAGAAGTGGAAAAAAAACAAATCGCAATGGTGCGCCAGTTCTTTGAGAAGACTGATGGCATAAAAGACATAACAGACTTGTGTGAGGTTGTTTAAAAATTAGGGAGAGTATTGCAAATGTTTACGCGGTTTCGGTTCGAAACTTATGAAAGTGAGAATTTAGATGCTCGCAATATTTCCACGTGTGTTTAGCGACGTTTAACAGAACAATATAAATAGGTTACTGTCAAATATCAATAAAAAAGATGAAAATTGCGTTAAGAAATTTCTTAAAGTTAGCAGTTATCTCGGTTGATATGTGCAGTACCTTCAACCTTGTAACTCCGCAATTGTCTTTTTCTTTTCAAAAATATTAACTATTATAATATGCAAAGCGAGGGTCCCACACCTACAATAAATTCTGGCAATATGGCCTCTGTAGGTCCAAGCGGTTAAGAGATAAAATGTGGACCTCAGAAATTAAGCTTGTCCCCAATAACCTCTAACTGGATAAACTCAACTGCAATCAATGCAAGGATTTAGTTTTTTCCTGATCATCACTGACCAAAGATTATGCGAAGCATGACACAAGCATCAGCATTTAAGCTTTTGTCAATCAACTCTTACCTTCGCTTCCACGTGATGGCTCCTGGGTGCTCTTCCTCAATTATACTCGTAAATTGGACAAACCCCTTTGTAAGCTTATTGGGGATAGGAAACGAGAGAAAGAGAATTCGATTCACCGTGAAAATTTTGCCTGAAAAAGCTATCAATTGCAATAAACCAGAAATGTAAAAGCCGATGAAATACGCGTATACTACGAAAATCGCTACAAAGAGCCTACCAAATTTAGAAGCTTAAACCCGTCTTTTTAGTCACAAAGTCATAAATGTTTTTTCTTCAGTGAAAGCAAAATTAATTTTTTCTAAGCATGTAGAAGTATTCTCTTGGACAATTTGTGGATACGAAGCCGAGAAAATTCTCCTCCAAAGAGAGAAAAACCAAACATCAAGCCATTTTCGAATGTCTTATCAAAGTGCTGCTCAACTAACGTGTGGCTCATCGACGAAAACAGATCGTTGTCGGAAGGAGCCAGGGGTGGTGAATAAGTCATACGTAGTAGTTGAATGTCTCCAAGTTTTGGACCATGGTTTCGGGCGATGATTCGTTATCGTGAGGGAAAACCGATGGTAGTTTCGGTTCAGGTGAGATTTCAGATTTCAACAGCTCATAGTAAACCATTCCCTACTGATCCCACGTAACGTACAGTATCGTTTCCTTCGAGAATGACCTGATCTTGGCGAAAAGTCTTTTATATACGAGTAGGATTCTTGAAAAATATTCACGTTTTATTGCCAGCCACAATACAGACCACTACATACAGACAATACGTTTTCACAAGGGTTTTAGAGGAGCTCCATCTGCTTGTTTTTCAATTTATTTTCTTATACAACTAGCAATAATCTTCATCCATAAGAGCTAGCAATTGATGATCCTTAACCTTTCTGGGTAAATTTTTAGGTTACTTGTAGCTCGGGCCGAGCCGAAACCAATTTCCGATAAAGCACTAGCACAATAGGCCTCCATAAGTGCTCGATACGATTCGGCAGTGAATCTTATGAATAAAAGTATGGCGTGCCCATGGTAACTTAACCAACGACATCTATGAGCAAAGAGTGGGTTTAAGGTTATAGAAGGTTTTAGGTAAAAGGTCTTAAGCTTCCAATATGTGAGCAAAAACCTTATAATAATTCGTATCAAACTTCTAGAATAAGCTAATGTGGTTAAGATAGATCATACGCTCAATGTCCCAGCTATGACACGACTAAGAAGGACATTTTACAAATGATATAACGCCACGTCAGGATGCGGATTCAGGCTAGAGAAATTATAATTCGTACTGTTTAAGTAGCCAGCACACGATTTCCCAATTTAAACATCCATAAGGCGACTTGGTAGTGCTTTGATAAATTGACGGTCAACCAAATTGATCATCTTACAATCGACGACAGACACTCTCCAGCATTCTGTACAACCTCAAGGGTTCACAGTAAAATTGACGAATTGGACAATTGCAATTACCAAAGAACAACGATGGAAATATTATCAGAGCACTACGAGGGATGCCGCTTCTACAGCTGACATGATGTTGCATCGACAAATGGGAGCTCGTCAGGACTGAAGGGCAAGTCACATAGAACGCGCGCTTGCGTGCGTCCGTTAATTTCAATTGACCTTCAACGCATTGCAGGCATGCATAGCCACATAGAATCCGTGCGTGCGTTGATCTGTCAAAATTGAATGTCAAATCATTCAATGACATTTATTAATTGGTGTTGTGCGTTCAATTAGAAAACATTCGTTACTTGTTAATTAATACTTAAAAAATATGGACGATTTTATTTCAGTAATAATATCTATATTAATATTGTCGCAAGCATTTGAAATGTACAAGATAATAATGGGATTTATTTCTGTAGCACTTTAAACTTTTGTTATAAAGACACGGATGGTCTTTAATTGTTTCAATCAATTTTTCTTCAAACATTTCTTTCACTTTGCACCAACAAAACGTACCTCGCATGTGACACCAAACAGAATAATACTTAAATGTCAACCGAATTTGAAATTTCTCTCACTGCGAGAGAGTTCCTAAACATTCTCTCAAAGCATCCACCAATGAACGTGCTTACTCTCAATTTGTCTATATGTGAACTTCAAATTGTAAATGTGTGAGCTCCGATATGTGAATGTATGAACTGTCAGCGCATCAAAAAGTAGAAAGTAGCTCTACTTTGTCTATCGAGGCGCGTGCTTCCGTCGGCTATGTGCCACCTCCCATAAGAATGTGTGTATTCTACTTTGCTGTCAGCGGAAGCACGCAAGCGCGCGTTCTATGTGACTTGCCCTTGAGAACAGAAAATTAAACAAGATGGGATCAGTTCGCCAGGAGCCAAGCTACAATTCAAGGTCTTTTACCTTGAATTTTGCAAACTTATGCAAAAGTTTTCCTGTGTGTCCTTCGGTCCGTACGCATATATGTATCATATATCTAAAAATTTGCGCGAAGTGAATGTGAATTATAAACTGTGAATTATAAACTATAAATTAAAAATAAATTATAAAATCAAATACATGAATCCAATTCACCAACCACCTACAAAATTTGTTGTTGAATGTGTTCGTTCAAACTCTACAAAATTTATGAAGTTTATTGACACTCTGTTGTCAGTGTTGGTGAATTCGATTTCTTCGTCATTACGGTTCATGTAATTGATTTTATAATTTATATTTCATGCACAGCTTATAATTCACATTCACTTCGGGCAAGTTTATATATATATGATATTTGCGTACAGGCAGACATCAAAGCCTTTGCATAATTCTTCCCTGCCTCAACTTTGCAAGGTGGAAGACTAAAAGTGGCAACATTTTGAGAAGGAAAAGGAAAGAGCGAAAGAGGAATCGCGTAACCGTGGAGATTGAGGAATGCTGTGAAAAGGATAAAATTCGAAAGTTCTATAGAAAAATAAAACAAACATGCTAAGGCTATAAAGCCGAAGCCTACAAAGACGAACGCGGATAACTTGTAGTGTCCCAGTATAGCTCTTGCGAACCACTTCTTCTTTGAGCTCACGTGACTTTAGAGAGGTTTGCTTTAGAGAGGTAAATGTTGCCAAGGTTAAAAGGGGCAGGTTGGTTTCTTAGGAATCATGACCAATTAAATAAGCCCCAAGGACTCAATTAATATTACATACTCGTTACTGATTAATAAAACAAAACCTTTTACCGAAGCCAGAACGAAAGCAATACGAATATAGAGGTTAACTCGAAACTCCAACATTCAATTATGGTGGTTGTGCATGAAATTGCTATTCTCATCCCTTGAGCTACAGTCTTGTTTTTCTTCATCACATAAGCTGATGACTTCATGGGAATACCGACAATGATGGAGGTTTTTCCCCGAACAACAGCGCTATTGGCTCAAGCACAACCATATCACAAATCACGTAGAACACACAAATTTGTGTAATAAAACCACAAGTACAAGAAGTACGTCTGTCCCTAATAGCCCTCATCTACGGTAACCCACACTCAATTCCGGTCGCCTATACTCCCTCCTTAGAATGTGAACACGCAAAATTGCTTAATAAGCCAATAAACCTGATTGCGTCACAGTGCCAAGAGTGACTATTACTCTCGTCCGTAAATTTTTTCGTGACATGCGATGCCTGAATTACTCGTACTTGCCATACAATAATATGACGGTACGTCCGCGCCAAATCAGAACGACCTTACAAGCCTATGAATGGCAACAATCTCTCATAAATTCATGCGCCACTCATGTGAGTACACTACATCAGCCTGGCATCCAATCTGAGGCATCATTGCGAGGTGAACGACAAGTGAATAGACGAACCACTCGGTTCCAGATTTGTATACAAATAAACAGTGGATTGTACGAAAGTTTATTTACAGAAAGTTGTATTGGCTATTATTGGGTATTTGTTGGCTCAGAATCAAGTATGTTTGGTTGATCAATTTGTTAGGCGGTTGGGGTTACAATAGATGCTAATGGTGAATTGGTGTCAATTTGTACGATTTCTTGTCGGTTCGTTCTATGGTGATTCATTGAAAACGTGGAGAAATGACAATACGAGAATTCCTAAATAGAGAATGCCATTTAAACGATAAGGCTTTATGGATGTCTGCCTTGCTCGAAAGATTCTATTTGTGCGATATACAGTTTGGAATCTAAGGGATAAGTCTCCACATTCACAGCTTTCATCTGCTACCACTAAGTCTATAAGCAACAACATCAACTGATAGAGCTTTTCAATAATCTACAAAATCCACTCAATCGGTGTGAGGCGAAAGCAACCTAAAAGCCATCAATGAGTGTACGAAAGGATCGATTACATCATGAAGCAGTCCAGGGAGCACAGCGTGCTAGGTGTCCATCAATTCACCCCCAGCTGGCGGCTCCTTAGTTGATTAGCGTGAAAGGCGCCGATAGTTATGGATTTCTGTCGCCAGGACTAAATCTTCGGAGCCTTTTTGCTAGTTCGTTATTATGTCGTAAACAGTGATTGGTACAAGGACAAACGTGTATGTTTGTATAGCAACACGACAGATTCATTTTGCCTCTGAGTTCCTGTTGAGAATAACCCCATTTAAGTTCCAAGACCTTATAGATTGCTCCTTCTCTAGTGCATGGCTCTCGTAGAAAAGAAAACAGTTGAAGGAAAGAATAAGTGGATTGGTCCTCAAGAACGTTTGCAAACTTTATGAATAATCTAAGCAATGAGATGAACCGGAATACACAGTGGACTATCACCCAAAGTAACCAACAAGCAACTCACACAGTTCTGTAAAGCAATTGTATCTCCAAAAACCCATTTGCGTTTTAAATTTTCCGTTCTAGCACCACTGTTTACCATTACAACTGAACGCACTCAAAACCAACTCATAACTATCGCTCCGCAGCTCGGTTGCCTCACCTATCTCGCAAATAGATAAAAATGTGTGTTTGCTCTAATCTACACGACCTATTGCAATTATTTTCCTACGCCACCTATAAGTACACGCTCACGGAGCCCATTCCTATCTATTTTTACCCCATTAAAGTTATCAATTCCAAGTGCGGTAAAAAAGCGATTTCCGATAGCGCCGACACAATAATAAAATTTCTATAATTATAAAATTGCCAGCGAGGCCAGGTCTACAGCTGAACTCTCTTTGATGTGTTAATGCCCACAAAATTTTGCCCGGCATAAGTGGATACAAGAACGTGACTATATCTTGGGCGACTTGCCAACAACTTTGGCTTTCATTTATTGTATTTTCCATTTGTTTTTCTTTGATGGATTCTGCGTCAGGTGAACGATCATGAATGACCTAGAGATTCACAGAGATCTATGATAGGGTTGCTGGCTTAGGTAACATGTTTACGACTGAAGGGCTTTCATTTCATTTAAAATTTATGTAAAACGAGGTGTACTTACCTAATGAATTTAAAAAAAAAAAACTGATTGAGTGAAAAGATATTCAGAGATATCTGTCACCAGATGGTGTTTGGTTTCATACGAGCATGGTTCAAAAAGTAACGTGACATTTTGAATTTTACGAACTGGGTACTTTCGATTTTCGATTTTTTTTTTAGTATGCTGGTACACATGTCTCTTAACATATTTTGACATTGTCCGTCATATTAAGTTTGCTTTACACAGATATAATGGATCTAAGAATCCATTAAATTTTGTGTGAAAAACAAAATTAAGACATTGAGACCAAGCGTAATCATCGCCAGCCAAGTTCGGTCAAGTGTGAAATGTTCACTCACTGTCCTCTCCCACTACAACGGCGTGGTTTGTCATGAACTCTTGTTGGAAGGTAGTACGGTCGATAAAGAATATTACCTTGAAGGTATGCGCCGTTTGCGAGAAGCGATACGAAAAAAACGGCCGGATAATGTACCTGTTCACTCCTCATGGATGGTACACAATTCTTTTAGCTAAAAACAATACCGTAACCATACCCTAGGTCCGTATTTACCAATCTTGGACCCTGCGACTAATTTCTCTTCCCAAAATTCAAAAGGCCCATGAAAGGCGAGAGATTTGCCACGATCAAGGAGATAAAGACCGCATCGCTGGAAGATGGTCGAAACATATGCAATCATCCCCACTTTTCTGAATATGGCAAGAGGAAAGCAGACATAAAATTATCCGCACGAGCTCAAACGTTGTGTTATAATATCCCTTCATTCTGTCGACAGCTGTGATCGAGGCACCAAGCAGATAGATTGAAGCTTTTTTTACGTTAACTAGGCAAGACCTGTAAAACCCTGTATCGTAGTTAATAATGTTGTCCAATGAGAGCTGTTTAGAAAATAAGAAAGGCAGGGATCTAAAAAAAATATCGGAGGTAAATGAGAGGCCTATTGTTAAGAAAATCGAGCAAGACCCCAAGGCGCCAGTAAAATTATTGACCGCAGAGGAATCGTTAAATTACCACTTTCTGTCGAAAAGCGTCCCAAAATATGTCTAGGGTCAAATTACGAGGGTGGTCCGATAAGTACTTAGCCTACAAAAGAAAAACAAAAATTTTGGAGAAATGGCGATTTATTTTTCAATATAGTCTCCTTTTAGCTCAATACACTTGACCCAGCGATGCTCCAACTTCTTTAACCCTTCTGAAATATACGTTTCTCGAGGTCTACAAAGTAGGCCTCCGTGGCGGCGATGACCTCCTCATTCGACTGAAATTTCTGCCCGGCGAGTGACTTTTTCAAGTTTGGAAACAAAAAGAAGTCGCACGAGGCCAAATCTAGAGATTACGGTGGATGGGGCAGCAGTTCGTAGCCCAATTCGGCCGTTTTTTCTTCAATTCGGCGTCGAATCGACCCAATAATTTGGCTTAGTACAGCCCTGTGACCGTTTTGCCTTTCTCCAGGTAGTCGATGTGGACCACACCTTGTGAATCCCAGAAAACGGTGGCCATCACCTTTCCGGCCGATGGGACAGTCTTCGCCTTCTTCTGAGCACGTTCGCCGGGTGAAGTCCACTATTTCGGCTGTTCCTTGGTCTCTGGTGTGTACCAGTGGATCCATGTTTCGTCGACTGTCACGAAACGACGCAGAAAATCCTTCGCATTGCGTTTAAGGGACTAAGGGAGTCGACTAAGGTCGTGGTGCGATGGTAGGGCATAACACTCGCAATATAACACCTTAATGACATGGAAACAAAAAAGCTACTGTGAACTACAACCAACGCGACAAATTCAGTAGAATCTCTCAAATCATATCTAGGATAACCACCCCCGGAGTGTAGTGAACGAATATCTTCGACACAAACCATCTGCACCCCATTTTTACTACACAACAGCTTTTAGAAAAGATGTGGAAATTACGTGAAACAGTTCACTAGCTATTCGTAGATTTTAAGAGGGCGTACGACTATGAAAAAGGTGATAAAACTGATACAAATATGCCCAAAGGGAACAGTTGATATCACTACTTCTTTTTAATTTGTTACTGGAACACGTAATACGTAAACCATATCCCTTAAAAAGTGAAAAACCCGAGGGAAATGACTGACAGGAAGGCCGCGCCATAAATGGGAGCATAATATTGTAGAAGCATGAACCTAGAAGAGATCGAACAGAGCACTGCAAAATTTACTCTCGTATTGTACGTATACTTTCACGGATTAGTTAATGAAAATTATTGAAAAGACCATGATTTTATAACACAAAACGTTTTTTTTTTTTCTTGAAATTATTGGCAGGGGTATGAAAGACGTTTATATTGGGAAGAACTATGTGACAAGGTATCAACCTACTGAAACGACGGCCATTATTGCGTGACAAATTTCAAGAAGATTTTTCCAGCCACGTATATTATATTGATGATGTCAGTACCCTGACTAGAGGTCTATTGCCGGATTTGGATCCTCTATCATTGTTTCAGATGCCAACACACTAACCTGTGAGCCATTATAGCCATAGTTGGTATGGCAAAATGTAAGTATGGCAAATAGTTAATGGGAGTCGTCTATATTCCACCTAATGCCACAGACTCCTCTATTGTTACTGACCTCCTTGAAAGGACCTCCTCAGGGTAGAATTACATAGTACTCTGTGGGGATCTCAATATAAATTTATTGAATACGACGAACGCTAGAGTGCATCAATTTGTGTCTCCACTTATCTCCACTTGTTCCCGGTAAATACCACCTTACCGGCACACTTCAGCAACACCAACTCCACCATGCTGAATATATTTATTGTCCATAAAATAGAGCTTACTAACTTTTACGGTCAACTTGATGCCCCTGGTTTCTCCAGGCATGATCTGATAATTCTTTTCTTTGGCTTACACTTTGGTAGATCAAATGAACCAAAAACCATTACGTACAGAAATTTCAAATTAATCGACCAAGGCTCGCTGATTAGGGACTTCTTAACCACAGACTGGCAAAGCATTTATAACATGGCTTCTGGTGATGAACAGGTAAAATCCTTTACATCACAAATTAACAACCTTTTCTATAACCATGTCCCCATCTCAAGTCGCAAGCTTAATAACAGAAAGTGCCAATGGTTCACCCGCTTATAGAAGTTAGGGACTTCGTAACTTCGTAAGGAGTATAAACAGATCAGAAACAATGTTAACAGAGTAAGTCAGATATGCCAAAAGAAGTTTTTTTTCGGTTCCAAGTCTAAGGCTAGTTTAAATAGCGCAAATCTGTGGAAGAATATAACGGAATTAAGTTTCGGAAAACAAAAACCCTATGTCCCTATGGAGGGTATGTAAAATTTGCAGCTGCTTCTATTGCCTCTGACGCGCAGTGCGATAGAGCTGCTTTGGAGAAAATCATGAGATAACAAATCCACCACTATCAGAAGGAATTTGACCTAATATCCCCACACCAGTCTGGCTTTAGACCACAAGATAGCTGTACCACGGCATTGTTAAATCTAGTCGACGACTTTCGATGCGAAATGTGTAAGGATCACGAAACATCACTGCACTGCTTGATTTCTCGAAAGCGTTCAATACTGTGCCATATCAAATATTATTAGCTAAACTCCAAAACAATTTTGATTTTGACTTCACAGCACTAAAACTACTTAGGACTTACCTTAGCGGTCGTACGCGGTTTATGTTAATAATATTATTTCTAATTTCATAGAAACCAAGACCGGCGTTCCACAAGGATCTATAATGGGGCCGCTACTGTTTACCCTATTTAACAACGGCTTACCCGCGGTGCTAAAGCACTGTAAAATTCAAATGTATGCGGACGATGTCCAACTGAAAGAACGCGGCTGAACGTTTCAACGCGGATTTGGCTTCCATTGTTGAATGGTCGAGTTTCTGAGGTCTACGGGATGCTGCGAGCATTAAACCAAGCAGGAAACTATCTTCCTTCAAAGACTAAAGCAACGCTAATAAAGACTTTGCTGTTGCCAATTCTGTAATATGTTCACCCAGTTTTCTCTGTCCTCGATAGCTCAAGTAAACGTAAATTCAAAGTAGCCGTCAACAGTGCTATAATATAAGTTTACAACCTACGCAGAAAATAACATAAATCAGCTTATGTCTACGACTTCCTTGGAATGAGCCTATAGAATTTCTTCGATTACAAGACACAGACTTTTCTTCTTCTTTTCAGACTTTTCTATGCAACCTTAAAAAAAACGAAAAACCCAGATCACTTTTTCTAAAGACTTTAGTTTGCCTCTTCTATCAGAAGCGTAATTTTTTTTTCTTGCTGTTTTTTGGTTTTGCATTGAAAATCGACTGCTCGAAATGTGCTAACCACATTCGAGTCGAGCAGCCAACACTCCCACATCAGCTAAACATTGCTAAAAGCATCTCTGTGGTGTGAGGGAGTATGCAACAAAACCCGTTCTCATCTTACAGAAAAACTTGGACTTCCTTCAATGCAATGACGCCCGCCATAAAATCTTTATTTCACTTACATTTAAAAATCGATCATCCTTATTAAAAGACAGACAGCCCGGATTTGAGCCCCGTGTCATTGGCCAATTCACTGAACCACGATGTTCAGGGCAACGTTACTAATAATTAATACAATTTCTGAATGAATGTTAAAAAGACTCACACTAAGCTCACTCAAAATGAACATTAGGCCGATCGACTGCTTTTATGGAAATCTAGGAAAAGCAATGGAATTGAATATCAAAACATAAGACTAGCTCCAATGCCTTAATTTATTTATCAATTTACTTGACAATTCACTTGAGACTGAAAGGTTAATTGCTTCCAGTTAGGTTAACAGTGTTTGATGTTTCTTGGAAAAGGTCTGGCTTTCTGTGTTAAACTTGTTAAAACTTAAAATAGAACAACACGATACCTTTTTGAGGGTATTCCGTTCCATCTTGGGTGAAAGAAGAATTGTTATTTGAGTGGCCACATTACTCTTTATGAAAACCCAACTGAGAGCTTATTTCCAAGAACTTGTCGTCAAAGGATATCAGCAAGAGCAAAGAGAAAACTCTCAAATGCCTGAAGCAAATTCTCTTCCACCAGCAGTTCCAGGAAAATCCAAGAACAAAAGACGTCTTGCTCAGAGGTATGCTCATGCAGAACGGAACAAATTGTTGAATTCTTTTAGGCAATAATAATGCAATAAAATAAAGTTTGGCAGGGCACTTGAGCCTCTGAATTCCTCTTTTCCCTCCTTACTTCATACTTCTTGGAATAAAATTATTCTTGTTATTTCACAAAGTTTTTTGACGACCGAGAAATTCCCGTATTCCCAGGACTACGAAAAATACCAAAAACTTTGATTCAAAACTTCCATAGTTACGACTCTTTAAAATGTAACCCACAATCGCAGAATGAAGTAACTAGAGAATGCGCTGAAATTATAAAATTAAAAATGTCGCAGTAAATGAGGCACTTGTACGCCTTTAGTGACACGTTTTCATTCCTTTTTTTGGATTCAGTTTTGTTCCACTTCTCCTCTGTTTAACATTTGTTTCAACTTTTCGTCCACGTTGAATAAAAGCTGGTGCATTTAAATGAGTACCTACGGCAGAGGTCATGGACGTTGAAGTAATTCCGCAGCACACAGTGTCTCTTGTATACATTCTTTCACCCTTTCTACAGTCTTACATATGTATCCATGACTACAAGTAAATACAATTGTGGGAGTAGATAATCCATGAAAAGTTGCGGCTAAAATGAAATTTTTCACTTCGAATTAACCGTGTTTTCAGGCATATGACGGTATTTGCATTTAAACCAATTAATTCTTGGCCAATGTGTCATCAAAGCAAGGGTTACTTGGAGGCGGTGCCTTGTAACTAAGTGCATGGGTTGAGAATGCTCGTTTATGACATGTACATAAGGCACAGAATTTGAATAGAGCTTAACGGAGGTTATGGCTATATCAACCGGAAGGCAGAATTGTTTGGTTGAAAGACTATACACCGGTTTTCAATAAGGACGTAACAATTTCGAATGCAAATAAAACACAGAGTAACTGAGATATTGGGCTAAAATTCATTCTAAATATAATTAACGTACTAAATTTAAATATACACGACCCCGTTCCTATAACCGCCGCGAACCATTTGCAATGATCTTTGAAGCCAATTGTTCATCACTCTTCCACACATATCTAACAGAACGTTGGCAATTTCGCTTTCGATATTGTTCTTTAACTTCTTTTGGCTTATTGGCAAAAACCAACGACTTAACGTAGCCCCTCAAAAGAAATCGAACGGCGTCAAGGGGCATGAACCAGATCATTTCTTGAGATTACGCGATTGACCAGCTCTGTCGAATTTATGTCATCATTTGACTGAAAACACATTTCCATCCAATTTTGAACAAAAATGACGAAACATGTCACCGTAGCGAACTCCATTGATCGCAACATGGCAATTATTTTTATGTACGAAAAAATTGGGTCCTAGCACACCTCCGTCATGAAATCCACATCACATGTTCCGCTATTATGAATGCAATGGAGTCTCTGAAGCACATATAGATTTATTGCGACTCAGTAACCCCTATTTTGCTTATTGACTAAACCATTACGCCAAGAATGAGCTTCTTGGCTGAAGATGATTTTAGCCAATTTCGAACTGAAGCATTTACGTCAGCAATATTTTCGTTACTTCGACGCATGCGCTGTCTTTCTGGCACTGAAACGTTCAATAGTGGATATGTCGACTCGAATTTATCCATTATGGCAAGAAAAGGCTGTCTGACGGGAAGATTATTACGATCGAACATTTAAGTATGGGTTATTAAAGTTGTGCCCACTGACTCAGAAATTTGACATTCATTTTTAATAATTTGCTCAAAAATGCAAGCCTTGGCTGATGCCTTGGTAGAGACCTTACATAAAAGGGTTGTAAGCATACAATCGTTATGTCCCTATTGGAAAACCCTGAATTACGTTTTTTTTTTTTTTTGTTGGAGCCTTCTACTATCTGTAAGAGCACTCAAACACAAGTACTGGTCCATTGTACTACCAAACAGACACCTTATCTTTATTGTATGGCCCGTAATGACGTCCGTAAGCCTTCTGCAATCATTTCTCCTTAAGGATAAGAAAAATGTTGCGGACTTCTTGCAGACATCAGGGCGTACGCGCTTAGTCATCTTACACCCTGGATATTCCCCCCATCTACGACTGTGTGTATTAAAAACCCAGTCGTTGATGTCAGATTTGACCGTGGAAGCAGGTGCCTAAGGCGGGTTCAGATACTGAGAGACTCTCCTCTGAGCCCCTTCTAGCGAATTCATCGGAGATCACGTTTCCTGGGATCCCAGAGTGACCTGGGACTTAAGTGAATTTAGTCTTCCCACTTTGTTCAAAAAGGTCTTGAGTTCATGCACTAATTTGGAGTTGGACACAGCTTTGAGTGCAGCTGGGCTGTCACTGCAGACGCATATCCTTTTTCCCTTCCACCTGTGTTTCAAAACATAGTGCATGGCGATTAGGATTGCGTATATCTGCGACTGAAAGACAGACGCATATTTTCCTAACGAGAAGTGCAGTCGAATGTTTTCGCGCTCAAAGAAAACTCCATCGCCGGATCTCTGCCCAGTCCTGGAGCGATCTATGAAAATGCGAAGACATTCCAGGCTCTCCAGTCCTGACGCCATGGAAATGTGACTGTGAAATTACAAATTTTTTATCCATGAGACTGGGCTGAATTACGACAGGAAAAGTTTATTTTTGATTGAGAAATATAAGAATAAAAAGAGCTCCAGTTGTATCAAATTCCACTATGAAATCCGATATTACATTGGCGGGAATGTACGAGGGTGGTCCGATAAGTACTTAGCCTCACCGCCAGATGGCGCCAGTATCGCAAGAGCTTACTTACTATCGTGTAGTACATTCTAGTAGACGGCTACTGTCGAAATTTCAACCGGATCGGAATCCTAGTTTTGTTTTGACCGCGTGTGGAAGCGGGAGTGTCCGCGGATTTTAGAAGAATGGAAAAAGAACAATATCGGTCGGTGATTCGATTCTTGTTTTTGGAAGGGAAATCGCAATCAAATAGCGTTTGGATGTTGTGTACGGTGACCCTTCTCCTTTGATGACAGAATTTGGTTTAAATGGGTTTCAACGTGGTCGCACGTCGGTTTTTGATGAGCCACGTCCAGGTGCCCCGAAAGCGGCTACCACGGAAGATAACGTGTCAAAAATCCACGATCTCGTATTGGCAGACCGCCGATTGAAGGTGCGCGAGATAGCTAAGACAGTAGGAATCTCAAAAGATCGCGTGGGTCATATCCTCCATGAAATTTTGGGCATGAGAAAGCTGTTCGCGCGATGGCTGCCGGGTTTGCTCACTCCGGACAACAAGCACAACCGTGAGACCACTTCAGAGCAGTGTTTGACGCTGTTTAAGCGCAATCCGAATGAGTTTCTGCGTCGTTTCATGACAGTCGACGAAACATGGATCCATTGGTACACACCCAAGAAGGCGAAGACTGCCCCATCGGCCGGAAAGGCGATGGCCACCGTTTTCTGGGATTCACAAGGTGTGATCCACTTCGACTACCTGGAGAAGGGCAATACGGTCACAGGGCTGTACTATGCCAAATTATTGGGCCGATTCGACGACGAATTGAAGAAAAAACTTTGGCTAGCCACGGAGGCCTACTTTGCAGACCTCGAGAAAACGTATTTTTCAGACGGGTTAAAGAAGTTGGAGCATCGCTGGGTCAAGTGTATCGAGCTAAAAGGAGACTATATTGAAAAATAAATCGCCATTTCTCCAAAATGTTTGTTTTTCTTTTGTAGGCTAAGTACTTATCGGACCACCCTCGTACACTTAAAACAACAATAACAAAAGTTAGAAAAAATCTAGAAAATGCTTAAAGTGACAATTCATTAGAAAAAGGAAAGAAATTTATTATTAAACGCTGACAAAAAGGTGCTCCTAACGACGAAACTAGTTCTAAATTTACTTTTAAGCTTTGTTTACCTTCGCAAGGTCTATGCTTTGGTGTTCGAAGTACCAAGCACCATATTCACAGCAATTCTGAAAGATTAATTTGAAGTTTGTTAAAAAAATAAGGTGACTTAATTTTCTTCGAAAAATATTTGTTTTTCTGTCAATATCTTTTTTGTCCCCTTGAAAATAACCCCCCTCGGATATAATACACTTGCGTCAGTCCTTTTTCTAATCCTCGAAGCATTTCTTGGTACAGCCAGCTACTCTTCCAGTGATACAGTCTTTATCTCCGTAATCGTGGTTAATCTCCGTCCTATCATACGTCTTTTCAGTTTTGGGAAAGAGAAAAAATAGCAGAGAGCCATTCCGGTTGATTACGTTTTTGTTTTTGAGTAAAAAAATTACGCACAAGCAATGACAAGTGTGCAGGGATGCAATCCCCATGAACTTTTTCTTACAAATCGAAAAGTTTTTTCGTGTTGGTTCGCGCAAACGTCACATAATTTCAAAACAATATTCATTATTAACCGCACAACCTTTCCGCAAGAACTCATGACGAACTATAATCCAAGGATGCAGCTTAACTTCCACATTAGACCGAGCTTGGCGTACATTTTTCGGTCTTGGATCTTATGGTCACTTCAATTGGTAAGATTGGTAAGTTATACCATAATCATATACCCATGCCTCATTACCGATGATGACCCTTTTCAGCAAATCTGACTCGTCATTTAACAGCTCCTGAGCGATGCTCATGCGACGGTTCCTTTCGTAAAAATTTATCAATTTCGAAACAAATTTCGCTGACACAGATTTCATGCCCAAAATATCATAAAAAATTTCATGCTATGAGCCAACCGATATTCCAATATGCCCAGCAACTTCTGGCTGATCGACCATTCTCCACAAAAATGTTCTTCACTGCTTCAACGTTTTCATCCCTTATTGACGTCCTGGGACGTTCAGGGCGGGCATGGTCATTTCCATTATCTCGGCCTTTTGTGAAGAGCTTGTATCACTTATTAGCCTTTCAGAGTAGATTCGCCAAATCCACAATCACCAAGAACAACTAGACCACCAAAATGTACTAATAATGTCAACATATGTTAGGTTACATGTGTACCAACATAACAACCAAATTATAATTTAAAATCACCTTACTTTCTGAACAACTCCCGTACTTTTAAGCTTTGTTTAGGTGCACAATGTATTCGTAGTTATACATGTGTTTTGGCATTTGAGGTACCAAGCGCTGAGGTTCATATCGTCTTCGGAAGATTCATATAGAGCTCTATCTAAAAATGTTTTTTTTTTTTTGTTTTTTTAATTAACTTTTTACCAATTTCGAGTGATGGCTTTAGTGCTCCGAGTTTTAAAAATATATTACATGAAGCAAGGACCTGGTTCCTGGATCCTGCTGTATTGCTTACTTTCATGTGTTTAAAAATATCCGAAGGATGCTTCAACTTTCCACTTTTCTTTCATACTACACAAATTACAAACGGGACTTCTGTCAAAAGATTTAAATATAAGAAAAAAAATATGCTCAGACCGATACTAGGTCCAAGATAAGTAACATCCCCCTACCATTTCCGTTCTTTGGATATCGCTTTGTATGCAAAATGTATCAATTTTCGGGTATAAAGGCAAATTCGAGGTTAAACTGTCATCCTTTAAACGATCTTTCAATCAGTTGTTGTCGAGGTATTTAGATTTTTCACAACCTATTGCGTCAGACCATCAATCAAGTTGTCTGAGACACCTACCCCTCTATTCACTTTTATTTTAATCTCGGTCCAATGTATTAAACTTTGTTCAAAGGTCAAGTTTCCCTATCATCGCCTGCCTCTTATGTTGTTTTTTCTTGGGGTCAACTGGATAAATGACTGATCAATTATTCATTCTCATCTACTTAGGGGCCTAGTGCATATAAGTACTGATAAAGAGGAAGCAACTGATGTAGATAATTTTGCCAATTGATTAAGCACAGCTACTATAATTGTAGTATGGAATCGACATCATGGCCATCGTCTCATTCCAGGTATTAATTAAATAATTCATAAACTGTAATTAGCACAGAGTTATCATTCTATATCACATCAGTTACGATTCAAGCCTAACAAGCGCAGTATAAAATGCATATGAGTAGTTGCGCCGCAATCACTAATTGCCCCGACTTATGAATATGCACGGAAAGTTAAACAAACTGCTAAAGTGAGACTCTGCTAATGAAATTAACAGACCACACCCTCAATCAATATAGAATTTCTGTAGTCGGTGTTGTAGAAAGGCTTATCCGTCACGAGTACAATCAAATCATTGTTTTAATCGCAGAAATCGATACCAGACTATACCAGTCTATGTGATGGAGAACCTACTCACGCAGAGTTTGATTGGAATAGATGCGGTCCTGGCCTTGGTTTCTAGTTTGATGGAAAAGTGATGTCACACTGATGCCATGACTACTAAATTCCCGATGATGTCATTCAACATTTATTTGGGTTGGCACAAAGGAATGTGGATTGAGAGTAGTGGAGCGGGTGTTTAGTTGAGTTTTCTTGCGAGCTTTGATTCCATTAGGCATGGATGGGTCATGAAAAAGGCGTATCTCCTCATCATCACGTCAAACTAGTGCGTTTACTGGGTTTTATTAAATCGTTTGGGTTAAATGTAAGGCATTACGAGCGGAACATAAAGATTAGGTAAATCTGAAATTCATTAAAATGAATTGAAGCCTTTCAGCTACATTTGATGTTGGTTAAAGTTCATTATTAAGCCCGCATTTTTTGCCTTTAATGAACGGTCTTAAGTCTGGCAACTTGAACTTTAAATTTAGTCCTATGCTATCCATTGGTATCTAATAGCCTACTAAGTCCGGTGAAGTAGCGATCGTTAAGTAAGTAGTTATTGTACATGGTCTTCAAAACAATTTTATGTTTCAATACAAACTTATAACTTTTATTACGATTTTTCCATGTTAAGACCTTAGTTTTTAAAAAGTTTACACATTGAAGTTTACGACCAAATTCAAAATCGGTGGTCGGGACCCTAACAGCACTTATTCCAAAATAAATACCCGACAAGGCAGCTAGACTTGCCATAGTGGATAGATTTGAATCAGTGAGACAACAATATCGCAGCCGTAACTATCTTAATTGAAAATGAGCCAAATCCATCGATTTCACGCCGTTCGGAGGAATTGGAAATCTCTAGTTGCATACACACTCACAGGAGCCAACAAACTCAATAATTGAAGCCTCTCGATCATCTGAAGCCCCGACTCTGGGAAAGTTTGAAAAAAATCTTGAATTCAATCAAAAAAAACATCTTCAGCGATGAAGCTTGTTCTTGGTAACAACAAACCCACGTTAGCAACCGGTGAGGTGGATTTTCATGACGGAGACGTGCTTGGACCCTATTTTTCGTCGATAAAATGATCGCCATGTTACAGTTAATAGTGTGTGTTGTGTTGGAAGACTATTTTTGGCCAGGATTTGACGGACTTGACATCAGTGATATGTTGTTGCCACTGAGCTGGTCAAGCCGTGATCTATTAAAACGGAAGTTTGGTTATCGTGTAATTTCGAAAAGTAGTCCGGTTGAATGGCCACCTCGCTCATGCGATTTAAAGCCGGAAAATTTCTTTGAATGGGGAGATGTTAAGTCGTTGTTTTATGTTAATAAGCCAAAAAACCTTAGTGGAGCTCAGAAACAAAATGGAATGTGAAGTTGCCGACATTCTAGCCGATATGAGTAGAAGAATGATGGAAAATTGGCACCAAAGGATCAACTGTTGCCAATGTGCCCGCGGTGATCATACAAACCTGATCGACTTCTAAACTTAAATGTTATTATGTGTAATTCACCCGGAATCAATTTCAACTCGATTTCTCAATTATTCTGCGTTTTATTTAAAACAATTACAATTTTGTCACGTTCGCATTGAAAAACTCTTTATACGAGGGCTGATCCAAAAGTAATGATAATCGGTTATTTCCAGTTCGCATAAAAAGGCAAACATATTCTTTTGTTTGCTTATGTACCCACTAGCCAGTCATTTGAAAACGAACCGTCGAAGGGATAACATCGAAATAGAGAAAAACGACATTAGAGCTGTCATCAAATACCTCTGCTTGAAAAAAAAAAAAAAATCTCTACGTATGTATTCACATTTAATTTAAAACACTGGGGGTTTCTGCTTCCTAATATTCCATAGAAGCACACTCTGCCAAGGAGTTTAAGGTGATAGAACAGCTCCAGAAGATGAACATCGCAAAAAGCGCCCATCCACGTCCCTCACTCAAGATAACGTGAAAATGTTGAGTTGGCAGTTCAAGGAGTGACCATTAGGCACAGTAGTTGTGGGCACCGGGATCAAGAATCGTTCAAAGAATGAAAAAGGTCTTTGCGTTGGGTGCCGTGAATGTTAACAGACGAGCAAAAGAAATTTCGTGCAGTTCCAAGTAGATCAAGGAATGTTTTTGTTACGTTTGGTCCTGTTCCACGGACGAGACATGGATCCACCATCCATAATTCAGAAAACAAACAACAAAGGATGACTTGAAAGCTCGACGAGAAAGGTTATGGCATCCCTTTTTTCGGACGCTGAAGGAATAATTATGGTGAAATGTTTGGAAAAGTGAGCTACTATTTCGGGATCTTACTGCGCAGACCAAATAAAAAGATTACGGGAGGTCATTAAAAAAATGACAACGGCACAAGCTACGAACTGAAGTCACAGTTGCCATAGTTGGCATTCACGAAACCGTTTTCGAACTACTCGAACACCAGCCCTATTCCTCAGATCTAGTCACCCAGTCATTTCTACCTCTTTCCTCGGCCCAAGAAACATATCCGAGGCAAGGACAAATATCGTAGGGAATCCACTTTACATAATCACATGTCACTAGCTAGGAAAGTACAAACCTTCAGCCGATGCATCGGCTCACGGAGACATTTCCAATTGACGGAAAACAGCCGAATCTCTGCAATCGCCCTACAGCTCGCAACTTATCGTTTTCGGTTACTGGTCCTTCTTGTCCACGTGATCGCTTTAAAGGGTCATGTCGCCCAATCGAAAATTAGATGAACCATCACTGTAGAATTGTTTGTTTTACTATACAATGTCCAAACGTACTGTGGATGTGATTGGCTGTCTCAGCTGCATTGTTGCTAAACATAGAGTCTGGTTTGACTGTGCTTTCACTTTGACGTCTAGAACTAAGTGAATGCATTCCGGACGCGGAGAATTATATCTACTACGATACTCAACAACGCTGTACCTGTTTCGCAGTATCAAACGAAGTCGGATTTTAAGATTTGACTTATAACCATATTCACATCTTCGACCTATTGAACCAACTAAATTTGCTCTGCTTTTGGCAGGTATTGAGAGTCTTGCACTTTGGATATTTGGCCAAAGCTCTTGTTTGTTTCTAGACCAGATCTCCTTGAGTTTTCTATTAAGAATACTCTAAAGGTGTTCTATGGGCTTCATATCGGGATACTGCGCTTGCTATTCTATAAAATGGATCTTATATTGCGAAACCATTATTTAGACAATTTTGAAGTGTGCTTATGGTCATTGTCCTGCATGACCTCCCATTTCAGAGGCATTTCCTCTCAGCAAATGACAGCATTAAAGTGTCCAATATTTGGATGTGTCAGAACACACATTTCATTCGCTATCCAATAAATTGGTCCCAATCTAGACGATGAAGAGCACCCCCAAGCCATTAAACTTTTTTGTAAATCTTGTATTATATTCTGAATGGGAGGATATGTATGTCTCAAAAATGTAAGGTCCAAATTTTGCAAGTAAGCAAGTCTTCGCTGATCCCGGGAACGAACCCCTTTTGAGGAAAAGCCTTTATGAGTGGTCTGCCCTTGGAATACTCTCTTGGATGAGGGTTATGTCCAAAATTCTTGCCATCGGAATCAAACAAATTTATTGTAGTTTCATCCGACCACACAATATTTTTCTACTCGTAATTTACACGATAGAGTTCCTTATTGGCGAATATTAATTTTTTGTTTTGTTCAAGTATGGAATTCTTCTGGCAGTTCTTCAAAGAAGATCGCTTTCATTAATCAATTTCTAACTGTCCGACAGGCTATTGGCACATTTAATTCATTTTAATAAAAAACATGGATTTTTTTTTATTAAAAGATCCAAAAATCGCGGGCTTGCTTTCAATGTTGCACCCCTCGTTTCTGTCTTGAGACTTAAATGAAGGGATGGGAAGACCTTTTTTTTCGAACACTTCACAATTTCAACTATGTTGACATTTTTGACATTTCTTCTTAATTTTAATCAAATCACGCTCACAATGACGTCACTTTCAAAACAAAATTAAGTTTATAAATCACACTTTATGCCGACACTGAAACACAAGTACATTTGCGAGTTTACTGCTTCAATTTATGAAAAATCCTTCGGTAACCCTTTTGTTTCTATTATTTTTTCTAGACAAAATAACCCTTTCAAAGAATCGATAAGAGCCGATCACTAACTCACTTCAAAAGACTCTTAGGTAAATAGCATTTATGACATTCAAGACAGTAGAAAAGTCCTTGGTTATTCCTAAAGCCCCAGCGTCTGTCTCCAAAGCCGAGGTGGATGTCTTATCTCCAGCGTTTAGTCTCTTTCCGAGTATGAGAAAGGTCTTCGAGAAGGTGATCCATAGAGCCCTGTCTAAATGGGTTGAGGACAATAAAATCATTCCGGGCAAACAATTCGGTTTCAATGCGGGGCATGGCACTATTTGTGCGGCGTTGAAACCTCGTAACGGATATCCAATGGAATAAATGTAAGAACCAATGTACGGGTACCTGCCTAATTGACTTGGAAAAGTCCTTCGACACCGTATGGTTAGAAGGGCTCTACTACAAGCTCAGTCGGTTGGGCATAAGTAAACCATTGCTATATATGGTTTTTGACTTGTTAACCGGTACCAAGTTCGTTGTGAAAATTGCCAAGGACTTCTACCCAAACATTTAAAATCCAAAATAGACTGCAACAGGGCACGGTAAACTCATCGATCCTTTTCAGTATTTATCTGAGCGATCTCTTCATTATTCTATGGCGTACGCAGACGACCTAATCAGGCCCAACAATCAACATGCGAATTCGAAAAAAATCAGAAGTATTGTGATGAAAATCAGCTTCCAAATATCAGAATCAATTTTATAGGGCTTCTCGGGACACTAAAAAAAATTTACGCAGATTTTAAATTTTTCGACCGGACGGGGGTCCACTGGCAAAAATGTAATCCGATGCCTCCGATGATCTGGCTAGATCGATGTCTATATTTTGACAAACTTATAGATGTTGCTCTGGCAAGAACCCGAGGTGCTTTTACTCTGACAAGATGACTGTTTCATAGTAGCCAACTTGAGGTAATTCGCTACATGGCCTTGATCAGACCCAAGATTGCCTATGGATTCCCGTCTCGTTTTTTCACTTTCATTTATTTATCTCAATGTACATTAAGATGCGAATCTTTTTTAGTACTTAGTAAATTAATTACAGAAAGATTGGATTTCACTATACTTAAAACTGTTTAGCTATGTATTTCTTATATCTAAGCCCAGTAATAGCTGAGGGGTTTATCTTATGTGACTGAAGGATCGCACTTTTAAAATTGGGTAAGTTCGAAATTGATCTTATATTAGAGAGCACGGAATTCTATAGTCTAATAGTGTGAATGAAGAATAGACGTGACGAGTTGACGTAATTACTGCGGTAGCGAATAATGGTCATGGTTCTAGAAGATCGAGTGATAGGTATTCAATCTGTTGTACAAATACGCCTGGCTACGGTTAGTAATAATCTTGTGTAGGCACCTACAGTTTCTGATGCTGATATATTGCGACTTCATGTCGCAAGTTGTAACCTAGCTAGTCTCGAGAGTACTCAGAGGTATGCTCGTAACGGCGACTACCGTAGATGTAACGCACTGCATCGTTGAAGGCTACTTGTACCTTACGTTGGGATAAAGAGTCTAGGCTACTATATACTACCTCCGAGTATGTTGTGAGTGGTAAAATTAAAGAAATAACCAGTGTGCGGCGTGTTTCGAGTGGAGTGAAGTACGCACTGGGCCACATTTTGCGAATACAAAAATAGACGCGACTAATGACCACTTTTGGGTGAAGGTAACCAGATAGGTCTCGACTTATTACAAACCCAAGGCTAGTGATTGACTCGACAGCCTTAATTCTAGAGTCATTGAGATATATGCCGGGAACAAGATCTATGTAGGTTAAATTGTTTTTTGGATATGGGAAGTACTTGGGACTTTGTCGGGTTAAGTAGTAATCTGTTAGTGATAGAACAAGAGTAAATTCGTTTCAGATCGTCGTTTATAAGGCATGCAAGTTCTTTGATATTCGCAAATGGTTTAGAATGATGTATGTCTGCACACTGACCGAAGGTCATTGATGAATATGCAGACTAATATTGGACCCAATATAGACCCCTGTGGTATGCCTTGTTTCACATTCACGAGGGATGAACAACGCTTATCCAAAACTACCCTCTGCGACCTACCAGATAGACAACTACTCAATATGTAAACCGCTCTTTCACTGAAACCAACATTGTGTTAAAGCTTTCAACATAAGGCATAGTAATTTACTTTATCAAAAGCCTTCGAGTTGTGTTGTGATTTGCTCTAAAACCGAACTGCAGAGCATACAACGGATTATTAAAAGACAAGTGTTCCGTGATCTGTTTAGCTATTATTTTCTCGAAGCATGTCAGAATGCTTATTGGCCTAAAATCAGCAAAAGATGTTGAACAAGCCATCTTGGCAATAGGCTAAATTCTAGCAACTTTCCACGACTGTAGAAAAGTCGATGTAATAATACACAAATTTATTACATGGGTAATATGGGAGACGATGTATGGTAATGTAAGTTTGAGAAAACGTATTGGTATGGCATCTTTCCCAATGGAATTGGATTTAAGGCTTTGACACATTGGACAATTTCCTCTGCATTGGCAACAACAAAATCGTCTAGTCTTGGAGGCGAGTGTAGACGGTCTGATACCTGAATAAAATCGAATGCGGTTGAGCAAGGATCTTCTTCTAAAAGGAAGGGTTAAGTTCATCGGAGTCATAAACATATTTAGAATTATTATTGCTGCTAGATAAACCAATACAATCTCTTTCTTCTTTTGATGGAGTTGACTACTTTAGTTGTATACCAAGGACATGCGCAGTTCTGAATTTTTACCGTTTTGGTTGGTACACAGCGAACGTAAAATTCTCTTGGAAGAGTTTAACTTTATCATTCGGGTCAGCCCCTTAGCGACATTCTTCCCAGGGCACTGAGACAACAGCATTATGAAGAGTGATTAGATCGATGGCACTAAAATCCTTAAATGTAAATGTATTTGGGATAAAGGTTTTGGACAAGTTAATATCATAGGTACAGAACAGAAGATCATGGTCAGAAACAGCAAACGACAACTGTTCAAACAATAAAACAAGCGACGGAATGGACACAACGATTAAATCTAGTAGACTTGGAAGACGATTCTGAGCGAAAGGGGTGGGATGAGTAGTGTTTACTACTGTCATACCAACTGAAGAAACTAAGTCTTTCATTTAGAAGGCAAGTGAGTCATTTTTCGATGGATTAGTACTGAAGTCTCCACAAATTATAATGTGCTCATATGGAACGCTGTAATCTGAAATCGCTGAGAAGAACGGTAAAGGGGAGCAGCTTCTATTGTTATTGTACGCACTGGTTCAATGTGAGAGCCAGCTTAATGGAAAGGATTCGGGTGTTTGAGAGATAATGTATCGGAACTTGTCTCGGATTACATAGGACAACCGAATCTGAGTTAACGAAAATTTACCCGAACACGAGGTCTTTTATAATAGGACCAGGTTAGTACGGTTGGTCGAAACTGATTCGAAGCCACGTTGCAAGAGCAATTACTTCGTTGATTTTTTGATTTTGGTGGGGGCTATACCCCCATTTTATTGTGCTTAATTCAAGCTACATACTTAAGTTAACTTACAATCTAGGAAACTAAGAAAGAGGGCGATTGAGACGGAGTTTTAGACAAGGAGTGCTGATGTTGAAGTCGAAACAGTTTTTCGCGTTAACATTCCGCAGCATACGGGAGATAGGTTCATTGAAGCCATAGGATGTACGAGAAGTGGGTACATAGAAGAGACGTGGATTTCGTGTATTACGAGGGTTAGTGTTAAAAAAGATAGAGTTATAAAGGGACGCGCAGTCGATGGTACCTGAGAGGAGTCGGTGTATGAAAAGGATGTCGGTTATCCTTCTTCGTTCTTCCAGCGAGTTCAAATTAATAAGTTTTAAGCGGTCTTGACAGGGAGGTAGGATCAGAGGATTGTCCCAGGGTAAGCCGCCAAGAGCAAAACGGAGAAAACGACGTTGGATACTCTCGATTCTGGAAATGTGTGAATGATAGTAAGGAGACCACGCTTGAGACACGTATTCGAGAATAGGGCGAACAAAGGTTATGTAGAGAGACCGAGTGACGTAGGGATTGGAAAACTCTTTAAACCATCGTTTCACGAAGCCGAGTACAGAATTGGCCTTAGGAATTATATCGCTGATATGTGCAAGGAAATTGAGTTCCTGGTCGCATAATACACCAAGATCACGGATCACCTGAACGGTAGAAAGGGGTTGATTATGGAGAAAGTAGAGGCGGGGAGGAGGTTTGTTACGTTTGCAGGAGAAAGTAATAGATTGACACTTTGAAATGTTAAGGTCGAGGCAGTTCTTGGAGCACCAGGTGGAAAAGCTGTTGAGGTCCGATTGAATAAGGGAAGAGTCATGTTCTGAGGAAATGATCTTAAAGAATTTAGCATCGTCAGCATATAGAGAGGTGTGGGAATGTTTGATAACCATTTCAATATCGTTAGTGGTTAGGATAAAAAGAAGCGGGCCTAAATGACTGCCTTGGGGGACACCGGACGAAGCAAAGAAGGGGTTAAAGAGGACAGATCTAAAGCGAACGCTGTGGTGGCGATTTTCCAGGTAAGAAGAAATCCACTTTAATAAGATGGGCTCAAAGCCAAGAGAAGACAGTTTGAAGAGTATCAATCTGTGTGAAATTTTATCGAAGGCCTTACTGGAGTCAGTTGAGATGGGCTCAAAGCCAAGAGAAGACAGTTTGAAGAGTATCAATCTGTGTGAAATTTTATCGAAGGCCTTACTGGAGTCAGTTGAGATAACATCGACTTCCTTGCCATTTTCTAAGGCTGAAAGGGTGAAGGAAACGAATTCAATAAGGTTGGTTTGTGGTTGTAGTCCTACCTTTAAGGAAGCCGTGCTGTCTGGGGGAGATTAAAGACTTGCATTGAAAACTTAAATTATCATACAAAATCTTTCGAAGATTTTGGGTATATGAGACAGTTTGGCAATGGGACGGTAGTTGTTAATGTCATTCTTCGGACCCTTTTTGTGTATAGGTGTTATAAAAGAGGTTTTCCATATCCGGGGAAATTCACCTTGGGAAAGGGATAGGCTGAAGTTTTTAAGAGAGGTAGAGAAAGGGAAGAGGAGCATTTTTTTTAAAAATATAGCTGGGAGACCGTTGTTGCCAGGGGTGAATTCATCATTAAGTTGCTTTAATCTTTCTTGAACAACCTGATCTACTTAAATCGATGTTACACTTCGCAAGCCCGAGCACCTCAGGTTCTGTGGATTGGATTCACGCCGAGATCGAGCAGACGTAGTCCGCAAGTATCAACAATCTTGGTGGCTGAAGAGAACTTCGTACACGGACACCTACGAGGGTGGTTCGATAAGTACTTAGAAAAACAAAAATTTTAGAGAAATGGCGATTTATTTTTCAATATAGTCTCCTTTTAGCTCGATATACTTGACCCAGCGATGCTCCCGTCTGAAAAATACGTTTTCTCGAGGTCTGCAAAGTAGGCCTACGTTGCGGCGATGACCTTCTCATTCGACTGAAATGTCTGCCCGACGAGTGACTTTTTCAAGTTTGGAAACAAAAAGAAGTCGCACGGGGCCAAATCTGGAGAATACGGTGGATGTTCGTAGCCCAATTCGACCAATTTGGCCGTCAAGTGGGGCCGTCTCTTTTCTTCAATTCGGCATCGAATCGGCCCAATAATTTGGCATAGTACAGCCCTGTGAACGTTTTGCCCTTCTCCAGGTAGTCGATGTGGATCACACCTTGTGAATCCCAGAAAGCGGTGGCCATCACCTTTCGGGCCGATGGGACAGTCACATTCGCCGGGTGAAGTCCACTGTTTCGACTGTTCCTTGGTCTCTGGTGTGTACCAGTAGATCCATGTCAGGAAACGACACAGAAACTCCTTCGGATTGCGCTTAAACAACGTCA
The DNA here is from genome assembly GCA_958301585.1 of Merodon equestris. Taxonomy (NCBI): domain Eukaryota; kingdom Metazoa; phylum Arthropoda; class Insecta; order Diptera; family Syrphidae; genus Merodon; species Merodon equestris. The sequence goes on along the minus strand of OY284413.1, from coordinate 213,480,708 downwards.
AACACTGCTCTGAAATGGTCTCACGGTTTCTCACGCCCAAAATTTCATGCAGGATATGACCCACGCGATCTTTTGAAATGCCTACTGTCTCAGCTATCTCGCGCACCTTCAATCGGCGGTCTGCCAAAACGAGATCGTGAATTTTTGTCACGTTATCCTCCGTGGTAGCCGTTTTCGGGGCACCTGGACGTGGCTCATCAAAAACCGACGTGCGACCTTGAAACTCGTTAAACCAATTTTTGATGGTCGCCATCGAAGGAGAGAGTCACCGTACACAGCATCCAAACGCTCTTTGATTTCGCTGCTGAGTTAGAATTAAAACAAAAAAATGGTTTCGGGAGAGCGATATAACGCAAACCTTTGTTTCTATTATTTTTTCGACACTGTATGCATGTTCATCTACAAAATAGCGTCATCACCCGAGCAAAGTAACTACGAAGGTACAGTATAGTCAAGAGGGTTCGATGGAAAGTTGTCCGTATGAGAGCAGTTGGGTGCTACAGAGCACATGAGGGCAACATTAATTAAAAGTTCGAAATCAATATTAATATAACTATTCAGCGCAAACTTTTTATTTTTTTCCAGTTCCTACGTTATAGAGACAAGAAGAGAAAGTATTTTCGGAACAAGGACACAATCATTTGTTGACTGATGTTACACAATAACCATTGACCTAATAAAGCGCCGCTGAGGACGCTTGATTGTTTGTAAATTGATAGACTATCGTGTTCGTTTGCTTACTCAATCAACCAAGCTCGAAAATAGCAATAGATAGTCGTACAAAGACACTCTCTAGCATATCCTAATCCAAAGGAGTTGTGTAAGAAACCCAAAATAAAAGCATTTCATACAAAATCATGGTCGGATGGGCACTTCTTTCGAATGGTGTCCAACCGGCAACCACTCATTTCTTGTCTAACGAAAAACTAACAACAAAACGCAAAAAACAAAACCAAAAACCAAATAAGCAAGAAAGAAAAATAAATAAAAAAACTATTAATCGATTGAGTCTCATACCCGCTGTATGCTTGACTCCTGCGCTGCTTGGTGGCGTTCCACTCGGCCCTGAAGTAACCGATTGATTAACCGTCGATCCCATATACGACGTGGATACACTCTGATGCAAGGTCTGATGCTGCAATCCATTTCCACTTGCCGGAACACTACTGGCTAATGCCGAACTACTAGGTATTGGCTCGCCCGCAGCACAATTTACCCGAATCGGTGTGCTACTCGATAGCATGGCCGCCGTTGGTATTTTAACTGGCGAAGAGGATTCTTTATCTTGCTCGACGTTAATCATAGTAATCTCAGTTCGACTATCTTTTACTTGTTATTTGTTACTATCTCCCTTAGTAGGGGCTCGATGGACATGAATCTATCTTTATCGCACGTCGAATCGCAAATGTGAATTTTGAAAAGGGGAAAAAATCAATGGCTCAATAGTGAAACATTTTTTTTCGTTTTTTTTTGCCTATTTTATTTAATATATTATTCACGGAAGGCTGTGTTTCGGTTTTGATTACACCCTTCGATGGTACACAATTTCAAATTTTGCCAAGTCCGTTTGAGTTTTTTCTTCCGCACAACTTTTTATATTTTTTTCGGTTTTTTTTTTTTCTTTCACACAAATTACATACGAGATTGGCTGAGAATTTTGCGAACGACCGACACAAATTCTATTCTATTCGAAACTAATAATCTTTAGTTGACATTTAAAACAAAAACAAAAATAAACGCGAATAGAAATAAACAGGAAAAAATCGACTGCGACAAGTTCCGATGAAGTGGTAACACAGAAAGCACACTTGACACGGCGAACGACGACGATGACCTGTTCCGGAGCAACCGTATTTATGACCAAGTTTGAGGGAAAACTTTCTTGTTTTGTATGTGCAAAACAAACAACAACAACAGAGACCGTGTATGAAAAAAAAAGCACAAAAAATGAATTCGCTGTGTTCACTCAGTGGGTAAAATGGATTCCTACTGTGAGCGTAGTGGGTTGTGGGTTGTCAGTTGTCAAAGTAGAGTGACGTTTTCCAGTGAAACTTAAAGTTGGGTCACAATAGGTGGTCTTAGTGGCTCTCAAACTGTGATGGAGGTGGGCTTTTTTTTGCTGGAAGCAGATCAATGGATTGCACTTTTTGGATCTATTTTTAATTCGTATTTGGAGTTGATTTAAAAATAAATTTATGTATTTTTATCAACATAAGAACAAGTCTATTGTACTGACCAATCGTCATTATAAAAGAGCTTAAAAGAAGTGAAGGGGATCACATAATTCGCTTGAGATCGATAGCTTTTTGAGATTTTCTAGTCTATAGAATCTAGAAAATATAGAGTTTTATAGTTAGTATTAGCATAGTTATCATCGAGAAGCCTTAAATAGATGTTGCTACAAATTGGGCAAAACCTACACCTTAATCAACAAGCCTCTTTAGCCGGCGCGATCTTAAGCTAACTGGGGCCAAAACCATACGCCCAGTTGGTTGATGTCCCTATCCATTTGTACTATACATACTGTAATCCCTCGATTTACTTCGAGAGTTGTTCCAAGAAATGGCGTCGCAAATCGAGACGACGTAAACCGAGAAGTAAAAAAATTGGCTGTTAATAAAGTCGAAATAAAGAAAACATACATATTAATATACTAGTACTTATAAATACATGGTACATGGTTTATTTAAAAAATAGTAATAAAAATAATAAATAGCGTTGTGATGGTTTATTAATCTGCAGGGCTTTCTTCATCCGAAGAAATGATTTCTAACTGACAGCGGCCAGCTGCAGATGATTGATGGTCTTGAGTAGTCTGTTCCCGATTCAAAGGACGTCCAGCAGTTTCTTTCACTGGTAGTGGCTTAAAAAATGTTTCTATCTGCTTCTGCGTTAAACAATTCTTTTTTTCTGCATGCAGGTCTTTGTAGTAATAACGCTGGAAGTGATTGAGCGCCTTATTGTTTCAAATCTTTCTTTATCGTGTTTCTCAAAAATTTCAATGGCTTGATTAATATGATTAAGAGCTTCTGATAGTTTTCCCAGCGGAAATCGGGATTCTTCTCTTTCATTAACAGCCTCTGAAGTACTATCCCCGACCTCTTTATTTTCGCTAGAACAATCTCCCTTAAGTGCGAGTAGTAGATCCTCATTAGACAGCGGTTCCTCATGTTCGTTGAATACCTCAGTTATGTCTATTTCATCAACACCCGAAAACCCTAGGCGATGCGCTAAATCAAGGATTTCTCCTTGAAGTTGTTCAGGATTATCCCCATTTGTATCTTCAGAGGTACATTCGGGCCACACTTTTTTCCATATCTTGTTCATTGTTACAGCCGAGACCTCATTCCAGTTAAAATCTTTCCAGAATGTCCGAATCATGTCACGACCATTTGTTAACTCTGACTTTCCATCAATTGTTGCAATTAGTTTATTAAAAACCCGGCGTAAATAATATTTCTTAAACGCGGCAATAGCACCTTGGTCCATAGGTTGTAGAAGGGAAGTTGTGTTTGGCGGTAGAAAAACTACTGTGATGTTACCATTTGATTCGTCTAAATTAACCGGATGACCAGGAGCATTGTCGACAAGGAGCAAAGCTTTGTATGCCAAATTATTTTCTTCGCAATATTTTTTAACTTCGGGACAAAAATTCGTTTTAAACCATTCAGCAAAAATACTACCAGTTACCCAAGCCTTTTTATTGGCTTTCCATATGACTGGGAGCGTTTGTTTGCAAATATTTTTCATAGCTCTTGGATTTTCTGAATTGTACACTAACAGTGGCTTCAGCTTAAAATCTCACGAAGCATTGCCCCCAAGAAGCAACGTCAGCCTATCTTTCGCAACTTTTTGTCCAGGTGCCCCTTTCTCTTCAATAGATATAAAAGTTCTTGACGGCATACGTTTCCAGAACAGCCCGGTTTCGTCAACGTTAAAGACTTGCTGAGGAGTGTATCCTCCATCCGTAATAATTTGTTTTAGTTTCCCAGGAAATATTTTGGCTGCTTCAAAATCTGCGCTCGCAGATTCACCGGTAACTTTAACATTGTGAAGCTGTGCTCTCTTTTTGAATTTTTCTAGCCATCCGGAACTAGCGTTAAAACTTACATCCTTATCCTCTTCAACTGACATTGACATTAGTTCTTTAAATAAACCCATCGCCTTTTTTTGGATAGTTAGTGTAGTAACATGTATGCTTTTTTCATTTACATAAGTCACTTATCCAAGTACTTAACGCCGTTTCCATTTTTTCTAATATAAGTGGCCTGGACTTCGTTACCACTTTGATGGATCTTGTCGTTCCCGCGGAAGCGCTTGCGCGAATGTGACCAGCGTTTTTAAGAATTGTTCTCACTATTGTTGGCGGTAGTCCTATTGAGCTGGCTATATTAAATGCCTTATCTCCTTTATCAAAGCGTCGAATAACATCCATTTTCACTTCTAATGATATGGCATTTCTCTTTTTTATATATTCTTCCGTTTTGCTCTCATTTTTCACTAAATAATATGTTGATTAGATATCAGAAATAACGTCTATATTGAGGGTTTATTCAACTTACAAAATTAAAGATAAATGTCTCAACCAAATAAACAAATAAAATGTTTGAAAATCACCTCGCGCGACGACGAAGCCTTTTTGTAAGTAAAACAACAAAGGGAATGAACTTTCAACCACATACAATGTAAAATCTTAATTTATGTGAATTACCAAATTTGAAAAATATCAACTGTCAAGAAGAAACAAATCATGGCAATCCTTGATTAAGTTCCATTTAAACTGCCAATTTTCAAATTTAAACTGCTCATATGAAGCAATTTCAAATCTAAACGGCTAAGAAAATTTTCGAATATGACAACGTAAATCGAGAGATAGGACGACGTTAAACGAGGCAACGTAAATCGAGGGATTACAGTATGTGGCATCAATGTGAAGTGGTGCCCATTCGCTTCGCTTTACATGGCTCATCTATCCTACATACATATTGAATCAGTAAAGGCCCTATCAAACTAGTGACACTGAACAGCTTCGAGACTAAAAATTACATCAAAGATTTTCCTCACGAAACAGTCAAAGATCTTCTTCGCTTTCGATACGATCTAAGCTTTCGGGAACCCGAATGATAACGGTCTTGTAACCTTAAATCTGCCAAAGTTGACATTCTAGCCCAAACGTCGATAATACGCGTCTTTCTTTACTAATAGATTTTATTTTATTTACCATGAGATCCGATTTAGCTGCTTTTGCTTCAGTGTTCTCAAACGATTTATTAATATTTCACGGTGTTCGTTTTATCACGTCATTATCATATGCGTGGGCAAATAGCCGTGTAAAATTGAGACAGATTATGCGTCTTTTATTGGCCAATCCCGTCCAAGCTTCTCATGGATGATATTGAAGAAATCACACTTTTTAACTTATTAGTGACTAAAAGCAATTGATTGAGTTATTAAATCAGTTAATTGCAGTAATTTTGACTTATTCCAGTACTTTAAGTCAACTGAGAGTTTTTGTACTGGAATAGGTTTGTAAGTTGGTCAGCAAGTCTTTTAACTATCATGTGCGTGGGGAGTTGACAATCAATACAAACTAGTTCCAAATTGGCGTTGATAGTGGTACACTACGGAATAGTTAAGATGATGAGATAGGCAGTGAAAAAAGGAGCATAAAAATCCAGCCACAGAGGAGAGGATAACCGTTAGCTCTCTCATAGCCTCATAGCAAAACTCTCCTGTCGTAAATGCTCATGGATTTTTAGCATAAACAACTTGTCTACATTCAGTTTTGTGATCAGTAGTCTAAGAGCTCACGTCTGGTACAACGTTTCGGTGCATAATTTTTGAACAAAAAGTTATTTGTGCTTCTTTAAAAACTGCAAATTTTGCTAAGAAAATAACAAATATACGTTTTTATAATATATATATAAAATAGCATTTTTTTAGACACTTACACTTTTTAAAGATATCTTAAAATAGCGATAATAGAGCAAAATGGCCAGCAAAAGTTAAAAACGGTCTCATAGTTTATCTTTTGAATAATCAGTGCAAAAAAGAAGAAGAGTTGATTCGAGTTCATCGGATGTTGTGGTTAATGTAGATGCCGCTCTTTCAAATTAATCTCTCAGTTCCTCCACTGCTGAATGTTTTGAAAAGGATTTCGAAAATATTAACGTTTCTAACCAAGAATTCATAATTATAAAAGATGTAAGTTTTTAATGGGTGTTAAGTCTACATAAAGCCACTATTTGTCAGGAGATGGGACTAATGCATTAGCATTACCTTTTCATTAGCATTGATTTTTGCTAATGCAAAAAAGTTGCATTTGAAGTGGAACCAATGTGCATTGTTTTTTAGGCATTATCATTTAACAGTTCAAATGATGGAAGTAAGTCTGGACAAGCTTTATCACCTGATCGCATGAGGTAGTGCGCTGTTGTATGGGGTATCGTGGGTCGTGGGTCACATTGAACTTAGGAGAAGGTGTGTAATGGAGAGTGCGTGTTTAGGGGGATGTATGTGTGGGTATGCATGTTCATGGAGGGGAGGAGGTCCATCGAAGGACTTCATGGAGAGGGGAGGTATGCATCTCTTTCACCTCACCACATACCACCCTCTCCTTATACTCGCTTCCTATATCCATTACACGCGCCCCCCCTTCGCGGAGATAAAACTATTCCACAACCCAATGCTCTATATAACAGCGCACTGCATCATTGCCTCAAATTGGTTTCGCTTGGCATTAGTTTAGTTTCATTAGCATTGAAAAATTCAATCTTCTTTTCCTTTTTTCCGGCGTCGTTATGGTCAGAAGTGTAGGACTTCCCACTTAACTGCATTCCTACTGGTCCGCTTGTGGGGTCCGCCGGTTTGACCTCAGAAAGTAGCGGCAGGCTTCCCGGTTTGGGATTACTTCATCGCTGAGGCCAATCAAATGCTGGTGTTTTTGCATTTGTTTGCACCAATTGTTTTTCGGCCTGCCTTTTTTGCGTGTTGAAATTGGAACGTTGATTGATATCGCCTTTTGGACGGGGTTCAAAGGATCTCGACTTTGAACATGGCAATACCAACTGAGTCGGTCGCGCTCTATCTTTCTTGTGATGGTTTCTTTTACGTGGAGGCTTCCTCGGATCTTTGAACTTCTAATTCTGTCACGCTTTGTTACTCCCGCTGTCATGCGAAGCATCTTCATCTCAGCTGCCGTTACTTTGCTCTCATACTTTTTGTGCATTGTCCAGCATTGTGAACCGTATGTGAGCGCCGGACGTACAACTGAAGTGTAGAGCCTTCCTTTCAGCTTAGGGGGCATTTTTCGATCACAGAAGATGGCGGAGTTTTCCCGCCACTTCATCCACCCTACGCTTACGCGATGTTTGATGTCGTCATCACAAGTTGCTTCTCTATTAATCATAGATCCCAGATATTTAAACTTTTCACACTTGGGAAGCACTCTTCCATTCAAGTAAATGTCTGGAATAGGCTGATGAGGGTCAGAGAACGGGCAGCACAGATACTCTGTCTTCTTTGAACTAATACGATACCCGTGTCCCTCAAAAATGTCCACCCACACATCAAGTGCTCGTTGTAGGGACGCCTGATCATCACTTATAATGGCCCCATCGTCAGCAAAGAATAGCTGGTGCACATTGGGGTCCGTCACTTTTCCTTCAAGCAAGCAATCAAGGACTGCTATAAAAAGCAGTGGGCTGAGGACGCTCCCTTGGTATACACCGACTTTGATTGCGAACTCTTCGGTGACTCCTGCGGTGCATCTTACTCTTGTCGTTGCTCTCTCGTACATGTCCATAATCACTCGCACGTAGGTTTCTGGAACTCCTTTTTGTCTTAGCGCTACCCATAAAAGATCTCTTGGTTGCCGGTCAAAGGCCTTCTCGAAATCAACCAACACCATATGCAAGTCCTTTGAAGAATCACGATGCTTTTCCATCATGATCCTTATACTTTGGATTGCATCTGTTGTTGACTTACCCGAGACAAACCCGCACTGGTCATCAGATAGTCGTATTATTTTCCGCAGTCGGCTATCTAATACCCGTTCAACGATCTTCATGGTGTGCGACATCAGCTTGACAGAACGGTAGTTATCACAATTTCGCGTATCACCCTTTCCTTTGTGCAATGGAAGAAGATAGCTTTCCCTCCATTGATTAGGCATAGTGTCGCCTCTCATAAGTTTGGAGATAAGAACCATGAGCCATCTAGACCCGATGTCTCCCATCTTTTTCCAGAACTCAGAGGGTATCCCGTCCGGCCCAACAGCTTTTCTTTTCTTGGAGTTTTTAACCGCGTACCGAACTTCTTCGACTGTGATGTCGGATATTTCGGCATGATTCGGGGCGGCTCTTGGAAAGTACACTCGGGGAAACGGTTCGTTCAGAAGTTCCTCGCAATACTGTCGCCATCTGTGGAGAATTTTTTCGTCTTCCACAAGGGTTGGCCTTCAGCATTGTTAATAAACTTTGGGAAACGAATCTCCTGAGCATTTCTTCTTCTCTGGGCGGCTATCTTAAAGATATTTGCTCCTTTGTTCAAATTGTTTTGTCGAAGCTCCTGGGTAGCCTGGTTCCTGTCAGACGCGGAAGACGATATTTCTTCCAACTCCTGATAGAGGCCTTCCATGCTTTTCGCTTTGAATTCGGCGCATTTTTTCTTCGCGATACCTTTGCAACATCTATATGCCTTTTCACGGCGAGCTTTTTCCTCTCCATCAGTAGAAGAGCACTTTGACCAAGCTTGGAAAGCCATTTTCTTTTCGTGTATCACTGCTTTGGCTTCGTCTGTCCACCACCAGGTTTCTTTTGCGTGTTGGCAGGGGCCTTTAGATGTTCCGAGCAGTGATTTGGCTTTCTCCAGGCCAGATTGTTGTAGGGAATCCCACATGTCTTGTGCTCTGCACTCCTCATTACCGACCTCATCGATAATGGAAGAGAGGTAGTTTTCCATGATGGTAATAAAAGCTTCGCCTTTTCCTTTATCCAGCTTATACCACTTGATTCTCTCAGACACCTTCGTTTGCTGCTTTGACTTCTTTCTCGCATCCATAAAAAATTCAGTCAGGAGGAGACGGTGTTGAGGGGCGATCGCGTCTTCCAGGATCACTTTGCAATCTTTAACTCATGGCTTCATGAAACTGGATACCAAATGATAGTCTATTTGAGTTTCATTTCCGCCGCTGCTATAAGTGATCAGGTGCCGGCTTTGTTTGACGAACATGGTATTTAGCACTATAAGACCGTACGACTTGCACATGTTTAGGATATCTTCACCTGAAGAGTTCCTGGTGCCGTAACCCAGCCCTCCGTGGTAGTCTTCATAGTATTCGACATGTCCGTTTAAATCTCCCCCAACAAACAAAAGCTCTTCCTTTGGGATGATTTTGAAAAGGTTGTGGAATCTAGCCAGAATGCATCTTTTTCTTTTTGTTCGCATCCTACTTGAGGGGCATATGCGCTTACGATGTTCCACACCTCACCATGCATCACCAATTTGAGAGCCATCAAACGGTCACTGGACTTTGAAATGGTTAAGACGTTGCCAAGTAGCTCTGCCGCAAGGATGATGGCGATCCCGTTTTTTCTTTTGTCCAATCCATAGTAAAACATCTTGTAGGCTTTTGTTTTAACGTCCAAGAAACGTGCCCGATTACCGGTGTTTCGCCATTTCGTCTCTTTTACGCACAGGATGTCTACTCGCCTTCTAACCATAATTTCTTCAAGCTCATAGCTGCGACCACTCATGCTTCCAACGTTCCAACTCGCGACTCTTAAATGTGGCTTACGCCGTTGCATTACTTTGTTATCCCCCGGAATTCCTATAGCTCTGACCCGAGCATTGCTGCTCGTCCCAGGATCACGACCATTAGTAGTGCCTGGCGGGGTAGTGCTTTTCCTTTTAGCGTTCTTTTCCATAATGCTACGGTTTGACCGTTTTCTTCCCCTCCTTTTTTTGACACGGGCATGCTCCAGATTTTTATTTTTTTTTTGTTTGATCTTACTCTTACAACACCGGTAATCTCCAGTCGTGTCAACCCACTGATTTGCATGCACACTTATGGGCCAGTTTAATGGTGATATATGTGTCCCTAGGCTCACCTTGGTGTTTTCTAAATTGTCTAGATGTGATTTTTGATTACCTTTGTTTTAGTTGCCTTTTACGACAAGCGAGAGGTATCGCTGCAGGGATATTCTTAACCCGTCCCTGCACAGGTTAAGGAATTATCTACCAAATAGGTCAAAGAAGGCACTCTTTAAGGCGGACTTATCTTACCTCTTTTATGGCTCATAGTTATTAACCGAGTTGGGCAAGCAAAGAAAAACAATTGTTGCATTTATATAAATGCATATACAAACCGAACTGATACTGTTATCCGCCATTTGAACGTCTAACCAAACACTATCCCTATCCTCTAGTGACAAATACTTGGGCATTGTTGTAGACCTGTAGCTTACCGGAAGTCCGATATAGAAAACCGATATGAAAAACCAGCGAAACTTTCTATGCCTGTTGCGAAACAGTCGTTAAAAATGCGGACTTCAGCTTAATTTGGCCGTTGTCGGTTCCTTTGGCTAGCTGATTTGATGGTATTTTCTAAGCAAAGCTTAAATCAGTACCACAAAGGTCATGAGATTTTGGCACACCAAAGCTCATAACATAATGATCCTACCTTTGGATTTTTACATGAAATACATGGTAATCCGTGCTACCATCAGATTCAAGGAAGCAAGCTACTCGTCAGGCTTTATGGTCATAGAAAAACTCTGTTACTTGACTGACTTCTGCTCCAACAGACTACACTAATCCCACTGTTGATTTCAGCAATACCAGAGCGTAAGATCAGAGATATTCTTTACCCAACTCTCGAGCCTTTTTCAAACAAACGTAATGGCGATCAGTCGCCGTAACTCGGTCTTTTTGATTTTTTTTTATAGGGCTAGCACAGATTCAAGAGTTACGCTGTTATGGTGTTTCTCACACAACCTGGACGGGGTCCAAATGGTTCGTGTCGAAGATGTTCGTTCACTACTCTCCGGGGGTGGTTGTCCTAGATAGGATTCGAGAGATTCGACTGAATTTATCGCGCGTTGGTTGTAGTTCACAGTAACGATTTTTTTTTTATTGTCATGTCATTAAGATATATTGAAAATGCACACGCAGAGTGTGAATTTTGTAGTGATCTTAAACTTTGAACTTTCGTCAGCATGTTTTTTTGATCATCTCTCACTCACAACTGTTGTTGCTGCACAGTTTTCTGGTAAAGGAATTGTTCTTGGCTATGGACAGACTTGAACTACAGACCTTCGCTCAATAGTCGGTAATGATTACCATTGCACCACGACCACCCCCAATCTAAGCTATCTGCAGTTACAGACAAACCGTCATCAAAGCCATGCTGAGGTAATGAAAGAAGAAAAGTTAACGAGTTAACAGCAATATTAGGATTACTTTTCCCTGGGTTCCAGGTAACAGAAACATAGAGAGGAAGGGGAAGATTTGTAGTGATTGTAGTGAAGCAGGCTCGTGTTCAGCTCTAACACCCACATCAAAATTGTCGGTCCACCACTGAAACACCATAAATAAAACATCCTTCAACACTTCCTAAGTAAATCTATCCAAATGCCAAATCGACCAGGCACTGGAAAGATAGAACAAAAGACCCTTAAAAAAAAGGCCGTTCCGGTATCGCTAAACCCATGTCCGGCAGTACAGGCTACTGGTCTACGGCAAAAGCATTTACATCGCCAGACTTGGCATAACGTCGTCTGCGAATGACCAACACTTGCAATACGCAAGTTATGATAAAGATTTCGATAATAAGCCGTCTGTACTCGCTAATCCCAGCCTGACTAGTATAATCACCTTCTCACATCACCTGGCTGGATTTGAACACCCCAATACATCAAAGGATGACATGACATCACAACAGCACCTCTGAGCACCTTGGTTTACGACAGACAGATTCACCGGAAAAAATCCAGAAGTACTTTCAGGCTAAAGTCAAGAAAACAACTGAAAATCTATGAGAAAATCTTGCAGGAAAAGAAAACCGTAAATAAGGAATCCAATTGATAGGCACCTAGATGTCCTCATTCCAAGCCATTTTGAAGGAAAACAATATTCAATGAACAATTCCTCTTAACCCGACAGAACAAGCCTTTTGAATTGGGTGCTGTCGATAGGCCGAAGGCATCTAATTAGGAGTTGCAAAGTTGCATATTAATCCTACGTAAATCCCAACTGAATAAGGCCAAAATCCAGAGGCAATTGTCTGAAATGACTGGCGCGAAAACATCTACATATGTGAAGGTTTCGTATGATTAATTCCTAAAATCTCTGGACACCATATTGCCTGATATAATGGCTTGAGGTTACCAATGTTTAGCCCGATGCTGATGAGGTTAACAATGTTTCGCCACTTTTCGGCAAACCTTTAGAATCATGAAGCCATCGGTGAAGAACTTCCGTGATTTCTTGTTCAAAACTCAATCAAGAATCAGAGAATTAATCGTCTGACCAACTCGAAGTAGCGCAACGCAGATGTTAATTCGGTCTATCATGTTTTTCGCGTCAACTCGTGAGGAACCCATACATGGAGCTTATTTTTGTAGCCAGCTTTGTGTAAATGGTTCAAAACAGTTTTGTGGTAAATGCCTAGCTTCATATCAATATCGACTCTGCTAATATGCTTATCTTCCTTCACTTTTTCGGGAATTTCATCTCCTCTTTCAATAATTGGACGACCAGAGCGTGACCCATCTTTCACATCAAAATTACCGGAACCAAAGCGAGCGTACCATTTCCGTGCAGCAGATTTCGATAAAGTGCCTTCGCCGTACACAGCACAATTTTTTTTTCACAAACCTGCGCAGCGTTCTTCCCTTTGTCGTAATAATATTGCAAAATATAGCGCAATTTTTCATTATTTATCTCCATTTTCAAATGCAAACAACCACTGCACCAATTTCGATGTTTACACATTCAAAGTAAGGCTCGGACTGTCACCTTTCCAACGAGCGTTTAGTGGTGTCGCTGGGGGTTGTGTTTCCTGAGTTATATGCAATTGATACCATCTATCTGGAATAACGCCACGAAATTTTTTCCCACACCCAATCATTGACTGATAGTTTTCCAAAATCGGTGTAAAGCTTCCTTCATATTGTGAACGAGTGGATGTGATATTTTTGATTAAATTTTATTGTACTTGTGTCTCGATCGACTGTTAAAATGAATCTGAATACCCAAAAACTCTTTTCACCATGGCCGGCTCGCTTCCGCTGAGATCCACAGTGCCCTCTGGAAGTGACATCTTCGCAATGGCACATTCACACCTTTAATATTACATTACAAAATCATTATATATTTATATAGTGTGTGATGAAAGAGGACTCGACGAAGAATATTAATCGTTTCATCTGGATAAAAAGCAAAAACAAACACCCCAACTCCTGCTACGATTAGCATTCCTATTTTATTTTAGTGACAGTGTATAAAAAAATATTAAAATACTTCCAAGAGTCAGGGAAAATATGTTTAACTCGCTCTTGGCTATCCGAATTAAAAATTAGAAAAAGTTCAAAAACAATGCAAAATCATAAGTCGTTATTCTATTTATGTATAAGGATCATATATGCATGTGTGCATGAATAAAAAAATATTAAAATAGTAAGAGAGAAGGTACAATATCAAACTAATTTACACACAGGAGCATATCTCATCCAACAACAAATACTGGTCGCACGCAATCACTGATTGCCGCTAGTCGCCGCATCCTGCACAACAAATACATAAATAAATTCTATTTCGTATAAAAAAAAGGAAAAACATAAAAATGTTAAGGGAATATCATCAAACAAGTTACAGAAACGCTTGCCATGTCTTTTTGTCTTTTTCTTCGGTTAGTCTTGTCTACGAATAATGTTTTTTTCTTCATTTCTTTTGTATTTAGAGAGGAGCTACTAGATAAAATATGTTTTTTGATTTTAGTTTGGCTTGGTTTGGTTGGAGTTTTCGCGCCTGCAAGTACGCCCGCCCTGGCTAGGGATATTACAATATGTTTCTATTAATCTCGATATAACATCGATTGCATCTGCTCACTAAAGTAGTTCATTTTTTATTGCTTCTATAAAAAAATCTAGATATTAATTGAGTTTTCTTTTCTGTCGCTAAGCGGGTGTGAAAGATGGATGGACTGGGTGTTTACTGTTAATCATCGAAATCGATATCGGAATCGTCCGAATCGTAACCGCCGCGAATGGTTTTTTGTGGTCGATGAATAAAGCTCTTGGCTGCCTTCTTTATATCCGGTGGAGTCAGCAAATCACCCTGGAATAAGACGCAAGTGAAACGAAAAACTCATAGCCATGGTTTCGCATACATACCTTATAGTCAATTGCTCCGGATTGTGCTATTCTCCATTCCATCATGTCCGTAGAGAAATCATCACAATTGCCTAGGTCTGTGAAGCCGACGATAAAATCTTTTGTTTTGCTATCCTTAACAAGCGCAATGGTCGGGATAACTTTGATTCTCAGCCTTTGAGTTAGGAAAGGTGATTTTTCTGCATTGACTTTACAGAATTTCGCCTCTATGTGCTTGGCAGCGAGAGTTTTTAAATGCATATCAACGATACGACATCGTTCGGTCGAGTCTCTGTAGAAGTGGCAGACAATGTTTGGTGATTTCTTTGACACCTCGAAAAATTCCTTCTCGTCGGCTAGTTCCGTATACACTCCATGACCCTAGTTTAAATACAATTTGTTTATTTAATAACATAAAGGCTATTATGTAATTGAAAAAAATGCGAGGCAAAAACACAAAAATCTGCGTTAAGAGCTTTTCTTAGAAAGGGCAACAATTCACAAAAAAGGTTCATTTCTTGGGTGCTAATTTTACTTTATTATATATTTCTGCCACGGTATCATCTTCCTCACCACAAGTAACACATGTGCGACTAAGATATGAGGTGCCTACCAGAACACAGAGTCTTGAGACAGTGCGATTTCTGCAGCCAGTTTCTTTACGAATAAAAAGAAAGCCATACATTTCTTTCGCGACAGTTGCGGGATGTACGATAGTATGTCTACAGAGCGAGTTCAAATTCTGGATGATCCGATTTATAGTTCCGCAAGTAAATTTAAATAAAACACATTTATGACTCAAATTTCCACCAAACGGTTTTTGTCCAACACAGCTATCGTTTGCATTGGATCTTCGCATACTAATAAAGGGTGAGCCAAATACAAGTTTCTTTTTAAAAATGCAATAAACTGAACAAAACAAAATGGTTTCGGGCTGTAGCACACGGATTTCTTGGTTGATATTCAAGCCTCTCAAGTGCTTGAATCGTTTTCGAATTGTTGGCATAACATCGATCCTTCACGGTTCCCCACAAAAAAAAAATCCAAAGGGGACAAATCATAGCTCCGAAGCGGCCAATTGAAATCGCCAAGACGGTTTATAACACGATTTGGGAATTTGGTGCGTAAAAGATCGATAGCGGCATGGGCTGTTTGGCATGGCGCGCCATCCTGCTTATACCAGAGGTCGTACAAATCCATGTCATCGATATCAGTAAAAAATAGTCGGTTAGCATGGCTCTATAACGCCCAGCGTTGACCGAAACGTTGTTCCCAGCCTCAGTTTCGAAGAAAAATGGATGCCACTACTTCACAATTCGCACCAAACTGTCACTCTCCGTGGATGCATTGGCTTAATATCGTGCGGTTTTTTCCGAGCCCCAGAAGTGGCAATTTTGTTTGTTAACGTAGCCGCCGAGATGAAAATGCGCCTCGTCAGAAAAAAATATTTTTCTCCCAAAATTGTTGTCCAATTTAAGCTGCTCTAAGGCCCAAACTGCGAAGCGATAACAAAGCGGATGGTCGCGCGCCTTCAATTGCTAAGTCAATTGGACCTTATAAGTGAATAATCATTGTGCATAATTATCCTTAGGCTAGTGAGGGAAATTTTGTGAATTGAGTCTCTGCCACAGCAGCCACATTTTCATCTGTGAGCACCGTACGACGACGGGGACCATGAGTGTTGTCCACTAGTCTCACGAACTTTTTGCACAAACTTTGTGTCGCGGTTGGTGCTTCATTCGGCCAAAACTTCTTTTTAAAAAACGCACTGTTTCGGCTACACAGCACTCACTTTGGAAATAAGTTTTCAATATTTCGCAAAATTGTTCAAGCTTAAAGCGACTCATTTCATTCCGCGGAGGTATGACACTGACTTTTTTTCAAGATTTCGAGCGGGAAACAGCTGTTAGTGTCAAAATAACATTATTTAAATAAAAAAAAAACACTCTTTATATCTTACAAGTCACAGATCGTCGTAAAATCAAGGGTAAACAAGTTTACTACCAGCTTGGAAGCATACATATTACCTAACATATCACGGGGAAAATAACGGTAAATCGTTTTGATATATGCCATATGGACATACCTAGCAATGTGCAGCTAGCGGACCCATCATTTAACCAACCTCAAAGAATCGATATTTTATTTGTAGCCTCTATATTCTACACTCTCCTCTCATGTCTCTCCTCAATATGTCCCAACTATCAGCAGCTATTCTTCAAAAAAACGCTTGTCGAATGGGTTGTGTCTGGTGAAATAGAATGTAAAGAAAATGCGTATTGTCTCACAGCTGCAGACTGGTGACAGTTCGAAAAGCATGCTCAACTTAACCAACTAATAACCAGGTTCTGGGAATTGGATACCTACACTCAACATCATCCCCTGACGGTTGAGGAAGAAAATTGTGAAAAACATTTCCTCAACACACATCATAGAAAAGTCAACGAAAGATTCGTAGTGCGGCTGCCTTTTCGGAGAGACCCTGCAATGTTTGGTGAAGTCGTATGATATTGCTCTTAAAAGATATATAAGTTTAGAAACCAAACTCTTAAAAAACGTTAAACTAAAGGACGAGTACACCAAATTTATAACAAATACCTAAGCTTGAATCACATGGAAGAAATCTCCCAAACACAACTACGAACTCCTCACTTTTTCCTTCCTCACCATCCCGTTCTGGAATCCGAAAATACCACTATTAATTTATGTGTAGTCTTTAACAGATCTTGTTTTGATGGTTGGACCTAAGATCCAAGAAATTTTGCTACGCTTTCGATTATATGTCTACGCTATCACTGCCGATATCGTTAAAATGTATCGCCAAGTACTGGTGGACGAAAGGGATCGAGACATGCAGTGTTTCTATGGCCGATCGACCAGTAAAAATGTATCGACTTCGAGCTGCGACGTACGGTACGGCATCAGCTTCTTTTCTCGCCATACGACGTACGAGACAACTGGCTATAAATGAATCTAATAATTATTCTATTGCAGACCACTACGTCTTTCATAACTTCTAAGTCGATTACTTGATGGCAGGGGCCAATTCGATTCAGGAGCTGATCAACATAAAAGAAGAAGTCAAAGGTCTTCTACTAAAGGTATCCTTTCCTTTAAGAAGCTGGTGCTCGAATGCAGATGAAGTCTTAACTGATTTGTGTCCCAGTGAAGTGGAAACACTGCTCAGAGTTAATGATCGCGACGTCGTTCGAGTACTTGGTTTATTTTGAAACCCATCTGCAGATAACTTCTCTTTCACCTGTCTTCATAAACTCATGCAGCAAACATCAGTTACAAAACGCACTGTTCTTTCGCAAATTGTAAGTTCGTTTGATCCATTGGGATATATAAACCCGGTCGTCAGCGGGAAACTGTTCTCCGACATCTATGGACAAAGGGAATAGAAAGTCTACCTTAAGATTTGGATTTTCGATGGAGCGAATTCTATCGCCAACTGCAAGACATGCAAGCACTCAAGATACCTCGCTTAAGCGTGGCGCTGGGATCTAGAATTCAAGTGCACGGCTTCAGTGATGCAAGTATGAGGGCATATGGAGTTTGTATCTATTTTCGTTGCGCGTCTTCCAATGACGATGTGCAAACCAGTCTAGTCTGTGCATAGTCACGTATAGCGTCTATTCTTTGTGAATCGTTGGCCAGACTAGAGCTTTGTGGAGCTTTATTTCTAGCAGAATTAGTACAACGTGTTTAGGCGACGGTCCACATCAACTTGGAATCAACCTTTTATTGGAGCTATTCTACCATCGCACTACTCGTATCTTGGATAAAATCTGTCGCTAACCAATGGAGTATATTTGTATCCAACAGGGAGTCTAAAATTCAACAACTGACTTTAAAGGAATCTTGGCATCACGTATCGTCTCGACAAAATCCGGCGGATTTAATTTCTCGTGGATGCTCGAGGAATCGACTATTGTGTACATCACTCGATGGGAGGTGATGGGGGACGATGGGGGTGGTCGTATTGCAATGGTAATCATCACCGACTGTTGAGTCGAAAGTCTGTAGTTTAAGTCTGTCCATAATCAATAACAATACCCATACGGAAAAACTGTGCAACAACATTAGTTGTAAATGAGAGATGATCAAAATGCTGACGAAGGCATAACACTCGCAGTATAAGATCACTTCAAAATTCATACTCTGTGTGTGCATTTCCAATATAAAACCTTAATGACATGGAAACAAAAAAGTTACTGTGAACTACAACCAACGCGACAAATTCACTCGAATCATATCTAGGACAACCACCCCCGGAGAGTAGTGAACGAACATCTTCGACACAAACCATCTGCACCCGTCCAGGTTGTGTAACAAACACCATAAGAGCGCACATTCTTGAATCTGCACGAACCATATAAAAAAAAAACTGGTTTCAAAAGAAGGCTGATGGCATCATAGTTCTACCCGAAAAGTGGCGAAACATTGTCGATAATGATGGAACATATTTGGTTTAAATAAATTCATTTTCACACTACAAGAAACGCCACGAACTTTTATCCCACACCTAGTACATAAAGAGTCATCCAACAAGTTTCATTTTAAATTTCGGTTCATTGCTGAACTGTTGAATATTCAACTATTATTGCGATGTTTTAAATAATTAAAACATGAGAGGTTATTAATTATGGATTAATACACACCGGATCACGCTGAATTAGTCAAAATTCACTACAAACGCAAAAAGTTTCGAAAAATTCCTGACACTTTTGATTATGATCAAGTGCCTTCTCGCATAGTTATAGTAAACTAAATCGACAAAAGTTAGTAACCTAAAAGATCCAATGTTCATGAACACACTTGGCCGCCGTAGCTTAAAGTGTGACTGGAAAGACTGTTTTGAGACGATCACTGGAACTAAGCCTATCTCCAGCAAGCTCTCCGAGAAGGTGATCTACAGAGTCTTATCAAAATGAGTTGAGGACAATAAAATAAATTCCGTGATTCCCAAAAATCTCCCATAATTACCGCCGCCAAAAGAACCTTAAATCACATGAAGACTTCTAGATGCTTTTGGAGTACTACAAAAGTACTACTACCAGTACTAAACATTCCCGCCATTGTGATCTATCCCTTAAAACAACTAACAATAGGCTTGCGCCATTCAAGAAGTTAGAAACGATAACTACTAACGAAGAAACTCGATAGAACCTATTGTACACAGACAGATGAAAAAGTGAAAGTGGCACTGGCATTTCAGTTGTTAACGGTAATAGACAGCTTTAATCCGCTGAAAAAAAAAGTTAATTTTCGATTTGCTCCACGCTATTTCTCGTGATGCTCCGAAATCACCGAATTCTCACGCAACAACACTGTCATCTGCAGACAGCCTCTCCACACACTTCTGTCACCAGCAAAATTCATAGCTGTCATAAGAAAACGCCCGAAACTGGCCATGCCATATGGATACCAACCGAAAGTCGTCCCTGGTGGATGCCTACCATTGAAGAAGTCCTATCAGTCATGGCAGGTAAGAGATTTTTCAACACCTTAGACATGATATCCGGATATTGCCAAATTGAAATCCAAGAGGAATATATAAAGTATACCGGATTTGTTACCAGGGATGGACATTTTGAGTTCAATAGAATGCCATTTGGGTTCAAAAACGCGCTCTCGACTTTTCAAAAAATGATGCAAAGAGCAATTGAAGAGCGAAGTGTCCATGTATGTGGATAAGATTGGTTCCACATCCGATACTTTTGAGGAGGGCCTTCAAAACCTCGCAGAATTTTTGTCAATGATTCGAAAAGAAAGGAAAGAAGGCCTAACGCTCCAATTATCAAAATGTTCCTTCATGAAGAACCACGTTAAATTCCTCGGTCATGAACTTGACGCGAATGAAGTAAAACCAGGGCAGAACAAAACGAATGCCATTCGAGAATATCCGATTCCAACGAATGCAACTGAAATAAGAAGATTTTCGGGTCTCAACGGGTTCTTCCGTAAATTTGTGGTCAATTACGTCCACATTGCCGTACCATTGACGACGCCGAGTTCAAGTGGTCAGCCTAATGTGACGATGCGTTTCGACACCTAGTGAAAGTATTGACCGACGTTAGTGGCGTGTGTCTAGCAGCAGTTCTTACTCGTAGTTAGAAGCGGTAGCGTATTTCAATCGCGCATGTGGTGAATCCGAAAGGCAGTTTCATAGTTATGAGTTGGAAGTAATGGCCGTAGTCGAAGCTTGTGAACGATTTCGTTTATATGTACTTGTTAAGCATGTCAGAATAGTCACCGACTATTCCGCAATTTCGAGCTTACGTTCGACAAAACCACTTATTCCTGGAATAGCCCGTTGGTCTTTAAAATTACTCGAATGCGATTTTGACATTATTCATCGGCCTGAAAAATCCATGAAACATGTTGATGCGATGAGCCCTGCTCCAGTAGACATTCCCAGAGAACCTGAAGATATTAGCGCCTGTATTATGAACATTCAAATATCTACAAACGATTGGTTATGGACGATGCAGAAACAAGACACGAAACTGCAGCAAATAATGGAAATAATTAATTGGAAAATAAGTTCGAGTCTGAGAGCTAAGTATCTTTCGGGATATGAAATCAAATCCAATCGGCTCTTCAAGAAAATAATCTCCTGCTGGTGATTCCTTATGATATGAGATCGCGTGTCGTCAAACTGTGCCATGATGACGTTGGTCACCCTGCTGTTGATGGGGGTCGTGGTGCAGTGGTAATCATCACCGACTGTTGAGCCGGAGGTCTGTAGTTCATGACCGTCCGTCTGTTTTCCTAAACGGAAAAACTGTGCAACAACATCAGTTGTGAATGAATGAGAGATGATCAAACAGTGCTGACGAAGGCATAACAGTGGCAGCATAAGATCACTTCAAGATTCATACTCTGTGTGTGCATTTCTAATATAACACGCTAATGACATGAAAATAAATGAGTTATTGTGAACTACAACCAACCCAAATTCAGTCGAACCTCTCAAATCCTATCCAGGACCACCACCCCCGGAGAGTAGTGAACGAACATCTTCGACACAAACCATCTGCATCCCGTCCAGATTGTGTGACAAATACCATAAGAGCGTACACTCTTGAACCTGCACGAATTATAAAAAAAAAACTGTCAAACGAATTGCCCAATATTTTTGGTTCTCTAGAGTTCGTAACTTCATCGAATGCATCAGCCTTGAACCGAAGCAGAAAAAATATCGAGCCCATGATTGAAGCCATGAACCAACTAACTTTTTGAACTTCGGTGCATCGAAAACCATTGTCACCGATCGAGGAACGGCCTTCACTTCAGCTACATTCGAAGAGTTCTGTAACCAAAATGCTATACAACACATCAAGGTAGCAGTGAGAGCTCCAAGAGCAAATGGACTAGCCGAACGAGTAAACCAGAGTATTTTGGGGTTCTTACGAGCATCAACGAGCGATGCGATGTAATTCAAAGATTGGGACTCTGAATTACATCGTCTCCAATGGACTGTCAACACAAGAATCAACGCAACGACAAAGTATTCCCCCATTGAACTCATCTATGATTTTCCCCTACGAGATATCGGTGGAAATAAACTGTTTGCCGCATTACCCACAATAAACGTTCAGAAACGACGAGAAGAAGGAGATCTGGTATTGATCGAAGGTGCCATTCCCAGCACAGGAGAATCAAAGAAGCTTGAGAGCAAATACAAAGGGCCGTACATGATAGCCAAGGTCCTTCGCTTCGACCGATACGTCGTGGACGATATCGACGTTACAAGATTGAAACACCGGAAATTTAATACCATAGCAAGCAGCGACAACCTGAAACCCTGGTGTGCGTTGTTTCCGGAAACCGATGACAATGGATCCGACGAAGAAAATGCCTACAACATCCAAGCGGAACTCGGGACGAATTAAGTCAGGAAGGGCCGAACTGTCATCCCTGCATTCTTTTGTCATCCCTGAACCCATTTTCCCATTCCAAAATATACTTGCTCTTTCTCTTTTTTGGTTTGTTGAACGTGAGATACCGTGCTTTCCCTTAATGACAGAGAGAAGAGTATCTCGCGGAGAGTAAAACACTATACATTATTTGGTTTATTTATTCAAATATAACACGTGAGGTGTCGTGCTTTTACAGCTGCTCCTTCCTTTCAATCCTTTCCTTTTATATTATTTTATCCCAGGGAATCTATTCCCTCTATCACGTACATGCCTTACGAAATTCCCATAACCATAGTTCAGCTATTTTGAATATTTAGTCGAATGCATTGGGCAATCAGTCAAAGGCACAAGCGCATCATCAGCATTGTACTCATTCAATTGACTCGGTTTGTTTATGTACTCGGTCTGTTTACATTTGATTTCACCGTTTGTTTATATCGCATTTGTTTTGCTTTTACTTACACGTGATTTAGAGTGTCACTGCTAAGCAAAGCGATGAGGTCAAGCTCGAGCCAAGTGGTAAGGCACTAAGCGTAATGCTGAGCGTAGACAATTGGCTGATCGTGGTTATGGATTGGCTAATCGTGGTGTTGGTATGTGGTATAGTGGGTGCATGTAGTGTATTCACTACAGGTTGGAGAAAGGCACTCTTAAAGCGGTCGTTGTTGTTGATCGGGTGCGGTCTGTAGTTCAATTCTGTCCATAGCCAAGAATAATTCCTATACGGAAAAATTGTGCGACATCAGTTGTGAATGAGAGATGATCAAAAAAATGCTGGCGAAGGCATAACACTCAGAGTATAAAACCACTTCAAAATTCATATTATGTGTGTGCATTTTCAATATAACACCTTAATTACTGTGAACTACAACCAACGTGGCAAATTCAGTCAAATCTCACGAATTCTATCTAGGACAACCACCCCTGAAGAATAGTGAACGAACATCTTCGACACCAACCATCTGCACCCCGTCCAGGGAGGATGCTTTTGCCTTCATTAATCATATGAAACTTATATCTAAATGGTTACCTGAAAGCTGTTTGAAAACAGTTTAATATGATTTTAAGCACAAGCTGAGTTTTTCAGAACCATACTGTTTGACTCACAATCCGCCTACTTAACGCAGTTAACCCATATTACCAAAGGGGATATTACCTTATAAAAGTGGATTAGGTTGAAGGCTTCAGAGCACGCAATACATCGGACAAGGTCACAACGAAATTCGTACATAAATCAAACTTCCTCATTGCGTGCCATTAACTACTGTGCGTACAACTTCCCAAAGTAGTTCACTAAAATGTAAGCACATGAGTCAGAGGTGTATCACTGGCTAATTCTATTTTTAACTATTTTATCAATCCGATTTAAGGCGAATTTGCTTAATAAGCAAACTACAGAGATGAAACCAGGATATTCCAACTCTTAAGTGCACCCGAATTGGCCACCCACAAAGTAGAAAGTGGTCAAATCAACTTAAATCCTAGTGACATGAAAAAAATAAAAAGAAAGTAACTCACATTGGCTAACCACTCCTGTTTCTTCTGATTCAATTCCTTCATTTCCTTGATTCTCTGCTCGCGAATCCTTTGCAAATCATCCGAATCGAGATTATCCAGACGATCCAATTGCTGATCCAACTGCTGTTCTATATGCTGTGCAGCATTTAATAATTGATTTTCTAAAACATTAGCCATCGTCGTGTTAGGATTTTCCTTCAAATTACACAAATAGAGCAGGAAACAAAAAAATCGCCTGCAGGGGTTAAGTGATACGCGTAGGTGCGGCAAATGTTGTCCCTAAGTGGAAGACACATGAAATGTTTTTTCAGTTTTCTAACTAAATAAAAATATATTTTAATTATATGTGGTATACAATTAGATATGTTGTTAGATGAATTATCGATTTTGTGCTGCTTACAAGATTTTCAATTTATATTTATCTTTATTATGCGAATTTAATTTTCTTCAGCAGTAGACGAAACAAATTGAAGGCACATCTACGATTTTTTTTTTGACAGAACACAGAACACCGAACAGTTTGAAATGTGTAGGCAGTGAGTTTGGGTGCAGCTGATTGGGGGATATTTGTGCGTTCAGTGAAGATAGGAAATGAAAATATTTAAATGAGGAGAGTGATACGATTTCTGTCTCGTTCCGATTGTCACTTTTAATTTATATATTTTTTAGTCATATTTTTATCAGCTTAACATGAAAAATAAATAGCCATTCTGGCGAAAATTGTTTTCATTTACTCGTAGTATAGTATTTAAAACGGAAGTGCGTAAACTACCACCACCTGAATGTGCAACGGAAGTGGGCGGTACTTCTGTGCCTATAAATGGCAATGTTCCTATAAAGTGCATATGGACTTTTTAATGTCGGTGTTACACTGAGTCTAATGATCAGAAACATTAAAATGTTTGACTTGAATTATTTTAAATTATATTATTATTCTGGTATCAATTAAAAATAAAATTAGAACATGATTAACCTTATCCTTACTAAAATAGGTATGTACAATCCACAGGTGACACTTTACGGATGTGAAACAAAGTCTCTAAACTACCTTCACAGTCATAGTAGGACTATGTCATCTCCACTTTCTGCAAGGTGGAGAATAAGTTTGGCAGAAGCAACCTTAATGTGGTGGTGGTTTACCTGGATTACCAGATGCCTCTGTCACAGTAGCATCCAGATCCTCTGAATCAGAGGATAGAGTATCGGATTTCTGCCGAGTTCTGAAGGGGACTAAGGTGCTGGGAATCATGGCCATTGCCTGCCTCTCGTCCTGTTCGTATACCTATAACCTGATGGTTTTAAGGCCATTGCCTTCCTTCGCTTTTAATTGAGGAAGGGAGTCTCTGTTCAGCATCAACTGTCCTGTCCGAGTCTTTTTCAACCTCCGTTTTAATGACCTTCCAGTTGGTAGTCGGATGATTGGAATTTTGCGTTTGCAACAGAAGCAGAATATCTTGTGGGTCGCTGGGTTCCACGGGTATACGGACGCGGGCCCTAGTCCTGAGCGGGATCTCGTTCTTGCTCGCAACCTCCGGCTTGGCACCTTCCCACAAGCTGTCCGCCGCGGCGACAGTGGCCCTTAGAAAGGGTGCCGCGCTGTCGTGGTCACAGGCAATAAGTTTGTAATACCGATGGAGCCAGCCCCTATCGGTGAAACCAGGAAGTTTCTTTTCCGGGCTATTTTTGCACGTGGAAAGAAGGCTGAGATTGATCTTACCTTCAAGGATTTTCCTGTTCTCATGAATGATATGGCCCTCCTCATGGCTCCGGTCTACAATCTACAGCTAGATGATCCTTCACCACTTCATTGAGAGTGGGCCAGTAACGGTTGAAGTGGTTGGGGTTTAATCGTGAGACCGAGGCCTTGTTGTTGTCCAGCCACTTCTTTTGGCTGTAGTAGCGGATGCGGAGGTCCCTTTCTTTTATTGTTTCTGACGCCCATTCGTATGAGGCTGCGTCCTTCTCATCCCAATTGTCCTTGCCCTTTTTTTCTAGTCGGCTAAGGATTTGGAAAGTAGCACGTCTCTTTCTATAGGCCATCGTGCTGGCTCTTATGTGCTTTCCTGGCCGATGTCGTTGCCTGGGAAGCGTTTTTGTTCTCAGTTTTCTGAGAATTTTGGGAGGTAACCCCAAGGGTTTTTGTTTATTTTTATTGGTCTCTATCTTGATCCCACGAGTAACTCGGTGCCAAAAAGGTTCACTACAGCACTGCCGGGTCTACTGCTGTAAGGCATGTATACTATGGGCCTTGTCAAAGCACCCAAAGGAGCTCATTAGGGCTGGTTTAACCCCCAGGCCTTCCATCCCTCGGCACGGTTCTTTCGCTCACACCACCAGGGATTTAGGTATCTCTACATCTGCGGTAAGGCTATTTGAAAATTTTTCGAAGAGCGAGAATACGTCCTTTATCTGATTCACGATATTATTAAATATTTTATAAAACACTTTATAACAGTCTAATACCGTTTCGACTTGACTGTTTCTTTTTCTTCTATACATCAAAAAGACTAAAAAAAAATGTCAGCTTAAAAATATGAGGAAAAAACATCCGGAAGTCATGAAATGTTTATCATAGTGTGGCGTTTTTTATGGCACGGGGTGTATATATCGTAGTAAACGCCGAAATGAGCAAAGGGAACAAAGAACAGAAAACGAAGGGGGACGCACCGGAACGGACTAACCGAGGAACACAGGTCATATGGCAAATCATCCACTTTGTATTTGGGATCAAATAGAGATGCACAACCCTTGAAGGTCTTTCCACAATTTACCTGTAGGCAAGGAGAATAAAATAAACGAAACCCACCCCACCGAAAAGATAGTTAAAAGCCCACCGCGTCGTTTTTAAAGGAGATTCAATAAACCCCTTAGGCGATCCGCGTTAAGAGGGAGCAAAAATGAGGGTGTCTGTTAGGATACTACGAAACAAATAATGCAAAACGAATCGAATTTAACAAGGCTGTAAAATCGTCTTGTTATAAACGTGTGAAATGTGTTACTTAATGACAAATAACATTGGTTCTGTTGAGTAAAGCGCTTACTGGAAAAAGTGGCAGCTTGAATGCGGGATGGTTTTTTGACACTATATAGGGAACCTGTTGACGGATTGGAGCGAACCGGAATCAGCAAGATCATATCCTTAGCATAAATGGAAAGGTGAGAATTTTTTTATAGCACATCTGACAACATTAATGGTTAGAGCAAATATCGGCCGAGATGGGTACCTTGAGGGACTCCAAAGGTGGCATTTATTCTGTTCAATGAGGCGGTTCCGGACTGTTCCGAACAGAAAAATACACGTTTTCTTGTTCAGTGAGAAAAAATTCTGTCCGAAAGTGTTCTGCTTCGTATTCAGTGAGAGTGTTCCGGCCACTTCAGAACACGATTTTCTAAACCTACTCCATAGTCAGAACAGATTCGTGAAAAGTGTCTAAATCAACTGTCATTGGAAAAACACATAGTCCTCGCTGGCATAGTCCAATCTTCTAGATTGGTCCATAGGAGCGAAATTTTGTCTCTCCGAGGTCGGACAGCAACGTCTATTTCTCTGCCATCCTCGAGGGCCACAAGGATTGTGGGACAAATGAATTACGCTAGTGGTTTTCGATCGAACTTTTAAAATGCCATGTTGATTTGGGGAGAACCTGTGCTTGCAGTAAAAACATATTGTATCATAGACGATATTCTCAAAGTTTGGGGATGCAAAAGAGTTTAGTAATGGGGCGATAGCTGGACACCTAATATTTTCGTCCTCTTTGTTGATTGGGATGATGCAAATATTTTTTCAAAGCTGAGGTAAAAGTCCCTTTGAAATATAACTTTGAAACAAGCTTATGATCAGTAGGTTGGCCTATTTTTTTTTTAAACTATGGCGGGAAGGCAGTCAGGACCGGACGAGCAATAGTCCTTTAAGTGAATTTCGTTGACAGTGACAAGAATTATATTATATTCACTGACGCTAGAGACGTCTGAGCGCAGTCTTTCATATAACGAAAGTAGTCATGATCGAGTTAAAGAACTTGTTCGGCGAACGACTGGTTGAGGAAATGAGGAAAAAAGTGGAAGGATAAAGTGGTAGACACGCTTAGGATTTTTTTTTATATTGTAATTTGTGCAGGTTCATGAGTTATGCTCTTATAGTGTTTGTCACACAATCTGGACGGGGTGCAGGTGGTTTGTGTCTAAAATGTTTGTTCACTACTCTCCGGAGGTGGTTGTCCTAGATAGGATTCGAGAGATTCGAATGAATTTGTCGCGTTGATTGTAGTTCACAGTAACTTTCTTTGTTTCCATGTCATAAAGGTGTTACATTAGAAATGCACACAAAGTATGGATTTTGAAGTGATCTTATGCTGCGAGTGTTATGCCTTCGTCGGCATTTTTTTATCATCTCTCATTCACAACTGGTGTTGTTGCACAGTATAGGAATTGTTCTTGGTTATGGTGAGACTTGAACTACAAACCTTCCGCTCAACAGTCGGTGATGATTACCATTGCACCACTACCACCCCCTAATCGGATTGGAGATAAGACAGGGTTACATTCGATTCAGATATCGGAGGTGGAGAGATTAGCTTAATTGTACGAATTCCGATAAGACTGCAAGGTAGGCCTGCCATCATTTGTTTTTGGGTTGCACAGGGAGCGTAGTTCCTTTGTGTACGAAGATGAAGACGATAAACGTGGGATTGGCAAGATAGATCAACTGAGGACTGTGGAGTAGAATAGGGCAAGTGTAGGGTATACTCGTAGAAGAAAATCAAAATTAATATTGCGAAGCAAGTTAATTAATTTTTCAAACTCTGCTTTTCAGAGATTGAAGAATTATGTATTTTCGGAGCGGAGAATGGTGAAGTGCTTGTTGAGCGAAAGTGTTTCCGATAAAGCTGGATGAAGCGGATCCAAGGTAGAGAGGAGGTTTTCGGCATTACATGAGAAGATCAAATCAAGTTGTTTATACATATTGTTGATGATTTTGCTGAGTTGGAGGAGATTAGATTCGGAGAGACTATCTGTGAAGAGCATTTCCTTACCAGAGAAAAAATGAGTTTCATCGTCGAATTCCACCATTTCAAGTTGGAGTGGTGGGATTGAAAAAAATCTGGTCAGATCAGCAAATTCAACCCAATAATTCATCTTCTCCTTAAGCTGTAAAGTTTGTCTAGTATGTAGCACATTCTCCAGTCTTGATTTCTGTTAATAACCGTTTATTCAAATGTATTTTGTCATATTCGAAAGACTAGCGGTTCACGAAAGTTGAAGACGTCGATAATGATTCCATAACATTTGGGCTGTTAAATCAGCCCAATTCAAGCCCTGAATAATATGAATAATAGAGGTCAGCCGTAAAAAATATCAGTTGTCCAATAGTCGGAGACTGCTTATGTGACTTCAGTAGGAAATGTGCGACAAGTGGCCAGATTTCCACTATACGACAGCTTTTAGAAAAGAAATGGGAATTTCATGAAATGGTACATAATTCGTAGATTTTAAAAAAGCTTATGACTATATGAAGCGACCAAAAATGTATCATGTCCTTGTAAGGCTGGGAATCAAAGGAGGAATTAAAGTGCGAAACGCCTTATCAAGATACATGAATGGATTCTTTCTCATTTGGTATTCCAGCACCCAACGTAAGGAAATCAATCAAAAAATTATAAGAGACTAACTTTTAATAGAATCACACTCGACCTAGCTTATGCTGACAATCTGGACTTGCTGCGAGACAGATAAATAAGAGAAGTGAAGAAAGTCTTATAATGGCGGGAAAGGAAGAAGGCAGATGTAAATGAAGAGAAAACCAGATATATATACCTATTCTAGCCATGTATACTGAAACACACTGTATTATCTATTTGTGAGAGCACGTACCGTTATGTTTGTTACAACAGTAGGTGAAGTAGCTCTTCTACTTGTAATAATTATTCAGTTGAAGCTATAATTTTAAAATGTCAATATGGAATGGGGATAAGGAAAATAGAATTTCAGTAATTGTATTTCACAAATGTGGGCTAGATTCGAAGCAAATTTTAAAAACCTTGCTGTCGCTACAAGATTTTTTATCGCACCATCAAAAAAATTGCAGAAACTGGAGGAATTAATGATCGTCAAAGATCGGGGCGTCCGTGTCCAGTTCGAACAAAAAATGCCGTCAAAGCGGTGAGTGCTCGAATTCGCCTTCGGTAGCAGAAAGTGTTGTCTCGTGAGATGAATATTGCTTTCAAAACGATCTCAAGGATCATTAAAGATGACCTTGGACTTTGAGCGTACCGCATATCTACAAGACTAGTGCTTACAATAGCATTAAAATGGAGAACAGAAGTCAAAAAAACTGCTATCACGGTACACGGGGAAATAATATCGGAAAATTTTGTTTACACCGATGACAACATTTTTACGGTTGAAGGAAAATGTGCGCGTAACTCTAAAGAAGCTTCACAAATGGTTTCCGGAGTGTAGAGAGGTCATGATGCGCCGTACGTAATGATTTGGTGGGGTATATCCTATAATGGGATTACTGACCTGCATTTTTGCGAAAAAAGACATCAAAACTTTGGCTAAAGTATAACAGAATACCGTCTTAGAGACCATGGTGAAACCATTAAATAATCTCTTTTCAAAAATAAGCCATGGTCATTTCAACAGGACTCTGCCACTGACCACTCAAAAATGGTGAGAGGAGCACGTATAGGATTTTATAAAAGCTGAAGACTTGCCATCGTCTAGCCCTGGTTTGAATCCTCTGGATTATGAGATGTGGTCAGTTTTGGAGGGAATGGCCTGCTCTAAGGAACACAATACAGAACGAATGGAGAAAACTACAAAATCAAGAACTCCATGAATTTTATTCGACCTATCTTGTCCGCGTAATAAATTCACGACAACAGGACACATAGAACGAATGGACAGTGGACAAACAGTCAAGAGAATAACAGGTGGAACAATCATAGGAGAAAGAGCCCTAGGAGAGCCGCGACATGGTTGGGAAGACAATATAGAGGTAGACCTAGAAATAGTGGCACGAAACAGGGAAGCATTGAGGGAATAGGCTCATGACATGGGGGTTTGGCGAAGGGTTCTCAACGAGGCTCTAAACTTTTGAGTTTGAATTGGTCGATAATAATAATAATCTTTCAATTAAAATTAATTCGAGCAACAGATTTGCATATTTCTAATTACTTAGGGATTACTACTGATCGCAACTTCAGAACTTATATTTACTAATCAATTTATATAAAATAAATTAAACAACCAGTAGTACCGGAATTATAACCCTGCTGTGGCGTTCCTTCACAGGATGGTGCACCTAATAAACACATACAATCACCGGATCAACTGCAAAACAGCTGATAACGATTTTAGAATTCCGAAAAAAATTTCTAATAAAGAAATATTTTCTGTTGTTTTATTAAAATCAAAATTCAATTCAATTTAAATACAGTCGAACTTCGATAACTCGAATATTTAATAACTCGAAAAAAAATGTCTGGCTACAGCGCAAAGACTGACATTTTTACATGAAAATTTTACTTGATAACTCGAAAAGTTTTTTTTTTCGTCACCTTCGATAAGTTGAATTTTGAAGGGGAATTCCCAAATTCTTCGTGTTTTAAGAACTTCGTTTGAAAATGCGTCACTTTCACAGCGCTATGTGTCTACATTCCTATGAACTAATAGAATTGACACGTGTAGAAAATTGTAAATTCGCTATGTGTGTGCTGTCAATTTTTTTGTTAACAAGCATTATTTTTGAAAAAAATAATAACGTAGGCGCCTACTAAAGGCACAAAGAGATTGATTGATCGATTGAGACGTCGATGAAGCGTAAATTAAAAACATTAACTCTCTCTCTGGGTCGAAAAAGAAATATGTAGCTACGAAGTATGGTCTTCCAGCAAGTTCAGTGTCTACAATTTTAAAAAATAAAGAAAGAATTTTCACTGCAACCGAAGATGGAAGTGTAAGTAAAAGTTCCAAGAGGCTTAGGTTAGGTTAGGTTAAAGAAGGGGAGTGTGATGGTTAAGCATCACTTCCACTCGGAGACCAAAAGGCCCATTGTGATTCCCATCATTTAGGGGTACACATAAAATTAACCTGTCCTATCACGTGGTGGATGAAACCACCCCGTGCTCTTAATGAATTTTAGAAGATCCGATATATCTGCATTAGCCACATCCGCAATCGCTGTAAAGAATCTTTGGCCTAGCGACGCTAGGCATCGATTTTGGAGAGCTGGGCAGTGGCAAAGCAGACGTTGGATTGTCTCAGTTTCTTCCTCATCGCCGAAGCTCCGGCAGAGATTGCTGGATCCCGAGTCCCATTTCCGGAGCATTGCTCCAATGGGACAGTGTCTTGTGATCACTCCCACGATCATACGGATCGAGTTACAGTCCAGCGCCAGGAGCTTCTTTGTTTTTCCGATATTGAGCTGTGGCCACGATAATCTTGTCGTGTAGCTGTCGTTTCTTGTAAGCCAAGACGAGTTGGCTTCTTTGATCATTTTGTCATTTATGATCCGGTATAATGCACTGATCGGTGGTTGCAGTGACGTGTCCGCTTCGCTGATCTCCATTTCAGACCCTTGCCTGGCCAATTCGTCCGCTCTTTCGTTCCCTGCGATTGAGCTGTGACCTGGGACCCAGCAGAGTTTGACTTTGTGGTGTCTGATGGACTTGAGTGAGTCGCGACATTTCTTGACAGCCTTTGATCTCGTTATACAGGATTCTATTGACTTCAGTGCAGCCTGGCTGTCTACGAAGATAGTGATATCAGATGGTGGGATATCGGTCACCTTTAGGTGTTTGGCTGCTTTCTCTATTGCCAGGATTTCAGCTTGAAAAACGCTGCACAGATCAGGGAGTCTGAATGATTCCTGTTTGTGGAGGGTATCAGAGTAGAACCCGGCCCCAGTGCCTGTGTCCATTTTCGATCCGTCGGTGAAGAGAGTGATCTCGTGGTCGTTGATTACGGCGTTTGATAGCCACTCTTCTCTGTCGGCGAAAAGGATAGATATTCTGAGAGAGAAGTCATTTTGGGGGGAAATATAGTCGGCCGTAGCTGCGAGGCTACTAAAACCATGTTTCTTTCCCAGGTCGTCTATTATTCTGAGTATGGCCGCATGTCCATAGTTGGCTTGCTTCCACAGAGAGGACTCATTTAGTCTGAGAGCGCTGTTTGCAGCGCAGGCTTTTATGAATAGATCCAGGGGGAGGAGATGAAGAATCATGTCCAACCCTGCTTGCGGCGTGCTTCTCATGGCTCCCGGTGTACAAACAGCACCTGACCTTTGTACTTTGTTGAGCATGTTCATATAGCTTTTCCTGCTGCTAGCAGTCCACCAGACTAGGGCCCCATAAGTTCAAATGGGTCTGATGATTGCCGTGTACATCCAATGAATGATGTACGGTTGCAAGCCCCATCTTTTTCCGAAGGTCTTTTTGCATGCATAAAAAGCGTTCAATCCTTTTTTCATCCTTTCCTCCTGGTTCCTTTTCCAGGAGAATTCGGAGTCAAGAATGATGCCTAGATATTTGGCTTCTGCTTTGAGTTTGAGTGGAGTACCCTCTAACTTTGGGGGAGCAAATATCGGAATTTTCCATTTCCTGGTGAACGACACCAGCTCGGTTTCCTGGGGGTTTATTCTCAGACCGTTCTGTCTTGCCCACGAGGAGAGCTCCCTCAACGCAGATTCCATTAGTTCACTGATAGTTGGTAGAAATTTGCCCTTTATCAAGATAACCAGGTCACCCACGTATTGTCTTTGTGTCTTTGTGTCTTTTTCCATAAAGAATTTGAGGATTTTGTTAACTGTAAGAAGCCACAGTAGGGGGGAGAGAACTCCCCCCTGTGGTGTGCCTCTAGTTGTCACCTTCCTTATAGAACTGTGTCCAATGTCTGCATTGATAATTCTGTTCTTCAACATATTTTCAATCCAGATTACAATTGATTTGTCTACTTTTATGTCCTTTAGAGCTGTTATTATGGCCTCTGTGTTTACATTGTTGAAGGCCCCCTTTTAGGTTCAGCGAGCCCACAATTTCACGGACAACACTATGCAGAGCACTTTCCACTGATCTGCCTTTAAGGTAGGCGTGTTGAGTGTTACATAAGTTGCGTGAGTTGATGAGTCCTCTGATGTATAGGTCAAGGAGTCTTTCCAAGGTTTTTAATAGAATCGACGAGAGACTAATTGGCCTATAGTCCTTTGCGGCGTTATGGGATGGTTTACCTGCCTTAGGTATGAAAATTAACTTTATTTCTTTCCACTGTGTTGGGAATGCGCGCAGGCAATTGGAAAAAATGCTTACGAGATGGGGAACAGTGTGGGTCTGTGTTTTTTGAAGCATCGCTGGCAAGATATCGGCCGGCCCCGGCGATTTAAAGGGTTTGAACGAATTTATTGCCCATGGTACTTTATCCGTTGTGATAATCTTGTTTATTACTTCTTCGGTTGTGTGAACTATAGGAACTGTCGTTTCGAAGGAGACTGTGGTTTCAGGGGTTTTACAGCCTGGGAAGTGGGTTTCACTTAGCAGTTCTAGGGATTCCTGACTGGATTCTGTCCAAGAACCATCTGGTTTAAGGATGAATCCCGGGACGCAGGGGTCCTTGGATAGGATCTTCCTGAGCCTTGCAGCTTCGTTGAGATCCTCTATTGATTCGCAGAACTCCCGCCAGGATTTAGACTTTGCTGATCTTCCAAGACACTTAAAAAAAAAAAACCAACGTATGAAAATGTGGACAAAACCGTTTTGGAATGGTTTAAATCGACAAGGAGGCAGAACTTACCTATATCCGGAAGTATAATTAAAGAAAAAGCGTTGGATTTCAGTCAAAAACTGGGGCTTACGGATTTTAGGGCAAGCCGGGGCTGGTTGGATAATTGGAAACATACATATGTTCTTTTTGTAACAAGAATATGTGAATTCAGATTAAAACCTTTTTTTGTTTGAAGGAATGGCGTATGTCATAAGAAGGCTTGTGGAGAGTGTAGTGATATGAGTGACGAGGACTGTACTAAATGGAAACGTGATATTTTACCCCCCCCCCCCTTATTGAAGAGTTATGAAACAAGGGACGTGTTTAATGTGGATGAGACGGGCCTATTTTTCAAATGTCTTCCAGACAACACTTTAACTTTCACTGTGGGGAAAGCACAGTGAACAAAGAGTAACATTAATGATTGCTGCAAACATGGATGGGTCAGAAAAACTAAAACTGCTCTTGATAGGTAAAAGTAATCGACCTCGCTGCTTTCGAGGTGTGAAATGGTTACGACTACAGCGCAAACACAAAGGCGTGGATAACACTTTTTGGGCACTTTTTGAAGAATGGGTGGTTAAATTAGACAAACATTTTGGAAACATGGGAAGAAAATGTTTTCATTCATAGATTAATGAATAGATTCACCAAAAATTAAATTTTTTTTCCTCCGAATATGACCTCAAAATTTCAACCACTTGATCAAGGCATCATGAAAAACGTAAAATGTCATTACCGCCGTAGGATTTTGAAGAAAACCATAAAAAGTTTTGAGGAAAACAAAAAAATTAACATTAGTATGATGGCGAAATATTGACTTTAAATCTGAGACCATTTCCAACTGCTTTAGAAAAGCCGGTTTTGGCGAATATTCTGAGTGGAAGGAAGAGGATGAAATTCCTTTGATTTTCATTACTGAACGCTCGAACGAAAGGAATGAGGAAGAAATCAACACCAGATGGAATTTGAAGATTGGAAAAGTACCAGAAATGTACAAGATGTTACGTACGAGGGTGGTCCGATAAGTCCTTAGCCTCACCGCCAGATGGCGCCAGTATCGCAAGAGCATTTTTTGATTTTGATTTTCGTGGGGGCTACACCCCCATTTTATTGTGCTTAATTCAAGCTACATACTTAATTTAACTTACAATCTAGGAAACTAAGAAAGATGGCGATTGAGACGGAGTTTTAGACAAGGAGTGTTGATGTTAAAGTCGAAACAGTTTTTCGCATTAACATTCCGCAGCATACGGGAGATAGGTTCATTGGAGCCATATGAGGTACGAGAGGTGGGTACATAGAAGAGACGTGGATTTCGTGTATTACGAGG
The DNA here is from genome assembly GCA_958301585.1 of Merodon equestris. Lineage (NCBI taxonomy): Eukaryota > Metazoa > Arthropoda > Insecta > Diptera > Syrphidae > Merodon > Merodon equestris. Next base: position 213,444,799 of record OY284413.1, on the reverse strand, counting down.
GTTAGTGTTAAAAAAGACAGAGTTATAAAGGGACGCGCAGTCGATGGTACCTGAGAGGAGTCGGTGGATATCAACTTAATAAGTTTTAGGCGGTCTTGATAAGGAGGTAGGATTAGAGGATTGTCCCAGGGTAAGCCGCGAAGAGTAAAACGGAGAAAACGAGGTTGGATGCTCTCAATTCTGGAAATGTGTGAATGATAGTAAGGAGACCACACTTGAGACGTGTATTCGAGAATAGGGCGAACAAAGGTTATGTAAAGAGACCGAGTGACGTAGGGATTGAAAATTCTTTAGACCATCGTTTCACGAAGTCGAGTGCAGAATTGGCCTTAAGAATTGTATCGCTGATATGTGCAAGGAAATTGAGTTCCTGGTCGCATAATACACCAAGATCACGGAAAGTAGAGGCGGGGAGGATGTTTGTTACGTTTGCGGGAGAAAGTAATAGATTGACACTTTGAAATGTTAAGGTCGAGGCAGTTCTTGGAGCACCAGGTGGAAAAGCTGTTGAAATGATCTTAAAGCATCGTCGGCATATAGAGAGATGTGGGAATGTTTGATAACCATTTCAATATCGTTAATGGTGAGGATAAAAAGAAGCGGGCCTAAATGACTGCCTTGGGGGACACCGGAGGAAGCAAGGAAGGCAACTTAGTATCGTGTAGTACATTCTAGTAGACGGCTACTGTCGATTTCAGCCGGATCGGACTCGTAGTTTTGTTTTGACCGCGTGACCGGAAGCGGGAGTGTCCGCTGATTTTAGAAAAATGGAAAAAGAGCAATATCGGTCGGTGATTCCCATTCTTGCTTTTGGAAGGGAAATCGCGCAGCGAAATCAAAGAGCGTTTGGATGCTGTGTACGGTGACTCTTCTCCTTCGATGATGGCGACCATCAAAAATTGGTTTAACGAGTTTCAACGTGGTCGTTTTTGATGAGCCACGTCCAGGTGCCCCGAAAACGGCTACCACGGAGGATAACGTGACAAAAATCCACGATCTCGTATTGGCGGACCGCCGATTGAAGGTGCGCGAAATAGCTGAGACAGTAGGCATTTCAAAAGATCGCGTGGGTCATATCCTGCATGAAATTTTGGGCATGAGAAAGCTGTCGGCGCGATGGGTGCCGCGTTTGCTCACTTCGGACAACAAGCGCAACCGTGAAACCACTTCAGAGCAGTGTTTGACGCTGCTTAAGCGCAATCCGAAGAAGTTTCTACGTCGTTTCGTTACAGTCGACGAAACATGGTTCCACTAGTACACACCAGAGACCAAGGAACAGTCGAAACAGTGGACTTCACCCGGCGAACGTGCTCCGAAGAAGGCGAAGACTGTCCCATGGGCCGGAAAGCTGATGGCCACCGTTTTCAGGGATTCACAAGGTGTGATCCGCATCAACTACCTGGAGAAGGGCAAAACGGTCACAGGGCTGTACTATGCCAAAATATTGGGCCGTTTCGACGCCGAATTGAAGAAAAAACGGCCCCACTTGGCGAAGAAAAAAGTGCTCTTCCACCATGATAATGGACAGGCTCACACCGCCGCCCTCGCCACGGCCAAATTGGTCGAACTGGGCTGCGAACTGCTGCCCCATCCACCATATTCTCCAGATTTGGCCCCGTGCGACTTCTTTTTGTTTGCAAACTTGAAAAAGTCACTCGCAGTCAGAAATTTCAGTCGAATGAGGAGGTCATCGCCGCCAAGGAGGCCTACTTTGCAGACCTCGAGAAAACGTATTTTTCAGACGGGTTAAAAAAGTTGGAGCCTCGCTGGGTCAAGTGTAGGCTAGTATATCGATTGAAGCTAAGTACTTATCGAACCACCCTCGTATAATGATTTTCTGCAGGTGGATGACGATATTGTTACTTCGGAGTTTCCCACAGATGAAGCTATTGTCGAAACATTCAGATGTGCCTCTGAACGTGCACAGATAGACAATAACGCTGACACCGACAGTGATGTAAGGAAAGTTGTCAAATGAGTTAGTTGCAAATTCGATGCGCATTTTACGTTTATATTTAAAGACAAATGAAAACACGACACGACTTTAAATTCCTTAGAAGATTTTTTTGAAACCCAAAATATAAAATCCATTCGTCAGTCATGTATAACAGACTATTTTAAATAATAAAAAATACATTTTTATGAATTTAATTTTTTTTATTTTATTTGATAACTGGTTCTGGTAATGGTTCGAGTTATCGAAGTTCGACTGTAATTGATAACAGCTTTTTGAACAAAATAATCTCAAATTTCAATCATAGTGTAAGGTTTGAAATTAACCTCCACCAGATAAGCCATAACGTTGGGAATATTATGTCAATTATTGTTATGTTCTTTTGTATAAAGTGTAATAAGATAATAAAGGCTTAAAAAGACATTCACTTCCAAGGAGGACCTTATCACCCAATCAGACTCTTTCTCATATTCTACGCGGCGTTTGCTTCATTGCCAATTTGGCAACGTAGAAAACATTAATTCTGGTATAGTCAATAGATGCTGTTATATGCCAGATGAATAGGCCATAAGGAAGGGATGTCCTTGCCTAATTACTTGCTTTCAGTGGAGAAAACATGATAGAAAAAGATGCCACCACATGATTTAAAAAATACCTAACAATGGTGAATACATTTTTTGAGATCGAATTGCTCTTCAAAACCCTTTTCCAATCTACCAATATCTTTCTCATAGAAAAAAAAAAGATTAAATAAGAAACAATCCTTTAAAACGAGGGCAATTCCGTTGCATCCCTTTTCCGTTTTTCCCTACTTATGCTCTCCGTCTGTTATAATTTCCCTCCGCGTCCATTATGGCAAACAAGAAAAATTCCCTTTCACTTCGCCTATGCTACGCAACGACATTTTGTTTTAGTGTGCGTTTAGTTCAGTTTGATTCGTTGCCTTCTCCGTTCGTTGTTTGCTTATGTTGCGTGCCGCAAAATAGAAGAGTAAAAAGAAAGAAGAGAAAAATATTTTTGTATAAAAGTTGCAACTTTTAATGTCCGTTTTGTGCATTGTTTTGTGGAAAAGGATTCGCTAATATTTCACCGCAAAGGTTAGAATAAACGTTTATCCCATTGCAGCGATAAGGATGATTTGTTTTTTAAACGATATTATGGTGCAAAAGTGTTCGGCTTCTTGAATTTGTTCTTTCTCTCTTTCTGCTATGGTTGCATAAAACGGCGTCTTGTTAGGGTAGTACAGATTTTCACCCCGCCAAGTGGAATTGAATAGATACATAATTAGATATTAATTTTGATTTTCTTGTTTGAATTGTTTTAAGTTGTTGGTGAGTGTTTATAATTGTTTTTCCATGGAAAACCTTGCAATTGGCCGGGGAAGCGATGGAACAAAGGGAATTTGTATTCTCATTTCGCCTGGGTGATTATTTGGGACCAACCGCCATTTTTTAAAACGAATAGTCGCACAGCAAACAGTAGTGGCGACAGAAAAGTGACCAGTAAATTGAGTGCTTTTCTGAAGGGCTTGCAATCATACATAATATATGTAATGTGACCTGACGCTTTCGATGTAATAACACTTTCAGCGTAAACATCGGTATAAACCTTGTGATATCACATTGATTATTAGTTCTTTGTGTTATGAATAGTTTGATAAGATTGTTGACTTCCAGTGAAACTCAGGCTATGTGTGGCTATATATATCTTTATGGAGACTCATACATCGGTCAATGGACGAGCCAATGAAATAAATTCATGTATGAGACGACGCGAAGGAATTTCGTGAATTTGATAAAGTCTCGTGTTTTTTTCTCCGATTTTCTTTATTTTTATCCGTTCTTTATGGGATGCACGTGCGAGGTGTTGATGAATTATTGAGACAAAAATAATAAATTAATTTCACATAGGCTATTCACGTTCACTAGTTTGTATCATAAAACTCAACGATGTTCCGGGTTGAAAGGTAGCGATGGAGGATAAACAAGTGGGAAGAATCCATCCCTTATGCTGTAAAGATTTTCTTCCCGCGCTTAATATGTTTATAACAGCTTGCCCAAAGCAAATTCCAGGCCCTTTCGCACCTTTGTTAACTGGTGACAGATGCGTATGTGGGTCGGCAGCAATGCATGTTCATATTTCTCTTCTTTACTTGCATCGTGTGCTGTCTACCTACGTGCATTCCGCAGGCGATTGAAAATAAGTCTATCATAGATGCAAAAACCCGTCTTGTTGCAGAACTCGTTTGCACTTTGCTTGCCACTTTACGAGCAAGTACACAGAACATCTCTCGCAAAGTTGATAGCTACTTTCTAGGAATGGTTCCTTTGTAGTTCAGTTGCAAGACTTGTATCACAATCACATTGGAAACCAATCATTTATTCTCTTTTACATATTAAACGAATAATTTTTTGATTTTTGTCAGTTTTCCTTTTTTATAGCACTCCCTAAGCATGTTCCCTATTGTAAGAATGACTTTCTATTTTTAATCAACATCCAAACGGTTGCGGTTGCATGCTTGCATAAGATTTATTTTTTCCTCAAGGAATGTAAACACACGGAAAAGTGTTGAAAGGCGCGAAGAAAATGTGTCCAAATCCCATATACATACGTTCTTGATGTGTCCCAATCAGTTCGGCTTTTTATTCCTCCTCATGGTACGAGTATATGACTTGGTCCTATCTACTCATAGATCTGTACCGAGACATAATCGTTTGCAGCATGTGATTGACTTTAAAGCATAATACAGAGTGGCCCGCTGATGTTTTCTTATATTTTTAACATGGAACGACATGATTTCGGTTTTTTTTTTAAATATTTTTCATTACTCTTTGGAAAACAACATCGGTCAGGTGGGCGCCGACATTGTTGATGATCATTTGCGCTCTTTTTATGGCCTTTTCAATCGTTTCCTCGAGAACTTCGGACGATGATATCTCGATTCATGTCGGATATTGTCTTTGAGACCTTCCAGTGTCGGGAGCAATCAAATCAGTCCATCTAACCAGCAAGAACAAATTGACAAAAATATATATTTATGTATCAGGAAATTGGGAAACACGCCCTTGGGCTTTACTTAGCTTAGTTAAAATCATACGTTTTAGGTTAAGCTGGGAGAGACGACAGAAAAATCAATCGCCATGGACAGGAACGGGTGGTAGTCAGTTGGTGGCAGGTCCGAACTATAAGGTGGATGGATAAAAACCTCAAAACCAGCCTCCCTGATGTCCCTGATGGAATACAATTCCTCTCTTATTGGCTAAAGCTGTCCGCTTCTGGCGATTGTGGACAGCAAGTTGGAATTAAAAGTTTTGGTAGATGATTTCCTGACAATCCCGCCCAACACACAGCAAAACCTTAATGGCTTAGCAACCATTTGACTCGCCGTAATTCGGCGACGACCGTTTTCGCTTAAAGTTGCCATTAATGGTCCGCTTTTCATCACCAGTTATTATCCGCTTCAGAAACGGCTCGATTTTTTTACGATCCACCAGCGATTCGCATTGTGGAAATTCGGTTCATTGGGGGCAATCGAAACAGTACTTACATGACAATCAGAAAATGGTTAAAACCATCTTAAAATATTTTACTGGTCTTTTACGGACATTAGAAGAACAACTTAAGACTCTGCCTTTCGGCCTTATGATTAACTTAATTGAAATCAACTAAGAATAAAATCCACTGATGCTCCAACCACCAAGAGTGTTGATGCTGTCGGCCGGCGACGTCTTCCTAATTTCGGCGCCGAAACATCTATTAGATGTGCAACTAAGTTCTCGCTGTTTATCAAGAGATGGCTCCAGTAGAAAGTGCTGGTCGATTGTGACATATCCAAAACGTCATGAACCAAGCTTAGACATATGGTAATCAAACCGCTTTGACACATTAGTGATTTTGTTTTTGCGTCATATACTTTTGGTTGTGCGAAAATGTCTGATTTTGTTCCAAAAAATCGTCATTTGCGGGAAGTGTTGCTTTTCTTCCTTCATTCGAAGAAAACTGCGGCTGAAGCGTATCGAGAACTCCAAAAAGTTTACGGAGATGCTGCTCTAAGTGAAACAACGTGTCGTGATTGGTTCCGTTGCTTCAAAGACGGTGATTTCGATGTTGACGAAACCTTCGAAGACGCTGAATTGGAGGCATTGCTCGATGAGGATCCATCGTCCGATTCAAAAGCAAGGAACTTGGGGTTCCTTATGATTTACAGCCAAGAGACGTTGAGCGTCGTTTTTTCGCCTGTTCCAGCGGCAAACAAGTAAAGGTTTTCTTCATCGCATTGTTACGGGTGATGAAAAATGGATTCATTACAGCAACCTAAAGAGAAAAAAAAAACCATGGGGACAGTCCGGTCACTCTTTTACGTCGTCGGCTCGGCCGAATATTCACGCTGCGAAGGTTATGCTGTGTATCTGATGGGATCAGGGCGATGTTATTTATTATGAGCTGTTGAAACCAAACTAAACCATCAAGGGGGACGGTATCGGAACTCAATCGATGCGATTGAGCCGAGCACTGCGCAAAAAGCGGCCATAATACGAACAGAGGCATGAAAAAGTGATTCTACAGCATGACAACGCTCGGCCTAACGTTGCCAAACCCTTTAAAACCTACTTAGAAACGCTCAAATGGGAAGTCCTATCCCACCCGCCATATTTCACAGATATTGCGCCGTCCGATTATCACTTGTTCCGTTCGATGGCACATGGTCTGGCTGATCAGCGGTTCCATTCATATGAAGACATCTCAAAATGGCTTGATTCGTGGATAGCCTCAAAAGGCGAACACTTTTACCGTGACGATTTGCGAACTCTACCGGAAAGATGGGAAAAAAGTTATCGCTAGCGATGGGCAATACTTTCAATGATTCATTTGTAACCGTCTTTTTTCACAGTAAAGTTGAATTTTCATCAAAAAAAAAAAACAGCGAGATATTAGTTGCGCTCCTAATAATAAAATCCACTGATGCTCCAACCACCAAGAGGTAGATGTCGGACAACGTCTTCCTAATTTCGACCACCCTTCGCGTGAAGGAAGGATAAAAACCTTCGCGAAATATATCTACTAAACCTGAGACGCTCAGTTTCACGGACAACATTGATCCAAATAGGGGAATTGGCGAGGAGAAGAATGCATTGACGATCAGGTTATTGGCCGTGATCACTGTTCTTGCGACTTAACTTCGAATCAGTTTTATTAGAAAATTGTTGTAAAATCCTAGCCCTATTTTAGGCAATCATAGATCTGATCAAGGCGTGTAGTAGATTACCTTTATTCTGGGAAATAAAGATGTTGGTCTAGCCAGATTCCAAGATATTTGATTACGCCCGTCCAATCGGAAAATTGGGAATCTGCTTCACTTTTATTCTAGTATCTCGAGAGGCTTAAGCAAAGGCATTCTGAATAAAATATGTTCGAATTTCTCCATTTTTTTTTAAGTCACGCTGCAAGACAATGACTAACACGATCGTTGGGCCTGATATGAATCCGATTAAATCGGCCGCATCGAAGAGAAAATATCGAAAAAAAGAACAAATTTTTGGGTAGAAATCTGGAACTAACATTTCTCTGGTTAAAATGTCAAAAATCGCTGACGGTTCATCCGCGACATCTTCAGCTACAGTGACGATATCCTCGTCGGAACAAGCATTTCGAGGACTTCCAACGCCACTTCTGTCAACTGTTGTTCCAGTCTCTTCGAGAAGACAGGTTAAAATCTTTAGTGTTTGAACAATTGGCGCAAGAAGGTCGCGACGAAATCACTGACGAACTATTTCGTAAAATAGTAGCCTGATTTTTCAAAACAAAACTGACAGTTGCCGCTATTTGAACAATTTATAGCATCGTCCAATATTGTTATAATTACCAGCTATATGGAACCTCGGTGATAGGTGTTCGCCAAGCCTCCTTCTTTTGAGTGTGTTCCTTCCATGTTTCGCTGATCTACTTATCATGATCTTGTTTTCAAAGCCCCGAAATCTATTTTCTTCCTTTTCAGTCCAAGACCAAATTTGCACATCGGCCTATTAAAATCTAAGAACATTTGACGGACCGCTTCATTTTTTTTTTAAAGCTATTGTACAGTGAAAATCTGGTCACTCGTTTAGCGATACGTCCATAATCAATACTGGTGTTATCCGAATATTTTGTTCCACTTTACACAAGGTCATAAACTAAACATGCCTCGTATAAGTTTTAATTCAAGATCCAATAGTTAAGCACCTTGCTGCGTTCTGCATCAATTATTAAGCATTATTAAAATTTATGAAAAGAAGAAAAAAGAAATTGAAATCGATATACATATGTACATAGGTTCAGCGCCAATCTTAGAAACACTAACTAATACTTTTGTATTGTATTGTATTTATCGTTAAAATATAAATTTAATTTATATCTTAATCTGCAGTGGGTATAGCACCAGCTACCAGGGCTATCGGCTTTTGATGAGACCGCTATGAGTAAAATATTGTTGCGAGTGGTATAGGCATTTTCAATAAGGCTGTAGTTGAAGATGACCACCGATGAATACCCTAGCATTTCGGTAATGCTAGTCGATGGTTATGAACGTCCGTCGTTTAGGAGATTTTGATCTTGGCATATAAATTGGTTCCTAACATGAAATTTCTCTAATTGTTTTGGATACGAAACATACGACAGCAAGGTTGGTTCAAAAACTGATGAACAGGAGCGAGTGAAAGTTGATCAAAAGTCGCTAGATCAACTCAATAATAGCTGCTGAAGCATTACTTTCAAGTTATTTAAGTGTCAGAATCACGTACTATCAGATTTGCCGCTTCACAGACTACTTCTAACGCATCTGGTTATTTGTGTCGTCTTCGCACTTCGATTAGATAAAACTACAATATCTAGAACCGAAAATAGATTCCAAAAGTAAATGTGTTGGCCTGCTCATTGGCAATGTTTGAGGTGCAGCTGAATTCGGTGTCATTGACCGAATTGTGCGAGTTCTATTCACATCGGTCCATGGTGGAAGTTTCGAGGAAGGGAAATTGTGCAACTTATGTAAGATACAAAAGAACAGGCGTATATCTGCACGAATCTATATTCACATTCGTTGATGTAGTGTTAATTAATTGGACATCACTGTATGTGTGATTTTCTACTTCAATGCATTCCGAGAATCAAAGTTAATTCGCGCGACACATGGAACGGGTATACCGCGACTTAGACTGCAGTATTTCGTAATGTATCATGTGTGCTGTGAGTCGGAACTCCATACATAAAACTAGCTTTCCTATCGACTGAATGCACTTGAAATTGTGCCCCAATTGTGGATCGATTTGTATGCAACGGTCTAAACGAAAGAACAGCCAGTCAAAGGGAAATAAGAAAACGCCTTTCTGTTGGTGTTTATCTTCCTTTTCAACGTTGCTCTTTGACGGTTATACAAATAAACAACGTCAAGTACTTGTTTATCAATTGGACGAGCGTGTGTGTAAGAATTAAATAGAAATGGGGAAGCGTGAACAGAATTTCCGCTACTCGCCTTTTTAGGTGAATAGGTAAAGAACTATTCCAAATTACGAGTGAGGAGATATGCAAGAGAAGTCAATGCTGTCGGGATAGGGGGGATTGGTCTGTTGTGATCTGTTGCTTCTGAAGGGGAAACAATGCCTTTGCCATCTCTTTCACTTTTTTAAATGCTGTGTTTGCCACTTGCTGAAAAATGTACAGTAGTGGCGGATAATGTTGGCTTAAAAAAATATTTTTTAATATTTTGAACCTTGCTTATATACTAGGCGGGTGAATATCCAATGTCGATTTTTTTTGCTTGGCCTTAGTTAGCTGTGACTTTTCCCAAATTTCTTGCAGTTTATGGATCCCTCGCCAATATCACTTGCCTATTGAGGCCAACCTTTCATGAAGACAATTATTCACTTCTTTGTTTATAGTACACCATTCTCTTCTTGTTCCACATACTACATAGTACAAGGTGGCGTCGTACATAGGTCAATCATATTTGTGAACTAGACAGCTGCAGTATACAAAAAGACACGCAATTGAGCGCTATACTCCGCAAGAGCGTGGAATAATGCGTCGATTTTTTTTACCAATAATCGGTCGGTGGTGTTAGCGCAGCGTGAATTTCGACGTCGATTTCCTAAACATGTCGCGCCAACTGGGCAAACATTCCGGAGCCTAGCTACTCGATTCGAACAGACGGCACCACAAGATACCATGCAGGGCGTGGCCGCAATCGAACTGGTCGTTCGGCCAAAAATATCGCGGCTGTGGCTGCAGATGTCGCTGAGAAGAAACATCAAACAGACGACGGGCCACGCAATTGGGCATCACCAGACGGACCCAACAGCGAATTTTAGTGAAAGACGTACATACATATGTTCCCGGACAAAGTACAAACAGTGTCAAACCATCCTTAATCTGAACAACAAAGGGAGTGGTCGTGGTACAATGGTAATCATCACCGACTGTTGAACCGAAGGTCTGTAGTCCGTCCATTGTCAAGAACAATTCCTGTACGGAAAAACTGTGCAACAACATCAGTTGTGAATGAGAGATGATCAAAAAGTGCGGACGAAGGCATAACATTCGCAGTATATGATCACCTCAAAATTCATACTTTGTGTGTGCATTTCCATTATGACACCTTAATGACATGGAAGCAAAAGAGTTACTGTGAACTACAACCAATGCAAATTCAGTCGAATCTCTCAAATCCTATCTAGGACAACCACCCTCGGAGAGAAGTGAACGAACATCTTCGACACAAACCATTTGCACCCCGTCCAGGTTGTGATAAACACCATAAGAGCGTACACTCTCGAACCTGCACGAATTATAAAAATAAAAAACCACGAAGAGGACGATTTTGTGTCTCGAAAATCATCATGAGCGACGAGGCGCATTTCTACAATAAGCAAAATTTTCGTTTCTAGGGCACTAACAATCCGCGTGTGGTGCACGAAGAGCCATTACATCCACTCAAAGCAACTGCGTGGTGCGGTGTTCACGCAATCACGAAGTGATTGGGCCGTATTTTTTTCGAGGACGCCACTGGCAATACGGTCACCGTTACTGGCGAGCGTTACAGGGCCATAATAAATGACTTCTTTCTGCCAGAAGCGGGGCTTGGTGAACATGTGGTTTCAACAAGATGATGCAGGCGCTCACGCAGCACGAGCCACAATGTATATTGTGAAGGAAGCTTTTCCTGGTCGCTTAATCTTCTGCTTTGGCGATTTGGCATAGTCAACAAGATCGCTCGATGTAACCATCTCTGGCTTCGATCTTTGGAGCTACTTGAAGTTGCGGGCTTATGCCAACAAGCCTCAGACGATCGCAGCCCATAAGGAGAATATTGGACTGAATTGCGAAACACCGGAAATCTTGCGGAAAGTCATGGAAAATGTGATAAAACGGGTACAAATGTGTATCAACACTGATGGCAGCTACTTGACGGATATCATCTTTTTCACTTAAGAGAAAAAAATTGTAAAGGTCCAAATAAAGATTCCCATCACCCAAAATTAGTAATTTGGTAAAAAAGTAATTCAAAAGCAAAATAGGATGATTAATTTTGCGCCACATTGTATAATCTTCCTTCCGTGGATATTACGCACGAGTTGTAGGGTTTATGATTGGTCTGCATCTACCCATGTTTTTTTTTTTGTTGCAATCCATAGTTCCATTTTTCATCGCCAGAAATAATTCCATAAAAAAATCTCCTTTTCTCAATTTTTCCTTTTTTTTTATTTTATCTTGCCCAGGACTTTTAAATGTTTGAAAAAGGTTGTACAATTAACTTTCAATGCTTCTAGGAGCTGTTCTTGTGATTGAGCTGATTTTTCATCAAATAATGCTTGAAATTCTGCATCTTCGAATGTTTTCTCTGGTCTTCCACGGTATTTTTTGTCGATGCCAAAATACCTACTTTTGAAACGAGCAAACAAACGTTCAAAAGACCTTTGAGTTGGAGGATTTCATCATAAAGTTCCGTTAACAATAGAAGACTTTTCTTTGAAAGAAAGGAATTTAATAGAACTACCCACAGTTGATTCTTATCTGGCACGAAATTCGAAATTTCGTAATGATGATAAAGTCGTCTGTACATTTACAACCTATGACCCTGAATTTTATTGACAATATTTGTTATCATTGACATTAACCAATTAGTGTAGTTATGCCATAATGTATTATTGTATGGTAAACAGTTTATGTTTGATCCCCTCTAGGGAAACTAAGCTTCCTATCTATGTGGCATTGGCACAGAAAATTCGCAACAGAGAAATTCAATAGAGAAATCTCGCTGCTTCTTTAACGCTGGTCTGATCGGAATTAATATTAAAAAGATCCAGGCAGGATGAAGCATTTTTAAGCGGTTAACATCAACGCTGGCTAATACAAGAGGAACCCAACACATTAGTTCATATAGATGATATCGGCGTCATGTCATGAAGCGTTTAAGATCTTTGAATCAGAAGCGGTTGAGGGTAAATGATTTATCACGTAGTTTTGTTTTTATATCTGTTTGCTTGCAATGATGCAGAAAAAGCAGTATCGATCAGTGATTCGATTTCTTTTTTTTTTTGTTGTGGAGATGTGTAGGGAAACCAAAGTAAAGTTGCATGCCTTTTATAAAGGTCATTGGTTTAAGGGAGGGGTAACGTTAAGTCGTACAAAAACAAAAACAGGCTCATTTTCTTAATTTTTTTAATGACAGTTAAAATCTACTTATTAAAAGTAATGGTACATTAATATATAATATTTGAGGAAGATTTTTTTAAAAAAGGAGAATTGCGATGCCCCTCATAACTTGGTGCTGGATCATCTTAAATTAAAAAAAAACGATTTTTTTTCATTTGATAATCGCTTTCCCAAGGTAACGCTGGGAGGGTTTTTCGAAATTTCAAATTTTCATTTTTTGGTGACACTTTGAATTGAAAAACGCGATTTTTGCGAAAAAAAAAAGAAAAAAGAATTGCATCGTAAATTATGTACAGAAATAGTGTTCAAAAGGATCGGTGCAGTAGTTTTGAAGCTGTGGGGGGCGCCGACTTTGAAAACGTGAGTTGTGGGAAAAACGCCTTAAAGTTTTGAACACTAAAAAATTCGGAATCGAACGTTAATAATCGAATTTTATGGCCTTACCTCATACTGAATCATCGATGCCAGGTCGGTAAAGGACTATCGTCCATGATGTCTAATGCATCTTTTTGCTCCTATGAAGAATTGTGCCTTCTTTACTGTATTTTTTACCTTCCTGCTCCGCTAGGTTTATACGCATGGAGTCTGTTGATCGTTCATGAGCGCTTGGCTCACTACTGATTCCCATATCTTGCATGAGGGTTAGTAAGACAAAAGAACTTTCATTGAAGCTGCAATTTCAACGACAACAGAGGTTCCACTCAAGTGCTTTGGGGAGATTTTCCAAGTAAGTTGGTTCAAACTACCATTCTTGTTCTGCGAAAAGCCTTCGACACATCGCTCCAAGGGGGCATTTTTGCTCAGATCTTCATAGATAGGCTTGATGGCATTCAAAACATCTGGGAGAAGAGCTCTGTACGTGTGTTTGAAGGAATCCAATGCATAAGCATAAGCTTTTGCAGCTTTTTGCCATTCACACCACGAGTGTAGTGTCGAAACGTTGCCCAGATAGCATTCTTCATATTTTCCACGGAATCAGTTCATTAATCATTTTCGCCGTAAGCTTTCCGTTACCAGAAGACTCTTTTTTCTGATCTTCTTTCCAGCATTAATTTCAGTATCTACAACGGCCTCTTTGACTATTTCACACGGACGAGTGCCGATTCTTCTTTGAACATGTCCTACACATTCTTTTTTCACTATTCACCATCAGGTTAGAGTTCATTAACCCGGAGAAAGCTTTAGAGTCACCGTAGCCGATATACATAGTTGCGATATCGCACACCATTCCTTACCGAGCGTTGAAACATGGTTTTTATCGCTTCGACCTCCATATATCCGGCTGCACCAGTATGATTTGCCTGACACGTTCCAGCATTTACATGAGCTTCATGCTACAGAGTCTAATTTATTTTTCCAAGTGTTACATTCGTGGCAGTATGAACTTCTGACGAAAATGTCAAGAACTTTACCATCTATTATTTATAGAATTTTTCAAGATCCTCCACAACTTGCTCTTCAACGGTCACTTTCATTTTTTTTATTATAGCTAACGAGACACTTGTTGAAACGCCTCCGTTTTAAGGTCTATTCGGATGTACAACTTTTTTAGGTCGATATCTCGAACCATTTGATTTTCTCTCAGACCTTCGAACTGTTTTAGACATTTCAGCAATAATTTGACACAAAAATTAACGAAAACTCAGCACGTGTACGTCTGCTCGACAGAATGTTTACTGCTACACTAAATTATATTCTCTACACTGACTAAATATACAGTACAGGTATAAACACGTTTGAACTTGTGTTGAAATTTCTATAAACATAGAGAGTAAGGTTAGGGACTATATAGAAAACAAGCCAATTGCCAGGTAACAATAGTGCGCTCGTGCCAGGCAGAGGTTTTCTGACTCGCTGAGTCATGTATGAGGGGCAGTTGCTTAAGCGTCTGTAACTTCTTGAGTTTTGCTGTCATTCATCTTAAGTATTTAATGACATTAACCCCCTCTAAATGAATTCAAGGTTGGTTGAAAATTGGTTTTTGGTTAGCAGCGCCCAAGACATACGATCGAGGTGACTGCGGAGGATATGGTTAACAAAATTCATGGCATCGTATTAGCTGATTGTCGACTGCAGGTCAAACAGATTGTTGATATGGTAGACATTTCAATCGAACCCATACAAAATATCCGACACAAAGAAATGCTCGTGAGGGAGCTATCGGCGAAATAGGTGCCACGTTTTCTCTTTGGACATGAAGAAGCTAGATCTACCACTACACGCCAGAAATGACAATGAACTTCACCCGGCGAACCAACTCCAAAAACGGCTTCGCAACGCGTCATCTTAACCAAATTTTTTGAGAAGAGAAGGACAATCAGGCAGTACTCTGGTAATTTATTGGACCGATTGGATTGATGCTGAATTAATGAAAAAACTGCCCTATTTGGCGAAGAAAAGGTTGTCTTAAAAAATGACCAGCTCATTGATTCTTTTTGTTTTCAAAACGAAAAAAAACTTGGCGGAAAGCGATTCAAACGAACAAGTCACTGCCGCAACGCGGAGCTCGACAAATCATATATTTTCGATGGCTTGAAAATTTTAGAATATTAATAGTTACAAATTATCGAACTCGAGCTATCGCGAGTTAAAAGGGAATTATTGAAAAGAGTGCGTGATTTGGTTAACATACTCGTAGGAACTTGTCAAAGAGCCATATGTTGTAATCAAACAAATATGCGCCAGATTTATTGCCTGGAATGTCCCTTTAAGCGCTGAGATCAGAAGCAGAATAACTCTTGTGAACCGTTGCTTCCTTGAGCTCAAGGTGAAATGGAAAAGTAGAGTCCTCTCTCGTAGAACCAGTCACTCTAAAACACTTTAATGCACCCCGTCCTCGTCTACGACTCAAGTGCTTGGATGTTATCAAAAGAAGATGAAGGAAAAAATTCCTCGTGCTATTTTGGTCCCGTCTGTGTTAAACGAGAGTGGAGGAGAGAACATAGACAAGGCTTCATCAACTCTAGTTAGGTGTCTACTGATTTAAGATGGCTGGGCCCGAGGAATCCTCGACTCCAACGTCGGGCGCGACGCATCAGACGGCGACCGCGTCTACCTAAGTTCGGGCACACAGAGGGAAAAGGACATCCACCAACCCAGCTTGTTAGTTTAGGGCCGGGTTCACTACGAACTGTAACGCTATCTAAAGAAGTAAGAATAGGGTTTCTCAATAAGCATATAGTAGTTTCGTCGAGGTCGACCCCCGCGTGTACTTTTGCAGCGATCGATCCTTGGGAATGATTTTCCGCTAATCTTACATAAAGATTGGCCTGAACGTTCGATATTTGATATTGTTCCTGAGCTCCTCCAGCGATGTTTGTTTATTGACATCTAAAGGCGCTAAATCGTATGAGCGAGCTGGCCATTCGAGAGACCACACGATTGCCAAACTTCACCTTTAATAGATGAATTATTTGATCTACTGTGTACCAAATGGCACCATCATGTTGTAACCAAATAATACTGATGTCAATTCCACTCAATCCCGGCTAGTTTAGTCTTCCAACCTCGCACGATAGCGAACTCCAGTGACTGTAATATGATGATCATTTTCATTGGCCAAAAAATACGGACCAATCACGCCTCCAGCACGCAATCCATGATCATGTGTCAAGACATTGAAAATCTTTGATCCACAAATGAAATTCATCGCTCAAGATGATTTTTCGGAGAAATTCAGGATTTCCTTCAAACTTTTGCAGCGCTCATTCCAAGAAGTTTCGGCGCTCAAAATGATCAAGAGGCTTAACTTTTTCAGTCAATTTTATCTCGTATAGGCCAAGATACTCGCTCAAAATTCACCACATTATGAACAGGGAGCACCAATTCCTGAAAACGGTGTGGAATCTGACTGATTTGACTCAATTTAAATTAAAGCACTTGAGGCTGCGATATTTGCGGTAAGTCGGCCGATGCGTTGTCTCACTGGCATAGGAATTTTTTACTATGTTGACTCGAATTTATGCACTATAACACGCACGGCCTGTCTAGTGGGTTGATTATAGCGGCCAAAAATTGGACGCGGAATTTCGATAATAATTTTTAATAATTTCATGAGCTCTACCATGATAAAAGTGTAAATCTTGACTGACGTATCGGCATTGACCAAACCGTGTATAACCATGTTCTCCTTGCAATAATCTCTTCTAAATCGATGGAAAAAGTCACAGCCATGTGACTATGGATGGTGAAAGTGGTCACAGTCATCAAAGATGTAGGAAGGCAGCGACAGTTTAGGATACAATGTCGCTGGCGAACCAAAACATCGTGACCGTTCGTAATTATTCGAGTTACCTTTTGAGTTTATCGATATCAATGTGGTTTTACTCATAGCAGGCAAACTAACAGAAATAATTAATATTTCTAATTTTACTGCGCCTTATTCAACTCTTACAGCAAAATTTAATGAAAATTCTTCGATCGCACCAAAATACATTTAATCTCTTAGTAAGCTTTGCAGACACATATATTACCAAAACAGTGAAAAAATCACGCCAATCAGAACATTACAACCAGCGAAATCACGCAATTCCCGTTACTTTTTGAACACGTCCCACAAATACTACTTCTAAAATCACCAGCTACTAGTATAATACAAAAGTAGCGCCTGGTTTTTCTTTCTGAAAAAATGTTTTCTATAAAGTGCTTGTTCTTAAATAGTTGTTGAAACGCTCACTCACTATCTCTCTCTTTCGTACTTTGTCATTTGGTAGAGAAGCTCCTAATAAGTATTCCTTTTATGTAATTTCAGATAACTTATACACGTCATCATTATAATCATCTTAATTCAAAATGTCAACTAAAAACGCACAGTCCCCTGGCCGACGCACGCCACTCTCACTCAACGCTGGGACGAAGCAAGTCAACAAGTCAAATAATGATAAAATCAACTCTGGCCAAAAGGAAACAACTGCTCATAATCAGAAGACTGAAAACTTGAAGAAAGACACTCAATTAGAGAGGAAACCCTCCACCGATAAAAGACAGTCCACGACTGATGCAAAAAAATCATCGTCTTCCGATTCTAAAAGAACTGATGAAACCAAAACAGCGGCCAAAGTCGAAGACAAAAAAAATCAAAACGGCGTCAATGCCAATGGTGTTAATAAAACTAAAGAAAAATCTGATTCGAACGAGGAAGTTGTCTCTAAAAACCAAGCTAACGCCTCATCTACGAATGGCACTCCCAGAAAGGAATCTCAAAAGTCGATTGAAAAGAAGAAAGACAGCTCCGCCGAGGTGCCCGCCGGCGAGGCAAAAACTGTAGAGGTCAGGAATAAAGCCGAAGAAAAAGCCAGTGAAAAGGAGAAAGTCAACGCCGACAGCAACAAAAAGGTGGCGGACGAAAAGAAAAAAGACAAAGAAAAGAAGGAAATCACTGAGAAAAAGAAAGTCGAAGAGAAACCCTCTGAAGAGAAGTTAGATAAGGTTGCGGCAGCAGCCAAGCCTGAAGAGAAGATAAACAAAGAACCCGAAATGGCATCCAAATCAGACAACAACAAGCCAGACAAGGTCGCGGTAGTATTACCACCTCCAAAAGAGAGAACGATCGATGAAGCTAAGACGCCAGTGGCGTCTGTTGATGGTGAACAGATCGGAATTGAGAAATCCTCTGAGACAATCGAAAAAAGCTCCGATGCTGCAGCGCAAGAATTAGCTGATGTTGAGATGATGCCGCCTTTAGCATTTGAAGACGAAATACCTTTACAGATTTCCGCCTCATCTACGCCAGCCAAGCCATTGACGAACACAAAATCTTCAAAAATCGTAGACAGCCCATCCAAGGCGTCCGCCAGATTCGAGAGACCGCTCCCAGAAGCCCCCTCAACGTACACACCGGATAGAAACGCCTATCCAAAAACATTCTCTTCAATCTCTGGTCGGCGTAGCATTCGCCCAGTGGGTGACTACACATTCAATGGCAAAATGCGCGAGTCATATCGCAGGATCAACACTGAACTGGATTTTACCAGTTCCAGTCTGAACGTCACAGTTGGCTCCGAGATACCAAACAATGACTCATTCTCATTCTTGTCCAGTTCACGCAAGCGTGACAGGACATTACAATCCCAGCACTCCGTCATGGATATCAGTCCGCCGAAACGAGCGCGAGTCGACATATCAGACTTCTTCACTGTCATGGCCAGTCCGATCACCAAACTGCGAGCCCGTCTCTCCCGGGCAACCGTTCAAAGTACACCAAAAAAACAGGTTGAGGAGATTCCCATCGACCAGGACGTGGTCGAGACTGTGTCCGCGGCTAACGAAGATGAAGCGACCCCAATCGAGAATTTAGCCGTCGATCAAGACATCACCGTTGGCAACATTGACGACGAAGAAGATTTTCAGAAACTTGACGACAATCATCCCATTCAAAAGCATGAATCACCCGCCATCGAAGGATTCGGGAACGACGATGATATCCAAATCAGGGAAACCATCGACACCCAAGCCAAGAAGAAATGTAGTATTATGTAAAGTCCAAAATTGATGTTTGCTCTTTCAAATCGGTTGAACGGAATTGGCTCGCATATCGAGCGTGAATCGATACAAGACCTCTTCCCACAACCCCCTAATAAGTAAATGTTTATGTTAAGCGTTTCATGTTTTGTTTAGATAGAAAAAAAATCCGAAGATGAACAAAAACCAGGAACAATATCACCGATATCACTAGACTTATGTTTACATTTTTATTTTTCATTACAACTTTAGTAATTAAATTAGATTGTAGAGTTTGTGTCACGATTTATGTTTTATTTCATTTGTAATTTGGGTTATAGGAGTCGAAGGAGTGGAGCCTATAGCCTCGATGTACGCATAATGACTATTGTTTAATAGTTTAGCATCGTCGGTTACGAACTTTGTATCCATTTTTATTTCCCAGACATGTAAACATCCATATACAACACGATAAAGATTATATGCAATTGCAATATACATTTTTTTTTTTTTACAAAATGTAAGATTTGTGTTTTCCTTTGTATGTATCTCGATTTACCTAGGATTAACCTACCACCTGGTTGGACCGAGCATGAGTGGTGCAACCAACGGAGGCGACACCGACGATGGCGCGGCACGGGAAACCGCTAAGGTTGAATAAGCCCCAGAATTGGGACGTACTGTGGATTGCACTGCTAACTGCCAAAAAAGAAGGAGGAATAGACGTGCCCGAAAATCGTGTAAAGAGGCTGAAACAACCGAAGGATGAAGGCGAACCTCTGGGGAAATTTAGCAATTTCGGATCAATTTTAACTGAAACATGTTTCATGTCCAATTACACTGTTCAACACATATTTTGTGACATGAAGATTTTTGGGTGTTTCAGATTGATTTCGGCATCCAAAAAACTAATATGAAAACAGAAATTGCTTATCACCCATCATTTTTTAATAAAAACCATTTTTATATTTATATGTATGCAACGCATGCTAAATAGAGTTGTTTATGTAAAGGAATAAATATT
Source organism: Merodon equestris (assembly GCA_958301585.1). Taxonomy (NCBI): domain Eukaryota; kingdom Metazoa; phylum Arthropoda; class Insecta; order Diptera; family Syrphidae; genus Merodon; species Merodon equestris. The sequence continues at coordinate 213,424,700 of OY284413.1, read as the reverse complement.
GCACCATTATGCATGATTTGACAAACATATCGTGTTCAGACAAGTTCATTCCTTCTGTTTGTTGTAATAAATACGCATCTAATTCAATAGCGTGTGATATTCTATAGCGTACGGAGTTATTCTCTATCTCGTATCGCGAAAAGTCGCAACTTTTAAATCCCAAAAACGTAATTTCACCCAACTTGTCCGAAAAGCTTACGAACATTATTTTGGAATTAAAGTAGGAGATCAAGATAAGTCATGGGCTCCTCACATATGTTGTAAAACTTGTGCAACATTGTTAACAAGTTGGTTGAAAGGTGCAAAACGTCATATGCGCTTTGCTGTACCAATGGTGTGGAGAGAACCGAAATATCATGCCACAGATTGTTATTTTTGTCTCACTAACGTACATGGCATCGGCCCAAAGTCCAAGCATACTGTGCAGTATCCCAATTTACCATCAGCTTTACGGCCTGTCGAACATAGCAAAATATATCCTATTCCAAAACCACCAGAATCGTAGGGTTTGGAAGAAGGATTTGAATGTGTCAGTGATGCAACTAACGATGGTATGCAAATTGAACAGGAAATCGACAATGATCCAGACTTTCAAACTCCAGAATGTTCAACAAAGCCACATTTAATTTCAAGCGCTAAACTGAATGATTTGGTTAGGGATTTAAAACTATCGAAATCAGAGTCAGAACTGTTAGCATCCAGATTAAAAGAATGGAATCTCCTTGAAGGTGATGTACATATAAGTGGCTTCCGAAAACGTGAGAAAGGGCTTGCACCTTTTTTCGCACAACAAGGGACATTAGTATACTGCATGAATGTTTACAACTTATTCGATGCGTTAGGACAGAAACATGAACCAAGCAATTGGCGCCTATTTATTGATTGCAGTAAACTAAGCTTAAAAGCAGTTTTACTTCACAACGGCAATAAATACCCATCTGTACCTATAGCTCACGCTGTTCATATGAAGGAATCATACGAGAATATGCGATATCTCCTACAGCGCGTACGGTATAAAGACTATAAGTGGTTAATCTGTGGAGACTTAAAAGTTATAGCGCTTCTTGTTGGACTGCAGCTGGGGTATACAAAACACTGCTGTGTTCTGTGCGAATGGGACGAAGTCGTCATTATATACAGAAAGAATGGCCAACACGTCGAACACTAACTCCGGGTATAAAAAATATTACTAATGAACCCCTGGTTGATCCTAAGACGTATTTCTACTACCGCTCCATATCAAATTGGGCCTAATGAAAAATTTCGTTAAAGCTCTAGATCGGACCGGTAGAGGGTTCTTATATCTGAAAGAGAAATTTTCGAGAGTAAGTGAGGCAAAAATTAAAGAGGGCATATTTGTTGGACCACAAATACGGAAACTTCTGAAAAAAAATGAATTTGACAACATGCTAACCGAAGTTGAACTAAGAGCATGGAGAGCTTTTAAGACTGTTGTGACAGGTTTTCTTGGAAATGTGAAAGCCGAAAATTACAGACATCTTGTAACTGAATTGCTTAGTGTTTACAAGGAAATAGGATGTAACATGTCACTTAAAGTTCACTTTCTGGATTCTCATCTCTATTTCTTTCCGGAGAACTTGGGTGCAGTAAGCGATGAACATGGAGAAAGGTTTCACCAGGACATCGCAGCAATGGAAAAGCTATACCAAGGTAAATGGAGTCCTACCATGCTTGCTGATTACTGTTGGACCTTACTTCGAGATGCCACAGGAATAAAATATCGTCGTACAACATCCGCAAAAACATTTTAAAGTAAGTGCAACATGACAAACATATTAATATAGATTTAAATTTAGTATAAAACACAATTCATTATTGCAAGAAATCTATGGGTGATAGAGAAAATCTGAGGTCATTTTCTGATTTCTAATGTAATTTTGCTTAAGAAACACTATGTTTTATGCATGTCACAGAAAAAAAATTGATTTTTGTTGAACAGTGTTATCTGAAAAAAAATTCATGGAATGAGCCGCCCGATATGCCAATATCCTCAGCAACTTCTCTGATAGTGATTCGACGATTCTCCATAACAATTTTCTTCACTGTTACAAAGTCTTCATCCATTGTGGACGCGCTGGGGCGTTATTTACATTTCTCTATGAAGCCAATTATCAAGCATTTTTTTTTCAGAGTAGAGTCGCCAAATGCCACAGTCAACATATCAAGTACGTTGGAGCAATTAATTTATTTTTTCACACAACATTTTTTGGTGATTCTTTGTTCCATTTTTTTCAATAGCAAAAAATCGCCTTTATATCTGAAAAAAAACTAACTATTCAAAATGGCTGATAGGGTCAACGTATTTTGGGACACAACCATCATTATCAAAAAAATTGAAAATCGAATGTTCTTAGCCCGCGAAATTCAATAAGTCACCTTATTTTTTTAACAAATCTCGTACCTCGCTGTTCCAATTCTAGAGTAGAGTAGAAATGTGAGCCTTGGAACGAATATGGAAAGCTGAGAATACATCGATTGGATTAGAAGTAGCAGACAGGATATCATTTATAAAAAGAAAGAACAGAGCCAGAACAGCCCCAACAAGACTTGAATTGAACGACCCAAAAGGTATTTTCTAATCCATAGGAGAATAGAAGCACGTATTTTCGACAAGTGTCTGATGCCAAATTCTTTCTCACCCAGTTTTTGCAAAGATTGGATCCACTCTTCGGTAAGATATGCCATCAAATCACCTAGGACCTGTTGCTACGGAAACCATACTGCCGGTCATTAAGAAGTTATCGCGATTCAAGGTATTAAAAAAACTGACGATTTATCAACGTTTCCGTGAGCTATGGGTCGGAAAGTGGAGGGAACGCTTGGGTCAAGCTGGAGGAAACCTGTTTTACACTTACTCGGGAAGACGAGGCAGTGGTTATGCCTCGTCAGAAGTGTTGGGGAAACACCATCAGGCCTAGCGGATTTGTGGGCCTTGAGATCTTTAAGTACTCTTATAGCTGTCTCCACAAAGTGGATTTGTCCCATAGAAGATTCGCCGCTCTCGAGTACAGACGGAGTACAATCTGGGGGCGTTGAGCTGGCTGCAAAATGAACAGCAAGCAGATTGGCTTTGTCTAAAAAGCTCAGAGCTGGGACGTCATTGTAAATGAGTGTGGGGATTGAAGACAAGGCGGAATTATTTACTTACCTTACGAACCCTAAGTTTTTGGTACTCATTGTAAGTTTGCCATAACTTTTGATCATAAGCGAATTCGATATGTTGAATCAATGAATTTGCTTGAATATATGTGCATACGAATAGGTAGGTAAGAAGATAAATATGGTTACCTGCCTGTAGTTCAGTCCAAGCATAATTAGTTCCGAAACTCGTTTTGATACCACACTTTTTTTTACCTAAATTTAAATTTCAAAAACAATTGTCGTGCCACCTCCGATAAGCTATTGAGAAAGTATTTGATAAACGCGCAAAATACACATTATTTGCGCACTCCTAGATATAGGAAGATGTTCATACTAGTTATGCTACAAAGCAGATATCATTGGCATCCAGGCCAGGCATAAGAAGCATGAACAAATGGGAACATTTTCACCGACTGCTACAAGGCAAGACGACCACCCATATTTGACCAACTGAAGGCAGAAAAAAAAATCCTGTTTCACCAAGACAACGCACCGTCTCACACCTCAGTTATCTTGCAGCGAAAAACGCAGAGTACTATTTGGAGTGTTTAGGGAGATGGGAGCATCGCTAGAAGAAGTGTGTCGACTTGCAAGGAGAAATGTCGCATCTCCGTTACGTCGGAAACTTTTCAGACCACCCTCGTAAGTTAAGGTAGTTAGGCTGGACTTACGCTTTTCATTTTTGCACTTCTGAATTTCCTAAGGGGCCGACATCAATTTAACTAAAATGCAACTAAGATCTAATTACGGACGTTTCGGACGTCGTGAAGTCCGGTCAGAGTATCAACACTTGATGTCGGAAGACTGCGTTCGCCAGAGATTACTTTCCTCGACACAAAATGTCGTCTACTCCTCGTCTTAGTACAATCGTAGTCTTCCTTGAAACAAAAGGATCACGTTTTAACTGATTTTCCTCTGCACTCAATTCTCTAGAATTCCCCAACTATTTTGGTACTTTTCTGAACTTAACAGAACTTTATAACTCCCTCCATCAACCCTATAGAATCGATATGCTAAGTCACCTTTTAATTAGTCCTTTCAATTCTAAAAGAACATTTAATGGCTGCCGAATCTCCCTCCCCTTCAGTGATGAAACCTTTTCAACAGTCAAAGACTCCCTTGTACCTAATTGTGCTTACTTAAACTACTTACCAGATTTCTCCCTTGGGGCATATCTATCGTATTGTCGACCCCTACATTATATTATATCAACTTAATGATATATTCATTCCTGGTCCCGATGGTCTAAATGTCATCTTTCTATAACAAGGTTACGCTTTCTTTAACTCTCTCAAAAATCTTCAGTTTATTCCTATCTCTTAGAAAATTTTTCCAAATATTGAAAACATACACACAAAAAAGGTCCGAAGAGCGATGCTAAGAATTATCGTCTCATCGCCAAAGTTTTCACTGCAAAATTCTGGTCTCCCCTAAAACCCCCAACCGAGTTTGTGTCCTTTCCATCCTCCCATCCTCAGAGGATGACACAGAAGTCGACGTTAATTCGAGGCACTTGACAACATTTCTCACCAACTAATACTCTTTAACTGTCTACCGTGTTCGTTTTAAATTTGGCTTTTCTTTTTCCGTTTCTTTTGGATGCACCGGACCAGACATGAGCGTTAAACTCAAATTTCTTGCATGTCTAAGAAGCCTAGGCATTTCGTGGCATTCTTGACGACACTCGGTATGAATTCTTTCCAATTGAGATTGTTAGTAACACAAATACCTAGTATGGACAGCTTTTCGATTTCTAAGATGCAAGTGCCATTCATGGGTTGGCGATACTCTTTAACGACAGGAGACAACACTGTGTTTTAGAGGCATTAAATTCGACTCTATTCTTAGCAGTAAACGAATATGAGAAGCTAAAAGTACTGTCGTCGGCGAAGGAGTGGTTTGGATTAGAAGTGACAGACAAGAGATCATTTATAAATATGAGAAAGAATGTCGGTGACAAGGCGGAGCCCTGGGGAACACCATCATTTAAGAAATGGATGCCAGATTTGAATTCGTCCAAAACAACTTCAATTGAACGATTCGAAAGGTTCCATTGAAGAAGGGAGTAATCGATTCCGAAAGCACGTCTTTTCGACAAAAGGACTTCATGCCCAACCCTGTCAAATGCCGTCGAAATATTCACTGTAACTATTTTGCTTTCACCTGCTTGGCGATTCCCCTTTTCGGCGTGATATGCCATTAAATCACCAGTGGATCTGTTGCTACGGAAACCATATTGTCGGTCATTGACGAGTTTCCGTGATTCAAAATATTTCATAAGCTGACGGTTAATCACCGTTTCCATGACTTTGGAAAGAAGGGACGTTAGTGCAATGGATCGGTAGTTTCCACCTACTCGGAAAGAGCCCAGAAGAGTGGGAAATGAGTGGTGGAAATGACGCACTATAATGGGTCTTTCGGTGAACTAGAGCAAAACCCATTATATGCTGTCATCCAAAAAAAGACGCACAACACCGTCGTCTTGACCAGGACGTCACAATTGACGGCTACAAATTTGATTTGGTCAAGGACTTTGCCTACCTTGGCTCACTAGTTACCAACTAGTGACAGCAACACCAGCGCTGAGGTTAAAACGCAGACTACTATTGCCAACCGCTGCTTCTTTGGGCCCAAGAGATAATTGAGAAATAGAACCCTCTCTCGAAAATCCAAAGTAGCACTATATAAATCACTGATAAGATGGCTTGGCCATGTAGAGCGAATGGACAACACAGCTCCGGCCCGAAAAAATCTTCGAATCCAACCCTGAGGGACGACGCAGCACAGGACGACCGAATCTAAGGTGGCACACGCAGATGGAAGGGGACCTTAAACAACAAAGATCGCGCCAACTGTAGACGCTTGTTGGTGGAGGCCCAGGTTCACACCAGACTCTAGCTTCATCTAAGAAGAAGAAGAGTACAGAGGGAGACAAAGTATAAGCTGGGCGCTGCGAACTGACTGCGAAGTGGACAGCAAGTAGGTCAGCTTTGTCTAAGGGGGTGACAGCTGGAATGTCATTGTGGAGCATTGGTATAAGCGACGTAGTTGATATTTTTGTTTTTTACAAATGGCCAGAAACGTTTGCTATCTTTGGGGCATGGAGGGATTTTACGCATCAATATTTGGTCGGATTGGAATTTAATCCGTCAAATGTGTGTGTTGCAGTCATTTCTGACTCTTATGTACTGTTTCGGTTTTCCTCAGAACTGCTTGTCTTATAGGCCCGTAAACTTCACTCCCTTAGCTTAATTGCCTCTCTGCAGCTCAGTCAAACCACGCTTTATCCAATGGCCTGGTGCTTTTAATCCTACTAGGAATAAAATTGTCCATGCTAATTCGGATAATATTTGCGATAAAGTCAGCTGCGGCGTTCGCATCGTTTTTCGATTCGAAAGGAGTTGTTAAGGCCACACCAGTTGGCTTTCTCCTATAGCCATACTGTCCTTTTATGAGCTTTTTCTTTAACTGGTTGGTGGGAGTTCGAGAATTTAGCTGATAGCACTGATATCATATCAGTAGTCGGACGAGCCTAGAGGCGACAATCGTGTATTTGTTATGCTAAGAGGTAAGAAACAAGTCCAGCGTATTGACGGTATGACCAACAACATCGGGGATACGGGACGGCTCATCCACAAGTTGAGTTGATTGATTTAACTCGGCAAAAAGTTCGACATACGGGTGTTGCCTGTCCAGAATTTCGAAGCCACCGAGAATGGTGTATATTAAAATCGTCCACACAAACGTTTTCAGTGCGAGAAAAGCCTCCCCGAAGGCAGCCGCTTAGTTCCACTTCTTTTCATTCGCGCCATTAACGCACACACCAGTTCAAGACCATTTCCTTTGGACATGAGTGGATCCTGGATCCAAACTCAACAGTTTTTTTTTTAACTGCTTGGAGGTTAACATTTCCAAGTGCCAATTGATCACTTTGTGTGTGAACGCATCAAGTCTACTCCCTGTTTCTACTTTTTCCCCCATCAAACCATTCCGACCATTTAGGTGATCAGCGATTTTGGCATGTAATGAGACCAGGAGATCAATTTTCTCACACAAATCGGCGTTTTAATTCTCAAAGCACTTGGTTTCGTAAAACGATGGTCGAAGCAATTCCCCACCCCTACGTGACCCAATCGCTCTACATAACTTTTGTTATGTTTCTACTCCTCTGCTCCGAAAAACGAAGAGACCCTGCACGACCCTTTACAACTCAGGCCTCGGAATATACGAAATACCGGTCTCTTCTACCCCCATACCGTCTATGGCTGTAATGAACTTATCTATCGTATGCTGCGGAGTACTCGTATTATTTCGATTTTAACAATTTCAACTTCAATCTCAGCACTTCATGCTTAAGCCTCTGTCTTCTCAATAGTCTTCAATCCTCAATCACAGCTTTTAAGTTTGTTTTTAAGTCAGATTAGATATTAGCTTGTATTAAGGCGATTAATTTATAACTTAATTTTGAATTTTCGTGGGGCAAATACCCCACTTATTGAGTTTAATTCAAGCTAACTTAATCTTACTTAATCTAACTTAATAGCTAAGAAGACCGGAGAAGGGGCGCAATTTTGAGAAACTATGATTAGGAGAAGGGAAGCTATTGGGAGGACGAAGTTTTAGGCATAGAGTGCTGAGGTTGAAATCGAAGTTAATATTCGAATTAAAACTTCCCAGCATGCGGCAAATGGGTTCACTGGAGTCTTTTGACGTGTGGGGGGTGGATAGATAGAAGAGGCAAGGATTGCGTGTATTACGAGAGTTAGTGTTATGAGACATGGAGTTATAAAGGGTGGCGCAGTCAATGGTACCTGTTAGAAGTCTATGAATGAAGAGGATGTCAAATACCTTTCTTCTTTTCTGAAACGTTCTTAAATTGTTTAGTTTAAGACGCTCTTGATAGAGCGGTAAGAACAAAGGATTGTTCCAGGGCAGACCTCGAAGAGTGAAATGTAGAAACCAACGTTGTATGCTAGAAATGTGGGTTTCTTGATAAAGGGGCCATACTTGAAATGCGTATTCAAGCAGGGGGCGAACAAAGGTAATATAGAGAGATCGAATCTTGGAGAATTCTTTAGACCAATGCTTCACGAAACCGAGTGCAGAGTTAGCTTTAAGAATTATATCGTCGATATGTGCGCGAAATCAGAAACCAGATCCCGGATAAACTGAATGGTGGAGATGGAGAAGAGGTTTGATTCGTTTACGCGAAAAAGTGATTGATTGACATTTGGAAATGTTAAGCTCCAAGCAATTTATGGAGCACCAGACAAAAAAGCTGTTGAAATCCGCTTAAATAAGGAGAGAATCTTGTTGCGAGGAAATGGTCTTGAGGAACTTTGTGTCGTCGGCGTAGAGTGAGAGGTGGGAATGTTTGATGACAAACTCAATATCGTTAATGGTAAGAATGAAAAGAAGTGGACCTAGGTGGCTGCCTTGGGGAACGCCGGAAGAAGCTAAGAAAGGGTTAAATAAGGCAGATCTGACAAACACTGTAGTAAAGGTTTTTTAAATAAGAAGATATCCACTTCAACGCAGTGGGATCCAAGCCAACGCAAGACAGTTTGAAGAGCATTAGTTTGTGGGAGATTTTGTCGAAGGCTTTACTGAAATCAGTTGAAATGACGCCCCATTGGGGCAGCGCACACGAGAGTAATTCTATCAGGAGGAAAACTGGTGTAATGCTCTACTCTGAGCGTACACGGCAGAAAAAATTGTATATGTGAACCTCGTTTCATTGTGTTAATGATGAATTACGATTGAAGCGCAGACTCGAAAAATGAGTTGTGTATGGATTAGTTTTTTGCTATCTTCAACAACTCGATACGCGGTTGAAAATTTTACTCCGTTTCATATTTCACACTTCAGCTCCCTCTCCCGTAAAATCAGTTTTCAGCCGGTAGAATTGCTCTCGTGTGCGCTTCTCTAATGCTGGGAGGGTGAAGGACACAGATCGACAAGGTTTGTGATTGTAGACCCGCATTTGAGAAAGCCATGTTGTTTGAGAGGTTTGCAGTGGAAACCTAGAGTGTCATACAAGATACCGTCCGGAAGTTTGGGTATATGTGACAGTTTGGCGATGGGGCGGTAGTTGTTAACATCACTCTTCGGACCTTTTTTGTGAAGTGAATAGGAGTTATAAAAGCGGTTCTCCATATTTGTCCCTTGGAGAAGGACAATGGTTGAATATTATTGAGAGCGACACAGAAATAATGGGGGAGCATTTTTCTAGTAATTTGGGGAGAGAATCATTCGGTCCAGGAGTGAATTCATCATTAAGTCGGTTCAATATATTTTCGATGAAAGGGGGGCGATAGTACGTGGGAGAAATGGTCCAAGGGAAAAATTTAAGAAACGAAAGATTGCAATTATCATGAGGATCCCGCAAATTATTTATGCTATCAATCTTATTAATAGCGGATTCATAGGAAACAAAGTCGAGATACGGGGAAGAGGATACTGCAATATGGGATGAGTTGAGTTTAAAACGCCACGACAAGGACAAGCTATCGGTAGGTCGGTTGAGATCGTCGTCGTCGCGGTAGACGTTAAAATTTGATGGGAACAATTCTTGCTTATTTATGTTGGGAATCAAGTTGGTTTCAATCAGGGCGAAGATTTCGGATGGTAAAGCATAAGACTGTTGAAAGACTGCTTGGGTTTTTTAGCAAATACCTCTTCTTCTTTTTCTTAGATGGCGTTGCAGCTCATGGAGAGCCAGAGCCAAGCTTCTCTCATTCAATTTTGTTTTTCACACAACGGACAGTTTTAATGCCGATTCCGAACGGCGAGCGTCGAGAAGCTTTTTCAAGGCAAGTGTACTACGGGGGGTTTTGCCAGTACCCCGCCAAGGAGAGAAGTCGGTATCCGAACTCGCTCATCGTACGTCAGCGGCCGACAAACGACCCACTTTTTTTTTATAATTCGTGCAGGTTCAAGAGTGTACGAGTGTACGCTCTTATGATGTTTGTTACACAACCTGGACGGGGTGCAGATGGTTTATGCCGAAGATGTTCGTTCACTACTCTTTAGGGGCGGATGTCCTAGATAGGATTTGAGAGATTCGACTGAATTTGCGTTGGTTGTAGTTCACAGTAACTCTTTTGTTCCATGTCATTAAGGTGTTATATTGGAAACGCACACACAGTGAAGTCATCTTATGCTGCGAGTGCCTTCGTCAGCATTTTTTGATTATCTCTCATTCACAACTGGTGTTGTTGCACAGTTTTTTTTCCGTATAGGAATCGTTCTTGGCTATGGTCATACTTGAACTACAGACCTTCCGCTTAACAGTCGGTAATGATTACCATTGCACCACCAAGCGAAGGCCTCTTACATTCTGATAATAGTTGGTGTGAGGAACGTTAGCATGAGGGGCAGGAAGAGGATAGAAATTAGGGGCGAAAATATATGTCGTGGTCGGCTCTGCTATGCTAGAGGTAGGATTAAATGGGTTTATCGCCACCACCAAAAATCAAATTGTCCATCAAAACTTACACGTAAAATCCATTCTGTACAAGCCTAATCAAAAACATCTTCCACATGATAAGGTTTAACTGCGGTTTTAATTTTTGTTATAATTTAAAAAAGAATTAATTTTCAAAACAACAAAACGGGTAGAAAAATATCATCATGTACAAAACTGCGTTTTGGCAAAATAAATAAACGTCCAACTAGTTGCTATTAACATTTTCCCAGACCGTCCAATCATCAGGTCCTACTATGACTTTTTCGTATTTATTATCTTAACATATTCAACTAAATATTGCCCCAGGTGTTCACTAATGTGGAGTGAACGGTTTTTGTAGCGATGGTCTTTGAGCATATCGTCCAACGATTCTATGGTGGTATTCATTCCAAATTGATAGTTGGAGGTCTGCAGGAAAGTCATGATACGATGCGTCGTGTAGAAGGAGTCCTGCAAGAGAAACCAAAACATAAGATCGATTGTTGAGATCAATGGATGTAAGCTTACCTCCTCCAGCTCGTTGGGTTGCTTTTTAACACTGATGTTCAGTACTGTCTTGTCGTTTGGAGCGATCGTGATTTCCAATCTTTGTATCGGTGTAATGAAGGCGAACCTATTCTGATCTACGTCGTATAAGCCGAATATCGACGAGGTTAGAAACACATAACCTGGGATTATCTTTTCATGCATTCTCAGGGCAACATCGTGGCAGAAGAGAATCTGATCGCCATCGATCACGTTGGATAGAACGCCGACGAGAAGGTTCCATATTTTCTGCTCCGATACTTGTGCGGCAATATTTTTCGGCGCCGATGGCATTTTTTGCTGTGGCATTGCATTGAAACCGACCGTATGAAGGACACCCTGTCCGGTAAGAGCTACTAGCTCAGCGGCTCCGCTAATGGGTTTCGCGAACGCGCCTACGATTCCCTTTCCCATGCCCGCAACCACCTGCCCTGGTGATCGAGCCTCTAGGGTGTGCCGCGCTATGCCTCCAACTGCGCCTAGAATACTGATACCCAAGCCAGTTATACCTTGTGTGAATCCTTCGGTGAATCCCTGTGGTCGACAGCGTCGTAACGCTTCGGTTCGTTGAATGTGCTCCTGGTCTAGGGTTAATCGGTCGAGATTTCGCGACACTGAAGCCGCCAATTTGCTCACTGAGTTCACAGTTCCCGCTGTGATGTTTCGTAAAAGTGAAGCTGAACCTTGAGCGACGCCGACAACGAAGCCCCATGGCCCTCGTAACAGACCTTGTACCGGCATTGACACGAAATCCTTGAGACCGACAGAGAACGAACGAGCCAATCCACTGGGGCTGCCTAACATTTCCAGCGATCCGACAACCCAACCCGCACCAAACAGCGCTCCGGATAGATAGTGCATTCCAAGAGTATGTCCGAAACGAAGTGGAAGCGTCAACACATCCCGTCGCTCGTATGTCGAAAATTGCAGTGGACTATGATCGAGAGCAATGTACAGCCGCACGCATGTGTGAACCGATAGCATCACATTCATAGCATCAATTCGAAAATATTGCATCCTGAACGGCTCGGATAAGTACAAAGCCTGGGCCACGATGTCCTTAGGAATTAGAAACTCTCCGGGTGCCAAATCCACATAAAAGTCCGAGTTCTTGAGGCTGACCACGACATTACTCGGAGTACAGTCCACCAGATAGTCCAACAAGTCGTTCAGGTATGTGTCTTCGATATAGGCTCTAATGGGATTCACACGACAGGCGATTGAACGTACTTTCATCTCGTCATCGTACAAACAAACTGTTACTTCGGCTAAATTGGGACTGGGAATGCCAAGCGCAGTCGAGGTGGTTATAATAGGACAGGTATTGGGCGGTGGTTTATACGGTGTCTGTGAGCATAAAATCACGGGAAAGTCATAGTTTCCAGACGAGAACAATTGATTATCGATTTGTAGATTGCTTATAAGGAGCTTCAACGTGCGCCTTCTGTTCTCGTATGCGAAGTGAAAGCCGTCGATATAAAGGGCGAAAATTTCTCTCTTCAGATAGTCGATCGTTTTGCATTCGACGAATATCTTTAAGTTGATCTCTTTGACGTTTAGCTTAAAATTGAATGGAGGGTTGGGCGGTAGGTGATGAAGGCCGGAAGAATGATGAATGCATAAGGATTTTAGGTCTGGTTGGATTTGCTCAACAAGTGCGTCGTTGTTGTATTCCATTCCATTATATTGTGCTTGGGTAAGATGATCTCTCGATTCAAGGGAGACACTGGATTGCGGTGCAAGGAGACGGGAGCGCAGTTCTTTCACGGAGAACTCCAATTGCTAGAAAACCATTCATTTTAAACATCATAAAGAAATCCAGGAATGTTGTTTACTTACTTGTGCAATGTAATGAATCGATACTCTCGTGATTCGATGCTTATCACAGACTACTACCTTGACATCTCCATGTGCGGGTACATGCAAGAATTTCTCCCACGACGCATCTATACTTATCGCCTTCGACCAGTTCAATCTCTTCCTGCTCCGGGATTCTGCAACGAAACAAATCACATTTTACATTCAACCTTGACTCAATCGATTAAGGATTGAACTAACCAACGTATAAGGCGATGCAAATCCTGTATGTTGAAGAATCAACATCCGGAAAATTCAAATACGACGACGGGGGCGTGTAGTATAGTTTGCTTCTGGGTCGAATGATTTGATGCCATTCGATGTGTTTGGCATCGTATTCCGGAATTGTGTTGTGGACCTTCGTGTTCTCTTCCACATATGTCTGCGCGACGACCAACGTCAGGTCGGTTCGATTGCTTAACAGCATTGTGGGAGAAGCATCGTCGAATATGTTCAAGAAATACTGACCATTTTTCTCGAGAAGCGAGGCTGAAAAAGCAATCTGATCGAGGGGCATCAGTATTAAGTCAATTCAAAATCGAATAGCAACTCTCAAAACTTACAGACTTCTCTTGGAATTGCACACTAAAGCACTTTCGGTTGAATGAATTCATTAGGCGTATTGGTATCGAAAGCTCGGATTTCTCCATCGCTCTTATGCTTACGAAGAAGGCAAATGTAACATCGGGACATCGAATCGATCTTCCCGCATGTAAGTCAAAAAACCCATCCATGCATGATCCAATACTAGAAAGCAAATGCACTTTTTTGAAATGGTCCTTTCCGATAGCCTCCACTTAGGCACATACCTGTATTCCAAAGTCGACATTACCGGCAAATTAATGCTCTTTTGATGAGTCAAAGCACGGATTTCTTCCCTGGTCACCGTGTCCTTAGAATCCAGCGTGAATGCATATATACCCAATTGGTATTTGCTATTGTTGGCCACCACGTATTTGGGTTTCAAAATAAAGACATTCCTTCCGTTTTCCGTGCAGAACTCGAGATAAAATTTATATATTTTGCCATAGCTAAACATCTCAACGTCGATGGCTTCATTCTCGTCGATTCGGTAGCATTTTCTCTTCGCGACATCCGTACTCTTATTGAAAACAATAGGCAAGGACTCAGTCCATTTTTGACCACACAGTATCATGATTGTAAATTCTGATGTGATCTGCGGTAACATGGCTATGGCGTTGGATGTAATCTCAATTGGGTTGATAAGCGTATCCCATTGCATCCTTATTTTCAAAGCTGTTTCATTGATAAACATACCCCAAGGCCCTATCTCAAGGCATAGCGTGCAAGAAAATTCTCTACTCGGAGCGCATTTGTATACTAGTGTCGTGTTGCAATTCGGCAGACTGGTTCGTCGGATACGAAGTTCTTCTTCGTCCGATAAGGGCCATTTCGGAGATATCGGCTTGGCTAACTCGGTTAGAATATGTTCAACTGTCCACACATCTTCGTTATACCAGAAGAATTTATTCCAGTCAATTGCTTTCAGTGTCAGGTTGAACGGTGGAGCTGTGTGGAATCTGTGAATTCGAAAGCAAAAAATTTTTATTTTTTTGTATTCATTTCGAAAAGAACGACGTTAAGTACTTTTCGAGAAAAGTCAGTTGATGGTCAGTCAGATGCGTTGCGGGTACCCTCAATTCATATATTCTGCCATGGGGCCGGATTACGAATCCTTCCTTAGTCGTACTCTCTCTTATACTGAGCTCAGTCGTGAGCATCGACCGGATCTCGAATATTGGCCATATAATGATAAGTATTTTCTGCGGATGAAAAGTTTCTGTACGGAGCTCGGGTATGCATTCACGTACTATTCGAATCCAGTAGCTGATGAACTTCTCTGGACCACTAACTGGAACTTTGATTCCGAAAAAAATTAATAAATTTCAAATGAATCATTATCGAAAGGCAGATTAGAAATTTACCTTTTACAAGCCATGGAAAGCTTTTGCTTGCCTTTAAAGGTATATTGCCCGTTTGACCCTTTCCTTGATCACCTTGCAGTCTTAATCTGCGAATGCAAACATACGATGGTTTATTATAACCAGAAATGTACTATGACAGTGCTTTTTTAATAAGGACATAAACAATTTTGTATTCCAATAAAACTGATATTAATTGGGATATCGGCTTGAAATTTGTTCCAGGTTTAGTACTCATGTTAAATTAAAGAATGAAATTCGATTGTGTTCATATGACTACCGCGTGCAGGTTTGCAGCGGTTGATTCTTTAAAACCAATTTTCCACCCCTTTTCCGCACATCTACGAGGGTGGTCCGGTACTTAGCCTCGCCGCCAGATGGCGCCAGTATCACAAGAGCACTTACTATCCTGTAGTACATTCTAGTAGACGCCTACTGTCGAAATTTCAGCCGGATCGAACTCGTAGTTTTGTTTTGAGCGCGTTTGGAAGCGGGAGTGTCCGCGGATTTTAGAAAAATGGAAAAAGAGCAATATCGGTCGGTGATTCGATTCTTGTTTTTGGAAGGGAAATCGCGCAGCGAAATCAAAGAGCGTTTGGATGCTGTGTACGGTGACTCTTTTCCTTCGATGGCGACCATCAAAAATTGGTTTAACGAGTTTCAACGTGATCGCACGTCGGTTTATGATGAGCCTCCGCTCTCGGCACGGCCAAATTGGTCGAATTGGGCTACGAAATGCTGCCCCATCCACCGCATTCTCCAAATTTGGCCCCGTGCGACTTCTTTTTGTTTCCAAACTTGAAAAGTCACTCCCAGAAATTTCAGTCGATGAGGTCATCGCCGCGCCGCCACGGAGGCCTACTTTGCAGACCACGGGTAAACGTATTTTTCAGACTGGTTAAAGAAGTTGGAGCATCGTTGGGTCAAATGTATCGAGCTAAAAGGAGACTATATTGAAAAATAAATCGCCATTTCTCCAACATTTTTGTTTTTCTTTTGTAGGTTAAGTACTTATCGGACCACCCTCGTATGTTGGAGAAATATTAGGAGAGTACGGTAGATGCGGAAGAGTTTCAAATCCCAACTGTAGCAGCTTTTGCACCGTTACATGTGAGGTATGGGATCTAGCATTGTCATGCAACAGGGTCGGATATTGACCAATGCAGGTTGCTCTTCAGCCAATTTTCTATGCATTTCGTCGATTTCCTCACATTATTTGACTGCAGTTATCATTTCCGCTTATTGAAGAAATGAAAAGTGGATTGGTCCTTTCGATGTCCACCAGATTGTCACCATAACCTTTTCTGAGTGAAGACCAAGTTTGGGGGTGTGCTTTGGGTTTTCGTCTGCATCCAACCATTGCCCAGATCTTTTACGGTTGTCATAAAAAATCCACTAGTCAATCAATCCAATCCAAAAAATCCAATAATCACATGTGATTATACGGTTCAAAAACAGTACATTTCGGTGGCTTAGACTCAGCGATGCACAGGTTTCTAAACGGCGTAGTTTTGGACAACGTTCAATTCATGGGGTACTCACTTGTTGAGTTTTTTTTCACTTTTCCTATTTGAGATAATAGTCGACTGTCATGGGGGATACTCCCATGTTGTGTGCAATGGCCCACACCGTTTTTGTTGGGTCTGCATTCACAATTTCTCGTAAAATGGGGTCGTCAATTACCGTTTTCACTTTCCCACGCGGTTCGTTTTCGAGACTTAGATCCCTCGAAAGGAACTTACCAAACTAACGCCGATTGGTGCGTTCGTTCACTGCTATATTCTCAAATGCGTCATTTAAGCTTTTGGCTTTTTTTTTGAGACGCATTATGTCCCAGTTTCAGCTCGTAAAGGCAAAGAGTACGAATTTGAACCGTCGATAGCATCATATAAAAATGCCTAGAAAAAAATAACTGTACTTGCAACGGACTCGAAAAGTCGCACACATCAAACACACATACCACTTTATCTTATAAAAAAAAAAAATCACTGTGTTGTACAGATGTTCACTCGACATCTTCTAATTGAGGACTAAGTGGAAAATTTGAATTTTCATGTTATGCAACCTAATACTTCTAAACTTACTCCATTTCCTGTCAGTATTTGATTCCCTGCATTTGTCTTAACTGTTTCCTCAGTATCCCCAAGAAGATCCAGATTATCAGCATAAGCTAGAGCTAATGCGATTCAATTGCTCTCTTATTTTCCTGAAGGGATCTCATTACGTATTCCAGTACCAAATAAAAAAGAAGTGGTGACAAGGTGTCTCCTTGTTTTAAGCCCTTTACTCGTCCTCTGTTTCCGTTTAGGCATACTTTTATCAATTTGCACTTTTTCGGGATTCTCAACCTCATAAGGACATGATATACTTTCGATCTGTTTATAGTCATACGCCTTTTTAAAATCTACAAATAGTTGGTGAGCCGTTTGTGGAATTTCCATTCCTTTTCTAAAAGCTGTTGTCTAGTGAAAATCTGTCACTCTCCTGACTGATGTCAGTCATTTTAAGAGAGTATATGGCAATCATAACTTGATAGCCACGTCATTCCCCTGTTGCATTGTATTCGGCCACCATTCTTAAATACGAGAATGATGACCGAGTTTTTCCATTCCTCAGGGAAAGCTTCATATTTCCATATAGTTGTGATGAGCCCAGTTATTCTTTAGTCGATGGATTTTTCCTGGATGGTTGGCGATTCTACCTCAATTTCTGCTGTATGGACAACATCATTTCCAATGTTTCTTGTTCTCCAAGAACATTAAGCAGTTTATTGAAATATTTCCTTAATTCGGTTGCAACTCCTTCGTTTTCTGATCAGTATCCTTTTCGAACAGCGTTTTTCCCTGCATACATATATTGCTCTCGTGTACGGTGCTTCGCCGTATATTCTTCCCGAATTTTTCAGTTGTCGGTATCGTTCTTTATCTGAAAGGAACTAGCTGACTTCCTTTCATAGAGTCTGATGTTTTGTAGGCGTGATGTCTTCAGTATTTTTCAGGGCTTAATCTGAGAAGATTACGAGCTCCGAATTTTACGTCGAACCGTGGCTCGTCTTTGAGAGTTTTACAATAGTTTAGCTCCTCTGCTTCCTTTAAAACACTTTGATAACAGCAAAGAATGTTGAACGGAGTGCAGATGGTTTGTGTCGAAGATGTTCGTTCACTACCCTCCGGGGGTGGTTATCCTAGATAGGTTCGAGAGATTCGACTGAATTTGTCGCGTTGGTTGTAGTTCACAGTAACTTTTTTGTTCCCATATGATTAAAGTGTTATATTGGAAATCACACACAGAGTATGAATTTTAAAGTGATCTTATACTGCGAGTGTCAGGTCATACAACTTCTACCTATTTTGCTTCGTCACGAGCTTCCATGCCATCTAGTAGGACAAACAGGTTACTAATTATTAGAATGTGGTTAGAATCGCAATTACGGTGGTATTGTGTCTTGAAACTGCTCTAACCTCTCCTCGCAAAGCGGCCGTTTTTCCTTTAATGCTCGACTCAAACTCATCAATGGTTTCGCTCGGTTTGAGCCGCTCAGAATAAACTACACGCTACTTTAAGAGCTTTTGAACCATGGATATTTACTTCTGCCGAAGATGTTGATGCTTACACCACGATCTTTTACGCTTAGGGTTATCGTACTATATCCACGTTTCATCGTCCGTCACGATACGATGCAAGCAGCTTTTCTTTTCTGTCATTGAAACAGCAGTTCACACCGGAAAAAAAACGCCTTTCGACGTCACTCAGCTTCAACTCGCACGGCACCCCTTTGCTTCTAAATCATTTCTAATAGTTTCAAACGTTGCCAAACTGTTATTTCATCTACTTGTAGTGATTCTACAAGTTCAGTTAGCGTCTAATATGATGTCTTTAAACTTTTTCTGTGTGCCAGAGGCTTCTTCATCTTCAACATCGGTCGGAACCGATCTCTGTATGGCGTCACCGACAGAGCATACTCACTGAAAGTCTAAACCAAAATTCTGTGTTTCAGGTCCAATTTTTTTTTTCAAATAAGATTCCTCGCAAATATTCTGTGACATACGAAGTGTTGAGCGATACGCGACGGCCTTTGAGCGTTCGGTCTACGACTGAGCGACTCTTGATTCTCCTTCCATATCTGCTATTCTTCGGGGATATGAGCGACAGTGGTGACTTGTTGTGGGTACTAGCATCTTCTTGAATCGGTTTTAACTTTGAAAAAGTTGTCGTTGGCCGACTAATGTATTTCACGCCATTCTTCAGTAACCCCCTTAACAATCTCTGGTTTGAGCACGGCCACGCTGATGGGTGTGGTAGTTCTTGACCTTCTGCTGCATAACCGTTGGGTGATTTTAAGGCGGCATTCCGTGGGGTGTTACGTAACATCAGCAAGTAAGTATCCGCCAAGTTCCGTACCGTCGAGATAGCACGGTTTAAGAATGCCCTGTACGGTTTGCACGTTTCTTTCAGCAAAACCGTTGGTAATGTGGTGATGATGTTCGATGAACGAATGCCCACTTCTTTGCAGATTCCTGAAACTGCATGCAGCTATAAGTAGGAAATCTTCCCCTTGGAATTTTAAAATATCGGTAGATACTAATTGGAATGGATATTCCGGTATTTGACGCATGATCATTGTTCTCGTTGGTTCACTCTTTTTGTTCGCTGACGCATTGGGCATTGTTCAACAGCTTTTTATTTGCTTAGTTTGACCATACCTATATAATATTTGGCGAGCATGTTGAATTGATTAAGTGATCCCCACGTGGCCCACGTGCGTTTGCTGGATCTTATTTAGTATTTCACCTTTCGGAATTATGATTTTATAACCTTTCAGCAAAAGTCCATTTTCGAATGTTATCTGATTTTTGAACTACGCATACTTTTTTATTGATGCTGGAAAATCTTTGTCATAACCTCGCCATCCGCGCATTATGACTGCTGTCAGTAACTGGAGTTCAACATCGTCTTTTGTTGCCTTTCTTAACCGCTGCTTTAAATTATCACTTACTGCCACTATAGTGTTCACTGCGCATTCTCGTTGCCCGCATCAGCGATTAGAACCATCAGCTAACACGTCAAACAAAATACGTTTTAATCGGAAAGTGCGTCTTGGATTGGATTTCTGAATACATATAGTCGCAAGGGGTTTGTGATCCGTCCTCTTTGACAATTTGTGGTTGACCTTGTTGGGATTGTGAAAATGCTCGGGTGGCATATGCTACTGGTCTATTCTTTTGCGTTAGGCAGGCACCCATCGCTTTGCTGCTTGCGTCCACTGACAACTTGACGCTTTCGTTATAATGTTAGGTAGGCCAGGACCGGAGTTGTAATTAAGGTTCTTTTGACAGTGTCAAGTAAGTTCTGAGAAGTTTCTTAATTTTCCCAGGTAGGTTACCATCCCTAATATACGTTGAAGTTGTTTTACATTTATCGGAGTTTTCAACTTGTTGATGGTCTACTTTTTCGTTAAATGCCTTGTAACCCTCTTCTGTCAGGCCGAGATTATGAAGTACTTTGATCGCGTCACGACCAATTACCGTCTTAAAATTAGCCACCTGGATTATATTTTCTTCAACGTCGATTTTCGAGGCAATGAAATAATTTTTATACGCATCTAGCCACTCGGTCCGTTCTTGGGTCATATCAATTTCGTTGTTCACCAGTAATGGTTTTGGTGGTTTTAACGACATTTTTTTTTAAACTGTTTAAAAAAGTAGGAACACTTTACTATAATTGTTTCTGTTAAACGACACGCAACTGTCTCATCGAGCGCTCGGTCTACGACTGCGCGGCTCTTTTATTGGTATTACTCAAAATTCAAATAACATGTACATGTATGTGTATGTGTGTATACGAGATAACTCTTTCCTTGGAAGGAAACTCGACTAGTTGTAAATTAAAAAAAAAATATTTACACTTTGGTGAACTAAGATACCCTTAGGTTAGTCGCCTGCGGTACTTCCTTGTAGATGCGTTACCATCTTAAATTACATGAACGAAGTGCTGGTAACGACATGGGAAACAGCGAGAACTTATTCAAGGTCTGAATAATAGACATACTCGTATACCATTTCGATGTTTTATGGCAAGGAGTAGTTGATTTGCGCCGGCTAGTTTTCTAATGAACTTGTTGAGGTCTTAAAAGTTGAAGTTGGAAGAGAAAAATAATGGGGTTTTTAGAGGATTCCATTGCATGTGGCTTGGACGTGGTTAGAGGGATTCCGAGACAGAGGAAGTCACTCGATTCGATTGAGAATTACATCAATAACAGACAAAGAGTGCAGTGCAAAAGGCGAATGTTTTGTATATTGCAATGCTCTCGAAACGGCCTTTAATTCGGCTAGGAAAATTGGTATACGAGGGCAGGAAGGAGCAGATAGTTACACTATCAAAAGTGAAACTGGAGCCTATATTCTCCTACTTTGGGGCCCATATCGGTAGATGTGGGAGTAGTCGCGTAAGCTCTTTCTGCGGTCTTGAGAATTGAGATAACGGATGAAGGTTGCTGAAGCCGGGATAAGGATGGGTAAGGATAAGGATGTTAATATCATTATAGAGGGTTGTGGAACATTCAACAGAGGACCATATTCTAAATATTCTATGGAGAGGGGTATAAAGTGGGTTTACATATCTTTAGAGTGGTTTGGCAGCATAGGTTTTCAATTGATTGCATTCGCGCTGAAAATAGGAGGCCGTTTATAGGAGTTTTGTGACATGCGTTGATAGCCTTCCTTATACAAGAAGACGCTTTTCCCATTTATTTCTTAAAATTTGGTCGACGACTTTCTCGTTTCATGTGGATCGCTTTCCGTCAAGTTATTTGCCACGTTTAGAAACAAAAAGAAATCGCATTGAGCCAAATCTGGAGCAATTCGTAGCGCAATTCGAATTTTGCTGTTCGGATTTAGGACGAGTTAGATGGTGTATTATCACGGTGAAATAATCTGGCTGCTTTTTCATCAATTTAGCCGATGGAACTATTTTTGTCTTCTTTGGAGCTGCTTCGTCGAGTAAAGTCCACTGATTTGATTGTTCTTTCATTTCCATGTCCAAATAGTGCCTCGGAGTTGTCATGGGATTCCATTTCACTCTAGTAAACCCATCTTGCCGATAGCTTATTCATGTCCGCTTTTTCGTCTAAGATATTTTGGTCAGAAGTGTAGGACCATAACCGTCCCACTTAACTGCATTTCTACTGGTCCGCTTGTGGGATCCGCCGGTTTGACCTCAGAAAGTAGCGGCAGACTTCCCGGTTTGGGATTACTTCATCGCTGAGGCCAATCAAATGCTGGTGTTTTTGCATTTGTTTGCACCAATTGTTTTTCGGCCTGCCTTTTTTGCGTGTTGAAATTGGAACATTGATTGATATCGCCTTTTGGACGGGGTTCAAAGGATCTCTCCTTTGAACATGGCAATACCAAGTGAGTCGGTCGCGCTCTATCTTTCTTGTGATGGTTTCTTTTACGTGGAGGCTTCCTCGGTTCTTTGAACTTCTAATGTCACGCTTTGTTACTCCCGCTGTCATGCGAAGCATCTTCATCTCAGCTGCCGTTAATTTGCTCTCATACTTTTTGTGCATTGTCCAGCATTGTGAACCGTATGTGAGCGCCGGACGTACAACTGAAGTGTAGGCATTTCAGCTTAGGGGGCATTTTTCGATCACAGAAGATGGCGGAGTTGTCCCGCCACTTCATCCACCCTACGCTTACGCGATGGTTGATGTCGTCCTCACAAGTTGCTTCTTTATTAATCATAGATCCCAGATATTTAAACTTGTCACACTTGGGAAGCACTCTTCCATTCAAGTAAATGTCTGGAATAGGCTGATGAGGGGCAGAGAACGGGCAGCACAGATACTCTGTCTTCTTTGAACTAATACGATATCCGTGTCCCTCAAAAATGTCCACCCACACATCAAGTGCTCGTTGTAGGGACGCCTGATCATCACTTATAATGGCCCCATCGTCAGCAAAGAATAGCTGGTGCACATTGGGGTCCGCCACTTTTCCTTCAAGCAAGGAATCAAGGACTGCTATAAAGAGCAGTGGGCTGAGGACGCTCCCTTGGTATACACCGACTTTGATTGCGAACTCTTCGGTGACTTCTACGGTGCATCTTACTCTTGTCGTTGCTCTCTTGTACATGTCCATAATCACTCGCACGTAGGTATCTGGAACTCCTTTTTGTCTTAGCGCTACCCATAAAAGATCTCTTGGTTGCCGGTCAAAGGCCTTCTCGAAATCAACCAACACCATATGCAAGTCCTTTGACGAATCACGATGCTTTTCCATCATGACCCTTATACTTTGGATTGCATCTGTTGTTGATTTACCCGAGACAAACCCGCACTGGTCATCAGATAGTCCTATTATTATTTGTCTAAGATATTTTGTATGCGTTCAATTGAGATAATGTCACCAATCTGTCTGATCTTCTCCCGGGATCTGCTAATTCCATACTATGGCATTTGTTAACCATATTCTTCGTAGTCACTACAATCGGACAGCCAATATCTGATGATAGTCATCGAAGTGATCAACTTAATTTTGATCTCCATCTAAAAACATAAATCGCGCCAGGCGAAGTATATCATGAAGATAAGGCAAACGTCATTGAAGACTATAAGGAACAGGGGAAGTGATTAAGAGGAGCCTGGAGGGAATTAAAAAAACTGTTAGGATGCGTTTGTATTAAAATTCAAAATTGTTACGACCTTATTGGTTTTAAATGACTGCACAATATATCACTTACCGAATGAACAGGTCAGTATTTAAGGTAACTGGTTGCAATAACGTAAATCGGGCATTTTTTGGAACATCTACCGTTCCGTGTTCAGTCCTTATATCATCATCATATATCTCCATCGTAAATGGATCCTTTACCATCGACAGGATTTCGATTTGTCCCTTTATAAGAATATAAAACTGAGTCGCCGACATCTTCCTAGTTCGTATGGCCAAACACTTGTTGTCAATGAGCACGTGACTGACCTTACGTTCACTGTTCTCTGGAAAATCAAATGTCATCACAAGGGAATTACTCGCTTGTTCGTTATCTTCATTGTCCTGGATATAGAACGTCAGCTCCTGATTGAATCTGTCACTTTGGAACGAATATTTACAGCATTCTTTCGCCTGCAGGAGAATTCGTTCGTCTGTCCCGGATTGACCGAATCTAATATTTGTATTTGTACGATTTCCAATGATAAATTTACTTATGATGAACGTCTGTCTCAGGTCGCTCTCTTCGTCGAAATACTTTTCCCAGTTTTGCTTGGCGCACAGAAGATTGTGCAATATGGACGGACCGACTTGAAGCGTTAGCTTATCTGCATTAATCTCGCTACTCATTGTGCCGGTCGCCTTGTTCATATGGAAGGAACCGGCAAGATCAGTCGGTTCCATGATATGAATTAGATGCAGGTAGCCATGATCCAGACATTTGATGCTTACGAGTGTTTCGGAATGTACAGAAAAATGTTCTAGACTATGGAATGAGGTATGAATATTTGTCTTTTCGATGCAAAAACTGAGGAATGTTTGATTAATTGGTTTGTAGTTTGTGCTTAACTTAAGCTTCTTCAGCGGGTGCGGTAGCTTGGACGTGACATTTTGAATGTTTTGAAAGTTCAACTGAATCTCATTTAAGTTAATTAGGAGCTGCATTTTCGGTATTGCTGATGGTTGGAAAATGGTGTCAATGCGCATGCAACCGACTAATACTTTCGGGTGTAAGATGAAATCGGATTCCTTCTTCACTGAATTTAGAATCTCATCAATACTGATGCTCATTATCTGCAAAGAAATATGAAATATTAAATGGTTGACAACTCGGGGGACGTATTTAACTTACCGATCGAAGTTCGTCTTCGTCTTCTAATGTATCGAAACACTCTTGATTTACAGACACCAAAGACTGTAGTATGACGACCCGCCAGATATTCGCCGTGATCTCGTGCCTAGGCAGTTCGATAACCTTTGAGACCGTTTCGGAAAGCGCAAAATCACAATAATGCAGAAAGCCTTCGTGCACATCGCTAAAGTACTCCATACGACACTTGATCCGTATTGGATTTGAAGACTAAATGAAGAGAAAATCGATGTTAGATCTATACGACGCTCCTTTCATAATACATACCGGCATTGGTACGGGGAACACGTGTATGCTGGACATTTTTCTTGGCTGTGGGTATCGCCAGCAAATGATGCCGAAATCCTTCTTGATTATCTGGATTTGATAAGGAATGGGAAGCAGTTCATCGGAATCCATTTCGACAAACTGAAAGGCTCCAGCTCTGGAAGAAAATAAAAGCATCAAACAGATTCTGTGAATGCACCTTTTTTCGATGTCAAACAGAAGATTATGAGTCGCAAAAAAAGCTGGGAAGAACGCTTTTAACACTTCCTTGTTTGTGAAAGACTGGTAATCATAGCGTCATTGTAAGATCGTTTGAGAACATTTACAGCTTTCCTGAGCAATAAAAAGGAAATCTTTCTCAATCACCTTGATGTGGATATTTCAAGCACTAACCGAGCAAGAGATGACTACTAAATTTTAGTGGAAAAGTTGGATTAACAGGAACCTAGTAAAAAGACCTTTAATACTTCTTTTGATCATGTATTTGATCGCATTAAGATAAAATCAATTATAATTACAAATGTCTGAGTGGCATCATCTTAAGAAGCTTAAGAAACACACAGTTTGCTCCATGCACTCCTGTCATGATGACTAGATTTCTCCGTATCTAGACGTGGGGATCTAACTTTCTTTTTTGAAATGAATTCAGCGTTAAATTACGTCAAACCCACACGGCCCGTCCAGCCTCACACGTCCTCGGGTCGCAACTCCCACTTGGTTCAACCATGCAGACTGGGCTGGGCAATGACCGAAAGTGTCTAATATCCGACGTAGCGGATTAGATGTGCAAATTTGGTGTGTGTGGGAATAACCCCTGTGGGAAGGTAATTTCAAATTTGTACTTCTCAACTCTGCTTGCCGTATTGTAGCGTCGGAGGTGAGTATTTTTTTGTTTGTGTTTTGTATTTATGATAAGTTTTAGGGTTGATGTGAATAATGTTGGTGGGCTAAGAAGACTTACATTCCGAGTGATATAGCTTACCGGCTTCAACCACCATTACCGGCCATTGTTCCAATCCGGAATTTATTTCATGTGGTTTTTTTATGGAAGTCCAAACCTGGATAGCAACTCAACCTATGACGAGTTCGACTGGCTATCCGACTCCAGTACAAGAATTGTATAGCTGTTTTCTCGCAGTGAAATCGCTATTGCGGGTGATTTCTATGTACACAGTTTTAAATGCCTTCAATACTGCGGTCAAACAACACCCGAATGAAGGTTGGTTGAGATCTCCACTGTTAAATCTCGAACCCACCCAGTAAATTAGATTACACGAATACCTGACTTGGACTTGCTCCTCACCTCTTATCCTGACAAATGTTCTATTGATATATGGACACCTTTTGGTTGGACAATCCACTGACTCGCGCTCACCCCAGTCAGCTAGAGAACATATTTCTAAACGAACTGTATGGCAACTTTTATGTGGATGCCGCAAGACCAAAAAAGCACTCCAAGTTCGGTCAAAAGTGAACATTTCGATCATTTTCTGGGAGTCAAAACTCTTTCCTTGCAGCATTCTTTTCAAGTTTGCAAACAGGAAGCATTAATCGATAGCCAGATCTAAGGAATACGTTAAATGGGCAAGCAATTCAAAGTGTAATTCGAGCAATTTTGCCATTGTTGCGAGTGACTTGCAATACAGTGCATTCTATTGGTGAAAGAGCACTTCCTTTTCTTCATTTGGGGCCGTTTTTTTTTTGCAATTTTCAAATTTTTTCACGTTTTGGATGGTTTTTATCCTTTTCTTGACCTCTGAGCTAACTGCAGATTCGACTCTATAGGGTCTTGATTAATCCATGTTTCATCCAAAATCATATATATATGTACATAGCATGGAAAAAACTCTTTTTATTGTGTTAAACAGCTCCAAACATGTGATCATACACGATGTCCGATATCAAACAGTTTCATGCTCAATTGTTTATCCAAAATGGTGAGTACACTGTCTTTTGATGTCTTTAAGGTGTCAGATAACTCACGCAACTTCGATTTACGATTGTCCAAAATCATTTTGTGAACTTTCTCTCTTTATTTGGAATATTTGATATCGCTGACCCCAATGGCATTATCATCATCTATGGCGGGTGCAACCCTCCATACTCGAAATGGACTAAATCCGACGATGAGACTTAATTGTACATCGTCTGGGAAGGAAATCCTCTTCTTAGATCATGTCTCTCTCTCTGGTCTCCTGCAACTCACTAACATCAGTAATAGCATGAACATCAGCAAAAGCACGTTATTTGGTAATCAATTCACCATTCTCTGCTCCTAAAAAAACGAAAAGCAGACCGCAAAACTTCTCTCCTTAAGGCTAACACGCACATGCCTTTCCCTATTCTACTCCAGAGTCCTGAGTTATGCCTTATCATATCCCTCTCATATTCAACATAAAGAACTACACTTAATCTCTGTCCGGGTACACCAAGGAACAACGCTTCCTGCGAAAAGAAACAAACGATGGCAGGCCTACCTTGGAGTCTTAAACGAAATTCGCACAACTCTCTCTATCTCCGAAACCTGAACCGAATGCAATGCTCTCTTATGTCTGACCCCAAAGGTATCTTCCACTTTCTTCTTCTTCTTTTTTTCCGGCGTCGTTATGGTCAGAAGTGTAGGACCATAACCTTCCCACTTAACTGCATTCCTACTGGTCCGCTTGTGGGATCCGCCGGTTTGACCTCAGAAAGTAGTGGCAGGCTTCCCGGTTTGGGATTACTTCATCGCTGAGGCCAATCAAATGCTGGTGTTTTTGCATTTGTTTGCACCAATTGTTTTTCGGCCTGCCTTTTTTGCGTGTTGAAATTGGAACGTTGATTGATATCGCCTTTTGGACGGGGTTCAAAGGATCTCTCCTTTGAACATGGCAATACCAACTGAGTCGGTCGCGCTCTATCTTTCTTGTGATGGCTTCTTTTACGTGGAGGCTTCCTCGGATCTTTGAACTTCTAATTCTGTCACGCTTTGTTACTCCCGCTGTCATGCGAAGCATCTTCATCTCAGCTGCCGTTAATTTGCTCTCATACTTTTTGTGCATTGTCCAGCATTGTGAACCGTATGTGAGCGCCGGACGTCCAACTGAAGTGTAGAGCCTTCCTTTCAGCTTAGGGGGCATTTTTCGATCACAGAAGATGGCGGAGTTTTCCCGCCACTTCATCCACCCTACGCTTACGCGAAGGTTGATGTCGTCATCACAAGTTGCTTCTTTATTAATCATAGATCCCAGATATTTAAACTTTTCACACTTGGGAAGCACTCTTCCATTCAAGTAAATGTCTGGAATAGGCTGATGAGGGTCAGAGAACGGGCAGCACAGATACTCTTCTTCTTTGAACTAGTACGATACCCGTGTCCCTCAAAAATGTCCACCCACACATCAAGTGCTCGTTGTAGGGACGCCTGATCATCACTTATAATGGCCCCATCGTCAGCAAAGAATAGCTGGTGCACATTGGGGTCCGTCACTTTTCCTTCAAGCAAGCAATCAAGGACTGCTATAAAGAGCAGTGGGCTGAGGACGCTCCCTTGGTGTACACCGACTTTGATTGCGAACTCGGTGACTCGACTGTGATGTCGGATATTTCGGCATGATTCGGGGCGGCTCTTGGAAAGTACACTCGGGGAAACTGTTCGTTCAGAAGTTCCTCGCAATACTGTCGCCATCTGTGGAGAATTTATTGATCGAGCGGAGCGTAGCGGAGCGAGAGCAATCACCCACTTTTTAGCCTAGCGCGTGCATGTACGGGGAATATAGTGGTCCGAAAACGATTTCGGACTAATCTTGTACGCACTAAATGTAGATATCGGCTATAACCACACATGTGTGCAGCATGTCATTCGATAGATCTAGGTCTGTAGATGAGCCATAAATTATCAAATGAAATTGTTTGATTGAAAAATAGTGAGAAATAACGAAGTAAAGTTTAGAAAAGTGCCATGCGGAGCGAGAGCAAGGTTGATAAAACAACAAATTTGCTCGCTCGATCAAAAATTTTCAGTAGCGGAGTTAAGCCCGCGCATACTGATCTGCCTAGTTCGTATTCCACAAGGAGTTGGCCTTCAGCATTGTTAATAAACTTTGGGAAACGAATCTCCTGAGCATTTCTTCTTCTCTGGGCGGCTATCTTACAGATATTTGCTCCTTTGTTCAAATTGCTTTGTCGAAGCTCCTGGGTAGTCTGGTTCCTGTCAGACGCGGAAGACGATATTTCTTCCAACTCCTGATAGAGGCCTTCCATGTTTTTCGCTTTGAATTCGGCGCACTTTTTCTTCGCGATACCTTTGCAATATCTATATATCTTTTCACGGCGAGCTTTTTCCTCTCTATTAGTAGAAGAGCGCTTTGACCAAGCTTCGAAAGCCATTTTCTTTTCGTGTATCACTGCTTTGGCTTCGTCTGTCCACCACCAGGTTTCTTTTGCGTGTTGGCAGGGGCCTTTAGATGTTCCGAGCAGTGATTTGGCTTTCTCCAGGCTAGATTGTTGTAGGGAATCCCACATGTCTTGTGCTCGATAATGGAAGAGAGGTAGTTTTTCATGTTGGTAATAAAAGCTTCGCTTTTTCCTTTATCCAGCTTATACCACTTGATTCTCTCAGACACCTCGTTTGCTGCTTTGACTTCTTACTCGTCTCCATAAAAAATTCAGTCAGGAGGAGACGGTGTTGAGGGGCGATCGCGTCTCCCAGGATCACTTTGCAATCTTTAGCTCGTGGCTTCATGAAACTGGATACCAAATGATAGTCTATTTGAGTTTCATTTCCACCGCTGCTATAAGTGATCAGGTGCCGGCTTTGTTTGACGAACATGGTATTTAGCACTATAAGACCGTACGACTTGCACGTGTTTAGGATATCTTCACCTGGAGAGTTCCTGATGCCGTATCCCAGCCCTCCGTAGTAGTCTTCGTAGTCTTCGCTTGTCTTCCCGACATGTCCGAACGAACTATAGCTACCATGAGCCAATGTCCAGAATGATGCACGAAGCAAACTTTACTCTTTTTGACTTAAGTCTCACTAAGCCCTGTCGTAGAAATGTCCTCTACCGTCGTTCGGCCTAAATCTCTTTTGCCCTTATGGGGTGTCAAGTCAGCAAACCACTTCTCTGTCATTTATGCCAATAGAGTAAATTCCCAAACCATCGCTTTGTTTGAATCGTATTTTTCCCCACTATAAAAAATGTATCTACTGATAAAATTGAGATTTTCCTATTTTTTCTAAAAATCACAAAAATAGCGTCAGTAAAACCATTGCAACTTGTAAACCAAACGTCCGATTGTCCTAAAATATTAACAGGCTTCGTTTGAAGATCGGTACTTTCGTCAGATCGTAGAGATTTGCCAAAAGTGGCGCCATCTGTATGTTATATTACGAACGTACCGAATGATGTTAAATACAAATGTCACTAGCTGTTTTCATTTTTAGATTACAAAATAAGCCTTATACTCACATATTATAAAGATAGTTAAATGAAATGAGGATAAAGGTTTAAAAAAAGCATCGACTGAATGGAATCAACATACCTTAAGTCGTCTTGATAGAACTCTTCCTTCGGCTTCGCACTGCTTTTCAACTCAACCGCCGGCAAAGTCACCTTAATCAACCGGTCCGGGTCCATCTGTTCATCGCTTTCATCGTATCGATCGCTCATAAACGCTTGCCACCGCCTATTGCAAGATTCGACTTCTTTATTAAGGGCATCCGTTGCTAAATGGAGACTGTGCACCATCTCCATTCCGATATCACAGTGAATAACGTTGAATTTGACATTTATCATCACTATTGGCAGTCGATTCCATGCTTCTTGCATCAGATCCACATTACACTTGACGCCGATTGGATGAACTGCAATCGAGCCATGGGATTGCATATATATGCCACCAATCGAACCTTTAGCATTGACTTTCTCCGGCCGAGTTTGGAACTTTGCGGTGAATCGTAAGTCCACAACCGTCGCCTTCAGACTATATAAATCGCGTTCGGATAATTTTAGGGAGATCATGTTCAGTTTGCAATTGAAATGATCGGCATTGAGGAACATGTTCTTAATCGTTTGGATCTTCGTCGCTCGGATTAAGGGCTTTTCGGTGCGAATATTTGGGCAAGAATTTTCGGAGAAAGTCTCGTAACAAAGTATTGCGTGCTTCGTTAGACTTCTTAGGGCACTTCGTGAGAGGCGTATGGTCATTGGTTTTGAAAAACTGATATCGACGTCAAGTCGACCGGATTTGGATTTGCGCGAGTTCATGACCACGAGTGGTGGTGGAATGCCGGATGAGTCCTTTTCTCCCCGACTTGTATCGAACAGCACTTCTGGCGTATTTTTTTTGTTCAGCAACTTGTGGTCTTGTGCATGATGTAAATTCAATGTTAAATTGAAAAGAGAGAATCTCTGTGTGACTTCGAAGACTGACTGACAGGCGAGGTAACTTGGTTGACTCAGAATTACCGATATGAGCGGTGTGAGGATTTCTTCTATCCGAATTTCGTCGCCTTGCGGTATGCCGTGTATGTTGCGTTCGTAGCTGTACAGATTGATAATAAACATTCCGGCGACGAAAGTTATCGTGTGCGGCATGAGGCGGACGCATTCTTGTTGACAATTATCAACCGTCGCTTTTGACGATTTCTTGCCAATTGACTTCCTTTCCAACGAAATGCCGGAATCTGTAGTGAGCTTCTCGGATATGACATCGGATGATGATGGATTGAAGTCTTTGATTTTCGTGCACGATGCCGTGATAGTAAAGTGGCAGTTTTTGCATTCAGTATTAGCTGAACTCTTTGACGTATCGGAATCGGATGATTTCATTGACCTAGAGCTCGTTTTGGGTATGACCGGTTTGTGTTCCATGCTCGCTATGATACTCTGAAGACTGTCGCTCGTACAGCTAAACAAGCTCATTTGATCTGTTGTTAACGAGATGATTAGGTCGTTCGAGCAATTAAACTCAAGTGCTTGGCCGCATATGAGCACATTGTTGCACGTTATACACGGGGCATACGTTGTAATAAAGGTGAAGTTGCTGAACATTTTCCGTATATCCAAGGAAGTTTTCCGACTCTGGTTGTTCCACTCGAATGCCGGATTGGTGCTATGGAAATTATCGGAATGCTCCTTCATGTACGTTAAAATTTCATTCCAATTGGCTGTCGCCGCGGATATATTCTGGAACGTGATTTCGTATTGTCGATCTTCGATCATGGAGCCTGGTATACCTAGGATTCCCATTTGAGCGGCCTTTTGAAAAACATCCATTCGTATGGGTGAACGCTGAAGCGGATTCTCCAGATTGGGCGATATCTTGATAGCCTCGATCTTCAGAATTGAAACGGAGCACCAGGTTCTCCTGGTCTGTACCGGCAAGTACACAGTGAGACCTTTGCTTTCCAAATGAATCATTGGTAATTCACTTGTGGTGCATGGTAACGATTTCTTGCTAATTGGCTCCACCTCTTTCGGGTTTTTTTCGGGCCCCATGAGGCCTGTTAAAACGGTGGTCAGGATCGCTAATTTATCCATGTCCAAGATCATTTCAATTGCTTCCATCTTAATGATAACTTCGGCTATAGTTCGTAAGGGATCGACTTCTTTCGGCTTGGCGCCGATTTTCTTGAGGAAATTGATCACACCAACCGAGGTGATAACCATATTGAAGAGCGGCGATTGCGTCGAGTCACTCTGAACTTTAATATTAAGTCGATCGCTAACGACAAGTGCGTTATGCTCGTCTGCTTCGAAGAACCTCAAGTTCATTGTTCCCACTTTAAAGGTGAATTTTGTGAATTCCTCCCGCTTATCGAGAGACGTTAAGAGATCTTCCATGTCGAGAACTAGTTTGCACTTGGATTTATTCACGGCGTCCAATTCCACGATGAATTTCGTAAATGTCCACTGGAAGAGTATAGAAAAAGTAAATTTTGACACCGGCTTATCTGCGGTTATGAACGACGAGTCCGAGTTGGTTTCCATCTCCATGAACTGTTTGATATGTGTGTCCTCCTCATTATTTGTTACGATTTTAATCGGCCTGTGACATTCAACGGCAGGCTTACTGCTGTCTGTTTTTTGTAGGAAGTTGATCACTTTCATTAGTAAGCCCAAGTGATCGTGAATGAATTGCGTACGTTCGGTATCAAATTCTATGTGTATTGGCGACGTGTCCACGTGTAAACTGACTGCAACAACATCTCTCTGCGGACGACGCCTTGTCGTGAACACTGTCTCAACCGCCTCCTGAAAGTAGCTTCGTTTTTTCTCCGAAGCTTTGTTGGCATGATCGTTCTCCTCCGATGTGGCACTACGGCCATTAGCGGATATACTGTCCGGCATTGATTTCTCGAGAAACTCGTCCGATTTTTTCGATTCGCTATTCTGACTCGATAAGATGCTTTGATCGGATTTGTCTGTCTTCGATGTGTCTTCGGTCGGCTTGGGCTGATGTTGTGGCTCCACTTTCGGTACGTTTAGTGTTTCCTTTTTATGTGTCAGGGCTACCGTGACGGAGGTTTGTATTGGATGGATAATGGTTCTCACGACATTATCGCATGAGCTTACTATACTGAAGTCACAAATGCCACACGACCACGGGAATGTATCTTTCGGTGACTTGCCGGTGTTGGTTTGAAACTCATTTTGGATATTGTATCGATTGATGCTCTCGGCAACCGATGAACTAAACACAATCTTTGGCAATCTGGAAAAGAACTTATGTCAGAAATCCAATGTTTTCTTTCTAAAGATAGAAATTACGTGATCTGCGTGAATTTGGAGAATTTTGATTGCCTTTGGTTAATTCCCGATGTTACGGTTACGACCCCTTGGGCTATTTGAACCTTCACAACCATATTCTTGACATATTGCAGGCTGAAATGATTGATCGCTGTTAGCATAAGTGGGAGAACGATAAGATTACATTACATTTTGCCATAGGAATACTCGTCTTGCATTTCTTTGTCACCATTTTTTTCAACATTAACTTTCTCGTCACGCTCTGAGCTCAGGTGGACCGTTTCTTCTGGACAGCAAATTCGTCGAGACTGTCTCTCCGAGTTGATTGATTTCCTGGACGACTGTTTTATAAGAGTTCTTGTGGATAGCACCGGTTCTGTTGTTGTTTCTAGAATGTAATTGTTATTTCGATTAACATTTTATATTGATTGAAGGAGAAAAAGCTCTGAGTTTGGACCAAGCAAAACCAAAATACGTCGACCAATTTTTCAATACAAAACAAGAGCTGAATTGACTTCAAGAATTATATTGCCGATACGTGGAAGAAAAGTCCACCTAAACGGTGGGTAGAGGTTCATTGTGGAGAAAGAACAGGCGAGGAGGAAATTTGATGCGTTTACGAGAAAAAGTGCTTGATGGGCACTTGGAAATGCTAAGCTACAAGGAGTTCTCGGCGCACCAGATGGAGGAACTGATGGGATCCAAATGAATATGAAAGACTTGGTGTCATTAGCGTACAGTGAGATAGTGAAATATTTATTGACAATTTCAATGTCGTTAATGGTAAGAATAAAAATAAATGGACCTATATGGCTGCCTTGGGGAACACGGAAGGAAACTAAGAAAGGACAAGAAAAGGCAAGTGTAAAACGAACTAACGGTTCCGCCAAATAATTTTTTTTTTTTGAAAATGCGATAAAAAAACTACTGAATATATTCTCAAATTTCTTTTTTTATTTGAAAGTACAATCCTTCCGGTTAATAATGGAAAATAATTTCATTCAAATGGCTGCCTCGGCTGGCCATGCAGTAGCCTACACGATCGGTCCAATTTTTAAGCACATTATCGATTGTGTGCAGCTGTATTTCACCAATGGCTTCACGAATATTGTCCTTTAAAGCGTCAATTATCTCTGGCTTGTCGGCGTAACACTTATCTTTGACGGCACCCCACAAATAATAGTCCAACGGTGTCAAATCGCAGCTCCGAGGTGGCCAAACGACATCAGCTCTGCGGCTGATAATGCGATCTTCAAAAACAGGGCGCAAAACATCGAGTGTAGCTTCGGCTGTGTGGCACGTAGCGCCGTCCTGTTGAAACCAAATGTTGCCAATATCCTCCTCTTCAATTTTTGTGAACAAAAATTCGTTCAACATGGCCCGATAACGATCGCCATTGACTGTAACGGCCACTCCTTGCTCATTTTCGAAGAAAAATTGCCCAATTATGCCTCTGGACCAAAATCCGCACCAAACAGTGGCTCGTTTTGGGTGCACCGGCTTTTCAATGTATGCGTGCCCCAAATGCGACAATTTTGCTTGTTTACATACCCGCCAAGATCAAAATGAGCTTCATCTGAAAAGATGATTTTTTTGGCAAAATCGGCATCTTCTGTAAGTCGATCGCAGGCCCACTTAGCGAAGCGGAAACGCATTGGATGGAACCATATTCGTTCAGCGGAAGGATAGAACTAATTATCTGTCAAATCAGACATGAGCTAAGTGTTACCATTCACGAAATAAGCACTACTTGAAAAAAAAAAACGTTAGATGGCGGACCCTATATTATACTGTTCGGCATTTTCCAGGTTAGAAGATATTCACCTCGATAAATTGGGTTCAATTGGCCGATGATGAACAATTTGAAGAGTTTAAGTCTGCGGGAAGTTTTGTCAAAGATCGGTTGGAATAACGATGACTTTTCATTCCTTATGGCTGAGAGGATCTGTGTCCTTTAGGTTTGACAAGGTTTGTCGTGTTAGAACAGAGTTTTGCATTGGACGATAATTGTTAATTTCGCTCTCCGTACTTTTTATGAGTATGAGACCAATAATAGCGGCTTTCTATTTTCGTGGGAATTCTCCTAGAGAAAAGAATAAACTTAAGATTTTTGAGAGAGATAGGGTGAAGGAACAAATTTTGGAAATATGACATTAAGACCATCGATTGTTTGAAAAAGATTGCAAAAAAGTTGGCGGTAATGTTGGGATCATTTAAGTCTTTACCATCAAAGGGGAGGAAGGTTAACTAGGCGTCATTTCCTTTAGTGGTTGTCAAACTGAAAGAAGGACATAGAATCATTTACATACATCTTTTTTTTTTAGCACGGACCGAAGGTATAGGGGGAGAGAGGGAAAGGAGGTTTTAGGTTTTGGTTTTAAGCATTGGTTTTAAATGCTTGTGGGTTGCAACGAGTGGGAAATGTTGAGCTGGGAAGAGCATTCCATATTCGTGTGGTTCGGCTAAAAAATTTGACTGTGCGTCCGCAGATAGGCTTGAGCTTGAGGGTGAACTGATGAGCATTCCGGGTAAGACGTGGATTGCGGTTAAATTCTTGAAGCGGAGAAATGCAATTGGCTAGCTCATTTGAGCACTGTTTGTTTAAAAAAAACGATAAAACTAAGAGAAAGAGAGAGAAGAGACATTGCGTCGATGGTCGAATGAGTCGATCGACTTCGAGATATTGTTATCTCCTATGAGTTCTATCGCTCACTTTTATATTCTATCTAGCAGGTGCAGAGAGATCTTGAGAGCACCAGACCATATAAGAGTGTTATACTCAAGCTTGGGGCGGATGTAGGCCTCAATATCAACTAGGAGTTTTATTAACACACACACCATGGATAGAAAGTCTTTCGATTTCATCGACACATCTTGTGTGTGGCCGATTCTTTGATTTTGGATTTTTCCACTCTATTTTTTACACTCCATTCAATTATGCTTCCAAGGTCGGAACTCAATGTGATTAACATACGCTGTCGTTCCAGTTCTACAGCCGAAGAGCAGGGATGTGAGTCCTGAAACGAATATGAAAAGCTAAGAGTACTGTCATCAGCGAAGGAGTGTATTGGACTAGCAATAGCATATTAGAGATCATTAATAAAAATGAGGAAGAGTGTCGGTGACAGCAGAGAGCCCTGGGGATCACCAACGTTTATTTGGTGAATATTAGACGTGAAACCGTCCAAGACCACTTGAATTGAACGGCCCGAGAGGCCGAAATCAGAAGAGTAAAAAAGTCGAAAAACCACTGCGTAGTTTTGCCAGCATGGAAGTACATCTCTTGTCAAATATTGGTTAGATACCATCAGGACTAGCGTATTTGTGCACGTTGAGATCCTTGAGTACTCTTGCAACTGTACAAGTGCGTAAGCAATCTGGTGTTGAGCTAGCTACAAAATGTGCGGCTAACACATTGACTTTGTCTAAAGAGCTGACAGCTGGGATGTCATTGTAGGGATTAAGGACGAGGCAGAATTCTTTATGTTTTTTACAAATCTCCAAAAGATTTTGCTGCCTATGGGACAATTTAGCACTTATGGCCTCAACTTTTGGTCATGGGAGAATTTGAAAGGTCGAATCAAGGCATTGCAGTCATTTATGGCTCGTTTAAACTTATTCGGGTTTTTTCAGAGGGTAGCTTTGTAAGTCCGGAAACTCAGCTCTCTCAAGCCTCTTTACAGCTCGAGTCACACCACGCATTTTCTTTAGGTTTGATACTCTTCACTCTATGTGGAATGAAGGATCTAATAACCAGCAAAAGTATGTTCGTGATCGCATTAGCAGCGGCATCCACGTCATTATCGAGGAAGCATTGTGACCAGTTACAATTCCTAAAGAAGTTGTTGAGCCGATCCAATTGGCTTTCTCGTAGAACCATACTGTTCTTTTAGAAGTTCGTTCTCTAACTGTGTGGTTTGAATACGAGAAATTAGCTGAAACGACACAATAGTCTGACGAGCCTAGAGGTGACAATATATCGATAGAATACTTATCAGGATGAGAGGTGAGAAACAAGTCCAGCGTGTTGGCGAAATGATCTGCAATGTCAGATATTCGTGTTGGCTCATTTACTAGCTGGGTTAGATTTCTACATACCTTCCTACGAGTGTTGTCTGACCCGAATGTCGAAGTCAATTAGAATTGCGTACATTTAAAACGCCCGCGAGGAAACAGGGATATAATTCTGGTAATTGAGTCGGACAGCGCATCTAACTGGGTGAATGTCGAGTTACTGTCCAAGTTTCAGGACCAGCTATGCATGAGTGTATTTACCGACAAGCTGGAACGAGGTAAAGGTAAAATTTATCCCAAAAGCAGACCTACGGACCTGCCAAAATCATACCGACCAATAAGCCTTACCTCATTTTTCCTTAAAAACAATGGAAAAAATACTCGGTAGACATATAAGAGACGGTCCTCCTAAAGATCACCGCTCTACAACAGCCTACCAGCCTGGGAAATCAACCACGCATGCTCTTCAGAAATTACCAGCTCGGATCAATGAATCCCTAAGCAAAAATAAATTGCGATAGATGATATTGAGGGTGCTTTCGACAATACCGATCACGCCCAAATTCAACGCTGCGTCATCAGCACAGGGGTAGATAATACCACATGCAGATGGACATGCTTAGTAACAGGAAAATAAACACCTCACTAGGCAATGATAAAATCAGTATAAAAACCACGAAAGGCTGCCCCCAATGCGAGGTTCTCTCACCCCTCCCATGGTCCTTCGTGGTCAATGGGCTGATTAGCATACTCAGCAACAATGGCTTCTATGTCCAAGGCTATGCTGATGACATTGTAATCCTAATTAGAGGAAATTTCGAAGACACAATCTCGGAACTCCTTCAAAGGTACCTCAACCTTGTTGCGAGCTGGTGCATAAAAGTTGGACTAAATGTCAACCCTAAAAAAAGCACCATAGTCGCATTCACCAAAAGAAGAAGCAGGCATCAATTTAAAAACCCACTCTATTTGGTGAAACAATAGAGTTCTCAAACCAACAAAAACCACTGAGAAAGCCAGGATCTCCCTATGGACCAGCAAAAGTCTCACTGGAAAAACCCTGGGCGTTAATCCTAAAATATCTCGCTGATTATACACAGACATTACTAGACCAATTCTCACATACCCGTCTCGTGGCACAAAACAAACACTAGTACAAGCAAAGCTCAACAAACTACAAAGACTAGCTTGTATCTGTATTACAGGAGCTATAAGAACAACCCTTAAAGCAGCGCTAGAAATCATCACGGACCTACAACCCGTACACCTCCAACTTAAAAAAGAAGCAATAATATTCGCTCATAAACTTATCGCAGAGGATCACTCTAATTCCAGGCTATTTCATCCTGACATTCTTAATGAACTAAACAAACATGAAATCCTAAAAATACCACATATAGACAATTGTGTTCCAAGGTACAACTTCAGCCAAAATGTTAAGGTCACAATTCCCTCTCGACACACCTGGGAGCAAAATAGATAGACTTTCCTTCGATCGTCAATCCTATGGATGGTACACAGATGGATCCAAAACGAACGAAGGTGTTGGGGCTGGAGTATACGGAGCTAACACTGGAGCACACATCTATCACAGCATAGATAGATAGAGATATTCGATAGCAGAGATATTCGCAATTAAACTCTGCCTCAGAGAAAATATAGACAGAGCTTTAACCAGTTAAAACTATTCTCTCTGACAGCAAGGCTGCACTTTTAGGCCTTAAAAGCTACGAAGCCACCTCTAAATTTGTATTGGACTGCTTACAACTATTACGCCAGCTGTTCACTATTAAACAGAGTTCACCTCATGTGGATACCAGGACACAGTGGCCATATAGGAAACGAAAAAACAGACCTATTAGCAAGAAAAGGCTCTGCATCACCATTCATGATGCCAAGACCATTCTGTGGCATACCTATCAGCACCATAAAATGCTACATAAAGGAATTGTTGAGGAACGCGGCCAACCACTACTGGACTCAAACGGAAGGTAGCAGACAAGCCAAGACCACTTCCCTTAAAATAACGAAACAACTCCGTAAACTTTCTAGGAGTCAGATTCTTATAATCACAGGATTCCTCACTGGACACTGCCCGGTCAACAAACATCTTAAAACCATGGGCATCACACAAGATGACACCTGCAGAA
Source organism: Merodon equestris (assembly GCA_958301585.1). NCBI lineage: Eukaryota > Metazoa > Arthropoda > Insecta > Diptera > Syrphidae > Merodon > Merodon equestris. The sequence goes on along the minus strand of OY284413.1, from coordinate 213,384,724 downwards.
TGTGTAACGAAGAGACAGAAACAGCAGAGCACATACTGTGCCACTGTAATTGCCTCATCAGTACACGACACAAATACCTAGGCGGGCTTTATCTTGAAGCAGAAAAAATGGCTGCTAGTTCACTCAAAAGCATACTAAGTTTTATCATGAACTCAGGATTTTTGAGTGAACTCTGAATGGGGGGGCATCACAATAGGCCCATCAGAGGCCGCAGTGATTGGGTGACATTGTCCCTCCCCCCTCCTTAATCTAAATCTACTGTCCAGGTTTCGACTACCGTAAATGAAACAATAGTGTATTAAATACTTACGGACATGGAATTTCAACCACATGAAATTGAATTAAATTGAAATGAAGTTGAGAAGCTAATGAATAAGGACATTCATTGTCCTTTGTGTTTCACTTAGTGCCAAAACAGCTGGTTTGTAACGATAAAGATGGACGTAAATAAAAAAGAGATTCCCCCCAGAGATTGCCCACTCTTAAATCCGCTACGTCAGATGTTATACACTCTCAGTGAATAGCTCAACCCGTGAGATCGAGAGTGCACAACAGTAGCTAGTGAGGAACGGGCAAAGAGGGGACTGGCCGTTTGTGCTTGTTTTTTTTTTTTGTTTTATTGTTTTCGTGCACTTCACACACTCGCGAGGAATGGAGGGTACCCTAGCATATTTTAAGCGGACGTGGAGCAGGAAACGATCTGTATGCGTCGGGTACTCCTTAAAATCTCTCTGACCCACTCTAGAAAACGATTGATCATTTGGTAACGTCAATTCAAGATGAGAAATAGCGAAGTCATCGAAAAAAAGGATTTTATCATGGTATGGCCAAACGAACCATTCACCTAAAAAGACTTTCCTTTATGCTATACTATGTAAGAACCTCCGCTGGCAACGAAATTTCAGACACGCACCAGGTAACGACTGGCCGGCAGCGGCCAGCATTCTAAGAGAGCAAATAAGGAAGCTGGAAGCCATTAAAATCATATGCGCAGTTTATGAGCTCTCCACCATTCAACTGTAGTACATGAAAGCAGAGGAAAAAACTCTTCTTCACGGTTTCGAGCCACTACAGAGCCAAAACTAAAGCTGACCCTTGTAAAAGGCCTATGAAGCTGACAGAGAAAAAAATGGAAAATATCTCAATCTGTGCCTAACAAAAGATGTTTAAAAATGAGTACGCACGGTTTCAATATATGAAGCGCTTTATAGTACAGTGGCCGACGATCAGCATAGAACTGCTTTGATCGTCAGGAATTGGAATAGTGGGCCGAGGAATGGGTTAGTTGAAATTCAGGATTTTCTTCAAACTTTGGTAAAGCCCAATTCAAATGATCAAAAAGCTTCAGTTCTTGGATTAATTTGTTATAAGTCTATCCGTGGATTCCTATTTCCTGTAAAGTACTTAAAGCTATCGGACATTTATACCTATCGAAAATTGGAAGCGCTCTTAAAGTTGCGGACACTGACTCGGTAGTTACTGGTTCTTGATATTTTCTTTGATAAAAATATAAGCCGTGACTCACGTTTTGACATTGACGAATCTAAAAAAAGTTTTAAGGGGTCCTTGGCATTAAAATACGCAATTTGATAAGGATGAACGAGCTAAACACTTCTATGTCCACGCGGAAGTACCTCAAGTATCCGTGACTACCCTAATCCTATAGACTCTAATGTTCATTACGCGGCTTCTCTCCTCGGGCGGGTACTGGCAAAACGCCCCGTTGTATACTTGAGCTTGAAAAGGCTCTCGCCGTTCGGAATCGGCATTAAACTCTAGGTTCCGTTCACTTGTGTGAAAAAACAAATCGCACACAACATGCGTGAATAAAAAGAAGCCTGGCTCCGGCTCTACATGAGCTGTAATGCCATCTAAGGTGTCTGTCTGGCAGTACAATGGACCAGTATTTGTGTCTGAGTGCTCCAACAGATAGCAGCAGCCTCCAACAAGAAAAACAAAACAAAAAAAAATGTACAACGGAGTCCTAAAACATAATTTCGCCCCAAATGCAGCAATTGCCCAGATTAAGCAATGGCTCGAATGTGCAGGCATTAATCTGACCGACCACCAAATGGAGGCCGTTCCTTTTCCGAAGAGAGAAACTGCGGAATATATTAGTGTCCAAGTCAGCAACCAGAATATGCGAGCAAAGCGAACATTAAAATACCTAGGAGTGATGCTCGACAATAGGCTGCGGTTTAAGTCAATCGTGATCTCCTCACGAATCACAACAAACGGTGCTCTCCAAGATACTGCCGAAAGAAAATCCTTCTATCTAGAGTGGTAGGCTCTGTTCTTTTATTCGCTGCAACAGTCTGGCCAGAAGCTCTCAGAAGAAAAGAAATCTGATGGAATCTGTAATCCACAATTAGCTGTTATCGGATGAAGCCACAGTTCTTATTGCTGGAATGATCTTTGTTGACGAGATGAGAAAAATGAATGCAGTCCGCACAACAAAGAGAATCAATGCTCACGAAAGATCAAATTCATACGGCGATTTCAGTGGATTAATGCCACTAAAGGCAGTTTCCTTTACACCCTCTATCCATCAACGGATGCCCACAATGGTAATAAATATATCTTACCGATTGATACATGATAACCCCCTTGTTGTCCTTCAAAATTCATACTCTGTGTGTGCATTTTCAATATAATACCTTAATAACATGGAAACAAAAAAATATACTGTGAACTACAACCAACGCGAGAAATTCAGTCGAATCTCTCGAATCCTATCTAGGACAACCACCCCCGGAGAGCAGTGAACGAGCATCTTGGATACAAACCATTTGCATCCCGTCCAGATTGTGTGACAAACATCATAACATCGTGACTCTCAAACCAGAAAAAAACTGTCAAACTCCACAAACTAGCGAGGTGCCCTTCCAAACCCAGCAAGCTAGGTGGAGTCTTTTTCTAATTCACGTTGTCCAATATTAAAATCAATAAAAAAAAAATGCATAACATGTCCTACCTACCTTTCGCAGGCACCTGCGGCTGTGGCGTTTCCATCGCTTTCAAGAAGTCCACTAAATTTTCATCTACATGCAAATGATATTCCTCCGTCCACAGGGCCGTAATCGATTTGGGGCACACATTATTAGCACATTCAGATGGTATCTGTACGTAGCAGTCTAACCAGTGTTTCCTCTGACCACCACCAACTGTAGTAAGTACGACGTTATTCGTGTCTTGCTCAGTGCCTTTATTCCCCGGTCGTAAAGTTATTGCTTGCAGTGCCTTCAAACTCCCTCGGTACATGGTTGACGTGCGATATTTCTTCAGCTCCATAGTAAGCTTCTTAAACTGACTGCGAATCTTCACCAGATTATCGCCCATTCGCGGCGTTTGATTTGCCATTTTTTTGATCTTCTCACTATCAAACTCCGAAAGTGAATCCACGAGCCGCAAAGCAGTTGTAAGTTCTGTTATCGAAAACTCAAGGATAATGCTTTCAAACGACAATTCTAACTTGCGCATGGGGACTTCTTCGTTCTTCCATAGCGACGGCTGTAGAAGTTCGCCAAAGGTTAAAGTCGCTCGTGGTATACTAATCATCTCGGATGAATCGGATGCTTGATTCAGAGTGAGCGATATGTTCTTGAATCGCATTTGAGCATTGTTGTAGCATGCATTCAGCAGTTCTATCGGTTTATCGGGCAATTGGCACGTGGTGTGAACAAGTTTATCTGGATACATTGGGGTAGTCAATTGCCCTTCAATGCTATCTATCGAGAACTTGAAGTACGGAAGACCTTTCTTCGATGCGACTGAGAGTTTTTTGACTGGTTTCAGGCTGACCTGCTCTGTTTTCGGATAGAACTCAAATTGTATGGCGCTCAAGTTGAATTTGTACACTTTGAGCGGTATGCCGTTCATTAGTGAGTCAAAGTCGTCCAGAAGTGGCGGATGAAGTTTCGGCGATCCGCCAGTGGTTTCGAGCTTTTCGTCACTATACGGCGGGTAATCGTAGGCGCGGATCAGCTCCTGCAACACATTTGCTATACGAGTGTATGTCTGGCTATATCGTAGGGTCATTCTGGATGCTAGGAATCTGTATATCACGCGAATTCGATCGTCATCTGTCTCTACCTCGGTATCATTACCGTCAGTCTTTGGATTTTCTTTGTACTCAACCAGGTCGAAGGCGAACACGGGACTACGGTAGAGAAGATATTTATCGGTTATCCGAACATTGTAGTCCTCGTAGGTCGACACAATCCAGTCCTTCTCGATGAACGTCTCGTCAAACAGACTACGATCGAGGAATGATCTATTGCGCAGTGCGGGTGTGGTCACTATAGATATGATGTCAGCTTCTTCCTCTTTATAGGCGTCAAGCGGTTCGATAGATATACTCGAACAACCAGCTTTCGTGTTTGACCAGTCTTTATCGGCGATAATCATGGTTTCCGAGTAAATACCGCCCAATGATAGCCTAACGATGGGTGAGTAACGAATTTTCTTCGTTGCCCCAACAATTGAGTCGGTTATGAACTCTGAGCTTTTCAATGTGAAGTTTAGGGTCTCTATGTAAACACCGATATCCATTACTTGGCCGGACGCCTCATCTTCAACTCGCTCTTCATCTTCGATGTCGTTGAAGCCAAGATTTGGAATCAAATTCCATGCCCAATTGATGAACGAATTCGGCACATTTGCTACGTTTTCTTGATCACGATCGGCTTCGTCGTCGTTTATGTCCGACGATGATCTTGATTTGAGTTCGCCACTCTTAAGGGCAAGTAATAGCTTGAACAGTCGCATTGCCATGGGAAATTGCAGAGAGGAAACGTTCATCTCCATAAGCTTTGTGAAAATGGCAATTTTCGTTGTGCTGCCCAGGTCGACGGAGGTCACGTTATACTTCCGCACCACACGGATCTCTAAGGAACATCTGAAAAAGGCGGTTACATGTATGGAAATCAGGAAAATGTAACTTTTTACCTGTATAATATGGGCTCCTGACAGACATCAATTTGTCCAGCAGCATTACGCTTATCCAAGCAGATAGTCAAGTCCGAAACTTGTATCAACTTTCGCATGAACACCTTAATCGGATGGATATCTGTAAACGCAGGCTTCCAAAACTCGTCAGCCGAATGCAGGGACAACAATTGGATGTTCATTGACACCACAATGTCTTCCTCGACGTATTTAAGAATAATATTGTGGCAATTGATCACGATATTGTTGATGATCTTATTCACCAGACCCGGCATGTAGCCTTGTTGTTGCTGCTCCTCGACTTTCGAAAGCCTTTTCTTCTTCTCCATTCTCTTTGGCGATACGGTGGCGTCTGCTTTGGCATCCTTAAGCTTAAGCACAAACTCGATTGTGTTGATAGTGATTTTGATCGGTTCCGAATTGATTTTCAACCAAGGCACTTGAATTGAGAGTTCATGGATGTGGCCGGATAGGAATTCGAACGGCAGGTTCAATTCCTCTTCGAGTACGTCCAAACGTAGGTCCAAATTCTGAAAAGCGACTTCGCCTTCCCACAACGAAACCTGAAACAATGCATGCGACAATCAGAGATCTAAGCGGGATTATACAATTTCTCCTGATACGCACCTGGGAGTCTTCCGGACGAATGTTCTTTACATACTTGGCTACATGATTCAAAATAATGGGAGTTATGTAGGACTCCAATTTGAACATTTTTTGCTTTAATTGTTTATTTTGTCAGCTGGAAAATGCTTATCTTGCACACGATTTCGACCATTTATTAAAGACCCATCGTTTTTTGGATTATATTAAATTATTATTCGCTTAATTTTGCATGCTTTTCCGAATATTTTTTTTATTTTGTTTTGTTTTTGTGTTCTGGAGTTGAAAATGAAATTTTGTTTCTTATAAATGATGATTGGAAGGAAGAAGAAATATTTGATTTTGAAGTTTGACGAGTTGTCACCTGTTTGACGGAAAACAGCTGTGTTTATCCGAAAACCAGGATAATTCCTTTTACCGGCTTCAAATATCCCATGGGGGTTCTTCTCTTGACAAATGCTCCGATGGATGCATTCAGACAGGCAATATCATTTTATTCTCATTTTCAACTACATCGTTGCACTTTTTCTCTAAGCATGACTTTAAAATTTAATCAATCGGTGTTGATAAAAACGTCAAGTCTATTTTCGAGAATTATTTTTCTTAGTATTTCCTTTTATTTACGGTTTTTTTTTGTAATTTACGGGTAAATTAAGATAAATTACACAGTATGGACCGGGTGCCATTGCCCTTAGACCCACTAATATTAGAAAGCATTCCTGACGAGACGGGCTTTACCATGCCAGAAAAGATCGCCCTTCGTAACGCCTGGAAGCTAATACAACAGGACTTGCCAAAACATTGCAAGGACCAGTTCCTAGAGTAAATATTTAAATGTAATAACAAATGCAATCAGATTTTTTAATATATTTTATAGATTCTATCTGAATAACCCAGAAATGATTAACAGATATCGCATTGATGGCCCAAAGATCAACATGAAAGTGTTCCATTCGCATGCAACAAATGCATTTTGCTTGATAGAATCAATCATCCACGAAGGCTTGGAAGGACCGGTCCAAATGCATGCCCTTATTTCACCGGTTGCTGAAAATCATGCTAATCGAGCTATCCCAAAGGACGAAGTCGTGGTAAGACATTTAGATCGTTTAGTTTCAGTTTCAGATATTTTCAAGTCAATTTCTTGCAGATATATGCCCGTTCAACTGGTGATTATATAAAAGAAGTTCTTAAACGTTACCGGACACCAACGCTTGATCAATCTTTTGATAAAATTCTCGACGCGATTATAGGGGCACATGCTTGAAGTTTTGGACAAAGTAACTGAATGATGGTAACAAAAAAATTAAAAAGTCATTTTTAGTAATTACTCGTGTTGCATTTAATTTGGGAATAAAACTTTTTGCTAACCTACTTAAATGGCGCTACCTTCGCGTGGTTGCAAACCTTGTCGGGGTGCGAAGGCTCAGTAATTGTCAATGACTCTTGAGAATTTACTCTCCATGACGGGACATGAATTCTCTATGACGAGACATGAAGCTAAGCTGCAGCCATCACCTCCTCCTCCCTTCCCCGTGTAACCCCCCTATTCCTCTCCCTTCCCCTGGGCTGGACTAAGGTGTAAACCGTACCGTGCCGAGAGTCAACCAGGCTTCGGGCCCAGTTTAAATAATAGTCCAGTCACTAACGGTGTACCCAGGATGCCAGGCACCCTCCTATATCAAGTAGCCTTGCCTGTATATTGCGAAGCTCTGTACAAGTCGACCACCTATTCCTGCGCTACTCGTGGAAATACGCATAAGAATTAAAATGAACAACAAACAATAATGACAAAATACATGCTCTAAAGAGGATGCAGCAGCACAGGTTGCCACCGCCGAATCGGCCCAAAAGACAAAGAACGGCTACAAGAGGTCGATGCAATACATCAAGAGGATGAACGCGAGAGACCCCTCAAGCGCGAAAAATTCTTGATTAAGAAGCACAAGAAGAGGTAGCCAAATTCGAGAAGAAATTAGCTCCCACCTCCACTCACGCTGCTAAAACGGACACAGGGCGAGAGAAGAAGCCATCGAACACGGCCCCTATCAAACCCAATGTCCCGAAATTGACTCGACAACAGCGAACCCAACCGGCTACTGTCGAAAAGAGCGCACAGCAACCGAGCACCTCCAAAGGACACACTGCCTCAGGATCGAAGCAGAACGTCAAGAGGGGGCGCTCCGGGGAAGAAACTCTACGAGTAAGTGAAGCGAAAAAGGCGAAAACATCAGCCAGCTTCAACCTCTCTATGAGTCTACAAGTGGCCATTGTCGAATTGGCTCACAGTCGAAGATAGAATACTAGAGGCGATTCTTACGGCAGATAGCAACCACGAGATCAACTTCGATGGAGCAGCCTGGCAGAAAGGAGTCAAAGTCATCGGTTGTGACAACCAGAGGTCCTTAGACTTGTTAAAGCGCACAATCGACAATTGCGGCGAAATCTGGCAGAACGCTAAACTCGAGGTTATCCCTCGCTCGATGCTTCCGCTTCGCACATTGGCTTCAATATGGATTCTTTCATCGGTTCCCGAAAAGGACGAGTCCATATTGAGATCTTGATATTCATAGCTGGAGAATCATTTCTTCACCTAAGAGTAAGAACGGAGTGGGAAAGGACCTCATGGTTACCATTGACCAAAAGTCACTCGACCACATCCGTAGCAGATCTTATAGCATCAAGTTCGGGCTGGGAACTCTGAAGGTAAGGCTCCCCAATGAACGCGACAAGTCAAAGGAGGCTGCTAGTGGTGCAAATTAATTTACACCACTGCAAAGCAGCCACCGACGACTTGATGATGTATGGTACATGCTGCAGGAAGATGTGGATATAGTCTTAATCCAAGAACCTTGGCTCCTTTGGAACAAAATTCAGGGATTAAGGTCTAAGGTATATAATTTATACTATTCGCATATATTAAGGTAAGCTACAAACCTGTATAGTCGCCAAGAAATACTTAAACATTTTTCTCCTAGGTACATACAGCAATGGAGACCTCACGGTGGTAACGTACGAACAACAAGACAAATCAATTTTGCTCCTATCGTCCGCATACTTGCCATACGATGAGGAGGACCCACCTCCAGACGCAGTCCGAGCACTTGTGCGGCATGCCATGTCACGTGGATTGTGTCTAATGATAGGCTGCAACGCCAATGGCCACCACATTCAATGGGGAAACAGCGACATTAATAAAAGTCCATTTTCGATTTCATAGTCTCCACCAATCTCAACATATGCAACAAAGCTAATACGCCAACGCTTCGTAACCGCGTTAGGGAAAAAGTAATTGACCTTACTCTACTAAGTGAGTCTTACTCTATCCGAGTAGAGAATTGGAGAGTGTCCACTAACTGTTCCTTTTCGGACCACAGCCGAATACTCTTCAACCTTAACGTCAACAAAGAAAAGCTGAAACCTTTCAGAAACCCTCAGAAGTCAGACTAGAATCTTTTCTCAAACCTAGTTGCCAACAGGTTAGTACCGCCACAAGCCACCCCGATTCAACTCACATTGAGAATTCAGTCGAAAATCTTATGAGAAATCTGAAAGCGGCTTTCAACAAATCCTGTCCTTTGCAACGTGCTCGCAAGAAGACCATCGTGGACCACAGAGCTAAAGCAACTCAGGACCAGGACCAGGACCCGAATTCTATTCAATGGAGCAAAGATCACTAAAAGAACCGAAAACTGGAATAACTATAAATCCAGCTTCAATGAATACAAGAGCAAAACAAGAGCAGCCTAAATCCTGGCGGGAGTTCTACGAATCAATAGAGGATCTCAACGAAGCCGCAAGGCTCAGAAAGATCCTATCCAAAGCCCCCTGCGTCCCGGGATTCATCCTTAAACCAGATGGTTCTTTGACGGAATTCAGTCAGGAATCCCTATAACTGCTGACCGAAACCCACTTCCCAGGTTGTAAAACCTCTGAAACTACAGTCTCCTTCGAGACGACGGTTCCTGCGGTTCACACAACGGAAGAAGTAATAAACGAAATTATTACAATGGATAAAGTATCCTGGGCATAAATACTCGTACGTTCAAACCTTTTAAATCTCCAGGGCCGGACGATATCTTGCCCGCGATGCTTCAAAAAACACAGACCTACACTGTACCCCACCAGTCCATACTCCACTCAAACTCAAAGCGGAAGCCAAGTATCTAGGCATCATTCTTGACTCCAAACTTTCCTGGAAAAGGAACTTGGAGGAAAGGATGGGAAAAGGATTAAATGCTTTTTATGCCTGCAAAAAGACCTTTGGCAAAAGATTGGGCTTGCAACCGTATATGATTCATTGGATGTACACAGCAATCATCAGTACATCTACTTCCTCTATCCTGGATCTATTCATAAAAGGCTGACTTGGGAAAGAAACATGGTTTTAGTAGCCTCGCAGCTACAATGACTATATTTCCCCCCTAAATGATTTCTCTCTCAGAATACCAATCCTTTTCCCCGACAGAGAAGAATGGCTATCAAACGCCGTGATCAACGACCACGAGATTACCCTTTTCACAGACGGATCGAAAATGGACACAGGCACTGGGACCGGGTTCTGCTCTGATACCCTCCACAAACAGGAATCATTCAGACTCCCAGATCTGTGCAGCGTTTTTCATGCAGAAATCTTAGCAATAGAGAAAGCTGCCAAACAACTACAGATAACCGATATCCCACCATCGGATATCACTATCTTCGTAGACAGCCAGGCTGCACTGAAGTCAATAGAATTCTTTATAACGAGATCAAAGGCTGTCATGAAATGTCGCGACTCACTGGAGTCTATCAGGCGCCACAAAGTCAAACTCTGCTGGGTCCCGGGTCACAGCTCAATCGCAGGGAACGAAAGAGCGGACGAATTGGCCAGGCAAGGGTCTGAACTGGACATCAGCGAAACGCATACAACAACGAAAAAAGAATGCTGCATTTTAAACAACATTGTGGGTAGAAAAGTGGAGGCATATGATTGGGAACAGCTTAATCATTATACAGATGTCAATAATTACTATAGCCGGTTCATAGATGTAATGAATAATATAATTGCGGAATCCAAGGCTCCAAAAAAAAAAAAAGGAAGAACGAGCATACTTGGATGAACGCCGAACTAAGATCAGCTTGTAAGCAAAGAGATCGGTTGTATAGGCGATTTAAAAACAACAGGCGAAATGAAGAATTTCAAAATGAATATAAGAAGTTCAGAAATGAGCTAAACAAAAAGATTATGCTCACAAAAAATGCTGCAAAAGATCCGAAAAGAACATGGCAGCTTGTTAACGCTATATTGGGAAGAAAGAGGGGTAACCTTGACGATACACTTAAGAAGAACTTTACTAATGAATCAGATCTATATAAATTATCAACCAAGTTCGCAAAAGTACTCACCTCGGAAATAAAGCACGCGGTACATGAATGCCCTTACCGCATATATAAATATCCAGCAAGTAGCGTGAATCGCTCAATATACGTAGACAATGCGAGCGTCCAAGAAGTTGAAAACATTCTCAATTCCCTGAAAATGAATAAGTCCGCAGGAATAGATGGAGTAAGACCAATGGACCTCAGATTAAATTCAAGGGTACTAGCCCCAGTAATAACAAAGTTAATAAATATGAGTTTGGATCAGGCACATGTCACCCACGGGCTGAAAACATCAATTGTACGTCCTATCTTTAAAAGCGGTAAGCGGAATGATATAAAAAACTATAGACCAATATCAATTCTATCCGTCGTTGACAAAGTTCTGGAGGAAGTTGTAACTAGGAGGCTCTACAGTTACTTAGAAAAATAAAACCTTTTGAGAAATAACCAATTCGGCTTCAGAAAAAAACAAAAGCATAAGCAGGTTACTTGGAGATTTTGCGAATAGACTGCACACAAGTCTTGACAAAAACCACAGCGTAATAGTGCTATTCATTGATTTCAAAAAAGCCTTTGACACTTTGAATCATAACCATATCCTAAAGAAGCTGGAAAATATAGGCGTTGGTGGAAATATGCTACCTTGGTTCAAAAGCTATTTAATGAACAGAAATTTTAAAGTGAAGATAGAAGAGTACACAAGTGAGCAGGAAGATATAGAATACGGTGTACCACAAGGGTCGAAGCTAGGTCCACTCCTATTCATAGTGTACGTTAATGACCTATTAAATGTGCTTAAACAAAGTACGGGATATGCGTATGCAGACGACACAGCTATTGTGGTTAGCCATAGAAGTGCTGAAGAGGCAGGAAATATATTGCAGAGAGAGTTCAACGCTGTAATAGCATGGTGCCACGACCATGTCCTGGTCATCAACACAGACAAAACAAAAGTTATGCATATACGTCCTCCACACATTCAGAAGGTGAAGCTGAAGATTAAAATACATGACTGTAAGTGCTTACATAAATTAGAAGACCATGAAGAGCTAGGAGACAACGATGAATGCGCTAAGTACATCGAAAACGTCTCAAAATACAAATACCTAGGAATCTGGATTGACTACAATCTGAAATGGAATACGCACATAGAGACACTTTTAAAAAAACTTCGACAATCTCTATTTGCACTTTTTCATCTAAGCTATCTATGTCCCCAACCCGTGCTCCTACAAAGCTATTTCGGATTAGTGGAGTCACATTTGAGATACGGCATATTGGCTTGGGGCAAAGCGCCAAATATGCGACCATTAGAAACATTACAGAACCGTATTTGGAAGCTGATGAGCCGATCAAAAGTTAGGAGCTTGCAACAAGGTGCCAATAAACAGATGCTAAGTATTGCACAACTTTTCAAACTTGAAGTGCTAGCCAACCTACACGGTGAAAGAATATATCAAATTCCTACGCAACAAACATACAACACAAGAAGAAAACAGCAGAGAAAATACACCATCCCTAGGTCATGGAACGAATATGGAAGAAGAAGATATGCCGTTGTAATACCAAATGTCTTAAATGAAATACCCTCTGAGATTCAAAATTTAAGCAAACGTGAAATTGTTAAAAAAGCAAGAGAATTGTATTTGCATTCTGTATAAATAAAAAAAAAAAAAACAAAAAAAAAAACTGTCAAGCAATAGACTACGATTGTATCTAATCTTCTGCAGACAAGCCCTTCAGGCTTACTGCTGACTCCATGTATAATGTTTGTATTGTATATCTAACATCTGTAAATGCGAATAAATTGAATTAAATTGACATAGCAACCACCGATCAGCACATTATACCGGATCATAAATGACACAATAATAAAAGAAGCCAACTCGTCTTGGCTTACAAGAAACGACAGCCACACGACAAGATCATCGTGGCCAGAGCTCAATATCGGGAAAACAAAGAAGCTCTTGGCGCTGGGCCGAAACTCGATCCCTATGCTCGTCGGAGGCTCATTGGAGCAATGCTTCGGAAATGGAACTCGGGATCCAGCGATCTCTGCCAGAGCTGCGGCGATGAGGAAGAAACTGAGACGATCAAACATCTGCTTTGCCACAGCCCAGCTCTCTAGAATTGGTTCCTAGCTTTGCTGGTCCAAAGATTCTTTACAGAGATTGCGGACGTCTAAAATTAATAAAGAGCACGGGGTGGTTTCAACCACCACGTGATAGGACAGGTTAATTATATGTGTACTGCACAAATGAAGGGAATCACAATGGGCCCTTTGGCTTCCGCGTGGAAGTGATGCTCAACCACCACACTCCCCTTCTTTAATCTAACCTAACCTAAGCCCCAGAGCCTGTTTTCCATTTCTTGTAAATATTTCACAAGTTCGTCTTCCATTGTCTCGCTTAAAATTGGCTTTCGTCGCAAGGGGATTGACAATATATCGCTAATAGGTTTACCAGATCATGTTATTTTGACATCTTTGTAATTTTAATTTATGAGTTTTTGCGTAATCGCACCAGACAGAAGCTTCATACAAGAGAATGGCTTGGAAGATTGTCTTGTAAATTAATAATTTCTTTTTAATTTTAATTTTTTTAATTAATTTTATTTAATATAATTTAATTTTATTTTATCAACTGTGGTAGATACTAGATATATGCTTCTCAAAGTTGAGCTTGTTATCTAGAATAATACCCAAATATTTCATTTATATCCATAGAATATAAACTTAATTTAACGTTGCTTGGAAGAAAGCCAGTTTTTCTGAGTTTAGTAAACCAAATTGCTTGTATTTTTGGGCGTTAAGCTTGATCTTCCTATTGTGGCAAAATTTCTCGAATTTGTAAAGGGTCGGTTGGAGTAGATTGTAAATAAGGTTCCTGCTGCGAAGATTGCACTATCATCTGCGAACATTGCTACTTTAACACTGCTACCAAGGATAGGTAAGTTCGATACGTATGTGTTAAAAAGAGTTGGGTTTAGAACTGATCCTTGGGGAACACCATGCTGAATACATTTTACCATCGATGTGTAATTTTGAATTTTGACCATCAACTTTCTATCACTTAAAAAACTTCGAATAATTTTAATTATCGCTATTGGGAAATTGTATTTGAAGAGTTTGTGAACTAATGTATCGTGTCAGACTGTGTCGAATGCTTTTTCCATGTCGAGCAAGACAAGCCCGGTAGACTGCTTCGATCTGAGTTTTTCACACACTTGGTTTTTGATTCGGACTACTTGATGGTTAGTGTTATGTCCATTTATGAAACCGAACTGAAAGTTAGGTATAAGGTTTGGTCGGTTAAAATTATATTCATTTTTTCTTTGATAATTTTTTCAAATAACTCGCTTATAGAGCTAAGTAAGCTGATAGGTCTATATCTGTCGGGTCTTTCCTTGGGGTTCGCCAGGTTAGCAATAGGTACAACCCACACCTTTTTCTACTGTATAGGAAAATAGTCTAAGACACGAGTTGGAAATAAAAGTTAAGTAATTGATACCCTTGGGTGGGAGTTCCTTAAGCATCCTATTGTTGACTTTATCTAGACCAGCTGATTTTTTGGGTTTAGACGCTTTAACCAATTCTTTAACTGTGGTAGCTGATATTATATAAGATTCGCTCAAGAAAACAGGTGAATTGGATAAGTATTTGCATCACTTAAATGCGCTGTGGTTCTTGGTAAAAGTAGAAGCTCAGACATTGGCCTTTTCGTTGAAGGTGACACTATTATCATCTCTAAGTGGTGGGATGATAGTGCACCCCTTTCTTCAGGATTTTCGAAACTTTCCAAAATGGTTTACTTGATTTATCGGAAGAAGAAAGAAGATTATTCCAGCGAATATTTTTGTATGCCGTAATCTCGTCTCTAATTGCGTTGCTTAAGAACTTCATACAGAGTGCGCCATCTCATATGGGTCGATGCAAACTTCGAATAACTTCAACTTCATTTGGAAAGGTCAATTCAGTACAATTTTAACCATGAATCGCTTTACACCAAAAGAACGCGTGGAAATAGTTTCAATGTTCATTAAAAAGGTGCTTGTGCGAACTCAACGTGCGTATCGTGCAAAATATCGCGATCGTGTTGCGCCCAAAAAAGATACAATTCGTCGTTGGGCCTCGATTTTTTTTTAATTTGATTCTGTGGCAAACCCTCCTGAGCCACGTCTGTGGCGTTCAAACTCATCTATTCAGTCAGTGAAGGCCAGTGTTCAAGAAGACCAAAGTTCGTCATATCGGCGCCGTTCGGAGCAGTTAAGCATCAGTGGGACCACTTTGCAGATAATTTTAAGGATGATCTTCACTTATTTCCATACAAAGTGCAGATAACTCAAAGAATTTTGCCACAGGATGAGCCACGGCGCTTGGCATACGCACAAAATGTCGTTGCAATGATTACTGCTGAGCCGGAATTCTTGCAGCAAATTTTGATGACCAATGAGTCACATTTTACGCTCTCTGGCTCAGTTTATAAACAAAATTGTCGCTTTTGGGGCACCGACAATCCTCACATTATTCACGAAGAGCCGCTATATGATCAAAAAGTTACTGTTTGTGCCGGTGTATGCGCTTAAACCATCATTGGACCGTTGGACCTTCAAAGTTGGCGATACAGTCGATGGCAATCGATATCGGTGGATGTTGGCCCATTATGTGGTCCCAGAAATGCGTAAGAAAGGCTTATTTCACTTTTGGTTTCAACAAGACAACGCGACATGCCATGCTGCGGACAATACCAATGAACCCTTTGAGTAAGAAGTTCCCTGGAAGATTGGTGTCACATAAGGGCGATATTGACTGGCCTCCGAGATCGCCGGATTTGACTCCTCCAAACTTGTTTCTTTGGGAATATTTGAAAAGCAAGGTGTATGCCAACGGTCCGAAGACAATAGAACAGCTCAAAAGAAACATTCGTGCGGAAATCGCAGAAATTTCGACCGAAATGCTCGAAAATGTCATGGAGAATACGCGAAACGAGCCCATTTTTGCATCGCAATAAAGGCGGTCATTTAATTGATATTGTTTTCAAAAATTAATCAAAATAAATCGTAAAGGTCTAAATTGAATAAAAGTTTTTGAATTTCCAAAATCGGTTGAGAACTGTTGAAGTTATTCGAAATTTACCTCGACCCATATGAGATTGTGCACGCTGTACTTTGAAGAAAGCAGTAGTTTTAAAAATATACACTTTAAAAGAGTATCAAAAAAACTGCGCAAAATCTATAGCGCGTGAGCACATGAAGATGAAAAATTCGATTTTTTGCTCAAGAGAGTTACCGTATAGTAAAGGAATAACAGTAACAGATTTCTAATTCTTTGAAGAGAAATGCAGGGTCCACAGTGTTGCCGCTCTATCTAAAATTCCCCATTACTGATCTTAAAATTCCCCTTTTTCCCCATTTTTCGGGCTGACTTTCCCCATAGATTCCCCACAATAATAATTTACATACTACTGACTCTTCGTGGCACTCTAAACTTAACAATATTTTTCATTTTTACGTCGGTTACCACTGAAAATATGGAATGAATGTGGAAATGTTATTACAAATCTAGCAACAACGCTCAAATTCGGAAATAAGACATTTTCATCAAAATCCTTCATTTCGGCTACTTCCTACCAAAATTGCTCGACACTTAATTGCTGCATTGTTTTTTTTTTCTGATCCAATAACGGAAATAGGAAATTCTCTCCATTCTACAATCAATTTATTTTCGTCACAATTTGGCATTTTAATGAAACTGAAAACAATCATTCTCTTCGGTATGTTTAATGCCACCTCTGGAAAAAGAAACTCCATAACTTGAAGGTCAGGATTCCTTATTGGAAATCTTTTTAAAATCTCCTCAATTGACCTGACATAGAAATTTTTGCACCGTAATTTTACTTCTAACTTTTGATCTTCTGGCAATTGTTGCACAAGTTGTTCACACTCAGTTGTTCAACGGCCCAACGTACAAATATGTCTTTGAGGTCAATCATATTATTTCTATATATTGAAGCGAAATCAGTGTATTGTTGTGAATCCGGAAATTTATCAAAATTTTATTCTTTAATAATATTTTGAGCTAGTTTCAGTAAAAACTTTTTCGGCTCAGCGTAGAGGAGATGCAACAAAACTTGATTTCCTTGAAAAAGTCTATTAAAATCATCGAAATTCTTCAGAACAAATTTTAGGAAGAAAAAGTAAGCTTTAATTTTATTGTCTGCCAAACTTTCGTATATATTTGTAACTTTTGTTCTCTTGGTTTCTGCACAATCTAATAAAAATAAGTGCTGAAGAACTGTCAAATTGTCCAGTAATCTCACTACGCAGGAATGGAGTACAAGCCACCTTGTCTTAGATTTAGTTAATATCTTTCTTTTTTCGGCGTTAAAACATTCCTGGAACTCCTCTAGTATGGCACAGCTTTTTGGACTCTCAGACGTCCGGGAAGTTCTGCACATCCGTGGCTAGCTACAAGGGCAGAAGAGTGGCATATGCATTTAAAAATAACTACATTTGGAATGTCAGCTTGAAGCCTCGAAAAAAAAGAGTTGTTCTTTCCCACCATAACTGGGGCATGCTAAATAATATTCGCTAAAAATTTTATTTTTTCGAAGACATGCTGTGAAGCCTTTGTATACGAGTAGAGCTTCTGCAGAACTATCAGTAGCATCTAATTTGATAAGTTCAAGTAATTCAGTATAAATAGTGAATGTTTTAGGGTCGGTGTATCGAGCCAAACAACACAAACTTTTTTGGTTAGAAAGGTCTGTACCTTCATCAAATGATATTGAAAAAAATGCGTTGTCCGCAAAATTTCTACTTGGCGGTTAAACTCAACTTTAGCTAAAATATTCTCGATGATTTTAGAACATTTTGTTCTTCCCAAGGTCATGTCGGTTGCAATTTTTGAATCAGGAAAAATATTTTTTAATAAAGGCAAAAGATGGTCAATAGTGTGCAATGCAACATTATGCTCCGCAAAAAAAGCACATAACTAATGTTGATTCAGCTGTCTTAACATTTTTTTCGTGATGACTAGCTTTACTGATGAGTCCGCTTTACTAAACATTGCACTTACTGATGGCGATGTGGCAATTACTTTTATACTAGCTAAGTGTTTTTTTGAGTGCTTGAGTAACTCGCTCTTACCGCCTACCATCACTGAATTACACGCATGACAAGAAGATTAAGGGGATTGTCTTTAACCCATTCAAGCCAACCCTTGAATTCCGGCGTTTCGAGCCAAGACTGTTGAAACGTTTTTGAGGACGAAGCCTCTACCTTTCTTTTCAGTTGATTCATTATCTGCACAACACTGAACAACAGCTCACAATCTCCCACACTTTACTAATAAAAATGTTGAGTAAACTGAACTGAAACAAACTAAATTTCTCCAAGTTCCTGTGCAAAGAACAAAACACCGTTAGAATGAACACACGTTATGACTCATTTTCCAATGAAGCGTATGAGTATGTATATGATCTTAAACCCCTGCCATATCTTAACGATAATGCATGCGTGTGAGTTAAGTCCACGCTCAGTTGAATTGTTTACATCTTCTGATTTAGCTTTACGGCTCAATAAAGAGTTGTTGTTTTGTAATTCAATGAAGAGTTTCTGAAATTCTTACCTATTTTCTCCATATTTCGTTCTCGAAAAGAGAGGTTTCCCCTTTTCCTCTTTCGACAAATTTTTCTTTGGAATTCCCAACGAACTGGCAACACTGGGTCCACATTACCAGAACTTACTCTACCATGGTAATTCTTAAAGCAATAATTCACTTTTTCCACCAAACACTTAAGGGCTAACCATAATAGGCAGAAGCAAGCAGAAGCTTATGTCAGATCCGAACGAAATTCTCCCCTCTGTTTCAACGAAAAATCAAGATACCCACAATGAATAGATGCAAGCAGAAGGAAAGGAACTGTCAAATTGTTTTCATTCGATTTGTTTATTTTTGGTGTGGCTTTGGCTTTTTCCTTTTTGTTGAAATAAAAGCCATCTGCTTTATAATAGAGGCACTTATTGTCCTGCACAAGTGAAATCAACTTGTTAACAAGCTCGTATTCCATATTTATTTTACCTTTTTTCTCTTTCCTAACCTCAAATGTCACTTGTCAAAAATTCTGTCCGAAATGTCTTCTTTCAAGAAGATCATCCGTCTGTTCGCATCAGTTAACGAATATTTAACGAAACGTCGTATCTTCCCATTGTGCGCATATCATATGCTTTGCATGTAAGAAGACATTCCCCTCTGCTTGCTTCTGCTTATTATGGTTAGGCCTTTAGTTTCACTTGTGTGATGACCCGCCGTCTACACATCCAAAAATGCGGAACTTCAACAGCACACCCTATACGGTCGTTCGATAAACGTCATTCCAAGGAAGAACGTCAAAATTGGTATCAAGCAAATAAAACGAAAAAGAAAAAAAACAAAAAAAGAAGACAACAAAAAACCTTTCGCAGACGTCAAACCAACGTCAAGAGAGACTCCTCAGCTATCTGGTCTTGCTCAATCCGAGAGAGTATTTCGTCCGATTTCGTCGCGTATGATGTAGTCAATGTAGTCAGTGTGCTTTTTGTGTGTTGTCTCTTGCATGATGATAGGGAAATAAAAATTTCACTCGGCAAAATAAAATTAACAAAAACAGAAAATGTCTGACATCGTAGTTGAACCGACTTATTCACAATTCGACAACCTCGCCGCAGTATATTGAATACAAAATAAATTCGAAAAGGCCCTCAGCCCGTCGCAAGAGAAATCGAAACAAAAATTCCTCGTAAGCACCGTCGTGAAAAAAGTGCACTACAATTCGTGTGAGAGGGGAAAAAAAAGAAAAGAAAACGAAAACGAAACAAATTGGTGATACACATTTAAATAAACAACACAGCGTTCATGGACTGAAATTCGGATCAAGACGAAGTTCCACTAACAAAAATAAAAAGCGACTGAAACAAGAACGATAGGAGCAATTGGAAAGGCAAAGGGGACTCCCAGCGAATTAATCGAAACACTGCTTATACCGAAACCAAAAAACAATTGCATTCATTCATAGTTAATTTTGATAAGTAACTCGTTAAGTGCAATCATGAGTTCAAGTGCGGAAGCCTCCTCGTCGGTACTCCTAGTCACGGCCAATGTGGGAAGTGTATTCGAAGATGTAAGTGTCCAAACGAGGAGTTTATCGCTTCGTATTCCTTTGTTGTAATACGAGTATAACGACAACAACACCACCTCGAATTTATAATGTGCGCTTTATTGATTGATTTTACGTTCTAATTGGATTTCCGTTCGGTTATTTTGTTTTGTTTTTCTGTTTTGTGTGTGTTTTGCAGCCCTCGCGATTGTTGAGCCCATGGCTAAAAGAGTTCTTCACACGGATATCGTTGGTGCGACCACAGTTCTTAGCGCTGCACCTGCAAGAAGTCGGCGGAAAGACTTACGAGAAATCAATGGAATACGTGCAGGAATTCATAAGGAGACTCTGCGAGGCGGAGGAGTTCAGCGACTACTCGTGCATACGCATCTACATGGATGAGGACTACAATTCGGCTGAACATTTCACTGTATGTTGTTGTTAACACGTTTGTTTGATTTTCATGTCCATATCGATCAATCATATTGTTTTTCTGTTCTTTCTGTATGCTTCTCTCGCCCTGACTTAATATAAACACAATCAATCTCGATGGTATTCGCTTTCGTCTATCCGATATGTATCTGATAATGAACAGATTAAGTGCTACATCTACTTGGGTTTGTAGTCTTAATGCAAATCTATTTCGGCACACGCTGTACTCGCATAAAGTGTGTGTATCACATTGTGCTCGTACACTTGAGACGCTGCCCTATTTGCCTAAACTGTAAACAATCTATTCTGCTCGTTAAATTATATTTAATTACAGTGTCAATAACATCATCGCTGGATTGGCGTACACTTTCCTGCATCATTTGCCTGCCCTACGATATGGTGTAGAGGAATTATGTCAGGTTCTTAAGTTGACATGTAGGCTAGTCATTCATTCTCTATTTATTTCTCTTCACACTTGATTAGGTGCTCGATGCCTACTACACTTAAAAAACGTTTATTTTCGAAAGAAAAAATAACAAAGTGTTGGTGGGGCCAAGTTCATTGGTCGGCTTTTAATTATTTCTTTGAGAATAGGTCGTGGGTATTGTGCTGAAACTAAATATTTGGCTCAAGAACGCATGAATGGAATGGGATATTATTGGAGAGGTGTTGTGTTACACATCTTGTTAGTCGACATGCGTTTAATCGATATCTATCAGATTCTTTGTGGTATTTATAGCACGTTTCCATGATCACCGCAGATTGGAAATACCAAATTTGTTTTTGCAAAATATCGACCTCAAAAGTTTGAGACATAGCACCCCCTCCCTCCCCAACCGAATACTGCAAGGGCAGACAACTCACTGACGCGCTAAGGCTTTATCTCAGAGGGGCTCGTTCCCGTCATCGGCGACTGCTGTAAATACCAACTAAGCTTTTACAGAATCTCGACCTTAATATTTTGAGAGCTTAAGTTCGATAACGTTTTTTTGGTAACCACTTAAATATAGTGTCGCACTAAAGCACAGGTATATTGCACCAGCAGCATGTCATTATTCCCTTGTTTCCTTCTTTTGTTTCTATATTACAGTAGCAAGTGCTACAGAGTAGTGGGATTTGTGAGTGTGATAAAGTTATCAAAATGGCACGCAACAAATATCCCACCAAATTCAAACATCAGGGCAAATGCAGCCAAAAATATAGAATCCGCCCTTCCATCATTTCGGCTATAATAAGCTAATTTCGTGATACTGTATGTCTAGAAACTATCCATCTTGGCAGAAGACCCCATAAATCCAACATAATGACCACGCGATAGTCCGGCTAGTTAAAAAGTATCCACTTATATCTGCAAGGACTATAACAAGGGCAAGGGCTTGAACATCCTCAGCAGGCGGAGGAAATATTTTGGTCTGGGGAGGAGTTTCCAATCAAGGAATGGATTAAATTCTTAAGATAAACGGCAACATGGATCATTTCGTCTCTAATCTGCTAGCTCTCATGCTGCCGTACGCAGATGAAGAGATTCCCTTAAAATGGATATGCGAGGGTAAGGTGAAACGTTTTCGGCCTGACAATGAAAGACTGCGATTGTCAGTTAAATAATCTCCCTTGACTTCAACACACCTGGGCCGGAGTTTCTTCAACATCAATATTCCTTCCCGGATGTGAGAGTCTGAAAGGCTAATATATTCATCTAAGGCTCTCTCAACTTCTTCCTGCGACGCGCTTCTCAAAATCAAAAGCTCTCGGGGATGGCCTAGCAAATCTTACCCTAAATCCCGTAGCATTGTTCATAGATTTCAGTAGTGGCTTCGTCACTTTAATCCACTCGAGGCTACTAAAAACTTGCACCGAATAGGCATACAAGGGGTAATGGAAAATTGGTTTGAAATTACCTACAAAAACGACGTTTCTGTGTGAAGATAAACGGCGTTTAAGTGAAGAAATCAGCGATCAAAAAGTAACGATAAACGTTTATTATTGCAGGGCCTAATTACGGGAAATCTATTGTTTTCACTCACGTATACCCTCGCTAGTAGCGAGCAGAAAAATCATATAAATAGTTCACCTTTTCTAAAAGATCCATTCATTCAAACACGAGTAGTCGAAGAGATCACATCAAAATGGAGAAAAATGAAGTAAGAGCCGTCATTAAGTATGTTACCTCTGCCTGAAAAAAATGTCTATGAAAGAAATTCACGCTGACTTAGTGGAAACATTGGGGGACATTCAAACTGGGCAAAACGTCGACTGAAGACGAACATCGCTCCGGGCGTCCATCCACATCCCGCACCAAGGATAATATCAAAAAAATCGAAGACATCGTGCTAGATGACCGACGAGTGACCATCGAACATTTAGTTAAGATCACGGGGCTCTCATTTGGAAGCATTCAAAGTATCCTGACAGATGATTTGAACATAAATAAGGTCTCCGCAAGATGGGTCCCAAGAATGTTGACCGACCAACAAAAAAACAAGCGACTTTGCATTTCAAGAGCGAATCTTGAAAAATATCAAAAGGATCCGGTGGCTTTTTGCACTCGTTTTGTAACGATGGACGAAACCTGGGTACACCACTTTGACCCCGAGACTAAACAACAGTCTATGGCCTGGAAAAGACCTTCTTCACCGACTCCTAAGAAGTTCAAGGTTTCAAGCTCGGCAGGCAAGATTATGGCGTCTGTTTTTTGGGATGCCGAGGGAATTTCAATGATTGATTATTTGGAGAAGGGAAATAGTATTACAGGCTCCTACTATGCAGAAGAAATAAGAAAGTTGCAGGAAGCCATTAAGGAAAAAAGGCGGGGCACCTTCTATCAAGGCATTCCTTTTTGCTGTTACTGATGATCGACACAGATCCTTGGAAACGGCGAAAACAAATACGTGACGTGCACGTACTTAGAAACGATTTAAAAGTCACATTTCTTTTTTCCTCAATTCCTGTGTTTTCACCCTAACCATTTTCAAAATTTAGTACTACGGCTACCAACCTTAGTACACAATATATTGCATTGACATGTAGTACCGTTATTCTCTTTTACCTATCTATTGGATCTATAATTTAATTCGTGCGGTTTGCTAAGAGATGGCGTAACTTGTATTATTCCATTGGAACATGCGTTGGAAAGCTACTGTCATTGTACGTCATTTCTGTATATGTCATTCATTTGAAGCGTAAACAACAATAATTGTTTTTCACTCAAATATGTCGAACTTTGTGCCTGAAAAAGTGTTTTTGCGGGGGGTTCTTCTTCATTAACTACTTAATATGAAGAAAACTGCTGCCGAAAGTCATCGTATTTTGGCGGAAGTTTATGGTGAACATGCGCTAGCTGAGCGAACGTGCCAAAAGTGGTTTGCACGATTTAAAAGTGGTGATTTTGGCTTGGAAGACGATGAACGTCCGGGGCAGCCAAACAAGTTTGAAGATGAAGAACTGGAAGCATTACTCTATGAAGATTGTTGCCAAACACAAGAAGAACTCGCAGAATCTTTGGGTGTCACTCAAGCAGCCATTTCAAAACGTTTAAAAGCAGCTGGATATAGTCAAAAGCAAGGAAATTGGGTTCCACATGAACTCAAGTCGAGAGACGTCGAAAGGCGGTTTTGCATGTCCGAAATGCTGCTGGAACGCGACAAAAGTAAGTCATTTCTGCATCGGATTGTTACTGGTGATGAAAAATGGATCCATTACGACAACCCCAAGCGCAAAAAATCATATGTGAAACCCGGCCAACCAGCCAAATCAACGGCAAAGCCGAATATCCATGGCGCGAAGGTAATGCTCTGTATTTGGTGGGATCAGAAGGGTGTGCTGTATTATGAGCTGCTAAAATCGGGTGAAACCATCAATGGACAACGCTGCCGAACACAATTAATCCGTTTGAAGAGAGCAGTAGCCGAAAAACGCCCGGAATATGCGACCAGACACGAGGCAATAATTTTCCATCATGACAACGGTCGGCCCCACGTTGCTATTCCGGTTAAGAACTATTTGGAAAACAGTGGATGGGAAGTTTAACCCCACCCGCGTTATAGCCCAGACCTTGCCTCTTCTGACTACCATTTGTTCCGGTCGATGCAGAACGCCCTTACTGAAATACGGTTCACATCAGAGCAGAATATCAAAAATTGGCTTGTTTCATTCTTGGCTGCCAAGCGGGCGCAGTTCTTTTGGGATGGGATCCACAAATTACCAGAAAGATGGGAAAAAGTCATAGCTTCAGATGGGCAATACTTTGAATAATACTATTGTACATGTTTTAAACGTTTAAATTTTGAAAAAAAAAAACCGCACGAATTAAGTTATATACCCAATAAATTGATTAAAGTGAGCTCAACTGATCGTGCACATAATTAGAAACGCATTACAAAACACTGCTTATTCGAAGTTTTTAATAAGTTTAAAGTACATATGTAATTAAACTTTTAAGTAACAGTTTTTTTTTTATCATCTTAGTACAAATATTGAATTGATGTTATTTTGTAAGTTTTGGACAGTGGGTAAAAAAAATCTTGCGACGCAAAAATTCGCGCTCTTATTGTCAGCCCTCATGAAGATATTAAAATGTTCCAAGAAAATTGTATTTAATGCAGTGCATTATGTCAGAAAAAATGAAACAGCTGAGAAAGTCCCCCGCAAACCTAGTCGTACATCTGTACGAGAAGATTCGTTGATTGTGCACCACAGTAAAAAACACCCGCATTCAACAGCAAGACGAGTTCGGGCAGCAGTTTTAGACGAAAGAGAGGATAGACCATCTATATGTATACACAGTGAAACGTAGATTACGCGAAGCAGGACTCTTCGGACGCATAACCAGGAAGAAGCCGTTGTTGACTGAGCGACATCGTAGAATAGTAGCCCATAAGTATAAGGACTTGACTGCCGTTCAGTGGAAAACTGTTCTGTTTTCCGATGAAACCAAGATAAACAGGATTTTATTCGATGGAAAAACATGTGTTCGCTGTCCGCGATCTAAGGAGTTTGATCCAAGGTACACACGACCCACAAGGGGCTATGTCCTGAAGCGGCGTTTGTCCATTTAATAAAATTGACGGACATATAGACCGGTTCCAATATTGTGACATTCTTCAGAATATAATGCTGCCATACGCAGATGAACACCTGCCAGTAATTTGGATGATCCAACAGGATAAGGATCCAAAATACACGGCGGCTCACAAAAAAATGGTTTAAAGAATATAGGATTACATTACTGGACTGGCCGTCGTGTAGCCTGGATCTAAATCCTATTGAGAATCTTTGGCATTATTGTAAAAGCAAGATGAGCTCCAAAGAAGTTGGAAATCTTCACAATCTTTTTGAAGATACTCAAAGGATCTATACCAAAGTCAGTCTGTGAAAATTTAATTGATATTATGCCTCGCAGATTACAGGCTGTGATTGATAATCATGGGTATTCAACAAAATATTTAAAAAAATTTAATAAACCCAACATTTAATGAAAAAGCAATGAGTGTTTCTAATTTTATGCACGACCTCTTTTATGTGTCTTTACCTAAACTTAGATAAAAAGAAATCGCTGATTAAAGAACAGTTTCAAATAGTTCAATGTGTGTAAACTCAAACCAAAAAACTTAGTAGACTTTCGATTAATACACAAGAACTATGAGTCTCACAATTTCTGCTTCTGGAGCGTTTCTAATTACGTGCACGCCACTATATGTAGGAATGTCGCAGTCAAATGGTGTCACGATAACGGCCTTGTGATCAACGTATCAAAATCTTAAAAGATGCATATAAGAAACCCTTAGTTCAAAACGACACAAAGATCAATTTACTTAAGCAATGATGCACGCCTAAACAACCAAGCGAGAGAGTCGATAGTATTTTTCTGTGAAATAAGCATATCAATAAGTTGTTCAAGGACCTGAAGAGAACTTATATGTCCATATCGCTTATCCTGAAACAAATTTGCATACTATCAAGTATTGGAGTCTGAGCTACAATATGGTATACTTGTTTGGGGAAGTGCAGTCATAACCTACATCCGAAAATTGCAAGAGTTGCAAAATACAGTGTTAATGCAAATTAACCGCAATACTCTACGAATCTGTGAAGCCAGCTTTAAAGTTCTGAAGGTCGAACATATTTACATGATGTCTCTAATATCGAAGTTCTATGATGACAACCGATTTATTCCTCTTATTAATCATGAGACAAACACCTGACGACGTACTCAAGGGATGCTCCAATTACCTGGAAATTTCAACGTCTAAGAAAGGCGGTAGCTAAAATATAGACCCCTATTGCGAGTGTCGATCAGCGATCGACTCGACAATTGCCGATTGTGTCGATTGATTCAGGATTTGGTATTGTGTAACTCAATCGATGGAGAAGTAGACTATTGTGAATAATTACGTCAATATTGTGAATAAAAACATGAATAGTGTGAATATTTCATTTTTTGACAGTTGTTTGACTGTCGTTTATTTAATGCATCCCAAAACACGCTGGCCATGACTTTTCCGGCAGATGCGATCGGCTGCATTAACCACCGGCGCCGAACCACTAGCTTCCACCCACTGACTGGACTGCTCTTTCGTTTCTGGCTTGTAGGTGACAAAATCAGTCGAATTCATATTGAATCGGTACCAAGATTGCTGCCAAAATCGTTTGCCCATTAGCTTTTGATCGGCATTCAACAAGTGCCGCACCCATCTTGCGCAGAGCTTTCGCAGCACTAATTCTTCGTTCAAGATGTTTCGCACCTTTTCTTACTATATCAACAGAGCCTCAACTATCTTACTTATCTTCACTCGTCTATCGTCCAACACAATATCATAGATTTTTTCGATGGTTTCTAATGTGGTTGAGGATTATGGCCGTCCTTCACGTGGGTCACCTTTGAGGGAGGTGCGACCACGTTCAAATTCACCATCGAAGAAGCAGAGACCCCGAGAGCTTTTGACAACTTCGGAGGAATTTCCTTAGATGTTAATCTATCCAAAACGAAGAATTTCATGACCTCACTATTCAAGTTTATCCATTTTAACGAAAAACACGCACGACGTAGACTCCAAAAATTCGTGTCAACAAACTACTCGAGAGAACAAGTTGAAATTTGTCATACGAACTAGTGAGACGTGCACCCAGGCAAGAAACATAATTTGTTGCTGATTGGAGCTCTATCTCTAGGTCAGACCTAGAACTTTTCACCTTACCTACGTTGTACGTCCGTCCCGAAGATATTCGGAGCTATTTATTACAAATAATTGCCTTGCCATAATATATTGAAAAAAAGCTTTTAGAAACAGAATTGATCAATTTTGTCAATCAGTGAATCGTTCTTATCTTTGCTGTATTTTCTTAGCTGTGTAAGTAGCATCATTTGCTTTTCAGTGTTTTAAGAACAAGTGTTTGCCTATGTTACACAAATACACTTCATTTTGATCAAGCTCAACAACTTTAGCAAAGTGTAACCAAGTATAATTGCGTACTTTATTTTTGTCCAATACTGTATCATATGTGACATAAAATTTCAAAACACATTTTCATTACAGCTAAATACTTATAGACATAGGAAAAATATTTATTTTGACTTTCAAATATTATCCTTATTATTGGTTGAATAAAGGTTTGAAAATGGTTCAAATGTATGCACATATTCACAGTTTTTTGAACTGGCTTGAATAGCTACAACTGCCTTAAACCGTCTTGGTATGGAGTCAACAAGGCACGTCCGATCAATTGGTTTTGATTCACGACTCTCTCACTATCGATCCCAAGATTTTCAATGAGATTTGGGTCAGGTGATTGGATTTAAATTTCAAAACTTGGATTTCATTGTCGCGGGACCGATTGCTCGCTGGCGAACTGACAAATGTAGGCTCGTTAAGCTGTTGTAGGACCCATTATTATGCATTAGGACTAGTGAGTAATACCTCCACTGCATATGGAAGTGATATGTTATCCGGGGTACGCAAATAAAGGTGTTGGTCCATTAAATTATTCTTGACAATGATTTATTGAATGGATTTATACTCACGCGTCTAACAGCAAGTCTGAGCTTTTCACATCTAGCCGACTGCAAACTGGTAATAGGCGATGAAGGGTCTACCTTCCTTCCTATGATAATAGGCATGCCCCAAGGTTCTCTTATAGGTCCCGTTCTCTTCCTCCTGCAGGTCAATGAACTGCACAAAATCGTAGAATATAGTTGAACGCAGCCGACGTGCAGCTAGAAATATCATTATCACTTGGCTTGAAGCAATACACTGCCAAATTAATGATTAAGGAATAAACCAACAACCTTCATCTTAATGCCAGTAAGCCCATGTCACTTGTTATGAGAAAAAAAAAGTTTAAGAAATTTGAATCGCACGACCTTACTAAATAATTTATTCTTAAAACTTCTCTTGCACCAATTCCAATCTACTGCACGTTTCAAAGTCTTGTTGGAACTACATGTCGTTCGAGGCCAATTGCTATCCAATTGAAGACATAAAAACTAAGTTATCATGGCCCGACACCGCTTCCCATTGACAGTCTATGTCTATTGATTATTTTCTTCTTAAAGACGAAATCCGAAAGAACTTGGTAGAGGAACTAGATCACTACATACTAACATTCAAGTTATCGATGCTTGCATTTACTCTAGTGTGTAGAAAAGGCTGAAATCGTACAAGCTCCCTGATTGCATAAAAGTCAATTCTGAAGTCCCTCAGGGAAATCATCTGGGCTCTCTTCTTTTTTTTTTTCGCTCGTTGCTAAAATACAGAAATGCTTCAATACTTCCAGTGTTTTATGTATTATTACTCTAAATTTTGTTTGTCAAGACATGTTGGATACGTAGTTGCTTAATCGATATCTTTGCTTGGTTTCGTTGTTAGAAAGTCAAAAAACGTTGGCGCTCCCTTCACCCTCAGGAATCTTTATATTTCTTCACGTTATATGATATCGTCTTTATTTTATACGTCGTACCAGAATTCTAAGAATGCAAAGACGCTTTACTAAGCGCGCATTTCGGCTACTAAACTGGAACATGAATACTCCTACCAACGATACTAAATGTTCACTTCTTGGTGTTCAATCCTAAGAAGTTCGTGGTAATGTTCATAAGAGACATTCTGGATAATCATATTAAATGCTCCATTCCCTTGACGTGCATACCAACCTCGCCAACCTTTTTGTTTACCATAGCGTAGAGTTTATCGTGTTTTCAATAAGCTTATTACTTGTTACTTAACGCAGGCAAATACGTTCACAATAGCATTGATTTCAATTTAAATATAAGCAGAGGTACGTTTAAATTAAATCGAATCGCTCCAAAGCGCAATCAGCGAGTGCCTGCCAAGCTTGGTGATGCAAGCCCAATTTCCCAAATATATGCAAAACGAGGAATCAAGAAGTTTGGTTCTTTAGTCACACTTTCAGCAACAGCATTCCGGCTTGATTTCGACGTAATACAAGGACTGTTTGTAAAGCAACCGAACTGCTTTTGATGTCGGGAGACTGAAGAGGCGTTTTGAGCTGCGAGCGAGCAGTAAAATATAGCCACATTTTGATATTGTGAGCAATGTGCTTTGCCTCGTTGTCTTTCAATTTCAATTGTTTG
This sequence comes from Merodon equestris, assembly GCA_958301585.1. Classification (NCBI taxonomy): domain Eukaryota; kingdom Metazoa; phylum Arthropoda; class Insecta; order Diptera; family Syrphidae; genus Merodon; species Merodon equestris. The sequence continues at coordinate 213,354,658 of OY284413.1, read as the reverse complement.
GTTCATTCAATAGTCTATCAACCCCCAAATGATGGCATTATGTACCACCGCCTTGTGCCATTGTCGCTTGAAGATTAGCTTTTTTCAGTTCAGTCTTTGGTTGTCACCATACCTTTGTTAATCTTTCTTTTTTCACCAAAAAGAATATTGCTCGAAAAGTCTCTTTGGCCAATGCAAGCCTTTTTATCTTCGCTAACTTTAGAAATACATATGTGGTTTACGACTTGCATCTTGGTCGTTGAAATCATTTGACCTTAAAACACGTCTTACTGTTTGGACTCAGAGTGTTTTTTTAATGATTCCGGTCCTCCCTACGGACAATAATTTTACTGGCGTCCTGGGGGTTTGCTTTATTTTCTTGGCAAAATACCTCTCATTTATCCTATCCTATTTTATCCTATCTTTATTAATTTGTAAACAAAAGTCACTAGCCTTTCGGTAGGTTTTGCCTTCTTAAATTAATTTTAAGATAAACTTTCACTCTTCTAAAGAAGTTTCCGATCTTTGTTCGTTCCATTTCCTTCTTTTTTCGTTTTCTTTATTTTATTTATTTTATTATATTCTTCTGATTGTTGCTTGATCATAGAATTCAACAGAAGGAACGAATATGAATGGTTAAAAACAAAAAACTTACAACCTCGAGTTCCAATCATCTTTAAGATCGATGATTTTAAAAGCCGAAGCTTTCTTAACGTTGGTAGTGATTCACTTCCCCCTATAGGTGAAAAGAATCTTCTCTCATATTTATTTCCAACTGGGAACGGCGAATTTTGCGAAACATAAGAAGGAGGTCTTGTCAGCCACCCGCTGAAGAGGAATATGGCGAAATACGGTTTCGATGACTTCGGAATCGAGCCCCGTGTTATTAACATCAAAAGCCAATATACAAACTTCTGAGTCACTTCCTCAATCCCTACCCTCATCTACAATGACATCCTAGCTGTCAGCTCTTCAGACAAAGTCAATCTGCTAACCGCATATTTTGCGGCCAGCTCAGCGCTCCCAAATTGTACTTTGTATCCGCCTGTACTTGAGAGCGTGGAATCTTCCATGGGACAAATCCACTTTCGCACTCGTACAGTTACAAGAGTATTGATAGTATACCCCCAATACTGCTAAAGAGGTGATCTTCCGCGCTGGCAAAACCACTGCGTAAGCATTTTCATCTTTCCTACTCTTCTAGCCTCTGTCCGAATAGATGGAAAACAGCATTTGTCCAGCCCGTCCCTAAAATGAGCGTCTACCACATCCTACCGACCCATAGCAACGTCCCTACTTTCTACTGTTCCCATAAAATGTTAGCGTTTATCGCGATGACGAACCCAGCCGACCCACTGAGGGTTGCCCTTGTCGAGACGTCCTACCAGCCGTCTTTAATTCAATTGATTCTTCCCTTATTGCTATATCATCCTCCCCACATCTTGACTTTGTCTCAATTAAGATTGTGCTACCTCAGAAGACGCTATACATCATTTGTTTTTACATCTTGTTCTCACAACCTATTGACTTCTATCAACCCGCCATTAACACAATTGACCAGATAATTGAAGTAAGAGATCGCCTGGATGAAATCCTTCTCTTCGGCGACTTCAACCTTCATCATCTTAAATTGGCTCAATCTGACGGTCAATCGTTTTATATTGCCAAAGAATGTCTCTTCTTCGTCTCAAATTCACACTTTAGCCTAATAAGTGGCGTCTTATACTACATGGACAGACAACTAGACCTCATATTCATAACCGATCCCTTCAACTCTTCTGTCTCACTCTGTCTCTTTCCCTTTCAACCATCGATAACTTCCATCCTCCCCTCTTTTTTTCCTTTTTTCATGATTCTCTATTACAGAACACTCCTCCTAGAGTTCTGCCTTCTCACGATTTCCACAAACAAAATTTCACCAAATCAATGAATACTCCAAAAAGCTCCTCTCAATTTTGATAATCTAACTTTAAATGACGCTATATCCATATTTACAGAGAAATATTTAGCTCTATCGCTCTTTACGTTTACTTTTCCCAACGAAAAACTTTGTTCCCTAAGAAAAACAAGAAATAAGCAGTGGCGAATCTTCCTTCGTACTCAATCCCCTAATGAATTTTCTAACTACATGGGCAGCTAACTCCACTTTACCACACTTCACTCCTATCCCTCTCCATCTATCAACGCTATTTATCTGAATGGCAAGCCAATCTCATAAGTGATCGTAAGTCTTCTTTAAATTTGTTAACTACAAAAGAAAATCTGATGGCTACCCTCAGATCCTTCACTCTTCTTCAATGATTAAAACTCAAATGACCCCAATATTATCGCTAACTTTTTTAAACAATCTTTCGCCGTCGACTCCTTTGTTCCGGACTCCACTTACTTCGATTATTTACCGAATTTTTTCCTTGGATCATTTCTTCCTCGTACAGCACAAATTAAATCAACTTAATGGAATTCACTTCTGGACCTGACGGTCTCCTTGCCATATTTCAATCCTCTCTCTCCCTCTCTCAAAAATCCTCAGTTTATCCCTATCTCTAGGTGAATTCCCCCAGTTATGGAAAACTTATTTTATAACCCCTATCCCATAGATCCCATTTCTTTGAAGTGGATATCTTCATACTTGGAAAATCGCCATTACAGTGTTCGTTTCATATCTGCCTTTTCTAACCCTTTTTTTAGCTTCCTTCGGCGTCCCCCAAGGCAGCCACTTAGGTCCACTTTTTTTGTTCTTACCATTAACGATATTGAAATGGTGATTAAACATTCCCACATCTCACTATATGCTGATGACACCAAGTTCTTCAAGACTATTTCCTCCAGTCATCTGGATCAGTCAGATCTGAATAGTTTTTCCAGCTGGTGTTCCAAAAATTGCTTGGAGCTTAACATTTCCAAATGCCAAACAATCACTTTTTCACGTAAACAAATCAAACCTCCTCCTCGTTTCTACTTTCAAAATAATCAGGCCATCTCCACCGATCAGGCTATCCGCAATCTTGGCATATTATGTGACCAGGAGCTAAATTTTCCCGCATATATCGACAAGATCTTTAAAGCCAATTCAGCACTCGGTTTCGTGAAGCGATGTTTTAAAGAATTCTCCAACCCCTGCGTCACCCGATCTCTCTACATAATCTTTGTCCGTCCCCTTCTTGAATACACCTCTCACGTGTGTTCCCTCATCAACAAACCCACATTTCTAGAATCGAGAGCATCCAATGCAGGTTCCTACGTTTTGCACTTGCGGTCTTCCCTGAAACAATCCATGGCTCTTACCACCCTATCAGGACCTCTTAAACTAATCAACATGAACACTTTGGAGGAAAACAGAACTACATCTGACATTTTTTTCATCCATCGTCTGATTTCAGGCATCATTGACTACGCGACCCTCTACACCGCTGCTTCAACACTAACCCACGCAATTTACGAAGTCTCCGTCTCTTTTATCTACCACCCACCCGTACCGCCTACGGCTACCCATTTCTCGTATTCTGGGAAGTGTTAATTCGAATCCTTACTTCGATTTCAACCCCAACAATCCATGTTTAAAAACCCTTCTTCTTAGCTAGATTAAGTTAGATTAGGTAAACTTAATGTTAGCTTGAATTGAGCTCAATAAATTGGGGTGTTTTCCCCCACGGAAATTAGAAATTTAAAAAAAATCGAAGGTCATGTAAACGCTGATAAATCGTTAGCTTATGAAATATCTTGAATCGCGGAAACTTCTTAATGACCGGCAGCACGGTTTCCGCAGCAATAGGTCCACTGGTGATTTGATGGGATATATCACCGAAAAGTGGAATCAATCTTTGCACCATTTCGGGGAAAGCAAGGTTGTGGCGCTTGATATTTCAAAAGCATTTGACAGACTTTGGCATCAAGCTCTTTTGTCGAAAATGCGCGTTTATGGTATCGATGAGTCTCTTCTTCTATAGATTAGAAGTTAAAGTTGTTTTGGATGGTTCCAAGTCTGATATTCACTATATAAACGCTGGTGTTCCACAGGGCTCTGTTCTGTCACCGACACTCTTCCTCGTTTTTATAAATCATCTCTTATCTGCTACTTCTAATTCATTACACTCCTTCGCTGATGGCCGTACTCTTAACTTTTCATATTCGTTCCAGGACCCACGTCTCTGCTCTTCGGCCATAGAACTGAACGGCAGCGTATGTTTAGCACATTAAATCCTGACCTTGAGAGCATACTTAATGGGGATAAAAACAATAGAGCGAAATTTAAAATGCTGTCTACTGTCACTCACGGTAATAGTCAGCCATTATCCTTGAATGGTGCTTGTATCGATGAAACCGAAAGACTTTCCATCCTTGGTGTGTGTGTTAATAAAAATTGTAGAATTCTCAGCAGATTAAATACAAAAAAAAAACAAGGACCTTTCTTTCGCGCTTTTAGTACAATTTATTTCACAGACTTCAAGTTAATATAAAAAAAAATAGAAATGGAATGATACAATTTGAAAACTTTAAAGCGCTTTTTTTCTCACCGTCCTCGTGCCAAGCTTTCTTCTTTCTTTTCTTCCCGGAAACCGACCCCGACGCCGCCATTGCCCATCTACTGCGATGCTGCCATTGCCCATCTACTGCGATGCTGCCATTGCCCATCTACTCCGATGCTGCCATTCCCCATCTACTCCGATGCTGCCCATCTGTGCGTGTGCTGCCGCCTTCGTAACAAAAATCTTAGTTGGACTGACCACATATTCGAGGTCGCCAAGAAGGCTGCGAAATGTCTAGGTCTCCTCAGACGATGCAAGAAATATTTCCCCCCTCTAATCTGGCTTCAATTTACAAGGTTTACATCCGCTCCAAAGCTTGGGTACAACGCTCATATCTGGTCTGATGCTCCCAAGATCTCTTTGCACTTGATAAATAGAATACAAAAGCGAGCGATAAAACTCAGGAGACAACAATATCGCGCAGTCGATCGACGTAATGTCTCCTCTCTCTCTCTCTGTCTTACCGTTATTTTAACAAGCAATGCTCAAATGAGCTAGCCAATTGCATTCCGCCCCTTCAAGAATTTAACCGCAATACACCTCTCACTCGGAATGCTCCTCAGTTCACCCTCAACCGTGTCTTTGGACACACAGTGGTTGTGATGCTATGGTAATCATCATCGACTGTTGAGCCGAAGGTCTGCAGTTCAAGTCTGTCCATAGTCAAGAACAATTCCTATACGGAAAAACTATGCAACAACATCAGTTGTGAATGAGAGATGATCAAAAAATGCTGACGAAGTCATAGCACTCGCAGCATAAGATCACTTCAAAATGCATACTCTGTGTGTGCTCCAATATAACACCTTAATGACATGGAAACAAAAGAGTTACTCTGAACTACAACCAACGCGACAATTTCAGTCGAATCTCTGAAAAATCATATCTAGGACAACCACCCCAGGAGAGTAGTGAACAAACATCTTCGACACAAACCATCTGCACCCCGTCCAGGTTGTGTGACAAACACCATAAGAGCGTACACTCTTGGACCTGCAAGAACAGTCGAATTTAGAGACTCGATTTTTAGACAAACCACACGAATGTGGAATGCTCTTCCGAGCTCGACTTTTCCCACTCATTACAACCCATAAGAATTTGAAACCAATGTGCACCGATGCCTCCTTTCTCTCTCTATCTACAGGCTTCTGTACGACGCATTAAGTTTATCAATTTCGGTCTAAATGTTGGTTTTCAGTTGTGAAATTGTTGTTGACTCATCCACAACAAAAAAACACTTTACTATCCGAAAACCGTCAAGAAATCGAATAGTTTAAATCACATGATCTATTCGGAGTGGATGTCACTGATTACATGAAAGTAATCGACCTAAAAACTTAGATTGCAATAATTCAATGTTTTGACGTGTTGTGTGACTCATAGCTTCATCCTGTCTGATTCTTCAAGCTGAGGCCAGAAAAAAATCGAAGGAAAATGAATCAGTTATTCCATCAAGCCAAAAATCAAACCAAACATAACTTTATTGTGTATGACAACCAATGATTATAATCAGTTGATTTCTGTACGCAAAAAAAACAATGAATGAATGGTTAATGCATGTTGATGGTCCTTCAGTGACACTGCATCAACAATGTTTTCGGTAAAGCGTCCACGTTTTTGTCGACAGAACCATTTTCTTACATTTTTTTTCAACAACAATTAAATTGTTGACTCTGTTTGGTCGAGCCACGTGCTCCGGAATTTACCAAAAACCTGTGTAGGTATCAGATACTTCTAAGAAAATCGTAAACATGCAGCTGGTTGCGATTTTTTACGATTATTCAAATTTGTTTACTTTTTTTTTTTAGAAAACATTTACGAATACAATGTGGAGTCCAATTTTGAGTCACTTTTTCGAGCATATTAGCTGGTATCTAGCTAATTGCACGTGTAATGTTGTGTTCTTGCAATTGATGCTGGTTTGTCGGCATAGACAAGTGAATCTATCAGTGAGTCATAAAGAATAGTCTAAAGACGTCAAAACGCACGATCTGGCCCGCCAATTCTTCGGTTCAAAATGAGAGATAAATTGCTCACTGAACTCATTTCTCAATTAGTTCCCTCGCATATGGTACCGTTCGGCTCGCGCATTTGAGCAAAAAAAGTTCGAAGTCACTGATCATGATCATCTTGGAAAAAGTACGGGCCAAAAAGCGGATCTTCTTTCATTTTTTCAAAGGGCCATCCAACGAAAATTCGACTCGTTTTTTTTGGATAAGCCAACGGTTGTGGAATCTTCATAGATACTAGTGGCCCACCATTCCTATGCACGCACCATTCCCAGACCCCACTCAGTTGCTTCGAGTCTGCGCCTACGTACTAAACCACAGCCTGCACGCTTCTGCCACTTTCCTCGCGGGACGGCCGCTAGATATTACTTCGTGGGGCTGGCAAGCAGTTCATGATACTTCTGTGCTTTTAAGTTTCCTCCTGCTTCTATTGCTCTTGTTGCCTCTACTGCTTTTCTTGCAGCTTCTACCCTCCTCAGCTCTGTCTGCACATTCTTGGTTAATTCGCAGATGATCAGCCAGTATTCCTCCGGCTCCACCATTCGCTGAATTATATTTTCTGGTCCTGGTAGAGTACTCCTTCTATCTGCGAAGTGTCTACATTCGAAGATCACGTGCCTCACGTCTTCCTCTTGGTTTGGACAATCTGGGCAAAGAGGAGAATTATCGTGTCCGAATCGATATATAGGTAGGTATTTACGGTAGCCACCGTAGCTAGCGAGGAACTGTGTAAGATGGTAGTCGGAGTTTCTTTCGATTACATCATATATCGATTGATGGAATCAGGGTAATAACACCCTTTCCACCGAGATTGCCATTGGGCCATCGAGCATGACCTTTCTTCCTCCTTGATTTTCCTTACATCCCCGACTTCTTCGATAGATCCTTTTCATCTCCTCGGCGAGAATGTCAATGGGTATCATACTAGCAATGACAAATCCGGCTTCGTCCGAAATCGTCCGGTAGTCGCATATTGTCCTCAGGGCACAGAGCCGGTATATCGATGATACTTTTCGGTAAATTTCCTTCCTCTTAAACGCTTCTGCCCATACTGGTACAGCATGACTGAGCTCACCAATCTACACAGTGGAATCCTCTTTGCATGTCCCAGCCCACTAATGTTTGGCAGTATTCTGGAGAGTGCTATTTGCAGTGTAGATGCCTTTTTGCGCACATAGTCTGCGTGTGATTTGAACCGCAGTCTGTTGTCAAGCATCACTCCTAGGATATTCTGGTTGCCGACTCAAATATCGATGTATTCTCAGGTTTTCCTGTTTGTTATAAGAACGACCTCCGTCTTATGGGCTGCCAGTTCAAGGCTTGCAGATTCAAGCCCACTGCTTTATCTGGGCGACTGTAGCGTTTATGGCTGTCTCAACCTTATGTGTATGCTTTGTAACAACCACGATAGCTATGTCATCTGCAAATCCAACGATGTTAGTTCATACATTAGGTTCAAAAGGAGGGGGCCCAGCACCGATCTCTGGCGAACCCTGGCGGAGATGTCATAATATTTGATCCCTTCTTCCGTGATATACCTCTATTTACTATTTTTAAGGTAATGGGACACTATTCTAAGCAGGTAATAAGGCGTTTCCATTCTTGCTAGCGACCTTCTTATCTGGGTCCAGTCAGCAGACTTAAACGTGTTGTTGACGTCTAGTGTCACCACTGCGCAATATTTCTTTGACTCTCGCCTCCACGAGTGTCCTGCTTATGGCTTCAGAAGCAATATCGACTACTTTTTGAATTGCATAGACATTAGAGCGTGCCTTTCTGAATCCATAGTGGCGGTTTGAGAGGACTCCCTTCTCCTCTGCTACAGTCATTAACCTGCATTACCCGCTCCAGAATCTTTCCCATTGTATCTAGAAGACATATCGAGCGAAAATTCGACTCTGTAGCAGGTCGGTCGGCTTTGGTTTTTGCACGAGCTGAATTTTGTAAGGTTTTAGACCAGGATCCTTGCATAAAATCTTCCCCGCAGTCGGATAGCACAATACCAATAGCCGCGAACGACCAGGAATGGACAAATCAAGGGATTCAAGGGATATGGGTAGGTGGCTTCTCGTCTATAGCGTGAAATTGGTGAGAATTTTGGTCACTACAGCTTGAATTGCTTACTCAGATTATGACGATCGTAAAATGATCGGAAGTGCGCGAAAAACATTTTTCACTGAGCAAGAATTTCGATAATAAATGATGTGGGCGTCTTTCCATGATGGCAATGCTAAATAAACATGTTTGACTTTGGACACATGTCACGAATCATGCGTGAGCTGTCGAAAATAGAACACTGAAAAACCAAACAGCAATAAATCACTCTTTATATCGTGAATTCACATCAACCGTTTTCTTTCGGATTCAGTTCGGGGGATTTTAGTGGCCACTCTATGATTTGAATATCTTTGACCCGAAACCACTGTTTTGTCATGTTTATCGGTTTTTACTGTGTAACTAGTAAGGCATACAGTCTGTGTTAGATGTTGGACGACAAACGTACTGTTCGGAACCAGTTTCATCAAGTAGGAACATTTTGCTTTCATTTGTCCAAAGAATATTGCTTTATTTCGTCATAGGACAATCGGCAATACAAGCGAGAGCTTCGAGCGCAAAGTTTGTTTTCTGAAAGCCTTTTTAGAATATCACTAACAGGAAGCTGAAGTTTATCTTGTGTAACCTTGGAAGATGCCGCTGGGTTGCTTCCGGTCACTTGTCATCAGCTTATGCTATGCGTTTCTGTCCCCGTGTTTCTGGCTTTCCCATATATTTTCTATTTTTGCAAGTGTTTCTTGGATCACCTTGTACGATTATCATATTCGAGGCGGGTTCCCGCTTTTCCGGTTCCACTACGATAAGGTTTATTTTCTAAGCTAAACAAAAACGTTCAATGTTTGTGACAAAAGCTGTTTGTTGTTTGCTTGTTTGCTTTCAAATTTAACTCTTTTTTAAAATACTTTCTATTATTATAAACAGCTCTTTGGCGATCGCAGTCATTTCTATGAACAAAATAGTTTCACACGCAAGCATAGCCGCGCATATTTCTGCTGATTTCGCTCGTCATTTTGAATATTTGCCCAAATGTTTTTACAGTCAGCGCGAAAAAGTTTTAGTCAGGAAACGCTTAATGTGATTTCAACGTGATTCTCCTTTCATTTTGAACACTCAGTGTGGAGTACCTTGTCCCAACCAAGGTATATAAAATTACATCCTAAACCTAAGCCATTTTTTCTCATCTTCGTACGAACCAAAGCGATGTTCAGCAAGTGCGTGACCCATCGATGCAACAAGCGGTAGTCGGAAGGAGCTAAGTCTGATGAGTAAGCTGCACGTGGTAGAACTTCCCAGCCACGGGCGTCCAACGTGTCGTGAATCTGTTTTCCGTATGTGATGTCATTGTCAAGAAGAAAAATACCTTTGCGTTGCCTCTTTCGGTATTCTGGCCTTTCTTCAAGAAGGGAAAGGTTCAAATCGGTCAATCGTTGATGATAACGTGTAGTACGAACCGTTCCCCTAGGTCTTAACAGCTCATAATAGACCCAACCCCTCTTGTCCTGTAACAAACCGTGCATCGTTTTTCGCCAAAGCAATTTGGTCTTCTTCGGTGCGCTCGGGCCAGACCCAATCTAGCGATTCTCAAAATAAATCCACTTTTCATTCCCCTGTAAGATACAAAAACGAATTCCTTTTGCACCGAGCGAGCAACATTTCACATGTGTTTTTGCTCTTTTCCATTTGCCTGTCGTTCAGCTCATGTGGTACCCATCTACCGGCCTAGTTGATTGGCGAGTTGTTATTATGTCTGCGAATCATCTTCGTCTAACAATGCTTGCAATTCCACATCTTCGTTTTTTTTTTGACGGTTTTCCACGTTCATTGCCCGCAACATCGAAATCACCACTTTTGAAATGCCGAAACTTGCCTTGCAATGGAGCATGGTTAGCATAAGCTTCTGGAAGTAATCGGTATGATTCAGCAGCAGTTTTCTTCAAATTAAAACAAAAAAGAAATAATTCTGGCCGCGAATGCTCTTTGTTCGAAATATTGAACATAACAATACAACACTTGTCCACAGGAAAGCTTTTTTACGAACGCAAGGGTTTTTTTTTCTTGAGCTACGTTCTGGTAAACCAGTTTCAGCACACTTATACGTACCCTCATCGCACGGACTAGTAATTTCGCTTTGCTCTGCACTACTCTATTCTTTCTTTCTGCTCAAGAAAATATTGGTAGGATCGTCTTGTGGTGTGGTTTTCGTTTTTGATCGTCTATATCCTACCACGAGGTTTGTTCAAAAAATATGGTGACCTTTTGATTTTCGCGGGCTGGTACATTCGATTTTCGAATTTGTTTCTATTTTTTTATATTAGTATATACGTCCTCTTCCATATGTTGACAATGTCAGTCATTTTGGATATTTAGTTTGTTTTTTAAAGATATGTAAAGGGTTTTCCAATGGGGACTTGACAGCTTTGAATTTAATTTGTGAACGCACCCTTTCACTAATCATCGAACTGTCATTGTCAATTTATTCAGTAAACTCAACATTTTCATCATGGTAAAGTATACGAACGAGCAACGTCTGCAAATTATAAAATTTTTTTACCAAAATTCGGAGTCGGTGACCGCAACTTTAAGAGCGTTAACTCCAATCGTAATTCTCGCCCTAGTAGACAGGCAATAACAAGCTTAGTGCAAAAATGTGATGTTGCCGTGTCAGTGAGACAACGGGTTGGTCGAAGTGTCGAAAATATCGCTGCCGTTCAGGCGTCCGTAGCAAACGATCCAAATCAGTCAATTCCACGGCGTTCTCAAGAATTGGGCATCGCTTATACCACATTATGGCGTATTTTGCGTAAGGATCTTGGTTTACACCCATACAAGATCAAGAATTGAAGCCGATGGACCATTTGAAGCGACGTACGTTCTCCGATTGGGCTTTGGAGAAGATGCGCCAAGATGATGAATTTCATCGCAAAATCATCTTCAGTGACGAAGCTCATTTTTGGCTCGATGGCTTCGTCAATAAGTAAAATATGCGTTATTGGTCGGGTGAAAATCCCCATGTGCTTCATGAATCACCACTTCATCCACAAAAAATAACTGTTTGGTGCGGTTTGCATGCCGGCGGCGTTATTGGGCCATATTTTTTCATCGACGATAACGATCGTCACGTTACTGTGAATGGCCAGCGTTATCGCGCCATGATTACCTATTATTTTTGGCCCGAATTGGAAGATATGGACTTGGACCACATGTGGTTTCAACAGGATGGTGCCACAAGCCACACGGCACACGTTACAATCGATTTATTGAAGAATAAGTTTGATGAGCGTGTTATCTCAAGAAATGGGCCAGTCGATTGGCCGCCTCGTTCGTGCGATTTAACGCCTCGAGACTATTTTCTTTGGGGCTACGTTAAGTCATTGGTTTATGCCAACAAGCCGACGACGTTGGAAGAGCTCAGAGCCAACATTGAACGTGAAATAGCGGCCGTTTCGGCCGAAATGTGTGCCCGAGTCATCGAAAATTGGGTCCAACGAATCGACCACTGCAAACGTGCTCGCGGTGGCCATATGAACGAAGTCGAGTTCCATTCATAAATGTTTTGATTGTACTTCAAGCCGATAATAAAGTTTTTGAAATATCTCAAATGGTTTGCGTTTTATTTAAAAAAAAAGTTGTCAAGTCCTTTTTGGAAAACCCTATATAAAGGTTAAACGTGTTTTTGTGCGTTTGGCGAATTTATGGTAAAATTTTGTGTGAGGTACTTAAAAAGTGAACTGTTGCATTTGGCGAATCTGCACTGACCAAAACTACACTGGTACAAGCTCTTGACAGAAGGCCAAGGAGGTATTAATGACGATGCCAGCTTTAGACCACTCAGCACGTTAACACGGATGAAAGCATTGAAGGAGTGAACAAATTATTATGGAGAATTGTGGAATCACTATCAGAAAAGTTGCCGAGGATATTAGCATATCGGTTGGCGTATGCCATGAAATTTGTTCAGATATTGACCAAGGAAAGTGCGTCCGAAAACGTGAAATTTTGATCAAAATAGCTACATTTCTTAGCACCGCTTAGAAGCTGTTGAAAGGCTTCGATCCAGATTTCATCCAGAGTTCATCACTGGTGAGCAAACATGAGTACCATATTTGGTTTTGACGTCGAAACCAAAGACCAACCATCCCAATGGAAGCCACCTAGATAACAAAAAGCACGCCAAGTTCGATCAAATGTTAACGTTTTGCTCATTCTTTTCTTCGGTTATGATTTATCATGAGTTCCTGCCTGAAGGTCGTACGGTCGTGCGTGAAGCCAGACGAAGTAAACGTCCGGTTTTGTGGAAAAAAAATGCACGACTCTTGCATAGATAATGCACGTGCGTATTTTTTGGCCAAAAACAATACCGTAAAGATGCCTCTACAGTCACCATATTCCCCGGACTTGGCTTTGTTCCCTTTCTAAAACTGAAAAGACCTATGAAAGGGCGGAGATTAGTTACGATTAATAAGATAAAGAGTGATCCCTGGAAGAGCTCAAGCCTGTACCAAAAAGCGAAATGCATCAGAAATGCTGCAAGGGTTGGAAAAAGCACCGGCGCAAGTCTATTATATTATTGTACATTATATTTTGACTTTGGTTACTATAAGGTGAGCGCTAGCATTATATTGTTCTTTATGACACAACGTTGAGGATAAACGTTACCTTTCCTTGATAGATGACCACGTTCATCCATTGCAATACATCTTAAACATGATAGTTTCTCAGGTGAAGCTGCTACTATTCTTATGATTGCAGCTGTTCCAAACAATTAAAATAAGTCACCTTAAAAGTTTGGTTTTGTTTTTTCTCTAAACATTCCTCTCCTAATTAAATGTACATTTTTTAAGAGGCAATTCAATTTTCAAACTTATTTTTTCTAATCTGAACAATGTGTGCTCTTAATTTAGGTCGCTGCAACTGAATAAGTAATTTCCGAAAATGTTGCGAGCTAATGGCTTGCTGATTTGAGGTCACTTCAGAATACTAAAACAGCCGCTCTTCTTAGACTTTCATGGAATTCGTAGGTCATAAAATTCTACAAACCAAAAGCTTTGTTGAATCTGTATAACTAGAGGCCAAAGATCTACCGAAAATCTATTTATGGACCTGTAACCCATTTGTTAATTTTTTTTAAAGTGAACATTGAAGCTTAATTATTACACGTTTGTCAATACGATCGATTTTACCCGACTGCAGACTCTTGAATAACACCCTAAATATTCCTCCGGCATATGAATTTAAGACCAAATTCCACACAGCCCGACTCGGGCTCTTCCTTTGTGTTGGTTATTCCTTTTAATATCTATATTCTTGCCAGTGTGATAATTGTTAATTAGGTAGAGCATCGACTACAAGTGCCCGCGAGAATTAGTATTCCTAGATCCATTTTAGAATAAACTTTTAATCATGTACATCGGTGCAGAAAAGTAGTCGAACATTATATGCGTATAGGAGTTTAACAGTCGCAAGATGCAAACAGGGGTTTTTTTCATTAAGCGTATCATAACAAAAGAGGGACCGCGGAACAAGTGACTTAATGTTCACTCATTATAAGACAGCTTTTAAAAGACAAATAGAAATTCCACGTTCACAAACTATTGTACATATTCGTAGGTTTTAAAGAGCTCTATAAATCGTCCCAAGAAGGTGGGTGAAATTGATACAAGTGTGCCTAAAGGGAAATAAAGTACGAAACGGCTTATCCTGATACATTCTTGAAACTTAAAGGTTAAAACAGGGAGACACCTTGTCACCACTACAGGAAAATTACAATTACAAATAATGGAATCACACGGGTCTAGCGATCTGGACCTTCTGGGAGATAGTGAGGAAATAGTTAAGAGAAACGCAGAAAGTCTAATTGTGGCAGGGAAAGACTTAAGGGGTAACACCACTCTAGAGGCCGAAAAAAAGGTGTAATTTTGCGGATTTTTCATGGGATTATGGGAAAAGGGATTGTATTGAAATTTACAGGGTTTATTCAACATAATATTGAAGTATAAAAAAAAATTATTATCGATTTCGTGCAAAATGGCGGCGCCACAGCGGATCTCCGATACAAGGTTTTTTTGAAGACGCTCCGCGGGCGTACCCATTACTCGGCAACCGTGAGAGCTGGAACAAAAATCCAATTTTTTTTGAAACTACATACTAATAGCTATCGAAGTACGTAGGATTTTTTTTTTTTTCAATTTTTGTAGAAACTGTGCATATCTGAACAAAAAGTATGAATTTTCGACTAAAAAAAGAGCAGTAAATTGTTAATAAAACAAGTAATTTTCAAAATATCAAAAAACGGCTATGTACTTCGGAGGAGAATATATATATGAAGCTACTGTAAAAATTTGAAGTCGATCCATGCAATAGTTTTGAAGCTACGAGTACGCCCGATTTGAAAAAAAACAGTTTCGAGAAAAACATTGAAACCGTTGAAATTTTTGTTTACCTCTAGTCTGCGATGCCTGCGCCGTACATCTGGCCGTCTCTGTTGATGTCGGACTCTTCCTCTTCCTTCCTTGCAGATTTTATGGACATCCGGGCCTCTCTGGCTTCGTTGGTCAACTATATATATAGGGTGTTAGTACACCCTGGTGGACTTCTCATAAACCACTATGCCCATAAGCAATAGAATTCGGCGCGCACCGAGGCGTTGCGGCAGATTTAAGAATTAGACCCCTTCCACATTGAATTTCAATATAAAACCAATTGGATATGTTTTTTAAAGTCCTTAAGTATACTTTAAGCAAAATAAAAAAAAATCGAATTTTTGAAAATCCTAGAGTGGTGTTACCCCTTAAGTGTAAAAGTAAATGATATACGGCCACTGGCCGATTTGGATCGATCCAAACTTCCCACCTGACTATACTCGATAAACGCTTTAAGAAATTGGACGAGTTCAAATGCCTGTTGACTGTCAAAAATGACAAAAATCCAAATGAATAAAAGGCCACACATGGCTAACGCGTACATCTTCGCGATTTATTTTATTTTATTTATATTATTTAAAACAAGTCTTCTCCCCGCAATGCCAACATTTTTATTTATAAAACCACAATAATGCTAGTGGCACTTTAGGGATGTAAAATTTGGCCTCTTACTAAGAAAGAAGAAATTAGATTTTCGGTCTTTGAAAACAAGATCTTAAAGAGAATTTAAGGTGGACAAATCTAAACAGAACGAAGAAATCGGCGAAACTAAACAATCAAGAACTCGAGAAACTCTATTCCATCCCAAGCATTGTCTGGGTAATAAAATAGCGAAGATTAAGACAGGTAGGACTGGTAGAACGAATAGACTGTGGACAGCTTTGACGAAGAATCAAAAGAATAATGAGTTGAAAGCTCGAGCGAGAAGGACTTCCAAAAGAGCAGCGGCGTAGTTGGAAAGGCAATATAAGGGGGGACCTAGAAACATGGAAGTAACACACTCATGGCAAGGAGGCTTGCCGAAGAGGTGGTAACAAGGTTCTGATCTTCCGAGTTGGCTGACAATAATAATGATATACGAGTATGTAGGAGGCAGAATATAGGGCGACGAGCCAACGACAGACAACACATACGAGGAAAATATTCCATCCCATGCAACGACGAACGGCGACAATAGCAGGCGGGCGAGACAAACAAGAACAAAAGACGTGCCACATCGAACGATCGACGATCGAACGGCTTACGGGAAAACCCAACGGTCCCGCAGACATTCCATTTGCCTACTCATACTCTGCGTTGCATGCAGGCGGGCATTCTTGAAGTGATCGTCGAGAAGAGCGGACGTCATCAACACCAAGAAGGAAGCCATCCATAAGTGACGTGAATAAGAGAAAATGCAAAGACTTTGCGATTAGCTTTTATTTTGTTATGTTTTGTTTTTTTAATTAATAATTATAATTTATTAAATTTTTATTTTTATCAAAAGTACTTATGATTTCTATTTTTAATATTTCCTTTATTATTTGTATGATTAATTATCTGTTTATCAGAAACTAATCGAACCCGTCACAAAGACGATGATCTGTCTTTTTGGAAGGAAGTTGTGTTCACCGACGAAAGAGTTTGGCGAAAGAGTGGCACAGAAATGGAAATTCAAAATCTACGAAGAACAGTGAAGCACGGCGGAGGCAGTGTTATGGTGTGGGGCAGTATGGCTTGGTCCGGCGTGGGAAAGTTGGTGTTTATTGAAGGAAACATGGACCAACACATGCATCTGGATATATTAAAAGAAAATCTGCGCCCATCAGTGGAGAAATTAGGTTTTAATTCCGGCTGGCAAGATAACGACCCTAAACACACCGCTCGAAAAGTAAAGGAATGGTTGTTATACAATGCTCCACGACAATTGAATTCTTCCCCACAGAGTCCAGACTTAAACCCAATTGAACATTTATGGGACTATTTAGAGAAACAACTCCATAAACACAACATTTCATCGAAGGCAACTCTCAAGGAAGCTCTTCAAATAAAGGGTCCGCCAAATAATTTTTTTTTTTTGAAAATGCTATAAAAAAAAACTACTGAATATTTTCTCAAATTTCTTATTTTATTTGAAAGTACAATCCTTCCGGTTAATAATGGAAAATAATTTCATTCAAATGGCTGCCTCGGCTGGCCATGCAGTAGCCTACACGATCGGTCCAATTTTTAAGCACATTATCGATTGTGTGCAGCTGTATTTCACCAATGGCTTCACGAATATTGTCCTTTAAAGCGTCAATTGTCTCTGGCTTGTCGGCGTAACACTTATCTTTGACGGCACCCCACAAATAATAGTCCAACGGTGTCAAATCGCAGCTCCGAGGTGGCCAAACGACATCAGCTCTGCGGCTGATAATGCGATCTTCAAAAACAGGGCGCAAAACATCGAGTGCAGCTTCGGCTGTGTGGCACGTAGCGCCGTCCTGTTGAAACCGAATGTTGCCAATATCTTTTGTGAACAAAAATTCGTTCAACATGGCCCGATAACGATCGCCATTGACTGTAACGGCCACTCCTCGCTCATTTTCGAAGAAAAATGGCCCAATTATGCCTCTGGACCAAAATCCGCACCAAACAGTGGCTCGTTTTGGGTGCACCGGCTTTTCAATGTATGCGTGCGGGTTTTCTGTTACCCAAATGCGACAATTTTGCTTGTTTACATACCCGCCAAGATCAAAATGAGCTTCATCTGAAAAGATGATTTTTTTGGCAAAATCGACATCTTCTGTAAGTCGATCGCAGGCCCACTTAGCGAAGTGAAAACGCATTGGATGGTCAGTTGGCTTAAACTCCTGAAACAATTGGACTTTGTATGGCGTGGTACCAAGGTCTTTATGCAAAATTCGTCTCAATGATGTCTCCGAAATGTTCAATTGTTGAGAACGACGGTGAATTGATGTTGATGGCGCTTCACGCACACTTTCTGCCGCAGCAGCAATATTCTCGGGTGTACGCACTGTTTTTGGCTTTTCACGCTTTGGTTTATCGATGAGGATGCCAGTTTCTTTCACTTTTTTCACAAGATAACGAACATACGGAGCTGACGGTGCTTCTCTTCTTCCAAAATCCGTACGCAATTTTCGCACACATTCTGCAACATTACCATGATTTTCAAAATAATGTCGCAATATTTCCCAGCGTTGTTCAAGCGTACACACAACCATATTCGTTCAGCGGAAGGATAAAACTAGTTATCTGTCAAATCAGACATGAGCTAAGTGTTACCATTCACGAAATAAGCACTACTTGAAAAAAAAAGTTAGATGGCGGACCCTTTAGAATGGGATCGTGCACCCGAAGATTTTACCCAAAATTTGGTTTCTTCAATGCTCCGTCGGCTACAAGCTGTCCTTAAATCTGGTGGAGGCCCAACAAGATACTGACAGCCCGACTTCAATAAAATATTAAAGTCGAAGCAGACCGTACGATGAATTTTTTCGTTTGAATAAAATTAATTATTCCTTTTTGCTCAAGTTACAAGTAAATAAAAAAGAATTTTAATTTAATCTAATATTAAATAATCTTTGTTTTTTGTTTTGAATCTTAAATTTTAGTCCTTTTTTTTTGTGAACTGTGTAGCCACCGAACAGGTGCATTTATGTGTGCCGTACGATGAATTATGTCGGCCTGTGTGTATACCTAAGAATAACAAATTCACTCTTAAGGTCTCGATCCTATTAAACAGCCCTTTTTAAATGCACAGACTCAAGGCTCAACCATAAAAGGCTTAAACTTGTGTCAATACCGAACGAAAATCCCACATACATACATAAGTTTTAAAGAAAAGTTAAGCTACCCACAATGAAAATAAGCGAACTTAATGGACTGTCAAATTGCTTTTAGATTCGTTTAAAAGACTCAAACCGAGAGGTCCCATTTTAAGCCACTCTGTTGCATAAGTTAAACTGGATTGTTGTTGTTCTCCATTTGGTCAATTATAAGTACATAGATTGTTGCTATAAAGCAGCGACTTGTGTTAAAATCATTGTAAGCATTTTTAAACTATGTAATTTTAAAATGAATATATCGGAAGACCATATTCAACTTTTTACTGGTTCTGTTCCGGAAAAACTAGAATGGAAGTGGTGCCACTATAGAAGTCCATAATATGTATGAAGAAGTATTCTCAGCGAGTACAAGCGTCCGCGTTTGTTAAAAAGTTTAGAAATTGCAATTTTGACTTAAAACCTTATCGAATACGAGACGAGTTTCTGAAGTCCACCGTCGAATTTCTTTCGACATTGTGAAGGTAGGGAAACTCGCTAGCGAAGTCAACGTTAACATATGACCATCCACCGGCACTTAACAAAAATGAGAAAAAAATTAGATTTTCTTTTATCACGTCACAATTAAGGGTCGTTTCTGAACTAGACTAAGCCGCGAAAATCGATCAGCACAACATCTCAGAGATGGACTTCAACTACCCAAGGTGTTATTGATATCATAGAAAGGTAATAGGAAAGTGACAACTAGAGGCACACCACAGAAGAGAGTTCTCTTTCCCCTAATGTGGCTTCTTACAGTTAACAAAATCCTTAAAATCTTCATGGAGAAAGGCGCAAAGACCATAGCATATGCGGATGACCTAGTTATCTTGATAAAAGGTAGATTTCTACTAACTATCAGCAAACTCACCTCGTGAGCAAGACAGAACCGTAGAATAAACCCCCAGAAAACCGAGCTGGTTTTGTTCACCAGGAAAAGAAGAAGAATCCCGATATTTGCTCCCCCAAAGTTAGAGAACGGAAGCCAAATATCTAGGCATCATTCTTGACTCCAAACTTTCCTGGAAAGGGAACTTGGAGGAAAGGATGAAAAAAGGATTGAATGCGTTTTATGCATGCAACAAGACCTTCGGCAAAAGATGGGCTTGCAACCGTACATCATGCATTGGATGTACACAGCAATCATCAGACCCATTATAACGTACGGGGCCCTAGTCTGATGGATTGTTAGCAACACGAAAAGCTACATGACCATGCTCAACAAAGTACAAAGGTCAGCCGCTGTTTGTACAACGGGTGCTCCATTTCCTTCCTCTGGATTTATTAATAAAAAGCTGCGCTGTCAGACTAAGTGGAAACAAGCCAACTATGGACATACGGCATATTCAGAATAATAGATGACCTGGGAAAGAAACATGGTTCTAGTAGCCTCACAGCTTCGACCGACTATATTTCCCCCCACAATGATTTCTATCTCAGAGTACCAATCCTTTTCCCCGACGAGAAGAGTGGCTATCAAACGCCGTGATAAACGACCACGAGATTAGCCTCTTCATCGATGGATCGAAAATGGACACAGGCGATGGGGCCGTGTTCTACTCTGACACCTTGCAGCCAAACACTTACAAGTAACCGATATCCGGATATCACCATCTTTGTAGACAGCCAGGCTGCACTGAAGTCAATAGGATCCTGTACAACGAGATCAAAGGGTGTCATGAAATGTCGCGACTCACTGAAGTCCATCAGACACCACAAAGTCAAACTCTGCTGGGTCAGTTCAATCGCAGGGAACGAAAGAGCGGACGAATTGGCCAGGCAAGGGTTTGAATTGGACATCAGCGAATCGGACACGTCATTGCAACCACCGATCAGCGCACTATACCGGATCATAAATGACACATTTATAAAAGAGGCTAACTCGTCTTGGCTTACAAGAAACAACAGCTACACGACAAGATCATCGTGGCCAGAGCTCGATATCGGAAAAACAAAGAAGCTCTTGGCGCTGGACCGAAACTCGATCCATATGCTCGTCGGAGTGATACAGGACACTGTCCCATCGGAGTAATGCTCCGGAAATGGAATTCGGGGTCTAGCGATCTCTGCCGAAGCTGCGGCGATGAGGAAGAAATCGAGACGATCCAACATCTGCCTTGCCACTGCCAGCTCTCCAGAATCGGCACCTAGCTACGCTGGGCCAAAGATTCTTTACAGAGATTGCGGACGTGGCAAATGCAGATATATCGTATCTATATCCCCGGAGCACGGGGTGGTTTCAGCCACCACGTGATAGGACAGATTAATTGTATGTGTACTCCACAAATGAAGGGAATCACAATGGGCCCTTTGGCCTCCGAGTAGAAGTGATGTTCAACCATCACACTCCCCTTCCTTAATCTAACCCTACCTAAGAAGCTATCACCAGTTGTACTGATTAAATTTAAATTTAGTGTCGTTAATCGAAAAGGTGCTCTATTCCATCAAGATAACGCTCTTCTGCATATGGCTAGGACCTGCACACCGTTACAGGAGTTCGGTTGGGAAAAAATGAAGCATTCGCCCTATTTTCCAGCTTTAACGGCTTCAGATTACCACTTGTTCTGAAGCAAAACTTTCTTAATTGAAACAATTTTAGACCTTGAGATAATGTCCAAAAGGTTTTTGGGATGTTTTTTTTTCCTAAAGTGAACAGATTTGCTTGGTTATTGCTTTACAAAGTTGCCTGAGAGGTTGACATAAATGTCGCCCAATGAAGAAGCCTCATCTCAGGTTATGATGTTTTTCATGATCAACTCATAGTTGGAAACCATCTTCCCAGTTGCTGACACGACGCTCTTTTTCAAAAAAAGGTAATGCTTTTGGAACCGAGTGCGATGAGACGCATGAGGCTAAAACAGATTAAAAATTATTTGAATTGATCCACACGATATGCCAATAAGGTCTCTTTCATTTACGGATAATTTCCTTAACGTGCTGTTCATCAGTTGACATTTTAGACCCTTTGGAAACTAATTTTGTTAGCAATACTTTTCCTGTTTTCTTAGTATTGTTAGTACCCTTTGCATATCAAAGGCATCCTGCGAAACTGAAGATTGCCTGTTTTGATGAAGGTATAGTTGCTATAACCTTATTTGTTTTATGATTGTGTCATGTCATGTCGTAAAGCAGGCTCCTTCATTCAACGTCATTTAGCACGTATTAGCGAACAGACCGGCTTAGAAAAGCAAACTCAGCCATCAAGCCATCGGAAATGTACTGAATCGAATTATTTGCCTTAATCTGGCTCAAGCAGTTTGTTGTTTAATTGGTCTGTCGTTAATTTGTCGTTCCACTGCTTTTGTTTGATTAACGTGGATTAGATGTTGAAACAATGTAAGTAATTATGGTGTGACATGCCAACGTTCTTTTTGTACACAGCAGAGGCAGATAAACAAAGCGAGTAATTGAGCTGCCAGGCACGCATTAGCTCATCGATCTAAGAAACAGTAGAGGTGTTTCTGTTGGGAGAGATTTTTGTCACCACAATGTGAAATTGGCCGACTTAAGTAGAGTCTATTTGGCTAGGGAATCAGCCCTGCAGGTATGAATTCCATTTATTTCATTTGTAATGCAAAAGCCATACAAATGCCAAAACAAGTAGAGAAATGAACCTAGAACATACCATTCAATGAATACGTCAAATCGATTGCAGATCCTCACATGCACCAAGGCCAGTGCTAACGTCGGTAGCTCAGGAAATATTAAAATTAGAAACGAAGCTAGTTTGGAAAATGTGACGAGGAAATAATGCAAATAAGACCAAAGACAATAGCTGGGTGCAATAAAAATAAAAACTGATAGTCTCGGTACGAAATCTCTTTCGTTAGCATTTCGTTAGCACAGAAGCTCCCGTTTACTTAGGTGTGGAAACAGATAACAAGGCAAGGGTGTACGAGTAGGTGACGAGCAGAGTGCCACAAAACATGTTGACTCTAAATGCGCGAATTTATCTCATAAGCAAAGCAAAGTACGTTGTAAAAAAATATCTTCCATTTTACCTGGCAACAAAAATGGATTTAAGTTGTGAAATAGTAAGTCTAAGTCGTTATTTTGGGGAAACGTGGTTAACGCGCTTACATAACAAGATTATTATAATACTGGACATCTGAATCTTAGGCTGGTGCGTATCATATCAATGTCTTGTTCTTAATGAAACATAATTCAGCTTGGCCAGCCCTCACTGGCTTCGTCACCTTGATAGGGGGTTTGTGAGTACCTCGCCGAGAATAAAACCGTGAAAAACACCCCGACCTAAAAAAACGCCACATTTTATGACTTTATGACTTCCGGGTGGGTTTCTCTCATATGTTTAAAACATGTGTAGGTAGGTTTGCAGCTGTTCTTTGGTGTGCTTAGTGTATTTGATGAATAAAAGAAAAACAGCCAAATCGATGTGCATTAGTGATTTAGACCGTGAAAAGTGTTTTGTAAAGTGTTGAAGAATTTTGCAATGCGTGTGTGTGAATCAGATAAAGGACGTGTTCTCGGTCTTCATGTAGAACATTTATCAAATAGACTAATCGCAGATGTTGTGGGATGCCATGAAGGCACTGTGGGACTGTTTTTGGGAATTAAGCTCGACGGGCAATACAGAAGATCGGATTTTGGAGAGTGGAGTAAACGGTTGACAACTGTTTAGAAATTGATGTTTAGAAATTGAAAAAAGGAATTCACTCTTCTATTAACATCAACACGCGAACTATCTAACGCCGGCTAAATGAAGTGCGTCCTCAAGCACGTACGCCTGCACAAAAATCGCACGTCTTTCAGCGGTAAGGAAGAAAAAAAGATTGATGTGGCCCAAACAGGATTGGATCGCCAATGATTGCAAAAGCTTGATATTTTCTGATCGAATTTTAATTTAATTGGACCTGATAGAAAGCATACAATGCGAAGGAGAGATACGGAGATACATATACGAGTATGTTATAGTCTGGAGGTGTATCATGGACTTAAGCATTCGTTTGCCATTTACTTTTCAAAGATTATTTCGTGTAAATGTTGACTACGACCACGTTTTAAAAGGCTCATACGCAGAGTCAAGTTTTGAGTCACTTTTTGAGCATATCGGCTAGTATATCGCTAATTACAAGTGTAACGTAAGGCTGAAATTCACGCTGGCTTATCAGCATAGACAAGTGCTTTCACGTACGTACTCCCATAAAAAAACTAGTCTGAAGCCATCAAATCGTTCTAGCCAGCCAATTCATCGGTCCAAGGCAAGATATAACTTGCTCACCAAACTCATTTCTTAATAAGTTTATTGATTCGCGTACAATGTGGCATGTAGCACCGTCTTGTTGGAACCACGAGCAGATTAAGCTCGATCATTAAGGGAATCAATTGCTGCGAATGGACAAAACGATCTTCACAATCACTGGCGGATACAGCAACAATCTTTTTTTCTCTACGCACCAGGAAACTTGATGTCCAATATAGTCGAATTTGTGCACTACGGCTTGAAATTCTTGCTCGATTATGACAATCATAAAATGATCGAAGCGAAAATCCTTTTTTACAGAGCAAGAAATTTGATAATAAAATTCAATAGTTGGTACGCGTTGCTCGGTTATAAGATTTTCCATGCTGAAATGGTAATGTTAGCTAAGCATGATTGACTTTGACACATGTCATGAATGAGACGAGTGTTTTTTTTTTCAAATCATAGGTAATTTTGACACTGACAGCTGTTTCCCGCTCGAAACCTTGACATGAAGTCAATATCATACCTCCGCGGAATGAAATGAGTCGCTTTACGCTTGAACAACGTTGGATTTCTCAAAAAGAGGTTTTGGCCAAAATAAAGCATTCACCGCAACTACTGTACGCAAGTTTGTACAAAAAGTTCGTGAGACTGGTATGCTAGTGGACAACACTCATGGTCCCCGTTGTCATATAGTGCGCACAGATGAAAATGTGGCTGCTGTTGCCTAGAGTGTGGACTCAATTCACGAACATCAACTCGCCATCGATCTCAACAGCTCAACATTTCACGCACTAGCCTGAGGAGAATTCTGCACAAAGATCTTGAATTATTCGCTTAAAATGTCCAATTGACTCATCAATTTAAGGCGTGCGACCGTCCGCTTCGTTATCGCTTGGGCCTTAAAGCAGCTTGAATTGGACAACGATTTTGGGCGAAAAATAATTTTTTCTGAGGACGCGCATTTTCATCTCGGCGGCTACGTTAACAAACCAAATTTCCGCATTTGCTCGGAAAACCCGCACGTTATTGTCGAGAAGCCACTGCATCCTCAGAGAGTGTCAGTGTGGTTCGGATTGTGGTTCGGATTCGAAAATGAAGCTGGAAACAACGTTTCGGTCAACGGTGAGCGTTACAGAGCCATGTTAACCGACTTTTTTTTTTACTGAAATCGGACGACCTCTGCTTCATGCAGGATGGCGCGCCATGCTACACAGCCCATGCCACAATCGATCTTTTGCGCACCAAATTCCCAAATGGACTTTTTTTTTGTAAGAAACCGTGAAGAACCGATGTTATGCCAACAATCCGGAAACGATTTAAGCACTTAAGGACAATATCATCCAAGCAATCCGTGAGCTACAGCCCGAAACCATCAACAAGGTTTTGGAAAATTAGGGTGATAGAATGCGCTACTGGGAAGTCAGTCGAGGCAGCCACTTGAACGACGTTGTATTTCATAATTAATGGGAATGTTTGTTCTTACTAATAGAGCCATAATACGAGGGGCAATCAAAAAGTAATGATAAACGGGTATCATTGCAGGGCCTAATTACGTGAAATCTATTGTTTTCACTCACGTATACCCTCACTAGTAGCGAGCAAAAATCATATAAACAGTTCACCTTTTCTGGAAGATACATTCATTCAAACACGAGCAGTCGAAGAGATCACATCAAAATGGAGAAAAATGAAGCCGTCATTAAGTACCTCTGCCTGAAAAAAATGTCTACGAAAGAAATTCACGCTGACTTAGTGGAGACATTGGGGGACTCTGCTCCTCTATATTCCACAGTTGCAAGGTGGAGTAAGGAGTTCAAACTGGGTAGAACGTCGACTGAAGACGAACATCGCTCCGGGCGTCCATCTACATCCCGCACCGAGGATAATATCAAAAAAATCGAAGACATCGCGCTAGATGACCGACGAGTGACCATCCAACATTTAGTTAAGATCACAGGGTTCTCATTTGGAAGCAGATGATTTGAACATGAAGAAGGTCTCCGCAAGATGGGTCCCAAGAATGTTTACCGACGAACAAAAAGAGAAGCGACTTCGCATTTCAAGAGCGAATCTTGAAAAATATCAAAAGGATCCGGCAACTTTTTGCACTCGTTTTGTAACGATGGAAGAAACCTAGGTACACCACTTCGACCCCAGACTAAACAACAGTCTATGGCCTGGAAAATAATTCTTCACCGACCCCTAAAAAGTTCAAGGTTTCAAGCTCGGCAGGCAAGATTATGGCGTCTGTTTTTTGGGATGCCGGAATTATCATGATTGATTAGTTGGAGAAGGGAGCTAGTATTACAGGCTCCTACTATGCAGAACAAATAAGAAAGTTGCGGGAAGCCATTAAGGAAAAAAGGCGTGGCAAACTGTGTGCGCAGGTGTTGTTTCACCAAAACAACGCACCCTCTCACAAAGCTCAAGTTGCGTTGGATGCCATACGGGAAGCGGGCTTCGAATTGACTGAGCACCCTCCCTATTCTCCAGACCTAGCCCCCAGCGACTTCTATCTCCTTCCTCGCCTCAAGGAACACCTCAGAGGCCAGAAATTTGCCGATGATAGTGAAGTGATGGCTGCCGTACAAGCGTTTTTCGAGGAGCAAGTTAAAGATTTTTTTTTTAAATGGAATACAAGCTTTAGAGAAGAGATGAACTAAATGTATAAACTTATTAGGAGATTATCCCTAAATTACGAGTATATTTCAGGGTAATTTTTCTCCCTGTCATCGCGCTCGATCTATAAGTAGAAACGAATGCCTACCTAAAATTTAAGCTTAAAACCAGTTCTAAAGAGATTGGTTTCGTCGATTCAAGAACGCTTATTTTAACCTGAGCGACAAGATGCGTGACAATCGGCGCAGGAATTTTGAGGGCCATCAAAAGTTTGAGGACCTAAAAAAGGCTTACCGAGCAACGAGATATTACTTAACCAGCCATTTTAATGTGTATACGTGCCATGGGGGCGCAAACGATCGATGCGGCATGAATTAAAGAATAGGCAGATGGAGCGACGCCGAAATTTACGCAGTCTAGTCGCCAGATAAAAAAAAAGTCGTTCCTGATATGGTTATCGAGCACCTAAAATGTAAGAAATCAGGGGTCGATCCCGGTCAACCATCAACATTTTCGCCAATACCAGATTTCTTTGGACGGAAGACGATGCAGTGAAGTTTGATGGGCCAGCAATGTAGGGTCACAATCATTATTAATACTGACCATTTGGAACTAAATAAGTGCAGAGTCTTCAGGCGGTTTACTGACAGACAAAACTCGGAGATCAGGACACTGAAGGCACTAATTAAAAATATCCAACAGTTGATCAGAAAGAATTACAGAATATCTGTAAGTTTGCATTGGAACAACAGAATTCGTGCTGTAAAATCCAACAGCGCGAGTATGTTCCTGCAAATAAATAAAACTTTTCGGAGAAACAATCAGAATGATATTCAGAATCTAAAGCTTCCGAGAACGTCGGACAATGAACGTTTGCTACGAACAGTTAACATCGATCCAGAGAGCGCCATCCTGGATGACGACTTTTTCGGGATTGAGGATCTTCAGGAGAAGGTGGCGACAGTGGGATCTGTCTTTCACGAAGTGTACAAGGTGAATAATAGTATTCGCCCGAACCACGACCTGGAGAACAGAGTTCTGCTTCATCACTTCTACCTTAGAAATGATTTCGATCATTGGCGATCGGAGAATCTTGGTTTTACCAGGTTCAGTGAAGATCTCATGTCAAACAATGCCATCGCTAGTGAGGGGGCTAATACCCTGTTCATTTCGACGGAAGATCTCCAGATGATCTTTCAGTCATTGAAAAGAAAAAAATCCGCGGGTATCGACGGTATATCCAATGTTGTGCTTATGGCCTTCCGCCAGTGGCTGTAGTGAGATACACCATCCTGTTCAACAATGCACTGAATAATGCATATTATCCAGTGCGTTGGAAGACAGCGGTGGTGCAACCAATCCCCAAGAGGGGTAAAGACACCTCTAACCCCGCAAATCTCCGGTCGATAAGTCTCCTTCCGAGTATCAGCAAGGTCTTCGAGAAGGTGGTCCATAGAGCCCTGTCTAAATGGGTTGAGGACAATAAAATCATCCCGGATAACCAATTCATGGATGGGGCATGACACTATTGATGCCGCGTCGAAACTCGTATCGGATATCCAATGGAATAAATGCAAGAACCAATGCACGGGTGCCTGTCTGATTGACTTGGAAAAAACCTTCGACATGGCTAGAAGGTCTTTAGGCTCAGTCGGCTGGGCATAAGTAAACCACTGCTATATGTATACCGGTAGAAAGTTCGTTGTAAAAATTGCCAACGCTTCTACCCAAACATTTGCAATCAAAAACGGACTGCAACAGGGTACGGTAAATTCGCCGATCCTTTTCAGCATTTACCTGAGTGATCTACTTGTTTCTCTTCACCACTCAATAGCGTACGCAGACGACCTAATCGCGTACAGATCAGGTTCAACGATCGACGTCATTGTTACTCTCCTGCAGCGGGACTTCGAAAAATTCAGCAGTATTGTGATGACTGGAAGTTGAAAATCAATTCCAAAAATCAGAATCTATACTGTTCAGAACGCCTTTGTCTATGGCCTCTCGGGACACTTGAAAAAATTGGCGCAGGTTCTCTAAATTTGAGCCGGACGGGCGTCCACTAGCGAAACAAAGTGTAGTTAGATACCTTCGAATCGTGCTGGATCAGTATCTATATTTTGACAAACATGTAGATGCTGCTCTGGCAAGGGCCCGGGGCACTTTCGCTCTGACAAGATGGCTGTTTCATAGCAGCCAACTTGATTCCAGAGTGAATGTAATCTGCTACATGGCCTTAATCAGACCCATGGTTTCCTATGGATGTCCTGTCTGGTTCAATGTGAGAGCCAGCTTAATGGAAAGGATTCGGGTGTTTGAGAGACAATGTCTTATAACTTGTCTCGGGTTACATAGGATTCCAGGATCTGAGTACACGAAATTTTACCCGAACGAGGTCCTATACAATAGGGCCAGGATTGTACGGATAGATAACTTTCAAACTAATTCGAAGCCACGTTGCAAGAACAATGACTTCGGTCAATAGCCTGATCTTCGGGGCTTACTACCCCAACGATTTATATCATGACAGAGTGCGCCTTAACGGCTTTGTTGCGCCAGAAGCATTCCTCTATCTAGATAGATGTTGGCTGATCCAGGACAGATCGGCGATTCTTCTACGGACCCGATGTCGCGCTCCGTGAGCCCAAGCGCCTCCGGTTCTGTAGATCGGTCTCACGCCGGGATCGGGGAGGCGTAGTCCGCCAGCATCAACGCTTTTGGTGGCTGGAGAGATCTAAGTCAACGAACACCTTGATAGGAGCAGTCTCTTCAAGGCAAAGCCTGCCTAACACCAATGGCAGGCGTACATAAGTTAGAATAAGGTAAGGTAACCATTGGAATTAAACTGGATACAGAAAGAAGCTCCATGTATGCCGGTGCCACACAAATAAACACACAAAAACCTCATGGAGCGAATTTCCAACTGCTAATATCTGCTGGATCGCAACAAAATCGAATCATTGCTGGTGATTCAAGATGGATCTCTAACGAAAACTTTAAGCGAAAATGATCGTAGTCGAATCGCGGTGCGCCGGCGCAAACTGTAACTAAACCAGGATTGAAGGCTAGAAAGGTTTAGCTGTGTGTTGCTAGGAATCATCGTCTATGAGCTGCTCTCCTACAGCTAAATATGGGCTTATGCTGTTAACAATTGAACCGTATGAAGGGTGGGGTGGTCGTGGTGCAATGGTAATCATTACCGACTCTTGAGCCGAACGTCTGTAGTTCAAGTCCGTCCATAGTCAAAAGCAATTCCTTTACGGAAAAACTGTGCAACAACATCAGTTGTGAATGAGAAAAAGTGCTGATGATAACTCTCGCAGCATAAGATCACTTCAAAATTCATACTCTGTGTGTGCATTTCCAATACAACACCTTAATGGCATGAAAACAAAAAAAATACTGTGAACTACACCCATCAACAATTCGGTGGAATCTCTCAAATCCTATCCAGGACAACCACCCCCAGAGAATAGTGAACGAGCATCTTCGACACAAACCATCCAAACACCAAAAGAGCGTACACTCTTTATATAAAAAAAAATACGATTTATATATAAAAAAAAAAAAAAAAGAAGCAGCCAGCTTTGGCCAAGAGGACAAGAATTGTGTTCCATCAGGGTAACGCCAGGCCGCACGCAATTGATATCAACGAATTTGTGACCAACAAATTTTTTGCTGTAATTCCAAATAGTCTCTGTTAGATAATATATATAGGGTTATATGATACAATTTGTGGTAAGAAAGTAATTTTAGATTTCTATCAAATTTTTCCGTCAATATATTGTTTGGCTCTAACCATTATAATGGGATATAAAATCATTGAAACGTCCCACATAGGAGTTCTCGCAGGACTCGATCCCGACACGGACATTTCGGAGAGCTTTGCGGTTAATAACTCGGCTACAACTTAACAAATATTTGTTTCTAAAACGTCTAGAGTTGTCGGATTATCTTGATAAACATAGTCTTTCGCATAGCCGCACAAAAATAAATCCAACGGCAATAAATCGGACGATCACCAAAAAGAAAAAAAAAACGCGTCCAGGAAATTATTCTTGCAATAACGCCAAAACGGGTCGTGTTATGGGAGATATGACATCGTCATATGTGGTTTCAATGTCTTCCACATCCATATCTTCAATTTGAGACATTTCGCTATTGCCATGAGAATTGATGATGCAAGAAGTATGGGCCAATAACATTACCAGATCAAACTACATACCATACAGCAACTTTGTGTAGACGCAAACATTTTTCGATAGTAACATGTGAACCCCACATGCGACAGATATTTCTGATATCGTGTCCACCGAGTGGCAAATTAGCTTAATATCGAAAGAAAATATTTATGAAATGCTCTATGCATCCCGTGGTCAGTTGGCTTCAAATCTTGAGTTGAGCTTTATATGAATTTAGAAGCAATTCTAAATGCAAAATACATATGTATGCCACAATATGTCAAGATAAGTCCAAATTGTGTGCTGGCTTCGTAATGGATAAATTTGGATCTTCTTCAACCCTTGTACTAACGCAGCCATATTTTCTGCAGAGCGTGCATTTCAATAATGAGTAGATCTTAAGATTTTTTGAATTTTGTCTATAGATGATTATGTCGACCACAATCTGCACGCAATGCGGGAAACATACCTACTACAGAATTTTCGAATTTTCACATAACACGTTCAGCGATTGTCAAACAGTCCACTTTATAATGGCAAACCCTAAACTAAATATGTTTAATCTCCGATGACAAATATGTTTGACGTGTACGATTTAAAGAGGGGTGTCAATGCCGGACGATGAATTTATAACGACGTTTCTTCTAGCCACCCGAAAATATCGCGAACTCGATCGTGTACAGCAGTTGAATCTTGCTGTGATGCGAACCATCGGATCTTTATCACGACAAAATTAAGAGGATCATACGAAGACTTAAGTCCAACAAAACTCCTGACATACATAGAATACGCTGCTTGCTGAGCTCTTCAAAGTTGTGATCTAATTGAGTGGATACACCAGATCATTTGTAGGACATGGCCAGAGGAAAACTTGTCCCATGAATGTAACTTCAACACCGTTTGCCTGATCTAGAAGAAATTAGATCCTTTTGAATGTTTAGAGTTTTCAGAGAATTTAGTCTCTTAAAATCGCTTGAAAGGTTTTCTCTGCTTTTTTGCGCGAGCGCCTGATGCCCTTTTAAAGTAAATTGATCGGTCGGATAGCTGTGTGGTTTCAGGGGGGAAAATCCCACTATTGGCCAGATATTTTTAACACGGTAGATCCCAAACGAGTTCCACCTACTCACTTCCTTTTTATGAACTTTAAAACCGCATTTGACATTGTAGATAAGGGCTATACAGTAGTGCTGCCTTGTATGTAATGTCAAGCCAGGACTTTGTTGGAGGTAGCGCTTCGAAACCCAGCGCGATAGAAGCGGCGGTCTTGATGGCTTGTTGGCGGCATTTCCAGACGTGTTCTAGAGACTGTACTTGTGATGGAGGAGTCAGGAGGAGTTTGTGCGAGACACGATCACCAAAGGCTTTGGCGGTCTCTTGCGAATGCACCTTTCCGACGTCAAATATTGGTGGTCTATCTCAACGCCACGGTCTCCGAGACGTCTTGTTCGAATCGCCGTTGGCTCCTCGGAAAGTTCAAACATACGAAACATAAGAGTGTCATCCATCGGTTTACTGTCATTGACCGCCAAGTCTCTTTATGATGCGAAAATCTCAGGCTGGCTGCAGTGAGATCTGGCCCCAGAGAAATTAAGAAACCTAAATCCTTGTTCTGATGTGGTGTACTGCATGCTATGCTTCCAACTCCCTTACCCATCTTCACTTTAAAATCCTCCGCCACAATCGAGGTATCATAACTGAGGAATTGGACGTCGTTCCTGCTTAGGCGATTGTAATAGGCGTCCTTTGTGGTGTTATTATTGTTTTTAAGGCATTTTTATTTTCTATTGTTATTCCTTTCTTATACTAGGCAAAAGTGGTTAAGTCCAGCTTAAGATATTTAAACTACCCTAAAGTGCGGTAAAGAATTGTTCAATCATCCTTAACCTTTGTAAAGGCTTTTATGACGATTGTCAAGGACTTTTTGCATAAGCCTGCTCTCTTATATCAAAAACGGCGCTTCTCGCATCGCTATATTCCCCTCCTGTTCATGACTAATACATATTAGACTAATGGCCTTCAATTTTTGAACTTCGTTCACCAGATTGAGTTGCGTATTATGCGAATGCCATTATCGAATAATATTCTTCCCTCAATACACTCATCGAAGTAAGTACGAACAAGATATCGTTAAGGACGTACTTAAAATACGCAACGAATGCCTTTTAATTGGGTGCGTTACAATATACTCAATTAGTTGCAGCATTATTGAATTCGTTAACGAAAGCACTTGACATTTTGTTTTGTCAAACCCATTACTTATGACACAATTAGTAAAATAGGCAGCATTACCCAAAAGGGCGTAAAGGAAATTCAATCGTATAATATATTAGTAAATTGATTCTCGAGCGGTTGTGACCTTTGGCTACCCACATTGTTTTTCGAAATATACTCACGGTACTCACGGAATAAATATAGTGTTTTTCAATAGGGACATAACAATTTGACATTTAAACACAAACGCAATGTTAAACTTTTTCTGTTAACTGTCACGGGTAAAATGTCAGTCAAGATTTATAGTTTTGTTTCGATGAAGTGCATGAACGAGCAATGTTTGGAAATTATTAAAAAATACTACCAAAGTGCTTAGTCGCTGGTTGCAACTTTTAGATCGCTTACTCTAGGTTTCGGTCATTATAATCGTCTCCCCAGACAGGCTGTGCGTGCTATAGTGACTAAATACCAGTCAACATGTCTATTAATGAATGTTACCTTGCCAGTCGATGTACCGAAAATATCGCAAGCGCTTCAGTTCAACATGAATCAAATTAGTCGATATCGCGTCCTTTCTAGGATTCGCAAATCTCTCAGTCCATATTGTAACGACTTTTGCGTAAAGTTCTTGATCTTCAAGATCAAATTAACTCAAGAACTGAAATCTCTTGATTATTTGAAGCCCCGAAACTTCTCCTACTGGGCTTCATAAAAGTTTGAAGAAAAGACTAGAATTCATC
This sequence comes from Merodon equestris, assembly GCA_958301585.1. Lineage (NCBI taxonomy): Eukaryota > Metazoa > Arthropoda > Insecta > Diptera > Syrphidae > Merodon > Merodon equestris. Next base: position 213,320,904 of record OY284413.1, on the reverse strand, counting down.
GAATAATGGTCGTCAGCGATGAAGCTCAAATTTGTCTTAATTGCTTTGGCAATAACTAAACTCACATGTGCTTCAGGTGACCATATGGTGTGGATATTGTACGGGCGGTGCGATTGGGCCATATTTTTTTGTCGATGAAAGTGATCGCCATGTTACAATCAATAGATATCGCTAGCGTGACATGTTGGAAGAATATTTTCAGCCAAAATTGATTGCACTTCACGTAAGTAAGATGGTGCCACACACGACACAACTGGTTAAGCATCCTATGGGGTTAGATTAAGTCGTAAGTTTATGCCAATTAACCAACGACGTAAAAGGAATATCGAAATTGCTAAGGTCCAGATGATAAGTACTAAGGTAAGGTAAAAAGTTCTCGGCCTGACACAGCTTGAAATATTACGATTTCCAGTAGAAATCAAACAAAAGAAAAAATGTATTTTCTATATAATCTCCCCTGACTTCAACACACGTTTCTCTAACATCAATATTCCTCCCCGGGAATGAGAGTGTGGAAGGCTGTGAAAATATTTATCTAAATCCTCCTCAACTTCTTGATTGGTTACGAAGCGCTTCCCAGAAAAAAGTTTGGGAAAAAATAGAAGTCTGAGGATACCAAATCGGGAGAATATGGGGGCAGTTTCTCCGTCGCCAACGCACCCTTGTGCGCAATCTCGGTGGAAGATGATATCTTTTTTTTCAGACCAGCTTTCTTCTCGCGAATTTAGGCACCCATATCAATTCAACATTGGATTATTTTATCAGTGGTATAATAATAACTAGATAAGTCAAGCATCATTCTCATAAGTTCGCCTTGCGATACTTGTAACTTTTTTAGATAACCCATTGCACAATTTCCTCACAATTGGCTTACATATATTGAAGCAGTTGATTGAAATACTATTTTATGGATGATGATTTTGCTAAAGTTGTTCAGCATTGATATTTTAATAGCATTTTGCAGAATAGTCTCAGCATTGAAACTAAACTCGTGTGATGACAATATCTTGTTACTACAATATCTTGCTGTTTCACATGCAAGAAGCCTTGGAAAGTCAGAAGTGAAAATATTGTAAAGAACAGGGCCAAGGACGGAGCCCTGGGGTACTTCTGCGTAAAAGGAATATAGAGATGATGCTTTAACATGGTCTACGTCCTCTAAACGTCTGTTAGTCAGGGAACATTTTATAGTTTTGGTAAATGCAATAGAAAATCAAAGTCAATCATTTTGTAGACTATCGAAAGCTGGCTCAATATCCAGCAAAACTAAACCCGTTTGTCTAAGGCACGGTTTCTCTCGACATGCTGACATATTTTGAGCACTTCTTCTGACATTCTGTGGAGACTCCTGAACCCAAATTTGTTTGCCTCATAATACAATAAATAAAATTGAAAATTAAAAAATAGGTCATCAGAAAAGACGCGCCTTAAGTCTTTTCTCAATAATCTGCTCGAAAACTTTACTTAGACAACTGAGCAGACTTATTGGCCTGTAACCATCTGGATTCTGAATTGGCTTTCCAGACTTCAAAATAGGCACCATTTTTGCAATTTTCCCGATATTCAGGAAGTATGATTTCACCAGAAAAGTTGGACAATATATCCCTGATTTTGATAGTTGCCACGTTTTTGATACCATCAGGATCGTCAGTTTTCCTCAGTCGCAGGCTTTTTAGTACTTTCACTATTTCCATTTGGGGTGCATAGTCGAAATAGCTTCGGGAAAAAAGAGTTCATTTAGCATCGAGTCATTAATTGTATCATCGGCATGCTGTGAAAGTGTTGGCTTTGTCAATACCCCTATGGAGAATCATTACCTGAGTTATGCAAACTATTCTCCTATTCTTATTTCTTACGATTTTTACCATATTCCAGAATGACCTTACATTTTTATCTAAAAACTTTATTTTCTGTTCCAAACAGTATTCAGATATTTCATTTGTCAACGAAAGAATGGAAGACGATACCTTTGCCATTGTCTCGTTAAGGAATTTCTGGTTCGTATGTATTAGGTCGTTACAGATGATGTTGCCGATTTTTATGTGGAAAGTTAAACGACGCTATTTCAAAAATTAAAGAAGCTTATTCCAAAAAATTTACATTTGTGACACTTTTCCAACCTTCCACCAAAGCAAAAATGTTTCTTTTAAAAACAGTCCTTAAAGGAATTATGGAATCTGGGCTTATGAATTGTTTATTTTGGAGGTGATTGCCTAAAGTTCAGAAAAAGTGGGAATCGATCAGGGAGAAGTCTGGTTAGTTATGTGGATTAGGAAAGACTTCATAACCCGCCAGCTTCAGGAACATCGACTGTGCTGTATGTGGTCTTGCGTTGTCATGCAGCAGTTTGGGACCATGCCTGTTTACCAGTGACGTCTGTTTTGGGAGCAATTAGTTGTATATTATGTCGATTTTTCTACAGTGCGACTCGGACGTGATTATTTCTCCTCGTTTGAGAAAGGAAAATGGTCGACTTGCCCACTCATCCACTATAGTCACTATTACCTTTTTGGGGTATAAGTCTGCCTTGCCATGTCCACTGGGAAGCTCACTCACATCTACCCATTCTTGGATCTACTTTTCGTTGCAGATGACAGTGGGATTCAAGAAGGAATCCATACGGTGTCTTTTGGTCAAAGATACTGCAACCTCCAAACGTTGTAGCATATTCCATGACGGAAAGGTGGTGACTTATGGTTGCAGTTGACAAAGGCTAAGAACAGTCGTAGCTGGATTTTCTTCAACAGCTACTGCAAGTCTCTGGTAAACCAGTTTCGAACAGTTCTCTCACTACACGTACCCAAACCTATTTCTCTAGTCGCTGCGGTTGCGTGCATGTTTGTTTAAATTGAAAAGGGAAAATTGCATTTAAATTTGTTGGTGAAAGCATTTTCTATGTGAAGAAAAAAGTTTACTTAATGAGCTAATAGCGTAAATTAATTTTTACCGTTAGAAAGATGAAACTGTACTCTTTTCTTAAAAAAATAACTGTATTTTCAATTTCTATTCATAACTTCCTGCCACAACGATCACTTTAGGAATAATCGGTAGGTCGGCAATTTCATATGTAACGACCTAATATACAGGGTGTCCCACGAGCAGTGTGCCAAAAAGCTAGAGCGTGTAGGTCTGCTCAAGACAAGAAAAAATCGTATGGGAGGGGGGTTTATTCCCCCCGTTTAGCCGGGCGGGGCAATTTTCTAAAAAACTGACTTAATTTGGAAAAAAAAAATATTAAAAATCAACAGTTACATCCACAATGCCGTGATATACTTTTTTGTAAAGCCAGAAACCTCTTCTTTCATCTTGTTTTTAAACAAAGCTGTTTTAAGGAATAGTTTTTGAGAAATTAATTTTCAAACTCAAAATTTTGCAAAAAAAATTAAAAAAAAAATTTCGAACAATTTTTTTTCGAAATTGTATGTAATTAAGTACTAATTTTTTTTCCAAAATTCAATTCTCTTATTAGTTTTTAGTTAAAAACAGAAAACCGGATGCAAAAATGTCTTGTAGTTTTGGAGAAATTAAAAAAAAACCCGAACCATTTTTTTCTAAGAAGAACCTTTTTTTTTGGTTTTAACGCGGCTGGACTTGTAGACAAATTAATGTATGAAACTTTGACTTCTTTTTTATTATTTTTAAAAACTTCGGAGTTTTATTATAATAAATTTTCAATATAATCCCCATTTTTTAGAAGGCAAAGATTATATCTCCTTCTTCTCCTAATGGCTGCACATATCTATGCTTGACAAATTTTCCTGCAATTTGACTCCAGCGACTTCAATCCCTTCTTTCAGTTGTTCCATAGATACTATTTCCACTTCGTAAACATAATTCTTCATGAATCCCCACACATAAAAATCTAGAGGAGTTAAATTTGGCGATCTAGGTGGCCATTCCGTGAGGCCCCTTCTTCCGATCCAACGGTCACTAAAATGATCATCCAGCCAGTTTCTAACCCGTAAGCTGTAGTGTGCTGGTGCTCCATCTTGCTGGTAGATTAAATTATCTGCTATGGCCAAAGGAACGCTGTCCATCAAATCGAGCAAAAGGTCTCGTAGGAACTGCAAGTATGATTCTCCATTAATAACGGCATTCAAAAACCGGGGCCCGATTACAGTTTGTCCAACAATACCAAGCCATACATTACAGCTAAAGCGGTGTTGTGATTTTATTTGTTTTTTGTTGTGTGGATTGGTGCTACTCCAATGATGCAAATTGTGGAAGTTAGTAACCCCATCTCTGGTAAACTGTGCTTCATCCGTCCAGAATATCCTTGCAAAATAGTTTCGTTCAGTTTCATCTCGAAGCAGTAATGATCGACAAAATTCTGCTCTCAAAAACTTGTCGTTTGAGGTGAGTTCCTGAACTGGCCTAAAATGGTACGGGTGTAAGTTTTCGGTATGAAGCACTCTCCATACTCTAGATTTGGGCACTCCAAGCATAATAGCTATCCTCCTTGTACTAAGGGAGGGATTACGTCGGACCAAATCCAAAATTCTTTCATCTAAGATTCCTGATCCATCTGTAACTGATCTCTTGCTTCTTCGATGCTCTAGCACTCCGTGCTCTCGCAGACGTCGGTGGATTCTTGAAAACATGCTACGACTGGGACACCTCCGATTGGGATATCTTTCAGCGTAGAGTCTTTCGGCTTCACGATCTCGACCATTAGCTAAACCGTAGCAGAAGTGCATGTCCGTTAATTCTTCTCGAGAGTATGTGTTTGACATCGTAATGTGTTGATGAATTAACAACCAATTTGGAAATGGTTTTTTATTAAAAATGTGATGCCTTTTATTTACATTTGAGTTGCAAATATTTTGTTTTTCAATAAAGAAAAATTGCGGTTTTATTGTCTTAAGGTCCTAGCGGGTAGAACCCATCGGCGGCGGGCGGACCCAGACGAAATTGACATGTCAGTTTTCAGGCGTTATCAATGAAAAATAAGGATTAATCCAGGGTTATTCCAATACTGTGTCACTTTATTGTATCCTCATAAAACTCAGAATTTTTTAAAATTAATAAAAAAGAAGTCAAAGTTTCATACATTAATTTGTCTACAAGTCCAGCCGCGTTAAAACCAAAAAAAAGGTTCTTCTTAGAAAAAAATGGTTCGGGTTTTTTTTTAATTTCTCCAAAACTACAAGACATTTTTGCATCCGGTTTTCTGTTTTTAACTAAAAACTAATAAGAGAATTGAATTTTGGAAAAAAAATTAGTACTTAATTACATACAATTTCGAAAAAAAATTGTTCGAAATTTTTTTTTTAATTTTTTTTGCAAAATTTTGAGTTTGAAAATTAATTTCTCAAAAACTATTCCTTAAAACAGCTTTGTTTAAAAACAAAATGAAAGAAGAGGTTTCTGGCTTTACAAAAAAGTATATCACGGCATTGTGGATGTAACTGTAGATTTTTAATAATTTTTTTTCCAAATTAAGTCAGTTTTTTAGAAAATTGCCCCTCCCGGCTAAACGGGGGGGGGAATAGACCCCCCCTCCCATATGATTTTTTTCTTGTCTTGACCAGACCTACACGCTCTAGCTTTTTGGCACACTGCTCGTGGGGCACCCTGTATAAGAATCGTAGCTGAAATCTTGGGGAAGAAATTAGACTTAACTTTCCGGACTTGAAAAGAAAAGACCCACTCGAGTCTATGGAACTATGGAACTATGGATATTCTCCGAGATCTCTGATGTGATCAGTGGAGACATTTCCTAGGCATGTTGAAAGGTTTCTGAGTCTCGATTTCCTTTCTGATACTGTGCCCAGTTGGCATGCTTAAAGACAAGATTTAAAGACCGAATTTAAGGATTTTACAAAGGAATGGGTTATGATCAGAACTTAGTTCATTTAATTCGACCATTGTCGAATGATTTAGTAATAAAAATGTCAAATGTATAGGGGAGACCTCTCGAACCAGCTGAAATATATGAAGGACTCGACGGAAACAGTACAGAAAACGGAAACAAATTTATAAAACCTGAATCGGACACTTAGATTTTTTTTATAAAAATATGCACATTTTTCTTGGAGTTGGAAATTTCTGATATCTGTTGGAGCACTCAGACGCAAATACTGGTCCATTGTACTGCCAAACAGACACCTTTATTTCTTTATTGTTTTTCAGAGAAAAATTAGAAGGAGCTTCAGTGATGTACCTATAGAGCTTAAAGATTCGGAACACACCACGTCGGCCCCAAGGGTGCGGATCTGTGCGCGAGCAACGGTAGGACAGTCGCAGAGAAAGTGTTCTGCTGTGTCATCCTCTGCAATTGATGCCAAGCACACAGAGATGCTTAATAAAAGAGTAATGGTCCGTATTGACGTCCGCAAGTCTTCTGCAATCAATTCGGACTTCTTGCGGACATCAGGGCGTACGCGCATAGTCATCCTGAATATTCCCTCCATCTAGGATTGTGTGCGTTAAAGAGCCTAATCGATGATTTAGAATTTGACCGTGGAAGCAGGTAGACCTAAAGCATGTTCAGGTCCTGAAAAACTATTCTCTGAGCCCCTTATAGCGAGTTCTTCAGAGATCTCATTTCCTTGGATCTCAGAGTGACCTGCGAACCATCTTAGCCTTAGTGAATTTAATCTTCCGACTTTGATCAAAAAGATCTTGAGTTCATGCATTTAACATATTTGGAGCTGATTAAAGGATTGGACACAGGTTTGAGTGCAGCTTGGCTGTCACTACAAACGCATATGGTTTTTCCCTTCCACTTGTGCTTCACAACATAGTGCATGACCATTAGGATTGCGTATATCACTGATTGAAAGACAGAAGCAGACACTTTCCTAACGAGAAGTGCAGTCTAATGTTTTCGCGCTCAAAAAAAACTCCAGCACCGTACCCCTGCCCAGACCCGGAGCCATCTGTAAAAATACGAAGACATTCCTTTCCAGGTTCAAAATCCGGCCACATCTGTCATTGCGTCGGATGGCATATCCATGAGATCGTAGGACATTTCGCGCCCAAGTACACTGTCACTCCAGTGCGAGTTATACCAAAAACCATTACTCTTAAGGCGACACCTGGCTTTCAGTGCGAACCCTCTGACAAATATATCATAGCCTCAAGAGCCGTGCCCGGCGGGCTGGGGAAAGCCCCCGGACAGCTGAGACAAACCGGTCTTTGGAATTGGGTTAAAGAGGCTACGACGTGTTTGTGTGTTAGCCTGTTCCACTAGACAACCGATGCAAATGAGATTATCAGTCTTATCATTGCATCATATGAGTGTAGATCCAGAGGACCTTTTTCGGCGATAAGCCTCATGTTTCTACAGAGAAATATTTAATTCAATTGCTCTTTACGTTTGCCTTTGCCCTTGCTAACATTTATCTATGCATCTCCCCTCCTTGGTATAATTGAAGGTTCTGTTCTCTAAGAAACAAATGAAACAAACTGTGGGCAATCTTCCTTCATACTCTTCTTTCCAACTATATTGTTATCTATTTGCAATTTACCGAGCTTCTACTACGAACGCCATTTGATCGAAACGCCAATCTTATAAACAATCCTAATTCCTCCTTTCAGTTTGTCAACAATAAAAGGAAATCTGATGGCTACCCAACCTAACTCTCATCCAATGGCGAAACCTCGAATGATCCCAAAACTATCGCCAACTTTTTCAAACAATCTTTCGCCGGACACTACTTCGACTACTTACCAAATTTCTCCCTTGGACCATTTCTTCCACGTACTATTGATCTCCATATCATCAAAAATAAATTGAATCAACTTAATGATGAATTTACTCCTGGGCCCGATGGTCTCCCTGACATATGTATTACTAAAAATATGTTGCTTCATTATTTCTGTCCCGCTCATTCCTGTCCCTTGGAGAATTTCCCCAGATATGGAGAATCGCTTTTATAACCCCTATTCAAAAAAAAAAAAAGTCCGAAGAGTGAGTACCGCCCAATCGCCAAACTGTCACATATACCCAAACTTTTCGAAAGTATCTTCTATGGCACTCTAAGTTTCCACTACAAATCTTTAATCTCCTCTAAACAACATGGCTTTCTCAAATGCAGGTCTACAACCACAAATTTTGTCAAATTTGTATCCTTCACCCTATCAGCATCAGAAAATGGAAATTAAGTCGCCGTCATTTCAACTGATTTCAGTAAAGCCTTCGACAAAATATCCCACCCAAGTGTGGGTGGTTTTAACCCTTTCTTGGCTTCTTCCGGCATTCCACAAGGCAGCCACCTAGGTCCACTTCTTTTCATTCTTACCATTAACGACATTGAGTTTGTCATCAAACATTCCAACCTCTCACTGTATGCCGACGACGCCAAGTCCCTCAAGACCATTTCCTCGCAGCAAAATTCTTCTCATATTCAATCGGAATTCAACAGCTTTTCTATCTGGTGCTCCAAAAACTGCTTGGAACTTAACATTTCCAAATGTCAATCAATCACTTTTTCATGTAAACGAATCAATCCCCCTCCCCATCTCCACCATTCAGGTTATCCAGGATTTTGGCATATTATCTGACCAAGAGCTCAACTTTTGCGCACATGTCGACGATATAATCCTTAAAGCCAACTCTGCACTCGGTTTCGTGAAGCGTTGGTCTAAAAAATTCTTCAGTCCCTATGTGACTTGATCCCTCTATATTACGTTTGTTCGCCCTCTTCTTGAATACGCATCTCAAGTGTGGTCCCCTTATAAACAAACCCACATTTCTCGAATTCAACGTCGGTTCCTATGTTTCGCTCTCCAAGGGCTGCCCAGGAACAATCCTTTGCTCTTACCGCCCTACCAAGACCGAAGAAGAAGAGTATCTGACATCATCTTCATCCATAGACTTCTTACAGGTACCATTGACTGCTCCACCCTTTATAACTCCATATCTCTTAACACTAACCCTCGTAACACACGCAATCTTCGTCTCTTCTATCTATCCACCCCCCGCACCTCATACGATATGTTGGCAAGTGTTAATTCAAATATTAACTTCGATTTCAACCTCAGCCTTCTATGCCTAAAACTCCGTCTTCTTAATAGCCTTCCCTTCTGCCAATCATAGTTTCTAAGGATCGCGTCCCCCTCACTCGTTCTTCTTAGTTAGATTAAATTAGCTTGAAGAAAGCTTAATAAATGGGGGTGTTGCCCCAACAAAAATTAAATTAAATTACATTTTATCAAATTTGCATTGCTAAAAGGCTGACAGCACTTTGGAGTTTTTGACTCAACATGCTAACTGCGAGTATGCACATGATCACAGGGTTTTTGCGAACGTTCTATTGGCGGTGGAATGTTATTTTTTTCCTTTTGTGTTTCATTCGGCAACGAAGGTTCGTCCAGTTCTTCCCTATCACTATCAGTGTCGGTCAGACTTTGGAGTGAACTCTAGTAATTTGCCCCTGGGCCTTTTTTTCAAGACCATTTTTAGCAGAGTTCTAGTTTTTTTTTATTCGAGGACATAATGTTTTTCTCGATATTGTGTAATCTCGGTCGTTTACTAATTTTGAATTAGAATTATTGTAAGTCTCCGAACTGCCACACGATATGCGCTTACAAAAGCTCCGGGTTGACGGATTCCCCTGTAATTGTTCTGCCTTTTGCAAGGTAATCAATCAACAAGATCCCTTTTCAATTCTAAAACCTCTGGCCCTGACCTTTTTGGCAGATGCGAAAGGTTTCTTGGTACTCATCCACTGGCTTGGGATATGCTTGAACTGCTGTTTCGTTTCTGGCGTGTAGTGATGGTGGTAGTGGTGCAATGGTAATCATCACCGACTGTTCAGCAGAAGGTCTGTAGTTCAAGTCTGATCATAGCCAAGAACAATTCCTATACGGACAAAAAACAATACCAGTTGTGAATGAGGGATGATAAAAAAAGGCTGATGAAGGCATAACACTCGCAGTATAAGATCACTTCAAAATTCATACTCTGCGTGTCCATTTCCAATCTAACACCTTAACGACATGGAAACAAAAGAGTTACTCTGAACTACAACCAACGCGACAATTTTAGTCGAATCTCTGAAAAATCCTATCTAGGACAACCACCCCAGGAGAGTAGAGAACGAACATCTTCGACACTAACCATCGGCACTCCGTCCAGGTTGTGTGACAAATATCATAAGAGGAACGTAACTCTTGAACCTGCACGAATTATGAATTTCTCATCCGGGGTGAGAAATCACCGCAAAAAAATTGCTCGAATTTCCATTGCACCGGTCCAAAGATTGCTGTGAAAATCGTTTGCAATTTTGTTTTTAATCGGCATTTAGCAAATGCGGCAGCCATCTCACGCAGAACTTTCTTTGTGCAAAAGATTTAAAATCCCTTGTTTCAATATTTCCACAACCTCAGCTATCCCAATCACCTTCCCTAGACTACCGTTGAACACGATATCACATGCTCTTGGGATGGTTTCTGGTGTGGTTGGGGATTTTGGCCGTCCTTCACACGGCGTATCTTAGAGGGAGGTGCGACCATGTTTAAATTCAGCTGCCCACTTCTTAACGGTTGTCATCGAAGAACCAGAGTGCTCCAAAACTTTTGTCAACTTCGGATGAATTTCGAATGACAGGTTAATCCATCCAAAATGGAGAATTTTATGACCACACTATACCTATTCAAGTTTATTTTAACGAAAAACACGCAAGATGTCTGCTGCAGAAATTCGTGTAAACAAACTACATACTTGAGAGAGCAATCGGAAACGTGTCATACGAAGTAACGACATGTGCACTCAGGCAGGGAAAATAAATTTTTGCTGAGTGGAACGGCATATCTGAGTCAGGCCAAGACCTTTTCACCTCACCTGCATCAGTGTGGAAGATTGGTAGAAAATTGGCTCCAACGAACATGATCGAATACTATCTTTAAGTTTGACACGTGTATCATGCCTGGATTAAATTTCAGCCTGGTGTGTCAAGTTTTCTGTGTTTTATTTGAGTTCAAAATTGTTACGTCCTTATTGAAATACCTTGTAGAAGCAAGCTCTTAAGGCAGTGATTATAATAAACACGAAACCAGAGAAGAGGGTCAAAGGTGTAATTCATTAAATCAAGCCTCTATTCATAGCCTACTTGATTATACTCTGCCAAGCATTAATGAGTAAAGTATGTCAAAGGAAAGTGCAATCTTCTAATGTTACGTATGCGCGACCGCGTATCAAACTAAATATGTGCATAGGTTAAACGTCAACAATTTGGGCTCAGTCTCAGGTCTCAGCATGCATTGCTAAACAGTGTAAAGTAAATTAACCCCTTCAATGGTGTACACTGTACACCACACCTAATCAACAAAATGCAAACAGTGTCCTGCTTAAAAGGACTCATACGCCCACTTATCCTGACAATCAAACACCCAGTCTCTGCATACTCATACCACACATTTTAACATGCCTATACATATCACTTGTTATCCTACATACATGCTCGTACACATCCTCTTTCTACTTTTAGGCTTTGGGAAATTTGTACTTCGTCCATCAATCGCTGTCAGGGGTGAGAATATGGAATTTCCTTTCACACGAATGGGACTCAGCCGATGGGAAAAGCATTTACACGGGCAACATCGAGACTATCGCCACCAAAGAGAAATCGAAATTTCCACAACACTTCTTTCCGGAAGTATGTATGACACGTTGTTTCTTATTTTTCATATTTCTTTTCCCTTTCCCTTCCATCTATCTCTCTTTTTTTTTTTTGGCCTCTCTCCGAGGCCTCTCTTTCTTCTCTTTGTTTTTGTTTTTTTTTTAACTTTATTTGTTTATGTTGTTTGTAACGAAAATAAACAACACGTGTCCTTGAAACACGTACATGTGTTGACATACCTACAAACATACATACTATGAATCTATGTTCGTGAGTGTTGGACTTAAAGCTTGTGTTAAATGCTTGGATTTTATATTTTTAGTGCAAATGGTCGCGCAAGGGCTTCATGCGTACGCGGTGGGAAATTAATGGAACTGTTATTGATCTCGTCAATATTCATCTCTTTCATGATGCTTCTAATCTGGCCGCTTGCGAAGAGTTTCCCTCGGTGTATTGCAAAACAAGAAGGCGAGCCTTGGTCCACACACTGGAAAGGTGAGTGCGGTAGCTGGCGATTTACAGGTCACTTAACATTGAATGTAACGAAAGGAGTCGTGTGATGGTCTCGAACCACCGCTGCCTGTGAAGCGGTATACGAGTAATGACACGAGATTTCCATTTCCACGTTGATCATGATTTTCTATTTTGTTTTTATTAGGTGCTTTCTGGTCTGTTTATGTTGGGTTTTATGTCTTCATTCTCATTCTCATGTGTTTTTTAGGTTTCTAAGCTATTTTCATAGGTCATTGGTATTAGGTGGTGTTGTTCTTGATAAACCAAAGACAACGGGAAAAGAGGCAGTTCAAGGGTGTTCAATTCTAATCTTCTTTTTTCATGTTTAGCGCAGAATGACCATTGGGAGCCACTACAGTGCTACCTTCTGCAATGTTCAATTTATTTATACAGCCGAGAAGTAAGGAATAAACTTGTTGCATGTTTCACGTTGGCTGCCAGGAAAGGGTTTTACTTGTTTCGCCGTTGGAGGGCTACTCGTAGACACCAACCTTCTCTCCCCTATTTATTACCAACATCAAGCGAATAATGGTTGGTATGTTTTGGATATGATAAGTGTGGCAATGAAAGATGCTCGGGAAACGCAAAATGAAATCGATGATGATGATGAAAACGATGCATAACGACTGAAACTTGATTAAGTTTTGTTCGTTAACTTGTTGGCATTTTGAAGGTAATTTCATTATGCCTCTCTCATAGAAGCCCTCGTTTCTCGGCGATTGCTTCCTTCAGACGGTGCAATTGTTGTCTTAGGCGAGCAGCTCATAGTAGACGATTCTCTGCCAATCCCACCTAACCACAGCAAAATATTCCTAGACGTCAATCCTAGTTTTGCAGCCGTTTGCCTCGGATCACCGCGTTTCGACCCAAACCGTTTTGGCTTGTAGCTGTCGTAAATAATCCACTTTTAATTACTCGGTCAGAAATGGCTCGATTTCATTGTGATTCAAAAATGCGGTCCATGAGCTTTTTCTGTGTTAACTTCTGTGGAACCGATACTTCTTCTTGTATCCAGCCTTATTCACACGGTTCCGAAGGTTTTTTGTTCAACGTTAACCTGTTGGGTAATCGAGGTTTGTGCAAAAAGTAAGGTAGCCTTTTGAATTCGCGACCTTTTGAATTCGATTTCAAATATTTCTTACTTGTTCTATTGACACACACATATGTCAATATACATATTGACTAATGTTGACACTGTCAGCCATTTTGGATACTTAGTTTGTTTTTTACAGAGATTAGGCGTGTACGTCTCGAACGTAATTGAAATGTTGAATGTGGCATAAAAATATTTATAAATGGTACAAGCTCTCCACAGAAGGCTGAGAAGATGTTAATGACGATGCCCGCCCTGAACGCGCCAGAACGTCAACAACGGATTAAAACGTTGAAGCCGAGAAAAAAATTGTTATCGTCGAGAATTGTCAAATCGCGAGGTCACTGGCATATTGATTGACTCATGGCATGAATTTTTTTTCTCGCAAATTTTGGGCATTGAACGTGTGTCAGCGAGGTTGATTTGATTGGACGCCCCCACAGGGGCACTTTATTAGCTTTATGCAAGCCTTAACAAAAAAATAACTTAAGTAACTCTTTAACCAGGTGATAGGGTGAAAACCATTATGGAAAGGGTGAAGGGGTGTGGTATAGGGCAATTCTAAAACTGGTGAGGTGAAAGTCAAAAGATTGGTGTTAGCTTTGCGCATCATTATGGACATTGGTTCGTGGCAGCCATAATTTGTACGATGAGCGTTTATACGGAAAAAGGGGCATCTACCGGGGTAGGTGTTAAGGAGAATCATGGGAAATAATGAGGGGCTGTCAATGTTACCGCTGAGAAGGTCGTGAATAAATAGAATATCTGCAACATCACGTCGTTCTTTAAGGGGTTGGAGATTGATTAAATTTAGGCGATCCGTATAAGGTGGGATTCGGCCCAGGGAAGGCCACAAAGGGCAAAACGGATAAACATATGTTGAATGGCCTCAATACGCATAGTGTGGGATTCGTAAGAAGGGGTGCAGATTTGGCTAACATATTCGAGAAGGGGCCTAACTAAGTAATGTATAGTGATTTCGTAACGTAAGATTCAAGAATTCTTGGGACCAACGTTTCACGAAACCAAGGGCAGAGTTAGCACGTTTGATAATGTTGTCGATATGGAGGCGAAAATTGAGTTCACGGTCACAAATGACCCCTAGATCAACCAAGAAGTTGACAGGGGGGAATGGAGGAAGAACGCACACGGGTGTAAGTGAAGGTTTGGCGTTTACTGACATTGAGCTCGATATGGTTTTTTTTTGACACCAGTAGTGAACCTGTTAAGGTCAAATTGGTAAGAGCACGAGTCAACAAGGAAGATATGTGTTTAAATATTTTCATATCATCGGCATATATGGAGAGCTGAGAGTTCAGAATAACGCTGTCAAGAAATAAATATAACGGGCCGAGATGACTATCTTGTGGGACACCGGAGGTAGCATTACTTGAATCAGAGATAGAAGATCTGAAAATAACGTTATATTGATGATAGATAAGATAGGATTTGATGCATGAGATAAAACCGGAAGGGTAGTGAGCTTGAGGAGAATAATTTCGTGAGACATTTTATCAAAGGCCTTGCTGAAGTCAGTGGCAACAATGTCTACTTCTTTGCTGGCTTCGAGTGCACACAAAGATTGTGAAACTAGACTAGATTAATGGTTCTCGATCGACCTTTTAGGAACCTTTATTGGTTAGGAGAAAATATGGGTTCGCAGTGAAGGAAAAGTGCATCATAAACGATGCTCTCGAAAAGTTGGAGTGTGCATGAGAGCTTGGCGATGGGACGAAAGTTGGACACATCATTTTTCAGCCCATTTTGGGGACTGGAATGATATAGGCATATTTCCAAACCTGAGGAAAAACTCCTTGAGCAATAGAGCTTTGAAAGAGAGCGGTAAGGGGTAAAATAAAATGGTTTGCGCATTTTTTTAATACTATGGCTAGCAGACAGTCGGGACCGTGTAGTAGGAGTAGTCGTCCTTTAGGTTGCTTATTTTTTCGGCGATAAGGCGACGAGATCAACGGCGAGTTGGTGGCAATGTGTGGGCTGTGAGGGTATTAAGTAACAGGGGAGACTTATTGAGGCACTAGTGAAGTTGAAGTCAGCGGAATTCGATAATTTGAAGGGCAAGGGATCATAGTGGCTGTGAATTGCTAAGAGAACTCCGCAATCGTCCGGATCAGCAGAATTGTCGCGTCCATCGGCGCAAGACAATGAAATCTCGCTGTCTCCAATGCTTAAGCATAAATTCGTTTCAGTTAGAACAATTACATCGTAGGGTAGATTTTGGAATTTAAGGAGTACTGCGGAGGTTTTGCAAAGAGGGGGAGAAGAGAGGGAAGTGTTGTTGCGAGAAGTTCAGGAGGTGAATGGGGCTGGAGGGAGTGTTGTAAGAAGCTGAGGAGGTGGAGGGAGTTGGGTTTAGAGTGTGAGAGTGTATAAAGTTTGGGTACTGTGGATACGTGCGGCTATTACGAGAAGCCTGGGTGTTGAGATTCGCTGTTGAATTAACCATTTTCGGTGAGAGGGGTTGAGGGCCGGGTGTCGGGCATAAGGTTAAAGGATACGCAGTTATGGGTACGTACTCTGTTAGGAGTATTATTAGGTGGAGGGATGTTGAGGGTAGTTGTTGATTTTAGAGCTATTGAGAGAGGAAGAGGTCAGGAGCAATTGGGGAATATTCCTGTCCTTAATTCCCAGTGAGTTCCTAGATTGCGAGGTTTATTCCGAAATTGCTAAATTTTGATGAAAAGAATCATTGCTCAGGGGCTGTTGATGGAGGTGAATGGCGGTCTAGATTTGTTGAAAAGGGCCATCATTGGGGACGAAACATCACTATATGATGTCGAAACCAAAACCCAATCATCGACCAGTAGTTTGTCTAAAATAAAAGTAAATATCAATATCCTTACGGCCTAAATGAAAAACTGTTTTTATTCGTATGTTACTTTGTAACTAAAATGAGATAATATCAAAGTTCCACTTCTCTCAGATGTAGCGAACCGATGTCTCTAGTAAAGTTATGACATCGCATTTGCTCTGTTTGTGTCTGAAAAAAAAGTCGGGTATACTTAACTAAGGAAGCTGTGAAAGTCCATGCCAAGCTGGGCTTTAACGAATGACGAGATGTGGTCTCGTCGCCGTAATCAATATATGAAGCGCACTGTGCTATCAAACGCAATCGTTAGCTTACGTGACCATCGAAATCGCAGAAAACTAGGAGTGCATGCGTTTAAATACGGATCAGTAGCGTCATTGATTTTAATTTATTTAATTAATGCTAACTAGAAGACGATTTTCAAAGTAGCAGAGTAATACAAAATGTATCAAACTCTACCTGTTTATTTTTGATGCGATGGTTTTTAATAGTCTTGTTGGTGCTTCTGTTGGCTGGGATTAGTGGAACGTTACTGATGTAAGTCTACGAGAGTACAACCTATGACAATGGCTTGGCTCTTGGTGGAGTTGAGCATAAGTTTGTTTACATACATCTTGTAACGGCCCAAAGTTCCTCGTTTAACCGTGCAGTAGCGTCTACCTATAGGTCAAATGGGTAACTGATACATGAATGGCAGGTTTGGTTTTGAGAAAGATGGAAATGTTACTCTCCAAGGTAATTCCCAATGAGTCTTGCCGCTGAGCAATCCAAATCAAAGTAATGTTTGAGTTTTTTGAGGAGGATTTCATGTAGGACAGTATCGACAGCTTTAGAAATCCCCAATAGTACTATAGATATCACATGATTTGACTGAAATGGTGAAATGAACTTGTGTTAATTTAAGAACGAGTTCAATTACGTGCTCAGAAGCTTTTCAAAAACCTTAATTATGAATGTCAATATAGAGATCGGATGATACTCCTTATCATAATTATTTTCATGTTTAGAGACGGGTATAATTTTAGAAGCTCTCCAGGATCTCGGGTAGGCAGAGGCGCTAAGGATGTTATTGAATATACAGGCTGTCCCACGAGCAGTGTGCCAAAAAGATAGAGCGTGTAGGTCTGGTCAAGACAAGAAAAAAATCGTATGGGAGCGGGGTCTATTCCCCCCGTTTAGCCGGGAGGGGCAATTTTCTAAAAAAAAATTTACTTAATTTGGAAAAAAATTATTATTAAAAATCAACAGTTACATCCACAATGCCGCGATATACTTTTTTACAAAGCCAGAAACCTCTTCTTTCATCTTGTTTTTAAACAAAGCTGTTTTAAAAAATAGTTTTTGAGAAATTAATTTTCAAACTGAAATTTTGAAAAAAAAAATCAAAAAAAAATGTCGAACTATTTTTTTTTTCAAAATTGTATGTAATTAAGTACTATTTTGTTTTCAAAAATTAAATTCTCTTATTAGTTTTTAGTGAAAAACAGAAAACCAGATGCAAAAAATGTCTTGTAGTTTTTGAGAAATTAAAAAAAAACCCGAACCACTTTTTTTTGATTTTAACGCGGCTGGACTTGTAGGCAAATTAATGTATGAAACATTGACCTCTTTTTTATTATTTTTCAAAAATTCGGAGTTTTATTATAATAAATTTTCAATATGATCCCCATTTTTTAGAAGGCAAAGATTATATATCTCCTTCTAATGGCTGCACATAAGTCTGTGCTTGACAAATTTTCCTGTAATTTGACTTCAGCGACTTCAATCCGTTCTTTCAGTTGTTCCAAAGATACTATTTCCACTTCGTAAACATAATTCTTCATGAATCCCCACATATAAAAATCTAGAGGAGTTAAATCTGCTGATCTAGGTGTCCATTCCGTGGGGCCCCTTCTTCCAATGCAACGGTCACTAAAATGATCATCCAGCCAGTTTCTAACCCTTAAGCTGTAGTGTGCTGGTGCTCCATCTTGCTGGTAGATTAAATTATGTGCTATGGCTAAAGGAACGTTGCCCATCAAATCGGGCAAAAGGTCTCGTAGGACCTGCAGGTATGATTCTCCATTAATAACGGCATTCAAAAACCGGGGCCCGATTACAGTTCGTCCAACAATACCAAGCCATACATTACAGCTAAAGCGGTGTTGTGATTTTATTTGTTTTTTGTTGTGTGGATTGGTGCTACTCCAATGATGCAAATTGTGGAAGTTAGTAACCCCATCTCTGGTAAACTGTGCTTCATCCGTCCAGAATATCCTTGCAAAATAGTTTCGTTCAGTTTCATCTCGAAGCAGTAATGATCGACAAAATTCTGCTCTCAAAAACTTGTCGTTTGAGGTGAGTTCCTGAACTGGCCTAAAATGGTACGGGTGTAAGTTTTCGGTATGAAGCACTCTCCATACTCTAGATTTGGGCACTCCAAGCATAATAGCTATCCTCCTTGTACTAAGGGAGGGATTACGTCGGACCAAATCCAAAATTCTTTCATCTAAGATTCCTGATCCATCTGTAACTGATCTCTTGCTTCTTCGATGCTCTAGCACTCCGTGCTCTCGCAGACGTCGGTGGATTCTTGAAAACATGCTACGACTGGGACACCTCCCATTAGGATATCTTTCAGCATAAAGTCTTTCGGCTTCACGATCTCGACCATTAGCTAAACCGTAGCAGAAGTGCATGTCCGTTAATTCTTCTCGAGAGTATGTGTTTGACATCGTAATGTGTTGATGAGTTAACATCCAATTTGGAAATGGTTTTTTATCAAAAATGTGATGCCTTTTATTTACATTTGAGTTGCAAATATTTTGTTTTTCAATAAAGAAAAATTGCGGTTTTATTGTCTTAAGGTCCTAGCGGGTAGAACCCATCGGCGGCGGGCGGACGAAATTGGAAGGTCAGTTTTCAGGCGTTATCAATGAAAAAAAAAGGATTAATCCAGGGTTATTCCAATACTGTGTCACTTTATTGTATCCTCGTAAAACTCCGATTTTTATAAAATAATAAAAAAGAGGTCAATGTTTCATACATTAATTTGCCTACAAGTCCAGCCGCGTTAAAATCAAAAAAAAGGTTTTTCTTAAAAGAATTTCTCAAAAACTACAAAACATTTTTGCATCTGGTTTTCTGCTTTTCACTAAAAACTAATAAGAGAATTTAATTTTTGAAAAAAAAAATAGTACTTAATTACATACTTTTTCTTTTTTCTTTTTTTTTCAAAATTTTGAGTTTGAAAATTAATTTCTCAAAAACTATTCCTTAAAACAGCTTTGTTTAAAAACAAGATGAAAGAAGAGGTTTCTGGCTTTACAAAAAAGTATATCACGGCATTATGGATGTAACTGTTGATTTTTAATAATTTTTTTCCCAAATTAAGTCAATTTTTTTAGAAAATTGCCCCTCCCGGCTAAACGGGGGGGAATAGATCCCCCCTCCCATACGATTTTTTTCTTGTCTTGACCAGACCTACACGCTCTAGCTTTTTGGCACACTGCTCGTGGGACACCCTGTATATGTGAGAAGTGTTAAGGCGGTATGGATGATTAGTTTGAATATGTTGGGGTTCATAAAACCCAAATTAATGACGTTAGATTTGATTGCAAGGGTCGATTTAAGCCAATTCTCATCGTAAACTCTAAAAAAAACAGAGCTATCTGCCAAGATGGGGGTATTACTGGTCTTTCTCTTCCATTATAATGGCGTGGTTCATCATGACTTCTCGCCGGAAGGTCGTACGGTCGGTCAATGAGGTATACTACGTGAAAGGTATGCACCGTTTGCGTGAAACAATACCAAGAAAACGATTGGGTTTGTGGAAAAAAAATTCATGGCTGCTATATTACGATAATGCACCTGTTTCCTCATCGTTGCTTGCGCGTAGTTTCTTGGCATAATATAATACCGTATTCATGCCTTCACCACCGCATTCCCCGTATTCGGCTCCCTGCGACTTCTTTCTCTTCCTAAAATTAAAGGGACATGAAAGGACAGAGATTTGCCATGATTGAAAAGATAAAAATCGCATCGCTGGAAGAGCTCAAGGCATATCAGATAAGGATTGGAAAAAGTGAATTATATCTTAGAAGGATTACTTTAAAGGGGACAACATAGATATTGATGAATAAATAAATATATAAAAAGGTCACCTTATTTTTTGAACAAACATTTGCAGCTGCTTCACCTCTACCGAAGTTATTTACATTAGGTCCGATAGGACATTTACAACACGAGATACCGATCACTGATTTTTTTTCTTACGGTAGTAAAAGGCATCCTGAAATGCTTCAACCAAATCTGCAAGCCTGATTGAATGCGAAGGTCATGTTCACTCTGTTTTTGTCGACTTCTTGCCCCAAGACCAATCGATCAATATGAAACACATGCTTTCAATGTTCGCCCTTTTTCGTGAACCATCCCAAAAACTTCCGGACTTGTGGCGACGGTCAAGGTATTTGCATCTTGAAAGTGCAAATATTTGGAGAAGCCGTACATGGCTCGGTGTGAGCCATCAAGGGCCGTCGGATCACAAGCATAAACGAGATTAAGGGCACATTTATAGACGGATACAAGAAATCGTGTTTATTTTGAAGTAGAAGAATGGGATTATATTAATGAAATTCCTTTCGGAAACCTGCTCTAAGCCTAGAGCAAGAAGTTCTAAATTATATGATTCTTTAGAATTCCAGAAAGCTGATTAGGGATCCTGTTTTCTGCTTCTAAAATTAAATGATAATCCAATTCATGGTTAAATTGACGAAAGAATCGAGCATTCACCGTAATAAAAAATTAGCATTTATTGGTTGCAATTTGTTACCTGATTGATCAATAAAATCATCCGTGCGTTGGTAATTTCTAATGCCACGTACGAGCTATGGAAATATATCGATTTGTGTTAAAGCCAATTCGAAAGATGACATGTAGCAGTCCACATGTCTAGTCTTTTCTTTGCTTCCATTGTTAACCTTGAAGTGTGTAAATATATGCTATGTATTACCGCAGCAGGTATAAGTAAAGGGTGTCTCAGTAAGAGTGCACTTTTTAAAATTGGAATATTTTTTTTTTCATGCAAGTGGCAACTATGAAATTTGACAGCTGTCACCTCTGTTTATTCCAATTATTAAAAATGGAGCGCTTAATGGATTATTAAAAATGAAAACTCATTACAAAAATGGGGAAAGTTACGCTGAAACCGCTCGCAAACTTCGCCAAATTTTTAGCCGAGAAAGTGCACCTAATGTGTCAACCATTCGAAGAGTGGTCAAAAAATTTGAAGAAACTGGGTCAATTATGGATAATAAGAATCCTTTGCGTCAACGTACCGGTCGGTCTCTTGAAAACATTGCTGCTGTAAACGAGAGTGTCGCCGAAAACCCGAAAACATCAATTCGACATCGTTCTCAACAACTGCAAATTTCACGAAGCACTACGCAGCGAATTTTGACTAAGGACCTCCACCTTCATGCGTACAAGATTCAGTTAACTCAGGAGCTTAAACCAGCAGACCACGGAAAGCGCCGGCAATTCGTTCAATGGGTAATGGAGCAAAGTGAAGTCGATGCCAATTTTTCGAAAAAAGTCATTTTCTCCGATGAAGCGCATTTCCATATGAATGGCTTCGTGAATACACAAAATTGTCGAATTTGGGACTCAGAAAATCCTCATGCAATCCATGAGAAACAAATGCATCCACAACGAGTAACTGTCTGGTGCGGATTTTGGTCAGGCGGCGTGATTGGTCCTTACTTTCTTGAAAATGAGGCCGAAATTGCAGTGACTGTGAACGGCATTCGTTACAGGAATATGATAACGGACTTCTTGTGGCCTCAACTGGACGGCATGAATCTGGACAACATGTGGTTTCAGCAGGACGGCGCAACCTGCCACACCGCGCATGAAACAATCGACTTATTGCAGCAATGATTTCCAGAACACATTATCTCACGAAATTCTGATGTCAACTGACTGGCCACCAAGATCGTGCGATTTTTTTCTTTGGGGTTTTGTGAAATCTCGGGTTTATGCGAATAAACCCGAAACAATTCCTGAGCTCAAATCGGAAATCCAACGCGTCATCGGTGAGATACAGCCACATCTCTGTGCAAAAGTCATCGAAAATTTCATGAAAAGAGTAATGGCCTGTCATCTCGGAGCCGTGAGGGTCATTTGCCGGATATTTTATTCCATATCTACTTAATCGGAACATGTCTTCTTTACAATACAATAAAAATATCACAACTCTGTCATAAAATACTTGTTTTTATTTTAAAATGAAAAAGTGCACTCTTACTGAGACACCCTTTATTTATTTGCTATCTAGTCCCCATTTATTTATATTAAAATTAGGTACTATTGCTATATCCAACAAGACGTGTCATTTTAAATAAATAAAAATATACAGCATTTACGAGTATATGAAAGGTATTTGTATTTTAATCTAAAAGATAAAATCTGAGATTAGTAATGGAATGTGCCCTACAAATAGTACAATAGTTGTTTTAATGAAATCATTTTATAATGGTTTCGACTATTTACGACTAGTCTGCGAATTTCATCTCTGATTCTAATCAACTTAAAATCTCAAAAAAATATATAATCATTTGTCGAGTATTTCCGTAGACCAAAGGAAAAATTTAGTGGTATTAAATCACATCATCTCGACGGCATATTGAAGTCTCCATTTCGAGCGGTCGTTGTACCACTAGGTTTGGGAAATGTGGTGCCATCTTACTGAAAATAAATGTCAACCATATTCATGGCACTCAATTTAAGCAAATAGAAATAATCTGTCAACGTCGTTCAGTAGCGTAATCCTTTCAATTCGCCGTCATCATTTTCGATTTTTGGTCAAATGACACTAGCAAGCCAAAAACTGAATAATTGTTCGTAATAAATTATGACATTGTTCATTAATTTGTGAAACTTGGGCTTGTGAGCGGTTAATTCGTGTGTCAACAAGACCTTATAACCTTGTAAATCAAGGTCTATGTACAAAATGTGGTACGAATTTTAAGGGCGGAATATTTTGGTTTATCATGCTCTAGATGGCATGGAAATTAACGACGTAGCAAGACAGGTCAAAAATAGAAAATTTTGCAAAGCAAGCAGCGGAAAACAAACTCGACTGGTGCATGAAGTAAAAGTCTATAATTCTACCTTACGATAGAAAGTTAGCTGGTACCTTTGGTATAAAAAACGGCAAATGGAAAGGAAAAGTTTGCTAAAAGTCTAAAAGAATGTACGGCAAAAAAAAAACACGAGAGTGTACGAACGGATACGATACCAGTTACGATACTAGGTCATATCAGAACTTACGATTGATAATAGTGAATCCGCTTCGGAAAACCAGATATTTTGATCATTGCAAGCATTTTTAACTGAATTTTGAAATGAATACATATGTATATCGGAAGAGCATATTTTAATTTTTTTAGTCCGGAAAAACCAGGATGGAAGTGAAGACACTAGAGAAATCCAAAATGTGTATGGAGAGCATGTCCTTAGCGGGTCCAAGTCGGCGTTGGTTTGGAAAGTTTAGAAATGAAAATGTTCACCTACAGGATGAACCTCGTTTGGGTAGGCTAGAAGAGCTGAACCATGAGCTCCTGAAGTCCACCGTCAAAGAAAATCCTAATGTACAGTACAGTAAGGGCTTTCGTAAATTAACTCAACGTAAGCCATGTCTATCGACATCTAATAAAAGTGGAAAAAGTCATAAGCTAGAAAAATGGGTACCAAACCACATATTGCCAAATAAGCTTCAACAAAGAATCGAAGCTTGCACTAGACTTTTGTCACGTCACAATCGTGAATGGTTTTTGAAACGGATCGTTACGGGGAATGAGAAATGGGTTCTTTACAATGACATCGAACGACGCCATCAAGCACCTTCAGATTTCCACTTGATCCGAAGCCTGTAAAACTTCCTTGGTGGAAAAAGATTTAGATTTTTTAAAAAAATCTTAAATTTAATGACTGTATCAAAAAGTAGCCTGAGTGGAGGTCAATGAAGGAAATTGAACACACATTCAAAAATCGGACAGCAGAATGTTAGCAAATCGAGGAAGTAAAGAAAGCAGTCGATTTAAAAAGAAACAAGGCCGTGGAAGTCGAAATAATTACAGTGTCATTAATAAAATATGCTGGAGATGAATTAACAGAGAAGTTACATGGGTTCTTCCACAGCTGTATGGAACAATGAAACCATATCGGAGGTAGTAATTTAAAAAGTAATACAATCGGTTTTAAAGGAAGATCTTAAGGTGAATGGAAAAAATACTAAATCTAAAGCCCAAGGATTTCAATTCAGCCCCAAAGATTGTGCTAGTAATACAGAGTGCGCCATCTCATATGGGTCGATGTAAACTTCGAATAACTTCAACAATTGTCAACCGATTTTCATATGTCAAAGCATTTTGGAAACGTCAATTCAGTAAAATTTTATGAATCGCTTCATAACAAAAGAACGCGCGGAAATAGTTTCAATGTTCACTAAAAATGAACGCTCGATTGTGCTAACTCAACGTGAGTATCGTGCAAAATATCGTGATCGTGTTGCGCAAGAAAGAAACAATTCGTCGTTGGGCCTCGAATTTTTTTCAATTTGGTTCTGTGGCAAGCCGGCGTTCAAACTCATCTATATAGTCTGTGAAGGCCAGTGTTCAAGAAGGCCCACGTTTGTCATATCGGCAGCAGTTAGGCATCAGTGGGACCATTTTGCGGAGAATTTTAAAGGGTGATCTTCACTTATTTCCATACAAAGTGCAGATAACCTAAAGAATTTTGCCACAAGATGAGCCACAGCGCTTGGCATACGCACAAAATGTCGTTGCAATGATTAATGCTGAGCCGGAGTTCTGGCAGCAAATTTTGATGACCGATGAGGCACATTTTACGCTCTCTGTCTCAGTTAATAAACAAAATTGTCGCTTCTGGGGCATCGAAAATCCTCACATTATTCACGAAGAGCCGCTATATGATCAAAAAGTTACTGTTTGGGCCGGTGTATGCGCTAAAACCATCATTAAACCGTATTTCTTCAAAGTTGGCGATACAGTGGATGGCGATCGATATCGGTGGATGTTGGCCCATTATGTGGTTCCAGAAATTCGTAAAAAAGGCTTATTTCACTTTTGGTTTCAACAAGACGGCGTGACATGCCATACTGCGAACAAAACAATGAATCTTTTGCGTAAGAAGTTCCATGGAAGATTGGTGTCAAAAATGGGCGATATTGACTGGCCTCCGAGATCGCCTCCTCCAGACTTTTTTCTTTGGGGATATATGAAAAGTAAGGTCTATGCTAACGGCCCGAAGAGAATACAACAGCTCAAAAGAAACATTCGTGCGGAAATCGCAAAACTTTCGACCGAAATGCTCGAAAATGTCATGGAGAATGCGCGAAAACGAGCACATTTTTGCATCGGCAATAAAGGCAGTCATTTAATTGTAAAGGTCTAAATTGAATAAAACAATTTGAATTTTCAAAATCGGTTGAGAATTGTTGAAGTTATTCAAAATTTACATCGACCCATATGAGGGGCGCACCCGTTACAATAAAATTACGAAGACTAACGTGCGTAGGGCACGTAGAACGAATGGACAGTGGACAAATAGTCAAAAGAATAATGAGTGGAAAACCCGGGGGAAACAAACGACTAGGAAGGCCCAATATATGGATAGACTTTGAAGAGGTAGAACAGAATAGAGAAACATGGAAGGAACAAACTCATGACAGGGAGACTTGACGAAGGGCTGTCAACGAGGCTCCGAACTTCTGAGTGTCAAACGGCTTTCAATAGTAATACCAATAATGCCCAATTCTCAGTCATATTCTCTGCTGTGGCTTTGATATTTTCAGTTGACCTTGCTGGACCAAAAGGAGGTCAAGTCTTTACATCATCCGAGACATTAAAATTTGTCAATTAAATTCGATAGAGCTGTTCAAGAAGGCTCTTACTTATGGCCAAAACAATACGAAATTCACGAAATGTTTCCGTGTTATTTGTACGTTTTTCATCCCCAACGCAAAAAGAGGGGCGTTATAACTTTGACGTGTCTCTGTGTCTATCTGTGGCATCATAGCTCCTGAACGAATGGACCGATTTTGATCCTTTTTTTTTTGTTTGAAAGCTACCGTGATCGAGATGGTTCTTAGCTACAATTTATAAAGATCTGTTCAGGCGTTTCAAGGCCATCAACTCTTTTATGTGGTGCAAAATGAATCACCCTATCGGAAGATGACCTGAATCATATTTGACATTAGTAAACTAGACAGCTGCAGTATACAAACAGTTAAGCAATGGAGTGCTATACTTCGCAAGAGCATGGAATAATTGTGTCGATTTTTTTGACCGATAATCGGTCGGTGGGATTTCGTGAATTTCGACGTCGATTTCTTATTCCTGTCGCGCCAACTGGGCAAACATTCCACTTAGATACTCGACTTGAAAAGACTGGAGCAATAAGAGACAAATGGACGTAACCGGACGGACCCTACAGCGAATTTTAATGAAAAACTTACACATGTTGGGGTACAAAGTACAAACAGTGCATCAGTTAATGCCTGTTGACCGTCAGTCGCGTGTGAATTACTGACAAGCCATTCTTAATCTTAACAACGAAGAGGACGATTTTGTGTCAAAAATCGAGCGACGAGGCGCATTTACACTTAAGCGATTACGTCGATAAGCAAAATCTTCCTTTCTGGGGCTTTGGAAATCCGCGTGTGATACACGAAGAGCCATTACATACACTCAAAGCTACTTTGTGGTGCGGCGCTCACGCGGGAGGAGTGATTGGGCGGTATTTTTTGAGGACGCCATCGACAATACGATCACTGTTACTGGCGATTGCTACAGGGCTTTGATAAACGACTTTTGACTGCCGGAATTGGATGAGCGGAGCTTAGTGAACATTTGGTTTCAACAAGACGGTGCAACCACACATACAGCACGAGCCACAATGGATACTGTGAAGGAAGCGTTTCCTGGTTGTGTAATATCTCGTTTTGGCGATTTGGCATTTTGGCTAGCAAGATCGCCAGATTTAACCATCCCAGACTTCTTTCTTTGGGGCTACTTGAAGTCGCGGACTTATGCCAACAAGCCTTGGACGTTCGCGTTCGCAGCCCAGGAGAATATTCGACAGAAATACGAACATTTATCCCCGCAAATCTTGCGGAAAGTTATGGAAAATGTGATAAAATGGGTACAAATATGTATCAACACTAGCGGTCACCACAGGACGGATATCATCTTTTCCACATAACAGAAAAAATTGTAAAGGTCCAAATAAAGATTTCCGTCACTCAGACATTTTTTTTTTTATTTAGTAAATAAGTGATTCAAAAACAAAATTGGATGATAAATCTTGCGCCACCTTGTACATTCAAGAAGTCCTATGCGTTATCCTATATGGCTAGGCGTCAGTGAGTGAAGAAAAAAAAGTTACACGTTCATGTTATTATAAGTTTCGAAAAGGCGTGAGAATTAGAAGTGCAACACAAAACATTTAGAGCGTTTATTCGGATTTAGCTCTTGCTCTTATGTATGTAGGTTAGTGAAAAAGTGGTTTGTCCGAATTCGCTAGTTCTAACTTCATCCCCCAATGACCATCCTCGTTCTGGACGGGCTTCCGTAATTGATAAGGACAAGTTTACTGACAGACCCCAAGTCAGCAATTTGCCATTTAAAGAAATATGGATTCACGTCCAAGCTCACCAAATGCGTAGCACATCCTTTGAGATTTCTTTTTCAAAAACATAATCTTAATCAAGCAAAGCCTAGGATATGCATTAATTTCGTCATCTAATTGGATTATCTCACTATCATAGATTCCATATAGATGCCAAGAACGGATTAGCACCATTTTTTGTTTTTGGAGACTTTAACTTCCGCTGTGATACAGAAGGAGTTGTTAAGGTAATAAGCCAATATAGCAGTTAACAAATTTATTTTCATTCTTTCATTCATGGTATAGGAACTGACAGAGCACTTAACTGCACATCGGGTTCAAAGTATTAAAAACGATAGTACAAAGGTGCATTACCGAAATACCGATGGTGACAATGTACTTACGGTTGGCAAGAAGGAGTTTAATTATGCCGATCACCAACTTAAGTTTAAGGAAGCTTGGGTACCATCAATTAAAACAACCTGTTTCGATGACATGTGGATTTTGCTATAATTTTTCTTTTATTATTTTCTCTCCTTTACTTAGCTACAAAAATATGATCGAGAATTAGAGCCACTTTATGAAATTCTAGTCGAATATCCAATAAAATTTCCTCCAACCTACCCGTATGAGGAGGATCCTGACATGCCATCGGATTATATGTCCACACGATGTCCAGCCTGGTGTGATCGCATACTTATGAGTCCGGCGGCCAAAGATCTGATTCAAGAAAGCGACAGTGGCGCGGAGAATCCTTATAAAATACTAGGAGAGAACGTTTGTATGGGTGATCATAAGGCAAGTGTCGGGAGAGGTTTTCAATGATTTGTTTGTAAAACTTGAATTCAAAAAAAAAAAAAAAGTTTCTTTTGTTTTGTTTTTTTCATTTTGTTGTCTCTTTCTCTCTTTTATTTACAGCCAATCCTATTGAGCATACAACTCAAAGCCAATCAAGGTACATTTAGATGTTGTAATTGCTTTAAGCATGCTAGTGCGCCAAATAGCATACTAAGTACAGACGAGCTTGATAAAATTAGTCAATCACTAAATACCAATGAGGACAATGCAATGCAAAATTATTGTCCCTATAACAGTAACGTATTTAAGACCATCCTAATCGAATGTCAAAAATTATGCCCTAAGTCCTCAGTCATCAACACTAATAATCGTATTAGTCGCAATGCTAACAAATCTAGTCTAACAGACGCTGATGCTGCCGCTGTCAACGCTGCTACTACCATCGCCACTGAGGCGACCGATAAACAAGAAGACTCATCCTCAACCTCATCCGTACAGCAACAGCCGAAAGTCAGTATAAATCTAATCGATTCGGATAATCTTCCCGTATGCCTTTGCTCACTTATATCAGAAGCGGCTGAAAAGCCCAGACGTCGTACCACTCCGTTACGATCGACCGAATCCGATGATTCGAATGATGCGAATGATCGCGATAGCAATGATGACGGAGACGATGACGACGATGATGACACTAGGAGTAAGATTGACGGTTCCATATGTCCCGAATGTCAGAACATCATTAAACGACAACCAGTCGAACATCGTTGCACATTAATATCAAAACGATTGCTATTAGCCAATAACATCATAGTGAACCGCATTGATACGCATTACTTGAATACATACCTCGATAATCGTCAGGATCCGTATACGCCTGAAAGTGCTGAATCGCGCTCGCCCTATCCTGAAGTGGACACGAGCCACAGCAGTCGTAGCAGTCCGAACGATGAGCTCGTCGACGAATCATTACCATCAAACAACAATAGCGAAGTGAAACTGATATCGCCCAAGGCAAAGAAGAAAACAACTTCGAATGCTACTACGACTGGGGTGGCCGCAGCTAGTGGAGCACATTTAAAACCCGCTGAATTGCGTGGAATTGTCTCGCCGGGACAATTGAAATCCCGGCTGGAACACTTACAGCGCACCTCGTTGCAAAACGAAGATTCCGATGAGTTACATGAGGCGGGTATTATTGGCAAACATAATAATCGCTGTTTTGATGGTTGTTGTACAATTTTCTAAAACATATTCTAAACTAAGTGATCAGAGTCCTGATTAATATTCTAAAGAATAGATTATCCAAGTCCCGCACACACGTACACGCACACATTGCCTCCAAAATCTCACAACTTCACTATCTATCGATCCTCCCTACTATAGTATATATATTTTTTTGTTTTTCATTTTTTTTTTATTTTACTATATACTAGATACGATACTACATGATAGATACATACTTACTTTAAATGTGATATTTATGCTTACCTTAAACAAGTCTTTGTAAATAGTTTAGAACGGACATACACTGAAACGTACTACATACACACGTAAATTTTATTTATTTTTAAGGACAAAGTAAAGAGTTTGCTTTAAATTTGAGGACCTGAAACTGCCATAGAACAACAGTAGACGCAAACATAACACCACACCTGTGCATAGAAGTGAAGAATTTCTTTTTATTTTTTTTATAGATTAGCTTGTAGCTTCTACTTTTCTATTTCATCGCACTGATTGTAAACGCGCGGAAAACTGTTGCTTGAATTTTATTAAAAGACCAAAGAAATGTAGGAAAAGGAATGAATAGCTTAATAAACCAACTCACCCTCCAATTGATCGATGCGATTGACCCTCTGCTTGAAGACCTTCCGATACGACAGTTTGCATTCGATTTGACTGACTACCATCGACACATTTTGCTTCGCTACTCCTGGTAATTGTTAAACAGGGTTTTTCAATAAGGACATAACAATTTTGTATTTAAATAAAACACATAATACTGAGATATTGGGCTGAAATTTATTCCAAGGGGAGTGCAGTCGATCTCGATCATATGACCACCGCGAGTACGTTTCGTGCGAGATCGATTCTTTGCTTTAAGTCGCATGAGCGAGATGGCCATTCGGGCGGACTATTTCGATTACCGAACTTTCCTTCTTCTTCTTTGAACCACATGTCACTGATGTTAAGTCCTTCCAATTAAAGCTTTCAAACGGTGTGGCCATTGGGCTATAGCGGCACGTAAGTTTTCCATGGAGTTCGTGAGCGCTGCTCTGATTAATGTGGTTCTAAGGCTTTCCAAATATCTGTGGGCAGTCTTGCAGGCCATGTTCTCCAATTCTGACCGCATACCATAATTCGGTGGATTCAGATTTGGACTCCACGACGGCCATTCTTCTGCTGCTATAAAGCGAGAAATATTGACTTTGTGCGCTAGAGCACAATCCTGTTGGAAGATCCATCTGTGTGCATTGAAAATGGTATTTATCAAACCCTGCACAACATCCTCTAGCATATCGTCTTGGTAAACATTTTCACCAGTTTTTACGCCCCTTTTCACAGAAATGGAGGGATGTGACACTATAGGGTGGGCCAAATACAAGTTTCTTTTTAAAAATGCAATAAAATGAACAAAATGAATTTTTTCCCCATATATTATGGCATTGTTAGTAAGAACAAACATTCCCATTAATTATGAAGTACAACGTCGTTCAAGTGCCTGCCTCGCCTGGCTTCGCAGGAGCGCATTCTACCACCCCAATTTTCCAAGACCTTGTTTCGGGTTGTAGCTCACGAATTGTTTGGATGATATTGTCCTTAAGTGCTTGAATCGTTTCCAGATTGTTGGCATAACATCGGTCCTTCACGATTCTCCCCAAAAAAAAAAGTCCAAAGGGATCGAATCGCAGCTCCGAGGCGGCCAATTGACATCACCAAAACGGCTGACAACACGATCTGGGAATTTGGTGCGCAAAAGATCGATTGTGGCATAGGCTGTGGAGCATGGCGCCCCATCCTGCATGAACCAGAGGTCGTCCAAATCCATGTCTTCTATTTCAGTAAAAAAAGAGTGAGTTAACATGGCTCTGTAACGCCCACCGTTGACCGAAACGTTGTTCCCAGCCTCATTTTCGAAGAAAAAATTTCCAATGATGCCTCCATGCCACAATCCGCACCAAACTGTCACTCTCTGTGGATGCATTGGGTGCTCGACAGTAACGTGCTCAGATGCGGCAATTTTGTTTCTTAACGTAGCCGCCGAGATGAAAATGCGCCTCGTCAGAAAAGATGATTTTTCGCCCAAAATCGTTGCCCAATTCAAGCTGCCCTAAGGCCCAAACTGCCAAGCGATAACGAAGTGGATGGTCGCGCACCTTCAACTGCGGGGTAAATTGGACATTGTAAGCGAATAATCCGATATCCTTGTGCAGAATTCTCCTCAGGCTAGTGCGCGAAATGTTGAGCTGTTGAGATCGATGGCGAGTTGATTGAATGAATTGAGTCTCACACTCTCGGCCACAGCAGCCACATTCTCACGGGGACTATGAGTTTTGTCCACTAGCATACCAGTTTCACGAACTTTTTGCACAAACTTGCGTGCAGCAGTCGCGGTGAGTGCTTCATTTCGGCCTAAACTTCTTTTTAAAAAACGCAGCTATACAGAACTCACTTGGAAATAAGTTTTCAATATTTCCCAATGTTGTTCAAGCGGAGGTATAATACTAACTTTCTGTCAAGATTTCGAGCGGGAAACAGCTGTCAGTGTCAAGATAACCTATGATTAAAAAAAAAAAACACTAGCTGGCCCACCCTTTATGGTCAAAAACCCAAAAACCCCTCACCAAACCATTACAGAAACGGGATGATGGCCACGTTGAACCCTTGGAACACATTTTTTCGCTTCCTTAGATAAAGTGGCATAAATTTTGTCATTTTGTTTGTTGAAAACTTCTTCCACGGTAAAAATTTGCTTTTACTACCGCGCTCGTACGGACGACTCGCGGGCGACCACTTCTTGGCCTGTCCTTTACTCCAAACAATTCGCCGAAGCGAGCAATAGTCCGATAAACGAATATTCTTGATATTCCGAGCGGTTTTAGCAACTCGAAAAATTGGCCAGCACTCTTCGCACTCGATTCTCTTTAACGCCCCACTCCATCTTAATAGTTTGCAAACTGAAACCAAACTGGCTAGTATTCTTCACTGATTAGTGCATGTGTTTTGAAAAAAAAGTTAACGGTTCTATTCCCGCAAGAAGATTGAACGATAAGCGCTGGAAATTGTGTAACAGAATTTATGTCAGGTCTTTTAATATGGTATACATCCTCATAATTACTTTTTGTGGATGCAATGGAATCTATTGAAGCTTGGTGCTGTCCAATAACATTCATTTTGCTTTTTTGGCAAAGCCAGAAGTTTAGGATTTCCTTGAACATCTGCAAAGCCCAATCGGAGTTTCAGTGCTTCAAATGATCAAGAGGCTTTAGTTATTGAGTTAATTTGATCTTGAAATTCGCCACATTATGGACTGAGAGATTCCCAATTTCTCTGATTCGACTGGTTTGATTCACTTCGAATCGAAGCCCTTACGGCTGCGATATTTTCGGTACTTAGACTGGCACTGGAACATTCAATAATAGATGTGTAGGTGTAGTAAAAAGAAATCCGTAGTTAGAATGAGCTGATCAAATATGCGCCGCTTTGTTGGATAACTTGTTGCCATATCGAGAGTAATTCCATTATGCCTCTGTCATAGAAGTCTTGTCCGATATGGCAAAAAACTGGAACCCTTACCTCTCTTGAAGTGAATTTTTCACCCACCAACAAAATGTGTGTCGTAGGCAGGAATATCTCCGTAATATAAGGTGGTTCCATAAGAGCCTGAAGACCAAGCTCTCGGAGATTCTGGCGAGTGACTATCATTATGTGTGGTCTGGCGTCGCCCTGATGTAACACAATTTCTCTCCTATTGGCAAAAGCTGGTTGTTTCTGATTGTTTCTTTCAGATAATTGTTGATAGTACAGGACCGAATCAAAAGTTTTGGCTTAGGGGAGCACCTCGTAGAAGATTCTCTACCAATTCTATCAAACACCCTACAAAACCCATCAATCCTGGTTTGGCAGCCATTTACGGCAACTTACCGGGATCGCCCACGACTGTTTTCGCTTGAATTTGTCGTAAGTGATGCACTTTCCATCACGTCACTCGATTTTCTTGATTTTATCAATATTTTCGACAATTGGCCCTCCAGAGCATGGTGCATCTTTGACATCGACATTATCACAATTTTTTTTTATAATTCGTGCAGGTTCAAGAGTGTAGAGCGTACACTCGTACATGGTGTTTGTCACACAACCTGCACGGGGTCCAGATGGTTTGTGTCGAAGATGTTCATTCACTACTCACCGGAGGTGGTTGTCCTAGATAGGATTTGAGAGATTCGACTGAATTTGCCTTTGCTGTAGTTCACAGTAACTTTTGTTTCCATGTCATTAAGGTGCTATATTGGAAATGCACACACAGAGTATGAACTTTAAAGTGATCTTGTGCTGCGAGTGTTATGTTTTTGATCGTCTCTCATTCACAACTGATTTTGTTGCAGTTTTTCCATATAGGAATTGTTCTTGACTATGGAAGGACTTGAACTACAACCCTTCGGCTCAACAGTCGCTGATGATTACCATTGCACCACTAATCGATGAAACCAAAACTGCGTGTGATTGACTGTTACAGTGTCAGTACCTTGAACACTATTCACATTTTCAGCCGCATGGCTTGCGGTTTCACCTTTATCGAAGAAACACGGTAAAGTATGGCGTATTTTCTCTTTGCTGGTTTTCGTCTTTGACGCGCGCTCAAACAAAACTGAGTCAACTAATGGCAACTAATATCAAAACCTAGTGAAGTACATACGATTTTTTTTTAAAGGATTTTTTGCAAAAATGGTTCAAATTTTGAAAAAAAATCTCGATTTTTCGTCAAAAAAATAGACCCTAAAACGTCTGTAAAAAAAAAAGTTTGATCAATTAAAAAACATATACGTACTAGATAATCCGACTGTGAAGTTTTTGAGCAGCGTGTCCGCCCGATTTTAAAAAAGTGATTTAGAGAAAAACGCGTTTAAAGTTTTATAACTACTTAAACCTTTCAAAAATTCAATTTACCTTTAGTCTGCGATGTCTGCGCCATTGGACCTTCCATATCAACATCCTTCTCTTCCTTCTCCTTTCTGGACGATTTCAAGGACAATCGAGTCTTTTTTGCAGCATCAGTGAGTGAACGCTCCGAATGTTTAATGCGGCGCTCAGCGGCTTCTACACAGAAGTTGGAGCAGTTTGGCCCAATATTTATTCCCAAATTTTGCATTAAGCGCATTATACTTGATAATCCATCATTGTATACGCCTACTACAATATACACTGCAGTATTAAGTACGTGTTTTCCACTGGAGGTTGATTAAGGTGCCATAGACCACGCTGTCGAATTTTGCGTGAATCCGCCGAGACATCGAGAGAGTCAGTTTTCTTTTTCCTACAAGGCCTTTGGTTTGTTTTTTCGGTTTGCAAAGTCCAGTGCCCATCCGTTTCTGCATGATCGATACACTCTTTTTTTGTACCATAACGTTCTTGTAAGGCTATACATCCAAGAGAACATTGAAGCCGCATTACGTTTTGGAAATTTTGTGGTTGCGCGTTATAGCGAAATATCATAAACTCGGTCTAACGTGAATAAAAAGCACGC
Source organism: Merodon equestris (assembly GCA_958301585.1). Classification (NCBI taxonomy): domain Eukaryota; kingdom Metazoa; phylum Arthropoda; class Insecta; order Diptera; family Syrphidae; genus Merodon; species Merodon equestris. The sequence continues at coordinate 213,285,697 of OY284413.1, read as the reverse complement.
CAGTACGCAAGCGGCATTGTGAATTAGCTTTAAGTGCTAAACGCGCGGTCCGAGGTGCTTCCGGAAAATTTAAAATTGAACCACTTAACACCTTTTTTCGACTATACACACAATTGCATATCATTTTTATGACCCTAAAGTATACTTTAAACGAACATTTTTTTTTCGAAAACATCGAAATCCTAAAGTGGTGTTACCCCTTAAGTTGCGACAACTGACTCAGAATTTTGATAATAATTTTCAAACGTTGCTCACTCAGATCAATAAAAAAAAAAGTTGAATTAAAAAATAAAATAAATAAATTATTATGTCCGTATTGGAAAACCCTGTAGCTTATCAACTGGTTTCTTATATCAAGGGATTAAGCTCGTGATTCCTTTTTCTTCTACTGTTTCGAAATAGGTGTTTCGGTGCTTTACACTTCTAGTCAGAGAATTGGCCAACACATTTTCTTGATTACGGCAGATATATGATTGTTTTTCTATACTATATTGTCTATAATGGCTGCTCACTTTAGTCTATCCCACTTAGTTTATGGTTTGTAACAGTGGCGACCGCTTCAATAGGACATATTTAAGACCGCCTTTTAAAGCTTAAAGATCAAAATCAATTTCTTTTGGGTATTACAAAACGCTTCAGTTACTTTAACGTTAAAATCATCAATCTTCAAATGAGTACCGATCCCAAGTATGAATCGATGAAGCAGATATGAGTTCACCACAACCATATCAATGAAATGGTAAAACATACACAATGTCCACTTCTTCGTTTTCCTGCGAGTATGACTGCCTAATAAGCCGTCCATGGGTCAACACCTCCCATGTGACGGTTGTATTCTTTTATGCTGTTGGCGCAGTCGATTATAGACCATACACGCGAGTTAAGGTATCTTAATTCATTTATATACGACTCCCAGTAATTTACAACGCGTATCTTAATGTAGGCTTACATATATCGCTGACGAGCGTGTTAAAGCAGTGACGTTTGCCTACGTCAGATGTCATTCAAGGTATGGTGTTTAGGGGATGTCAAGTAGCTAAGGTAATACCACATTGCATCTCCCTTTCGAAGCCCTAGTCTTTCCGATGTTAATATGTAAGCCGCTCCAGTGGCTTGGTGATTCGGCCGGATCTTGTTTTGTAGCTGACTCTTGTGGGCATGCTAGGGGACCGGTTTTTACCTGTGGAAAGAAGAGGTGAGTTCGTTGCTGGATTGCCTAGTGAGTTAATTGGTGAGTTTGCTAGTTCTGGAGTTTTAGGGGAATCAGCTGGGGATTGTTCGGTTTTGGCTGGTATGTTGTCTATTGCGGTTAGGTGCGTTTTGAACTGATCCTGATGGATGGCGGTTTAGTAATTTTGCTGGGTCGACTTGATGTGGCTAGTGTTGCGACGGTACTTGCTGCCGTTCCCGTCTTGGATTATTTATGACCGGAGATGATAACTGATTTTCACTCGTGGCTTGAGCTGTGTCTTGTTAGTACTTTTTGACCCTCAGTAAATTGAATGTTACCGCTCGCATATCTAGCCTTTCTTTGCCTTTCAGCTCGAAAGGGTTTGATAACGTTGGTAGGTTCTCCAGTTGAGACCAGCGAGGACACGGTCATCGGGATGAGTTAGCTGATGATAGGCGCTGAGCTGGACTTCCTTAATCACCTTTGAGGATGTTCATATAATTGATGATACCCAAATTATAGTCCGAGTTGTAGCTGCACTTTTTCAATATTCCTTTTGATATTTGAACTGCCTTTTCAGCGAGCCCGTTGCCTCTGGACTGATATGGGGAACTAATGACCTGGTTGAACTTCTAGTCGGATGTAAATCTCTTAACTTCACTGATGGAGTATTGAGGTCCTTTATTTGTCTTTAAAATTCTTGGCATTCCGTTCGAAGCGAACACATTTTTTAAGAAATGTATAACGTTCTTAGCTATCGGTTGCTTGCGTTTGTTAAACTTTATGATGCCTGAATAACTATCTGTTGCCACGACGTAGTCGTCACGTTTAAAATAGAATAAATCCGAGGCAACAATTTCGAATGGATACCTAGGGATGTCTTTTTCGCCTAGTTGGAGCTTGTTTTTGCTGCGCTAGAATACTTGGCATGCGGGGCAATTTTTGGTGTACCTACTTTTTGATGCCTCTATTCAATTTTTGGCCAGACAACAGCTTATTTGGCTCTGCGAACGCACTTTTCTTAACTAAAATGTCCTGTGTGAATGTGCTTTAGTACATCTGTTCTCATTGCCGAGGGTATGAGCGTTTTATGAGCTTTTTTATATAATGCCATCATAAACAGAGAGTCTCTAAAGGACCAATAATTTTCTAACGTTTTTGGGAGAGAACTTTATGTTAGTTATGTATTCGTTTAGTTGTTTACTTGTTCCGTCTATCTTGGTTAAATGAAGGAGCTTCGTTTTGTTTGGTGGAGCATCAACATCAGCGGCTCTAAATGGCTTTACACTTTAAGCTAAACGCAAAGCCTTCACATTTTTTCACAGTGCAGTTGAAATAACTATTCCGAAAGCAGTTCGCACAAACTCTTTTCAACAGCCATTATTTTTTTTGGTAACACATTTTAGCAGCTCTTCGTACCCTTCATTACTGCCTGCAGAGTGGAAGTGGGTATCGCCTCAATCATTGATCGAATCTTTTGTTTCAAATCATTTAAGAAAAAATCGTGTGCAGTTCGGAAAAAAAATGTTCTCCAGTGGCCGTTATAGTGCGAACGTTTTATTCTAAAAAGCATAGCCCGACAATACAGCTTACTGAACCTGGACACCACTGACTTGGTCTGGAGGCAGTTCAATTTTCGACAATTTTGCTTATTTAGATTTCTGTGTAGGTTGAAATGAGCTTTGGCAGGCACAAAAATCGAGTTGAGCTTGTTTTAAATCTTATTGCATTGACTCTCTATTGTTACCCATTTGAGCCGATCCCTTTTCGAAACGCTTAGAGTGACCTGTATGACATCAGCTACAGTAGTAATTGTTTCCTGCATCCGAACTGGATTTCGGTGGGAAGGCTGTCGAGTCACTGTCCCAAGCTCGGTAAAATGGTTTACAGGCCCCATTATGATCTATCTATGGAGACGTCCATCAAAAATGCGTCGGAACTCCCTTAGGACGGATATTACCGACTCCAGCAACAAACAACTCAAATAATTCTATTAAATCTAAAGAGGATCTGTAACTGATGTTGATACTCAGAAAAAAAAGTTAATTTCATCAGCCGCAGAAGTAGTGTTCAGATATTAATACCGTGACAGAGTCGTTCACACATGGAAAGTATTGGCTCATGCTGAAGCAAATATTGCCAAAAGTTGCATTCGTGATTGTCAAATTATACATCTTTTAGTACATAGTTGATGCAAAGAGTTCCTCCTGACCGAGCCGAATCCCGTAAAACTGTTCTTCTTCTAATTATATTAAAATTTCTTTGGTCTATATCTTAAATTCAAGCTTCCTATACAGAGAGGGTAACATTAAAAAAAAAAAACTACTTTCACATATAGCCAGTCCACCCACCAACAATTTTTACAAATTATTTTTAAGTTGAAATGATTTCAAAAACTTGTCTTAAAGTTTCCTTTAACTTAAACTTTAAATCTCATTTTCGAAATATAATTTTTACAATTTTACTTTATTTATTGTCTACAGTCAATGTAAATATATATTTTAGTCTTTTTACCTACTTAATGCGTAAATGAATAGATTAAACTTAAACTTAACGAATCCACGATCTTGCGAATAGTACTTTAAAAAAAACTTGTTTTTATTTGTAAAAAACCAACTATTCCTTCGAATAATTCCCTCGTTTTGTAATCAGGTAGAATCTCTTTATACATTTATTTTATATTTGTTGTAAATATTTTTATTCCTTTTATCTTTAACGTTTTACATTTTATTTATGTCTTTTTTCTTTTTTTTTAATTTACTAGAGACCTTTGTTGTATTTTTGATTATTTTAATTTTAGTTTATTTTTATTTTCTGTTTGTAAATGTTGTACTTATGTTGTAAAATTGTTCTTAAATATATATGTAAAAAAAGGATGTTTGCATAATGCACTTATACATTACTGCAAAATGAGAATAAATCAGATTTTGTGTTTCATTCTTCTTTTAATCGATTTTGTTTTCTTTTGTGTTGTGTTTATATATTTTTTTTAGTGAAATAAAAATGATAATAAAACCTCTGTTTATCCGGTTAATGTCGCTTGTTTCCTTTTTCCTTACGATTGTCATTTTATACTTGATAAAGTCGCCGAAGGGGTAAATTTTTTTTATGCCTTAGTCAATCTTAAAAGCTAAATTCCTTAATAATTCAACGCTACGGATGTGCTAATTTCTATCCAGTTCTTAATCTTTGCAAATTGCAAAAGAAGTTGCCTTTTAAGCTTAGCTCTCATTTAACTGCAAACAATTTATCAGCGAAATACAGTGAGTGAGAAAATAATAGACAAACTGGTATTTTTAGATCCTACGTGTGTAAAATAGGTAGTGAGACTGATTGCAATTCAACATAATCTCTTTCAAAGTAACTTACTTGGGAAGCCATACAGCGCTGGAGTCGATTCTTTCACTCTTCACAGCAGTGCAGGTCCTCATATACTGGAATAGGTTTTAGCTGGTTGGTTAGAGCCATTTGAATGTTTTCGAGTGTTCCAAATTGACTTTCCTTGAGGTGAGTTTTCAATCTTGGAAAGAGGAAATAGTCACAAGGGATCAGATCTGGCAAATAAGGAGGCCGGGGAGCAAGAAGAATGTTTTTACTGGCCAAAAATTCGTAAATTGAAAAGATTGTGTGACAAGACACACAAGGTAGACATAAATTCTTTGTGGGAGATTCCCTGCCTATGAAAAAAGAAATCAGCATGATTATAATTTTTGGCTTATTCACACTTTTTTGGACTTTTGAAAGACTCAATTATGCAATTCTATTTTCTGGCGCCTATTTTCTGGATCGTACTTAAACACCTTATCCTCGCCATCCATTCCAAAAAAATTGGGATCGGAAAATCTTTCTTTCATGACGTCCTTTTGTTCCTGCGAAATATTTTTGGAGACATTTTTGAGCAGATTTTTCTCATCCCCAATTCGTTGGTTAAATTTAACGAACGGTGGTGTGATTCAAATTTCTTCCCAATCATTCTGACCATTAACCGACTACCTGACCGAATAAGATCCCAGATTTTGTCGAAATTTTCATTGATTCTTGAAAATGCCTTTCACTGCATGGTTCATCTTCCATGGACTCACCTTCTTCCGAAAATGCCTTAAACCATAAAGGGTCTGTTAAAGTTTTGGGAAAGTTTACCTTGCACTGTGTCCAAGTCTGAAATAAAACCTGATAGCACAGTAACAGACAAATCAATTATTCCAGCAAATTCAAACTTGTACTGGAAGCGTGTCGCATGTTAATCTAATTTTTCTACCAGTATGGTGTGTTCAGTGCTGCCAGTCTTAGTTAATTTACACACCTCGTTGAACTTTTTATATTAAAGTGTGTGCGTCAAACCTATCGTAAGACAAAAAATACCTTGACGGTTTCTAAGTTGAAATTTAAAAATAACGTTCCAAAAATATTAGCCAGTTTTATACTTCATTTCGTAAAAAATAATCGAGACAAATCTTGCTAATCCCTTCGCTGTTAATTTTCTTAAAACGTTGGTTTACCTAATTGTATAATAATTCGCTTATTTTCCGCAAGCTCCGAGGCATAGACTCGTCAAGTTTTCGGTACCCACGATTCCATGTGCATCAAGTGCCGAGCTGCTCAGACGTTGAAAGCAACTCCATCATTATTTATGGAATCGCCTCTATGCCCTTTTGTGTCCATTTTGGCTCAAATTCCGCATTTCTGAGGAGTCGGGTAAAGATTTTGCCATAAGAACCACACAAATTAACTTCAGACGTCTTTATGCGGCTACGAATATGCCACGCTATTTTAAACCATGAACATCTCTTCACCAAGGATGCACAATGTCACCTACATATACAATTCTGGCCAACCACTGTCCATACAATACCTAGCCTTTGATTGTACAAGAGGTAATCCAAAAGTAATGATAATGAAACTGAAACATGGTTTTTAAAAGAAATTGTACATTTCTCTATATAGTCTTCTAACAAGTCAATACATTTAGCCCATCTTTATCTAAACCCAGGATTCCCTTAGAATAATTTGGCGGATTTGTGAGCCGGTGCATTGTCTTGGTGAAACAGCACTCCAGTTCGCGTCTTTTCTTTTATAACCTCCCTCAATCTTCTTATTTTGTCTGCGTTAGTAAGATCCCGAAATAGTGGCTTCCTTTTCCAAATATTCCACTACAATTATTCCTTCAACGCCCTAAAATACGAATGCCATAACCTTTCTCCCCGAACTTGACACTTTGAATTTCTCTCCCGTCGCGTCGGTAAGAACGCTCGTTTCCAAGACATTGATTGTTGTATGGTTTCAGAATCAAAATGGTGGATCCAGATCTCGTCATTCGTCATTAAATATAACAAAATCATTTCCGGATATGCTTGGAAATTCTCGAGATTCACACTCGAAATATCGACTCGTTTTTTTTTTGCTCGTCGATTAACATTCTCGGTACCCATATGCAATTCGTTCGAAAGGATTCTTTGAACCCAGCCATATGAGATTCCTGTGACCTCAGCTATAGGGTCCGCCAAATAACTTTTTTTTGTTTTTGAAAATGCTATAAAAAAAACTACTGAATATTTTCTCAAATTTCTTTTTTTATTTGAAAGTACAATCCTTCCGGTTAATAATGGAAAATAATTTCATTCAAATGGCTGCCTCGGCTGGCCATGCAGTAGCCTACACGATCGGTCCAATTTTTAAGCACATTATCGATTGTGTGCAGCTGTATTTCACCAATGGCTTCACGAATATTGTCCTTTAAAGCGTCAATTGTCTCTGGCTTGTCGGCGTAACACTTATCTTTGACGGCACCCCACAAATAATAGTCCAACGGTGTCAAATCGCAGCTCCGAGGTGGCCAAACGACATCAGCTCTGCGGTTGATAATGCGATCTTCAAAAACAGGGCGCAAAACATCGAGTGTAGCTTCGGCTGTGTGGCACGTAGCGCCGTCCTGTTGAAACCAAATGTTGCCAATATCCTCCTCTTCAATTTTTGTGAACAAAAATTCGTTCAACATGGCCCGATAACGATCGCCATTGACTGTAACGGCCACTCCTTGCTCATTTTCGAAGAAAAATGGCCCAATTATGCCTCTGGACCAAAATCCGCACAAAACAGTGGCTCGTTTTGGGTGCACCGGCTTTTCAATGTATGCGTGCGGGTTTTCTGTGCCCCAAATGTGACAATTTTGCTTGTTTACATAACCGCCAGGATCAAAATGAGCTTCATCTGAAAAGATGATTTTTTGGCAAAATCGGCATCTTCTGTAAATCGATCGCAGGCCCACTTAGCGAAGCGTTGTTCAAGCGTATACACAACCATATTCGTTCAGCGGAAGGATAAAACTAATTATCTGTCAAATCAGTCATGAGCTAAGTGTTACCATTCACGAAATAAGCACAACTTGAAACAAAAAACGTTAGATGGCGGACCCTTTACATGATCTGTACTTGCAGTAATTTTGACATTGCTGCCTTGTTTTCTGCCATCCCGGCATATGATCCACAGAGTCCAGACGGACGGAACGCAATGGGATGTCATTGCGCCTTCCTTTTTTTTTTGGAGGATTAGTTGAGGAAAAAGGAGTCGAGGGATTTGATTCAATGGTTGTCTTCTGGCGTTTTGGAGTGTTAGAAATTGAAGCAGGGCGCCCCCTTTTCAATTTTTTATTACATCTGCACAGGTGTTCTGCTAAAGCCAGCTTAAAATCAAAAAGGGGCGTTAACGACACACAAATCTAAAAAGTGGAAAAATATTTTTATGTACCACTTTTTGGATCGTATGTCAATTCGACATAGACCGAGCATGGCGTCTAGGAGGTCAACACCACCCATATATTTATTATATTCATCTTAATAAAACTTAAACTTCACTTACCAATATTCAATCTCGCAGAAAAAAAATAAAACAGCTTTCAAATTCTTCTTTATCCAATAAAAAAATTAACTTTTTGTTCTACACTTTTTATCTACACACTCGCTGCGCGCACTGTTAAATTTGACTGCGGTTATTTGCGCTTGTGCAAAGAAAGGGAGAACCAAATACACAAATACACATAAACAAAGATCCATTCTAAACAGTCAAAACGGTTCTTTTCCAGTGGCAGTTACAAAATCGCAGTAGTCGGCGTTTAAAAATCAAAAGCCATATACATATGGCTTCTTGTGCAGTAAAGGGTTAAAAATTTTTATTTTAGAGAATTCTGAAGAATTCTATTTTAAATACATACTATCAGAAGGGTTGCTTTTTCACTCTAAAAAAACTCTTACCATAGGTACTCAATAGAAGTCGAAGGCGGTTTAAATATCGGCATGGCGTCCTCCAACTCATCCTCCTCTGAATCGGGCACACGACTGACATCGTCCATTAAAGCTGCATTTTTTTAAGAGGTCACAGAACATTTACTTCAGGCACTTCTTCAAACTCTTCCCCAAATGAAGTCTGTTCCATTTTAACTAGCAATCGTATTTTTGGACAATAGAATGTCTATTTTCAAACATCCAGCTAACCTACACTAGATAAAGTCATTTCCCAAAGCAACTGTGATTTCTTTTGCCTTTTCCCTTACTTTCGTTCCTGAAAGCTGTCGATTTCTATTACCAGCTCGATTACCCATTTGATCATAGTTTCTTCAAATTGTGGCAAATTTTGAGCCTTTTCCCATAACTAGCATAACAAGCTAGCTAGCACCATCGCACCATTTATTTCATACTAGCTGTACCCTGCGCGCGTTGCAACGCCACCAACTAAAATAAAGTTGAAGGAAAGACATTACACAAATATTCAATTAATTTTGAGTCATTTTATTGATTTTGTTCATTTCGAAAAAATTGTGACATTGCAGCGTTTTGTTTCAATTCGATATTTATTGAAGTGCTGTGGGATACACAATATTTTTTGTTTTTCCATCTGGTGCGTAAACGAATAAATCAGAAGGTTTTCCGACGCATTAGCAGGCCACATACAGCTGCCCATGTGAGAAGCATGGATTCTCCAAATTTAATCCACACCCTTGCAACGATTGTCCTGTGCTTTGTTGATAGTCATTGCGAAAGCGAGTCGCACCGGGAACTGTAAACGTTTGAATTCGAATGGCATATCTGTCGGGATCATTGGGATACGCGGCAATAGTACGTCTTCACCTTTGAATTTTCCAGTTTGTTGTCTCGATAACATTGTTCATCATTTTCTTGACTGAGAGCCTGGTTCCGTTGCAAAGTCGTGGTGGATTCATGTTTCGAAGAAGAATGATGGGTACGCCAATTTTCAATGTAAGAACGTGCGGTGGCATGCATGGCAAATCAACCGAATTCAAGAATTCAGTTGGATAGTTGACAACTTCGTCTTGATTCACCACAGTATCGATGGACTTATGTTGTCGGTTCGCCGGGTATTCCATTCTGAATGGTAAAGTTGATGGTATTAACATCGATGTTTTTGGCCGCTAATATAGCACGCGTACTGAGCCACTGGTGATTTTTGTAGTTCTGTGCAATGTTTGAGAACATTTTTTGCACCAATTCGTCTATGCTTTCTGTGATTTTACAGAAGTTTGCTGGCAAGGTGATACATTGCGTAGATTCATCAATTTGAATTCGTCCATTTCCAATATCAATTAATTGTTTTGCAAAATTTCCAGCCGATGCATCCCGTTGTAGTTGTACACTCATGTTGATTTTCAAAGTCAATTTCTGTAAATGACGCCATAAAACTGATGATTTGAGACATGCATTAAGTTCATCAGCGGATGTTGAACGTGGTATAACCGGCAGTGTTTGTCGAAAATCACCAGACAATAAAATGAGTGCGCCACCGAAGATCCATCCGTTTCCTCTCAAATCTCGCAGTGTACGATCAAGCGCTTCCAATGCTTTCTTGTGAGACATTATACATTCGTCCCATATGATAATTTGACACATTTGGAGTACTTTGCCTATTCCAAAGTTTTTGCTGATGTTGCATGTTGATGCCTCAGTGTTTTGCAAATTCAACGGCAGTTTCAATGTTGAATGCACCACGTAACGACGTCGAATAAGTCTGGATCAATGTCCTTATCTGGTATTTCTGCTGAGATGATTTGGTCAATTTGATCTGGCGTAATTTTGTTGATTTACCAAACCAAAATATGTGCATGTGGCAATCCTCTTTTCTGCCATTCAATGGAATACATCCAGCAGCGTGTCTATCCAAAGACGTGATGCTTGATAATAAAATGCATCAAAGATTTCAATTTTTGTTTTAATACGCGTGCGGTAATGTCATGCCGGTCCGAAGATTATTGTTCAGCTAACAGAAGTTCTTTAATTTCATCCCATGTTGGATTGCATGTAAATGTGATGAACAAATCTGGACGACCATATGCGCGAACGTATGTCATCGGATCTTGTGCGTATTCATGCATGTGCCGTGGACTCCCCGTGAATGTAGACGGTAATATGAGCATTCTTCCCAATTCATTGGGATTCACGTTACCATCATAAACGATTCCGTCTCGTAAATGGATGTATTCTTCAGAACGCAACTCGGTTTGATTCAATCGAATATATAGGAGTCGTTCGGTTTCAATCTTCGCGTACATGTCGACGATGTATTGATGGAACAATTGTCGACATTTCAGAATGTGGTTCTCAGCGTCTTGACGAATCATCAATCGATACGAATAATAATTCATGGCACTAACTTTGTTATTCGTTTCGTCGTCTGTTTGTGGATTTCTCATTTTGATGTTGAAATGATATCCATCTTCTCCTCGCCAAAACAGAATCGGATACTGCAATCCGTCGTATGAGCGATGAGTTTCGAAGACTCACTGAGCGTCACCACTTCTGCGATGAAGAATTATGTCGCGCGATTCGAATTCTTCGCCAACTATCACGATTGCCACTTCATCGATTGTTGGTGCATTGAACTGTCTTTCGTGTTGGCCAACAGGTCTTTTGTCTGCTCGAATTATGGTACAACTGCGTAGTCATCGGCTGGCATTCGTTGAATGGCGGTTTTAAACAACTGAACTAATTCATTGTGTTGACCGAAAAGGGCTTGTAACGCAGCCACGATTTCTCGTCTAGTGCCCGCATTGTAATGACATCGTTGTTCAATTTGTTCATCACTGTATGAAATAAATTTGAAGAAACTTGTGATCTGCGCCCGGCAATGGTAGAAGCGATCCGGCACGATGATAAATTTGCCCTTGGACTCTGAATATTGGCATGTAATTTACGCGCACGATGTTCGTTGCACCGAACGATGTCATTTGGAAACATGAATTGTATTTGCGGATGTTTTCCAAGAAATGCTTCGACTCACGTGTAACACTTGATAGCAACGTTGATAGTGGTTCGGGTGGTGGATGTAATTCTGGCAGTTTAACTTTTCCACTGGCGCAGCAAATTCCTGGCGTTTCGTTCTTAAATTTGAGGGCGCTATTGTACAATACATGCAAATTGTATCCATTTTTCCAATGACGACACTTGGGTGAAGACTGTAATCATTATTACTGTCATAATGGAATGCACAAGATTTAAATCAGCGTGCAGTGTTCGTCTTGATCGAGCGGTGCTTATTCGAACATTTTGCAGCCTTCTTTCCCGTTGTTCAGTTGTCTCAGACGAACGGGCCTGAGTAGTATGTATTCGATCTGTTTCTAACCTCACTTCTCGTTGTTCAGATGATTCAGACGAACGGGTCTCAGCGGCATGTACTCGAAGATTTTCCAGCCTTAATGCTCGTTGCTCGTCTGATTCTGAGGCTCGTAATGCTCTTTTCTTCCGTGCTTGAGGTGTAGATCGTCCAATTGCTTGTCGTTTTGGAGACATAATTGTACGGGAACGACGTGAAAAATGCGTTTGAATTTATTAGATGTCAATCAGCAATCTGAATCTCACAATGTATCCAATCCAATTGAACCGGCTGTTCCCACATGGATGGAAATGTTAATATTGACGGTGATCACCAATTCGCTGAGGAAAATTTGAAGTAAAAAAAATCTGCATTCGAGAATTGTTGAAATCGATTTTAATTCCACTCACGATCTTCTTCTTTTCCTTTTTTTTCCCGGCGTCGTTATGGTCAGAAGTGTAGGACCATAACCTTCCCACTTAACTGCATTCCTACTGGTCCGCTTGTGGGGTTCGCCGGTTTGACCTCAGAAAGTAGCGGCAGGCTTCCCGGTTTGGGATTACTTCATCGCTGAGGCCAATCAAATGCTGGTGTTTTTGCATTTGTTGCACCAATTGTTTTTCGGCCTGCCTTTTTTGCGTGTTGAAATTGGAATGTTGATTGATAACGCCTTTTGGACGGGGTTCAAAGGATCTCTCCTTTGAACATGGCAATACCAACTGAGTCGGTCGCGCTCTATATTTCTTGTGATGGTTTCTTTTACGTGGAGGCTTCCTCGGATCTTTGAACTTCTAATTCTGTCACGCTTTGTTACTCCCGCTGTCATGCGAAGCATCTTCATCTCAGCTGCCGCTAATTTGCTCTCATACTTTTTGTGCTTTGTCCAGCATTGTGAACCGTATGTGAGCGCCAGACGTACAACTGAAGTGTAGAGCCTTTCTTTCAGCTTAGGGGGCATTTTTCGATCACAGAAGATGGCGGAGTTTTCCGCCACTTCATCCACCCTACGCTGGTTGATGTCGTCATCACAAGTTGCTTCTTTATTAATCATAGATCCCAGATACTTAAACTTTTCACACTTGGGAAGCACTCTTCCATTCAAGTAAATGTCTGGAATAGGCTGATGAGGGTCAGAGAACGGGCAGCACAGAAAATGTCCACCCACACATCAAGTGCTCGTTGTAGGGACGCCTGATCATCACTTATAATGGCTCCATCGTCAGCAAAGAATAGCTGGTGCACATTGGGGTCCGTCACTTTTCCTTCAAGCAAGCAATCAAGGACTGCTATAAAGAGCAGTGGGCTGAGGACGCTCCCTTGGTGTACACCGACTATGATTGCGAACTTTTCGGTGCCTCCTGCGGTGCATCTTACTCTTGTCGTTGCTTTCTTGTACATGTCCATGATCACTCGCTAGTAGGTTTCTGGGACTCATTTTTGTCTTAGCGCTACCCATAAAAGATCTCTTGGTTGCCGGTCAAAGGCCTTCTCGAAATCAACCAACACCATATGCAAGTCCTTTGAAGAATCACGATGCTTTTCCATCATGACCCTTATACTTTGGATTGCATCTGTTGTTGATTTACCCGAGACAAACCCGCACTGGTCATCAGATAGTCGTATTATTTTCCGCAGTCGGCTATCTAATACCCGTTCAACGATCTTCATGGTGTGCGACATCAGCTTGACAGAACGGTAGTTATTACAATTTCGCGTATCACCCTTTCCTTTGTGCAAAGGAAGAAGATAGCATCTAGACCCGATGTCTCCTATCCTTTTCCAGAACTCAGAGGGTATGCCGTCCGGCCCAACAGCTTTTCTTTTCTTGGAGTTTTTACCGCGTAGCGAACTTCTTCGACTGTGATCTCGGATATTTCGGCATGATTTGGGGCGGCTCTTGGAAAGTACACTCGGGGAAACTGTTAGTTCAAAAGTTCCTCGCAATACTGTCGCCATCTGTGGAGAATTTTTTCGTCTTCCACAAGGAGTTGGCCTTCAGCATTGTTAATAAAATTTGGGAAACGAATCTCCTGAGTATTTCTTCTTCTCTGGGCGGCTATCTTAAAGATATTTGCTCCTTTGTTCAAATTGCTTTGTCGAAGCTCCTGGGTAGCCTGGTTCCTGTCAGACGCGGAAGACGATATTTCTTCCAACTCCTGATAGAGGCCTTCCATGCTTTTCGCTTTGAATTCGGCGCACTTTTTCTTCGCGATACCTTTGCAATATCTATACCTTTTCACGGCGAGCTTTTTCCTCTCTATTAGTAGAAGAGCACTTTGACCAAGCTTGGAAAGCCATTTTCTTTTCGTGTATCACTGCTTTGGCTTCGTCTGTCCATCACCAGGTTTCTTTTGCGTGTTGGCAGGGGCCTCCAGATGTTCCGAGCAGTGATTTGGCTTTCTCCAAGCCAGATTGTTGTAGGGAATCCCACATGTCTCATTACCGACCTCATCGATAATGGAAGAAAGGTAGTTTTTCATGTTGGTAATAAAAGCTTCGCCTTTTCCTTTATCCAGCTTATACCACTTGATTTTCTCAGACACCTTCGTTTGCTGCTTTGACTTCTTTCTCCCATCCATAAAAAGTTCAGTCAGGAGGAGACGGTGTTGAGGGGCGATCGGGTCTCCCAGGATCACTTTGCAATCTGTAGCTCGTGGCTTCATGAAATTGGATACCAAATGATAGTCTATTTGAGTTTCATTTCCGCCGCTGCTATAAGTGATCAGGTGCCGGCTTTGTTTGACGAACATGGTATTTGGACTTGCACATGTTTAGGATATCTTCACCTAAAGAGTTCCTGGTGCGGTATCCCAGCCCTCCGTGGTAATCTTCATAGTCTTCGCTTGTTTTCCCGACATGTCCGTTTAAATCGCCCCCAACAAACAAAAGCTCTTACTTTGGGATGATTTTGACAAGGTTGTGGAAATCTAGCCAGAATGCATCTTTTCCTCTTTGTTCACATCCTACTTGAGGGGCATATGCGCTTACGATGTTCCACACCTCACCATGCATCACCAATTTGAGAGCCATCAAACGGTCACTGGACTTTGAAATGGTTAAGACGTTGCCAAATAGCTCTGCCGCAAGGCGATTCCGTTTTTTCCTTGTTCCAATCCATAGTAAAACATCTTGTAGGCTTTTGTTTTAACGTCCAAGAAACGTGCCCGATTACCGTTGTTTCGCCATTTCGTCTCTTGTACGCACAGGATGTCTACTCGCCTTCTAACCATCATTTCTTCAAGCTCATAGCTGCGACCACTCATGCTTCCAACGTTCCAACTCGCGACTCTAAAGTGTGGCTTACGCCGTTGCATTACTTTGCTATCCCCGGAAATCCTATAGCTCTGACCCGAGCATTGCTGCTCGTCCCAGGATCACGACTATTAGTAGTGCCTGGCGGGGTAGTGCTTTTCCTTTTAGCGTTCTTTTCCATAATGCTACGATTTGACCGTTTTCTTTCTTCTCCTCCTTTTTTTTGACACGGGCATGCTCCAGATTTTGTTTTTTTTTGTTTGATCTTACTCTTACAACACCGGTGATCTCCAGTCGTGTCAACCCACTGATTTGCAAGCACACTTGTGGGGCAGTTTAATGGTGGTATACATATGTGTCCCTAGGCTCACCTTGGTGTTTTCTAAATTGCCTAGATGTGATTTTTGTTAACCTTTGTTTTAGTCGCCTTTTACGACAAGCGAGAGGTATCGCTGCAGGGATTTCTTAATAAATATCACGATGATATCCGAAAAATAAACTGCACAGCAAATGCGTTCGGAACGCCAATCAGCAGTCAGATCCTTCACATAAGTACACATTCGTTGATCTTCGTGAGTTCACTGTAGAGAATGAATAAAATCAGCTCACGGAAACTACGAAATTTCAATTCGATTGAATCATTTATTTAAATTATAATTTAACTCACAATGAAATGCACAAAACTATTCGAAAAACTACTTCAATGTGAGCCGGACATAAATTTCACAATTTACACAAATTCTTATGTCATCCACAACTCATATGTCATACATATGTCATCATTCGTTCGCTGTTTTCGTTTCAATTCAAATCAGCATGAAGTGTCACGGCAATATATGAAATTCAGTGGAATCTGTCGAAAATTGGTCGTACCAACTCAGAAACCTTCGTGGGCTTATGCACAACAACTTTGCTAAAGATCATCACATGATCAAATGCATAGTTTACGATTCTATAAAGGACATACAGACAAACATTCATTTTTATTTACATAATATAGATTTCATGTAAAAATGCAAGAAAGAATTAATGTTCAGGATAAATAAATTGAATTTGAGAAAGGTTGGAATTAGAAAAGTTTTACTGCTGTTAAAAACATTAAGCATTAAAACAGACGAGCTTGAAACTGAATCTTAACTAACTTAAAAATATTTTACTGGCCCTGCACGGACACTCCAAGGTACAAAGGACACCTGGAACTATGCCTTTCGGCCTTATAATAATTAAATATTTATTGAACAATAATTAAACAACACATTATTGAACACATAAATTTTTTTTTTTAACTTAACATCGGATATGAATTTTATATGAAACTTATGACTCACTAAAAATAACTGAACCTGCCTTAAATAGCATTTTTGTCTTATATTGTTTTTTTTTTTTTTGTTTAGTTAAAATTTAAAATAAAACTTTATCAAACTTAATTTATCCCTGGCCTCCCTGGCACAGGGAAAACAATTGAAGGACAAAAATATTTTTCATTTATTATTGTACATTACGATTTCGTTTCGTTAACGCTTCGGAGGGAGGTTCATCGTTCACACCGAAATTTCCAGAACAGAAATGAGCAAATCATTACATGCTGTTATTTTATTTTAGTTTTAAGGGGTTCGTTTCAAGAGGTCACTACTCTTTATTCACAAAAATGAGTGTATATGGACTAATTGTTCTTGTTCAAACGAGCAATAGTAAAGCTGCAATATTGTTCAAACATTTCCAACTATTGTAATTGTAACGACGAACTAAGTAATAGTGTGCTGAGATGAAATATAATGTATTGCTTTGCTTTATAAACCTGCGTAAAACTTCATTGCGTGCTCCTCATTCTTAATGGCAAATATGAATATCTCCAGAATATCGCAGCAACAGAATTATCGATAAATGATTTGGGGTTTGCCTTTCAACTACTACGAAGAGTTCTTTTTTTTTAATAATATTTGTCTGGGGTCATCATCATTTTGGAACCACCAAACCAGTGGCATTTTCATTATGGGGTCCATGACATTTGGGAATCTTCAGATCGCATAATAACTTCGAAGCAATGAATTGAACCAATTCCCTGTGAAGGAAAGTAGCCATAACAGTCCCATCTAATTATTTGACAGTTTCTTTGGTGAGTTTTGGGTTAAACCAACTTTCTCCTCACGCCGTGTCTTTCGTTTGATCCACACATATTGAATTTCGAATCAATCAGATTAGAAACAGAGAACAACACAGTCTTCTATTTATGGCCTATCCAATTTAAGTCCTAGTCCTAGTTAAAATGATACAAGCCCGTTGTAAGGCTTTGTAATAAACGGTTTGACTCGCTCGCAGCTTCAAAAACAGAATTGTAGAGCTCTGCGCCTCATTATTAATGAGCCAACAACTGTAGATCTGAGTTTACTTATTTGAAAGCTTTGTATAAAATAAATAATTTTATTACACCCTTTTTCACTTGTACATACTACGAGGTCTGATGCCATCATTTCATAGGTCAAGAGGTTTGTTAAAAAACAATAAGGGGATTTCAATCAAAATCTCTTTCGACCCCTTCCAATTAATATTTCTCAGATATAATATACTTGCTCCAGAGCTCTTCCAGCGAAGCGGGCTTTATCTTCTGAATTTTCCCAAGTCTTCTCAGTTTTGGGAAGAGAAGAAAGTTGCAGGGGGTCAGGTCCAGGGAATACGGTGGCCGAGGCATGAATACAGTATTGTTTTTGGCCAAAAAATTACCCACAACATCTCTTGAGGGATGATAATGTGAGCGTTGACACATGTAACATGCCTAAAATATGTCAATACCCTTTAGCAACTTCTTTGATAGTAATTCGACTATTCTCCGTAACAATTTTCTTCATTGGTTCAACGTTTTCATTTTTTGTGGACGTGCTAGAGCATCCAGGACAAACTTTGTCATTAACGTTTTCTCGGCCTTCTGAGGAACGCTTTAATCATTTAAAAACATGTCTTAAGGTCAAAGCAGACGCACGAAAGTATATTTCAAGTACGTTGCAAATTATTTACAATAGCCCAAAATCGCCAAGCTCGAGCAAACTAAATATCAAAAATGGTTGACAATGTCTACATATGTTCAAGAACATGTGTACCAATATAACAAAAAACAAGAATTCGAAAATCGAATGTACTTAACTCGCGAAATTCAAAAGGTCACCTTAGTTTCTGAACAAACTCTATATAATTTTAAAAACTATACTTGTTGGTTACTTATACTAAATTAATTTCATTTTGATGCGCTGAAATTTCTGGATCAGAAGGAAAACAGTATTTTTATAATATCCTTAAAACCCGTGGCGATTTTAATTAAAATTATTAATTTTCAAATTATTTTATTTTACTTTTCATATTTTTATTATGTACATAAATTCATTTTTTTAAATTTGTATTTTTTTCACAAGTTCGTATTAATCTCTGCACGGCTACATGCCTAAAAAATTGTATATGTAAAAATCCTTATTTAAATTTCCTTTAACTCCATTTAATTTTTAAAATTACATTTATCTACTAATTCGTCCTTAGAACATCAGTAATTTCCCTTTATATTTCTGGTTATTGGCATCTTGTAATCGTATTTTTTCCCCTCTCCTCTTTCATAATTTTTTCCTGGTCTAGTGATTTTTCCTTTTCTCTGTGTTAATGTGTGGGTGTACGTAATCCTAGCATTTAGGCGTTTTAAACATTCATTTACTTCATAAACGTTCATAAAGTAGTCAACAATCAAAATATAACAAACTTGCTAATAAACAAATACTTAAAAAGAAAAAAAAACCAAAAACAAAATTCAAAAATAAATAAAAACTCAATTTTTCTTATATCGATTACAGGACTAATAGAGCAAAACCCAAAAGTCTCAACTTCTCTAAAACATATTGTCAATGAAACCCTGGGCGATGAGGGGATCTGGAAAATACAAGGACATTCCGAGATAGATGCAAAAACCCATTATATACAAATAAATCCAGTCGACGGAACTATCAGTGACAACTTGGATAATGCTTTCCACGAATCTAAAGTGGCGCCAATTTTACGTGAGACAACCGTTTAAACATGGAATCGTAGTCGATTTTTTTCTAGCTGAAATTCTAGTCAATATAGATAACTTATTTTAGAAATTCATTCATAAGCCTCATAGTTTTAGTTACGAATAGTTATATGTATGGATTCGGGGAATTTCATTCAAGAAAATCAGTGAAAGTATGAAGTAAATTGGCCTCTAATCTCGGAATCAGGTCTGGCGCTTACCTATCGCGCGCCATAATTTCATTTAATTCAATGAGGTTATAATAATGCTGTCTTTATAAGTCGTAGTTGTACTTTACATTTATTACATTACTGTTCTCCATAGATTTATCGGATTTATCCAGAAGAGCTGTCTAGTATTTTATTCTTAACTTTACATTTAAATAATACTACCTATATCATAGTGCTTAATGTTACTTATTCTAAATATCTGTTTAAAGCTTAATCATAAACGATTTCGATACTTTTACACACCTATAGACATGATTCGCATAGGTCGTAGATCAGTGAAACCTTGACACATCGTGACTTTGGTTTATACATTTTACAATTTTTATCCATTCTTCCAAATCCGTCTTGTTCCCTTCAAAGTAATCCTTTTGCGACAAAATTCACTTATACCAACTTTTTTTTCTAATTCTCGAAGCAGTTATTAATCTCGATTTACGAAATGGCTTTCAATTCTTGCAGCGAATCTATTTTATAGACTCAAAATGGTATCCCCAGAGAGGGCCTTTTAGATTATTTAATTGCCAGAAGTCACGAACAATGAGACGTGAGACGATGCGTAAACCCAGTGCTGTCAACAACATGACGCATAACACCAAGATAATATTGCTTATTACCACTTCGGCCTTTCAATTCAGGGTCAAAAGCATACGTAGTCCTAAGTTTTATTTTTAGTTATAATACGACCATGAAGCCTTATATTCAGAAGAAGTCAACGCTCCTTTTAAAAAATAAAATTGTATTTTTGAAACCAAATGAGATGAGACGCATCTGAAGCCCCAATATTCTTCAAAAATTGTTTGAATTGATCCAAATGATATGCCAGCAATATCAACAAACTCCCTAATTGTCAATCAGCGATTATTGATCATGAAATTTTTTATTGGAAGCCACATTTTTTCAACATTTTCTCTGCCCTCTTGTAATTGTTTCACCAGCTGTAAACCCTTTTTTCGACAAAGCCCAACATTTCTGCAGTAGAAATTTCATTCTACAAACAAAATTTAAAGCACCTTCTATGCTCAATAAAGTCAGACATTGTGAAATGACAAACTCGGAAGTCACCTTTAATTTGATCATAGATTTAAGTAAGTTCACGGTGATGTTGCCAAACAGGTTTCAACCAAGTTTCCCTCTCCCACCCCGAAATTCAACTTCTTATGGAAAATATTCAATGATTGTAGACAAATTTAACATTTTTTTCTTTAGTATTACATTTCTAAGTTGGACAGCAATTAGGCTTATTATAAGTTTAATGCGCTGTCTGATTTCTAGGGTTGTTTCGTCATTGTAGGCGATTTCAAGGTAAATAAATCTGAGCGGGCTCGATATTCTGGACGGACAACAGTATGCTAAGTTGTAGCCTTTGTTGCGAAAAACAAACTAACCTAGTTAGTAGGCCACTGATACCTAACATGGATATGTTCCTTACCAATCACCTTGAAAAATAGGCCAATAAAATGCTATCGCCTCTAAGCACCTCTGATTACTTACCATATCGGCTTATTCCCTGTATTCCAAACACAAAGTTACGGATCCCATTCCAAGGAAAATATTTTCTATATTACTCGGATATATCGATATAGTATCTAACACCATAGGATTATCCTATCATAATCCAATAGATCAATCAACAAAAATCTAATCAAAGAGCGTTGTACGGCACGAGCTTTTCAAGTTACAGAGTTTTCGGGCTTACAAGTCTAATCCAATGACTACAAATCGTTGAATTCTCTTTCGATTAGAAATCGAGGCAGAAAACCTTTCATTATCCTGAAGAAAGTAAACATTTTTGGTCGTTCATGAAAAATACTTAAAATTCGACAGGGTGCGCCATTTCATATCGGTCGATGTAAATTTCGAATAACTTCAACAATTCTCAACCGATTTTGGAAATTCAAAAACTTTTATTCAATTTAGACCTTTACGATTTTAATTTACAAAATTTATTTTTAAAAACAATATCAATTAAATGACCGCCTTTTTGCCGATGCATAAATGGGCTCGTTTTCACGCATTCTCCATGACATTTTCGAGCATTTTGTTTCTTTGTGAAAGTTTCTTTTGAGCTGTTCTATTGTCTTCAGGCCGTTAGCATACACCTTGCTTTTCATGTATCCCCAAAGAAAAAAAAAATTGGAGTAGTCAAATCCGACGATCTCGGAGGCAAGTCAATATCGCCGTTTTTTGACACCAATCTTCCAGGGAACTTCTTACGCAAAAGGTTCATTGTTTTGTCCGCAGTATGGCATGTCACGCCGTCTTGTTGAAACCAAAAATGAAATAAGCCTTTTTTACGAATTTCTAGGACCACATAATGGGCCAACATCCACCGATATCGATCGCCATCCACTGTATCGCCTACTTTGAAGAAATACGGTTTAATGGTGGTTTTATCGCATACACCGGCCCAAACAGTAACTTTTTATTCATATAGCGGCTCTTCGTGAATAATGAGAGGATTTTCGGTGCCCCAGAAGCGACAATTTTGATCATTAACTCAGCCAGAATGCGTAAAATGTGCCTCATCGGTCATCAAAATGTGCTGCCAGAACTCCGGCTCAGTATTAATCATTGCAACGACATTTTGTGCGTATACCAAGCTCCGTCACTCATCTTGTGGCAAAATTCTTTGAGTTATCTGCACTTTGTATGGAAATAAGTGAAGATCATCCTTTAAAATTCACCGCAAAGTGGTCCCACTGATGCCTAACTGCTGCGAACGTCGCCGATATGACAAGCTTGGGTCTTATTGAACACTGGCCTTTACAGACTGAATAGTTGAATTTGAACGCCGCGGACGTGGCCTAGATTGCTCATGAGGGCTTGCCACAGAACCAAATTGAAAAAAATTCGAGACCCAATGACGAATCCTTTTTTTTTTGTGCGCAACACGATCACGATATTTTGCACAATCGAGCGTTAATTTTTAATGAACATTGAAACTATTTCCGCCCGTTCTTTTGGTGTGAAGCGTTAAAACTATACTGAATTGACGTTTCCAAAATGCTATGACATATGAAAATCGGTTGACAATTGTTGAAGTTATTCGAAGTTTACATCGACCCATATGAGATGGCGCACCCTGTATTAATCCACTTGCTGTGCATTTCGCAGCTAACTCAGTTCTTCCTGATTGCGCACTTAAAGATATCATTACACAAAAATCCGCGGATCCAGATGTTATTATCCCAGTAGTTGTACCCAGTAGTAGAACACACCTTTACTAGAAAAACCGCAACCCAAGCTTTCCATCCATCTATCCCACTTCTCTGGTATCTTCGAGTAGATAGAAACCGGCATTTGTCCAACCTATCCCTAACAAGGTCGAACCTTCCTTCTCCCACAATTACCGGCCCATTGCAATAGAGTAACTTCCTTGCAAGAGAAACACTGATAAACTGTAATTTATGAAATATCTTGAATTACGAAAAATCCTTTAAAAAAAGTCGTATTGAACGGGTTAAGGTCTTATATCAACTAATTAAATGCTTGTGTTCCACAAGGCTCCGTTCTGTCTCCGATATTTTTTTTCGTAATTTATCTGTTGTCTTCCACTTCTAATTCAGGATATTTGTTCTCTAATTTGTTGTGAAAATCTTGGCAACATACAAAAAATGTGATTTTTTTTCGGCTACACATTTGAGTCGCTCGGCCATTTGACATTTACATATATCAATTTCACATGAAATTATCCAATTTATTAAATTTAAGGTATCGCCCCATCTATTATTATTTGATCCCAGCCTGGTATACAACCATCTGTCTTCTTGCCGAAATCGATTTTCACTAACCACCATATTGGTTTAAAGGCGGGTAATGGTTGGTAATGGTTTAATGGTTGCGGATAATATCCTAAATCAAATGGAAAGCTTTATTCCTAATAGAGTCAAAAACATCAGCCTAAATGTGACTTGGGCTATAAAAAGGCCTTAGGTTAAAGTAATTAAGCTTCCGGGCAAAACTGAAAGAATTGTAAACAAGCCTGGAACAACTGCAACACACAAATTTGTTAAATTCCAGTTCGAAAAAATATCGCAACCAATCCTGTAGCAATGTCTTTAAACAAAGACAACCTGTTTGCTGCTTATTTTATAGCTAGCTCTGTCCTACTAATTTGTGCATTGATCCCGCCCATACTACTCGTAAAGTTCGTTAAACCGTCTATGGAACTGGTCCACTTCCCTGTGGTATACACAAATCCGCTGGTGCAGGTGCTTACCCCAATATTTCTGAAAAATCCCAAGTTCAAGGGTGGCAAAGCCGCTGCTTTAATGTACTAGGTGTACAACTTTTTTTCCCCAACATATGAGGCTTTAATGAAACAAATTGGTTACACATGTATCATTCAAAGTATTTTCCATCGCTGGCCACTACTATCTCCCATCTTTCGGGCAGTGTACGAATCCCGCGTCGAAAAAATTGTTAATCTTTTGAAGTGATCCACGAATCGATCCAATTTGTGATTCCTTCATGAGATCGGAAGTGTTGGTCAGCCAGGCCATGCGCCATTGATCGAAACAGGTGATAGTCAGAGGGAGCAATGTCTGGAGAATACGGCGGGTGGGGTAGGACTTCCCATTTTAACGTTTCCAGGTACGTTTTGACCTCTTTTGCAACGTGGGGTCGAGCGTTATCGTGCTGCGAAATCGCTTTATCGTGCTTCTCGCTGTATTGCGGCCATTTGTCTTTTAATGCTCTGCTCAAACGCATTAATTGCGTTCGATAACGAGCACGTGTGATTGTTTCACTTGGCTTTAACACCTCATAGTATACGACGCCGTCCCCGACGCTGGTCCCACCAAAGAGCATGATCTTGGATATCCGTGGATATTCGGTTTAGTCGTCGACGTGGAAGCATGGCCGGGATATCCCCATGATTTTTGGGACCCAAGTTCCTTCATTCTGAATCATGCACATGGCCTTGAGACATTTTGAAATGGCTTGTTGTGTCACTCCCACTGATTGTGTCAATTCTTCTTGAGTTTAACGCGAGTCTTCACTCAGCAATGTCTCGAATTCTGTATCTTCGAAAACTTTCTCTCTTCCACCACTATGCCGGTCTTCGACGTTAAAATCACCGTTCTTTAAGCGTTGAAACCACTCACGACACGTTCTTCCGCTAATAACGTCCTCACCATACGTATCTGAGAGCATTCAATAAGACTCAGCCGCTGTTTTCTTCATATTGAATCAAATCAGTAACACCTCCCGCAAATGACGAGAATTTGGCTGTTAAACTGACATTTTCAATCGAGAACAACTTTATGATGCAGACACAATCGACTAATGTTTGAATGGTGTTCTGTTGACCGAGGTCCAAGCCAACTGCCTGATGTCTGCGATCTGTTTATTACGACCGCCACTTACCGTTATCGCCACATATCGGCAAACGGCGGAAGCAAAGTTGTACACCTTATATTCACCTATCTTACACCTTTGGGCTCTTTCCAAGCCGGTCGGGAAGGGCAAGAAAATTACTGATTTTTCTTGTCTTAGAAACTAACTTTCGAATCATTCAATCAAGTGTTTTTGGATGGATTTAATTCTAAAGGATGTATGTCCTTCGCTGATAATAGTGCCTTGTGAATTAACATTGTTCCCAGATTCACTGCTCTACTCTACTCAATCGTTTCTAATTGTATTCATAACAGTAATAATAACTGAGCGGTTAATAAAGTCAAAATATGATGTCACCAAAACGACAAGCTTACTCGCACTCACGCTCTCACTCACAGCCACTAGAATGATAACCAGACCAAATACACACCTCTTTCCCAAATTTCGGGGAGAAAACGAAAATATACAAGTCAAGCATTCCTCGACGGCTTGAAACTTCGAAGTCTTTGTGGTCGCCATACCACATCTGGTCAAACACTTAATTGGATTTACTATAAATTCATTCAGCCCCTTTTCCCTGCCTCCTTTTAGTCAGATCCATTCTCTCATTTTTAGGTCCATAGGTGGTTTCAGAATGAAGCAACACGTCTAATAGGATTTTGTGTAGAGCCCCGGGAAATCACGCCTCCTATATGTCTACCAACATTCAAATAAACAATAAAGCACAAAATAATGTAGATATCGAGCTGAAATCTATTCCATAGTATCGATCTCGTTCATATGCCCACCGCGAACTTGTTTACAAATCCATTGTTGCACCATTCTGGCGTTTTATTTTGTTTCAAAGCTCCCCTAACACTATTGGCATGTTGGCATAAACCATCGATTTACGTGACCCCATAAGCTGGAGTCCCTTAAGGATCTAACCTGGAGCCCTTAAAGTTTTCTCTGTACCATTCGACCGTATTATAACGACATTTCTGACATTTTCAAATACTGTAAGATACATATGTACATATGTATGTACACAGACGGCGACCAATTATATATGTATCAGATATCCATCACCTAGAGGTTGATGATACTGCACGATTGAATGAGCATCTCCAGACAGTTGCACGATGATCATACAAAAATAAACCTATGCTCAACTCCGTAAAGAGCCAAGTCATTGTCTTTGATCGTACTATCTTCGACTTAAGTAACTTCCCACTAATCGAAGCCAACGGAAGCAAAATCGACTAATTAAAGACTACTAAAGACCTTGGATTTTTTAACAGCTAGAGTATACCGCATTCTGGGTATACTATGCTACTCTGGAAATTATCTTCCAGTTTTAAATCAATGCTCGTTAAGACGCTACTGATCTCTATTTTAACGTACGTCCCCGTCTTCTGAGATCTCGATAATTACAATTCACGCAAGCTAGCAGTTACATTACAGCACAGTGCGCTTCATTTACAGATTACGGCGACCGGATCAAATTTGCTAAAAACCTACTTGGCATGAACATTTAAACCTTCCCTAGGTTTAGGATACTATCATTTCTTTCCTCAAACCTTTTTTAGTTACAGGGTGACCTAAAAACAGTTTTTCATTTTCGACGTAAGGCTATGGAATTCACTCCCAGTTAACACGAGAAGCTCATAGCTCAAAGAAAGTCAAATGCAATTTAGGCAGCCTTTTAGCACATCTCTTCAGAATATTTCTAATCTAAGGCTGGCTGGTCTGGTTTTTTTTTTTTTTTTTTTTTGTTGGGGGCTTCTGCTATCTGTTGGAGCACTCAGACACAAATACTGGTCCATTGTACTGCCAGACAGACACCTTAGATGGCGCTAGAGCTCATGTGGAGCCAAAGCCAAGCTTCTTTTTTTATTCACTTATGCTGTGTGTGATTTGTTTTTCACACAAGTAAACGGAACCTAAAGCTTAATGCCGATTCCGAACGGCGACGAGAGCCGAGAATTTTTTCATGGCAAGTGTACAACGGGGGGTTTTGCCAGTACCCTGCCGAGGAGGGAAGCCGCGAAATAATCATTCGATGGCGTTGGTCTTATCGGGATCCGAACTCGCTCATCTTGGTCTGGTTACTTTTTGTTTTCTTTTTAATCCATTTACTTTGTCTTCGTTCTTTGAAGACACTTTCACAAACATTTGCTTCACAACTTAAAAGATTATATATATAACATGTCAGCTTAAACGTTTAAATAAAAATATCAAATTAGAAATAAGACGGGATCAGCTCACTGGGAGCCAAGCTACAATTCCTGGTATTCAACCTGAAATTTTGCAATCTTTTATCTGGGTCTGTCCAGACGGACAGACAGGCAAGCATTTGCATAAGTCTTCCCTACCCCCAACTTTGCAAAGTAGAAGACTAAAATGTACACGCATTCTTGTTTCATGTTTATAATCCGTCCCGTAAATTATGTCATGCACAGCCACATGCAATAAACCGCTTTGAGGCATTCTCAACAAGCATACCTCACGACACGTCTCAATCAATCATCAATTCGGGAATTCCTAAAACGCGTATATTAAATTAGTGACAAAGTGAACTCCCAAAAATAGGCAACAATAATACTGGCGGTTGGTGAATTGGGTTTTTATCGTTCTTACGGTTCATGTGTGTTCATTTGATTAGATATATAATAATACTAGATATATTATAATACATGTTTATAATTCACATTTACTTTGCGCAAGTCTGCAGATATATGATAAATGCAAACAGACGGACAGACAGGAGAGCATTTGCATGAGTCTTCCTCTTGCAAGCTAGAATACTAAAAGTCGAATTCAAATAAAAATAATTCCAAAGGCATTAAAGGTGGCCATTCGACCGGACCATTTCTGTTCTCTTTAATAGATCACTTGTTCGATTAGCTGTATGATATGATGCACCATCTTATTGGAACATATATCAATGATGTTAAGTCCATCCAATTCTGGCCAAAAATAATCTTCCAACAAGCCACGATAACCAACTCCATTGATCGAAATATGGCTATAATTTTCACTGACTTAATAATTCAATTACGCCTTCAGCATGAATCGCGTACAATCAGTCATTATTTGTGAATGCAATATAGTCTCTTGAAGCACATGTGGGTTTGTTGTTGTCCAATGACACATATTTCACCTTACTGACCAAGCCATTAAGCCAATCATTTATTTCTTTATTGCTGAAAATGGAATTTAGGGTTTTCTTCAAGCTTTCGCAGACTACAGCTGGAGAAGTTTCGACCTTTCAAATTCAAGTCTTGATAGAATCTGATATTGTACGGGATCGTTAGGCAGAATTTACCACAACGTGGACTGAGAAATTCCCAAATCCTGTGAAATCGATCGATCTGGCTCATTTTGAATTGAAACACATACGTCTGCGATATTGTCGGTACTTTGACCTGTGTTATAAATTCAATAGTGAATATGTCAACTCGAATCTATCCACTATAGGTTTCACTGAATGACTGGTTGGACGATTGCTTAGGTCGCACTTAAAGTTGCGACTACCGACTCAGAAGTTCGGTGCATTTTTAATGGTTTCTGAACATTGCTCGTTCACGGGCTTCTCTTTAATAAAATGATTTTCACCGACGTTCTGATGTTGACATAAAATTTGAGTTTTAAACCCACAGGGCTACGTGCAATGCCGAAGTCATGAGAAGGTTTGAGAAGGATTTGAATTTGAAATGGGCAAGTAGGGAGGTTCTATTGAGTCTATTGCGTCAGTCTCTTTTCCAAATTTTGTACTTTCCTTTTTTTCTTTCTTTTTTTGTGCAGAAATAAGCTCATTTCCGTCCAAGTTCATTTGAATTATCGCTTATGGTTTAAGCGAATATCAGCTCTTAATTTGTTTTCAAAAATTATTTTTAAATCGATTAATAATTAACATTAAATACTAAGCAGCATATATACCATAAACACATATTTGTAACGCTATTCGTAGAGAAATAAAAGAAAAAATACTCGTAAACCGTTGATGGGAAGCATGTCATCAATTTGGTTTTCAAGTACCGAAGGAGTATGCTAAGTTAACATCAAGTGCAATATACTTACCGTAATTATATACAAAATGTTTTGATAAATTACGTTTTTAGAGCATTAAATTAAGGACATAAAATAGGATTAATAGTACAATGTGTAACAGATAAAGAACTGTTAATACAATAGAATATCCAAACCAAATTGCAAGCAACTAAACAAGGATCTGTCTGTACATCCACATAAACGAGTACATATTTCGACTTAAATGCTATTAAAAAATCAAGATCCTTACCGCTATTCCTGCGACTATTGTGTCACTACATTTTTTAAATCCATTTAAAATTAAATGTATTTCAATGTTATTTTCAGTGTTTCAGTGTCTCTTGTCGGTATTTTTGAACTTATTTTCGTGTCTTATTACTAAATCAAAACTAATCACATTCTATATCCAACAATTAAATCAATACTATGTGTATTTAGTGAATATAACTGTATCTCATATGTAGCCCACCCAAGAACCGAAGAGCTTAATGTTAAGACCGCAGTTTAGATATTAGATACAGGTATGCATACTGCAATTCGAAAATAAGAACCTAGTTACATAAGAAGTACCTTTTTGAATAATGATTTCAAAGTTCAAAGTAGACGTCAATATTTATATACAATACTACGATACAATATCTGTTAAAACTAAAATAACAAGATTTGTGAGTTACTAGTGAAACCAAAGTCTTTCTTTTGTTATATTGTCGTAAGCTGATGTAAAACAATTTATTTGTAACAAGAATTTAAATGAATAATTGTATGATTAGTTGAATAGCGCTGTGGCAGGAGTTTATCTTACATGTTCCAATATCGTAAATGTTCGGATGTGATATATATTATATTTCAAATGGAAAATAAAAGAGTGAAAAGTAGTCAAAATCAAAGTGTGTAATCTATGAGTGTGCTGGTAAGGCCTCTAAACTATTTAGAGCATTTCTAGCTTTGGCGAAACTGACAAGTCTGGTTTGGGCTGATTGAATCTTTGCAAACTTAAGAGCACTGTTCTATAGCAAAATACAGATGTCGGGCATAATAGGATGCATGCCCCAATCGGGAAAATGGTTTTAATTTGAGATCACTTCTGAATAGTAAGTAATTTCATGTCTACAGCTTCCGGACGCCAAGACAATAAAAATCTGGCTTTTTTCTAATTTTTTCCTTGCACATTTTAAACTCATTTATCTCGAAAACTGAGTCCCCAATCGAGAAAAGGATATTAACTTGTGAATCCTAGTAATAAAATAGTAGGTATTTTCAATTCTACGACTTTCGGACGCTAGAAAAAAACTGCCTACCAAAGACATAGACAGGGACATGGTGAAAATATTGGGGGACTCTGCTCTTCCATATTCCACAGTAGCACTGGTCCAAGGAGCTTAAGAACATCCACTGAAGATGAACATCACGAAGGACGCCCATCCACGTCCCTCACTGAAGTTAACGTGAAAAAAGTCGAAAACGTTGTATTGGCAGATCGAAGAGTGACCATCAGGCATATAGCTGAGGTCAGAGGAATCTTATATGGCAAGTTCAAAGAATCCTTGCGAGGGAAATGCATATTGCAAGGCCTCTGAGCGTTGGGTAACGAGATTGTAACCAACGAGCGGTCAACAGGCCCACATTGACTCTAGAGAAGTTCCAAGCAGATCAGGATTTTATTTTGTTACGTTTCGTGAAGATAGGCGAGACCTGGATCAACTATTTTGATCTTGAAACCAAATAACAATGGTTGACTTAGAAGTAGGCCTCTTCACCGATGCCAAAAAAAAATTAAAGTTATAAACTCTGCGGGAAAGGTTAAGGCATTCGTTTTTGGGACACTGAAGGAATAATTATGGTGGAATATTTGAAAAAAGTAGCCAAAGAAAATAGACGGCAATGCGAGCACTGGCTTACAAAGTCGCAGTTGCGATGGCTGCCATTTAAAAAAAGGGATTCGAACTGCTCGATCAACCGCCCTATACACCAGATCCAGTTCCCACTGACTTCCATCTCTTTCCTCGGCTCAAAGAACATAACTGAGGCAAGAAATTTGACGACAATAGCGAATTTATGGCCGCTGTTGAGGCATTTCGGGAGGGTGAAGACAAAGAATTTCTAACGTAATCCTGAGTTGAGAAAAAAGATGAACTAAAAGTTTTGACTTTGATTTTGATTTGATTTGATTTTGGTGGGGGCTATACCCCCATTTTATTGTGCTTAATTCAAGCTACATACTTAATTTAACTTACAATCTAAGAGACTAAGAAAGATGGCGATTGAGACGGAGTTTTAGACAAGGAGTGCTGATGTTAAAATCGAAACAGTTTTTCGCATTAACATTCCGCAGCATACGGGAGATAGGTTCATTGGAGCCATTGGAGGTACGAGAGGTGGGTACATAGAAGAGACGTGGATTTCGTGTATTACGAGGGTTAGTGTTAAAAAAGATAGAGTTATAAAGGGACGCGCAGTCGATGGTACCTGAGAGGAGTCGGTGGATAAAAAGGATGTCGGATATTCTTCTTCGTTCTTCCAGCGAGCTCAAATTGATAAGTTTAAGGCGATCTTGATAGGGAGGTAGGATTTGAGGATTGTCCCAGGGTAAGCCGCGAAGAGCAAAACGGAGAAAACGACGTTGGACACTCTCAATTCTGGAAATGTGTGAATGATAGTAAGGAGACCACACTTGAGACGCGTATTCGAGAATAGGGCGAACAAAGGTTATGTAAGGAGACCGAGTGACGTAGGGATTGGAAAATTCTTTAGACCATCGTTTCACGAAGCCGAGTGCAGAATTGGCCTTAAGAATTGTATCGCTGATATGTGCAAGGAAATTGAGTTCCTGGTCGCATAATACCCCAAGATCACGGATCACCTGAACGGTGGAAAGGGGTTGATTATGGAGAAAGTAGAGGCGGGGAGGAGGTTTGTTACGTTTGCGGGAGAAAGTAATAGATTGACACTTTGAAATGTTAAGGTCGAGGCAGTTCTTGGAGCACCAGGTGGAAAAGCTGTTGAGGTCCGATTGAATAAGGGAAGAGTCATGTTCTGAGGAAATGATCTTAAAGAGTTTAGCATCGTCGGCATATAGAGAGATGTGGGAATGTTTGATAATCATTTCAATATCGTTAATGGTGAGGATAAAAAGAAGCGGGCCTAAATGACTGCCTTGGGGGACACCGGAGGAAGCAAGGAAGGGGTTAGAGAGGGCAGATCTAAAGCGAACGCTGTAATTGCGATTTTCCAGATAAGAGGAAATCCACTTTAATAAGATGGGCTCAAAGCCAAGAGAAGACAGTTTGAAGAGTATTAATCTGTGTGAAATTTTATCGAAGGCCTTATTGAAGTCAGTTGAGATAACATCGACTTCCTTGCCATTTTCTAAGGCTGAAAGGGTGAAGGAAGCCGTGCTGTCTGGGGGAGATTAAAGACTTGCATTGAAAACTTAAGTTATCATACAAAATACTTTCGAAAATTTTGGGTATATGAGACAGTTTGGCAATGGGACGGTAGTTGTTAATGTCATTCTTCGGACCCTTTTTATGTATAGGTGTTATAAAAGAGGTTTTCCATATCCGGGGGAATTCACCTTGGGAAAGGGATAGGCTGAAGATTTTTGAGAGAGGTAGAGAAAGGGAGGAGAAACATTTTTTTTAAAAATATAGCTGGGAGGCCGTCGGGGCCAGGGGTGAATTCATCGTTAAGTTGCTTTAATCTTTCTTCGATGATAACGGGGTCGACACTACGAGGGAGAAATGGTCCAAAGGAGAAGTTTGGTAAACAGTTGAAATAGGTATGATCGGGTGCAAAGGAATCATGGGTAAAAGATTGATTGAAAAATGTGGCAAAAAGGTTGGCGATGTAACGAGGATCATTGGAAGTTTCATTATTGAAGGAGAGTGAGTTTGGGTAGCCATCAGATTTTCTTTTGTGATTAACGAATTGAAAGAAGGACTTGGGATTATTTATAAGGTTGGTTTGCATCTCAACTAAGTAGTGTTGATAGAGGGATTTATAAAGCTCTACAAAATGCAGGTAAGTACCGAAGTAGTTCGAGAAGTCATTTGGGGATTGAGTACGAAGGAAAGTTGTCCAGAGCTTGTTCCGTTTGTTTCTCAAAGAACGGAGCCTGCGATTATACCATGGAGGGGAGGTGGAGGAGGTTTCATGTCGAGAAAAGGGTACATAAAGGGAGAAGGAATTAAATATTTCTTTGTAGAATATAGATATGGCATCATTTACGGTAAGGCTGTTGAAATTAAAAGGGGCATTATTGAGATATTCATTGATTAGATGGAAGTTGGCTTTGTGAAAATCGTGAGAGAATCGAACAGTTCTGTATAGGGGAGTTGTGAAAGAACGAGAGAAGAAGGGGAGGGTGGTAGTTGTCGACGGTTGATAGGGACAGCGGAGAAGCTGAAACTGAGGAGTTGAAGGGGTCACTTGTGAAAATGAGGTCGTGTTGTCTGCCCATGTCATTCAAAATGACGCTAACTTGGTTAAGGCTGGAATCAGCTAGGCGGTCAGAGAGGAGGCATTCTTTGGCTGCAGTGGGATTAGGGGCAATGTAAAACGATTGGTCGTCTGAAGGGATCCATTTAAGGTGAGGAAGGTTGAAGTCACCGAAAACTAGGATCTCGTCTTGGGGATCTCGTAATTCAATTAAATTATCGATTGTATCAATGGCCAAGTTATATGTTTCAGTAGGTTGTGATGGCAAAATGTAAAAGCAGATGACGTAGAGCGATATCCGGGGTAATACAATCTTAATGGAAACAAAGTCGAGACATGGCGAAGACAAAGTTGCTATGAGAGAGGAGTCAATTGAGTTTCGGACAGCTAGAAGAACACCGCGGCATGGACAACCATCAGTAGGTCGGTTAACATCATCGCGGTTGACGTTAAAGTTGGATGGGAATAGTTCAAGGTTGTTTATACTAGGGATTAGGTTCGTTTCGGTTAAGGCAAAGATTTCAAAAGGTAACGCATGAGATTGCTGCAGGACTGCATGAGTTTTAGAACGCAGACCTCTTACATTCTGATAATAAAAGGTAAGAGGAAGGTTTTCGGGGGGCGTTGGAGTGGCAGGGAGGGTGAGGTTATCATGGTCAGCTTTGCTACGCTGAAGGTGCGATATGCGCTTTGAGTGTATATAATGTCTGAAGGTATCAAACGATCTTGTTTGATACTTTTTTGGGTGAGATATTGAAAAACTCGTGATATTTAATGAAAAGCTTCTTGAGGGTAGTGAAATCGGTGGGGAGACCTTCCTGTTGAATTGAGACCATTACGCTGGTGTTTGTTTTACCTTCATAGCAAACCGAGTCTGATTTGTCATGCAGATAAGCCAAGAAGAGTCGAATGTTCTCATAGATTTTTTTGTCTCTTAACCTGGAGAGTGCGTATCGAGATTCGTTGGGGTCAATAGATTGCTGAGTAAGTTTGACTGAGGGTGGCAGTAGGGGATCAACGAAAGATTTGGAGGGGACTGATGTTGAAGGAAATTGGTTTGAAGATGGTGTGAGAGATGAGGATCTGGCTGTAGCAGAGGTGTTAGAGGGATTAAGGATGTGGGAGCTTCGAAAATTAGGATACTTAGCTCCAGACTTAAGGTCGAAATTTGGGAATGAGTTTGGATCCGGGTCGTGTGCTAGGGTTGAAGGTGATACGGTTGTATTGGCAGAAGAACTAGTTGGGTTCAGATTAAAGCTGACCCGTTGGCTTTGAGGTTTTGGTGGTACTGAGGGAGAAGACTGTAAATGGGAAATTGATGGGTGGTTAAAAATTGGGAAGAGTTTGGTTTTGTAGCTCCAGTTATCGTGGGGGTTGGATGGGGGCTTAGAGTGCTTTTTAATTATATTATTGTTCTTATTACTAAGTTTATGTTTAGGCTTAGTAGTAGATTTAGGATGGGAATCAAACTTTTTATTCCATTTGGTAAATGTTGTTCTACCGAGAGTGAGTGATGGAAAGCTTCGTTGCGATGGAAAGCTTTAGTTTGTTCGGTCCGAGATGTTGAAGCATTTGGCAGCTGAGTGTTGGGATTTTGTAGTGCTTCGTAAATTTTTGTATCCATTGTTACTTAGCGATTGGGTCCTGTCCTTCAACCAAAAAAGTAGCGATATCCTCGTTGCCACTGCGAAGTTTTTCGAGGCGCTGAATCCATTCGCGAATACTCCATATTTGGCCAAAGCGTTCGATACTGGTTTCCTCGGCTGACTCTTCTACTTCAGGAAGTTGGTTTGTTTGGGTGTAGACAGATGATGTTGTTTGAGGTGGTGGTGGGGAGGCACGAATTAACGGGGTGGAAAGATTGGCTTGAAGTAGTTCGTCGCGTAAAGAGGCGTTACCAAATGACGGATTATTATGATACTGGCCGGGGAAGTGGATATCGTCAATTTTGTGAGCCGCTGTTCTTAATTCCTCGACTAGGTCATTTAAGGTGAACCTGGTAAGCTCACTGCTAACATCGTTCAATTTGTTAGCCATAGCTTCAAGCAGAGGGTCAGGTTGATATGGGGGAGATATACTTTTTTTTTGATGAGTGACTGAAATGAATGTCAATATCGGATCGGAGGGAATTTAGATTTTCATTTATTTTCTTGAACACAACAGGGTTAAGGTGTGTGTTGAGAGTGGAAACCAGGTCACGTTTTAGTTCGGCGCTGCGGGTATTAGGGGAGTTAGGTTCGGAGATATCATTGACGAGTTTTATTAGGGTAGATAATTGTTTTTCGAGAGAGTTGAGTTTGGAAATAATCGAGCACTCCACAAGGTTGTTTAGGTCTTCAACACATTTAGGAATTAGGTCGAACTTCGCCGATAAGTTTTTTAACACTAGGTTGTGGTTGTTGAAGGCAGTGTTTATATTATCATTATTACATTTGATAGCGAACAGGACATCGGCGAGGGATATATTTTTGCATTCCTCGCAATAGAAGAAGAAATACTCGGAAAATTCTTTAAAATACGTGATGGATCTTTTACCAAGCCCGATGCAGGGGAGATGGAACGATTTGCCGCAAATACCTCGGCACTTAACTCGATCAGCATTTTTGTTGTCGGTGACACAGTGGGCTAAATCGTAATGATCCATATTTGGGTATTTTGCACAAATAACACAATTAAGAAACGGGACAGAAAGGTCACTCGCGTACGGATTTTGATTTTGAAGTGGGTCAGTACAGCGATTGCACACGATGGGGGTTGTCGAAGACTTGATAGGAGACTATGCAGAAAAATATTTTTTTTTAAACTATAATCGCCGTGCTTTATTTTCTATATTATTGCTTTTGGATCACATTTATTTGGTTTTAATTTATTCTTTTTTTGTTTTTATTTTTTTGTTGAAACTTCAAGTAAACTCAACTAAAAGTTAAACTAAACAAATTGGGATCATCTCACCGTGAGCCAAGCTACAATTCCAGTTCTTCTACATACTTTGAATTTTGCAAACTTTTACCTGTCTCTTAGGAACCACAGTAGCTAAGGTTCTAACCGGTCGCTGTGAGCTCGGAATTATGTACTCTATAACACAGAGAGACGGACAGGCAGATATATGATATATGCGTACGGACAGACGGACGGACAAGAAAGCATAAGTCTCCCCTACCCTAGCTTTACAAGATAGAAGCTAAAACTACTATTTATTACACACCATCAAGCTACATACCACATACATCAAACAAAACCTATCTACAACTACCCTAACCTATTTAAGCCGGCTATTGGTGTTAGGTCGACTTTGACTTGAAGAGACTATACAGTCAAGAGTCGATGATAGAGTTTCCTCCAGCTACCAAAAGCATAGCCCTGTCCGACAACGTCTTTGTTATCTCAGTCTGACATCTACTTCGGGTCGCAGAGCGCGACATCGTATTCGTGGAACATTTGCAGGACTCCTAATCTGTCCTGGATAAGCCTGTTTTCTTCTTCTTCTTCTTTTCCTTTTTATCCCGGCGTCGTTATGGTCAGAAGTGTAGGACCATAACCTTCCCACTTAACTGCATTCCTACTGGTCCGCTTGTGGGGTCTGCCGGTTTGACCTCAGAAAGTAGCGGCAGGCTTCCCGGTTTGGGATTACTTCATCGCTGAAGCCAATCAAATGCTGGTGTTTTTGCATTTGTTTGCACCAATTGTTTTTCGGCCTGCCTTTTTTGCGTGTTGAAATTGGAACGTTGATTGATATTGCCTTTTGGACGGGGTTCAAAGGATCTCTTCTTTGAACATGGCAATACCAACTGAGGCGGTCGCGCTCTATCTTTCTTGTGATGGTTTCTTTTACGTGGAGGCTTCCTTGGATCTTTGAACTTCTAATTCTGTCACGCTTTGTTACTCCCGCTGTCATGCGAAGCATCTTCATCTCAGCTGCCGCTAATCTGCTCTCATACTTTTTGCGCATTGTCCAGCATTGTGAACCGTATGTGAGCGCCAGACGTACAACTGAAGTGTAGAGCCTTTCTTTCAGCTTAGGGGCATTTTTCGATCACAGAAGATGGCGGAGTTTTCCGCCACTTCATCCACCCTACGCTTACGCGATGGTTGATGTCGTCATCACAAGTTGCTTCTTTATTAATCATAGATCCCAGATACTTAAACTTTTCACACTTGGGAAGCACTCTTCCATTCAAGTAAATGTCTGGAATAGGCTGATGAGGGTCAGAGAACGGGCAGCACAGATACTCTGTCTTCTTTGAACTAATACGATACCCGTGTCCCTCAAAAATGTGTACCCACACATCAAGTGCTCGTTGTAGGGACGCCTGATCATCACTTATAATAGCTCCATCGTCAGCAAAGAATAGCTGGTGCACATTGGGGTCCGTCACTTTTCCTTCAAGCAAGCAATCAAGGACTGCTATAAAAAGCAGTGGGCTGAGGACGCTCCCTTGGTGTACACCGACTTTGATTGCGAACTCTTCGGTGACTCCTGCGGTGCATCTTACTCTTGTCGTTGCTCTCTCGTACATGTCCATAATCACTCGCACGTAGGTTTCTGGAACTTCTTTTTGTCTTAGCGCTACCCATAAAAGATATCTTGGTTGCCGGTCAAAGGCCTTCTCGAAATCAACCAACACCATATGCAAGTCCTTTGAAGAATCACGATGCTTTTCCATCATGATCCTTATACTTTGGATTGCATCTGTTGTTGATTTACCCGAGACAAACCCGCACTGGTCATCAGATAGTCGTATTATTTTCCGCAGTCGGCTATCTAATACCCGTTCAACGATCTTCATGGTGTGCGACATCAGCTTGACAGAACGGTAGTTATTACAATTTCGCGTATCACCCTTTCCTTTGTGCAAAGGAGGAAGATAGCTTTCCCTCCATTGATTAGGCATAGTGTCGCCTCTCATAAGTTTGGAGATAAGAACCATGAGCCATCTAGACCCGATGTCTCCCATCTTTTTCCAGAACTCAGAGGGTATCCCGTCCGGCCCAACAGCTTTTCGTTTCTTGGAGTACCGAACTTCTTCGATATTTGCTCCTTTGTTCAAATTGTTTTGTCGAAGCTCCTGGGTAGCCTGGTTCCTGTCAGACGCGGAAGACGATATTTCTTCCAACTCCTGATAGAGGCCTTCCATGCTTTTCGCTTTGAATTCGGCGCATTTTTTCTTCGCGATACCTTTGCAACATCTATATACCTTTTCACGGCGAGCTTTTTCCTCTCTATTAGTAGAAGAGCACTTTGACCAAGCTTGGAAAGCCATTTTCTTTTCGTGTATCACTGCTTTGGCTTCGTCTGTCCACCACCATGTTTCTTTTGCGTGTTGGCAGGGGCCTTTAGATGTTCCGAGCAGTGATTTGGCTTTCTCCAAGCCAGATTGTTGTAGGGAATCCCACATGTCTCATTACCGACCTCATCGATAATGGAAGAAAGGTAGTTTTTCATGTTGGTAATAAAAGCTTCGCCTTTTCCTTTATCCAGCTTATACCACTTGATTTTCTCAGACACCTTCGTTTGCTGCTTTGACTTCTTTCTCCCATCCATAAAAAATTCAATCAGGAGGAGACGGTGTTGAGGGGCGATCGGGTCTCCCAGGATCACTTTGCAATCTGTAGCTCGTGGCTTCATGAAATTGGATACCAAATGATAGTCTATTTGAGTTTCATTTCCGCCGCTGCTATAAGTGATCAGGTGCCGGCTTTGTTTGACGAACATGGTATTTGGACTTGCACATGTTTAGGATATCTTCACCTGAAGAGTTCCTGGTGCCGTATCCCAGCCCTCCGTGGTAGCCTTCATAGTCTTCGCTTGTCTTCCCGACATGTCCGTTTAAATCTCCCCCAACAAACAAAAGCTCTTCCTTTGGGATGATTTTGACAAGGTTGTGGAA
Source organism: Merodon equestris (assembly GCA_958301585.1). Lineage (NCBI taxonomy): Eukaryota > Metazoa > Arthropoda > Insecta > Diptera > Syrphidae > Merodon > Merodon equestris. The sequence continues at coordinate 213,246,727 of OY284413.1, read as the reverse complement.
ATCTAGCCAGAATGCATCTTTTTCTTTTTGTTCGCATCCTACTTGAGGGGCATATGCGCTTACGATGTTCCACACCTCACCATGCATCACCAATTTGAGAGCCATCAAACGGTCACTGGACTTTGAAATGGTTAAGACGTTGCCAAGTAACTCTGCCGCAAGGATGATGGCGATTCCGTTTTTTCCTTGTTCCAATCCATAGTAAAACATCTTGCAGGCTTTTGTTTTAACGTCCAAGAAACGTGCCCGATTACCGGTGTTTCGCCATTTCGTCTCTTGTACGCACAGGATGTCTACTCGCCTTCTAACCATCATTTCTTCAAGCTCATAGCTGCGCCCACTCATGCTTCCAACGTTCCAACTCGCGACTCTTAAATGTGGCTTACGCCGTTGCGTTACTTTGCTATCCCCCGGAAATCCTATAGCTCTGACCCGAGCATTGCTGCTCGTCCCAGCATCACGACCATTAGTAGTGCCTGGCGGGGTAGTGCTTTTCCTTTTAGCGTTCTTTTCCATAATGCTACGATTTGACCGTTTTCTTTCTTCTCCTCCTTTTTTTGACACGGACATGCTACACATTTTTTATTTTTTTTTTATTGATCTTACTCTTACAACACCGGTGATCTCCGGACCTTTACAATTTTTCCTGTTATGTGAAAAAGATGATATCCGTCCAGTGGCTACGGCCAATATACACACATACACGTATACACATTTGTACCCATTTTATCGCATTTTCCATGACTTGCCGACTTGTCGAATATTCTTCTTAAGGGCTGCGAACGCGAACGTCCGAGGCTTGTTGACATAAGTCCGCGACTTCAAGTAGAAGTCTGGGATGGTTAAATCTGTGGATCTTGCTGGCCATGTCAAATCGCCAAAACAGGAGATTACGCGACCAGAAAATCCTTTCTTCACAATATCCTTTGTGGATCGTGCTGTGTATGCGGTTGCACCGTCTTGTTGAAACCACATGTTCACCAAGCCCTGTTCATCTAATTCCGGCAGTCAGAAGTCATTTATCATGCCCCTGTAGCGTTTTCCATTAACAGTGACCGGAAAAAATACGGCCCAATCACTCCTCCCTCGTGAACGCCGCACCGCACAGTGGCTTTGAGTGGATGTAATGGCTCTTCGTGTATCACACTCGGATTTTCAATGCCCCAGAAACGAAGATTTTGCTTATTGACGTAACCGCTTAAGTGTAAATGCGCCTCGTCGCTCATGATGATTTTCGACACAAAATCGTCCTCTTCGTTGTTGAGATTAAGGATGGCTTGACAGTAATTCACACGCGACTAACGATCAGCAGGCATTAACTGATGGACTGTTTGTACTTTGTACGGGAACATGTGAACATTTTTCACTCAAATTCTCTGAAGAGTCCGTCTGGTTATGCCCAATTGCATGGCCCATCGTCTGGTTGATGTTTCTTCGTTCTCATCGGTACATCGGTAGCCACAGCCGCGATATTCTCGGCCGAACGACCAGTTTGATGGCCGCCACGTCGTGCTATGATTACAGTCTGTTCAAGTCGAGTAGCTAAGCTAAGCGCCCAGTTTGCGAGATACGAATAGGAAATCGACGTTGAAATTCACGAAATTCCGCCGACCGATTATTGGTCAAAAGTTCGACACAATTATTCCACGCTCTAGCGAAGTAGCGCACTCTAGTGCTTATCTGTTTGTATACTGTAGCTGTCTTGTTTACTAATGTCAAATATGATTGAGGTACGACGCCATTGCAAAAATTATAACATCTTCCGATAGGGTAATTCACCTAAAAGAGCTGATGGCATTGAAACGCCTGAACAGATCTTCATAAATTGTAGCTAAGAACCATCTCAATCACGTTAGCTTTCAAACAAAAAAAAATATCAAAATCGGTCCATTCGTACAGGAGCTAAGATGCCACAGACAGATACACAGACGTCTGTAACCACTCAGACAAGCAGGCACGTCGAACTTATAACACCCTCTTTTTGCGTTGGGGCTTAAAAATAATAACAAATGAATAAATACAATAACATGTTAGTTAAAGGCTCACCGTAAGGAGAACCCAAAAATTTGCTAATGGGAAATGAGCTTCCTCCAACTGTTCGACTTACGAAAGGTTGAAAGTGAAAACTCAAATCTAACATAATTTTTGGTAATTTATTTTGTAAAACCTTCAATTTCTGAGTGTGTCAGTTGACTGAGTTCCTCCATACTTGACAACCGTAAGCCAAATGACATGTAGTATCACTTTGTGAATAATTAATTTGTTATTTATGGAACGTGGGGAACTTCGATTTATTAAAAGATGTAGTATTCTAATGGCAATGTTGATTTAGTGAACTATTTTGGTTATGAATTCTCGAAATAACGGTCTTGTGTCGAGATGAATATTTAACAGATTTCTACCAATCTACTCCATTTATCCGCTAACACTGGGAGGGATTAATGTTATCATTGAATTCTTAAGATTCCCCTCTATGTCGAGAGAATTTATGCGTCGAGAATATTGCAGACACTGCATCCAAAATAACTGCCTCTAAGCTTTGTAATTTAGAAATATTAAATTCACTGAGCCTTGTAAAACGTTAAAATCGAAACGGACTAAAGGCGAGAGACCAATGTAAATGTTAAACTAACTGGTAGGATAGTATCAGTTTTATTGAACCTAATGATCATTAGTCGTCATATTGTCGCCTAGCTTTTGCAATACAAGGTGAATTAGCTAATCAGAAAATTGTTCACTCGTAAAATCCTAGCTCTATTGTAAGGGACTTCATTATGGTAAAATTTCGTTTAATCAAATTCGGGTCTTCTATGTAATCCGAGACAAGTACTAAGATATTGTCTCCAAAACACCCGAATCCTTTCCACAACACGGGACATCCGTATGCAATTGTGGACCTGATTAAGGCCATGTAGCAGATTATCTTCACTGTGGAATCGAGTTGGCTGCTATGCAATAGCTTCCTCCCTAACGAGTAATAGGTGTGCAAGTATAAACTCAGCTTTTTTGATCAAATTCAATTAAAAAAATATAAAAATAATTTTCGCTTCGACAAAACATACATATACTACACTACAATTAGAACGATACAGGCCGCTGCGCAAGGACATTAAACAGCTATCGATCCGCATTAATATGCTGAACCTCTTCTTTCATTAAACCTTCTTAAAATCAAAAAACAAAGTGAGTCTAACCATTGCTTCAAGTCTCCGTAAATAATTGCTATTCTGTTCCCCATTGAATTCTTACAGCCGTCCCCCAATGTTCTTTACTCGGTCCAATCTTATACAATATAGAAACTAAAAGTTATCAGCTTTTTCTTTATAGTGTATATTTGTTTCCACCTTGAGAGATCGAGATTTTTACTGTATTTAAATGGTATACTTTTGATAAACTTATGAAAGTGACATGTGGCAACGCTACCTTCAGAACAGAAACTCAAAACGGGGTGAAGTTAACAGAACTCATCGTGCACATATTTTTTTTTGTATAAGCTATGCTTTGCTTCGGATCACTGTCCTCTTGCAAGATCCAATTAACAGGCAGATTTTCATCATATGGGAGCATTGAGTATTCCAATATCTCAATATTTAAATCTGCCATTCGACCTTCAATTTCATGCATAGGACCACCGCACCCCATATCTGACATCTCTATGTTTGATCGGCGGCCAGGTGTACGAGTGCTCAAATTCTTCGGACCGTTCATCAGTAAATAGCAAATTTTCCACTGAGCGCCAGTCCAATGGTAATACACTTGTAAGCAAAATCCAACCACTTTTTGCAATTTTGGCCAGTAAGAAGTTGCTTATTCTAAGAGCCAATGTAGCCTCACGCAACTTTCGCTTAACAGCGAAACGTCTTTTCCTCGCCCTAGCATGTGCAAACTTTTTATTGTGCCTCACTGGTTGATGTTATTCTTGCCTTAAGCGTCCAACTGACTTTTTGGACCATTCAATTTTTAAAGTCATGAACGGCATTGAACACTATCTTCTTTGAGCACTTTACAATTTTTACAATAACGCCATATGGATTTCCCTGCATGGTCAAGACGTCGCATGATCGTTTTTTTTTTTTTTGTTTCGTATAGTTCAAAGCTGTACGAATAAATTCGAATACGATCTGAAAAACACAAGAAATCAACAATAATTAATTGATAAAATAGTGCAAAAAATTTGCATAAACGAAAAATTACGAAGATATACGGCCAAAAATGCTTGAAAAGGTGTCCAAAAGTTTGATTCTCGGACGACATTCATCAGATACATCTGGACATATGCCCGAAGTTGAATGGCACAGTGTACACCCTCTCCCTTAGGTTTTCCACTCACTATTCTTTAAACTTTTCGTCCATTGTCTATTTGTTTTACATACCTTCCCATCCCAGTTTTTGAGATTCTATTATTCGGACAATGCTTGGGGCAAAACAAAGCTCCTCGAATTCTTGATTCTTCTTCGTCTGATTCTTCGTCCCGTTTCCGACCATAAATTCTCTTTAAGATATTGCTTCCAAAGACGCGACTCTTTTTCCTCGTTCTTAGTCGGAGACCAAGTTTCACATCCACAAAATGTCGCCGGCATTATTATAAATTTTATAAATACGGATTTTAAAATTGCGAAACAAAAGAGAATTTAAAGAACATTTGAGCCCCAGATGCGCATAATCTCGTTTGGATCTAAAAACAGCAAACTTCTTTGAGAAAGAACGTCGCGTTAACAACTGAAAAGAGATAATTTCTGACTATGACTTGGGACAAACTCCTTGTGATATTCAACAGACTGAGAAGACCGCCCAGGATAGAGCGTTTTTTTTTTTTTTTTTTTTTTAAACAAAATTGAACGGGATTTAAAGCTTCGGATTTAATTTGAAATATCACCGCTCTATTCCTAACTTCCCAACAATCTATTTAAAGGTTTTACTGATCGATGAAAAAATCGAAAACAGAAAAACGCAAAAAAAACTAGGTAACTTAATGAAGCGTCTATAAATGTGATCCAAGAATATATCCCATAATAATTGTAGTGGCTCATCAATAAAGTAATAAATACTTTTTGGGAAGCCAGTAGCGACAATGAGTTCCAAAATAAAAACTGGTGAAATGTGAAAGTAAATTATTTGCTCTTCATTGATAAATTATAAGTTTGAAAGTACCGCTTAGGTTATATCTTATTATGTACTGAAAACCTTACCAGAGATGATGCTGAAGGGCGGATCAATATCGTCAAATCGGAACTGTATTTTGTAGACTGCCAAATGTCGGTGGCTCATTCAATTGTAAATCTGTCCTGACTAAACTGTCCGGTTCTACATTTTTAACAATTTCACACTTATAGGCTCCACTGTGTCGACTTGTTTTCTCAAAATGTCAAACGCGTTCAACATCCTTAAAAGATAACCCGTAAGCAATTGTTACATTTGTCAAATATGAAGCGGCAGTTGACCGCTTGAATTTTCGGGTTATATTTCTTTGACGCACGTTTGTTGACAGCTGTGGGCATCCTGCGTTCAATTTTACTTTAAATAATACACAATTCAAACTTAAACCATGATAGTTCGTCCGAGGAGACGTGCAGCCGCTAAAGTTGCAACTATAGTTGATATTTCAGACAGCGAGGATGAAAAGCCAAAAACTAAACGATCCAAAGTGAAAGTTGAACTGGATTCTAGCTATCAGGAAAAGGAGTCAACAGTGAAACCAGCAGCTACCACGTAAGCTAAATATATACGCAGTTTCAATCATCTAACATACAATTTTTCGTTTTTTCGTAGGAGACGTCGGGTGGCGACAACAAAAAAGAAAGATCCACCTGCCAATGATGCGGAACAACCGCCTAAGAAAAGGAGAAAGAAGGAAGAAGTTGCATCTGATCCAGAGATAGAAGCAACAGTTGTGTGAGTATAATAACTGCGTGCACCATCTAATGTGTCATACTTATACTCAGTTCATTGGACTTAGAAAACCAAGGACCAGAGCACCGAGAAAGGAAAAGTCATCTCCGAAAAAAGCAGCACCGAGGAAACCACGCCAAACGAAAGCTGCCGCCTCAAAATCAATTGATGTGAAAGACGCTGATCCAGAGCCTAAGAGCGATGGGGCCATCACAGATTTTACGGATGGGCAGTGTATATCTGCCCCAAAATCGACGGCCGCTCCAGTGCGTCCGAAGATGAGCTTGAACTCGTCATTCATGGGTAAGTCTCGAAATACACATATTATGTTTGAATGTTTAACATTTCTTGTTCCAGCACGGCGGAAGGTCTGGGATATACCCGAACTACTGGCGGAAACGGAAAATATTGACCCAATATCTGCGAGCAACATTGTGCAATTGCTCGAGAACGACAATACCATTCCGTTCATTTGCCGCTATCGCAGGGATCTCATTAACAACACCATAACGCCCGAAAGGCTTCGCGACATCAAGAATACTTACATGGACATTGTGGCCTTACGGAAGAAAGCCGAGTCCATCGTGGAGCACTTGGAAAAGGAACCCGAGTTCAACGAAGACGTTCGGAACGAGATCTTATGCGCTAAATCGGCCGAAGAGCTCGAGTTCTTGGTAAGCAATGCAATCAGACATATTTCAAAATCGATTGAAAATCAATATTTCGTCTAGTATGCACCATATAAACCAGCCAGCAAGGGATCACTCGCAGATCGAGCCAAGGCACTAGGTCTAGATGTATATGCCAATAGCCTTTTGTACGGGGAAGACGGTCCGGTTGAACTGGAATCGATTGTCGATCGTAAGAATCCGGACTTGGACTCTGTTCAAAAAGTAGCAGATGGCATATGCCACATCATGTCCCATGATATCAGCAAACACACTGGAGTGTTGGAGGAATTACGCCACTTGTAAGCTACCATACAGTGTACTTTGTCTGCCTAATACTCGATGATTCTCTCTTTCGAAAACAGGCAGAAGGTCCATAAAATCATTCTCAAGTGCACGAAAGCCAAGGTGTCGTCCGCGAAGGAGAATGAAAGCAGCACGTCTGCAGCATTTACTTCCTCCCACGGCAACCGCAACGATCAGTCGAAGTACGAACAGTACTTCAAGTTTGAGAACGGCGTTCGCTACGTTAAGCCACATCAGGTGTTGGCCATCAACCGGGGCGAAAAGTCCAAGTTCCTCTCGGTGAAAATCATCATTCCCGACTATTTCAAAATGGACATTAAGCGGTACATTCGTGGAATATTTCTGAGTGAAGGCATGCAGTCGGCGTTAAGGAATGAAATGTTCGAGAAAGCATTCGAGGAGTGTTATACCAAGAAACGTATGTAGGAGTTGACGCGACCTGTTTTGATAATTGTCTCTTTAATGCGATTTTGCAGTGGTGCCGTTGGTATCGAGACAGGTCCGAACAGACCTTAACGAGGCTGCCAAGAAGGCCTCGATCGATGTGTTTGCGAAGAACTTGAAACAACTTTTGCTCATGTCGCCTCTGAAAGGCGAACGAATACTAGGCATCGATCCAGGCTTTACAAACGGCTGCAAATTGGCTCTAATTTCAGAGACTGCGGATGTATTGGAAACTGGAGTGGTGTATCCGCATAGCAAACGAAGCGATCCGGAGCAGTGCGGCATCACATTGGCAAAAATGCTCATCCGAAATCGGTGAGTACTACTTGTGACACGGTGCCTAACATTGAATCACACATACTCCATCCAAAGTTGTAAGATAATCGCACTGGGAAATGGAACAGCTTGCCGTGAAACCGAGTTTTGGTTGACGAAACTCTTCGAGAAAGGCATATTGGATCCGGAATACGTTCGGTATAGTATCGTGTCGGAGCAGGGTGCCTCGATTTATTCCTGTAGTGAGGTTGCCAAGAAGGAGTTTCCAGACTTGGACATGAATGTTATTAGCGCAGGTATACATTGCAGCTTTTAAGCCCTTCTCGCAATTTCTCAGTCAAATTTATTTCACAGTTTCGATTGCCCGCCGACTGAATGATCCACTGAGCGAGTATGTCAAGATTGAACCACGACACATCGGCGTCGGCATGTACCAGCACGATATAAATGAAAAGACACTGACAGAGTCGCTCAATGAAGTGGTGTCGGAGTGTGTAAGCTTTGTTGGAGTGGATATAAATACTGCTAGTCTCAGTGTCTTGAAGTAAGTCTGGATAGACTTTTCGGCTAAATATTTTCTATTTATTTTTGGTTATTCCTTAGGCATATTGCTGGTCTGACAGAGAAGCGTGCGGAAAAGATAATCCAACATAGACTGGAGAATGGGCCATTCCGCACGCGAAAGGACCTCCTACAAGTGAAGACTGTTGGCGAAAAGACATTTGTGCAATGCGCCGGTTTTATTCGCATCGAACCGAGAAGCGTTGGAGGCGAAGTGGTAAACCTATTGGATTGCACTTGGGTGCATCCCGAGAGTTACACGGTTGCAAAGGAGTAAGTACATCGATAAATTGGTGCTCGTCGTGCCTTATTCTAAACCTCTTTTTCAGGATAATAAGAAAATGCAAATTAGATGTAAAAGACATCGGTAAACCGGAGTTCATTCAGAAAGTTAAGGAATTTGGCAGCTCACAACCTCTGGAATCACTCGCCAAAGAATTTAATATTCCTACTGAGAGGGTATGCAGATAGTATTGGGTATAAGGAGAAGTTCTGTCGTTTTTAGCACGTGTATTTCTAGTCGTTGTTGATTATTAGTAGATAATCTTAATCTTTTTAAACCGTCAACATGGATCGGAGAAGCGATGCATTTGAGACATTGTCCATTCTATGAGCTCAAAGCCTTTTGTGCAGTGTTTGAAGAGGCCACAGCATCAGTTCGAGCTTGCTATATGGGGTTTACAAAATTCCTTTCTGACGACTTCTTTGAAAGATGAATCTTGATCAGGAAGACCACCAAATGTTAATGATAAAGTGCTGCGCAATATGCTCAAATTCTACACCAACTTCCGTAGCTACGGATGGGTGGACATTATAATGATGGACCCAAAAAAAAGAGAAGAACAGCGAAACATGGAAGGAACAGCTTATGGACTCTTGAGTTGCCAAAAAGGCTTTAATTATTTTTCCTTAAAATAAAACGGCAGAACTTTCCCTTGCATATATTACAATTTTAAAATGTCTATTGTGTCAAATTGAAACCATGATTATCTCCCTAGTTCCAAGTCGTTGTGGAGGCTCTTCAAAGGCAATTATTTCAAGATTATCGTTCCGATTTCGATAAGAAGCCACTTTTCAAACAAGGCATAACACGAATGGAAGATCTGTTCATCGGAGAGATTGTAACTGGTAAATAGTTCTTAAGTGTATGAATGAATACACATAACACTTTTTCCTTTTTTTTCGTTACACAGGAGCAGTAACAAACATTACACATTTTGGCGCTTTCGTCGACATCGGTATTGAGTGTGATGGGTTGATACATACAAGCAAAATGAATGGATTCAAGCTGAACCTGGGCGACAGGGTTAATACTTCAGTTATGGATATAGACATTCCTCGACGACGGATACAGCTGAGATTAGATGAGATTATTTAAAAGGAATTAAAATGCTGTCAGTTGTGAAGCCTGATGTTTTGTTAGTTTTGTTTGTATTCAAATATTTTATCTAAGTTACTGCATCGATAGGTTTGTATTAATTTGTAACTAAGCGAAATAAATATTTTTATTTGAATATGAATTGTATGGCTTGTTTCTTAGATACAAATAGGTTGATGTCGTGCACCGCACGTACAGTTCTTGCTTAATCTCCTTATTTTAGAGGAATTCGTTTTTGCTTATGTTATGTCTCGCAAGACTGGGCACTATTGCCAATTTAATGAACCAATTAGGCGTAAATCTTCCTCACTTTTCAAATTTATTTAAGGATTAATTCCGCAGAAGTAGAGGTAACTAGGACTGACTTCTCCGAACTTGAGGTGACGTTAAGAAAAGCCGAACTTGGCAAGGAGTCGTACATTCGTGCGCTTTGATGCTAAATTGGTTAGAAAAATGCGCCAACTTATCGCTAAAATATGGTCGGATGGATGGCCGGTGAATGAAATTTCAGTGTTTTCCGCTCCTAGATGTTGTGGGGTTTGGCTGTCATTTACTGACTAGTCGGCATTATTTTAACCGATTTTAACACCTTGTTCAACAAAATTTCCCTCAAACTAATACTGTTCAAATTGTCAATCCTTGGTTTTTAACCCATTTTATTGAAATGGGTACCTTGAAAGCCCCTATTCAAGGGTGGGCCAAATACAAGTTTCTTTTTAAAAATGCAATAAAATGAACGAAATTAAATAATTTTTGTATTAAGGCTTAATTAGTAAAAACAAACATTCCCTATAATTATGGAATACAACGTCGTTCAAGCCTCGGCTGGCTTCGCAGTAGTGCATTCTGTCACTCTAATTTTCCAAGACCTTCTTGATGATTTCGGGCTGTAGCTCACGGATTGTTTGGATAATCTTGGCCTTAAGTGCTTGAATCGTTTCCGGATTGTTGGCATAACATCCATCCTTCACGATTCGTTTTTGTTTGTTAACGTAGCCGCCGAAATGAAAATGCGACTCGTCAGAATATATGATTTTTCGCCCAAAATCGTTGTCCAATTCAAGCTGCTCTAAGGCCCAAACTGCGAAGCGATAACGAAGCGGATGGCCGCATGCCTTCAATTACTGGGTCCATTGGACCTTGTAAGCGAATAATCCGAAGTCTTTGTGCAGAATTCTCCTCAGGCTAGTGCGCAAAATGTTGAGCTGTTGAGATCGATAGCGAGTTGATGTTCGTGAATTGAGTCTCACACTCTCGGCCGCAGCAGCCACATTCTCATCTGTGTTCACCTTACGACGACGAGGACCATGAGTGTTGTCCACTAGCATACCAGTTTCACGAACGTTTTACACAAACTTGCGTACAGCAGTCGCGGGTGCTTCATTTTGGCCAAAACTTCTTTTTAATAAACCCACTATTTGGGCTAAACAGCACTCACTTCTGAAATAAATCTTCAATATTTCCCAACGTTGTTCAAGCGTAAAGCGACTCATTTCATTCCGCGGAGGTATGATACTGACCAGAAACCAGAACGAGACGTGCGTCTTTCTCACGTCTTTCCCCGTGACACCGTACCATTTTCAATGAAGTCCAAATTCGTAACGACAAAACCCGTTACAAACAAACTCTATTTGTGAATACGTGCGCTCATTTCATTTTACCACAGTGTACTCCCGCCACACACACTCTTGAAATTATAACAATGTGTGTGATTGTTTACATAATTTTGACAGCACTTGAGGTACCCACGTGCTTGCCTGAGCTTGTAGGCAAACGTCGGCGGCCATTTTAAGTGGTACGTCTCATTGGTGGTTTCTGATACTGACTTTCTGATTAGATTTCGAGCGGGAAACAGTTGTCAGTGTCTAAATAACCTATGATTTAAATAAATCATGAATTTTTCAGATTAAATTATTAACACTGAACACTAATTAAAAGATTGGATATGGTTGTTTCGGTACTTACTTACGTTGTTTACATAGGGTAGGTCTTTGTATACTTTATCATTCTCAATATTCTTTTTATTTGTATTCTGGTTTTATTTTATTTATATCTTAAAAATATTAATAGGTTCTTTTAATGAAGTCAAAAGACCGAGAGAAAAAAAATTATTTTTTTACTTTTTGGAGTTTTTTTTGTCGGGGGTTACTTAAAATTTTTAGTTTTATTTTTATTTCATTCTTTTTAAATTACTCGCCCTAATTCCGATAGGTACGAGTAACTATGAATTAAGACGTATGTAATGAGCCCATACTTAATAGGTTTACTAATAGGCAATCCTCTCCTACCTTCGAGCTCCATCATCAGAGTACCAGCTCAGTAGTACCAGCATACATGGGTGTTTCAAATGTTAGGTCGCAGATATGTTTGAAAGTAATGTAAATATCCATTGTGTCTAGGATCCCTACCACAGCTAACAAAAAGTGGTAATAACCTTGAAACGCCTGATCAGATCTTCATAAATTGTAGCTAAGAACCATCTCGATCACGGTAGCTTTCAAACATCCTATTCCTAGTCCTATTCCTAGTCTACATAAACTCACTTTTCCATCTCAACCTCAAAGGCTATCCTACTGCGTATGGCCTAGATAGTTCCCTAGATCTTACTTCTGACATAAATTACGATATACATAGTATAGTAAGACAATGGTTCGCTAAACACAAACTTATAATAAGTTTAAGGTGACCAGATTTTTAAATGGGCAAAGCGGGACAACTCTGAAGGAGGGGGGGTATCAACAAAAATGTTCATATAGAATAAAAATAATATCGTAATATTTTTTTATTTTTAACATAAGTACAATTTATAAATATAAAAAAATGTATAATATTTTATTCCTTGACATATTTTTTATTTGAGTGAATTTGTTTCAGTAGATTGTTGTCATTTTTTAAAATATTGTAAAAATCTCCACAAGAATTTGTCAAATTATATTTGACTCATAAAATGGCTTTAAAAGTTTTAACACTTAATTTTGATTTTTCTGATGTCCACACTTGATTTACTGTAAAAAAAACGCGTTCAGTCGCAGCGTTAGTTCCAGGTAAAGATAGTGCATATTCCACAATTTTTAATACATTATTGTATGGAACATAGTTTGTTTCCAAATGATGAAATATTTCTAACCATTTGTTTTCTACTGTGATTTTTTCTGATGCCCAATATTTAAGCTTTTCCTTATCAATATATTTTTTTACTAATGACACTTCATTAAAAAGATCATTTTCGGAAATATTACTATTTGGGAATTTTTGAGAAATATAATCAAACTAGCAAAATTGTTCGATTAACAAAATCTACTTTTAATGACGAAAAGTTTATGGATAGAAGGTTAAAATTGAAATCAATACGACATAGCTTTAAATTTTTCTGTTTGTTTTAGAGTGTCCGTTTAGAGCCAGTAAGATATTTAGATTTGTTAAGATAGTTAAGCTAGTTTTAAGCATTTTTGTCTAGGATAAGATAGATCTAAGAATACTGAATTACATCAGCGCTTGTACTGATCATCGATAGAGCAGCGTTGAATGACCGAATCTTTGCCCTATAATTCTTGCTATGTGAATCGTTACCAGTGAGCAGAGATTCAATCAGATTGCTTGTTCTTAAGCCTGTCAATTTAACTTTGCCTTTGTGGCAACACGATGAACCTTTACTGCCATCTATTTCATTTTCAAAATGCAGCGCTTAACATTCATCACATTTCTTGGTCAACAGTTCTAAGTAATGTTGAGCTACAGTTGAAAAACTTCTAAATAATACGGCAGCATTTACAGAAGACAATAAATTACGTCGATTCCGCTGTAGACGTGAGCGGGTGGCTCTTAAAGTTTCACCTGAAGGACGCGAACGCACTCTTCGAGGCATTTAGGTTGTTCTATAACAAATAAAATTGTAAGTTATGCCTTTGATGTTCACAACTCACCTTAGTTTAAAAACAGTTATTTTATTTTTATCAGTTTGTTGTCAGTGATATGTGACGAATAAAATTAAATCATCAATTAAGTATTGGCAAAAATTGAAAAAAGAATTGTGTAATTATTCCAAAGGCATTAATACTGCACGTGCGAATTTTATTTTATTGGCATAATTCAACTGCTACCTTCACGCGCTCAATTTTTAATCCAGTTTAAATCGCGTTTTCAATTAACTTTTTGTTGTATTTTATTTCTTATGTAACCATTACAAACCAATGATTTTCTAATGTTGCATTGCATTTGATTGATCGACTTTTAATTTAAGAGAAAAAGCGGCTCAATTGGCAAAAAAATTATGTTACTAAATATTGCACGTGCAAGTTTGATTTTTTTCTGAAATTTTAATTGCTAATCCAGTTTAAATCGCGTTTAAATTAACTTTTGAATGATTTTTAAACCTTACCCGGCTACTTCAGACCATAAGCTTTCCAACGGTGTATCGCACTTGCCTGTGCGACTTTTAGTTTAGGAGGAGAAGCGGCTTCACTGGCATATTATGCAGGGTGTCCCACGAGCAGTGTGCCAAAAAGCTGCAGCGTGTAGGTCTAGTCAAGACAAGAAAAAAATCGTATGGGAGGGGGGGGGTCTATTTCCCCCCGTTTAGCCGGGAGGGGCAATTTTCTAAAAAAACTGACTTAATTTGGAAAAAAAATTATTAAAAATCAACAGTTACATCCACAATGCCACGATATACCTTTTTGTTAAGCCAGAAACCTCTTCTTTCATATTGATTTTAAATGAAGCTGTTTTAAGGAATAGTTTTTGAGAAATTAATTTTCAAACTCAAAATTTTGAAAAAAAATTGAAAAAAAAAAAATTCGAACTATTTTTTTTCAAAATTGTATGTAATTAAGTAGTAATTTCTTTTAAAAAATTCAATGCTCTCATTAGTTTTTAGTTAAAAGCAGAAAACCGGATGCAAAAATGTCTTGTAGTTTTTGAGAAATTAAAAAAAATAACCGAACCATTTTTTTCTAAGAAGAACCTTTTTTTTGGTTTTGACGCGGCTGGACTTGTAGACAAATTAATGTATGAAATATTGATCTCTTTTTTATTATTTTTAAAAAATTCGGAGTTTTATGAGGATACAATAAAGTGATACAGTATTGGAATAACCCTGGATTAATTCTTTTTTTTCATTGATAACGCCTGAAAACTGACCTGCGAATTTCGTCTGGGTCCGCCCGCCGCCGATGGGTTCTACCCGAATTTTGGATTTGGTCCGACGCAATCCCTCCCTTAGTACAAGGAGGATGGCTATTATGCTTGGAGTGCCCAAATCAAGAGTATGGAGAGTGCTTCATACCGAAAACTTACACCCGTACCATTTTAGGCCAGTTCAGGGACTCACCTCAAACGACAAGTTTTTGAGAGCAGAATTTTGTCGATCATTACTGCTTCGAGATGAAACTGAACGAAACTATTTTGCAAGGATATTCTGGACGGATGAAGCACAGTTTACCAGAGATGGGGTTACTAACTTCCACAATTTGCATCATTGGAATAGCACCAATCCACACAACAAGAAACAAAATAAATCACAACACCGCTTTAGCTGTAATGTTTGGCTTGGTATTGTTGGACAAACTGTAACCGGGCCCCGGTTTTTGAATGCCGTTATTAATGGAGTATCATACCTGCAATTCCTACGAGACCTTTTGCCCGATTTGATGGACAACGTTCCTTTGGCCATAGCAGATAATTTAATCTACCAGCAAGATGGAGCACCCGCATACTAGAGCTTACGGGTTAGAAACTGGCTGAATGATCATTTTAGTGACCGTTGGATCGGAAGAAGGGGTCCCACGGAATGGCCACTTAGATCACCAGATTTAACTCCTCTAGATTTTTATGTGTGGGGATTCATGAAGAATTATGTTTACGAAGGAAATAGTATCTTTGGAACAACTGAAAGAACGGATTGAAGTCGCTGGAGTCAAATTGCAGGAAAATTTGTCAAGCATATATATGTGCAGCCATTAGGAGAAGAAGGAGATATAATCTTTGCCTTCTAAAAAATGGGGATCATATTGAAAATTTATTATACTTCGAAGTTTTTAAAAACAATAAAAAAGAGGTCAATGTTTCATACATTAATTTGTCTACAAGTCCAGCCGCGTCAAAACCAAAAAAAAGGTTCTTCTTAGAAAAAAAAGGTTCTTCTTAGAAAAAAATGGTTCGGTTTTTTTTTTAATTTCTCAAAAACTACAAGACATTTTTGCATCCGGGTTTCTGTTTTCAACTAAAAACAATTAAGAGAATCGAATTTTTGGAAAAAAATTACTACTTAATTACATACAATTTCGAAAAAAAGTAGTTCGAAAATTTTTTTTTTATTTTTTTTTGCAAAATTTTGAGTTTGAAAATTAATTTCTTAAAAACTATTCCTTAAAACAGCTTTGTTTAAAAACAGAATGAAAGAAGAGGTTTCTGGCTTTACAAAAAAGTATATCACGGCATTGTGGATGTAACTGTTGATTTTTAATATTTTTTTTTCCAAATTAAGTCAGTTTTTTAGAAAATTGCCCCTCCCGGCTAAACGGGGGGGAATAGACCCCCCCCTCCCATACGATTTTTTTCTTGTCTTGACCAGACCTACACGCTCTAGCTTTTTGGCACACTGCTCGTGGGACACCCTGTATAGAAGATGGTTGGAAATAATTTTGTTTCTTTATGATTAGATACGTCAGAATATATGGGTACAAAACTAATTTTTTGTAAATTTTTGTTTAGTTCTGAAAATGCATATGGGGAAAGCACATTACATACAATTGCCTCGGCCTTTGTTCTAGCACAGGTAATTTTTTTATTAAATAGCTTTCTGACAACTTGTGATGTACAATCCATAGATCTGTAGGAATGATTGTGATTAACAGCATGAAAAGACATAAGTCCTTCTGCTAATGCTAAATTCTTTTCTTCATCTCCATAAGTTGTTTTTCGAAAAAAATCCAGCATTTTGGAAGATGATGCAGCAGTATTTAAACATCTTTTATGTTTCTGTGTCTCCAAATGCTTTGAAATATCATTCTTCCGCCGTGCAAAATACTAAATTCGCCATTACATGTCTCACACTTTACTATGTAATCGTTTTTAGATTTTTTAATAAAAGAAAATTCACTTCTTAAATCATCGTTGAATTTACATCCTCTTTTCTTACTCATTTTGTTAAAAATCTAAAAAATGAAATCAAATTATAAATTATTATATACACAAAAACACGCAAGTAACAATTCGATTTTTTAAATCGTCAAGCGTATAATTGTATGTTTTGATTCTTAAAGATAAATTCAAATTTTAAATTAATTTGTGATTATCTAACTGTTCTTTAGTAAACTACAATATTATATGTCTATGAGAATTAAAAAAATTACTAAAATGTTATAAACACATACAGTACAAATATTAGTTTCACATCGGCAAAATTTCGCCGAATTAAACTAAACATAATTTACATGAACATATTTTATTGTTGTTTATAACGAAAGTAGTTTGATTGACTTAAAATATTTGCAAAATTTTATTCGTATATTTCTTTCTAAAATTCCTTTTAAGGTTAAGGTCGGTGATATACATTTTTGTCATCAATATAAAATATGAAGACTACGAGTATTTTAAACTAAGTTTAAGAAAATGTATGTATTTATTAAATATATAAATAAATTACTTACCTCAATTTTCTATGGTAAGTAGCAGATTTGTAATATTTATTTGTTTAATTAGCTTGCTAGCACGCAGTACGAACACGAAGTGTATCATCTGAGAGACAAATACAATGTAACTGGGTAGCAAAAGCAATATGATAGTCGTCGTAGCCCGTAGGATTCTTAGAACGCAAAACAATGATTTTCATAAATATAAAATGTAACTTAATTCTAAAAGTCGGGACTTTTGAAAAACGTGGCGGGACGCGGGACAAATTGTGAAAAATCGGGACTGTCCCGGCAAAAGCGGGACGTGTGGTCACCTTAAATAAGTTGTAAGACTAAACTTATATTTTTTAATCTATCGAGCTCTCCCAACCCAAAACCGGGTATATGTTTTCACGCACCAAATTGTAAAAAATTTAAATTAGATCTCTGTAAGTGTGCAAGTAGTGTGTTTGGGCAATTATTTTTTAATGATGAAAGTTGTACTGACGATTGTTTTTTGATAGAAAATGTGGACGAATTTAAATATCTAGGACTCTTACTGGACTCAAATATGAAAATTACTTCTCATGCTAATGCTTTGAAGAAGTATTTTATTTCTACGCTCAGGCACCTCTATTACCTGCGTAATATATGCTCAATGAAGCTACTAAAAACAATTTACTATGGTCTTTTCCATTCTAGGCTTCAATACGGTATAAACTGCTGGACAGGTGGCTATCAAAACAAAATTCAACCATTGTTAGTTTTGCAAAAAAATGTTATCCGTAAAATCTGTCGTAAACCTAGTAGACATCCGAGTTATCCTTTATTTTGTGATTTAAAAATTCTTCCTGTTCGTCACTTATACTGTTTCAAGGTTTTAAAAGCGTTCTTTATGAAGTCTGGCAACCGAAATTTCCGAATCATTTCCACCTATAGCCTGCGTACAAATTCCATTAATACGTTTCATGTACCTATTTTCCGTACCACTGCCTATAGAGACTTTTACTCCATAATGTGTTATCGTTTATTTAATTTACTCCCAGAAGAAATCAGAAAAACTCACACGCTCAAAATATTCTTAAAGCGCTTAAAAAGTTGGCTGTTACTCTATGACTATAATAGCCTGGACGCTCTCATTTCTAACATTTTGATATAATATTTTGATATTGCTCTATTCCAAGTTAATTTTGAGTATGTTGTTTATTAATCCAGTTCAATTTAATTATCCCAAATGAAATACAATGTGCCGAATATATCATTTTATTAAAAACTTCTTTGTAATACCCCACCCCACCTATTGTATAGTACCAATGAAGGGGCATTCAACACTATTGATTTACATTGTAAAAATATCGAATGCCACCAATACGAATAAAAAAAAAATAATCAAAATCGGTCCATTCGTTCAGCAGCTACGATGCCATAGACAGACACACAGAAAAACAGACAAACAGACAAACGGATACGTCAAACTTATAACACACCTCTTTTTGCGTCGGGGGTTAAAAAGATGGCCCACCCTTTTGCTACTTGGTACTTCTAAAACTGCTGCTTGCAGTTAAACACTTCCAAGTACCAATTATTCTATTAGGGAAACGTACTCCTATCAAACTACCTCGCCGTCTCCACAATCAACACATCTCTAGAGTTCAAGTGATCGGCGACCAAGCCATATTAGTGACTAGAGGCTCAATTTCCGTACAGATATCTGCGATATAATTTTTAAAATCAATTTAGGTTTCGTGAAAAGATTGTCTAAGGAATTCTCTAACTCATACCTGATTCGACCCTTTTACCATTGTTTGCCTACTTTTTAAACACTCCTCTGAAATATGGTCTCCTTAGTCGGCTATCACATGCGGCCTCACGACCTACGACTCACTTCCCATCTCCTCTTTCAATTTAAATTCCGTGAGGCGAGCGCTATCACATGCCAGTCTCAGATGAGTCATACGTCTTTTTCAATTTCCTCTTTCGACATACATTCGTGAGCCGAGCGCCTACTTTTTTTTTCATTTTGAAGTTGTCTCCGTGAGATAAAGTAGAGCTCTACGCATTTTCTGCAAGCAACATCCGACATGATGGCGTCCATTCCCCACATGGTACGAAAAGAAATGAAATGGAAATGAAAAATAACGAACAAAGATAAAGAGAAACGTCAATGTGAGTCGTGAAGAATTTCGCCCGCGACTCACCGGGAATTAAATTCTCCATCTCATTCGCACCCATCTCCTTTCTTTTTTAATCTTATGTGAGTCGTGAGTTGTGAGGCCGCATGTGATAGCCGACTTACCAACGTTTCCAGATTTTCAGAGTCGAAATGCCGTTTCCTGCATTTTGGTCTTCGGGGCCCATCCTTATATTATCCATTCATTTACGGCGCGGTCTTCACTAGGGTTTCCAATCATTATTCTTTTTTACTGCTCGTCCAGCCCTGCCCATTTTAGTCTTCGCAATTTTATTACTCAATCAATGCTTGGGGCTGAATAGAGTTCCTAGAGTTCTTTTATCGGATGCAGATGGTTTGTGTCGAAGATGTTCGCTCACTACTCTCCGGGGGTGGTTGCCTTAGATAGGATCTGAGAGGTTCGACTGAATTTGCGTTGGTTGTAGTTCACAGTAACTCTTTTGTTTCCATGTCATTAAAGTGTTATATTGGAAATGCACACACAGAGTATGAATTTTGAAGTAATCTTATGCTGCTAGTATTATGCCTTCGTCAGCACTTTTTGATCATCTCTCATTCACATCTGATGTTGTTGCACAGATTTTCCGTATACGAATTGTTCTTGACTATGGGCGGACTGGAACTACAGACCTTCGCCTCAACCCAATGCATCACGATCATCCTCCTCAGATTTATTCGGCTATACAGGCAGTTTACACATAGATCCACACGACCCGGAAATAAGGAAATTAAAATCGGTGATCAAAGACCTCCAACAGAATTTTAAGTAAAAAATAAAAGTAAAGTTCGTTGCATAGAATCCAATAGTCTGAGCATATTCCTGCAAATAAATAAAATTTTCAGGAGAAACGATATCCCTTATATCCGAATCCCCCGGACGACAGACAATACAGCGACACCTGAAAATGCGGCCTTTTTGAGCCTTTCACAACTTCGTGAAAAAATTGGGAATTGGCGATCTTAGCAAAACGGTTTCGTTATACTCAGTGATGACAACCTATGCTGGAAGAGATAAACTCCTCTGCATCCTGGGCTCACATAAAAATATATCAAACGTCGCTTTAAGACTCTTACCAATATATCCATTATCCAGCGTAGTGGAAAATAACGGTGATTCACCGTTAATATTATTACCGTTAATAATATTAAAACATATTAGCAAGGTTTTTGAAAAAGTAATAAACATATCTCTGGTAGAATGGGATGAGGAAAAGTAAATAATACCGGATAATCTCTTTGGTCTTAAGTTGAGACATGATACTATTTACGATGAGTCAAAACTTGTTTCCATCATTCAGTGGAATAAGGCAAAAAAACACGTACGGATTTCCACAACCTTGTCAAAATCATCCCAAAGGAAGAGCTTTTTACCACGGAGGGCTGGGATACGGAACTCTTCAGGTGAAGATATCCTAAACATGTGCAAGTCGTACGGTCTTATAGTGCTAAATACCATGTTCGTTAAACAAAGCCGGCACCTGATCACTTATAGCAGCGACGGAAATGAAACTCAAATAGACTATCATTTGGTATCCAGTTTCATGAAGCCACGAGTTAAAGATTGCAAAGTGATCCTGGGAGACGCGATCGCCCCTCAACACCGTCTCCTCCTGACTGAATTTTTTATGGAGGCGAGCAAGAAGTCAAAGCAGCAAACGAAGGTGTCTGAGAGAATCAAGTGGTATAAGCTGGATAAAGGAAAAGGCGAAACTTTTATTACCAACATGAAAAACTACCTTTCTCCCATTATCGATGAGGTCGGTAATGAGACATGTGGGATTCCCTACAACAATCTGGCCTGGAGAAAGCCAAATCACTACTCGGAACATCTGAAGGCCCCTGCCAACACGCAAAAGAAACCTGGTGGTGGACAGACGAAGCCAAAGCAGTGATACACGAAAAGAAAATGGCTTTCCAAGCTTGGTCAAAGTGCTCTTCTACTAATAGAGAGGAAAAAGCTCGCCGTGAAAAGGTATATAGATATTGCAAAGGTATCACGAAGAAAAAGTGCGCCGAATTCAAAGCGAAAAGCATGGAAGGCCTCTATCAGGAGTTGGAAGAAATATCGTCTGACTGGAACCAGGCTACCCAGGAGCTTCGACAAAGCATTTTGAACAAAGGAGCAAATATCTTTAAGATAGCCGCCCAGAGAAGAAGAAATGCTCAGGAGATTCGTTTCCCAAAGTTTATTAACAATGCTGAAGGCCAACTCCTTGTGGAAGACGAAAAAATTCTCCACAGATGGCGACAGTATTGCGAGGAACTTCTGGACGAACAGTTTCCCCGAGTGTACTTTCCAAGAGCCGCCCCGAATCATGCCGAAATATCCGACATCACAGTCGAAGAAGTTCGGTACGCGGTTAAAAACTCCAAGAAAAGAAAAGCTGTTGGGCCGGACGGGATACCCTCTGAGTTCTGGAAAAAGATGGGAGACATCGGGTCTAGATGGCTCATGGTTCTTATCTCCAAACTTATGAGAGGCGACACTATGCCTAATCAATGGAGGGAAAGCTATCTTCTTCCATTGCACAAAGGAAAGGGTGATACGCGAAATTGTGATAACTACCGTTCTGTCAAGCTGATGTCGTACACCATGAAGATCGTTGAACGGGTATTAGATAGCCCACTGCGGAAAATAATACGACTATCTGAGAACCCGTTCGGGTTTGTCTCGGGTAAATCAACAACAGATGCAATCCAAAGTATAAGGGTCATGATGGAAAAGTATCGTGATTCTTCAAAGGACTTGCATATGGTGTTGGTTGATTTCGAGAAGTCCTTTGACCGGCAACCAAGAGATCTTTTATGGGTAGCGCTAAGACAAAAAGGAGTTCCAGAAACCTACGTGCGAGTGATCATGGACATGTATAATAGAGCAACGACAAGAGTAAGATGCAACGCAGGAGTCACCGAAGAGTTCGCAATCAAAGTCGGTGTACACCAAGGGAGCGTCCTTAGCCCACTGCTCTTTATAGCAGTCCTTGATTGCTTGCTTGAAGGAAAAGCGACGGACCCCAATGTGCACCAGCTATCCTTTGCTGACGATGGAGCCATTATAAGTGATGATCAGGCGTCCCTTCAACGAGCACTTGATTTTTGAGGGGCACGGGTATCGTATTAGTTCAAAGAAGACAAGGTATCTGTGCTGGCCGTTCTCTGACCGTCATTAGCCTATTCCAGATATTTACTTGAATGGAAGAGTGCTTCCCAAGTGTGAAAAGGTTAAATATCTGGGATCTATGATTAAAAAGAAGCAACTTGTGATGACGACATCAACCATCGCGTAAGCGTAGGTTGGATGAAGTGGCGGGAAAACTCCACCATCTTCTGTGATCGAAAAATGCCCCCTAAGCTGAAAGGAAGGCTATACACTTCAGCTGTATGTCCGGCGCTCAAATACGGTTCACAATGCTGGACAATGCACAAAAAGTATGAGAGCAAATTAACGGCAGCTGAGATGAAGATGCTTCGCATGACAGCGGGAGTAATAAAGCGTGACAGAACTAGAAGTTCAAAGATCCGAGGAAGCCTCCATGTAAAAGAAACCATCACAAGAAAGATAGAGCGCGACCGACTCAGTTGGTATTGTCATGTTCAAAGAAGAGATCCTTTGAACCCCGTCCAAAAGGCAATATCAATCAACGTTCCAATTTCAACACGCAAAAAAGGCAGGCCGAAAAACAATTGGTGCAAACAAATGCAAAAACACCAGAATTTGATTGGCCTCAGCGATGAAGTAATCCCAAACCGGGAAGCCTGCCGCTACTTTCTGAGGTCAAACCGGCGGACCCCACAAGCGAACCAGTAGGAATGCAGTTAAGTGGAAAGGTTATGGCCCTACACTTCTGACCAGAACGACGCCGGAAAAAGAAGGAAAAGAAGAAGATCATTCATCATATAAGTTTTCACTCATTGAGCGGGAGCTCAAACAAAATATTTTACATTCGTGGGAATGAAAAAAGGATTTTGAAAGCAGCTGGAATATTTCCCGACCACTTCAAACAATATCTCACTGTTCAGCATGTGGAATGCAAACCAATTTCTCAATTCTTGGAAGTTTTCTTAAATTTTCGTAATACATTCAAAATAAGAACTTTTAGTGGCGTAGGGCTGCCATTGAAATCTTATTTCAACAGAGAGTAAACCAAGAATAGAACAGGGCGCGGTAGAGAACCCTGCGGAACATCATTTTACAACATACGTCGTCGGCTTGATGACGCATTTGTTTTCTCTGACTTTTTGCTCTCTGTCCATCAAATTTGGGACAAATCAATCTCGGATTGTGCTCCTAAGGCCGCGTTTCCATTTGCAAGTAAACTCTCGGAAGTCTTGCAGAAGTTTCTTGCAGTAGCATTTACATTGTCATATGAATTCTTGCTATTTATTCTGCAATAAATACATGTCTTGCAAGAAGCTCGAGCATCTTGTTGTTGCAATTAATTGCAGGGGTATTTACAGGAAAGCAAGAAATTTGGTTATTAATTTAAAATTGTGAAATCATGGCGAGAAGACGTCAACGTTTAGCAGCTGTAATTATATTTTTATTGCTAAATAAGGAAAAAAGATCAACTTGGGTTTGCGATTGGATTTTAAGAAGGGAGGAAGCTGGTGTCTTCTATAATTTATTAAATGAACTAAATATAGAAGACGCTCAGGAACACTTCAATTTTACTCGTATGCCCTCAGTTGATTTGGCAGTTTTGTTATTAAAAGTGGGTCCTATTATAAAAAAGCAAAACACTCTATTCCTTGATTCAATATCACTGAAGGAAAGGTTCCTCTTGACGCTGCTATTCTTCGCAGACCAAGACCAACCGCGAGCGCGATATATACGAACCTATTTCGATCAGCAGCAAGAACTGTCGGGAGTCAATGCAAACCTGTTTAAATTTGCAATTAATTGAACTCGCAATTACTCGCAAGAAATTCTGCAATGGAAACGTGGCCTAAGACCGGCATTAAAAAGTTAAATACAGTAGAACGCCGATTATCCGAACGCCGACTAACCGAATCGCCAATTAACCGAATCCATCCTAAGCGTAATATAAAAAATTAAAACCAAGTAAATTTTGTTTTGTTTTGTTGTAACAAGTTGGAACTCGCTGGAGTCCAGATAAGTATATTTCAACTGTTATGGTTGAAAGCTAGAGGCAAGACACAACATGTTTTGCGTCGCTCGGCTTCCGTGAAACGGAACGTTGAAAAGTTTGTTTTTTTTTCAACTCAATAACATTGAATTACTGTCAGTGAGCTCCTCCCTCTCTCATTGTGCGGATCGCTGTTTTAAACGGGTATATGATAAGCGAATAACCAAAATGAGTGCAAAGCGGAAACGTGTCGTCCTATCACTAAACGACAAAGTGGAAATAATCAATCAGCTAAAAAAAGGTGTGGCGGGAAAGGTACTGGCAGATAGATTTGGTGTCGGGGCGGTTACAATAACTGATATTAAAAATTGTAACAGTGAAAAATTGTAACAGTTGTGGCTGCATTGGAAACTGGTGATGGATGTTCGTTGCGAAAAGTAATGAAAAAAGCAAAGGATGAACAGCTTGAGAATGCTGTTTTTACGTGGTTTCTGCAGCAACGATATTGGACAACCGATTTCAGGACCGATTTTATGTGAAAAGGCACGAAGGTTCAGTGAAAAAATGGGTATAACTGGTGTTAAGGCAAGCAGTGGATGGATCCGCAATTTCAAAAATAGGCACGGCATTCGGGAACTGGATATTGCTGGTGAAAAACTTTCTGCTGATAGTGAAGCTGCTAATAAAATTGTGGACACCTTTAAAAAAGAAACTACGACCCTGATCTTGTTTACAATGCTGATGAGACTGGTTTGAATTGGAAAGCTTTGCCGAGAAAAACCCTAGCATCTAAAAGAGAACAGAGTGCTCCCGACAGTAAAGATCGCGTCACCATAATGGTCTGCGCTAACTCTACTAATACCCATCGCCTTCCTCTATTATTGATTGGCAAAGCAAAGAAGCCGAGGGCTTTTAAGAACGTACCCAAATTACCAGTGACCTACACTGATCAGAAGAGTGCATGGATGGACAGCAGTATTTTTTTGGAGTGGTATGATAAAACCTTTATTCCTGAAACAAAAAAGTTTAAAAAGGAAACAGGAAAAAAGGGAAACGTTTTGCTAATTATTGACAATGTACCAACTCATCCATCACTTGAGCTTCTCGTGAGAGAAGAAGAGAAATTTAAGTGTCTCTTTTTACCACCTATCGTCACAAGTCTGCTGCAGCCCATGGACCAGGGTGTTATTGAGTGCACGAAACGACTTTACAGACAACAGTTGCTTCGTAAATTGCTTCTAGCTTTACGAAGAACGGGTTTTGGATTCGTACAAAAAAATCAACTTGAAAGACTGTTGCTACATGATTGCAGATTTCTGGAACATGGTTAAAAGTGTTTCACTGAAACGAGCTTGTAATAAAATAAACGGCACATCAACAAAAGGGCAACTCGAGTCAGAAAAGCAAGCGAAGGAACGAGAATCAACCGCTGAAGTTAATGAAGACGAACAGGAATTACCGTCAGTGGAAGAGTTTGTAAACATGGCTAATGAAATCGCGGGATGTTCGGAGTGTGATGTCGCTAATATGGAAGAGTGATTGCACTGTGATAAGAACGATCAAGGGTTCCAGATACAGACAGACGATGAAATCGCAGCGAGTGCCATGGACGAACAGGATAATGAAGAGGACGACAATGAGACCGAAGGGGAAGAGGCACAAGACCAAAGTGTACCAGCATTTATGTGCTTCGATAACGCCCTCAAATGGATGGAGCGGCAACCCGAATGCGACGGTGTACAACTTCTTGCCGTCCGGCGCCTGCGTGACCTTGCGCACGGAAACGAACTTCAACGTCGAGGCAACTTACTCTGATCGAGATGTTCAAGTGAGCGTTATTGTAGAACTGTGTTTGTTGAACTTAATAAAGTTTATTCTATGTGTGACAGTTCGTTTTGCTTTATTACCAGTCTATGTCCGATTATCCGAATTAATTCGGATAATCGACGTTCTACTGTAATACTATTATTGCCTGGCTGTCGTTGAATCCCCTGTAGAAATCGCAGCATAAGCGGAGAATAGGCAAATTGTGAGAAAAAGTTGTTGCTCTCCTAGAAAACTACAATTTTGGGTCCCAATATGCCTAGGAAAATGCTTGTACAGGGTGGGCCAAAATGATATACCCAGTTCCAAATGCGCTTAAAATGAAGACTATTGTAGACAGAGAAATGAAAAAAACGCCAAAATATTGCAAAAAGTACGCCATTTATTTGAATATATCAATTTTGAACAAAACTCCATACAGATAGTCGCCGTTTTGACGCTGACATTCTTTCAACTTTTTTTTCAAAATTAAATTACTTTTTTGAGTGTAACTCTTTTGATGGCTGCAATTTCTCTCCGGATCGCCGATTTCAATTTTATGTTGTCAGGCTTGTCTGCATACACCTTACTCTTCGGGAAGCCCCAGACTACGCGGCGGCTAAATGAACGGTGTGTTGCGCGAAATCAGTCGATTCTGGAACTTCTGTTCTTCTGAACAGATTCAAAACATCCGTTAACCGTTGCGTTCGCTCCCTGTTCTTCAAAAAATACGAACCGATTATCATCTTCGCCGTCACTGCGCGCCACAGAGTAACTCGAGGGGAATGTAACGGCCTAGCATGCGTCAGCTGAGGGTTTTCGGTGCCGTAATATCGCCTGTTTTGTTTATTTACGTGGCCGTGTAAGTCGAAGTGAGCCTCGTCGCTAAACAACATGTTATCCAAATCCACGTCTTCTTCTTCGATCATGTCTAAAAATTTGTTGCAAAAACTCAACCTGTTTGGCTTATCAGCTGGCTTCAGTTCTTGTGTGAGCTGTATCTTATACGGATGCATGTTTAAATCATTTGGGACTATACTTCTGAGCGACGTACGGGAATTTTCAAGGCGACACTTTGGTGGCGCACAGATATGCGCGGACTTTTGGTTACAGCTGTACGCACTTTCTCAATGTTTTACGAGGTCCGCGACAACCGTGGACGACCGGAACGATTATTACCAACCACAGAACCGAGTTCGCGAAATTCAAAAAGCCCTCTACCGCGAAAGAACATAGCTGCGTCGTCCACATTTTGACTACTAACCAAGTATTTGTAAGTATGTTAAATGGCTTTTTGACACAGAGAGGGTTGAAATCGTCGCGCTAACGTAGTGTACGGTTTTGTCGCGCATTTGAAACAGGGCATATTATTTTGGCCCACCCTGTATAAGTGGTGTTTGGCCTTATAAATTACACTTTCTTGATTGGATAGCACAAAAATTACAATTTAAAATGAAGTAGACTTAATCAAAGCAGTTTCAATAATTTGTTTTTCGTTTTTATTATCATTTGAATTTCAAAAAAAATTAATGTATACATGTAAATATATAGTACGTAGTGTATGTATATTATATACATTAAGCAAACGCGATGTTTTGGACATTACCTTGTTTTGTTTTCTTTTTTTTTTGCTTTTTTCTTTTATATTCAACTTATTTCTAATATAATAAAAATATAAATATTTACTTTTCATTTATGCTTGCCGTTAGGTTTATTTAATGTATACATTTTCAAATATAACTAATTAAGAATAAATAACGTTCACAAGTATCTATCTACTTTTTAAACAATATATGCATCCGGTGCACTACACAAATACATTTTTCTTTTGTTTTTTCTTCAATTCGATTGATTGTATTGTAAAAAAGCAAGTAAAACTTATGGATTTGACTTACTGTGAGATTATTCGTTTAAATATAACATTTTTCTTCTTTTATGCTTTAAATATAATATATATACGTTTCGATCATGAAAAAGAGTATGAAGTGGAAAACTAATTAACAACACAGATACAGTTTCGACTGAGCATTAATCAACAACGGAGATTTGTGTATTTTACTTGATTGTTTATGAAAAAAAAATAAGCGAAACAAATACACACTTACAACGATTGGAGAATCAAGACGAGAACATAATTACATTGAACGTTTCGATAGGCGCGATACTTAAAGAAATGGATAGCTAGTACGATTCGGAAGTAAAACATAGAATCTCGAAACGAATCTCCCACCAATCTGGTGCTCCCATCCAAGCCCTGAAAGTGTTTCTGATTAGAATTTAAAATTAACCCAAATATGGTGTCCTTACCTTCTGTAGTCATTAAATGGATTTTACTTCTTTTCTCTTTTTCTGTAAAGGAAAATAACGGAATAAATTAAGCTTATTTGTGTATGTGCACGGCTTGGAGTGAAACTGCTTGATTCTGATAAGCAACAAATAAAAATTAATTCAAAAACAATAATAAAGCTAAGCCAGCTATAGTTGTTAGAAGCGGTGCTCATCCGATCACAAGCCACGAGCAGTATGTACATTTAATGCTTGAAAATACCATAAGCTTACCTTTATATGCCTTTAGAGGACCACAGCACACCATAGTAGTTTAGTATAGGAAAGCTTATAAAGTTACAAGATAATTGGAATATGATAAAGTCTAGATTTAAAAAGAAATTGATTTCGTTACTTAGCTGAGGTAAAAGCAAGCAACATTCTCCCTTGTTTGTGTGGAAAAAAAAGGTAACGAGTAGAACTACTAAAGGTTGAACAGCAACTGTGAAACCCGTCTACGATGTGGTGAAACTAACTTCTATACACTTTGCGTATAAACTATTATTAGTACATTTGAAATTACCGACCTCTGTCCCACCAGTTCGGACCCTTGCCTGCGCAGGATTTAAGTAGGCCCATACTCCATTTCGGCAAATGACAGGTGACTATAGTACGATCTTTCTCATCACGTTGTATTTCAGTGACTATTTTCTTCGCGTTTAACTTTGAGCTATTGCAAGAGCCTTTGAAAAGAGCTAATAACTATCAAAAAGCAGTTGGCTCATGATATGCTAGAAGACTATCATTATTTACGTGAACAGTGTAGCTCCATTATGTGTATCACCTCCAACTCAAAAATAATCCTTCGCCGAAACTTATAGTTGTGCCCACACAAACCGTAACATTTTTTTTTGAATGTCTGAATTTAAGAGACAATAGCTGTGTTCAGTGACGAAAAGATCAGGACAGAACAGGACAGCTAAACAAAATTCGCTTATGAAAATTGGGATCAACGGCAATCTTGTTTTGGGCCCATTCACCGCAAGTCGCGGCGGTCATATGCCAGAAATTATATAATGTCAGAAGATTATCTTTCGAATAAAGTCAATTTCATGTCAATTTAAGAAAATCATCTTTGTTTTATTCTATTTCAAAGTTCTATACCTCTATAAAAAACACCATTTACATATAACCACTAGGTTAACTTAAAATAACCATATGTATATGTAAATAGACCACGATTCCTTGGAGCAGAACGAGACGTGCGTCTTTCGTACGTCTTCCCCTGTGACACCCTGAAATTTTGAATGAAGTTCAGGTTCGTAGCGACAAAACCCGTTACAAGCAAACTCTATTCGTGAATACGTAAGTATGTGCACATTTCATTTTACCACAGTGTACTCCCGCCACACACACTCTTGGAATTATAACAATGGGCCTGCGCACACGAGAGTAATTTTTTCAGGAGGAAAACTGGTGTAATGCTCTGCTCTAAGCGCACACGGAATGAATTAATCCAACTGAAAAAAATGTATATGTGAACCTCGTTCATTGTGTTAGTGTTTTCGTCTTTCTGACATTTCA
Source organism: Merodon equestris (assembly GCA_958301585.1). NCBI lineage: Eukaryota > Metazoa > Arthropoda > Insecta > Diptera > Syrphidae > Merodon > Merodon equestris. The sequence continues at coordinate 213,216,668 of OY284413.1, read as the reverse complement.
TTTGACAGAAATATTTCGCAAAAGACGTCTCCTCTTTTGTCCATTTGGTTTATACAGTGTTCACTGCTTGAAGAGCGAATTACGATTGAGACGCAACACGAGACAAAAAAACGTGCCGACTCGCTTTTGCGCTCTCTTCAACCACTCGATACGCGGTTGAAGATTTTACTCCGTTTCATACTTCACACTTCAGCTCCCTCTCCCCTAAAATCAATTTTCAGCCAGTTGGATTACTCCCGTGTGCGCAGGCCCAATGTGCGTGATTGTTGAAATAATTTTGACAGAACCCCGGGTTCCCACGTGCTTGCCGCAGCTTATAGACAAACGTCGGCGACTATTTTAAGTGGTACGTCTTATTGATGGTTTCTGCCTAGGAGGTACATTCATTTGAATACGAACCATTAAAAAAACCGAGAACAATTAAATTAGAGCTGCCATCAAGTACCTTTTCTTGATAAAGAAAACTGTTTACCACAGTTATACAAAGTGACACAGGTGGAAACATTGGGGGACTCTGCTCTCCCTATTCCACAGAAGTACGCTTAGCTAAGGAGTTTAAGAACATCCACTGAAGATGAACATTACGATCGAAAACGTTGTTTTGGCAGAGTGACTATTAGGCATATAGCCGTCTGGCAGCATTCAAAGAATCCTTGCGAACGAATTCCATATGAAAAAGACCTCTGCGGTTCGGGTACCGAGAAAGTTAATCGACGATCAAAAGAAAACAAGATGGGATCAGCTCGGCGGGAGCCTAGCTACAATTTCAGTTCTTCAACCTTTCATTTTGCAAACTTTTACCTCGATCTCAGGAACCACAGTAGCTAAGGTTCTAAAACCGGTCGCCATGAGCTCAGAATCATTTGCAACCTCGGGCAGCTATGTTACCATGGAGGAATCACACAAGATTTGACTTTATAGGCTAGAACTGAAGTCGCACCAACTGCTTAACTCAAAATACAGTCAAGAAAGTAGCTCTGAAGCCGAGAAACGGGATCGACCATAAGCACTACCGTGAAATTACGTACAACTTTCAAATTTCTTGTACTTGCTAACTTTGCGACCTCGGGCAGCTATGTTACCATGGAGGAATCACACAAGATTTGACTTTATAGGCTAGAACTGAAGTCGCGCCAACTGCTTAACTCAAAATACAGTCAAGAAAGTAGCTCTGAAGCCGAGAAACGGGATCGACCATAAGCACTACCGTGCAATTACGTACAATTTTCAAATTTCTTGTCCTTGAAAGGTTTGCGACCTCGGGCAGCTATGTTACCATGGAGGAACCACACAACATTTGACTTTATAGGCTAGAACTGAAGTCGCGCCAACTGCTTAAATCAAAATACAGTCAAGAAAGTAGCTCTGAAGCCGAGAAACGGGATCGACCATAAGCACTACCGTGAAATTACGTACAATTTTCAAATTTCTTGTCCTTGAAAGGTTTGCGACCTCGGGCAGCTATGTTACTGAGACACAGTTTCACACTCATAGTTTACTCGGCAAGTTTGACTTGATATATTATATGCGTATGGACAGACGGACAGGCAGATATATGTATGTTATATGCGTAAGGACAGGCGAACGGACAGGAAAGCCTTTTCATAAGTCTTCACTACCCCAGCTTTGCAAGGTAAAAGACTAAAGCGAATCGACATTTTGAGGGTGAATTTCGAGAAGTTCAAGCAGATCAGGAAATGTTTTTGTTACGTTTCCTGACCATGAACGAGACCTGGATCCACCATGCTGCTTCTCTTTGTTGTTCAATTTTGAAATTTCAGATAAAACTTTATTTTTTTAGTTTTTCTTTTGTCTTAAAATAAGTTCAAAGGCTAATCGACAATGATCATCCATCGTGAAATTACTCTGAAAGTTGGATTTTCATTGTCTCAAATATAGCTCAGATATAAGAAAAAAAACTCAAGCCTGAAGTCGAAAATAATCAAGCTTGGTAGAAAACCAATTTTGAATCCCGTAGGGTGTATCTTAAGACAAATTAAATACGGAGTGCACGATATCACAGCTCAAATAAATAAGGATCTTCACCATAATGACGGCATAAATGTTTCAACCGAGGATATAAGTGAAGTTTTGGGGAAAAAGGTTTAAAGCACAAAAAACTGAGGCTGGAATTTGCTCCAAAATTTCACATCATACTACATAGGTAAGTTTCGGATCCGCCGATACCAATGAATCTGTCGGAAGTCTAATTAGCCAATCAAAGGTGGAAGAGCTATTAAGTGTGGTGGTCAAAGTCTGTTGATTTGGGAGTACATAACCATGGTTTTGGCGAATATGTGAAAGTAGTGAGAGGCGAATGGATCATGCCCAGTCTCATACTGATATGAAATTGTTAAAAAAAAAAAAATCGCTGGGCTGGGCAAGCCCCAAAAAAAATGTTTTGTGCTCACGGTTAAGATGCTTTATCAAATGCGATATCATGAGATAATTTGCTCGATTCATTTCTAGAAATTTAGATGTGAAAGATGCACCTCGGTCCGATCTCCAATCCGGCAAAAAATCCACGAAAATCGTCATAAAGGATGATTTGCCCATATGCATAGAGTGCGATTATGCCCCGTTTCGCATAAATTTTTTTTCAAAAATTCCATTTCGCATAAAGACCATTTCGCATAAACCCCATTTCGCATAAACTTATTTTAGGTTCCGCCTTATTTTCTTATATTATATTTTGTATGCAAGTCTACGACTTGCTGCCCCCCTGCAACCCCCCTGCTTGGGTTCGCTGTTGGATTTGGAGTAAGTGAGGTTGGCTGTATAGGTATAAAACCTTTTTCTGTTCATGTTTCACATGTTTTGTATAGATTTAAAGAAACTTTCGCGCGCAATAATTTTCAATCAATTATGCGAAATGGGGTTTATGTGAAATGGTCTTTATGCGAAATGGAACTTTTGAAAAAAAATGTATGCGAAAAGAGATGCTCCGGAAATATCCGCTAGTTTTAATGAAGACCTTGATTTGTATGTGTACATTCGTCGCCGTTAGCAGTAATTGAGATTATTTTACTCGATTACGTGGAAGATTTCTCGGAAAGATCTTGGTTTAAAACCTAGCAAAATACCGTGCAAGAATTGAAGTCGAATGACCTTCCACAGCGTTAAATTTGAGTGAGTTGGAAAAAGATTCTCTTTTTTATCAAGAAATGGCAAAGCTCAATTCTGGTTGAGTGGGTATGGCTATAAACGAAACTGCTGTTTTGGTCCGATGAGTAACCTCAGGCAATACAAAAGCTGCCAATGCACTGTTCGGTGCGGTTTATGGTCCGGCGGGATCATTGATCCTTATTATTGTATTTTTTTCAAAAATGAACGTGAAAATTACAAATTGTGCCTGCTATCTTCAATGACTGCGAATTTTTTTTTTCCCAAAACGCATGAACTGAACCTGGTCGTCATATGGTTTCTGGTCGCTACATGCCACACAGCAAGCGAATCGATGGACTAATAAAAAAATAAGTTCAGTGAGCAATTTATATAATTTTTCTTATATCGTGCGATTTCACGCCTTTAGACTATTTAGTATGGGGCCACGTCAAATCACTCGTGTATACCGATAAGCCAGCGTCAATTACAACCTTGAAAGACGGTGTTGCACATGTTATAAGCGAAATACTAACCAATATGCTCGAAAAAAGTGACTAAAATTAGACTTCCTTTGACTATTTTCGACAATCAAAAACCAAACACTTAAAAAATCACATATTATTATCAGGTGTGTTATTGCTAACAACATTGATCACTAAACAGTTTTGAATTTGCGTAAGTTTGGATACACAAAGGTGCTCAATGTTTGGTGAACAATTTGATGGTCGAATCACTACATGTGGAACTAAATCGACGCAATCGAATCGAAATACAAAAACGAATCAAATGTAAAATTCTGGGAAAAGCGAGGTTACAAACCTTCGAAGCCAGGATTGACTCCTCATTAGGTTATGTTGTGTGTATAATGGGATGGCCAACGGGTCAACCACAAATACTGGTCCATTGTACTGCCACACAGACAACTGAGATGGCGTTACAGCTCATGAAGAGCTAGAACCAAGCTTCTTTTATTCACCTATTGTGGGTTCGATTTGTTTTTCATACGACGAGAGCCGACGGGCTTTTTCAAGGCCAGTGTACAACGGGGCGGTTTTTCCAGTACCCCGCCGAGGATAGGAACCGCGAAATAATCATTCAATGGCGTCGGTGTTATCGAGATCCGAACTCGCTCATCACGCGTTAGAGGCCGACACACCGTCCACTGCGCCACGGCGCTCTCTAGTACGATGGCTTAAGCGACGCAAAATAACAACGGATTTTTTTATAGGGGTAAAATACAAGCATATTGTTAAAATAAAAATAAAAGTTTTAAAATAACGGCAACCTCACAATAAATATTTTTTTTTTGAAAGCCAGACGTCAATTATATTATATTGTTTTTAAATTAAACTCAAAATTTATAAAGGGTTTTTCAATTAGTGCGGGTAGATCTTCTCGGTCTGTGGCGGCCATGTTGTTTTGGTGACGTCTGTGTTGTTGCTTATTTTTCTGTTACTGATACCAAATCATCATGGCAAGTTACACGATTGAACAGCACTTAAAGCTTTATTATCAAAACGAGTGTTCGTTTGTGCAAAAGTTTCGTGCATTGCACCCATTTTACGGTAAACCTGACGGCCCACTACAGTTGACTCTTCAATATTTGGTGGCCAAATTCGAGACGACCGGTTCGGTAATTAATCATTCAACAGTCGTACGTCAATATAACGCAAGATCTGCCGAGAGCATAGAAACCGAAGCAGTCGATTCCTCGCCATGCACAAGAACTCGGCCTTTCACAGACTTAAATTTGGCGAATTTTGCTTCGGGACTTGGACCAACACCTGTATAAGATGCTAGATCCAACTGACCCAGAGTCTCAAAGTTCATGACCGTAGACAACGTCGTATGTCCGCTGACGGGCTTCGGAGGGTTTGGACGAGGACCTCAATTTTGGCCGAAAAATTATCTTTGGCGACGGGGCACATTTTTGGATGAATGTACGAGTATGTGTTAACAAGCAAAATTCCCGTGACACGTAGCAGACGCCACGATTGACATTCAGCATGAACGATTGAGGATCGACCTTGGCAACCAAGGTGGTGCGATTTAACCTAGTTAGACTTTTTCTTGTAGCATTTTCTGAAGTCACATTCGCATAGACCGAATAAACCATAATCGTCTGATGCCCTTAAGGTGAACATAGCATAGGCCATCGCTGAAATTCAACAGGATCTATGCGAAAGAGTCATTGAATATTTGACCACTCGGATCCCTGCCACCGTAAGAAGCCGAGTTGTACATTTGTCATGTTCCATAGTCGATTTAAGAGTGCTATGTGAGGCACTAACCTGACACGGGGCATGCAACTACCACTTTTATGAAATGAGTTTTAGTAGCATAGAAATCTGCTGGCGATGTTGGCAGACCAATGAAACCATGGAACACATACTGACCAAACCTTGCCCGGAAAAGATTAAAAATGACAAGTAACACAACCATAACAGGGAAAGACTTCCAAGAAATCCCATGTAGAGAAGTTGTCAAATTCTTGAAGGCAGCACTCAAATCATAGATCAAAGACTAGTCCTAGTACTGGTATCTTTAGTTGATACACCCCGAGTTCCTCAATTCCATACCTAATGGCATACATGGGCCTTTCAAATAAGAAAAGAATTTTGTTAATACCTCACACACAGCTTGTTTTATTCCATTTCAACATCTACCCGCCCTTATTGAAATACCGTTTATGAAGATTCCCTAGGATACCACGCTCTTACAAGCTTGGATGCTTGTGTGTTCGATCAGGGTAACATATTGGTCGTACTTATAAGTGAGGAAATTCGTTTTTATTCGTGAAGGGAATCAAAAAATGAAATACATACGTATGTACATAGTGCGATCCATGACTTCTTGGCCTCATATAGTAAATAGAATGCATTCGCAAAAATCTTTATGCAAGCTTCAGTGACAAGTCTCAACAAGCTTTATACAAAGTTTCAACTTGCTGCTTATAAAGTTTTTGACTTAAAAAAGGTTAACGCCAACACAAATCCAAAACAGAATGGGGGCTGTTTACGGTGACTTGTGTCTATCATTTTCGACAAATAAAAATTGGTCTTAGTTATTTCGCTGGGGACGGGAACTATTAGAAGATGACCGACGTGCGGGAGGTCCTGTGACGGTGACTACTCCAGAAAATATTAAATTAGTGGAAGAAATTGTTCTAAGTGACCCGCGCCTAAAAACAAAAGAAATTGCAGCACAGACCGGCATTTACAAAACAAGTGTTCTAAGGATCCTACGAGGGTGATCCGGTAAGTACTTAGCCTCACCGCCAGATGGCGCCAGTATCACAAGAGCAACTTACTATCAGGTAGTACATTCTAGTAGACGGCTACTGTCAGCCGGATCGCACTTGTAGTTTTGTTTTGACCGCGTGTGGAAGCGGGAGTGTCCGCGGATTTTAGAAAAACGGAAAAAGCAATATCGGTCGGTGGTTCGAATCTTGTTTTTGGAAGGGAAATCGCGCAGCGAAATCAAAGAGCGTTCGGATGCTATGCACGGTGACGCTTCTCCTTCGATGGCGACCATAAAAAATTGGTTTAACGAGTTTCAACGTGGTCGCACGTCGGTTTTTGATGAGCCACGTCCAGGTGCCCCGAAAAGGGCTACCACGGAAGATAGCGTGAGAAAAATCCACGATCTCGTAGTGGCAGACCGCCGATTTAAGGTGCGCGAGATAACTGAGACAGTAGGCATTTCAAAAGATCGCATGAAATTTTGGGCATGAGAAAGCTGTCGGCGCGATGAGTGCCGCGTTTGCTCACTCCGGACAACAAGCGCAACCGTGAGACCACTTCAGAGCAGTGTTTAACGCTGAGTGAGTGCAATCCAAGGAGTTTCTGTGTCGTTTCGTGACAGTCGACGAAACATGGATCCACTGGTACACACCAGAGACCAAGGAACAGTCGAAACAGTGGACTTCACCCGGCGAACGTGCTCCGAAGAAGGCGAAGACTGTCCCAACGGCCGGAAAGGTGATGGCCACCGTTTTCTGGGATTCACAAGGTGTGATCCACATCGACTACCTGGAGAAGGGCAAAACGGTCACAGGGCTATACTATGCCAAATCATGGGCCGATTCTACGCCGAATTGAATTCGAATTCACCCCACCTGGCGAAGAAAAAAGTGCTCTTCCATCATGATAACGCACCGGCTCACACCTCCGCCCGCGCCACGGCCAAAGTGGTCGAATTGGGCTACGAACTGCTGCCCCATCCACCGTATTCTCCAGATTTGGCCCCCTGCGACTTCTTTTTGTTTCTAAACTTGAAAAAGTCACTCGCCGGGCAGAAATTTCAGTCGAATGATGAGGTCATCGCCGCCACGAAGGCCTACTTTGCAGACCTCGAGAAAACGTATTTTTCAGACGGGTTAAAAAAGTTGGAGCATCGCTGGGTCAAGTATATCGAGCTAAAAGGAAACTATATTGAAAAATAAATCACCATTTCTCCAAAATTTTTGTTTTTCTTTTGTAGGCTAAGTAATTATCGGACCACCCTCGTACATGAGCATTTAAATATGACAAAAATGAGTGCAAGGTGGGTGCCTCGAATTCTCAGGGCAATGCAAGAGCAGCGTCGAGTAAAATGTTGTGAGCAATTTTTAGAGCTTTGCCGCGAGGACCAAGAAGGTGTAATCCGGTTTATTGTAACAGGTGATGAAACTATGGTCTTTTACTATGATCCGACATCCAAAAGAGAATCCATGGAGTGGCATCGGAAAGGAGAGCCCGTGCCGAAAAAAAGCAAAGGTCACTCAGAGCACCAAAAAGTGATGGCTACAATATTTTGGGACTGCGAGGGTATCCTTTATTTGAGGAATCAAATACGACCGTGAACGCGGCATATTACTATGACTTACTAAGGCAGCTGCGTCAAGAAATTATCGAAAAAAAGCTCGGCAAAATCAGCCGAGGTGGCTTCATGACAATGCACCAGTCCACACGGCTTAGCTTTACAAGGCTACTGTTCACGAATGTGGCTTCACAGAGATTGAACACCCACCATATTGTTCTCAAAGCTGAAGGTCTAGTTAAGGGTTAAAGAAATAACAGCGATGAAATTAAGCAGGCGGTGTACGACCATTTTGATTCTAAAGATGCATCATTTTTTTAAAGTGGCATAGAAGCTTTACTCAGACGTTCTGAAAATTGTTGGAAATAAAGGGAGAATATATTGAAAAATAATCACAGTGTTTTTTATTTATGACCTTTCGTTCTATGTTAGGCTAAGAACTCATGGACCGCACTACGTATTTACATGTGTAGGCAAAGTGTACGTTTTTGATATTAAAGGCTATTAGTTCTACTCGTTACTGTAGTAATTTATGCAAATATGTCTGGATGAAGGGCGAGTTTACAGAATAGAATAAATGCAATTAAATGAATGAAATACCCAAAATGCTATATGAGAAGTTACAGAAAAATGCATTCCACAACGCACTGTATAAGTATAAAAGCAGAATTAAAGCACCAGCCCTTGGCCAATTTAAATAAAAATATAATTTACACGTAAAGGACAGACAAAAAACTTAACATTGAATACACGTCCGCTTTAATGTCAACTTTTCATAATATGTATATTTAAGTTCAATCTATTTAATGTAAATTTTACAATAAATGCAGTACTTCCACCGTTTCTGTTCAAATTTCGAAATTGCTCTTAATCATAAACTATGTACGTAACGGTTTGCAATCTATGTCTTAATCTTAGTTCTATTCATGTCTATTGATAGAGTTTATTTTGCCATAATTAACCATTCGTTTCTCTATTTTTCTTCTTTCTCTCTTTACGATCTAGTTTATTGTATAAATTCTCCTTTTTTTTCGTCCTTAAAAAAAAGAAATAAAAACGAACGCAAAGTACAACAAAAGAAAGTTGAAATTCGGATAACGTCTATATGGAAAACATATAAATGTACGAATATCTTGTGTTTTTGTTTTTATATTATTTTTGTTTTGTCTTGCTAACTAGTTTAATATCTTAATTAGTCGTAACAGCTCCTACTTATGGTTCAAAATGTATTTCATTGCACATGAATTTGAATTGCATATTATCGTTATTTCACTTATTCAATTTAAAGATTCGGTATTAAATTTACTTCGAATGCAGCGTGTGTGTATGTTTGCATTGAGTACTAGTATATAGTTTAGATTTAGTTCTTTCGAATAGTCTCTTAACATAAAACGCTTACGTTAGTAATTACTTATGTTCTCTTTTCACAGCCCTAACTATGTTAAAAATATTTTGTTTTTTTTTTTGTATTGTTTATATATTTTGCTTATAATCACTTTTGTATTCTAAAAGAACCACAAAAAAGAAAAACATTTAAAGTGTGTTTTTGCGAAACCCTACCGGAATAGAAAAAGGAAATGGAGTCCATTTCACAGGTCTACGGTTTGTTACATTAGTTTCTAACGTGTTTTAGCTATTTCCATGCGGTAGAAACAACAGACTGTTTAGCTTGATAAATTGTTGATTTTTGTTTTTTCTTATGTCTTAAGGACTATTTGTTGATTTTCATTTTTAAACATTTTCTCTTAATTTTTATTTTATATATTTCGCTTCACTTATATACGAGTATGCACGTAGCCTATGGATTAAACATACAAGTGCTGATCTGTGTTTTTAGTATTATTTTGGCATAGATCTATTCGATTTCCAGATATGATTGTAGTATTTTCGGGGTTGGTTTGGAAATTTTGCAGAATTTGGAAGATGATGCATCTAGAATAGAGTTGAAGGTTTTTTTTGTTTTTGGTCAAAAAGGTCTGGTTGAATTTTTGTATTTAGCAATTTCGTATTCAAAACATGGCAATGGTATGATGTGGTGGACAGGGGTAATAATCTTGGTTTATTTTTCTCGGGCTATGAACATATGACATAATAGTTTTATGAGCTCTGAAGGACATTCACAAACTTGGTTAACATCTCAATGGTTTTCAAACAAATGCGTGGAGGTCTTCCGATATAAGTCAATTCTAATTTAACGAGCCGAGGTTGGCTAAAATAAGGGACAAAAGCGCATTCTCAAACAACGTTTCAAAATTAGCAGTGGCTCTTTCAGCAAGACACAAAGGTAAAAATTACCCAACTAAGGCTTCAAACAATGTTCCACATTTTATAGGGACTCAAGACTAGACATCTGCAAGTCCTGATTTTAATTCACTTAATTCACTAGACTACAACCTCTGAACGGTGTTGGGGGATGAGATAAGCCGGAGGACAGTCCTTAGAAATCCGTTGGTCTCAGCTTTAAAAGTTTTGCTGAGAATGAGTTAAAAACTATATGCTAACCGCACACGTAGACATTAATGACTGATAAGAACACCTTATTGCTCGAAGCGCCTTAAAAATCGCCGGTAGCTAATGGCATATGCACAGTTATACGACTTCATATGCCTCTGATATTGAATATGAGCTCCTCGACGTTCAAATCAGGATCGATCGATTTTACAGCCGTATATGACAGGGTCTGAAGAGACAAGATGTTTTAACATCCTCACTAAATTTGTCAGGCTATGCAAGATGACAGTGAACAGTTCTCGCTATTCTATTAAGGCCGCTGATGATTTAACCAATTTGAAAAATATGGGATCAGCTCGCTGGGAGCCAAGCTACAATTCCCGATCTTCTACCTTGAATTTTGCAAACTTTGACCTGGATCTCATGAACCACAATAGGTAGGGTTCTAAAATCGGTGGCTATGAGCTCACAATTATATACTCTATAAAACAATCAAGTTTTAGACTCATAGCACAGACGGACAGGAAAGCTTTTTCATAAGTCTAAGACTAAGGTAGAAAACTAAAAGAACTCTGGCAGAGCGACGCACTGTTTTGTGATTTTTCCAGCATCTTTCTTGAGATCGCGCGGGTTTCACTGACCAATAAAAGAGGCATAATTTGTTTTAAGGTAAATTCTCGCTGTTTCCCAACAGATGACAGATGACATTAACAGACCTACAAATGTGTTTTTTTTAAGATGGAAATAAAGGGTTTTCCAATGGGGACTTGACAGCTTTGAATTTAATTTGTGAACGCACCCTTTCACTAATCATCGAACTGTCATTGTCAATTTATTCAGTAAACTCAACATTTTCATCATGGTAAAGTACACGAACGAGCAACGTCTGCAAATTATAAAAATTTTCTACCGAAATTCGGAGTCGGTGACCGCAACTTTAAGAGCGTTAACTCCAATTTCCGGTCGTAATTCTCGCCCTAGTAGACAGGCGATAACAAGCTTAGTGCAAAAATTTGAGTCTACATATTCGTTGTGTGATGTTGCCGTGTCAGTGAGACAACGGGTTGGTCGAAGTGTCGAAAATATCGCTGCCGTTCAGGCGTCACGATCCAAATCAGTTAATTCCACGGCGTTCTCAAAAATTGGACATCGCTCAGACCACATTATGGCGTATTTTGCGTAAGGATCTTGGTTTACACCCATACAAGATCAAGCTGACTCAAGAATTGTAGCCGATCGACCATTTCAAGCGACGTACGTTCTCCGATTGGGCTCTGGAGAAGATGCGCCAAGATGATGAATTTCATCGCAAAATCATCTTCAGTGACGAAGCTCATTTTTGGCTCGATGGGTTCGTCAATAAGCAAAATATGCGTTATTGGTCGGGTGAAAATCCACATATGCTTCATGAATCACCACTTCATCCACAAAAAATAACTGTTTGGTGTGGTTTGCATGCCGGCGGCGTTATTGGGCCATATTTTTTCGTCGACGATAACGATCGATACGTTAATGTGAATGGCCAGCGTTATCGCGCCATTATTACCGATTATTTTTGGCCCGAATTGGAAGATATGGACTCGGACGACATGTGGTTTCAACAGGATGGTGCCACAAGCCACACAGCACACGTTACAATCGATTTATTGAAGAGTAAGTTTGATGAGCGTGTTATCTCAAGAAATGGGCCAGTCGATTGGCCGCCTCGTTCGTGCGATTTAACGCCTCGAGACTATTTTCTTTGGGGCTACGTTAAGTCATTGGTTTATGCCAACAAGCCGACGACGTTGGAAGAGCTCAGGGCCAACATTGAACGCGAAATAGCGGCCGTTTCGGCCGAAATGTGTGGCCGAGTCATCGAAAATTGGGTCCAACGAATCGACCACTGCAAACGTGCTCGCGGTGGCCATATGAACGAAATCGAGTTTCATTCATAAATGTTTTGATTGTACTTCAAGCCGATAATAAAGTTTTTGAAATATCTCAAATGGTTTGCGTTTTATTTAAAAAAAAGTTGTCAAGTCCTTTTTGGAAAACCCTATACATCTACAAGAAAGTACTGGAGGTAAACTTGAACTTCAGTCTAGCTCGCCAATATGTCGCCTTTGGTATTTATTACTATGAAGATGTTGGACGGTTTCGTCAACATTGGCTTACTAGAGAAGTATCAACAATACCAGCGATCAACTGTGATTGGACGCAGAATAACTCCCTCTCTGGAGGCACCTGAGAAGACACTACCGAAAAATCTATTTTTCTGCCACCGAGGCCTGGATTTTATCGAAAACCGATGAGGGAGCTGATTGGGAAAAAACATTATTGTGCGCAATCTCTGGTCCCGTTTGTGTTGACAGCGGCGGGATTGATATACAGCAAAATCATCTGTGGATCCAACGTCTGAGATGACTTGGATATGTAGAGCGAATGGACCATTGCTGCGGTCCAAATAGCATTCGATGTTGTTGAAAGTCATCGTTTGCTGGTAGAAATATGTGATGTACACGCTCCATCAATTAGAACATGTGAGACATGATTTCGGCAATTTAAAAGTGGTGATTTTAATGTGAAAGACAAGTGAGCGCTCTGGTAGACCACAAAAATGTGAAGACGGGCAATTGCAGGAGTTATTGGATGATGACTCAACTCAGACTCAACGACAATTAGCAGAAGCATTACATGTGTCACAAGAAACAATTAGCAGACGTTTACGGGCAATGGAGAAGATCAATACACTCAGTAAATGGGTCCCACACGAGTTGAGTGAATGTCAAATGGAAAATCGCAGTCACATGTGAAATGCTGCTTCAACGCCACGAAAGGAAATCATTTTTGCATCGAATTGTGACGGTGACAAAAAATGGATTTATTTTGAAAACTCGAAACGGAAAAAATCGTGGCTTTCACCTGGCGAAGCCGGTCCTTCAACATCAATTTAGCCTTGATTTAGCCACTTCGGCAAGAAGACCATGCTCTTTGTCTAGTGGGATCAGAGCGATATTGTGTCCTTCACAACGCTATCATCAACAAATTATTAATTTAAACCAGGCATTAATCGAAAGACGACCGGGAAGGGCCAGAAGATCTGGCAAAGTGATTTTGTTAGGCGACAACGTGCCATCCCACACGGCAAAACTAGTGAAGGACACCTTGAAATCGCTTGGATGGGACATCCTTCTGCACCCACCGTACTCCCCAGACTTGTAAGTAATAGTAAGTCATAAATTTATTTAAGCGATTAATCCTGCTTTGGAGACCCTTCCGATATTGATAACGATAACCTTAGTGGAAAACAATTCAACTGTTTCTGAGGGACTTAATATTGACCATTCATTTGCATATAAAACATATGGCGTTTCCGTGGCAATATCTCTACTTACACGTTATCAAAACGAATTTTCTTGGGATCGAGTTAACGATGACGAGAAGTCAGAAGACTTGTATAAAAACAAACAAGTGAAAATACTGAAGGTCCAATGAAGATATTGATATCTGATTGATGGGATTTAAGTGATATACATTTTTCGAGCTTCTTTCACCTGGCGAATAAGCACTGTAAACAAATCTATAAAATCAATAAGAAATTTTAAGAAAACAGTATTGGCCAATCAAGAAACCAATCATCTCCTATCATGATAACGCCAGTCCACAGACGCCTGACCGGCCATGGAAAAACTGAAGGAGTTAAATTGTAAAATTTCAGCACCCACCATATTCCCCAGACCTTGCTTGTTACGACGCACCCTACACACATATAGCCACTCCTTAAAAAAAAAAAAAAACTCCAGGAGCTAGGATGGGAAACTCTTATGGATCCACTATATTCGCGGGTAAGGAGAAAAGATCTCGGCCTTGACGTAGGGATGGCCTTCAAATCATCGTAAATTTGTTCCCTGCCTGGGTTCATTGGTGTCATTGGTTTGGTTCGTATAACAACGACAAGTTTCAACTTAAAGTGCATGATATAATGGTGGGCGATATGTTAGCGAAGGTGAGTGAGATAGCTGACGCTGTGGGAGTATCGGAAGAAAGTATGTGAAACATCTTACACAAAGAATTTGGGATGGGAAATTTCTGCATAAGATGGTTTCCGCATTTGCTGAATGCCGATCAAAAGCAAATGCGTAAATGGTTTTCGCACCAATCCTCAGACCGATTCAATCGGTCACTTAAAAATGCATACTCTGTGCGTGCACTCCTATATAACATCTTAATGACATGGAAACAAAAGAGTTACTGCGAACTACAACCAACGCATTCAGTCGAATCTCTTAAATCATATCTTGGACATACCTGTACAGAAGGGTGCGTTGGCGATTGGAAAACTGTGAGATTTGGAATAGGATTTGCTCGGTCATTACCCTTTTCTCTTGATTTTGTACCCTTAGATCTCCATCATCCTTCGCGATACCTACTCCCGGCGGGGAGTACTAATATTAAAGATACGCTGAACCAAAGTCAGACCGAGAACTTTACATCTTACACTCGTAGATTGGGTTTTGCGTCAAGCGACTGCGAATTATTTTTGCCTACGGTGAGTTCGCTTGCCAGTGTAAAGTTGTCTACAAAAGATGTCTGCTTGTTAGAGATTTTTTTGCCAGTAGGGACACTGAGTTCTATGAGGGAGAGATTATGAAACCACCCTCACGATGGGAACAGATAATCAAACGAAACGGCACATATTTGATCTAAATCTGAGCATTATAGCAAGGTTAGACTTATAATTGAAATTATTACTTAAATATGAAATTATTTTTAATCAATCTTTTATAATAACTGTTTGAAGTCCACTTTAAAATCAGGCAATAATTCATTCCTAATAACCAGCCGAATACCTGTACGATACACATTACGATTGGAAAATAAGTCTCAGCTATCAGTTTAGTGAAACTTCTCAAGCAATATGCGCAATGTAGGTTTTGACGAACGTAACCGACCACAATATATTTGATTGCCATACAAATGCCTTAAACTTTTATATATTTGCTCAATTCTACTGTCGTCGAGTATACATTTTTTGATGATCGCAAATTAGATGTCCAGTAAAAATATTGCTTCGAGGCACTGATGACTCAAGACTTCTTACACAACATCAGAAATATCTCGTCCATCGTCAGCTTTTGCTTAATTACCAATCACAAAATAACTTAACACAAAACTGAAAAAATAAATAAATAAAATGTGCAAACAGCCTGTGCAAATTATAAACAAAACATGAAAAGCATATTACGGCTCAAAAGACAAATTCAAAACACACAAATAACGAACGCGTAGCAATAATCATCCATTGGCTTGATCAACATTTTGTTAATTACAAAATCACAATTTAAATTAATCATGAGCCACGTTGTTGTTAAACAATGCAATTGAAACAAGACCGAAAGCGATAAAAGTAAGCTTTTTGCATAAGAATCGTTACCTTGTCAACGTTTTCGAGATTGCCCGAGAGCACAAAATACTGCCGTAATTTATTTTAATTGAAAAATCAAATTAAATTCACATGTTTTCCTCACAACATCCGCATAACCATCTGGAAAATTGAGAGATTTTTTTTGGTTTGTTTGAAGGTAATTCCAATTTATAATGAAAGTGTTTTTTTTTTTTTTGTTTTTTCTGATTTAATAAATGATTCCGGACGAAATATTTTTACAACACATCAGACTCTTTGTACATTGTTTGGTTTACTCGTATGCATCGCACCTTTAACAGAGGGTTAGGAACGGAAACAAATTCTCGACGATGTTTTGTTAAAAATTGTGAAAATGAACATTGAAACAAGTCGCCTTTGGGGCTTATAGAGACTAGGGTGACAAACATGCTGTTTTGTGTTATGTGCGCTCGTTTAAATATGAATGTGTGCCTATGTGATGAAGAAAGTCGTTCTAGCGTAACCTTACGTGTGCTTCCTTGTATCCATCCACCAATAAAATAAAGTCTCACCATGGGGTCCGGGAAATGTGTATGTACAATATGTGAGCAACTAACATTTACTAAAGGTCAAGTTAGGGCGGTCAAAACCAGAGAATGATGACACATTCATCAGTTTGCAAGTGAACCACGGGGTATACTTGTGACTGATTTGAATGGAAATTTCAACTTGAAGAGCTGTATCATAACGATATCAACCCATCACATGCAATGCTGTGGTTTGGGTAAGAAGACTCGTTCTCTCAAAAGTTAATCAATAACAAAAATAGTCGGCCTAAATATGAATTGTATAATTTTAACACCGCCTAACGAAAAAGTTGGAGGAAAAATAGAAAAGGTCATATGGAAATATGGAACATTGTTAAATATTTTGCAGCCAAAGGCCAACAAGAGAACATCATCCAAATGCCCTCTATTAAATTAGAGGAAAAATCCAAAGTTCAAATAGACCTTTTCAGACATCACGCAATTATACAGGGTGAAGATCGCATGGCTCCTAAGATTCCTATAAAAGAGTCCTGTCTCTACCTCGATGGGATAAAACCTGTGCCTGTGGAGGTTGCTATGACATGATTGATGATACCTCAACAGCATCGTGCACAATATCACTCAATAAGTTAGTAAGGTGACATATAGACGGCGCCACTATTGACGAACTCATTTGATTTTTAGAAAGTACCAACCTTTAAAGGTTACGTGTCAAAATTATATGATAATCTGGCACTTAGTTTACAAATCCAATGGTTTTACTGACATTACTTTTGCGACTTTGAAAAATCTGAATCTCGTACGTTGATAAAGATTTGTTTTTTGATCAGGAAAGACACCGTTCAAGCAATTGCTTAGCATGATTGTGATAGAGAAATGGTCTGAAGATTCTAAACGCGGACGTACAAACACTACTGATGCTGAAACCTCTAGTCTCATAAAGTCGTCAGTTTTTCCAGAAAATATCAAAAATATTTAAGTTTAGGCCGGTCGTAAATGAAGTTGCGTGACATATCTGACACCTTAAATATGGGTGTTTTCATAAACGACTCCCTAAACAAACGCGGATGAATTGCAGAAAATATGTTCATAAACGTCATAAATGTCATCAGGGTCTGGCAGATTGTGCATCCATATTTTTTTTGACTGCAGGAAGGTCGGGTGGTAAAGACAAAAAAAAATGCTATGTGGAGGACGGTGCTTTATGAAATTAAAAAGGTTGATCAATGCTTCTCCTTTCAAATCTTGGATATACAAATAAAATAAATTGAGAATTTAATGACGATTTACAGAAGAATTAAAAAGCGAAGAGACGCCACAACCTGGGAATTCTTCGAAAAGGTCGACTTTTCGGACTTTTGTCTGACGTTTATAGATATTCAGAGACTACTTAAAATTGTACTTAGGCAGGCCTAGCGACAGACTTAGGCGAATATACTAGCGCATTCGAAATTTATGAAAACGTTCATTTTAAATGAACATCTTTGCATGAGACAAAAAATATGTTCGTGAAAAGGATTGCATTCAGAGACAAAAGAATACACAAAGCTAGTTGGACATCACCGGATTGAGTAATGTGCAACCAAATTGGATCAACAGAGGAGCGGATTGCGATTTTGACCATATCGTAATGATCGCCAAAATTAAAAGCGTTGTAAAGGAAGCAGCGGAACACAAACTAAGCTATTGCAAAACCCTTAAAGGAAAGCTTCGATTCAATGAAGAAGGCGAGAAAAAAGTAAAGCCTATGGAGTTCTAAGACTTTAAGGGGTCATCACAGTGTGAAATTTTCGAAAAAAAAAATCGAAATTTCAATTATTTCGGTCGCTTCATCGTTTTTCGTAGAAAGGGAACGGAGCCGGACATCTGTCGCGTCGGTCGTCCCGCCATACCATTATTACTTTTGTTCTTTTTCTGGGCCTGTACCTTTCTAGGGTTCTTAGGTCCTATAACTTCGTAAAATAAACTGGCCAATCATTTCAGTTCGTTTTCGACATCCACCAGGGATAGACCTACGAAAAACACGCCTAAGAAAAAAATCAGAAAGGACAGAAAAGGCTCTAAAATTTTTGGACTCCAAACTTTGAACGCGTTTTTCTCGGAACGGTGTTTTTCAAAACGGTGGCCACTCTCAAAGGCAGAATTTTCAAGATTTCCATTTCAAATTTTGGGAGAACATTTTTCACTTCATTCTGTATCGACTATGGAAGCTTTTTTTTTATGAAAAACTGTCGAAAAAAGGTCAAATTCTATACGTTTTGTTCAAACCGCCGCCATTTTGTCAAATTTCAAAAAAAAAAAAAAAAAAAACATCCATAGGGAGATAGCGACTTTCCTACAGATTAATAATCTTTTTGAACTTTTTGTTTCAGATCAAAATTGAGGTCGCAATCATGGCAACCATATAGGACCTTTTTTTTACGATACTTTTCAAGAATTAATTAAACTATTGTACACTAAATAAATCAACATAAAAAAATCATTTTGTATTTATCCTGAATATCTTTATTTATTTAAAAAAAACCAGGACGATTAGTTTATTCCAACCATGAGAAAAAAAGTCGCGAAAATTAGGGATTCTTCGGAGGGTCACACTGAGATGATCCCTTAAGCCCTGGAAAATAGTGAAGAGATCATGGCACAAGATGAGACCTACGAAAAAAGTCAGCCGTTCCCTTCGGGAAAAAAAACCATAATGGCAAAAAAAAAATTAGCTAAAATTAAGGAAGAATGTAAGGAAACATGCCTGAGGGCAATAAAATCAGAGATAAGTGTTGCACGACAAGGATCGTAGGCCATATCAGGATCTCGTATCGAACAATGAAGCAGTTGCAGGTCATTGGAGGAGGTATATCAATGAACTGCTTAATGTGCAAATATTATTGGTAAATAATGTTTTGAAAACAAGGTTTTAAGTACAATCTATGGTGTAGAACAGGAGAAGGAACAAGAGAAATGGAGAAAACTACAAGAACTCTATTCAGTCACATGCATTATCCGAAGATGGCTAGGACACGTAGAACGTATGGACAGTGGACAAATAGTCAAAAAAATAATGAGTGGAAAACCCGAGAGAGGAGGACAATATAAGCACGAACTAGAAGATATGGAACAGGGCAGTAAAACATTGAAGAAACCTACCCGTGACAGGCTTTAGAGGCTTTAAACTTCCAACCTCCAAATGGCCGGTAATATGGTATAACTAATAGTAATTTGAGCATAGAAGAGCTCTTTTTGAAACGCTTGCTCACAGTCAATCAAAAACAACAACGCGTCATGTAAAATGTTCAGCTTGTAAGGTTTTGGGCTTCTTACTCCGAATGCGCATGGTATTTTATTCACCTTGAGAAAGAAAGAACCATCAAGAGCAACAATTATATTATGACGTTTACGGTTGCTTTGCGGAAGGAAACTTCGAACAAAACGACTAAGACAATCCACCGTGTCACAAGACTCCGCGAAATTTACTTAGAATTACTTCCCAATCCACTGTTATGGATCTGGTTCCCAGCGACGACTACGTGTTAACAGATCTCACAATAGTGTTGCAGGGAAAGAGACTTGAGTATTTTGAGGCCAAAGATAATTCGTTTTAAAAATAAGGAATCGAGCTATAGAAGTGATAGAATGACTACATCATTCTTACAGGATTGATGTGTTAAGTAGCCATCCCATTTTAAGTT
The DNA here is from genome assembly GCA_958301585.1 of Merodon equestris. Taxonomy (NCBI): domain Eukaryota; kingdom Metazoa; phylum Arthropoda; class Insecta; order Diptera; family Syrphidae; genus Merodon; species Merodon equestris. The sequence continues at coordinate 213,196,716 of OY284413.1, read as the reverse complement.
TTTTTTTTTTTTTAACTTTTTCGCTTAGATTTTTAAGCTTTATTGGTTAAAGAAGTATTTTTAAAAATCTGATAGCCCTAAGTAAAGAATGATGAATGAGAGAAACTTTCCTTCTTCTTTCCAGCGAGTTCAAATTAATAGGTTTTAGGCGGTCTTAATAGGGCGGTAGGATCAGAGGATTGTGTCAGGGTAAGCCTCGAAGAATAAAACGGAGAAAACGATGTTAGATACTCTAGATTCTAGAAAGAATTCTCTTAATTTGAGAAGCGAATTCGAGAATAGGGCGAACAAAGGCTATGTAGAGAGACCGAGTCGCTTAGGGATTGGAAAACTCTTTTGTCCATCGTTTAACGAAGCCAAGTGCAGTGGTCTTAAAAATTATATCGCCGATTGCAAGGAAATTGAGTTCCTGGTCGCTTAATACACCAAGATGGCGAATCATCTGAACGGTAGAAAGGGGTTGATTATGGAGAAAGTAGGGACGGGGAGGAAGTTTGATACGTTTGCGAGAGCTGACACTTGGGAATGCTAAGGTCCAGGCAGTTCTTGGAGCACCAGGTGGAAAAACCGTTGAGGTCCGATTGAATAAGGAAAGAGTCATGTTTTGAGGAAATAATCTTGAATATCTTAATTCCGTCGGCATACAGTGAGATGTGGGAATGTTTGATAACCATGTCAATATCGTTAATGAAAAGGATAAAAAGAAGCGGACCTAAATGACTGCCCTGGGGGAAACCGGAGGAACCAGGGATGGGCTAGAGAAGGTCGATCTAAAACGATCGCTGTAGTAGCGATTTTCCAGGTAAAATGAAATCCACTTTAATAAGATGGGTTCAAAGCCAAGGGAAGACAGTTTGAGTATTAAACAAAGGCCTTACTGAAGTCAGTTGAGATAGCATCGAATTCCTTGCATTTTTTAAGACTGAAAGGGTGAAGTATATGAATTCAATGAGGTCCGTGGTTGTGGACCTACTTTTGAGGAAGCTGTGTTGTCTGGGGGAGTTTAAAGACTTGCATTGAAAACTTAAATTATCATACAAAATACTTTTGAAGATTTTGGGTATATGTGACAGTTTGGCAATGGGACGGTTGTTGGTAATGTCATTCTTCGGGTCCTTTTTATAGAATGTCTTGGATTCAGAACTATCAGTTTGAAATAGAAAAGTACTAAGGAACTGGTTGCCAACTGCATAGTTGGATAGCACCCCAAGTTACTATGCCGACAGAGGTTGTATGATTCTAGGTTTAAGCATTGACGTTTGTACCTATATAAGTGAGTCATTGAAAATGGTTTAAAAAGTTATATGTCTTGTTAGAATCGTATTAGAAGGCAGTATCATATCTGGTTTGAAAATAACGCATAAGTTCCAAAATAAAGAACCGGAGTCAAACACAATATTCTCAATCGTTGAGAGTTGACTTGTCAATGGCAAGAAAACGCCACAGAGCCAAGATCATTATTCCGAAGCCAAAAAACTGGGTCCCACACCATAGAAGTCAAAAGGCACATCTGCGGCTCGCCGGGCATTATCCAAGAATTGATTGTTCTGATTATAACTGATTTATAATTAACGCGTGCACAAGGGATTACGAGTACCCTTAAATGTCAAGACACAGCACGGGCCCGAAGGTAATGATGGAGAGAGGGAAAGGAGATACCGGTTCACATTGGTTTTAAATGTTTGTGGATTGTAATGAGCCGGAAAAGTTGAGTTGGAAAGAACACAAAACACAAACATCAAAATATCCAACTCCAACGCTACTTACGCTTCCCAACAACAAATCGATGTACATAGGTGTTTCACCCATACACCAATTTGCGTTGGTCCCCCAACAAATTTGCACTCTTAAATTCGGTACGTTAGATGTTATGCACTCCCTGCCCAACCCGTGTGAATATATCAAATGGTAGTTACGGCCGAGAGTGCACAACAGTGGCTAGTGAGGAACGGGCAAAGAGGGGACTAGCCGTTTGTGCTTGGTTTTTTGCACTTCACTGCACTGTTGTCTTTTGTTTTATTGTTTTCGCGCATTTCACGCACTCACGAGAGGTGGAGGATGGTCCCGGAATATTTTGTTTGGACCCGGACGTGGGGTACGAAACGATCTGTACGGGAGGCAGCACAGTACCTATAGAGAACTGGCGAGGAAGAAGTTAACTTCTTATAAGAATTGCAGAAAATTTTATCGATTCGTAGATTGCATCTGAAGCAGAAGCGCTCTTCCGCAATTTTTTTTTGTTTTCCGATCGCGGATCATTTCGATTTCTGCATTTTTATATTAAAGTCTTTAACGAGTATTAAGTTGGCAGCAAAATATTTTACGAAAAAGTAAAACGAACATGCCAGGGCTATAAAGCCAGAGCAGAAGCTTTTAGGAATGAAGACGGACAGCTAGTAGTAGATCCACAGTCAATGCCAAGAATATGGAAAAACCATTTCTATAGACTGTAAAACGGCGATGATAAATCTGATACCGCTGTCAGGCAGAATGATCTACTCGTAACGGATGAAGATACAAGAGAATTCTGTCCACATGACCCAGATGAAATTAAGCTTATTATTTCGAAGCTTAAAAGTAATAAAGGCGCGGGCATAGACGGCCTGTCTGCTGAGCTATTTGAAGCGGTTAGATATGAGTTGGTGGGAGGTCTGTAAAATATGGTCGGAGGACTGCATGCCCCTTAAAGTCGGTAGCGAATTAACCGAGACCTTCGATGTTAAAAAAGAATTTAGGCAAGGTGACGTCCTTGAAAATATCATACGAGACTCATTGACCAACACAAGAGGTACGATTTATTTCAAGTCTGCGCAATTGCTGCGTACGCGAATGACATTCATGTAATTGGGCGAGCACAGCGTGACGTCAATGAAGTGTTCAAAAGCATTGAAGCAGAAGCGGCTAAAATGGGTCTTTCGGTGAAAGAGGGTAAAACCAAATACAGCATATACGTATATGTATGTCATCCAAAAAAGACGTACATCAACGACGTCTTGGCCAGAATGTCACAATTGATGCCTACCTTGGCTGACTAGTGACCAGCGACAACAACATCAGCGCTGACATCAAACGCAGAATTACTCTTGCCAACCGTTGCTTCTTTGGGCTCAAGAGGCAACTGAGAAGAGTCCTCTCTCGAAAAACCAAGGTAGCACTATGTACATAAATCACTGATCAAATAATATAATCAAATAATAAATAAAAATTTTCATTACTCAAAATATTTTTTTTTTATTTGGTAAAAAAGTAATTCAAAAACAAAATTAGATGATTAATTTTGCGCCACCTTGTAGTTAATAAAGGTGACTAATCTCCCCGTTAAAAGAACTACGCATTTCCTTGATCCATACGTTAATAAAAAAAAAATCTGAGATCAGTTTACCTTGACACCCGTTTTTATGGAACACAATGTGTCTAACACAACAGCAACGGGCTGGCAGCCAACGAAACATTCTTGCAGGTGGGGAATAGTACAAAGCTTAGATTTGGCCTAGGAAATAATTCGTGGCGTTTCTCCCGAGAGATGGGAAACACACATCGCAGCACGCTCATCGGAAAGGCGAGCGTTACTTTGAGTGCAGAAGCATTAAAATTAGTGCAATAGTTCGAAACTTATTTGCGTTCGAAAATGGAGTTATGAAAAATTGCGTTGTTTTGCAAAAAGGCTTTTGTGTATCGGGTATTTCACCAAAAGCGGTTCGCTCGTTTTCGTTCTGGTAATTTTAATGTGAAAGATCAGTCACGCTCTGGTGGTTTCATCAAAAAATCCAGGAAGATATGTAAGCTTACCAGCAATGCTGACTATAAAAGAAGGTCGTTGATTAAGTAACTCATAAATAGAGTGCGAGAAACATGGTAGACAGAAATAACATCTGCGATGCGCTGCTGAAAGGTAATAAAATGGAGCTACTCTTGAAACGTGTCATATCCGGTGATTACAAATGGATCACATACGAAAATCGGAAGTGTCAAAGATCATAGGCAAGGGATAGGGATGGTGAGCCGTCACAAGCGTTTGCAAGACAAGAGTGACGCCGAAAGGAGTGATGTTGTTTATGCGATAGATCTGGAAGGAAATCGTACACCATGAGTTACTGCCAGTTAGTTAGACGATTCATGTTCAATTTTACTGTGGACAACTTCAGAGACTACCCGAGACAATTAAAAGAATTGATCAAGGGTGTTTTCTTCCATCATTAAAGCGTCTGACTACGCACTTCTTTGATGACCCGTCGGTTGGAAAGTCTTGATTCTAGTCCAGACATAACACCTTCTAGTTATCACTTGTTTCGATCTCCACACAACTCTCTCAATGAAACCATAGAACATGGAATCGTGGCTCTACCCGAAAAATGGTGAACACTCTGAGTAATATGGAACAAGGAAACAGTTGAATTTTATTAAAAAGACTTCACGAAGTTGGAATCATCTAATAGCAAAACAGGCCTAGTAGACTTGATGTTCTTACTTTTATTGTAGTTAATGAACCCCTAGCAAGAGTAAGTTATTAAATACGATTGACCGGATTCATACATGTTACATGAAAGACAAGTTATCAAAACACTTTATGTATGAAACGACTGTTTGTGAAAATACAAAAATCACAGACCCGTCACCAACTAGTTTTGTTAAAATATTAAATACTTTATATGCCAACCTTCCAATTCATATTATTCTTCTACACCTTAGAGTTTATACATTGATATATCGATCTGAGAGTCTTCACAGACGTTGTGGTCTAGTGGGATCATTTTTTTTCCTTCTTTTTACTGAATGAAAAAAAAAAATTAAATCAAAACGACTAACGAGTTTTATTTGAATAAATAAAAAATTGAGTTTTTCTATCAACTTCTAATAAAAGGATTCATGGCTAAGCGCATATTTAAAAAATGAATGATTTGATCCACGAATACGTCTCAAGGCGGGAGGACAACTCGCGAAACGTATAAAAGCTTGTACAAAAAAAAAAATACAACTTTAAAGGCTTAATATAAAATTCATTTATACCCTTCACCTTATGCCGTCCATTATCTAACTAATTAACTCGTGGTTTTCTTCGTTACACGAATACAAGTCCAAGATTAAGTCTACACAGCACTAAGCTTACTTAATAAATTATCATTAGTTTTGCGCGGTTAAAAAGAAGAAAACCCTTAAACCCATACGAGCATGTCTCTATATAATGTGCACACTTGTATAGTTGACTATTTCGTTTTGTTTTAATTTAGAAAGCGCTAATTGCTACACAATAGGTTGGCTTTTTACATAAATTTTGATGAAATCATATGGAATTGTATACAGTAGATGTCTGCAAGTGATAAAGCGACAATGTCTCAACAGAAAAAGGAATATTCAAAGCAATAATTGGTTAAAAAATAAAGAAATTACGGTTTTCAATTTTATTTTCCTTTTTTTTTATTCATTATATACTTTGAAAGCAAAAAAAAAGAAAAAAAAAACTTCGATTATGAATGATTAAAATTAAAAAATAAAATAAAAAATGAATAAAAACTAAGACAATATTCAACAACAAATAAAACTAAAAATAAAAAGAAATGAAGAGAAGAAACAATTTATACAAAGTGGTTAGATATAGAAGACGGAGAACTGAGGTGAGGGAACAAGAGAGTCAAACAAAATGAACCAAAATAGTTGAATATACAATAGAAATGGAAGAGAGTATAACACAATTGGATAGAAATAAAATGATAAGTGAGGAGTGTATACAGTTTTCCCACGAGAAAAACGAAAACAAAAAAAAAAAAGAACAATTTTACACCACACAAGCTGAGAAAACTCCCATTACCCGTCAGCCAAGATCTTGCTGTGCATCAGAGCGATAGATTGCAGCACGGTAACTATACCTGTTTGCTGTTGTTTGTTGCTGTTGCGGTTGTTGTGTTTGCTGTTGTCCAGCTTGTTGCAGAATAATACTATTTGTGGGTTGTGTTGCGTTTCCGATTTCAGAAATGAGGATACGGGCGCCGCTTCCGCCGTATACGCCATCGGGATCTTCGGGATTGATGAGCCCATTGTTTTGTAACTCCATCTGTTGATCGGCTAAGAGTTTAGCGTTGAGAATTGACACGTAGGTTTTGTAGCGACGTAGCTGTGAACAAAAATAAGGCAAGTTATTACGTACGTAGCAAAGGAAGAAGAAAAAAAGGACTGAATGTTGGAACATTAGAATCTACTCGGGCGCCATTTCACCTTTACTTTTAATTGTCGTGAAGGTCCTTATAAAAGGGCCAAAAGGCTACAATAAACCCCGAAAGCAAGCAAAGCTAATGTCACAAGACCAACAGAGACCGCACTTCCGTCATGTTTGATATTAATGTGACACTTTCAAGAAACTCCTAATTTTACGACGAATAGAGGGAAGCACAGGAGAAGCACGCAATGGGGGATGTGGAGGAGCAACATTGCCATTTTTCGTTTATCCATTAAGATCCGTAACGATTTATCCAATATTTTCAAATTCAAAATAGGCTCTAAGCAAAATGGCACACTAACCTAATGAATGACGTTCGAGAGTTATACCAAACACTAAAACGAAGATGCTAAAGTTATAAAGCCAAAGCGAAGCTTGCATCTATCAACGCAGACCATTTGTAGTAGAATCAAAGCCGTTGCTGAGATTATAGAAAGACCGTTCTGTAGACTGTATAACAACGATGATAATCAAAATTCCGATGTCAGGCCACCGGAAAATCATTCACACTTACCCGACTTAGACCAGATTGGGATAGTGATACCTAAACTGTAGTCTAATAAAGACGATGGCGTAGACGGACTGCTTGCTAAATAGTTTAAAGCGTCATTGGTGGGGAAAATTGTCTTTAAGGTATAGTCAAAGGAAGGCATACCCGATGAGTAGAATTTCTGTATAACTCGCCCGGTCCATAAGAAAGGTGATCATATAAGATCTTCTACTTCGTAAGCTCCTGAAACCATCCGTAAACAAACCTATAGATTCCTCTCAGTGTGGTTCCAAGCAAGGAAAATCCACAATAAACTAAATATTCACACTAGGGCAGATCACAATTTTTGTTTTTGCTTTAAGAGTTTATTAGAGAAAAGCTATACGAGCTAATTTAAAGTGGTCAAAGCCGGGCTCGGGATAAATGAGGGCAGAACACAATATGTGTGAATGGTAAATATACATTTTTGTTTATAAAAAATACGTTTATTGTATGGAAATTATAAAAAATTATTTCTTATGAAATATCGCTCATTGCTAGCCACGCAAAATAATGTTGCTCTTCTAAGACAAACGATTTTTCGATTGAAAAAAGTGTTAACCAAATTTAGAGAGTACGAACAGTTTCCCCGAGTGTACTTTCCAAGAGCCGCCCCGAATCATGCCGAAATACCCGACATCACAGTCGAAGAAGTTCGGTACGCGGTTAAAAACTCCAAGAAAAGAAAAGCTGTTGGGCCGGACGGGATACCCTCTGAGTTCTGGAAAAAGATGGGAGACATCGGGTCTAGATGGCTCATGGTTCTTATCTCTAAACTTATGAGAGGCGACACTATGCCTAATCAATGGAGGGAAAGCTATCTTCTTCCATTGCACAAAGGAAAGGGTGATACGCGAAATTGTGATAACTACCGTTCTGTCAAGCTGATGTCGCACACCATGAAGATCGTTGAACGGGTATTAGATAGCCGACTGCGGAAAATAATACGACTATCTGATGACCAGTGCGGGTTTGTCTCGGGTAAATCAACAACAGATGCAATCCAAAGTATAAGGATCATGATGGAAAACCATCGTGATTCTTCAAAGGACTTGCATATGGTGTTGGTTGATTTCGAGAAGGCCTTTGACCGGCAACCAAGAGATCTTTTATGGGTAGCGCTAAGACAAAAAGGAGTTCCAGAAACCTACGTGCGAGTAATTATGGACATGTACGAGAGAGCAACGACAAGAGTAAGATGCACCGCAGGAGTCACCGAAGAGTTCGCAATCAAAGTCGGTGTACACCAAGGGTGCGTCCTCAGCCCACTGCTTTTTATAGCAGTCCTTGATTGCTTGCTTGAAGGAAAAGTGACGGACCCCAATGTGCACCAGCTATTCTTTGCTGACGATGGGGCCATTATAAGTGATGATCAGGCGTCCCTACAACGAGCACTTGATGTGTGGGTGGACATTTTTGAGGGACACGGGTATCGTATTAGTTCAAAGAAGACAGAGTATCTGTGCTGCCCGTTCTCTGACCCTCATCAGCCTATTCCAGACATTTACTTGAATGGAAGAGTGCTTCCCAAGTGTGAAAAGTTTAAATATCTGGGATCTATGATTAATAAAGAAGCAACTTGTGATGACGACATCAAACATCGCGTAAGCGTAGGGTGGATGAAGTGGCGGGAAAACTCCGCCATCTTCTGTGATCGAAAAATGCCCCCTAAGCTGAAAGGAAGGCTCTACACTTCAGTTGTACGTCCGGCGCTCACATACGGTTCACAATGCTGGACAATGCACAAAAAGTATGAGAGCAAATTAACGGCAACTGAGATGAAGATGCTTCGCATGACAGCGGGAGTAACAAAGCGTGACAGAATTAGAAGTTCAAAGATCCGAGGAAGCCTCCACGTAAAAGAAACCATCACAAGAAATATAGAGCGCGACCGACTCAGTTGGTATTGCCATGTTCAAAGGAGAGATCCTTTGAGCCCCGTCCAAAAGGCGTTATCAATCAACATTCCAATTTCAACACGCAAAAAAGGCAGGCCGAAAAACAATTGGTGCAAACAAATGCAAAAACACCAGCATTTGATTGGCCTCAGCGATGAAGTAATCCCAAACCGGGAAGCCTGCCGCTACTTTCTGAGGTCAAACCGGCGGACCCCACAAGCGGACCGGTGGGAGTGCGGTTGGGTGGGAAGGTTATGGTCCTACACTTCTGACCATAACGACGCCGGGATAAAAAGGAAAAGAAGAAGAGAGTACGACACATGCGAAAATATTGCCAACTGTTGCTGTGTGTGATGGCGTATTTGCATGAAGCAAAATCACTATTTTGCCTTTTTTTTATTAAAGTCGGTCATTTGTTTCCTGCAGCGTATCAACGGTTTCGCTAGGTTTTAGCAGTTCATAACAGATAACTCCCTTCTAATGTACACAGAGTATTATTTTCCGTTTATACCGAATTGGCCTTACAGTCCATGGTTTGCCCGAAGTTATTCACGACCTTTTACGCTTACGAATCCGCAGATATATCCGCTTTTGGCCGGTAGCATTCTGCAAGTGGTTCTTCAGTGTTCTCGCTGCATCCCTGCCCGTGGGGACAGACCGCTTTCTGTGTGACCGAACCTTAATTGTAGTTCATACATGAAAGAAATGCTATTGGACGACTCTCCGCTTCAACTCGTAGGGTACCCTATTTCCTGGCTTCCTTTCTGTTGTCTTTCGCAAGTTCACTTAGCATCTGATATGAGTCTTCATGAAGTAATGCTTCCGGCGCGGCCTTCCCGGCGATTTTTTCCTCGGGTTTTGCATTTATAATTCTTCTAACTGTTCGTCCATTCATTTTACATATACTGCCCGTTTTAGTCTTCGCGATTACTTGAACGATGCTTGGGGCTGGATAAAGGTCTTCGAGTTCTTGATAGTTTTCTTAATTCTCTACATCGACGACCGAATTCTGCTTTTTTCTTTTTAGTCGGAGTCAAAATTAACATTCGTAAAATGTCATAGGTCATACCAATAAATTTATAAATATGGATTTTGATGTTGCGGGACAAAAAAAGTTGTTTTGAATAGTTCCTACAACGCGAACAAGCAAGCGAGGCCCATATGTAGCCTTTTATTTCGATATTTTTGTGGTTTTAGGCAGTGAATGCAATTTCCAAATATTTGAACTCGATCGCTTTCTCAAAGCGTTTATCGAGTACAATCAGGTGCGAGGTTTGGATCGACCCAAGTTGGGCAGTGACAATATATACGGCTTTCTGTCCATTTATTTCTAAACTCACTTCCTTTCCTGTCATTATTAGACTTTCTGCGTATCTCTCAACTGATTCCTCACTATTACCCAGCGGGTTGAAATCGTTATCATAGGCTAGAGAGGATGTGATTTCATTAAGAGCTATTCTTCTATCATTTTTCTGAAGGAATCTCATTACTATTCCGGCATCAAATTAAACGGAAGTGATGACAAGCCGTCTCGTTATTTTTATTCACATGTCTCGAATGTTTTAGATATGGCGCTATGAGCAGAACCCATTTAGTACCTTAAAGCTGTCGTGCAGTGAAAATCTCCTCACTCTTCGAGCGGTCCCTCCTGAAGCTACACAGGTAGTCTTCTTCTCTTTACAGAACCGTTCGAACACTGTGTTCTGGCCAAACATTTTATTGCCGTTTTCGGGCGCAGTTCTTGGACTTCATAAGAGCTACGGGATTTTTTGCATTAGGTAACAAAATGTCGTTCAAATAGTGCATAAAAGTCATAGCTATCAGTCCGAAACGAACCGAAGTAATTTAGTGAAAAAAATCAGTTCCAAGTGCAAAGCTAATATTTTGGGTCTGTCACGTCTCAATTTGACAACACGTAAAATTTCTAGAAGATCAAATGTTGCTCAACAATCCGTGGCATGGAATTTAAGAAAAAACATAGTGAGAGCGGGACTACCAGCAGGAAGAAAGGCTCAGGCAGGCCAAAAAATACGACCCCAGTGGAAGATCGTTTTTTTTATCCGTCGGAATCGATTCAAGACTTCGGTGGATCTTAAAAACGGCCTGTGTCGAGCTACAGGAAAAATAATTTCGTCAAGCTCAGTGCGGAAAAGGCTCGTGAAAGCTGGACTTAGAGCACTCAAGCCAGTATTGAAGCCGAATTATCCAAAAAGAGTCAGAGAAAAACTAATTGGACTCAAGACATGAAAAACAATGTTATCTCTTCCGACGAATCAAAATTTAAGCTGAATATTGGAGATGGGAGGATTCTTTCGTGAAGGGAACCAAAGGAAAGGCTGAGCTCTGAATGCATTTTACGGTTGTCCCCCAAAACTGAAGGTGTGATGGTCTGGGGATGCTTCTCTGGAGGTGAAAAAAGGAGATTGGTTTTCCTAGAGTTGAAAGTCACAGCAGAAGTTTACCTACGGGTTCTGGAAAATGTATTAGAGCGCTCTGCGCTGGAGCTTTTTGGTGACACTTGCAGATTCATTTTTCAACAGGACAACGCTCGTAATGAATCGTATGAATTTGTTTTTTTTTTTTTGAATATGATAGACTAATGTCCAGCTTTTAAATAATCTAGAACTATTATGACGAAAAATAATATTTGTATTTTTTTTTTTATTTCTTAGGTCAAAAAGAAAATATGGTCGCTTCTCAATCCAATTGAGAATATCTGGTAAATAATGAAACTTAAAGTTGTGAAGAAGCGTCCAGAGTCAATTGAAAACCTAAAAAAAAATTACTTATCCGGACCTGGAACACCATACCTGCTTCCACATTGAAAAACCTATCTTAATCAATGTCTCGCTCATGTGCAGTTAATATTAAAGCAAGAGGAGGTCCAACCAAGTACCAATTAGATAGAGAATGTTTCTAAGAAGCAATATAAAAAAAACAAAAACACTGTACCAAAAAAGGATTTTTCTTTAATCCCTAAAAACTAGGCAAGTACCTGAAAAACCTATTTTTTGGTCTAACAGCTTTTGATACACAGGGTGTCCCACGAGCAGTGTGCCAAAAAGCTAGAGCGTGTAGGTCTGGTCAAGACAAGAAAAAAATCGTACGGGAGAGGGGGGTCTACCCCCCCCCCCCCCCCCCTTAAACCGGGAGGGGCAATTTTCAAAAAAATTGACTTAATTTGGAAAAAAAATTATTAAAAATCAACAGTTACATCTACAATGCCGTGATATACTTTTTTGTAAAACCAGAAACCTCTTCTTTTATCTTGTTTTTAAACGAAGCTGTTTTAAGGAATAGTTTTTGAGAAATTAAAAAAAAAAACCGAACCACTTTTTTCTAAGAAAAACCTTTTTTTTTTTGGTTTTAACGCGGCTGGACTTGTAGGCAAATTAATGTATGAAACATTAACCTCTTTTTTATTATTTTTAAAAAATTCGGAGTTTTATTATAATAAATTTTCAATATGATCCCCATTTTTTAAAAGGCAAAGATTATATCTCCTTCTATTGGCTGCACATAAGTCTATGCTTGACAAATTTTCATGCAATTTGACTCCAGCGACTTCAATCCGTTCTTTCAGTTGTTCCAAAGATACTATTTCCACTTCGTAAACATAATTCTTCATGAATCCCTACACATAAAAATCTAGAGGAGTTAAATCTGGTGATCTAGGTGGCCATTCCGTGGGGCCCCTTCTTCCGATCCAACGGTCACTAAAATGATCATCCAGCCAGTTTCTAACCCGTAAGCTGTAGTGTGCTGGTGCTCCATCTTGCTGGTAGATTAAATTATCTGCTATGGCCAAAGGAACGTTGTCCATCAAATCGGGCAAAAGGTCTCGTAGGAACTGCAAGTATGATTCTCCATTAATAACGGCATTCAAAAACCGGGGCCCGATTACAGTTTGTCCAACAATACCAAGCCAAACATTACAGCTAAAGCGGTGTTGTGATTTATTTTGATTTTTGTTGTGTGGATTGGTGCTATTCCAATGATGCAAATTGTGGAAGTTAGTAACCCCATCTCTGGTAAACTGTACTTCATCCGTCCAGAATATCCTTGCAAAATAGTTTCGTTCAGTTTCATCTCGAAGCAGTAATGATCGACAAAATTCTGCTCTCAAAAACTTGTCGTTTGAGGTGAGTTCCTGAACTGGCCTAAAATGGTACGGGTGTAAGTTTTCGGTATGAAGCACTCTCCATACTCTAGATTTGGGCACTCCAAGCATAATAGCTATCCTCTTTGTACTAAGGGAGGGATTACGTCGGACCAAATCCAAAATTCTTTCATCTAAGATTCCTGATCCATCTGTAACTGATCTTTCGCTTCTTCGATGCTCTAGCACTCCGTGCTCTCGCAGACGTCGGTGGATTCTTGAAAACATGTTACGACTGGGACACCATCCTCATAAAACTCCGAACTCCTTTAAAAATAATAAAATAGAGGTCAATGTTTCATACCTTAATTTGCCTACAAGTCCAGCCGCGTTAAAACCAAAAAAAAGGTTTTTCTTAGAAAAAAATGGTTCGGGTTTTTTTTTTAATTTCTCAAAAACTACAAGACATTTTTGCATCCGGTTTATCTGTCTTTAACTAAAAACTAATAAGAGAATTGAATTTTTGAAAAAAAATTAGTACTTAATTACATACAATTTTGAAAAAAAAAAGGTTGGACATTTTTTTTTCATTTTTTTTTCTTCAAAATTTTGAGTTTGAAAATTAATTTCTCAAAAACTATTCCTTAAAACAGCTTCGTTTAAAAACAAGATGAAAGAAGATGTTTCTGGCTTTACAAAAAAGTATATCACGGCATTGTGGATGTAACTGTTGATTTTTAATATTTTTTTTCCAAATTAAGTCAATTTTTTAGAAAATTGCCCCTCCCGGCTAAACGGAGGGGAATAGACCCCTCCCATACGATTTTTTTCTTGTCTTGACCAGACCTAGACGTTCTAGCTTTTTGGCACACTGCTCGTGGGACACCCTGTATATACGATTGAAACAGCATGAGAAAACAAATCCTCATTAAAAAATATTTAGTTATTGCAACAAATTTGACAAAATTCGAAAAAAAAAAGTTCGACCAACATTTTTCCAACGGCACTGTACATAGCGTATGATGTCAGTCTCTTTGATAGAATATTTGACAAAACCTTATAACAACTTGATAGCCGTGATACTCTTCGGTAATTGTTGCATTATATTCGGTCACCCTTTTTAACTTCGAGAACGATGACCGAATTGTTCCATTATCCGGGGTTTCTGTTGCCCTGTTAAGAGGTTCTTACGAGCTGCCTGCTCTCCATGTACTTTAAGCAGTTCATCGAAATATTTCCTCCACAGGGACGCAATTCTTTCCCCCAACAATGGTCAGGAAAAAATAAAAATCATTCATATGATTTCGGGGATCCCTCCAGACTATTGTCTACAAGAGGAAAAGATTTCTTCTCATCTTGAGACCACTGTCGAAGTTATTCCACTCCATCCCTTTTAGGGTTTTCTTTCTACTAGGTAGCTATCATAGTTGTAACAAAAATTGTTAGCAATAGTGCGACACTGACCATTTGACAGTATAAACTGAATGCAGTGCTGGTTAAAATCGATCACAATGACAACAACAGTTTAAGACCTTCCTCAAGCCTTTTTACACAACGAAACTAATCAGAATAAAGCTGCTAAACAGAATGAAACATGAGCGACCGGAATTCGTTATGCTCTGTGTTGGAAGAGAAATCATGTTAAAGGCCTTACTGATGGAGAGAAATGCTGTTTTTGAATGAAATATATTACAAAGCTAAGAATATGACCAACTCGTGGACACAAATCTTCTGACCAGTTCTATATGTCGTCAAAATTGTATGTGTGTACGTCATATATGTCAAAGATGGAATGAAAAAAAGGTTGCGTTCAGGAATTATCCACTACTGATTCCTAGGCGCGACTTTTGAAAGACCCCATGACATACAGAGTCACGAATTTCATTGGCGCAACTCAGCTATCAGAACATAATTTCCCTTACTAAGTTGGATAACCAAATAAGGATACGTACCTCGTACTGTAAGTAGTTTTCTTTCTCCCTGTAGTTTTGCAGTGGAAGGCCTTTACTCGGAACCGGTCCTTTTTTGTGCTCTGTCAATACGTTCTCGAGTTGTGCCACCTGTTGCTCATGCGACGTCAACTGTTCCTTCTGTAAATAAACAAAAACAAAAATCCACTTACTTCTTATCGGAAAACAAATGGACGAAATAAACATATCAATCATACCATAAGCAATTTCGTATGTGTGCTCGGTAGTAGTGGCCGCTGGAAACGTTTTTGACTGCCCACGCCACCCTCCAGCGGTGGCGCAGAGAACGAGGCACATACAAAATTGATTGTTTCCACCCAAGACTGTAGCTCCTTTGAGTCGCTTGTTTGAAAGAGATACTCGGCTTGATCGGCAGTTTGAAGCCGAAACACATGTTGCTTCTTAGTGTAATCGGTTGCTTTGGTTGCTAGCGCATGATGAATACGAATTGCGTTGTGTAAATTGTCAGACATCTGGATTCATCGATCAAAGGTGGATATACAAACGGGGAAAGAACGAATGGACAATGGTACTTACTTGGCTTTTTCGGAAACCGTGCTCATCTTTGTGCAAATATAGTACTAAATCACGTAGTGTGCAGTAAAACATTTTCCAGGAACGCTTGCCAAACGGTGCTAAAGAAATGCAAGTGAAAATGAAGATGGCATAGTTAAAGGAGAGAACAACTTACTCTTCTTGTAATTTGATTCGTAGCAGCATTTTCGCATCACATAACCTTTTTTATATTCGATCGCAATGGATGATTCAGGAATATCGAGGAATGGATTCTGTCCGATTTGACCGGTTACCATGTTATTGTCGGTTCGTTGTTTTTGTTGGTCAGGCGACTCGTCGTCTCTAAAGAAAATGAAAGCGAATTCAATCAAACTACTCGATTTCGATTTTGGTATGGTCTTACAGAGCCCACTCTAGCGGTTGGCTCTTGATCGCCTGGTACAAATACTTGAGTACATCTTTGGGGAAGTTCTCGCCATCGTTCAGCTCGGCTAGATTATCAACAAACTCTGCGCAGGTCATCTTGCGGCTCATGTTGGCTCCGTGAAGATCCGTGTTAAGCAACATTATTGCACATGTCAGAGTGTGAACAGCATCTGGACAAAGGTTCATAAGTATTGACCAATAGGGCTATGGGAATCAGGGTACCTTGTGAGTTAAAACTTCCTGGATTACAGTCTAAGAATCGCTTCGAGAAGTGAACCAAGACCCGCTCTCGCTCCTGTGTCTCACCGGATAGTGAGAATTGTTGCAGGAACTCCCGCAGCGCCTGATCTAAAGTCTTTTTCTCAAACGTGAAATACTTTAAGTATTCGTCAGCAACTGCTCGGCTAAAGTCATTGCTAGAGAATGGAAAGTCAATCAAAAATCGTCGACCAATAAGTGATACGAGATAACTTACTTTTTACTTAAATGCCGTGACACGTCGCTCTTCTTAAAGCCATCCAAGGAGTACAGTCTTTTAGCCAATCGTATTGCGGATGGCATATCAACAGCTTTCGGTGAGTAGTGATACGAATGCAATGACTCAACATCGCTGCCATCGTCCGATACTGGCGGTGAGGATTCTTTCGAATCCGACTGCTGCAACTGTTGCTGCTGCTGATAACCATTCCCGTTATTATTGTTAGCCGTTACAATTGTCGGTGGTTCTTCAGTCAATGTTGCCAGTTCGTCTTCCGAGTCTTTCAACTCGGAATAGGCTGAACGTGGTGAAGTCGTATTACTTTCCAATCCCCGAACTTGTATAACAAGCTTATGTTCATTCGATTGCTGTTGTTGTTGCTGCTGTTGCTGTTGTTGCTGCTGCTGCTGTTGTAGTTTTTGTTGATCTCGCTTTCGCTGTACCGCTTCGGAAACAAGTATTGTCGAGTCCGAATCACTGGGATCGCTCAATACCATTCCAATTAAATCGCGCGAACTTAACAAATTATCATCGTCTTGATAGTCCGGTGACGATATATTCGATATCGCTTCCGAGACACTTTGGTCGCCGTTAAACGGACAGTGTAGGAAGCCGAGATTTTGATTCGTTTGTCCCATATTACCACCACCGGACACACCGCTATTACCGCCACCGATGACACCGCCTAGGGCGCCCTTCGATCCAGATGACGACATAACCGAGCTAGAGACTGATGTCGGCGATGCCGGACTGTCCGTATGCTGAGGTGACGAGCTTATTGAACTAGAATGTGAATTTGGTGATGTCGTTGTTGCATAGTGCTGCGAATGGTGGTGATGGTGATGGTGCTGCTGGTTGGATGGCACAGGTGCGTTGTATGTCCAAACGATACGATCGCGATTCGATGCCTAGTCGATTCGAAATAAGAAAATCCAATATTAAAAGTCTGAATCTACAGAATGTTTACGTATGTAGGTATGTACGTCAGAGGAATTTTAATTTTTTCATTTATTTTTTAGTTTGATTTCCTAATTTGTAAATTGTAAATCGCATATTTCTGTATCACAGCCAATATTCTAAGCACAGTTCGTAACGAAAATTATCGATATCGATTGGTAAATTGAATTTTAAGTGCGAATAATGGACATTGATCAAATAAGGTCTGTTCGTGACATGCTGCGCAATTCAATTAAGAAGTTATTTTAAGTCATTTATAGATAGTATGCTTAACCATTGTCTTACTTTTTTCCGCCTCTTCAAAATAATATCTCTAGGACTGAGGACAGTGGGTGTCGTGTCAGCCTTCTTTTTTTGGGTCGGCTAAAAGAAGTTTAAAGAAAGAAATATCGCACGAAAAAAATCAAACGAAACATCGAAAACAAACAAAATCATAAACAAATCGAACGAGAGGAAAAGAAAATGAGTAAACGAAGAAATAATAAGAAAAGAAAGTCGTAGAAGGAATTAAATTAGTATAAATAGTCATTCACATTGAACACACTAGTACTACGGATCAAGTCTTGGGATGGTGTGCAGATTTTAGCTACATTCAAGCCATTCTCTAGCCGATCATTAACTATATTCGAATGTAGTGTAAACGGGCAAGGCACTATTCACGGTCGATTTTCATACTAACGATGAATTCTTATTTACAATTTGTCTACGTTATATACAGTACAATAGCGGCTTCTAGGATTCATAGTCTATAGCTAACTAAAACCAAATATGTTTGAAATCAATGAGCAAAGAAGGGAACCAAAAATACATAAAAAGCAAACGATATTCGAGAAGGAGTATTGAAGCCCTGTTGATATATGTTCATCTACTTCATCGGCGCAGCTACCAATAAGTCCAGAAGATTTTTACAAACAACAGCAGTCTGAAATCCATTCAATCGCACAACATTCTGAAATTTATTCTAAAAAAAAAAAGCTTGCATAAGAGTCACGAAGACGGTTCGAACAATGAACGCATCTTACGTTGGATCTAAGATGTATCAGCTGGATTTTGGGATTTGTCAGAGACACTAGTGGATCGAACGATGACATGGCTAAAATGTCATTCCAGACGTTTAGCGAAGGTATGCGGGTTACATGGCATCATGCTCTTCAGTCTTCTAGCTAAAGATTTCCTTTTACAAGGGGACAACTACGTGCAATCGGTAGTACTATGCTCTGAAAAGCCTAAACTTGTGTTTTTGCTACGAGTAAATTTCGAATGGACAATTCAATTTCAGCAACTCTCGTCATCCAATAAGACGTACCAAGTCCCAGTGGTCATCGAGGACGGTTTTTTTAAGGGTTCGAGCAGGTGCAAGAGTTACGCTCTTACAAATGTCACACAACCTGGACGGGGTGCCGATGGTTTGTGTCGAAGATGTTCGTTCACTACTCTTCGGGGGTGGTTGTCCTAGATGGAATTCGGAGATTCGACTGAATTTGTGGCGTTGGTTGTAGTTCACAGTAACTTATTATTGTTTCCATGTCATTAAGGTGTTTTATTGGAAACGAACATACAGAGTATGAATTTTGAAGTGATCTTATACCTCTAGTGTTACGCCTTCGTCAGCATTTTTTGATCATTTCTCATTCATAACTGATGCAGTTGCACAGTTTTTCCGTATAGGAATTGCTCTTGGCTATGGATAGAATTTCTAGAGACTACCATTGCATTTCGTCTAAAGTGCGAGCTGTTGTGGATCTGTTTCTTCGGTTATTCTAATAATGGGTTTGATAGACCTGTACGAGAAGGAACCACGAGATATCTTACAAAGTTTCTGCGCCAAACTGCTTTCAAGCAAGTCCAGAATATTTTGGGCATGAAACAAACGTGAACTTCGTAGCCTAAATGAAAATATTGGCTTCTCATCCGAAAATGCATGTGTAATGACAACGACAACGACAAAGAGTCGGAAAAGAAGATGTTCGAAACGGCCTGACAGTAAGAAATCACCACTCATAGAGGCAGAATAAAAGTGAGTGCACAACTGTGGTTACATAGCTCAGGTTAAAGTCATCCAATACAACATGGAGTAAGACATAGACTAGACCTTCATATATTAATAAGAGAAGAATACTCTGTTTC
This sequence comes from Merodon equestris, assembly GCA_958301585.1. Lineage (NCBI taxonomy): Eukaryota > Metazoa > Arthropoda > Insecta > Diptera > Syrphidae > Merodon > Merodon equestris. The sequence goes on along the minus strand of OY284413.1, from coordinate 213,177,505 downwards.
TTGTGAAAGCAACTCAACATGCAGGTTAGCTCGGTATGAATTTTCTCTTTGGGCTTAAGAGATAAGTGGCTAAAAGTCGTCTTTCATGGGGCAATACCGTCCATATAAAGGGTGGCCAACAAATGGTGTGGGTATCAATTACTGAATTCTTGGGACCTTGGATAAGTTCCTATTAGAAGAGGTGTAGCATTGAGCACTGCAACCGGAGTAAGTCTGTCGTACTAGCCAATTAGACGAGGAGTTCCTCTACTTTCTTAATAAAACAGAGGATGTCCCTCGTAGGAGCTGAGGTGATGCCCTCAGGGGTCATGGAGAAGGATACGCTTCTTAAGATGGCAGAAGGCAACACACTCGCATAGTATGTGCTCTGCAGTTTCCTCGTCCTCTACACAGAATCGACAGTAGGTTTCAGGCGAGAAGTTAATTTTGATATCTCAGACTACAGTGTCTCGAAAGGTAGCTGACCAGTCTTCTGATCTCGACTCTATTAGAGGTTTCCAGCCAAGACGTCCTACGCCATGTCACAGATTTCTTGTTGAGACGGGGAGCATGTTCTGTTGGAACCGAAAAAGTTTGAAGACTAAGAATTGAAGGCATTACTTCATCCCATGTTAGATGTCAGCTGAACTTGCAAAATCATTACAAGTAGATAGGTTCGAAACGTTTTAAAGCGTTAGGTGCCATGTGATTTAAAGCCGAGACATGTCGAACGGAGTTTTTTTCAGGTGTTTCAACGGCGGAGAAGGGAAGGCTTACTGCAACGTAACCTGACTGGCGATGAAAAGTGGATACTGTACGATAACCCTAAGAGATCGTGGGCTAAGTCCGGCTATGCATCAACATAGTCAACTAAGGCAAATATCCATGGTTCGAAAGTGTTGCCTTGTTTTTGGTGGAATCGGCAGCGTATAGTTTACGCTCGAAAACATCACGAGAGATCTATTGACTGCAATGATGCATTTGAGCCGAGACTTGACATGGCAAGCTGATTTTGCTATGTGACAACTCTAGGCCACATGTTGCAAAATCGATGAAAACTCACTTGAAAATGTTTAAATGGGAAGTCCTACTTCACTCGCAATATTCACCAGACATAGCCTCTTCAGAGAAGGTTTTTAGTGGCTTTTCCTTCTAACTGAAAACATTTCTGTGATGTATTATTTAAGTTATTGTATAAATATTCTAGATGTAAGGTAGTGGAAACCAAATCTCTGCAAAACGAATATTGTATTTTACTAATTGTATAATTTTTGCCACAATAAATAAATATTCTATTCTTTGCCTCTTCAGATAATTACTTGCTCCTTTGACCTGGTTGGGCAGCAAATTCATTCTTTTGAAGATGATGTAAAAAAATGGGTCGACTCTTAGTTAGCCTCAAAAGACGTGTTGTTTTTCGACATGTAATTCACAAGCTGCCAGAAAAATGAAAAAAAGCGATGGCTAGCGACGAGCAATACATTCAGTGGCATATCTTTTGCGACTTACTTTTCCAAAAATCACATTTTTTTATGGATGAATATGTATCTGGGGACCGAAGATACCCAAGCCAAAACGAGGCTCACGAGAGAAGAATGTATCTGAGAAATGTCGTTGTGTGATACGTATTATGGGTTGGCGGCATCATTAGCCGCATTTTCTTAAAAATGAGACTGGAGCCCATTATTGCTCATTAAAGGAGAAGGTCCTCCGAATTGGCCTCCGTAAATGTTCAACTGAAAGGTGAATGGAGTGAAGAACTGAAAAGCGAAGGGTAAAGCGAAGGCCGACATTGCGTATTGATTAGACTGTATTTAGTGAGCCTCAAATGATCTAAAATTACATATTTCTGGATTTTAAAATATGGCAATTGTAACGAAATCATTATACAAACGAGAAAAAAAACGGAAAGTACGCGGCGTATTAATTCTAGACATATGCCATTTTGTTCGTCTGACATTCAACTAGAAACACACAAGTTGAATCCGCCAAAAACTAGCGTCTTTGTTTTATCATTCAGTGATCATGTCGAGTTTTGTGCCTGAAAGAGAACATTTGTGGGCACGCTATGCTTTTTATATTTAAAGTGGTGATTTTATTGTGAAAGACAGTGAGCACTCTCACCACAAAAATGTGAAGACGAGCAATTGCAGGAGTTATTGGATGATGACCCAACTCAAACGACAATTAGCAGAAGCATTACATGTGTCACAAGAAACAATTAGCAGATGTTTACAAGTAATGGGGATGATCAATAAACTCATGTAAATGGGTCCCACACGAGTTGAGTGAATGTCAAATGGAAAATCGCAGTCATTTGTGAAATGCTGCTTCAACGCCACGAAAGGAAATCATTTTTATATCGAATTGTGACGGGTGACGAAAAATGGATTTATTTTGAAAATCCGAAGCGGATAAAATCGTGGCTTTCACCTGGTCCTTGAACATCAAGGCCAAATCGCTTCGGTAATAAGACCATGCTCTGTGTCTGGGGGGATCAGAGCGGTACTGTGTGTCTTGAAGCTCGGCGAAGCCGTTAATATACAACGCTATCATCAACAAATGATTAATTTAAGCCAGACATTAATCGAAAGACGACTGGAATGGGCCAGAAGACATGGCAAAATGATTCTGATACACGACAACGCGCCGTCTCACACGGCACAATTAGTGAAACACACCTTGAAATCGCTTCTGCACCCGCCGTATGCCCCAGACTTGGCGCCATCAGACTATCACCTCTTCGTATCAATGGGGCACGCGCTCGCAGAGCAACACTTCAGCGATTTAGAGGAAGTTCGGGACTTTAATAATAATAAATAGATTGAATAACTGATCACTTTCTTCAATACAAAGAGGGTTTTCGCGAAAGGTGGATAATGAGGATTGAACCATAATTATTTGCCTCCTATTTTTTTTGAGATCCACAATTTTACATTGGCATATCGGATGATTTTGGAATAAGCTTGTCTGGCATTTTGGGACTAATTTCGCATGCATGGGGAGGAAAATTAGTTATGGCAGCTTAAAATCAAATTTCTGTCATCCGAACAATCTTCGTAATTTCAATTAATAGAATGAATAAGATTGGGTTAAGGAACTGAGACAAGGATATACCAATTTCTGCTTTCGTTTATTAAAACCCAGTACGTTCATCAATCTCACATCTCAGACCTCAGCATGGAAACTCAGAAACTGCATGGAAGCTTTTTACGTACGATTCAATGCTTTCTTTATAAAGCAAACTAAGCGTGCTTTCGGAGGACACACAGGATGTTAGGAATCAATGGTTGATCAGGTCTCTTGTTAATACATCTTGTGTGCGGTCAAATGTAAACATGACTTTTTCAAAACGAGAAACCTCCTATATATTATGCAAAATAGTCTCCTTGAGACTCTATGGAGCGAATTGCATGGACGAGTGAACAAGTGTTTTAGGTCGTCTGTAGCAAGAACTTCGGTGCAAACCTTTTGAATGGCCTGAAGTCGCTGCGATGTTTTTCTTTTACCGGCAATTGGATGAGCTACCCAGCAGGATGGCGCCACAAAAACCATACGAGGATCATCTTGGTGAAATTACTTAAGCTGCGCCGAGCTGCGATTTGACGCCTCTTAAGCAGACTTTAGTTGGGTAGACTTCAAGACTTCAAATTCAGCCGAATTCAATTTTAATGGATTATTGCAAAAGTTCGTGACTGATCTATTTTATTTATTGGCATTATAGCCTGACCAAGTCATTTCAAGAAGCTTTTCGAGACAAGTATACTACATGGAGTTCATCAGTACACTACTGAGGAGAAACCCCGCGAAATATGATTGCACTGACATCGGCGTCAGTAGCACCAACCTCTGAGCCACATCTTTGCAAGATTTACCACATGGTAGCTAGTGTTCGTTTTATGGTAAATACCTATGGATAGGTCCTGATATTAGAAGTCATACCGTGTTTTTCAGTAGGGTCGTAACAACTTTGTATTTTAATACAAATGCGCCTTTAAAGACCTTTTATGATCTGTCAATGACAAAAAGTCAATCAAAGTTAACATTGTTACCGTAAAAAACTTAACGAACAAGCAACGTTTAGTCATTAAAAGTTACAATAGACATTCCGGGTTGATGATTCGCAACTTTTAGGGCGCTTACTCAATTTTTGATCGGTATAAACGTCCCATCACACGGGCTGTGCGTGATATTATGGTTCATTTCGAGTCAACATATTCACAGTTGAATGTGCCAGTGCCAGTGAGACCCCGTACCAGTCGAAATACCAAAAAAATATCGCAGCCGCAAATGCTTCAGTTCGAAATGAGTCAAATTGGTAATTTCTACGGCCTTCACACTGTGGCGAATTTTGAGTAAAGATCTTTGATTGTCATCCCTTAGATGATTAAATTGACTCAAGAACTGGAGCCACTTGATCATTGACGCGATGAGACTTTTCCAATTGAGCTCTGAAAAAGTTTAAAGAAAATTTTAGATTTCATCGAAAAATCATTTTCAACGATGAAGCTCATTTTTGGCTTGATGACCTTATCAATAAAGGTTGTTGAACAGGATCAAGCTCACAAGCGCTTCAGAAGACTCCATGATATCCACACGGTCAATGTTGATTTTATGTCGGAGGGTATTGGATTAAATGTTTATACGATGAAAATGATTGCTATGCTACGGTGAATGGAGTTGAGTTCACCATCATGCTATGTTGGAAGACTATTTTTGGCCAGAATTGGGTTGACTTAACATCAGTGTACCAACACGATAGTACCACATGCGACAAACCCGATTAAACACTTCATCTATTGAAAGGAAAGGGAAGTCCTGTAGTCTGGAGAAATGGTAGAATCACGCGATTGAACGCTGTCGGATTTCCTTTTATGATGTCAGTTACGTCGATGGCTAATGCCTAACGTTAAAGAAGCCCAGGAAAAATATCTAACTCCAGCCTGTCAACGTTCCAGCCAATAAGTGTGTGATGGAAAACCGCCATAAACGTGCTCGCGGTGGTCATATGGTCGAGATCGAATTCCACACTTAAATTTAACAGCCCGATATCTCAATTATTCTGGGTTGTATTTGAATAATAACGATGAAATCCTATATCATCGCTTGATGCCGTTGGGTGAAGTTTCATTTTCAAGTCAAAAAGATATCCATAGCCTCTTACATACAATGTTGCAAAGGAAGGTATTGTTGGAGTTATGCTCTTGGCTGAAGCAAACCACAATTTGTACGCCAACATTCAAGTAACGACCAAACTGCATAAGCCACATTTTACAGCACCGTTAATGGGGCACGGGAGAGTATAATGGAAATGGTATTTGAAAGGCGAAATGTCGCAAAATAGGACATTCTGATCGAGAACTGCTAATTAAACTCAGGAATGCAACTTAAACCTGACTTGGGACAAATGTTCATTCTTAGATCACACCGAGCTGAAGTGACTAAAATCTACGTTTCCATCACAAGGTATCTGCATACAAAATCAATCTCGTTCACATGGAATCGTCTTCTGCCGGTTACTAGGTTAATATACATGTTTTACACATCTACTACACACGGGATGGTTAAATGCGAACAATGGATGAGTGAACACGAATGCGAAATGGGAGGAAATTAACCATGGCCACCTACTGGAAACAAGAAACAATGAACTATGATCGAAAACACTACAAACAAGCTACAAGCAAATAAAAATGAATTTTTTGTTTTGGTTTTTTTTTACACTGCTAAGATGCGCGAGTGATACATGGTGTGTGGGGTGTTGGCGTGTGTGATGTTTACAAACAACTTTGTCTCTGGTTAGTAGCACAATTAGATTTCATTTTTTTTTTTTTCGTGGGGTTACAATTACAAATGATTTGATTCTCTGTTGCAGTTCTCGAAGTTGCGAGTGATATCGAGTGGACAACTTCGGAAGGAGACGACAGAGAAGGCATTTGATTTTGATAAATTACCTGCGAATCTTCGGAATCCTGTCGAGTATCTAGCAGCGTGTTAAGAGAGCTATTTACATCCTCATCAATATCGATCGGTATAACAGCGGCAATACCTTCGCGCTGCACTTGTTGTAAGTGATCTTCGGACTTACTGGTTCGGAAACCAGCCGAATCGCACTTACGTACCAGGCCGTTGTGATGATGTTGCCGTCGAACGACTGCGGCTTCGTTTGCGCCACTCGGTTCGGGACTGGTTGGCACTGAATTGGCGGTTTCCTTGGCGTCTAACAGCGGTGTCGACAATGAAATCGGTGAGGTCGGAACGGAGAAACTGGTCTCGTCCGGTGAACTGTTTGCTTCACTTTTAACGGTTGTTGTCGATGAGGATGATGACGAATTCTGTTGCTGATGCTGACGATGATGCGAATGATGATGGTGATGATGATGATGATGCGACTGGTGATATTGTAATGAAGAACTATCGACTAGATCGATAGTTGCTGAGGCGGCTGTTTGTTGTATACGAACACGATCAGCGTTTCTTTGCTGTTGCTGTTGAAGTAGTTTGTTTTTGAATGAGGAGGAGGACGATGTAACACAGGCACTTAAATCATCATTGTAATCGCTCACTAAACTTTGTTGCTCAACATCGCCTCCTCCTCTACGACAATCCGTACGAGTTCGGCCAACCGGAATTGAATCGTAACTAAACTCGTCTAAATTTTCGTCGTCCAGTTTGATTGCTTCTTCGTCTTCGTCGTCCTTTTCGTCTTCACCACCTAGTTGGTCGTTGTTGTCACCGTCGCTATCGTCGTTGTTATCGTTATTATTATCTTCCACTTCGTCCACTTCGTCTTCTTCGTCCCTATCTAGTTCTTCACACAGCAATAGTGTGTCGTTCGTAAGGGAATCTTTTCTAAATTGTCTATCACTACTGTTATTACTACTATAGGTGTTGTTAATACTATGGTCTTTTCTATTATTAGTCTTATCTTTTTTCTTTAGTAAATTCACTGAGTCTGAACTTTCGGAGTGCGAAGGCGATGCCGAGGACGATGAAGGTGTCGATTCACCAGACGCTCGTGGTGCTAAGGCCCCATTGGCGCGGGCTGCAACACGATTTGGAGAATCACGTAAGCTATCCACCTGGAAAAGATAGCAAAAAAAAAGATTGTCTTATGTCAGGAATATAGTGCGAATGATGATGGCAAAAGAGATGGACGATCATGGATGGCGAAAAATAGCAATAAGGCAAAAAAAGTATTAAATAATGACATGTTAAAAGGTTTGATAAAGTCGAAACGGTTGCAACGATTAGTTTCAGGGTATAGTAGACCAACCAAGTCTGTTCGTAACCAGATCTAGAATGCTACTCAATGATAGATGGAATGTGGGAACAATATTCGAACCATTACTGAAAGGAGCACACCGGATATGGCACCAGGATATGCGTCAGCCCTCACCGTCAGTATTTTTCTCATCCAATTATAACTAACTACTTACCTTTTTAGCGTGTGCTGGTATCAAATTACTACTCTGGGGTGTTCGTGATAGATTCAGTATTAAATCTCCGGTCATCATGTACGCCTCGAAACGGGCCTTTGTAATAGGCGGAGCTGATATCGGCTCCTTTATATCTAGCTGATCACTAGCTATTGTTGCTGTTGTTGCGGCTGTTCCTGATTCAGATTTTTGGCTATAAAAACTATTGTTAAACGCAGCGTTACCAACACCTCCACCGCCGCCGCCGCCGCTACCATTCGCATTGGCCTTGGGAATTTGCGATGGTCTTGGCTTTTTATGTTGTGGCGAATGTTGAACATTCTTCGGTGCTGGACATTTTAAAGCTGTTGGAATGCGTGATGGACGACATGGTGATTCGACAAGAATTTTCGTAGTCGACGATGACGGGCTTATTTGCGTTGGTCTACGTAGGGATGATGTTAGCGGATCCGATTTACGTGATGTTCTTATATCAAATATATTTGGAGATTCTCTCGGTGAATCGGAATTGTAGTAAAGATTCTTTGTGCTAGCGAGTTGTTCTTTAATGCGTGCCTTTATTTTCGGATCTGGAAGAGGGTTGGGTATAAGCGATTAGTTGGAATGTAGTCAAATAAATCCGGCCTACCTCGTTTAAGTTCTAGGGTCACTAAGTCTTCGGACAATCGAAGGCATTTCAGAACTGCAAAGAAATAAAAGGTTTTTTTTTGTGTTTTTTTTTTAGTGATTTTGTAATGAAACCGAGCAGCCTACCCTCCTTTGTTGTGTACCGATGTACATCAGTGCCGTTTACCTTAACAATAATATCTCCAGCTTCAACCTGTAATCAAAGGAAAATAAAATAAAATTTTATAAGAAAGAAAAAATGCAAAATAAACTGATAGTTGATGACAGTATATTTTCGTTTTTGTTACTTTCGAAACCGGGCAGCACATTTGAGTACATATACGTTAGAAAATAGATTTGTTTTTAACGACAGTTGTATTTTCTACTAAGTGGGGTGGAGTGCCCTGGCTCAGAGGTTGGTGTATCGTCTTCTAAGGTCGAACCGAATGCCACAACGGCCAACCCATCGAAATCGTATTTCGCAGTTTTTTCTGCCGAGCTAGGTACTAACGAAACCCCATATACGAGGGGCAATCAAAAAGTAATGATAATCAATGTATAATACAACATTTATTCTTTCAAATTAAATTTACTTTTCTACATAATCTCCTAATAAGTTTATACATTTAGTCCATCTCTTCTCTAAAGCTTGTATTCCATTTAAAAAAAAATCTTTATCTTGCTCCTCGAAAAACGCTTGTGCGGCAGCCATCAGTTCACTATCATCGGCAAATTTGTGGCCTCTGAGGTGTTCCTTGAGGCAAGGAAAGAGATAGAAGTCGCTGGGGGCTAGGTCTGGAGAATAGGGAGGGTGCTCAAGTAATTCGAAGCCCGCTTCCCGTATGGCATCCAACGCAACTTGAGCTTTGTGAGAGGGTGCGTTGTCTTGGTGAAACAACACCTTCGCACACAGTTTGCTCCGCCTTTTTTCCTTAATGGCTTACCGCAACTTTCTTATTTGTTCTGCATAGTAGGAGCCTGTAATACTAGCTCCCTTCTCCCAAGTAATCAATCATGATAATTCCCTTGGCATCCCAAAAAACAGACGCCATAATCTTGCCTGCCGAGCTTGAAACCTTGAACTTCTTAGAGGTTGGTGAAGAAGGTATTTTCCAGGCCATAGACTGTTGTTTAGTCTCGGGGTGGAAGTGGTGTACCCAGGTTTCGTCCATCGTTACAAAACGAGTGCAAAAAGCCGCCTCAATTAGAAGCTGTCGAGTGAACATCTTTACAATACAATGATTTTCTTTTTATGTATGTATGTTTGATGTGTGCGACTTTTAGGGTCCGTTGCAAGTAGAAATTTTTATATCATGCTGTCGACGGTTTAAATTCGTACTCTTTTCCTTTACGAGTTCAAACTGGGACATAATGCGTCTCTGGCAGCCAAAAACATAAATGACGCATTTGAGAATGTAGCTGTGAACGAACGCACCATTCGGCGTTGGTTTGGTAAGTTCCGTTTGGGAGATCTACGAGGGTGGTCCGATAAGTACTTAGCCTCACCGCCAGATGGCACCAGTATCGCAAGAGCAACTTACTATCGTGTAGTACATTCTAGTAGACGGCTACTGTCGAAATTTCAGCCGGATCGGACTCGTAGTTTTGTTTTGACCGCGTGTGGAAGCGGGAGTGTCCGCTTATTTTAGACAAATGGAAAAAGAGCAATATCGGTCGGTGATTCGATTCTTGTTTTTGGAAGGGAAATCGCGCAGCGAAATCAAAGAGCGTTTGGATGCTGTGTATGGTGACTCTTCTACTTGATGGCGACCATCAAAAATTGGTTTAACGAGTTTCAACGGTTTTTGATGCGCCACATCCAGGTGCCCCGAAAACGGCTACCACGGAGGATAAAGTGACAAAAATCCACGAACTCGTATTGGCAGACCGCCGATTGAAGGTGCGCGAGATAGCTGAGACAGTAGGCATGTCAAAAGATCGCGTGGGTCATGTCCTGCATGAAATTTTGGGCATGAGAAAGCTGTCGACGCGAAGGGTGCCGCGTTTGCTTACTCCGGACAACAAGCGCAACCGTGAGACCACTTCAGAGCAGTGTTTGACACGGTTTAAGCGCAATCCAAAGGAGTTTCTGCGTCGTTTCCTGACAGTCGACGAAACATGGATCCACTGGTACACACCAGAGACCAAGGAACAGTCGAAACAGTGGACTTCACCCGGCGAACGTGCTCCGAAGAAGGCGAAAACTGTCCCGGAAAGGTGATGGCCACCGTTTTCTAGAATTTACAAGGTGTGATCCACATCGACTACTTGGAGAAGGACAAAACGGTCACAGGGCTGTACTATGCAAAATTATTGGGCCGATTCGACGCCGAATTGAAGAAAAAACGGCCCCACTTGGCGAAGAAAAAAGTGCTCTTCCACCATGATAACGCACCGGCTCACACCTCCGCCCTTGCCAAAACCAAATTGGTCGAATTGGGCTACGAACTGCTGCCCCATCCACCGTATTCTCCAGATTTGCCCCCGTGCGACTTCTTTTTGTTTTCAAACTTAAAAAAGTCACTCGCCGGGCAGCGCAAATGAGGAGATCACCGCCGCCACGAAGGCCTACTTTGCCTACAGACGGGTTAAAGAAGTTGGAGCATCGCTGGGTCAAGTGTATCGAGTTAAAAGGAGATTATATTGAAAAATAAATCGCCATTTCTCCAAAATTTTTGTTTTTCTTTTGTAGGCTAAGTACTTATCGGACCACACTCGTAAGCCTCGAAAACGAACCTCGTGGGAAACGGTAATTGATGATACCATTTTACGAAAAACGGTGGATGCAGACCCAACAAAAACGGTGCAGGCCATTGCACCCAACATGAAGTCTCCCCCATGACAACAAGTCGATACCTATCTCAAATAGAAAAAGTGAAAAAACTCGACAAGTGGCTACCCCATGAATTGAACGAGGCCCAAAAACTACGCCGTTTAGAAACCTGTCCATCGCTGAGTCTAAAGCATCGAAAAGCACCGTTTTTGCACCATATAATCACATGTGATGTAAAGTGGATTTTGTATGACAACCGTAAAAGATCTGGGCAGTGGTTGGATGAAGACGAAAACCCAAAGCACACCCCCAAACTTGGTCTTCATCCATAAAAGGTTATGGTGACAATCTGGTGGACATCGAAAGGACCAATCCTCTTTTAATCTCTTCAACCAGGGGAAACGATAAATGCAGTCAAATATTATGAGGAAATCGACATAATGCATACGATGGTCAATAGGCATGGTCCGATTCTGTTGCATGGCAATGCTAGACCCCATACCTCACACGTAACGGTGAAAAAGCTGCTACAGTTGAGATTTGAAATTTTTCTGCATCCATCGTACTCTCCTTCTCCGCAGTCTAGCGTCATTTTGCCGGCAAACGGTGTTCAGAAAGCCTTTGAAAACTTTTTGGCGTCAAAAAATCAAGCTTTCTATAAAAAAAAAGTAATAATGGACCTTAAATCACGGTGGGAGAAAGTTATAGATGTCAATGGTTCATATTTTGACTAAATAAAATTTTATAAAAAAGAAATATTGAGTTTTAATATTTTTCAAAAAAAATTGGACATTTCAAGTGGAACAACCTAATACTTCAACATTGACTTGTCTATGGACAAATTTTGGTGAAAAACACCCCACTGCAAAATTTTCTTCATAAGTATATTTGTAAGCGATCGCATCTTACACATTTTGTCGGATGATTCGACTGCGATAAGATTGTCACAGAAATGAAGAGAAGTTTTTAATTTCCTCACATTGATTTCTACTTCTTGATATAATAGACACATTACAGTCTTCGTCCAGGCACCTGTGCAAACGTTATCGAGGCAGTGAATGGTAACCAGTCAATAAAAGAATACAGAAGAATGTTTTGAGTTAATTGACAGATACCTTGAAGTCATGCTTGTTTTTCTGAGCCGCGTAAGTCTGCGAGTATTGAACAATCATGGCGAAAACTTCCTCATCGAATACTTTTTCAAAAATTTGCAATTGATTTTTATTTCTCATTTCATCCAACAATTTATCAATATGCGCTTGCACATTACCTTCAGTGAAAACTATAGGCTCGTAGATAGGCTCTGTTTTACGTCTCTTGACTTCAGCGAACGGTTCGTCATCGCCACTGTCCCACTCGTCTTCACCTCGATTCGTGAATACTTCGACTCTACCTGGTATGTCAAACGGAAAAGCATTGGTCTGAATATGGTTCTCATCACCTTCTTCTTCATCGGAAAGCATACCTAGTCCTGGGGGAAGTGCAACTAAATCTATCTCTGTAACATCGTCTTCCTCAAGCATTACAGCACCGGCTTATTGAAGCCCGAGGTAGTCATTACGACTGCTGAATGTTCGTTTAGCCTGTTACGTACCCGCTCCGCGGCTCAAGACAACAAGGGCCGACTGACCCAATGGAAAAAGGTCGTGGGCAATTTGATGTAAAAAAAAAAAATTTAATTAATGGGCGCCACGCGATTGACCTTGGTGTCTCGAGGAGCCCTTCTGAAAGAATCGCGACTTGCAGATAAGGTTCCGTGTATCTTATTTATAAAAAAAAAAACGATTTACCAATTGAAAACGAAATTCAATAGAAAATTTATTAAATAACGAAAACCAAAGGAAAAAAAAATAAAGAAAGAAAAAAAGACAATACATAGCAAAATGAACGCCCGTCCCCTCGGGTTTAAACCCACCCCCAAAAGCGCCGCAACATTGCCACCCTTTTGCTTACACTCAGGCCCACTCGGCCAATGGGTACTTACAAAGCTGATGGGGAACTTACGTACTAATATAATAAATGAAGTAAGCAACAAAAATCAACCAAAGAGAAGAAAAAAAAACCAGATAAAGTAATAAAAATAAAAAACAGGACTAATTAAAGAAAATGTTTAGCAGTAATAAAGGTAGTAACCAAAAGAAAAGAAAAAAAAAAAACAATATAAATAAATCAATATAAAAAAAAGACAAGCACGATAGAGTAAAACATGTAAAGACTCAGCCTTGGACTCGAACCCGAGTCTCCCGCACGTTGAGCTGAATGTCTCCGCTCCAGGCTACCGTTCACCCGGTGTTGACCTTGCCAAAAAGGTGTTGAGTAAGGCGTACGGATGATCTGTTCTTGTTCCAGAGGAAAACGCCCAGGAAAACCTCAGATTTTTTTTCCTTCCCTGCATAAACAGAAGATTACGTTTTACCCTAAAGTCATTTTCACGTTTTGCGATAACTTACGGATCACTATTTCCTATTCTTGTTTTCCGTTTTATTTCACGGCTATTCCTTCCCTCTCGCCGAAACGACTTCCGACCGATAATTTTCTCTACTATCCGTAGTAGCGAGTGGAAAATTAAATTCACTGCACGGACTTCGATTAAATGCCGAGTGCAATTAATCTACACTAATAAACGTTAAACAACTATTTCCTTCACCGGAACTTTTCCTCTTTTTTTTTTTTTTTTCCCACACCACACAACCGCTCTCGTTCAAACCTTTTCACCAAATGCCTTCCCAACTGATCGTACGACCACCTTGCCTCCACGCCAGAGCGGCTACTTTCCGGTGTCCTTTTTGACCTCGAAAGTCAGAAGCTCTTTCGGAACCGAGCACTCCGAAAAATTGGCCAAAAAGGAAAAAGGAAAATAAGATTGCCGTGGGACCCGATCCCAAGACCTCCAGCTCCTGGGGCAAGGTATGGATCACCCAGGCCATACAGCACCCAACGAAAAGTTGGCAAAACGTCATGGCAAGGCGGTTTGCGATTCCTGTGGTTGTGACAGTGAAAACTTCTCCACTCGTAACAAGCCAATGTAAGAAAACTAAGAGACTTAGTGGAAAAACTCACAAATAAGAATTACTTATTTTATATATTCACTGACCACTGAAACAACTCCACAAAAAGCGCGGCAAAATCACTTTTAACTATTTCTGATTACTCTTTTGTCTTATAGCACGTCAATAGCTTCTTAACCATCAAATGTCAACAAAAGAAAGATAAAAAAACAAAAATATTAAGAAGTTTACGGAAATTCTTTAAGTATCCTCGTTTGGGCATAGCGGGCGTATATGGGTTAACCATAAGCACAGGTTATCCAATTTGGGATTCCGAAAATAAATTTGAATAAAACAGATTCCGTTACGAAAGGAATACAATGTCATTCCAATGCCCTCCAAGGGAGATCTTGCAAGACTCGATTTTGACAAGGTAATTTTTGATGTTTTTCCTACACATATCGGGCAATAACTTTACTCGTGCATGGACGGGTAAAGAATATCCCTGCAGCGATACCTATCGCTTGTCGTAAAAGGCGACTAAACAAAGGTAAACAAAACTCACATCTAGGCAATTTAGAAAACACCAAGGTGAGCCTAGGGACACATATACCACCATTAAACTGCCCCACAAGTGTGCATGCAAATCAGTGGGTTGACACGACTGGAGATCACCGGTGTTGTAAGAGTAAGATCAATCAAAAAAAAAAAAAAAAAAATCTGGAGCATGCCCGTGTCAAAAAGGAAGGGAAGAATGAAAACGGTCAAACCGTAGCATTATGGAAAAGAACGCTAAAAGGAAAAGCACTACCCCGCCAGGCACTACTAATGGTCGTGATCCTGGGACGAGCAGCAATGCTCGGGTCAGAGCTATAGGATTTCCGGGGGATAGCAAAGTAATGCAACGGCGTAAGCCACATTTAAGAGTCACATGTTGGAACGTTGGAAGCATGAGTGGGCGCAGCTATGAGCTTGAAGAAATGATGGTTAGAAGGCGAGTAGACATCCTGTGCGTACAAGAGACGAAATGGCGAAACACCGGTAATCGGGCACGTTTCTTGGACGTTAAAACAAAAGCCTACAAGATGTTTTACTATGGATCGGAACAAGGAAAAAACGGAATCGCCATCATCCTTGCGGCAGAGCTACTTGGCAACGTCTTAACCATTTCAAAGTCCAGTGACCGTTTGATGGCTCTCAAATTGGTGATGCATGGTGAGGTGTGGAACATCGTAAGCGCATATGCCCCTCAAGTAGGATGCGAACAAAAAGAAAAAGATGCATTCTGGCTAGATTTCCACAACCTTGTCAAAATCATCCCAAAGGAAGAGCTTTTGTTTGTTGGGGGAGATTTAAACGGACATGTCGGGAAGACAAGCGAAGACTATGAAGGCTACCACGGAGGGCTGGGATACGGAACCAGGAACTCTTCAGGTGAAGATATCCTAAACATGTGCAAGTCGTACGGTCTTATAGTGCTAAATACCATGTTCGTCAAACAAAGCCGGCACCTGATCACTTACAGCAGCGGCGGAAATGAAACTCAAATAGACTATCATTTGGTATCCAGTTTCATGAAGCCACGAGCTAAAGATTGCGAAGTGATCCTGGGAGACGCGATCGCCCCTCAACACCGTCTCCTCCTGACTGAATTTTTTATGGATGCGAGAAAGAAGTCAAAGCAGCAAACGAAGGTGTCTGAGAGAATCAAGTGGTATAAGCTGGATAAAGGAAAAGACGAAGCTTTTATTACCATCATGGAAAACTACCTCTCTTCCATTATCGATGAGGTCGGTAATGAGGAGTGCAGAGCACAAGACATGTGGGATTCCCTACAACAATCTGGCCTGGAGAAAGCCAAATCACTGCTCGGAACATCTAAAGGCCCCTGCCAACACGCAAAAGAAACATGGTGGTGGACAGACGAAGCCAAAGCAGTGATACACGAAAAGAAAATGGCTTTCCAAGCTTGGTCAAAGTGCTCTTCTACTAATAGAGAGGAAAAAGCTCGCCGTGAAAAGGTATATAGATGTTGCAAAGGTATCGCGAAGAAAAAATGCGCCGAATTCAAAGCGAAAAGCATGGAAGGCCTCTATCAGGAGTTGGAAGAAATATCGTCTTCCGCGTCTGACAGGAACCAGGCTACCCAGGAGCTTCGACAAAACAATTTGAACAAAGGAGCAAATATCTTTAAGATAGCCGCCCAGAGAAGAAGAAATGATCAGGAGATTCGTTTCCCAAAGTTTATTAACAATGCTGAAGGCCAACTCATTGTGGAAGACGAAAAAATTCTCCACAGATGGCGACAGTATTGCGAGGAACTTCTGAACGAACAGTTTCCCCGAGTGTACTTTCCAAGAGCCGCCCCGAATCATGCCGAAATATCCGACATCACAGTCGAAGAAGTTCGGTACGCGGTTAAAAACTCCAAGAAAAGAAAAGCTGTTGGGCCGGACGGGATACCCTCTGAGTTCTGGAAAAAGATGGGAGACATCGGGTTTAGCCATCTAAACCATCTTATCTTATCTCTAAACTTATGAGAGGCGACACCATGCCTAATCAATGGAGGGAAAGCCATCTTCTTCCATTGCACAAAGGAAAGGGTGATACGCGAAATTGTGATAACTACCGTTCTGTCAAGCTAATGTCGCACACCATGAAGATCGTTGAACGGGTATTAGATAGCCGACTGCGGAAAATAATACGACTATCTGATGACCAGTGCGGGTTTGTCTCGGGTAAATCAACAACAGATGCAATCCAAAGTATAAGGATCATGATGGAAAAGCATCGTGATTCTTCAAAGGACTTGCATATGGTGTTGGTTGATTTCGAGAAGGCCTTTGACCGGCAACCAAGAGATCTTTTATGGGTAGAGCTAAGACAAAAAGGAGTTCCAGAAACCTACGTGCGAGTGATTATGGACATGTACGAGAGAGCAACGACAAGAGTAAGATGCACCGCAGGAGTCACCGAAGAGTTCGCAATCAAAGTCGGTGTACACCAAGGGAGCGTCCTCAGCCCACTGCTTTTTATAGCAGTCCTTGATTGCTTGCTTGAAGGAAAAGTGACGGACCCCAATGTGCACCAGCTATTCTTTGCTGACGATGGGGCCATTATAAGTGATGATCAGGCGTCCCTACAACGAGCACTTGATGTGTGGGTGGACATTTTTGAGGGACACGGGTATCGTATTAGTTCAAAGAAGACAGAGTATCTGTGCTGCCCGTTCTCTGACCCTCATCAGCCTATTCCAGACATTTACTTGAATGGAAGAGTGCTTCCCAAGTGTGAAAAGTTTAAATATCTGGGATCTATGATTAATAGAGATGCAACTTGTGATGACGACATCAAACATCGCGTAAGCGTAGGGTGGATGAAGTGGCGGGAAAACTCCGCCATCTTCTGTGATCGAAAAATGCCCCCTAAGCTGAAAGGAAGGCTCTACACTTCAGTTGTACGTCCGGCGCTCACATACGGTTCACAATGCTGGACAATGCACAAAAAGTATGAGAGCAAATTAACGGCAACTGAGATGAAGATGCTTCGCATGACAGCGAGAGTAACAAAGCGTGACAGAATTAGAAGTTCAAAGATCCGAGGAAGCCTCCACGTAAAAGAAACCATCACAAGAAAGATAGAGCGCGACCGCCTCAGTTGGTATTGCCATGTTCAAAGGAGAGATCCTTTGAACCCCGTCCAAAAGGCGTTATCAATCAACATTCCAATTTCAACACGCAAAAAAGGCAGGCCGAAAAACAATTGGTGCAAACAAATGCAAAAACACCAGCATTTGATTGGCTTCAGCGATGAAGTAATCCCAAACCGGGAAGCCTGCCGCTACTTTCTGAGGTCAAACCGGCAGACCCCACAAGCGGACCAGTAGGAATGCAGTTAAGTGGGAAGGTTATGGTCCTACACTTCTGACCATAACGACGCCGGGATAAAAAGGAAAAGAAGAAGAAGAAGAAGATATCGGGCAATAACTTGGCGAATATTTGTTTTCAAGGCCACATGATTGTGTGCATTATCAAAACCTTTTGCTTAACCCCCAAGAAATCCATCGATAAAACACAAGATCTAGGTGGACGGTTCATATCGTTAAAATGCCAAAATCGCCGAAATAACTTGACTACAAGACTTTTCTTTCCAAAACAGGTCATGTTGTGGGAGGTGTGACACAGTCTTAAGCTTTCCAAATCTATATCTTCGATTAGAAGTAAAAAATCGGTTAACATTTGGATTTTCTTCGATATTTTCACTAACGGCGACCATATTTTCTGCAGAGCGAGCATTTCGATGAGGCAATGGTCATGAGACTTCTATTACAGAACCAGTCTTTTGAATATTTTTGCATATTTTTGTCTCATCTCAGACGAACGAGTATTCCAACCAAAATCTGTTGGTGGTCCGCGAAAAATGTTACTACCTTTGTAGTAAGTTTTCACAATTTTAACACGTTCAGTGTTTGTTAAATGATCAATATTGTAAAATAGTAAACCTTAAACTAAACATTCCCTGTTACGGGTGACAGTTCGGTACGACGTGTGTGATTGAAATGACGATGTCAAATCCGGTACACCGCACTGGATCACACTATAATTACTTATGGACTTGAATGACGCTACAGTTTAGGATAAATCTGAGCCTCACCAGTATTGACCAGACTTAAAGGCACCTAGCAGATTATTTATAAACGATATCAAGCATTCATACAGCACAGCAGACAAGATCTTACCAGGTGAACTTAGAGATAGCGCCAGCGGTAAGTACGCGGCGTATTCATTTGATAGGAATTAGTGTTTTCGTTTCTTTCTAACAAACAGTGCAGTGCATCGACTTTTCATTGAAATCGACTCATTCGCGCAGAAGTCCCCTTAGTATACGGACGTCGCGCCGTCTCACAAAACTAAAGAAAGACGCCTTGAAAACGCTTGAATGGGACATCCTTTTGCACCTGCCGTACTCCCCAGACTTGGCACCATTATACCTCTTCACCTCTTCGTAATAATGGAGCATGCGCTCGCCGAACAGCCCTTGAGTGATTTCGAGGTAGTTTGAAAATGGTTCGACGAATGGTTTGCCGCGAAAGACAAGCAGTTTTTCTGGCATGGTATTCATAAATTACCTGACAGATGGGCGAAATATGTACATAGAAGCCGATGGCCAATATTTTAAATATAAAAAAATTCATTTCAGTAGAAAATTACGTTTTTTTCCCTACCAGACAAAAACGAAAAAAAAACTTACGCATATGTATACCTGGTATAAGCGATGACCATGTAATTTGACACGTTGGTATCCCCTTTATTATAGTCAAGAAAAATGATGTTGAGACTATTCATCGGACCATATTGTCGTGCATGTTCATGTATATTACCAACCAACCACCAAGCTCCACCAGCTTTGAGCAGGTTGTTACGCTATTGAAATCAAGACATTCAAGATTGAAATCTAGTTTGAGGTAGATATGATCGGCAAATGTCCTACAGATTTCGTGCGAATAGAACTTCCCGACGTTCAATTTTGGTGTTCAGTTGCAACAAGGTAGAGATCCGTTTCACTATTGGCTCCTCGAAAGGTTCAGACATCCAAGAAGCCGAAGAAGTTGCTGGCACAGTCGCGATTATATCAATTTGGTTGATAGCCAATTGATCACGGAACCGCCAGGTACCATTGTGGATATTAAAATGAAGGAATCAAGTGCTACTGAGAGATAACATCCCATAACACAATATTGCTAGAACTATTTTGGTGCCATAGTTTGCGAATTGGATCCCGTCTAGGAGATCGTAGAAGTCATCCATGAGTCGATCTGTTTTCCCTTGTGTGGAAAGTGTCAACGCATATTAAGCTTACATTTCCGAGGGCAGTGTTGATACCGGATTATTAGGAGGCATTCGTTCACATGCTGAAAGTTTAACACTTCTTGTCCATCGAATAACAAATATTGCAGGCGTTGTATGTTCTCTCTGTAGAAATGTTCACAAAGACGCCTCAGTTATTCATCCCATCTCACCTCGTGGAGTGCGGTAATGTCTTTTGCCTAATACTCGGCCGCCAAATACGCCGAACTATACGTCATCCTAACATGTGTCAACCTAAACTTAGAAACTGGCATAAGATGTATAATCATCAATGTATTCTCAGACAGTCAGGCAGCGCTCAAAGCGTTAGGCTCGCATAATATGAACTCAAATTCTGTCAAGGAATGCCACGATACCCTGCAAGACCTAGGCAAAAGAAATAAGGTCAAACTCTGATGGGTGCCAGGTCACAAGGGAATTAAAGGCATCGAAATCGCCGAACAACTCGCTAGGAAATGTTCCAGCGAAAGGTACATAAGTGTCCAACCTTTCTGTGGAATCCCCAACTCAAACATTAGGTTTCTCTAGGGAAAAATCGTAACACCTGCGCTTTTGGAACAGCGTTCAAGGACTTCGAAAATCGAAGAGATTCATACGGCCCCTGAACAAACACTCTATCAATATTCTCAAATATAATAGAGTCGGTATCAGAAGACTAGTCAGCTACCTTTCGGAACACTGTAGTCTGAGATATCATCTTAACAAAATTAACCTCTCGTTTGAAACCGAGAGTCGACTCTGTTTAGAGGACTAAGGTCTAAGCTGCCTTCTGCCATCCTAGGAAGCCTATCCTCCTCCATGACTCCTGAGGGAATCAGTTCAGCTCCTACGAGGGGCATCCTCTGTTTTATTTAAAAAAGCAGAGGACCTCTTCGTCTGATTGGCTAGCATTCACAATAGACCTACTCTGGTCGCAGTGCTCACTGCTATCTGTTAGCACTAGCACCCAATTAAAAAAAAAAAAAAAAAACTCGGCCGCACCCAGTCTGATGAAGGACCTCACATTCCAGGCACAAAACAGGTCGGTAAAACGTAATCCGTCTGTATCCAAAGCTGTTGATTTTCTCTGAACAAAAAAAGATTTTACGCGATAGGGATCACACCTAGTCTAGTTATAAATATTGACTCAATTTTTACTGCAACCATTTCAATAAAGCACTAGTTGCGTTCTTTTCATGTTACCGGTTATTTATCCCTTTACTTTTGTACTACTTTGTCGCGCAAAAGATTTTTGTTTCAAGTCGTTTAAAGTCATGGAATGGGGTGATATCTTTCGGACCTTGCGACTGCTTCGAATTACACGCTGTCTTGTTTATTGTTCTATTAAATTATTCGAGGAAACTGTTGGAGTACGTGACCGTTAAAGATCCGGCGGTTTGTGCACTGTGACGACTCCATGGAATCTCTTAAAAAAGTGAAGAATCAGATACAAACCACTGAGAAAGCAGCTTTTTCGCAGGAAATGAATATTTCGCAAAACTTCCATGTCTCGCATCAACAAAGAAGGCTTGAGAAGTACTTAACAGTCGCACTGAAGCAAAAATATAAGCACAAATTAAAAGCACTCTTAGGGTAGTACGCTAAAAATCCTTAGACAAAAAGTCACCTTATTTTTGGAACAAACTTTGTAGATAACTCTAATGACCATGTTGGAAGGCGGAGGCAAAGGTAAAGGAATATTTGCAGTGACAGTTGAGCTGCTTCAAATATAGTGAGTATAGTCAACATTTTTCTGAAGATCAGTCAACATCACTGACTCGGTCATCCTTTAACGATTGGTTTTTCAACTCTCCTAGATGTAGGTTAGAAAAACGATATCTACGGGAAACCAAGGACTTTCTCCTTTCATGTGTGGCTTACCTCACATCCGTTCATATGAATACCGTTGATCGATTACCGGAAACTTTTATACAAACAATCAAGGATGAATGACAAGATAAATGAGTAATAAAGCATTGCGGACATTTACAACATCAAGGAACATCTTTACCCACCCAAGAAGGATTTTGCAGTGGTCCAATTTGGAATATTGAAACGAGAAGATCGTAGTGCAACATATGTAGGTCACAGCGAATTGTTCTAAATCAATTCTGTCCTTCATGGCCAGCCTCTTTTATAATTGTTGGCGAAAAGAAAACCAAGTCTTACATTCTACCTTCTTAGACCTAATATACACCCAGCGACAAAAAAACCCTCGCAATACATTTTTTAAGTACAAAACTGATTTTCTTAAAGATTTAATAGTTGAATTTTATTTATCCTCTTTCTTTTCATAATTTGATATTTATACTACACAAAAACAGTAGACTTTACATTTTTAACTAAAACATATTTCAAATATTAACAAAAAGCAAAAAAATGACGATTTCAACATTATAAAAAAATTGTTTTCTTACTAAAAATAATTAAAAATATTTGTTTTAGGAACTCAAAAGTCATAGTTTTTATAAATATATTTAAGGCACAGTATCATAACTGTTATATTTTGACAACAAAAGCGGATTAAAAATTAATACTTTGTGGCTGCGCCCTTGTTTTTAATGACGTCACGAATTCGGTTTGGCATCGAATTAAACAATTTTTTTAAATAATTTCCGTCTAGTTCCTCATACCAAACTTTTTCTATAACCAATTTCATCTCAGAGATCGTTCTTGGTCGTTTTTCTCTAATCTTTTTCCCCATATATTGCCAACAGTTCTCAATTGGATTCAGGTCCGGACTGTTTCCTGGCCATGGCAGAGAGGATATACCCAACAGATCTTTGTGATTTTTTACCTGAACGTAGAGAAAACATTAATGTAAATAAATAAACTCAAATTAAAACTTTAGCTCAAAGTTAAAGTTACCGTTTTGGCTCGGTGACATGGGGCTGAGTCATCTTGAAAAATTAAATTTTCGGAATACTCAGAACATTGCTCCAAAGTTGTCAAAACACCTTCGTTGATGATCTCAATGTACTTTGCAGCATTAACGGTTCCTTCCAATATCAGAATAGCACCAACACCAAACATTGTAATGGCACCCCATACCATTACATACGGGGAATGTTTCACGGTAGATAAGGTGCATTCCTCGGAATACCTCTCTCCTTTTTTGCGGCGGACAAGCGCATTGCCATCGGGGCCAAACAAATTGAATTTTGACTCATCGGAAAAAACAACTTGTCCCCAATCCTCGCCAGTCCAATTTTCATAATTTTTTGCCCATTGCAACCGTTGCTGTTTCATTCTGTTGGTAAGCAGGGGCTTTTTTGCAGGTCGCCGTGCCCTTAAACCCATATTGTTCAGCTGTCTTTGCATGGTTCGGTCACTGATTTGTTTTCCAGTTTGAGTCCGAAAGCTCTTATTGATGTCTCCAGCATGCTGAAATCGATTAGACACTGACATTCGATGAATAAGCCGTGCTTCTCTTTCAGTTATTGACCTTGGCCTGCCGCTTCCAACTTTCCGTTCAATTGAACCTTCGGAGTGATAATTCTTGATGACATTGCGCACACTCCACTCGTTAGTGCCAACCCGACGAGCTATTTCTCGTTTGGAAACATTTTCCTTATGCAAAGCAATGATTTGGGCCTTTTCCACCAAAGAGAGTACCATAGCGAAAAATACAAAATTTTGACTTGAAATACTTTTTCTACTAAAAAAATCGATCTGATCGCGATCACTTCACTTTTTCTACTGCGAGTAGGCAGAAAAAATCTTTAAATAATAGGAGAAGGGTGCAGAATTCGTAAAAGGGTTCAGAATTGTAAAATTTTACAACTTAATTACAAAATATTTCTAAGAAATGCAATGCGAGGGTTTTTTTGTCGATGGGTGTATATTAAGTAACTTATTCCGAACGTACAAATAAATTAAATATTCGATAACCATCTATTGGACATGGCCTTTATTTGTTTCGTGCATTGAAGTCTAATAAAGCTCATCATCATGTCATGAATAGCAAGCTTATTTCTCGCAGTTGTTTTCCACCCCAAAACCAAACCACCCAATCACATCCAAGTCAGAACCTTGTCACATCTCATTCCTTTCCATCATCCTGTTTTCAATACAATGCTATTATCGAAATCGATAAATGATACCAAAGCTACTATGCACCATGCTGCATCTTTTTCGCCTTTTTGTTTCCTCCTTTTCCAAGCCTGACGAAGGACGACAAGATGAAAAGCAGACAACAACAGGCAACCTAACTGCCATGACAATGCTTTAGTTATAGATCAACCTCTCACACACTTTACACAGCGCTCTATTCGAGTGTTGCTGTCGTGTGACACAAGGCGTTACGTCTCCTTTTAGCCCTGCGTGTCTTTTCTGCTCTAGACGACGAGGCAACGTGCCAACTATTTTTTCTTTTCTATAATGTATATTCAAATTTATGCTTCGCACTCCCACGAACTGCTTGTCCACCTTGATACCAATTTTCGTCTGTCCATACATACACCACACACACGTAGCGAACGCAATGAAAATCATGAAATTGTTTTCTAAGGACAGTGCTATTACTATTTGGCATGGCCGTCCTAAAATTGTATTGCAACTAAAATAGATTTTTTATTTATGCATACTCTCCTTCAGTGCATGACGTTATTTAGAATTTCATGTGCGCCATATGGAATGTACGTGGTTTGGAGTGTAGACCGGAAGACGGCAGATGAGTCCTTGTTTTTGCACTTTGGGTCACTGAGAAAATGAATTTACTCGCATCTTATTTAGGTGTTGAAAGTGATTTCGAAGGACATGCTACTACAGCTCCTGTGTTGACAGTGGCAGTTAAGATCACTTATTAGAGAAATATACAGAATTGGGACTTAAGATCGGTTTGAACCTTGAAATACGTTGGCAGCCTGAGCTTCGGATAAAACACATCATACTAAGAACAGTTACGAATTGAGATAACGTCCCAATAATAAGTATGAAAAGCTATGTTCGAAATTTGGCAGCATATTGCTCCGACGTTTTAAGTTGCATTGCTGTTGTACTTTAACCATTTTACCAAAGAGCCCTGCACTCTGCAACAACGCGTAGAAATTGGTAAATTTAATATGAAAACTCGCATTCTGTTTGCCAAAATTTCCACAAATTACGAAACATTTACAGCCGAAATGATGTTCTTCACGCAAAGAACTGTGGTGAAATTCAGAGAAAGAGAGAAAGGGATTCGGTTGCTGATCGAGCAGTCCCGACGATCAGTATGACGCCGAAAGGCTCGCGCGAGTGAGAATACTGTTTTTATTGCAGAAACCGCAGCTGACGATTCAAACCTCTCAGTTCCCCGTCATACACAAACAGTTTTTTTTTTTTTATAATTCGTGCAGGTTCAAGAGTGCACGCTCTTATGGTGTTTGTCTCACATAACCTGGACGGGGTGCAGACGGTTTGTGTCGAAGATGTTCGTTCACTACTCCCCGAGGGTGGTTGTCCTAGATAGCATTTTGAGACATTCTACTGAATTTGCGTTGGTTGTAGTTCACAGTAACTTATTTTTGTTTTCATGTCATTAAGGTGCTATATTAGAAATGCACACACAGAGTATGAATTTTGAAGTGATCTTATGCTGCGAGTGCCATGCATTCGTCAGCACTTTTTTGATCATCTCTCATTCACAACTGATATTGTGGCACTTGAATCGCAGACCTTCGTATCAACAGTCGGTGATGATTAACATTGCATCACGACCACCCCCAGTTGGCCTTCTTGTGATCTCAATTTGGAAAATTTTGTGAAAATATTTGGTTCCTTATAAGCCTAATCGAACCAAATATTAAGACCCGGAGATCACCAAGCTCGAAGTAAAATCGCTGATTGGAATCAGATGCATTTGGAAACGAATCTAAATTTTGGCAAAAACATCATTTTCAGTGACGAAATACATTTTGGGTTGAAGGTCTTTGTAGGCAATCAAAATTGTCGCATTTGGAAAAAGTGGAAAACACAGCAGTATTAAGAGTCTTGTATCCGGAAAAAACTTAGGGTAAAGGGTGGGCCAAAAACAAGTTTCTTTTTAAAAATGCAATAAAATGAATAAAATTTAATTTTTTTCCATGGATTATGGCTTTATTAGTAAGAACAAACATTTCCTTTAATTATCAAATTCAACGTCGTTAAAGTACATAGCTGCCTCGGCTGGCTTCGCAATAGCGCATTCTGTCACCCCGATTTTCCAAGACCTTGTTGATGGCTTCGGGCTGTAGCTCACGGATTGCTTGGATGATATTGGCCCTAAGTGCTAATCGTTTCCGGATTGTTGGCATAACATCAGTCCTTCACGGTTCGCAGCTCCAAGGCGGCCAGTTGACATCGCCAAGACGGCCAGTTGACATCGCCAAGACGGCTAATAACACGATTTGGGAATATGGAGCGCAAAAGATCAATTGTGTCATGGCGCGCCATTCTGCATGACCCAGAGATCGTCGAAATCCATGTCTTCAATTTCAGTAAAAAAAACAAAAAGTCGGTTATCATAGATCTGTAATCCGTTGACCGAAACGTTCCCACCCTCATTTTCAAAGAAAAATGGTCTAATTATGCCACCACTCCACAATTTGCACCTAACTGTCACTCTCTGTAGATGCATTCTCAACAGTAACGTGCGGGTTTTCCGAGCCGCCGAGATGAAAATGCGCCTCGTTGTCCAATTCAAGCAGGGCAGAGTCATACAAAACTCAAACTCTCGGATCGAGTCCTGTATACGAAGCCGTGAAGTCCATATGAATTATATCATTCAATTCAACCAACCAAAATGATCACATTATGATCAAGGCTCACACTTCTTCAACATTCTGGATGTCCGAACCTTCCGAGGAGCCAATATCGACTCAGATCATGTATGGATGCGGTTTTCAGGGAATCAACGAAGTCGAGTTGATCTGGAGAAAGACATCGGATACCCTTTGGAACCAAGGCAATCGCTCAAACAATAGACTAGCAATGGAGACGTTGTCGAAACTCAGCTCAGAAATCCCTGGTTTGGTGACAAATGCAGGGATGTGCTGCGTCGACGGACGAGATCTGCTCTGAGGAGATCGACGATATTGATTGCAGGAGTGACGTTCAAAAGTGAAACGAACACGCCACAGTTATAAAACCAGGCCGGAAGCTTGGAGGGTTGACGAAAACTTGTAATGGAGTCACAGTCGATGCCGAGAATATAGAACACTTTTGCAGACCGTATAGCAGCGATGTCAGGCAGAATGAACCATTTACAATAGACGAAGATGAAGAAGAATTTCGTCCACCAGATTTAGACGAGTTTAAGATAGTGATATCGAAGCTGTCTAATAAGTCTAATAAAGTAGCTAGGCTGTTTGCTCAACTCCTTACAGCAACGGGAGATGAGTTGGTTGAAAATATGCACCAACCAATTTGTAAGAAATGATCGGGGGACAGCATGCCTCATGAATGGTATCATAGCATTGTTTATCCAGTCCATAAGGAATGGCATCCCTATAACTTGGCCAAGTGTAAGGTATCGCTTATAAGGTCTTCTTTGTCGACCTGCGTGAACGTCCAGAATCGTTCTAATTAGGGCCGTTTTGGGCCACAAAAATCAACGATAGAGGGTAAATGAGGGCGGAACCAAATATATGCTGTCATCAAAGAAAGTCGCGCAACATCGACGTCTTGACCAGATTATCAACTTTGGTAGCTATAACTTTACCTTGACTCACTCCTGATAAGTGGCAATATTAGGGCTGAGATCAGACCTAGAATAACTCTCAACAATCGCTGCTACTTTAGGCTGAGGAGACAATTGGGAGATACAGCGCTCTCACGATAAAACATGGTATCTCTTGCCAAAACCTTTCTCACTCCGGTCCTCTTTTATGGCGCAGAAGCCTGAATATTATCGAGAGTGGATGAAGTAGCTCTTGGCCGGTTCGAGAGACAACATCCTACAGGCAATTTTTAGTCTCGTTTCTGTTTGCCAAAAGTGTAGAAGATGATATCAAGAATTAGACGGGTAGTGCGGCGACAGTGCCTTAGTCTACTGGGCTATGTAGTGCGGGCACCACTGCTCCGGCTTGAAGAGTCTTCGATTCTAACCCTGAGGAAAAACGCGGGTGGAACAGTACCTCAAGACAACTGGGTGTGCAACACTGGAAGCAGCCGACCAAAGATCCCGTCAATCGCATAGGTTTGCTTGTGGGTAAAGGCTCAGCCCGAGCAGTAACGCTATCTAGATCTCTCTCAAAATCAGAGAATTCATCATGATCGACTTTATAAGCTTTTAAGGTTGTGTTTGATAGTATCAAGACCACATCCAACACGGTGATAATCACTGTTATAAGGTGTTCGATAACAGATACATATATACGAAAGGAAAAGAACAGAGTTCTGAAAAATTCATTTAGGCAAGGTTTAGTTCATTTTACGTTTTGGTAATAGTGTTAGGTATGTTTCGCTGCGTTTTTTTGATTTAACGTTGTGGTGATTGAGTTGGTTGATAACCTTCTTGACAAGCACATTAATTGGCCTGAAATTGGATTCCAGCAGAAGCTTACCAATAGTAAGACCAATAATTCTGAAAGAAGCAGCCAGTTAGACATTGGCACCTACCTGATGAGGTGTGGAGCTCAATTTTTAGTTGTAGAAAAGAGTATAGAGAATAGAGCTCGTTCTTTACCGAATATTAATAGAGCATGTTTAAACCCCCGACTAGTTAACAAAAATTATTTGTTAATATCACTTAACCTCCTTTTATCTTCTTCCACTTACTCGCGAAACGTGTAAATCCTAAGCACGATTGTCACGTCATTCAGTCAGGTATTCCGCGAATGTGTCAATCCCAACGTCACTCAAGCATTTTTCTTTCTCATTTAGTAATCGCCTTGCAACCAGCTCCCCCGCCATAACTTATCACTGCCAGTTCATTCTGCTTTCATTTGCCCACCCACAGACAAGTATTTTGTTTGTTTACTTTGGTAACAGCCGTCTCACCTCCTACCTGTCGGTGGCCTACATATCTAGAGCAGCTTAAAAGCACGACAGCAAGACAAATGAACAGCCAATTGTGCACACTTAACACATTTCATTTCTATGATTTTATTTGCTGTACGAGTTAATTCCCTTTGTGTGCTTGTAATTATGTTTAGTTCGCATGACACAGAATGCTTGGAATGCCCGTCAGTTTGCAGAAGCCTGCAAAAGAGTTGGTTGGTGTCACTAAGCCGGGGGCGATCCTCCGCCTTAAATGAGAACAATTACTTGTCATTTCGTTTGTGTGGTTTTGGGATATTTTGCCTCTTCCCTAACGAGCATATGAGTGCATGTACGCTTGAATGGTTGAAGAACAACGGTCAGCTGACCGGGATTATTCAAAAACTACCTCAAATGCAATTTATGCTCTTATGAGCGCCTCCACTTTACTTCTTCGGCCCCAGTGGAGGCGCTCTGTATTCATGCTGTTGCTCTGTTGTTATTCTGTCGGTTAATATCTGCTCGTTATTCAGGTTGTTTGTTTATCTTTATTTGCTTATGCGAAATTGGCACATGAATGTGGAGTGTTTTGTGGCACGGGTGTATGTAGGTTGCCATGATTCGTCAAAACTATATACAATACCCCGAATGGGTAGTTGCGAGGCGGACCATTTCGACAGGAACACTAAACAATCATGTGAGAATTGAGATAGGTCGGGAAGATGGAATATTGTTTATTGACTGTTTACTTAGTAATTTATGACTTAATTCTAGGACAGTGATCGCAATATACGTTTATGGGCTTCACATGTCAACCTCCTGATTGTAGCCAAATCTAGTGAGAAATATACAACGGCTAATAAAATGTAATCGGCCATCTTGGAAAGCTTTTAGACAGGTTCACTAGGCTAAAAATGGCTTTATCTAAGTTGACATTGAGAATAAGTATCAAAAGACGGCCTAAGCGACCTAAGGTTCCAAAAATTGGGAGACATTATTTAGTTTTTAAACCTCTTTTTGTGGAATGGCACTTTTTATGACTTTAAGAGGATTAGGAAATCCACAGTGGATTCAAGTTGTTCAGGACTGTACGAGGTTTGTTCAAAAAATAAGGTGACTTTTTTGAATTTCACTGGTTACGTACATTAGATTTTCGATTTTTTTCTTATGTTATGTCCTCTAATAAATTTGCGATTTTTTGATAAAGCAAAAAATGGAGCTGAATTAATTTTTTTGTGAAAAATAAGACTATTTGCTCCAACGTACTTGAAATGTTGACTGCGGCATTTGGCGAGTCTACTTTGAGCAAAAAAGAATCTTTATGGCATATCGGTTGGCTCGTACCACTACATTTTTTCAGATATTTTAAGAATGAAAAATGTTTCAGCGAGATTTATTCCGAAAATCTTAAATTTTGACCAAAAGAACCGTCGCATGAGCATCGCTCAGAACTTGTTGAATGAAGATCCACATTTGTGATGAAACACGGGTATATGGTTATGACTATGACGAAACCAAAGCTCAATCATCAAAAAGCGCTCTCAGACTAAGGGAGTCCTCTTTGTGGAAACAAGCCAAATATGGACATTCGGCCATATTCAGAATAATATATGACCTCGGAAAGAAACATGGTTTTAGTAGGCTCGCAGCTACGACTGACTATATTTAACCCGAAAATGACTTCTCTCTCAGAATACCAATCCTTTAAGTCCACTGAAGTCCATCAGACACCACAAAGTAAAACTCTGCTGGATCAGCTCAATCGCAGGAAACGAAAGAGCGGACGAATTGGCCAGGCAAGGGTCTGAAATGGACATCAGCGAAGCGGACACGTCATTGCAACCACCGATCAGCGCACTATACCGGATCATAAACGACACATTTATAAAAGAAGCCAACTCGTCTTGGCTTACAAGAAACGACAGCCACACGACAAGATCATCATGACCAGAGCTCAATATCGGAAAAACAAAGAAGCTCTTGGCGCTGGACCGAAACTTGATCCGTATGCTCGTCGGAGTGATCACAGGACACTGTCCCATCGGAGCAATACAATGAAACACGGGATCCAGCTATCTCTGCCAGAGCTTCGGCAATGAGGAAGAAACCGAGACGATCCAATATCTGCTTTGCCACTGCCCAGCTCTCCAGAATCGGCGCCTAGCTTTGCTGGGCGAAAGATTCTATACAGAGATTGCGGACGTAGCAAATGCAAATATATCGGATCTTCTAAAATTCATAAAGAGCGCGGGGTGGTTTCAACCACCACGTGATAGGACATACGAGTACTCCACAAATGAAGGGAATCACAATGGGCCATTTGGCCCCCGAGTGGAAGTGACGCTTCCCTTCTTTAACCTAACCTAAAGCTCAATCATCCCAATGAAAGCGCCTAGAAGAGTCAAGACCGGAAATAGTACTACAAGTTCGGCCAAATGTGAAAGTTATGCTCACTGTTCTTTTCGATTACAATGATGTAGTTAATCATGAGTTCGGGGTTATGCACCGTTTGCGTGAAGCTATATGAAAAAAAAAACTTCTAGATTTCTGAGAAAAAAATTCATGGCTGTTGCATCACGATCGTTGCTTGTGTGTAATTGTTTAACCAAAAACAATACCGTAATCATGCTTCAGACTTTCTCCTTGCGACTTTTTTCTCTCCTTAAGATTGAATGGACTTAAGATTGAAAAATACGGAGATTTCCCATGACTGAAGAGATAACGACTTCATCGCTGCTCAAGGCTATACCAAAAAGGGCTTATCAGAAGTGCTTCGTGGATTCGAGCACAAAGCGCGAGTGTTTATCTAAGGGGAATTACTTCGAAGCGGACAAAATAGAAATTTACAAATAAATTAATATTTGCCGAGAATAATAAAAAAAGTCACTTTATTTTTTGAACATCATATTTGTCGTAACGGGTGTACGGAAAACATGTCTTAAAAGATAGTGTATACCAAGGTGTTATGCAATTTAAAGTTTCAGCGATTTGATGCGCTAGACCGAGGGATATAAGGGTTGAGTACCACAACATTTTAATTCCACAATCTCTAGCACAATTATGATAAATCGCGTCTTAAACCAGCATGTTTCAGATGAGGCCTTACTCTCTGCTCATAAACATATCAGATTTAATATACCTGGTGAGGTTTAAAGTGCTGTTGTAAGAAGGCTAACTAAAACTTGGCTCAATTTCGTGCACGTCTTATCGCTCAAGTGGATATGTTTATGCCGACCTACAACATCCACGAAGGGAATTATGAACTAAAGGCAATTTATATTTCCTGCTTCAGTGATCCCAAAAAAAGACACAGACGAACGGTGTGTGCTCTAATGGAACGCTTACGGGGGGCTAACTATTGAACAGAGTATAAATCTGCCCTAATTCATTACAACTAAGAATTTAGGGTATGCCTACCCCAGCCCGAGGGTCTTGTCATTGACATTATAAATGTATACTGGACCGGAAATTTAATGGCACTCTTACTATCTCGAGGTGCATTTACTTGGTTGTAGCACTGCATCAATCACGACCGAAATTCTTAGCGACTGTCCGGTTTTTCAATAATTCTATAAACCCTACAAAACCCTTTAGACGGATTCCCATCCCTTTTCGAACAGGTTATTTAAGTCAAGCATCAGCGTGAGCTGCATCAAGTCAAGAGAAGCCAATCTGGTTTTCTTTAAAAAAAAAAAAAAAAAAACCAGGCAACCCAATGATCTGATCCTATCAGCCTCAAGTCGTTCTTTCTGAACTCGAAGGGAAAACTTGTCGAATATTAAAATAAGCCCCGGCGACCTCATCAATATGCTTAGCGCAAAGAACGATCAAACCGAGAACGCCCTACACCATCCAATTGGAAACGTAGACGCGTATTTAGATACAAAAAATCGTCGTTAAACACAGGCCATGACTCGATCATAATCATTCGACTAATTAGTTTAGAAATGGAAAACCTCAATCACCAATCCAAAGGGAACACAATACAAAAACTGTCGAGGAAGTTGTTACAAGGTGCCGTCAAATATTCTCTTAACCAGTTAACTGTTGATGGCGAATATATTCGTCATGAAAAAATTGTAAAACTTTGTGTTATATGACCATATTTCCACTACACGACAGCTGCTAGAAAAAATATCCACGAAACGCTCCACCAACCAAATTTAAAAGGTGTATGACTCTATAAACCGGTAGAAAGGCTGGGAAGCCTTAAAACGTTGATGAAGCTTGTAAAGGGTCTTTCAATAAGAGCGGGTAGATGTTGAAAGGGAATAAACCAAGCTGTCTGTGAGGTATTAACAAAATTCTGTTTTTATCTGAAGGGTCCATGTATGCCATTATGTATGGAATTCGACTCGTTCAAATGCCCGCCGTGTCACGGATCCGAGTGGTCCAATTTTCAATGACTCTAGATCCGTGTGAATTTGAGTGACGGCCTGTATTATGTTCACCTTAAGGGCATCGGTCGATTGTGGTTTATATGCATAGACCTGCGATTTCAGGAAACCCCACAAGAGGGATGTGGTCGTGGTGCAATGGTAATCATCACCGACTGTTGAGTCGAAGGTCTGTAGTTCAAGTCCGTCCATAGTCGGGAACGATTCCTATACGGAAAAACTGTGCAACAATATTAGTTGTGAATGAGACATGATCAAAAAGTGCTGACGAAGGCATAACACTCACAGTATATGATCACTTCAAAATGCATACTTTGTGTGTGCATTTCCAATATAACACCTTAATGACATGGAAACAAAAAAAATTACTGAGAACTACAACCAACGCAAATTCTGTCGAATCTCTCAAATCATATCTAGGACAACCACCCCCAGAGAGTAGTGAACGAACATCTTTGACACAAACCATTTGCACCCCGTCCAAGTTGTGTGACAAACACCATTAAACTTGGACGAATTATAAAAAAAAAAGCAGGTTCAAATCGCATGATCTTGCTAGCTAATTCACGCTACCACTGCGAGAGATAACCTTATCCTCAAATCATTCATGCAGAATGTCAATCGTGGCATCCGTTGTGCCACACGTGGTGTGGGCGCGGTGTCGTAGCGCCGGCCATCCTGCTGGAACGATATGTTCCAGATATGTTCGAGATCTATATGATTCATTTTGGGCTATAAGAAATTGGTTATCACCGTTCTGTAGCGCTCGTCATTGACGGTGACCGCCTCACCAACGTCGTTTTAGAAAAAGTACGGACCAATGACGCAGCCCGCCCAACATTCACATCAAACGGTAACTTTTTGAGGATGTATTGTCACCAGGTGAACCACGTGTGGATTGGAGTCGTCCCATATACGGACATTTTGCTTGTTAACACAGCCATTCATTCAAAAAGGCGCCTCGTCGCTAAAGTTAATTTGTCGGCTAAATTGGGGTGCAAAACGCTCCGAAGCTGGTCAGCGAACAAAGAGCGTTGTCTATGATCGTGAACTTTGAGCTCCTGGGTCAGTGGGATTTTGTACGGGTGTAAGCTCAAGTCCCGTCTCAAAATTCGCCAAATCAAAGTCTGTGAAAGGCTCGCCATTATGCATAGCGAGGAATCGACTGCCTCGGGTTTTGCTGTACATTTTGCGGCGATGTTCTCGGCCGACTTTGCGTTCTTCTGACGTACGAATTTCGGCTCATTGATTATCGAACCGGTCGTCTCAAATTTGGCCACCAAACGTTGAATAGTCGACTGTGAAAGCCACCACGTCTGCCGTAAAATGGGTGCAACGCGCGCTATGTTTGCACTAATGAACATTCGTTTCGATAATAAAGTTTTATCATTTGGACGTGCTGCTCAATCGTGTAATTTGGCATCAAGAGCAAATTTGACAGATATCACCCAAACAACATAGCCGCCACAGGACCCCAAATTCTACCCGCGCCAATTAAAATAAAATTGAAGAGTTCACGTCAACAAGCTATCTCCTCAAGAACGAAACGATTCGTCAGCGACTTTGACGCAACGTAAATTTTGGTGCAGATTTTTCGACCGACCTATGCCAGCTGGTCACGGGCATTAAGGCATTTAGCCGGTCGCCTCAAAGAAAGTGAATCAACATGTTATATAAGAAACACCGGGAAGCCTCATAGTGCTCGTTCTGCAGAGAATTCGGCCGTCAATCATTCCATCAGCTACGGCCTGAAGATCATCAATCGCGCAATCGGTTAATGGACGAAGTGGACGATTTTTGGTCGAAATTCACCATAAGCGACGATGTCTATTCCGTCTGAACGGATAAGTAAGAAATAAAAACTGGGACACCGAGAATCCATGTATACCCATTCAAGTTACTGTATAGTGTGTCATTTGCGCCAGAGGTGTCATTCCTTCGAGGAAGCCGTGGATAACACGGGTTTCGTCGTTGGTAAGTGATATAGACAAATGATCAACGAATTTGTGCTGCCGAAAATGGACGAATTAGAGGACATATCGTTCCAACAGGATGGACAATTCGCGCGACGCTAGACTTTTTGAAGAATACATAGCCGAGTCGTATTAGGTCTCATTTTTGCAATTTTTACTGGCGGGCAAGATCGCTCGACTCGACCGCTCTAAACACCCTTCTTCTCCGGCGAGAGTTTAGGAACTTATCGCCCAAAGTCCTCGTCGATACGATCGCGGTAAAACGAGCCTAAATGGTCATCAATACTAGCGGCGGCCACTTGACTGATATAGTCTTCCAAAAGTTAGCAAAATTACCTAACATGGAGTGGCTTACGGCCACCCTATACTTCGGATTAAAATATCTCCACGTTTCATAGAATTACAATACATTTTTCTATCGATTGAAATGACGCATCCTGTTGGATGTGTTTGAGGACTTGGAGAACTTCTTTCCCATCTTCGTGGGTCATTTTCCTTAGAGCTCTGGGCTAATCAGTCCATTAATTGAGCTTAACTCAATTGAAATTTCGTGGGAAAGACTGGTAACAGTCGTTAGGACGTCGGCCAAACCTTGGCCAACCGCCCACAAAATAATTTAATTTTTCTATTATACTTTTTGTAGTAATTAAAGAACATCGTAAAAAAAATCAATAACACATGCTGCGCTTCAGTTTAAAAAGATTTTTGTTGGCAAGATGTGTGTGTACATTATGAAGAATAAACTCAGCAAAGAGCAAACGACGAGTTAATTGCTTTCACCCAAATATCTACAATTCCACGGGCACACCCTTATTTACTGAAGCGGTTAAACGACAACCATTATACCAAAGTTCAAGAATCAAGAACATAAATTCAACTCGGAAGCCACATCCTACATATGTCGGGTTGATAAAGGCACTCATAACGCGACAGTTTACGATTTCACTGCAATGAGTTTGAATCCTTCTCCCACACTCCTTCACTCGCTCACAGTCACAATAACATGGAAAATATACAAAAGCAAGAGAGAAAACCAAAATTTTTTTTAACATCACCACACCCTTGTGAAAAGGTCACTTCAGGACTAACCCAACACTACGACCGCCTAATGCACTCACTCGGCAAATTTGACAATGCTGGCTTGGAATTGCATTTTCCGGTACATACCCGAAGAGTTTAAATCCTAGCTGACCGAGGTTTTCCAATCGGACCTCTCGATATTTGGTTTTTCATTAGGATAACAGGGATATACGCCCCTCCTTGGTTGCGAGGCAGTTTTGCACGTTCTCGTTTGTCTTTTCCGCTTAATAATCAGCACTCTAGTCTGGTTATCATCGTAAACACACCATTTCAAATCGTACTTGTTAGGGAAAATTCGGTTTTCACTCACATCGGGACGACGACAACCGTGTCGACGGGAACACTTCGACAAATTCTTCCTATCCCATCAATGGGTACCCCTCACTTGTGTACTTTTAGTTTTAATTTTTAATGAGATCGAAGGAAACGAGACGTGTACGAGTTGAAATGTTTGTATCTTATTTTTCGTATCGCCCCCCAATCCCCAGGGCCTTCCCGCATACATCTATTGATTTTTCCACACACACACACTTTCCGACGAAGAACAAAACAAACTGGGCGAGATACTTTACAACCCGTTACGATCAGAGGCAAAGACGCACAACTATCCTCGCGAATATGTGTTAAAAATGCATTTTTTTCAAATTCGAATCCATTTCAAAGGATTGCCTCTGCGATTCCGTCGAACCAATGGCACTGCCCGCACGTACACAACATACTTGTATCTCAATCGCTTGGATATTCAAATCAAACAAAACCACAACGAAACTTATGTAATATCCGGAATTTGTTTTGTTTTGTAATACTGTTTACAGCTCTCTTGGAAAACTCGATAGAAAGCCGCCCCCCCACCGAAATGGATGGGCTTAGGACCGGATACACCGGAAAATGATGATTGGAAAGGAAAGAAAATTAGCGAAAAAAAAGTTTTTCTTTTATTTTCGGTCGATTTTGATAGCAAACTTTAATACGCGGCGATTATCGGACTGCTACTGAGCAAGGCCTCTTTCATCTCACGATAAGTTCGTTCGTTCATTCGTTCATGTAGTGCGGGCAACTTGGCAAACGGGTGGGTTGAAACATGGTCTTACTGGGTAGTGGGTAGTTAGTTAAATACGATGGTTTGTTGCAGCGGCGCCAACATACATACCTCTAAGTTCGATGGGATAACAACGGTTACAGTGTATGGGAATTGAAAACAAATGCTCAGATACTCGTTGGCGCTCTTGTCACTCTCTGCCTCTCTCCGGACTCTTTGTCTCAATGCGAGTTGTTGCAGTTTTCTTCTAAAAGATAAAAGCGTCACGATATTCGTATGCGTATGTAGACGAGCTTTTGCTCTTTATAGGAAAGTCTTCTTCACCATGAGACGACGCGACGGTCTCTTTTGGTTTCTCTTTATCTCTTGTTGCCGCACGGAAGTAATATACAAGTGCAGTGCATTCCGTTGCAAGAAGTGCACAGATGTATCTTCTGATTTATGGATCTGCCTTACACGAGTGAATATAGAACAAACACGAGTGGTTTATACCCATAAGTTGATGTAAGCTATCGGTAAAACACGAGGGAAAGAAATATAGGAGAAAAGGAACAGCTGCCATTGCAATGGCTCGTTGCTATCAATCTGGGTCACCCACGCATAGAAGGGCTCAACGACCGGTGCAACATTTTTTTTCTACTACAGATTAAAGCTATTGTGAATGAGGCTGATGCTATCTGTTGGCGCATTCAGATAAATGCTTTGCTATTGTACTGCACGAAGAATATTGTCGATAAATAGGGTCGTTCAAGCGAAATCGAAAGCCTTGGACAGGCAAGGGCTTAATTATCATTTCCACCTCATGCATAACTGATGCATGCTAAAATTGTTTGGTTTTATTCAAATACATTGATTGGACCACACGGAACCCGAAACGTGTTTCATCCAAGCCAAATTTATGCATTCTTGTCAACAAGCTATATGTTACCTTCTATTTATAAATTTGCAGAAAGAACTACAGGAAAGTGCGGCAGATCATTTCCACCAGTATCATATGTTCAAAAAGCGATGGGAATTTGGTAACTTCATAGGTATCAGTCCTGAATGGCGTTTTTAAGGAGTGATTTATTGGTTGTTTGGTTTTTCAGTATTCAATTTTTGATAGCTTACGCGGGATTCGTGGCTTGTGCCATGATCAAACATCCTTAGCTAGCATTGCCATTTCATCATAGAAAGACTTACAATCGAATAACGCTTACAAGATATTGAATTTTACAAAGTGGCCCAAAATTAATCATCCTATCGGAAGATGTTATAATTTTTGCAAATGGCGTCGTACGTCAATCATATTTGACATTTCTGAACTAGATATTTGCAGTATACAAGCAGACAAGCAACGGAATGCTACGAATATTCTCCGTAAGACCGTGGAATAATTGTGTCGACATTTTTGATCAATAATCGGTCGGTGGTGTTAGCGGAGCGTGAATTTCGACGTCGATTTTCTAATCGCGTCGCGCCAACTGGGCAAACATTCCCGCGCTTAGCAACTCGACTCGAACAGACTGCAACTACACGAGACCATGCAGGGTGTGGCCGCCACCGGACTGGTCGTTCGGCTGAGGATATTGCGGCTGTAGCTGCCGATGTTGCTGAGAACGAAGAAACATTAATCAGACGACGGGCCACGCAATTGGCATCACTAGACAGCGAATTTTAGTGAAAGACTTACACATGTTCCCGTAGTGCATATATCAGTTAATGCCTGCTGATCGTCAGCCGTGTGTGAATTACTATGAAACCATCCTTAATCTCAACAGCGAAGAGGACGATTTTGTGTCGAAAATCCTCATCAGCGACGACGCGCATTTTCACTTAAGCGATTACGTCAATAAGAAAAATCTTCGTTTCTTGAGCACTGAAAATCCGCGTGTGTTGCACGAAGAGACATCCACTCAAAGCTACCGTGCGGTGCGTTCACCCGGGAGGAGTAATTGGGCCCAATTTTTTTGGGGACGTCATCGGCAATACGGTCAATGTTACTGGTGAACGGTACAGGGCCATGATAAACGACTTCTTACTGCCAGAATTGGATGATCGGGGTTTGGTGAGCATTTGGTTTCAACAAGACGGTGCAATCATACACACAGCACGAGCCACAACGGATATTGTGAAGGAAGCGTTTCCTGGTTGCGTAATATCCCGTTTTGGCGATTTGGCATGGCTAGCAAGATCGCCAGATTTAACCATCCCAGACTTCTTTCTTTGGGGCTACTTGAAGTCGCGGACTTATGCCAACAAGCCTCAGACAATCACAGCCCTCAAGGAGAATATAAGACAGCAATTGGAACAGTTGTCACCGGAAATCTTGCGGAAGCTCATGGAAAATGTGATAAAACGGGTACTAATGTGTATCAACACTGGCGGCAGCCACTTGACGGATATCATCTTTTCCACTTAACAAAAATTGTAAAGGTCCAAATAAATATTTCCATTACTCAAAATAATTTTTTTTACTTAGTAAAAAAGTTATTTAAAAACAAATTTGGATGATTAATTTTGCGCCATTATCAGAAAAGTGTTTTTCGCCTATTTCGACCATAATCGATCTATTGAACAAGCAATCCAACCCATAGTGATCAAATTTCCCGCCAATTTCACGATATAGAATGTCAAACCACCTACACCCATGCGTAGAGTGCGTAAAGAGAAAAAAATCGCTGCTGTATCCGCCAGTGTTAATGAAGACCGTGATTTTTCCATTCGTCGCCTTTCACAGTAATTGGGATTGTGTTACTCGGCTACGCGGAAGATTTTACGCAAGGCCTAAAGTGACCAAAAATAATCTTCGGCGACGAAGCTTACTTCTGGTCGAATGGGTAACTGGCAATAAGAGACCTTATTATACCTTGTTTGGTACCGTTTAGAGTCTGGAGCAATCATTGGCCCGATTTTTTTTATAAAGATGACTCTGAGGACAACGTTACCGTCAATGGCGCCCGCTATTTACTTTACTGATCATCACTGATCAACATGTCATTCAAGCACGGCGGTGCTACAGGCAACAAAGCCAGCGAATCTTTTTGAGAAAGCTGGATCATTTAAGAAATGAGTTCGGTGAACAATTTATCTCTCTTTTTGGACCATTGAACTGGCTGGCTAGATGGTGCGATTTTACGTCTTTAGACTTTTTAATACTTCTATCTTGAAAAGCTGGGTTAGAGAAGACTTATGTAAAGGTTTCTCTGTCTGTCCGTCTGTACGCATATATTATATTTCTGCAAGCATGCGCTGCTCTGCTGTCTGTCCGTCTGCACGGATATATTATATTTCTGCAAGCTTGCGCGAAGTGAATGTGAATTATAAACATGTTTATCCGCCATCTAGTATTATTATGTATCGCATCAAATACATGAACCGTAATGACGAATAAACCCAATTCACCAACCGCCAATATTATTGTTGCCTATTTTTAGGAGTTAATTCTTTTGCCCACTAATTTAAAATACGCCTTTTGGAAATTAGCGAATAAACGATTGATTGAGACGTGTCGCGAGGTATGCTTGTTGAGAACCGGAAATCCCTTAAAGCCGTTTATTGTATGTGGCTGTGCATGACAGAATTTATGGGACGGATGACAAACATGAAACAAAAAAGCGTGTACGTCTTCTATCTTGCAAAGCTGGGGTAAGGAAGACTTATGCAAAGGCTTTCCTGTTTGTCCGCCTGGACAGATCCGGGTACAAGTTTTCAAAATTCAAAGTAGCAGACCTGGAATTGTAGCTTGGTTCCCGGCGAATTGACCCAATGGTTTTATAGGGATAAGTCAAATCACTCGCCGACAGACCGAGTTATTAGTGAGATACCAGCCAATATGCTCGAAAAAGTGACTCAAAACATTTTTATACACTTTTGCAATTTTCCTCGAAAAAACACGAAAATTTCGATGACCTTTTCGACACATATCGGCCAGAACTTCACAAATATTCGTTTCACAAATATCAAGAGTTTGAACTTTAGTATACAACTGTCTCTCAAGTCCGAAGAAATAGCAGTCGGCAAGGGCAGTTATGCCAGTTATGCGTTTGATTTCTTCATTGGAATCGAAACCTCGGACCCAGGGTAGACGAAGTCTGTCTGTGAATACGAATGTTCTTGCCAAGACCTTGATGGAGTGGGTGCTTTATTATTGGACAGCATATAATATGTGATTTTTTAAGAGTTCGATTTTGATTTGTCAAATAATACAGAAAAAAATGCAAAAGGCACCATTACCGGCAACGTTTTCTCAGGATCAGCTCTGGAAAAATGCGATGATTCCGCCGGATCATAAAGCGTACCAAATAGTAAATTTTTCCAGGTGCATGGGTAGGTCTTGTAGTGCGGAGATACATATGGGGATATTAGTTAAGCTCAAGAGTGCTGTTAGCGATTTTCAGAAAAGTCACTATAGTTTGAGAGATATTTCACAGAACTATCCATCTCTCACGAATCATTTTGACATATTTTGGTCGATGCTTTGTATATGAGAGGCATCACAGCACAGCTTGTTCCAAAAGAGCTGAACTTTCTGAACGAGTCAATTCGGTGAATCCCTTTATGGATGTTGAGAGCTAGGAATCTCGTATTTCCTACGGTAAAGATTTGCCCCGTCGCGAAACCAAATAGCCTGACGCGCTATAAAACGGCCTCCTTACCCAATTTTGCATTAAAATCTCTCAGACCAATTTTGGTGTCTCAGCTTGGACATTGGGCGTAGGTCTTAAGTCATTGTAAAAGTCGTCCCTTGTGGTGCCATTCTTTTCCGCTGTGGAGGCCCGAACGCAAATTAGGCTTAGGTATATGATGCAGATGTTGTTCTTATGCGGATTGTTAGGACATGCTCGAATGCTCGTCTAAAGCTAGGGATTTTTCGCCTGAACGCGCCCGAACAGCAAGTTCCAAAGCCAAATATCCGCTGTCATCTTCTCTTGAAGCAATCCGTCATGGAAGATGTCCCAGTTTTTCATCCTCTTTTTGCCTGGCCCATCCCATTGCACTTATTGGAAGGCTGTAATATCTAAATGTATGATGTGGTATTTTCCAAATGGAAGACACAAAATATTAAAGTTATCGTCCTTGAGATTTAACTACCAAAAAGGACAAGATAGCGAGGAATGGACGGAAAGAAATAAAAAAAAAAAAAAAAATAAAAGGAAATAAAAAGGAGGCAAGGGCTGGTGAGGAAAAGATACGATACTCCATGAGCCTTGGCTGGTTTTTGTTTCTTCTATCAATTTCAAATTTGTGTTAATCTTGATCAATTACCCGTTCCCTGTTTACCCTAAGACTTAACTACCTATTAAAGTCGACTTCGGGTAATATATTGTACTTGTATTCCACACTCCCTCCCATTCATGAATAAGACATAAGCCGCCTAAGACCGGTAAACTTGAGTCTCAAAACAATAAAGTGTTTATGGTTCCTGGGGAATAAACTTTTTCACACACGAATAACATATATTGCAGAGTCCTCTGATGTCTGGTGCTGATTTTCAAGTTTTCTATAACTTCCGCGTAGCACACCTACCCGGCGAAGTCATCAATATTTAAGAAAAAGAGAACATTTCGGAGTCAATAACCAGGAAGCCAATAATTTCACTTTATTCCTTCATTCTGTACAGACAATAGCAGGAAGATCATACGGAAGACAAAGGGAGATGTATCAGTTCCATTAGATGTGGCGACAATGTGCATTTTATTTATGTTGCTTTCCGTCGTTTTTTTTCCTTTTGTTTTCTTTTATCGCCACGAGTAATCGCAAGGACTCTGTGTGCCAATATGAAGTATGTGCATGTGCCAAAGGCATGGCAATGTACTGTTCCGGACGTATGCACTGAATGTTGCTTTCTTTCATTATTCATGTCAACAACTGTTACGTATTGCCTGCAATGTCTATTGTTGTCTGGAAGGATAAGACCTTAAGATGAAGAGAGCAGGACGATGTGCACATGTTAGTGTTCCTTTGTTGTCTATATAATGAATAATTTGCTGGTTATCCATATTCTAATTAAACGAGTCCTTTTCGAATTGTGTCTTGGACACGCGTATATCGGTGGGGAAGTTGCTATAAAATTATTTTGTACAAAGGCGGGATGGCACCTAAGAGTCCTTGTTTGCAGAGGTGGTCATTTCTAATTCTGAATTGAAATTGAAACAATGATTTTGGTAGTCTTATGGCAAAGTGGCTGGATAAATTCGATGACTGAGTTTCCTGGGCCAAATATAACCACCAATCAGACAATTCCTTTTTATCAAAGACAATAGGCAGCTGACAAGTCTTTAAATACCGTCTCTGTTGAGTTGTTCAATGTTTGAACGGTTTTCTTCGATTGAGGAAGTTCTTAAATTCTATTTCATCACTAGCTTCCTACCAGAGATGGCGTAAGCAGTACATTCTTCACTTGTTACCTGTCAAATACACGACCCAATTTTTTCCGCCAAACAGCTATCATTAGGTGTCAGTTACTAGGTTCCAAATATTTTAGCGGAAGTTTATGGTAACCATGCTCTAGCTGACTAAACGTGTTGAATGTGGTTCGCACCATTTAAAAATTGTGATTTCGACATGGAAGACAAGACGACCTGAATAGCTGCTAAAGAATTGGAGAAGCTCATCGTTTAAGACCCACGTCAAACACTTCAAAATTGTCTGAATCGTTGGAAAGGGCTTAAAGCCATATGGATGATGCAAAGGCAAGGGAACTGGGCCCACATGAATTGCAGAGATGTCGATAGACATTTTCTCCTGTAAAAAAATTCTTCAATGGTAAAACAAGGAAGGATTTTTGCATTGAATTGTCTTTGGTTATGAAAAGTGGGTCCATTACGACAATCCCGGAAATAGTTGGAATGCTCCAAAGGATTAGAAAAATGATTTTGCAGGACGTCAAAACATAAACGTAATTGGAAACGCTCAAATAGAAATCAATCCCACCTCCGTTTTCTTCGATGGCATTAAAAAACGATAATATAATTGATAAAATAATTTTCCCGAGCCTCTAAAGTGAGTTGATTTTTGATTATCTTGAAATACCAGAGGGGGACTTGGCTACTATCAATTTATCAAGTAGACCCTTCGACTAAAAAGTCAGAAGTTTCGTTTTTCTCTACAAAACAACTGTTCACGAAGGCAATTGTCTTCTCATTTGATGAAAATCTCTGTCCTCCGAGCGCAATTTTTAGATTAGGGAACAATAATAAGTCGCTTGGGGCTAGATCTGGTGAGTAAGGCGGATGATCAAGCAGTAGTTCGTGGATGACAACCGCAAAGGTTTGAGGCATCGCGTTGTCTTGGTGGAACAGGATTTTCTT
Source organism: Merodon equestris (assembly GCA_958301585.1). Taxonomy (NCBI): domain Eukaryota; kingdom Metazoa; phylum Arthropoda; class Insecta; order Diptera; family Syrphidae; genus Merodon; species Merodon equestris. Next base: position 213,133,157 of record OY284413.1, on the reverse strand, counting down.
TGTCTGCAAATGTGTGTGTCAAGTAATGATGCTCCTGTAATGGTTTTTCCTTTTTAAAGATAATCGATCAAGATAAATCCATGACTATCCCAAAAAACAGTCGTCATCACTTTCCCAACCGAAAAAAAAACAGTTTTTGCTTTTGTTTGGAGCCGATTCCCCTTTGCAGTTCAGTGTTTTGACTGTATTTTAGTTCCGGGCGTATAATGGTGTATCCAAATTTCATCAACAGTAATTAATCGACGGCAAAACTCGGATTTATTGCGCCTAACCTGCGCCAACAGAGCGTTGGAAATGTTCCTTCGAACATGTCTTTGGTTTAACGTGAGAAAACGCGGCACCCAACGCGCGGACAGCATCACTCACTTTAATTCGGCGGTCGCCTAGCATCATTTGGTGAACTTTAGCGATGTTATTTTCAGTTGTTGCAGTTTTTGGGCATCCCGAACATTCATCATTTCCCAAGTTCTCACGGCCACGTTTCAATTCAGCTGCCCAAAATTTCCCTGTGATAAATGATGGTGCAGAGTCCCCGTCCAACTCATCTTTGAAAACAAAAATTTAATGACACTCGATACTCAATTTGGTCCATTTTCACAAAAACACTCACATCGACTCACTCAAACGACTGTCAATTAAAAACTACGCGTTTAAAATGGCTGACATTTTGGTGAGTAACCGTCAACGCACAACTACATTGACTAGCTTTTATTGACGAGTGCTGCTATCTTCACGTTGAGGTCGGAAACTTTTCAGGCCACCTTCGTATATCAACGCCTACGCTCGATTCCACCCTCGAGTATTCAATGTTATCACCACTTTCCAAACTCGTGAAGTTCGGGCAGATGTTGGACTGAAATCTCGAGGTGCTTTTCGAGCGAAATAGCCTTACTACTCTGTGTGTAGCCATTTTTTTGGTAGAATAAGTCACTGCCTCTTGGACTGTTATTTGGTAGGTCCGCATAGGGCTTGTTATGCCGAGAAATGTGAGTCTTTGGAGACAGTGTAGTCTGGTGATTTCTTTTCTGCTCGGTCTTTTTCCTCCATACTAAAGAGTCATAGATGATGATGGATATGCTGACGCAATATCTTCTTACTTGTATCTCCCCCTACTAATTCTTGTTCCTTTCTATCCGACCTAAACAAGTTCACTAGTTATTTGGTGTCAAAAAACCATCTCATGCTCAATATAAGCAAGTGTCAACCTGTGTCTAACTATCATAAGCGCTTCTATCCACCTCCCAGAACCAACGTTATCTTCCTTTCAAGTTTTTGATTTACTAAGTGTTACCTGTGACTGAGAACTTAACTTTCGCCTTCACATTGACAACATTATCAAACATGTAAGTTCCGCCCTCGGCTTGTAAAACGTTGGTCCAAGGAGTTCCCGAATCCTTATACACTACAATCGCTAGGCACCTAGGTTTATTCGTTTTGCCATTAACGGATAAACTATATATTACTATAATTTACCGTCTTATTAGGGTCGCTTAAAGTTAATCAACCTACAATACAACTCTTAGAAGAACGACGCAAGGTCGCAAACATGCGAGTAATATTGTAATATTGACCTACTTTGCGGTAATATTGATTGCCTCACTGTGCCTCAAATTATTCCCCATAACACCAATACCCGAAACCTTTGTGATCCATGCCCCTCTTCCCAAGTCCCATCGAACGATATATGGCTTTCATAAGCCAATGTCTAGAATACTGCGCGAAGCGAACTCCAATCTGCTCGACCTACAAGTCCAAAAACCCGGTCTTCGACCCCCTATCAGGCAGCTTTTTAACGCCGACACTAAGAAAAAATTGTCTGGCTTTGACGAAAAGAACAACCCAAGAATCTCTTGGACATCATCCCAATTTTTTCCCATCAAGGAAGTTTGGTGACTTCGGAACTTTTACTTCGGAAGATTTATTTGGTGTAAATCTGAAGGTTTTAAATCTGGAGAATAAGGCGAATGCTGTAACTGTGTGCAGGTGGACCTAGCTGTATGAGGACGGGCATTAACCTGATGGAATAGAACATCTCTTCGATTAACCAGACCTGGCCATTTCTGTTCTAGTGCTGACTTTAATCTGCATAACTGATTATGAGACAGTAGCATCCCACCATACACTAAGTAACAACTTGGGTGGGTGGAATATATCTTAGGGATGTTGTGCTGGCCGGTCTTCTGACTAATCTCAAATAACCCATTTCTTATTCGATTCGGTTCAAAAACTGTTCTTAATAGTGACCCGACAGAAGCGCAGTGCGGGCTTCGGTTCTTTGCTGAAAATTATTTAGGTCGAGTGGTACCTATTTTCGTAACTGTATGACTTTTCCATTTTGTTAGATTCAGTACAGCTCACTGGCTTACATTGGGTTCGCCTGCGACATCCCTTAGCGTAACATTGGATCTCTTCGACGGTCTACTTCCGGAGCTTGTCGTCTAGCTCTTCTAGCCTACCCGAATGGGCTTGATTCTTCGGTCGAAATATCCATTTCTAAACTTTGCAATGTTGACACCATTTAGAGCGTAATTTCCTGCTTCTAGGTGAGGTATTCAGGCAGTCTTAGTTGGATTAATGGATAAAGCTTCCATGAATTACCAATCAGAAATAAATGGGGAGAGGGTGGTAGTGGCGCAATGATAATCATCACCGACTGTTGAGCGGAAAGTCTGTAGGTCAAGTCTGACCATAACCCAGAACAATTCCTATACGGAAAACACTGTGCAACAACACCAGTTTTGAATGAGAGATGATAAAAAAAAATGCTGACGAAGGCATAATACTCGCAGTGTAAGATCACTTCAAAATTCATACACTGTGTGTGCAATTCCAATAGAAGATCTCAATGATATGGAAACTAATAAAATTACTGTGCACTACAACTAACGCGACAAATTCGGTCGAATCTCTCGAATCCTATCTAGGACAACCACCCCCGGAGGGTAGTAAACGAACATCTCTGACACAAACCATATGCACCATGTCCAGGTTGTGTGACAAACATCATAAGAGCATAACTCTTGAACCTGCACGAACCCTATAAAAAAAATTGGAGCGCAGTTTGCATGCTATGACTATGACGACGACATATTCGATAAGCGTATGCTGTTCGATTAGCGTAAACGGTTAGGATCGGTTAGTATCGTTGATAGCAACTGACCTTTTCCACCCGCTGGACAACCTTTTCCTGCTGTTACTGTCCCAGAGGTCTTTCCGGATAGGGTTAAGATATATGACTTTTTCTCAATGGTAAGGTTGTGATCGATGCTACTTTGAGATAGAGTTCTCGTAATCAAATTGAGGGGATATTATCGGCGAGGGTTCAAATGAAGATCTTTTCCTAAATGTAAGCACACGTCCATATGTCGAATTGGATGGTGTAGGGCGTTCTCGGTTTGATCGTTCTTTGCATATTGATGAGGATGCAGGGAAAATACTTTTCCATCGACTTCAGAAGAAATAATGTCACACTGATAGCACGATATGACTGGGTCCAAGTTTTGGGTAAGAAAATCAGATTGACTTCCCTCTCCCTAGGTTGAAACTGGACCTAAATAGGGCTATCAGAGGCAGTATGATTAAGCCATGAAAGGCTGGGAATATTACGTCTTTGCCTGAGGTTTTGTTGGTTTAAAGAAGCCGACTTTCCCTTTTATTCTATTAGTACTGAAACTAACGTCTGGTAATAGAATATCGATACTAATCGGGCGGTATTTGGAGGTAGAACTACGGAAGTACATGTGAACAGCAGTGAAAGTGCCATATGATTTTCCTGTTCATTAGAGTGCTCTTTGGACAGAGCTCTATAGAGTCGCACTGCGGTAGGTGAAATGTCAGTAGTCCCGAAATGTCTTATCTAAAATTTCCTAAGCTTTAGATTGTAACTATAAAAGAATGAAATTCAAAGGGATTCACTGAGGGTTAAGTGCAATGTCCGAAAAGAGCTCTTTTCGTCGACTCTATTATTGGTGTCTTATAGCGATTACCATTCTGAGAAAAAGGTGATATTCAATATCGCAACTCCAGTGCGGACACCATTAACTAGATATTAAAGTCATGTTATAGATGGTGATATGTTATATCCTCGTTTTTTATGCAACAAATATCGGAAAGAATTGACAGGCCACCTAAGCACGCTATCGCCTCGACCTCCAAAGTGAAGATAAGAGAATGATAAAGAGACTTATGGGTCTTTTGTTATCTCTCAAAAAAATATACAAAACATGCGACTAAGATATCTACTAAAAATTATTTAAATTTTTTCTCATTTTTCTCTTTTTATCTCTCGGAAACCTAACCTTAAACAAACAAAACGAAGTTGACGATGACGGGTATTTCGCGCGATGAAGCGCAGAATCAAAAAATTTGGAGAAAAAAAAAAGATTTTAGTCACCTTTTGTCACGCAAGAAGCTCGAGTTTTCCTTTTTCGTCAACATATCTTGGTTTTATTAACAGACCCATACACTAAACTATGCGATCATAAAATCCACCGTAATTATGAAATTAAATATCATTTTCTACCACAAGTCAAAAAGGGAAAAGCAATTGCAAAGTTTCCTCCCCGGCCATACAACTAGCCATCGAACAGCACAAAGCTCCTATAAAATTGCGCAGACGTTAGCTCTCTCACGTCTGTCACTTACTCATGTTTCCATCCGACTGCTAAAGCGCAACACATACTCGTGCTTGTTAAAATTATACATTTCCTGCACTCTTGTCGCACGGTAAACATACTCGCGCCCGTCCTCCTCAAGAGCCCCATTCACTTGTGAATAAAATAATTTCACTAAGCCTCATAGTAGCGCAACATACTCGCACATACATGTGTGCCACGCGAGAGAATAGACCAACATAACGAACTGAAAAAACAAAACCTGTTTATCGGTCCATCTGAAAACAAATTTTATGCAAATTCACTAACAAGTTCCAAGCATTCCAGTACTCCTCCATGCCCATGTGATGTGCGAGCAACCGACCGGCCTCCCCAATATATTGAGAGTCACGCATCTGAAAAGTGAAAATTCAAATTTATTCCAGGGTTTTCCTCTCTCTCTCTCTCTCATCGTTTCTCTATTTTCCCTTTTAATTTCGTATTCCCAAAAGGAAGAAAATCTCGAATCACGAAAGAGACTGACTGCTCGCACTGGGCATGGAAACACTTGACGCTGGAGTTGGTCAGATGAGTTTAATTAATGTCACTGCACTGTTAAACACTCCATCGCCATGGCTGTCGACATCAATGGATGTGATTGCTATCGAGGCAATTTGCCGGCTGCGACTGGAGTTGCAGCCGGTGCCGTTGTAGATGCGGAAAATATTAATTTGATTTGCCAATGAGGAAACTGGTCTGGATCTATCTATGTGGCAATTTGTTTTCACTTTTTATCGAAAAAGAAATGTACGATCTCGGTTTCAGACGATGGAGATAAAATACTAAAATCAACAGAGTGTTTGCGCATCCTTACGTTTGACCTTAGACCTTGTCGGAAAGCTAACTTATAACACTTTCTCAATAGACAAATTGACATGTTACGAGTACGTTCCAAGGCCGCGAGTTATTTTTAATTTTCGGAATAATTGTTTCCCTCGTTTGAGTCGTAACGAAGGTGGGGAAAGTAACTTTTTATGTTTACCAATCAACGATACATGAAAACGCACTTACCCCCCTGCTTACGAGTATACTAGAACAGATTCCATGATAATTGACGTAGCAGACAATAGAGAAGTATGAGTATATCATGTATCACATGAATAAATGGGATTCTGCTGTTTTTCAATAGATGGCGCTAGCGATACGTGCTGGTCAGAAGTGTCAGACCAGAAACGAGCATCCACATCATCATTACATTTGTGTACTTTCATTGGCGTCATTTTTTTTCTTTTGAAATGTCGATTTCGTAAAAAACTAAGCCGCCAATTCGAAAAAAAATCTGAGACGCTTCGAATCATTACAGAAATTTGCGGTGCGCCCTCTAAAGGGTGTTTTTTTTTAGAAGTTTGGCTTTTACACTGGCAACACTGTTTCTACGTAGGGAGTTTCTTCTTACTCAACTGTAAAACAGTGGGCAAAAAGGTTTCATTTGGGGTACGAGACCCTCGAAAATGAAGATCGTTCCGGGCGTCCGGCCGATTCAATCACTCCCGAAAACATCGCTCTTTTAGAAAACATTGTTCTTAGTGATCGCCGTTTGAAGGTAAAAGAACTTTCTGCAATGTCATATCTTTCCGAAACAACCGTCCGTCGGATTCTTCACGAACATTTGGGAATGAATAAAGTTTGCGCGCGATGGGTTCCCCAACTTCTTTCGGCGACTCAGCGACTGCAACGTGTTGACTGCGCAAGATTATTTCTGGCACTCTGTGAAGCGAATCCTAAAGAGGTTTTGGAGCCAATTGAAACGGGAAATGAAACAATGGTCCTCTATTATGGTCCCCTTTCAAAAATAATCGAAAGAATGGCGGAGACCAAATGAAGGAGCCCCAGTAAAAGCAAAGGTGGTGGAATCGAAAAAAAAATGATTACGTTTTTCTGGGACTGCAAGGGAATACTCTTACCGGATTTTAAGGAACGTAATACTACTGTAAACGAGACATATTATGAGACCTTCTAAAAACTCTCCATAAAATTCGCGAGAAACGTCGGGAGATGCTCAGTAAAGGTGTGCGTTTATTCCGTGACCTAAAAAAAGGATGCGTGGGCGCCGTTTTAGGACCGACGATGTGTTGAGGACAATCCCAATGAGTCGATTCGCCATTGTGCACAGCAATTGGAGCTATGCCCATCCAAGATTTTACGGAAAGATCTTGGCTTAAAAGCTTATAAGGTCCAGCTTGTGCAAGAGTTGAAACCGCTTGACCATCATACGCGTCGTAGGTTCGGTGAGTAGGCCGAAAACATGGTTTAGTTTGATCCTCATTTTGAACGCAACATTTTGTTCACCGATGAGGCCCATTTTTGTTAAATGGATATGTAAGCAAAATTGCTGAATTTGGAGTGGAGAAAACCGAGAAGCCTTTGCCGAGACGTTATTTTAATCATTAAAACTCACTGTTTGGTGTGTTCTATGCGTTGGTGGAATCATCTGCCCATATTTCGATGCTGGCTAGAAAGTTACCGTCAATGGAGACCACTATAGAAACATGATTTCTGACTTCTTCGTTCTGAGTTGAATGGCATTGATGTGACAGAGCTTTAGTTTCAACAAGATGGATCAATATGCCACACGACGCGCGACACCATCAATTTATTGCGGGAAACAATTGCTGAGTGCATAATTTCGCGTAAGGGACCTGTGACTGTCCTCCATGATTACATTACTTTCTTTGGGGGTATGCGAAGTCACTAGTCTATAGCGATAAGACGTAAGAGACGATGGACAATTTGGAAGTCAACATTCGCCGTGTTATTGCTGATATAACAGTTACTCGATAGAGTTATCGAAAATTTGACTTTACGATTGTGCTTTATTCGAGCCAGCAGCGCATATGCCCGAAATAATATTTAAACATTAATGGCATAAAAATATCTATTAAATAAAGCTAATATCATAGACATTCACATTAGCTTTAAGTGTTTTATTTCATATTGAATTTGTATACCTCTAAAAAAAACACCCTTTACTCGGTTTTTCAATGTGGACAATTTTGTATTTGAATACAGATAGTTAGGTAGGAGAAATATGGTCAACAACAAAAGAAGTTGTAAAGGAAGCAACTAGAGCAGACCTTAAGAGAATAAGTCAGTAGGTTCTTTAAGTGGCGATAAACGCAAGACCAATGTTGGGACAAATGCTATACGGAAAGGATACCAAGCAAGATCAGGATTTAAACGCAACGATAATGGGGAGCTCACTTCGGAAAATAAACGAATTGCAATTCAAAGAAGGAAATACGTAGGCCTGACGTAGAAATAGCTTCTCGATCCGTAACTACGTATGTTTCCTTTACTTGAGTGGAGGTGTCTCTAGTTGCTAGTTTCAACTTGTAGTTTGTTTAAACGAATATTTGAAGTCAATGTCTTATGTGTTTTTCGTTAAAATGAATAAATTTGAATTTCGTGCGGTCGCAAAATTTACCCTGAGGAAATTCATCCGATTGAGAAAGGTTTATGGAGTGTCTGCTTCTTCGATGCCAACCGTTAAAAAATGGGCAACTGAATTCAAACGTGGTTGCACATTTCTCGAAGATGACCCACGTGAAAGACGGCCAAAATCGGCAACCACACCGGAAACCACCGAAAAATTGCATGAAATGAAAGTTGCCCACATCTTGCAGAAAGAATTAGGGTCGCGAAAGCCCTGCACAAGACTTGCCGCATTTGCTGAAAACCGATCAAAAGCAAATGCCCAAACGATTTTCGTAGCAATCTTTGGACCGATTTGTCATCATGAGACATGGGTCCTCCACTTTACGCCAGAAACGAAAGAGAAGCCCAAGCAGTGGATGTAGGTCGGCGGTTCAGCCAGTCATGGCCAGCGTGCTTTGGGATGCGAAAGGGATCCTTACAAAAGGCAGTAAAAAATACTAGCTTAAAGAAGAAAAAAAATCATCTTCAACAGGACAATGAACAAAAGAGTGCAATGGTAAAACTGCGGGATTTGGGGTACGATGTGATCTGCGTTCCATCCTATTCTCCTTATTTGGCCCCCTCAGTCCTCCATCTGTACCCAAACTTGAAGAAATTTGTTTCTGGGTAGCGCAAACTCTCACTTCCGGGAAGGAATACTGATGTTGGAGAAACGATGTACCAAATATGTTAAAGTAAAAAAAAATTTTAAATGAAAATCGCAGTCTTTCATTGTCAGTCCGAGAACTTCTTACCCTCCGGCCGAATTTTGATAAATTGCTTAATGTTTATGAGGAGCTAGCACCCTTGGAAAACGATATTATTCACACAGCAGATGGGTCAGGTAGAGCTACCAACCAGCGAAGAAGTAAAGGAAGTAATCCATCGGCTTACGAATAACAAAGCCGCAGTAGTTGACCTAATATCATTGGAATTAATGAAATATGCACGTGAAATATTAACAGAGAAGCTACATGGGCTATTTACAATTACGAGTATATGGAACAATGAAACCATCTCCAAGAAATATAAAAATTCGGTCATCGTTCCCGTATTTAAAAAGGGTTGGTACAAGATGCTGTCAAATATCCTCTTAAAAAGAGACTGCCATCATACGATATGTAAAGGAAATAATCCGAAACTACCAGCGTGCCTTCAGGAGGAACCCCTCGACGCGTGACCAGATTTTCCCTACAAAAAGGTTTTTAAAAAAGAAATAGGGATTCCACGAAACAGTCCACTAATTATTCGTAGATTTATACATACAATAGCGTATGAGCCTACAAATTGTTCGAAAATGTATTAAGTCCATGTAACTGCGACGAAAAAAACCGAGCCTTAGATGGGAGGATATCATAAGGATGTATGTAGAAGGGATGGAACAGAACAACAAAACATGGAAAGAATTCACTCAGGAAGATTTGGCGAAAGGTTGTCAACGATACTCCGAGCTTCCGAATTCCAAATGACGGTGAATAATATTAGTAGTAAATAGTAATGGATTTTTCTCCCAAAGGATAGCTTTCGTAATCTGTATCGCTGTCTGCTTCACATCGATTGTACACTAGATGGAATTAGAAAGAGAGGTATAGTAACTCTAGCACATGTTCGCGTTCAGGACCGACGATTTTGCTGGTGAAAAAATTCCGGTCTGCAGAAACTTGTGAAGTCATTTTCACAGTCCCAGTTTTTTGAGAGAGCTTCTATGATGAGGCATAATGGAATTACCTTCAAAATTGCATTAAAAAATCGCAACTTTAAGAATGATTACTTCGATTTTAGATCGTATTAACCATCCCACCAGACAGGCTGTGCGTTCTATCGTGGATGAATCCGAGTCGATATATTCGCTATTGAATGTTCCTATGCCAGTGAAATAAAGCGTCGGCCGAAGTATGAAAAAGATCACAGCCTTAAATGCTTCATTTTAAAATGAGCGAAATCAGTCGATTATAAGCCCATCATAGAATTTTGGTATCTGGACTTGCATTGTGACGAATTTTGCCTATCCGATTGGGCTTCGAAAGTTTGAAGAAAATCTTGAATTTCGTCAAAAAAATTCATCTTAAGCGATCAAGCTCATTTCTGGCTTAATGGCTTTGATATAAGCAAAATATGCATTTTTGGAAAGTAATAAACCCACATGTGCCAAAAAAGACTTCATTACTCCTCACGTATATAAAAGTGTTGCGTTGGTTGCTGCGAAAATACTATTTTTGGTCCGAATTGTATGGACTTTGATCCAGTGGTAGGTGAATGATCCCTGCAAACGTGTTCACGGTGGTCTTTCAAACGAGATCGAATTCCATACTTAAATTTAGCATGTGTACTATCCCTGGAATAAAATCATCACCAGCTATCTCAATTATTCTGTGTTTTATTTAAATACGAAATTGTTATGTCTTTATTGAAAATTACTGAAAATCTACCATGCATCTAATCTGCCAAAGGGAATCCGCCGTTTTCCAATAGATGGCGATACCAGTACATGCTGATCAGAAATTTCAAATCAGAAATGTCGCATATTTCTCTGTACATGCTAATGTCGATTTCTAGAGAAATGAGCTTGATTTGCGGGAAATTCTGCTTTCGCCTTCAGTTGGAAAAAAACTGCGGCTGAGGCGATTACAGAAATTTACAGTGAGGCTCCTATTTGTGTTGCGAATGGTTTCAAGATTACGAAAGTGTTGACTTCAACGTGGAAGACGAGGAGCCTCCGGAACAAGTAAGAAGTAGATGCAAAATTGCAGGTATTACTGAAGCAGGATCCATTTCACCCCTAACTTGAGATTCTTTTAGATTCATTGGCCTTAACCCAACAATCCATTCCTTTGAAAGCTTTGGGTATAGCCCAAAAGTGTGTGAGGGCCGTACGAGTTAAAGCGTTTTTTTTTTTAACGGACAAACTGATGCTCTACTGACAGGAAAGAAAGGGATTTCTGTATCTTATTGTGATTGACGATAGCAAGTGAATCTACCCAAAGAAATCGTGGAGGTGTGGCGGCCATGCATCAACATCGACAACTTAGCCGAACGTCCATGGATCGATTAGGGTGCAATGGTAATCATCACTTTCCATAGCCAAGAACAATCCGGAAAAACTGTTCAACAACATCAGTTGTGAATGAGAGATGATCAAAAAAATGCTGACGAAGACATAACACTCGCAGTAAAATATCACTTCAAAATTCATACTCTGTGTCTGCATTTCAAATCTAACACCTTAAAGACATTAAAACAAAAGAAAAAAAAAGTTACTGTGAACTACAACCAACGCGAAAAATTCAGTCTAATCTCTCGAATCCTATCTAGGACAACCACCCCCGGAGAGTAGTAAACAAACATTTTTGACACAAACCATCTGCACCATGTCCAGGTTGTGTCAAAGATGTTCGTTTACTACTCTCTACCTACTACCATAAGAGCGTTACTCTTGAACCTTGCGGGAACCCTATAAAAACAAAAAAAGCTCGTCCTGTTGATTTGATGAGACCAGCTCGGCTGGAGCTGACAAAACCACTGCATAGGATCGTTACCAACGACTTAATTGGTTGAACTGAACATTGAAGAAAAACAGCCACAGTGCGAGCAAACAAATTACAAATTGGGGATTGTTAAAACCTGAAATGGAATGGGATGACCCACCCGCCGCCCTCCGACTACTACCTCATCTCATCGATGACGCATGGGATGGTTGAGTAAAACTTTGGAGCTTTCGAAAATTCGTTGACCAACCAAAAAAGACGTACGATTGTGCTAAAAAGACGGTAACAATTTTTACGAAATTAAGTTCCAAATTATCTAAAACAAAAAAACGGATTTGCATTGCTGTTTTTCATCAACAAATCCTTGACAACATTTCCTCCTCCTACCTCTACTTAACATATAGATGAGCACAGGAAAAAAAACATCGTGCTCATCATTCTATTTCAGTGTTTCCTTCCGTGGCATATCTGCCAGAACACCCACAAACGTCACAGTTCGTCAATTAACCAGTTCAGACAAGCAGAAAGGTTGTTAACTCGTTTCAAAGCTGAAATGCCTGATGCCCTACGCGTCCAATGTCCATAGGCATGTATCATTCTCTTTTTATCTCAACGTGGGTTTTTAATGAATCGTAGTAATATTTTGAAAATTCCATCGATGGCAGACACTAAAGCATTTCCACGTTTTATAATATTTTAATGAACCCACAATCAGCGGTTTTTTATTAGTTAATTATGTCCACTTCACCTACTTAATGAAACTGACCCCTCATCAGTGGCAAGTGCTTGTAACTATTCCGAAGGCTGATAGCGCTATAGATTAAAACACAGAACGATTGCTTCATTATATGCTGTCGACTGCATGTGCAGGTTAACATCAGGTTAACTATCGCCGAAGAGAATGAAGGGAACAAAAGATAGAGAAGAAAAGCTCCAGCTGATATGGTGGGAATGACGGGACCACATGTTAACGTTGAGACAATAACCCTAGTCTACTAACACGTATTATATCTACCCTTATTTCATTTTGCAGACATGCGTTGTTCCAGTGCAACTGACATTAATAGCCGCTTGAGAGGTGGATCGGTGATCCAAACACCGTCATATTGGCTTTCCCTGTGGATTGCAAAACGGAAACACCGACCGAAAAACAGCCACAATCTCGTTATTTCGCATGACGAGAATAAATGTATCGCTTAAACCCATTTCAAATTTAATTCTAAGGGAAATCAGGCCTCATTTCAAACTTTCACGAATCATTGCCTTAACACATAACGAGTAGAGGGCTATAACATTTTATTTTTAAACACAATACTAAAGAGGAAGACGACGACAAAGTAAATAAAAAAAATACAAATAATTAGAAAGATCCATAAACTTACGTTTAAAGAAAGTTTTTTAACCGCTGAAACGCATTAAATCTGTTCTTACCAAAAAGGTCAGGAGGCAGATGACATAATCAGCATCCAGAAAGCCGGATGAATACAATACGGATTAAAAGATAATTTCCTGTTTCCGAAATAAGAGGTTAACTAATGCGTCTGGCGTGATACAAGTTGTTTGTTTTTATTTTTGATGCAATAATTAATGCAGTTATTGAAAAATTTATTTTCGAAAAGGCTATTGTGGCGGTTTATTTTGAATTTTATTGACGAAAGATAAAGACCGGGCCATGACCCCTTAAAATTGCTATAAAAACCACGGTTCAGTATTTTTAGACGTTTAATGTTCAAGAGCAAACCGTCCGGTTAGTAGCGGACTAAACCCATTTCCGATGAGATTCCTGTTTTTTTTTTATAATGCGTGCAGGTTCAAGAGTGTACGCTCTTATGGTGTATGTCACACAATTTGGAAGTGGCGCAGATGGTTTATGTCGAAGATGTTCGTTCTCTCTCCGGGGGTGGTTGTCCTAGATAGGATTTGAGAGATTCGACTGAATTTGTCGCGTTGGTTGTAGTTCACAGTAACTCTTTTTGTTTCCATGTCATTAGGATGTTATATTGAAAAAGCACACACAGAGTATGAATTTTGAAGTGATCTTTTGCTGCGAGTCTCCAGCCTTCAAAACACAATCCAACTAGTGCTTCGGGCGAAGGCAGGTGGCCAAATCGGCGTAAAAAGGAAGCTAAGAGTGACAGAACTCGATGTTGGAAACCTCGGAACAGAATAAGCAGAATAAGCAGGTTGCAAGGCATCATCGACATTTATGGGGAGTGTTTCGCTATGGATGCCGAGGAGTTGGGGGAGTCGAAGCTAGGCGAGTGTACAATCCAGCTGTCATCGTCCCAACCAGTATGTGTGCAACCGTACAGGCTCCCATTCGCTAAACGGGAGTTCGTCAATGAAAAAGTGGAGGAATTACTCAAGCTAGGAGTAATCCGGCCCTCTTCTTCGGACTACTGTTCCCCAATTGTATTAACAAAAAAGAAAGACTTCCATCGACTTCCGAGCTGTCAACGAGGTCACCCTATAGCGGAAGTCCTCGATGCCTTTAGTAGACGAAGTGGTGACGTCATTGAGTGGGAGCTCTTACACTTACACACTTTACGGTGTTGGACTTGGCTTCGAGGTACCATCAAATCCGTATGGAGGAAGAAAGTAAAGAGTATGCGGTATTTACGGCAGACGAGGGATGCTTCGAGTTCAACAGAATGCTCTTTGAACTCGGAAAAGATCCGGCGCATTTCCAGGCGTGCATGCCGTGAAGACACGTTTGCGAAAGGGCGATGTAGAAGTTTATTTGGACGACACCCTCATTGCTAGCAAAATAGTGCAAGAGAGTCTGGAGAAGTTGAAAAGATTCCTGACTGTACCACAAGAGTTTGGACTAATATTGAATGTGCGAAAATGCGTATTTTTCAAGACGAGAACATAGTTCCTGGGATACGAGATAGGCAAAGATAGACTTGACTCGAGTCGGAGGAAGACAATCGCTATCACGGATTTTCCGAAACTCCGAAACTCCGCTATCGCGAAACTCCGAAAGGCGGAACAAGGTACGTACTAGCGACCGTGGACAGTTTTACGAAGTATGTAAAACTACGAGCCGTAAAGACTGCTAACACGAGAGGGGTGCTCACTGTAATGAACGAGATATCAGGATACCGCGATTACCTCAAAAGCCTTTGAGCAGTATTAAGCAGCACGTCAACCGCGGTGAAAGCACCCAGAGCCAATGGTCAGGTGGAACGATGCAACCGGACGATTCTGGCTGCACTAAAGTGTGCACAATCTGTAGAAGGGAAGGACTGGGCAAGTGGGCGATAAATACCGGTAGGAACGCCACTACAAAAGCGAGCACAACTGAGTTGCTGTTCGTGTATACGCAGGTACATCCAGGAAAATAAGCTGTTGTTGGAGCTGGGAAGGTCAGAAGCAGTCGAATCGGAAAAGATGGAACGAAGAAGAGCATCGGAGGTACAGAATATAGAGAGGAGCCAGGCGGTTCAGAAACGATGGTACGATCTGCGACACCGCAAGCCCTCCACGTTCGAGATGGTTGACCTCGTATTGGTCGCGCAGGAGGCAATCACTACAGGTGAGTCTCGTTAGCCGAGTGCTGCCTAACGACCGGTACGTAGTTGAAGACATCCGAGATATGCAGCGAAACCACAACCACAGCGACTTTGTATCAAACTACCGGATTGGAGTGCTCTAAATTCTATAACAATGAGGTTTCATACAATATGGCCAGTTTAAATTGAGTGGATAAAGAGGTTCACGAGAGCAATGACTTCGAAAAATTATTTAATTTCTGAGACTTTCTACCCCAACCCTCATTATTATGATTACGCATGCCTTAACGGCTTAATTCGCCCGAAGGCATTCTCAAATCTGCATTGAATCATTCTGACCAAATATAGGTCCGCTAGTGACAGGCGACTTACTGACGACCAAGACATCGCACGAACACGAAGCATTGCCGAGCGCCTTTAATGACTTTTCAATTTAAACTTTGCTGGTACATTGATTCGTAAAAATATTTTTATGGGTTGGCAGCCCTTCTTGACGCCTGTGTCGAATTTCAGGTCAGTATCTCCATTGATTTCGTATTAAGTCGTTACATATGAAGTTGCCGATTTTTATGTGGAAAGTTAAACAACGCTATTTCAAAAATTAAAAAAATTTATTCCAAAAAATGATCTCCATTTACATCTGTGACATTTTTCCAACGTTCCATCAAAGTAAAAGTGCCTATTTTGAAAGTCCTTATCCTTTCGGGTTAAGAAGTCCTTAGAGTCCTGTTTAATGGCATCTGGGCTTATGAATTGTTTATTTTGAAGGTGATTGCCCAAACTTAAAAATCGGTCACGGATAAGTCTGGTAAATGTGGTCTTGCGTTGTCATGCAGCAGTATAGGACCATGCCTATTTGCAAGTGACGGCTGTTTTAGGAGCAATTTATTGTGCATTTTGTCGATTTCTCTACAGTACGACTGCCCGTAATGGTTTCTCTGCGTTTTAGAAAAGAATAATCGACAACTCCCTCACCCGTCCCTCATACTCATACTGGTGTGTAAGTCTGCCTTGCCAAGTCCACTGGGCAGCCCATTCTCCCGACCTTTTCCGATTATCGTATAGGATCCACTTTTCATCGCAGGTGACGATGCGAGTTTTTAATCGGCCAAAAGCATTAACGGATGAACAGCACGTCAAGAAATCGTTTATTGACCAGAGACCTTGATATTGTTAAGCCTCACCGACCAATTCAAACAATTTGAAAAGCCATTTGGGCCTCAGACGCTTCTCATCGATTTTGGTTGGAAAAACATAATTTTTCTTTGAAAAAATTTCTGAGATGCGACACAGAAGACAATCAAAGTGAATCACTGTGTGAGCTGAAGGCCAATTCGGAAATCGGGTTTTACAACTGTTTCGAGAAGCGGAAAAAGTGTATTTAGTCAAAAGAGGGATTAATTATGACTAAGCATAAGTTGTTGTGGCGCAACCTCTCAAATCAATTAAATTGTAACTGAAGGTTTGATTGAGGAATGTTTTCAAATAATAATTTCTGTCTGCTTCTCCAACTTAAGTCAAAAATACAAACCAACAATCCAATGATCAATTAGCGCCTTGAATAATGCCTCTTCGAGCTCACTTTAGCAAATCTCTCTTTGTAAATCACTAACTTGAAAACATTAGTATTTCGATTCGTTTTTATCGAACGAAAACGTCAATACCTACGTCCTTTTACCAAAATAGCAAAAACAGAAATAAACATTTGTCAACAAACACGTTTTAATTGCGAATTAATTTAGAAACGTGCAAGACAACAAGACCGAGTGCCGGTTGACTCTGGGTATTTATAGCATAAAACACACCTTTGTGCTCGTCAGATTAATTGTTCTTCTATTATGAAAAAATTAATTTACGTCTTTTACTGCTTGTCTATATTTATGATGTACGAGCTGTCGCCATGAAATCGAGTCGTTCCTCATCCACGCGATAATCTTACATAAAATAGATATAAACAGCCAAATGAGTGGAAACACTTGATTCCGTTCGATTGAATTCGTTTTGTTTACGCATCTGTTTGCATCAATTTAAATTTACTTTTTAGGAATTTTCCGCAAACAAAAACGAAAAAGAAAAAGCGAAGCATTTTGACACATGCAAGATATGGTTGTCAAGTAAAGGAAAGAAAAAAGAAGAAAACCCGATAATCGACGTGACTCTTGGAAGAATACGAAAACTGTAGGAAAATGCTGAGTGGTTATTTTTTTCTTTCATTTTTCGGTATTTCAATTAGCGATGAATCGGTCATACGAGTATCAATCAAGCTCGACTTAGTATTGTAATTTCAAGGTTTCGTAGCTAAATAATTATTCTAAGGGTAATGGGTAAATCTACAGAATAGAAGTCACAACCCTTCTTTAACTAATGATTCTTTAGTTTATAATAAATATGTCTACAAAGGCGGATAAGGTTCCTGTAACTCTTTGTAAAATTTACAAATAACGAAATTGATTTAAAACTTGAACAGAAAATCATGCAAGGGACTGTCAAAAATGTTTGCTAGGTATCTTTTAATAAGTACTCACCAACATTTCACCCATTCCAGTCGATGTAAGTTCTTTTGAATAGCGAGCTGTCAATAATATTTGTTTTTGAAGAGCAAATATATCTACGCAAGACATAGGCGTGTTAGACTCTGAACTCAGTAACAGCTTGGGAGTTGATGGATGTTGGAGTCGTTCAAAAACTGCAACCACTGACATTTTGGAGGCTTCTGCTATCTGTTAGAGCACTCAGACACAAATACTGGTCCATTGTACTGCCAGACAGACACCTTAGATGACGTTAATGCTCATGAAGAGCCAGAGCCAAGCTTCTTTCTTATTCACTTATGTTGTGTGCGATTTGTTTTTCACACAAGTGAACGGAACCTAAAGCTTAATGCCGATTCCGAGAAGCTTTTTCAAGGCAAGTTTACAACTGGGGGTTTTGCAGTACCCCGCCGAGGAGGGAAGCCGCGAAATTCGATGGCGTTGGTGTTATCGGGATCCGAACTCGGTCATCTTGCGTCAGCGGCCGACACACGACCCACTGCGCCACGGCGCGGCGCTCCCTAACCACTAACATACTGATCATCGATAACGTCGTTCAACATCCGACTAAACCAGATATATAGAATCGGCTCCAACAAGGAACGGTTTTTTTTTCAGTTGGAAACGTGATATCTCTATCCTCTTTAAAAAAGAGCGAAGCACACAACATATCATTACTTGACAAGCTAAAAGCAGAAATTGTGGACCAACGGCCCGTCATTGGCAAAAATAAATAAAAAAATTTCAACAAGAAATTTCTCTCGCAAGTGCCATGGCGAAAACAGCTCCAACAACTTGATCATCTAACTTTCTCATCAAATCTAGGTCCAAGTACTATTGTATTAAAACATAGGCTAAAAGTTGTGTTCAGTGGACACAGATTTCCAAATGGGGAGACCATCACCTTCTTAAACAATTATTTTGCAGAGAAAAACGCTGAAGAAGAACGCCTTCTGGATGGTAGATGGTAGGTGTTCTCATTCAACACTAATTTGAATTAGGAAACATTCAGTTGAATCTCACGAACGTACATCTTCGACACAAACCATCTGCACCCCGTCCAAGTTGTGTGACAAACACCATGAGAGCTTAATTCTTGAATTTGCACGAACCCTAAAAAAAAAAAATCCAATAATCACACGACGCTAGATCAGACGAGTATGGTGTGTGGTCGAGCGTTGTGAGGTAAAGATGTGCTCAATGGATGAATCAGAGGTGGCGTTACAGTTTGCTGTTAATTTAAACCAGTCTCAACGGAAATGGTACATAAATAAATGTACCTACTGAAAACCGTTTTCACTCGACGACCACTAAAATACGGCGTACTGTTTAGCAAAGTCGACGAGATCCCAGTCCGCCATTGCGATAATGGAACGTATGAGCTCACGAGCACTGTCAACGTCGCGATGAGTCATTCGTCCTTGGCGACTCTGGGGCGGTGATAAACCACAAGAATACCACCTGTAGGTTGGACAAACCTTTCGGAATAAATATATAGAAATGCCTCATGGCATCTTTAATTAGGGTAGTAAGCCTCGAAGATCAGGTTATTGTCGTTAGTCATAGCCCTTGCCATGTTCTTTGGAGTCATTTTAATAAGAAAGTTGATTCTATTTACGGCTGCTCTGTCGCACGTGACCTTATTACATTCCCAACAGATCTTAAGGCACTGTCTCCCGAACATACGAATCTTTTCCAAGTAAGATGGCGCTATATTAAACCACACCAGACACTCATACACGATTATGGTCCTTATTAGGGCAACGTAGCATGTGATTTTTAGGCTGGGTCAAATTGAAACAGATCCCTTATAATATCAAAGCCTTTGTTAACTCCAGCAAGACAAGGGTCTACATGTCTATAGAAATACTAGGCAGATCAGTATGCGCGGGCTTAACTCCGCTACTGAAAATTTTTGATCGAGCGAGCAAATTTGTTGTTTTATCAAATTACAATCATAACCAATACTCTCAAGTAAATACATATAGCTAAGTGTGATACATCAAATTAATTGTCTACTTGCAAGGACGTTTAGATTTAAGATCATATTTTCGAGAAACGTGTTGTTCTGAAGCTTTGACCACATCTTTCGCAACTTTTGCCTTATAAGCTTTTCTGACGAAATTGAAAGCTCGTTGCATGCAATCTATGGATTCTTCTTGGGTACCTCTTAATAGTGTGATGATCCGATCAGCTTTCAATGCCTTTGCCAATTCCACAGTGAAATTCCTCACGCCCCATTGCTCTCGAATACCCGGCGCATGGGGATCATATTGCGTCAACTTGTATTTACCATTAATTTTATCCACCAATGCGACAATAGCGTGAAACGAAGGAATAATTAAGCCAGTGAGTGGATCTATTGCTCTCTTCTTTGTGACTTCAATTTCTTGAGTGGAGAATACAATTACGTGTTTTGAAGAAGACTGAAAATGTAATCGGATCCGAAACATGGACCATCTTTATCGACGTTATTTCTCACTATTTTTCAATCAAACAATTTCATTTGATAATTTATGGCTCATCTACAGACCTAGATCTATCGAATGACATGCTGCACACATGTGTGGTTATAGCCGATATCTACATTTAGTGCGTACAAGATTAGTCCGAAATCGTTTTCGGACCACTATATTCTCCGTACATGCACGCGCTAGGCCAAAAAGTGGGTGATTGCTCTCGCTCCGCTACGCTCCGCTCGATCAATAAATACTGGTCAAGCTAGGTACCTAAATACCTATTTAACCGCGCTCCTCACCGCTTATGGTTGTCCATGTTGCCCAATGATCACGAACTTCCTCCAGTTCTTTCTTGTATCCATTAAGGCCCTAAATAACTCCCACACTACCGTCTCCCACTTTTAACTTTCAATCACCGAATATCTCTTAATATGATCAAAACCGTGGCGCAAATTTGCATTGATGACCTTAATATTCGGTCTAATCTGCACGCTTCTAAATCAGTTAAAAGCTTAGCTCGGTGAATTTGTAAACGGACCTCAGTACCACACGTGCCGTAGGAATTTTCAACGACGACCAGACAAACACCCGTTTTTTACCATATTCCACTGAATGTAGTAAACCAGTTAAGCGCAGCGTAAATAGTATAATGACTCACATTCAAACCAAAGTGATTGTACCTTATTATATTCTTTTCGTCATCCCATTATACCAGAGCTCTGTTTACTACTTTTCTATAAACCTTCGTAACTTCCGGAAGCAGATTAACTAATTGGAGATTAGCAGATTAGAGATTATTTTATCTCTATCCAGGGATAAGGTAAACCAACGTTATTTTCCACTGTACTGTAAAATAGTTAATATAATTCAGAGCATAGTTGAATAGCGTGGTGAGAATACCTACGACTACCATTAAATCTTCTATTCCCGTCGACTTCATATTTTATCCGGGATCATCCCTTCCCACAAACAAACTCGTAGAAATTCGACCATTGATGACGATGCCATCATACATGAAATTCTTCTCTTCAAATCGCCAATTCTCTATTTCTGCACGAAGCTGTGAGTGGTTCAAAAAACATTATCAAGCTTGTGACAGCAGTGAGCAGAGCTATTTTATAAAACGAAGTTCATATCCACAGTGCGAATTTACAGCTTTTCTGTAATTTTTTTTTAATGAATGTTGGAGATTTTTGATCATCGATTTTAATGTTCTTATCTCGGATCGTTGCAAAATTATCGCATGGCGGTACATCCCGAAAATTGCACAGTTTGGTTTGGACTGTGGGCTGGTGGAGCCATCGGGCCTATTCTTTTTATTTTGAAATGTAGTTAATAAGCATGATTTTCGCTATAGTCATTTATGACTTTTTCGTTCCCCGATTGAAAAGCATCAATATGGAAGACAAGTGGTGTTAACAAGATAGCGCTACGTTTAGCGCTAGTTAGTTCTTATTTGACGCCTCTGGATTATTTTCTTAGGGAATATCTGTAAGGTCGCTATCATAGTCCCCTTCGGGACGACGTTTGCTACCATAGTCCCCTTCGGAACGACGGTTGCTACCATAGTCCCCTTCGGGGCGACGGTTGCTACGATTCACACAACAGAAGAAGTAATAAACGAAATTATTACAATAAAGTATCATGGGCAATAAATTGGTTCAAACCTTTTAAATCTCAGGGGCCGGACGATATATTGCCAGCGATGCTTCAAAAAGTACAAACCCACACTGTACCCCACGTCGTAAGCATTTTTTTCAATTGCTTGAGCGCGGGAAATAAAGGTAGTTTTCATACCTAAGGTAGGTAAACCAATCCATACTGCCGCAAAGGACGATAGGCCAATTAGTCTCTCGTCATTTGTATTAAAAACCTTGGAAAAACTCCTTAACCTATACATCAGAGGAATTATCAACTTACACAACTTATGCAACACTCAACACGCCTACCTTAAAGGTAGATCAGTGGAAAGTGCTCTGCATAGTGTTGTTCGTGAAATTGAGAGTTCATGGAATTTAAAAGAATTAACAATGGTAGTCTTGCTCGATATAGAGGGAGCCTTCAACAACGTAAACACAGAGGCCATAATAACAACTCTAGGGGACATAAAAGTAGACAGATCCATTGTAATCTGGGGTGTAAATATGTTAAATAATAGAGTTATCAATGCAGACATTGGACACAGCTCTATAAGGAAAGTGACCATTAGAGGGACACCACAAGGGGGAGTTCTCTCTCCCTACTGTGGCTTCTTGCAGTTAAAAAAATCCTTAAAATCTTCATGGAGAAAGGCACAGAGACAATAGCATATGCGGATGACCTAGTTATCTTGATAAAAGGTATATTTCTACCAACTATCAGCGAACTAATGGAATCTGCGTTGAAGGAACTATCCACGTGGGCAGGACAGAACGGTCTGGGAATAAACCCCCAAAAAACCGAGCTGCTCTTGTTCACCAGGAAAAGGAAAATCCCGATGTTTGCTCCGCCAAAGTTAGAGGGTACTCCACTCAAATTCAAAGCGGAAGTGGAAGTTTAGGCATCATTCTTGACTTCAAACTTTCCTGGAAAAGAAACTTGGAGGAAAGTATGAAAAAATGATTGAATTGTTTTTATGCATGCAAAGAGACCTTCGGCAAAAGATTGGGTTGGCAACAGTACATCATTCATTGGATGTACACAGCAATCATCAGACCCATTAGAACTTATGGGGCCTTAGTCTAGTGAACTGCTAGCAGCACGAAAAGCTATATGAGCATGCTCACCAAAGTACAAATATCAGCCGCTGTTTATACAACGGGAGCTATGAAAAGCACGCCGCAAGCAAAGATGGACATGATACTTAATCCCCTTCCCCTGGATCTATTCATAAAAGGCTGCGCTGCAAAAAGCGCTCTCAGACTAAGGGAGTCCTCTCTGTGGAAACAAGCCAACTATGGACATGCAGCCATACTCTAGATGACCTGGGAAAGACACATTGTTTTAGTAGCCTCGCAGATACGTCCTACTATATTTCCCCCCAAAATGACTTCTCTCTCAGAATACCAATCCTTTTCCCCGACAGAGAAGAATGGCTAACTATCAAAGGCCAGGCCAGGCAAGGTTCTGAAATGGACATCAGCGAAGCGGACACGTCATTGCAACCAGCGATCAGCGCACTAGACCGGATCGTAAATGACACATTTATAAAAGACGCCAACTCGTATTGGCTTACAAGAAACGATAGCCACACGACAATATCATCGTGGTCAGAGTTCAATATCGGGAAAATAAAGAAGCTCTTGGCGCTGGACCGAAACTCGATCCGTATGCTCGTCGGAGTGATCACAGGATACTGTCCCATCGGAGCAATGCTCCGGAAATGGAACTCGGGATCCAGCGATCTCTGCCAGAGGAAGAAACCGAGACGATCCAACACCTGCTTTGCCACTGCCCAGCTCTCCAGAATCGACGCCTAGCTTCGTTAGGCCAAAGATTCTTTACAGAGATTGCGGGCGTAGCAAATGCAGATATATCGGATCTTCTAAAATTCATAAAGAGCAGGATGATGGGACAGTTTAATTATATGTGTAGTCCACAAATGAAGGGAATCACATGGGCCCTTTGGCCTCCGAGTAAAAGTGATGCTCAACCATCACACTCCCCTTCTTTAACCTAACCTAACCTATAAGGTCGCTAATATAGGCTAATAAACCAACACTATTGGTGTTATTGCAGACATACGAGCACAAAAGCTGACAAAATGGTCGAAAAGTTTGTCGGTCGAAGGACATTCATCAAATCAAGCCGTGGGAGAAATATTTCCAAAGTTGTGTTCAATTGCAGAATATATTAATAAATAATCTCGATTAAGATAATGGCTTGTTTTCACGAGTTTTGTTCAAAAACAACGTTAGTAGGGGCTTAACCTACCTGTAGGCATTGCAACTGCATCATGAATGACAAGATTTAGGGAACATTCTGGGAATCCCATGACACCAATGGATTTCATTCTTAATATAACTTTTTCAGTCACCTACATATGTATATTAAAATCGAAGACAAATATTTCGGAAAATTTTTACGTTGCTTTGTAGCTGTTTTTTGAAGAAGTCTTGGCAATAGGTCTCTTTAATCTCTTTCAAATCTGAACAAGTCATCCAGTGTTGATACGTGATACTTATTTACTATAAATCGTTTCCATATCCCGAAATATTTAATGAGAACATCCGACCTGGCTAATGCTCTTAGTCTTATTTGGGCAGGAAGTAGTAATTTCTTAAGCTGTTCAACATGAAATTTTCTAAGAATTTCCGAATTTTGTAAAGCCTTTGCTAGGCTTCTATAAACGAGCAGAAACTCGGTAAAAATTTCGCGTTAAGTTATGAGGTCTAAAATCATAGATTGAATCGTTCGTTCACTCGATACTGCTAAGTTCCTTCAAGGGCACCTATTTAGCGATTAATCAAGTGCAGTGAAAGTCTAAAATTAGACTAAAACACAAAGATTTGGGAGCAATCATTGGTTGAAAGCAAGATTTGGTTGAAATCATGAATATTTATGAACGAGACCTAATGCGTCATTGTACCTTTTTATGTGCCCCTTTTCCTTGAATAGATACTTCACGCCATTACCCATCAAATTCTTACTTTCACCCCATACCAGCGATGACTGAAAAAGCTCACAATTAACCAGATCGTTTTGGTTTAGTTTACGCTAGAAATTGGGGCATCAGTGGAAGAAACTTCTATTTGCAAAATTGTGATGTCTTCATGGTTATTTAGATTGAGATGAGAGATAGTGATAACGAAAATTAACACATGTGCTCTATATTCGTGCAAATGAACATTTGGATGTTTAATCAAAAAAAAAAAAGAGAAAAAAAATGTTTATTCGCAGGCAAGTATTATTTTTTTTTCAATAAGGCTTGAATATGATCGCAAAGAGTAGCAAATAAATTATTGTCTCGCTTGTAGCATAAAAATCCACAATTTGTTGCGAACTTCCCACCCGCGTCATTCGTTAATCTTGGCAAATAAACTGCTTGGCCGACTCATCAACTCCTGTATTTTTCCCTAAATCTACATGTCTGTTGACTTGGTTCCCCCATTCATGATGGGATTGCTTTATAAAAAAATGCTAGTTTCTTTAAGGTGGGTAAGAATAAAAATGTTAACCGGAAGCAACCCAGCGGTCGGGAATAGAATGCACAATAACCTAGTTGCAGACCTAGTCTTTGCGACCTAGGTTTTGAAGTGACCACAATAAGTCCACTCTGCTACATTAAGAACGACAAGCATTCGGGCAGACATTGTCATACGATTTTTTCATACATCATCATCTTTGAGATCGTACACGACTCTAATACGCGGCTAATACGAGAAGTTAAATCTATTTGGAGTCAGCACAATTGCTTCCATGTGCCGACGATATTGACGAGATTAGACGAACACAGCAAGACATGGATGAAGCGTTGGTACGCATCGAAGCAGTAGCGACTGAAAGGATTCTGAGGATAAATGGGGGCTTAAAGAAATGAATGCTGCTATCAAATTTAATGTTTATTTTCGAAAGTACATATGTACTGTCAAGCTACAGCGTTTGCCCATCTTTCTTGAAGCATACGAATTCTATTTTGGAAAAACTGCCCGATTCAAGAATGGATCCCATTTTTTTAAAGATCGGAAATGCCGTTCAGCCAGGCCATGTTTCATTGATCGAAACAGCTGGTAATCGAGAGGGAAGAGTTGTTGAGAAAGCGGCAGGTATTGTCAGACGTCCAATTCAAGGTTCTAACGACCTAAGCAACAATTGGCCGAACATTATCTTGCTACAAAATCACTTCGTCGTTTGTTCAATACTCGGCTTCAAGGCATTAAGCACGTGCCCCCATGATGGTTTTATTTTATTACAACTCGTAATACAACACATCACTCAATAATTTCGTAGTATGACATGTAGATGGCGCCGATATTGACAAAGCTACACGACTTTTAGGTATTACCATCCGATAATCGATACGTCGCAAAATTTTATGACAATCTGACGTTTTGTACACAAGTTACAGTGACTTTGTTGAAGCTGCTTTTATAATTTTCAAATCAATGAAAAAAGCTGAATTCCGTGTGCTTTGTTTATCAATGGCTCGACAGATGTTATTCGGACTCTTCTCCATCGAGACAAATGATCGGAATGCTTGAAAGCTTGTGTGGTTTCGTTAAACATTATTTTATCGAAAAAGAATTGCACATTTCCCACCTTATGAAAAAAAACTCGTTTATTAGTCAGACATTCAAATCCGGGAGGAAGAGCAAAATTACAGAAACGTCTGCTACGATCAATCGAACGTAAGTAGATTATTCGTTACTGAAAGACTGACTTCTTTTTTGGAATAAAATAATTTGTAATAATTCGTAACTGTTACTAATCTTCGGCTTTTCAACATTTTTGTTGTATCTGCAATTAGCAAAGGTAATCAAGTCACAGATTTCAGCAGAATCGATGGAGTGGACCACAAGCATGAAAGACTAGCTTTTCCTAGCCTTTTCTCAGATTGCTTTCATCATATTTAATAAACCAATTTGCGAAGTTGAGTTACACTTTCGAAAAAAAAATTCTGATAACATCAGGTGTCCCACAAGAGAGCCACATCGTTCCTCTCTTGTTCATTCTATTCGTTAACAATGTGTGAATTTTCTCCCTTCTCTAATATTTTAATGTTTGCCGATGATTTAAAAATTTACTAATCGTACAAAGATTTTACTTGTTTCCATCTTTTTAAGGCATACCTTCAAAAATTTGTTTTGTGGTGCCTTAAGAACTACATGACACTTACTCGTAAATGCTCAGCCTTTTCACCTTATATCTACTCTTTCTCCTTTGATTGCAATGTAATCTTGAGAGTTTCTTTGATAAGAAAAAAGCAGAAAGAAGCCTATCCTTCAAATCTGTCATATTGAATTCATTGTATATGTAGACAAGAGCACGTAAGTTATGTTAATCCGTTGTACTAAAGTATTCACCTACCCATACGCTTTTAAGACATTTTTTACATCGTTTGTTCGATTCCTGCTGGAATGCGCATCTTTCGATTAGTGTCTCTATGACAGCAATCATATTTCAAAAATCAAATCAACACAGACGCTCTCATGCCTCTTTACTCGTACTCTCAGCGGACTTAGTTGGTCTTGCCCCTACCACCTAGCCCGATTGAAACTGATTGAACTTGATTCACTCAAGGCGAGGAGAAAGGTGTCAAGATTTGTTGTCCTTTTTGAGTCTCTGGAATCTTAACGATCCGTCAGTTATAAGTTAATTGCGTCTGAAAACTAGTACGGGATCACTTGTCTTCATGTGTTAAAGTTCCGGCTGATTGGTGGAAGTGAACGTCATCATAATATTGCCTTACTGCCTTACATTCAGTATTCTTATACTGCTTTCTACCATGTCTTTTCGACAACACTTCTGCCCTCCTTCGTTTACTCTTCAGTTTGCCGATCTCAGCTTTATTCGTAGGTTATTAATATGCCATTCCAAAAGAAAGTGGCTGTCTATGGTAATTTCGACATAGGAGTATGGAGCTACTATGTCCTTGATATTGCCGTGGTTTGATTAGCACAATTATAGACTTCCAGTCTTATGTCTGTCAATGGATACTGTGAGCTGCAAATATGCATCACTTCGTCTTCGATACATTAGTCAACATGCTATTCGTGTACAAGATTAACA
Source organism: Merodon equestris (assembly GCA_958301585.1). Taxonomy (NCBI): domain Eukaryota; kingdom Metazoa; phylum Arthropoda; class Insecta; order Diptera; family Syrphidae; genus Merodon; species Merodon equestris. The sequence goes on along the minus strand of OY284413.1, from coordinate 213,105,394 downwards.
ATAGGGGACCTAATTTTTACCCTTGCGGAACTCCGTACTGCACCTTGTATTCGCTACTGTAACAGTCTTCACATGGAAGGTCCTCGCTCTAGGATAATGTTTCAGTCATTCTACTATGTTTTCTCTCATTCCTGTTTCTGTAAAATCTGACACATTAAGGACATCAGAAGACAGAAAGTTATTTTCGAAACAGGTGCCGCTTTCGCCCACAATGCGTCAATGAATGTAACATGGAAAACATCGTTTTACTTCAGAGTTAATTTGGCAATCAGCTGAGTAAACAGCAAAGTACGAAAACAATCAAAGTTTGAGGCCAAAGACAAATCTATCTGCTTAAAGGCTACTGAGATATTAAAGAAGCGTTGGAATGAATGTATCACTCTCAAAAGAGAGTATGTTAATGCAGTTTTTTGAATGACGTGCTACCATGACAAACTGGTCGCGCCAAATACAGTGCATGGGCTTGTTAGGTTTGTAAGGATGTTAGGATTGGTCACTCCCATGTTTTCGTTCGCTTTGGGTTATCATAATGGATCCACTTTTCGTCGGCAGTCACAATACAATACATATAACCTTTCTTTCTTGCCGCTGGAAGAGCAGTGAAAAAATATCATTCGACGTCATTCGGCTTCAACTCGTACAGCACTTCATTTCCATACTTTTGGACCATTCTTTCAAGGCTTCCAAACGATAAGAAATGTCTCGTTGAGTGACGGCCAATGAATCTGGAGATTTTTCGGTCTTCAAAATTTTATACCGATCCGGGACGCTCTGTATTTTTCTCATCTCAATAACACGTAGTTTGCTCAGAGAAGCCTTTCTAGAATCACTCGACGTGCCTCTGCTGGAAATTGTTTCGAATATGTGACGCCATTGAAAATTGGCGGAGAGTTGTGGACGGATACCCAAGCTTACCAGGAGTTCTGACTTGACGTTTCTGACCAGCATGTACCGCCAGTGCCCATCTATTGGAAGACGGCGAATTTCCATTTGTATATCTGAAAATTCTGAAGAATTTCGTGTACTTTGGCTTATTAGTTGCAAGCGGCAATGATATCAGCTTTAAGATTAGACTCAGAATGACCCTTGCCAATCCTTGCTTCTTTGCAGGTTCAAGAGTTACGCTGTTATGGTGTTTGCCACACAACCGGGTTGGGGTGCAAATGGTTTGTGTTGTTCACTACTCTCCGAGGGTTGTTGTCTTAGATATGATTCGAGAGTTTCGACTGAATTTGTCGCATTGGTTGCAGTTCACAAGAACTTTTTTTTTCATGTTATTCAGGTGTTATATTGAAAATGCACACACAGAATATGAATTTTCAAGTGATCTTATACTGTGAGTGTTACAACTCCGTCAACATTTTTTTTTTGATCATCTCTCATTCCGAACTGATGTTGTTGCTGAGTTTTTCCGTATAGGAATTGTTCTAAGGTAAGGAACGACGCACCTACTATAGCACACACATGACTGAACTTGGGCTTGAGGCATTGACAGCAACTGGTAAAAGATGATGTCGTTTTAAGAGGTTTGTTAATTGTGCCCTAGGATCACCCTGAATGAGAGCGTCATCTAAGCATGTAGGCAAGTTCGTTAAGAAATTTGAAACTATCTGTACACAGCTGTTTAATTGTTTACAAAATGAAACAAAAAAATTTACATTAAATTTAGCTAATTTTGGTGTGCCTGTAAAAATATTGTAGAACTAGACTTTGCGAATGATATACACTTTTCAAAAAAGGCCGTGAAAACAATGAAAATGACGAACGTTTTGAAAGTCGCAGCACATCAATAGTCGACGATGAGGTTGGGAACAAACAATATTGGCATATTAATTGGCGCATGACATGAAGCAAATAAAAAAAAAAGCCTGGATTTATGGCACGACAATATACCTGATTACAGTCTACATTGATTGACAGTAAACATTTGGTCGAAAGTAATACTGTGATGAGGCTCCTCCATATTCATTAGACAGGGCTTATGGTGCTATTTTCTTCTCCTAAAAATTAGTTTCGCAAGTATCAGACACTGGACGAGAACTCTGTAGAGCGGTTACGTGCCCTCTCACCCTCAAAATGAAGCTAGTAGGCAATTAGTAAGATGGAGTTTGGTAAATCGACATTCGCCATTGGCAGACTAGGTCTGTAGTCTGCTACAAATTCCATGCTTCGCAGGGATGAACAACTCGAGAACAACATCCATAAACTTCTATTTCTTGACAGAATTAACGACACGTAACTTACTTATTGAACCTTTCCAATAAGTCTGTCTGGCTATATCGATTTCTAATCACTTTAATCTTGTGCTCGTAACACAAGCTCGTAGTGTACGAGTTTTCTCGTAATCTGATTACCGAATGACCCTGCGTGGCGATTCCACGATTCCCAGTTCGATTGTCTTGCCAAGAAATCAACTAACAACTTCCATTTGGTCATATTTAAAAAACATCATTGATTCATTCAATTAAAGTGTATGCACGTGCGATAGAAACATCACGTAAGAGGTCGAATGTTGAAGAACAAACAGCCAAGAAACAATAAATATCTCACTCAAAAGAACAAACCGATAGAAAAAATAGAAAAATCGCTAATCAATCTTGGCAAAGGCTGTTCACTGGTGGAATACAAGGAGGAATCAATCGTTCGTGAAATCAAATTAATGTTGCCAGATGGATGTTTGTTTGCAGTTCCACGTATACTTAGGCTTGTACATTTCTATGATTTTATTAAGGCATGTTAGCACGATCGCTTGTTAGACATGATACCAGGCAGAGCGTCACGCATACTCGCGTATGATTACCAAGTGATAGTGACCCCATTTCTCCGCTGGATCTGAGCTAGTCTACGCTCCGACTCAAGACACACTTAAGGCAGCCAAACAAAAAAAAAAAAAAAAAGAGGAAGAAGCAACAACCCAGCGGAACGGAACGAGGTGGGAGAAGACCGAATGGGAAAAAGTAATAATTGAGCTCTAATGACGCAATTTCTAAAATGGGAATCCTAAAATGTTTGCTCGGATTAGACGTTTTTATGCAAATAAAAGTGCACATACGTAGACACCCGAGGTTCCGTACAGACTGTTGGTTCGAAATAGACGCCTCTGTAGGCACATGTGTGCAGTTTGGATATTTTGTTTTAATTTTTTTTCTTTTTCTTGTTAGTTTGTTGAGGGAATTTGTTCCGATTCCCTCGCTTGGCGCACTTTTCGCGAGAGCTATTATAGGTTTATGAATAATTACACTCGTAAGTTGGGTTGTTTAAGCATGTGATGTGGGCATTTCTGGGTTAAAAACACTGAACTACTGGAATGTCTTTTTCTAAACCAAGAGCTGGAGATTATATCTCCCACGTGTTCGACAAAAATGTTGACGGCAACGTCTATGAAGTGGTGACATATGGAATGACACGGAGTGGTAGGAGGTTCACAGGTACCTTCGTATTAAGAATTATTCATGTGTAACTGTTAAGAGTTTTCTTTTTTTGACGGATTAACAAATTATTGGTTTCCGATATGCATCAGTACATCGTATGCGGTAGAAAGCATAGAGATTTCCGCTTCATTCTTCATAGTTTCATTTGGAAGCAACCCAAATGGTCCAGCAGTATTAATGCGATTCTATTTCAAGACCAACGTGTATTGGTTCTTGGTAATTTTCACTTCCACGATGCATCTGATGGACAAAAGCGAAGTAGACTTACTTCTAGACATTCTCCAAGATTGAAATGAACTATTGAGGTGCCATAGTCATTTAGAAAATACTCCGCCGTGTAGTCAAACACTCTACTGACACTCGCTCCTAAAATGCCAAGCACGGTGAGATGTTTAGCAAAGTCTAGCGGCCATAATGATATAAGATTTTTCGATAGAGGCATGACAATTTTGTACTTTAACGCAAACGTATCCTTTACCCTCGAAACGTCAGTCAAGGTTTACATTTTTATCATAGAGAAGCTCATGAACGAGTTACGTGTAGAAAATATTGAACCATCAAAATGTTTAGCCGGTAATCGCAACTTTAAGGGTGCTTACTTCAATTACCCATCAGGCACGCTGCGCGAGCTATAATGGATAAATCGGAGACGACCACTATTGAATGGTCCTGTGCCAGTGAGACAAATTATCGGCCTAAGTGCCGAAAATATCGAAGCCGTTCTGGTTCAGCTCAAAATGAACCAGATCAGTGGATATCACGCTGTTCACAGGTATCGGGAATCTTTCTCTTGTGAGAAATTTATCGTAAAGATGTTGGCATACAAGTTCAAATTGACTTAGGTGGTTGGTAATTTGAGGTGGCTATCTGACAATTAGCGCTTAGGCGCCGTTTTGATGCCAGAAATTTAGTGAAACCTAAGAGATGTGAAAGGGGATGTTCATTTAATTCCAGCTTGTGGAGTTAAGAAAACTGGTCGTGTTGGCCAAGCTGGTGTTGTCTACCTCTGAGAGTTCATCGAGGAAGTATTTGCTAAAGGCCAGAGCCTGCGACTTGCCTATGCTGGACGTCCGCAAAGATGGGACAAGTGTACTACGAGACATTCTGCGAGTACCCCGCCGAGGAGAGAAGGCGCGAAATAAACATTCGATGGCGCTGGTGTAATCGGGTCCGAACCCGCTCATCGCGTGTCAGGCCGACACATTACCCATTGCGCCATGGCGCTCTCAACTGACTCAAATTGACTTAAGATCCGTTTGATCATCAGAAGCATCGAAACTTATTCTCTTGGACCCTGCAAGAGTTTGAAGAAATTCCTGAATTTCATCGAAAAATCACCTTCAGCGATAAAGCTCATTCTTGCCTTAAAGAATTTGTTCATAAGCAAAATATGCGTTACTAGACAGCAACGATCTCAAGAGACCCCTTTTTTGCCCATAAAAATGATCACCATGTTAGAAGACCAGAATTGGATGGACTTGACCTCAGTGTTATGTGATTCCAACAAGCTTACAAAATAGTTGATCTATTAAGAGTGCAGTTCGGTAAACGTTAAATGTCGAGAAATGGTCTGGTCCAATAACGTAATGGACATCTCGATCATGTGATTTAACAATTTCTATTTAAGGAGTTACAATGACTTAACCTTTTGCAAAAATGTTGGAGGGCCTTAGAGATTATACCGAACGCGAAATTACCAACATTCCGGCCGATATGTGAGGAAGAGTAATGAAAAATTGGCTCCAAAAAATTTTTTTTTTTTATAGGGTTCGTGCAGGTTCAGGAGTTACGCTCTCTTTATCACACAACCTGGACGGGGTGCAGATGGTTTGTGACGAAGATATGCATTCACTACTCTCCGGGGGTGGTTATCCTAGATAGAACTTGAGTGATTCGACTGAATTTGCGTTGGTTGTAATTCGCAGTAACTCTTTTGTTTCCATGTCATTAACATGTTATATTAGAATTGCACACACAGAGTAGGAATTTAGAAGTGATCTTATGCTGCGATCTTACGCCGCTGATTGCTGCAAATGTGGTCGCGGTGGTCATGTGAACAAGATTGAATTCCATGCTTAAACTTTACATTTATAATACACCTGGAATAAATTTCAATCCCATATCTCAGTTGTTCTTTGTTTTATTTAAATCCAAAATTGTCTATTGGAAAAAAACCTGAGACCCTCAGCTCTTGCAGTTACGAGTAATTTTTACTAATGATAGAAGGAAAGGCACAGATATCGGGACCAAAACAATTTCGCCTAAATGGCCCAGAAAAATGAACGAGGGAAATCTAAAGCGGATTACGGTTCTCCGAAATATTTTTCTAAATCAATGGCAATCGCACTAATTTCGGTCCCATGCAAGGCTCAATTAAAATGTCATAATAAAATTTAATAAATCAATAAAATTTAATATCGCGACTCTGTTCAGAAAGACTATTATGCACTATTTTTACAGCCTTAAGCGATGTTTGGCTCGCGCTGTATACGCAGATATTCCTTCTCTTCCACCTTCGCTTCACTATATAGCTGTCACTGTGTATACCCAGTACAACAGCGAATATCGCTCCTTGAAAGACGCATATTTTGCTATCGAAAAGTGCAAGTGTGAAATGTTGGGCTCTACAAAGATCCCTAACCGGATTTGGAGACGTCGGTGGAGATACAAAAACATCTCTTTCCAGATTCAGTGTCTGGCCAATACTGATTCCAAAAAAGCTGACTAAGTAAATGGGTAAAAAAATATGTAGTTCCCGGACATAGATCCACCGAAGGTCTTAGTTCCAACTAAAAGGGTATAAGACCCACTTGGATAAAATTGATCTTGTTCTCATACAAGGTGGGGACTTTTTTGTTTTCCTGCACCATGTATTTACACCGCAACTAGAAGGATGGTCATTACATCAGATTATATCAGTTATAAGACAGGGGGCATATGATAAATCTTGCGCAAATTCATCAGAGTCCCATTGCGAATTGTACTAAAAGCCACCTCATCTAAACTTTTCATGACCGGCTCACGGTCAGAAATGATTTCTCTATCTCTCTATATACCCGTAGAGTTTAAATTGAAAATCACAATTGATCACAACAATAGGAGAAGCTCGGACAAATCATTCTTTGGGGTTTGGCGAAAGATGTTAGCACCTGTTTACCATAAAACTGACAGTGCTTTAGCAGTTCTCGATTCTATAATTTAAATCCGAATCCGATCCAATATTTTCCTGCTTCTCGTTAAAAGAAATTTCTTTGTAAGGCAAATAACTGGGAGACCATTTTTCGTTCGCCACTCACTGGCTAGGTTTAGCCTTGATAGGCAGTCGCAAACATTAACAGGCGGAAGAAACGACATTATCAATCCCATCGTTTAAAGCACAGAGTGCACTATTACAGCGTGGATAGAAGAACACCGCCTTGTGAACAGCCTCTAATTACGCCAAGCATGACATACTGGTAAAGGTTGTCGCACAACCTGGACGGGGTGCAGATGGTTTGTGTCGAAGATATTCGTTCACATCGGGGTGGTTGTCCTAGATAGCATTTGAAAGATTCGTCTGAATTGGACGCGTGGGTTTTAGTTCACAGTGACTTTTTTTTTTTTTTGCCATGTCATTAATTTGTTATATTGGAAGCACACAGAGTATGTATTTTTAAGTGATCTTATACTGCGAGTGTACAACTGATGTTGTTGCACAGTTTTTCCGTATAGGAATTGTTCTTGGCTATGGACAGACTTGAAATACAGACCTTTCGCTCAACAGTCGGTGATGATTGCCACTGCACCACGACGTCCCCCAAAACGCAATTGATTTCTGGATTTTATACTGTTGGTTGAGGTTCCTCTGCACTTGCGTGGCCCAGCTTAGACCATGACCATGGCGCAAACCGATTTTGTGGGTTGACGCCGTTGGGAAGCCCTCAATTAATTCAGCCTCTTCATGACCAATGCATGACTGTTTTGACCTGGAAATTAGGCGGAAAGAACAAATGGACTAAAGGCAACATAAATGGGGAGAGTTATCGGGTTATGAGAACGGATTTTTCTAACTATACCAATTCCGATTAACAGATCAAACAGCCCGAGTGATGATCGTTTTATTGGGCTGTTTTTCCTAATGACGATTTTGACTGACCTTCGGGATTGTATTATCTTAACGCCTCCAGAGTTCTTTCTGTGGGATTATTTTAAGTACCAAATCTATATACAGGAAATGGCCGATATTCAGCAACAATTCGAAAAATGGACGACACTACTAGAAAACGAGTCCATTGCCTCATTCGCGCCGGCGACGATCATTTACGATAAATCATTTTCAAAAATTAATTAGAACAGTTTTTCAAGTTTCAAGATAAAAGAAAAATCACTTCTTAGCAATTTTTCTTTTTTGGCGTACCGTTTAACCCGATTGAAACTTTCTAGCTATTTCTACTGGATTTTGTTTTAATATCATTTTTGTAAAAATCATATTCATGCATTAGAACGCTTGTCGGTCCTTCTCGATGCGCCAGTTTTTCGCTTAACAGGTGTACAAGCTTATAGACGGCGTTATTATTATTAGGAGATGGCGTTACAGCTCATCAAGAGCCAGAGTCAAGCTTCTTTCATTCACATATGTTATGTGCGATTTGTGTTTCGCACAACTGAACAGTTCAACGCCGATTCCGAACGAAGAGCCGAGAAGCTTTTTCAAGGCAATTGTACTACGAGGGGTTAGTGAACATATGTATTTAGCTATCATGGATACGCCATAGTTTCTTTTTATGATTTTGACATCTGTCAACACTGAAAAAGGGCATATATAGGAGGCGATGCTTTTTTGAGTGAAAAACAATTGCTGATAGTGCTTTATCGGAAACTACGTGTAGAGATTGGTTTCCTCGTTACAAAGACGGCGAGTGACAAGAAGCTCGAAAGTCGGCCCAAAACAATTGTAGACCGTTAATTGTAGGCCCTTTTGGGCGAGCAATTGGATATTACTCAACCAGCAATTTCCATGCTGATACTTGGCATGCGAAAGGTGAAAAAAAAATTGGAAAATGAGTGCCGAATTGATCTGTAAGCAATCGGTGCGACGCGAAAATAGGTGAAATCTTCCTCCTAAGACAAAAAAGGAGGTCGTTCATGACACTCGATTGTCACTGGCGGCGAAAAGTGAAAAATTGTCCTAAATGCAAGGAATCGTGATAGATCCCGGCCAACCATCAACATCTTCGCCAAGATCAGAACGCTTCGGACGGCACACCATTGTGAGCGTTTGGACGAATTGGCTAAGTACGAGGTTTGTTAAAAAAGTAAGGTGACCTTTTGAATTTCGCAAGCAAAGTACATTCGATTTTCGACTTGTACCACTATTAAGTACACAGGTCACCTAACATTTACATATATAAAGATTGAACGTGATTTGGTGTACTTGGCGAATGTTTGCCATTTGAAAGAAGGATCAAAGAACCACAAAGAAATGTTGTGCGAAAAATAAAAGTAAGTTCTTCAAGTTGAATGTGGCATTTGGCGACTCTACCATGAGCAAAAAAAAAAAAAATTCAACGGAAAGCCGAGAAGATGTCAATGACGACGCCCGCCCTAGATGTCCGAGCACGTCAATAATGGATGAAAATGTTGAAGCAGTGATCAAAATTATTACGAAAAATCGTCGACTCATTATCAGAGAAATTGCAGAGAATATTAGTGGTTTAAGCCATGAATTTTGGGCATGAAACGTATGTCAGAGAAGTTTGTTTGGAAATTGCTAAATTTTGACCAAGTCGCATAATCATCGCTCGGGAGCAGTTGAATGACGTGAAAGACGATCCAGATTTGCTGAAAAGAGCCACAGCTACATATGTGAATCGCTCTACCTTCGATGCCTGAACCGAATGTAATTCTCTCTTATCTCTGACCCCAAGTGTGTCTCCCACTTCATTAATACAAAAAGAAAAACTGATAACTACCACGCTACATTTAATTTTCTTAATAACCCTTCCAACGAAGTCGATATAAGCACCAGCTTTTTTACTCCTTTCTTCAGCCAAACAGCAGCCCCATATTATTGCACATGATTCCCCTTAACACCAACCCACGTAACCTTCGATTCATGCCCCTTTTCCGTATAAACACTTATCGCACAAATTATGGCTACCACGAACCAAATTCCAGAATGCTGCACAAAGCTAATACCAAACTTTTCGACCTTCACATCAAAAAGCCCTATACCACAACCCTTCAGCCTCTCCTTAATCGTTTCCACCCTAAGCTAATAAAGTGCCCCTGTAGTAATAAAAGGGAGCCAAACAATCACCAAATTCTTTATTTAATCTTTATTCTCGTAAATCTCGAACAGAAGTGTCCCTTAAAACTAGCTTACCAATTTATATATCTTAACTTAAATGAGTAAAAAGGTATAAGAGGGAAAGAGAGAGGGAGAGAGATAACGCGCTGGCTTGTTTACATGCATGAACAATTTGGGGAGGTGACCAATCCTTTAGTAAAAGGCCGTCCCCTATTATGTGTGTTGTGACATCCGATGTGTGAGCTGATTTATAAAGCCGTTAGCTTGAAGCTTGGGTTTGGTAGTTTGGCTTGTTTGTTTCTGCTGTATACATGTCATACGATCTTGGTGGTTTGAAAAAAAACAGCGTGAGTATGGCCTGATTTATAATCATCTGATGGTATGACTTGGCTTGGCTTGGATTTTAGAGCATCGGTACAGTGTCTCTATAGTATGTTGCATGCATGTAACTCTGTGGGGGACGACAAATCAAATCAAACCATCACTGGTGACGACAAATTTGTATATGGTTGTGATGCCGAGCCAAGACGAAAAAAAAACACGCCATTTTCGGTCAAATGTTGAAGTTCTGCTCAGTGTTGTATTTGATTACAATAGCGTGGTTCATCATGAGCTCGTGCCAGAAGCTCGATTCTAAAAATGATCGCTTCCGACTAAAGACAATGCTATGGGTTTGGTAGGATCAGCAGAATATCGTCTACTATGAGCTGTTGAAACCTAGTAAATCTGCCGATATCCACCTCTACCACCATCAACTGATAAAATTGCATCGTACTCTGCGTAAAACACTTTGAATTTCCTTCACGACAACGAACAGCGTCATACATCAAAAATGGTTCGAAAATACCTGGAGACACTTAGCTGCGAAGTGGTTCTCCATGCCCCTTATTCACTAGACTTCTGTTTTCGTCGACGGGCCACACGCTCGCTGAACAGCACTTCGATTCTTACGTAGGCATCCTAATATGGCTTAATGAGTGGCTTGCCTCAAAAAAGAATACATTTTTTGACGTGGTATCGGCAATTACCCATGGCTAGCCATAGGAAAGACTTCTTTCTTGCTATGAAAATAACTTAGGTAAACATCCATTGCTAGTACTTAAGTAAATACTTACACCCATCGACAAAAAAACCCTCGCATTGCATTTCTTAGAAATATTTTGTAATTAAGTTGTAAAATTTTACAATTCTGAACACTTTTACGAATTCTGCACCCTTCTCCTATTATTTAAAGATTTTTTCTGCCTACTCGCAGTAGAAAAAGTGAAGTGATCGCGATCAGATCGATTTTTTTAGTAGAAAAAGTATTTCAAGTCAAAATTTTGTATTTTTCGCTATGGTACTCTCTTTGGTGGAAAAGGCCCAAATCATTGCTTTGCATAAGGAAAATGTTTCCAAACGAGAAATAGCTCGTCGGGTTGGCACTAACGAGTAGAGTGTGCGCAATGTCATCAAGAATTATCACTCCGAAGGTTCAATTGAACGGAAAGTTGGAAGCGGCAGGCCAAGGTCAATAACTGAAAGAGAAGCACGGCTTATTCATCGAATGTCAGTGTCTAATCGATTTCAGCATGCTGGAGACATCAATAAGAGCTTTCGGACTCAAACTGGAAAACAAATCAGTGACCGAACCATGGAAAGACAGCTGAACAATATGGGTTTAAGAGCACGGCGACCTGCAAAAAAGCCCCTGCTTACCAACAGAATGAAACAGCAACGGTTGCAATGGGCAAAAAATTATGAAAATTGGACTGGCGAGGATTGGGGACAAGTTGTTTTTTCCGATGAGTCTAAATTCAATTTGTTTGGCCCCGATGGCAATGCGCTTGTCCGCCGCAAAAAAGGAGAGAGGTATTCCGAGGAATGCACCTTATCTACCGTGAAACATTCCCCGTATGTAATGGTATGGGGTGCCATTACAATGTTTGGTGTTGGTGCTATTCTGATGTTGGAAGGAACCGTTAATGCAAAGTACATTGAGATCATCAACGAAGGTGTTTTGACAACTTTGGAGCAATGTTCTGAGTATTCCGAAAATTTAATTTTTCAAGATGACTCAGCCCCATGTCACCGAGCCAAAACGGTAACTTTAACTTTGAGCTAAAGTTTTAATTTGAGTTTATTTATTTACATTAATGTTTTCTCTACGTTCAGGTAAAAAATCACAAAGATCTGTTGGGTATATCCTCTCTGCCATGGCCAGGAAACAGTCCGGACCTGAATCCAATTGAGAACTGTTGGCAATATATGGGGAAAAAGATTAGAGAAAAACGACAAAGAACGATCTCTGAGATGAAATTGGTTATAGAAAAAGTTTGGTATGAGGAACTAGACGGAAATTATTTAAAAAAATTGTTTAATTCGATGCCAAACCGAATTCGTGACGTCATTAAAAACAAGGGCGCAGCCACAAAGTATTAATTTTTAATCCGCTTTTGTTGTCAAAATATAACAGTTATGATACTGTGCCTTAAATATATTTATAAAAACTATGACTTTTGAGTTCCTAAAACAAATATTTTTAATTATTTTTAGTAAGAAAACAATTTTTTTATAATGTTGAAATCGTCATTTTTTTGCTTTTTGTTAATATTTGAAATATGTTTTAGTTAAAAATGTAAAGTCTACTGTTTTTGTGTAGTATAAATATCAAATTATGAAAAGAAAGAGGATAAATAAAATTCAACTATTAAATCTTTAAGAAAATCAGTTTTGTACTTAAAAAATGTATTGCGAGGGTTTTTTTGTCGCTGGGTGTATGAATCCCAGAATATCTCATGGTAACCGTAAGGCTGATGTCAATCGCAATTTTCGGTTTCACGACCAACTCCCTGCTGCCATTACCTTCTTACAAATTATTTTTCACTCATTTTGATGCAGTTGCTAGTTGCTCAGGTGTTGCGATTCATCCACGATTGGCCTACAGAAGAATTTATTTTCTTTGCAATAAAAGATAAAGCGCTTCTTGCCTAATATCCAAACTGATTTTCCAATCAGCGAAACGTGTGACAAACCGAATTATATGGTCTTGCCGGCGTTGCCCAATTTATCACCCTAACATGACAGCAACTGCGTTACTTGCCCAGTAAAGCCACGACAACTGCCCGATTCGTTTGTCTCGAACTTGTCCATGCCAAATAGAATGTGTTTCACTTAACACGTAATACGTGAGTATGCCCCATAAAAACGATCTAAAAACACAACAAATAATAATAAAAGCAAAAAAAAACCTGCGCCCCGTACGGATATGAGCTTGTCATAGGAAATATTTATGTCACATTTTATGTGATACGACGGCCTATGGCTCGGCCTCCAATGCGTCGTGTGTCTTCTTCGATGCCAACTAATTTAATTTAAGCGAAACCTGGCCTGACCCTGGCCTATATGTGGCGGTTTGGCCGTGTTTCTATGTCGCAGAGCGTTTGTAATCTAACATACCGGTGAATAATGAAGAGGCGCTTCAATAGTATCGCTATTGCGGTGGTCAGGTTTGCTGGCTTTATATTTATGATAATAAAAATGCAGTGCAATGTACAGCGTGGTGTTCGTGAGTAATAGGCATCGGTTTGGTATGCCAGACTGTGGCTCTAAAATCTACTCTGCAATTTCTACAATTAGAGGTTAGGCATTGATGGGTTTGTTTTTGTAAGTTTACTACAACCAAGGTGATGGAGTTTATGCGGGCATTGTGGTTGTTTGATAAATATTTATCGTACCTGGTGGGACAACAACCCAGATATGGTACAAACGGTTTAACCGGTTTTGAAAAAAAATAATGTTGTCAAACAGAAACACGACTTGTTTGCCACCGTTCATCCACATGGCTTTAGTTCACTTAATATTTGTTTATAATTGCGATAAGGAAACTAAGTTGCCGATGTTGGCTGGGTGGTAAAGCACCCGTTTGACATGGCCGCCTTATCGCAATCCGCACTAGTTTTTTTTTATGGAAGAGATACGGTAGCCACGCGGAACCGCCTTGAAAATGAACTGTGACAGTTTGCAACATAAAGTAAAAATTCAAATTCAAAAACAAATACAGTCTAGGACAAAATAATAAGACACCCTTCAAATTCTAAAACAAAAAACAACAAAAATTTAAATGTGTGTCCAAATGACTACATCATTATGTAACGGGATGAATTTATCCCATTTTGAGATAAAATAATTTATGAAAAAAAAGATGGGATCAGCCTGTGGGAAGCCAAGCTACAAACTCAGCTCTTCTACCTTGAATTTTGCATACTTTTACGTGGATCTCAGGAACCACAGTAACTATAGTTCTAAAACCGGTCGCTATGAGCTCAGACTCATGTACTCTATAGCACAGCCTAGTTTCAGACTCATAGCTACTCGGCAAGTTTGGTTTGATATATGCGTACAGATGAACGAAAGACAGGAAAGCCTTTGTATAAGTCTTCCCTTCCCCAGCTTTGCAAGGTAGAAGACTAAAAGAACCATAAACATTTTACAAAACAGGATAATATGAGATGAGACGCTGAAAAATGTTAACTTCAGCTAAAACACGAAACGATTTTGTTTAGGAATCCGTTGGTGTAGGGGATCAAGAAAGAACTGGAAGAAAATCACGAGCATTGGGCAACATGGACAGCCATTAGGGATGAGAAACGGTTAGATATCTCGGTATCTGGGTGACCAGTATTTATATTCCATTCCATATTCTTCTGTAGCCTTTAGTATGTCAAAAAAAAAGCTGTTTCAGGGTAACTAATTTGACCTCTGGGTAAAAATCATATTCTACGTTGCGCATTGGCCCATCGTTTGATTTTGATTTTTGATTTTGACCTTAACTGAATTAACTTATTAACTAGGTAACAGTGTGGAAACGATTAAGGAGAGGCTGAAGGGTTGTGGTATATGGCTTTTTGACGTGAAGGTCGACAAGTTTGGTATTAGCTTTGTGCAGCATTCTGGACATTGGTTCGTGGTAGCCATAATTTGTGCGATAAGTGTTTATACGGAAAAGGGGCATGAACCTAAGGTTACGTGGATCGGTGTTAAGGGGAATTATGTGCAATAATGTGGGGCTGTTAATGTTAAGGTCGTGAATAAAAAGAATATCTGCATCATCGCGTCGTTCTTTAAAGGGTTGGTGGTTGATTAATGTTAGGCGATCCGTAGAAGGTGGTTATATATATTTAACAAGGGAAGATATGTGTTTAAATATTTTCATATCATCGCCCTATATGGAGAGCTGAGAGTTCAGAATAACGCTGTTAGAATAAAAATCAACGGGCCGAGATGACTACCTTGTGGAACACCGGAGGTAGCATTACTTGAATCAGAGATAGAAGATTTGAAAATAACGTTATAAAATTTGATACAGTAAGCTTGAGGAGAATAATTGGGTGATACATTTCGTCAAAGGCCTTGCTGAAGTCAATGGCCACAATGTCTGCTTCTTTGCCGGCTTCGAGTGCACGCAAAGATTGTGAAACAAACTCGACTAGATTAGTGGTTGTCGGTCGACCTTTTGGGAACCCCTGTTGGTAAAAGGAAAATATGGGTTTGCAGTGAAAGTATAGTGCATCATAAACGATGCTCTCGAAAAGTTGGGGTATGCATGAGAGCTTGGCGATGGGACGATGGTTGGACACATCATTTTTCAGTCCTTTTTTGTGAACTGGAATGATATAAGCATATTTCGAAAGCTAAGGAAAGAGTTGTTGAGAGATAGAACTTTGAAATAAAGCGGTAAAGGGATAAATAAAATGGTTCGCGCACTTTTTTAATACTATGGCAGGCAGACTGTCGGGACCGGGTAGTCGTCCTTTAGGTTGCTTATTTTTTCGGTGATTAATTCAGGAATTATTTTCAGTGAGACAAGAGACAAGTCTGGGAGCAGTCTTTCAAATATCGAAAATTGAAGATCCTGGTCGGTGAATGGTTGAAGAAATGAGTAGAGAAATTGGCCATTATTTCGGGTTCGTTGGAAGAGTTATTAAGAAAATTTAATTTGGCGGGCTAGTTATCGATTTTTCTTTTTGTATTAATGAAGTGGAAGAAATACTTGGGGTCAGAGATAACGGAGAATCCTCCGCATTCGGTTCAGGTATCAGAGGTAGAGTGTTTACAATGGGTGAGTACAAATTTAGATCAAATGAAGAGGAGTTAAGATAGGCGTGCCAATTTTTGTTTCTTTTGTACCTTGGTGTACCAGGGCGGATATACATATAGTGTAATTCTTTTTTGGTGAGTATAGGACTGAAAGAAGTGTGAGTTAGGGTTTGGAAAGAAGCTAAAATTAACATTGTTGAGCAGATTGTTTAGATTCGCCAAGTCAGCTTTCCGGAAATTGAAACAGTACGTATTTTCGGAGGGAAGAATAGTGAATTGAGTCTCGTGTGAAAAAGTTAAAGGTGGGTGAAGGAGGTCTAAAGTAGATGGTAAAGATGGTCACTTGGGGTAACGCACTTTACGCCATCAGATGTGAAAATCAGGTCGCGTTGTCTGTCCATGTCATTGGTGATGTTACTGAGTTGCAGAAGACCGGAGTCAGAGATATGATCTGTGAAAAGGATTTCTTTGCTTGAGGAGGGATCATCGGAGTGAACCCATTTTAGGTGTGGGAGATTGAAATCGACACATATGATGATAATATCATTGGGTTTGGCGATATCAAATATGGAGTCGACGAGAACAACGGCAAGTTAGTAGCAATGCGTGGGCTGTGAGGGTCTTAAGTAAAAGCAGGCAAGATAAAGTTCCCGTTTAAGGAGACTTATTGAGAGTGAAGTTGAAGTCAGCCGAATTCGACGATTTGAAGGGCAAGGCATCATAGCGGCTGTGGGTTGCTAAGAGATGGTAGTGGTGCAATGGTAATCATCACCGCAGCGGAAGGTCTGTAGTTCAAGTCTGACCATAGCCAAGAACAATTCCTATACGGAAAAAAAAACTGTGGAACAACACCAGTTGTGAATGAGAGATGATCAAAAAATGCTGACGAAGGCATAACACTCGCAGTATAAGATCACTTCAAAATTCATACTCTGCGTGTGCATTTCCAATATAACATCTTAATGGCATGGAATACAATTACTGTAAAAACTACAAACAACGTGACAAATTCAGGCGAATCTCTCGAATCCCAAGACAACCACCCCCGGAGAGTAGTGAACGAACATCTTCGACACAAACCATCTGCACCCCGTCCATCCAGGTTGTGTGACAAACATCATAAGAGTGTACACTGCGACCATTCGGATCCGCAGAGTTGTCGTTTCCATCTGCCCGAAACAGAATGAAATCTGAGGTAAATAACTCGCTGTCTCCAATGCTGGAGTATAGATTTTGGGAGGTTTTGGGTTTTGGATTGCTGAAAAAACGCGACGACTTTTGGTGGTGGTCGAATGGAAACGCTTCCCAGAATGGCGTATTACTCCAGTGAGAACCCCTTCACTCCTTATTTCGTAAGATCGATTAGGGTTTGCTGGTCTTTTGGAGATTAGGCACTTAGATGAACCTGAGAACTATGCACTTCCAGCCTTTGTAAGATCTCGGACATGGACATTGGGCTCGATGGACAAGCTTAGTCTTTGAAAGCCATAAATAGGGGGATGACCATTAAGAATGAAAGAACCTATCAAAGATAAGAACCTTGTAGCTTAAGTAGTTAAGTTATTAAAATAAGTAAAACAGAAAAAAAAAATACTTTTTTTTTTACTAAAATGTTCCCTTCTCTCTCGAAATGGCACAAGATGAGTAAAAATGTATAAAAAATTGTTTAAAAGTATGCTTAAATGAATGTTAGAAGTTGTAGAAGTGTAAATAAAGGCGCTAGCACCCATTACTAATCAAATAAAATATTGAAATTTGCATGTTTTTACTCAATTTTAAAAGCCACGTATCCTATCCTCTTGTCTCCGTTTT
Organism: Merodon equestris; assembly: GCA_958301585.1. NCBI lineage: Eukaryota > Metazoa > Arthropoda > Insecta > Diptera > Syrphidae > Merodon > Merodon equestris. The sequence continues at coordinate 213,087,784 of OY284413.1, read as the reverse complement.
CGGCTTTTAGCTTAATAAAATAAAATTATGTTTATTTCCAGGACGATCTAAACACATCCTGTTATGTAATGATTTAGTAGTTGTTTTATTATTTTGTCCTGGACTGTAGTGTGATAAAGTGTCATCGAACCAGAGGGATCATTTTCAATTTCGCACATTTTCTGACATTACAACTATCATTGCGATTACTTTTGATAAGTAAAAACCAACAACCTATTAAATATGTGGAACATATGCGGGCAAAGTTCATATAGCTTTCGTTCATAAGCGAGCTCTTTCTAGCAAAGCTATCAAAAATCAATTGATAACTTGAAAGTCTTGGACAGCTTAATGATGTGAAGACTTCGAAAAAATGTGTACATAACAATGAATCACTTAAATTCCTGAACAAGCCAAAGTGCTTCGTGGGATTATTATGTCGTTTAACTGTTACTTAAGTCAATAAGTCTTGACGTCTGGGAAGGTCAGCTAAAAATATCAAGCTGCAAGGGAGACACATTCCCTTTTGTCTGGCCACATAAAAAAACAAAATTGTCCCATCTAGAGGTCTAACAACCTAAGATAAATACTCAACGAGTCCGCAACGAGTGATAGTTTGTTGTGGTTCTTAAGCTGGCGAGGTTACCATCTAAAATGATGATGCAACGGTTTCAATAAATGGAATACGTTACCAAATGACGTCGACTGAGTTTTTTGTGCCTAAAAATGATGGATGTCCACAACAATTATTTTTACCAGGACGCCACATACCAATCAATTGGTATATTTTCTTCATTTCTCGAAGGAGGCTTCAATGAGCCGTCTTTTTCGGACTAGTTATAATAAAATTAGAGCTTACGCCACCACTCCACCATATATTCATGAAAAAGAGGCAACAAGAGGCGAACATTTCGCGAAATATTTCCGCGAAAATGTCATGAAACATTGCATCAAAAGTTTGACCCTTTATAAGGAGACCTTTCAGAAGATTTTGTATTCCATTGCTAGCCTGAAAGTTTGTACTTCGACATTATATAAAAATACCACAACTTTTCATACAATTGTTGCACATTTTAACTGACTTGAAATGACATCTCTTATTGGATATCTCTTATGACACCTGTCTTAATGGTAATGATGTTGTATGCAAATTTTTTTTTTTTGGGAAACCACCTGTTGGGATTAATCCTGGTCTTTGATTGAGCTATGAGAGTCAAAGTACATTGATTGATGGAATTGACGTCAGAAAACGGATTCAAGCTTGTAGACTTTGTAGCGGCCAACACACAACTCTTACATCTTAACAGTCAATAGGGGATCCGGATTGGCAATCCCTTGATCAATCGACTATCAACCAAACTGATCACACCGCCATCGACGCCAGACACTCATACTTGGTGGATATGTTGTCCGAGGAGCCAACATCGACCATAGCTTTAGATTTAAGGGTGCCTATCGATTAGTATATGCAGTACGATCAACAACGTTTGGCACCGGAAACTGCATTGCTAGAGATCACCTTTGCCGATCATGTCTTCCTCAAGCTCTCTTGAAAATCAAAGCAGTCTGCCCAAATCATAGACCAACGATAGAGACGTCGTCAGAGCACCATCGCAAATGCTGCCTCTGATACGCTTAGTTTCAAACCATCATCAGGAGCTCCTGGTTTGATAAATAGTACAGACAGGCCCATGTAGAGAAATAGAATGCATAAACGGCCTTGTCTCCTCGGTGGATGAACTTGTGAGATCTGCGAGAAGAAAGCGCACGTGAAGTCTGAGATCGAAGCGATTGAGGAATACTATTGCAGAACTGATGCACGAAAGTTTTGCTTTAGGAGTATTTATCAGAGATAATAGTCAAAATACTGCTGTAAGGCAGAACGAACCACTCAAACTGAACGAAGGAGAAAGAGAATTCCGTCCACCCGACTTAGAAAAGGTTAAGATAACGATTTCGGCGCTAAAGTCTAATAAAGCTGCTTGCGGACTGCCCCCTGCACCATTTAAAGCATGTGGAAATTAGTTAGCTGGGAACTTGCACGCACTTATCTGTAAGATATGCTCGAGGGAAAGCATACCCGATGAATGCAATCTCCCGGGAAAGGGAAGAGTCTTCTAAGTCTTTTAAGCATTTAAATTCTAAGTATTTGCCCATCCACATCGTGGCCAGAGCCTCACCTTTAACAGCTTTAACTTGTAGGCAAGGATTTCGTCTACCTTGGCTCACTAGTGGCAAGTGCCGGCAGCCGAGGGCTAAGTCTTAGATCCCGAACTGTTGTGTCATCTAAGTAAGTATTCATAACCAAATATCGATCCCAACTTTGTTAGGTGGTTATGAAATTTTGACTGATGGGCATTCAAAGTTTCTGCAATCCGACACGACTAAAGCCTATATGCATCAATGTGCCGTAATTGTGGAACCAAGATTGGCACTGACAATTCGATAGAGCATCGTCATTGTAAACTTTACACAACTTTTCATAAGCTTGGCTTGCAACCTAGGGCGAACCAGTACACTTTGGTCTTCCACCAATCAACTGATCAATAGCATAGCAAGATCAGAGACTATTACTGTTTAAACCAGCTTGACCTCTTGAGAAAATGAGTCCTAACTTTGCCAAACACCCAATAATTATTTTGGAAAAGCCATTCAATTTCCTTCCGCTTATTCGACTGAGTATTTGAAAGGTGAGTCAGCTCGTAATATCTAACCTTGCGATTCTGAGTTATCTTTGCAATATCGATTGCAGGAATAAGGCATGAATGAAACACAAGTGTTCGATAAAGTTCAATTGAAAAATAATCTTATCTAGCACAAAAGTTCGTTTGTCTGTATAAAAATAGAACCCAACAACCACCATTGATCCACAAATTTTATCACTCACTAATCGTCAAATGTGTTTTAACGACTGCTTCCACAATACTCGTCACTTACTTATCATATCCAGTCCACGCCCGTTCCCATTCATATTTGGTGTCACATTAGCGCTAGACCTTATACCGGCAACGGTCTCATCAAGCATATCACTGCGATTAATTACCTCGCTAAGTATCTAAATGAATAAATGTTCAATAAGTTCAAAAAGTATTCAAACCGGATTAGGATCTTTGTCGACATGTTTAAGCGCAATTCTCAAGTGTTGATAACGTAATTATCATTTACTCGAGAGATTGCACACTTACTCGTGTAGCACATACCCCCAACCGATGCTGTATGCATGGACATGTGTTGGATCTGCTTCGAGCCGGTTGCCAATCGTCATCACGTCGCTGAATCACTATGAATGAACAAAACACTACATGGCCATGGTGCACACTGGTCACTTAACACTCAGTACCTCGCACAATTGAATTGAATAAACGAATACGAAACGAGTACGGGCGGGAACAGTGTGGAGCGGAAGCAAATTATGTTGAATGGAGCGTTGTAAAATGTAAATACATATGCATGTACATAAATAACAAATCGACCTTTGAAGGAAGTTTTATACACGAAACAGCGGGTGCCATATTTGTCAATGGTTCGTTTTAATTACTAGAGGGGGAGTGGGATGTACTCATATGAAGCAGTGGCAGGACCGGATATTGAATTTCCATGAACTATCGTGGGTATAGCTTTTTTCGGTGACAAATCAGGAATATGATTGCTTATGACCCCTGTTGTGTTTAATATTCTTATCCAAGACTCACCAACAAAACAACAAGACAACCTTTAAGCCCAAAGAAGTGACGGTTGGTCAGAGTTATTGTGTCTGATATCAAGGCTGGCGCCGTTGCCGCTTGTCGTGAACCAAACCAGACGATACCTTTGACTACTTCAAAGTGAAGCAGAGGTGGTGTTCCGAACATGACGTCGTCTTTCTGTGCTGAAAGCATATATGGGGTTATCCAAATTGTGGGTCCGAAAGTAAATTTAAATAAAACACATTTCTGATTGTGATTTCGATCAAATTTTTGTTGCACTGTATTGTTAGGATCATACCATTATGAATGGATATAATATCATTCAAATTACCCTCACGGGAGGTTCTGTATGACCCGATACTGACAAGGTAATTTTCTACGACTTTTGGACCCATAGCGGGCAATAGCTTGGTCATAACTCGACTAATATTCGTTTTCAAGCGTCAAGAGTTTGCGAATTGTGTGCATAGACAGCATCTTTTGCATAGCCCCACAGAAAAGAATCCCCTGCCGACAAATCACACGATCTTGGTACCTTGATATCTATTACAGAATCACTACTTTTGTAGGAAGTTTTCACAATTTTAACAAGTTGAAACGTTGCTAAACGGCCCATATTGTAGTGTTGGGTAGGACAAGCATTTTTATTGAGTTTGTATGAGGTACTCATTTGGGGGAGTGAAGTGGTACATTGTCCCACCTCATTTGAGGTAAAGGATGTTTCTTATAGAGGTATAGAACTTTGAAATGGAATAAAACAAAGATGATTTTTTTAAATTGACATGAAATTGACTTTATTCGAAAGATAATCTTCTACCATTATAATTTAAATATAATTTCTGGCATATGAGCGCCACGGCTGGTTCGAACGTAGTCTAATCTGGAGGTCCAATTTTCAATGTTTTTTTTTCCAACATTTGTGGCCGTATATCGGCAATAACGGGGCGAATGTTGTCCTCCAAGTGGTCAATCGTTTCGGATTTATCGGCGTAGACTAGCGACTTCACACATCCTCAGAGAAAATAGTCAAGCGGCGTTAAATCGCAGGATCTTGGAGGCCAATTCACGGGTCCGTAACGTGAAATTATGCGGTTACCAAACGTTTCCTTCAATAAATCAATTGTGGCACGAGCTGTGTGACATGTTGCGCCGTCTTGTTGAAACCTCAGCTCCTGCACATCATGGTTGTTCAATTGATGAACGGAGAAGTCAGTAATCATCGCTCTATAGCGGTCACCATTGACTGTAACGTTCTGGCCAGCATCGTTTATAAAGAAGTACGGACCAGCCCATAAAGCACACCAAAAAATCAGTTTTTGTGGATGTAACGGTGCCTCAACATACACTTGAGGATTATCATCACTCCAAATACGGCAGTTTTGTTTATTGACGTATCCATTCAATCAAAAGTGAGCTTCATCGCTAAACAAAATTCGCTCATCAAAATTGGGATCAACGGCAATCTTGTTTTGGGCGCTCATATGCCAGAAATTATATTTAAATTATAATGGTAGAAGATTATCTTTCGAATAAAGTCAATTTCATGTCAATTTAAAAAAATCATCTTTGTTTTATTCCATTTCAAAGTTCTATACCTCTATAAAATACACCCTTTACATCTTGTCACATGTCCCATTGATAGCTTGCAATATGTACTAATGCAAAAGTCGTGAGGTGCCTCTGACTATGACAAGAATTGAAGTGGTACAAATTTGAGGTGTTGGGATATTTTTGTACTGGTGTATGGGACATGAGGAAGTGAGGTGCTCTGACTATGACAAGAATTGAAGTGGTACAAATTATTTTTTTGAGGTATTGGGATATTTTTGTACTGGTGTATGGGACATGAGGATGTGAGGTGCTCTGGCTATGACAAGAATTAAAGTGGTACAAATTATTTTTTTGAGGTGTTGGGATATTTTTGTGCTGGTGTATGGGACATGAGGATGTGAGGTGCTCTGACTATGACAAGAACTGAAGTGGGAAAAATATTTTTTTTGAGGTGTTGGGATATTTTTGTGCTGGTGTATGGGACATGAGGATGTGAGGTGCTCTGACTATGACAAGAATTGAAGTGGGAAAAATATTTTTTTTGAGGTGTTGGGATATTTTTGTACTGGCGTATGGGACATGAGAACTTGAGGTGCCTTGACTATGACAAGAATTGAAGTGGGAAAAATATTCTTTTTTGAGGTGTTGCGACATTTTTGTAGTGATGTATGGGACGTTTGCAGTGCATCTTGTATGAGTAACCCAACACTACCATATTGTAAAATGGCAAACATTAAACTAAGCATATATGTATGTACATTCTCGAATGACATTTCAGTTGTCATGTCAAATGGTTGGATGTCAAATCTGGACCACGGATTGGATAACCCTGTATTTGGTTTTGTCAGACCTACTTTTCTTCTTTTTTTTATATTGGGAGCTAGTGCTAACAAATAGCACAGAACACTACGACCTGTGCAGGTCTATTGTGCCTGCTAGCCAATTAGACGAGGAGTTCCTCTACTATTTTAATAGAGCTGAGGATGTCCTCGTAGAAGCTGAGCTGATTGCCTCAGGAATCTTGGAGGAGGATACGCTTGAGAATGTTTTTTCAGGAGCCGTATGAATCTCTTCGATTGTCGGAGTCCTTGAACGGCGTTCCAAAAGCGTAGGGGTTGCGATTTTTCTGGGTATTCCGCAGAAAGGTTCGGCACGTATCTTTCGCTGGAACCTTTCCTAGCGTGTTGATGTGTGATTTCGTTGCCTTTTATGCTCTTGACCTGGCACCCACCAGAGTTTGACTTTATTTCTTTTGCCTAGGTTTTGCAGGGCACCGTGGCATTCCTTGACAGATTTTTGGTTCGTATTATACGAGTCCAAGGCTCTAAGCGCTGCCTGATTATCTGAGAGTGATGACATAAGAGGTTCATATATGCCAGCCTGTAAGTTTAGGTTGACGCACGTTACGTTGGCGTATAGTTCGGCTTGAAAGACACTAAGACTAGTTCCCAGGGTCTTCAATATCTTCCAATTTGGTCCAAAGATGCCAGCACCAACACCGGAATCCATCTTGGAGCCATCTGTGTACCACTTGAGGCCTTTGCCATTTAGCAAGAGATCGGCGTTTTCCCAAGCTGTGCGATTTGGTATCAGTATCTCAAATCTGTTGTCAAAGGTGAACGTGTGTGGTAATGCGCCCGAAACTGTAGTAATCATATTCAGCTCAGGAAGGTGTTGTAGAATGGACATGTGACCCAATGGTCTACATGGCTGGTCTGTTTCTGAACGGAGGAGTCTGATTGCACTACGTATAGCAAGCAGGCATAGCGCCTGTAATGCCGAGACATGCTAGCCTCTGAATGCGTTGAAGACCTACTTTAGTCGCTTGTTGAAATCTCACTGCGTATATCCAGTTACACTATGTCATCTGTGTACAGAAGCAATTTGTGCAGACTTAAAACAGATCGTGCTCCTTGTATTGATCAGTGAGTCCCGCACGATCTTTTCAAGGATGATAGTGAAGAAGTCGCATGAAAATGAAAAAGGTCTTGGTAAGTCAATAAGAATTCTCTATCGTCATCAATCACAGACTGACGAGTTTGACAGAGGTGTGAAAACCTAACTAAACTATATTTCTCGTCTCTATTGGGTATGGTCGACCTGAATTTTCGGCGTATCTTCCTAAGAGATAAGTTCAAAAACATATTGCCAATTTAATCACCGTAGCACCTGGCGGCAAATAGCCCCATTTTGCTAATAATACAGCCTTTTCACATTAATGCCATGGTATATGGTATACAGCGCTGTTCCTTGACTATAACCATCCGGTTCACATCGATTTCCAAGAATTATTGACTAATGCCCAATCAGTCCATATAACACACTAAAAAGTATTTCTCAATACTGACTTTTGACATCAAACAGTAAGGACATCTCCATAGTGGCTTAACCAAATTTAAAATAGGGAATGAGGTACCTTTCCCTTGGATAGGGAGAAGATTTGTTTCAGCTCCATTCCCTGAAAATACAGTGAACACTACTGTCAATCGGCTGCAATTCTTGCACCACCTGTAAACTCGACAACCAAGTTTTTTTATGAAGTGGATGGACAAGCTATACACGGCGGCTAATCGATTTATTGACAAGGACCACGACTCTGGTTTTATTGGAAATCACGGCTCGGACTCTAAAAATGTACGAAAAAATTGAATGGCAGAGCTTATTACCAACATCTACGGGACCTGCTTGATTGTAATTTTGCGATCTTCAATTTTTCATGGCCTTCTTGAATACGCTTATACTCATAAGCCTTCAAAGACTCACCTAAACCAATATGATGCACCTTATTGTGTTAATAAATCTGACTAATTTTGAAAGTAAATATTTAATAATCATGGGTTGTAGCAAACTAATAAGTTATCCAATAACAGGTGTCATTTTAAATTTCGTGCCGTTGCGATGACTTTTGATGAGTAAAAGCCACGAGTTTATTAAATATGGATTGATACATACTATTAAGTGCTGAAATATTGAAAATTCACTACGAAAACAATGAAAATATCGCGGAAACATTTCTTTAAGTTTGTACTGCTTTTGGTCCCCACCAAAAGCTTTTTCACACAGTTCTAGTAAACAATTTAGTGATTTAAAGACTCCAACTTGTGTTTCTTCGGTAAGGCAGCTGAAAAGATCGTCGATTCACCTGAGAGTGTGGAGAAGCACAGTGACTTAATGGTCAGTGTGGTGGCTTTTAACGTCGATGACGGGATTCGAATCTTATCACAAAACCTCCTGTAACATGTTTGCTGAAAAAAACGAATCACACACAACATAAACAACTAAATTGCTTAACCTGGAAGAGAGGTGATCCCTTGAAAAGCTCCAGGAATTTTAGATGGTATACAGACGGATGGAAGATGAAGAATTTAGGCTTAAATTTATTGCAATTGTAGTAGTCATGTTAAATTTGAATATGGAATGCCACCCCGTTCATATAACCAGCGCGAGCACAGCGATCTAGCCTCTGGGGTCAACTTTCTACCACTCCTCCACAGATATCGGCCGGTATGATGACAATTTCCGATTCAATAGTCACATTATAGATCATACAGCTCTCTGCAACTTGCAGCTTATATTAGAAGCTGTAAGCTGATAGAGAAGCTGTATCACTTCTCCCTGCTCTATGCTCATCTTCGATAGAAGATAAGCACAGAGGAATTAAAGAGAAGAAAACTCTCCGCTAGGTTTAAGTTAGTTTTAAGGTCACTTCTCTGTTGGACGTCGAGGAAGACACACTTAAGAAAATAAATGTAATTAGTTGTAAAGAGAAATAATAAAGAACCGTAATAAAACTATATTGTTCTTGATCTTCACTAACCCGTTTGGCTTGTTGCCGTAAGCCAACGACTCAATCCCATAAAAAGAAATCCAAGGGCCATGACCGAGGTGGTCATTCCACTAGACCTTTTCTCGAGATCGCATGATTACTGAACTTGTCCTCTAATATGTTAGATATTTTTGGAACCACATACATATCACTACCAACTCCATCCTCTTCTAGCCAAAACTAGTTTTCTCAAATTCATGCCACACGGTGACTTTTTGTGAATGCTTTTCTGTTTTTTAGCGACAAAAACCCCATTCTCCACCAGTTCCATCAAAGAAAACTTGGGAATTAGTGGCTAAAAGACACATTGTATACCTGCTAACAGTCGCATTGAACTAAGAAGCTCCTTAAGGCGGTTCGCTAAAAGCTCACCGATAAATTCTGTTCACCGAACAGAAAATATTCACCGTCGAAGAAACAAAATTATCGAGTGTATGTATGCTCGGACATTAAAAGAAGCTTTGCAACTTATTTCGAGGGATGAAACGGGTCACCATCCTGCAAATGAAATGGTAGGGTAAGGAGTGAGCTACGATGGCATAACCAATCTCTATTTTGGTGAAAAAGGTGTCAAGACTCCGTCAAAAGCTTAGCAGTGTCCAGTAATACTCTTTTAGAGTCGTTAAGCTTCTAAACCGAACAATGTTCGCCAACAAGGACTGGACATTCCAACAAGATTCTGCTCCAGCCCACAAGACGAAAAGCAGCCAGCTTCATTTCACCGGATGATTGGCCAGTTGGTAGTATGGATCACAACCCTCCGGATTACAAGCTGTTGCCCTTTTTAGAGTGAATGGTCTGCTCTAGTCATCACCAAAATATAAAGCAAGCCATTGTCCGCTACGTCGACACCTTTTCGATTAAAGGTCCGTAAAGCGATTGATGGTTGGCCCATGCGTTTCAGATCGTGCTTTAAGGTAAATAGCGGACTTTTCGAATGAAGTCTTGTAGCTCTAGCTGCGACGAAAAAAATGTATAAACTTGCGAACACTGACTGAGAGTTTCGATAGTAATTTGTAATCATTTCGAACGTTGCCTGCTTTTGAACTTCACCACGGTAAAAATGTAAACCTTGACAATGTTAACGTTCTGACGAAGGTTAAGGGTGAGTTTATATTAAAACACAAACCTGTTATGTTCCTATTGCAAAACCCTGTATAACGCTGGCAACGAAATTGACATTTTAGCCGGAAATCGCCCCCCTGAGAAATATGTAGACGTCGAACCTTTTGGTCGTATTCCCAAACTGAGAATAAATTCATTTTTAGTTAGTTGGGGAGAATTACAACATCTGTCCCACTGGAACGGATTTAAAACACTTCGTCAATCAAAGAAATTTTACCTTGAACAAAATCTCTAAAGACAAAACTCTCCGAACTTGTCAGCTAATTATCGGGGCACTGCGGTCTCAGATATCACTTTAATTAAATAAAACTTTGTCCCGAGAGACTGTCTTGAAGGTGATGAAACCGTAGAACACATAACAGGTGAATCTGTTGCCCTATGTCAACTTAGGAAGAGTAGCTTCAATAGAGATGTCGGCTCTCCTGAGGATACTATACCTTTTCAATTATCAGGTTCATTAGAAAGATTTAGTACATCCTCCCTTGCTTATTTGGCGCAATAGATATTTCTGGTTGCGTTGCTTTTCTTGTTAATAGATGTATGAATATTAAGAGCCGATTTGACTATGATAGCATAACTACTACATACAGTATTTTGAAGTGTAAACATCTGTCAATAAAATCCAGTATGACATGAGTTGCGATTATACAGACAATCGCCTTTAAAATGTCGAATGTCAGATAAGGCAGTTTTATGACTCTTTTCCAAAGTAAACGACTGCTGAAAGGTATCGATTGTTAATAGAAGTTTATGGTGAACATGCGCCAACCCAAAGGACTTGCGAAGGTTGGTTTCTTCGTTTCAAAAGTGGTGATGTCAGATATAAAATTGAAAAATGCGGAATTGCAAATATTATTAGGTGAAGACTCGACTCACCCGATGCAGTATTGAGATTTATCCCGATTGCAAAAAGTCATAGGTACAAACAGATCAAGCATCAACCTCGCAATCAGTACCAAAAGGGATTTGTGTTGATATGAACTGTTAAAACCTTGTGAGACAATTACTGGGGACGATTACTGATAAATTGAAGCAAAAACCACCAGAATAAAAAACACCAGTTATTTTTCGCCATAACAATGCTCGTCTTCACGTTGCAAGCCAAGTAAAAAACTATTTGGCAAATAAAATATGAACTGCGAAGTACTGCCCCACCCGCCGTAATCACCAGACTCGGCCGCTTTTGATACCTACTTGCTTCAATCGATGTAACCCGGGTTTTCGGAACAGCACTTTCATTCTTACGAAGAAATGAAAAATTGACTTGATGAATAATTGGCCTCAAAAGACGAGCCATGGTATTGGCGCAGAATCCATCATATGCAAGAAAGATGGGAAATAGTCATAGTTAACGGAGGCTGATACTTTGATTACTGAATTTTTATTATGTTCCGATTAAATAAATGAGTTTTTTGAGCAAAATATTCATAAACCCATCAACTGTAGGAAGAGCTTCTTAATTAAAAAGCAATAACAACTTTTGATAAAAAAGTGATTTCCATTGATTGAAAACGAAAGCTCTGGTTGGATGACCCTAGAGTCGACGTTACCTCCTTTACAGCTGGCAAACTGGTTTGTCTATTCTTCTGTATTGAATATACTGAAGATAATTTCTAGACATGTTTGAAAAAAAAGCTGCAATGAAACTACTAGGTCGCCGAAAAATAATTGCGGTTTGTATATTTGGAAATTCGTATTTTAAGGGACACATCGTATTTGGGCTCGATGTCCAACAGCGCGGAATTTGGTCACTATAACTTGAATATCTTGCTCTATAGGACAATTACGACGACCGTAAAATAGTTGAAGTACGCGAAGAACATTTTTCACGAAACCCGAATTTTAAGAATAAAATTTAAAAATTCGTAACCGCTGTTCGCATGTAAGGCTTCCCATTATGAAATGGCAATATTAACTGAGCATGTTTGACTTTGATACATGTCACGAATCATGCGTGAGCTGTCGAAAATAGAACGTTGAAAAACGTTGGGAAATCGCGCAGCGAAATCAAAAAGCGTTTGGATGCTGTGTACGATGACTCTTCTCCTTCGATGGTGACCATCAAAAATTGGTTTAACGAGTTTCAACGTGGTCGCACGTCGGTTTTTGATGAGCCACGTCCAGGTGCCCCGAAAACGGCTACCACGGAGGATAACGTGACAAAAATCCACGATCTCGTATTGGCAGACCGCCGATTGAAGGTGCGCGAGATAGCTGAGACAGTAGGCATTTCAAAAGATCGCGTGGGTCATATTCTGCATGAAATTTTGGGCATGAGAAAGCTGTCGGCGCGATGGGTGCCGCGTTTGCTCACTCCGGACAACAAGCGCAACCGTGAGACCACTTCAGAGCAGTGTTTGACGCTGTTTAAGCGCAATCCGAAGGAATTTCTGCGTAATTTCGTCGACGTCGACGAAACATGGATCCACTGGTACACACCAGAGACCAAGGAAAGACGCAGATCATATGGGTCGTATATGGGTCGATGTAAATTTCGAATAACTTCAACAATTCTCAACCGATTTTGGAAATTCAAAAACTTTTATTCAACTTAGACCTTTACAATTTATTTTGATTAATTTTTTAAAACAATATCAATTAAATTACCGCCTTTATTGTCGATACAAAAACAATGGGATCGTTTTCGCGCATTCTCCATGACATTTTCGAGCATTTCGGTCGAAATTTCTGCGATTTCCGCGCGAATGTTTCTTTTGAACTGTTCTATTGTCTTCGGGCCGTTAGCATACACCTTGCTTTTCAAGTATCCCCAAAGAAAAATGTCTGGAGAAGTCAAATCCGGCGATCTGGAAGGCCAGTCAATATCGCCCTTTTTTGACACCAATCTTCCAGGGAACTTCTTACGCAAAAGGTTCATTGTTTTGTCCGCAGTATGGCATGTCGCGCCGTCTATTGAAACTAAAAGTGAAATAAGCCTTTTTTACGCATTTCTGGGACCACATAATGGGCCAACATCCACCGATATCGATCGCCATCCACTGTATCGCCAACTTTGAAGAAATACGGTCCAATGATGGTTTTGGCGCATACACCGGCCCAAACAGTAACTTTTTTATCATATAGCGGCTCTTTGTGAATAATGTGAGGATTTCCGGTGCCCCAGAAGTGACAATTTTGGTAATTAACTGAGCCAGAGAGCGTAAAATGTGCCTCATCGGTCATCAAAATTTGCTACCGGAACTCCGGCTCAGTATTAATCATTGCAACGACATTTTGTGCGTATGCCAAGCGCCGTGGCTCATCTGTGGCAAAATTCTTTGAGTTATCTGCACTTTGTATGGAAATAGTTAAGTGAAGATCATCCTTTAAAATTATCCGCAAAGTGGTCCCACTGATGCCTAACTGCTGCGAACGGCGCCGATATGACAAATTTGGGTCTTCTTGAACACTGGCCATCACAGACTGAATAGATGAGTTTGAACGCCGCGGACGTTGCCTAGGTTGCTCACGAGGGCTTGCCACAGAACCAAATTGAAAAAAATTCGAGGCCCAACAACGAATTGTATTTTTTTTGGGCGCAACACGATCACGGTATTTTGCACGATACGCACGTTGAGTTAGCACAATCGAGCGTTCATTTTTAATGAACATTGAAATTATTTCCGCGCGTTTTTTTGGTGTGAAGCGATGGTTAAAATTGTACTGAATTAATGTTTCCAAAATGCTATGACATATGAAAATCGACCCATACGAGATGGCGCACCCTGTACTTGTACCACGAGAGGGTGCGCCATAACGGGTTTGTCTATGGGATTTCCCATGATTTAGCAGTTTTTGATTTAGAAATCGAAGAAACGTTGTCAGACAACATCAACGCTTTTGATTCCTGGAGCAGACTTCGTCAGGGGCCAAGTTTGATATTTCAGCCTAGGGTGTTGGATAGTCTTAGTTAAGTTTTAGTTAATTTATAAAAAACAAAAACGAAAAAAACCTCCAGATTTGTGGGAAAAAAAAACCATGGCTTCACGATATGTTGCAAAACGATAATGCACTTATCGTTACTTGTGCGTAATTTTATGGCCAAAAACAATACCGAATTCATGCCTCGGCCAATGCATTCTTGACTTGAGTTGACAGACTTAACCCCTGCGACTTTTTTTTTCTTTTACCAAAACTGAAAAGACCCATAAAAGGACCGAGATTGGGAAGATAAAAACTGAAACGCTGAAAGAGCTCAAGGCTATATCAAAAAACGAATAGCAATGGCTCGAGGATTTTAAAAACAGCTCGCGCAAGTGTTAATGCCCAGTTTACGTACGGAAGAAACTTCAATTGAAGTCTATGTTTGTCTCCACGATTTCCCGTCCAGTTGGTCATCACAGAGTCACTAAAACTGCAACTCGCAAGGAAATCCACACAAAATTGAAAAGAAACCTCCAAGCATACGAACTGTTTCCGGATAAACATAAACATTAACCCACTCGAAGACCCAAGTCTCATGCTAATAACCACCGTCCAAAACGCATGAAAGCACCCAATAAACAACAGGTCAAAGCCATTTCAATCCATAAACCACTCGTTCATTGAATAAAATCATACAAACGGCAACGTTTCAAGTCCCTCAAAGAGTTGATTTCATCTTTTATTTGGCAAGCCCAGTTGTAAAAACGAAACAAAATTCCCATTCAGCTCGACAACAAAGTAGTCGTGCACCAAAGTGAATTTTTCTCCTGATGCAAGTAGCCCAGATTACTTCATATCCCCACCTCCCATCACCTCTCGTAGAAATGTCAATGTCCCAGCTAGAAAAAATAAAAAACGACCATAACCACACCCTCGACACGGCTCCACAACACCATAGATCCCTTGCCAAGGAGGAAAATCTATGTAAATAAAACCGTATGACTAAGTAAACAACCAAATTGAGTTCAGCTCGGAACGGCTCAACTTTCTTGACATTCTAATTTGGAAGTTGGCTTTTTATTTTTATTCTCTCTCATCCCACGTAATGATTTCTCGGTTGGAAATTGAGTTTTCAACTATCTCCGACGCTATCGATTTCACTGCAATGCGAATTAAATCGAACTTTTCCTTCGATGTAAACAGACACCGCCTCGGAACCAACAGCCATGCAGTCGTGTGTTAAACGCTCTTAAAATAGAATTTCTTCCTAAAACAACAACGAATTTAATAGCGAAATTGCAATAAACAACATGGTTTAAGGGATGAACGAGAGAGGGGGTTTATAAAAAACCAAATATGTATGTACATAGTGTGATGAGCGCAGGGTGCCGAGTGCTAAGCCACCACACCGTAGCCGGTCTATACCAAGTGGAATTACGTCATCTCTGCAATGTCATCATCCGACATCTCATCCGTCTCAGCCGAGTCATAAGTGAATAGAGACAAAACAAAAAAAAAAGCATAAATAGAGACGGGAAAGAACAAAGAGACATGAAAAGGATTTTCACCACAAGCATGCTCCTCAAAGCATTATTCCCATGGTATTTATGGAAACGATCATAAAGCTTATTGTGTTATGGGTACATTCTGGAAAGATGAGCAAAGAACATCTCGTAAACTTGGACAAGAAGCGTATAACTTTCGAAAGAATCACAAGAAAAAAACATTAATCAAACCAACACGGAGGAACACCAACGAGAGACGATGTAGAATAGGGAATCACTTGAGGTACTAGCATAAGGCACTCCAACCCTTCAGTTGGCTCTGTTCGTCTTATTCCGTCTCGAATTAGCGAAACCGATCAAATCATTATCGCCATCATCATTATCAACTACTTCGTCAAGACTTGACGGCCTTTTCCCACACATCCGCGAGTTGAGTTGGATATTGCCTGCGGCCACGGGCTCATCTCGGGCACGTATTGGATAACAGATGAATGAAAATGCCAGGATAGAGCGTAGTCTAAACAAGCCGAATTCTCATCGACTCGCACGTTGTAAGTGAGGTGTGCCTAGGTCGTTTAAAGTCTACGTCGAAAGAGAAAAGCTGGAATGAGGCCTGACTGCTGGTGACTATCAGCCGAGAAACCTGTAATATCCGGTTGATACCGGCTGTTCTCACCGTTCACATTCACAACTTTGTTTTGATTTTTCGGTGGCATTCTCCCACGGCTGCATTTTCGATAAACCTTTTCCCAAATGGCTGCCAGAGATGACTCACTAGTTCTACACTAACTAAGCATAGTAGCGTCTGGTACTATCCAGTTCTGCATGAGTGAAAATGGAAAGCCGGCAGAAACCAAACAAATACATTTGAACATTAAATGGATTACGACCACCACCGGGAGTATAGGGACTTCCATACCCCAAGCGTAACCTAAGAACATTAAGTAGTTGTTCCATTTTTTCAGAGACGACATTAAACCTGAGGAAGCACTTCCTCTTTGCCCCATTCAAACATCATACAAATGGCGTTAAGGTAAATGCAAATCGGAATAACAGACAAACCGTGTCTAAACGCACTTAACAGCGACCTGTTACCTAGCCTCATATCAATTCCCCTTCAGACACTAACGTAACAAATACCGTCTTGCCGTCTTCTATTCTACAATGTTACCGTCAACCATCGTGCACGAGTGGTGCTGGGCGTGGGCCAATCCAATAACAAAAAAACCGAAGAAAGAAAAACAAAAAAGTTTGCACCTTACAGGCAGTTGGCGTCATGTTTACGGGACAAAAAGCCATCATTTTGGGTTTAGATTCTTCCCAATTGCCATTGTCGTCGTGTAGTTGAACTCGCATTTAATCATCATAGACGTCATTAGCCAATTAACACTGTTCGACAATTAATTTTCACTAAACGCGATCGAAAACAGACTGGCCACTGGCACTGACACAGGGCATTGAGGAACAAACTGGCTACACAGTCAAGCGTGTCGTCGGCTCCCATACAACGACTATCATGATGACGACTTATTTTAATTGAATTAAAAGAATTATTTTACACTTTAGTGGAAACCCATTCTGCTGATAGTGGTTCGGCGTTCGAGATGATGATGAAGAGAGAGCGAGCAACTGTGTAGATTCGATTGATTGGCATGGTGCAGTTCCTTCTTAGTTATAAATACCGAATCTGGAAAGCAAGAAAACACCATAGTAAGCAGGCAGACCAGTGTACAACGAATGCAAATAGCTTCATCGTCGCCCTCGCCCCGTCTTTGCATTGTTGTTTACAGCGGAGGTGTACTATTTTCGAAATGCAATATTTTTTTTTGGTTGTAGTTACTTTGCATATTCAGAAAAGCATATGTGGATATCATGGTGTTGTTGCAGTACTTACCGCCCCACATTCGGCAGCTGGAGAATTCTCAACGATGTCGTAGATTACATGTGGCGGTCCTGTGGTGCCTAAAAGTGAGAAACCGAAACCAGAATTTTCGCTACGCTTCAAAACCACCATCAATTCTTCAGCCATGATGTACGATGGCTGGACACGTTAATTCGACTCGTTAATTATATATTCCTTTCGGTGCCGCTTTGCCAGGAGAACTCTGCTCACTAATTCCTTCTGCGTTTTACCTCTTTTGCTTTATCTTTTTCCAATTACTCTTGCTTTTTCGATTTTACACTGAACTTGTTTGGGTCACTTCGGCGATTTTTTTTTTCTACTTTTTTTTTTGTATTTCTAATTGCACACGCACTTGGTTTCGGGGGATTTTATGGACTCGATTTGCACTATAAACGAGACGTTTGGAGGCGAGAGGCAAGTTAAACAAGTAAAGTCGCGTCGCGCCCAGCGATTTTAGCGAAAAAGTTTCGCCTAATTTTCGAAATCGACGATAATTTCGTGGAACAACTTTTTTGACATCGATCGAGCTGCTGATGATTGCTAGCTGGCTGTCGTTGTCGCTGCGGTATTCATTTCGTTTCTTCTTTGGTGTTCTTTTTCGTTGGATTTTGTCGTTCTTGTTTTGCATTCTTCTCCTTTTCGTTTCGTCTATGTTGCCGGTTGCTGGCTACTGGAGGTCGCTGGAGAAACATGGAAGAGTGTGTGCAGCGAATCTTCAGTGCTGCCAATATACCTTAATTAATAAAAATAGGAAATTGAGAGAATGAGGATTCCCACAACCTAGTATAGAAGGCAACTCATTGCTTTTGCTATGTTATTTTGGAAATGGTCGGGTTAGCTCGAATTTGTTGCCCCTCTATAGTCGAAATGTCGTGATTTTCTTTGGAGAGTGTCAATTGCAGTGATTATTATTAACACGTTGACTGCCGCCATAGAAAAAAAAATGCCAAAGTGTTTTTTTTATGTTTAAGTGATGTTTATGCGTATAATTGTTAAACTGTACCTTGTGTTTAAATTTGTGTTGTTATTTGTGTTTTACGTTTTGTGCGTGACCACCGGGGTGTCACATGGCCCCTCGCGAACAAACTTACTTTAACCTTCCTACGGTCCTCGGGTCATTTTTGACCCATTTTGGGAAAGAAATATTTTTTTCTCTACGACTACGTTTTGACTTGATGTTTCTTGACTTTTTCTAAAGTATTGAACTGAATATAATTAGCATAAAATTTTAAATATTTAAATTATTAAACTACAAAACCTCGCAGCAAAAAAATATCAAATATCTAAAATAAACCATGAAAATAGAATACTGGGTCAAATTTGACCCGAAGCCCTTCCGCAGCAGTCTTCTACTTTTCCTTTTTTTCCGGCGTCGTTATGGTCAGAAGTGTAGGACCATAACCTTCCCACTTAACTGCATTCCTACTGGTCCACTTGTCGGGTCCGCCGGTTTGACCTCAGAAAGTAGCGGCAGGCTTCCCGGTTTGGGATTACTTCATCACTGAGGCCAATCAAATGCTGGTGTTTTTGCATCAATTGTTTTTCGGCCTGCCGTTTTTTTTTTTTTTTTTTGTGACACGGGCATGCTCCAGATTTTTTTGTTTGATCTTATTCTTACAGCACCGGTGATCTCCAGTCGTGTCAACGAATCTCCTGAGCATTTCTTCTTCTCTGGGCGACTATCTTAAAGATATTTGTTCCTTTGTTCAAATTGCTTTGTCGAAGCTCCTGGGTAGCCTGGTTCCTGTCAGACGCGGAAGACGATATTTCTTCCAACTCCTGATAGAGGCCTTCCATGCTTTTCGCTTTGAATTCGGCGCATTTTTTCTTCGCGATACCTTTGCAACATCTATATACCTTTTCACGGCGAGCTTTTTCCTCTCTATTAGTAGAAGAGCACTTTGACCAAGCTTGGAAAGCCATTTTCTTTTCGTGTATCACTGCTTTGGCTTCGTCTGTCCACCACCAGGTTTCTTTTGCGTGTTGGCAGGGGCCTTTAGATGTTCCGAGCAGTGATTTGGCTTTCTCCAGGCCAGATTGTTGTAGGGAATCCCACATGTCTCATTACCGACCTCATCGATAATGGAAGAGAGGTAGTTTTTCATGTTGGTAATAAAAGCTTCGCCTTTTCCTTTATCCAGCTTATACCACTTGATTCTCTCAGACACCTTCGTTTGCTGCTTTGACTTCTTTCTCGCATCCATAAAAAATTCAGTCAGGAGGAGACGGTGTGCGCGTCTCCCAGGATCACTTTGCAATCTTTAGCTCGTGGCTTCATGAAACTGGATACCAAATGATAGTCTATTTGAGTTTCATTTCCGCCGCTGCTATAAGTGATCAGGTGCCGGCTTTGTTTGACGAACATGGTATTTAGCACTATAAGACCGTACGACTTGCACATGTTTAGGATATCTTCACCTGAAGAGTTCCTGGTGCCGTATCCTAGACGCCCTATGGGTACACCGGGTCGCATCCTCAATATGCGGCTCACGTACCTGGGGGGCAACAGTATAGGGCCAAGTGGTGCATGGCCTACATAGCCAAATAGCTGTATGGTTGTCAGCCATATAGCTGTTTGGCTAACATATAAGGCTCCCAGTTAGGGTATAGGGTAACCCTGCTGGGAGTAACGGCTCGACCGGAGGCCTAATTCCGGAACCACGGGAGACAGGAAGCCCCCAGGACAAGAATGTCCTGGCCTGTCTTTGCGGTAGGCCCCCTTGTGGGAGTATCGTGGGGGCTGTGGTTATCCCAAATCGCGGAAAAAGAAGACTTAATGAACAACAAGTAATTTATTACTTAGTTGTTCAGGGGGTGGCCGGTACCCTTAATACCGGTAAGAGGTTTTAGGTAGGCCTCGCCTCGTACCAAGGGGGAACCATGTCCCTATGCATGGATTCAATTTGGTACTTATTAACACAGGTCTGTGAATAAGGACGTTGGTTGTCGTCCAAAAAATCAACCACTTGCGGGAAGGCCCGCCGTGGAATTAAGCCGACAAGGCAGGGGTCCACGTAAAACTAGTAGTCTTCATAGTCTTCGCTTGTCTTCCCGACATGTCCGTTTAAATCTCCCCCAACAAACAAAAGCTCTTCCTTTGGGATGATTTTGACAAGGTTGTGGAAATCTAGCCAGAATGCATCTTTTTCTTTTTGTTCGCATCCTACTTGAGGGGCATATGCGCTTACGATGTTCCACACCTCACCATGCATCACCAATTTGAGAGCCATCAAACGGTCACTGGACTTTGAAATGGTTAAGACGTTGCCAAGTAACTCTGCCGCAAGGATGATGGCGATTCCGTTTTTACCTTGTTCCAATCCATAGTAAAACATCTTGTAGGCTTTTGTTTTAACGTCCAAGAAACGTGCCCGATTACCGGTGTTTCGCCATTTCGTCTCTTGTACGCACAGGATGTCTACTCGCCTTCTAACCATCATTTCTTCAAGTTCATAGCTGCGACCACTCATGCTTCCAACGTTCCAACTCGCGACTCTTAAGTGTGGCTTACGCCGTTGCATTACTTTGCTATCCCCCGGAAATCCTATAGCTCTGACCCGAGCATTGCTGCTCGTCCCAGGATCACGACCATTAGTAGTGCCTGGCGGGGTAGTGCTTTTCCTTTTAGCATTCTTTTCCATAATGCTACGGTTTGACCGTTTTCTTTCTTCCCCTCCTTTTTTTGACACGGACATGCTCCAAATTTTTATTTTTTTGTTTGTTCTTACTCTTACAACACCGGTGATCTCCAGTCGTGTCAACCCACTGATTTGCATGCACACTTGTGGGGCAGTTTAATGGTGGTATATGTGTCCCTAGGCTCACCTTGGTGTTTTCTAAATTGCCTAGATGTGATTTTTGTTTACCTTTGTTTAGTCGCCTTTTACGACAAGCGAGAGGTATCGCTGCAGGGATATTCTTAACCCGTCCCTGCACAGGTAAAACAATGTACATAGTAGTAGTTTTATTAAATCAAAATAAACAATAACTTATGTGGTTACAAGAGAATTCAGTTGTTAAAATAATGGACAAATTCTTCTCGGATTGTGAAAGCTGTGTGGACTGCTCTTCTGGAGTCGTTTCTCATATAATGAAGGCTCGAATTTGGAGTTCAGTTGCTGCAAGAAATTCAACACATTCAGCATCACATGTCTTTGTTCTTAAATAGTAAAGCAAAACGCATGTTGCCTGTACAACTTTAATGACTGTTTCTACTTTCATTTCCAAAGGCCTCTTGTAAACACGCCACTTTTGTGCTAAGATGCCAAAGGTATTTTCCACCACTCGTCGGGCTTGGCTTAGCCTTTTGTTGTAATTTTCTTTTGCGCATATCTTCTCTGGCTTGCCTGTACGGAAAAGGTTTCATAAGGTAGGGCTTAAAGGTTTTTTTTTCGGGGACATTGAATGTTTCGGATTCAAATTTGTGGCCCATTGCAGATCTTTCAAATATGCCTCCATCACTGTTTTTCCCATGGGCACCTATGTATATCCACACAAAGAAATTTGTAGTCAGCTCCAACAATTGCCATGAGTACCACAGAAAACTTTTTCAAATAGCAGAAATTATGTGAGCCTGTGTTATCAGGACATTTAATGGTTACATGTTTACCATCTATGCTTCCTATACAATTCGGAAACTGCCACATTTGTTGAATTTTTCAGCGGGTTCTTTCCAGATCTGTTCAGTGGGTTCAGGCATATACATATATTGGTTGCCACTATAGTGCTAACAGTGCTAAATCCAATTCGAAAACTGTCCAGTAGTTCTGTAGCTGTCTCCAATAGCAAGAAAGCTATAATGAGAGATTAAATAAATAAAACATGATAATAAAAAAATGTTTTATATACAGGGAAGAATTACTCCCACAGCCAAAGAGGACAACCAACCCCTTCAACTACACACAGCACCCTAATTGTGATAGATCTGGCTGATAAATATTTGGATAAAGGTAGAACAATCGCTGCGGACAACTTTACACTTTTTCTATTTCTAATTAACCATAAAACTCATCTTTTGGAACGGAACGCTTCAGAAAAACAGAACTGGGAATCCAAAAGAGATTACCCTAGCCAAGCTCAGAAGGAATGAGATTATTGGACGCGAATCTTCTGGTATTGTTGTCTCCAAATAGTAAGATAAGCGAGAAGTATTGATGTTGAGTACAAAACATGGACTAGAGGTAGTGTCAACGAAATGTTGAGGATGTGAAAAGCTTCAAGTTATAATGGAGTATAACCATGCCAAACAAGGAATTGATATTTCTGATCAAATGGCATGTTACTTGACACCACTACGTAAAACGATCATCTGGTACCACAAGATTGCATTTGAATATATTCTTTCAACATATGTATGTAGTAAATGCGTTAGCTATTTTCAAAAAGCACAAGAATGTGTCAATTGTTGAATTTAGGCAGTCCATTTGCGATAGTCTTTGTGGACTACCGATTGATATAGCAGAAACCTCTAACAAGCATGAACTGAAGGAGTTTGAAACCAGAGATACCAGCAATCGAAGGGCACGGAAACGTTGTTACAATTGCTACACTGAAATCTCAAAAAGCGAACGAAGAAATGTGGCTATGAAAACAGAAAAAAAGGTCTCAACTAACTGTGATTCATGCAAGAGAAGTCCCTCATTTTGCTTGGAATGCTTCAACAAAAAACATTAAATTTTTTCAAATATTATTATCTGTTATTTTTGAATTCATTTGTTTCTTTATTTCTTTCATCTTTCTTTGTTTTTTTCATTTATTTTATTTATCTTATAATGTATCACATAAAGAAAATAACAAAAATGTTTACCAAGATCCGGAAATCAGGACGCTGAAGGCATTGATTAGAAACCTCCAACATCTAATTAAGGAAAACTACAGACTATCTGTAAATTTGCATTGGACCAACAATATTCGGGCTATAAATTCCAGTAGCCCGAGCATGTTCCCGCAAATAAATAAAATATTTCGGAGGAATAATCACAATGACATTCAGATGTTGAAAATCCCCAGATCGGCAGATAGTGAACGCATCCTACGAACTGCGAACATTGATCCAGAGGGTGCCGTCTTGGACGACAACTTCTTCGTGATCGAAGATCCTCAGGAGAGGGTGGAGACGGTGGGAGTCGTTTTCCAGGAAGTATATAAGGTGAATGAAAGCATTTGCCTAAACCACGACTTGGAAAATAGAGTCCTACTTCATCACTTCTACCTTCGAGATGACATTGAGCATTGGCGATCTGAGAACCTTGGTTTTACCAGGTTCAATGACGACTTTCCGGCAAACGGTACCGTCACCAATGCTAGGCCTAACATCCTGTTCGTATCGAGGGTGGAGCTCCAGGGGATTTTCGATTCACTCAGGAAGAAGAAATCTGCAGGAGCTGACCAAGTACCCAATGTCGTGCTTAGACAGCTCCCACCAATCGCTGTAGAGAGGTACACTATCCTGTTCAACAATGCGCTGAATAATGCCTATTATCCGACGCATTGGAAGACAGCGGTTGTGCAGCCTATCCCCAAAAGAGGTAAAGATACCTCGAACCCGGCGAATCTTCGGTCGATAAGTCTTCTGCCGTGCATCAGCAAGGTCTTCGAGAAGGTGATCGATAGAGCCCTGACTCAATGGGTTGAGGACAACAATATCATCCCGGATAACCAATTCGGTTTCAAAGCGGGGCATGACACTATTCATACTGCGTCGAAACTCGTATCGGATATCCAATGGAACAAATGCAAGAACCAATGCACGGGTGCCTGCCTGATTGACTTGGAAAAGGCCTTCGATACCGTATGGTTGGAAGGGCTCTACTACAAGCTCAACCGGCTGGGCATAAGTAAACCACTGCTATATATGATTTTGAATATGTTAAGAGGTAGAAAGTTCGTTGTGAAAATTGCCAACGTGACTTCTACCCAAATATTTGACATTAAAAACGGACTACAACAAGGCACGGTGAACTGGCCGATCCTGTTCAATATTTACCTCAGCGATCTGCTAGGTTCGCTCCACCACTCAATAACGTACGCAGACGATCTGGTAGCGTACAGATTTGGCCCGAAAGTCGAGGTCATTAAGACACTCTTGCAGTGTGACTTTGAAAAGATTCAAGGGTTTTGCGATAACTGGAAGTTGAAAATCAACTTTCAGAAATCGAAAACCATTCTGTTCAGAACAGCGTTGTCTAGGGCCTCTAGGGACACTAGAAAGAACTGGCGCCAGTTCTCAATCATTGGACCACACGGGCGTCCACTGGCGAATCGAAGTGTAGTCAGGTACCTCGGGATCTGGCTGGACCAATATCTATATTTTAACAAACATGTGGATGCTGCTCTGGCCAGGGCTCGAGTCGCTTTTGCTCTGGCAAAATGGTTGTTTCACAGCAGCCATCTTGACCGCAGGGTAAAGGTAATCTGCTGCATGGCCTTAGTCAGGCCCATGATCGCATACGGATGCCCCGTGTGGTTTAATGTGAGTGCTGGCTTGATGGAAAGGATTCGGGTGTTTGAGAGGCAGTGTCTGAGATCTTGCTTTGGATTGCACAGAACACCAGAATCTCAGTACATAAAATTCTACTCCAAAGAGGTCCTATATAACAGGGCCAAAATTATTCGAATAGATAACTTTTTGATTAAGTTAATTCGAAGGCACATGGCGAGGGCCATGACCTCGACCAACAACCTGGTGTCTGGTGCGTTCTACCCCAACGAGCGCTATTTCGAGCTTGCGCGCCTTAAAGGCTTTGTTCCCCCCGAAGAGTTCCCCCAATTCGACATGGACGGGCTGATCCAGGATAGAGATGCGGTGCCCGTAATTTTCCACGTGGCTCGTAACGCTGTGGAACGGCGACTGCTCTACGGGCGCGAGGTTGTGCTCCGCGAGCCGGAGTGACGCCGGTTTAGTATGGCGGTATCGAGTCACGATCGGCGAGATGTCGTCCGGCAGCTCCAACGTTTTTGGTGGCTGGAGGGGACACCGTCGGCGACTGAGTAATAGGGTACACCAGCCAGCCAACAACACCAGTGGCTGGTTCGCATAGCTTAGGGTAGCTATGCCTAGCGTAAGGTAGAATTAGGAATAGAATAAAATTAAAAAAAAAAAAAAGTCTAGTTTAAGTTATTTTATATAAAAACAAAAACAAAAAAAAACACAGTTTTTCATACATTTTTCTTAGCCTAATCGAATTGATCTTATAATAATTGCCAATATAGTTTAGACGTCGAAAGACATAGTTTTAAGTTACTTATCGTATTAACTTAGAGAGTCCGCATGGGGTCAATAAGTTTGTTCTAAGAAATAGCTCAGTAAGATAGATTTAAGCGTGTTTCTCTGTCTAGTTTTAAGTAATATTTCAAGTAAAAATAAAAATGCATTAGAAAAAAAGAAAAAAAAAAAACAAAAATGTTTACTACCTGAAATAAAACATCAATAAAAGTCAAAGTTTTACAAATAAGTGGTTTGCGATTTTTTCCTTCTTCCTTCCCTGCAAAAATACCTACACCGTGACCCACCGGTAGTACACACGGCCTCATGTGAATGTTTAATGTGACCCACCGCTGGATCACATGATAGTGAACGTGTTAATAGTAGCACTAGCTTGCAATGATGGTTTGTGAATATCAAAAATGATGCTTATAAAGGTCCGGTAGAAGGCGACAAACATACATTTTATACTAAACTAAACTGTCAATCTGCTACTGCTCTTTAGTTTTTTAGGCTCTTTAGTGTTAAAACATGGCATCAGTGATTGGGACATTGGGCATGTGAACTTCGGTCATGTGCTGTTCATATATCGGAAGGCATCTAGTATATAGTTCATTTGACGAGAAGAAAGGCTTTGCAGTTCGGTCTTCTATCAACAAGGGAATTTACGCGTATGTCCTCGGACCAGAAGTGGAGGCTACAGGTTTCAAAAATATAATACAACAGCATATCATTAGTACATGAAATAAAAAATTAAATAAAACAAATGATTTCGAATCGTAAGTTTGTTCACAAATTAAGGTAACTTATTTAATTTCTGCCAACTACGTTTGATTTTCTATTTTGGATATTTAGTTTGTTTAGATGTAAAAAACTGACGGGTATCAAATAATTTGAATTGAATTTTCTGTAAAAAGTAAAGTTAAGTCCTTCAACGTATTTGAAATATTGACTGTAACATTTGGCGAGTCGAATCGTTGAATTACTATCACGGATGTGACTGAGGATATTGGTTTATCGGCTGACTTATATCATGAATTTTTTCCAATATTTTATCCATTAAACGTATGTAAGTTTGTTCCGAAATTCCTAGATTGACTAAAAGAACCGCCACATGACAATCGCTCAGAAATGTTTGAATGACGTGAATGACGATCGAGATTTGTTGACAAGGGTTATTGAAACCAAAGCCAATCATCCCAATGTAAGCGACCAGTGAGCCAGACTGAAAAAAGCACACCAGACTCGGTCAAATGTGGAAGTTTTGCTCACTTATTCGATGACAATACCGTGGCTCATCATGAGCCCTTGCCGATAGGTCGTACGATCAATAAATATATTATCTTGAAGACATATGCTGTTTGCGAAAGCAATACGAAGAAGACGTTCGGATTTGTGGGAAAAAAAATCATTGCCGTTGCATCACTATAATGCACCTGTTCACTCATCGTTATTTGTCTGTAATTATGCATCAGGCACCGGCTTGATACCCTGCGACTTTTTTTTCTTCCTAGAACTGAAAAGACTGATGAAAAACGGAGATTTGCCACGATTGAAGAGATAACGGCCGCATCGCTAGAAGAGTTTAAGGCTTTAAGAAAAGTGCATATCAGAAGTGCTTGGAGAATTGGAAACTATGCTAACGCAAGTGTATTATATCTCAGGGGAATTACTTCGACAGGGGCAAAATAGATATTGATGATTAATAAATATTTTTTTGGAGAAAAATAAAAGGTCACCTTATTTTTTGAACAGACCTTGTGTCGAAAAATTATAATATTGCTTTATTGCTCGCGTACAATAGATTTAACATCTCTGGGCTTTGTTTTTAGAATTATAAAAAAATCCAAAAACGCAACGAAATTAACCAAATATCGATCGAAATGTTCCAAAAATCTATAAAAAATGCTCAAAAAAAAGCCTGGAGACGTCCATCACCAAAGTCCATGTGAGTGATTAACTAAAATTTAAATGATCAAAAAAAGTTACAAAGAATGAAATAACTGCCCATTCTGAACAAAGGCGACCGTCTCAAGCTGGGTAACAAGGATATCTTTGAACGAGTCGCAGAAAAGCCTAGCATAGAAAACGGATTCATGTTAATAGGCGGCTAGAGGCCGCTAAGACCTTTGCCGATCATGACTCCCTCAACTTGTTTCACGATCCGAGCAATCTATATTCACCATATGGTATGTTAACATAGAAATTCAGTCGATAATACGCTCGGTTTCAAACCACTGCTTTGATGACGAGTGCATAGAAAGTCACCTAGAGAAGTAGATTGCATTTATGTCCACACTGTATTGACGGACGAGGTAATTGCATGTACTCTGAGAAGAAAAAGCGGTTGAGAGGTGGTATTGCAGGATTGTCCACAAAGTAAAACGAACATGTCAAGGCTACAAACCCTGAGCAGAGGCCTGCAGGGATGAATAGTAAATTGTGAAGTCACAGTCGATGCTCAGAATATGGAATGAATGGATTACGGTGTTGAAGGTATCAAGCTGCTGTCGCCGACGTACTGCAACAGATGACAATGAAGTATTTTGCTGCTCCATTCGGGGCTGAGAGACCTTCGACGTTCCAAAAAATTCAAGCAGGACGACGATTTTTTCCTCACTGCTCAATGTAATCAAAAGATGTTATTGGTGTTATTAGACGAAAACAGCGCTTGAGAATATTGAAGCAGAGCACAAAAAGTGAGCAAATTCGACGTCTTGGTTAGAAGTCACCTTTGGCAGCTATAACATTGTAATAGTTAAGGACTTCCTCTGCCTTGCCCTTTGTTAGCGAAAGTGGATAAAAAGGAATGGCCAATCGGAAAGAAATATTGCATGCAATCTTTGGTTGTTTTTGTTTTTGATTCGGACATGCAACCGGAAGGTATTCGAGGGCCGATTGCGTCTCAGGTGGCAAGGAACCTCAATCAACTGAACACTGAACGTGCGACACTGCAAAAAAACTTGCTAAAGATCGTGCCAGCTAGGGAGGTCTGTTGAGGCCCAGGTACATCTTGAACTCTAGCACCATCCTAACTCAAAAAAAAAAATTGGTTTCATGCAATCAGCGCACCTTGTGTTGTTAATAATTGAAAGTTCAAAGTTCTTATGTAAGATAAATGTGCTGGCGTTTCCCTTATACAGGGTGTCCCACGAGCAGTGTGCCAAAAAGCTAGAGCGTGTAGGTCTGGTCAAGACAAGAAAAAAATCGTATGGGAGGGGGGGGTCTTTTCCCCCCCGTTTAGCCGGGAGGGGCAATTTTCTAATTTTCTAAAAAATTGACTTAATTTGGAAAAAAAAATATTAAAAATCAACAGTTAAAGCCACAATGCCGTGATATACTTTTTTGAAAAGCCAGAAACCTCTTCTTTCGTCCTGTTTTTAAATGAAGCTGTTTTAGGGAATAGTTTTTGAGAAATTAATTTTCAAACTCAAAATTTTGGAAAAAAAATGAAAAAAAAAATGTTCGAACTATTTTTTTTCAAAATTTTATGTAATTAAGTGGTAATCTTTTTTCAAACATTCAATTCTCTTATTAGTTTTTAGTTAAAAACAGAAAACCGGATGCAAAAATGTTTTAAAAAATTAAAAAAATTAAAAAAAAACCCGAACCACTTTTTTTTAAGAAAACCCTTTTTTTTGGTTTTAACGCGGCTGGACTTGTAGGCAAATTGATGTATGCAACATTGACCTCCTTTTTATTATTTTTAAAAAATTCAGAGTTTTATTATAATAAATTTTCAATATGATCCCCATTTTTTAGAAGGCAAAGATTATATCTCCTTCTAATGGCTGCACATAAGTCTATTCTTGACAAATTTTCCTGCAATTTGACTCCAGCGACTTCAATCCGTTCTTTCAGTTGTTCCAAAGATACTATTTCCATTTCGTAAACATAATTCTTCATGAATCCCCACACATAAAAATCTAGAGGAGTTAAGTCTGGTGATCTAGGTGGCCATTTAGTGGGGCCCCTTCTCCCGATGCAACGGTCACTAAAATGATCATCCAGCCAGTTTCTAACCCGTAAGCTGTAGTGTGCTGGTGCTCCATCTTGCTGGTAGATTAAATTATCTGCTATAGCCAAAGGAACGTTGCTCATCAAATCGGGCAAAGGGTGTCGTAGGAACTGCAGGTATGATTCTCCATTAATAACGACATTCAAAAACCGGGGCCCGACTACAGTTTGTCCAACAATACCAAGCCAAACATTACAGCTAAAGCGGTGTTGTGATTTATTTTGTTTTTTGTTGTGTGGATTGGTGCTACTCCAATGATGCAAATTGTGGAAGTTAGTAACCCCATCTCTGGTAAACTGTGCTTCATCCGTCCAGAATATCCTTGCAAAATAGTTTCGTTCAGTTTCATCTCGAAGCAGTAATGATCGACAAAATTCTGCTCTCAAAAACTTGTCGTTTGAGGCGAGTTCCTGAACTGGCTTAAAATGGTACGGGTGTAAGTTTTCGGTATGAAGCACTCTTCATGCTCTAGATTTGGGCACTCCAAGCATAATAGCTATCCTCCTTGTACTAAGGGAGGGATTACGTCGGACCAAATCCAAAATTCTTTCATCTAAGATTCCTGATCCATCTGTAACTGATCTTTCGCTTCTTCGATGCTCTAGCACTCCGTGCTCTCGCAGACGTCGGTGGATTCTTGAAAACATGCTACGACTGGGACACCTCCGATTGGGATATCTTTCAGCGTAGAGTCTTTCGGCTTCACGATCTCGACCATTAGCTAAACCGTAGCAGAAGTGCATGTCCGTTAATTCTTCTCGAGAGTATGTGTTTGACATCGTAATGTGTTGATGAGTTAACGTCCAATTTGGAAATGGTTTTTTATTAAAAATGCGATGCCTTTTATTTACATTTGGGTTGCAAATATTTTGTTTTTCAATAAAGAAAAATTGCGGTTTTATTGTCTTAAGGTCCTAGCGGGTAGAACCCAGTGGCGGCGGGTGGACCCAGACGAAATTGTCAGGTCAGTTTTCAGGGGTTATCAATGAAAAAAGAGGATTAATCCAGGGTTATTCCAATACTATGTCACTTTATTGTATCCTCATAAAACTCCGATTTTTTTAAAAATAATAAAAAAGAGGTCAATGTTTCATACATCAATTTGCCTACAAGTCCAAACGCGTTAAAACCAAAAAAAAACGATCCTATACAATTTTTTTCTTGTCTTGACCAGACCTACACGCTCTAGCTTTTTGGCACACTGCTCGTGGGACACCCTGTATATTGATGGTCCATCATTCAGGAGGATTTTGTAATTCAGTTTCTATCATGCAATGCAATAATAACATATTAAGAATTGTGTTTTATCTGTTCTCCATCATTCTCTAAAACTATCCTACTAACCAGTTGATAAACATTTTTCCCTACCAACAAGCAAAAAGCATTTGCCTAATTTCATATTGCTTTTACTTTTTAAGCCCAAATTGGCCCGAATTGGTCAAATAATAATTGAATACCCGCCTTAAGCCACGGCACCATGCGCGGCATGCGCCATCTGTAGTTGACAGTAATTAACAAATAGATTGACAGGTAATTTTAATTTTTGACATATCATCCGATACGAAACACGGCCGCGAAAGGAAAAGTCAAAAGCAACAGCCAGATAGAGCAAAGTGAAATTAGTGCATAAAACTGACCAAATAAATCAGTTGATCGCAAAAAGCTTGTCGCAATGGGACTTTCGAGTTTGGTCAAGGTAACACTTCCCGACTACTTGTCAAATCTTCCGATTCCCGACACCATTGGAGGATGGTTCAAGTTAAGTTGTAAGTACACATGTCCTTAAAACCAGTTTTCTGTTGCACGTTTGCCAAGTCCAATGGACCAATGGACCCATGGTTTCCATATTTTGTAAATAGCTTCCAAAGTACATCTTATGATATAATTCTCCACTTGCTGGTGGCGAGTACATGCTTCACTCATAGCCAGCTGTATAAATCAATTTGAGGTCGCGAGAGGAAAACACTACTGCGGTTATGCAATGCTTTTTTCTTACCGGAGTTTGCCTTCATTTTCACCTAGTCACGCCGGCCTGGTTACCTTACTTTCGAATTATGTATATCCCAGATAGTAAAGTACAGTTCCCTAGTTATTACGGTAATGAGAATTCGCTCAAATAGGCCAGAAAGAGATTAGATTACGAATGACGAAAGCTCTGCCATACAATTAACTGCATAATCCAAAAACCACTGTGAACACAATACACAGATAAAAACTGAATATTAATATGAGAATCTGGCCAACTTGGTTTAAAAACAACGAAAAAAGTGTTTATAAACCGTTTTACTGGCAGAAGCGGGCTCGTAAAAATAAACAACAACTTAATCAACAACTTATCTCAATCGAAAAGGTTGTTAAAAATGTTTATTTCTGCGACGTACGAAGGTAGTTTGCATTCCATTTTCATCTGCAGCTCAATTCTCTATACACATACTCGCACTTGCAGATTTTATGAATGGTATGAGGAGGTTTTCTAAAAGTTGAATACCTCAATTGGCAGCTTCATCAATTTAATAATAGAATACGCTACAGGAACATCCAGATCGATAGCCATTTACTCAGACTGCCTTTTAGTACATTTTTCTTATGTGGAATCAGCTTATTTAGTTCATTTCGCCAGTATCGTTAGCACTAAAACAGCTTGTTACGTTTTTTTTTTTTTGGAATCAAATCAATCAAATGCTTGAC
This sequence comes from Merodon equestris, assembly GCA_958301585.1. Taxonomy (NCBI): domain Eukaryota; kingdom Metazoa; phylum Arthropoda; class Insecta; order Diptera; family Syrphidae; genus Merodon; species Merodon equestris. The sequence continues at coordinate 213,055,436 of OY284413.1, read as the reverse complement.
GGCGCTCTGACTCTTTCGAGCCTATTGACGGAACAGTTTCCACTTAGGAAGCTGGTAGTCAAGTGCAGTACGGTCTTTTAGATTCCTTGTTTCTGGACTGGTCTTTGCTATATTTCCCAACAAAATGGTGAGGATATGATGCTGATATCCGAAATTTGCATTGATATGGTAAATAAGCAGGAGCATCCACAAGTGTCTCTTAGTCTTAGTCTCACCAAGTGTTTCCCGTCGGTGAAATGTCTGCGTGGTAATTGTGTTTTAAGTGTTCCAGCGAATAAAAAAGGAGAAATGGCGATTTATTTTTCAATATAGTCTCCTTCTAGCTCGATACACTTGACCCAGCGATGCTCCAACGTCTTTAACCCGTCTGAAAAATACGTTTTCTCGAGGTCTGCAAAGTAGGCCTCCGTGGCGGCGATGACCTCCTCATTCGACTGAAATTTCTGCCCGGCGAGTGAGGGGGCAAGTTTAGAAACAAAAGTAAGTCGCACGGGGCCAAATCTGGAGAATACGGTGGATGGGCAGCAGTTCGTAGCCCAATTCGACCAATTTGGCCGTGGCGAGGGCGGAGGTGTGAGCCGAAGCGTTATCATGGTGGAAGAGCACTTTTTTCTTCGCCAAGTGGGGCCGTTTTTTCTTCAATTCTTCATATCCAGCTAGTCGATGTGGATCACACCTTGTGATTCCCAGAAAACGGTGGCCATCACCTTTCCGGCCGATGGGACAGTCTTCGCCTTCTTCGGAACACGTTCGCCGGGTGAAGTCCACTGTTTCGACTGTTCCTTGGTCTCTGGTGTGTACCAGTTGATCCATGTTTCGTCGACTGTCACGAAACGACGCAAAAACTCCTTCGGATTGCGCTTAAACAGCGTCAAACACTGCTCTGAAGTGGTCTCACGGTTGCGCTTGTTGTCCGGAGTGAGCAAACGCGGCTCCCATCGCGCCGACAGCTTTCTCATGCCCAACATTTCATGCAGGATATGACCCACGCGATCTTTTGAAATGCCTACTCTCTCAGCTTCAATCGCCGGTTTGCCAATACGAGATCGTGGTTTTTGTCACGTTATCCTCCGTGGTAGCCGTTTTCGGGGCACCTGGACGTGGCTCATCAAAAACCCACGTGCGACCACGTTCAAACTCGTTTAACCAATTTTTGATGGTCGCCATCGAAGGAGAAGAGTCACCGTACAAGGCATCCAAACGCTCTTTGATTTCGCTGCGCGATTTCCGTTCCCAAAACAAGAATCGAATCACCGACCGATATTGCTCTTTTTCCATTTTTCTAAAATCCGCGGACACTCCCGCTTCCACACGCGGTCAAAACAAAACTACGAATCCAATCCGGCGACAGTAGCCGTCTACTAGAATGTACTACACGATAGTAAGTTGCTCTTGCGATACTGGCGCCATCTGGCGGTGAGGCTCAGTACTTGTCAGACCACCCTCGTAAATACCTGTGGATTTGAAAAGTCCGATTTTGATAATTTTTTTTTCGGGAAAACTTGGGATTTATGCTTCTTATTTCTCTCGAAAATTGCCCCATAATATTTCTGGGGTCTGCATCCTCATTACAATTTTACTCAAATGCAACAAATCAAACTAACTTTTGTTTTAATAACAGAAACGTCAATATTGCCTCGAAATATCCAGATGAAGGCGATAAAAGTCTTCGTATTATGACTTGCTGCCCAAGTCAAACGTCTACGGACCAACCCGGCGTGTTATATAAGATGTAGTAAAAAGAATTTCATTATTCTTGCAAGAGATTGAAGGATTTATTTAGGAGAGTCAAAATTATTTGATTTAGGGCAGATATCAGTTTCGACATTCCGTGCAGGTACGGGTTAAGAATATCCCTGCAGCGATACCTCTCGCTTGTCGTAAAAGGCGACTAAACAAAGGTAAACAAAAATCACATCTAGGCAATTTAGAAAACACCAAGGTGAGCCTAGGGACACATATACCATCATTAAACTGCCCCACAAGTGTACATGCAAATCAGTGGGTTGACACGACTGGAGATCACCGGTGTTGTAAAAGTAAGATCAAACAAAAAAATCTGGAGCATGCCCGTGTCACAAAAAAAAAAGCAGGCCGAAAAACAATTGGTGCAAACAAATGCAAAAACACCAGCATTTGATTGGCCTCAGCGATGAAGTAATCCCAAACCGGGAAGCCTGCCGCTACTTTCTGAGGTCAAACCGGCGGACCCCACAAGCGGACGAGTAGGAATGCAGTTAAGTGGGAAGGTTATGGTCCTACACTTCTGACCATAACAACGCCGGAAAAAGTAAAAGAAGAAGTCAGATATCAGTTTCGATAACTTGCTGCCATTTTGAATGTAATTCAATTCCACAGCCCTCGTCCCTATCGGCAAAAAACTGGGCAGTCGTTTTCTACAAGTTTCTCTTGAGGCGAATTATTTACCCGCAAAATCATTCGCCACGGACGGGAATAGACGGAAATCTTAAAAACCTTTCTGGCGAGTCACTATCGATTTGTGTGGCCTGGCGTTGTCCTACTACTACTGGAACACAATTCCCTATCAATTGCTTCCTTCAGACGCTCCAATTGTTGACAGTACGGGTACGAATTAAGAGATTTTGATGTAGGGAAGCAGATAATAGTACATGATTCCCTATCAATTCCAACAAACGCAGCAAAACCTTTCCTGGCTTGGCTCCCATTTGCGCCGCCTCTTTTTTTTTGGCGTTCACTTGGGTGGGGCCCATACATCGAGCATCCAGCCTCATTCACATAGTTCATGACGGTTACATGATGATCAGACTCGACAATTTCCTTGATTTTTTCGACAGTTGTCCTTCTAGAGCGCAGTGCATCTTTGACATTGAATGGACTAAACCAAAACTAAACGTAATTGGCTATTATAATATGTACACTAACAGTATGACAAACACTTCTCACATTTTCAGCCGCTGGCTTGTGTGATCATCTTTATCAAAGAAAAACGGGGGTGGTCGTGGTGCAAAGGTAATCATGACAGACTGTTGAAGTAAAAAATGCTGACGAAGGCATAATACTCGCAGTATAAGATCACTTCAAAATTCAGATTCTGTGTGAGCATTTCCAATTTAACACCTTAATGACATGGAAAACAAAAGAGTTACTGCGAATTACCAACCAACGCAAATTCAGTCGAATCTTTCAAATCCTATCTAGGACAACCACCCCCGGAGGGTAGTGAACGAACATCTTCGACACAAACCATCTGCACCCCTACCAGGTTGTGTGATAAACACCATAAGAGCGCACACTCTTGAACTTGCACGAATTATAAAAAAAAAACTGTAAAATGTGGCGTATGTTCTCTTTGCTGGTGTCCGTCATCACAATCACAAATCTCTCCGAGAATTTTTTTTCAGCGCAAAAGCTCACTCTAACGCCACCTCCAATAGGAGGTATTCTACGCGAAATACACATTACAAAGCCATCTGTTGGAAAAGTAATGGAACCGCCAATGAACGACGAATGTGGCGAGGCGTACTGTTTTGCCAAGACCGAAAAAAGTTCGGCAAACTCGATCGAATGCGTAGCTCATGCTCACCCTGTTTTTCGACTTTACCAGCATTGAGTACCTGTATTTGAGACCAAGCGATCAATGTGGAATACTATCTTAAGGTGTATGGACTTGTGCCGACGTTGATTGTTTTTGTGTCTTATTGTTAGTTACTACAGCGTGCGCCATCTCATATGGGTCGATGTAAATTTCGAATAACTTCAACAATTCAATTATTCAATTTAGACCTTTACAATTTATTTTGATTAATCTTTGAAAACAATATCAATTAAATGGCCGCCTTTATTGCCGATGCAAAAATGGGCTCGTTTTCGCGGATTCTTCATGACATTTTCGAGCATTTCGGTCGAAATTTCTGCGATTTCCGCGCGAATGTTTCTTTTGAACTGTTCTATTGTCTTCGGGCCGTTAGCATACACCTTGCTTTTCAAGTATCCCCAAAGAAAAATGTCTGGAGGAGTCAAATCCGGCGATCTCGGAGGCTAGTCAAAAACGCCCTTTTTTGACACCAGTCTTCCAGGGAACTTCTTACGCAAAAGGTTCATTATTTTGTCCGCAGTTGGCATGTCGCGCCGTCTTGTTGAAACCAAAAATGAAATAAGCCTTTTTTACGCATTTCTGGGACCACATAATGGGCCAACATCCACCGATATCGATCGCCATCCACTGTATCGCCAACTTTGAAGAAATACGGTCCAATGATGGTTTTGGCGCATACACCGGCCCAAACAGTAACTTTTTGATCATATAGCGGCTCTTTGTGAATAATGTGAGGATTTCCGGTGCCCCAGAAGTGACAGTTTTGGTAATTAACTGAGCCAGATAGCGCAAAATGTGCCTCATCGGCCATCAAAATTTGGTGCCAGAACTCCGGCTCAGCATTAATCATTGCAACGACATTTTGTGCGTATGCCAAGCGCCGTGGCTCATCTTGTGGCAAAATTCTTTGAGTTATCTGCATTTTGTATGGAAATAAATGAAGACCATACTTTAAAATTATCCGCAAAGTGGTCCCACTGATGCCTAACTGCTGCGAACGGCGCCGATATGACAAACTTGGGTCTTCTTCAACCCTGTCCTTCACAGACTGAATAGATGAGTTTGAACGCCGCGGACGTGGCTCACGAGGACTTGCCACAGAACCAAGTTGAAAAAAATTCGAGGCCCAAGGACGAATTGTATCTTTTTTGGGCGCAACACGATCACGATATTTTGCACGATACGCACGTTGAGTTAGCACAATCGAGCGTTCATTTTCAATGAACATTGAAACTATTTCCGCGCGTTCTTTTGGTGTGAAGCGATTCATAAAATTTTACTGAATTGACGTTTCCAAAATGCTATGACATTCGAAGTTAATTATTACCGACCATTTGGAGCTCGGAAGTTCAGAGCCTCGTTGACAACCCCTCTTCAATCCTCCCTGCATTCCTTCCATGTTTTGTTAGTCTGTCTCATCTATTCTAAATCCATCCTTACATTGCCGTCCCACCTACGGCGCGCCCTCTTTTTCTTATAGCTTTTCCATTCATTACTATCCACAACTCTTCTACCACTAAATATGCCATCTACACCGACTTCCTCCCAATTGATGCTATCATTAATACCAACAACCAAACAACCTCTAATTAATCCGCAACCTCCTCCACCAGCAGTTTTCTAGAACAATACTAATATGAGTTGCAAGCCATAACCGAACCTCTGAAAACGAATTCGCCGTCGAACAGACCCTACGTACCCCATCCCTTCTCTCCTCAAACTTCAACCCGCAAGATATAAACAAAAATATCAAAATACTTCATTGCCCCGAATAACAATCCCTTTTCGACAAATCATCCCACTGGTATCAGACCATTAACAAAAACAGACTCTCAATCAAAAACTACGCCAACGATCCACGACCCCCAATCACATCCAGCACAGACCTTACCAAAATAATCAGCCTACGACTGGGAAACACCAAAGTTACCCACGAACACTACTTCGACAAGATCAAACCCTCCCCCTGCATTTACTGTAACCAATCTCAACTCAACATCCACCACATCCTCAATGAATGTTCCGCCCTCCACCAGACCAGACTCCAACTCCCCTCCCATAGCAACTTAAACAACCTGCTTTCTAACCCTAACACAAAACTGGGTTTGTTTAAACTGAATTTGTCGCGTTGGTTGTAGTTCACAGTAACTTTTTTTGTCTCCATGTTATTAAGGTGTTATGTTGGAAATGCACACACAGAATATGAATTTTGAAGTGATCTTAACTGCTATGTTATGCCTTCGTCAGCATTTTTTTTTGATCATCTCTAATTCACAACAGATGTTGTTGCACAGTTTTTCCGTATAGGAATTGTTCTTGGCTATGGACAGACTTGAACTACAGACCTTCCACTCTACAGTCGGTGATGATTACCATTGCACCACGACCACCGTCTGTTTTAGTCTTCTACCTTGCAAAACTGGGGCACGGAAGACTTATGCTAAGGCTGTCCTGTCTGTCCGTCTGTGTGCATATATCAAACCAAACTTGCCAAGTAGCTTTGAGTCTGAAACTTGGGTGTGTTATAGAGTACATGATTCTGTGCTCATAGAAACCGTTTATAGAGCTCTAGCTACTGTGGTTCCTGAGATCTAGGTAAAAGTTTGATCGACCATACGAGGATTCTAATCGCTTCGACTCTGTTTCGGGGACTATCTTATAAATCCCTTTCCACACAATAACTCGGACACCGACCATCCAAAGGTCATGAAATAATGAGGTGACACCGCTAAGGGATATAACTTTCTAATTTAGGTAACCACTAGTAGGTGCTATTTTTAAACACTCCATGTACAAAGTTATTATCTTGATAAGCTGAATAGATACAGTTTCCAATCCAGTCAGTCATGGTACAATAGATCCTAAACCTCAAAGTGCTTTTCTATCTATAGGTAAAGGTAAGTACGCATATTAGCAAGTTCGTTTGCAATTCGCGTCTAATCTTATCTACCCCTAATAAGACTCGTAAATGAAATAATTTTTTTTTTTCAGTTAAGGATTGGATCTCACTGATCCCACCAACGGCTTTTGTCGCTGGCATTGGTTACATGTCGTACTTAGCATTTTGTCCTGCTGCCCGCAAGCCATGCTCTACTGGAATTATTAATGCAAAGATTAAGAAAGCGGAAGCCAAAGTTGTCGACATGGTTGACGTGGAGGATATCGCTGAAAAGGCTGCATTCTGTCGTTGTTGGAAGTCGAAGAACGTAAGTCCAAAATTCATGCTTCGTTCTTACATTTTATATCTCCAGTCTCACTTGGACCTGGAGCTTACATAAGCTCTAGATTAGACCAACGATTCAAAGATGCGTAGACATAAGTTGTTCTAAGAAATTTATATTCCTAGAAGACTGAGCTTTAACATTTCCGGGAATCAGATGATTTGCTCAAATTCAAATCATTTCCACAATAATGCTTTACTTTTTCTCTATTTCAGTGGCCCTACTGCGACGGTAGTCATGGCGCCCACAACACCGAAACAGGCGACAACCTTGGGCCAATTATTATCAAGAGGAAAAAGTAGAGAACCTCTCTGTATCACAAAACCGAACAACTCCAGTGAACAACAACGCTGATGTAAATGAAAAACAAAGCAAATAGTTAGCATTTCTGTTTAAAACCGAGCTGAATACTACCCCGAACGCGACCGTTAATCGATATAGAATTGTTATTTATAGCCTTTTTTAAACACACACACACGTGCGCCTGTATTTTTGTCCTTTTTTAGAAACTAATTGGTTTTGTATGGAATACTAATAAAAAGTTAAGAGAAAAGTCGTCCCAATCGAGAACGAGGTCGCCATTTAAATTGATTCTATTGAGCAAAGCGATGCTTTCAAGCAAGAGAGGCTCAACCGAGATATTATAGAGGCTCAGCCGAGATATTATAGGGGCTTAGTCGAGATATTATAGGGGCTTAGCCAAGATATTATAGAGGCTCAGCCGAGATGTTATAGAGGCTTAGCCGAGATATTACAGAGGCTTAGCCGAGATATTGTACAGGCTCAGCCGAGATATTATAGAGGCTTAGCCGACATATTATAGAGGCTTAGCCGAGATATTATAGAGGCTTAGCCGAGATATTATAGAGGCTTAGCCGAGATATTATAGAGGCTTAGCCGAGATATTATAGAGGCTTAGCCGAGATATTATAGAGGCTCAGCCGAGATGTTATAGAGGCTTAGCCGAGATATTATAGAGGCTTAGCCGAGATATTATACAGGCTCAGTCGAGATATTATAGAGGCTCAGCCGAGATATTATAGGGGCTTAGTCGAGATATTATAGGGGCTTAGCCAAGATATTATAGAGGCTTAGCCGAGATATTATAGAGGCTCAGCCGAGATATTATAGAGGCTTAGCCGAGATATTATACAGGCTCAGCCGAGATATTATAGAGGCTCAGCCGAGATATTATAGGGGCTTAGTCGAGATATTATAGGGGCTTAGTCGAGATATTATAGGGGCTTAGCCGAGATATTATAGAGGCTTAGCCGAGATATTATAGAGGCTCAGCCGAGATGTTATAGAGGCTTAGCCGAGATATTATAGGGGCTTAGCCAAGATATTATAGAGGCTCAGCCGAGATGTTATAGAGGCTTAGCCGAGATATTATAGAGGCTTAGCCGAGATGTTATAGAGGCTTAGCCGAGATATTATAGAGGCTTAGCCGAGATATTATAGAGGCTTAGCCGAGATATTATAGAGGCTCAGCCGAGATATTATAGAGGCTCAGCCGAGATGTTATAGAGGCTTAGCCGAGATATTATAGGGGCTTAGCCAAGATATTATAGAGGCTTAGCCGAGATATTATAGAGGCTCAGCCGAGATATTATAGAGGCTTAGCCGAGATATTATAGGGGCTTAGTCGAGATATTATAGGGGCTTAGTCGAGATATTATAGAGGCTCAGCCGAGATATTATAGAGGCTCAGCCGAGATATTATAGAGGCTCAGCCGAGATATTATAGAGGCTCAGCCGAGATATTATAGAGGCTCAGCCGAGATATTATAGAGGTTTATCCGAGATATTATAGAGGTTTAGCCGAGATATTATAGGGGCTTTGCCGAGATATTATAGAGGCTCAGCCGAGATGTTATAGAGGCTTAGCCGAGATATTATAGAGGCTTAGCCGAGATATTATAGAGGCTCAGCCGAGATATTATAGAGGCTCAGCCGAGATATTATAGAGGCTCAGCCGAGATATTATAGAGGCTCAGCCGAGATATTATAGAGGCTCAGCCGAGATATTATAGAGGCTCAGCCGAGATATTATAGAGGCTCAGCCGAGTTATTATAGAGGTTTAGCCGAGATATTATAGAGGTTTAGCCGAGATATTATAGGGGCTCAGCCGAGATGTTATAGAGGCTTAGCCGAGATATTATAGAGGCTTAGCCGGGATATTATAGAGGCTTAGCCGAGATATTATAGGGGCTTAGCCGAGATATTATAGGGGCTTCGCCGAGATATTATAGAGGCTTAGCCGAGATATTATAGAGGCTCAGCTTAGCCAAAATATATGAGGCTCAGCTTAGCTTAGCCGAAACATATGAGGCTCTGCTTAGCTTAGCCGAAACATATGAGGCTCAGCTTAGCTTAGCCGAAACATATGATGCTCAGCTTAGCTTAGCCGAAACATACGAGGCTCAGCTTAGCAGTTAGCTAAACTCAGACGACGTATAAATGCTCGGCCGATAATAGGTGCTCAGACGATTACAATCCGACTCCGTTCAGCTCCTGGATTACTCCTCGGAGATGAAGGTCAGCCGTGACTCGCAATATATGGATTTTGTTTGTAACAGCTTAAGCTTATACATACATATATAGGCTCTTACGCAGAAGCTATCTGAACTATTGATACAAACTCTGTTATACCCGCTTATCTAATCCAGACAACGCACATCAATTCCCAATCAGAATTCATGCCACGTTTAAATATCACCGAGTCGACCAGCCCGCATGAGTCACGACAGAAAATAGTGCCCAAGTTATTCGATTGACCGTATAACCAAGACTGTACCTATTACCGTAAATACTTAAGATGGCACAGCACCTGACAGACTATCGACTCAAATCAGGTGCACATGGGGCGGCGTGCCAAAATAATCACGTCACGACGATATCAATACGCACCACCAAAATCGGTGAATCACTAAGAGAAACAAAACACAAGCGACTGTCTTCGGTTGGACTTGATTGGTGTTGGTTTATTCTCTATTACAAGGCAATAACCGATAATAAAAACAGCATATTTAAAAAATGGATTATAAGTTACGAGTAGTGTGAGTTTGTAGCATTTGATGGTTGTTGATTCAAATAGGTTCTTCAACGCTGGCACTTCAGTATCCTCAGTTATGGGGTATATGTGAAAACAGCAACAGCAGTGGCAGGCATTTGTTTTGTGGGTTTGAGGATCTATTTGAAGATCTTGCCCTGGTTGAATTTGCGACCGTTCTTATCTGTGCCGGTCCACGACAAGTACTGTTCCACTAGTTTCTTGGTCTCGTCCGATTTGGGATCCAATTTCTTCCAGTCGTAAGTCTCATAATCGATTTGCCAATCGGGCGATAGTTTGAAGGCAAGATCCTGGCCTCGCCATATCCAAATACCGGAAATTGAGCTGTTGTTGTCCTCGCCGAAGAGACACATTGAGGCGAACGCTTGTTTACGCATCTTATCCAGACGCTGGTACATACCGGAAATCAGGTTGCAGCTCATGAATACTTTAGTGAGCTCGTCGTTGTACTTGTATTCGCCGAACCAGATGGAATAGTTCTCAGGATCGAACTTCTCCCAGAAATATGGAATCGACTTCTCTTCGCTTTCGTTGGAATAGAAACGCTTGAAGTCCTCGAAGTTGAATGTACCCTTGGGCAATAAATTGAATGGATCCTTTGACTCGGGTTCGAGGGCGAGGGCCTCGTCGGCGGCGTCTAGTTCTTCAGCGGGATCCTGTTCTTCCTTCTTCGGGGTAGCCTTCTTCTGTTTCTTCTCGTCTTTTTTCTTTTCGGGCTTGGGGGTGGCAGAACCGGCACCAGCACCGGTACCGACCTTGCGCACGAATTCTGCATATTTCTTCGGGTCGTAGGGAAGAGTCTTCTCGCAGAGAACGAAATCCTTTATGACGGCTTTGACCTGTGGCTGATTGAGAATCGTGTTGAACCATCTGTTCACATTGCCGTACGGTTCCCGGAGAGATGGCTCCAGCACGTACTGGTACAAATGCAGCAAACTGGTGAATACAACAATATCGGCCAAAGTGATACGCTCGCCGACCAAGTAGGTGGAATTGAGCAGTTTGTTGTTGAGGACGGTCATGGCATTCTGGACGTCTTCCTTGGCCGTGCTGTTCTTAGCCAATGGCATGATGCCCAAGAGGGGGAAAACCCATGCACACGAAGCTGGCACAATCTCACTGTCAGCAAAGTTGATCCATTGGTGCACTAAGGCCTGTAAGTATTCATTGGAGCCACGCAACTGCTGGTTGGCGAGGAAATAAGCGATAGCATTGCTTTCACTGAGGTACTTGCCGTCTGACGTTTCGAAAGCTGGAACCTGAAATGCCAGAGAAAAATTATTGATTTAATGAATGCTATCGCCAGTCGGCTTTTTTGCTGTAGATTCTTCGGATCTCACCCCATCCCGAGATGACGTGTCCAGAAGACACGTCAAAGGATAGTGGATCGTGATCCGGTGACTTACCTTGCCAGTTGGAAACTTGCTCAGAAATTCAGGTGTCTTATTCGATTCGCCGAATACGAAATCTTCAGCCACCTTAACCTTGGCCCCTGAGTATTGAGCGGCTATGAGTGCTTTGTAAGCACGGAAGTTTTCTGGGTAAGTATATAGTGTCTGTGGGAAAAACGGAAATCGTTACTTAGATAAACATTTCATCTTGCGATTAGTGGGAAAATTTTATGAAAAAATCCATTGATGTACGAGATTATGAGGAATTAAAATGAAAAAGCTCTACTCACTCCTGTCGCCATCGTTGCCGTTTGCCGGAGAGAAAGAATCTTGACAGCGGCCGCGTTCAGTTCGATATTGCAGAATGTCGATGAAGGATGACGTTTAATGGGTTTCAGTCAAAGAATTGTTCAGAATATGGTGACTGTATTCAGAGGTTGAGAAGATGTTTTCATGAATAGTAAATCGCGGACAGGATTTTAAGCCAAAACTTTAATTTTAGTCATTGATTGACTTCTGTATAGATTGAGGACAAGCCTAATCCGATACTTGGGTATGCAGTTGTTTGGCAGGTTTTATCAACAATTCTTGTCTTCTTTAGTCCGGAGTGAACTGATGTTTAATACTTAGGCTTGAAAGATCCGCACAAGTTTTTCATATCTGTCTCGAGGCAAGACAAATTGAGACCTTGACCCCGACACGTCGCGGCGTTGATGACCTAGTTGAAAATTTTGTGCCATTATTTGTTAATGTTCAAAGATAACCAACAGACCTGGATATGGACAGACGTTTTATTGATGACCATCGAAAATGCCTGACAGAAACGAATTTTGGTGCTGTGCCTGACCCCTCCTCATCTTTTATTGACCTTCTTCTGACCTTTCCATTTACCTGCAGTCTTATGCGAAATTCGTACAACTATGCCAATCTCTTTATCTCCGATACCTGAATGCAATCCACTCTCATCACTGATCCTAACAGCTTCTTCCACTTTATACACTTTGTACACAGCAATCATCAGACCCATATCAACGACCATGAGATTACCCTCTTCACCAGCGGATCAAAAATGGACACAGGCACTGGGGCCGGTTTCTACTCTGACACCTTGCACAAATAGGAATTATTTAGACTCCCGCGTCTACCAAGCAGAGATAGAGAAAGCAGCCAAACACTTACAAGTAACCGATATCCCACCATCGGATATCACCATCTTTGTAGACAGCCAGGCCGCACTGAAATCAATAGGATCTTGTACAAAGAGATCGAAGGCTGTCATGAAATGTCGCGACTCACTGAAGTCCATCAGACACCACAAAGTCAAACTGTGCTCGGTCCCGGGTCACAGCTCAATCGCAGGGAACGAAAGAGCGGACAAATTGGCCAGGCAAAGGTCTGAACTGGATATCAGCGAAGCGGACACGTCATTGCAACCACCGATCAGCGCACTATACCGGATCCGGATCATAAATGACACAATCATAAAGGAAGCCAACTCGTCTTGGCTTACAAGAAACGAAAGCCACACGACAAGATCATCGTGGCCAAAGCTCAATATCGGAAAAACAAAGCTCTTGGCGCCGAAACTCGATCCGTATGCTCGTCGGAGTGATCACAGGACACTGTCCCATCGGAGCAATGCTCCGGAAATGGGACTCGGGACCCAGCGATCTCTGCTGGAGTTGCGGTGATGAGGAAGAAACTGAGACGATCCAACATCAGCTTTGCCACTGCCCAGCTCTTCAGAATCGGCGCCTAGCTTCGCTGGGCCAAAGATTCTTTACAGAGATTGTGGACGTAGCAAATGCTGATATACCGGATCTTTTAAAATTCATAAAGGGCACAGGGTGATTTCAGCCACCACCAACTGTTCTCACCCCTCAGGGCCTTTTTACACAGTTTCGTTTAAGAGCGACTCTTTCCTCGGATTTAGGAAAATGATTACATGAACCCAATCCATAAAAGAGGAAAAAACGAGGTGTGCAACTATTGCCCCATTGCTAAACTCGCTTGCATTCTTAAACAAATCTATCTTCTTCCCGAATCTATATGAGTTGTTTAAAGGTCGGTCACTAACCACTAACCTAACTGAGGCGGTGATAAACATTGTTGCCACAAACTTCAGCAAGACCTTTCATCAAATCTCGCATCAAATTATACTTTTTAAATTCACTGTCCTTGGTGTCCCCTTTGGTTTATCATCAAATATTTCCTCGAAGATCGTCAATATAATGATTTTTAGATCTTCTATGTCTGCCATGTCCGGAGTCCCCCAAGGCGGCCACCTTGATCCACCGATATTTATCCTAAATGTTAGTGATGTTAGCTACTCTCTCCAATTCGACCTTAACAGGTTCACTATTTGGTGTCAAATATCGTGCTCGATGTTTACAAATGTCAAGCTCACTTGATCCCATAAGGGCTTCCTTTCACCTTCCAGAACCTACGCTATCTGTTATGATGTTGATCATCCTGCCAACTTTATCGTTATCTGTGACCGAGGGCTTAACTTTCGGCTTTACATCGACAACTTTATCAAACGTGCCGATTCAGCTCTTGGCTTTGTGAAACGTTGGTCAAAGAATTTTATGAGTTTTTACGCTACGAAATCCTTATTACATTACCTTCTTTAGGCCTTCTTTTACGGTATTCAAACTGCGCGAATTGAGACTGTAGGTTAATTCGTTTTGACCTTTGTGGTTTTCCAGGCTGATACTAATACTTTACCGCCTTATAAGGATCACTAATCAACCTACAAACCCTAGAAGAACGACACAAGATCGCAGACATACGAGTACTTACCGTTTATATAGGTATTGAGTACTGCTTCAAATTTTTTTTTAGAGGGTTCAAGAGTTACGCTCTTATGGTGTTTATCACACAACCTGGACGGAGTGCAGATGGTTTGTATCGAAGAAGTTTGTTCACTACCCTCCGGGGGTGGTTGTCCTAGATAGGATTCGAGCGATTCGACTGAATTTTTCCTGTTGGTTGTAGTTCACAGCTTTTTTGTTTCCGTGTTATTAAGATATTATACGAGTGTTAGAAATGTACATATAGAGTATGAATTTTGAAGTGATTCCCCTCACACCAATCCCCGAGACCTTCGGTCCAATCACCTACAACTACTATCGAATGATAGTCTGTCTTAGAACTGTCCTCTGCCGTCGCCATTCACCCTATCCTTAATCTTTTTCTTCCTTATAGATAGGTAAGTTTAGATTGCTTAGGCACGACTTTTATTCAGCCAATAAAGTAGCCCAAGGAGGGCTTCAAACCCAGTCATTGTAAGGTCCCTTAGGCCCTAAATGTCTATAAAGCAGACACTGTCGCACTTTAAGAAGTGCGATGGATTAGGCCGGGTAAGGAGCAGATGAAAAACTTTGAAATCTATTACGCAAATTGCTACAGAAAGAATGCTACAAAGTCTATTTGGATGTCGATTTTAAATTCGAGGTAGACTTAAGCAAACAGTCCATGTGGTCACGACCTTACAAAAGAGAAAGACGACCGATTAAAGGACAGGATCTAAGACTGGCTAAGTGTAACAAACGCTCAATACCCCAGCTATGGCATCAAAATCGTTCTAAGAAATTTCAATACGAGGCTGGGTAAGGAGGAAATCTTTAAAGAGTCCCCCAGATTCAGGCTAACAGAATTTGTGACGCGACAGTTATCAGAACACGGTTCCAGCGATTGACAATCAATCAAATTGATCAAATTGCGATCGATGCCAGACACTCCTCTAGCATCTCAAACATTAAATCCAATCATTACCTTATTGTAGCCAAGACTAGGAGATCTCATGCATCATTCATTTGTCACCAAAGCTATAGAATCAGTGTGGAAGTCTGCTGGGATGAACATGAACAACTTGCAGTGAAATCACGATCAAAGCTGTGAACGTAGACCAATTCTGCAGAACGGCAATGATATTCAAAATACGGTTCTCAGGCAAACAAATCATTCACAATCGAGAGACTTAAGCGAGATTAATATAGCGAAATCGACGACGCTGGCCCAGACGGACTGCCTGCTGCAATTAAACCAGCTGAAATGAGTTGCTGGGGAACATGCTCTAACTTATCTATAAAAATTGGTCAGAGGACATCATCAATCTCGCAATCGTGTGCCGCATCAATATGAATGTGGATTACCGAAATTCTATCAGTTGTGAGGGCATAAGTTTCCTAAACATTGATAATAGGATTTTTTCTGTGTGGCCATACTGACATCAGAGAAAAAGAGAAACATTGTCATTGCCAGGAGGCCACCCTTAACAGCTTAGACTTTGAAATAGTCAGGGACTTCACTCACCCGTCTCACTAGTGACAAGCGACAACAGCACTGGAATCAGACGAAAAATACCTCTTGTCAACCGCTGCTTCTACAACTACAGTCAAATGACGTGTGGCGCCCTCTCGGCAAATCAATGAACCCTTCATAGGACCCGTCCTTCTCTATGATGTAGAAGCTTCAACATTATCAAAAGTGCATGAAGAGGCCCTTTGAGATTCGAGAGAAAAATTTTGGATTGTGTCGCGAGACAACTAAGAACTGTACCATCTATACAAAGACATTCATGTCAACGTCTAAGAAAGCTGTAAATTTATGGAAAGCACTGCCCCGGGTCGAAAGGACCACAGGTGGGAAGGGATCTCAACCAATGCGACATAGGTAGCAGCTGGTTAAAGGCCAAACCATGTTAGATTTAAACAGGCTCACGCCAGCTTTCTGGAATGGCCCTTTACATGCAAATACATAGTATAGCATGACTATAATGGTCGTATTATGCTCGATTTCATTGAATTAGCAAACCGAACGTAGGCAATTTGACAGTTCTTTCAGTCCATTATGGGTAACTAGTCTCTTCGTTGACTCTTAAGTGGGATTTTTATTCTGTTTAGGAATACGTAAGTAGGTTCAAGAGTGTACGGCTCTTATGATATCAACAACTTGGACGGGGTGCAGATAGATTGTGTCGAAGATGTTCGTTTACTACTCTCCGGGGGTGGTTGTCCTAGATATGACGTGGGAGATTAGACTGAATTTGCGTTGGTTGTCGTTCACAGTATTTTTTTTTGTTTCCATGTCATTAAGGTGTTATATTGGAAATAGTGTTGGGTAGGACACGCATTTTTATTGAGTTTGTATGAGGTACTCATTTGGGGGAGTGAAGTGGTACATTGTCCCACCTCATTTGAGGTAAAGGATGTTTCTTATAGAGGTATAGAACTTTGAAATGGAATAAAACAAAGATGATTTTTTTAAATTGACATGAAATGGACTTTATTCGAAAGATAATCTTCTAATATTATAATTTAAATATAATTTCTGGCATATGAGCGCCACGGCTGGTTCGAACGTAGTCTAATCTGGAGGTCCAATTTTCAATGATTTTTTCCAACATTTGTGGCCGTATATCGGCAATAACGCGGCGAATGTTGTCCTCCAAGTGGTCAATCGTTTCGGATTTATCGGCGTAGACTAGCGACTTCACATATCCACAGAGAAAATAGTCAAGCGGCGTTAAATCGCAGGATCTTGGAGGCCAATTCACGGGTCCGTAACGTGAAATTATGCGGTTACCAAACGTTTCCTTCAATAAATCAATTGTGGCACGAGCTGTGTGTTGCTGTGTGTACATGTTGCGCCGACTTGTTGAAACCTCAGCTCCTGCACATCATGGTTGTTCAATTGATGAACGGAGAACTCAGTAATCATCGCTCTATAGCGGTCACCATTGACTGTAACGTTCTGGACAGCATCGTTTATAAAGAAGTACGGACCAGCCCATAAAGCACACCAAAAAGTCAGTTTTTGTGGATGTAACGGTGCCTCAACATACACTTGAGGATTATCGTCACTCCAAATGCGGCAGTTTTGTTTATTGACGTATCCATTCAATCAAAAGTGAGCTTCATCGCTAAACAAAATTCGCTCATCAAAATTGGGATCAACGGCAATCTTGTTTTGGGCGCTCATATGCCAGAAATTATATTTAAATTATAATGGTAGAAGATTATCTTTCGAATAAAGTCAATTTCATGTCAATTTAAAAAAATCATCTTTGTTTTATTCCATTTCAAAGTTCTATACCTCTATAAAATACACCCTTTACATCTTGTCACATGTCCCATTGATAGCTTGCAATATGTACTAATGCAAAAGTCGTGAGGTGCCTCTGACTATGACAAGAATTGAAGTGGTACAAATTTGAGGTGTTGGGATATTTTTGTACTGGTGTATGGGACATGAGGAAGTGAGGTGCTCTGACTATGACAAGAATTGAAGTGGTACAAATTATTTTTTTGAGGTATTGGGATATTTTTGTACTGGTGTATGGGACATGAGGATGTGAGGTGCTCTGGCTATGACAAGAATTGAAGTGGTACAAATTATTTTTTTGAGGTGTTGGGATATTTTTGTACTGGTGTATGGGACATGAGGATGTGAGGTGCTCTGGCTATGACAAGAATTGAAGTGGTACAAATTATTTTTTTGAGGTGTTGGGATATTTTTGTGCTGGTGTATGGGACATGAGGATGTGAGGTGCTCTGACTATTACAAGAATTGAAGTGGGAAAAATATTCTTTTTTGAGGCGTTGGGATATTTTTGTACTGGTGTATGGGATATGAGGATTTGAGGTGCTTCTGACTATGACAAGAATTGAAGTGGGACAAATAATTTTTTGAGGTCTTGGGACATTTTTGTAGTGGTGTATGGGACATGAGGACGTGAGGTGCTTCTGACTATGACAAGAATTGAAGTGGGAAAAATATTCTTTTTTGAGGCGTTGGGATATTTTTGTACTGGTGTATGGGATATGAGGATTTGAGGTGCTTCTGACTATGACAAGAATTGAAGTGGGACAAATAATTTTTTTGAGGTGTTGCGACATTTTTGTAGTGATGTATGGGACATTTGTAGTGCATCTTGTATGAGTAACCCAACACTAATTGGAAATGCACACACAAAGTATGAATTTTGAAATGATCTTATGCTGCGAGTGTCAACACTTTTTTGATCATCTCTCATTCACAACCGATGTTGTTGCACAGTTTTTTTTTCCGTATAGGAATTGTTTTGGGCTATGGACGGACTTGAACTGCAGACCTTCAGCTCAACAGTCGGTGATGATTACCATTGCACCAAGACCAGGTAGGTAGGTAGGTTGAGGTGGCTACCCGACTATGCGCGTCAGGATAAAATTAGCATTTGAACACCGTTTTGATACCATAAGGCTCATGAAACCTAAAGCATGTGAAGGGGGATGTTTATTTAAAGCCAGCCTGTGGAGTTAAAAAAAAACTGCTTATGTTGGCCAAGGTGAGGTTGGCTACCTCTGAGAGGTCATCGAGCAGAACCGAAGGAGCAGAACCTGTGACTTGCCAGTGTTGGGTATCCGCAGAGAGAAGGCAAATGTACTACGGGAGGTTTCGCCAGTACCCCACCGAGGAGAGAAGCCGCGAAATAAACATTCGATGGCGTTAGTCTTATCGGATCTGTAGTAGCTCATCGTGCGTCAGAGGCTGACACACGACCCTCTACGCCACGGAGCGTAGGTAAGGTGAAAAGTTCTCGTCCTGACACAGGGATGACATTTCAATCAGCAAAAATGTATGTTTTCTGCCTAAGTGAATGTGTCATTGGTTCGTACGACAAGTTTCAACTTGTTCTGTCAAGTAGTTTGTTTACACGAATTTTTGCAGTAGACTTAAATATCGTGCGGTCATAAAATTCTTCCATTTGAATGAAGAATTCTAAGGAAATTCAGCGGAAGTTAGCTAAAATGTACGAGGATTCTACCCCAACGATGTAAACAGTGGGCAAAAGTTGGCAGCAAATCCCTCGAAAACGATCCATGGATGAGACATGGATCCACCATAGCAGGTAGCAGCAGTATTGGTCAGCAGTCCAAGCAGTGGGAGAAGCCGGTGGTTCAGCGCCAAATAAAGTCTATCGTATCTACCAAAGAGGTCATTCCCAGGGTGTTCCAAATATATTGATCAGCTGAATGCTAAAATTCACGAAAAGAGACCTAGCCTGAAGAAGAAAATTATCATCTTTCACCAGGGCAACGAATCTTTGTGTTGGCGATAGGAAAACTGCAGGATTTGGGGTACGATTTACGCGGCAATACTCTCTATTTTACTGATTCGGCACCCTCAGACATATCTGTCCTCAAATTTGAAGAAATATGTGCCAGGGAAGAGATTTGTAATGAAGTAGTTCAGAGCGCCGTAGATGAATATTTTCATAGCCTTCCAGATTCCCATTTTCGGGAAGAAATACTATGAGAAATGCTAGACCAAGTGTGTTGAAATCAAGGAAGATTATGTAGAAAAATTATTTCTTAACTGAAATCATTGTCAGGCCGAGAACTTTTCACCTTATCCTCGTATGGTTAAACCCTATTAAATCTATTATGGTGGAGAGGCTTGAATTGTAGCGCCATCTAATGAAAGTACTCCTTGGTTCGTCAGCCTTAAACTTGGGAAAGGCTTAGAAACTTAAGGATTATTCAATTATATTTCTTTTTCTATTTTTGTTTTTTTGCCAGCTTGACGTAAAATACACATTTGTGACTAATTTTTTTTTCCGGTATTTCCGCCTATATAATTGCAAATATATACCAAGTTTAAAAAAAAAATTAACTCTCAATTGAACATTCTCGACACTTCATTCCGCCGTCGATAAGGCAGTTCCGCGAATTGAGCAACTGCCCAACCGGTTGCGCGTATCAACTGAGCTCACCAAGAAAACAAAACACATACATACACGCACCCATCAAAGAATCGCACACTCCGCCTGTCATTTGTCATCTGCACTTACAGGGGAAGTAAAAAAAAAGAGTTCCCGTAAAGAAACAAAAATGGTAGTCCGTGCGATTTGTCAGGACCGGCCGTGAAAAATTCGATATTTTCCAATACAAATCCTCCGCAACAGTGTTCAATTGCACGAAATACGAATTAAAAAATAATTGAAATTAATTGCGCAATATAATTCGGTCGTTTTTCGTCGAGTGAATTTGTGAAAATCCCGTCAAACGTTTGCAGGTTCAATCGCGAAAATAAGAAAGAAAAAAAAAAGTGAAAAATCAAATCGAAGGAGTTCTATACGTTATTTTTGGTATTTTTCTACTCCTTCGTCTTCATATTCGATTGTATATTCATTCCAGAAATTAATAATGCATTTGGAACAAATAATGTGAGTTTATTCGATTGCAAATATATTCATAGCATAGTAATAGAAAGTTGGAAGTTGAAAAAGGTTTTTCCCCATTGGATTTGTCGAGATTTGTCGTCGGTGCGACGACAGGCATATGACCGATTGTCTGGTGATTGTAATCACGGGCGCACGGGCCTCCCTCAACCTACTTGATGTTGATTGTTCCGTCCTCCCTAGTCGTCGCTTGATTTATTTTTTATTTTTGTCCTCATCCCGTGTGGAAATATGCCTTTTAAAGGTGGTATTCATAATTTGCAATTAAAATTAGAAGCATGTTGTGATTTATTATCTAATTGGCTATACAAAAGGTGGGTGCTGCTGTCCACTTTTGTTACAATTGTGTGCGCTAATGATTTGTCCGGAGATTGATTTGTTTTGTAAGGCGGAGAGGGTGGATGGCGCTGACGAGGAAATGAATGTGTGATGCATGGGAATATGAAAACCGCTATTGAGGAGTGGATTTTTCTCTTCAAGTGTCGTGGAATTCTTTCAAGTACCTGCTGTGCTGAGAACTTGATGACGACGATTCGCAGATGAATGGGTTGACGGGGAAGCTCACGTTGCACAGTGGGACCATGTGAAACAATGAATGGAGTATGATGGTCGTGTAGTTGTGTGTTTTTATGCTCGAATCGATTTTTTCCATTTTCACAGCAAGTGGGTGTTAGGCGCTCCGTTTGTCATTCAATTTGCGGATAGGAAATGAAAGCGTACATGAAAGAATCATGTTCGGATAGTTCGCGACACCTACTCGGAAGCGTATTGATTGTTCTTTTCTTCTTCACTTCTCTTACTGCTTGCTTGCTCGTACACAAAACACTTGAACTTAGTCTCCGAATTTGTCTTATTGTCCGACAATGTTGTTTACGAACGAGCCGGCGATGGTTAACGTATCATATTGCTCGTGTGGAAAGCTCCACTGAACATTGTCATCTGTCTGGTAACTGACCTTCACTACCGTGCAATGAAAAATCAATAAATTCACGATTTATCCCTTTCAGTTGGTGTCGTTCTTTTGTTTTTCCGCTCTCATCATAACTATACACACTCGTACCTTCAAGGGAATAGATAATGCAGGCCTTATTGATTAGACTTAGTGGCATTTTCTCTTTAGTTTTCGGTCGATTATGGCTGTGGTTCGGGTCGGTGCAGACTGTTGAGGGCATTCGTTGTAAGTTGTAAGAAGATACAAATGTTTTTCGGCCCAAATCGGTGGTATCGGAGGTGTGATAAGCAAGACCTGTTGCCGGTGACAAACGCCATACCACCTGATATTCTGCCAGGATTAAGTCATACGTTTCTGATAAGATACCGCCAATGGGCGCCTCCACACTCTACTGTCTCTCGCACAATCGATATGTTTGTTGTTGCAAACACTTAAACCACTACTGAATAACTAATCCGACGGAAATACAATTCCCGGTTACTGGCGCTGCGCTCGATTTGCATAAATTCGAAAAAATATTTTGGCAATAAGCAATTCAAATGGGGCGAATCGCATTTAATTTAAGCAAACTAAATGCCAAGCGGTTGGTTCGTCTATCACTCATTGTCTTACTCATTTAAAATGATGCGCTCAGTCACTAAACAACAAATTTTACTTCCCTCGACAGGTTCCCAAAAAATGTCCATAACTGTACCAACACCAAAGGATGAGGAGGAACACCTTCCCACAGTGCAATCCGCCAAAGCAACAACATTTACTGTAAAAGCCCAATTAGCCGAATTCCACTACAACAACGTTATACCAAGCGCAAGTGATTTAAAAGAACGCAAACCGCTGCTCTCGCTTAAGGCGGCTCCAATTCAAAAGTCTTCATCGCGACCATTTCAATGTAGAAATATTTTAACGCTAAACAATACAAATCAAAGGAAAACCTTCCCGAAGATCGACCGTGAGAATGTGTTACCGACATTGAACGATGAGATAAGCATTGTTACCGAATCAACAGCTAACACATCGTTGTCCACCTTCACCACAGCGACTTTGAAGCGAATTCCATCGTTTTTGAAATGTAAAAACTCGCACGGACCTAAGGAGAATCAAAAATACTCAACAACTGTGCCCGGTGCATATACGAATGGATGTTTTGAGGCATACACAACGTTAAGAACAGCAACAACAACCCGAGCAGCTTCGAAACTCTCACTATCGTTTAACCCTCTCTCGGAGAGTGGTTGTAATAGTACGGCTACAAAACGACAAGCCGAATCGACATTGACCAATAACGCAGCATTGAAACCGAAGAAACTACGCATAATGTCGTTGTACGAACGGCAATATCAACAGTCCGATGATAGACCGGTCCTTAGCAACGGTTATCTATCGTCGAGGAACTCATCCGCGGGGCATAACGACGACGGAAGCTCAACACTGACAAATGCTAACAATTACTATTCGTCTTCCTCGCAGATATCTTCGAATGCAAACGGTGGCAGCAATGCAATCGTTCATGCCCCGTCGATGGCAACACTATGCAATATCGGCAACACGTGCTATCTGAATTCAGTTGTTTATACGTTACGTTTCGCGCCGTTATTTCTTCACAATCTACATCATTTGGTGGTTGATTTAGCTAGCATTCAACAGAATATCGATAAGTATCGGGCAAAGAGTTCGTCATTAGGTAGGAATATAAGTGGATTGCATATGGAAAACGCCCGTAGTTGGAGCAGCAAGGATCTGGCTTCGTTGGAGACATACGGACAATGTGATACGCAGAAATCGAGTCAGCAAGTGGCCACTGAGAGACTGCATGAGCTGTATCAGAACCTGCATCGTAATGAGATCTCGAAAACGACCGAACCAGTCCATGCGAATACGTTTCTACATGCCATTCAGGAAGTGAGTGCAATATTTGAGGGTAACAAGCAGCAAGATGCGCATGAGTTTCTCATGTGCGTGTTGGATAGCATACGCGAGACGTGTCAGTTGCTCATAAAAGCTATTTCTGATTGCCCCGATGTGATAGTGAATGGGTAAGTCAATCCCATATTTGCATTCAACTTTCTGACCTTTTTCTATACTTCCAGTTGCGTGAGTCTTCCGGAGCAACTGTCGGAGTCAGGACCCGAGAAAAATAATATTAATTACAACAACAACATTAACGGCAACAATAATAACACGTCGAACAAGAGCACGAGCAGTACTCTAAGCACGGCAAACATCGCGTCGTTCTTCTCTCGAAAATACAAGCGAAAAGACGAGAGAAAAAACTCGAAGAACCAGGGTCTGCAGTCACCATTAAAGGACAATGTTCAGCAGCAGCAGCAGTTATACGGGCAACAGCCGACGAATACAGTGACACTAAACAGCGGCGTTTTCGTAAACTCGACCAGCGACGGAGCGAATTATAAATCTTCCTCGCCGGTGGCCGATGACGACTTGATGATCAAGGATCGCGAGAGACTAGCGGAGAAAATCAAAAAGCTAGGCTTGGACTTCTTCACCGAGGACTTTGAGGGCGTGACTGTATCGACAACGAAGTGCTTGAGTTGTGAAACCGTGACGGAGCAGAAGGAGACGATGATCGACATTGCAGTACCTGTGCCGATATCTGGATATACAGAGACGTCGAACTCTTTCATTCAGGTGAGGCATACGACACGAATTAGTTGATTTTTAATAAACCTTGTTCATTTTTAGAATTCTTGCATAACCCGCGAGTACTTTCGTGATAAGAACAAATACCGCTGTGAACGGTGTACCGGCTACACGGAAGCAATACGTTCAATTTCGTACGAAGTCCTGCCGCGATTGCTGGTCATTCAACTAAGTCGATTCTCGGGCGGCATGGAGAAGATTAACAGCTACATACCGACACCGTTCACGATGCAATGCTTCTGTGCCAAGTGTGAACAGAGAGACAACAACAACAAACTACACGCATACAAGCTATACAGTGTAATAACGCATGTCGGCGCAACAATGTCCGTCGGGCATTACATCGCCTACACTTGCTCTCTAGACTGTGCTAACGAATACGTTAACTGTCCGAAGGATCGACGTCGTCATCAGAATTGCAATAACACGTCGAACAGTTCGAATGGTCCCGCTTCGTCAGCGGTTCTGGCACGACAACCGCCTTCCTCATCGTCATCGTCGTCTTCCGTTCTAAAGAAGAAAATCAAATTCGGACGTAGCAAGGCTTCGAGCAGTGGCGACATGTCGAAAAACATTGTGAAGAACGTCAACGGCTTGACGAGTAAATCGATAACCAACGGCGTCGAGAAGTTGAGCATGAACACAACATGTCAAAGCATCGACTGTTGTGCATCGCTTTTCCGCGGTAATGGCAATCGTAGCTCGGGTTACTCGTCATCGAACAGCTACAGTAACGGGCCGAGCACAAACGGCGTTTGGAACGATCTAGTCGACGATATCAACAGTCAGCCACAGCAAATCAATGGATCCCACACAAATAGCAACTACAACAACTACCTGCCTGGCTACGGCAGTACGGGTCGATCGAAATCATCAGGCAGTCAATCATCCGAACCGATTTGGTACATGTGCGACGACGACAAAATCAAAGCCATGACCCAGCGTGAATTCGAGGACTTACTCTCGCCCACGCGGAAGATCACCATCACGCCGTACTTGCTGTTCTACGCGCGATTCGATCTGCAACCGAAGCAATCGATGGGAACAACGTCAGCGTCGGACGAGTGTGATATGTGAGTGGCGCGGAGATGCCGCGACCTAACCGGAACCATTTAATTGCTGAAATTGATCACTTTATTCACAAGCTTTACCGGTATACTGTAGTGCGAAACACATACGCGTATACATATTCCTTGAGATTATATTTGTTTGCTGTCGTAGACAGGAACAACATCGGGGTTACCTGGTCCTGCTTTATTCTCCCTTACTGCGAGCGTACGTTCGATTTCCTTAACTGAAATTCACATTTTGATTCTTTGCGCATTATGCTCGTAACCGTTGATGTAATATGACGTTGTATGTAAATTGAAGAAGCAATGCGATGCGACTTTGTGTCTTTTTAGTTTATCATTAGTTTACCTCTTTTTTTTTTATCTTCTTTAGCTGAGAACTGTTTGAACTTGTATTTTATAGAAGCTTACGATGGAAAGAAAAACAAATGTGGAATGAGTAATTCTCTTTATTTTTAGCTTTTAACTGTTTAAATTCACCATAACCGTTAGTTTTACTTTAAGTAATGTTTTAATTTTCGCGTGAATATATGTATTTTGAACGTAATTTGAAAATATTTTTGTTTTGTTTATTTATTTGAGCTTGGTGCACTGTTTACTGTGGATTTTTTGTTGGTTTTTGATTATGTAGATATGCATGGTTCGGAGTTTATTTAAGTGACTTTAAAGGCTAACTGTTGCTAGTGACCACAGGTTTATCTAGTGTACTTGGCTGTAGAAAGGGGCATGCCTTGTAAGGTCAAATAAAGTCTCATATAAAACTTCTTAATCTGTCCTCTGAAAGTGCAAACTCTTCCTTGTCTAGGACCATATTGACGAGGTATGACGATTGACGATGCAATAAGAAAAGATTAAACGTTTTCTTTCAGAGATTCAGCTGTACAGAAGATGCACTTGCTTGCTAACCAACACGTTGAAATGATCAACTGCTCGGTTCGTTCTTAAGTTCTGCGGCATTAGAGG
The DNA here is from genome assembly GCA_958301585.1 of Merodon equestris. NCBI lineage: Eukaryota > Metazoa > Arthropoda > Insecta > Diptera > Syrphidae > Merodon > Merodon equestris. The sequence goes on along the minus strand of OY284413.1, from coordinate 213,029,304 downwards.
AAAGTGTCTCCCGCCTTGTTTAAGGAATGCTTTCAGTTGCTTGGCCTTATTTTTTTTTTACATAGCTTTCCATTTTTGGGACTTTATGGCCCCTCCATGACTTTATGGCCCGTCAAATGATTATTGTTATTAATACCGGTCATTTAGAACTCGAAAGTCCAGAGCCTCGTCGATAATCCTACACCAAGCCTCCCTGTCATAAGTGTGTGCCTTCTTTTTTTCGCTGTTCTCCTCCATCTCTTCTAGGTCCAACCTCATATCGTTCTTCCTATCTACGGCACAGCCTTCCTGTGGGTATTTTTCCCCAGGGATTTTCTACCTATTGTTCTTTTGACTGTCCACTGTCCATTCGTTCTACGTGTCGCACCCATCTTAGTATTCGCGATTTTACGAGGGGTGATCGAAAAATAATGATAATGCAACGAATTAATAAATACACAGCAGTCTCCTAACAAGTCAGCACGTTCAGTCCATACTTTTTCTAAACCCAAGATTCCCTAAGAAAAAAAAATCTTTATCTTGACCCTCCCAAAACGCCTCAACAGCTACCATAACTTTGCTATCGTCTTCAAATTTCTTGTGTTCTTAAGCCGAGGAAAGAGGTAGAAGTCACTGGGTGCTAGAATGGCAGCCATCGCAACTGCTTCTTTGTGAAACAGCAATCCAGCTCGCAGTTTAACGTCGTTCTTCGTTAATGACCTCCCGCAATCTTATTTAATCTGCGTAGTCAGATCCCGAACTACGAAGATATTCTACTGGAACTAGCTTCTGTATTTAGGTTGAGAGGTCTGCTCTGATGAATGGTACCTTCATGGTGAGCTGTTCCTCACAGCAGACATATGCCCGGATCAGGAGCATGGTGCCGAAAATCCCTCCCCTGGAAACCACTACTTATCAGGTAGTTAGTCTCCCAAAATTAACGCGCGCCATCTGCTGGATTCCGGAGAAACAAGCTGGATAGGCTGAGGCGATTACGTGCGCAGAACCTGAGACTTGGCACGATTGCCTGGATTGTTTGTTCCTACAAAGAGAGTAAGGGCTCTCTAAAGGCTCCATTCTAGTTGTGGGATTGGACAACGGCTCTTTAGACTCTGAAGTCTGTGTACGATTCACCTCCTTACTTCGGCCTTGGTAGCATTTTATTCTATTTTGATGTCAAGTAGTCGAATCTATAATTTTCAAAGCTGTGTCCAATCCTCTATTCAGCTCCAAATTAGTGCATAAACTCAAGACCTTTTTGAACAAAGTTGAAAGACTAAATTCGCTAAAGCTTGTATGGGTCCCAGGTTAATCTGGGATTCCAGGAAATGAGATCTCCGATGAACTCGCTAGAGGAGGCTCAGAAGAGAGTTTCTCAGGATCTGAGCCCGCCTTAAGTCTACCTACTTCCACGGTCAATTCTGACGTCAACGACTGGGTCTTTAATGCATACAGTCGTAGATGGAGGGAATATCCAGGATGCAGTATGACTAAGCACCTAAGCCCTGATGTCTGCAAAAAGTCCGCAACATTCTCCTTATCTTTAAGGAGAAATTGTTGCAGAAGGCTTGCGTCATTTCGGGCCATTACACTTTTGCCAAACATCTCTATGTGCTGCATGTTGCGACGTGGTGTTTACCGAATCTCTTAGCTCTACACCACTGAAACCCCTCCTCACTTTTCTCTAGACAACAGGGAAAATACAATAAAGAAATGTGTCTGTCTGGTAGTATAATGGACCAGTATTTGTGTCTGAGTGCTCCAACAGATAGCAGAAGCCTTCAAAAAAAAAAAAATATAAATAAAAAGTGGCTCCCTTTTTCAAATATTCCACTAGAAAGGGATGCCTTAACCTTTCACGATAAAAATTGTGGATCTAGATCTCATCCATTGTCGTGAAACGTAACAAAACATTTTGAAATCTGCTTGAAATTTCTCCAGATAAATTCTCGAAATGTCGACTGGTTTTTTTCTTTTGCTCGTCGGTTAACATTCTCGGTGCATAATTTCAAAGGGCAATTCATTCTCAAGTATTCTTTGAACACTGCCATATGAGATCCCTTTCAGATCTGGCTTTATGCCTGATGGTAACTCTTCGATCTACCAACAAAAACTCTTTAACTTTTTTCACGCTTTCTTTAGTGAGGGACGTGCGCCCTTCGCGAAGTTCATCCCCAGTGAATGTTCTTAAACTCCTTAATCCAGCGTGGTACTGCGATGTATGCAGGAGCAGAGTCTTCCAATGTTTTCACCAAGTTGCTGTGTATGTCTTTGGTAGACAGTTTTTTCAAGCAGATGTATTTGATGGGAGCTCTAATTTCGCTTTTCTTTGATTTTATCCCTTTGACGATTCGTATTCAAATGAATACACCTCTTGGGAATGTTGGTCTATTTATTTCTCGGATGCTTGAACGTGAAAACGATTCCCCGATTTGTCAATTGTGTAGTTTTCTCCAGTCGCCTGTTTCTTCGTTCAGTTTTCCACCATAGATTCTCTTTAAGGACTTGTTTTCAAAAGACCGAAATATGTATTATTCTTTCTCTTATTCAGAGACCACTTTTTGCATAATTTTTTTCCGGTTTTGTTGGTGAGAAAAGTACGTAAAATCTTTCAGGTAATTTATGAATACTATGCCGGAAAACTGCTTGTGTTTCGCGGCGAACCATTTGTCGGGCCATTTTCCAATTTCTTCAAAATTGCTGAAATGCTGCTTTGCGAGCGCGTGCCCCATTGATGTGAAGCGGTGATAGCCAGATGGTGCTAAGTCTGGGGAGCACCGGCCGGTACGGAAGGATGTCCCATCCAAGCGATTTCAAGGTGTCTTTCACTAGTTTTACCGTGTGAGACGGCGCGTTGTCGTGTAACAAAATCACTTTGCCATGTCTTCTGGCCCATTCCGGTCATCTTTCGATGAAAGCCTGGTTTAAATTAATTGATCGAGCGGAGCGTAGCGGAGCGAGAGCAATCACCCACTTTTTGGCCTAGCGCGTGCATGTACGGAGAATATAGTGGTCCGAAAACAATTTCGGACTAATCTTGTACGCACTAAATGTAGATATCGGCTATAACCACACATGTGTGCAGCATGTCATTCGATAGATCTAGGTCTGTAGATGAGCCATAAATTATCAAATGAAATTGTTTGATTGAAAAATAGTGAGAAATAACGAAGTAAAGTTTAGAAAAGTGCCATGCGGAGCGAGAGCAAGGTTGATAAAACAACAAATTTGCTCGCTCGATCAAAAATTTTCAGTAGCGGAGTTAAGCCTGCGCATACTGATCTGCCTAGTAATTTGTTGATGATAGCGCTGTGTATTAACCGTTTCGCCGGGCTTCTAGACTACATAATACACAATACTGCTCTGGTAACCACCAGACAGAGCATTGTCTTCTAGCCGAAGCGATTTGGCCTTGATGTTGAAGGTGAAAGTCACGATTTTTACCGCTTCGACTTTTCAAAATAAATCCATTTTTCGTCACCCGTCACAATTTGATGCAAAAATGATTTCCTTTCGTGACGTTGAAGCAGTATTTCACATTTGCGATTTTCCGTTTGACGTTCATTCAACTCGTGTGGGACCCATTACCCAGTTTATTGATCTTCCTCATTGCCCGTAAACGTTTGTTAATTGTTTCTTGTGACAAAGCTTCTGCTAATTGTTGTTGACTTTGAGTTGGGTCATCATCCAATAATTCCTGCAATTATTCGCCTTCACATTTTTGTGGTCTACCAGAGCGCTCACTGTCTCTCATATCAAAATCACTACTTATAAATTGTCGAAGCCATGTCTCACATGTTCTAATTAGTGGAGCGTGTTCACCATATGTTTCTACCAGCAAACGATGAGTTTCAACTATTTTTTTATTTTGATTAAATAAGAAAATCAATGCGTGCTGCAAATGTTCTCTTTCAAGCACAAAACACGACATGATCACTGAATGATATACCAAAGGCGCTAGTTTTTGGTAGATGCAACTTGTGTGTGTTTGTAATTAAACCTCAGATGAACAAAATGGCGTATGTGTCAAAATAATACGCCACGTACTTTCCGCTGGCGCCATCTCTTATTTCAACTGGAAAAAAAAAACTTATGCATACACCTGGTAGATTTTAACATTGCCCGATAAAAGTGTTGTTTCTTTATCACGAAGAACCACAACCTTTCCATATACATCTTTTTTTTTTATTTCGTTTGTGGTGGTCAATACGCCACCCAGATATTGAATTAATAAACTTTCCTAAACGCGTTTAAGCCAAGTCAAGGGTCCTTATTTGGTTTTCTAATCGTTTATTCCTAAACCTAGTTTCTTTCCTACCGTTATAAGACTTTCAGAAAGTCCAGATCGTCAGCGTGAGCTAGAGCGGGTATGATTCCATAAAGGGTTATTCCCCTTTCACTTTCCAGAAGGTGCCTGCCGAGGTACTCCTGGAACAAACTAAAGAGAAGTGGTGTCGAGGCGTCGAAGGATTAAAATCCTTCACATATCTCGAATGTTTCAGATAAGGCGTTTCCTACTTTAACTTTATTTCCCTTTAGGCATACTTGTATCAGTTTCACCAACTTTTTCGGGATTGTGATACATTTTCGATTGATTTATAGAATCATATGCAACGTTTCGTGGAATTACTATTTCTTTTCAAAAAGCTGCCGTAAAGTGGAAATCTTGTCACTCATCAAGTGATTCCTCCTGAGGCCTTATTTCCTATGTCAGTCTCTTTAAAAGTATATTTTACGTCTTGATAACAGCAATATTCATCGGTAATTGTTGCATTGTGTTCGATCACTCTTTTTAAAGATCGAGTTTTTCCATACCTCTGGGAGAAATTCATTATTCTATATAGTCGTGACGAGCCCATGTAACTTTTCTGTTAATTCCTCTTCTGTATATTTTATTGATTTCGATGGTACTAGATTGACTTTTGCGGCCTTGTTAGCCTTGAGCCGTTGGTTCTTTTACTTCCTCAATGGCTGGTAAGTTCCACCTGAACCTCTGCTGAGTGGATAAGATCGTTTTCCATTGCTTAGTTTATTTGGTCCTTTTCTTCTTGTTGTCTTTGTTGTCTATGTTGTAGCCTATACTGATCGCCCGTCATGGATTCGCTAGGTTGTAGCAGCTCATAGACACAACACCATTTTAGTCTCGCTGGATACGCAGTATGACCTTCGACCTCAAATTTTGTTTTGGTGTTGGTGTTGAGGTCGATGGTAACGATTCACCACGCTTAGCGTAATTTTCCCTCTTAAGATTATCGAAGAATATTCATTTCCCATCCACAGTCAAAATATAAAAAAACCCTTTTTTTTTTGCCTCTCTGTCCGCAGAGAGGCATATCTTCAACGCTGAAATCACCATTCTTGAAACATCCGACCCATTCCCTTTATAATTTATCAATTGGAGCATTGTCACTATAAGCTACCACAAGTATTTGATGCGCTTCAGCTCCAATTAAAGTAAAAATTAAAACCAACCTCAAATGTTGCTTACTTACTTACTTAGATGGCGCTACAGTTCGGGGTGAACGAAGGCCTCAACCAACAAGCCTCTCCAGCAGGCACGATCTTTGGCCAGCTGCTTCCAGTGCCGCACGCCCAGTTGGTTGAAGTCCCTTTCCACCTGTGCGCGCCACCTTAGATGCGGTCGTCCTCCGCTGCGTCGTCCCACGGGATTGGAGTCGAAGACTCTTCGGGCCGGAGCGGTGATATCCATTCACTATACATGGCCAAGCCACCTTAGACGTTGGATCCGTAGACGTCTAACTAGGCCGATGTAGCTGTACAGCCCGTACAGTTCTTGGTTGAATCTTCTCCTCCACTCTCCAGAACTTTCCTCTTGAAACGCTCAAGCGTTTCGTGTCTTCATCCGCTTTTGATAACGTCCAGCGCCATAGAGGAGGACCGGAATGAGTAAGGTTTTGGGATACCTTCGTTTTTCGAGAGAAGGCCTCCACTACTCAGGTGACGGTCCGTGTTGCGCGCGTCTTTCTTTGATGACAGCATATATTTGGTCTTGTCCCCATTAATCCTTAGGCTCAATTTAGTCACTTCTGCTTCAGTCCTTGCAAACGCCTCATTGACGTCTCGTTTTGTCCGTCCAATAACGTCAATGTCATCTGCGTAGGCAAGTAATTGTGTAGACTTAAAGTATATCGTACCTCTTGTATTGGCCGCAGAGTCCAGTTCGATCTTTTCAAGTATGATGTTAAAAAATCACATGACAATGCTTCCCCCTGTCTAAATCGATTCTTAACATCGAAGGTCTAGGTCTCTCGACCTTAATGGAGCGGCGAGAATTCTCCATAGTCATCCTGCACAGTCTGACGAGTTTGGCAGGGATGTTAGAACATGACATGGCTCTGTTTAGCTCGTCTCTATAAACACTGTCATATGCAGTTTTAAAGTCGACAATGAGGTAGTGCACGCCGGCCTGACGCGTATATCTGCCGTAGTGTAAATATTTGGGCTATCGTGGATTTTCCTGGCCTGAAACCACACTGGTAGGAACCTACCAGATTGCTTAGTTAACACAAAACTTAACATATTCAACACAAAAAAAAAAACAAGTTTTTTGGAAACTCAAATTGATATGAAATGAATGCTATTGACAGACGTCTAATCTCTCTGAAAACACCGAGAACAGCTGTCACTATGAAACATTTGTAAGAGCCAGAACCATCTTTTGGAAATGGGCCGAACTAATTTGTGCTTTTCCATTGGGCTGCAACCTTTTCGTTGTCCGAAACGAGCCCCTCGTTATCGTTGCATATAAACCCTCGTACTCTTTTTATACAGCGTTTATTCTTGCATATATTGACCTCATGTCTATCACCATACATTCTTTCTGAACTGTGGCAAGCTTTTTTTTAGTCATTGTCATTTTTTGTCCCGAAAAAGACAACAGACTTCTTTTCGAAGTGCCTAGCTCTTGTACGCGTGATCTCTTTACTACAGAAGTATATAGTTATGGCGGGGACCTCGGATTGTGGCCTACGTTCATTAACAACTGTTTCGTGTTAAAGTCGAAGTTGTTGCACTGCTGTGATAACCAATTTATATTTTCTTATCTCGTTGAGTACTGTTTGGAAGGCCCACCGTGTGTATAGGCTTCATACGTTCCATGAGCCTATTCGTTGTTTTTGTGCATTATTTTTCATGAATGCGTCTACCTCTGCCATATTAATAGGGCACATTACCATGGATTATAGTCGCCTCTTACGTCTGGCATTCCCAGCCGCGATAAAATTGGATTAAAGTCCTTAACGATGAAATCGGATTTAGGAGGGGACTTTCTGGTTGGTCAATATTATTGCTCCGAAAGTAAATTTTTTACAAAAGACAATGAATGTTTCGAGTCTTTGTCTTGCATGAAGGTCCATCATATGTGTTATTGTATGGCTAGAAAATGGCTAATATTCGTCGGAACACATGCACTAGCAAGGTTTAATTCAAAAATGAATCTCCATTAATAGCCAAAGTCAATAAGCCTCTTTTGAAAAAGTCTTTATGCTTTTGTACCAAGAAGTCCTAAAAGCTCTTCTTAATAGCATCAATGTTCAATCGATCAGGACTAAGTTTGGTGAGTAAGGCAGATGAGGCAAAACTTCATGTCACAATCACGCCTGATTCTATGCTTCGACGATAAGGTGGCTAGGCTACGAGGGTAAGGTGAACAGTTCTCGGCCTGACACTGAAAGATTTCGATTTTTAGTTAAAAATGATTTTATTTTTCTACATTATCTCCCTTGACTTTTGGTCCAGCTATTCTCCAGCATCGGTTGAGAGAAGGCCCTCTCAACTTTTTCAGCTTCAAAGGAACAAATTTCTTCAAGTTTTGAATTGAATTAAATTGAAGAGCTTGTGTCACCCGAAGACACTAGTACTGCGATCATAAATATCTATTGTACCCCCTTCTTTGATCTATGATTTGAGTGATACCTTCAAAAATTTGACAACTTCTCTAGACGGGATTTCTTGGAAGTCTTTCCCTGTTATGATTGTATTACTTGTCATTTTTAATCTTTCTCGGGCAAGGTTTGGGCAGGTAGTCAGTATGTGTTCTGTAGTTTCCTTGGGTTGCACACATCGCCTGCAGATTTCTGTGCTACTAAGACCCATTTTATAAAGGTGGTAGTTGCAGTATCCTGTTAGTGCCTCACATAGCACTCGTAGGTCGACTTTATTTATTTCTGGAGCTTCTTTAGCACATTTGGGATTATGATTCTGTTCCATGAACGTTCTTGAGTGTTTAATACCCTCTTGTCTGAACCAGAATTGGGTATTTTGTTTAATGACTATTTGTGTAAATGTAGGTTTATGTCTGAGCTGTCAAAACCATAAAGGAGGGATGGCCCCGTAAAAGGTATCTGAGCACCTTTCTTGGCTTGTATGTCTGCCTTTTCATTACTTTCATGGTTTTCATGACCTGGCACCCAGAACAACTTTAATCTGTTGTTTACAGCCAGTTTCCCAGACAGCTTTAGAGTTAAAGGTGTAACTCTTTAGCGCCTTAAGAACCACTTGGCTGTCGACAATAAAAATATAATTATCCTTATGTTAGTAGGTTTCCCTTCGCTATGTGCTGCTTCATTGATTGCAAATGGTTCGGCCTGATATATAGTCGACTCATTACAGAGGGGGATGTGCAGGCTACATTTTGGTCCTACCAACTCTTACCTTGTTTCCAGATTTCAACCCATCTGTGTACCATTTCTGGGCTCCATTCTTCAACCAAGAGGGGTTGTTGTTCAATTCCTCTCTGCTTGGTATGAGTACTTCGTAATATTTTTCAAAAGTTTAATTCAGTGGGCATCAGATCACTCACTCGGGTTAGTTCCCAAAAGTTATCCACTTTTTTAAGAATTTCTAAATGTTCAACAAGGTCTTCTTCTTATAGGTTCTCTGTTTTAGGCTTGTTTCGCAGCGTCAGTCTATGTGTAATTTGTGCTTCTTTTAGTGAATGGAATTACATATGTGTGTTTTGCTCTCTCGCACTAGTTCCAGGTTATTTCTAAGGCTCTTTGCATGAGGTTTCGTATGATTTCCTCATGTTTCTCTTTTATGATTTTGGTTATATCGTCAGCATATCCAATGGCTGTAAAGCCATAGTTATTGAGTACACAGACAAGTTTGTCTACTAGAATTTACCATAGAAGTGGGGATAAGAAACCCTCCTGCGGGCAACCTCTAATAGTTTTGATCACTACCTCTGATGTGCCTAGTTTGGCTTTTATGTGCCTTTCTTTTAGCATGAAGTTTATCCATTTGATAATTAAAGGGTCTACCTTTCTTCTACGAAGTGCATTTGTTAGAAATAAATGATTTGCATTATCAAATGCTCCTTCAATTATACCTTATACCCATAAAGGCGCCAATCTCGACTTCCTTTGCTTTCAGGGATTGCTTTTGTAGATTTACCATTTTGATATGCAAAATGTAGTTTGTTGAGTGGTGCTTTCTCCAGTTTTGGTCTTATGACCAGCTCTATCAGTTTTTCTGATTTTCAGTAAAAATGAAAATGAGAGTCTTATTGGTCGGCAGGATTTTGGGTTTGTTGCCTTCGGGTATAAATATTTTTCTAACCATTCTGTGTCTTCTTCTTCTTCTTCTTCTTTTCCTTTTTCCGGCGTTGTTATGGTCAGAAGTGTAGGACCATAACCTTCCCACTTAACTGCATTCCTACTGGTCCGCTTGTGGGGTCCGCCGGTTTGACCTCAGAAAGTAGCGGCAGGCTTCCCGGTTTGGGATTACTTCATCGCTGAGGCCAATCAAATGCTGGTGTTTTTGCATTTGTTTGCACCAATTGTTTTACGGCCTGCCTTTTTTTTTTTTTTTGTGACACGGGCATGCTCCAGATTTTTTTTGTTTGATCTTACTCTTACAACTCCGGTGATCTCCAGTCGTGTCAACCCACTGATTTGCATGCACACTTGTGGGGCAGTTTAATGGTGGTATATGTGTCCCTAGGCTCACCTTGGTGTTTTCTAAATTGCCTAGATGTGATTTTTGTTTACCTTTGTTTTAGTCGCCTTTTACGACAAGCGAGAGGTATCGCTGCAGGGATATTCTTAACCCGTCCCTGCACGGAAATCTAACCATTCTGTGTATTAAAAGAAAATACCATCCGGCCCAGGGGCTTTGAATGGTTTGAAGCTATTAATAACCCAGTCAACTTCTTCATACGTTATGACATTTGCTCTACAGTCTGTAGTGTTGGCTTTTACAATACACCCGGGAAAGTTAGTCTACAGAAGTAGCTCTGAGTAGTCTGAGTCGTGGTTGGCCTTGGAGAGCGCTTTGTAAACTCTTGCCGTTTGCGGTGAATCTTTTAGGTTCACGCAGTAGTTTTTCCATAATTTCCTCTTGGATGATCTGATTTCTTAGTTGAAAATTATTGTTAGTGCTATATAAATATATAAATAAATTGTTAGTGCTTCCTTGAATGGCTGCCAGTTACCCGTCTTTGTTGAACTCTCGTCTTGTTGATCTCCATAATCTGCTCAATCTCGAGTTCCATCAGGGCACAAACTTTGTGGTGTGCTTTTCTTTCAATTGGCAGCTATCATGGTAGGTAGGAAGATATCATCGTGTCTGTTAGAAATTCAACAGAGTTGTCAAGTTCGTCAGCAGTATTTGTGTTTAGGTGTATTCCCAGTAATTTGTTGTTAAGTAGGGATTTGTACGTACCCCAGTTTGTGCCTATAGGTGACCTGTGGCTCACTTTCGATATCCCCAGAGTCTCAGCTACCTCACTTACCTTTATTCGCCTATCGCCGACAAGATAGCATGCATTTTATTCGATGGTTTCCGGTGTGGTTGCCGTTCATTATGTGGGTCATCTTCGAGGGATGTACGGCCACGTTTAAATACTGCCCCCTTTATAAGGGTTGACATCCACGGCGAAGATTTTTTTAATGCAAAACACGCAAGACATGTACTGCAAAAATTCGTGTAAACAAGCTACGGATATTGGTGGCTTATTTATCGAATAAACGACTTGGCAGGACGGTTGTAACGAGCATTTGAAAAGTCATCTCCGTTCCACGCAGAGAACTTTTCACCTCATCTATGTATATGAAGACTTGGTGTTATTTTTGTGTACATAGCGACCTCCAATTGATATTTCAAAGCCAGAGTGAGGACTTACCATTGCAATATAGGGTAATGAGATTGACTTTTTTTTGATAAGTAGGTTTTACAGGGGAATTAAAAAAGGTCAACATTTTGAAGATATTAAGGAAAATCGTTGCATCATCACTGCTATGAGGCTTGCACTTTGTTGCACTTTTGCTTACCTTTTTATTTTTTTTGTGCTTTGACGTGACTTGAACCATACATTTCTGACACTAAAAAGCATTTATTATTATTATTTTTTTAATATTCTTATTACGAACATACAAATTGGGGAAACCAGGGACTATCAAAAACCAAACAAGACTAAGTAAAAACAGGAATTTATGCGAATAGAAAATAAAAATAATAGCTTGATCATAATTTTTTGTTTGTGCCTTTGCGTTAAATTATTTTTACAATCAAAAGTTCAACTACAAAATGCATGCACATTTGCCTATTGTACAGGGATCTTCCATTTAAATCGATTTCATTCATATCGTTACACTATCTCACTATATCCTCACTCTCATATGAGCTCCAATGTTATAATTAAACAAATAAAATTATATAAAAAAACGAATTTAGTATTGCAAATTAGGAAGAGAGAAAAAACACATATACCATAGCCTACAGAATAGAGCTTCGCTGAAATTAGATTCAAACCAAATAAAAAATACAAAAAAAAAACAAAATAATCATATAAAGTCAACATCACCAAAATCAATATAAATTATATAGCAAACACGTTGTTGAGATAATTTCTACCTATAAACAGTCAGAGCAAACAAATATAATAGAATTAACAAATTTTAAAATCAGTACCTAGCCTCAGTAGACAGATAACAAACAAAAACAGACAAGATAAGTAAAATAAATGAAACACTTTTACTAAGAATACCTTACCTACATGGCCTGCTTAGCAATGAAGAATCAATTTATATTTATATATACACAAGTCATCAGCTTATATAAAATCTTATAAATCATTTTAGATGCATACAATTTATTTAGCACGAGCCACGTGGCAGCTCATTGTAAATGAGAAGAATAATTCTTAACATTCAGTGTAGAATAAAACAGATCCATAATACAAATTAATGCAAACAAAAAGATATTTTATGTACCTATGGAGTATTTGTACAATTATTTTTAACTATCTGAACGATGCATGTATTATAGAAACACGTTAAATCAGATGGTCTGCATCCCGGCGGCGGCGGTGTGAAATAAAATAATATACACGAGTGCATATTATACCAAGCTGTAAGATTTTACCAATGAACCAAGTTCTCATTTGATTCATACGTACGTATTGTATATGAATGTAACCGTTAAATTATATTAAATAATATACAAATAATTATGAATGAAAAAAATAGAAAAAAAAAATAATGTGTCAGACGATAATGGGATCTTTTAAATGCATGCTTGTGAGGTATCTTGAATAAAGAGAAAAATAATAAAAATGTACATTATATCATTAGATACGACGGAGAATGGGAAATTATTATAAACTACTATAATTTGAATAGAAATAAAATCATCATATTTATCCGGAAATAAAAATATTAATTTTTTCATTGAATTTGATTGTAAACTGACAGTTTAATTACACATTTGACACGTTAACAAGTGTTTAGAGCGACCGAAACAGAAACACAAATTATGTTTAAGCAATTTGGGGCAGCAGTCGACCGTTTGCCATTCACGGTTGAACGAGCTAGTGGTTTTTGCTGGTGGTTTTCATATTTAGCTGCACTCAAACCGGTAAGTGGCACGCGAAGGGCATCACCAACTACAAGTCGACATTATTTGGCACTGATTGATTACATAGTGTGATTTCTTCTTAGTTCTTCGTAGTCTTCTCGTACTCAGCTGACTGCTAAGACTTTATTAATTTTATTATCAATTTTATCCAAACCAAGCTACTACTCCATATCGTCCTAAATCGTTTATTTCACATTCTAGATTGTAATTTGAACAACAATCAATTTTCACAGAATCCCCTTTTCACAGATAGAAAATGTCCCGTCTAAGCGGGTCCAGAGACTTCATCTTGTAGCCAGTACAAAACTGCAGGAAAAACGTGTTCCTATTCTTGAATTCTTCCAACGATACAACTATTGAACTTATTATTAGCCTAAATAACAACTAGCATGAAATACCTTTCTGGCTCTATACGGACACTCTAAAGCAAACAAAACAACTTAGACCATGCCTTTCGGTCATTGTTTTCCCGGTTACAAGTACACAGGTTCGATTTTTCAAGATCACTCTATCGAAAGATATAATGCAAATAGCATCGTACGTCAGTCATATTTGATAATTGTGAACTATACAGCTGCAGTATACAAACAGACAACGGAGAGTAGTGAACGAACATCTTCGACACAAACCATCTGCACCCCGTCCAGGTTGTGTGACAAACATCATAAGAGCGTAACTCTTGAACCTGCACGAATTATAAAAAAAAAAAAAAAAAAAAAAGGAATGGAGCGCTATACATGGCGTCGATTTGCTAATCATATGGCACCAACTGGACAAACATTCCTACTCGACTGCTACTCGATTGGAACAGACTGGAGCCCCAGGAGACCATGCAGGTCGTGGCCGCCACCAGACTGGTCGTTTGGCCGAGCATATCGTGGCTGTGGTTGCCGATGTCGCTGAGAACGAAGAAACGTCAAACAGACGACAGGCCACGCAATCCTACAGCGTATTTTAGTGAAACACTTACACATATTCCCATACAAAATGCAAACAGTGCGGCAGTTCGTGCCTCCTGATCGTCAGTCGCGTGTGATATATTGTCAAGCCCAAGTCATCCTTAATCTCAACACCGAAGAGGACGATTTTGTGTCGAAAATCATCATGAGGCGCATTTCCACTTAAGCGGTTACGTCAATAAGCAAAATCTTCATTTCGGGGGCACTGCAAATCCGAGTGTGTCACACGAAGAGCCACTCAAAGCCACTATGTGGGACTTCGTTCACGCGGGAGGAGTGATTGGGCGGTTATTTTTTTGAGGACGCCATCGACAATACGGTCACTGTTACTGGCGTACGCTATAGGGCCATGATAAACAACTTCTTACTGCCGGAATCGGATGAGGGGGAACAAGATGGTGCAACCGCACACACAGCACGAGCCACAATGGATATTGTGAAGGAAGCATTTCCTGGTCTCGTAATCTCCCTTTTTGGCAATTTGGCATGCCCAGCCAGATCGCCCGATTAAACCCACCCAGACTTCTTTCTTTGGAGCTACTTGAAGTCGCCGGCTTATGCCAACAAACCTCAGATAATCACAGTCCTTAAGGAGGACTGTGGCGAGAGGAATGCCAACAGTTACAATATTATCGGAAATCTTGCGGAAAGTCATGGAAAATGCCATAAAAGGGGTACAAAGGTGAATCAACACTGGCGGCAGTTACTTGACGGATATCATCTTTTCCACTTAACAGAAAAAATTGTAAAGGTTCAAATAAGGATTTACATCACTCAAAATAATTGTTTTTTATCAAGTAAAAAAGTAATTGAAAAACAAAACTGGATGATTAATTTTGCGACACCTTGTATTACTGGAGGACAGATCTACGACTTGTTGATCGTAAGTTGCACAATAGACAGATATATTGTCTGCCATCGGTGAGGGCATGAGCAGGAAGGATCACTCTGATGTTTCAGATCAGCTGTACGTTTGCTGTGCCATCGGTAAGGACATGCAAACTATTAAGACTGTCGTTGGTGGGGAAGCGCTTCTACAGATAATTTGCTGTACTTGGAGTACTTGAGTAAATTCGAGGAGAACTTTATCTCGCAAAATAAATATGAAAATAGAACAGTATTTGAGTCACTCGATATCGGCTGGCAGTTGTTGCATGATGCTCAAGCGAATTCCAGTAAGAAACGTATTAACTGAAACATTCGAGATAGTGGAATCACATCCAATCTAGCTTACACTGACGATCTGGCTTTTCTGTGAGATGGTGAAAAAATAGTTAAGATTATGTAGAAAGTCTGATAGTAATGGTCCATATGGAGAGTCCGAGTCCGAGTCCGTCACTCTTTCGAGCATATTGGGTAGTATCTCGCTAATAGCATGTGTAATGTTGTCCTCCTGGTTTATCGGCATAGTTCACGTATCTTCATAAAAATAGTCTAAAGATATATAGCTGGCCAATTTACCAGTCCAAATCGAGAGATAAATTGCTCACCGAACTCATTTCACTTGGTCCATCGATCAGCGTGCGGTGTAGCATATAGTGCCGACTAGCTAAAACCACATGTCGACCAGGTCTGTGCATTTTGGATAAAAAAAAAGTTCGAGATCATTGAGGGTAACTTTGTTCTTTTTATCTTTGAAGAAATACGGACTTATGACTCCACAAACAGTGACTGGCTCTTATGTTGCCTGAGATTGCTCATCGGATCGAATACGGCCGTTTTTTTTTTTTACCTCGTTTATGAATCGACGAATATCGAACAACGACGAACGCGGATACAAGCAATTTAGTTTTATTTATTTTAAATATAACGATATCACTTGTGATTGCCTCAGCGTCCACAACTGTCCACAAAATAGAAAAAAAGCGTCACTGTGCCACACACGCATTTTCGAAAAAGAATACTTTCATGAAGATGCATCTGAATTGCATGATAAGGATGGTACGATCCTTGCTTCCCGTGCATTGGCTGAAATTAACATTGGATGAGGATGGCGTGATGTGCGTGAACAGTGACTCACAGAAATTATGAACTCAATTACAGTGATTGAAACATTAACAAAAATATAAATTAATAGCATCAAAACAATTTAAGAATTTTAAACAGTTTAACAAATGAGCAAAATAAATAATAACTCTTCAACATACCCATTTAGCCAGAAATTAGCTAAAGACAATTTTCTGATAAAAAAGCGGATCTTCAGCTTTACTAATGCCCACTCACCGACACTTCAACGCTATGGCAGGCCTTCCGGCTAGAGCTCAGGCACCAGCTGTAAGGTTTTAGACCAAGATTCTTGCGTAAAATTTGCCACCTAGTCGAGTACACAATTTCTATAGAAATATTTTCCTTTAGTCACTCTATTCAAATTCGGCCTGATTGCAAAAATAGCGACAGTTCCGAAATTTAATCAATATGGCTTGAATTGTTGGCTCAGTAGCTCACTCATTGAAGATTCACCGTTGTGGCAGGCTTCAGTTATTGCACGAGCTGCATTTTGTAAGATTTCGATCAATTTCATTACGGGTTGTTGCTTGCAGAAGGTCGATTATAACGACAGTAAAATGGTTCAAATGATTGACTCAAAAACATTTTTCAAAGAGCATACATTTCGAGGGAAAAATTCAAAAACTTTCTAAGAATTTTTGAATGTACTTTTCTTTGACATTAAATGGCAGTACTAGTTGAGGAACCGGAATAAAGATCGAAATAAATATGTACAAATAAGGTAACGCATTTCTCGGCTGTGAAAACAACTTTTTTGTCCTGTAATGTCAAAATCCATAATTATAAGGCCATAAAAAACTTTATGTGACCAGAAAGTAAGATTTCGGATCTTTGAAAACAAGATCTTAAGGAGAATCAATGGTAGAAAGCAAAGCAGGCCGAAGAAACAGGCGACTACAGAAAACTATACCATGAAGAATTCGGGGGAACTCTATTGAGCCCGAAGCATTGTCCGAGTAATAAAATCGAAGACTAAGATGGGCAGGACACGTAGAACGAATGGACAATGGACTGACAGTCGTAAGAGTAATGAGTAAAAAACCTGAAGGACTGCGAGGAAACCCGTGCCGATGGGGGGATTCATTTTAATTTCATTTTCATTTAATTTTTAATTTTATTTGAATTTAATTTTAACTTAATTTTGGAGAGGGCAAGACTCCCATTTATTTAGTCTAATGCAAGGTAGCCTTTAATATAAAATTGTCTAACTTAATAAACAACAGCTATGATTGGGGTTACGAAGGGCGATAAAAAAACGGAGAATTAATATTAAAATCGTAAATATTAATATGCGAGAGCCATAGGAGAGATAGGAGGTGGGCAGATAAGAGCGAGGATTTCGTATATATCGAGGGTCAATGTTAAAAAAGATAAAGTTGTAAATGGTCGCACAGTCAATAGTATCCGTAAAAGATCAATGAATAAAGACAGTGTCGGATATTTCCCTTCGTTCTTGCACCGTTTATTAGCTTAAGTTGGTCTTGATAGGGAGATGGAGACAAAGAATTATTGGATAGACGTCGCAGAGCAAAACATGGTCGTGGGAAACGAGGTTGGATGCTCTCGATTCTGGAAATGTCAATTGTTGGTAAGGAGACTACGCTTTAGAGGCATATTCAGGAAGGGGATGAACAAAGGTTATGGAAAGGGGTCCGGTCACGCAGCGGTTCTTGCAGCACCAGATAGAAAAACCGTCTAAGGACGAATTATGCCCCGAGGGAATTATCTTGAAGAATTTGGTGTTGCTGGCATAAAATGGGATGAGCGAATGTTTAACAACCATTTCAATGACGTTAATGGTAAGTTACCTTATGGGATGTCGTAGGAATCTAAGAAAAGGCTTGAAAACACAAATCGCCTTGTCATTCCCTAAGGTCGGGACGGTGATAGACACAAATGCGCTAAGATTTGTGGTTGTAGCTCTGCACTTGGAGATTTGCAGCTTAAGCCTAAGGTTTCATATAAAATGCTTTCGAAGGTTGGAAGAGTGGGAGTTTGGACTTTTTTATTGCATGTATGGGGGTTATAAAGGAGGTTTTCCATATTTGGGGGAGTCCTCCTACAGAGTGGAATAAACTGAACATTTTTGAGAGATGGAAGGAAAGGGTGGCTAAACATTTTTTTTTAGAAATCTGTTAGAAAGAACATCGCGGCCAGGAATGAATTCATCATTAAGGTATTTTTATTTATTTTCAATCATATTGATATATAAAGGGGTCAACATTATGAGAGAGAAATGGTCCTAGCGAAAGATTTGATACGTAGTTGAAATAAGCAGCATCAAGTACAAACGAGTCGTAGATTGCTTGATATATTGAAAAGGGTGGCGAAAAAGTTAGCGATTGTGCTGGGATCAATTCACGTTTCATCATTGAAGGAGAGAGAGGTTGGATAGCCTTAGGTTTTTTTTTTAATAATTGACATTTGTTTCTGTCTCGATTAAGCAGGGTTTATAAAAGTAGTCTGGTAACTTCAGAAAAGTGCAGATACGCAAATGGGGAAGTCATTGGGAGGATGAGTACGAAAGAAAATTGTCCATAATTTTTTTCTTTTGTTTTACAGAGAATGGAGCCTGCGATTATACCAAGGAAGGGAGGTAGACGAAGTTTTATGCCAAGAAGAGGGGACGTAAAGAGGGATAGAACTAAATATTTTTTTTCTAGATTCTGGATATGATGTTATTTGAATTTAGGTTATCAGAACCCAAGGAGCTCTATTGAGGTATTCGCTGATTTGGCGGAAGCTTTATGGAAGCCGTATGAAGTCAAAACTTTTGAGAGAGTGTTTTGTATCGTGAAGTCGTGAAAGAAGAAGGAGAGAATGGTAGTTATCGGTGGTACAAAGAGAAAGGGGACAACTTCTATTAGAAACAGAGAATTTAGAGAGGAATAAGGCGAAGAAGTTAAGAAGCCATGGAAGCATCACATCTTCGGCTTAAGAGTGCCTTATAAAAAAGAAACCATCAATTCAAATGTCTTGCAAGTTTCAATAATTTACTAAGCACTTACGGCACGACGTCGGTATGGAGTCGACATCATGATTCATGACTTGTTCTCGAGATATGCGCGGCGAATAACATTTTAAGGCAATTCGATTGTAGTTTTCTTCGGTGAAGGAAATAATGTTCTAATTCAGGGATTCTTAAACTATTTTACTTTAGTGCCCACTCTAACAACGCAAATTATTTCAGCGCCCACCAACATATTTTTCCATTTCAAATTTGTCCGTTTTGGTAATGAGCCTTGATAATCGTATTTAATTAAGTCAACACGATCAACTAAATATGATGATAAAAAGGCAATGAACGTATTTTGGACAACTTTCCACAACCCAGGATAGAGATCTGGTATTTCCTTTTGGAACCAACTCCTTGACTAAACTTGCACTTTAGTTCCTCATTACATGTAAGCCCAATTGCCATAGAGTTTCTAAGTGGGCATAGTAATCAAGTCTATCTTGATCCATAGTTGGTGTTTTTGAAAGGCAAGGAAACTGGCTCAAATATCCACGGCCAAGATTTCCTTCCATAAGATCTGCTTAACAGCAAATACAGACAGAAAACTTTTTGTTGTTATTAAATTCAAATTATTTCCTTGGAGTTTTAATTTGACATAATTGGACTTGTTGAAAAGGTCGGTCGGCAGCATCAGAAATTTTTCACGCAAAATAGTATCCTTTCCTTCAAGATATTCCAAGGCAGAACTTTGTAAATTGTTGAATCTTTCTAGGCAAGCTCCTTTTGACAACCATCTCACTTCAGTATGCCTAAGTAACCGATTGAAGTCTTTTTCATTTTCTATGCAGAGTGCTCATCATTGCTCATTGCTCCTTATTTTGTTCACAGTTGTGATGACTAACTGCAGAGACTTGTGAACTCTTTCACTCAAATCTCTAGCAACCAGATATTGACGATGAATGACACAATGAACAGCAAGCATTGCAGGATTTTTCTTTTTAATATGAGCAATGAGACCGTTATATCGACCAACCATGGCTGGGGCTTCACCTGCAGCTATAGCCAAAATGTTGGACCATGGTATTTCTTTTAGTGTAAGTAAGTCTTCCAACGTTTGAAAGATAGTTTCACCTTTCGTGCCCGTTTTCATTGTTCTGCCAAGCAACAGTTCTTCATGAAGACTTCCGTCTTTTAGAAAACGAGCATAAGCCAAAAGCATACACTCATTTCCCGGTAGTGTTGACTCATCCAATTGCAATGCAAAATGAAATGTTTTCAAGTGCTCGCAAAGAGATTTTTCAACATTTTCCGCCATCTCATCAGTTCTTCTTTGCACTGTGTACCTCCTTTATTGCCGGCAGAAAAAGTTCTTCACCGATAGTGTGAGATTGTCCGGATTTTGCAATTATTGAAGAAATGTTGTATGAGCACGCAAACCATCATCGTTCTGTTTTGAAGCTGCTGTAAACATACTGGTCACTGTTGAATGTGTTGTTAGTCCTACTTGAAGTTTTTGAAAAAAAGTTAACGGCTTGTCCTTCATGTTTGGATGTATTTTCGACAAATGCTCCATTAATCTCAAAGCTTCATTTGAAAATGTTTTCTGACAAATGAGGCACATAGGTCTTGTTTTGTCTGCAGATGATGGTATCATTCCAGATTTTTAAATACTCCACACTGTACTGTCGGACAGCAAATTTTCTCTTTCGTTCTGACATTTCGGGGTGGTCGTGATGCAATGGTAATCATCACCGATTGTTGAGGGGAAGGTCTGTAGTTCAAGCCTGTCCATAGCCAAGAACAATTCCTGTACGGAAAAATTGAGCAACAACATTAGGTTTGAATGAGAGATGATCAACACGTGCTGACAAATGCATAACACTCGCAGCATAAGATCACTTCAAAATTCATATTCCTTGTGTGCATTTCCAATATAACACCTTAATGACATGGAAAGAAAAGAGTTACTGTGAACTACAATACAACTAACGCAAATTCAGTCGAATCTCTCAAATCCTATCCAGGACAACCACCCCCACAGAGTAGTAAACGAATATCTACGACACAAACCCTCTGCACCTCGTCCAGGTTGTGTGACAAACACCATAAGAGCGTATACTCTCGAACCTGCACGAACCCTATAAAAAAAAAAAACGAATAAAACAAAAGCATTTTCATTAGACAACATATGTAAAAACAAAAAAAAGTTAACAACTTACCTTCACTGTCACTTCGCCTCAAAAGTTGATTCAAACATTGATTATAAATAATTTATTATAAATGACTTCGATAATAAGTAGTTACTATAATAGTTATTTAACAATTATGAGTAATTTTGAATTATTTTCGCCGCTGAATTAATAGTTATTGGAAAAAGCTCAATAAATATAAAAAAAAATAGTTACTTAGTAAACACACTTTCAGAACAGGTCTTGACTCTTGGAATGATGAACGCAAACTAAATATAAATCTATTTTTGTTCGGTTTAAAAACGATCACACTTTTGAAGGCGATTATCTAATTAATAGTGTCACAGACAGGCTGGTAATCAGCAGATGCAAATTGTTTAGAACTGTTGTGACGGTCGTGACAACAGAACCGTTTCCCCGCATATCCTTATTTGTTCTCCAGATAGACGAGTCTAAAAAAAATCTAACTACCAACTATCAAATGGAAGAAAATAATTAATCATCGATCAATACAACCTCTTTGGACTAAGTACTCCGTTTGACTGCAAACCCACAGACATCTTTCAGAGACGTTTACAACGAAAAGAGCGCACAAATCATTCTGATATACACCGCGAAATAACAAAATTTCTCTGACTTTTTGTACAAGCTTAATATACAAAATCTGATAAAATGATATTTATGAGAGGGAGGGTACCACGAAAAGGTTTTCTTCGCTTCAAGACCTTCTAAATTGTAATCTTATTTAATGCTGTTTAGATGACTTTTTCACTGCAAATTCATCAGGCATGCTTGGACCTAGACAATAGAGTCTAGCCTCGATTAATAGATTATATGCCTCCAGGCAATAGCCTGATCTAGGCAATAGTCTTCTGATCGAGACTAGCAACCCAGTATTTTGTTTAAACTTTTTTTTTCATTGAAGTCTCATAACGTTAATATATCATGATTAAAAGGTTGTTAAATTTTAACTTATTCCTTATTCGACACTTTTATACAACTTGTTTACCTTCTTGATATGTATTTTTTTTTAGTCCAGATAATATGATAGATATTAATTAAATTTGTAAATCAAACTCGTATTCGCGCAGGTTGAGTCAAGCTGGAGCTTTTACTAATCACTTATCACTGCATTAGAGTTTGATTGGATCATTAGCTTATTCGGGCGCTAAGATAGTGCACGTGGTGACTTTAATTCAATTTCCATTTATCACTTTATAATTTGGTCAGTGTTACTTGATTAAGCAACTCGTAAGATAACGATGCCATGGGTAGTCCAAAACACCATCCAGTGGTTTGGATGTTAAACTTAAAGTAAAATTATTTTTTAAAGAGACATAAAGTAAAATTACAAACAAAAGGCAAACATAAACGGGTTTAAGAGAAAGACGCATTAAACCAATTAATTTCTGTAAAAGAAGTAAACTGCCTTGAAAGAAAATCCAGCTGAAGTCGATCAAGTCCATAACAATGATGTTGAGGTTGATTTTGCAATTGAGCCGCAAGTTACTTTGGATCATTCCACTTGACTAGATACCAATCAGTTATTACGTACTCGGTCAATGGTCTCGTGCAACTCGTCGCTTTTATGTTATTATTCAACCTTCCGTAATTCGAAATGGACCTTATTGCGGAATTTTATTCAATTAGAAGTCAATTGGAACCCATTGCATGACGGGCATTCGTAAGAGACAGGTTCAATCTTTGGGAGATAACGACGATAGTATATTTGTACTGCACATTTTGCGTTACCCTTATCTAGAGGTATATTCCTGTACAGGTAGTTACGTATGTTTCAGCATAGTTATTGGGACTCTGATTGAATGTGGAATGCTTACCCTGACTGGTTAAAAGATACAAACAAAAGTCAAAGGCTTACCACGTACAGAACTACAGAGCCATTAATCAAATCCGCACGGCTACCCTACAAATCTATGTAACCAGTTTCTTTCTAAACCTTAAAAAGGCTTCACACAACGACAATCATATATCGGTCTCGCTGGCAAATGAAGCGTTTAAGCGCAATCGACAGTTGTCGTTAAAGAAATATGATCTCATCGTAAATAAGGAAAGGGAACAGTGAAGTAGGGAAGTCATTGAAGATTTGCCTTGAATAACTATGTCTTCTGAGGAAATTCTGTTACGAAAAAGGTTACTCCAGTGTTTTCACTCGTTCATTGACACGAAAATAGAGCACTTCTATAAATAAATCATCGATGGTTACAGTGGGTACAGGCGACAGATAAGGGTGTACCACAGATTGATGGTAAATATATTCTTTATGGTTAATCCTATTCTATGCTCAGGTAATCTGTTTACGCCTAAGGGCAACTTTCCTGTCGCCAAATGTTTTTTAACCGTTTTACAGACGTCATAATCGAGCTACTGAAAGAGCAATTTAAGCCATAATGACCAAATTTTCAAAAAATTTGTCGGTATTTGCCATCAAGTCGAATTTGAGTAAAGTGAGTAGAGGAAATTATTTCTGCTGTATCCGCCAGTATCAATGGAGACCGTGATGATGAATCAAGACATCGCCATTCGCAGCAATCGGGATTTTGTATTCGATTACGTGGCAGCTCGTGCAAAAGCTGAAGTTGAACGACCTACCACAGCGTTGAATTGTCGGGAGATGGATTTTAGAAAAGCTGGAGGAAAATCAAATTTTTATCATAAAATTGTCCTCAACAACGAAGCTCATTTCTGGTTAAATAGGTATGCTATGTCAGGCAATATAAGAGCTGCCAGTCACTGTTTGGTGCGGTTTATGGTCCGGTGGAGTCATTGGCCCGTATTTCTTCAAAGATAACCGTGAGAATAACGTTACCGTAAATGGCGCCCTCTATCGTTCAATGACCGATCTTTTTTCTCCAGAGTGCACGAGCTGACCCTGGTCGACGTTTGATTCGAGCAAAGCGAAATGAGTTAGATCATGTGATTTGATACCCTCGGCATCAATTGCAGCCTTGAAAGACAATATTAGACAATATTATTAGATGTAACTCACCGTATGGTTCACTTTTAAAAAAATTATAGCATTTACAAAATAATTCCTAGAATAACAAATGGCATACATTGCTTTATTAATATAAATAAGTATTATACAGTTCCGCAATTTTTCTGTTTTTTCTTTTGATAATTAAAAACCAAACGATAAAAAAATCACATATTATTGGTCAAATGGGGATTAATATTCCAGGTGAATAGTTTCAAAGGTTCGAGACCCCTGTGTGTTATGAGTTCAACTACCAATATTTTTCAAGAAGTCTTCAGCGAAGTAAGAGTGAGAGTGGGTGAAGAGTATTAAAAAAGCATTCAAAGCACATTAGTCTCCAAAATTCGACGTCGAGCGTCTGTAATCACAAAAGAATATTAGATCCTCTCCTAACTACATTTCCTTGAGGCTTTTAAAGGCAGTGTGGCCTGCCTGACCAAGATTCTAAATAATGCGAACGTGTTATTGCAGATGTCGCTTCTGGTGTTTCTGAAATTCCTTCATACCGCCTTCGCGAAAAACTAAAAGGTTATAACGTTACACTACACCATAGAATGAGCTGCTCGTGACATAGGGATGCGGAGCGAAAAATGCTCAGAAAAAAATATTAAAAAGCAAGCAATGAGGAAGCTGGAGATAGTACTTTCACATGTTTTAATAAGGGACGCAAAGGATGTATCAGTTCTACAAAACCAGAGCGAGCACCAGAAATCATGAACATTGATTATTAAGGTAAGTAATAGAGTCGCAGTGGGTGCTATTAAAAAAATGCTTTTATTTTCCCTGTGGGCTCTATGACATGATATACAACCTTTCACCCTGGACGAAGGTGATCATTCAGACTTAAACGACGTTAAGATAAGATTATCAAAATTTAAGTATAAAATCAGTATACCTTGATCGGTGATCGCGAATGGACGTACATTCTCCGCGTCTCGTGACAATACACTTTGTACTCTTTTCTGATCTCTGTGATTAAAAGTAATTATGTTATCTTCTGATTGTACTCTCATGTGCTTTTAAATTTCTTTAACAAATTAAAGTAAGACGAATCATAGTATCGCGGAAAGTATCTCGCGTATTTTTGGATGGCGATGATGACATTGCCAAGATGAGTAATCAAAGCTACTTTGCACCACTGCAGAGTCTGTGCAATGACCCTGTTGATATGGAAGGTGATGAAAACAATCCAATTAAAAATAAATCGGAAGTTCTTCAACCCATAATTGTATTATTCAAATAGTGATATTACTAAACTGTTTCTCAGCATATCTTTGGGCTTAAAAGTGTTGTGTCTATCAATAAACTCATAACAAAAAGTTATCGAACTTAAAAACAACTATCAAAATAAAAGTAACAAGCCGTTTAAGGATACCCCCTCTGCTTAGATTTCTTCGTAAGTACAACATAAAAAAAGTAAGCTCAGAGCATTGAGTTGAAAGTGCCATGATGATGAAAAGCAATACCCATAACAATATCTTCTATTAATAAGTGAGGTTCAATCAAACTAAGCGAATTAGTTGCAGTGAGCCCCATAAGTGGACCGATCCACAATGCAAAAGTCAAAAGCAATATTTCGAACAAGGACAAAAACAGTGCATACGCAGTGCATAGTAAAAGCCAAAAATTATACTACCTGCTTTATTCCTACCTTCTCCATGGCCGATTTTCTCCTTCTTTGGCCCAGCGAAGCTAGGCGCCGATTCTGAAGAGCTGGGCAGTGACAAAGCTGATGTTGGATCGTCTCAGTTTCTTCCTCATCGCCGCAGCTCCGGCAGAGATCGCTGGATCCCGAGCCCCATTTCCGGAACATTGCTCCAATGGGACAGTGTCCTGTGATCACTCCGACGAGCATACGGTTCGAGTTTCGGTCCAGCGCCAAGAGCTTCTTTGTTTTTCCGATATTGAGCTCTGGCCACGATGATCTTGTCGTGTAGCTGTCGTTTCTTGTGAGCCAAGACGAGTTGGCTTCTTTTATGATTGTGTCATTTATGATCCGGTATAGTGCGCTGATGGGTGGTTGCAATGACGTGTCCGCTTCGCTGATGTCCAGTTCAGACCCTTGCCTGGCCAATTTGTCCGCTCTTTCGTTCCCTGCGATTGAGCTGTGACCCGGGGCCCCAGTAGAGTTTGACTTTGTGGTGTCTGATGGACTTCAGTGAGTCGCGACATTTCATGAAAGCCTTTGATCTCGTTATACAGGATTCTATTGACTTCAGTGCAGCCTGGCTGTCTACGAAGATAGTGATATCCGATGGTGGCATATCGGTTACTTTCTCTATTGCTAGGATTTCTGCTTGAAAGACGCTGCACAAATCAGGAAATGATTCCTGTTTGTGCAGGGTATCAGTGTAGAACCCAGCTCCAGTGCCTGTGTCCATTTTCGATCTGTCAGTGAAGAGGGTAATCTCGTGGTCGTTGATCACGGCGTTTGATAGCCGTCGGGGAAAAATATTGGTATTCTGAGAGAGAAGTAATTTTTGGGGAAAAAAATAGTCAGTCTTAGCTGTGAGGCTACTAAAACCATGTTCCTTTCCCAGGTCATCTATTATTCTAAGTACGGCCACATGTCCATAGTTGGCTTTTTCCACAAAGAGGTCTCCCTTAGTCTGAGATTGCTTTATACAGCGCAGCCTTTTATGAATAGATCCAGAGGAAGGAGATCAAGTATCATATCCAAACCTGCTTGCGGCGTGCTTCTCATAGCTCTCGTTGTACAAACAGCGGCTGACCTTTGTACTTTGTTGAGTATGCTCATGTAGCTTTTCGTGCTGCTAGCAGTCAACCAGACTAGGGCCCCTAATCTGGTGGACTGACCAATTAAGTTATAATAGGTCGGATGATTGCTGTGTACATCCAATGAATAATGTACGGTTGCAAGCCCCATCTTTTGCGGAAGGTTTTTTTTGCATAAAAAGCATTCAATCTTTTTTCGTCCTTTCCTTTTGGAGAGGAGTTTGGAGTCAAGAATGATGCCTAGATACTTGGCTTCCGCCTTGAGTTTGAGTGGAGTACCTTCTAACTTTGGGGGAGCAAATATCGGAATTTTCCTTTTCCTGGTGAACAAGAGCAGCTCGGTTTTCTGGGGGCTTATTCTCAGACCTTGCTGTCTTGCCCACGAGGAGAGTTCCTTCAACGCAGATTCCATTAGTTCACTGATAGTTGGTAGAAATTTACCTTTTATCAAGATAACTAGGTCATCCGCGTATCCTATGGTCTCCATGAAGATTTTGAGGATTTTGTTTACAGTAAGAAGCTACAGTAGGGGGGAGAGAACTCCCCTCTGTGGTGTGCCTCTAGTTGTCACTTTTCTTATAGAGCTCTGTCCAATGTCTGCATTGACAATTCTGTTCTTTAACATAATTTCAATCCAGATTACAATGGATTTGTCTACTTTTATGTTGTCTAGAACTGTTATGTTTATGCTGTTGAAGGCCCCCTCTATATCGAGGAATGCTGCCATTGTAAATTCTTTTAAATTCAATGAGCTCTCAATTTCACGAACTATGCAAAGCACTTTCCACTGTTCTGCCTTTAAGGTAGGCGTGTAGAGTGTTACATAAGTTGTATGAGTTGACGAGTCCTCTGATGTACAGGTCAAGGAGTCTTTCCAAGGTTTTTAATAGAAACGACGAGAGACTAATTGGCCTCGGAGATTTAAAAGGTTTGAACGAATTTATTGCCCATGATACTTTATCCATTGTAATAATTTCCTTTATTACTTATTACTTATTACTTTTTTGGTTGTGTGAACCGTAGGAGCCGTTGTCTCGAAGGGGACTGTGGTTTCAGGGACTTTACAACTTAGGAAGTGGGTTTCATTCAGCAGTTCTAGGGATTCCTGGCTGGATTCTGTCCAAGAACCATCTGGTTTAAGGATGAATCCCGGGACGCAGAGGTCTTTGAATAGGATCTTTCTGAGCCTTGCGGCTTCGTTGAGATCCTCTATTGATTCGCAGAACTCCCGCCAGGATTTAGGCTTTGCTTGTCTTGTTTTGCTCTTGTATTCAATGAAGCTGGACTTGTAGTTATTTCAGTCTTCGTTTCTTTTAGCGATTTTTGCTCTATTGAATAGAGTTCGGGTCCTGGTCTTGAGTTGCTTTAGCTCTGTGGTCGACCAGATTGCGCAGGTCTTCTTGCGAATACGTTGCAAAGGAAAGGATTTCTTGAAAGTCGCTTTCAGAATTCTCACAAAGGTTTGAGAAAAAATTCCAGTCTGTCATCTGAGGGTTACTGAAAGGTTTCGATTGACATCTCTAAATAAAGTGACCTATTTACTCCGGATGAGATGATGACCCTTCTAAACGAACTTCTACCTAAGTTAAATGAATGTAAATCAGAACATGAACGATTAATGACATTACTTTATCGCCCCCTAACTATATTTGCTACCGAAGTTATAGGATAATAGGAAATGGAAGTGGTGTTGCTATCTTGGTTTTTTTTTTTTTTTTTTTTTTTTTTTTTTGGAGGCTTCTGCTATCTGTTGGAGAACTCAGACACAAATACTGGTCCATTGTACTGCCAGACAGACACCTTAGATGGCGTTAGAGCTCATGTGGAGCCAGAGCCAAGCTTCTTTTTACTCACTTATGTTGTGTGCGATTTGTTTTTTCACATAAGTGAACGGAACCTAAAGCTTAATGCCGATTCCGAACGGCGAGAGCCGAGAAGCTTTTTCATGGCAAGTATACAACGGGGGGTTTTGCCAGTACCCCGCCGAGGAGGGACGCCGCGAAATAATCATTCGATGGCGTTGGTGTTATCGGGATCCGAACTCGCTCATCTTGCGTCAGCGGCCGACACACTACCCACTGCGCCACGGCGCTCCCTAATCTATCTTGGTTAGGGAAAGTGTAAAGGCCTCTTAAACTGAACTCTATTGAGAATGATAGCGGTATCAAAGTTTGGGGATCACCGTGGAAATTCTAACTCAGAAGAAATAAGGGAAGTTATCCGTTAGGAGATGGCCCAATTCCAGATATCTATTATCAGATTGTGCCAGAGCAAATATCTTGAGTGGTACTCACGGTACTCATATTCTGTGTCTTCTTGATCCAACTTACATATCCTCGAATTCTCTTGGTGTAAGATGTTTCACCACTAACAAAACTTAACATTTTTCACAACCAGTTACCAGAGGCTGTGTACCCAGCAACTTATAGTCGGCTGTACAAAAACGACTTGTATGGTATAAGAACATGGTCATAAAAACCTGCTTGATTGTATGCAAATAGGCTACCGCTTCAGATCCAGGTAGATGCGATCCAGACATTCTTTTTACAAGCGAATCTTGAATTGGTATAATAGGAGCTTTAATGATGAGATGACAGAGCTTTTTAATGTGAAATAGAACACGTTACTTTTTTTTTTGAAAAGGGATCCTTTGGTGGATAAAGAAAGTAGTTTAAAAAAAAAAACTATAGTTCCTTCGCTCCAAAACAATGAAAAAAGTTTGTTACTATGGAAAATAAACTTATTGTAGATCTGTTAAAGGTAGAAATATTATTAAATGTCTTTGAACAAAGACAACTGCGGGCTGAGGTAATATTTCAAAAAAGCTTCTCAAAACTTTCCCAAGGAAGGCCATTATATGTATATTTGATTTTCAGTGCTAACGTACGTTTATGCTATTTTTCAGAACAATGGTAAAATGCTAAGTTCATAGCTACAGCAAAGCTCAGCAAGCCCATAAGAATTGTTCGTAACGTAAGGAAATTCTTTGAAAAAAAATTGCGAAAAAAACGCTTCTTCTACAATATTGAGGAAAATTGTTTCTACCTCAATGGTAATTTGGATTCGGACCTGGTCATAGCACTATTCAACAAGCGTTCCGAATAAGACAACAAACTAAAAACAGGTTCAATACAAACTTATCTATCGGTCTATTTTCTTTTTGATAAATATAGAAAAACACAGTATGGTATAATACAATGATAAAGATAAAGTTCGCGTCATACCCAGGTAAAATAATTCAAAATCGTTCGTTCTTAATATTGCGCAGTCAAAGTTCTGAAATTTAAGATCACCCTTATAGCGTTTCCCAGAGTTCTGTTCTAAGCCATATATTTTTAATATTTTTGTAGCCGACTCTCCCTCTTTGTGTCCTCAAATTAATTTGTCTATATTAGCAGACGATTCAGTTTTGGTTGCATCTAACCAAAACTTGGTGCAAATCATCTCAAATTTACAAGTAGCCCTAAAAACAACTAATGTGTATTAACCCGTCATTTGTACACTGGGTCTTTTAAGGAACAGTCAGAATTTGAAGGTCAATTTTTTTTATTAGAATACGAGTAGAGAGTGGGATCCGGAGACCGCTCCTAACAGTTTACCCGTGTACGCCTGCGAGTGAAAGTCTCGTTTGTTCCCTAAAAGACCCAGTGTACACGCCACGTCAGGATTTTTTTTTATTTTTTTCTTATTTAACTAAAATGAATGCTTAATGTAGTTTGATGTTGTTGCGGCTGCTTTTTACGATCTACAATCTGAATAACAAAACTCCTTTTTATTCGTCCGTTCACTATAACATGCATAAATCCTTAAAGGATTCCCCACTTTCAGGTGTTCAAATAAGTCAACTTTTTGCAACCCAAGTAAATGAGTCTACATGCATTTGAAAGCTCGTACTTTCAACAACAAAACCCTGAAACCGTTTTTTAATTTGTTACGAGTTACAGAGTTACGATTTTTTTTAACAAAATTCCATTTTTTCGACATTTTTCAACATTTTGCAATTTTTAAAAACAACACTTTTAAATGTTTAACTTTGGTAACTATTAAGCCACGTAGTAGACACTCGAAAAAGTACCTCAGAATTTTTGCAGAATTTTCTGAAGTCGGAAAAAACCTTTTAAACCCGACTGTTCCCTCAAAGACCCAGTGTACCCACTGTGCCCTTAAAAATAGACTATACACACGCCGGGTTAAATCCCAAGCTATCTTGTTTGCTCGACATAAAAAATCTTGTTATCTACCTCAGCCGAAGTTAAAACTTAATCAAACCAAAATCGATTGGACAGATGAATGTAAATCTCTTGGAATCATTTTTAATAAAATTAATTTTAATTTTTTAATTTTTGATAAAAATAATCGACAAGCACATGATATTCATTTGTCAAACAAAAATCTATTTTGTTCCTAGATGACAAACTGATTTTATTCAAAACAATTTTCAAACCAATTTTTCTATATGGTTCTCCCGCACGGTTCGACGGTCATAAGTCATAAGACGGTCTTGATAGGGTGGTAAGAGCAAAGGATTGTTCCAGGGGCGACCAACGAACCGGCGTTGGATGCTCTCGATTCTAGAAATGTGGGTTTGTAGGTAAGGGGATCACACTTGAGAGGCGTATTCATAAAGGGGTCGGGCAAAGGTTATGTAGAGAGATCGGGCAACGAAAGGGTTGGAGAATTCTTTAGACCATCGCTTCACGAAACCGAGTGCAGAATTAGCATCTCATCGAATAACTCTTGGTCACATAATATGCCAAGATCGCGGATAGCCTGAACGGTGGAGATGAGCTGATTATTGAGGAAGTAGAGCCGAGGAGGAAGTTTGATTCGTTTATGTTTATGATTGGCATTTATAAATGTTAATCTCCAAGCAATTTTTGGAGCTTTTGAGATCCGATTGAATAAGGAAAGAATCCTTAAGAATATAGTGAGACTTGGGAATGTTTAATCACAAATATCGTTAATGGTAAGAACGAAAAGAAGTGGACCTAAGTGGGTGCCTTGGGGGACGCCGGAGGAAGCTAAAAAAGGCTAGAAAAGGCAGATATGAAACGAACACTGAACTGTAAAAGTTTGCTGAAACCGGTCGAAATAACGTCGACTTCCTTGCCATTCTCTAAAGCCGGGAAGATAAAGGACCCAAATTCAGCAAGGTTTGTGGTTGTAGATCTTAGGATTTTAGGAAATCGTGTTGTCTAAAGGCTGGTAGCAAAAACTTAAAATTTCGTAGAGGTGGGTATGTGTGACAGTTTGGCAATGGCGCGATAATTATTAATATCGTTCTTCGGACCTTTTTTGTGTATAGGGGTTATAAAAGAGGTTTTCCCTGGTCACTCTGGGATCCCAGGTAACGAGATCTCCGATGTACTCGCTAGAAGGGGCTCAGAGGAGAGTTTTTCAGGATCTGAATCGCCTGACTATGCGCGTACGCCCTGATGTCTGCAAGAAGTCCGCAACATTTTTCTTATCCTTAAGGAGAAATGATTTCAGGAGGCTTTCGGGCGTCATTACGGGCCATTACATTTTGCCAAGCATCTTGGCATCAGTGTGCTGCATGTTGCGAGGAGGATGACACATTCTCTGCGACTTTTCCGCCTTCGCTCGTGCATGGTGGCGCACCCTTGGGGCCGACGTGGTGCGTGCCGAATTTCTAAGCTCTACATCACTGAAGCCCCTCCTCACTTTTCTCCGAAAATATAATAAAGATAAGGTGTCTGTCTGGTAGTTCAATGGGCCAGCATTTGTGTCTGAGTGCTCCAACAGATAGTAGAAGTCTCCAACAAAAAAAAAAAAAACCTGCCTAAAGTTCTGATATAAGCCCCATTGAAAATTTGTGGCCATTTTTAAAAAACGATGGTGGCAAAATGGGCTTCCACACTGAAAGGGGCACTAGTCAGAGTAGTCCAGGAAGAGTGGAAAAAGATACCGGACTACTACGATATGGAGCATCTAATTGGATCAATGCCAAGACGGCTACAAGCCGTTTTTGATGCTAATGGTAGGCAAACTAAATATTAAGCCAATTTTTATTTGTATTTCCTTTTTTCGTTTTTCTTTATGTTTTGATTTCATTTCGCAAACAATTAATTGACAGCTTAAAATATGAAGATGTTTTTATTTTTGTTATTTTCCTGCAGTCTTCTTTGAATTTTGTTATTTTATTGCTTTGTTGTAGTTATTAAGAATAACCTTATTTATAAAATTATAAAAATAAAAATTACAAAAGCAATTGCAAACAAGTATGTGACAGACTGTATACTTTTTAGAAGACTACCAGAAACGCAGTCAAGCGACAACCGATAAAGTGTTCATATTATGATTATACCAGAGAGGTTGGGTAAATCCTACCTTTCTTATAAGTCATTGTGGTAATGAGCCATTCATAAAAACCACAAAACAGCCACCTCTTACGAGTATACCTGATACCAAGTTGAATTCCTATTTTTGTAAAACTCTACACACTATAAATATAAAAACTCCATAATCTGCTCCGGCGAAGTCATTGTACGCGCGTTCATCGAAAAGAAAAAAAATGCAAAAATGTGTATACCTACTCGTCACCACGTGTGATCTGCATAAACCTATCACAACATCCCGCTGTTCAATATAGATTCGTGCCAACATTCATCACGCAAATGTTATCAACAGCCCTGTTGAACGCCAACCTGTTTATAATAGATACGAGTACACCTAATCAATATGCATCACATCAACTCCACGAACCCGCGCCGGACGAGAGACATCGCGCACACATGCACACACAGTGTGTGAAGTAACAATCTCCAACAGGTGGCAGGGGACCATGACTCCTCCTAACTCGTATGCTCAACTACAATATTTTCATTCCGTACCAATTACAGTCCTCATAAATATACCTAGCTGCTGGATTTTAAGAACTAGATACTTCTTGGCAGTCGGCGGAGACACATCAGCTAGTCGTGATAGTCGTCGTCGTTATACGTAGTCATCGCGGTCATAAAACCGCGTTTCGCTCTTCAAGATTCGCAAAAATAACTCTCACTACTCGTTCATTATTTGTTTATCTACTTCTGACCATTTTCGAAATAGTTTTGCGCTTTTTTCACCCAATCAATTGCTGTTAATTTAAAAAGTACTCTCGCTCGAGCTTATAGTGAAACTGTGTCATTAACAGGCTGGTCAGTGATCGTGTAGTTATTGGCGACTCGATTGCATAAAGGTAGTGTAACGTTAATTGATAAATTTACTTCTCATTGAACTGCTATTGATTGAAGGCACAGAAGAGGCTGTCTTGACAATGTTGTTTTTACGTCTTCCAGTGCGTGTATTATAAACTAGCTACATAGGTCGATTGTGCTTTATTAAGTATACGCCACAGTGTCCACTAACTATGCAGTCGTTTATGTATGGTACATCTGTAAGCGACTGCCTTGAGCATCTTGTATGTTACGAATGAAATCGAATTAAAGTGATTAGAAAGGTAACGAATCTGGTTTGTGAACAGTTCAATTATCTTTCACAACAACATTTGAGATTAATGACAGTTTACTCATTTTTATTTTCAATACATCACTAACTTTGCGACTTTTATAGTTCTAGACAATTTTAAAAGGGGTATTTGCCGTAATGGTTCTGTAGTGTTTTTTTACAAATCATTTTTAATCTATTGAAATGGGAAACTTCAGATAAAAAACTGCGGTTTGATAAATAATATAAACACTAATTACAATTCGACGTAAAGCTGCGGTTTGACACAGTACAAGATATGTCTTTAGCCGCTAGTCTTAATCTGTACTCATTTGAAAGGATATGTAAGATCACCGATCAGTCAGACAGGCAGACGCGGTTGTTAATCTAACAAATAAACAACTGCTGGATCTATTTAATTACTGTCTGAATTTCAAGACTTTTCTGGTGCAGCTGTTTACGAATAAATTGTGCTTTTCTGAATATTTCTTTCATCTTCATTCGTGTTTAATGTAGAGACATACTTTGTTGGAAGTGGACTTCCCCTCTACGTGTGATCGTAAATTAAATTATAGTCTGTAAGCCATAAATTATCGGCTATGATACACCACATAATAAAAAATCGGTTAGAGCGCATCGAGGAAATTAAAAGTTGAAAAAAAGATTCTGCGCACTTTGCGCAATTTAATGTTTCATAATAGAAATATACCCGTAGAAAATATTATTACCATCTTTAAGCATAATTTAATCAAGCTAGGATAAATTAAGATAAGATATCGCTTAAGTTAGTACAAGCTTCCAAATGCAGACAAATCGAATTCAATAAGATCCAGTCCTATAAGATAGTACAAGTTCGGAAATAAAAACTAGGCACTGCCCAAATGTCCTAAAACTAGAGTTTTAAATTGCTTAGCGTTTTTGCTGCTTGTCGAAGCAATAGAGGCCATGAAGAAAAAATGTTCCTTCGGATGCCAGGTGAGCGTTCCTGGGCTGTACAAAAGTTCAGGTTCGGTTGGAGAGGTAAATTAAGCATCCTAAACAGGTAGCAGGCTAGCGTATTATATGATACTCAAATATAGATAATATTTATTTTTCCTCAAATAATACAATTACATTATTACTAAAATTACAATTATAAAGAAGTAACATGAAGTGAGAAAAAATTAGTGACATTTTGTCTTTTTATATAAAAAAGTAGTGTTAAATGCCATATCAAACGGCTGTATAGATAGAATTAAAAATGTGGGTGGGTCAGAGGGTCGGAATGTAGCTTACATTTTTTGAATTTAAATTTCAAAATTTATAATTTAAAACTAATAATAGATTTAAGTTAAAAAAAAAACGGAAATCGAAAACTAAATATCATTCAATCAGTTTTGTGAATGCACGTTTAAGAGCCAGTGTTTGAGTTGTTTTTTGAATGTAGCAGGTAATGTAAGGATCCTGATTGACTGGAAGGAAGGAAGTTTATTAAACAAACGTGATGCAGCCAGAGTAAATGAATTTCTAAAAGCTGTAGTCGAAAGTTGGGCACAGGGACAAGATTCTTAAAATTACCATATAACTTATGGCTATCAAGCACTCTGAAATTTATGTTTCCTGATCTTAAGAAAAATATGCGGAGAAACTGGTAAAATTTTCAAATTTTGAAACAATGGAAAACTAGGATGCATGCGATGTTTTCTGCAAATTTTCCTAATTATAGGTTATTGTAACAAAAATAATGTCTCAATTTTATTTAAATACGTCCCACCCCAGCAACTGATTCCACATTGTAATTTGGAATTAAAAACTACCATGATAATGTAGAGCATACATTACGCAAAAGTTTCTGAGAGTGGCCCGAAAATATTGTCTCAGAGCATCAGTGTGCTTCGAAAAGGACATTTTTGAGTCAATGGTAAGGCCCAAATATTTTAAATCATTAACTATCTCGATGTCGAAGCACTTTTCGCTACAGTTAATATCGTTACAATATGTGATAGGAGAAAAACTGTCATTAAAAGAGCAGCTCGACAGATTGAACCTCTGGCATTGTAGACAAAATTCGTTTCGAAACTATTTTATGATGACAAATTAAAGAACATAATTTTGGTTTTTGAGCTTATGGAACGGAACCTTGAGGTACGCCAAGATTAATATACTTTATCTCTCTCCTAATCGTATCAATTTTGACTTTTTGAGACCTATTATACAAGTAAAAACTGAACCAATTGAACATGAACCCGCGAAAACCAGCTTTCTCAGCAAAATTGCATGGTTAACCTTTTATTTAGCGGTATACCTTTGATTGTTAAGGTTAACAAATATTTAAGAGGGCTGAACTGAAAAATTTAGTGCTGTTTAGAAATTCTATTCTTCACTGCTTTTTCAAAAATTTTGCTAATAGATGGAATAGATGTGCTGGGACATCCACAATAAAACAAGCAATATTCTTTAGCACTCGATTTGATATGCCATCAAAACCTCGAGAGTTTGAATTCTTCAAAGTACCGAGCTCAAAAGTACGAGAGAGCTCAAAAGCAGTTATAGGTTCAAAGAAAAAAGAACTTTCCTGACAAGATTCAGCGAGATTCTCCAGATAACATATATACTGTTTAATGAGAAGCCAAAAATAGGCCAAGATATGCTCGTGTCTAGCGATATTAAAAATAAAATGGGCCTAAGCGTTGGCCTTAGGTATCTTGCAATTTAAATATACTGCTCAAGTTTGATGGTGGCAATAATAGAGGTATCAACGAAATTGTAGTACACAGCAAGTAAATTGGACTTACTAGCATTGATGTGAAAGTTGTTGGCTTGAATCCAGTTAAGGATATTTTGGTCATCCTCTTTCATTCAGGTGATCGCAACAATGTTCTACGGGCTTTGGTAGTTCAGTGACATAAAGGAGTTCCAACAGAATGGGACCTAGGATAGAGTTCTGCGGCATGTCCGTCATCACAGAAGAGAAGGTAGACATTTTATCGCCTATTATCACAATTTGCAGTCTACCAGCTTGATGTAAAAAACTAGATTTGCTGTCTTACACGAAAATTTCAAAAACATTCAATAGCTTATTGCAAAGAAAGAGTGATTAGTGATATCGAAGGCTTTCGATAAATCGGGTAGGGTTAGGACGATAAATATCTTTCAAAATTTGACAATAAAAAAAATAATAGAAACGTTTGCTTATGGTTTTAGTATGCTAATCAGCTCTGCCAGGTTCATAGAAATCATTTGAGTCTGTATATTTGAGCTGCTGAGCTGATGTTTATGTCTAGCTGGTTCATAATTAATACTGTACGAGCACTATGAAATTTTTCATTTAGTATTTACGTGGCAATATAAGGGACTAGCTAAACCCTTGAGTTGAACTTTTCGTTGTTGTTTTGTGTGGGTCCGTCTTGACCTATTTTCCTTGCTAATTCAATGAGGTAAACACATTTGTTATATGATACTTTAATTATGACAATTGGATTTTCAATCAATTTCCGTTTATAAAGTTAAACTTCGATGAACACTTTAGTTACTTAAATTCTGAAACCAAAGAGTAGGGATAGTTTTTAAATGTCTTCAAAAGACTAGTAAAAGTCTTTTAAAAAGCCTTTACTGCTTTTTAGAATTTTCAAAAATTCTTTTACAAAGTTATTCTAAGACAAGCAAAGCCCAAAAAACATTTCATTTTCATTTTACCTGAACCACTAGGACTAGAACTAAGGGTCGAAGTCCCATTTTCGAAAAAAAATTGACAATAATCCAATTCTAACTTCCTTAATGTAGTTCTATTAATGGGCTGAATATGTACACCATGGTAGATCTTGTAGATCCAAATATCCCAAGTTCAAATTGTGTAAAATGGCAATATACAACTTTTCTAACCATGCCAAGTTCGTTGATTAACTAACCGATACTAGTATTATCGATATAAAAAAGAGTTTAATTAGAGTAATGTGATTTCTCATCAATATGTGAAACTTTCCGAAGCATGGAGAAACCATCCAAAATTATAACTATTAGCTCGTTGCGGAATGGCGTTATATCTTTGCCAAAGTTCCATAAAAACTGACGCCTCTTCCATAAAAACCATCTACTAGAAACCACTGGTTTGATGATGAGTACCATGTAAAATAACAGAATATGAGTACATGGCCGCGCTGTATTGAAGGACGAGAGCTGTTCGTGAGCTCGACGAATAGAATAGAGGAGAGGAAAGCCATGTTCTGTTTTGACATCCTAGTCAAATTCCTAAGGCAGTACCGGATAATGGAGAATTTTTTCTACTCCATTAAGGCCGGTATGAATAAACCGAGACCTTCGGCGTTTAATAAAGATTCAGACGTATTGTTAGGAAATTTCTTCAATATTACCCTTGACAAGGCCATGGAAAACTTACTGGCCAGTAGAAAACTGTAATATATCCAAGCCTACGGGATTGCTAGCACACACAGTTGAGAGACAGTGAGAAGTAAATGAAGTATTTGAGGGCATTAAAGCAGGAGTGACTAGAGTGGTTTTGAGATAAAGGAAGGCAAAGCTGTCATAAAATAGAGACGGACAGCATCGATATTTTCGCCAGACTGTCACCTTTGGCAATCATGATCCTAAAGCAGTCAAAGGTTTCGTCTACCTTGGCTCACTAATGAGAAACGGCAATGACAACAGTCATTGAGCCAAAGAGAATTATTCTGCGTCTGGTCGTTACCGACTGTGACGTTCTAACTGGGATCGACGAAGCATGTATAGTGGGAAGGAAGCGGAAAGTTGAAACAAAAATAAAAATTCGTTCCACGCTTGTGTACATTGCTGACATCTAGTCTAGTGCTTTCAATACATGTCTGCACCTGTTAAGTGGGGAAGGTGATAAAATGTATATGCAGTGGTAAAAGGTAAAGCTGCGGGCGGTAAACTAATCTCAACTGTTAATTCAATTTAAAATAGCAATTTCGTTAATATTGCAAGTTACCGTCGTTTTTTCTTTTGTTTTTATAGTGTTCGCGCAGGTTCAATTGTTACGTTCTTATGGTATTTGTCACACAACTTGGACAGAGTGTAGATGTTCGTTCACTACTCTCCGCGGGTGGTTGTCCTAGATAGAATTCGAGAGATTCGACTGAATTTGTCGATTTGTCGCGTTGGTTGTAGTTCACAGTAACCTTTTTTTTTTTATTTCCATGTCATTAAGGTGTTATATTGGAAATGCACACACAGAGTTATGCCTTTGTCAGCATTTTTTTTTATCATCCCTCATTCACAACTGATGTTGTTGCACAGTTTTCCCGTGAGTTGTTCTTGGCCATGGACAGACTTAACTACAGACCTTCCGCTCAACAGTCGGTGATGATTACCATTGCACCACGTACATCTCAGACTGATAGATCATCACTACAGTTAAGCCCCAATATTGCCTTAGTTGGAAGCTAGGTAAAAGTACCAATCAACTTGTAGTCGATTGCATAAGGTTTCAAGTGTCCTGGATATGAGGAAAAAAAACTAGATCCATACAACAGAATTTAAATAAAAGCTCACAGAATCATCTGTTAGAAACCTCATTGTGGTCATCTGCATAAAGAGGTTAAGAGTCTAGATATCCTTACTGTCCTTGCAGTTGCGACGGAACGTGTTGTGGGAGAGGTTGAGTTTAGCGGCTTGAACCTCGATGGTTCAGGGCCCGCTACGATAGCAACAGCTCTTAATTTTTTCTTTTCTGAATCTATAGTTTGAGCCCACAGTTGCCATAGTGTGGAAGTTTTGAGAAATCAAATGTTATGTTCTGAAAACAATGTTGATCTCCATGGTATTAGTTAGTGAAGTGCGGTCAATGGCAGCACAACAATGAAACACAACCTGTTACGTTAGAGTCCCTGAATTTTTGCTAAGTTACGCGCATCTCACCATTTACCCGTGTCAAATAAACTGAAGGCTTGTGTGAGCGGTAGCGCCATCCTAAGCCAGATATTGCCTAGACTCACGCAATTCAACTTTGAAGAGAAATAGTCGATCAACATCTCACCAGCCTCATTTTCGAAAAAGTATGGGCCAATGATGCCATCGCATAATCTTTAAGACGCAATGAGATTTGAAATGCATTGGCTTTTTGTGAACCTTATGTAGGTCTTCCGATCCCCAAATACGATTAGTGCGATCCATAAAAAAATGTGATTAATAGGAAAAGAATTGAATCAAATTGAATTACAAATTTACACCCAATATGGAACCAGTTTTCTGAAAACGTTTCACCATTGAACGAATTTCGGACTCACAGGGGTCATTATGTTGGCCGAAAATTTTAGGATTTTTTTTGAAAAGTGACCTGCACAGATTGCCCGTTTAATAAATTTCAATTACAAAAATGCATTTTTGCGTGGTAAACTAAGACTGCCAAAGACTGTTCTTGACATCTGTCAAAGAGATCAATATCTTGAATTCACTAAATGGCGGTAATTGATAACCAACATCCATGCCATTCACATGTTTCATTGGCTTACCATTTCCAGTTTGTCATGTCAAAGGATATGTGAAAGGACACAGATGAGTAGACTTTACCATCCGTTGGCGAATATTGCCTTAATAACTCTTATTGGAAAGCCACGAGATGTCTGATGTCACTAGAGAGTTGATCGTTCGCTTTCTCGTTATCAGATACATAAGTCATTACTTCAATCATTAGAAAATTGAACGATTGTAACACATCTATTTCAAGCGGCTTAGCTTGGTCATTTATGATATTGTCATCATTTTCAGCTGTTTTTGGGTTCGCTTGTATTTTATGGTCCTTATTTCAAGGACGAAAAAAAGTAGGAAAATTATGTTTATTGTATTGTATCTTAAAACTGAACACACTTCATCAGTCATTAGTGGATGATAAAATTACATTGCACATGTATATAGCTGATGTTAAGGCAGAGCCTTACCTTTATTCAATATAAGTTACTCTTGCGTGGCTTTTTTTTCTCATAGATGAAAGGGATCTATTGCTTATTATCGGCTACACATGATGAATTTTAAAAAGCTTGTATTGATAATAATGGTACATGGCATTTTACCAGGAGGTATAGAGGCCCCCATGCATAGTACAAAAGAAATTGAAACGATTTCACTGTCGGGATATCATATTGATTCTATATTTCTTCATATCAAAAACTAATTTAAAATCAATAAACAAAGTAGGTTAACATCATTAGCTTTCACGGGTTAGCTTCTAGGCGCTAATATTAAGGCGTGCGATTTCTTTAGCGAACCAAATCTGCATTTATGGATTATTAACCGTTAATTTAGCGACGTTATACAAATTATTGCTGCAGAATTAATAGTGAACCCCTTAAGGAAAGTTAAAGTCAGGCGCTTGCCATTAAAATAAATAAATATCAAATAATGTATTCAATATCTTCATCTATGCCGCGGCGCGTATGGCCAGAGAAATGTTCGAAAAAGAAATGGTCAAGACGGTCAATAAATCTCGAAAGATTTTGCTGAAACCGCAAAAATTCTCTCAACCGCAACCATGGTATATCCACGATATGTATGGTGGATGCCCGTACAAAACTGGTTTATTTTTCAATAAGCAAAACGAAAAACGAGAACATGAATAAATTAACCAGATTCAAATCGGTTTCTTTCGTCTTTTTAACATATTTGTGTCCACTTCAGCCTACTAATAAGGATGTGGCTTGTGCCAGTTTTTAGAGGTCATTGTCATGGTGATCACAATTTTATATCCAATCATTGAGAGGCAATAATTGGTTTTATTGAAGTTATGGGGGAAGGCTCTGAGAGTAAAAGTGTTGAGCAATTTAGTCAAGCACGGTGCATGAGTAGACATACGTGTCTTGAATAACAAATTAATGTTTTCGTTGATTGAACTTGTATATTACGTCTACAGGGTCAGTGTTAAAAGCGAAGGCGAACAAGTACACATGTTAAATGTATGTATGAGTACATGGATTATAAACAAATTCGAGAATTCATAAAATGTGGAACGATGCTATCGAAGTACACAGGTTTGACATTACAATTATTCTACTAAATCACGTGTTGCTTAGGACTAGTCCAGTCCAGTCTAGTCCAGACCAGCCTTCTACATTGTATGATTTTTTTATTTAGTTATCGAGTCAATGCTTTGGTATTTGCAAAAATTGTACGAGCCAAGATTCTAGTTTTAGTTTTCAGTTTTAAATTCATTTTTATTCATAGTTTCTTAGATCTATCTTATCCCAGACAAAAATGTTTAAAACTAGCTTAACTATCCTTTCAAATTTGGGAATCTTACTGGCCCTAGCTCTAAAACAAACAATATAATTTTAACATATGCCTTTCGACTACTATATAAAAAACTTAAGCTAAGAAAATATTTTTTTTCAAAACTTAGCATATGATCATTTAGAGCCAAGACTCTATAGATGCTTCTACGGCAAACATGTTAAAACAGACACCACCAAATACTGAAATACACCGCAGTTAATTTTACTCGAGGCATAATGGACTTAACATGAGATATTTCAAAAATGTTTTAAAAAATTACTTTTCGCTT
Source organism: Merodon equestris (assembly GCA_958301585.1). Lineage (NCBI taxonomy): Eukaryota > Metazoa > Arthropoda > Insecta > Diptera > Syrphidae > Merodon > Merodon equestris. The sequence goes on along the minus strand of OY284413.1, from coordinate 212,986,652 downwards.
GTCCAATTGGTCTTGAGGCTGAAGGGGCTAGATTGGTCTGGTGGTGAATTGTGAAACATGGTACGTACTTTAAACGATAAACGACTGTGGTTCCTTTACTTGTTGATAAAAATAGTCATGAAAGGCATTCACCGAATGTAAATGAGGGCCATTCAATTTGTGGTTCTAAAAACAATTGAGATTATAACTAAATTTCTAGATTGTGAAATATAATATCATTCAAATGTTTTCCATGACCCGATTCTGACGAATTAATTTTCGTTGACTTTTCGATATCTACGACCAATAGTTCGATGAACGTGGTTTGCAGAGCATGAAGAGTTTTACGGATTGGTTGCATAAACCATGTTTATGTTGCAAACATGGAGCATAGCCCTCCAAAAAAAAAAATATATCCAACGGGGACAAATCACTCGATCTTGTTGGTCAGCTCTCACCTACAAAATTACTATTTTAGTAGTCAGTTTTCACAAATCTAAAACATTTATCGATTATTCAACGATCCGTCCATTTTTGGATATTTAACGTCTTGTTTCTGATCATTAGTTCTTAGGGTACTTCCCAGTATTGATATTTCCACTACTTTTCAAGAGAAAATAGTGATAAATTGAGCAAAAAATCACCGTTCATTTATACGGATGAATTTATGATATTTACCGGATGGAGCTTCGGTTTTGACATGTGTTTCGGTGCTTCATTACCATCTAGCCATTCTACAGATTGGCAAAGATTATCGTAAATCTGTGCCTGAAAAGTAGGAAAGTGCAGACCTCCAGTCAACTTATCCTGTTTTGTTCAGTTAGTTCTTAAGAAACTCAATCATTGACCGAATCTTCTAGGAAACGGCCCAATATTGCAAAAAAAAAATCTTTGCAGTGTCCCTTATGTTTGGCGTTGGTCAGTCTCCATTGCAGCTTGCAGCTTATCGTTGTCAATGGTTGCGATGGGGTTACATATTCATGTGGATCACTTTCAAGTATCATGTTGTCCGATCGAAATTTTTCGAATTATTGCTGAGGTAAAGTCCAAACGCACTGTTAACGTTTTGGGCTGCCTTCCGCTGATCCAAACGGGGCATAATTACAAGACAATATTTTTCCTGATAATACGACTTTCCGGCGAGAACTCATGATAAACTACTCAATTGTATCCGAAGAAAACAGTGAGCGAAATTATCACATTTGATAGCACTTGGAATGCTCATTCGGTCTTGGCTTTTCTGGTCACTTCCATTGGGATGATTAGCCGTTGGTTTCGAGGTCATAACTACGAGTATATACCCATGTTTCTTCACCAGTGATGATTCTTTTCAGCGAATCTGACGATCTCCATTATAATAATAATAATTTTCTTCAACGTTTTTATCCATAGTTGACGTACTGGGGCACCCAGAACGGGCATTGTCGTTAACATTTTCTCGGCCTTCTATGAAGAGCTATGGTACAAGCTCTTTAACTCTTTTTACTCAGGGTAGACACCAAATACCAGTCAACATTTTAATTACCTTGCAGGACTTAATTTTATTTATTTATATAAAATCGGAGGAAGCCCTTGTCCGATTCGAAACAAATGTTCTTGTGTTCATGGATCACAAAGATTGGAGGAAGAGATGAACGCACACACCGATCTAAAGGGTGTTCGCCCCATTTAGGGTGAAGCACTGGAAGCAGCTGACCAAATATCGTTCTCGTATATTCGGTTTAATGGTTGAAACCAAGTTTGGAGCCGTTATATCCAAGCGGATGAGAAATATTGGTCATTTCTACTTGCTTATAACAAGTTTTTATTTTGGTCAGGTAAACTTAAGACTTTTGGCCATATTCTACAGATAAGCGGGTCGTTAGCTTTATTAGACTTAATTTCTGATTGGTGTGTTAGCTTATGATACCTATGACACGGAGTTCGAGAACTTTTTTCCATGTTTATTCGTAAGAACAAACATTCGCATTAATTATGAGATACAACGTCGTGGCAGTGTATCGGCTCGGCTGGCTTCGCAGTAGCGCATTCTGTCACCCCAATTTTCCAAGACCTAGTTGATAGTTTTGGGCTGTAGCTCACGGATTACTTGGATGATATTATCCTTAAGTGCTTGCTTCATGGTTCTCCACAAAAATAAGTCCAAAGGGGTCAAATTGCAGTTCCGAGGCGGAACATCGCCAATATGGCTTATAACAAGATTTGTGAATTTGGTGCGCAAAAAATTGATTGTGGCTTGGGCTGTGTGCTGCATAAATCAGAGGTGACCCAAATCCATGTCTTCAATTTCGGTAAAAAAAAGTCGATTAAAATGACTCTATAATGCCCACCGTTGACCGAAACGTTGTTCCAGCCTCATTTTCAAAGAAAAATGATCCAATGATGCCACCAGTCACTTTCTGTGGATGCATTGGCTTTCCGACAATAACGTGCGGGTTTTCCGAGCCCTATCTGCGGCAATTTTGTTTGTTAACGTAGCCGCCGAGATGAAAATGCATCTCGTGAGAAAAGATGATTTTTCGCCCAAAATCGTTGTCTAATTCAAGCTGCCCTAAGGCACAAACTGCGGAGCGATAACAAAGCGGGTGGTCGCGCGCCCTTAATTGATGATTCAATTGGACCTTGTAAGCGAATAATCTGAGATCTTTGTGCAGAATTCTCCTCAGGCTAGTGCTTGAAATGTTGAGCTGTTGAGATCGATGGCGATGTTCATGATTTAAGTCTCACACTCTCGACCACAGCAGCCACACTCTTATCTATTTGCACCGTATGACGAAGGGGACCATGGGTGTTGTCCACTAGCATACCAGTCTCGCGAACTTTCTGTACAAACTTATGTACAGCAGTAGCGGTGGGTGCTTCATTTCGACCAAAACTTCTTTTTAAAAAACCTACACAGCACTCACTTTGGAATGGCCCACCCTTTATTAACAATAATCCCTGGCATGTTAATTACCCTTTTGGTGAAACTTTCGGAAATTATTTTATTTTCATTTTCTCTTTCAAGGCCTAAGTTCAAAAGATTGAATCTGGGTTGTTGTTTTATGGAAGCAACATTTAAAACTATTCAAATGGTTCTCATTAGCCCGATTCGTGGTTGCTTCTTATGCAGGATCGTAGACATATATTCTGCCTAGGAGTTACAGAAAATCGTTCTTCTCCTCTGTGTTGTCTACGATACATAACAGGCTTGTATTATGATAGGAAAAAATGATTGTTCTCCATTTTCCACCAATAGATGGTGCAAGCGGTGCATAAATGTTAAATCCGAAACCTTACATGATACGCTTGGGCATTAATCAACAACTCATCATCGGCGCCATATATTTTATATTTTATTGTGGGTAAAAATGTCAACGCGCTATTTGTAGGAAGTTGTAATTTTCGCCTTTAAAAGAACTCCCACTAAAATGGATCCGCGCTTCAATTGACATAAACTTTTGGGAGGAGGCTTTTATTACTGAAAGAAGGTGTTGCATATGGTTTCAAAGAAAAAGAGGTACTTCGCGGTTGGTGAAAAAAAATTTAAGGGGCGAAATCGGAGCCATTACTGGATCGAGATTCAAGTCAAACGCAACAAGAATTTACAAAGTCGTTGGTCGTAACTTAACTAGCCGCTTCCCTATGTTTGGAAGTCTTTTGAATTGTGCAAAAGTCAGGAAATTGGAAAAAGTCAGGGAATTTGATGCCATATGAGTATGAATGAATCCATTGCAATTTCGATGGCCGAGATATATATCGATGGTTCGAAGCTGTGCTGTCTGTTTTTTTAGACCAGCTTGGCGTAGTACATTATTGGTTTTTGCAACTGGGTGAAACCATGAAACGGGCTTACAGACAAAGGCATGACAGAGTGTTTCTGCAGTACGAAAAAGTTCATAAGGCCGAACGTTCCTCGGGTCGTTAAAACTTAGCTGGAAGCACTGAAATGGGCCGTCATACCCACCTGCTTTATTCTGCAGACATCGCCCTTCTTAACATTGGCTAACATGCCAAAAGCACAATCAGTCATGAATTTTATACTTCCACAGTACTTCTTGGAGTGAGGTGGTTCATGCACATGTTCGAAAATCACCATACATATGTTGTTTGTTGAGGTTTTTAGATTCAAAGTATCTCATATTTCTGGCAGAGCTCGCATACCGTCACGGTAGAAGTGTGCGTCTTTTGAGGCTATCCACGAATCAATCCATTTTGAGATGTTTCCATATGAATAGAACTGCTGATCAGTCAGACCATGTGCCATCAGACTTACCATTTGAGCGTTTCTAAGTAGGTTTTAACGGGTTTCTTTTTCGTGCCTTTGCTCGTATTGTGGCCGTTTTTTGCGCATTACTCGGTTCAATCGCATCAATAAAGTTCGATATTTCAACAGCTCGTTTGGTTTCAACAGCTCATAATAAATAACACCGCCCTGATCCCACCAAATATACAGCATTAGCTTCGCAGCGTGAATATTCAGCCGAGCCGACGACGTAGAAGCATGACTGGGCTGTCCTCATGATTTTTTTCTCTTTGGGTTGCTATAATGAATCCATTTTTCATCACCCGTAACGATGCAATGAAGAAAACCCTTTCTTTTTTGCCGCTGGAGCAGTTGGTTTACAGGCGAAAAAACGACGCTCAACGTCTCTTGGCTTCAAATCATAAGGAATCCAACTTCCTTGCTTTCGAATCAAAGACGATTATTTGGCACAAAATCAGACATTTATTACACAACCAAAAGTATATGACGCAAAAACAAAATCAGTAATGTGTCAAGGCGGTTTGTTTACCATATGTCTAAGCTAAGTTAATGTCGTTTTGGGTACGTCACAATCAACCAGCACTTACTACTGGAGTAATTTCTTGATGAACAGCGAGAACTTAGTTGCACACTTAATAGTTCTACTTGCTCACCAATCCCTTTATTATAACTGGGCCACTGACACCATATTTCATTTATTTGTACCATTCCTCCACCTTGATCTTGATCAAAGAAAACTTACATTAGTACCTGCCCTGAGAGTTACGCCCTTATGGTGCTTGTCACACAACCTGGATGGGGTGCAGATGGTTTATGTCAAAGATGTTCGTCCACTACTCTCCGGGGGTGGTTGTCCTAGATAAGATTCGAGAGATTCGACTGAATTTGTCGCGTTGGTTGTAGTTCACAGTAACTTTTTTTGTTTCCATGTCATTAACGTGTTATATTGGAAATGCACACATACATAAATTATGAATGTTGAAATGATCTTATACTTAGAGTGTTATGCCTTCGTCAGCATTTTTTTGATCATCTCTCATTCACAACTGATGTTGTTGCACATTTTTTCCGTATATGAATTGTTCTCGACAGACTTGAACTACTGACCTTCCTCTTCCTCGCTCTGAATTTCTTTTCCGTAGATGTTGGTTATCCCATCTTCGGTCGAGATACTATCCACCCATATTTCACCTCGCAAAGGTGAAGGCAAGAGTTGTTATTACTTTCAACGTAACTATGTGGAAATTAAACGAAAATTCAACGAAAGTACAACGAAAAGTTGTACTAACAAAAAACTTTCCATACTTTGCAAATTCCGCATTTGTCCATTGCTACTGAAGTCGTTTTCCAATGCATAAACTGGAACTTTTAGAATGTAGCACCATGTACATGTGCCTTATACTGTTGTATACCCAGAGTGATCGCCATGATTCCATCATCACTTTAGCTCTCATCCTAATATCATAGCCTCTAGGTTACAGCAACTTGAACAACTTGAAAACGTTCAGGTGCTGAGGCCTTTTCCTATTTTAATAATTCCTTCTAGTCAATTATGATGTAATTATGATATAACGAATAAAGAATGCATGGGTTTGCCCATTACCGTAGAAACATTGTTTATTCGGCTTAGGGCCTTAGCTGCCTGACCTTTAGACAATCTTCTGAATAGCATTACGGAAACAGACAACAAAACCTCAGCACCAATGACCTTATCTTGTCATCGAACTTTCGCTTTAAATGAAATTAATCAATTACGTTCGAGAATAAATGTAGCTGCTGACCTTATCCCCGCTACATGCGTGTAGAGCATTCAACAAATCACATCGAAATTGCTTACATATTCCACGCATGCACCCATTGATTGAAACCTAGTCCCGGCCATGCAAATGCCAAGTCAACAAAACCTTGCACTGAACCCTATTTGTTTTCCTTTTCTTTTCAGTCACAACAATCGACTGAGCATTTCCTAATTGTCGACGTTGCCTAAGTCATTTCCCCAGCTTCTCTCTGTGATTTTACTCAAATATTCACGGATATTTCCCTTTTTGCTCTTTTTTTAGGACAGAATGCTTAAATTATTTATCCTCGCCTGCGTGGCCCAGGTATCGTTGGCCTCCTACTCCCATTACAAATTGCCCACATCGATATTGCCGGAGCACTATCGCTTGGAAGTCATCACGCATCTGGAGAATCCTCTCGATTTACGGTTCGAGGGAACTTCTATAATCACTTTCAACGTCCTGGAAGACACCCAGAACATAACCTTGCATTCTAGCAACCTAACGATCGATCATAGCTTAATTACCCTAATGAACAATGGAAAGCGATTTAATTGCATCAAGGATGTGGAAGTGAATTCGAAACAGGAATACTACATAATGCATTTGTGTGAACCATTGACCAAGGGTAAGTATACGGTAGTGATACCCTTTAGCGCCGAGCTGAGTAGAAACCTTCATGGCTACTATAGGAGTAGCTACATAGACAAGACGACCAAGGAGAAGAGGTAAATTGGAGATATTGGACACGTTCGAAATGTAATGACCAATTCCATTTTCAGATGGTTGTCAATCACGCAATTCGAGCCGACATCTGCTCGTTTGGCTTTTCCGTGTTTCGATGAGCCCGCAATGAAGGCCAATTTCACAATTGTCCTTGGTCACGAGAAGAAATACTCCGCCATAAGCAATATGCCATTGAAGAAAACCACAAATATGTAAGTCCACCTGCATTTGTCAGGCCTAGATCACTTTAGAAATACATTTTTCCTTTGTAAAGGGCAAACCAAAGCGGATGGGTATGGAGTGAATTCGAGGAATCAATACCTATGTCCACGTACCTAGTAGCTTATTCGGTGAATGACTTTAAATTCAAGGAATCAACGGTGAAGCTTAAGAACGATGTGCTCTTCCGGACATGGGCTCGCAAGGATGCCATATCACAAGTCCAATACGCAGCCGAAGTGGGACCCAGGGTACTGCAGTTTTACGAAGACATATTCAACGTTAAGTTCCCTTTGCCGAAGATCGACGAGATCGCTATTCCTGACTTTTCTTCAGGCGCCATGGAAAACTGGGGATTGGTCACCTATCGTGAAACTGCCCTTCTCTATGCCAAAAACGTTTCGTCGGCGAGTAGTAAGCATCGCGTGGCATCAGTCATTTCACACGAGCTCGCCCATCAATGGTTCGGCAATCTAGTTACTATGAAATGGTGGACGGATTTATGGTTGAACGAAGGGTTCGCAACCTATGTAGCCAGTTTGGGTGTCGAATACCTCCATCCGGAATGGTCATCACTCACCGAGGAGTCTGTAGACAATACTTTGCATATCTTCGAAATAGATTCTCTGAAGACTAGTCATCCCGTCTCGGTTCCGATCAACGACGCCAGTGAAATCTTCCAGATCTTTGATTCCATTTCGTACGAGAAGGGATCGTGCGTTATCCGCATGATGCACTTGTTTATGGGCGATGAAACCTTCCGTACCGGAATAACAAACTACTTGAAGCAATATTCCTACAGCAATGCAGAGCAAGATAATCTATGGCAGGCACTGACCGAGAGCGCTCATAAATTCAAGTCTCTTCGTGCGGATCAAGATGTTAAGAGCATAATGGATTCCTGGACTCTGCAGACAGGGTACCCCGTGATACATGTGACCAGGAACTATGGAAACGGCACAGCTACCGTGACCCAGGAACGATATCTCTTAGACTCGAACACTTCCGGTCGGAACTACCAAAACTGTTGGTGGATTCCACTCAGCTACACGACAAAGTCTGAACTGAATTTCGAGACGAAAACTCCGAAAGATTGGATGGAATGTAACGACAAAACCCCACTCACCAAGGAACTTACTGATATGCCGTCGTCGAATGATTGGGCTATCTTCAATATCCAACTATCTGGACTCTATCGTGTCAAGTACGACGCCAGAAATTGGAACATGCTTATCGAAACGTTGACCAGTCCGGATTTCGAAAGAATCCATCCCATAAATCGTGCCCAACTGATCGATGATGCTTTGGGTCTAGCCTGGCGAGGTGATCAGGACTATGATATTGCTATGCGGCTTGTGGAGTACCTTCGACAGGAACATCAATATATCCCCTGGAGTGCCGCTTTAGAAAATCTAGCCAAGGTCCATAGGATCATGAGGCAGTCACCGGACTACGAATACTTCAAGGTAAGCCACTTAATTCGGCGATGCTCGCAGCTTTCTAAGTAAAATCTTTTCAGAAATATATGCAAAAAATCTTGGAACCCATCTATGAGCACTTGAATGGCCTTAATGACACCGATATTCCCTCCGATCGACTGGATGCCATTAAGCACAAGGTATTGATCTGCTCGTGGGCATGCAAATTTGAGGTCAACAATTGCGTTCCCCGTGCTCAAGCCTACTTCAAAGAATGGCAAGACACCGAAGATCCCGACAAGTCCAACCCGATACCTTTGAACTTACGTTCAGTTGTTTACTGCACCTCGATTCGCAATGGAGGCAAGCAGGAATGGAATTTTCTCTGGCAACGATTCAAGAACTCGAACGTAGCTTCAGAGCAGCAGATAATACTTTCCTCCCTGGGATGCTCACGAGAGGAATCGATTTTGCAGCGTTACCTGGAAATGACATTCAACGATGACATGGGCATACGAAAGCAAGACGCGTCCACGTCATTCTCATCGGTAGCACGCAGTGAGGTTGGTTTCCCCCTAGCCAGAGACTACTTTATCAAGAACATCCAGCTCATCTATGACTTGTAAGTAACTAAATACACGATACCTAAGCGTTATTCATGACATTCTTTGGAACAGCTACAGCAGTGAGTCAAATAGATTGGGACGATTGTTTTCGCCCCTGGCAAGCCAGATGAGTACGGAGGACGATTTCCAGATTATGAAAACATTTGTCGATGCAAACAAAGACATTTTTATCAAATCATCCCAGTCGGTTGGACGATCCCTAGAGTACATCGAATTGAACACGCAATGGCGTATGAAGAACTTTCAGAAACTATCCGAGCATTTGAAGAGACGTGTGATCGAGGCCTAGTAAAGCGATCGTGCCGTGGCACACCCTTGAAGTACTTACAACATCAGCTTTTATTGAAGCATGTACAGTACATGACTAAGGAACTTATATTTAATAAATTTATTTATTTTGCGGGCAATCGAATATAGATTTAAGGCATCTATCCCTTTTTCTAAATAAATGTCACACAACAAAGGGTTTTTTTTAAGAAGCAAGTCTGCTAGATATGGACCCATCCAACTACAGCATTTTAAATTAGTCAACTGATTTCTCCTTTAGGCTGATATTTAGATATTTAGATACAGCAGTACAATTCCAGAATCGATCCAAGGCTTTTTAAGTCGCCAATTTATTCTGGTTAGCCCAGATGTCTTATTATATTAGGAATTGTTTTAGCTAAAGCAAGACTTATGTAGGTTAAAGCGCATTATACAGACCTCTAACTGGAGTCGCAAAACCATAAGCCATAAGCCCCTTAAATTTATTTCTTGATTACCATCCTCTATCATTATTCGTATGGTTGAGCAATGATAAATTTATCATCTAGGCTTGGTCTTAGAAATAGGCGCCGCCCCAGTCTGGCATCTAGGACAGAGTATAAAGGTTTTTAGCCATCGACCTAAGAGCTCATTGAAGCCACTGGCCAGGAAATCAGAGCTGCCAAGTAAGAACTGTTTTACCATTGCCAAACAAGTGAACAGCACTTAAATGTTACCCTTGCGTAGACTCATTTTAAAATGCTTTCTTTGCCTTGAAATATGTATTTAAAAGCAGCTTAGGCACTAAACAGATATCACCCAAATGACAATTAGGCCATCTTGAATTGATCCACAGATCATAGGCTTTCTAATAGTGTCTAATAGCGTTCATATTCCTATATGGAAAAGGCCAAGAAGACATAAATCTTATGTGCATCCTTCCTTTTATTTCCCCAATGACCCTAATGGCATGGCAGTTAATCCAATTTTGGTTAGGTGTCGAGATATTGTTTGTTCGAGCTACTTGCACAGACATTTTAAAAATAGTGAATGATATTTTGACAAAGATGTGGGATATTTTCTCCATTTAAATGCTTCTGGTTTCAGTCACGTGGCGTGGAGGATTTTAAGAAAGCCTGAGCTAAGGCATATAACCATAATGGACTTAAGCCCACAACCATATAAGGGTAATGTCAAAACCAAACCAAGGTTTTGCTTAAGTTTCAACGAAAAGTCAAGTTATCCAAAAAAAACTTAAGCAAACTTAATGACCGGTCAAATTGGTTACATTCGACTTGAATGAAAGAATTTTATTATCAAATTGACTGCACGTTAATACAACAGCTGCGCACGTTGCCCATTTTACGGTAGACGTGGTGGCCTTTTACAGGCTACTCTTCAACGTTTGGTGGCCAAATTTGTGACGATTACCAAATCGCCCAAACATCGCGTTTTTTAAAAAGAATTTTTGGCCGAAATGAAGCACCCATGGCGACTGCTGTACGCACGTTTATGCAAAAAGTTCGTGAGACTGGTATGCTGGTGGACAACATTCATGGTCGCCGTCGTCGCACGGTGCGCACAGATGAGAATGTAGCTGCTGTGGCCGAGAATGTGAGACTCAATTCACAAACATCAACTCGCCATCGATCTCAACAGCTCAATATTTCATGCACTAGCCTGAGGAGAATTCTGCTCGAAGATCTCGGATTATTCGCTTAGAAGGTCCAATTGACTCGATTTTGGGCGAAAAATCATCTTTTCTGACGAGGCGCATTTTCATCTCGGCGGCTACGTTAACAAACAAAATTGCCGCATCTAGGACTGGGAAAACCCGCTCGTTATTGTCGAGAAGCCAAAGCATCCACAGAGAGTGACAGTTTGGTGCGGATTGTGGAGTGGTGGCATCATTGGACCATTTTTCTTCTAAAATGAGGCTGGGAACAACGTTTCGGTCAACGGTGGGCATTACAGAGTCATGTTAACCGACTTTTTTTTACCGAAATTGAAGACATGGATTTGGGTCACCTCTGGCTTATGCAGGATGACGCACATGGGCACACAGCCCATACCACAATAAATTTTTTGCGCACCAAATTCCCAAATTGTGTTATCAGCCATATTGGCGATGTCAATTGGCCGCCTCGAAGCTGCAATTTGACCCCCTTGGACTTTTTTTTGTAGGGAACCGGGAAGGACCGATGTTATGCCAACAATCCGGAAACGATTCAAGCACTCAAGGCCAATATCATCCGAGTAATCCGTGAGCTATAGCCCGCAACCATAAACAAGGTCTTGGAAAATTGCGGTGTAAGAATGCGCTACTGCGAAGCCAGCCGAAGCAGCCACTTGAACGACGTTGTATAGGTCGTTTGTTCTTACTAATAAAGCCACAATACATGGAAAAAAATTAATTTTGTTCATTTTATTGCATTTTTAAAAGAAACTTGCATTTGGCCCACACTTTAGATCAAGACGACATGTGGTTCCAGCAGGATGACGCTTCGTGCCACACAGTAGACGCCACGATTAACATTCTGCATGAATGATATGAGGTTAAGGTAATCTCTCGCATAGGTAACATGAATCGGCCACCAAAGTAATGCAATTTGACACCTTTGAGACTTTTTCTTGTGAGGTTCCCTGAAGTCGCAGATCAATACGAATAAACCATAACCACCGATGTCCTTAAAGTGAACATAACACAGGCTATCGAACAAATTCAGCCGGATCTATGCAGAAGAGTCATTGAGAATTAAATCAGTCGGATCCGTGCCACCAGAAAAAGCCGAGGCGGGAATTTGAACGATGTCCTTTGTGCCTTTCAAAGAAAAAAAACATTTTGTTAATACCTCATACGCAGCTTGTTTTATTCCATTGCAACATCTAGCCGCTCTTACTGAAAAACAATTTATAAAGATTTGACCCTGCGTCACTTTGTATTGTCATCAATAAGTGTCAGGCGTGCGTGAATGATAAATTGGTAAGACCAGGTCCACCACATGCGGCTTACTCGCCAGCAGGGTTGCCAGACGGCGATTTGGCGGACGTCCCGATTTTTAGCCCAAAATTAAATATCCCGCGCGGGACAGGCACAGTCCCGCTTTTAATACATTTGTTTATTAGTCTGCCGACCAATTAATAAATGTACAATACTTTGTGAAACAAAACTTAAAATTACCAAAATTCGCAAGTAACTTCATATGGAGCTGACAATGCAAATGTTAACTTCGGTCCAAATCATACCATTTACACAAATCTCGTTGACAAGAATAAAAAAAAATTAAAAGGGAACTGTTCTTGCGCAAATTTGCATGTGATAGATTAGAGATCGATATACATAGAAGCTATTATCTTAAAAATATATGGCCATTTCTCACATTCAGCTAAACGTCGTGCGGAATTAATGAAAATGTTTGAAACTACGGAAATGGAGTGGGTCGAGTTATTGCGTCACGTTAATATAAGATTTCTGTCTCTCTGTCCTGCCATTTAAAGAGTAATCAAGCCTTGGCCTGCTTTGAAATATTACTTTGGTAAGCCAGGATCATGTGTGAAAGCCATTGAAAAGATTCTCCATTCGGAAGAAGAGGAAACAAAAACCCCTGCCTACTTACATTTCGTTCATAATGTTATGAGTAGTTTCAAAGGCAGGCAAGGCAAGCCAGGTAGGTAAAAGGGTTGGTTTTTTCGGCTACCAAACGAAACAGACATTAAATAAATTTGAATTTGTTGAATCTGAAAAAATCAAAGCCATTAAAGACTTCAATAATTTTTACCAAACGTTATAATTTCTCAGATGAAAATATTTTCGCTAAACTTTCATAAACCTGAATAATGAAATTAGTTTTGAAGTGGTTGAGAATGCTGTGTCAGTATTAAACTTGTCAGGTGATTTTTCAGTTGATAACTTGTGTGAAGAATTTAACTTGTTAAAATCATCGTCGGACGTAGTAGTGGAAAATCGTAAAGACACCACTGCATAGAAATAGCACCAGCTCTTTAAACAGTTTCCAAAAAAAGTGTCTCAACTTTCCTAACTGAATTTAAAATGATCGGATGCCAGAAATGTAAATGTTCCGTAAATTTAATAAAAGCTGAATTACTCATCCAATTCAATCTGGAGCTCTCCTGTGCGGAGTTCTTTAACTATATTAAAGAAGAAAATAAAATATTAAGAGAAGTTAAGTCTTACAGAAATATAAATAAGTAATGGTATTAGCCAACATATTTTTCCATATATCATCATTTTTAACTGAATTTAAATCCCAAATAAAAAGATAAGTAATAAAAAAAATACTGACTACTAATTCTTTTTTTATGTCCCGCTCTCGACGTAAGAGTCCCGCTTTTTTAATCAAAAGGTTTCTAAAATCCCGCTTTACCCGCAAAAAAATCTGGCAACGCTGCTCGCCAGACTTGGGTCCCACCATTACCACTTGTTTGCATCGACGCACTTGCTGAGCAGCACTTCGGTTCGTATGAAGATGAAAAAAAATGGCTCAATGAATGGTTCAAAGCAAAAGGGAAACATTTTTTTCACAAATTGCAACAAAAGATGAAAAAAGTATATAACAAGGGATGGAGCATGCTTTAAATAAATTTTTAAAAAATTTTTTTTATCATTCTTCCGATATTGCCCTGAAGTGCAAATTCTTAACGGTAAATGTGCGTGAAGTAATGCAAAGAAAACATCCGCATGACGGAGATTTGCCACGATTGAGGAGATAAAAACTGCATTGTTGGAAGAGCTCTAGGCTATTCTAAAAAGCGCATATCAGAAGTGCTTCGAGGATTAGAGAAAGCGCTGGCAAAGGGGACCTGATAGATATTGACAAATACAGAAATACGAGAAAAACCTCGTCTACCGCTCATTCCTAAGTTTTTTCGTCCCGAATGAGAGTGTCTGTTTCCGTGGTAACGATCAAAACGATTAACACGATTTTCAGCTTGCCTCAGAAGAATCGATTGATTCTAACCATTATATAGGGCAAACCCATTCTCGATTTCTTCTTTGACCCACTTTACATAATCGTAGTGACAATGTACGAGCAATCGAGTGGAGTTTTCCCTTATCATTATTATTATTTGGATCTCGGAAGTTCAGAGCCTTGTTGAAAACCTTTCGTTAAATCGCCCTGTCACAAGTATGTTTCTTCCATGTTACGCTCCATCCTTATATTGTCCTCCTTGTCCGTTTCGTTCGGGCTTCATTATTTCTTCTGACTGACATTGACATTATTCTTTTGACTGTTTTTCCACTGTCCATACGTTTTTTTATGTCCTGTTCATCTTAGCCTTCGCAATGCTATATTATGCAATGCTTAGGGCTGAATAAAGTTCTTCGAGCTCTTGATTGAGAAGTTCTTCGTCCTGTTTCTCATCATTGATTATCCTTAAGATCTTTTTTTCAAAGACTCGAAATCTACTTTCTTTTTTATTAGTCAGAGACCAACCATTCGATTATGCACTTTGATGTATATTCTATTTTGTTTTTTTCGTGACATCGAAGTCCATAATAGTCACGAATTTGCTGTTGTCCAAAAATGTCTGTTCCATCGTATTATTTATGAGGCTTGGATGATGGTTCTGGAGCCATCGATTAAAAAGATCTCTTCGTTCGGCTTGTGCAATGTGAATAGCTTCCGTTTCCTGTGAGTGTTCTGCACTGTCGTTTTAGTATTACTTTGCGAATGTCATCGAACCATTCTTCAATGACGATAATCATAAAATTAATCATCTAATTTTGTTTTTGAATTAAATGGAGTGATGGATATCTTAATTTGGACCTTTACAATTTTGTTTCTTAAGTGGAAAAGATGATATCCATCAAGTGGCTGCCGCCAGTGTGATACACATTTGTATCCATTTTATCGCATATTCCATGACTTTCGCAAAATTTCCGGTGAAAACTGTTCGCATTCCTGTCGAATATTCTCCTTAAGGGCTGCGATTGTCTGAGGCTGGATGGCATAAGCCTGCGACTTCAAGAATCTTCAAAGAAGAAGTAAAATCGGCCTATCTTGCTGGCCATGGCAAGTCGCCAAAACGGGAGATTACGCGACCAGGAATCGCTTCCTTCACAATATCCATTGTGGCTCGTGCTGCGTGTGTGGTTGCAGCATCTTGCTGAGACCCCGTGTTCACCAAGCCCCGCTTATCCAATTCTGGCAGTAACAAGTCGTTTATCATGGCCCTGTTGCGTTCACCAGTAATAGTGAGCATATTGCCGATGGCATCGTAAAAAAAAAAACGGCCCTTACGCGTGAACGCCGCACAACGCAGTTGCTTTGAGTGGATGTAATGGTTATTCGTGCACCAGATACGAATTTTCAGTGCCCTAGAACCGAAGATTTTGCTTATTGACGTGACGATTTTCGACACAAAATCATTCTTTTCGGTGTTGAGATTAAGGATGACTTGACAATAATTCACACGCGACTGACGGTCAGAAGGCATTAACTGATGCACTCTTTGCACTTTGAACGGGAATATATGTAAGTCTTTCATTAAAATTCGCTGTAGGCTACGTCTTGCGATGCCCAATCACATGGCCCGTCACCTTGTTGATGTTTCTTCGTTCTCAGCGACATCGGCAGCCACAGCCTCGGGATTGTCGGCTGAACGATCAGTCCAGTAGCGGCCATGGTTTCCTGTAGTTCCAGTTCGTTCGAGTCGAGTAGCTAATCGTCGGAATTTTTGCCCAGTTCAAGCTACACGATTAGGAAATTGACGTCGAAATTCATGCTGCGCTAACACCACCGACCTACTATTGGTAAAAAAAAATCGACACAATTATTGCTTGCCTATTTGTATACTGCAGCTATTTAGTTCACAAATGTCAAATATGAATGACGTACTACGCCATTTGCAGAAATTATAACATCTTCCGATTAATTTTGCGCCACCTTGTATGATAGCAGAACCCGGTTAAATGGATTTAAAAAATGATATTTTAAATCACGTTCTCTTCTTTGTTCTCTGTTTCAAAACGACCACGCAGGCCTGATTGGATTGTCATCCAATGGCGATTGTAACAGATATTAATTTATGGAGCTATTATCACTAATGTTTTTAATGTGCCCAAATGTTGACAATACAAATCCAATTGAAGCCGCGTTTAAAATTATTCGTGTTTATGTTGGGTATGATCTTGACGAGCGCGACATTGACTCTCTCTACGTTCACCCACAACTGTACTGTCTCTGAATCCGACCCGACAAGTAGTCAAGGAGAACTGGAAATGAAAAAGAAGAAAAAACAGCGACTAACAACAAAACTCTTAGAAGAAAATTATGATGGTTCCCATTTTTTATTGATGAAAGTCTAACTACTAATATGAGAATATTATATAATGAATCAAGAAAAATCAAAGTAGATAAAAAATTTAAATACATATGGATGAGGAACAACAAATTTTTTTTTCCTATTAGGAAAAACTTTGATCTCTTTCTAACACATATAAACACATTCAATTCCAATGCAACTTTCATTGTACTCACTGAGATCTGGGTTTATGACTACGAGCCATCCAACTACAGTGGTACCTCGAGATACGAGTGCCCTAACATACGAGTTATTTGAGATACGAGTTGTCGAGCGAGCGAAGTTTTGTTTTGAAATACGAGCGAAATTTGAGATACAAGGAACGCCAGCTGCGACGCTCGCTTTTAAAAAAAAATTTCGAACTAAATTCAAATGAACTGTTAAAACGCACTAAATTTCTGAAGATGTCGATGGTAGCGCAGTATGCATTGTGAATCGGGCCTTATTTTTATTCCCACTTATTCCCCCAGTGTGCTTATTTACCTCGCTATCGAAGCATATTTGCTAAGTTTTTCTAGAGCTTTGCGCTTTTTGTGCATTAACATACTATATCACATTTATTTTTATAACCATGGGTCCGAAGAAACTGAGTGGAAAGGTCAGTGCTCAGAAGAAGATGATGTCTATTGAATTAAAGCGTGATATCATAGAAAAACATGAGCAAGGTGTGCGAGTAGCTGACTTGGCGAGGCAGTACGGGCGTAGTACTTCAACGATATGCACTGTGCTTAAATAGAAGGAGTCGATAAAGGGTATAACGCCAGCTAAGGGCGTTACAATAATTTCTAAGCTCCGGAGCTCTCTCCATGAAAAGATGGAGAAACTGCTAATGGTTTGGGTGACGGAGAAGCAGCTTAAAGGCGAGACCTCAACACAGGGCATCATATGCGAGAAGGCACGATCGATTTACGGTGATTTGCTGAATCAAACCCAGCGCACTTCCGCGGACGAGGCATCGGAAGACTCGTTTAAAGCCAGTCGAGGCTGGTTTGACAACTTTAGGAAAAGGCCCGGCATTCACTCCGTTGTCAGGCATGGTGTGGCAGCAAGTTCAGATATGAAGGCAGCTGAGGATTATCTCAAAACTTTTTCCGAACTAATAGAAGCCAATGGATACATCCCCCAGCAAGTCTTCAACTGTGACGAAACAGGGCTTTTCTGGAAAAAGATGCCGAATAGGACTTACATTACGGCAGAGGGGAAGATAATGCCAAGCCACAAACCCATGAAGGATAGGCTAACTCTCGCACTGTGCGCCAATGCGAGTGGCGACTGCAAAATAAAGCCTCTGCTTGTATACCATTCCGAAAACCCCAGAGCCTTTAAGTCACATAAGATTTTAAAAGAAAAACGGAAAGTTATGTGGAGGGCAAACCCGAAGGCATGGGTCACTAGGCAGTTCTTTGTGCAGTGGGTAAACCTGGTTTTTGGCCCTTCTGTTAACAAATACCTACAGGAAAACAACCTACCAATGCAAGCCCTTCTCGCCCCCGACAATGCTCCTGCTCACCCACCGAACCTCGAAGATGACATCCTCGAAGAGTTCAAGTTTATAAAGGTTCTCTATCTACCACCCAACACCACTCCTATCCTGCAGCCCATGGATCAGCAGGTGATTTCTAATTTTAAAAATCTGTACACTAAGCACCTGTTCCGGCGCTGTTTTGAGGTGACAGAAGACACAAACCTCACCCTTCGAGAGTACTGGAAGGACCACTTGAACATCGTGATATGCCTCAGAATTATTGATCAGGCCTGGCTGCGTGTTACAACGAAGACCTTGACCTCTGCATGGCCTGAGTCTGTAGTCGAAAGGACCTTCGAAGGATTCGAACCCGAAGTGCCAGTGGAGGAGGAGATTGTGTCTTTGGGAAAATCCATGGGCCTGGTGATGGATGAGAGAGACGCTCGTGCTTGTCGAGGTGCTCATCGAGGAGCACTCTCAGGAGCTGGCGACCGAGGAATTACAAAAATTACAGTCGCAGCAGCATTCGGGGGTTCTGCAAGAAATATATTTTGAGGAAGATCCAGAGGTGGAGGAGTTTATCCCTACAAGTGAGATGAAAGAGATCTTGAGAATGTGGGATAGAGTTTCACAGTTCGTGGAAAAGAAACACCCCGAAAAAGTTGCAACTGGTCGTGCATCGGAGCTATTTAATGACACTTGCCTAACTCATTTCCGTCGCATTCTGAAAGGGAGGAAGAAACAAACCTCCTAAAACACGTAACAAAAACAATTGAGGGTAGCATATTGGGGCTGGAGCGGATTAATGGCATTCCAGTTAATTTCAATGGGGAAAATTGCTTTGAGATACGAGCAGACATACGAGCAAGGTTACGGAACGAATTAAACCCGTATCTCGAGGTATCACTGTATATTATTTCGGGGTATGAACCTTACTTTAATTGTAATAGCTCGTATAGCTCAGGAGGTGTCGTTGTTTTCATAGTTGTATAGTAGAGAAAAATAGTGTGTCCAGTGGTGATATCATAAAAATCACTTGCCTTATACGTGTGTAATGAACCTTTTACGATTTTGTGTGTATATCGCCTGCATCGAATTCAAGCAGGTATTGACGCTTTTTTAGAAGAATTTAATAGGTTACTTAAAGATGTAAAGACGAAGAATGCATTGGTAGTAGGTACTACCTACTTTTAATGCCTTCTTTCGGTTTAAAATCATTAGTTATGGAACCAACCCGTATAACAGATAATACTCAAACATGTATCGATCATATATATTCGCTAGGTTAGAATCTAAACCTCTTGTACCTTGGATGGCATTACCAACAGCCTTCTAAAATGTATCTCGTTCTACATAATCGATGTAGTATGTTACCTGTTCAACCTCAGTGCTAAAGTCATTCCCCCATTTAAAAAAGGAAATAGAAATTTAATAACCCAATATAGGCTTGTCTCTTTGCTTCCAACCTTTTGTAAATTATTTGAAAAGCTGATGAAAGTTCGTATTGTGTCATTCCTAAATAAAAATCCCTTTCTACGAAATGAACAGTTAAGTTTTCGAGAAGGCAAATCAACTGAAGATGTTATTCTAAAGCTGTGCACCGAAATTCACGATAGCTTCAATAATGACAACCATAATATGACACCGTTCATAGATATGACCAAAGCCTTTGATATGGTCAATCATGACACTCTACTAAATAAGTCATACAAGGCTGGGATAAGAGGAACAGTTCATAAATGGTTCTCGTCATACTTATCATGTAGAACCCAGAGAGTAAAAATGGGTGAAATCTTCAGTAACCAGTTACAGATGAAAAGTGGCGTACCGCAAGGTTCAGTTTTGGGACCACTACTGTTTTTAATATATGTTAATTCACTGTTCCATCAAAATCTTTGTAGCAAAATTACTGCTTTTGCTGACGATATGGCATTAACTTATGACAATAAAAGTATTCTTGACTCTGCAATACAGCCACATATGGACTTAAATATCTTACGACAATGTTTCACCAAACATGACTTATTGATCAGCAGCAAAACTAGGCTTATGATTTTTAGTTTAAAAGGATCTTTTCCACTTGACTGTGACGCAATTTTTCATGCAAGCTCTTGTTTAAAACTGTCTTTATCTGTCCATACGTGTGATAACTTCCACGAAAACTTACCGTGCACTTCAAACTGCTTTCAGATTCAAGGGGTTGAGAACTACGAGTATCTAGGCTTGTTAATAGATAGAAATATGACCTGGAAAGCGGATGAAGGCATAACACCCGCAGTATAAGATCACTTCAAAAATTCATACTCTGCGTGTGGCATGGAATAAAGTTACTGTAAAACTACAAACAACGCGACAAATTCAGTCGAATCCCAAGACAACCACCCCCGGAGAGTAGTGAACGACACAAACCATCCGCACCCCGTACAGGTTGTGTGACAAACATCATAAGAGCGTAACTCTTGGACCTGCACGAATTATAAAAAAAAAAAAAAGATCTAAAACACTATACGTAATCTGTTACACGTAAAATGTACCTTCTAAGAGAAGACTGCTCCAAAAAAATAATGCCCATGTTCTACTACGGCATTGGGCACTCTAAACTACAGTATGGTATTGCTAGTTGGGGTAGTGCCTACAGTAGCAGACTGAAGCCCTTGCAGTAACTCAAACAAAAATAGTTAGGTTAATTTGCAGGCTAAACCAATTTTCCCATAGCTTTTTCTAGCTTTACGTATACTTCCAATGCAACATCTCTACATCTTTAAGGTACTTAAGATCTTCTTTATTCGAAGCGGATATACTGCGACCCTAAGGAGTTCAAATATACCAAAGAAATAACAATTTGACTATCTCGACTGTGGCGATTTCTAAAAAGTCTCGCTGCTTCAAATTCTTCACCACGGCAGCTCCTTGGCTTTTCAATAAGTTACCAATTGAAATTAGGCAAATAGATCAACCCAACCTACTTCTTAAAGAATTAAGGAAATTCCATTTCAGTATGGATAGCTCTACAGTCAAACCCTTTCTCAGTTAAACAAATCAAATAATCTTCACATTGATATCATCCTTGATACTTCTCATTTTTGTATGTTTGTATGTTTGTATTTAATTTCCTAATCTGCTCTCTTTTTTAAAATAAGTTGCTCATTTTTGTAAAATGTTAAAATGTAAAATGCGGTCGTTTGTCTACAAGCTGTGGGAGTACTTGGGAACCCGAGGTTCTGTCAAAATTATGTAAACAATCGCGCACTTTGTTATAATTCCAAGAGTGTGTGTGGCGGGAGTACACTGCGGTAAAATTAAATGACCTCACACGTATTCACGAATGCAGTTTGTTTGCAACGGGTTTTTTCGCTACTAACCTGGACTTCTTTCAAAATTTCAGGGTGTCACGGGGGAAGACGTACGAAAGACGCACGACTCATTCTGGTTTCTGACCAAGCCTGGGCAAAACTAAAAATAAAGGGCAAGTCACATAGAATGCGCGCTTGCGTGCTTCCGCTGCCAGCAAAGTAGAATACACACATTCTTATGGGAGGTGGCACATAGCCGACGGAAGCACGCGCTTCGATAGACAAAGTAGAGCTACTTTCTACTTTTTGATGCGCTGACAGTTCATCATCACATATCGGAGCTCACTCATTTACAATTTGAAGTTCACATATAGACAAAGAGAGTAAGCACGTTCATTGGTGGATGCTTTGAGAGAATGTTTAGGAACTCTCTCGCAGTGAGAGAAATTTCAAATTCGGTTGACATTTAAGTATTATTCTGTTTGGTGTCACATGCGAGGTATGTTGTTTGGTAAGGTCTTCTTTTACCAAATTAAAAAGGGTATCGAATACTTCCCTATTCATACGCACCGCCAATTTAAATTGCTCCGGATCACAGTACAGGGTATCAACATTTCTGGCGAAAAATCCGTGAATGTCCCGGTCCTCGTACAACGGACGAACCCAAAATTCGCGATTGCATCCCATTATTATCTTGTACATTTAAAATGCTTGCGACAATATTAATATAAATATTATTACCGAAATAAAATCGTCCATATTTTTTAAGTATTAAATAACAAGTAAAGAATGTTTTCTAATTGAACGCACAACACCAATTAATAAATGTCATTGAATGATTTGACATTCAATTTTGACAGATCAACGCACGCACGGATTCTATGTGGCTATGCATGCCTGCAATGCGTTGGCAGTCAAGTGAAATTAACGTACGCACGCAAGCACGGATTCTATGTGACTTGCCCTTAAAACGTAATTTAAGTAACATTTGAAGTGTACAATTCTACTACAATATCATCATTCCCAGCGCTAATTGATTTCTGTACTAGTTCATCAGCTGACATCTAACCAATTCGTCTGTAGCCGGCTCTTTTAACAATTGACATTTCTGTTTATTTCTTAATTTTTTTAATCGCAGGAGTGCCCCATAAAGCCGATTAGCCAGTAAGTATAAATATTTGTGCCATTGAACCAGTTGAACTATTGAACCACCCCCCCTACTTAAAACGAGATAATGCGTCGCTTTATGTATTTATTTGAAATTGTTGAGTATTTGTTAGCTTGCAATCAGCGGCTTCGCTGGCGATATGAAGATTACTGGCCGACAACTTTTATTTGGAGCATCGTATTTTTGTTTACTTCGTACAGCCCTAAGTAGTGCTACTTCGCCGTCGACTTGTACAGCATCGAAAATCATGTCTGCAGCTCCGAACACATCAGTGAAACCATCCTATGTTTCAGGATCAAGTTCCGTGGCATTCATAACAACACCCGACGAAGCTCTAGCTAAGAAACTAGCACATTCGTTGGTCGAGAAGAAATTGGCAGCATGTGTGAATATTATTCCGAAGATCACATCGATATATGTGTGGGAGGATAAGGTTCAGGAGGACGGTGAATTTCTATTGATGGTTAAAACGAGGACTTCGCGACTTGAGGAGCTAACCAAACACGTTCGGGACAATCATTCGTACAGTGTGGCTGAGGTAATTACTTTGCCTATAGAGAATGGCAACCCGCCGTACATGGATTGGATCGAACGTACTGTGCCTGATGTACCGAAAGAGAAGGAGTCTTAAAAGGAGTAAACAGTGTTAATTAAGGAGCTGCTCAACGGTTTTATTTGAATTTTAATAAAAATATTTTTGAACTCAATATCATTCGTTTTTATTGTCATTAGGGTGATAAGGCTTTGTTGACATCGCATCTACAGTACTTTTGCCAAGTCTAAAGTCAACTCCGCTTCAAATAACGGAATTTGTTTTCACTGAGTTGTGGAAGCCGATATTAAATTTCAATGCTATTAATAGCATATACGATGTCTTTTCTTTAAATTGGAAAAGCGTGGAAAGCGACTAGGTTACCCTAGTATCAGCGCATTCCTATTTACGATCAGTGATATGTGACGGCGGGATGAGGGTGCACGCGACAAATGCTGGCAACACCATATATCATACCGGCACGACGATAAAAGCTGCCTGGACGCGGAAAAGAGAAGGAGAGAACAACAGCGAGTCAATCGGCTACCGTTTCAGTCGTTGTGCACGAGTCCGAAGAAATATGTAGGTTAGTGTTGTGTTTTGCGCTCGTTCAGAGAAATGAATTAAAATTGTTTTAAGAACAAAGTTTTGTTGCCTCATCGTCTTAAGTGGTGACCCCGAATTGATGTCCTCCGATGAATAAGAAAATCAATGTGGCAGGGGGAGAACGTCGCGATTTGAAGCGAACTCCCACGCGAACGTCGCCGCGTATTACTATGCCCGTCTCCACATGCCACGTCGAGTCGGATGTCGATAACTGTTTTTTTTTTTTCTATTGGACTTCTACTTCCGAGCTTTTGGAATTGTACGAGACACCAGTAAGTTTGATACCGTTTGCTCGCAATTGCTGATCGCATGCATCACAGAACTGTGACCTACGAGGGTGGTCCGATAAGTACTTAGCCTCACCGTCAGATGGCGCCAGTATCGCAAGAGCAACTTACTATCGTGTAGTACATTCCAGTAGACGGCTACTGTCGATCGAACTCTTAGTTTTGTTTGACCGCGTGTAGAAGCGGGAGTGTTCGCGGATTTTAGAAAAATGGAAAAAGAGCAATATCGGTCGGTGATTCGATTCTTGTTTTTGGAAGGGAAATCGCGCAGCGAAATCAAAGAGCGTTTGGATGCTGTGTACGGTGATTCTTCTCCTTCGATGGCGACCATCAAAAATTGGTTTAACGAGTTCCAACGTGGTCGCACGTCGGTTTTTGATGAGCCACGTCCAGGTGCCACGAAAACGGCTACCACGGAGGATAACGTGACAAGAATCCACGATCTCGTATTGGCAGACCGCCGATTGAAGGTGCGCGAGATAACTGAGACAGTAGGCATTTCAAAAGATCGCGTGGGTCATATCCTGCATTAAATTTAGGGCATGAGAAAGCTGTCGGCGCGATGGGTGCCGCGTTTGCTCACTTCGGACAACAAGCGCAATCGTGAGACCACTTCAGAGCAGTGTTTGACGCTGTTTAAGCGCAATACGAAGGAGTTTCTGCGTCGTTTCGTGACAGTCGACGAAACATGGATCCACTGGTACACACTGATATTTTTCAGACGGGTTAAAGAAGTTGGAGCATCGCTGGGTCAAGTGTATCGAGCTAAAAGGAGACTATATTGAAAAATAAATCGCCATTTCTACAAAATTTTCGTTTTTCTTTTGTAGGCTAAGTACTTATCGGACCACTCGTATAATCGACGCAACCATCAGCTTCTTTGCCCATAGTCAGCAGAGAAGACTTTGCCACGTACTCTACGACATTCTCTTAGGCAAGTAAAAACCTAGCCAGCTCTATTATGAAATGGTACATGCAGCAAAAATCACTCAGCGAACAGGTGCCACTCGACTTATATGCAGCATGTCTTCCCCAATCCGTTCACGCAGTGACTGTCGTATTAAAGGACTCTGCTGCTGGCAAAATTCGAATTGCAGATGCGGTCATGGAAAACGTCGAATTCCGTAAGTTAAACGCAATAGAAACAACCACATCAAGTTCCAACGAGTGCGCCCGACAAGCGGACACCGACATGGCCACAAGTTGTCAATTGGAGTTGGAGCTTACCAAGCTACTTACTCGAGATCGTGGGCAACAACTACCAAGATCACGGTCCCGGATTCGTATGCCGCCCACTACTCAAACGGGAATTTCCAGCTAACTCAGACGGGAACAATACAATTTGGCGAGTGTTGGTTTCATCCCAGCTTCGGCCATAGGGCAAATAACTGCCGACCACCCTGCCGCTTCCGCCGGCCGCCATTACTAGAACGCCAAAAAAACTTCAGCCTTGATCAACCGCCTCGGTTTACATGAGCACACTAACTTGGATTTTCTGTCCACACAGGTGAGGAAGTATCCTGCATTCTATCATCGTCGTCGAAAAAAACGCGCCCAACTACTATGCATGTTTTTGCCGTAAACCGCTCTTTCATTAAAGTACCTACATATATACGGGGAAGTAAAACACACGAACTCGAACTCGTCCTCAAAATCGCTTCTCGCCATAACCAGCGACCAGCCATCTCCGCAACTCAGCCCCTTTCGACATTGTCATGGAATTTCCGAACATTACACGCCTTGCACCGTCGGGAGCTTCGACAAACTCAGAAGCAGTACATTTCATCGTGACGAATGGGCCACCCTGCTCAGCGTGAGCACGACATTCTAATTGCATGCCGTAAAAAAGGAGAAATACTAATGCGAGCCGGAATCTGCGGGCCATCGAAATCAAACTTGATTTCAGCAGCGCGGCACATACTCGTAGCTGCTTCCCATCGTGAGGAATGAAAGGCTCTCATGCAGATCTCAGTTCACGAGCCCCTGTTCTACGCTGATGGTGACTTTTCGACCCAACTGAATGTTTTTCATTCAGGGGGACGGTACCCCTGTTCACTAGGGCATCTTTCAAGCAGAATTACTTGCGAACCTACTCCAAACTGGTGGCGCAATGAAAGAAGAAATCAAACAGAAGATCAGAAGACCTGGCAGTCACCAGATCAGTCGACCATCAACCAGATTGATCACGCTGCGATCGACGCCAGACATTCCGTAAGCATCCTAGATGTACGAACCGAGGAATCAATATCGACTCGGATCACTACCTTGTTGCAGCCAAGGTACGAATGACGATATCAAGGATGCTACGGAGTCGAGCAAGACAACAACACTTTGACTTCGGAAAGCTACAATTACAGGTGACCGCCAGCATCTTCGCCGATTGAGTTTCCCTTAACTTACCGCAAAGTCCGATGACACCGGCACAATCCACAGAACAACAGTGTGAGCACTGCCCGCGCGCCATCAGAGACGCTGCTGGGTTTCAAACCAGCTAGAAACCACTGGTTTGATGAGCAATGCAAACAAGCCCATGCAGCAAGACAAACCGCTTACAAAGCCATGCTACATAGACGAACGAGAGCCGCTCGTGAGCTCTACGGGCTGATAAGGAGAGAGGAACACACGCTTTTAAGGAAGAAAAAAAAGAGAGTATGAAAAGCATGAGATCGAGATGCTACCGCGGGAATGATTCTCGCAAGTTTTACGAAGAAGTAAGACAAACATGCCA
Source organism: Merodon equestris (assembly GCA_958301585.1). NCBI lineage: Eukaryota > Metazoa > Arthropoda > Insecta > Diptera > Syrphidae > Merodon > Merodon equestris. The sequence goes on along the minus strand of OY284413.1, from coordinate 212,960,009 downwards.
AGCTCAGAACAGAACCCTTTAGGGATGAAGACGGACAACAAGCAGCAGAGTCACAGTCGATGCTGAGAATGGTAAGGCAAAAATACTTCTGTAGACTGTATAACGGCGATGATATTAGATCTGATACCGCTGTCAGGCTAAATTCCACCTGCCCTAGATGAAATTAAGTTTGTTATTTCGAAACTTAAAACAAAGCCGCGGTCTACTGAGCTATTTAAAGCGACTGAAGATGAAATATCGTCCGAGGAAGGCATGCCCTACGAATGGAATCTCAGCATCGTTTGCCCAGTCCATAAGAAAGAAGACGAGCTATACCGACCAATGTCTAGTTGTAACATCCCTGCCAAACTCATCAGATTGTGCTGAATGACAATCGAGAATTCTCGCAGGTCTTTTGGTGACGTCAAAGACTTCGTCTACCTAGGTTCAATAGTGATCAGCGACAACAACACCAGCACTGAGCTCAAACGTAGAATTACTCATGCCAATCACTGCTTCTTTGGGCTCGAAAAAGGTAGCACTATGGTATATAAATCCCTGCCCTACATTACGGCACAGAGCCCTGGACCTTAACGAAAACGGATGAGGATGCCCTTGGTCGAAATTTGGCGTTCATTTTATGGTCCCGTTTATATAAACGTGGAGGAGAAGATACAACGACGAACTGTACGGGCTATAGTGCGACTTCCGATCCAACGTCTAAGATGGCTGGGCCATGTAGAGCGAAAGGTGGAGCGTACAGGTGGAAGGGGAGTTGAACCAACTGGGAGTGCAGCATTGAAAACAACTGGCAAAAGATCATGCCAGTTGGAGACGCATGTTGGGTGAGGCCAAGGTTCACATCGGACTGTAGCGCCATCTAAGAAGAAGAAGATTTCCGTATTTAAAAATGTAGACCGATCCCAATTCAACAATTACAAGCTACTGCTGTCAAATATTCTCTTAAAAAGACTGACATCATACGCTAAAGAAATAATCGGAGACTACCAATGGGGCGTCAGAATGAGCTGCTTGTCAAGTGACCAGATTTTCATACAAGCTTTAGAAAAAAAAAATAAGAAACAGTGTTCGGTCCTTGAAAACAAAGGACGAGTTAAAGTAGAAAACGTAGATATTTGTATCAATTTCCATTTTTTCCTGTTCAAAATATTTTCCCTTTGATACAAGACACTTGTGCCAGCGCTTTTTCCTTTTTGAAATACTCTTTTTGATACAGTCTTGTGCGATGCAGTTGGGAAGAGAAAAATGCCGTAGTGGGTCAAGCCCGATGAATACAGTAGCTGAGGCATGAGTGCGGGTTGTTTTTGGATAAGTGAGCAAAACTATCAAATTTGACGAACTTGGCGGGTTCTTTTCGGTCTTGGCTCTTCTGGTTACTTCAATGGAGATAGCTTTGGTTTAAATGTGATACCCATCCACCCATGTTTCGTCGCCACTGATGTCCCTTTGGTTCTGGATCGTGGTTTATGTCATTCATCAGCTCCAGAGCGATGCTCATGCAGCGGTTTTTTTGGTCAAAATTTTGGAATATCGGTATAAACTTCCCTGATGTGATCAAGGCATGTGATAATCAATATGCCAGTATCCTCAACAGCTTCGATGAGATTGATTCGACATTCTCCATAACAATTCTCTTCACTGCTTCAATGGTTTCATCCGTTGTTGATGTGCTGAGGCGTCCAAGGCGGCTGCCGTCATTCACTTCTTCTTCGACTTCTGTGAAGAGCTTATACCAATTATAATATTTTTATCGCTCAGAGTAGACTCACCAAATGGAATTTGCAGTCAGCATTTCAGAGAGAATCTATGGTGAAAAACACAAGCAAGAACTCGAGGAACACTATTAAGCCCGAAGCATCGTCCGAATAAAAAACTCGTGAAGACTAAGATGGGCGCGCCACATAGAACGAATGGACAGTGGACGGACAGTCAAAAGAATATTGAGTGGAAGATCCGAGGGAATGTACCGCCAGGAAGGGAATGCCAGTGGAGGACAATATAGGGATGGTCTTAGAAGGAACATACTCGTGACAGGGGGGCTAGGTCAAGGGCTGACTACAAGTCTCTGAGCTTTCGAATTTCAAAGGTCGGTAATACTATAATAGTAACAACATTCAGGACTTCGTTGGGCTACGTTTTCGTGGTGCCTAGTCTTTGTCTCTCCGTAAGATGGAATTCTCTGCATGGAAGCTCTAATTATGCTTTGGTACTTACACTAGTTGAATTTTAAAAATTGGTGAATGACAGATGGACGCCCTTCTCCTAATTTTAGATCTTGGAAATTCGAAAAAAAACCCTGTTCTACCTTCCTAATGGTCCCACAAGTTGATGATCTGATATACCTACCCTGGCGGAAGTGTATTCAGAGCTGAAAGAGTTTGGCGGAACCTATATATTTACGATCGGGTGGTTTTGAGGGCTTATTCAAGATGACATCAACCTCGTTTATAACTGTGTACCGGAGAACCTGTATAATGGTCTGAATAGTGAGTTGTTTCACCAAGTCCCATCAAAGCGGCAATGGCGCTATCATCCTAAAAAAAAGATCTTACCTATAAAATTGAACAAGTTCGAGTAAATCATTTTTATTCAAATGAAATGTTTTGCATTTTCACATGCTTGCATATTGCATGCATATTATAGTAATAAAACTAATAATTTCACAAGCCGTCGATATCATTAGAATTTGGTTTCCTTTTTCCAGCTAAGTGACTTCTGCCCACTGAGAAAGTCCTACAAATTAAAAATAACATTTGACTTCTCACAGCTTTACATTACCTACCCGATTCCATCTGCGCATGTCCCGGATACGTTTCTGTCGAACTGTCAGTCAATGCCAACGGTTTGTAGTTTGCTGCTTCAACAGATTGGATTGCTTTTTTTCTCCTTATCTCAGTTGCGTAAAATAAGATCGCTTTTAAGATAAGCAGTACCGGGAACAATTGGATAATAATCATTGCGTCGATAATGCACAACACAAAATTCCCACGCTTAGCCCATATGCCAAAAAGGGTTACGCAAAGATTATTAAAATTTTCCAATAAACAAAGAAAATATGATCCGAACATTGTGAGAACTTCTTTTTTTTTTTTTTAAATTTGCGTTTAAGACTGTGTCAACTAACCCGACTTGTCGTTTCAGATAGAAGAAAAGTTTATTTGATTTTTAAATCCAACTGCCAGTTGGCTTGAAAAAGAAAAGGTGATTTGAGGAGATCTAGTACATTTTTGATACTTTCGTTCATTCATGCCAACTTTAACGAAAAAAAGGTTTGTGTTTACCGCGAAAATTTGTAAACGAACTTGCAGCTGTCAGTTTGACTTTTCTGCTATATACTGAGCGATTGCCTTGCTGTTTTTTTAAGAAATTTGTTTAATTTGTTAAGAACGAATATTTATTATGAGTGATGCACAAAAGAAATCCACACGCAGGCGAATCACATCCACCGATCAACTAAAGACTCCGAGGAAGAATATTACGCGAGCGGCGCGTTTGAAATCGACGGAAAACACAACATCCGCGGAGGACGATGAGATAGAAGAATCAACGCCGGGGCAAAGGAAATCGAATAGAATAAGAAGCCCGTCGAAGCGTTTTACTGAGAAAGAATATACTTTGGATTCGCCGGGTAAAAGGCAGAGAAAATCGACGGTTCAACTGGCGATTGAAGGCAACACTAATAGTGAATCAAGTGATTCGGTTGAGCAAGGGCTTAAAGGAAATGCCCCGAAAGAGGTACATTTTTTCGCGGATGATCTAGACGTAGAAGGAAGACAAATGTATGGCTTCAATACACCTAAAAAGCGGGATGGAATGGCGCTAGTTGCCGCAGCTACCCCGAAGACACCAAAAACTCCGAAAACTCCACGACATCATGCGAAAACTCCTGATGCAAAGGGGAACAAATTGGTGTTTGAACCCAAAACCCCACGGCATGTGAGGAGTAAAGTCAAATATCGTAAGTAAAACTCGGACAACTCAGAAACCACCGATAACATCCAATCTTTCCTTTTTTAAGAAATCACAAAGCTCCTGGAGGACAGTTCGAATTCAGATTTTTCCGGCGAAGACAGTGACTTCCGACCATCATCGGAAAGCTCGTCGCCATCACCATCCGACGTCGAAGATGAAAGTCAACCACAAGACGATGAAGAAGAGGAAGAGAAACCTAAAAGAGGTCGTCGTCCAATAATTGTCCCGGTTCTACCAAAAACTCCCTCCGCCAGCCGACGACGGCCGCAGACTACACGAGCAACAACCGAAGACTATGTACCTGAAAGTGATGGTTATTTCACCTCTCATTCCAGCAGTAAGATCCACACGTCCGATCACACTCTGGATCGATTAAAGAACCCACGTTTGCCGGCCGACAAGCTCTTCAGTCTCCTGGCCAGTATGACGCTTTCAAAAGAGCACGAAGATGCTATATCCGGAATGATGGATGAGTACAAAACGTACTTTTCGAAATGGATGTACATTCTCAACGAGGGATTCAATATCGTGCTCTATGGACTGGGCTCGAAGAGGAATCTCCTTCAGCAATTCCATCAGGATGTGCTTTCAAAACAGACGGTTTTGGTGATAAATGGTTTCTTTCCCAGTCTGACGATAAAAGACATTCTCGATAGCATCACAAATGAGATATTAGATGTTGGTACGAGTTCAGCCAATCCGCATGAGGCGGTTGATGTAATTGAGGAAGAGTTGGCGCTCATCCCCGACACACATTTGTATTTGATCGTTCACAACATCGACGGAACAATGTTGCGGAACTCGAAAGCACAGGAGATATTGTCGCGGCTCGCGAAGATCGGTAATGTTCATCTGCTGGCTTCGATTGATCACATCAACACGCCGTTGTGTACGTAATGGATTCATCTCTGTGAAGAAAGAATGGTTCTAACGCAACTTTGTTCTTTTCTAGTGTGGGACCAGTCGAAATTGAGTAATTTCAACTTTTCATGGTGGGATGTGACTACCATGCTGCCGTACAGTGATGAGACTGCCTTCGAGAACTCCCTTTTGGTACAGAACTCCGGCGAACTGGCATTGTCATCAATGCGTAGTGTGTTTTTATCGTTAACCACGAACGCAAGAGGCATTTACATGCTTATTGTCAAGTATCAGCTGAAAAACAAGGGAAACCCAAGCTTCCAAGGTACATTTATGGTACATCTCAATTGAATAAGTGCTTAATACAATAATTCTCTTTCAGGTATGCCGTTCAAAGATTTGTACTGGAGTTGCAGAGAGGCATTCCTAGTTAGTTCAGACTTGGCTTTGCGAGCGCAGTTGACCGAGTTCCTCGACCACAAGTTGGTGAAAAGCAAGCGAAGCATAGATGGGTCGGAGCAGCTGCTTATACCGATCGATTCCGGTTTGCTGCAACAGTTCTTGGATGAGCAGCAAAAGTGAAAAATCTTTTTGTTTTCTTTGTTTTCTATTTATTTTCATAAAGAAATTGTTTGAAAAATGAAAAGTCGTGTATTTATTCCCCCCATTCCTCCTTAAATGTTGTTCTAAAGCACCACCGCCCATGTAAATGCAGCGTGAATGCACCCATCTACAGTTCCACTTGCCGACCAAACCACTGTGCTGTCAAAAACCTATCTCACAACCCAACTAAACTCAGTAACAACGAAGGCGAATATAATTTTTCTTTTTATACAGTGTCGAATAAAAAATAATTAAAAAAGGGAAAAAAAGTTTTAACAAAATCCATAACTCTGCATTAAAATTTATTTATCGCCTAACCTGCTTCACGCCGCCCTCGTCACACATGAATTAACTTAACTGCAATCGAACTGTCAAATCTTTCAGCTGTCAAAAAACATTTTTCACCGTCGCTGTCAGTTCCCATAAGCGAGAGAGAAAGATAATCCGTGGAGATATCACTCGATTATTTTTGTTTGGTTTTTTTTCGATTTTCCCGATTGTCTGTTGTAATTATTTTAATTGCAAAGTGTGACCCAAAGGAAATATTGAAATTATTCGAACCGAAAAGTAATTAAACTTGATCGTAACATCGTGAACGGGGCGCCTACTTCCTGCGGGATTTCGATTTTCGTCTATCTACGTCGTCATCCATCCTCGTTCCTCCACCATCTTTGACCCGTACTCGTACGCATTGCGGTGCATTCACGTTTTGCATTTTCTCATCTCTATTTATTTAAACACAATTTTTTTTTCCTGTTCTCCCCCCGTTTAAATATATATTTCTCGTGGAAAGTGACCGTCGTATGAACTTAAGAATCGTTTCCGGTATTATTAGCATCACATTTGCATCTTCGTCGTTGTCGCTGTCGCCGTGAAAGAAAGTAAGAGGGAGGAGAACTGAACAAAAAAAGAACTCCAAAAGCCCCATTTTGGTAGAAAAAAAAAGGAAAAATTCGTGAAATCCTGATCAAGAATTCAAGCTATTATCCATACGGGAATATATTTGTCTTGCTTCAGTACGTGGTCGTCTAGCGGATAATTTCAGTTTGGATTATAGTGTGTTCCTGCTCGGACTGCGTAGCCGGACGGACGATATTGAGGAGGAGGGATAAGGTCAGTAAAAGTTGTGAGAAGTCTAGGAAAATTTTCTCTTTAATCGTTAAAGTGCTTTTAGTTTTTATTTCATTATTCTATGAACCACGGAGCGAAGTCTCGACTGGATGGAATGCATGTTTATAGCGAATTTGTTAGTTCTTTGATTTATTTATTTGTTTTGTGTTATTAACCCAAGATTGGGTTCCAAGACCTTGCTCTGAATTACATTCGCACATTGGCGACTGTATGAAGGGCAGACAAAGTGGTTTGATTGACTAGAGGAGCTCTGCGATGCTTAGCAAGAGACAATGTACCTTATGACCTTTTCAGGACAGTGCTCTAGCGTTACATTTCGAATGAAAAATAGATATAGCTTCCTGGATTCTTTCCGGGGGGAACTGTAGACGAGTCGAGAATTTGATAACCGAAAGACAACTTGAAATTATTGATTTTTCTAAAGCAATGGCAATGCACTCGAGTAACTTCCGTCTTTGACTTAATATTTAATTTTCTCGGAGTCATTTTAACTGTTAAAGAAACATATCAGCTGTTCACAATTGTCAGACAAAGTGCCTTAAGTAAATAGTAAGCATAATGCTGATACGAGAGAAGCGTAGTGTAGACGGAAAATCGAACGCATTGTTACTATCAAATGAGTCTGATTGACTATTCAGTAGACATCTTAGGCGTAACATTTATTTGAGATAATTACTAAATCGGCTTCCAGCTGCTGTACATATTGCGTGCAAACAATCGTCGTAGATAGATTACGAGTAGAAGCAATGCCGATATAGTTTTTGGAAAACTTGATTACATTTGACAATTCTTTGAAGAGCAAAAATGACCGCGGCATTAGCAGGCAAAGGTTCGTTCTTATTGGAATGATGGAATCCAATAAAGTTACCAGACATGATCTTGCGATGTAGGTATGTTCCCGTATTTTTTTTCTCCATTTGTTTGCCCTGAATGTAAGTCTTGTTCTACAGTTAGCAAGGAAGACACAGTGACTATAGAGATCTACTGTGCCGAGTAAGCCAACTAAACCAGAATGTTCTCAACCTTCGTAATGAAGTTGTGGGTGTCGCCTTCAGGAATAGAGATATTTTCTTCAGGAGACATCAACACATCACCTCTGGCAAGATGTTCATTTAATTGATATCTCACTGTTGCTCACCGTACTGTTCCAATAGGAACACGCTTTCCAACTGAAAGCCAGTCTTTTTGATTTTGTTTTCTTGCTTTTTAAGATATTTTTCGAGACTGCTAATGGGTTGAATATTTTCATTAGATTAACGAAGTCCTTGAATTCTGTTTCAGTGCGATAGATGTGTTATTTATACGTCCGAGAACCAACCAGAGTCTTGAGTTCACGCTACGTGAGCTTTACATGCTTGTTAAACCTTTCATGCCAGCAGCGGCTTGGAAACTTGAGAGTTTGGGTCAATAATACCAACGACAATGCCTGATTCCATCTTCGAGGCATCGGTATAACATCTAGAGCCTTAGTCTATTTTCAAAAGATCACTACTCTCAAAGGTTAAACGCGTTGGGCTCAATGCTACTTTTTCATCTCGGGAAGTTCGCGATGAATTGATATGTGACTCGATAGTCCGCATGTGGAGGTGTTTTCCAATCGCACGTGTCTTACTGGAATACATATAACAAATTTAGCACACGGTCTGTTATGCCGAGACATGCGAGGCTTTGAAGGGGTGTAGCTTGATGACCATGGTTTTCAGCTCCGTCTTTTTCCTCTACACCATAAAGCCATATGTGATGATAACTTGGGGTTTCCATACTGAAATCGACAGGACTACGAGGGTGATCTGAAAAGTTTCCCACCTAATAAAGATATGTACGAGGGTGCTCCGATAAGTACTTAGCCACGTCGCCAGATGGCGCCAGTATCGCAAGAGCAACTTACTATCGTGTAGTACATTTTAGTAGTCTACTGTCTATTTATATTTCAGCTGGATCGGACGCGTAGTTTTGTTTTGACCGCGTGTGGAAGCGGGAGTGTCCGCGGATTTTAGAAAAATGGAAAAAGAGCAATATCGGTCGGTGATTCGATTCTTGTTTTTGGAAGGGAAATCGCGCAGCGAAATCAAAGAGCGTTTGGATGCTGTGTACGGTGACCCTTCTCCTTCGATGGTGACCATCAAAAATTGGTTTAACGAGTTTCAACGTTGTCGCGCGTCGGTTTTTGATGTTCAGGTGCCCCGAAAACGGCTACCACGAAGGATAACGTGACAAAAATCCACGATCACGTATTGGCAGACAGACCGCCGATTGAAGGTGCGCGAGATAGCTGAGACAGTAGGTATTTCAAAAGATCGCGTGGGTTATATCCTGCATGAAATTCTGGGCATGAGAAAGCTGTCGGCGTGATGGGTGCCGCGTTTCCTCACTCCGGACAACAAGCGCAACCGTGAGACCAATTCAGAGCAGTGTTTGACGCTGTTTAAGCGCAATCCGAAGGAGTTTCTGCGTCGTTTCGTGACAGTCGACGAAACATGCATCCACTGGTACACACCAGAGACCAAGGAACAGTCGAAACAGTGGACTTCACCCGGCGAACCTGCTCCGAAGAAGGCGAAGACTGTCCCATCGGCCGGAAAGGTGATGGCCACCGTTTTCTGGGATTCACAAAGTGTGATCCACATTGACTACCTGGAGAAGGGCAAAACCGTGTTGTACCATGCCAAATTAACGGCCCCACTTGGCGAAGAAAAAAGTGCTCTTCCACCATGATAATGCACCGGCTCACACCTCCGCCCTCGCTACGACCAAATTGGTCGAATTGGGCTACTAACTGCTGCCCCCATCCACCGTATGGCCCCGTGCGACCATACGTTTGTTTCCAAACTTGAAAAAGTCACTCGCAGGGCAGAAATTTCAGTCGAATAAGGAGGTCATCGCCGCCACGGAGGCCTACTTTGCAGACCTCGAGAAAACGTATTTTTAAGACGGGTTAAAGAAGTTGGAACATCGCTGGGTCAAGTGTATCGAGCTAAAAGGAGACTATATTGAAAAATAAATCGCTGTTTCTCCAAAATTCTGTTTTTCTTCTGTAGGCTAAGTACTTATCGGACCCCCCTCGTATAAGACATTTTTCTAATTTTTTATTTTTATTTTTTACACTTCTCCCGGCGATCCCGGCGATGATCCCATCTTTCTAACCCGTCCAAATAGTACTCGACGTGTTTCTCTCCAAAATAACTATTCACGAAGGTGATTGCCTCTTTGACGAAAATCTCTGTCCTCCTAGCGCAATTTTTAGATTAGGGAACAAAGAGAAGTCGCTTAGGGCTAGATCTGGTGAATAAAGCGGATGGTCAAGCAGTTCATACCGTAAATCGGGGTATTTCGCCATGGCATATTTTCATAGGGTTCGTGCAGGTTCAAGAGTGTACGCTCTCATGGTGTTTGTCACACAACCTGAACGGCGTGCAGATGGTTTGTGTCGAAAATGTTTTTTCACTACTTTCCGGGGGTGGTTGTCCTAGATACGATTTGAGAGATTCGACTGAATTTGTCGCGTTGGTTGTAGTTCGCAGTAACTCTTCTTTTTTCCATGTCATTAAGGTGTTATATTGGAAATGCACACACAGGGTATGAATTTTGAAGTGATTTTATGCTGCGAGTGTTATGCCTTCGTCAGCAGTTTTTTTTTTTGATCATCTCTCGTTCACAACTGATGTTGCACAGTTTTTCCGTATAGGAATTGTTCTTGGCTATGGACAGATTTGAACTACAGACCCTCCGCTCAACAGTCGGTGATGATTACCATCGCCAAATGTCGCCATGGCGGAAATGTGACCGTTTTTCCGCAATTTCCGCCTAAGTTTGTCAATGATGCGTTGTATACGCTCCTGTAATGTTTTTTCCTTTTTGAAGATAAGACTGGCCATCACTTTGCCAGTCGAAAAAAACTGTTTTTGCTTTTTTTTGTAACCGATTCCTTCTTTGCAGTCCCCTGTTTTGAGTTTATTTATGCTTCGGCCGAATAATGGTGTATCCAAGTTTTATCGACAGTAATTAATTAGCGGCAAAACTCGGATTTATTGTGCCCAAACAGAGCGTTGCAAATGTTCATTCGAACACGTTTTTGGTCTAACATGAGCAAAGGCGGCACCCAACTCGCGAAGAACTCCTTTATACTTAAATCTTGATTTAAATCTTGGTTTAATGATTGAAACACGTTCTTTGGACATTTTCATAACCTCTACTATCATTCTAACTTTAATTCGTCAGTCGCCTAGCACCATTTGGTGAACTTTAGCGATGTTATCGTCAGTTGTTCCAGTTTTTGGACGTCTCGAACGTTCATCGTCTCCCAAGCTCTTACGCCCACGTTTAAAATCAGCTGCCCAAAATTTCACTGTGGTAAATGATGGTACAGAATCCCCATACATCAACTCACCTTTCATTTGCGTAAGCGTATTGCCTTTCGTCCATTTTCACAAAAACACTCACATCGACTCATTCAAACGACTGTCAAACAAAAACTACACGTCGAAAATTTTGGTGAGTAGCTGTCAAAAGATGCACATATACACTAGTATTTATTGACGAATTCTGCTATCTTTACGTTGAGGTCGGAAACTTTTCAGACCACCCTCGTATATTTGTCGTTGGGTTTGTTATTTGATATTTATATATTTATATTGGTATCACTGCCCCGATCTTTTACGGTTGTCATACAAAATCCACCACCACTTTACATCACATGTGATTATACGGTGCAAAAACTGTACATTATGGTGCCTTAGACTCAGCGACGCACAGGTTTCTAAACAGCGCAGTTTTTGGGCATCTTCCTATTCATTGGGTACCCACTTGTCGAGTTTTTTTACTTTTCCTAATTGAGATAGGTGTCGACTTATTGTCATGGGGGATACTCCCATGTTGTGTGCAATGCCCCGCACCCTTTGTCTTGGTTTTGCATCAACAGTTTTTCGTAAAATGGCGTCGTCAATTACCGTTTCCGGTTTCCCACGCGGTTCGTTTTTGAGGCTTAGATCTTAAATTACCAAACCAACGCTGAATGGTGGTTTCGTTCACCGCTACATTCTAAAATGCGTCATATAAGTTTCTGACTGCCAGAGATGCATTATGTCCCAGTTTAAACTCGTAAAGGAAAAGAGTACGAATTCGAACCGGCGACAGCATGATATAAAAAATTCCTAGAAAAAATTAACTGTACATGCAACGGACCCTAAAAGTCAGACACATAATCACAGATCCCACTTTATCCAAAAAAAATCACTGTGTTGTACCTTAAGCTTGGATGGACTTAAATAAGGCTGTCAGCGGCGGGGTGATGAAGTCCAAACCTTCCTGCAGAGGGCTTGGAAATCCCCCACTCAGGGAACTTTTTCTTCTTTCGGCTTCAGTAGAAAGACAACTTTAAGCACCTTTAGGTAGGAAATCGAATTTTGTTTCTTGGTGTTAACGCCTGGGGCAGTTGGTCAACGTTGGAAGATTTCATTATTTTCGAGGAGTGAAAGCTGCTGATACAGAGATATTGCCTCCTAGCCCGTGCTTAGTATGAGCAGAAACTGTTAGCATATTCAAAGTGTGTTCAAAAAGTAACAAGAATTTAGCGATTCTTGCTATTCATTTCGTTTTGTTTGTACCTACTTTATCAAATCCACCTTCAACTACTATCAACCACAAAAATTGTAGTTTTACTGTAAGTGAAATTTGTCGAGTTGAAAGCTGTGAAAATGACGTGCGCTCTGAACCCGCCGTTATTAGGAAATAATCTCCTCAACAAAACCATAAATTGATGATTTCCTCAGGTCGAGATTATTTCATTTTATTTATAGCTCATAGATATTTAACAAATTCTAGGCGAGACGAAAAGCAAGAAACCGCTTTTTACACTTCCACGGTCTTATTACTTGGGCACCATCCTAGACCCAAAGCTTATCTTTGAGTTAATTATAGAAAACCGGGCCAAAGAAGCTAGCTTATCTTTCTATACCCGTTCATATAAGTTGTGAATGAGAGATGATTAAAAAAGTGCTGACGAAGGCATAACACTCGCAGTATAAAATCACTTCAAAATTCATACTTTGTGTGTGCATTTCCAATATAACACCTTAATGACATGGAAACAAAATAGTTACTGTGAACTACAAGCAACGCGACAAATTCAGTCGAATCTCTCAAAAAATTCTATCAAGGACAACCACCCCCGGAAAGTAGTGAATGAACATCTTCGACACAAACCATTTGCACCGCGTCCAGGTTGTGCGACAAACAACATAAGAGCGTACACTCTTGAACCTGATTGAATCCTATAAAGAAAAATCTAGACAGTATGGCAGAGCTCTGCTACTTCGCGCCGCGAATCTGACATTGGTTCCAAAAAACTACACTACTCACACTTTTGATTTAAGTTCAACGGCACGTAGGCTGCTCGTTGGTTTAAGATTATAAGTTTCTGATCTCAACTGTATAGTACCGCCTTCCCATTATCTTGAACATTTTTCAAGTGGGACATAGTCACAGCCATTGGCAGTGATTGTCAAGCCGCCATTGAAACTCTCTGCTCATCAGTCACTCCTCCAGATTCGTGGAGCAATGCAAGGAGAAAACAATTGGACTTGCAGCAAAATCAGGATCACTTTTACTTGGTTCTAGGGCACCAAGAAACCGTCGAGCTAGCCCGGCTTGCGCCACTTCCAATGCTTCCGAAAGCTAAGCATAGGTGGACCAAATCAATCAGGTCAGGGTTTCTAGGAAATATTATGATAAATACAAGAAACCTTTTAAACAGACGTTGATCTGATATCTCCAGAAACTTAGCGGTTAGTGCCAGTCATCGGCCTTTTGGAGGTTACTCCTACAGACTCTACATACTGTTTAACAGCTACTGCTGGAGGCGTCGCAACCTAATCACAGGAAACCACTTCGTTCACGAATGCACAGCCTGTCAAATATCGCTAACTTCATGCCCAATTTTCCTGGATTGACTGGTTTTGAATATACCAATAATGTTTACCACGACCAAAGAAGGCTAGTCATCAAAACGATGACTCAGATCAAGAACTTTGAAAACGTGTCATAATAGGTGATGAAACATATGAAGTTGAAACCAATTGTAAATTGGAGGCATTCTGGATCGGCGACATCGAAATAACCTAGACATGTTCGTTCCAATGTGAAGGTCATGTTCACTGTGTTTACTGAGTCTTAAGATTGTCAGAGTACGCCATTAATTTTTGTCACAAGATCAACCGGTCAATACCTAAGGGCAAATTTGCGTGAAAAATTCCGAAAAAAAAAATAATCCGAAATGTGGCAAAACAGTTCACTCCTGTTACCCCGCGATGCTTACTGGGATCAATCTACGGAGGATTGATCCATCAGTGTGGCTTTACACAAAAAAAGGAAACGATCTGTCCATCAATAGGTGGCTAAAAAGCGCCTGCCATCAAACGATATCTGGACCAGAAAGGCAAAAACTCAATTTCGTAGAAAATTGAATATATAAATTGCAATTTCTTAGAAATTATCGCATTGACTATGTTAAAGCTGTCCAATGCCGATCCTAATCATAGCTCGTCCTTTCTATTGTTGTAAAGAAAATCAAAATATTTTGTTTGATCCCCAGCATTCCCATGTTAAAGACAATTCTAGACCCTGGCACAACGCAGAATACTAAAACATTCCTTTATATTACATATATTGAACCTGAACACCAGTACATATACCATGCAGTTCTGGGCGTTATACCATAATATGACCCTGAACTTGTCATGCATTTGAGTTGTTTTTTTTTTTTGCTGGCGTAAACACATGGCAATAACGTAATGGAAGGATAAGGAAGGCACTTTTGTAATTCGCAATGTAAAGTTAAACATTGTATCGATGGAAAACAAACTCTCAAAGAAAGACTTAAAAATTTATTAGAGAAGTGGCTCGGTATTCTAAAAACTACTTAAAACCTCAGACAACAGGTGAATTTCCCCACATATGGAGAACCGCTTTTATAACTCCTGTTCACAAAAAAGGTCCGAAGAGTGATGTTAACAACTACCACCCCATCGCCAAACTGACACATATGTATATCCAAACTTTCCAAAAGTATTTTGTAATCCACTCTAAGTTTCCACTGCAAGGCCCTAATCTCCTGTAAACAACATGGCTTCTTTAAATGCAGGTCTACAACCACAAACCTTGTCGAATTTGTGTCCTTCACCCTCTCAGCATTAGAGAATGCGAATGAGGTCGACGTCATTTCAACTGATTTCAGTAAAGCTTTCGACAAAATCTCCCACAAACTAATACTCTAGTCTGGAGTAAACAGGGGCTGCCCGCAAGGTGGCGTCTTGTCTCCGCTGTTATGGTGCATGGTGGTCGACTCTCTGCTCGATGCTCACAATGCCTCTGGAATCTATGCCCAGGCCTATGCTGCTGTTCTCTCTGTCGGCTCATGTTTAGCGAATGTCTGTCTCAAAGCGCAGGCGGCGCTAGATCGAAGACTGGTGCACGAGAAATGGGCTGTCGGTTAATCCTCTTAAGACTGATGTCGTTCTCTTCACGAGAAGGAGGAAAAATACTGGTATTACTAAGCTGGTGCTAAAAGGCATTCCCATCCCGATATCCAAGGAAGCTAAGTATCTGGGTGTCATCCTAGATAGCAAGCTTCTTTGGTCAAAACATATTGAGTCCAAAACCACCAAAGCGCTGTCAACTTTTTGGCAATGCAAAGGTGATTTTGGCAAAACATGGGGCTTATCGCCGAAAAAGGTCCTTTGGATCTACACGGCAAGACCTATAATCTCATATACATCTATATTACCTTTGTTTGTCCCTTTCTTGAATACGCATCCCAAATGTGGTGCCCTTATCAACAAACCCACATTTCTAGAATCGAAAGCATCCAACGTTTCGCTCTTCGTGGTCTGCCCTGGAACAATGCTTTATTCTTATCGCCCTATCAAGACCGTCTAAAACTAATCAATTTGAGTACACTGAAGGTAAGAAGAAGGATATCTGACATTCTCTTCATTCATAGACTTCTAACAGATACCATTGACTGCACACTTTATAACTCGTAATACCCGCAATTCTCGTCTATTCTATCCCCTTAGTTACACGACTAAGTGTAAGATTTTGCGCTATAATCTTATAAAATGCAGTTCGTGGAAAAACTGAAGCGGAACGATTTGCCACGATTTGAGTGGGGCTTAGAAAAGCTGGAAGAAGACTCGCTTTTTTATCGAAACATTTTCTTCACCAACAAGGCCCTCTGCTTGAATGGGTTTGAGCAACCACAGGGAATACAAGAGCTGCCAATGCATCCGGAAAAAATGCTGAGTTTGGTGCGGTTTATGGTCCGGCGAAATCATTGGCCTGTATTTTTTCGATGAGCACGTGGGGGAAACGTTACCATGACGCATACTATCTTTCAATGAGTTCGAACTTTTCTTTTGTCCCGAATATACAAGCTGAATCTGGTCGATATGTGGTCCCAGCAAGACAGCGCATCATGCTACACAGCACGTTAATTGATGGACCAATTGAGAAATGAGGCTAGACCGGCTAGATCGTGCGATTTGATGATTTTACACAATATGTTACGAGGATACATCCAATAACTCCCATATACCAGCGTCAATTGCAGCCATGGAGAAAACGTCAGCCAAATACCAGACAATATGCTCAATGAACTGACTCAAAAATGGACTCCTAAAAGGTATGGACTACCTAAAACGTACTCGTGGTAAACTTTTACATGATAATCTTGAGGACGTAAATGGCAAAAATTCAAAAATTGATGACAAAAATTTTGTACCCTTTTGCACTTTTTCTGTTTTATTTTTTTTTTGACAACTAAAATCCAAACGCTTAAATGATCACATATTAAAAAGAAATTAGCAAAGGATCATTTTAATCTTCTACCTTACAAAGCTGGGGTAGGGAAGACTTATGCAAAGGGTTTCCTGTCCAAACCAAACTTGGCGCGAAGCTATGAGTCTGAAACTTGCTGTGTACATGATTCTGAGCTCATATTTTGTATTAACCCGGTAATAACCGTCGAAATATATGTAAACATTTAGATCATGCTCCCTTGCGCAGATTGGAATATTTCTCCTGATTCCTACAACACGACTATGACCCAAAGCATATCCACAAATTAGCCAAAGAATTTTTTCGCAAGGAATAGGGTCAGGTCAGTTTCCAGACCTCAACCTAGTCGAAAACTTTGGACTGATGTGAAGGAATGAGTGTTTAAAGTAAAACCAAAAAATACATTGCAGTTATTGGCAGCTTTGCAGGCTGTGCGATTGGGGACTTAAATGATGTCAAAGATTAATGGAAAGGTCATAAGATCACATACTAAAGTTCTTTTTTAATTCAAGCCTTCAAAGCCTCTGTATTTATTGCGATAATTTATTTTATTGTACAAGACTTCTACATTTTTACTTTCGGTGTAATTGCCGATTTGATCCAACTTTCAACAGTATTTATCTAAATCGATCTTTTCGTTATCTGGTGGTAACTCATAGCATACTATTACCTTCCAATGCCACCAAACATTTACCTTCTCCTGATGTAAACCGACCTTCCGAGTGGTTAACGCCAGTTCACCTCTCGTCGCCCGTTTCGTTTCGAGTGAAAAATGGATCTTATTTATAGCGTTTTTATAGCAAATAGCTGGTGGAAATGCGATCAACACGGTTCATTGTCGCCTTCTTGCCCTTATGAGAATAACAAAACACAATAAAACGAAAAACACGTTATTTTCTTCCATTTTTAAACTTACGTGGGATTGTATCAGTAAATATGCGTTGGAATGTCACATTTCAAAACACGTACGCATCTAACACATCGCATTGACATAACCGTCTCTAATTTCGCCTTTGATCGCCGCCTATTGAGAAATCCTTTCTTGGACAACCCAATATTTACTTAGGCATATTTCAAACTGGAGGTCATTCCATTAAGGACACTTACGAAACATTTTTATTGCAAAAAAAAAAAACAAAAATCAGCTGAATCGAAAATTGTGTGCCGATGGTACTCCGGATCGATGATATCCAGAAAGGCACGGATGCTGTGACCAGTAAAGACACATTGCATTACAGTTTCTTGCCAAGTGACAATTACAGAAACAAATTTTGATAGGAAAATCCAAAGATCAGAAACAGGTCTACAAAATCTCGCGCACAATATCTGTCCACCTAACACCAATCTCTCTGAAATCTGCGCAAATTACCGCCAAATCATAACTAAGACGACCACACAAATGACTCGGTCTCCATACCCTGATTACGGTCGCCACCTTAACACATGCTAACCTCAATGACAAACAAGTAAACTACTCGATGTTCATTGTTCTCTTTTAACCATAATGCACGACACATCGACAAACGTGGGAGGGACGGAAGCCTCAATTTGTCGCTGGAAAATAAGAAAATAATAAAAAACATGAAAAATGTCGACCTCTATTGACCATAAGCGCGGGCATAACAAAAAAATCAACATCGACCGCAGAGAAGAGAATGTTGACCAGGTGAATAGTGAATTGATTGGTTTTAGATGGAGGCACTGACCAACGCCGGCGGTCCAGATCACAGCCAACACTGTTATTTCTGTTATTTGGTTTTAGGCACTATACACACCGCACAATTGATTCGTATTGGCATTTAACATACACCGTTTGGTAATGAGCACACATCGGAGCATACAAAATGTGTGCGCGGCGGCTGAGCGAGGTATCGTGGCGGCTTGGTGTGGCGACAGTGGCGACCGGCATTGATGGAAAAATTTTTTGTTGATTTTTCAGGCCACTGAATTTGCAAGGAATTTCGAATTTCGCAAAACCATGTTTTGCCTTTTTTGTTTGATTTAGGCTTTAGTTATTTCAAGTTTTTCTTTTTTTTTTATACAGTATTGTGCCGCGCACACCACCCACATCCGATGGGTAGCCAGTGTGAGCGTTAAGTGCTGAATGCCGTTTATGGTTATGAAGTACAGGAACAAGCGGGGATTTAGGAATCCAATTCTGGTTTTAATTGAATATTTCTTTTGACATCTGTTAAAAAAAAAATCATTTGTTGATGCTAACTGGTGATTCTATTCAAATAGGTCTGATGCTGCTATTTCTATCATAAGTGTCGCTCTTTGCTTCCTTATTCTTTATCTCGGCATTTAAGTTGTTGGCTTGTTAGGCTATACGTTCCTAATATCCTCGATTACTAAAATTGTATTTTGCTTCTTTTACACTATAATATTTGTCTATTTATGCACCTACAGCTGTGTTCAAAATAATAGTAGTGCCCTATAGTAAAGCAAACAAATGTTTCAAAAAAAATTGTTTGCGGTTTTTTTTTTGTTAAAATAGAAAAAAATACAAAACTTAAATATAATTGAGTGTTTTAGATTAAGTCATAGCTTCCTAACGTTGATAAACATAATAAAATAAGCTGAAAACAAACTTAGTACGAGTATTATTTTTAAATAGAGGGCTCTAAATGACATAAAAAGTGAATTTAACTAATTATAAAACACAATTATTTTTAATATTTTGTCGTAGAGCCCTTATTGTTTAGTACAGATCTACAGCGACGTTGCATGGAGCCTACTAAGCCCCGGCAACGCTCGTCTGGGATATTTGTCCACGAATCCCTTACTATCGCCCAAAGCTTCCGACTATTCGAGGTTTTGCCTCCCTTACGGCTTTTTTAATATCATAATTAATATTTTTAATATCAGATTCTCTATGGGGTTAAGGTCGGGGGACTGTGCAGGCCAGGGCATAACATCAACTTTATTAACCCGAAACCACTCTTTAGCTAATCGACTCATATGTTTCAGGTCGTTGTCCTGCTGGAAGACCCATTTGAGCGGCATTTCATACTCAGCGTAGGGTAGCATTGTATTTTGTAAAATATCTACATAGAGATGTTGGTCCATAATTCGATCTATGAGATATGTATATAGGCCCTACACCGTAGTAAGAAAAGCATGCCAAAACTAATATTTTCAACCCTCCGTGTTTTACCGTTTTTACTGTGTATTGGGGTTGATGTTCTGTATTGGGTGGGCGACGAATATAATGCCGGGAACCAGTACCTCCAAAAAGAACAAACTTACTTTCGTACGTCCACAATACATTGTGCCATTTTTCGACTAGCCACTGTACGTGATTTTTAGCGAATTCTATACCGCTCCTGAGGTGTTTCTTCGTCAGTAGAGGAACTTTTCGTGGACTTCGTGCATGCAAGTCTTTTTCTAAAAGACGTCTACGAACAGTAACCGCACTTACAGGAACTTCAAGCTCTTTCTGGATTTTGAATGACGACGCAAAAGGATGAAGCTTGCTGTATCGTACAATGCGCCTATCGTCTACAGCGTTCGTTTTTCTTTTTCTTCCCCGAGTTTCCGCCTTTTCGACATGTTTAAGGGCATTAGCTATTACAGTGGGACTACAGCTTAACAAATTTTGAATTTCCGCATAAGTTTTTCCCTCTCCTCTTAATTTTATGATTAGGTCCCGCTTTTCTTGACTGCAATGCTTGCCTCTTCCCACTGTACATATATTTCGCCAAAAAAATTGTTTTATGATTTCTAATTTTAAAAAGACAAGGAGAGTACTTACTTTTCTATTAAAAAAACACAACAATAAAAGTCAATTCTATGATACAAATAGTTTTTCTGCTAATACTACTATTTTTTTGAACAGTACTCTTTCCAACGAGATCACAAAATCGAGTGACATGCATTGATCTTCAACATATTTGCTCTGAATTTTACAGTAATTTGGATTGAAATATTCCGGTAGTTTCTGAAAAAAAACTTAAAACTAAATTTGCATGTGCATACAAGCTGAAGTATTCGTTAAAGGAGTGTTGTGGTGCGCACTACTATTATTTTGAACACAACTGTATTTCCAGCATCAAAATATGGGTTTGTCCAAAAAATAAGGTGACTTTTTATTTCTCTAAAAGTATTTATTCATCAATATCTACATATATTGTCCCCTTTAAACCAATTACCTTCAAATATAATACACTTGCGCCAGCGATTTTTCGAATCCTCGAAGGCCTTCTGATATGCTTTTGGTATAGCCTTAAGCTCTTCCAGGGATGTAGTCTTTATATCTTCAATCTGTGAAAGGACATAGATCTTTTCGGTTTTGAGAAGAGAAAAAAGGCACTGTGGCTGACAAGTTCGGTGAATATGGTGATTGAGTAATGAATACGGTATTGTGTTTGGCCAAAAATTGACGCACGAGCAACCATGAGTGAGCAGGTGCATTATCGTGATGCAACAGCCATTTTTTTCCTCAAAAATTCTTTGTATTGCTTTATACAAACTGCGCATAGCTTCAGGGTAATATTCCTTATTGACTGTACTACCTTCCGGCAAGAACTCATGAAGAACAAATTTCTCATTTGACCGAACTTGGCGTGCTCTTTTCGGTCTGGGCCCTTCTGGTCACTTCCATTGTTATGATTCGGTTTTTGTTTTGAAGTCATAGCCATATACCCATGTTACGTTCCCGGTGATGACCCTCTCCAGCGAATTTGGATCCTTATTCACATCACTCACCAATTCTTGGACGATGCTCATGCGACGGTTCTTTTGATCAAAATTTAGCAATTTCAGAACAGACTTCGCTCATGCTCAAAATATTTGAAAAAATCTCATAGCATCAGCCAACCGATTCTCAGCAACTTCTCTAATTTTGATGATTTGATGATTCGCCATAACAATTTTCTTCACTGCTTCAATGTGATAAGGTACTCGTATAACATTCCAACGTAACAAAGGTGAAATTCAAAAAGTCTCCTTATTTTCTGAACAAACCTCCTAAATTACTCTATGATATTAATCAAGAGCATCAGTACTCAACATAGTAGAACAAGAAAAGTTGTATCACGATAAAGACAGCCTTTTATTGTGTATCATTTGGATGACGGTTGATATTTTTAAGTTGTCAACACTGTATCGAGCTACCACATAGGGATCAAGCGCTATTTTGATTCTCTGTTTTGACAGCAGTTATTCAAGTATAGTCATATATTTAAGTGCTCCCCGATTTTTACAGATGACAAATTTTTGAAAAAAAAAAAATTGTTTGAACTTCGTGTCCGAATCGCACATATAACTTTCTTGTCAACTTTTAATATCCACGAACGAGAACGACATTGGAATCAAGAATCAGTTCTTGAAGATAATTGAATTAGTCTTAGATCTCATAAGAGGTGAAGAAGGTTTAGACAAAAGATCGTGGCATTTTTTTTTTAGTAAAATTCAATTGGTTTTTGCATATCCACAATGTTTTACCATTTTTAAGCTAGATCCATGATGCCAGCGGTGAAGAACATCTGTGGTTTCTGTTTGAAAAACTGAATCAAGTGGTTTTAATAGGCTTCCTTTGAAAGCAGTTTAATATCATTGATAGGGTTCTATACAGATCGGGACAGGTAATAATCAGAAGATGCTATTGTCCGGAATATACTGTGGATGCATCAAAACTTCCCGACCAAGCTTTTTAAATTTTTGACATGTCAACAAAAAAGTATGTTTTCCTTTCCTTTATTCGAACTGGGCCGCTCTCTTTTTGTCTCGGATAATCTCTCCAGTTATCCACGGTAAAATTGAAAATCAATCGTCTGACAAACTGGCAGTAGCTCATAACGTACGATTTCCTTCCAGTCCCATCAAACCCACAGCATCTTCCTTTTTGGTGGGTTCTGGGTTCGAAAAAAGCTTGTAAGCTTCCGTGTTACCGGCTATGACAAGTTTCAGAAGTGGCTCAATTTCATTGAGTGTCAGACGCAGATGTAAATTTTTTTGTAGCCAGCTTGGTGTAACGATCAATGCCTAGTTCCATACTAATATAAACACTGCTGATATGCTTATCTTGTTGGAGTTTTAAAAGAGTTTCATCAGCTTTTCCAGAATGCAGGCGAGCGAAGCACTTCCGTGCAACATATTTTGTTAACGTACCTAAACCACCATTTCTTTTCACAAGCTTGCGCAGCGTTCTACCCTTTCTCATAATAATGTTGCAAAATGTAGGGAGAATTGTCATTATTTTTCTCCATTTTCGAACGCAAATAACTTATATAGCTTATATAGGATATATAGCAGCATATGTATATCCAAGCCTCCACTCCAGTCATGATGGCCACCTCATAGTCAGAAATCATCATTTTACAATGGCTAATGTCGAGCTCTTTTTAATGCAACTTAGGTATTTTTTGAAACCAGATGAGATGAAACTCGTCTGATGTCCAAATGGTCTTTCAAAATTTCTTGAATTGATCCGTACAATATGCCAACAATATTTTCAATAATCACTCAGTCGAATTCCAAGTCTTTGACTCCCTTCACTAGATGATGATTTTGGCAAATTGGAGACCAAATTTTTTTTCAACACTTTCTCTGCCTTCTTGGGATTATTTGTATTACTTCTGAACATTGTTTTCGACTTAGCCTGGTTACCGAAGGTCTTTTGCAATATCCTCAACGTTTCTGCAGTAGAAATGCTACTTTGTAAACATAATTTAAGGCAACTTTTTGGTCAATAAAATCAGACGATATAAAAGTCACCAAAATCACATTTGTTCACGAAACACAAGCGTAACTGTGAAATAAATGGAGATTGCGATATAAACTTTGATGCAGACTTCAATGACAGTACTACCGACCTATATAAAAAACAAATTTCTATTCGATATACATTCAAATTTTAAATTTGAAAATAACCTTTCCATGTGATCACAGTGGTATATCTCCTAAGTCCTGTCATCGGGCTAAGATTGAAATTATTATTTCAGTGATTTTCAAACCTTACTCGTTCGTAAACATTAGTGTGATAAAAACATACCTTGACTGAGGTTTTCACATTGAGAGATCATTAAAACAGTTTAAAGGCGCGTTTCTTTTAAAATACAAAATTGTTATGTCCCTATTGGTGAACCCTATATATCCAGTCTGTGAAGCTTAGGAAATTAATTATATTGACCTTGACAAGTCTGATGCTAGCGACATTAGACATCCCATTGAGGAAGTTTTAATAAACGTGCTCGACCGATTACAGCTGCGGCAATGGGTGGTAAACCGCAAGTCTGGTACTGTGAATACATAAAGCTAGTGTACTGTACTGATTGGCATGATTTTGGCTACACCGTAAAAGTGTTGTTGGATAGTGAATTTGAAGTAGTTCAATGGGAGACATGCTGCTTCAATGTGGACATAAGCCGCAGCCTGAGCTTGGCTAGTTTATCGGTCTTCCCATGGAGCCTAGAGGAGAATGATTCTGATTCTGCTGCTAGCTTACCTAATTTTCTTTATGCATTATTGTACCAGTTCGATGATAGAGCGTTGATGTCGGCTGGGCAGTCGCAAATGAGAGTGACCATACTTCCAGGCCCATACTTAATAACATTCTAATTTTTACTCGTGAAAAGTCATTACACAGTGATAGTTGAATGTTATCAACAAAGGCACGAAATTTAGAAAGACACCACGTGTTGGATGACTTATTACTACGTCAATATTGGGCAACGCAAAAGTAAATCCATCGGTCAGCCTTTTAAAGACTGTTAAAAATCAAACAGGCCCAGTTCAGGCATATTCACTTTTTGTAGGATGCTGATGGTTATCACTCCTGCAACTGCCATTTCTGTCAGCCATTCCATCGGAGAACGTCTGTATAGAAAGGGATATCTTCCACTTTTAAAGTTAATCAGTTTCCGTCCCGAAAACTCGGAAATTAATTCTGATCTTTCATGATCAAATGCATTGTGGTCAGATCTGTTGATGGGATTAAGCACCTTTTTCATCTCTCTTTCAAAAACTCAAAAACTTGTATTTACCAAGTTTGGCAATAAACCGATTACGATTGTTTGTTTAGGTGTAAAAACCAGAATAAAAGGATGTAGAACTACCCATCTGAGGTTCTGAGGTTCGTCAGCAAGTAAACTCATAATAATTTACATTATGCTTCTAACGCTTCAAGTTCAAGATACAACGAGTATCTAAGAAAGAAAAAAGACAAATAACTACGCAATATAAACACAAAAAATGGGAAAAAATATATCTAGCATTGGCGCTCCCGACTTTTTCAATTGTTTGTTTTTGTTTGACATGTGGGGTGACGGCTTTGTTAACCAGTGCATGACCAACGCCCATAAGATATGCGTAAGCTTTGTTGTCTAGTTAAGATTGAAGGTGAATTAGATATGCAGCTGATCGTTTGGAGAAATTTTCTATTTATTTTTCTTATAACTTAAAATGTTTCTTATTTTTTTGAGGATCGGCAACTGAGCAATTGTTGTGTAACTATTACTCGAGCGTGTCTTCTGCGGCATATTAGTAAATATTATGTTAATTTAGTTAGGGTGAAACTTTTATACTTTTCAGTAATTGTTTGTTAGAGATGAAATAAGTGCCCAACAGTGCACTTAGTCAATTTTAAGCAATCGTGCCACAACTCGAATGAGCGAATGAGAAGGTCCTTTTCTATGAGAAATATCCTACAAAACTACAGGGTTTCAATAGGAAGATAACAATTTTCTATTTTATATATGAGTTTGTTATCAGCCAAAACTTGCAATCAGCAGGACATAGATAAGTTCAACTAGTTTTCTGTCAACTGACTTACACCCTATGCGGAAGAAACGGTGTTTTCCTTTTCAAACAGCTCACCAATCTCAAAAACTTCTTATACTTTGGTGTTAAAGTAAAAAAAAATCGTAAACCAACATTCAATTTGTCGTCTTCCAGTAGAGTAACGCTCTCTTTTCTTCATTATTTTCTATAGACCGAAGCTTTCGTTTTTAACGATTATTTTCGCCCGCAAAGTCTTTTCCAAATGTTTTAAAATATCTTATCATGAAGATGTTTATGTCGATGTACTTTATACTTTACTTTATAATATTAAGTAAGGTCAATGAGACAGGAAAACAATCAAATAAAAAAAAAATTTCGCCGTCCAAGTAAAATTACTGTAGATAATTAAAATGAAAAATTTTTTTCAATCTCAAGTTAATCTGTTTCTTACGTAGATCGGAAGTCTTAAGAATATTCGTGTAATTGCCTTTTGCCGTAGGCATTGTTAAAAAACTGGCAATTGGTACAGTTGATCCTTTGTTGTTTTTTTTTAATTCATTTTTATTAATTTTGAACTAAGAGCGACGTTGCGGTAGACAAAAATATTTAAACTAGGTTAAATAACTTAACTAACTTATAATACCTTACAGGCCCTATACAGACGGTCTAAAGTGCACAGAACAGTTTAAACTATGCTTTTCGGCCTTGTGATTAACTTAAAATAATTTAAAACAATATGGGATCAGCTCGATGGGAGTCAAGCTACAATTCCAGGTCTTTTACCTTGAATTTTGCAAACTTCTACCTGTATCTCAGAAACCGCAGTAACTAGGGTTCTAAAACCGGTTGCTATAACATCAGAATCATGTACCATATAACATAGCCAAGTTTCAGAATCATAGCTACTCGGCAAGTTTAGTTTGATATATGCATACGGACAGACGGACTGACAGGAAAGCCTTTGCATGAGTCTTCCCTACCCCAGCTTTGCATTGTAGAAGACTAAGAATTAACTATTAAGCTAAAAAAACAGTTCGTAGAGTCCGTCCTTCTGGTATTTATATGATGACTGATCAATGTCCGGAAACGTTGGTCATCGAAATAAAATTTTACTATTTAATTTTTTAAACCCTCACCCTGCCTTCTGTAGGGTTCTTGTTGATAGAAGCTTGATTTTTTATATTTTGGATGTTTTGGATGTGGTTATGAAAGGAAAATTATTTTCGAAATATTTGAGCGGTTCATTTGTGTATATTATAAAGAGAGGTGGGCTGTGCTTGGAACCTTGCGGAACTCCATATTGCACTGCTTGTTCGATGCTGTAAATGTCTTTGATTCTTACATGGGAAGTTCTCTTTCTTAAATAATTTCTCACTCAGTTTACTAGTTTCTCTTCTCCTCCTTATTCTCTCTAAGGGCTTTATGTGGTTAAGAGTTTTGAATGCAGCGAATGAAAATTCAAGAAAAGGCACTAAGACATGGATGGATAAAATGGCAAAATCGTCCAGAAGCCTTTGATGAAATAGCTCACCTAATCTACCACTTTAGGATATTCTCAACAGTAGGTAGTATTGCTATAGGTCAGTAATTTGTGGATGAAACTACTGGGGGAACCCTTGTGAAAGGTTCAATGGGTCATGTAGTTACTTGTATGTAAGTCAAAGGATTTTTTTAGTACTTTGATAACTGCAGGCTAAGTCGTGAGACTTTTTGACTAGACCCAACGTATGTTTCATGTTATTGTCGTTGAAATTCCTAATACAGTTGCATCTCCCACTCAGCATAAGGCAACATACCTTCATGCGTTTGTCCATCGTATCGCTAATTCAAAAAAATGAGGCCTGATTCCATACCACGAGAAGCCTTCCCACACAATTATATTGGACTATCCAATTCATGTTCCGAAGTTGACATCCCTGTTTCGATCACAAACATCAAACTGAACTATATTCCGGGACTGCATGAGCTTATGTTAAGGTTTGCCATTTGATAATATGGATTACTTACAAATCGCTGGTCGTGTTAAAATTGTGGAAACCTTTTTCAAAAATAGTACGTACGTTTCGCGCATTACGAGCAGATTATGGCCCACATAATCGTTCATCTGAATGTAGTATGGGCCAAACTGTAACAAAAATCCAAGCGACTGATTCTGTTACAGAAGTATCAAAGCTTTACGCACGTCTGCAGAAAATATGACTGCAGCTAGTGGAGGTGCTAAAGGAGATCCAAATCTATTGATTTCACTCTACCGATTGTTAGTTTCAATGACCTTATATTTCATTCGAAATGGCAAGATCCAAGTAAATTACTAATCTTTGATCTAAATCTGAATTATAAATGTGATTTGATTCAATTTACTTTCGGAACAACAAATTGCCTAACCCTGTATTACCTCTTCCATCTTTAAATGGCTTAACTGGAATATGTGAATTCAGCTTGGCGATTTTTGGCCTTCTTTTCAACGGTCTGCCGTTATTACCAAACATCGATCTACTGGGATGATGGGGTTATTGATTCCCCATCATCTTCATCATCTTTTTTTTGTCGAAATAATCTAGAAAAAGTGCCTTGATTCATCTCCCTACACTTTACGGTATTTGCTCCATCTGCCCTACATTAATTCTTACTTGGAATTGCCTAATATGGTAGTGGCTCGTCAGTTCGAAAATCATCCCAAACCTTAACCAACCCAGTTTAGCTTGTCCGCCATACCTCTTTTACCACATCGCCTTACTCTCAATTCCTTTCATACTAACTAGAGTTGCCATCTATTTTTGGGTCTACCGATGCATAAAAGTCGGACTCAACCAACCGCACGTATGCGTTCGCATCGAGATACAATATAGGTTAGTAGAATGATGATGTTTGCTTCAGCAGTAGCTAGCAATTGCAACTGTTCGGGGCGACGGTCGACTGCGGCGACTACTGGCACTGGTGCTGTAGTATTAAGGATGTTTGTTGCTACTAGGGCAGCTACTGCTGCTCTTTCCCTATTCTCCGAAAAGGAGGGAAATCTGCACTTTTTTTTTGTTTTCAATTTCATTTTTCCCTTTTTTTGCGGCTTCGAATCACACTTCGACCTAGTTTCTCACGTCGATTAACGCTCTCGTTTCGTGATGCTACTGCCACTGTTATTGGTACTAGTAGTGCAACTGCATCAGCAGAAAAGAAATGAAAATTTACATTCGAAAGAAAAAAGATGAAGAAGAAGAGAAAAACCAAACAGTAAACACGTAAAGTAAAACACTTGGCAGTACGAGTATTTATGTATCTAGGAATCTCACTTCCACGACTGCCGCTTTCGTTGTCCCAAGAGTTTGTCCCACTTAGACGATGGCGATGACGACGACTCACCAGCAGTAGCCGTAGACGTAGTCCAAAGATATAAGCATAGGCATAGGCACCCCTGCCGCCGCTCACCAACCCGCGCGGTATATGCGCGAATGTAATTGCACTGAATCTAATGGTTCTCGTAATGTTGTAAGACTAGCTAAATGTAGCGCCCTCATTTCTCCCTCTAGTACGCGGCGATGGTACTGATGCATCCATGCTCTTCGCCGTAGATAGTTTGATGATGACGATGCACAGCGAATAGCGGTGACCGAAGCCTAGGCTCTCCCCCGTTGAGATCTACAGCCAACACCAAATGAACCTCATAAAATCACTTTGCATTTCATAATGTTTATGCACACACACACAGACACACGTTTTACATATCTTTTATTTTGTTTAGATTGTAGAACTCGAATTGAGGGCGGTCGCGTATTACAGTGTACGCGAGTAGGCACGACGACAAGAGCTGTCTAAAATTTGTTTTCTTCTTCTTTTTGTTTACTTGAAGATTAGTGCTACGCTGCTTGCAGGTGGTGGCTGATGTGCTGCTGATGATGATGATGATGATGCATCGCTGTTGCTTCTCATTTTCGAAACAAGCGTGAATTATATGCATTTTTTTTTTCTCTATTTCAATTGAAATAAACACATTCAGGTTAGTGTAACTCGAACCGTTTTGTTCCCTTCCGATTCGAGATTCCACCTACCAGTAAATGGGCCAGAATAAGAAGACGAATCTGCAGGAAAGGGGCGTATTCGAGGGGAACTATTTGAATATTTGTATTTTCTTTGGCAGTTGGAGGGTCGTGGCGGTAATATGACGGCTAGAGCGGCCGCCGCCGCGGTTGTAGTCTCGGTGTTTTTATTGGCTTCGTAGTTTTATAGAGTTGTTAAATGGTATTTCGGTTTTGAGTGATGGCTAAGAGTGCGTCTAACCTTATATCAGCGATCAGACGGCTATCGTTAAAATATTATTAGGTGCTAGGCGGTTACTAGAGTATAGGTATTGGTGAGCCTTAAAAGTGTTGTTTTCTCACTTAGCTAGCCACATCATGGCTATAATTAGCTTAACTGCGGAAGAGTACGTCACCATACCAAGATAATTTAAAACAAGTTGAGTGGCATCGTCAAGAGACTATGGTGCTTTCTACTATGATCGGTTGCTGAGTGGGAGATCCGAAGTCGGTTTGTTCAAAGCTTCTGTTTATCTTTGGTCTGAACATTGCACCTTTGGTGTTACACTGCCAATGTAGCCTTACTCGCTTCGAAGACATCTGAAATTTCATTAATTGCATAGCAGTATTAACTGCAATTTATATATGAGGGTCTAGTATGGGATTTTTTAGGCTTGTTTTGAGCAGTTTCTTCCACAATGGCTCCAAAGACGGATGTGAATCTGAGCCTCAACCAACAAATCTCTCAAAAAGAACAGATCAGACCTACAATGAGGCCATTCCTCGCAACTATGGCTTTTAAACAAATCTCTCGGATTCGAGGTATCCAGAACTCGACATACCTA
Organism: Merodon equestris; assembly: GCA_958301585.1. NCBI lineage: Eukaryota > Metazoa > Arthropoda > Insecta > Diptera > Syrphidae > Merodon > Merodon equestris. Next base: position 212,930,035 of record OY284413.1, on the reverse strand, counting down.
TGCCCGTACGATTGTAATGTCGTGAGTTTTTCGTTTCGTATATCTTGGGAAAAAATAATGATCGCGCTTGCGAAATACTCGTAATTAAATTCGACTTATAATTGAATAGTGAGCAGCTGATAAGGTTTTGCAAAAAAAAAAAATGCAATGAAGGTTTGGTTTTAATAATGAAAAAAAAAAAAAAAAGCGAAAGTTTATAAAATTTGTATTTGAGGTGATAAACCAACGCTTGTCATTTACTTTTTAAAAATTAATGCGTGCAAATGTTTACCACGACTATGTTTTAAGTGGTCTATACGGAGAGTTCAATTTTGAGTCACTGAGTCACTTTCGACGTGGTATAATCACGGTCTTCATTAACACTGGCAGATAGAGCAGCAATATTTTCCTCTGTTTGCACTATACGCCTACGGATGACTTAATGTCCAATAGCGTGAAATTAATACGAAATTTGCTCACTACGGTTGGAATTGCTTGCTCAGCAGGTCAATTATGACGACCGTAAAATGGTCGAACTGCGCGAATAACAATTCTCACAGACTGAGTTTTGATAATAAAATTGAATCATTTGTAAGATTTGTTCGGTTGTAAGTCTTTGCAGATCAAAATATAGAACACCGAAAAACCAAACAACAAAAAATCACCCTTTTGAAAGCAACACAAGTCAAATATCTTAAAATTTATTTTAATATCCTTTAAAATAGGCTTTACTTGAAGGCTTCAATTTATTCCAATGAAAAATCAAGTCATCCAGTCATTTTTATGAGCAGATTTTCTGAGCGAATTTGCTTTAATGTCTTGAATCGACTCAAAACGTGTCCCACGAAATCATAGAGAGCCATATCTAAGAATGCGATTTGGTCAAAAGTATTCACAAGAGTGGCTTTGTGTGGTAGTGTATTATCGTTGTTCGAAATTTGAGAGTCGTTCTACAATTCCGGTATTTTTCGGCGGATGCCGCTTCTCCCAGAAGCGCTTCATAACGCTTCAATAATAACTCGGGAAAAAATTCCGAGTGAACAACATCACGAGTATTAAAAAACATTGAGCAAAATCTTAACTTTTGAACGAATTTAACGTGGTTTCTTGATTGATCCGTTTAAGTGGCATTTCGACGTTAGCTTGCATGTCATACTCGCGACTGTAATTATGCGATCCATGGATATGGGGTCCGAACTGATTCATTTCAACCTGTCTGCAGCAATTCCTTGGCGATAATCCGTATGAAGGACCCGCAGTTCCTTTGAAAGAAGCCGTCGTCGACTCGTCTCATTCACAAAACATCAACTAAAGTATGGCGAACTAATTCGTGAAGATGTATAGGTCTTGTGAAAGCTCTCTCGAAATTATAGAAACTTTTTTCACGCACCATATTCCTCACTAAAGTGATGTCTTCTTCATTACCTGCCGTTAAAGGCTGTCTCCTTTTAGCCAAGTTATCAACAACTACATGGCGGTCTTTGAACGCTCTTGTTTTCGATATTACAGGTAGATTTTCTGCTACATTTTCAACGGGTTTTTCCTCAATGTGAGCATTTTCAATTCCGTTTGTAACACAAAATTTCAACATAATTCCTTTCTTATAGTAAAAATTGCCGAAGTCCTTGAAACTAATAAACAAGCTAGTTGACGGTAAAGAAAGCAATGGTTTTTGTCAGAGAGTTGTAAATGCCTCGTTCCCTTCTCTCCAGCTCATCGACTGACTGGGAATAAAGCACACTCAGAACTGACCTGATTTTTTTTATCAAAGATGATGATAACCCATGTGATGGTGTAGATTGACATGCAGCAATATTGGTGTTACTAAATAGGCGGAGAGATACACATATCGAGAGGAGCTCCGTCATCATCGCGTTTGCGAATAGATCTTGATCTTTGTCATTCTTCTGAGAAGATGCCTGCGTCGACTCCGAAATTCTCCCTAGTGCGATGTGTATAGATTGTTGTGTCTTAGTCTCCTTTCTTCCTATTTTCCATTTATCTCTTGTCAGAAGTTTAACTGGAAAGCGCTTTTCGAAGTCGAGGATGATGAGTACGATGTAATCGATCGGAGACGCAATCAAGTCTCTTGATATTATTACTTGCGACTTGTCGGAGGCTTGATCAAGCCAAGAGTCGAATTCTCTAAGAGTTAGTGCTTCGTGGATGGCCATTTTATGGTAGGTATGGGATGTTCGCGGCCTTATACACGCCACTCTCTGGGCTTGCAGAGACTTAGCACTCGTTCAGAGTGGTTAAATCATTTATCGTGCGATCAATAAAGCTCTGCACTTTTGTCTGTATAGCGATCACTATATCAGTTGGGAATCTGAATTGTTAATTTTCTTTTTATTCCAAAACTTGGAGCTTTATTTCGATGGTTACAGCTTTTGCCCATTTTTCTACTGACATACCAATACCATGTTCGAAAAAATGCACGTGATTTGCGACGAACCACGAATCGACCCAATTTTTGGCTCCTTCGAAAGATCCAAAGTTGTGACCAATTTTTCTTCAATGCTCAGTTTCTTACATACCACCCATCAAATACACAATATGATGTTTGGCTTGACCGCCGGTATTGGTGCATGGTCGCGTCGCCTTGGATCATCATTATGGATCCACTTTTTTATCGCCAGTCACAATGCTATGCAGAGAATCCTTTTTTATCGTTGGAGCAGCAGTTCGCTGGTGAAATAACGTTGTTCGACATTTTTCGGATTCTACTCGTATGATACCCAATTTCCTTGCTTTTCGACTATTCCCAAGGCTTTCAAGGCTTGTTGAGTTACGGCCAATGCAGATTCATGTTGCGTTTCACATGGATTTTGATCTTTGATTTGAAGCCTCCAAGAAGCTTTAAAAGAATAAACTAACTTGAGCAATGTAAACCTAATTAAGCTTAATACCTATTATAAAGGAAAAGATTAAAGGGAGGGTGAATAGCGGCAGTAAAGGACCTTATAAAGTGGTCAGTTGTAGGTATCAGCCCAGGGAAGATCACGAAAGGCAAAATGAATAAATTTACATTGTACGGCCTATGCGCGAGTGTGATACTTTTTGAATAATTTGCATATTCGTGACATAGAGATTCGAGGACTCATTAGACAACGCGGAATCGACATGAAGGGGAAAGTTAAAATTTCGGTCACAGATGACACCTAAGTCGACCAAAATGTTGACAGGAGAAGCAACTTCATGTCAGATAACGTAGGTTCTGGTCGGGTGAAGGGAAACGCTTACGGGAGAACGTGATAGCTTGACCTTTGTTAACATATAGCACGATGATTTTTTTTGACACCAAATGGTGAACCTGTTTAAATCGGATTGTAGGGAACAGAAATCGGCAGGGGAAGATGTATGTTAGGAGATTTTCATATCATCAGCGTATGCAGGAAGATAAAAGTTCTTGATGACCCTGTTGAAATTATTAATAGTTAGGATGAATATCAGTGGGTTGAGGTGGCTGCCTTGGGGGACTCCGGAGGTGGCATAAATTAGATCAGAAACAGAAAATTTTAAAATTACATTGTACTGATGGCCTTCGGGATATGATGAGTTTGGCAACAGAACGATAGTTTGACACCTCATTCTTTTTAATTTTTTTGTCCTTTTTTGTGGAATGTAAGCATTTTTCCAAAGCTGATTAATGCGTCCCTGTGAAATGAGACTTTTAAAATAAGGCCGTGAGGACTAGGAGCAGACGGTTGGCGAATTTTTTTTTAACTTTGACGGGGAGGCAGCAGGAGTTATATTCACTGACACTAGAGATTTCTGTTCACTGACAGTTTTTCATACAACGAAAGTAGCCATGATTGGTTTGAAGGACATGTTCCATGAACGACTGACTGAAGAAGTTGGCAAAATTGTCGGAAAATATTTTCAGATCATTGGAAGAAGTATTGAGAAAATTAAAAGTACAGGGTAGTAACCAGATTTTGTTTTTGAGTTAATAAAGAGGAAGATCGGTGAATAGCGGGGATTACATTCGTTTCAGGTATTGGAGGTAGAGAGATTCGCATCTACTTGCATTAGACTGCACGTAAGTTCAAAAGTTGGTAACAGACTGTGATTTAAGGTAGGCCTGCCACCGTATGTTTTTTTTTTTTTTTTGTTACATGGGGAGCGTAGTTCCTTGGTAATCTAGCAATTCCTTAAATTATCCGTCATATGTTCACCGAGTAAATATTAGGTCGTTGAAAATTTACAAAGTAATGACGAGGAGTTGTTGGCCTAGCTGACGTGTGACGTTTCTGATTTGACATGTCCGAGTAACACGTGCGTCTTTTATTGGAAAACGGCGGATTCACATTTTATTTTTGTCTAGAACCCAGTGGCAAACCTCACTTCGAGCGCTCTTCATGATTTTTGATTTGGCTCGATACGGCTATTTTTATTAACTGTGCTTCATAAATTCTCTCAAAACCTTAGACTTACCCTCTCCATCATCCAAGCTTAAGGAAGGCTGCTTGAGTCGCACGACTCCGAAAGTTGATTAATCCTCTATTATAAAGTTAAAAAGCCTCTAGAGTTTTCTATAAAAACGCCAATTGGGGTAAAGCCATTTGTAGTAAAATCGTTCGTTTTTCCTGCTTAGGTAGGAGTATGAAAACCACTTTTACCTCTTTCCATTGTTTTGACATCCTGCAAGCAGGATGTTTTGGTGGTAATAGTGAAATACTTCTTGCTTAGACATGGCTTTCAAAACAAGTATTTTTTAGTAATTTAACAAGTCGTACTAAATCCGTATTACGGTTCATGCAACTACTCTGAAGTAGCCAATAATTCCTCTGGTCTATGCGTTATATTCTCTCCTCCCTTTTCTTTTACTGATTTCGATCCTTGTTTACCAAAGTTTAGATATTAGGGGTTATACTTATGAAAAGCCTTTCCTTCTACCCCACGTTTTTGTAACCTTCCTATTAATATGCCTGCCACATCACAATTGTTTAATTACGATTGTAACCAAGTCCTTACATATTTAATTTGCCTCGTTTAGCTCCTTCCTTCTGACAATGAAGTCAGCCAAATAATATCTCGTACTCTTGTCCCTTTTTGTCACCAGCCACTTGACAGGCCTTCCACCCCAAATGTCACGTGAAACGCTCCTCTTCAAATGTTAATAAGCACAATATGCAGTTTATAATCCACAGTCAACAATAATCAAATACTTTTCCACCGCGTATGCCATCGTTCGAACAATGCTCTCCACATATCGTCGTTGGGCTCGTATTTTTCAATTAACGATCCACCATTATACAAATGTGCGACGCGCGGACTCGCGTTTCCATTAAAGATGCCACCCAATGCTGCTTATAGCCCTACAACACTACTAGTCGAGTGTGCCATATACCTACGAGTATGTGTTTGGGGGAGGACTGCTCATTCCGTTATTGGGGATAACCAACAGCATCCTGTGAATGCCACCTCTGGAATCTAACATTCTGCCATCATTTCTCGATAAAGCCTTTTCCTTCCACGTTCCTCGGTCTTCGGATGATATTGCAAAATGAATGCCGCCTAGCTTTTATCCTTGTTGCTGTCTTACTCGTATATACAATATTACACACGCAGCAGTTGGAGAACTCGTATACCCATTTCCGCTCGCACGCTCGCGTCCTTCTGCGTCGTCGGCACGGCAATTTGTTTTCACGGAACATGACATTTTATAAATCGAGCCTCCTGGGGCGCTTAAACTCCAGCACCTTTACGCCGCAATACTATATGAAATCCAAACGATGGCGATGGAGAGGAGGATGTGAGTAGACAAAGCGAACGTTGGTTAATGGAGGCAGGACGTGTGGTGGTACTATAATGGTTTTGTTGTTGTTGCTGTCGATGTAGGATGGCGGTAAAAAGTGTAAATTGTTCGTCGAGCACGAAGGAGGAGTGCTTTCGTAAACTCGATTTTCGAGAGCTAGAAGCTGGCACAAGGCTACACAATCGTTCGCCCTTCCAAATGATATCCTAACAGCAAAGTTTACATATGAAAAAGTTTGTGTAGGACGACGAGAACGAGAACGATGGCAATGGCAGGACATACAGATTGAGAGGAGATTTTTTCTATCCATCTTTCTATTTCTCCTTTTTATTTTCTCGTTATTCTCGTTCTTTCCTTTTTGTTTGTTGGCATCCATGCCATACATAGATTTATATGTACATATGCGGCAAGCACATTCAAGGATACGTTTTGTCGAGTATATCGAGGGCGGATTGTGAAGGCAAACTGGAAAGGGACTTCAGGTCGAGGTTATTCATGTTTTGTACACACTTTAAATCTATTATTTATAAGTTTTGCAAAACTGCTCTCGGTCGCACATAACACACTGAACACGCAGACAAGCACATGGACTCACCTACTCGCTTTCTCGCCTAGGGATAATAGTAGAGTTTAAAATTTCAGGATATTGGTCAGAATGAATTGGGTGTGAGAGTATGGGCGGGAGTAGGGGCTTGAATCAATATTGATTCCATGGAATATGATTAATGGTTGAGCTGGTCCGTTGTGCTATCCTTTAAAAAGTGGTGTTAGACGAGGAGAGTAGTCGACGAGCTTTTGATTTTTTTTTCTTTCGTAATTTTTTGCCTTTCCAATTATGACCTCTTTCCTATACTTGCATAGCTTAGTATAATTAAATTTTAACGGACCGTTGAGGATTCTTTCGGCGAGGTCAGTGGCTTCAGCTCTCGTTAGGGTGATTGCGGAAATTGTGTTTGCATTTGTGATGTAATATTTTAAATGTATGACTGGAATAAGCAATTCACTTCCGTCTCCTGTGCCAACTTTTTTTTCGGTCTTATAAAAATGGAATGACAAGGAAAAAATGCAAACGAAAATGACTGTTAATTTGCTAGATCAAAGCGTTGGCGTTTGACTTTGATTTATGTGATGAATGTATCATATACAAAAACCCGCGAGACGCACTGAAGTTTTAGAGAGTCTAAATCTTAGTCAATACGAATTGCATAAACTAAGTTGGAGAAAGCTGAGTTTACTTTTGTCAAGTTTGGAGCTGGCTACCGCATCGTATAACCTCCGTAATCCCCTTCAATTTTTGTCATGTTGACTTTCAGTCGTTTGTAAGTGCTGATAGCTATGGTCTGTGCTAAACGCGACAGCGAACTTCATTGGCCGTAACATGGCGATCATATTCATCGACGAAAAAATACGATCAAATCACAACTCCGCCATGAAATCCACATCATGTAGTCATTCTTATATGTTAGGTGTGATGGAAAATGACCGTAATCGCTGAAGAGAATTTTTTTGATGAAATCCAAAACTTTTTTCTCGCTTTTGCGAAGCCCAGTCGGGATAGTTTGGCGTTTCAAATAACCTAGGGGCTCCAGTTTTTGAGCCAATTTGATCTTGTGAGGACATACATATGTCAAGATTTTTACGCAAAAACATATCGATTGAGAGATACCCGTGGAATCGGTGGATTTGGTTAATCTGAAACTGAAGCACTTACGGCTTTTGGTACCTCGTCTGATGCATTATTTCATTCAATAGTGGACATATGACTGGAATCATTCACTTTGGTGGGACGCTTCGGTAGCAGTTGCCGAAAAATAGAGAAAGCGTTATTAAAGCTGTGACCGCAGGCTCGGAAATTCGATAAAAAAAATTTATATTTTCTAAACCTTGCTCGCTCATAAACTTCTCCACGATAAAAATGTAGGCCTTGGCTGATCTTTTGACATTGATGAATCATAAAGATAGTTTAAGGCTGCGTTTATAGTAAAATATAAAATTGTTATGTTCCTATTGAAAAATCCTTTAGTTAATTCTTAGATATGCTCTTTTAGTTATGATAGGAGCATCGTAGCTCAGAGTAATGTATTAGCTTCTAACACTGATAACACAGATTTCTGACCCCACAGCTTCCAACATTTTTGAACTATCTATACGACTGACTTGATTCATGTATGAAGATTGAATGTCATGAATTTTTTTTTTCATACGAATGTTATAGAATATAGACAACCCAATAAAAGTCGAATCGTAAGTCCCACGTTTTTTTAAGGTTTAGATAAAACTCTCTTGTAATTTATATTTGGGCTTTTTATAATCTCCAAATCTTATGACTTTTGGTTATCCCAAAATCTTTAGATCTACATCACAAGATTCTAATATTAAAGCCAGGCTTTTAAATAAGAATTAATTTATTTATTCTCAACGACTTACTCTTAAATAAAAAATTCGTCAAAATATGCCAAAAGTCGCAGAAATCCCAATTGGGGAAATTTAGAAATGGAAAGTTACTTCACAGTTGACGATGTCAACTTTTTTTGTGTAAAAAAAGTCGGCAAGAGTCAAGCCCTCTTAACAGAGAATTATTGTATTTATTTAGACCAAAAATAGGAAAAATATCTCCTTATGAGCAGTTCTCCTTCCATCAAGAATTAAAGTTTGAATTGTTATATTGCCGATTTTTTTTTCAAATTGGGGATAGCTACACGTCAAACGCTCATCTCCATGTCTACCAGATGTCTATTATGAATTCCTCTCGAAGACCTCTTCGGCTTTAAAAAATAATTAAAGAAATTATTTTGAAAAATAAAATTCCATATTTTGGAAGGATTTTTTTTTTTTTTATAATTTTGTAAGGACTTATTGAACAAACCTCGTACCATTAAACGGCGCGCTCAAACAGAAAGTCTTGAAGATAAACCGGATTCAGTACAGCTTACAGCTATAATTGAACACGCTTTGTACTTGTCACACCAAGCAAACGAAACATGAGTAGACGGAAAACAGCACCATAAATTAGGCATGGAATGAAATCATGAAGATCAAACGAGGATTAAGACATGTTGGACGCATCGCTGTTTGAAAACTTCTGGTGCGACCATAAATCAATAGAAAATGTTTAATTCAAGATCGAGTCTCTTGGCACAAAATTCTGAGTTTTCTTTCGACCCAGCTCTGAACGGAAAAACTGTGTAACAACATCAGTTCTGAATGAGAGATGATCAAAAAATGCTGACGAAGGCATAACACTCGCAGTATAAGATCACTTCTGTGTGGGCATTTCCAATATAACACCTTACTGACAAGGAAACAAAAAAAAATTATGTGAACTACAACCAACGCGACAAATTCCGTCGAATCTCTCGGATCCTATCTAGGACACCCACCCCCGGAGAGTAGTGAACGAACATCTTCGATTCAAACCATCTGTAACCCGTCCAGGTTGTATGACAAACACCATAAGAGCGTAACTTTTGAACCTGCGCGAATCCTATAAAAAAAAAAAACAATATTAATATATGAAATGGCAGTGATCTCTGGGCGAAGATTAACCTCAAAAACTCAACATCAACAGGATATTGAACCTAACTCATAACAAAATTTTGTCAAAACTATTTGAAACAGAAGTCTGTATATATGTATATACGGGAAAGTCTATAACATAGCCAAACTCGGTAAGGTTCAAAGGTTAGCAAGAATCGGTACCATGGCAACCATGCGATCATTCCCCACCGAAATGATATGTAATTTTGCACACTCTACCCTTAGATCTTCACCAAAAATACACGGTATGGCCACAGCATGGGTCTATTAGTGGGTTCCCACGGATTTGACTCTGCCGCATTTCCAATATACTTATCGAAACTGGGTCCTCCAGCACTTTTTATCCACATCTAACCATATGCGGGTGAAATCAACTAGCTGATATGTGGTTCTTTAAGTATTTGATATTTAAATGCCAGAAAAAGCATATGAAACTTGAAAATGTGTATACAATATTATCTGAGTTGATAAATCAATGCTTGCCATTTATTTTTTAAAGATTATTTCATGTTAATGATAATCAAGACTACGTTTTAGGTGGTCCATACGAAGAGTCAAATATTGGGTAGGCCTTTCGACCATATTGGCTGGTATCTCGCTAGTAATACCTGTAATATTGTTTTCGAAGCCTGCAATTGAAGCTTGCTTATCGGCATACATAATTGATTAAACTTATTCCGATAAAAAATGGTCTTAACGCACGATCTAGACCAAAACGGGAGATAAATTGCTCACCGAACTCATTTCTTAATTAGTCCATAGATTCGCGTGCTGTGGTGCATGTAGCGCCGATTTTCTGAAACCACATATCGACTCGGTTTCTCTCGTATATTTTGGACAGGAAAAGTTCGAAATTATTCAACAATAGCGGTCGTCATTGACGGCAAAGTTGTTCTCACGGTTATTTTCGAAAAAAAAAAAAATACTTACCAACGATTCCGCCGGACCATAAACCGCCCCAAACTGTGCATTTTCCCGGCTGCAGCAAAAAATCGCCCTCTACAAAATATCTGGGATATCCTGGCCTTCTTATACGAAAGGTAAATCATATGACCTTTCAAGCCGACGACGTGGTAGACGGTACAAGTTACTGCCTTTTATGCGGACATGCCACTACGACAGCCAAAATTTGCGTATTTGGTTAACACTTGTTGAGATTGCTAAACTCAGCTTGACCATTATAACTTACTTTCCCAGCTAGACAGGGTGGATTGAATCAACCTAACAATTTGTTTCTGGCTCAAAACGTGATGTGGTATCAAACATCGTTATTGATATCATTTAGTGACTTTTCTGTTATTTTCATTGGAATCCAATTGTTTTGGAATACCATACATGTTAATACCCGAGTCACCCAAGTCCTGTGGATCAGAGATTGAATCTTGCAAGAGCCAAGGAAATTAAATTTTACTTTGCGATATATGTATGTATCTCCTCACTTCTTGTAGTTTACTCGTCTGAAAAATTCTCGAAATTCACCCTTCGAAGTCGGCAGTAAACAGGTCCCATTCACCTGAGAGAAGCTTCGGTTCTAGGGCGTTACGGGTTGTCGTAACGCAGTTATTATAATAATACTTAAGCATCCGTGAAAATGTCCTGCCATGAGGCAATTGATATGTAGACAACATGAACGAATTTTCTTATTGCTATTATGCATCTTCAATTTTTCACGGTCTTGAGAACGCTTATAGCACTCGGGGACTCTAGTACTCAAAATAATATTTTATATTTCTTAAATGTTGCTGCACTGGTTTCCAGTCCTGTAACAAACCTATGATATGTTTATTGGACAGCTACATATGTATAAAAATATCTTAGAAGTGGGTTTTACAAAATTCCCATTACTTTTTGAACACATTCCGTATGCTTGCTCTGGACTCACATGGAAACCGAATGTCATGAATAATAAACCAAATACAAAAGGCCCCCCTTGCAATTTCTTAATCTTTTTTCGAGCGCCATCTGTGGGCAGACCATATTACACTATTGCACCGGGTTGAACTAGCTTTATATTTATTAAGTAGCTTCCCTGAATGCGTAAGTCATCATGTCTAACGTATGATCTTAAAGATATCTTACTTCAAGTAGCTAATCTGACCCATTTCTTGTAGCACACACTGTATTCGACAGCCATTCTCCCGGAGCGATGCCGGTTCTCCAGCATTTAGTCATTCGATTTTCTCAATTCCGGAGCCCTTCACCTCCGTCCACGAAAACGAAATACCAGAGCAGAAGCAAGCTATATCAAGCCATCCCACCAGCTGATACATTCTCATTCTTTCGGTTTTTGCTCAAGCGAATCCTCCATCACTTCCCATACTGCTGTTTCCCAGTTCGAATCTCTCCTTGTTGGTCCCCCTCGTTTCGGCTTGAATATTTACATTTGTGGCAACATACTGTTCGTAGGGTGGATTGAAAGTCTGCTTGATGGGTGTTACGGCACCAACATGAAAATTACTGGCTGCTGTTGCTATTGCTCTACCCGACGAGTCATCGCTCAGGCGGTGGTATCAGCACAGGAAGCAGACCAACAACCGTATATTATACGAAAGGGAGAGAGAGAGAGACCAGGAAAATAAGAAAAGTTGAATTTTTTTCCGTTGGGTATTTGCTTCCTCTCTAGATGGAACGAAGTATAGGGCAGACAATAAAACGGGAATTAGAAATTGGTTCATTCGTCGCTGTCGTGGATGTTGGCACCATGGTGGTGTAAGCGTTGCCACTACAAACGATGCTTACCTTACGGAGGAGGTATAACGATTCATCTTCTCTCCCTCCGTTGGCTTAACTCTTATTTCCCTTTTCCAATACATTCCATGCCGTACAAAGGCAAAAGTTTGACATAACGTCAGAGTACAGGGTCCGGGTATTAGGATGGTATCAGCAGCGCAGCAACCCGCTGAAGGGGGCGATCTTTAAGAAGAGTCTCTCTTTTGGCAAAATTATGCAAGACCTGGTGTGGCATTGGTGTAGCAAGAAGGGAAACGTGATATTTTTCCTGCTACGGAGACGACGAGGACGACAATGACTGTCGGGATAAAGGCGGATGATTTCTCTATGTAATGCCAAGGTGTATGCCTTGTATACGGGTCCGTATCTACGAGAAGAAATCCCCGGAGAACTATAGTGTACGAATAAGTCTTTCGAGGGTACCGACTTTATGTGGTATCTGTACTATGTGGACCGATTTTGCCTGGGAAGTTGCGTACTTAGTCTAGGACGATTGTTAGGGTGCCGAATTGTGGTTGACTGGTGTGTGCTTTAAGGAGTGATAGCAACGAAAATTCCCTCGAAAATGCGAGTATACGAAAATCTGTTCCTTACAAAGCGACACTGAATGCGGTTGACTCTTGAAGTGCTACGACGTGAGTAAAATTAGGGAATAAAGTTGCAGGAAGGAGATTGGAAGCAGATATTTCGCTTAAAATGTTTTTCCCTCCAGAGTGGTATATAGGATAGGAATTAAGTTCGAACATTTTTGCTGGGAATGGGAGAAAGCTCTTGAAAACGCTAGCGACGTTATTAAGTTTCTGAGTTCGTTTCCTTTATCCTTCGGATGACTGGGTTGGAGTCATTATGCGGTTGTATGGGTTATTTTTGTCATTTGCAGAGTAGCTTTGCTGAATAGGTGGTGTTGGGAATGCTCGTAATTGGTCTAAAATTGCACTGCAGAGTCATTCGGATCGATAAGCCACTTTCAGGCTTCGAAATGGTTCAGCACGTATTAACGTAATCGATATACGTTATTGAATCATGATTTGTGAATTTGTACAGCTGGAACGTGAAGATATGAATGTTAGGCGATATTTTTTACAAGAAAGTTTTCTGTTCTATGCAAGTGTTAAAGGTTGGGACTCAGATCTTATTTATTTTTTAGTTCAGAGTGTGTTCAGGAAATAACAGGAATTGTTAGTTTTTTGAAGAGAATTTTGTTGGGATTTTAAAATAGACCCAATAAGCTGTTATGTATTTAGACCAGCGCTTCTTCTGATCAACGCAAAACTTATGCAACTCCACAGATAACCTTTTTGACGGCCGGTAACAGACTAAACAATCAGCTTCGTTAGCGTGAACCAGCTTGGGAGACTTAGATGAAGAAGTGGCACAGTAGGCTTTTACGACTAAATGTCGAGTGTTGATCATCCTACCTGCCACCCACCTGTCAGTAGCACATGCTACTGAGAGCTCGATATACATCTTAGAAGCGGTGGTCATGGTCATGGGTTTGCAGCCTGGTTTACCTGGGCGTTGAAATCAAAACTGCGCGCATTAAGTGTAGTAAAAAGAAATCCATTATTTTTCCAACAGATGGCTTTAGTAATCCGTATCTCGCGGACCTATATGGTCGTCCTAAATGGCGTTAAAAAAATTAGGTTTCGTACTAAAAAAACTCCTCGAATGGTTTTATGTATGGTTCATTCAGTCCTGTTCAAGTGCGTGTCAAAAGTGGATATCAGCAAAGAGAAAAAATGACGCATTTTACAGTACTCTACAACAAAGGCGGAAAATGCAAGCCAGGCAGCTGAAAATGTGAAAAGTGTTTATGAAATCAATCATAGAAATCGTCGAGTCTGTTCGCCATTTAACCAATGTTTTGATTGCGAAGAGCTGAAAATTTCACCAATATCCGTTTAGAACCATCTGAATATAGTTCCACATACGGGTACCACACGAGCTAACCTCTAGGACCAATCTTCCATCTTCGAATCGCTGCTGAATCGCAACGAAGTCAACGCATTCCTGAAACAGATGGTGAGTGGTGATCGAATCGCGATGAGCCGGCACATATGGCGGCCAATCTCGGTCGAAGGCAAGGAAGGTTTTGCTGTGTGCTTGGTGGGATTGACAGAGAATCATCTACTATGAGCTGCTTCCCTACGGCAAGACTCGTAATTCGGACTTGAACTGACGACAATTGGACCGTCTGGGGAAACAATCGCCCCAAAGCGACAACTTTTGGCCAATAGGAGAGGAATTGTGTTCCGTCATAACAACACCAGACGACGCATATGGATATTGATTCGTCAGAAGCTCCGATAGCTTGGTTTTGAGGTTCCTACCCTTGTACCTTATAGTCTGGACTTGGCACCAAGTGATTACTACCTCTATATGGCGAACGATTTTGCTGGTGAAAAATGCAACTCAAGAGAGGCAGTGAAAAACGACTATCCATGAATGGTGCATTCATTGCGGACGGTGTAAGAAAATAATTCCGTCCCTCTGACTTGGACGTATGAAGGTGGTCACATCGAAACTTAATCCAACAAGCTGCTGGGGAAGACGAATTACCTACTGAGCTCTTTAAACCAACTGGAGATGACATTGTTGGAAGCATAACGAGCCCAGTATTAGGATATGAAATGTAGAAAGCAAGCTCGATGAATGGATTCTGGGCATCGTTTTCCCAATCCACAAGGAGGAGACTGACCTTTCGAATGCGCCAATATAGAGTCATCAGTTTTTTGTGCCGCTTTGTGCAAGCGTCTGAAACCGTTTATGTATAAGCCCATCGATTCGTGTCGTATAGTGTACAGGGTGCGCCATCTCATATGGGTCGATGTAAACTTCGAATAACTTCAACAGTTATCAACCGATTTTCATATGTCATAGCATTTTGGAAACGCCAATTCAGTACAATTTTAACCATGAATGGATTCACACCAAAAGAACCCGCGGAAATAGTTTCAATGTTCATTAAAAATGAACGCTCGATTGTACTAACTCAACGTGCGTATCGTGTAAAATATCGTGATCGTGTTGGGCACCAAAAAAGATACAATTCGTCGTTGGGCCTCGAATTTTTTTCAATTTGGTTCTGTGGCAAGCCCTCGTGAGCAACCTAGTGCACATCCGTGGCGTCATCTATTAAGTCTGTGAAGAACAGTGTTCAAGAAGACCCAGGTTTGTCATATCGGCGCCATTGGCAGCAGTTAGGCATCAGTGGGACCACTTTGCGGAGAATTTTAAAGGATGATCTTCACTTATTTCCATACAAAGTGTAGATAACTCAAAGAATTTTGCCACAAGATGAGCTACGGCGCTTGGCGTACGCACAAAATGTCGTTGTAAGATTAATGCTGAGCCGGAGTTCTGGCAGTAAATTTTGATGACCGATGAGGCACATTTTACGCTCTCTGGCTCAGTTAATAAAGAAAAATGCCGCTTCTGGGGCACCGAAAATCCTCACATTATTCACGAAAAGCCGCTATATGATCAAAAAGTTATTGTTTGGGCCGGTGTATGCGCTAAAACCATCATTGGACCGTATTTCTTCAAAGTTGGCCATACAGTGGATGGCGATCGATATCGGTGGATGTTGGCCTATTATGTGGTCCCAGAAATGCGTAAAAAAGGCTTATTTCACTTTTGGTTTCAACAAGACGACATGCCATACTGCGGGCAAAACAATGAACCTTTTGCGTAAGAAGTTCCCTGAAAGATTGGTTTCAAAAAAGGGCGATGTTGACTGGCCTCCGAGATGGCCGGATTTGACTCCTCCAGACTTTTTTTTTTTAGGGGATACTTGAAAAGCAAGGTGTATGCTAACGGTTCGAAGACAATAGAACAGCTCAAAAGAAACATTCGTGCGGAAATCGCAGAAATTTCTACCGAAATGCTCGAAAATGTCATGGAGAATGCGCTAAAACGAGCTCATTTTTGCATCGACAATAAAGGCGGTCATTTAATTGATATTGTTTTCAAAAAAATAATCAAAATAAATTATAAAGGTCTAAATTGAATAAAAAGTTTCGAATTTCCAAAATCGGTTGAGAATTGTTGAAATTATTCGAAATTTACATCGACCCACATGAGATGGCGCACCCTGTAGTTTTAGGCGTGGGAAGTACACCATCGATCAAGTATTACTATCTCTTCAAATAATCTTCAAATATCTTCAAGTCTTCACTACTTATTCAGTGGCTTAAGAGCCGCATGTGACAACATGCTTAAATTCGAGTTCCATGTCTAGCATTGACATCCTTGCCAAAATAGTCAGGTTGCCCAGAACCTCCGATGCTTAATAGGAGTTGGTAGTAATGGCAAAAAAGCCAGAGAAATGTGCCTAATTCTACGTTAAAAGCCGAAAGCTTGAGATTTTTTGCCTCAGTTTAAGTTGCAATTCTACACAAAATGGCTCAAAATGTTTGATTTTCTTGGTAGATGCTATAATTTCTGGAAATGATGACAACTGTTTTGACATTTGTGATTCCAACAGATGAAGAATACACGTCGACAAGCCATGTAGTGCTCTACCTTTCAAGATCTCGAAATTATCATGACTACAGTTCGTCAACGATTTTAGCGCAACGTGTTCGGCACATAATTCCAGACCGTCCTAGGCCAAACACAAAGGTGTTTAGGGACTCGCCTCGAAGAGTATGAAATAACACGTGACAGAAGAGGCGCCAATTACTGCTTCCAACTCCATCAACCACATCCTGCAGACCGTCAATCGCGTCAAAACTTTTCGGTTGATATTTGTCATGAGCGACATTGTCGCTTATAACCTCTAGATGCCCTGAGAATTCATATATCGTTCACGGATGTCCATTACATTACATTTGAGTCGAAACCCCTGCATGGTGCAGCATTTACCCTGGGGATATCATACGGCCCGATTTTTTAGAGGTCGCCGTCGGTAACACGGTTACTGAAACAGGTGAGCGATACAGAACCATGATCAGCGAGCTCGATTGGAAAGGAATATTTGATAGAGTGTGAGAACTTACTTTCAGGCCACCCTGTAGCTGTCATGAAAATTCTGTCGCTATTCCTCCGTCCCGACGTAACTCTTGAAAATATCTGGGCTACCAGTCGTTACAGTAGCTCTTAAGGGGGCGTTGATTCGCTTGTAGAGTTCCTATCGTAGATAGAAGTGGTTCTCTGGTGTACCTCTCACGACTCGCAGCGATGTTTGTCAAGCGATAACTTGTTTCTGAATCGCAGCCTTCCTTGTCGGACACACTGTGCAAGCAAGCATTTCGTGAACGTATAAGCTGCAGATCGCAGATATTCCCATACACGGTTCCTGCTCTAATAAAATTCTTATTTGATATCCCATCTTTTTAAACGAGGTTCCCCATTATACAGAGAGACACTCGACCCGGGGTTCGGTGAGGTAACGTCCAACGGCACCCTACTTATAGTCAAACAAAAAGCAGCGAAACGAATTGCAGTGCACAGTGATGTGACAGTGCTACATACAGGAACTAGCTTTGTTCCGCGTAGTCATCGTCATTTTCATCGTTGTAATCGTTAGCTGAAATTGTAGTGTCTGTCCGCAGTTATCCTATTTTTTTCGCCTTCGAAGTCTGCCCTGCTCTCAGGTTTATACTTCGGGAGTTTCCATCTTCCATTTACCATTACCATTTTCCATCGGCCATCCTCTATTACTCTCACCCTCTCCTTCGTCCATAGAACTTGTGTATTCGTCGTTTATAATCGAAATTCATTTGTGAAGGGTTCTCTCCGGTGGTTGTTGGTTACTTGCTTGTTGCCAGCATCGGTGTACGTAGATGGTACGTTACAGGATCCCATATTTTTGCTGCTCGTCCTTCCTTCCGTTCTTCCTGTTTCTCTTGTTTCTTTTCTATATCATGTTCGTCCCCTAAAATTGCCAACAGTTCGGGGCTTGATTCATCCGTTTGGCCTCAGATGCGGTTCGTTATAAGGGAGGACGACAGGGTTTTGATTATTTTTTCGCCCTTAATACCTTTAGATTGGTATGTAATTTCTGTTCAAAAGAAAATCTATTTTTCTTGCTTTTTTTTATGTTTCTATGTTTGTTTTTAAATTGGAAGGGGTGGTTGGACAGCTATGCTCTTGATGCTCTCTGTCTGCCTGCAAGTGATATGGTTGGAGTAAATGTGCTGATCCTGTATTGGGTTAGGGAACACACAATACAGGACTAACTTGCTTGATGTTAAACAATCTATCCTAAATTTTGTTTTATGGATTTTTCGGTTTTCATTTTCTGTCCCTTCTTCGCACTCTATTTTTCTAGTAAACAGGATAAAAGATCTGATGGGGGATTAAAGCCGACGATTGTAGTGGGCTACCGAGTAGGATATTGAGTAATGATTATGCTAGGCTAACCCCCTTCTTTAAGTCTTGCGAAAAAAGGGATAAGAAGAAATATAACACAAGAATCAGGTAAAATGCGGATGCTCCTATGGAAGGGGTGTTTATAATCAAGTGGAGAAGGATTTGTTTGAAACAACTGAAATAAACTTCATGAAATCGAATCCGAGCTCTCTCTTATAGACTTACAAAACAATTCTATTCTAAAATCTATTCTGTGGTATTATCCATCTAGATATCTCTGGGAAAGAACATTTTTTCATGTTAAAGGGTCTTTACAGGGGGACTGACATTAACTAGGTTAAATATCGAGGAAATGAAGTGCGCAATATTTTGTCGCAGCCTAGAATCTAGCTTTCATACTCTAAATCGCTTTTGACGTTGTTTCTACCTTTTACGGTCAAAAATCTGACCGAATAATCTTTTTGACGTTCTACTATGGTATTCTGAGCGGCTTTTTTCTACGTAAACTTTTCTTCAATTCGATCAAAATTACATGGTCCAAGGCCGTACCATGACAAGCCAAGACACTAACCTATACACTCTTTTTAATAAATTTGAAAATCTACTTTAAGTAATGTCGAATATTGTCGTATGTATGAAGGGAATAGTTGAACAACCAATCATGATCATTTTTTTTTTCATTTGCTTTGACAGACATGCAGGAGCGACATTTAAACAGTATTTTATGGAATGTTAATTAGCACCCTTCGCCAGGCCCTTCGTCATGAGTGTATCCCCTCCATATTTCGCTGTTCTGCCCCATCTCTTCTAGGTCCATTCTTATATTGTCCTCCCATCTACCGCAAAGCATTCCTGGCGGTCTTTTTGCTGTTAGGAAAGCAACCGGTCTGCACAAGCTGCATACGTTCCATGAGCCTATCTTTAATTTTTGCACATTTCTTTTCATGGATGCTCTCCCCTAGATAGTTTCCACCCGGAAATCCGATCGGGGAACCAGTTTAGCCCCGCAATATTTTACCCAAGGAAAACCAGTTTTTTTTTTCTTGGTTTAACATCAAAGTGTGTCAACGTTTTTTATTGTTGTTTTGAGTGTGGTGTTGGTTTCGTGTATTGTAGTGATGTGAATGTACTTATTGTAGAGTTATCAGTTCTGCGCCTACCTCTGTAATTTTTTTCATAGGGAATTTAGCCGCTTCTAACCGCGGATACATTCTAACCTCTATCCCGCAGAGGAACTATATTTACTAGACAAAGTTTAGACTGTTAAAATCTAACATAAAACTATCTTAATATTTAATGTGTCTTACTGGCCCAATATTATTTATGCCTTTCGGCTTAATTCTAGACATAAGTGTAATCTAGTTGGCTCGTGTTTTTCGTTTTTAGTGGTCACCCTCCTAATTAGGTCTTTCAGCGACTAGGCTTCGCTATATCGCTCACTCTCTATGTCCGAAACCTCACAAAGGCTAATAACTAGGCCTGCGTCGATTGTCGCGTTCACCTAAACATGATGGCGCGCCTGGCCTCCAAAAGACCCCCTAGTTAACCCTAAAGAGGAGTAAGAAGGATCTCATCGGAGTAACGCACCGCTCTGGGAAGCTTTTTCACCCGACAACCACCAATAATGGGCGTTTAGTAACATCGTCAAGATCCCATTCCGCCATTGCGGTATTAAAACCAATTAGCTCATGAGCACTGTTAACATATCCGTCACGGGTATGTCCGGTATTCAGTAATTACCGGAATACCATCTCTATTTTGCATTTACATTTCGGAATCAATAATGAGAAATGCTTCTGGGGGAGTAAAGCCTGAGCAGAGTACGATCTAATGGTATCTATAATTGGAGTAGTAAGCACCAGGAGATCGGGTTATTGTCGGTAGTCGTAGTCTCGACTAATTTTAATAACAAAATTGTCGATTCTGTTTAGGTCTGCACCGTCGTACAGGACCTTATTAGGGTAGTACTTAATGAACTTGGACTCTGGCATTCTGTACATTCACATCGGGCACCATACGCGATGATGACCTTATTAGGGCCACGTAACATATCATTTTATCCTGCGGTTAAGTTGACTGTTGTGATTCCTAGTCATACCGAAGCTTTTCCTAGCTGCAGCATGTCTATTTAATTATGGATATTGGTCAAATCAGATACCAAGATATCTAACTGCGTGTCTCACCGCTAATGGTTGCGCATTAAATGCGAATTCCCTCCAGTTCTTCTCCAGAAAAGTTTCCGACTTAACAAAGATACAAGACATTTTTTCTTAAAATTTATTTTTATTTTTCTCCATAGTCGCCTTGTAGGTCTACACACTTCTCCCAGCGAAGCTCCCATCTCTCTGAGCCGTCCAAATAGTACTCAGTGTTTTTCTCTTCAAAATAACCGTTCACGAAGGTGGTCGCCTCCTCTTTTGATGAAATTCTGTGTGCCCCGCGCGCAATTTTTAGATTATGGAACAAAAAGAAGTCGCTTGGGGGTAGATCTGGTGAGTACGAGTAAAGCGGATGCTCAAGGAGTTCAAACCGTACTTCGTGGATTTTCGCCATCGCTCGTACTTGGAGGCTCTATTAAACGGAGTTTTATGGACTTTGGACCTTTTAATAAGATTGAAGTCGCACTGCATTATTGTATTGATGTCCTCACTTTTGGAACCTGATCTTTTTTCGCAATTATCACCGACTGTTGAGCCGAAGGTCTGTAATTCAAGTCCGTCCATAGTCAAGAACAATATATGGAAAAACTGTGCTGTGAATTAGAGATGGTCAAAAAGTGCTGACGAAGGCATAACACTCGTAGTATAAGATCACTTCAAAATTCATACTCTGTGTGTGCATTACCAATATAACATCTTAAAGACATGGAAACAAAAAAACAAGTTACTGTGAACTACAACCAACGCAAATTCAGTCGAATCTCTTAAATTCTATCTAGGACAACCACCCCCGGAGAGTAGTGAACGAACATCTTCGGCACAACCCATCTGCACCCCGTCCAGGCTGTGTGACAAACATCATAAGAGCGTACAATCTTGAACCTGCACGAATTATAAAAAAAAATAAAAAAGAGAAAGAGAAAAATAATATCATACAGCTCTCGGTCGGTTAAGCAGAATTACAGAGGTTTCAAAAGGCCTTCTCTTCTAGAGTTTTATACTTCCATTGCCTTCTGTACAGTTAGATAAAAATTCAGAAAGTATATATCTATATACTATATGCAGTATACTATTTTTTCAATGTTAAACCCGGAGGTCTTATAAGCACTATTGACTTAAAAGCACGATTTTTGAAGATACATATATTAAATATTGTACTTAAAAATCTCATTCTAATTCAGATTTGTTTTTTTTTTTTTTTCAGGTAAGGGCATGGATTCAGAAATTTAAATGGTTTACATAATTTTCATATCGGATTTCTTAACGTGAGATTATGCTTATAAATATTAATATTGTGGAAGGTCGAGCATTTTTGGGAAATTGTTTCTTCCAAGTTCCTTCTCTCATAATAACGACTACTACGAAATGTGATTGTTCTGCAGAATTCTCAATTTAAGAATATTGCAGACGAGTTTCGGAGGAGTAACTGTATGTGTATATGTCTTTGCCACTGATGATTATAAGTTCAGATCAGCAGAAGTCGGATCAAATCGATGTTCTTTTTATTGGCGCCCTTCTTAACAATTCGACGATTGCAGGCGTAATGCGTCTACTAACGCAGAGTACTCATAACATAAAGCACATCGACATCACCTCGGTAATTATTTACATATATTTGATAAGGAGGCTAGCCATTCTTATTCTTACAATTAATTCTCATGTTTGTTCCATCACCGGTGATAATAGAACGCTACTTACTACCTACTTCGTTAGTCACCCCAACAATGATCACTTCATCTAATGCGTCGTAAACCAATTTTTGAAATTCAATCTAATAATGAAATTTGCCCAAGAAAATGTCAAAGGATTGGAAAGGTTGTAAACAATATAGAAAAGTACTTTGAAGTATGAAACCACTGCCAACATAAAAAATGAATGACGATCTGGACAACTTCGTAAGTTGCAGCTTGGGAAGAACAGCTTATGGTTAAAAAGGTTACGAAGAATTCCAAAATAAGTGGCCCAAAAATATTTTCTCAAATGATTAATGAAATTCGGAAATCATGCAATCCTCAAACAATTCGCCACGTGCTCTATAAGCCGAGTTCTATAGTTTGAAATATTACAAAAAAAAAAAAAAACAACTCTGTATGTGCAAGGTCCTTCGACAGAAGCAATTTCAATTTAAAAAAATAAACACCAAAATTGCGAAAAAGATTAACGCTGTGATTTTTTTGGATGAGAACAAGTTCTTAGAAACAGGAGGAAAAGGTTGGAAAAAGGAAAACACCGATCTCGATCCTTCATACATGTTATGGACAGTCAAACATAGCGGTGCGAACGTGAAGGTATGGCGTATGGCGACAGTATAGGGAATTTAGTCTGATTAATAATCTGCAGTTCAGTTCCAGAAAGTTGGATATAAAGGCATCATTTATCTTCCAGCAGCGCGACAATGATCCAAAACATACTTCCTTCTTCTTCTTCTTTTCCTTTTTATCCCGGCGTCGTTATGGTCAGAAGTGTGTAGGATCGCTGAGGCCAATCAAATGCTGGTGTTTTTGCATTTGTTTGCACCAATTGTTTTTCGGCCTGCCTTTTTTGCGTGTTGAAATTGGAATGTTGATTGATAACGCCTTTTGGACGGGGTTCAAAGGATCTCTCCTTTGAACATGGCAATACCAACTGAGTCGGTCGCGCTCTATATTTCTTGTGATGGTTTCTTTTACGTGGAGGCTTCCTCGGATCTTTGAACTTCTAATTCTGTCACGCTTTGTTACTCCCGCTGTCATGCGAAGCATCTTCATCTCAGCTGCCGTTAATTTGCTCTCATACTTTTTGTGCATTGTCCAGCATTGTGAACCGTATGTGAGCGCCGGACGTACAACTGAAGTGTAGAGCCTTCCTTTCAGCTTAGGGGGCATTTTTCGATCACAGAAGATGGCGGAGTTTTCCCGCCACTTCATCCACCCTACGCTTACGCGATGTTTGATGTCGTCATCACAAGTTGCTTCTCTATTAATCATAGATCCCAGATATTTAAACTTTTCACACTTGGGAAGCACTCTTCCATTCAAGTAAATGTCTGGAATAGGCTGATGAGGGTCAGAGAACGGGCAGCACAGATCCTCTGTCTTCTTTGAACTAATACGATACCCGTGTCCCTCAAAAATGTCCACCCACACATCAAGTGCTCGTTGTAGGGACGCCTGATCATCACTTATAATGGCCCCATCGTCAGCAAAGAATAGCTGGTGCACATTGGGGTCCGTCACTTTTCCTTCAAGCAAGCAATCAAGGACTGCTATAAAGAAGAGTGGGCTGAGGACGCTCCCTTGGTGTACACCGACTTTGATTGCGAACTCTTCGGTGACTCCTGCGGTGCATCTTACTCTTGTCGTTGCTCTATTGTACATGTCCATGATCACTCGCACGTAGGTTTCTGGAACTCCTTTTTGTCTTAGCGCTACCCATAAAAGATCTCTTGGTTGCCGGTCAAAGGCCTTCTCGAAATCAACCAACACCATATGCAAGTCCTTTGACGAATCACGATGCTTTTCCATCATGACCCTTATACTTTGGATTGCATCTGTTGTTGATTTACCCGAGACAAACCCGCACTGGTCATCAGATAGTCGTATTATTTTCCGCAGTCGGCTATCTAATACTCGTTCAACGATCTTCATGGTGTGCGACATCAGCTTGACAGAACGGTAGTTATCACAATTTCGCGTATCACCCTTTCCTTTGTGCAAAGGAAGAAGATAGCATCTAGACCCGATGTCTCCCATCCTTTTCCAGAACTCAGAGGGTATGCCGTCCGGCCCAACAGCTTTTCTTTTCTTGGAGTTTTTAACTGCGTACCGAACTTCTTCGACTGTGATGTCGGATATTTCGGCATGATTCGGGGCGGCTCTTGGAAAGTACACTCGGGGAAACTGTTCGTTCAGAAGTTCCTCGCAATACTGTCGCCATCTGTGGAGAATTTTTTCGTCTTCCACAAGGAGTTGGCCTTCAGCATTGTTAATAAAATTTGGGAAACGAATCTCCTGAGCATTTCTTCTTCTCTGGGCGCCTATCTTAAAGATATTTGCTCCTTTGTTCAAATTGCTTTGTCGAAGCTCCTGGGTAGCCTGGTTCCGGTCAGACGCGGAAGACGATATTTCTTCCAACTCCTGATAGAGGCCTTCCATGCTTTTCGCTTTGAATTCGGCGCATTTTTTTCTTCGCGATACCTTTGCAACATCTATATACCTTTTCACGGCGAGCTTTTTCCTCTCTATTAGTAGAAGAGCACTTTGACCAAGCTTGGAAAGCCATTTTCTTTTCGTGTATCACTGCTTTGGCTTCGTCTGTCCACCACCAGGTTTCTTTTGCGTGTTGGCAGGGGCCTTTAGATGTTCCGAGCAGTGATTTGGCTTTCTCCAGGCCAGATTGTTGTAGGGAATCCCACATGTCTTGTGCTCTGCACTCCTCATTACCGACCTCATCGATAATGGAAGAGAGGTAGTTTTCCATGATGGTAATAAAAGCTTCGTCTTTTCCTTTATCCAGCTTATACCACTTGATTCTCTCAGACACCTTCGTTTGCTGCTTTGACTTCTTTCTCGCATCCATAAAAAATTCAGTCAGGAGGAGACGGTGTTGAAGGGCGATCGCGTCTCCCAGGATCACTTTGCAATCTTTAGCTCGTGGCTTCATGAAACTGGATACCAAATGATAGTCTATTTGAGTTTCATTTCCGCCGCTGCTGTAAGTGATCAGGTGCCGGCTTTGTTTGACGAACATGGTATTTAGCACTATAAGACCGTACGACTTGCACATGTTTAGGATATCTTCACCTGAAGAGTTCCTGGTGCCGTATCCCAGCCCTCCGTGGTAGCCTTCATAGTCTTCGCTTGTCTTCCCGACATGTCCGTTTAAATCTCCCCCAACAAACAAAAGCTCTTCCTTTGGGATGATTTTGACAAGGTTGTGGAAATCTAGCCAGAATGCATCTTTTTCTTTTTGTTCGCATCCTACTTGAGGGGCATATGCGCTTACGATGTTCCACACCTCACCATGCATCACCAATTTGAGAGCCATCAAACGGTCACTGGACTTTGAAATGGTTAAGACGTTGCCAAGTAACTCTGCCGCAAGGATGATGGCGATTCCGTTTTTTCCTTGTTCCAATCCATAGTAAAACATCTTGTAGGCTTTTGTTTTAACGTCCAAGAAACGTGCCCGATTACCGGTGTTTCGCCATTTCGTCTCTTGTACGCACAGGATGTCTACTCGCCTTCTAACCATCATTTCTTCAAGCTCATAGCTGCGCCCACTCATGCTTCCAACGTTCCAACTCGCGACTCTTAAATGTGGCTTACGCCGTTGCATTACTTTGCTATCCCCCGGAAATCCTATAGCTCTGACCCGAGCATTGCTGCTCGTCCCAGGATCACGACCATTAGTAGTGCCTGGCGGGGTAGTGCTTTTCCTTTTAGCGTTCTTTTCCATAATGCTACGGTTTGACCGTTTTCTTTCTTCCCCTCCTTTTTTTGACACGGACATGCTCCAAATTTTTTATTTTATTTTTTTTTTTTGATTGATCTTACTCTTACAACACCGGTGATCTCCAGTCGTGTCAACCCACTGATTTGCATGCACACTTGTGGGGCAGTTTAATGGTGGTATATGTGTCCCTAGGCTCACCTTGGTGTTTTCTAAATTGCCTAGATGTGAGTTTTGTTTACCTTTGTTTAGTCGCCTTTTACGACAAGCGATAGATATCGCTGCAGGGATATTCTTAACCCGTCCCTGCACGAGACCCAAACCATACTTCCTAAGTAAGGGAATAGGTTTATCTAGTACACAATATGCAGAACGCTGCCACAATCGCAGGATATTAAAAAATAAGATAAAAAAATATTTCTCAGGGGCACATTGTCCTAAATAGATCCTGAAGTATCGCAAAACTTGGTAAAATCAACGCTTTCACGTATGAAAACTGGAAACAGTAAGGCGAAAGGTACAACATGACGTAAATTTCTTCAACACGTTAATGCTCTGGCCCAGAATAAATTTCAATTTAATTAAATAAATTATTCCAAACCCGTTTCCGAACTCAAATTCTAGTCAAGTTAGAAATCAAATGTGGATGCCGTCGTTATCCGATCTCCGATCGCCGATTTTTGTATATTAATTTAAATAACACTTTGGAAAGTTGATAAAGTTTATTCCAAAAATTCCATATACATACGTATGTATGTATGTACATGTATAGTATTTATCCTTACATTTTCATTTAAAAACTGATTTTATTTTTCTACAAAATCTCCTTTGACCTTAACACACTTGTCGAAGCTTCATTGTCAATAAGCCCTAATGCAACGGAAAAAAACTATATGGAAAAACTGTGCAAGAACATCAGTTGTGAATGAGAGATGATCACAAAATGCTGACGAAGGCATAACACTCGCAGAATAAGATCACTTCAAAATGTATACTCTGTGTGTGCACTTCCAATATAGCACCTTAATGACATGGAAACAAAAGATTTACTGTGAACTACAACCAACGCGAATTCAGTCGAATCTCTCAAATCATATCTAGGACAACCACCCCCGGAGATAAGTGAACGAACATCTTCGACATAAACCATCTGCACCCCGTCCAAATTGTGTGACAAACACCATAAGAGCGTACAGACTTGAACCTGCACGAATTATGAAAACCAAAAAAAAAACATGTGCAAAAGAAAACTGTCCGTTGTCTACAATAATATTGCACGTTATATTTACGACCTTAAGCGAATCACTTCCCAGCAATACATTTTCTCAAGTTTGGAACAGATGGACGTTGATAAGTCAAGAATAGGTGGAATGGCCGAGCAAATTGTTCTGTCTTTTGGAGGGCATTCGAAAATACGCTGGCCATAACCTTTCCAAGAAATGCGATTGGCTTTTTTTGGCACTAAACCATCAACTTCCACTATTCGTGGATGTTTCATCCATGGTGACAAATCGTTGCACAAAATCGGTAAGATCACTGTCGGATCGGTCCAAATATTTCTGCGAAAATCGGAAATTAGCAAACGCGTCACCCACCTTTCGCATCTCTAATTCTTTGTGCAAGATGTTTCGCACCCTTTCATCTGATATTCCCATAGCCTCGCTATCTCACTCACTTTCACTCGCCTATCGTCCAACACGATATTATGCACTTTTACGATAGTTTCCGATGTGGTTGCGGTCTTTCGGCCGTCCTCCATGTGGATCATGGAAGGTATGTGCGACGACGTTTAAATTCAGCTGCCAACTTTTTAACGGTTGACATCGAAAAAGAGTAAACTTTTGTCAACTTCGGATGAATTCCCTTAGGGGTTAGTCCATCCAAAACGAAGAATTTCGCGACCGCACGATATTCAAGTTTATTCATTTTGCTTTAAAAATTCGCGTAAACTTTACGAACTAATGACACGTGCAGCCAGGCAGGAAACATAAATTGTTGCTGATTGAAACGTCATCTCTGTGTCAAATCGATATCTTATCTCTTTACCCTCATATTTTGAGGATGAGTGCCTAATTTTTTAGATGAGGTAGTTCTCAGTCGGGGATAAGTCTGGATAAGTTAAAACGTCATATCACAAATGCGGAACGTTGGCGCTGCTGTATATGGTCTTATGCAGCAGTAGAGGGTATGCTTATTTACCAGTGGGACACCCGTCTCTAGGAGTGAATTACTTACAACAGCTTTAGCTGGATTTTCTTCAACAGTTGCTTTAAGTTCTTCACTACCAATAACCTCCTCTGGTTTACCTCTTGATCTATTTTTGAATGAAAAATCTGTGCCGCCCGATATGGTAAACCAGTTCTACTGCTATACTTACCCAAACGAGTTACCAAAACGAGGTAGCGAAATCCAACCAATGATGCACGTATGTCTAAAGCGGGGCTGAGCAGTCCTCGCCTGAGCCCATTTTGACTTATTGTATTTCCCGAGATTCCAGACTTACTTGGGACCCAAACAAAACTCACAGAATTAAATCTTCTGACCTTGTTAACAGAGATTTTGAATTCACGCACTATTCTGGAAGTGGTAGTGGAGTTAAGCATAACTTTGTGTGCAGTCTGATTGTGCCGGCCTGCCCAGACTTTCCTTTCCTTCCTGCCATTATAACAGCGCAAATCTGCTTCAAAGACAGATGCTTTATTTCGTCTTGTCATGTCCTCCTTTCAGCGCATAAATAAATGTAAGAAGTGTCGGACTCTCGGCTATTACATGTTGCTTAACCCATTCCATACATCTATTTGTCGCATTCGCCTGAAACGCCTCCTCAAGCACATAATGAAATCATCAATGTTCTCTGCATAACTCACAGCCTCCTTTTGCGTCTTCTTCATAATATTGGCAAAGCAAGTCAGGGCATTGAACAATGCCCGAGAAAGTACTTTGTGACATTTTCTTTTATAACAATCACCAAGTACGACTTCCGGCTATAATTTTTCCCTGAATCATCCTCCAATATGTTACGCCAACTCCTTAAAACACACTCTTGCATATACGCCCCTTATCCTGCGCCAAAAGAACGACGAAAATGAAAACCGTCATTTACTCGTACTCGTAATGGCAGTTCAAAGAATTTTTTTCCACAAATCTCTTTTGAAGGAGATCTAAGCACGATGTGAAACGTTCCCTTGAACCGAAACCGTAGCCCCTTCGGCGCAAAACTTCGTATCCTTCGAATGTCAAGAACACACACAGATAAGTATTTACCTATTCTTTTAGTGCCCTTCTCGCAACTTCCGCGACCGGTTCCGACACCACCAATTGCCTCGAGGGAAAAGACAATTTTCAGTTTTGCTTTCCTCTCTCTGGATCACATCATCCCTTCGGCTACGATACTCGTACATACTAGCCCAGGGACTTAAAGGGGTGGTGTGGTCATCGGCAGCTCTATCCGTTGAATGATATTCACATTTGTGGGCACAACACAACAAAGAAATCGAAATGAATGGCGTAATAAATCATATTCATCATTCAACCCCGCAGCGAGGGTGGAAAGGCCTACCGAATAAGCTATAAACCACCAGGGGGTGGTTGGTACGAAAACCATTATCATCATAAGCGTTCGGTAAATGATTGACGGGATATGGTGGCTTAGACACAAATCAAATGAAAGAAATCATCAGTGTAGCCGCTATCGCTATCATCGAGCTGTATTGACCCTAATAAATTGAAATTGGACTCCGACTCAATTAGTTAATTACTTTAACCCACTTGGAATGGATGATCAGTGCGAGCTCGGGCCATGACGAATCGAAAGACGAACTCCATCGAACAAACAAACAAAAAACAATCCCGTTTCTCCCATGCGATTCCGAAAAGAAAAAAATAAAAAACGAAATATTAAAAGCAGCCTGACAGATGCGAGTAGAACTCGAATGTGGCGCTATTACTGGCGCATAAGCAAACGTGCGCGTGCACTCGCTATACGACCCCATTGAACATTACATTATTTGTGATTGCGCGCCCATGGTGGTTCAGTAAGTTGCCTATGTATGCAATCGACGTGTTGAGGAATGGATGACAGGCATGCAAACGCACACGGATAGGTATGAGGCAAGCCCGCAACCCCGGCTATATTGGCATTGTATCTAGAGGGTAATGCAGGCGAGAGAAAAAACGTGCATACGCCTTCGGATTTGTCTTTATGGGAACGAACGCACAATTATTCGAGGTTATTTTGGTCATGCTGAAATTCTCGATACATTCGGCTATGCAAAAGGTTGTCTCGTTGCAGTCTTGTAGTGCGTTACTTGTTGTATGTGATTTGACATTTTTGAATATGCGACCATGTGAGCCGGCGGTAGATATTTCTGTTTTTTTGTGATTTATTGATATTATGATGTCGTTGCTACCGCTTGCTCTTGGACTCCTGCCTGCTTTTGTCGCCGCTAATTCTCGTTTTAATGTGGCCAAGAATGCCGATGGATTCGCTGTAATCATGGCCGGCATTTGATGTGTTTGACTAAGATTTAAAGGATCTAAGAATGTCCATTTGTACCGTGACTCAAAGGTGAAAAAGAGTTCCTAGCGAATGGCAATGACAGGAGACATTATAGGACTTTTGAGGATGATCTTCCGATTCTTGCCGGAAGTAAAACGGCTAGCAGAGATAGACAGGTGAATCTGGCATATTTAACAGCCAATACACCGTCGATAAGTTCTTGCCCGATATTCTCTTTTGAAGCTTCCGGATTGCGTGGCTAGTTCTGATGTACCAATGAACGGAGAGGTCAAACTGGTCAATCTTGTCGACAAAACGAGACATTAGACAACCGTCTTGTTCGAATCACAATACCACCAGTCCCAATTCAATAATTTGCAGTGATAAAAACACATTGGTCATGGTTCTGTATCACTTACCTGTTTCAGTAGTAGCTAAGTCACCCATGGCACCCTCAGGCCGGATGACACCTCTGGCGTAAAAGCTACTGTATAGGCTCTAACCGGTAATGGAGCTTCGTAAATGATATGCAGATTATCAGTGCTCCAGAAGCGCAAATGCTATTTGCTTATGTGTCCGTTCAAACGGAAATGGGCCTCATGACCAATGTCGATTGAAAATTCTAACACGATTAACCGTAGTTTAAGGAATTGGTAGAATTAGTTGGCGTCTTTTCTACCACAGCCATTTCTGTCTCTTCGAGGCGAGCCCCTAAATGCTCAAAAATCAGTGACGAACCATTTCGTAAAAGTATAAGTAAAGGGTGTTTTTTTTAGAGATATACAAATTCAATATGACATAAAACATTTGAAGCTAAAGTTAATACCTATTGTATTAACCCAATTTAATAGATAGTTTGATGCCATTAGTGTTTAAATATAGTGTCGGGCAGATGCGCTCCACGGCTAGTTCGAATGAAGCTCAATCGTGGAGTCCAATTTTTGGCAACTTTATTGAGCAACTGGAGCCGTTTATCAAGAATAACACGGCGAATGTTGACTTCCAAATCGATCAACGTCTCGGGTTTATCAGCATAGACTAGAGTCAGAAATCAGGTTTTTATAGCGCTCTGCATTGACGGTAACAATGATTCCACCAGCCCATAAAGCCCACAAAACAGTGAGTTTTTATTGTTGTAAGCGCTTTTCGACAAAAGCTTCTGCGATTTTCTACTCCAAATTGGGCAATGTTGCTTGTTTACATATCCATTTAATCAAAAATGGGCCTCATCGGAGAACGAAATTTTGCGTTGAAAAGGAGAATCAGGGAGGAGGAGTTGAATCAGGTTTTTGGCCCATTCACCGAACGTACGAAGCGTATAATAGTCACGCGACTTCCACTCTTACACAAGCTGGATTTTATAAACTTTTAAGCCAAGAACTTTTCGTAAAGTCTTCAAGTGGAGGGGTATAGCTCCAATTGCTGAGCACGATAGTGAATCGACTCATTCGAATTCTGAACACTGCGTTCCAAAACGGCAATAACTTCTAACAAAATAACTTCGTCTTTGGGGATGCGTATTATCAACTAAAAGGTGCGTATTGTGAAAATAATTCATGGTGTTCCGAACAACTTACTCAGATAAACGATTATGTCGACGGTAAAATGGACATAGTGCTCGATAAGTTTGGCGAACCGTATTATGGTTTTCAAAATAAGTTTGCACAACTTGCATGCATTGATCGGGCGTTAATCTGTTCATCGTAAATTGGCAAAACGTATAAACCACAAATCAACTTCCAACTGTCAAACTGGTAACAGTGTTGCCAATTAAAAATCAAACCTCTAAAAACACCCTTTATTTCGCGATCGTGGGGAGTATAGTGTGCTATGTATGTAGATATTATCGCCTTGTAGACAGCATCTGTTTAGTTCACAAATATTTATATATTTATTAGTTCCATAAATATTGATACAGTTTTCAGTGCAACCATTTAAAAGAAAGGGTTAGTTGCACTCTTTTCATATAATCCGTTATTTAACCCATTCATTTTGTAGTTCTTTCTCGCGGCAAAGATGTTCGTTTATAATCACGTTTATAGATCGGCTTATATTATACTAAAATGGTACCTTTCGGACCTTGCAAACGCTTGGAATCACTCGCAATTATTCGGGGACATTGGTGAAGTACGTGACCATCAAAGATCCGGTCGTTTACGCACTGTGAGGACTCCGGAAGCCATCAAAGCCGTGCAGGCTCCAATCAGACGCAAACCAGTGACAAAGCAAAAGATTTTGTCGCGGAAAACTAACATTTCGTGAAAATTCATGCCCCGCTTCATCAAAGAAGACTTGAGACTCAGTGTCTATAAAAAATATACTGGGCACCTGCTAAAAGTCGCACTGAAGCACAAATTAAAAGCACTCTTAAGGCTCACATAACATTTCTGTTCACCGACGATGCTCGGCCATCAAAAGAAGTTTTTCAGAACTTCAGTATGGAGTGAACTACCATGGAATGTAGTCAACCAAACTTGAATCTTTGGCGAGAGTTTATCAAACCAATGTTTTTGATAATATCGTTTAGCCTCTAAGTCGAACAATGTTCGCCAAAATTACGGGATATTCGAATAAGATTCTGCTCAAGTTTACAAGGCGAAAAACTCGTCCATTGAACGATGACTGGCCAGTGCGTCTCAGGTCATTCTTTAAGAATGAAGACTCTCATCATTTGAAACCAGAGGAACCAAGAAGAAGTTTTATCCTATGCTAATAATGACGCATGGACAGTGGACGAACAAGGAAACAAACAATGAGTGGAAAATCCGTAAGAAAAAGATCGCCAGAAAGCGCAGCATTCTAAGTGGGAGGATAATATAAGGACGGACCCAGAAGAGATGGAACAGAACACCAAAACACGGAAGTAACATACTCATGACAAAAACGCTTGGCGAAGGGTTGTCAACGAGGCTCTGAATTTCCGAGTTTCAAATGGCCGGATGGATAATACATACTAATTAGGATGCGTAAGTATCCTTAACATTGCCTACCCTCTTCTTGGAAGTTTAGGAACATTTTATGAGCAATTTGATCGGTCTCTACCAATATGTTTTCAACAAGTCCCATATTCTTTGTTGCTTGTTTCAAACACATCAATTAATGTTGGTAAAAGGGTCCAACGATTGTTTGACCACTTCTCAACGGCTCATAAATAATAGACCATTCCCTTCCAATAATCCCACCAAATACCCAGCATTTCCTTGGCAGCATGGATATTTGACTTTGCAGTCGATTTGGCCGGTTGGCTGGGTTCGACATATGATTTTCTGCGTTTGGGATTATCATAATAGATCCACTTTTCGTCGTCAGTAATAATGCCAAGCTTTTTTATGGCGATTAAGCATACTTTCGGACATGCAAAATCGCCTTTCGATGTCTCTTGGCTTTAACTCTGAAAATTATTGCTTGGTCCATATTTAATGATTCTGCAAGTTCCTCTTGTGTTTGACACGAACCTTCATAAGCCTTCAGCTTCAAAGTTTTTTGGCTGATCCGGACGTTTCTTGTCTTCCGTGTCAAAGATCAAAAACCAAAAATTTTATCAAATTACAAATGATAGCACATGACATGACATGACGCTATTGAAGTATGATCAGATACATATAGTACTGGTTGCGCTATCTCTTATTAATCCTAGTCATAGTCACGCTACTACATTTTTTCAACATAACTACTCCACAATTTAAGCAAAATGACCACCCGATTCGTAATTGATTCTTTGATTGATCGCTGAAAATTTACATCGATTTTGTTGAAAAAAATAATTTTCTCAGATGAGGCGTAATTTCATTGCCACGGCTCAGAAGCCCAACATGCATCTTCAGCATGTGATTCTCTGGTTTTGGATTGGTGCACAATCAGCTGTTTTGTTGGCTTAGCCTTCGCGGAGCTGTGAAATAGCGCCACTGAACCGCTGTTGTGGATTCACCTTAAAGATCGATGTTAGACACGCAATCCTGAAACAACAATTGAATTGTACCTATTCCCAAATTAAAGGTCAACTGAGGCAGCCACTAGAATGAAATTATATTTCACCACTGATAGCAGCGTTTATTGTTTTCAATAAATTATCACACTCTGTAAAACATTGAATGGTATTTCTTTGATAGAAATTAATCTTTATAAGCAACAGACCAAAAGATTCAGTAAATATCTCTTATATAAGTGTAGAGATCAAAAGGTGAATTACTCTTGCTAATCGCTGATTTTATGGGTCAACAAGGCCAAAGTTCTGAGTAAAAAAGCTCACATTCGATCATTATAACACATCACTCAATCATCAACATAGTCTCTCTCTCTGTAACACCTCTGACGTACAAGGTTAGCGACCACAAGCAGCTCAAATGGATTGGGTGGTTCCAGATTCAGGATACCCGAGCCATGTCGATATTGGCAGGTGTGATTTTTAAGACCACATGGTCTTCTATAAAATCACCGCAACCATATCATTGCAATTGTTTCACGATTAGCTCTTCTATCTAGTTCTTTACTCAAAGCTTCTCCGAAAACCGAGCTGAGTTTATCTCATCCCAGTACCATATCTCTTACCATCCCAGTAGAAAGCCGACACAGCTCTGGCCCAAAAAAGTCTTCGATTACAATTCCCAGAGACGAAGTATCAGGATGCGGGTGTGTTTGAAACCAATTTGGAGTGAGGCATTGATAATCTAGTGTGAACCGACAACTAGGCTAGTTAATGGATTTCAATCTATGGCAATTATGAATGGAACACAACATCGTTTATGTGACCCCCTTATGCTTCTGTTACAGTGACCGTTTGAGGGTCCAAATGATCGATGATTTTTTGAAGATCAAATGGATCAGTGGCCGCAATTTCAATTGGCTATTACCATTTGACCCTGTCAAATGACAGTCAACTTCTCCTCTAGATGTTCAAAGTTCGTACACATGAATTGATTGTTTGAAGGTTTGTGTGAGCAGTAGTGCCATCCTATTGTTTTACCAAAATCCGCTTCATACAGTGACGCTTTTACAATGCATAGGTTTTTCGGGAATTCTGACCGGAAAGGTCGTCAGAAACGACAATTTTGTTTATACTTATCCATCAAAATCGTGATTCATTGGAAAAGATCAAATTTGATGACAGATTGACATGGCGATCCAACATCCATTTATCAAATCGGCGGCGTTGCAGAGGGTTCAATTGCTGTATCTACAAAACTACCAGTGACACTTCGCTGAAACTTTCGACAGGTGTTAGTTCATTTCATTGTTGACGCGTGTCGCGTGTTTATTTCTTTTTCTATCGACAATCAAATTCAGATGTCTTATCGTTATTGCCTTATTTTTGACTGAGAAATCGCAACCAACTACTGTTTGTGCGCTTGAATATTTTAAAGAGCAAAGTGATTGTGGATCGGACCATATCACGTCGCAACGAAAGGGGCAGAATTTCAAAACGCTATGGAGGTGGTAGATGAAGGCCAGAATCGAAAGCTCGGGATAGCGAAAAATTGCTTTTGAGCAAGATATGTATATGCAGAGAACGGATTTAACAATTAAAAAAATTGCTCGAATTCAAGGCCTGAAAGTTCCAAAAAGTATCGTGTACTTGGCCAAAAAGCGTTGAAACGTTAAGGGGAAGGAGCAAAGTATTTGACTCGCTTACAGCAAATGGCCAACGGCTAAACATCTTCTCTTCTGACGAAGCCCCATTTGTAACTGAGCAATATGTGAACAAAGGAAAAGATCGAAATTTCTTGCCAGAGAGGTTATATTATATGATGTTTTCGATCAAAGAATGGTCGCCAGGAAGCAGGCGCCACTGTTTTTGATGCTTTGAACCGCAGTGGTTGGTCTCCGTTAGTATTACTGGACCGTGACGTTAAGACGCGATTGTTTATCGTGAGACTGTCTTGGAAGTTCTATTAAAGCCGTGGGCATGCAAGTAATCCATCCAAAAACCCTGGACATTCCAACAGAATTCTACACTTTTCCACGAATCCCAACCAAATCAAGGATGGCTGTGTAACGTAAAACTTTCGACACAATGGCTTTCGGATTCTTCCGAAGGAAATCCATTGGAATTCACGATTTTATTCGTTCATTTTTGGAATGAGTTTTAATAACATAATGCTGTCAACATTAAAACTCCCAAAGCTTAAGATCTTTCAAAATCATATTAAGTTCAGTATTTGGCAGGCCAGATTCACCCGACATGTTGGCTCACCCTTTCACAAAGCAGGGATCGTTGAGGCCCATTGTTAAAAAAAATTGCGAATATTTCGTTATTGATATTTGTGGAGCCCGGGTCCCACTTATCTCTTTTTGTCGATATAGGCATGAAACTCTATAGTAGGTACTGGATTTTCATATACGAGTTCAAAAAATAAGGTGACTCTTTATTTTGCTTGAAAAATATTAATTGATTCATCAATATCTAGTTTTTTGTCTCGACGTTTAATGAGTAATGCAACGAAGCCCATGTAGCAAAGCAAACCGCCTACAAAGCCATGCTACATAGACGGACGAGAGCCGTTCGTAAGCTCTACGAGCAGAAAAGGAGAGAGGAATACACGTTTCTAAGGAAGAAAAAAAGAGAGCACGAAAAGCTTGAGATCGAGGAGATGGATAGATGCTACCACAAGAATGACGCTCGCAAGTTTTACGAAAAAATAAAAATGAACATGCCAGGGCTATAAAGTCAGAGCGGAAGCCTGTAGCGATGAAGACAACTGGGAACAACTAGTAATAGAGTCACGGTCGATGCTAAGAATATGGAAGAACCACTTCTGTAGACTGTGTAACGGCGACGATAGATCTGATACCGCTGTCAGGCAGGATGATCCATTCGTAACGGACGAAGATACCAGAGAATTC
Organism: Merodon equestris; assembly: GCA_958301585.1. NCBI lineage: Eukaryota > Metazoa > Arthropoda > Insecta > Diptera > Syrphidae > Merodon > Merodon equestris. Next base: position 212,892,786 of record OY284413.1, on the reverse strand, counting down.
CGTCCACCTGACCTAAGCTCCACCTGACGAAGCTTAAAACTAACAAAACCGCGGGTGCAGGCGGCCTTACTGCTGAGCTATTTAAAGCGGCTGAAGATGAATTGGCAAGGCGCATGCTCCAGCTCATCTATAAAATATGGTCAAAGGAAAGCATGCCCGACGAATGGAATCTCAGCATCATCTCCCCAGTATATAAGAAAGGAGACCTCTATAATTGCGCCAACTATGGAGGAATAAGTCTCTTTAACATCGCGTACAAGATCTTCTCTGCCGTACTGTGTGAACGCCTGAAAGCCTTTGTGGATAATCTTCTTTCAGTGTGGTTTCAGGCTAGGTAAATCCACAATAGGGAACATTTTGACACTGTGGCAGATCTTGGAAAAGACCTAAGAATTCCAAAGCCGCATATGAACGAGCTTTACCAAGCCATGTCTAGTTTTAACATCCCTGCCAAACTCGTCCGATTGTGCAGGATGACAATGAAGAATTATCGCTGTTCCATTAAAGCCGATAGCGAATTAACCGAGATCTTTGATGTTAAAAAAGGATTTAGGGAAGGTGGCGTACTGTCATGTAACTTCTTTAACATCATGCTTGAAAAGATCATACGAGACACACTGGCCAACACAAGGGATGCGTACGCGGATGACATTTACATAATTGCGCGAGCAAAGCGAGACGTCAATGAAGTCTTCAAAAGCATTGAAGCACCAGCGGCTAAAATGGGTCTTTCGGTGAACGAGGGTAAAATCAAATATATGCTGTCATCCAAAAAGACGCATAACACCGACGTCTTGGCCAGAACGTCACAATTCACGGCTAGAAATTTGAAGTTTTCCAGAACTTCTCTATCTTGGCACACTAGCGAGAACAACATCAGCGCTGAGATCAAACGCAGAATTACTCTTGCTAACCGCTGCTTCTTTGGGCTCAAGGGACAATTGTGAAGTAGAGCACTCTCTCGAAAAATCAAGGTAGCATTATACAAATAACTGATCATCCCGGTTCTCCTTTACCGCGTAGAAGTTTGGACCTTAACGAAAACGGATGAGGATGCCCTTGGTCGCTTCGAGACTTAAATTCTGCGTTCAATCTATGGTTCCACTAATATAAATGGAGAGCGGAAGAGAAGATACAACGACGAATTGTACGGGCGACATCGGGCTAGTACGCCGTCTCCAGATCCAACGTCTAAGATGGCTAGGTCATGTAGAGCGAATGGACAGCACAGCTCCGGCCCGAAGAGTCTTAGAATCCAACTCTGAGGGACGACGCAGCAGAGGACGACCGTATCTTAGGTGGCGCACAGAGATGAAAGGGGACTTTAACTGCAACAACTGGCAAAATATCGTGCCAGCTGGAGACGCTTGTTGGTTGAGGCCCAGGTTCACACCGGACTGTAGTGCCATCTAAGGAGAAGAAGATCTATTTTGCCCCCCGGTATGAGCCAACTGATATACTTACATCTTCAGCCACGTTTCTGATACTGATTCGACGAAGTTCTATAACATTTTTTTCACTGCTTCAACGTTTTCATCGCAATTCATCGTCTCCACTTTCTGTTAAGAGTAATTCAATAAGTCACTTTATTTTTTGAACAAACCTCGTACGTTCGGCTTTCATAATTATAATATAACATCAAAATGTCCAAATTACTGTGTATTATAAGGGAAGGGTTCCTTTGGATTTTTTAATCTACACTGCAGCAGATGGCTCTCTAGTTGTGGCTCTTTTAATAGCATACTTTCCAGGTTATGGGTTACAGTAGTGCAAATTCGGGCTTGAGCCATTTGTTACAAGCTGCCACTCTCAGGAGCTAATTAGAGAAGCTAATGGTTATGTGATGATATAGTCTTTAAAGTGTCATCTCGGCAAGTATGAGGTATACACTTTTACGATTGGGAGACTTAAAAGGCCGAAATTGATATTAAAGCTGGCTGATTCAATTTGCAACTAGAGCAAAGGGCGTATACTCATTTTAAATTCGTTCAAATTCGATGTCACGTAATCCAAGTCCAGTGCCTTAAGCTGGACAAGTCTATTTAGTGATGCGATGACGCTATCATCGCATCGTCTCCACTCGAAACGTTGCTTCCGAGATATCCAAAACAAACCGCTCTTACAATACCCATTCTTCGTGATTGTACACGGCATCTATGACTACTAGTACTAATTGAGCACATTCACGAGCAATCGCTACATGTCGCATTCTGCTGCAACGCTTATAGCTAACCAAGGCATCCATTGATAAATACTTAGCCAGCAGGAGTTAAACTACTTAACCTATACGTTCACGTAATGCCGAAAGTATGTATGCCGCCAAGCAGTTACCCACATGACCGCATGTGGGCAGTGGACAATGCACAATGATGTTTAACCAATTTTAGTTGCTAGTAGAATAGCTAAAGGGTGCTTAGGGTGAGACAACAAGTTTTTAATACGCCACAGGCATGCGCACCAAAACTAGGTATGTACTCGGAGAGCTTTTTTTTTTTTTCTTAATTTGTTTGATTTGGGTGGAAAAGATATGTACAAGCCATCCTAAAGCCCCCCGTGAAATATAATTAGAAAAGGATTTCGAGGAGATTGTCGAAATACACATCTCCACATGAGTCAACTTTCGTCTAGACTCCGCAACCCTCCCCAGTGACATTAGGATGCATCAGAACACATCTTTCTCTACTCTCTTTGTCGGAATGCCAAAATCCGCGAATCACTTTTTGCATTGTATCTCCGAATCCGAGAACACCATCATCATGTGCTTTTCCATTCTCCTCCTTTCATCCATTTTCGTCGCTTAGAGTCTGCTCTGGAAAAGAAGACACACCGAACCGACCGAATGGAATGGAATATTATGAACAACAGCATAACAGAAAAAAATAAAAAGCTCTTCAGTCGTCAGCTGCTGCGCGTAGAGAATAGTAGTTTGCCATATCGCTCAGATTCTGTGTTGTTATTACCATTCGGCGTAATTGTCATCAAATCGCGACCCTACCCGTAACGATTGTCAGTGCATTCGGTTCCTCCCGCTTGAATCGCTGGAAAGATTAAGTTTTGTGTTTAAAAAAAAAAAAGCAAAAATACCGAGATTCATCAGATATTTTCGACAGAATAGAACATATCGAATTAGATGCGATCTAAATTTCATACTAGTGTTTGAGATTGTTTGAGGTCAAACACATTCTACCAGTTCGGGTATCATCGTGTTGGTGTGTATGGTATCTGTGTGTTTTGTCGCGTTATTCGCATTCGTTTTGCCGCCTCTGCGGGCTAGTGAGCGAGTGGAGTCGATTGGAGCAAAGTGAATTGCCGGAGAGCTTTCAGAGCGTGCGAATGTGGGAAAACCGTGAAATGTGGCCAAGCACATGTGCCATGAAGTACATAGTACGCTAGATACAAACAAACAAGAATATTCGCATTCGCACACTACCAGTAGTAGTTTGGTTAGATTGAACTCCAAGGTGCCTACATAGTCGTCGCGCTGAACCCTGTGTGTAAAAACATAGTAATTTACTTCCCGAGGTTGTTGGGTATATAGTCGGAGAGAGCGAAAAAATTTCAGAGAGAGAAAGAGAGAGAGAGTGTTGTGTTGGATGCACTTGGCTATACCCCAGCTAATGTACTTCATTCCGCGGAATTGTAAAACTATAAAAAGAAAAACAAAAAAAAAAAGAACAGTGAAAACGGCTACGAGTTATGATACAGGAAGAACCTTGCAAATGGCTATTGAGTTCTGTCGCTTCTATACGAGTAACGAGGCAAAACAAAAAAGCTTGTTTTATAGTCGGATGATAGTGTGTTTGTTTTCCTCTTTCTCTCAGTCTTGTCGATGGCCCTTTCCTTCGATGCACACAACTCATGTACATATGTGCTCATATCTTGCATCTGGTTTGATATGAATTTGTATCTTTTTTTGCATTGAAAGTTTTCTTGGTCTCTCGTGTGTGTTCTTGTGAATTTGACCCAGAGATTGTGGATGAGGAAGTTGTGAGAAGTGCGACTGTTAAGGTTCTTATAGCCGTACCGAGACGAATTAATCTCTTAATACTGGAATGAAAATAGGTTTACAAGCCAAGCGGTAACTAGTAACTGGACCAGACGTAGAGAATTTAATCGATTCTGTCAATGTTCTCTTAAGACCATCGGAAGTTCGCCATTTGTCATGGAGAAATGATACTTTCATGAAACTGCATTATTCATTATGTTAGCGCCATGTGAACCGTTGAAGGCCGGCAAATTAACTAGTTAAGTTGGTAGCTCATACCTTCAAACCTTCAGAGTATGTGGACTCCCAGAAAGCTCTTCTATATAGTTATGTAGGTTATGGGATAATGGTGCCAGTCCTCCAAGCCCAATTTGATTTGATTATTCATCCGGAATTCCCACTTCACTTAAAGATATCCCGAAAATCGGATGATGGCCTCTCTTCTTTTAGATAATCTGACCGAATATTTCGATATCCAGGACGTGCTTTTTGCTCTTTATTTGTAAATGCAATTACGAAACAATCTCGTATGGATTTAGGGACCATCAGAAGGTGTACTTTAGACGATGTTTGGTGACACGCAATTACTTGAATTAATATTTGCTGCTGAAGGACTTTGCCTTCGAGATATCATCAGTCCTTATCTCACGCTGGTGTGTCATATTAGATTGGCTATTATCTGAAGATATAATGGCCACGATGCCCGACTGGGAGCACACAAGAAGAGTTGTTTTTTCGTAACTGGTAAGGTTTCGTAGCCATCTTTCTTCTCTCCTTTCTTTATCCTTAAAATTCGCCGATATAGTTGAATTGTTCTTTTTATAAGATTTAAGGATACAATTCCGTCGTTATATTGTGCTACACTATCAAGAGTAGCACTGTTTGACCGAAGGATTATCATTTATTGACTGGTCCTTTGAAAACGAGCCTAGCCTCAATTTACTTTATCTAAATGACAATCTACTTTTGGACCACACCAGTTTGCTATAGCTTTTACATTTCCAATGGTAACTGATACGCCAGTTTCTAGCATCATCAGGGAATAAAGAGTGACCAGAAAAACCATGCTCGATATGTTCGAATGCGAACATTCGTCGTCCACGTTGTTCCATTAAAGAGGAGCTCATCGTTCATGGGTTCATGGTTTTTAACTAAACATTTTTATTAGAAAAGAAATTAAAGAAAGAAATTTTGAAAACAGTTGATGGAACAAATGGAACTTATAGATGGCGCTAGCGGTTCATATCAGTTAGAAATGTCACATAGGAAGTTTAGACATCTGGGGTCATCGTGATCATAAAGTTTTTTGTTCGTGACGATGTCGGTTTGCGAGCCGAATTTGTGGGAAGGTTTGCTTTTCACCTTTAATAACAAAATAAAAAAAACTTTAGCTCGGCGTGAAGATAATAGATATTTACGGTGGCATTTCCATTAGTGGAAGAACGTGATGCGAGCGATTGCAATGCTCTAAGAATGACAAGGAGGGTCTGAATAAGTTTGAAGAGGCATCAGTGGATCAAAATTCATGCCAAACACAGCAAAAGCTTACAGATTCATCGGCCTTAACTCAACAAAAATTTTGCTAGCATTTGAAAGCCTTAGGAATGATTTGAAGGAAATTGGGCGCCATATAATATGAAGCCAAGAAACGTCCTTTTTTCACGAGCGATTTACTGCTCAAGCGGAGAGAAAGAAAGGGGTTTGTTACTAGCCACGAAAAATCAATCATTTGAAGATAGTGTGGTCTAGTATGAGTCGTTCTAACAGGAGATCGCAAAAGCTTCATACCGAACACAACTAATGAGTTTGAGACTAGCATTGAAGTTAAAACGTCCACAATGTGAAATTAAAACATAAAGTGTTCATGTTGCTTAAAACCTACTTAGAATTACTGACTACCATCTGCCCTAATCGATGACGCACGGTCTGACTGTCTTATTTGAGTTGATAAATCAACTTGCCATTTACTTGTTGAATATTATTTCGTGTAAATGTCGACCTCGACTTCGTTTTAGATGATCTATACGAGCATATTGTTTGGTATAACGCTGATAACACTTGCAATGCTGGTCTCTTAGGCTGCAATTGACATTTTCTGATCGGCATAGACGAGGGATTTAACGTATGCCCATAAAAAATCACCTAAAGACGTCAAATCGCACGATCTAGCCGGCCAATTAACCGGACCAAAAGGAGAAATACCTTGATCTCCGAACTTATTTATCAACTTGTCCATCGATTGAATCGGCATTTGCAGCTCTTGTATATTAACGTACCCATCAACCAAAAATAAACTTCGTGCCTGAAAACACAAGTGTGGCGGAAACAACATCAATATTTTTCTCTATACGCACTCTACGCATACGGGTAGGTGGCTTGATGATGTATAACTTACAATTGATGCAAGAATTGGTCACTATGGTTTGAATTGTTTTGTTAAGTAGGTCGACGAAACACATTTTTCACAGGGCACCAATTTTGATAATTAAAATCAATAGTTTATAAACGTCGTTCGAGTGTTAGTAAGAGGAATGAGGGGAATGCAAAAAATAAAACCCTGTAATAAAACCCTTTTAAACAAATATTATCCTTCCTAATACTATCTACCCATTTGTGACCAAATTTCCCACAAAAAGCGAAAGAGTAGATAGACGCCATCAAAAACGGTCGTAGAAGTTTGTATTCCATCTTTTTGAGCGCTTAGTCTTTAGTCTTTATGACTCTTCGTGGTATAGTCATACAGGTTTTGTATCTCCTTTGTTGTTGTATCTTTAGCCACACATAACGTTTTGAATTCCTCAATTGCTTTAGGCGCCTTGTTGCGTACTTTCTGATCCATTTTTGACCACAATTTCTCTTCCATTTATTTAGAGATTCAATGCCAATACCTGCCTTGCATTTGGTTGTCTGTTGAAAGAAAATTATTTGCAGTAGTTTTAAATTTAAATTTTAAAATTTATGTTTACATACAATACGAGAGGCTTGTAAGGGAGCAGAATCGTCCTGAAATATAGAATTTGGAGTGTAACAGCATAACTTTGCTATTGTAGGAAGAACCCCATCAGCGATGATTTATTTGTATCTCGTTGCATTTACGAAACCGTCAAAAAGCTAAATACTGCCAAGACCCCCAGACTATAAAATATGGGGGAATGGTTAACCGTGGAAAGCAAATATTGGTCTGAGTACCTCCTCCTTAGCACCGTCTGTTTTTCGTCTTGTTAGATGGCATTACAACTCACGGGGAGCCAGAGCCAAGCTTTTCTCATTCACTTATGTTGTGTGCGGCGAGGGTCGGGAAGCTTTTTCAAGGCAAGTGTACTACGAAGGGATTTGCCAGTACCCCGCCGAGAAGAGACATTCGATGGCGTTGGTATTATCGAAATCCAAAGTCGCTCATCGTACGCCAGAGGCCGACACATTACCCTATGCGCCAGTTTTGGCGTTCTCTATTTTACGTCAGATTCAATTAATTTTGGAATCGTCAGAAAATGACGCTTTTCCAATCGTTGACGGTCCATTCCTGGCGCTGTTTAGTCTACATGAATTTTTTTTCTTCATTACCGCTGAGAGAAGCCTGAGAAGGTTTTTTTCAGGTCTACGTGCTTCAACAGTCCGGGTGCACTTGTGTGAATAGAACATCTCCCGGTCACATCTTTTCTCAATTCGCTTTAAAACAGGATCTTCTGCGGCGTCGTTTTCTTGGGGTCTTCCGCTCCCAAGTTGCCTCTTTCCGTCATTTCATCACAAACCGTTTCACAGTGCTTTTTGGAACTTAAGCTCCGGTTACAGTGGCTTTTAATACGTGTTTTTTGTAAATGTCTGAAGGTTTGAGTTATGGATATATGTACATATATATAATGAATATACAGGAGATATATTGTAGTATAAACCGCTATTTAGCCTTCAGTCCTTAATTAAGATTTTTAGGCGTCTCCCTCTTATCATCCTCTCATAAGGTCGTTTTTGGGAAACCCTCCACATCCCTATTGGTTTGATGTGTTTTACTACATCATGGTCTTTTACATCAATAAATCTTTAAAAATGACTTAAATCAAACATTGCATCAGCACTTGAATTACTCAGTTTTTTGTTCACTGATATATATAATACGTAACTGCTTCATTTGTATTATATATTTATGAGGACGAAAAAGCCTAAGACTACGTCCATAATAAAATCAAACTATTTGAATGAGTTCAACTCAAAATCTTAGGACACAAGTCTTTCCATGTATTACACGAGCGCTTCAGTTATAACATTTGCGTCAGATGGAAATGAACGAGTAATCTGCATTTTCAACCAATTTCTGAGAACTTAGACTTTAACTCCCCAGAGATCTAAACGGACCTACAGAGGAGGACATTAGCCGAACCTGTCCACTGCTTATTTGAACGCAATACACCTTATTTGAGTCAATTTCTTGAAGAGGCTAAAGCTTTAAAAACTATTTGAATTTTTGTTTAAATCCTTTTAGTGGGTTTTAGCTAGACCTCAATAGTCCGTTAAGGACTTTTTACGAACACCAACACGTCGCGCCGTACAGGACAGGTTTAAAAGGTCTATCCATACTGAAAGTGGCTTATGCGGCGTTATGGTAAAATTGATGAGTTCCACTTGATGTCCATGATTCATTTAGCAACACCACATCGAAAGCGATTCGACTGTGAAACACGATTTTTTGGTATTAGAATTTCTTGTTCTGACAAGATGTCATCACAGCGCCACAAAACCCAATAAAAAATGTTCTCAAAACCTTTTGTATGGTCACGTCTGTATTCTAAGGTATTCAGAAATAAATCACAGCCCATTCGGGGTGTAGCCAGTGTCTTCTTAGCAGCTTTGTTTGCCATCAGTAAGGCTTGTCGAATGTTCTGCTGCTTTGAGCTCAATTGCAATTAATCCTGTATAGTTAAAGAGCACAAAGCTGCACTAAACCATCTTGGGAATAGACGAGATCTGCCCGGAAAAAAAAGGCGGATGAACTCGTCAGACATTTGATTCATTCCAGATTTCGATCTAAAAGTCAATATACTCGTACAACAAATGTGACCCACGCTATTACCTTTAGCATTTGGACAAAACAAGTTTCCCTAGAATGCCACTTGACCATCAAGATTGTACGAATTTTAATCGTATTTTTGCAAAAGGTGGATTAGGAAAAAATCCGAAACTTTTTGTCGAGCTTCCGTTTTATATTCTGACACTATTAGACTAGCTGTTTTTATACATATGTGCGTGTTCCTCTTGGGTGTGCAGGTGTCGGAGAATTTACAAAATCATTGGGAATTATGAATTCCTAGAATTCAATATACACTACCCTTACCCTTGTGCAAATCTACTCATCTTATTTGGGAAAGTACTTCTGTTAAGTCCTCGTTTGACATGCCACCTATTCCAGGGGACACAAATATTAATTATTATTCTTCTCCATAATTGTAGAAGTTCCGCTCATGCTACAAGTGTAGATAAGATCAGTTATTCAATTACCTTCTGTTGTGGCTACCTTAAGAGCTTAGAGTTTTGGGTTTGATTTTGATTTCGTAAAACCTCTTTACTGAATACGTTGTTCTATTTCTGGAGGGTATTTCTTGACCGGTTTGCTTTTCAATTGTGGTGCTTGTGGTTATACGAGTAATGTTAAAAAAATAACATGAATTTCTGACTTTTGAAAATAATTTGTCAGACTTTTTAAGGTAATGTTATCCTCTTCGATTTAGATCCCCGGGCTGAACTTTAAGGTCCCCTTTACGTTTGGAAACAGAAAAATCACCTGAAGCGATTTAGAATCGAGTCCAGTGATCCGTCTTCTCTAGGACGACTCAGTTTTAGTTTCGCGGTCATATCCATAAATCCATATACAATTACCTGCTGCGATGCATTTTGGTACTTCTGCATCTTTAATGATTTTAATTAGTGACTCCTAAGTCACTTCCATTAGCCCCTGGTTTCTTTAGAATTAAATAAATCGCCTTGAACAAGTCTTTACTACCCGTAAACCTTAATTTTATGTAATGCTTAATCCATTGCAGACACCACATTTGACAACCGGTTTTTGATTGGCAATATGGAGATACATTTCCAACATAGCGCCATGAAAAAAGAAAATGTCAAAATAAGATTAATACGGACAAGCAAATCACAAAATTCCTTACACTTTTTGAACATACTTCTACTAGAAAAAAAAAAAAAAAAAAAACTTCTAAATGCGGGCATGTGAACGAAAAAGCTGTTTCTTGTTGCCTATGGAGAGTAACTTCAGACAGTCTACATTCTTCTTAACCTTTCCTTGTTTTGATTGGGACTAAGCTTGGCTTAAGACTAACTATTTAGGGTTGACATGAGAACTTTAATTCGATTTCTGTTTCTCGATGTCCTCCGAAGGCACTTTTCGTTACCAGATCGTCCATACCGATCGCGGTATTACGTGTTTAGATTTTACTTAGATTTTTCAATACAGTTTAGGCATACTCCACTGGGCAAGTCGGCCATTATTCAATATCTTGATTTCATTTCTGAGGATATGCATAGTTCCCTGGGAGCTGTTATCTCACAGCACTTTCCTTGAAATTTAATAAAAGTTTCACACAGCTGTTGTACAAATAATATTTCCACGAAGAGGCTTAGATGAGAAAAATCTTGCTCCTGCTTCCGGAAAGAAGCATTTTCTCATTCAGGAAGTAGCTAATGCAAAAATCTTACAGTCAATTTCCAAAAACGTGTGTTATCCTTCAGAATTTTTTTTTCCTCGCTTCGAGCTCTACCGAAATGAAATACAGACGAGTGAGGACCAGAAAAACATGCTCGTGGAATGGACGAACCCTCGTCTTCTTTGACGTATAAAGTGGAATAGTCATGTATATGATCTAAAGGTATTACACACAAATTAGCAGTCAGTTATTCAAATCGATAGATAGCTCTCACGTCACCTTGACCCCTTGGTCCTGTTCAGTTTATTCAGATACACACATTCCGCTACATTCAAGTATCGTCCGAACCTTATACACTCGAAAAGGATTTCTCGGTTTTCCATCTCTCTCTCTCCGCTTTTTGTAAATACGTCACATCTGATTTATTTTCGCTCTTGATTTTTCATTTTAGTTCTAATCAGTTGTATTTATATACTCCTTTGAAAAATTAGTCAAATAACGTCCAGAAATTATTTAATTGATTTCCAAAATGAAAATCTTTTAATAAAGGAGCAACGAATCGAATGTGTTCTGTGAGTACGTGCGCGATTCAGGAACAATCCAAGCAAGACCGAAAGACAGATGTACAATTAACGACGGTTGCTATCAATGTACAAGTTTGCGATTAAACATTTGTTTAAAACAAATAAATATACGCAAGTAAGAGAATCGAACCGTCGTTGATTGGTCGATTGTAAGAAGTGAGTGTGTTAAGACGAAGAACTACTTCGAGCTTAAATCGCGCAGTTGAGAATTTTTGATTGTAGTTCAATCTGGTTTTTGATTTTAAAGTGATTTGAAGAAATTCGTTCAAAGTGGATACCATATCGTTGCCCCTGAGGGCACTTTCACATGTTCGGATGGCTCTAGCAAGGTGGGTCTAATTAAGTTATTTTTTGCTTATTTTTTCAGATTTTATAGAAGGGATTCTGGTCAGTATGAATTAAGCTGGCTGGATTATAATGGCAAACACAGGTTAGTCCTGTCAAAAAGGATTTACACTATTGCACTTTGGACTCTTACCTCGACACAAAACATCGGAAAGAAATACTTAATTTTAGCCCATCTTTTTTAGAAGACTTTCGTCATTCTTGTGTGGCTTTTCAGATTTATTCTCAATGAGATTTATTCTCGACATGGTATGCCAACGATTCGAATATGGTGCCCGATTCCTTTTTTCCTCTCTGTTAGACATTACATTCCATTTGCTCATTTTCTATCTATTTTTATTCTAAGCTTTGGCTTGTTGACCTCAGCAGTAAACCTCAAAATCATTTTAACGTAGTGCTTTCCCCCATGTTAGCTAAAACCCTTTTCTACCCATTTAGAGCGATTCAGCCAACCTTTTCTCGATTCTCTGGGTGCCACGTCATTTTGGTCTAAGAGGATTATTACATTATTTGTAACCCATGAAACCACTAAGCTATAAGGATGTAGAGCATTACGCCGGAAAACTAGTAACTTCACCATTCTCATATTCAAGGGCTCATTGGTTAAATAACGTTATGCCCGAGGCTTCCTTATAAAAACGAATTACGATATGTAAGGCTTAGCATTTGATGGGTTTTGCCAGTACACCGCCGAGAAAACAAGTCGCCCAATAAACCATTCGATGGCGTTGGTGTTATTGGGATCCGAACTCGCTCATCGTGTGTCAACAGCCGACACACTACCTACTGCAGCACGACGTCCTCTTCTGTAATGATTTGTTCGCGATTTCCGCATCATTGGACAGATATTCAAGGCATGATAAAAAAATAGCGGAAATTTCGGATTTTGAAAATAATTTTATTTATTCGTCTACACCCAAAGTCTTTATCTTTAAATAGTCCTCACTAGATGTTTAAAATATGCTAGTGGTTCTCCCAAGACATAAAATACTTCTGGAACTAAAATGTACCCTCTCATCGAGGCTTCCATGTTTGGCTTTCATATATTGTTTTTCCCAAATAAACCACAAACTCAGTGAATTTTTTCGCCACAGATCTTGGCTTTATTTTTCGATTGCTTTATCCAACACGAGGTGTCGTAGAATTTCATTGTGACAACGGCACCAACTTTCATAGTGCAGAACAAGAGTTGAAAGAAGCTTATAAGAACGTCAACAGTTTCAACCTTACATCTCTGCCTTCCATGCTTGCTGAGACAGCGACTGAAAAGTCTTTGGTTTTATTTTAATTTTTTTTATAGGGTTCGCGCAGGTTCAAAAGTGTACGCTCCTTGTCACACAACGTGGGCCGGGTGCGGATGGTTTGTGCTGAAGTTGTTCGTTCACTACTCTCCGGGGATGGTTGTCCTAGATAGGATGAGAGATTTGACTGGATTTGTCGCATTGGTTTTAGTTCACAGTAACTGTTTTTTTTTCCATGCCATTGAGGTGTTATATTGGAAATGCACACACAGAGTATGAATTTTGAAGTGATCTTATACTGCGAGTGTTATGTCTTCGTCAGCATTTTTTGATCATCTCTCGTTCACAACTGATGTTGCACAGTTTTTCCGTATAGGAATTGTTCTTAGCTATGGACAAACTTGAACTACATACCTTCCGCTCAACAGTCGGTGATGATTACCACCGCACCACGACCACCCCCTTTGGTCACGCACAAACTCCTTACACTTTGCAATCGATGGGCAATGTCCGCTACAAATACAAGAATTTAGCGAGGTTGATAAATATTTATTCTCTTTAATGTCTTGAGAATGCACATGTAGAAATGCCTTGTCTTTAGTGAGCTTAGTCTGCTTATCGCTACTCAGAGTGCTTGTTAGGTTACAAGGTTTACAGCCTCAGCCATCCTGTACACCTATGAGCTAAAATTTGAGAGAGTGTGACTGTCGGCGGGAAGAGTTTGAGTACTTGTAGCTTGTCTACGAGCTTTCGTAACAAAATCGGGTTGCTTAAATAGAGATTGTGGAGCTGCGGTAGCCTTTTGACTGGATCATTTACGGGCGGTCATTAAAGTGCACATGACAAACGTTTGAATTTGGTGACTCAAAGTTCTTTGTTCTTTGACCGCTCGCCACTTCATGAAAATAATTTCCCTACCGTTCTTCGTGATTTTAATCCGCAGCTGGTCTGTGGTGAGAAGGCACTTGGTCTATGGAGGATCGATTGATCAGTTTAGTGCTTTGAACGTTATATCTGGCTTCATTTATCCAGCTCTGGGTTCTCCGTCAGGCAGAAGAACTAGAATTTGCATCGACTTCTTCTGAATCGGAGTTTGCATCTTCCATTAAACTCAGAATTTGGTACTTTTTTAGAAGTACTCGTGTTCGCTTTGTTCCTTCCTCTCGGCCAGACGTCTCTCTTCGGCTAACTTTCGCAATTCAAGCTGAAAATGTCAGCTGTTTGATGCTTTTGAAGATCTGGAAGTATGAGAAGCCGCTGTTGACTGTTTAGCTATCGGTGCTGCAGATGTTCTTGCATTATCAGCACAACGTCCATGGGCGAAAAGCAACCAGACTATCAACGCCTAGTGAACAGGACGTTCTTAAAATAGAACATCCTAGTAACACCACCTATTGATGGCTGCCGAGTCGGGATGGTACGTTCATTGAGATCCTATCAAACTTTCATGATCAACGGACGATTAGAAGCCGATTGTTTTCTCAGTTACAGTGAGTTTGCTACATCAGTGCAGAAACGACTATCTAACAGAGAGCCAACATTAAGTTTAGCATTGAACTTGGTAAAACCTTTACCCATACGCACAGTTAATGAAACAAGTATGGGGTGATGGGTGTTTATCCCGTACCAGAGTCTGCAAGTGGTAAATACCAGATGGTCGTGAAGACGTAAATGATGACCAACATGTTTCCCAATCGAAGTTTGTGATAACCGATGATGCCATCAAAACTGTGCGTGAATCAAGGATCGGCCAATTTTTTCATTGAAATCCATGCAAACGGAATTGCATATTTCCATCATCTAGGAGCTAGAAAAGAACCGAAACTTCTTATACAAAATTGTGACTGGTGATGAAGCGTGCTGCTTTCAATAGGTTCCCAGTACCCCAAGCGTCAAAGTGCATAATGAAGGCACCCAAATATCCGAAAAAAAAAGCCTGGAGAAATAGAATATGAAGACAATGTTGATTTGTTACTACTATTCGAAGATAATATTTCAAAAGGAGTTTGTTTCACCTGGCAAGACTGTTAATGCTGTGTTGTATCTTGATATTTGATGCGACGAATTCGTCGTATTCGTCCAGAATATCGTGAAGACTGAAGTTGGCTCTTGTTGCAAGATAACACGTCATCGATCGATTTTTTTTTATGGTTGCGCCTAAGGATGTGTAATCTTCGAAAGATAAACGTACCTCGGGCTACTGGTATGCACGCAAACCCGAATACTCGATGCCAGGAATACGCCTACGAACTAAACCACACCCTGCGAACTTCAATCACTCTCCCCGCTGGACTGCCGTTAGATATTACTTCGCAGGGCTGGTTAGCAACTTATGCTATGTGCTCTGTATCTACCATTTCAGCTCTTCTTAATTTTCCGAGTCTTCTTATCTCGTTCTGCACGCTCGTTATGAAGGAGTGGATTTCCAGCCACTAGTCGCCTGAGTTTATCATGCTCCGGGATGGACAGGTCCATTCTTGTGTCTGCGAATCAACTGCAATGGAATATTGTGTGCTCAGCGTCTTCCTTTGGACATTTTGGCCAGAAAGGCGAGCTATCGTGTCTAATTCTGTGAAGGTATTTTCGATAGCCGCCGTGACCTGACAGGAATTGCGTAAGGTTCTAATTGGAATCTTCGTGTGCTCTTTTTCCCCAAGCCTCGGTCGTGGGGATCAGCTTGTGGGTCCATCTGCCTTTTGCCCTGTTATCTCTCCTGGCTTGCCTCAGTGCCACAGATGTTACCCTTCTTCTGCTTTTATCCCCCGGATAACGCTGGTCTCTTAACAGCTTAAGATAAACCTTGTGTATCTTGTCGGCGAGGATATCGATAGGGACCATACTCGCTTTAGTACAGGCTGCTTCATCCGATGTTGTCCGAAAACCGCATCTTTTGCGTTCTCTTGAGCAAAGCCCTTATGCAGACGAGAGCTTTCTTCTTGTCTTCTTCGGAAAGCGCTGCCTGAATTTGTGACACCTTTTTACTGCAATATTCGGCATGGGTCTTAAAGTTAAGTCGGTAGTCGAGCATTACACCTAAGTATTTTAGTGACTCTTTAGACCTGATTAATTGGCTCCCAACCGGGAAGTTGGCGTATTCCTAGGTCCTGTGGCTGGTTATTAAGAAAGCCTCCGTCTTGTGGTCAACTAGTTCAAGGTCGTCGGATTCTACCAAATTTCTGATCCTGGTGATCGCTTCATCCATGACGGACTCTGCCTCGCGTATGTGTTTCGCTACAGTAACATCGGCGATGTCATCCGCAAAACCGACATTGTTGACTCCTTGTGGCAGCGTTAATCCCAAAATTCCATCATACATCATACAAAAGAGGTCCAAGGACTGATCCCTGGGGGTCTCCCGCGGAAAGCTATAGTCCGTCTGGTACCTCGAACATTAATGGACACTTGGAACTGAACCTTTGACCAAAATTCGCATTTTCATTATTCTGATCTCTAATTATTCAAAATAAGTTTGCCGAACACGTTATGGCGAAATGAAGGGCGCTCAAAAGGCTTACTAGACGACCTAAAATCTCGACACATGCTTCTTGATCGTGCAAATCGCTGTATTGACTCCGAAGGAGACTATTTTGAATAAAAAAAAGGAGTTTGGTTACCACTGTGTTCTCATTTTGAAGAAGTCCTGCTTTGTTTGGAACGCGCCTTGTAAAGGGTGTTTTTTTAGGGATTTGGTTTTGGCATTTTCTACAGATTGTACATTTCTGCCTACAAATAGTAACTGGCAAAAACCACACCAAACTGTTACTCATAGTGTATTTGAAAATTTGTCACCAACATGCCGGGTATCGTTCCCAGCAGGTCGTTAAGGTTATATTCGCTTTTTCACAAAGTTTCACTCACAACAGATCCGCCAAAAGCAAGATTTAACTTTTTGGAAATTTTCATTTTCAGAACAAGATTTAATGCATATTCTTTAATCAAATTTTTAGAAAGATAAATAGTCACCGATAGTACCAACCCACCTGAAGGCTCTTTGGCAACCAGAAACGGCCTGACATCCGGTTTAGGTAACATAGTACCTCAGACATGCGTACCAACACAACAAACCAGAAATAGCCCGAAATGTATCAGTATGGCCCGCTAAATTAGCAAAGTCCCGATACTTTTTGAACACATGTACCTTGTATATATAGATGATAGTGGTCAATAGAAAGCGAAGATATTCTAATACAACTATAGTTACGTGCAATTTATTTATTTGTTTGCCAATAGGGCTAAGGATTTGCATACTCCGAACAGAGAATCTCTTTCCTTTCCCTGAATTAATCTGGTATACCTGGTTATTCATTTTACAGCTCTGGCACATAATATACAAAAGACAAATTCTTAACAACTCATTAAAGTCTTTCCCTTGGCTTAAAGACAGGACTCAAAAGAAAATATCTTCCCCAATGTACATTCCAGCTCCAGAAGATCCCCGAAGCTTTATTTAAACAGAACAGACACCATCAAGTCAACTGCGGTATCTCTGCAAGCAATTAAAATGTGTAACCAATTATTTATGTACCCATCTTATCTTCACCACTGCCAACACTTCTGTGTGGGCGGACGGTCGACCTCGAGAGAAATGAAAATTCCTCTTGAAGGGGTGATGGGAAAACGTCTATCCCTATCCAAAGAACCCCAAGTCCAAGTCATCCATGGCGTGCGGCGTCCGTTGCAAATATTTTTCTTTCAACATTATTATTTGATCAGCGATTTTATTGTGTTTATATTCATTCTCAGGCTCTTCTCTCTGTGCTAATGAGAAAAGGACTATTTCCCGCTAAAGTCAATACTATTTTTTTTTTCTTGAGTTGGGGAAGCCATAAGTATACGCAAATCGAATTTGACGTCATTTCACGTAGTTGTGGAGACCGTTGGTCATTATTGTTGTTGCGTAGAAAGTGATGTTAAAAATTTGTTTTCGGTTTCTGCTACGGCTTGGTGTCGAAGGTCCCATGGTCAATTGCCATATCGTCTGGTGGTAATACCCCAGCGATAAGTTAAATGTTTCCTTTTCTCAGTTGTGTGCGAGAGTAATTCTCTAGCTCGTGTGGGGCTATCGTCGGAGTCGACAAGGTGAGGGTCATGCGAGTATTTAAAAAATCTCTGGGTTTTTTTTTTGTAGTGATTAAAAAGACGGAAAACAATATTAAGACATGTTCGACAAGACTTTGTATACAGGGTGTACACAGTGGTTCTTGTAACAGGTTTCAGGCAAATTGATCCGGTTGTCATCATTTCATCGTCCTTCAGAGCAGTGCGATGGAAAAGCAAATACATTTTAAGTAAATAAGAAAAGCAAGGGGATATGTGAGTCTTGGGAAACAGAGATAATAACACATGCAAAAGTCACTCAAATAAAATATTCAAAATAGCCCTCATAGTAAAAAAAGACGAGAAGACACTGCAAGGGGAAGTTACATGACTGCATGATTATAGTAGTCGCCGTTTCCTAGCTTCCTCCTTATAGCATTACAAACTACCTAAAGTCTTACACAAATATGTTGATAGAGTGGTCGATCCTAATGATCGATCTCCACTACTTTTCCTGCTTATCCAAGTTTATTCGGATAATGATCAGCTACAGCCTTACTATCTGGAGCCCAACCCGTCATAGAAACTCGAGTCACATATAAAATAATTCGACGGTTGATGTCGGTCTTAATACCAGGTTTGCAACTTGAAACACAAAAAATCAGAAAAAAAATTGTCATTGATAATGGCTTTGTTATTTTCGAAAATATTTTTCATACACGCTGAACCAATTCTCGCAGCATTGTTCTATTTTGAGGGAAGTATTACCAAAATATACACTTTGTAGTCATCAACCGCTTCTTTTCTTCGGGTATCGAAAAGCGGTGACTATGTAACCTGCCATTTGCAAGTTATTGGCTATGTTGATCAATAGAAACTTTCTTGACCTATGTTGTAAATAGACGTTTTTTTTTTTCGTTTCTTATAACTTGTTATGATTACCCATAAGTGTCCGGAATCATGACAGCACGGGCGGAAGGTATAGAGGGAGAAGGGGACAAGAGGAGTGCACTTTGGTCCTAAATGTCTGTTGGTAGGATGTCCTGTGGACAAAACCCTGTAATATAATTTTGATGACTTGGCTCTTGTCCTATGTTATCAGCTAGACTGCACTTCTGGAAGTAATTGTAAAGAGTAGTTAAATTGTTTTTTTAGTTGTGTGTGTAAGTATTATATGTTAGCTTGTTCTTCGCCTCGTTTATCTCTAGAAGGAATAATCTTACTAGTTCTGGACCAAATTTATTTGATTCATAGTTGCATAATAAACATTAGATAAGATTTGCAAACAAGTTGAGATGACTATTTAGTTTTCGTAAGGAGCTACTGTACAATTTCTGTAAAAAGTTCTCGCAAATTTCGGGAACATGGATCCAGTTTAACTGTTTAAAGAAGTACCACAAATATGGATCAGAGCAATTATTGTTACTTATAAACTCTAACATATGCACAACATAATTATCACAAAAATGGAAGGTAGACATCTGATCCTATGTGCTGCAGAAGTCAGTTTGAGGCGGTGAAATGTTAAAGTAATGTTCTCCTAACTGCTGCTACTCTAAATAGGACGTCATCGAAAATTGAGAGCAGTTTCACAAGGAATGACTGTAACACGAATAGTCGAGAGTGTTAAATTTAAGATCTTGGTCATTCGCTAAAACCATCAAAAACGCAGCATCGTCAATACTTGCACTCATTCATAATGACATACTAGGTGTCACATTCCTGAATAAAGCCAAAAGCTACCCTTGCCTGTATAAGAGGTCGTCATTAATTCGCTGGTCAACATGTTTGGCCAGGGCCACCAGTTTGGAAGTGATATTCTTCCCACCTATTCTACCAATCTGATCGATTCCCGAGCAGCTGTTATTTGTCCAGTAGGTCCCCTTCAATTACCAATCCATTTTCCTGACGTACCTTTTTTCCCAGGGCAATGAAAATTGTCAATTTATGAATTATTGTTTCACCAAACCCACGAGAGCCTTTCAAAAATACATTCATTTGAAATTAATGCATCTCTTTTTCAATTGGAAATTACTTTTCGAATCTTTCTTTACAAGTCGTTTTGGATGTATTCATCTCTGATATCGCCATATAAATGCTGGTGTCCCTCAGGGCTCCGTGTCGTCCCCCAAAATCTTTTTTATTTTTGTAAATGATCTCCTTTCTGTTCCTTCCTACAACTCACTTCTTCATAAGTTACAGTACTATTAGTTTTAGATATTTGTTTTCAAATTCAAGGCCTTGTTCTTCTTTAGTGCAACCAGCCGTTCTAATTCATTAAATTTTGAATTTGATGTCATCACTAAATTGGGTAAAACAGTGGAATTTAATGTTTCCAAAACACTGCGCCCATTGACTTATCTGAATATGTTTTGGTGACAACCTCAATGGGAAGAATCCCATTACACTTGCTAGAAATAGTCTTAAATCACGAGATAAAACTCTTAGTTTGGGTAAACCAGTCGATCCAACAACTCTTTTCTTTTTTAGTTATTTTTCTTGCGAGTCAAATCAGAGCTGCTCAGGCTAAAAAGGTTGTTAAGACGATGTGTGTGAGTTCGTTGATATGGTGAAAAATGATCCTTCCTCGTTAATTAGTTCAAACTTCTGGCAACAAATTATGATATGCTATTATGTTGCTTTGTATTCGTTAAGAAAATATTAGGGAACTGCCTTGGCGACAATTCTTGATAAGTATTTGCATTAAATTTATTCATCCTGCATGCATCTAGTTTGTGAGTCTTTAGCTTTTCCTTTATTACCATCCACAATGCAGAACGAATGTTGAACTATTTGTTTAGCCTGATTAACTAGTATGGTTAGTTTATCCCAACCTTTTTTAAAATTCAGGTAAAAATAGAAAAATTGAAACCGCGATGTTATTGCATAATTTTAAAAATTTAGATCTCTCAGAACGATATGGCACAAAAACAATTTTAAATTCCATGACATAATATCAATCAGTGACCTTTTATAGATGTCACTAATTTTTAACGTCGCCTCTGCGGATGCTTATTATCTACTAGAAAATGCATGTCAAAAATATCCAGTCCAACGTAGTCCAGTGTAGTTCAGTGATTTCGCTAACTAAACCATGATTCGCGAATGAATTTTTACAATCCGCTTCAAAATGGCAAACCAAACTGGATTCATATGAGTTATCAGCTGTCAAATTAGCGGTTAGTGGAAAAAGTGTTGCCGATTCGAAAAACAAACATCGAAAAGAAAACACCTAGTAGAAGTTGTAAGACTTTAACCTTGGGTTCATAAAAAACTTATTAAATTATTTGTTGGATTTATGTGTTTTAACAATATTTAAGTAAACAGAATATTACACAAGTATTTCTTCTTTTCTTTTCAGGTAAGGACTGAATGGAATTTATTTCATCATTTAGATCAATTTCTGACTGCAATTTACATCAAAATTTCTGAAGGTAATGTATATTAATGAACCGGGTAACATTGTCCAATTGGTAGGGCCCTTTCTTCTGATTCACGTAAGATAGTCAACGCCACACTTAGCAAATGTGATCAAAATGCACTGGAATAGGTGCGGTGCAAATGCCTTTTTCTTTTAACCACTTGACCTGGGTGATTGCATCGTCGGTTGGTCAAGCTTTTTGACATTCTATTTCATTTCATCGAGATAATCGACGCGATATATTTAAGAAAAATAGGTCGTAATTTACATACCTCTCGACCCCCTCGCTCAAAAAAAAACAGTGATTAGATGTAGTACTGTCTTAAATTTTAAGGTTTCGCTTCAAAATTCGATTTCTATTTCTGAGGAGCGACTAAGACCCACGATGATTTTTATATTTACCCTAAGTGTATGTGAATCATAATGTATCGTATCCTAAAAATAGGCGGTTGGTGAATTGGGTTTATTCGTCATTTCGGTTCATGTATATGATTTTATAATTTATATTTCGTTCACAGTTTATAATTCACATTCACTTCGCACACGTTTGTAGATATATGATGTATGCGTACGGACAGAAGGACAGACAGATATGATATATGGATACAGACGGACGGACAGGAAAGCCTTTGCATAATTCTTCCCCGCCTCAGCTTTGCAAGGTAGAAGACTAAAATTAAAATGATTGTGCCAAATTAGTAAACTGCGCCATGTAAATTTGCCCAATTGCGACCCAAGGTACAAGAGGCGCCGATTGAACATACACATGTATGCAATGCTGTACGACTTCTTCGCACGGAAAGCTTCTCGCTTTGTAGACTATAAAGTCACATGTCCCAAATACACTGTCTGTTCCATTTCCGATAAGACTGCTCTAAAGTTAAGGAGAAGACATTTTGCAGTGGATTTCTTTCCTCGTATTTATTCCACATCCGATTCAATATCGCCTTGTGAGCGATCTTAAAACTGTTCGAAGCATGTCTGGTACTTGAGGGCCGGAATAGCCTTGAGGAAGTTGCTCAAAGCCTTTTGGATGGCAGGAATAGTACTGTGTTTCCTTTCAACGTTGATTTCAGTTAAGGAAACAGACGAAAATCGCCCGATGCTAGATCAGACGACTATAGCTGGTGGACGAGCGTTGGGATGCTTTTTTGGCCAAAAACTCGTGTACACTTAGGATTTGTGCTACGGCGCATTGTCACGCAACAAAAACCAACTGCCGACTGTATTCCAGTCGAACACGATTAATTTTGTCTCATAATCTCTCTAATAGACCTAAATAATATTGAGCATTCACAGTTGACCTTGTTTAGGGAATTTCTCATCGCCCTTAGAATCATTGTGCATCATCTAGGTTCAACTTTTCTACATGTTTCGACTCATCTGGTGACTTCCATGATGCGCCCTGCCTTTTTGTGAGTGGTTCGTATTGGAAATCATCACGTTTGATTACCAGTTACGATAGGTGACATGAATTCAAGCAGATGTCTCTCATGTCTTTTTGATTTTTTTCCATGTATTATGGCTTTATTAGTAAGAACAAAGAACATTCCCATTAATTATGAAATACAACGACTTTCAAGTGGCTGCCTCGGCTGGCTTCGCAGAAGCGCATTCTGTCACCCCAATTTTCCAAGACCTTGTTGAAGGTTTCGGGCTCACGGATTGCTTGGATGATTTTGGCCTTAAGTGCTTGAATCGTTTCCGGTTTGTTGGCATAACATCGCTCCTTCACGGTTTCCGACAAAAAAAGTCGAAAAGGGTCAAATCGTAAAGTCGGTTAACATGGCTCTGTCATGCCCACCGAAACGTTGTTTCCAGCTTCATCTTCGAAGAAAAATGGTCCAATGATGCCATCACTCCACAATCCGCACCAAACTTTCACTCTGTGGATGCATTGTCTTCTCGACAATAACGTGCGGGTTTTCCGAGCCCCAGATGCGGCAATTTGTTTGTTAACATAGCCGCCGAAATGAAAATGCGCCTCGTCAGAAAACGTGATTTTTCGCCCAAAGACGTTGTCCAATTCAATTCAACGCCCAAACTGCGAAGCCATAATGAAGCGGTAGGTCGCGCGACTTCAATTGCTGAATCAGTTGGACCTTGTAAGCGAATAATCCGAGATCTTTGTGCAGAATTCTCCTCAGGCTAGTGCGCGAAATGTTGAGCTGTTGAGATCGATGGCGAGCTGATGTTCGTGAATTGAGTGTCACACTCTCGGCCACAGCAGCCACATTCTCATCTGTGCGCGTGTGTACGACGACGGGGACCATGAGTATGGTCCACTAGCATACCAGTTTCATGAAATTTTTGCACAAACTAGCGTACAGCAGTCGCGGTGGGTGCTTCATCTCGGCCAAAACTTATTTTTTAAAAACGCACTATTTGGGCTACACAGCACTCACTTTAGAAATAAGTTTGCAATAGTTCCCAACGTTGTTCTAGCGTAAAGCGACTCATTTCGTTCCGCGGAGGTATGATACTTACTTTCTGTCAAGATTTCGAGCGGGAAATAGCTGTCAGTGTCAAAACAACCTATGAATTAAAAAAAAAACCACTAAATAGTGGATGTGTCTACAAAGTTCGAAATTCGTTACAATTAAAATCAGACTGTGTAGTAAGTTAATGTAAATTTTTAACAAAAAAATTGGGATATTGGTCCCTAACCGTTTAAGAAAAAATGTCAAGGGTTTTATATGATGCACAGATGGCTGGTGGAATCAGGCGTTGGCATTGTCTTTTAGCCCAAAAAAAACAAAATTGTTAAGGCACTGCGACAACAATTCCATCCAAATGACGAATATACCTGTCCTATCCTTCCCATCGGAACAATTAGACACCACCTTTATAAAATTAGCCTCTCCTTAGAGATAAAGTGCAGACTCTATCTTGGAGATGATAAATCGGCAGGACTAATACTATTACCCTCTGTCATCTTAGGTATCATACCTAAGAGAAGTTGTGTCTCATTAGCAAGTAACTTCTATTCTTGTGGTACCAATCCATGCCCATGCGGACAACCTCGCTTTATTGGGTCTTGGCACAAAAGGAATGATTGCAATACTCGAATTTCCGATTATATCCGCACAGGATTTTTTTAACAGCCACGCTAAAATTTTGTATTTTCACAAACCACCCTTAAACTTTTGTAAGACCTGTCAGTGTCGAACCGACTGTCAAGTATTTATTAAAATTTTGATTTTGAATTGGCGGTCGCGCTTACTCCAATTTTCAGTCGTGACAATCATCCCACCGGACAGGCTGTACGTGTTCTGGTGGATAAGTTCCAATCAACATAGTCACTTTTAAATTTTCTTGTGCCGGTGAGACAATGCACCGAGCAATTGAAGCGCCGAAGTTTTTCCGACTGGGTTCCGTAAGAGTTTGAAGAAAATCCTAAATGTCATCGAAAAATCAATGATAAAACAAAATTCTGGCTTAATATTGTCCAAATCCAAAATATACATCATTGGACAGCAGAAAACCCACATATGCTTCAAGAGACTCCATTGACTCCACAAACAGTGACCGTATGTTCTGAATTTCATGTCGGCGGTGTGATTAGGCCGTACTTTTTCGACGATGAAAAGTTATTTTTGACCAGAATTGGATGGTGGTACATGTTCTGTGGGGTTCCATGGCTCAGAAGTTGATGTGTTGACCTTTGACACCGATTACTGGAAGACCGATTCCCTCTGTAAAAATTTTGTTTGAAAGAAATCTTCTCTCAGAGTCGATAATAAACTATAGGTCGCCTTGACCAATGGAATAATGTAATGGTCTTGATATATAGTCTTCAGCACGAACAACAAATGTAGGCTTCAATGTGATAAGTTACCCCAAAACAGACTCGTTGATCTCGTTGGAAGAAAAGCCGTTGATCCCAACGTCACCTTTACATCTAAAGGTATCAAGACCCTAGCCCACAGCCGTACATTGAGAAGAAAGAAATGGTCATTTCGACTTCCTATTGTTTTGAAATTTAACTACATACATATTTGAATTACACGTTAGACAATATGGCCGCTTAATACAAAAATGTCAATTGTCATTTCGGCATTGCCAGCATGAAATTACTTGTGAACGTGTCTAATTGACTTTTGATCTGTCATTCTATCGACCATGCATAGTTTTTATTGAATATATGAACCTTCTAAAGTGCCTATTCACGGTGCGGAGGCCGCTCGAATTAGTGTTTAATGGACTGAATTGAATGCAACATCGATGCAGCACCTATATGTCGCAGCTGTCATGCGTTTATCAGCGCGGTAAAGGCTATTACAGTTCTCAAATAGAAATCGAAAAAATCTGAAAATATTGGTCGTGGTATGCGCACATCTTTCCTGCATAGAAAGCATCATTTCATGGCTATAAAGCTGAAATGCTCTACACGTCGCCCTAAGGGCGTATTTTTAGAATAATTTATGCTTTTGGCATATTCCTATACATACATGTCCTCGTAGTTCATGACATTCCCATAAAACGCTCAAATCATTTGCTGCTTGTGGGACAAATGGGGGGATGGGGTGGAGAAGAACTACTTCTGACAGCACGTGTATGTATACCAAAGGAAAATCCGAAAGAAAACTTTTCTCTCTCTCTCTCTCCATCTCCGTTTTGCGTCATTACTCATTCGCTTTCCATCTCTCACGAGAAAGCTCTCGTCTCATATCTCCCACATTTACAGTCACAATTTGTTCGGGGTATACAAACACCAGATTCAAGGCACTAATGCCAACGAAAGAGAATACAAAGAGTAGGCAACGGATGACATTTAGTTCGTACATCGTGGGAGGTTAAGACTTGAGGCTGAGATTGAGAACAGCCGCGCTATCCCCGTGCCGATGGATGTGTTTCTCCATTAGCAAATAGTAACAACCAAACGGAGAACAGAATCGAGAAATTAAATAATCCACGCTAAATATGAATTACGTGCAATAATTTACATTAATTAGCATCTTGCCATGGCAACAGTGTCATACGTCAAATTGATTTGACATACATACAACTGCTTTTTTGTTTACTATTTTTATTTTTTATTTTTTTCAAGGTCGGCGTATGTTTTATTTTCTGCATGCGCTCGCTCTTCAGCTACTACTACTTGAATCCAGGCAGAACAGCCGATGGATTGAAGGCATTCGCACGAGTACGAGTATGTATGGCATGAAGGAACTATTCTAGTTCCAAGGTCGAATGGCCATAATACAAATGGCTTTCCTCTGCTCACCTCCTCGAGTAGGTTCTCGTTCGGCACCCCGGCTAGCTCATGCCTTAAGGGAGCGTGCGTATACGACAGATGTAGTGTGTCCATTAATCTGCAATGCCGATCTAATTACTGTCGTACAACTCATACACTATCGACCTCACTATAAAGCCACAGATACAGTACGAAATACGTTGTAGCTCGTACAAAATTACAATGTTCATTCGGCGGAGCTATACCTAAGGTCACTGAAGCTATAATAATAGTCGTGCTTGCACGATGAATGGATTTATTGCCCATTTCCCATTATCGAGCTACTGCTAGTGTGATCCATTCCTACTGTGGCGTATGGGTAATAGAATCGTTCTGTTATTTGACCACGTATTTGGTACTAATTTTGGATATTACGGCGTGTGCGATTGGATTTGTTTCTTTGTTTAGTCGAGGCAGCAAATGATGATTGAAACCCAATCATTTAAATATTTGTGTTTATTCTGGATTTTTATTATTCTTTCGTGTTTGCCTCCTTTTGTAGTCTGAAAACTCGTAAAATTTGCTTCAAATTGCTTTGGTCTGACTTGGTGTTTATTTATTGAAGATAAGATAGCATTTCGTGTGCTTCTTGACATTGAACACTTTTCGCACATTACGAGAATTCGCGTTTCGCGATTGTATATTCTAAATAGTAAACAGACAATTATCAGCTCTATTTCCTCTATGATATAATACTCAAAATTAGGGGTTAAGTATTTGCAATACAAGCATTTCGACCATTTTTAGTGTCAAATGTCACTCTAGTGGTATGGATGCAATAAATAATGTAAAACACCTTATGGAGTGGTAGATTGGGGCGAGAAACAAGAATTGATTGGCGACGGGTTAAGGTCATCAGCTGGACGGGAATATTGACTCCGAAGCACATTAAAGATTTGATGATAACCATTACATGAAGATGCTTTTCATGGTACGATAGAGGATGACGCATGATAT
Organism: Merodon equestris; assembly: GCA_958301585.1. Lineage (NCBI taxonomy): Eukaryota > Metazoa > Arthropoda > Insecta > Diptera > Syrphidae > Merodon > Merodon equestris. The sequence continues at coordinate 212,865,330 of OY284413.1, read as the reverse complement.
CCATCATACCTTCGCTTGCTGACTGGAAATAACTTACTTTCTGTCTGTGTCACAATGGGGTATGGTAAACGACAAGCTGGATGTCACTACCTATGTAGGTGGGAGGTTTGGATTTTCTCATACCATACAATTGGTTTGAAGAAAATCCGCAGATTGGAAGTCTCTGCGCTGCAAAGATTACGCCAGTAATCGACTTTATCAATTTATCAACCATTTGATATCTTATCTAATTTTGAAATTTTTGATGGCCTTCTGTGGCGAATAAATCAAATTTTAATGTCATAAAAGGCTTTTAAAACACTGTGGCGTAGTTTTTCGAAAGTTTATGCTATATTCATTGGCCATGGGCTGCTTAGTCAGGCATCGTGCCATCGAAAGGAGCAGGATATATCAGAAGGGACAATGTCGGGTTGGATGTGGCAGGATTTACCATCTATATATTTATTTCCAAGTTGGTTTTGTGACATATGGTCGGGCGAAGTCATGAAGCAGAAGAATTTTGGCGTGTTTCTGCTCCTAAGGCTGCCATTTCTCCTTCAATGCTCGGCTCAAGCACATCAATTTCAGTCGATAGCAGTAATCTTCCGTGAAGGTTTAGTTCAGTTTGAGCAGCTGATATATAAACTACACTCTGCTGATTCCATCAAATGCAGAGCAAAACCTTGGAACCGATATTTTCGTTTCAGCTGGCGCCTGACATGAGCCTTCAATTCTTCGTCTTCAAACTTTCACTAATCTTCATCAAGATCATTATTATTTAAGCATCGAAACCAATATCTTCATGTTTTTTTCCGATAGAACATACTCACGATAATTCTCAGCAAAGAGGTCTCACATGAATGTCAAGACTGGGCCGTCATTACAGTGTCCTTTTCGACCAAATATAATGCGGGGATGGGTGAAATACTAACAGGTGCCATATTGTGCTTAAATCTAGGATTTTTGGATTGCGATCGAAGCATCGTTGTACCGTTATAAGTTGTACCCCTCTTTGATCATTCGACCTAATCATGGTGCATTATATCGTTAATATCAAAATTGTGCATGGCCTTCACTCACGACCGCAAGTGTCGAGATGTTAGCCATTCAGAGTGCTGACTTCCACTTGACCTCTTGTTATGGTTCGACAGGATGAGTCAAGTATAGATATTGGCTATCATTTACTAAATTCACTTTTGGCACTTACTCATTGAGTCGTTAACCATTTCACAACGCATTTTTGTTATTAAATTTTATGCAAATGGACCTTGTGTGGTCAATTTCCGTAAAACTGGTGAAATTCTTTGTAAACATAATTGTGGTGAAGCGTTTGGAAAGAGCTTGTTCATTGTCAGATCAAACTCCATTGTTCCAATGTAACGAGCTTTCTGGGCCGGGGTATACTCACCGGACCAGGGTCTGTCACATAAATTTATTTTGTGACACCAGCAGATGCTGGGTTAAGGCCCGTTCCGGACACTTGTTGGTAGTGCCGCCTTTGTCTCTTGATTACTGTCGCCTTGAGAGTACCCAGTCAGTCCCCTTCTGGCTGAGAACCCGAGCCTGGACACTGACTGGTAGTAGGTTGCCAGAAGTAGTGTGAGGCCAAGTCTGACTGGGTGAAAACCCGAGTTAAGGCTCTAGCTGCTGCTGGCTTGGGCCTTCCAAGATAAAAGCCAAATAGGAGTACTAATCCCGCTGTATTTGCCTCGGAAGTAGGTACTAATAAGACTTGATCAGCCTCGTATGGGTTAAAACCCGAGTCGGAGAATTCATTTTCGCCCTATTGATCCCTCCTCAACGTTTACTCGCTGAGCTGTCCAAAGCGTCACCGCTGCGGGCAAAAGAGTTCGAAACTAGCCAATTGCCGAAGTCAACAATTGGTCCTCACTTATGGCACGTCAAATTTTAAATATTCATTAATACGCTTATAAAACACAAATTACACAACAGGTGAACCATCTACAACGTCGCCGGTTTGTTAAATGGATATTGGATCGCCAAGACAATTTGTCATCAAATTTATTATTTTCCGATGTATCACGTTTTTGGATGGCTAGGTACGAAAATAAACCAAATTGTCATTTCTGGGGACTGGAAAACCCACACGAGATTCACGAAAAGCTTATGCATCCTAAAAAAAATCACAAATACATACTTTTTCGATAATGATCTTAGAGAGGCAGTAACGGGGCATAGAGAGCATTATATGTTGCCCGACTATTTTTTTTTTCCAAAATTTAATAAATTGAGTTTGGCCGATCACTAGTTTAAACAGACTGGCGCTCAGATAAGTCTTCAATCGATTTATTGAGAATTTGAAAATCACGTTATTTCGGTTCGATAAAAAAATTGGTGAAGTCTACCATTTTATGTATTCCTTATTCTTCAAAAAGTTATTTTGACTTCTGGATGATCGCCTGCAGCAGTGGCCATGTTTGTCACATGTTGTGTTGCATTTATAATTGCAATAGATCAAACTTCATGTTTACTCGCTGTTGGCTCACCCTATATTCCGTTAATATCTTATACCTTTTTCGGTATAAGATCTAAAGGTTTTGTAACAGATTTTATTGCCGCATGTTTGAATATGATCAATCATGATAATTTCACTCAACTTTCTCATTTTATTACTGGTGAGACGCTCATCATATTCAACCCCTAGCATATCCATCTTGGGACCGCCTACGCCACTCCTAAACCTTATGTTTACTGCTAGCGGATTCCACAAAAACAATATTTAGTATTTTCGAAACTAAAATCTTGTTCCCACTTGGATGTTGTAGATGATAACAGGATTCGAATTTCACAACAGTCACTGATATTATGCAACTAAATTCCTTACAAATGAAATTGCCCATCTTTAAGTTTTTTCAACAATGTTTGTTTTAAAAAATAATCCCCTTATCCTTTTGGGCCAAGACATTCTCACAGTGCTGTGTTATGGCATCTCTGCTTACGAACTGTCTAGTTTGAAATGATTGTCCAAACATCGAAAAGGGTGGTGATCTGTCCTGAATAGTCTGGCGAGTAAGGCAAAGGTAAGATGAGACACAACTTTCGAACTGCGTCAGTCTCAGGAACTTTAACTATTCTGCATTTCTTTTTTACCTTTTTAATGGCTGAAATGTGACCATTTATGGTTGCGATTGTTACTTAAAATCTCTGCACAAGGCAAAGAACATACAGAGTGGGATTTTTATCAACAGCTGCAGCAAGTTTTTAAACTCCTCTTGGTAAGAAAAAATTAGCTTCGTCGAATTTGGAGAACCAGACTCACTACACTTACCTAAGTCGAAACACCATTAATGACGAGAGTTGTTGCGTCTGTTTTCATGCTTTAGTTTTTTTTTTTCAACTGAAAAAAAGTATAATAAAATTGGTGCAAGCATTCTCTGTGCAACGAGTTAAGTTAATGAAACTACACTCTTAAAAAAAAAAACGTTACACAACCTCATTGCCTCAATGATCACCAAGAGATCGGCAATCTCGCTGTGCTTTTCTTGGTGGGTACTGTGGTATACTTGTTAGCCGATGATAAACTATTGGTGTCTTTGACCTATCTATGACAACAATATATGTGTGTAGTATAGTAAAAACACTTACATCCGCCGAAGTTGCCATAATAGTTTACCGTTATTTGCAACTTTTCTCTAGCTTTCTGCTTTTTAGATGATATTGCAAATGTTAAAAAGTTAATCTTCAGTAATCTAGATACTTTTATGAAGGAGGTCATTTTTTATTAAATATTAAAAAATATTTAAAAAAATCAAAAATTATAGCGCACTTTTGAATTATTATAAAATCAGTTTTTCTTTCTTTGTTGTTGTTGTAATTGTTTAAGAGGAAAATGAGTCCTAGCATGCATTATTCTCCTCTATACTCCGGCAAATAGTTCAAGTCTAGGTATGTAGATGTGCCTAGAAAATATCCTTTTATGAAACCTGCGAACAAAAAACCGAGTTAAGTCTTCAATTACAAACTTCGCTGGTGAGATGAAGTCAGACTAAACACCAAGCAAGCATCAAGTTTTCGAGCTAAAGAATATTGCCCTCATAAGAAATAATATCGGATTGAAAGGTTCCGCACCGAGAGCTACCTAAAAATTCAGAACAACATTTTGGCCTGATACTACTCGTAATAAACAATATGTGAGGAGACCAAAAAGAAAAGAATTCGTTCTCATTCCCCGTTTAGAAGATAATCTTATTATACTTACCGGCCCTTTGGAACTTGGAAGTTCAAAGCCTCATTGACCACCCTTGCCCAAGCTTCCCGGTCATGAGTGTATTCCTTCCAAGTTTGGCTATTCCGTTCCATCTCTTGTAGGTCCATCCTTATATTGTCCTCTACGGCACAGCCTTTTTGGCGATCTTTTTCGTTCGGGTTTTATTGTCATTTTTCTTTTGAATGTTTGTCCACTGTCCATTTGTTCTACATGTCCTGCACATCTTCGTCTTCACGACTATTATACTCGAACAATGCTTGGGGTTGAATGGAGTTCCTCACCATCTTGGTTCTGTAGTTCCTCACCTTCTTGGTTCTGTAGTTCCTCGCCTGTTTCTTAGTCCTGTTTTATCCGTAAGATCTAGTTTTCAATGACCCTAAATCTGTTTTTCTCCTTCTTAGTCAGAGACCGGGTATATATCGCTGGTATAGACAGTTGGTTTCGAACCAACTCGGTCCAAATATTTAATTTTGTCTACATTTACTTCTAAGTGTTCTTACGAAGGCGGGTCAATAAGTCCGTGACTTTTTTAATTTCCCGCCTCTTAACTGAAAGGGCAACACTGCTCCTGTCAACAGGTAATTGTCATTTGGCTCCTGTCAAAATTTTAATAAGCTGCGTCGTTTAGTTGGTGTTTGACAGCCATTGACTACCGCGTGTGCTCATTAAGCATTATTTTTCGCGGAGAAAAACTATCACTCAAACAAAAGCTAAGATTGATAAATACTATGAGGGCCCTGCACCATCAATTTCAATGGTAAAGAAGTGGTTCACTGAATTTCGTTGTGGCCGTACAAGCACGGAAGATGCTGAACGATCTGGACGCCCAGAAACAATTGAAACAATTCACTATATGGTGTTGGCCGATCGGAGATTGAAAGTGAGATCGATTGTGGAAGCCATAGGCATCTCACATGGCTCAGTGGTTACAATTTTGAATGATCACTTGGGTATGAGAAAGCTTTCCGCAAGATGGGTGCTGCGTTTGCTCACAATCGACCACAAAGGCAATCGTGTGACAACTTCGCAGGAGTATTTGGCGTTGTTCAACCGCAATATGGAAGAATTTTTGCGCCGTTTCTTAACGGTGGGCGGAATGTGAATCTACCACAACACGTCAGAGACCAAACAGCAGTCAAAATCGTGGGTTTCTCGGGGTGAATCGGCGCCAAAAAGGCCAACGTGAGTTTGTCAGCCAAAAAAGTCATGGCGGCGTTTTTTGGGATGCATGCGGTATAATCCACATTTACTACCTTCAAAAGGGTAAAATAATGAATGGCGAATATTATGCCCACTTATTGGGCCGATTTAATGAGGATTTGGGAAAAAATGCGACCGCATTTGTCCAAGGAAAAAGTTATTTTCCACCAGGCCAATGCAAGGGTGCACACATGTGCAGTTTCCATAGCAAAAATCCATTAATTGGGCTACGAATTGCTCCCTCATCCGCCCTATTCTCCGGATTTAGCCCCAAGCGACTATTTCTTGTTCCCAAAACCTGAAGAAATGGCTTGGCAGAAAGGGATTGACCTCCAGCGATGAAATCGTCTCACAAACAAATACCTATTTTGATGACCTCGAAAAATCTTATTTTTTGGAAGGGATAAAAACGTTTCTCCAAACGTTGGACAAAGTGTATACAGCTCAAAGGTAAAAAATAAAATATTTTTTTATCCAAAAGCCTGTGTTTTATTCAAAAAGTCACGGGCTTTAAAGCCATTATTCATATCTGAATTCCTCTTAAATGTTTCCTCACTATCTTCGAGCAAGTCCAGGTCGTTAGCGTAAGCTAGAACGAATGTGATTCCATTAAGGGTAATTTTCCTCTCATTTTTCGGAATGGATCTCAATACGAGTTCCAGCACCAAGTTAAATAGAAGTGGTGAGAAGGCGTCTCCTTGTTTTAGTTCTTCACGTATCTTGAATGTTTCAGATAAGACATTGTCCTTTGTCCACCTTTAGGCATACTTGTATCAGCTTTTTGGCACTTTCAGCCAAGGACATGGTATAATTTCGATCGGTTTATAAGAGTCATAGTTGCTGGACTGTTTCGTGGAATTCTCATTTCTTTTCTAGAAGTCAGTCAGTCATCAAGTGATTTCTCCTGAAGCCACACTGGTGGTCTCTAATTATTTCCTTAGAATATAATGTCAGTCTATTTAACAGAATATTTGACAACATATTGCCTAAATTGTTGCTTTGTGCTTAGTCACCCTTTTTAAATGTGGAAAGGAAGACTATATAGTTGCGATGGGCCTCTAATTCCTCCACATTTCGACTCCTTCGGTCTTGATATTTTCAAGTCTCGATAGATTGCTTCCTTTACTTCCTCGACGATTAGCAGTTCTACCTAATGTCTGCTTTGTAGCTAACACAGTTTTCCATTATTGCTTGCCGTCCTAATACATAAAGTTGCTTATGGAAATATGTCCTACATTCGGCTGCAACTAATTCATTACCCGTAACGAGCTTCTCATTATGACTGTATATAAATCCAGACCTGGCCTGGTAAGTCCTTTCGTACTCCTTTCCTCAAATGAGATGACTACGAGCTCTTACTTTTCCACGCATTCTTCGTCAATCCGAGGTTTACTTTTGGGGGACTTTACAATATTCTAGTTTCCCTACACCGAAGAAAACTGACCATTAAGTTATATAATAAAAACAGAAATTGGAGCTGTGGCATTAACAGAATACAATTTGGTGCAGCATTGCAATAACGTTTTGCCAAAAGTAGGTTGACTTTATGCCTCGTAGAGCCAAAGCCATAAACAACATACAGATTCTTTTTAGATTTGTGATCCAATATTTAAATAAAAAAATTGTTCGAGTGGGACCTATACAACACACGAAGCTTGGAAATTCCTATTACTTTTTGAACATTATTAGTCATTGGCAAAATAATTTTCAATTTTCTCTGGTTAGCAACTGATCATTATGAAGTTAAGGACTATTTCAAAAAGAGGGCCGATATGTATTTACCTGTTGATCAACTTCGACCGCAAACCCAAGTGTTTTAGAACGTCTCGGAAGATGTCTTGGTGATGGTGATTATTATCATTTCTCAATAGAACTTAAAGTGTAAGCAAAACTTGAAGCAATAAATTTAGAAAAAAAAGTCTGAAGTTAAACAAATGCATACCGTGATCGCGCTCTTTAATTTATTTCGTCCAGAAGGCGCACTCATAGCGCAATGCAGGAACACAGTGTCCTTCCCAATTAAACTGCATCTACATTTAGGATATTTCTTCATCCATCGAATGCATTGAGCTCTGACATGCAGCAATTAACCGGAACAACACTCATTTCTGTTCCTCAAACGACCTACATCCAAGAACGCCATGAGCAGAGGCAAAACAGAAAAACGAAGGTTCACTTGAAATGCTCACTCAGTAAGCACTTCCCCCAGTGAATCCGTCACAGCCACCACTCTCTCAAGTCATGCGGCCAATGTCAAAATAATTACGAGCGAAAAAACGTTCCAAAAAACGACCGAGAGAAACACAATACTTCCATCCAGCAGCACACCTCCCCCGCCATAGTGCCGCGTAGATTCAGGCCAGAAATGAATGTACAACTAAAATTGGTGTAATTAATTGGAAAATTTTAGGTGCGCCAAGAGAGGCCACCACGGCTTGAGTGGAAGACAATAAACACATGTTAAACACGCTCGCGGGATCTGGGTCAAAATCATGTTCCAGCTGGCCTCTTCGGCGCGCCTCTATAGATCGCTCTGAAGCATGATACTTGTCACTTCGAACAACACCAAAGGTTACAGACACAGAACGCCGCGTCGCTGAAGCAATTCGGATCCGAGGAAATACTCGATGAGTGATGTGTGAAATGGACCTAGTTCATTCGTCTACGAATGGTTGGCGTTCAAGTGTCGCTTGCGATTTTCCATAGCTTTGGCACGAAAGGTCACACACAGCCCGTGCACGACTCAGACGCCAACTGGATCTTTATGCAATGCTGACAGCGATCAGTGCAGTGTCGCTTCTTCAGCTCTTCGCTGTCATCGGAGTTGATGTGCACTATCATGACGAGTATATGCGACAACGATTACATCGGAGTGTCGCAGTAAAACTGGGTTACCTCGTTTCCAGAAGGTCAGCCGAAAACAGACAAAAATACGTTTTCTCTTTGTGTCTGACAAGAGAGCGGGCGGGAGGAGGAGGACTACCTTCGAGAGGAAGTTACAAATGTTAAGTAATTATGATTTAATGCTTGTGCTCGTTGAGGGCTGTTGCCACATGGAGGAAAGTATGACGACGATTGGTAGGCGCAGTGACGCTTAATTGAAAGTGTAAACAGCGCGTAAAAGTAGCACACAATGTCGAGCAGTTTCGTATTGCGTGCGAAGAGATTTCTTGCTGAAAAGATAAAGCATGAAAACCGGAGTGTGGTTCAAAGGTTGGCGGTGATGCTGCCGTGCGTGGCCATCACATACGCACTTCAAAGAGAAAACGAATAAATAAAATAAACCACAGTTACCATGAAATGAATTACTCGTACACTCATACGTGCGTGTTAGGCGGCTAGTTGGCCAGCGAATGTATCTAAATGGGAGCTATTCGAAGTGGCCATTACTCGCATATGCAGCGATCTGTGTGAAAGCTCATTGACAGATTTCGTTTTGACAGGCCTTCCCGCCACGAGCGTAGACATCGTCGTTTCACCGTTGTTACGCACTCGTAAACTCAGCCTACTTTTTCGCTGCGGGATTTCGTAAAGTTTACTTTTACTTGTGCGCTCGTTGAAAGTGCAGGAGTAGGCATAGGCATATGGCGCATGGCGTGTGCTTGTTTATGCAACATAACGCAATTCTGTCGTGGCATACAAACGCCACTACTACGGGGACTATGTAGTCACTTCGAGTTGGATCGACAAAATGTGACCTACATGCCGTTTGGTGTGTTTTGTTTGTTTTGTCTGTTATTAAGGGGCCCTTCAATTATAAATACATTGCGTCTTGTATCGCGTTGTATTGATCGGACTTTCAGGGTTCGCAGCGACAAGATGGATATTCAAATTTCACAAGCAAATGCAAGATTTTAAAACAAGAGATTCGATGTGAACACAGCCTTAAGTGACAGAGGTTGATATAATGCGATGAAAGCGTCTTTGACAGCTAATTGAGGTTGTGTTAATAGTGCTCTCACTATATAGGGGAATTAACGATTTTGGAAGATATCTCCACATTGGGATGAGTATGGACTATAAAAACATTCGTATAGTACCTTGTAAGGTGATTGATAGGGCTATTCAATAAGAGGTGTCATTTTAATTCAGTTCATAAACCCACACATTTTATGAGCAGCAGGGATATTTTTATTTTAATCTAAAGTACATATTTTACAAATTCCGTTATCGGCTTTGGCTATGAGTAGTTATTTCTCTGATAATTTTTTTCTTCAACCTATTGGCTGCATGAATCATTGGCAGAGTATCTTCAACATAGTCCCAAAGGAAATAGTTCAAAAGCTTAAAATTGGACATTCGTGGCCGCCAATTAATGTCTATCTTTCAAAAAACATAAGTCCAATAAATTTGTCACAAAATAAAGCCATTGTTTTATCGGTTGTAAAGCATGTTACTTGGTCTTGCTAAAAATATACATCCTCCACGACCAAAGCAATATTTTCCAACCGGAAGAAAAAGTCTATCAACATCATTCAATAATGTAATCTGTTTATTGAGACGGTCGCATTTGCATCATTTTCGAAATGGCTGCTCCTCTATTTCTCTCGGGGTTTTGGAGCTTCAAATGAGGGGTTTTCGGCTAAAGAAAAACATAATCTTGTTCATTGATTCCTAGCACTCAATCAGTAAAAGTAGGGTATTGTGAGTCATCTACTGGGCTTAATTCTTAGGCCAACTTGACCTTCTAAGGATATATGCTAATATCCTAATACAAAATGCGATGCAAAGTGGTTGCGGGTAGGCCCAATTCATATCAATACCTGCGAAACGTTCATGTCTAATAATTAAATTTACTATAGCTGTCCGAGAAGGCGTTTGAGGATGGCCAAAATCACTAATTAACTAAGAAAGCGTTTTTGGTATATTTTTTTTTCGTCTTTGTAGTAGTTAAACGTTTTCTCTCTCAAAACATTGTACGAGTGTATCGATCCAAGCTTAATGACACCCTACTTTTCTATTTTCCAATAGTCATTACAACCACAATTCATTGTTGATAGTTCAACAGTGGCGCATCATTTAAAATGGCACCTCTTGTTTGATCATCCTTTAGTCCTGCATTTACCTTTATTTATATGTATATACGAATAAAGTAAACAAAATGGGATCAGCTCGTCGGGAGCCAAGCTACCATTCCAGGTCTTCTGCCATGCATTTTACAAACTTTTACCTGCCAGACCTCCAGACGGACAGACAGGAAAGCCTTTGTATAAGTTTTCCTTACCCCAGCTTTGCAAGGTAGAAGACTAAAAACGACGAACGACATGAACGATTTATCGCCCCAAAATGGTACGATTGCCACCACGATCGCGTATATCATGATTATCAAAACGAAGGCCCAAACTGCTTAATCTGACTATTCTTAATCTATACAACGTTTCTAATTATACTCCAGTATCCTGAACTGTGGACCCTTTTGTATTGGTGGCTTATGTTCTCTCTTGAAAAACAAAGGCCGGCAAACAATGAATTTTTCGACAATTCACTAGCACTTAATAGGCAAGGCACTGCGTGTCTGCCTAAGCCTGTTGAGCCACCTTCCACAAATAATCGCCGTTTCTTATAAAGGGTGTCTCAGTAAGACTGCACTTTTTAAAATTGGGATACTTTTTTTTTCATGCAAGTGGCAACTCTGAAATTTGACAGCTGTCACCTCTGTTTATTCCGATTATTAAAAATGGAACGCTTTTCGAAAGAACAACGCGTTATAATTGTGAAAACTCATTACAAAAATGGGGAAAGTTACGCTGAAACCGCTCGCAAACTTCGCCAAATTTTCAGCCGAGAAAGTGCACCTAATGTGTCAACCATTCGAAGAGTGGTCAAAAAATTTGAAAAAACTGGACCAATTATGGATAATAAGAATCCTTTGCGTCAACGTACCGATCGGTCTCTTGAAAACATTGTTGCTGTAAACGAGAGTGTCGCCGAAAACCCGAAAACATCAATTCGACATCGTTCTCAACAACTGCAAATTTCACGAAGCACTACGCAGCGAATTTTGACTAAAGACCTCCACCTTCATGCGTACAAGATTCAGTTAACTCAGGAGTTCAAACCAGCAGACCACGGAAAGCGCCGGCAATTCGTACAATGGGTAATGGAGCAAAGTGAAGTCGATGCCAATTTTTCGAAAAAAGTCATTTTCTCCGATGAAGCGCATTTCCATATGAATGGCTTCGTGAATACACAAAATTGTCGAATTTGGGACTCAGAAAATCCTCATGCAATCCATGAGAAACAAATGCACCCACAACGAGTAACTGTCTGGTGCGGATTTTGGTCAGGCGGCGTGATTGGACCTTACTTTCTTGAAAATGAGGCCGAAATTGCAGTGACTGTGAACGGCATTCGTTACAGGAATATGATAACGGACTTCTTGTGGCCTCAACTGGACGGCATGAATCTGGACAACATGTGGTTTCAGCAGGACGGCGCAACCTGCCACACCGCGCATGAAACAATCGACTTATTGCAGCAACGATTTCCAGAACACATTATCTCACGAAATTCTGATGTCAACTGGCCACCAAGATCGTGCGATTTAACGCCGTGCGATTTCTTTCTATGGGGTTTTGTGAAATCTCGGGTTTATGCGAATAAACTCGAAACAATTCCTGAGCTCAAATCGGAAATCCAACGCGTCATCGGTGAGATACAGCCACATCTCTGTGCAAAAGTCATCGAAAATTTCATGAAAAGAGTAATGGCCTGTCATCGGAGCCGTGGGGGTCATTTGCCGGATATTTTATTCCATACTTAATCGGAACATGTCTTCTTTACAATACAATAAAAATATCACAACTCTGTCATAAAATACTTGTTTTTATTTTAAAATAAAAAAGTGCACTCTTACTGAGACACCCTTTACTTATCTTTTAAACTTACTCTTTCAAGACTCCCCAAAGATGTTCAATCAGGTTTAGGTCTGGTGACTTCAACTGCCAGTTTGTTAGCTTAATCACATTTTTTTCGAACCACGTTTTTACAATATTTGAACAATGTTTGGAGTCGTTTCTTATCGATATTCGCACATAAGATGCATGCTAGTCTTTAGCCTAGCAAAGCTGAGTTAGGGAAGACTTATACAAAGGCTTTCCTGTCTCTCCGTCTATCCGTCCGTACGCATATATCAAACCAAACTTGCCGAGTAGCTATGAGTCTGAAACATGGCTATGTTATAGAGTACATGATTCTGAGCTAATAGCGACCGGTCTTAGAACCCTAGCCACTCCTGAGACCCAGTTAAAATTTTGCAAAATAAAGGTAGAAGAGCTGGAATTGTAGCTTGGCTCCCGGTGAGTTGAACCCATCTTGTTTTTCTCTGCGTACTGTAGGCTCAGGTTCGGCTTCATATGCATGTATTCTACAAAGTACATTTGATTCAAAACAGAGAACCAACGCCATGCCACGAAAAACAAATCCAAATCCAAACATGCTTCAGTTTTTCGCCATGTTAATGAAGACTTGAAGCTCCTAGTTTTTAGGTCATTCTTAAATTTTGCCATCACTCATTCAAAAACGTATTTCCGTTTTTTTTTCCAATGCTGGCGATGCTGATTAAATTCTACTAATCCTTGTTGGGCTACAAACTAGAGCATTTAAGAATAGTTTTCATGTTGTTAGAAAAGACAAAAGGAGTTCTTTTTTTAGCATGCTCTTAATCGAAGGCTGGCGTTTTCTTTTTGTCCTAAGAGCATTGTGAACTTATCGACATATTTAAAAGGTACTACCTTTTACACGATTAATCCCTTTCCTTACAGCTTCTTCATTGTCTTTAAACCAATTACCGAAGAATATTAAGTCTCAGAGAGACTGACAAACGCTAAGGATATAATTGGAGACTAACAGTGTGGCTTCAGGAGGAACCGCTCGATGATTTACACTATAGGACGGCTTTTAGAAAAGAAATGTAAACTCCATGGAAGAGTGCACCAACTATGTATTCGTAGATTTTAAGGCATATGACTCTATACTTGTAAGGCTGGGAATCCCGAAAAAGTTGGTGCTAATACATACTAGTTTATCTGAAGGGGAAAAAGGACAAGTTAAAGTACAAATTGCCTTATCTGAATCATCGAGATATGTGAAAGAGACGCATTGTTACAACTTGTTCTTAGTTAAGTATTGAAATATGTAATGAAATCCCTTCACGATAATTTTAAAAGAATTACCCTTAATGGAATCACATCCGATTTAGCTTAAGTAGACGTTCTGCATGGTAGGAAAGGATGCAGGTTTAGAAATAAATGATGGGAAAACCAATTAAATGGTCACTGATCGACTTGGATCGATGTAAACCTTGAACCTTTACTCCATAACCGTTTTGAGAATTTGAACGAGTTCAAATAACTGGGAGGCTGCCAAAAACGACATAGAGATCGAAATAACTACGCAAAAAAACGTTCCACAATGGCTAATTCCTCTTTATAAAACCATAATAATGCCAGCGGCACTTGACGAATGCGACGAATGAAACCTGATATCTGACTAAGAAGGAGGAAAATAGATTTCGGATCTTTGAATACAGGATTTTAAGGAGAATCTTCGATACAAAACAGGACGAAGAAACAGGTCAATGAAGAAAACTACATAATCAAGAACTCGAAAAACTCTGTTCAGCCAGCATTGTCCGCGTAATTAAATCTCGAAGACTAAGATGGGCAGGGCACGTAGAACAAATGGACAGTAGACAAACAGTCAAACTAATAATGAGTGAGAACCCCGAAGAAAAATAAACCACCGGAAAGGCCAGATAATATAATGTGAGACTTAGAAAAGATTGAACTTAATAGCGAAACATAGAAGGAACACACACATGACAGGGCGGTTTGTCAAAAGGTTGTCAACAAGGCTCTGAACGCCTGAGGTCCACATGGTCCTTATTAGTATTAATTATTAATACTAACTATTGGAAGTAATGTGCATCAATAGTCACCACTTCTTCCCGGGATACGAATACCATGTCGGAAGAACAACTCGTCTTTAGATGTCATTTATGATCGACCCATTGTTTGCAGTCCTCGTAAAAAGTAAGCTCCTAATTAGACAGGCTAGAGTCATCCATCGGAACTCAATCGATCGGATAATCAAAAGGATCAACGTTAGGAGAATACGGCGGATGGGACATGAGAGCCCATTTCCAAGTATGATTTAACCGGTTTTGAGACGATTAGTTTATCACATCTTTCAGAGTATCCCGGCTACTTTTACTTCCGATTGGCCCGATTTAACATCCGACTTTCGGCGTTTGGGATTGTTGTTTTTTCTCATCACCAGGGAAAATTCGATGCAAACTTCTTTCTATTCTGCTATTAAATATGAGATCCCTTGATTTCAACAATTCGTATGGGACCCAGGTGCCTTGCTTTTGGATCGTTTCTATGATTTTAAGGATTTTTCCTTCCATTGACCAGTCAACTCTCAACGATTCACAAGACCTTACGAGCAGTTTCTTCAATGCTTCATCTTTGAACGCTTGCGGCTGTCTAGGTCGTTCCTTGTCTTCGAAATTGAAAGTTCCACTTTTAAAACGTGCAAACTGCTTCCGACACGTATGCTCAGTTAGAACATGGTCACGATTACCTTCCACTAAAATATCCGGAACAAAGTTGGACACATTCGGCTATTCACGCTTCAGCCAAATGACATACCACTTGTAAAACAGACGCCTAATGACAGCTGTTGTGCGAAAAATATTTGGCGTAGGCAGAGTAGGTAGCTTTCTACCTACGTCACCTCTGATAAGACGCGAAGCATTGATTCCAATGCGTAATGTATAAGATAATTTTGCATACGCCTCGGCTCATCCATTTTTCTTACCAGAGTTGCGTCCTCAAAAGCCTTTTGGAAAAATGGAGGCTGTCCATGACTATCCACACTTCCTTGGACCACGTGATAATATATGAGAGACCTTGCGATGAGTGCAAACATTTTCCGAAAGTTCATCAAAATGCAAGTCTTGTAGCCCAACTTGTTAATTTTCTTTCTTAAGAAACTGCCCCCATCGCCAGCAAATAGTGATCACTGAATCATCGATTATTTGGTTACGGTGTTAAATGTAGATGAATGCCACGCCAGTGGGCATAAAATCTTTTATTTATTAGTGACCCTGACCTGGTTTACATAGTGAGCTTCTGTTGCAGCTCCGTAAATATCGATGACGCCTTTGCATTACAGGTGCCGAGGTGATCTATTGCCAACTCTCGTGCTATCAGTTCCGAATAAACAACCGAGAGTCAAGCCGCGATGCAACTCGATGTAAATAAGCATGTCAGGGCGCTGCACATCACTGACCGTCATGACAACCTCCTTTTCATATCGGAGTTGAACAATAGGAGTCACAACAAGTCGCCATCTTGTTTGTAGCAATTTCAATATTTATCTACTCCATTTACAACGCACAACTTCTATCTGTGTAATTATAAATCTTGTATATTTCTGCCGTTCCATTAAGCCTACCGCTTAACACACTATCATACGAAGCGACACTATGAGTATAAACGTATAATTTACGATTGACCGATAAACCTACTTGTTGACCTACTATCCATGAAATACAAAAAAAAAAAAACAGAAAAAGATTATTTGACGAATGCCTTCTTCATTGGAATCACTGACAAAGTAAACAAAGAAGATCGCCGACAATTAAGTTAAATTAAAAAAAAAGTCTATGTACTTCTGCTGCATTATTTTTTTTTTTTTTATAAATTTTTATTTACACAGCTAATGCAGGTTTTTGGGTCAAGGTCTGTGTTTCTGTCGTAGTCGGCAACTTAAGCATGTAAACGAGCACAACTTTACACTTTTTTACATTGGGCTCCTCCGGCCTATGCGTTCGCGCTGCCTTCCCCCTCCCTCGAAGGAGGCAAAAGCATGGGAATCTATAGAAGATCATATTTTCGCGCGTTCAGTTAATAAATTACAACAACAATGTAAAGGCATTGCCGAAAGATCTTGATCTCAATATTTACGATCGTTTTATCGTGCCCTAATTACTTTTTCTTTTTCTTATTTTTGTTTTGTTTCCATTCTGTTGTTATGTTTTCTTCTGTAAAGCATTCGGTGCATACACAAACAAAAGCTCGCGTCTCTAATCGCGGCCGGAGAGCAAACAATAAACGCCGTCAAACGAAGAAAACGCACAAGCAAGCGTGTAATAAGGGGGTGTGTTCACTGTTCACACAGCTCCATATGAGAAATGTACATTTTCTTTCTCGCGGCTCTACGCTCACGATATTGCATGTACAGTGTATGGAATCAAAACAAAGAACGTACAACGAGACAAAGGTGCAGAGAAGAGAAACTTGAGTTCGAGTGAGAGATCGTGAGCGCGAGCACTTGAGTGAAACCCGTGGGGAGGAAACTCTCTCCTAAAATACCATTTCGGAGTGGAGCTGGACGGACAGACGGTCGACGCTGGTCATTACGCATGATTTCTATCATTTTGCTTTCCGTGCTACTTCACAAGAGCAGAGCGTAATGTTGGACACGGACATGTGTGCGGTATTTATCGGATTTCTCTTTGGAGTGAGTAATTGCCTCGACATGGCAACCCTGCTGATCGCGCATGTTTAGCGGTGTTTTACATGAGGAAACAGCTTGAAAGCATGTGGTCAGGTGGTGGTTTTATATTTTTTGCGGCGGCAATCAATACGTAAAAAACATGCGGATTGCTTTTGAAAGATTCAACTCAACTGTGAATGGGAATGAAGGAGGATCGGTTTACAAGCAACTGGTGGACCATAAAGTGGTGTCTTTGATGAGCATGTTTTGGTTTTTTATTTCTTTTAAAATTTAAAAATAAGATAGATTGTCAGCAAACCTGGGATCGGTGATTGCTTTCAATTTGGCTGAAATACATTAGCTAATGCCCACATGTGTCTGCTAATCCTACTCTTAAAACAACACCGAATTTACGTGAGTTGGATGTCTGTCTAGAGCAGTGTTGTCGCATGTTGGGTTGTGAACACTATTTGATAGGACGAGGTTGTTTAATAAATGTTGTCGTTCGATAAGAGAAACACGATTTTATCATTCAAAGTAAACTCCATTCAGTACACTTATTCGAGTGGTTTTCTAATTTATGAATTCCATCCCTGAAGTGAGACTGTCAAAATGCATTTCCACGGCGGTTATTACCTCTTCGTTTGATGAAAATCGTTTTCCAACAATGTATTTTTTGAGATGTGATAATAGACAAGTCTGAGGGAATCAAGTCTGGCCAATAAGGTGGATACTTTAATTCACTGGTTTTCGTGATGGCTTTTTTCAGCGGGCGCATTATATTGATGACAAATATTTAATTTTGATTTTTACGTTCAGTTGGTCGAAAAAGGCTACAATAATAATAATATATTTGAGATAAATCTACAAACACAATTCCGTTTTCGTACCCAAAAGCTGATGCTGAATCCTTCTTGACAGAGTTTTGGACCCTAATTCTCTTTGGACCAGGTTCAGACCAGAATTCAGAATTATGGTGATAGTTCCAAGTGATTAAACGACTCACAAAATCCTTTTTATCTTTTCTAAAGCGCTCCGAATGTTGTTGAGAAAGTCACATACGACGATCGTATTTTTGTCCATTGTTAGCGAATGCGGCACCCATTTTGCACACATTTTTCTGTAACCCAAAATTTTAGCGAGAATGTTGTTCGCACTGCCTAATGAGATTGCCTAGGGCGTCTCCTAAATCTCTTTCGGATATGCGACGGTCTTTCATAATAACAGCTAGTATTTTTGCTTTGTTTTCTGGTGTTGATGGATCAACTTCAAGACTTCTATAAAGACTTGTGTAATCACTTTTAAATGCAGCAACTCATCCTTCTACTCTTTCTACTGTTCGAATTGAACGTGAGGAGTCCTTTTACAATTTTCACAATTGTTCATGAAGCTATTTCGATGCTAGACCTCCCAAAAAAAGAAATTTCGTTACTACACGATATTCAAGTTTTTCCATGTACAAAACTATGCAAATCTACTCTATGATGAGTTTATCATATTGGTGTATTGCAAATATACGAAAGAATTGGGAGATCTATATAAAACTTCACATGTGTTCACATAAAAGGTGTACCACCCTTAGAAAAATAAACAACGAACCGAATAGTGCCAACTCCTCTAAACAACAAATCTTTTTCAGTATTTATCCCATCCAGTCTTCAAACTCGTGTTGCATTTGTTATAAATTTTAAAAGAAACAAATTTTATCCTTCAAAGAAAATCAAAACTTGTTACGAAATCTGAAATATTTTTTGTGATTAGC
Source organism: Merodon equestris (assembly GCA_958301585.1). Classification (NCBI taxonomy): domain Eukaryota; kingdom Metazoa; phylum Arthropoda; class Insecta; order Diptera; family Syrphidae; genus Merodon; species Merodon equestris. The sequence goes on along the minus strand of OY284413.1, from coordinate 212,846,656 downwards.
ATTTTTTTAGATCTCAAAGTATGAGGTTATCCAATTTGCGGTTCCGAAAAGTAAACTTAGATAAAATACGTTTATGATTTAGATTTCGATCAAATTTTTATTTCGATTTATTTTTCGGATCTTGCCATTATAAATGAAATGTAAGATCATTCAAATGTCCTCTATGGGAAGTTTTGTTGTCTTGTTGAGACCACATGTTTTTCACATCCATATCTTTGGATCACTTTTACCAACGGCTTCCTCGCGTAGCTATTGTAAATTGAATTTTAATCTCACGGACAGGTTTTTTGTTTTCTTGTTGGAGACTGCTGCTCTCTGTTGGAGCGCTCAGACGCAAATATTGTGTCCATTGTACTGCCAGGCAGACACCTTATATGGCATTACAGCTCATGAAGGCCAGAGCCAAACTTTTTTTTTTACACTTATGTTGTGTGCGATTTGTTTTTCACACAAGTGAACAGAACCTAGAGCTTAATCCCGATTCCGAACGGCGAGAGCCGGGAAGCTTATTCAAGGCAAGTGTACCACGGGGGGTTTTGCCAGTACCCCGCCGAGGAGAGCAGACGCGAAATAATCTTTCTATTGGTGTTATCGTGATCCGAACTCGCTCCTCTTACGTCAGCGGCCGACACACTACCCACTGCGCCACGGCACTCTCTTTACTAACGGACAGGTTAGTAATGCGAAGACTCCAATTCGTCTTTGCCCAGCAAAATTGATTGGAACTATCGCCTTTGTAGCTAAGAGTGTGACCAAAAACCCACGTTTATTCAACTTGTAGATTAGGGCTTACACCCCAGAAAGATAATGGTGACAGTGTTGTGGACGAGTGAGGAAGTTGTCCATTGTTTTACCTCATCCCCCCTACTTACCGGACTTATCTCCGTTTGGGCAATCACCTCCAAAATCAACAATTCATAAGCCCAGATGCCATAAAACATGACCTTAAGGACTTCTTAGCTCGAAATGATTAAAAAAAAAAATGTTTGCTTTGGTGGAACGTTGGATAAATATCACAAGTGTAAATGGAGATAATTTTGTGAAATAAGCTTTTTTAATTTTTGAAATAGCGTTGTTTAACTTTCCACATAAAAATCGCACAACTTCATCTGTAACGACCCAAAACCTCCACCTCTTTACTCAAATATTTAATTTTTCTATTGATTTAAAGTGACACCGCATGTTGGATGCCTGTATATATTGGGCCTTTGATACCGACGACTAGAGGCTTGAATCAAAAGTAACAATGAAGTCGTCAAAATTGTTTTTCGCAACGCACCTTCTGAGCTGGGTATGGACAAAAATCCCTTTAGTGACCCTTATGTACTCGTATGCATCTTCAAGCAAGTAGGCTTCGCCTTCACGCCCGCCCTACATACTTGAGATTTTACCAAAGATATTAAGCTTCGATTGTTATAAAACTCTATGCATGTTGACTCGTCAGGCTTCGATAAGACCACTTAGGTCTAATCTAACTTGGAAACTAAAAAGGATTTTACGAAGCAACTTACGTTCTGAATCACACTCTCACTTAGCAGCTACCAAATTGTCCTCCAACCGAAATAATACGATCTTTAAATTTCGTACGCATAAAATTGCTTGTTTGAAGGCTCGTACGAATGGTAGTGCCATCCTTTTGACGCAAGAGATTCATTCAATTTTGAAAAAAGAAGGTAGTCGGTCAGCAGCATCCTCTTCATTCACTGTAACTGCCTCTCCAGCCTTGTCTTAAAGATGACGGTGCATCGACATCGTCGGCAAAGGTGAATATCCATAATTCAAAAGTTTTGCTCTGCATTTAGTGGAATCAGCAGGGTATAGTTTATTATGAACTGTTCAAACAAACCATTAGAGGTGATCAACCGCAATTGATGTCGTTTAAGCCGAACATTGAACGAACAACGGCGGCCTTAGAGCCATAGAAACGACAAGGTGATTTTGCTATATACATATGTAGTAACACTTGGGCACCTGCTTCTGAGATCGTTATAGTTTACCTAAGACCCTGAAATAGGATGCCCTACCACACCGGATATCTTCTGGATTGATGATATCAGGTCTGGCTGAGCAGTACTTTCGCACTCTCGATGAAGGCGAAAGTTCGTTCGATTCGTGGATCGCCCTTGATCACTTTTCAATCATTTATTTAAGGAATCACTGATATTTTATTGGCGTGTGAATAAAGATCAACCTTTCAAATTCGCATAAGTGAATCTTGACTTCTGCGAGGAATTTTAACACCTTTGCTCACATCGGTGGTACTTTGGCATGTTCGTGCTGTCCGAGCATGTTGATAATCATCCAATTTTGTTTTTGAATGCCTTTTTTACTAAATAAAAAAAAATTAATTTGAGTGATGGAAATCTTTATTAGGATATTTCATTTTTTTCTGTTAAGTGGAAAAGATGATGTCCGTCAGTGGCTGCCGCCAGTGTTGATACATATTTGTACCCGTTTTATCGCCTTTTTCCATGACTTTCCGCAAGATTTCCAGTGATAACTGTTCGCATTCCTGTTGAATTTTCTCCTTAAAGTCTGCGATTGTCTGAGGCTTGTTGGCATAAACCTGCGACTTCAAGTAACCCCGAAGAAAGAAGTCTGAGATAGTTACATCGGGCGATCTTGCTGGCCATGCCAAATCGCCAAAACGGCAGATTACGCAATCAGGAAACGATTCCTTCACAACATCCGTTCTGGCTCGTTCTGTGAGTGCGGTTGCACCGTCTTGTTGAAACTATATGTTCGTCAATTCCGGTAGTAAGAAGTCGTTTATCATGGCCCTGTAGCGTTCGCCAGTAACAGTGACCGTATTGCCGATGGCGTCCTCAAAAAAATACGGTCCAATCACTCCTCCCGCGTGAACGCCGCACTCCAAGTGGCTTTGAGTGGATGTATGGGTCTTCGTTCATCACACCCGGTTTTTCAGTGCCCCAGAAACGAAGATTTTGCTTATTGACGTAACCGCTTAAGTGGAAATGCGCCTCTCGATGCTCATGATGGTTTTCGACACAAATCGTTGTTAAGATGGCTTGAGAGTAATTCACATGCAACTGACGATCAGCAGGCATTAACTGATGAACTGTTTGCACGGGAACATGTATAAGTCTTTCACCAAAATTCGCAGTAGGGTCCGTCTGGTGGTGCCCGATTGTGTGACCCGTCGTCTGGTTGATGTTTCTTCGTTCTCAGCGACATCGGCAGCCACAGCCGCGATATTCTGATTGACGTATGACGCTATATGCAAAAATTATAACATCTTTATTAATTTTGCGCCACCTTGTATCAAAAAGCTCAACCATATTGAATTCAGTAAATAGCAATAATTGACAACCGACATCCACACCATCTGTTGGCTCACCCTGTTCTCATGTTCAGCTGAGTTCTTCCGGTTATCCTAGACACCATTCTCTATTCTTAAATAAATTTTCTAAATCAATATGGGGAGATGTCTCTGTGGAACAAAAACCTACTAGAAGAGGGCCTTTATGATACCTATACTTGGTGTGGTAAGTCCTAAAGCCCTAGAAGCAATAATCGCTAGTTGTTGCCCTTGCAAAGCGCTTTCGAGTCATCTTGAGCGGAATTCTAATCGCTCCTTTGTCGTACGAGTGCTTATGCGAATAATACTTTACGTACTCGGACTTGGACAGTGGGTCCCATTTAGAGTATGTTCTAACACATTGTTTTCGAATACCGGATCTTCTTCTTCTTCTTTTCCTTTTTTCCGGCGTCGTTATGGTCAGAAGTGTAGGACCATAACCTTCCCACTTAACTGCATTCCTACTGGTCCGCTTGTGGGGTCCGCCGGTTTGACCTCAGAAAGTAGCGGCAGGCTTCCCGGCTTGGGATTACTTCATTGCTGAGGCTAATCAAATGCTGGTGTTTTTGCATTTGTTTGCACCAATTGTTTTTCGGCCTGCCTTTTTTGCGTGTTGGAATTGGAACGTTAATTGATATTGCCTTTTGGACGGGGTTCAAAGGATCTCTCCTTTGAACATGGCAATACCAGCTGAGTCGGTCGCGCTCTATCTTTCTTGTGATGGTTTCTTTTACGTGGAGGCTTCCTCGGATCTTTGAACTTCTAATTCTGTCACGATTTGTTACTCCCGCTGTCATGCGAAGCATCTTCATCTCAGCTGCCGTTAATTTGCTCTCATACTTTTTGTGCATTGTCCAGCATTGTGGACCGTATGTGAGCGCCGGACGTACAACTGAAGTGTAGAGCCTTCCTTTCAGCTTAGGGGACATTTTTCGATCACAGAAGATGGCGGAGTTTTCCCGCCACTTCATCCGCCATACGCTTACGCGATGGTTGATGCTTCTTTATTAATCATAGATCCCAGATATTTAAAGTTTTCACACTTGGGAAGCACTCTTCCATTCAAGTAAATGTCTGGAATAGGCTGATGAGGGTTAGAGAGCGGGCAGCACAGATACTCTTGAACTAATACGATACCCGTGTCCCTCAAAAATGTCCACCCACACATCAAGTGCTCGTCGTAGGGACGCCTGATCATCACTTATAATGGCTCCATCGTCAGCAAAGAATAGCTGGTGCACATTGGGGTCCGTCACTGCAGTGGGCTGAGGACGCTCCCTTGGTGTACACCGACTTTGATTGCGAACTCTTCGGTGACTCCTGCGGTGCATCTTACTCTTTTCGTTGCTCTCTTGTACATGTCCATGATCACTCGCACGTAGGTTTCTGGAACTCCTTTTTGTGTTAGCGCTACCCATAAAAGATCTCTTGGTTGCCGGTCAAAGGCCTTCTCGAAGTCAACCAACACCATATGCAAGTCCTTTGACGAATCACGATGCTTTTCCATCATGACCCTTATACTTTGGATTGCATCTGTTGTTGATTTACCCGAGACAAACCCGCACTGGTCATCAGATAGTCGTATTATTTTCCGCAGTCGGCTATCTAATACCCGTTCAACGATCTTCATGGTGTGCGACATCAGCTTGACAGAAGGGTAGTTATCACAATTTCGCGTATCACCCTTTCCTTTGTGCAAAGGAAGAAGATATCTTTCCCTCCATTGATTAGGCATAGTGTCGCCTCTCATAAGTTTGGAGATAAGAACCATGAGCCATCTAGACCCGATGTCTCCCATCTTTTTCCAAAACTCAGAGGGTATCCCGTCCGGCCCAACAACTTTTATTTTCTTGGAGTTTTTAACCGCGTCCCGAACTTCGTCGACTGTGATGTCGGACATTTCGGCATGATTCGGGGCGGCTCTTGGAAAGTACACTCGGGGAAACTGTTCGTTCAGAAGTTCCTCGCAGTACTGTCGCCATCTGTGGAGAATTTTTTCGTCTTCCACAAGGAGTTGGCCTTCAGCCTTGTTAATAAACTTTGGGAAACGAACCTCCTGAGCATTTCTTCTTCTCTGGGCGGCTATCTTAAAGATATTTGCTCCTTTGTTCAAATTGCTTTGTCGAAGCTCCTGGGTAGTCCGATAAGTACTTAGCCTATAAAAGCGAAACAAAAATTTTGGAGAAATGGCGATTTATTTTTCAATATAGTCTCCTTTCAGCTCGATACACTTGACCCAGCCATGCTCCTTCTTTAACCCGTCTGAAAAATACGTTTTCTCGAGCTCTGCAAAGTAGGCCTCCGTGGCGGGGATGACCTTCTCATTCGACTGAAATTTCTGCCCGGCGAGTGACTTTTTCAAGTTTGGAAACAAAAAGAAGTCGCACGGGGCCAAATCTGGAGAATACGGTGGATGGGGCAGCAGTTCGTAGCCCAATTCGACCAATTTGGCCGTGGCGAGGGCGGAGGTGTGAGCCGATGCGTTATCATGGTGGAAGAGCTTTTTTCTACGCCAAGTGCGGCCGTTTTTTCTTCAATTCGGCGTCGAAACGGCCCAATAATTTGGCATAGTACAGCCCTGTGACCGTGTTGCCCTTCTCCAGGTAGTCGATATGGATCACACCTTGTGAATCCCACAAAACGGTGGCCATCGCCTTCCCGGCCGATGGTGCAGTCTTCGCCTTCTTCGGAGCACGTTCGCCGGGTGAAATCCACTGTTTCGACTGTTCCTTGGTCTCTGGTGTGTACCAGTGGATCCATGTTTCGTCGACTGTCACGAAACGACGCAGAAACTCCTTCGGATTGCGCTTAAACAGCGTCAAACACTGCTCTGGTCTCACGGTTGCGCTTGTTGTCTGGAGTGAGCAAACACGGCACCCATCGCGCCGACAGCGCTCTCATGCCCGAAATTTCATGCACGATATGACCCACGCGATCTTTTGAAATGCCCACTGTCTCAGCTATTTCGCGCACCTTCAATCGGCGGTCTGCCAATGCGAGATCGTGGATTTTTGTCACGTCATCGTATCGGGGCACCTGGACGTGGCTCATCAAAAACCGACGGGCGACCACAATGAAACTCGTTAAACCAATTTTTGATGGTCGTCATCGAAGGAGAAGAGTCACCGTACACAGCATCCAAACGCTCTTTGATTTCGCTGCGCGATTTCCCTTCCAAAAACAATAATCGAATCACCGACCGATATTGCTCTTTTTCCATTTTTCTAAAATCCGCGGACACTCCCGCTTCCACACGCGGTCAAAACAAAACTACGAGTTCGATCCGGCTGAAATTTCGACAGTAGCCTACTAGAATGTACTACACGATAGTAAGTTGCTCTCGCGATACTGGCGCCATCTGGCGGTGAGGCTAAGTACTTATGGGGCCACCCTCGTACTAACCTGCGCAGCATATGGTCTTTACCCTATTTCTTGAAATATTTATTCTAATGAAGCCAGTTGTCAAATTGCCATACAACTTTTTCCTTCACGTAGTCTGGAGTCATCTTGCCGAAACTGAGCTAAGGCTATAAAGACTAATTTGAGTCGAGGAGTCGTATATGTTCAAAGAAAGAATTTGGTTTTTACATTCTCCATATGTTTTCATCCTAAAAGCGAATTTTAACGGGCATCGCGTGGTTTGTTGTTTTTCCCTAATTGCTTTTAAGCTTACTTGCTGTATAAGTACATCATTGAATACGAACAGATTTAAAGAGATTGGAGAACGGCACTCCAATGACCGACACACAAAGTGCTCTCAGCCTTCAATCGCCTAGCCCCTCTTCAACAGATTTTGCATTCAATATTCCTTAGACTTTTCCATTAATTTGTAAAAAAAAAAAAGATTGAATAAATCTACAAGCTCCTTTGCATCTAGCCTTCGAATTAAGAACACTGCCAAGATTTTTGCATTAATTTTCCCATCTTCTGTCTATGCCCAGAGTTTTCTCTGCAGTCCACCGTTCGCTATTCGCCATTCGTTCCATACCCATTTCTCTTTTCATTTACGAGTACCCATCGAACTGAAAGCAGCGTACAAGGATCTCCTCTCGTCCATCCACTACATAATGGAATGGGAATAGAAAATTGATTTTTTTCCCATCCCCACAGTTTCCATCTCTAGACTAATGACGACAACACCATCAATGGCAAGACACTGACTACGAGTAAGCTGCCAAGTTGCTTCCAGAGTGCCGAGTACCCGTGTATCTTATAGTTGCAACAGCAATTTTGCCATCGATCACACCGCGCGCTCTATGTGTCATCGTCACTGGAGCAACCGAGACACAAACAGGAAGAGAAAGTGAAGGCAGTACAAGTAGCAGATAGAGCCGGCCATTGTTGCAGCTTTTTCCATTCGATTTTCACTGCGCGTCCTCCCCACTCGAATAAGCCTTCAACGCAAAAGTGAATTATTGTTATTAATAAATGGAGGGAAAAGTCTCTCTACAGACAACATAGGCTACCGCCTAGCGTGCATCGAGACACTAAGGCCAATGATTCCTTGATGTACACACTCGTATTGTATTAAGAGTCATATGCTGCTGCATGCAACCGAATACCAGCACCACCACCTCCCTTAGATGCACAGACAAGGTGTTCGGATGCCTGTGTGTACGCTATGTACTCATAGTTGTTAGATTAGTTTAGCAACTCGAGTCTATTTGCTTGAATGCAGCAGAGCAGTGGCGGCGGCGGCGAGGTTAATGTAATCATTTCATTCCAAGGAGGTAAGCATCGTGGAGGTGGGGGAATGATGCATGTACCAGTACCAGACTGTGTGGGCCAACCGGCTCGGAGAGAGATAATCTTGAGTAAAATGTGAAGGAGAAAATTAAGTTCAATGAAATTGAGAGCTAAAAATGATAATTGTTGGACGAGATTCGGGGCTTGACGGCTCCTGATGCTTATCACAAATTTCACTTATCTTCGAGATTTCCAGTTTTATTATTTTGCATTTGCATACGGTGATGGGAGGGAAGGGCTTTATGAATAAATGTGAATCGTTAGGAGCGTAACATCGAAATCCTGTGTGGTCCGCGGTCGAACCCCTGCTGTTCGTGCTTCGTGATCTTGACGATTAAACGACCTAACTGGAGCCGAGGCATTAATCCCTCGCTATGGACTCTTCGAACCAACGGAATCTCTATAATCACTGTTAAGCTATTCTCTCTTTACAGGTCACCGTTGTGTCCTATGCATTAAAAAAAAAGTTGTTGGCAATAAAACTTAAAAGACGACTTCCTTATTATGCTGCACTTCATGTTCTACCATCTAACTCGAATATTCACAACCTGTTCCTTATCGCACAACCAACACGCCGGCCGATAGCATGCATGCACGCACGATCCCGAAACACTAGGAGACCGCTGCCGCTTGTACATGCTTCTGTTTATGGCTTAGCATTAATATCTATTAACCGCGTCAGGTCCATCATCTCTGCCATAATCGTTAGCCCCCATCTAATAGTCTCTCTGCGGGAAATACATATAATTTAATACACATCCAAGGAACGTTCGAGTGCTCCTTGATAGAGGCTCGTATTATTCCCCGCCCTGTCTCGGCTCAAAATGACCATTAGTTTACCCTAAATAGCTGGGCGGTCGTCGTCATCCGTTGACGAGCGAGGAGATAAAGCGTAAAATGAAGGAAAAGAAGCGCACCAACCAGCACACTCCCATGTGATGTGTGCGTCCCCGGTGATCTGTGGTTGATGTATCTCTGTCTACTTGCATTCAAAATTGAAGAATGAGAACAAGATTTATTCCGGGGGATATAAATTCGTTATGGACTATAGGATCCACACGGCGCATTCCAATTTTTATGGCCAGTAGAATTCTTACGGCATTCTACGGTCGCCTTGTCTTGTATCTTTTTGTCTTTGTATCTCGTTTTTTTTTTTTTTTTTCTTTCGAAATTCATGTAAACTCTTCCATTAATATCTATTTTCTTTTTTCTTTACAGGTAATTAATCAAATGTAGCCATGAATTCGATATTGAAGCGACGCCGTTTAGGTGATATGCATCGTTAAACGAAGGTTTGTTACATGATACGAGTACGTAGTTCGATCGGGTAGAATAGATTAGTTTTGAAATTTAAATGGGAACAGGACAGAGCGGGCATTGGCTTATTAATCATCAGGTATTCAGGATCATGCTTGAGGGTTTTCTTTTTCAGAAGAGCTTAATGGTAATTCCCACAAATGGTTTAGAGGCGAGTGGTGGTTCACGGTACGAAATATTGATGTTTAATGAGAATTCGGTTATGCAGCAAGCAGGTAGTGCCACCCATATCTGGAGCTGTTTGATAGATGAGTAGTAGGTTAAGGATCAATGAGGGATATTGAGTATATGCCAAATGAGGAACAATTGTCAGACTTGCTGTTAAATTACTTATGAGCTTTTCAGAATATTTAGTTTAAATCCCGTTTATATTTAAATCCCATTATAAAGCCAAATAAAGATTTTAGGGAGTCTTCTATATAAGCCAATACAAGCTAACACCGAAATAGAATAAAAGAACATACTCTTGCCTCTAATTGTGGTTTTTTAAGTGTTTGGTTTTTTAACTGTCATAAAAAAACAGAAAAACAAAAAAGTGTACACAATTTCTATTTTAGTTGACAAATCAATGCTTGTCATTTAAAAATTAAAAATAATTTCTTGTAAATGTTGACTACGACTACGCTTTATGTGGTCCATATGCAGAGCCCAATTTTAAGTCACTTTTTCAAGCATATTAGTTTGGTAGCTCGCTAGTAACGTATGTAATATTGTCTTCCAAGGTTGCAATTGACGCTGGCTTAGCATATGCGACCGATTTGATCAGTCCCCACAAAAAACCCAGTCCCGGCCAATTCACCGGTTCAAAACGAGAGATAAATTGCTCACCGGACTCATTTTTCAATTGCTCCATCAAAAGGCATGCTTTGTGGCATGTAACACCGTCTTTTTGGAACTACATGTCGACCAGATTCAGCCCGTGCATTTTTTTTTTGGAAATAAATAGTTCGAAATTATAGAAGCGAAATAGCGGATCTTCCTCTAACTTTTTCTAGGGCCCACTCACCGAAAATTTGATGCGGTGGCAGGTCGCTCAGGGTCAGGTCTTGCACGAGCTGTAATTTTTAAGGTTTAAGTCCAAGATCCTTGTGTAAAATCTTCAACGTAGTCGAGTAACACAATCGCAATTGCTGCGAGAGGCGATGAATGGACAAATAACATCCTTAACACTGACGGGTACAACAGCCTCGTAATATTCGCTGTCCTCGTCTCTTCTATCTATCCTCCCCCGCACGTCATACGGGTCCAATGAATCCATTTCCCGTATGCTGGCAAATGTTAATTGGAATATTAACTTTGATTTCTACCTCAGCACTCCATGCCTAAAACTCAGACTTCTCAACAGTCTTCCCTTCTCCCAACCATAGTTTCTAAGGATCGCGCGCCCCTTCCCCGTTCTTATTAGTTTATAAGCTATATTCAGTAAGCTTGAATTAATCTCAATAAATGGGGGAGTTTGCCCCCAAAATTAAAAATTAAATTAAAATTCTAGCCCTGTTTTATGGGACCTCGATAGGATAAAATGTCGGGTACTCCGATTCGGATGTAACTCGAATCCTTTTCCTTAAGCCGGCATTCACATTGAACTATAGCGGACATCCATAGCCTAACATATGTATATAGGTCACTCTGGCATCAAGTTAGCTGCTATTAAACAGTCATTTTGTCAGACATGTTTATTAAAATATAAGTATTGATCTAGCCAGATCCAAGGTGATTTTTTTTTGATTCTATTGTACTTTTTTTTTGCGTCCCGAATAAATGTAGACAAGGCGTTCTGAATAAAATGACTTCTGATTTCTGGAAATTGATTTTCATAAGTGTAGAAGAACAACATTGGATATTCAGTTGACCCCGACGGATTTCTTTTCTTTCAGCGATTCGAAGATCATCTGGAGTTCTTCCGTCCATATGAGCAGAGTACTAGCCCTTTCGTTGAACCTGGTAAAACCAAGATTCACAAATCCCCAGGGTTCGATATCATTTCGAAGGTAGAAGCGGTGAAACAGAGTTCGGTAAAACTTCCCGGAAGGCAGCTCTCACTTTTACCTTTTCCTGAGGATCCTCGGTCACGAAAACTTCCGTCATCCAAGACGGCGCCTTCGGGATCACTACTAACAGTTCTTAATAGATGTTTATTGTCTGCCATTTTCGGGAGCTTTATTTCTTGAAAATCATTCTGATTGTTTCGCTGAAAGATTTCCGAAAGTCTCTGGAAACATATTCATCCTATTGGGTTGCAACATAAATTCCAATGCAAATTCATAGATCTTCTTTAATTTTCCTTAATGGATTGATGGAGATTTTTAATCATTCTCAATTTAATCGTTTGACATTCTCTTATTGAATGTGGGAGAGGCGTTCGAAATCAGCGTTCTCGTCAAGAATTTTGTCAAGCCTGACATACTATGAATGTATAGGTATTAATGAATTTTGATATATGTTTATATATATATATTTTTGATAGGTTTCGTGCAAGTTCAAGAGTCACGCGCTCTTTTAGTGATTGCCACACAACCTGGAAGGATTGCAGATGGTTTGTGTCGAAGATATTCGTTCACTACTCTCCGGGGATGGTTGTCCTAGATAGGATTTGAGAGATTAGACTCAATTTGTGGCGTTAGTTGTAGTTCACAGTAACTTATTTTTGTTTCCATGTTATTAAGGTGTTATATTGTAAATGCACATACAGAGTATGAATTTTGAAGTGATCTTATACTGCGAGTGTTATGCCTTCATCAGCATTTTTTGATTTCCTCTCGTTCACACCTGATGTTGTTGCACGCCGTAGAATTTTTCCTATAGAATTGTTCTTGGGATAGACAAACGTTGATGATTATTGCACCACGACCCCTCCCCCCTCTTCTCTTTCGTCTCCGCGAATTCGTTTATTATTACGGCATCAAGCTCGCAAGAGTCACTGTCGTATGCCAACGACCGTAAACCATTCATTCGTGTCCGCCAGTCTCACTCTAGTGTCAAGCAGCCGCTCTTGCAAAATGACGAACTATCCGTTGCGAGTAATTTAACTTTGTAATCTGTAATGGTGAAGGACCCACTTGAGGCTTAGCAAGCTTTGGATATGCATTTCACTGCTTATGGCTTAGATTGTTTTTTATGAAGATCGCAACTCATCCGACTTGAGTGATGTAGGCTCTTTGTCCGGTGTCAATCTGGACCTCAACCCACAAGCGTCTCCAGCTGGCATGATAATTTGCTAGTTGTTCCCATTGCTGCACTTCCAGTCGGTTAAGATCTCCTTTCATGTGTGCGCCACCTTTGATTCAACCGTCCTCTGCAGTGTCGTCCCTCGGGTTTGGATTCGAAAACCCTTCGGGCCGGAGCTGTACTGTCTATTCGCTCTACATGACCCAGCCATTTTAGACGTTGGATCTGAAGACGTCGTACTAGGCCGATGTCGCTGTACATCCCGTACAGTTCGTCTTTCATCCTGCACCAAGTGAAAAAGCACGGAACGATACGTTTATTAATAGAATCTTTAAATGTCTCATACTCATTATGATTGAAGGTGTTCTAGACCCATTCGATCTATTCGGATCGCCTGTTCACAGATGTGTTGCTGGAGCTGGTTGATCTGCCCTTGTATGGGGAGCACGATCAAGCGCAGATCACCTCGGCCTGAAGCGCCTTGAAAACAGGCAGGTTTGAGAACAACCCTGGGTCGTCTGGAATTACACGGCTATCGTTTGTAAACGTCCCGATAGACTTCTCTTCACAGGCTTCTACTTGTAGATTTAATTTACTTACCTTTATTTCTTGGAACTAGGACATTCCGATAGTGTGGGTGTCCTCGGTTCCTACAGAACATGCACCCGAGCTTCTCCCTGTCCGCGAATGCACAGTGGATACGTTATAAAATTGTCCCGTATCTTCTTAATTTCTTCGAATCTACAAACTGATTGCCTGTGGTCTGGATATCGATGGCCTTTAGGCTACCGAATTGGGTAGAGTGTTCATTTTTTGGTCTGACTTCAGCTGCAGCTTGAAAAATGGATGTACACCAAAGTCGTCACACTATAGAAAGACTTTCACGGTCCTTTTACGAATTCCTACACCGATACCCGGTTTAATTTTTTTGTGTAGTATACTTAAAATGCCTCAAGTTTGCAAACTTACGATAGTCATTGGGTATAAAAGAAGCAAGGTGCTACCAACGTGCTCTCGAGGTGGGGTCGTTCAACTTTTGACTCTCATACGCAATCTTTAAATTTAGAACTTTATCGGAGATAACGTGTCAAATCAAACTTTTATATTTTTGTTAATCAAATTACGACTGACATTTATCCAGTTTCTGTAGATAAGTCTCCATCGCTTTCTTTTTTACCGCGGGCAGTAAACCTATTTTTCTTTCTGGTTGTCGTAAATCTAATATAGAACTGAGGACCAATGTGATCAAAAAAAGGTGTCACTTTGGAAACCAATGCTTTATAAAACGCAATTAGTAAAAGTTTATTTTGGAATTCATTGTCGACTGTCAGTCTGCCTTGAAATCGTAAATATATTTACTCATTTCCTATCTACTGAACCCAATTTCCTTGTCGATGACTTTACATTCCCATAATTTCCAGAGTGGTTTCCTTAATTGAAATTTTCAATAAATGCATGCCTTCCACATCCGGTGAAATATTACTCTTGATTACCAGAAGTCTCTGTCCCTGAAGCCCTGTTTGCTGTTTTTATTTTTTGTTTTGGTTTTATATAAATGCGAGCAAGTAAGGTACAAAATAGGGCCGAAACACAACAAAAGGAATGAAAGCAGTGTATAATCTCCAGTTAAAGCATGCCAGGGCATGGCATGGTAGTACTGCGTCACCGCAGAGGTTCATAAAAAGCGGAGAATAGCATGCAAACCATGGAACAACTGGGAACCAGTGTAATTGTCACGGTGTTGCACATTGTTGGACGACTGATTTGTTGAGTGGTGTGTGGCTGCTTGAACGTACATAGTTGTTGTTCGTTCGAGTCGCGCGTTTATCGATGCGTATCCTCCATACAAATGGAGAAGCCTTCTTCGAGCCGCCTTCGGGCGTTAAAACCGTCATTTATACTTCTGGCTCTTCATCTCGCTGCCGTCCTATCAATTTCACTGTGCCTCGCTCGGCAATAAGTACTCATGGCATGTCGGTCTTTTGTTCGCGTTAATGACTCTTTAGAATGAGTTCAGCTAGCGGCAGCAGCAATGTCATATCATCGTATCCACAAAAGTCAATCTGCTCCTCCTGGGCACTATAATCCAAGAGAAAGAGTCGAAAATAGTCGGCAGTCGAAGGAAACTTCAAAAATCTCATCCACACTGATGCACGGGCATGCTACTCGCATGAGGATGTGGTGCCGCGGTCGATGGCTGGGCTTTTGTGTCGCTGATTGTGGTCGACGGTGGTATTGTCATCACTGTGCGGCCCCACGTCATCGTCATTGATGCAACGATGCGTTTCCCTTGCTTCGCTTGGTGGTTTTTATTTTTAGAACAGAGAAACAATTTGGATGCAGGATTTGGCGAAACGAATTCAAACGCGGGGAAGACACCGGCGGAAACCGTAGAGTGATTTTTGCTCTTGACCGATCGGAAGTGACCATCTCCAGCTCTGATCTGGTCTACGTCTTCTAGGTAAAGTGGCAACATTACATTTTCGTTATCTAGATCGAGCACAAACTCTGCGGTTGTTCTTAGCTCGTCTTCGCTTCATCTTCCTGTCATTGCGGTTGTGTATGCCGAAGATGGTGGTGGTGCAAGAAAAAAGAAACCAGACTACTACCATCATCATCGTCATCATAGGCGTCGACGCCAGTCCGAGACATTTATGTTGCTCTCGTCGTTTTCTTCGTTTCAGTCGTTATTGTCCTCTTCACGTCGGTTTCTTACTTCGTATAAATCAATCGTGATGACCCTCTTCAGTCATGGATACCGTCGTGGTTGTTTGTACGTTTTAGGGAGATTTTCTTGTTAAATAGAAGATGTATCTTTGTATCTTTAACATACGCGTAAGTAAGTATGACAAGAAGAATATTCACGCATCTGAATGGCTTTTTATCTATAATTTACCAGAACGACCTAAAATTATCAATTTTCTTCACACACGTCCGCACGTACATATCTCATGGATACAGTAAAAAATATCACACGAAATTCAACACTTTGTATCTCTGTCAGTGGATTTTTCGGTGACTCATAACATTTTTCAATGAATGAAATCGGAAACAGATACGAATTCAATTCTCAATTCACTTTGAATACATTGTTAGGTACGTGCGATAGATGCGAGAACAATAACCTGGAAAGATACTAATCGATCAAAATGAATTGCGTGTTAAATTGATTTAGAATGTCTTCGAAAGATTTCAGTTTTATTCTTTCGTGGTTTCTAAGACGAATAAGAAGAAGAACGCGAAGAAGTCTTCTTAAAAAGGCCCAGATTGATTGTTATTCTTGACTGCTTTCGGGAATAAAATAAATCTTCTGTACTCTATTCGTTGATGTCGACGTACGTGTTAGCATTATTAAGTCCATTAACCGATGTAATGATTTATCAGATGGACGTGAAGGGCTTAAATCAATCTTAATATCGTTTTTTTGTTTTTTTTTCTCCATCTGATTCGTAAATCGTATTTTGGAATTCATAGAAGAGAGTAATGATATAAGGAATGAGACGTTATAGCTTGCAATTTGTCAGCGAGTGACATCATCCGGATGACAACTGCAGGAAATAGGATTATGTGTATAGGCTGCAGTGGGTCTTAAGGTTCTATGTACCTGGAGCAATTAATACATTTTAAAGGATAAACGTGTCCGTTGGTGGGAAAGATCACATTTACTTCCTCAATTGGCTTACGAGAGATGACACTACAATTCGGAATTCAACTAGACCTCAATAAATAAGCCTCTCCAACTGAGACGAGCTTAAACCAGTAGCTTCTATGGCTTAGGCCCAGTTGGTTGATCTTCCATTTCTCCACCTTATATGTGACTGTTTTCAGCTTGCGTGGCTCCCCGGAGTCGAGATTGAAGACTCTTTGGCCCATACTCATGTCTGACCAAGTCGATGTCGCTGCATAGCCCATAGAGTTCTTGGTTATGTCTTCCCCTACATTGACTTTTAACACAAACGGCCGGTGGTTTCATACAGTTTCGGTAATATCTATGCCATAGAGGAGACTGGGGATGATTAAAGTTTTGTAAGGAGTTACATTGGGTTTTCAACAGAAGGCGTAGATCCCAAAGAAGCAGCCGTTGGATAGAGTTACCCTCTAATCTCAAGACTGGTATCATTACCCCTTGTTACAATATATACAGTATAAAAAGGGTGATCCAATTTTTGGTTCCGAAAATAAATTTAATTAAAACAAATTTCTGATTTAGATTTCGATCAAGTTGTTATTTCAATATATTATCTGAATTTTGCCATTATGAATGGAATATCAAGTGTCCTATATGGAAGTTCTCTCAAAACTCGATTCTGATAAGGTAATTTTCGACGATTTTTCGACACATATCAAGCCAAAAAGGATGGTGTTGTCTGAGATGTGGCGCCGTTTTGTTGATACCCAATGTTTTCCACATCCATCCAATATTTTTGTAGCCAGTTTTTACAATTTTAAAACGTTCAGCGATTATTAAATGGTCCGCATTGTAAAATGGCAAACCTTAGGCTATGCATGTGCAGTCTTGGACGACGAATGAATCAGAGATGTTTAATTCGGACCACGAAATGGATAACTCTGTTCAAGGTGAGGAAAAATGTATCATCCTTTTGGAAGATGTTATGAATTGTGCACATGACGGCAACTGTCAGTTTTGTATTGAAATTTTTGATTTTTACTACTCTTCTGGTCTCTGTCCGAGTAGATGGAAAACAGCATTTGTCCAGTCCGACCCTAAAAAATGCGAATCTTTGTCTTCCACCTCCTACCGACCCATAGCACTTAAGTCCCTCCTTCCTTAGGTCATGGAAACGCTGATAAATAATCAGCTTATGAAATATCTTGAATCTCGGAAAACGCAGCACGGTTTCCGCAACAACAGGTCCTCTGGTGATTTAATGGCCTATCTTACCGAAAAGTGAAACCTATCTTTGCACCGTTTCGGCAAAAGCAAGGTTGTTGCGCTCGATATTTCATTTGACAGAGTTTAACATCAGGCTCTTTTGTCGAAAATGCGTGCGTATGGCATCGATGAGTCTTTTCTTCTATGGATTTGAAATTACCTTTTGGACCACTCAATTCAAGTTGCTTTTCACGGTCTAAAGTCTGATATTCACCAAATAAACGTTGGTGTTCTCCAGGATTCTGTTCTGTCACCGATACTCTTCCTCATTTTTACGAGTATAAATAATTTCTTAACTGCTACATCTAATCCAATACACTCCTTCGCTGATGGCAGTACTCTTAGCTGTTTATATTTGTTCCAGGACTCACATTCCTGCTTTTCGGCCATAGAACTAGAACGGCAGCGTATATTAAGCACATTAAATTCCGACCTTGGAAACATAATTAAATGAGATATAAACAATAGAGTGGAATTGAATGCTTCAATCAATGAAATGTTTAGGTTTCGTCAAACGAAGCGAGAAATATTTCACCCCTTCTGATCTGGCTTCAATGTACAAGGCCTACATCCGCCTCAAGCTTGAGTACAACGCTCATATCTGGTCTGATGCTCTTAAGAACTCATTGCTAGATAGAATACAAAAGCGAGCGATAAAACTAATAGGGCAATAGCCTTGCATTCCTCCCCTTCAAGAATTTAACCGCAATACACGTCTCGCCCGAAATGCTGCTCAGTTCACCCTCAAGCCTGTCTTCGGACGCACAGTCAAATTTAGAGACTCGCTTTTTAGCCGAACCACACGAATGTTGAATGCTCTTTCCAGCTCAACTTTTCCCACTCATCACAATCCACAAACATTTAAAACCAATGTGCACTAGTACCTCATTTCTCTCTCTCCCTCTATACCTTCGACCCGTGCTGTGTCTTTTCTTGACAAGTAAGGGTATTCGTAACCCTTTGTGCACGCGCCGATTATAAAAAAAGGAAAAAACAATTGTGAATTCAACTGATGCAAAATTACTATTTTTTACGGACTAATTTGTCACTGATTTTGACGCAATCTGACTTTCGGCGCAGATTCAATGCCCCATAAACTAAAGCGTTCAGATGATCGAATATGTAGGAGAAGAGGCGCCGGGAGTCATATATAATGCATAGGCATCGTGCAATGTATGACTGCACCATATGTATATGTATATAAAAACAACAAACCAAAACAACATCTCAGACACCTCCCTCTGCAACCGAAGCCAAGCCGGCTTGTTGATAAGCTTGCTCTCTCAGCGAGTAAACTGAGTAAACAAGAGGCCAAGCCAAGCGTTCTGTTGCTAAGCACGTGCTGGAAAATTGTGAACAATGCTGTACTAGTACAGTCTAGCTTGTAGTTAAAGCTTCGAATTAAGTCATTCTGTGTTTAATCATCGAGCAATAAAGATTTCAGTAACAAAATATTTTGTTGTTTCCTTGCAAAAGTGTAAAAGCGAATGACTTTTGTAACTCGGGGGGCTTTACAGTGCTCGTTCCCACGACAATTTCGCCGCTGTTGCTGACAATGTCGCGGATGAGTCTTCAGCGGCGACTAGACAACGTGCTACGCAATTGACCATTAAACGTTGGTCTCTGTAGCACATTTTGGTAAAAGACTTTCAAAATGCAAGCACCTTCGAAACTACGTCCCTATAGGATAGGACGGTCCAACCGTCCACGCCACTCATGCGATAGTAGACATTTTAGAGGATCTGTTAAGAGGGTTGCCTATCGTCTCGATTCACATGCCCCTCCTGCAACACCTTCCTGAGCAATCATATCCATTACTACAGTTTCGGACGCATTATCACACACATTCCCTCTTGACAAGAGATTTGAGATACTGGTCCCTAACCAAATAGATTGGGAGGGCGGCACATTTATAGATGGCTCCAAGATGGATTTCGGTATTGGCGCTGGAATTTTCCAGACCGAATTATACGCCATCTTGACGTGCGTCAACCTATATTTAGAGACTGCTATAAAGAGCATTAATATACTCTCGACAGTCAAGTAGCACTCAAGACTTAAGCTCATACAGCACGAACTCAAAATCCGTTAAGGAATGCCACGATGCCCTGCAGGACCTAGCCAAAAGAAACAATGTCAAACTCTGGTGGGTGCCAGGGTACAAGGGCATTAAGGGCAACGAAATCGCCGACCAACTTGACACTATAGTCTGAGATATCATCTCAACAAAATTAGCCTCTCGTCTGAGTTCTAGTGTCGACTCTGTCTTGACGACGAGGAAACTACAGAGCACCCACTGCTCGAGTGTGCTGCCTTTTGTCACCTTAGGAAGCGTATCCTCCTCTGAGAACTGAGAAATTAGGATTCCTGAAGGAGTCATCTCAGTTCCTACGAAAGACATGCTCAGCTCGTCTGATCGGCGCTAGCAAGCACAATAGATCTGCATTTGTCACAGTGCCCCATGCTCTACGTTAGCACTAAACCCTTCAAAAAAATTAAAAATTAAATTGCTTGATTTGGCGATTCACCGGCACCATCACTCGATTTCACCGCTCCAGACGATGTGTATCAAAACATACTCTGGAAGCTCTCAAATAAAATATTCGAACAAGCGTTCGAGAACTTACTGCCCGAAGTCCTCACCGAGACTTTTGAAATCGACCGAAGGGTCACAAAGTAGTTCTTTTCACTTGACCCGTTGACTACGTCTTGGAAATTCTAATTCTGCCGCAACCTTTGGTGGACACTCAAGCCTTCTTTTCTCTCTTACTCTTCAACAAACACGCGAAGAGATCTGTCGAATTGAGGCACTAGGCACCCAAGTGCCAACAAGTTCGAGTATGAGTTGGTACGAGTAGAGAGAATCTTATGTATCAACACCTGCGTATTCATATATATGGTCCTAGTGTACCCCTTTAGCATCCCAAAACTTATCGTTACTCTGATTATTCAATCACAGGCAAAGCTACGAAAAAAAAATTAACAGCGCTCTTTTCACCTCTTGCAATTCCTGATGCTTTTGGGCAAGACTAAGCATACCTTTCTATCTTCTTCCTTGCCTATTGGACGGAATGTCTCACGTAACAGAAATAATGGATGCTATTGGCATTATAGGCTAACACTTCAATCTTCGGTCTTTGGACCAGCATTTAGCTCACTTTACGATATTTTTGGAAACCAAAAACAGTCCCAGAGAGCAACATCCAGTGAATACGGAGTGAATGAAGAGTGAGCAGATTTATTATCGAGTGTTCATGACTCTTTAACGACTTCCATTCGCTGCATTGTTTGATTTTACTTCCGTGGTTTACCTGAAACATTCAAGAAAATTTCATGGCGTGAACCAAACAGAATGAAGGTCGAAAATTTAGATCAGGTCAAAACTACTAACAAATTTTAGGCACTCTTTAAGATGGAATGGTATTTGAATCTTCTATAAACTTTTTGCTTCGAAATCTTAGCCCGCAAGCTCATTTACTCATAATCGTCCTTGCATGCGGCTTACATACAAGCAGCTTTCCTTATGGTCATAGCAGCTTTTGTTGATATTAAATTTTGTGTCTTGTCCTGCCAGTTATAACTAGTAAAAATCACCGACTTTCTTGCTTCTTCCCTGTTGTATCCACCTGCAATCTTAACGACCGAAATGCATCTACCTTAACGACACAACATAAATATTTACAGAAACTTTACGACGACTACTGTAAGGCCAGCATATCAGCCTAGTCGACCCGGCAATCGATACACGTCCACTGATTTCAAATTGCCATTTCCTTCTATCTAGTGGTCATAAAACCATTCAACGAAATAAATTCGCATCTTTGCTGGCCTAGCCGCCTTGTTTTTATGCCCATTTCAATAAATTTTTGCGGCATTTGTCACAGATACTATCGCTACCAGAATACCTTTGATTGTATCTAATTAAGGAAACCCAAACAACTTATATAGATATTTAAATGACTATAAACATAAAATCAAATAACTCCGATAAAGTGGACTTACCGATGCCAATTTCGAGTCGTGATACGCATCGCACATTTTCGAGCCGACTACGAACTTAAGATGATCATCGTGCTTCCCTGATATTTCTATCTCTTCCACGAATGTATCTCAATATGGTTAATGTTTACGGAATAAAGAGGCAAAAAGTTAAATTAATTTTTATTACTGTCACAGAGAATTATGATTATTTCGTAAGATCATGTTCAACGTTCCAATTATAAAGTCCTTTTAGCCTCGTTCATATATATGAACATGTGATCATATGTAAGGCGCCTTAGGGCATGTGGTTGAATAATGGCCTGCGGTGGCGACACTCGAGGTTTGCACTTCACAATGAGTCAGTTGCTTTAAACAGGACCGCATCCCTTGCGCGCATTCTATGCGAAGAAAGGACCGCCGACGAGAGCAATCAGCAGAGCTGCCTGTTTGCTGTCCAATAAAAAGAATACTGACGAAAAATAAAGGATCTCATATATCCTTAACGACGCTAACTTGTTTTCATTTCAACGTTGGTGGTTACTTATGGAACGAATTCTATAGGAGCAAATATATTGTATCGTCGTTTTACTTTTTATTTTGTTAAATACATTAAGAGCTTTTCGAGGATAAGGATATGATGACAGGAGGAGCAGGACTATTATGTATGGAGCAGGTTCCGGGAGTACATCACAACCTGGGTAATAGATCCCAGTGACGACAGTTGAGTCGTTATTCGCTGTAGCCTTCATTTATGAAGCATCGTATGAAAGATAAAAGGAGGACAAAATAATCCCCATTACCAAGACGAACATGCCAACATGCACTAAGAACGGTCAGCTCTAAAGTCGTACGTAGATGCTTCCGAGTCTTTCGAAGAAATCGATAATGGAACGTATGGAACTCGTTGCATGTCTCTATTCCCAATGGTTTTCTCTTGAAACATTGATAAAGGTCTGTTTTGAAAAGACTTAGTTTTATGGCATACTACCCTACGAAAATGCGCCTTGAATTTACCGAGTGAAGTTAAATCCTTGTTGCTAGTCCCTCATACAGTTTTGATGGAATGCTTAGTTTTACTACAATTGAAAGTAATATTCCTTAGAGGACGCAAATCGTACATGTTTTATCATTACTCTCTCGTCAGCATAGGTATCGAATTTTAAAGTATCATTTATGGCATGATACGACAAAGGAGCTTCGTCGCAGCATTGGATCAGACTCTCGGAAAAGCTTACAAAAATTACACGAGACATATATTATAGAAAGGGACGGGATCATTAGAAATTCAGCTATTTATTTTAGGCCATCTTTGGGCAGTTTTTTTTTTTTTTTATAAGATTCGCGGGGATTTAAGAGTTATGCTCTTATGGTGTTTGTCATACAACCTGGACGAGGTGCAAATTGCTTGTGTCGAAGATGTTCGTTCACTACTCTTCGTGGGTGGTTGTCCTAGATAGGATTCGAGAGATTCGACTGATTTTATAGCGTTGGTTGTAGTTCACAGAAACTTTTTTTCATTAAAGTTTTGTTTTGGAAATGCACACACAGAGTGTGAATTTCAAACAGCCTTAGCTGCTGTATGATAATTGTTTAAAATTGCTTTACCATATTAGGCCTGATGCTTCTTGATACCCTTACCCATTTAAATATGAAATTCGAAACAACCCTGACCATTAAGAAGGTAGGAGTCATCTTTCTATGAAACCGATTTACCCAATTCCATCCTAGATGGTCAAATCCAGCACGGAACATTACATTGTTATAGCCAAGGTACGTTTGCGGATTTCACAGTATTAACCGAGTTTGAATAGGATCACCATAATTAAACGTCGTAATGCTTAAGTCGCAAGAGAACATCACTGCCTTTGCCGGTAATCTTTACCTCAAGCTTTCCCAAGACATAGCAATAGGAACATTGTCAAAGCGCGATCAGAGTTTCGGGCGCTCGTTTGTAAGAAACTACTTACAACAGATTCCCGGTGTGATATCGAGTGCATATAGGTAAGCCCATGTAGAAAAACAGAATGTATACATGGCTTCATCGCTACTCGTGGGCTCTAAGATCAGAAAAGGAGGGATAGAAAGAAAAAGGATGACCACGAGAAGAGTGAGATTGAAGAAATAATGCTATCGCAGAGACTTCGAAACTTTTTACCAAAAAATAGAACAAAAATGTCAACGGTATGAGGGCATAGTGAAAACTTATAGGGATGCATGCGGCCAACCTCTTAGAGCCTTTGAGTTGAGCCTTAAAATATTGAAAAACCATTTCTGCAGACCTTTATATAACGGCGATGGCAGTCAAAATACTGCTGTCAGACAGAACGAACCAATAAATGAATGACAATCGATTTAGACTAGGTTAAAATAGCGACATTGAAGCTGAAGTCTAAAAAAGCTTCTTGCCCAGACTGTCTGTTGAACTATTTAAAATAGCTGGAGATAAGTTGCTTGGGAACTTGTACCAACTTCAATTTAAAACATAATCGGGAGAAAACAGGCCGGTTTATAGCCCCAACTATTGGAACATAACTCTCCTAAACATAGCTTAAAATATCTTATGTCCATGCCATCTAAATACCTGACTGAAACCGTATGCAAGCGATCTAATAGATTCCTATCAGTGTGATTGTTGTCGTTATAGGAAGACGCGCAACACCGACGTCTCAGGCGCAGAAAAACTCTTGCCGACCGCTGCTCAAGACACAAAGAGATGTTGAGAGCTCTCTTGAAAACTCAAGGTAACTCCTTAGAAAAACTCTCCTACCACATTGAAGTTTGGACATTATCGGAGGTGGATGGGGGGGCCTTTGGGTGATTCGGGAGACAGATTTTGTGTGCAATTCTTAAAGAACTCTGTCGGCTCTACTACGGCATTAGTTTAGTCTACTGATTCAACGTCGTGAACGGCCGGGTCAGGTAGATCGAATGGGCTACACTGTTACGGTCTGTTTTCGATTCCACCTCCCAAGACGACGCAGCGGAAGACAGCATTTAACATGACTCATATGGGTGGGCCTCGACCTACTAGGTCTGCCCTGAAGAGGCTTGTTGGATAAGGCCCTGGTTCAACTCGAAGCCCAGCACAATCTAAATAAGTGTTTAAACCGAAAGTTTCATAACATAAACTCAATCTTCTCTCCACCACACAGTGCGTTTTCTTTTCTGGCTATGTCCACCGATTTGTAGTCAGCTCAACAGCCTTGAATGTATATATGTATGTCGGTCTAACGTTGATCGTCAGATAGTCAGATGAACGTGAGAAGTCATCAGCTTCTTCTTCCTGACTTATTTTCCGGAAAATCATATCGGCACCTACTTACTACGTACTTCGTCATTAGAAACTGCGGTTGAGCCAATAAGGTGTAGCTGATACCCGCGTGGTTATAGATAAAGTCGTTGAACGCGCTCTTATATCTTTCAATGGTTTTAAATTACTAAGAGCTGACGTTATTTATCCGGCTGTACTGCAAAAAGGTAGAGTTAGAACGAACGCATTCAACAATAAATTTTGTATGCGGTTGGTGAATTGGGTTTATTCGTTATTGGGGTTCATATTTTTGATTGTATAATTTAGATTTCATTCACTGTTTATAATTCACATTCACTTCGTAAAGTTTTTATATAATTATATGATATATGCGTACAGACAACAAAGCCTTTGCATAAGTCTTTCTTGTCTCAGCTTTGCAAGGTAGAAGACTAAAAGTAAAACAAGTAAGCATGGTGTAGTATAACATCACACAAGTGCTTTTGGTCACCTTGTTTAAGTGAACATTACTAGGAAGCATTCACTTATATACTCCTTGGCGCACAGTGGCCGTTGTTCTCATCAGGATATGGAAGAAATCATGACTCTACCTATATAAAATGTAGAGCGTACTATTTTAAGAAGGCGCCATTCAGCACAGGCACTGACCTAAGGCATTTATGCTCCCAGACTTGGCATAGCTACCACAACATCCAATCACAGGGAAGCCTTCTGAAGTCGCTAATCTCAGCTTGGCAGTTGTTATCATCTTATTGAACTCCATAGGCTAGATCTATATCACTTCCTTGTACAACCTAGATCAAACGGGGTCTGGTTTCAAAACGGCTCTTGAACGCTAATTGTGTCTGACAATCCTTCTATCTAGATTGATAATTATCACATTCAACTCTAAGTGGGAAATGAGGTCCAATAAAAACCTCCTATGCACCAATTGCTCATACAATTTGTGAATTCACTTTGAAGTCGCTGTCAAAGTAGCTGCCCTAATAACCGCTCATTCACCGAATAGCTCCTTCAAAAACCATCATTCATTCATTCCTTCGCTATTCATCTCCATAAATCATGTCGCTCCGCATGCCTAACCCAAACCAAACATCCATTACTCAGTAGACGTTCGACTTTGGCAAAGGCTCAGTCTCAGCTCCTTAGCCTGATAACACAGTTTTTAATTAAAACTGTCGCTTAGCAACTCCATCAGCGTAATGAAAAGCGGTGTTGAATCCCCACCGCTAAGCAAGCCTCTGTATGCGTAATGTTCGCATAAGAACATCCATTACACGCAATCAACGCCCTTCGCCCGTCGTAACGTAGACATCTACAATGGTGTCACAGCAAGGAGATAACAAAACGGATAAAGGCACTAGTCGCATTCGTTACTAGGCAGTACTTAGTATATGTATGTCCTTAATTAAAATGAACCCAAAATCCATAGCTTATCGTATTCGAAGAATCGCCGCCTTTCACAGCAAGGATATAAACATCCGTCAATGGCGGCGAGGCGGCAGAAACGGAAACCTCAGTAAATCTCCTGCTGTGAGAAACTTAAAAGCACGTAATTAACGGAAACGTACCCGTTTCGCTACAGTTTTTCCTTCAAGCCTACTGGCATCGTATATTTTGGTGTGTGTCCTTTCTGGTGGCGTTTGTATCTTTCTCTTCGTCGTCCTCTCACCTAGTTTATTACTTGTATGACTCTGTCCTTCTTTAACTTGCATCCTTCGACTGGTTGCGGGCGTGTGTGTGTGTGTGAATGTGTGTATACACGATTTTCCTTTTTCAATTTGTGATTTTGGGTCAACAACTTGGCTTTTTACTATGCGCGTATTCATGTCACAACGGTTAGTTCAAGGGAACATCTTGATGGCTTTGTGTGCGTGCTCGCGTTCGAGCGTGTGTACGCCACCCCCCAATTTCGTAACTATTCCTTTGTTTTTTGTTTCTCATTTCTATCGAAGTCGTGTCGCTACCGTCGTCCTAGTTTTCATTTGTAATGGTTCCAATTTTTTTTCTCCAATATCCCCAGTGTGGCGTGTGCCTGTGTCGTTCTTTGGCTTCGAAATCGTATGACGATACTCACGTTGAGTTGTAAATGTATTTGTGACAGGGCCCCACCCGCACCTGTAAGCCCTATCGGCAGCAGTGAACTAGAATTGCTTACTCTCTTTTCTCTGCACTCGTTCGAAAAGGACATTCAGTAATCAATAGACTCGAAAGCGACAACGACAACGACGCTGACTCGTAACGAGGGTTACTAAAGTATCCTTTTTTTTTTTGCAAATACCAAGGGTGGTGGTGGCAGGATTCTGTAACAGGCCGGGGTGTATCCTCGTTGAGATACTCGGAATTTTCATTTCATGGCGAAATCCTTCGTGTGAATAATGTTTATAGTATTATTCAAAATTAATGGAAAACTCATAGTCCTTAAGTCACCTCGTTTCCCTTCGGTACTGTTGCGCTGTTGTTGTTGGTCCTTGTTGGCTCCTTGAATTGCCTCAAGGCTGACAAATTGTTGATTCATATGACGGTGAGGGGGAACGCGCGGGTAGAATGACGACGCACAAAAACGGGGAGAGGAATGGGAAGCAGTTTGTTGCCTGTTCTTTCCCGCCTTAAGGCTTTAATAAAATGTCCTTTATTCGGTTTATAGTATATACGGCTATGGATAAATGTGTATCTGCACTCGTACGCATTGGTGTACGTACAATTCAGCTTGAAGGCTACGGGAGGCTTGTGAATATATTTAAGGACTTTCAGCAAAGGTATGAGAATGAGTGTCTGTTCGAAGGGAATTCTAATTTGCCGAGAGCTGTGTCAGGGATTTGAAAGTTAGAAAATGATTTAAATAGATGCCGTAAATCATACATTTTACATTATACACGAAGGTATTCTGAGGGATAATTATACGAATTGCCTTTTACGGGAAAGTTGTATTGCTGGATTAATATCTCTTTGAAGTGGTTCATTTATTATGATCTTCTGAACCGTCGTGTCTATTGCGAAGCACGTTACGTCTCCTCTGATTATATTTCCACAGATGGGTCATGATTAAATCTTTAATTAGACCTATTCCCCTAACATTTAAACACTTATCTGGTATATTTCCTGGTCGTTTTGGAATCTTGAAAATGTAGGTATAAATCGGATGTCCGACCAAGATTAATTTCGCCTCGTGGCTCAAGAATTCACCGCTTTTAAAACAAGCTTCATTTGTAGGCGGTATTCATTTTTTAAGGCGTTTGACATATGGTCTGATTTCACCGTTCAAGGTTCAAGGTTTCAGCTGGAATCAACATGAAATGGATAAGTGGTTTTATTATTGGTTGTTTGTTTGTCTTTTCTTTTGGGGGTGGTCGTGGTGCAATGGTAGTCGTGATGATGACTGTTGAGCGGAACGTCTGTTGTTCAAGTCCGTCCATAGTCAAGAACAATTCCTATACGGGAAAACTGTGCAACAACCTCAGTTGTGAATGAAAGATGATCAAAAAGTGCTGATGAAGGAATAGCACTCGCAGTATAAGATCACTTCAAAAATTCATACTCCGTGTGTGCATTTCCAATATAACACCCTAAAGACATGGAAAACAAAAGAGTTACTGTGAACTACAATCAACGCAAATTCAATCGAATCTGTCACATTCTATCTAGGGCAACCACCCTCGGAGTAGTGAACAAACATCTTCGACACAAACCCATCTGCACCCCGTCCAGGTTGTGTAACAAACTCCATAAGAGCGTACACTCTTGTACCTGCACGAATTATAAAAATGGGAACGTCAGTTTTCTTACCACCTTCTCTGCCTTAAATATTAGGAAATATGAAATATGATCTCCCGCTATAGGATCAATGCTTTTTGAGAGAGCTGGCCCGTTCACTTGCTCCGTTCGTAGGAAATCCGAGCTTTAGTATTCCGAAACAACATCTTATCTCGGTATAGAAGGATAGGATATCGGCATATCTTTCAATGTTCTTTCATGTTCCATCTTAAAAGTAAATTTTCCCATTAGTTGTCGAATAAGCAATTGCACTCAAATGACTGTCTCAACTAAGGCTGCAGAAGCGCACCCTTTTGACCCGATTTTGGAGTACATTTTCGATGTTTTAGACCCTATATCTGGAGTAGCACGATCAATCCTGGGCTTAAAGGAATGTTTGAATGATATTAGATATGTCAGAAGATCGATCTTTAAGGGCACCCCAGAAAAAAAGGTCACGGGCGTCGCAGTTATGTGTACGCCACCTAGTTTTGCTAATGTCCAGATAGTATGTAATCTTAAAAGAAAAAAACAGCCGATACCCGCGTCCTTCTATGAGCAGATAGAGAATGATGATCCTCCAGACCACGTACGTTACCAACAACAAATAGTCGCTACGGCTATAAACCCGGAATTTAGTTTCCCGTTCAAGCCAAAACATTCAGCCTTGAACTGAAGTTGTGATACTTCAAGAGTTCAATCTACCACGATAGTATATTTTGGTCGTAGGTTTTGACTGTCCAGTCCACCTGTAATAAAGCCAAAAAGGCTCGACTACTTGAGGCGATCTACGTCATCGATCAAAACAGATGGTAGTCGGTGGAGGGTGTTTTCAGGGAGACTTCAACGGCCTCTGCAACATGCGACCGAGCATAATCGTCCAAGCATTCGTTAGCGAGCTCTTGTGAGAGCTGCTGCAACAACTTAGGAGTTCAAATGGAAAATCCTTCAGCACACAACGTAGACCTCAGACCTTGCTTTTTAAGATTTTCACCTGTTTCGGTCCTTTGAGAACGATTTGAGTGGAAAGAAATTTGGTTTCCCTGAAACTGTCGAAAACTACTATACGACATTTTGTGAAGGAAAACCGCGCAGTTTTTATGAAAACGGAATCCGCAAGGTTGTCAAACGTTGTTAGACAATTGTGGAAAATAACGGGTACTATATAATCCATTAATACATTTTTTTTTCTTATGTGTTTCATTCTTTATGTTTCATTATGAAATCGGGCACGAGCTTCTGCAATGATCCAATAGTTTGATATGCACTTTTTTACCTCTTCCAGCGATGTGATCTTTATCTCCTCAATCGTAGCAATTCTCCATCCATTCACGTCTCTTTAGTTTTTGTTTCAGAAGAGAAAGAAGTCACAGGGGGCCGGGTACTGTCAATATGATGGTTGAGCCATGATTACGGTATTGTTTTTGGTCAAAAAATTACGCTTAAGAAACGATCAGTGAACAGCCAACCATTTTTTCCCATAAATCCGGATGTTGTATTCGTATTGCTGGCAAACGGCGCATAACTTCAAGATGATATTCCTTATTGACCGTACGACCTTCCTGGAAAAACTCAGAATGAACCACGCTATGCTAAACAGTGGGAAAAATCTTTCACTCAACCGAACTTGGTGTGCTTTTTTCAGTCTTGGCTCTTCTGGTCGCTTCCGTTGGGATGACTGAGCTTTGGTTTCGAGGTCATTACCATTATCACGTCATTCAACAGCTCATATGTGATGCTCATGCAACGGTTCTTTTGGTCAACATTTAGCAATTTCGAAACAAACTTCGCTGAGACGTTTCATGCCATCCCAAATGATTGACAATGTTAGCATATTACCAGCATTCATACCAACATAACAAAAAAAAAAACATTTAAAATCGAATGTACTTAGTTTCCAATCCCGTGAAATGGAGGATAAGGAGCAGCTTGTACGCAGCAAACCTTAAAAAACGATTGAAATGATTATGAACGGTCCTCTAATCAAAATTAGAGGAAACTCTGATCTTTTGTTTCATGTCATACAATTTTCTCAGAGGCAGCAAAATTTGTTTTAAAAACAGCGGCGAATAGTAGTTGCTCATGACTTGCTGAATGAAAAAACTTGGGTCTACGCATATGACATGAAAATTGGGGCTAAGTCACTCCTTATGGATGCGTAGAAGGCTTCTGATGATTTTTTTTTTTAGTTCCCGAAAAGGCCTTTTGCAAGTCTATCTAGGTGGGACTAAAAGCGCATGGTTGGGAGTGCTAAATGATCTTCCAAAGATCGAATTTCAGAAATGTTTCGAGTATAAAAAGACGCTTGCCGAATTTATGGGGATTATTTCGGGGCTGGCATTCACGTAGCCAAGTTATTAAAAATTATATAAAAAGACCAATAATTATTAATAGGTCTTGTTCGTATTTCATGATTAGGATTTTGTCTTTAAAGAGGTTCGAAAGTCTCAAGTGGCTTTTCTACATACATTGTTAATACTTTTCGATAGTCTGTTTAGAATTGGCTTCGAAAACATTTTTTTTCCATTGCCTAACCTATCTTTGATACTTCTTCGACCACAGAACGGCGGAAATCTTATAGTATCCAAGTAACGAGTAATTATCAGGAAATGATTTTTCATTGAGCTCGAAAAAGCTGCAATGCAAAATCAAATAGGGCTTCCTCGTTAGGTCTCAACCTGCTGGTGAGCGCTCAGAGACGTGGCCTTCCAAATCATTTGTAACTTGTCATGGTTAGAGATTGTCCTTGTGAACGCTGCCAGGTGTAGTTTGAAAATCGGTGAAGCATACCGGTGTCGAAACGAATACATTCTCTGTAGCGTGAGTAAACGAGTTCATACGATTTGCTATACAATATCCTGGTTTCGAAGTTGAGATGTTAGCACCCAGTCCACACCTACACAGGGATGTCAGAGATTGATGCCTAAAGTCAAAAGTGCCATCTTATGAAACACAAAACCCCTAAGCTGAGTAGGAAGTATACATATACTCGTATACATACGAGTGTTTGCGTGCTCCTAACGATTTTGCATGAATTCTACTTTTGTAGTCGAGTTGTTGGGAAGGCAGCTATCACATGTCATACGGATAATTACATACCCCACATGAAGGAAATGGTGCACACGTGGAATTACACTTCAAGGTTTCGGCAATTGCCATACTCAAAATCAATTTATCGAATTTCCCGTTTCCTTGTTTTGCGTCACGGAACAATAACGGCCTTGAGTGAAGCTATTACTTTTGATGTTCTCTTTTGTTTTGCTAATATATCTAATGTTGTGGAAGTACTCGGATACATAGATACATATGTATAAACAGATATTCAAAGGTGTCAAAGAACCAATGGAAAGAGGCATCGTTCATGATTCACGGCCTGTCGCTCGCCGCTTCGGTTATGTTCCTCGTTCCTTTTTTATTTGATTTTTATTTCCTCAAACACACAAACCGACCTACCGCAGATTGGATTGAACGTTATACGGTATCCCATAATCTACTACCTACCGCAAGTAATCAAATTTTTATCTACCTACCCGCACCCAGAAGACGCGCATTGCCACAACACCACCGCCATCGTCGTTTCGTCCATTCGTCGTGTGCACCATGTTCGATTCCCGGCCGTATGTTATGTTACCTACCGCACTCGATTTGTACACACCACACCAGCAGCATGGCAAGCACCATTCAGTCCATTATCTCTGTCAGTCCATCTGTGTTCTAAGTCCTCAATGAAGGACATCACCGCCACGATACATTCGACAAATTATTCATACAAATATTTGACAAGAGCTTGAAAAGCAGTTCTTTTCATGTCGTTCTTCGGGTGAGAGTAAGCCTGAAAGTGGACAGGGAGTAGACGGGTATCTTTTGTTTAATCCGTTGTGTACTTAGAGAGATACGAGAGTAGTACTCGTTGTAGGTAGATATGTTTCTTGTTTGCAGTTTTCGGTTTGGGTTTTTGTTCTTTTCTTAGTTTCGGTTTCGGAATTTGGCAGTAGAGTACGGGTGTAGAGTCAGTAGACCTCACACGCTGTGATCATAGTTCTCTTGCCAAGACGTAGGTCCGGTAGAGAAGGTTAATTAACGTCCTTTATATGACAGGTATACTCAAAATATTTGGATTCATGTCCTTAGTTGGCCATCAATTTTTCCTTTTTTTTTCCTTTTTTCTTTGTGTGAGGATAAATGAAATTAGGTTTGTGGTAAGGTGCCGGCTTCTTAAGGTAATTCAGAGCTGTAAGGTGGTCACTTTCTAGTGTGAATGAGGGCACTAATGTGTTTTAGATTAGCCTGCGGTGCAAAGAAGAGGATGCGTATAAGTGATTGGTTGGCCTTAATAAAATGATAAATAAGGAGAGTGTGGGATATTTGTTCCTGGTTTTACAAATCTATATTCCCAGTAATGTTAAGGCTACTGGGACTTTTCGCGACATGTGGAATGGGTTTTTACTCGATTCACAGGATTCTTCCTTCAGCTGTATGTTATTTAATTTCATGGCTCTCACTGTTATCCTACGCATGTCAGAAGCGATGAATGTATCATTCCATGGGAGTGATATGAACCTGGGATTTTATAAATCCGAAAATATATTGTAATTTTCTCGCTCGTTTTCTAATTGTATGCTTTCTCAAACGGACGAAAAACGGTTCCGAAAATAAATTCAAGTAAAAAAAAATTTAAGCTTACATTTCGATTTGGATCTTGCCATTATAAAAGGAATACAATATTATTCAAATGTACCCCACGAGTTAAGTACGTTGGTATGTGCAAAAAAAAATTCATCCGACGTAAGCACTGTGGCTAAAGTGCCAATAGTAACATAACAAAAGACGGAGGCCAACTAAGACCTGTCTCCGAGTTCATCACTTGGATTATGATCTAGGAGGTGGAGCAGTGTACGAGGGTGGTCCGGTAAGTATTAAGCCTACAAAAGAAAAACGAACATTTTGAAGAAATGGCGATTTATTTTTCAAAATAGTCTCCTTTTAGCTCGATACACTTGACCCAGCGATGCTCCAACTTCTTTAACCCGAGTGACTCTTTCAAGTTTGGAAACAAAAAGAAGTCGAACGGGTCCAAATCTGGAAAATACGGTGGAGCAGTGGGTGGGCAGCAGTTCGTAGCCCAATTCGACTAATTTGGCCGTGGCGAGGGCGGAGGTGTGAGCCAGTGCATTATCATGGTGGAAGAGCACTTTTTTTCTTCGCCAAGTGGGGCTGTTTTTTCTTCAATTCGGCGTCGAATCGGCCCAATAATTTGGCATAGTACAGCCCTGTAACGGTTTTGCCATTCTCCAGGTAGTCGATGTGGATCACACCTTGTGAATCCCAAAAAACGGAGGCCATCACCTTTCCGGCCGATGGGACAGTCTCGGCCTTCTTCGGAGCACGTTCACCGGGTGAAGTCCACTGTTTCGACTGTTCCTTAGTCTCTGGTGTGTACCAGTGGATTCATGTTTCATCGACTGTCACGAAACGATGCAGAAACTCCTTCGGATTGCGCTTCAACAGCGTCAAACACTGCTCTGAAGTGGTCCCACGGTTGCGCTTGTTGTCCGGAGTGAGCAAACGTGGCATCCATCGCGCCGACACGATCTTTTGAAATGCCTACTGTCTCAGCTATCTCGCGCACCTTCAATCGGCGGTCTGCCAATACGAGATCGTGGATTTTTGTCACGTCATGGTAGCCGTTTTCGGGGCACCTGGACGTGGCTCATCAAAAACCGACGTGCGACCACGTTGAAACTCGTCAAACCAATTTTTGATGGTCGCTATTGGAGGAGAAGAGTCACCGTACACAGCATCCAAACGCTCTTTGATTTCGCTGCGCGATGCGCGATTTCCGCGCGATTTCCCTTCCAAAAATATGGCTCTTTTTCCATTTTTCTAAAATCGGCGGACACTCCCGCTTCCACACGCGGTCAAAACTACGAACCCGATCCGGCTGACAGTAGCCGTCTACTAGAATGTACTACACGATATTACTATCGTAATATCGATACTGGCGCCATCTGGCGGTGAGGCTAAGTACTTATCGGGCCACCCTCGTACATTGTTATATTTCTCCCTCACATTTGGTCCCAAGAGTAAAACTGCAGAATCACTTTTTCTATAGTAGGTTTTCACAATACGTTCAGCTATTGTTAAGCGATCCATATTGTAAAATGACAAATGGTATGTGATTGAAAGAGGGATGAATAGTGCAAATGACCTGAAACTCGAAGGTCAGTCGTCAGTCTTCCTTTCGAAAATGCTGTCGAGCAATATAACTATAATTGAAGACCGTAAAATGCAGCCCATTAATGCATCGAGGAAAGTTATCAGGAGCATGGGGAATGACCTTTTTCGAACATTTCATAATCCATTGTTTGAAACTAGAAGGAACTGGACAGGGATATTCTGGCGATGCAGAATAGATCCTTCGGTGTCGTCTTATTGGTTCTAATTTTTCTCAATCATCTATCAGGGATATACAATTTAGTACTACGGCACGGCTTAACGATATTAGAATTTTAACACACGTATCGCTCCTTTAAGTATTCCGTGCATTAATATCCCTGCAGCGATACCTCTCGCTTGTCGTAAAAGGCGACTAAAACAAAGGTAAACAAAAATCACATCTAGGCAATTTAGAAAACACCAAGGTGAGCCTAGGGACACATATACCACCATTAAACTGCCCCACAAGTGTGCATGGAAATCAGTGTGTTGACACGACTGGAGATCACCGGTGTTGTAAGAGTAAGATCAAACAAAATAATCTGGAGCATGCCCGTGTCACAAAAGAAAAAAAAAAAAAAAAAAAACGGCAGGCCGAAAAACAATTGGTGCAAACAAATGCAAAAACACCAGCATTTGATTGGCCTCAGCGATGAAGTAATCCCAAACCGGGAAATCTGCCGCTATTTTCCGAGGTCAAACCGGCGGACCCCACAAGCGGACCAGTAGGGATGCAGTTAAGTGGGAAGGCTATGGTCCTACACTTCTGACCATAACAACGCCGGAAAAAGGAAAAGAAGAAGATCGCTCCTTTAAGTGTTCGATCCGAATTTAAAAAGTTTTTGGTCCTTTAGTCAACCGAAAGAAATGGAAATAACGGTGATTTGGCGAAGTTTTTGCGCAGGGTTCTTCATTAGTTTGTCTATTGACCAGATGACCAGATTGTCCCATCAAACCTTAATTATTGAGTTGTTATAGCTTAAACTTGATGATATTTATTTCGAGGGATATAGTTAATATTAATCTTTTTAACTTCAATATCATTTTGTCCCCATCAAAGTATTCCCCCTAGACATAACTTACGCCAGCACTTTTTCCAATATTTAGAGTTTCTTCTGTTATTCATTTTTTGATACTGCCGTAAAAGGTAATAGTGCTGTAGAGGCGTAAAAAGGCATTACTTTGATAATTTATTTTGAGAAGATGGAAAAAGAAATCGGTTTGAATATTTCACGGACTATTAAGGGTACATAGAAGTATGTACAATTTTTTTTTTATTCAATTTTGGATACAAAATGGCGACTGGAGAGCCATTCTTGCAGAACGCCTCTTTTGACATACCCAAACGGGCGGACACGGACACACCTCGGGAACCATAGCACCTAGAAGGAAAAAGTAAAAAAAGAAATAAGAAGTACAAATTACTTTTTTTTTAATGATTTTTGCAA
Organism: Merodon equestris; assembly: GCA_958301585.1. Classification (NCBI taxonomy): domain Eukaryota; kingdom Metazoa; phylum Arthropoda; class Insecta; order Diptera; family Syrphidae; genus Merodon; species Merodon equestris. Next base: position 212,810,543 of record OY284413.1, on the reverse strand, counting down.
AAAAGGCACGAGTTTGAAAAAAAAGTTTTCATCAAAAATAATGGACACTAAATCGTCTGTAAAAAAAAAGTTTTGATTAATCAGAAAACGGAGATCTGCTTCACTAGATAATCCGATTGTGAAGTTACAGTCACATTTGCAAAGCAATCCATTGAGCGGTTTTTGAGCAGAGTTGCCGCCCGATTTTAAAAGAGTGATTTCGAGAAAAACGCGTTTAAAGCTTTATAACTACTTAAACCTTTCAAAAATTCAATTTACCTTTAGCCTGCGATGCCTGCGCCATACATCTGACCTTCCATATCACCATCCTCCTCTTCCTGCTTCTTTCTGGACGATTTCAAGGACAATCGAGTCTTTTTTGCAGCATCTGTGAGTGATCGCTCCGAAAGTTTTATGCGGCGCTCGTCGGCTTCTACACAGAAGTTGCAGCAGTTTGGCCCAATTTTTATTCCAAAATTGTGCATCATTGTGTACGTCTACTGAAATATACCCTGCAGTATCAAGTACGTGTTTTCCAATTGAGATTGATTAAGGTGTCATGGACCACACTGCTGCGTTAAAACTTTAACTCGAATTTTGCATGAATCTGCCTAGACATCAAGAGAGAAGATCATCGCTACTTAATTCTTTGTACACTGGAGTGATTGCTTTAAAAAATTCTTAAGAGAGTGGTGCTTTGTGTGTGTGACTTTTATCTCCAGTGCCCTGTGCCTTCTGCCACTTACACCAGGATCCTTCTCCGCGTGGACACTTGTTATGTTTTGTTTTTTGATTAGCTGATAGTTTGTAGTTCAAAGTTGCGTAAATGACATTGCGCATTTTTTCAATAGAGTTTGAATTTCGTCTTATAGCTAAACCCTAGTACTTAGACAGATCATCAATAAGTTTGCCAGTCAATTTTCATTTTCTTCCAATACCTTCAGGTTGTGAACTCGAGTGCCCAACCCTTTCTGTACATGATCGATACACTTTTTTTTTGTACCGTAACGTTCTTGTAAGGCTATACATCTAAGAGACCTATGAATGGTTTTGAGTCACCATCGAAGCCTCATTACGTTTTGAAAATGTTGTGTTTGCGCATTATAGCATAATATCGTACACTCGGTCTAACGCGAATAAAAAGCACACAAGCGACATTGTGAATTAGATTTAGGCGCTAAACGCGCGTTCCGAGGCGCTTCTGGAAAATTTAAAATTGAACCACTTAACACTTTTTTTCGATTATACGAGTACATACAATTCCATATAATTTTTAAGACCAAAGTATAATTTAAACGAAAAAAAAATTGAAAATGTATACTTCCCTGAGTGGTGTTACCCCTTAAGCTCTTCCAGCTCCAGTCTCCGTTCTTTCAACTTTGGGGAGAAGCAAAAGCAGGGGGCCAAGTCTGTTGAATATGGTGCCTGAGACATGATTAGATATTGTTTTTGGCCAAGCAACGCATATGGTAACAGCCATGAGTTTTTTCCATAAATTCAAATATTGTCCTCGTATTGCTTCATGCAAATGGCGCACAACCAGAACATTGTAATCGAGAAAAATTGTGAGCAAAACGTTGACATTTGGCCAAACTTGTTTTTTCTTTTTTCGGTCTTGACTCTTCTGGTCGCTTCCATTGGGATGATTGGGATTGAATTTCGACGTCATAATACCCATTTTTCGTCACCCGACAGACGATCCTTATCAGCAAATCTGGCTCGTCACTCAACATTTCCTGAGCGATGCTCATGTAAGAGATCTTTTTCTCAAAATTTAACTTCTCTGACTCGTTTCATGCTCAAAATATCTGGAAAAAAATCAGGACAGAGGAGCCAAATGACATCCCAATATCCCCAGCAATTTTTCTGATAGTGCTTACATGATTCTTCATAACCATTTTCTTTACAACGGCCTCAGCTGGTACAGAGATGGCTTCAAGATATGTATCTAAGTCAGAAGATATCGAAGGCCCTAGGAAATCGTCTTAGTGTCTTTCAAGCCGAATATACGCCATCCTAACGTGCGTCTACCCAAACTTAGAGACTGGCATAAGAGGTATAACCATCGATATATTCTCAGACAGTTAGGCAGCGCTCAAAGCGTCGGGCTCGTATAGTACGAACTCAAAATCCGTCAAGGAATGCCACGTCGCCCTGCAAAAGAAATAAACTAAATATCCAAAATGGCTGACAATGCGTTCATATGTATATCAAGGGAAAATCAAAGAGTCTTATATTTTTAACACACCTCGTAGGCTAACTAAACGACTGGCTCAAGTAAAGTTTAATTTTTGATCTTCTTTTTCGAGCGGTTAGTTAAAATATGGCATCATATCAAGCTGTGTAAAATATGGCATCATTCTGTTGGAACCACGTCTATTTACAGAATAATTTTGGATTTCAATTGGGTAAGGAAAAAAATCTCTTGCCATTTTAAGCACTCATAGCATAAGCATAATGCACGGTTACCTTTACGGACGGCTTTCCTAATAAATTAACAGAATCTGCAAGGGTTTTTCTATAGTAGGTAGGAAGGTAGGACGAATTGACTTTACTATCAGGTGTCCAAATGGCATTGCACCGCTTGCGGATAGATGACGCTAACAATACATACTGGTCGAAAATGCCAGATCAAAAAAATTGCATGGTAAGCTTGGGCGGCCTTAACACCTACTCGTCATTACATTTCTGAATTTTCATTGGCATTTTTGTATGTGAACCAAGTAAGCGTATTTTTCGGGACACTCCGCTTTTCGCTTTTAATTTGAAAAAATCTCTGGCTGAGTCAATGATAGTAAAAAAATATTATGAGGCTTCTGTTAGTGAAGAATATGTTGCGAGACGTGGAAGCCAAGGCTCGTTTCGGACAAATGAAAAAGTTTGAAGATGTATAATTGGAGGTAAAGGGTCCGCCATCTAACTTTTTTTTTTCAAGTAGTGCTTATTTCGTGAATGGTAACACTTAGCTCATGTCTGATTTGACAGATAATTAGTTTTATCCTTCCGCTGAACGAATATGGTTGTGTATACGCTTGAACAACCCTTCGCTAAGTGGGCCTGCGATCGAATTACAGAAGATGCCGATTTTGCCAAAAAAATCATCTTTTCAGATGAAGCTCATTTTGATCTTGGCGGGTATGTAAACAAGCAAAATTGTCGCATTTGGGGCACAGAAAACCCGCACGCATACATTGAAAAGCCGGTGCACCCAAAACGAGCCACTGTTTTGTGCGGATTTTGGTCCAGAGGCATAATTGGGCCATTTTTCTTCGAAAATGAGCAAGGAGTGGCCGTTACAGTCAATGGCGATCGTTTTCGGACCATGTTGAACTAATTTTTGTTCACAAAAATTGAAGAGGAGGATATTGGCAACATTTGGTTTCAACAGGAAGGCGCTACGTGCCACACAGCCGAAGCTACACTCGATGTTTTGCGCCCTGTTTTTGAAGATCGCATTATCAGCCGCAGAGCTGATGTCGTTTGGCCACCTCGGAGCTGCGATTTGACACCGTTGGACTATTATTTGTGGGGTGCCGTCAAAGATAAGTGTTACGCTGACAAGCCAGAGACAATTGACGCTTTAAAGGACAATATTCGTGAAGCCATTGGTGAAATACAGCTGCACACAATCGATAATGTACTTAAAAATTGGAACGATCGTGTAGGCTACTGCATGGCCAGCCGAAGCAGCCATTTGAATGAAATTATTTTCCATTATTAACCGGAAGGATTGTACTTTCAAATAAAAAAAGAAATTTGAGAAAATATTCAGTAGTTTTTTTATAGCATTTTCAAAAAAAAAAAAAGTTATTTGGCGGACCCTATATTACTGGATCCAAAAACCTGCAGGCTCGTTGGCCTTAAACAACTATATTTCATCCAAAAGCCTTGGGTGAGGCCCTATGGCCTAATTTCGCAAGCAATCTGCTACTACGGCTTGAAGCTAAAGATTTTCAGCATGGTTTTGTGACTAACGAATGAAGATTACGATAATTTAAAGCAGAAAAAATTGGCGCCGGGGCCAAGATCCATGGTTCGAAGCTCATGTTGTGTATACCAGCTCGACGTGGTATATTAAAAGTTATTACAGTCGTGTGAACCCATCACAAAAGTTGGCTATTTGACCGCAACCCATGCGTTTGAGCTGAACATTGAATGATGCAGTAATACTAGCAATGACACGACAAAGTGATTTTCAGCATGGTGCCACATGTTGCTCAAGTCGTCAACACATGTATGAAAACACTGAAATTGGACGTCCTATCCCAGCTGCCGCTACTGTAACCTGTCCCAATCGATGACGCACATTGGCTTACCAAAACTAAAAATTTGATACATTTTTCCAAAATAAAGCTCCAAATTTGAAAGAAAAATTGTGGATTCCCACTTGTACATTCGATAACTGAGCTTTTCAGCCCTTCAGTGGGCTTCTTATGATAAATAGTGTTTTTCACCTGACTGTTACGAAATCAGCGCTTGACTATGTACTCGAAAGCATGCCTCATAATAATTGCCCATGTCAGAACGGTTTCGGTTTTCTAGACAGTTAAAATGGTCCTTCGTATTGTTGTCTAACTCTCAATTATCCACATGCCAACTACAGCGTCAACAATTGTTACGCTGACCTCTATCGCAACATCAAAGCCTACTACTTACTGAATAACACACAAGTCAACAGATACATTTTTGTCTCGTTGTTATATCTAATATTCCCTTGTAAAGTACTTCCTCATTGTTATGGATTTGCGCTATGAATAATTAATACGCAAACGTACCTACACCAGCTATCCAGCTAAGGAGAGTTCACATTCGTATTAGCATAGCTATTTGCAAACTAATCAGCAAAACTATTGAAGCAATCTTCTAAGCGTGTGCCCCGTTGAATCTAATTAACTCCCAAGTGCAATAGAATAGACAATGGAATTAAACTTCAACGCGTTCGATACGTGTTCACTTTTCGCATTTGACTTTGTGTATTTAATATGAGTCCATGTGCCGCTCATGTGTTATGAAACAGTTTGGCTGTTATGTCGCGTCGTATGGATTCTTCTTCGACAGCAGCACGTTGATGCCTCCATCGGCCATGAGTGTTATCGAGGTGGGGGCAAATTTGATTTCGTCCTGCTGCAATGGCAGTATTTGGTAGTGGGTGAGTATTTTGATCATAGCCACCTTGACGGTGATTATTCCCATTCGTTGAGCTGGAAATTATCTCAGTTGGAATCATGGTATAAAATAACAAATTGAAATCCAAGATTTACCGATACAGTGTCTTGGCCCTTCGCCAAAGGGCAAGTAGGCCTTGGGGTTGTAGCCTTGATTGCTCTCGAGAAATCGTTCAGGCTCATATTTCATTGGGTCGGGAAAGTATTCGGGATCACGATGCAGGCCAAGTGTTGAGATAACGACTGGTGTACCTTTCTCGATTATTTTGTCGGTGTTGGGAATCGTATAGTCCTTGGTGCACTCTCGATTTATCATGGCTAAGGTCGGATACTTCCGCATTGTTTCTAAATCAAAAATAAAAAAGGAAGCGAGTTATAAGAAAATACAGAGTAGTTCGTCCTACCCTTCAAACAGAGATCCAAATATTTCATTTCTTTTATTGAGGAGTAAGTGACTATTCCGTTGTGTTTCTCCAGAGTTTTTTCAATGTCCTTTTGAACCTTCGAGAGAATCCCAGGATTACGTGCTAATTCAAACATAGTAAACGCCGTAGCCGACGCAGAGGCTTCATGCCCAGCCACGTAGAATAAAAACGCTTGTCCAGCGATGCTTTCGATTGACATCGCTTTCAATTCATCTTGAAAACAGAAAGACAGGATATAATCGGTTTTGGGTTCCATAAAATGACCTACCGGCAGTGGTTTCCACGTCCCAGATCTCGTCGTCGACATTAATTTTTCCAGTGTTCCGGAGCTGGATAAGTAGCTGCATGATGTCTCGTCGGATTATTTTATTTTTCTCACGATCCTCCACTACAGTACGTACGATTTCCTTCATATATTCTACTGCTGGCTGTTTCCATTTCAAAAATACAGCGATTTTTTCTAATCTACAATGAACGATTGAGAAAATTGCTGACACAAACGACAAAATTCTTACGTTGGGCAGAGGAACTGTATGGATAGTCTGATGTGATTTTCCAGTGTTGGCTCGGTAAACAACCGGCTGACTTCTCGAAACTTGTTATCCGGATTCTTGAAACTATCGATCTCCAATCCGACCACCACGGATCCGATGATGTCAATTGTATAACTAAACAGAAATCTATCAGTATGTACTAAACCAAGGGAACAATCTTACGTTGAGAATAGATTTTTCAACTCGACCGCCACCGATCCCTCATTCGGCACTTGCTGATACAAATGTGCCAACATTCTATCGCCCACCTCGTCAATTTTTGGAAACATCCCTTTCAGTTTACCGGATGTAAACGATGGCGCTAATTTTGCGCGCAATATTTTCCACTTAGGCCCACCGAGCGCGAATAGGGTTCCTGAAAATGGATTCCTTTCCTCGTCCACGTATATTCCACGGCTATGAAAACTCCAGAAGTCAAGTCCTAGGATATCTCGTGCCAGCAACGGATCCCTGATTAACAACGCCGGTCGGAACATGAAATATATACCGACAAATCTATCGGTTGTCTGATGATATATATCGTGCACGGCCATTCCGACCGATTGCTCACGTTTTCGTACTTTGTCCAAGCATCCGAATGGGAACTTTGGAGCGACATAAGGGAATCCATTACGTTGCCAATACGTGTAAGTTTGTCTTAACCTGAACAACGTTAGGAGCACTAGACCGATGACAAGGACGAGGAACATGTGAAAAAATTTCGCGAAATACGACTTCAACGACTTATGGTTTAATATCAACTGATATCCGTAATTTTCCGCTGAAACATTTCGCATTCAGTAATGTAATGTAATGTAGGAGTATCTATTCCGAATGCAATTAACGGTTGAGCAAATCAATTCGATCAAAGCGAGACATAAATAGCAAAGTGCAAAGTGGTGCCCTAAAGTTGATAAACAAATTGAGTCTAGCACTGAATCATTTTCTGTTTTTTGCTTGCGAAAAATGTATTTTGGGTACACCCTTGGCCTCTGGCGCCGATAACATGCCTCCAGCACGCTGTAGTAATCATTCATGATTGTGTAAATAGCTTTAATGCAAAATATTAAATCTTTAAAGATGATACATCTTGGACAAAGCGTCGTCTTAAAGGTCACCTTATGACAGTATTTAATTCCTACTTTAGCCTTAGCCAAAGCGATTGTAATAAAATGAAAACAAATACTTTTTTTGATTATAATTTAATCAGACTCACGTCAGAAACCAAGTGTGGTAAATTTTATTCAAAATGATCGCCTTTACCTTGACACAGGCCCTTACACGGTCAATGGCGACACGAATTTTTTCCATTGAATAATTTTGCACTGCATTCATTAAGCTCAAACATTATGCAACTCAATTCATTAACCGGGGGATTCAAGTATAGGACTAAGATAATGGCCAATTGTTGGCCTTAAAAAGTCTGTATAATCTCACCTAACCATTGTTGATTGAACTTGACATTGTATAGTGGATCAGAGTCCATCTGAAATGATCACGGTTTATTTTCGAAAAGGTATTCTTGTAAATCTTACCCGAAGATGCCTTTTGGTGCCTTTTTCGTAAAAATACAGCTGAGTAACTGCCATCACAAGAGACACCCCACCAAACCACCACCTTTGCAGGATGATGACCTCCATGAACTCCTGGCATTGTAGGCAAAAACTTTTTTTTTTTTTTTTTTTTATCAAATTTTTTTCCAACGGTGAACAAATTGTTTTTCTCGAGTACCGTGAAAGCATCTTTTTGTCGTATCCGATGTCGTATAGGTCTATGGAACGCTCCAAGTCAGAAGTGATCTTTAATGATCGTAGAGATCAAAAAGCTATTCCCATCTCACGGAGCAACACTTTTTGCTTCCTGAGTGGACTCCAGTGCATTCGAGCAATCACTTCTTTGACTACATTTATTGTTCGGACCGAAGGCCTCGATCTTTGACGATCATTATTTCGTCCTTACAGCAGAAAGGTTTTCCAAATTGGCTTCGTAACTAGTCCCCATTTGTGCAGCGCAATTACTGAATAACATTCCATGTTGACACTTCAAATTTTAAATTTAACTCAATTTCGAATTCAAAGTCGGAGTGCTACTTCATAAATTTCTGTCAACAAAAGAATGGTACTTACTCAACGATATCTTCCGAACCGTAGTGGAAGATAACTCTTGCTAACAGGCGATTCCGCGGCTTAGACATCATTAAAACGATTCGTTTTTTTTTTTTTTTTTGGCTTAAGCACAATCAGAAGTTGTGGTGGAGAAACAAGCAAGTGAAGGTAGCAAACTTATTAAAATTAAGTCTTGCGTCCAAGGAAGGTATTGCTATTTTTTTGGTGGGGTTCTTTTCCCACTTCTGTCATCTGACGAAACAATAATGAGCAACTCTCCAAAGTCAATGAGAAAGTTAGAGAAAATCTTCAAGTTTTGGTCTATGTGACCGGCGGTACCAACACCGCCAGGCCACCGTCGTCTGACAGATGCTGGGAAAATTGAGGAAATTGAAATAAAATATTCTACAGCACCCACAATATTCCCAGACCCTGGCCTTTCAGATTTTCATCTATTTCGGTATCTTCAAAACAGCTGTCGAAAACTTCCTCATGGCGTTTCGTTTTTATGGAATTGAAATCCCTAATGTTAGGAAACCTCCACCCTGAAGAGTACTTAGTGGTTTCCTTAGCAAGATAAATAATGACAAATTTCGCTAAAACGTCCAAGCTATACAGGGTGTCCCACGAGCAGTGTGCCCAAAAGCTAGAGCGTGTAGGTCTGGTCAAGACAAGAAAAAAATCTACCCTCCCCCCCCCCCACTTTAGCCGGGAGGGGCAATCTTTTAAAAAAATGACTTAATTTGGAAAAAAAAAATATTAAAAATCAACAGTTACATAAACAACGCCGCGATATACTTTTTTGTAAAGCCAGAAACCTCTTCTTTCATCCTGTTTTTTAAAACAAAAAAATTGGGGTTTTATTGTCTTAATGTCCTAGCGGGTAGAACCCATCGGCGGCGGGCGGACCCAGACGAAATTGGCAGGTCAGTTTTCAAGCGTTATCAATGAAAAAAAAGGATTAATCCAGGGTTATTCCAATACTGTGTCACTTTATTGTATCCTCATAAAACTCCGAATTTTTTAAAAATACTAAAAAAAGAGGTCAATGTTTCATACATTAATTTGCCTACAAGTCCAGCCGCGTTAAAACAAAAAAAAAGGTTTTTCTTAGAAAAAAATTGGTTCGGGACTACAAGACATTTTTGCATCCGGTTTTCTGTTTTTAACTAAAAACTAATAAGAGAATTGAATTTTTGAAAAAAAATTAGTACTTAATTATGTACATACAATTTTGAAAAAATTTTGAGTTTGAAAATTAATTTCTCAAAAACTATTCCTTAAAACAGCTTCGTTTAGAAACAAGATGAAAGAAGAGATTTCTGGCTTTACAAAAAAGTATATCGCGGCTTTGTGGATGTAACTGTTGATTTTTAATATTTTTTTTTTCCAAATTAAGTCAATTTTTTAGAAAATTGCCCCTCCCGGCTAAACGGGGGGAATAGACCCCCCCCCCCCCTTCCCCCCTCCCATTCGATTTTTTTCTTGTCTTGACCAGACCTACACGCTCTAGCTTTTTGGCACACTGCTCGTGGGACACCTTGTATATTTTACCTTGAAAGCCTAGTCAGTTTACAGACATTGGCTCTTTCCCCTCCTTTAAATGTTTAATACATAAGGTCCACCATGTTCTTAAAGAATTACAAAATTCAATATCAAATTATCTAGAAACTGATCAAATTCGACTTTCAAATTGCGTAGAAACAATTCTACGAATAATTGAATGAAAAAATAACATTCGCGGAATCACCGATATACAGATCTCGCCGCTAACTTACAGAAAATAAGGATGAAGAGGTAAAGGATGAGTGTTATCCTCATCCTTCGACGTGAATATCGTACTCGGGGACTTCAACGCGAAAATAGGAACAATATTAGGAGAAGAAGGTTCCCATGTCTCATCAAACGACAATGATGACAATGATGATCATGAAACTACAACATTCAAACACAAGAGTAACGCGCAACCAAGATCCAGCAGCAATGGACAACGGTGTCTTTCTCACAGCAGAGGTTCAGGCTGAATTTCCAACCAGGCAGTAAGAAAAGCAATACATCAGCTTAAAAGTAGCAAGGCCAAAGGAATACCACCATAATTAATAAAATATTGCAGGAGAAAAATTAACAAAGAAGTTACATGGGCTCATCACAACTATGTTCCAATAATGGAACCATCCTCGAGGAATAGGAAAACACCATCATCATTCCCGTATTTAAAGAGGGTGACCGAACACAACGTAACAAACAAAGAATATCGCTGCTATCTTTCTTTTCCTTTTTATCCCGGCGTCGTTATGGTCAGAAGTGTAGGACCATAACCTTCCCACTTAACTGCATTCCTACTGGTCCGCTTGTGGGGTCCGCCCGATATCGCCGAATATCGCTGCTATCAAGTTAGTAAAAGATGCTGTTAAATATTCTCTTAAATAGACTGACTTCGTACCCAAAGGAAATAATCACAGATTACCAGTGTAGATTCAGGAGGAATCACTCGGCGAATGACCAGATTTTCACTACACGGCAGCTGTTGGAAAAGAAATGGGAATTCCAGACACAGTACACCAACTATTCGCAGATTTTAAAAAGGCATTTGACTCTATAAATCGATCGAAAATATATCACGTTCTTGTAAGGCAGGGCATCCCGAAAAAGTAACTGAAACTGATACAAATATGCCTAAAGGGAACAAAGAACAAGTTAGTAGGAAACTCCTTATATGATTAGGTTATACTCAATTCAAACTTCTGAGTATCATATTGACCACCAAAAACGACATAAACATCGAAATAAATAAAAAGCTGTATATGGGCACCTCATGCTTTTTCGCGATGAAGGAGTTATTCAAAAAAAAACTCTTCTGACTGGCAATTTTAAAATCCGCATTTATAAAACCACTATAATGACAGTGACACTTTACAGATATGAAACCTGGCATTTGACTAAGAAGGAGGAAAATAGACGTCGGGTTTTTAAAAATAAGATCTTAAAAAGAATCTATGATGGAAAATAGGGCAAAGAAATAGGCAAATGGAGGAAATCACACAATCAAAAACTCAAGGAACTCTATTTAACCCCAAGCATTATAGTCCTTAAATCGCAAAGACACGTATAACGAATGGACAGTGGACGAATATCAAAAGAATAATGATCATATAACCTGGACGATGGCCGCGCCGTAAACGGCAAGACAATATAAGTATGAATCTATAAAAGGTGGGGCAAAACAGCGAAACATGGAATGAACACACTCATGACAGTGAGGCTTGGCGAAGGGTGGACAACGAGGCTCTCAACTCCGAGTTCCAAATGGCCGGTAATAATACCTACTAATCTTTATATTGCTAGGCAAGCCGGTTGTTTAGTCCGTTGTCAGTATCTATAAGATTACGTGTATTTAGGTACGAACAGCATACACGAACAATCAGGATGCCGCCAAACATCAACCGCGCTGAAAAGGTGATAAAAGTGAGCGGGATGATTAAGGAGGGTTGCCAAACCTTAATTAAGGTAAACCACTGTAAAAGCTCAAAGCCAAAAAGTCAATATTGTGGGAATGCACGTAGGAACACTAATTGAGGTCAATAACGATATTCGTAATAAGCCATGATGCTCGTACATATAACCAGGCCAAGTTCTAACTGACCCGACGGAGGCTTACTGCCATTCGACGTCTCTCGGCATATGGCACCCAGTTTCCTTGTTTTTCAACTATCCTCAAGGCTCTGAAACGATGAGAAGGTGGCTGTTAAGTTACAATCTATGAATTTGCAACTTTTTGTTGCATTCAACAGGGACCTTGATCCAATAATACCTTCAATTCCGCATCGAGATCATCACTGTAGCGTTGAAATCATTCGTGAGAAGCCACACCATACATTTCTATAATACTCGTAATTCAACGCGCCTCATCGCAGGCGATTAAAGTTCATAAACAAGTGTATGCTACGTATACGGTGATTTTTCGCCTCAACATGGAAAACATTTTGGACACGTTGTTGTTATTCGGCAGTCGGTTTGAGTGATGTGAGAATGTTTTAGAGAAATAGAAAAAATCTCCTTCGAGCTGTTATTAAATATGTGTTTCTGATACGTCTATGCAAATCAAAAACCAGTTGGATGGTGAATTTTAAAGTGGCCGGTACCGACTTGAGACGTGAAGGTTCCGTTCAAAACTGCATGCACTGACGATTACATCGCTGAAATTGTCCTTGACAACCGTCGAATTTGATTCATAACCTAGGCTGTGAAAAAACGTGTTTGTCCAATATTGAATCAAGATTTTGGCATGAGAATGCATACCGCGCATGTGCTCACTTCAAATAAAAACGTGTTTAATGAACATTTTCAACGTTCTGTTGGTGCCGCTTAATTACTGTGGATGAAGCTTGGATACCACATTATACCCCAAAAATTAAAATAAAATCAAAACAGTAGACTGCGAAAGAGGAATCGGCCCAAAAAAAAATTGTTTTTTCGCCTAGTAAAATGTGGTAGTCATGGAATTGTTTTCGAAAAGTATTGCGCATCATAACTTGATGAACTGAAGTTAGAACTTGCGTAAAAACGGTTTCCATGGCAAAAGTCCACTAATTGTAACTGGTTGACCAACCTTATTACTCACCAGGACCAGCGGAATGCCAATTTTTTTTTTCCATAAACATAAAAGTTGTGCTCGGAGGGTTGAGTTTTTCATCAACGCAGGAGGCCATCATGTTCGTAAAATTTGTAGACTAGCCGGTTTACAAGGAGGAATCAGCTCCATTAGGAAAATGATCCCGAACACCCGGCAAAGTCGTATTTTAATGGCCTCGTCAATTTCTACGTTTAATACTCAAATCAGACAGTAATTTTTCCGGAAAAGTGGTCATTATATCTGGCCATTGTATCAGCCTTAGTGTCCATGAAGTCTGTGGATTTTAAGGGATGACTCATGTAAAGCTCTGAATTGATCGTCAGCTAACGTGTGGTTACTCATCTAGAAATGATTCCTTTTAAAGATCTGGTAGATGCCATTTGTATCCTGGTAAACGTAGCCTTCATAAGAGAAAAGGCAGAAATCCACTGATGTAAATATGACGAAAACAAAGTTACATAATCGAGGGCACACACAAGTTGCTTCCTCAGCATTTGTTAGATAAACTTACTTTGCTCATGTTAAATGCAATTTAGGTCACCTCACAACCGACTTCATCATATTCCAAGTCCCAAAGAAAACCCAGTACATAAAAGAAAATAAAAACAAACCAAAACACGAGCATCCATTAACACTGTCAGACAAAGCGATTGCCCAAGATCTTCTGTTCCCATGTGCGGTTTCACTTGTTCGGGTCTTTTTTTTTTTCTTCTTTTCCCCTTGATAGTTGTGGCCCGAAATTGAGTTCCTGTTTTGATTTTTCTTATCTGTTCGAGATGGCGACAGAGATTATTTCCATCGGACAAGGGTTCCCTATCATGGGCTGAGTCCGAAACTCCCAATAAGCTCTTCAGTTTTACGCTTATCACAGTTTGTTATCGGAATCTAATCCTTAGTCAGGGGTAAATGAAATGTCTTTTAATACCCAAATTCGAAGAAAGTCAAAAATCATTGTTTACTGTGTTCGATGCCATTACTAGTCTAGGTAGCTACATATGTAGATAATGGCTATGCAGATAGCACATCAAAGCGTTAAATTTCAACACTATCGCATAGATTTAATTATATTATCATGGCGCCCACTCGTCTGTCTGATATATGTACATACATATATGAAAGGCGTTGATAAATGTATCTTATCAACCAATGGCCCGGCCCTAAACTTGTCGCGACAAAAACTTGAGCTAAATTTCATAGAAAATAAAAACAGCAAATGACTAGTTATTGCTTTAATCAGTTTTTACTTTCCTACTTAGCCTAACATTCGCACCCCCTTCGGGTACGATACCTACAGAGAAATTATCAATTTCCAGTTCTTTCTTTTCAATAGCTTCAACAACGTAGTTAGTTAGGATCTTCACCAAAGCGACTTTTATGTTAACCTTTCCCATACGGAGGGCTGGAATAGATGGACATTCGAAAAAGCTTTGTCGAAATAAACATAATTACATACCAATACAATGGCGAGGTCCTTCCCCGAAGGGCATGTACGCGACGGGATTATAGTTCTTGCTCTCTTCGAGGTAACGTTCTGGGTCGTATTTCAAAGGGTCCGGAAAATATTCTTCATCCCTCTGGATGCCGAAAAGCGAGATGATGATCGGTGTGCCTTTCTCGATCACCATGTCTGTACCGGGAATTGGAAAATCCTTGGTGCATTCCCTGTTAAGGATCGGTAAGCCGGGATATTTACGGACCGTTTCTGTATAAAAAATGAAATTTGAATTCGGTGAAAATGGCGTTAAGTAACGATTTGTCTTACCCATGACGCAGAGTTCGAGATATTTCATGTCCTGAATGCACTCATATGTGATTTTACCATCGTGCTTGGCGATAGTTTGCTCGATATCTTCCATGACCTTTGCCATAATTTCAGGATTCTGAGCCAATTCATAAAGCGTAAAGGATGCTCCTGCGGCGGTTGTTTCAAATCCGGCTATGTAGAAGAGAAACGCTTGACCAGCGAGACATTCAATCGACATCGATTTGAAACCATCTAGAACAGATTAAAAAATAGTCTGTCATGAGAGGCGGGGTAAAAAGACTAAAATAAGTTTACCAGCTGCAGATTCTGCACTCCATATGTTATCGTCTAAATTGATTTTGCCAGTGTTACGAAGTTGAATCAGCAATTGCATCAAATCCTTCCGAGAATAATTGTTTGCTTCACGAAAGTCGACTGTTTGTCGAACGATGCTTTTCATAATATTCCCTGATTTTTCTTCAATTCCTAACTTGACAAACACCTTATTCAGGCTTAGATAAAAAAGGTAATAATTTTAAATTATGGAATATGCCGTTTCTATTGACTATCTTATACTTACGGCGGGCACAGGAATGTGGCGGTTCCTTTAAGAACACTTAACAAGGTTGGTTCATTTAATTTTTTACTTATCATACGGAAGTCGTTTTCGGGATCCTTAAAACTATCATTTTCTAGTCCGAAGATGACTGATCCTATAACATCAACCCCATATCTACGAAAACAGAACCAGTAATCTTTAATCTCGTTCACTCACTATCACTCACTTTGAAAACAGTTCCTTGATTTCTACGACACCGGCTCCTTTTTCGGGTACGGCCTTTTCTAGGTGCTCTAACATTCTATCACCAACTTCCTGGATTGTTCCAAACATTCCTTTTAGTTTGCCAGAGGTAAAAGATGGTGTCAACTTCTGCCGCAGTGTGCGCCAACGTTCCCCACGTAAAGCAAAAATATTTCCCGAAAACGGATCATTCTCCTCGTCCACATATATGCCGCGATCATGAAAACTTGCAAAATCCTGAACCAGCATATTCCTAGCTAACTCGGCGTCTCTGATCAGGAGCGCAGGTCTGTGCATTAAATATATTCCCACGAATTTCTCCTTGCTATTCTTGTACACATCGTAGATGGCCATTCCGAATGACCGTTGACGTTTCACCACCGAATCCAGGCATCCGAAAGGGATTTTCACTTTATCGGATGGAAAACCTTTTCTTTGCCAGAAGGAGTACAGATGGCGAATATAAAGCACCAGTGCAGTCAATGTAGTCAACACGACCAGTAAAAACATTTTGCGCAACCGAACTTGCGTGCTTGCTAAGAGAGTTTGATTAACTAACTTTAGATCAGCTCAGACAGTCACTGAATTTATAGAAAATGTCAAACGGCAATGAACCGAGAGACTGATAAGCAAACGCACACTGGTTCAGAAACTACATTTTGATGGTCGTAATTTAATAATCAACGCCGACACGCGTAGCCGACACGGTTAGGCTTGTCCGAAAATTGCAAAGCCATTGTTTTTTACGTGGTTATATCCGAGGTGGAGAACGTGAAATACGCATCGCTTGTGATGTAATATCTGAATGCTCATCAACTGCGAACTTGTCGATATCCATTTCGCGTGTTTTCTGCATTTTACGGCAACAAACAACAAATGCAGCGTCGTCAGCATCAATTGAATTCGTTAATTGCAGAGTGGAAATAGAAACATATATGTATAGTGGTGGGAAAAATAATAGAAATAAATCAATTTTTTTTTGTGTTTTGTGAAGAATTAATTTACAGTAAAAGTGTTTCATATCCTTTTAATACTTAGTTGTTGCATCTTTGTTTTTAATGACTGCTTCGCATCTTCGTCCCATGGAATTGACTAGTTTGGTACAAGTCGCGGGTGGTATAGAGCTCATCTTTTATTTTGGACCAAAGTTCTTCCTTATTTTTGGCTTTGCAGTGTCTGATTTTGCGCTTAAGAAAGCCCCATAGGTGTTCTATTGGGTTGAGGTCAGGGCACTCCATAACATCGACTCTGTTTTGAAGAATCCATTCTTTGGCCAATTTTGGGGTGTGCTTGGTGTCTTTATTCTACATAAACCCCGATTTAATAGGCATGTCCTCTTCAGCAATAACGGTGTTTAAGATTTCTACATAAGTCGTCCTTTATAAGAAAAATTGAACCAACACCCAACACCAAAAACACCCCCAAATCATTAAATTGCCTTTGGATCGAATTCTGAGTTCATTGGCCGTCTCCATCTGAACCAAACAAATTAATCTTGGTTTCATCCGACCATAAGACGTTATTCCAGTTCGCACGGTGGAGGTGTTTTTTGGTTGAGGTCTCTACTTTATATTTATCTTAATCAAGTATGGAACTTTTCTGGGAGTTCTTCCAGCCTCTTCCGTTTCTATTAGTCTCTTTCTAATTGTACGACTCGTACAAGGTGCGTTTAAGTCATTTTTTAATTCCGTTGAAGGCTCGTTCTTGGATAGTCGGATTAGCAGTTTATTGAATCGTGAGGTTGTTTTTCTTTTTCTGCATATAGTATAGGATGAGACTGAAGGCATAAATTTTACCTTTTTTTAAGGATTTTCTTTGTATAAGACAACAAAATTCAATCATTTTAATTTTTTTATATGTCTTAATTTGTATCTTAACCTGTATACTTTTTTTTTATTATTTTACATTTTTAATATATATTTTTTTAAAATTAAATTAGACACCAAAAAAAATTAGATCTAATTGGTCATGGTCATAGTAATAGCGGCTGTTCATGTTGTCTGAAATAAAAAAAAATCGAATGGATTATTGTTCAGTAGGTCCGCCGCTATCGGCCCTACCAAAATTAATCAATTTCATTGAAAAAAAAAATGGCGGACTGTAGAAAAAAATCTTGTTATTTTTGTTAATTGTTTTTTGTTAAAAATCGTTTAAAAAATATAAGAAAATATTTTTAGAAAATGATGATTCGAGAGAAATGCGTTGTGACAGTCTGCGCGCGGCAGACAAGTCGACATAGTCGCCGACGCGCCGTGACTATAAATTGTAACTTATTTAAGACTAGGAATTTCGGTCTGAATTCTTCACAGCATATTTTCGATATTTCGATAGGAAAAATAGATTTTTCGACTTTTGGGTCACATGAGACTACCCCCTTAAATTTTGGTACCTGAAGTGCTTTGAATATTTTTTGCTTAGAGCACTTCATTAGCTTGGCTATTTCATCCATTGTTCTCCCGTCATTTCTTAATTTTTTTATCAATTTGCGATCGGAACTAGTGCAATCCACGACCCATTTTTACAAAATTTTATATTTACTGTTTTTTTTTCTAACAGACATTAAAACACAAGTCAAACAAATTTGCGAAGATTTCAATAAATACGAACCAGTAGTTTACTTCACAATAATGATTGAAGAGTGTGGATGGTTTGCTTCTATTATTTTTTCCAGGCAAAATATCCCTTTCGCCTGCATTTTTTACTACTAGGCAAAAACAAAAAAAAAACTGTTAGGTACGGTTCGGGTATAGAATTGGTGTTGAAAAAAAAAAAACCAAATTGTACGCAGTTACTGATTGTTGATCGTTAAACCTTTGTTTCTATTATTTTTTTCACCACTGTATGTACAATTTCTGCCTAAACCAGTACCAAAAGCCAGCTAGATTTGGGTGGTCGGCCTCAGAAAACGTCGGAGAAGATCGACAGAAGAATTTGTCCATTTCAATAAATTTATTTGTGTCTTCTGACAAAAATTGTAGCGTCACTAAATATAAATGTCCATCCAAGTACGGTTAGAGGCAGAGCTTTGGTAAAATTTTTATTACAAAATTTAAATTACAGGCCCGAGAAAAAGCCAATGCTCAAAGAAATATATTTGCAGAAAAGATAATTTTCAAATATTTCGTTTTAAAAGCACAAAACTAAGCAAGTGGATTTAATTAGATTACATTTTGCAAAAACCTAATCCCAAACCGGGAAGCCTGCCGCTACTTTCTGAGGTCAAACCGGCGAACCCCACAAGCGGACCAGTAGGAATGCAGTTAAGTGGGAAGGTTATGGTCCTACACTTCTGACCATAACAACGCCGGAAAAAAGAGAAGAAGAAGACATTTTGCAAAAACCTATTAGGTGTACGACTTTGCTTCCGCCGTCCCCAACATTTGAGGCTTTAATGAAACAAATTGGTTACACATGTATCATTCCATCGCTGGCTACTACAATAATTTCGGGCAGTGTACGAATCTCGCGTCGAAAAAATTGTTCATCTTTTGAAGCGACCCACTAATCGATCCAATTTGTGACTTCTTCATGAGATCGGAAGTGTTGGTCAGCCAGGCCATGCGCCATTGATCGAAACAGGTGATAGTCAGAGGGAGCAATGTCTGGTGAATACGGCGGGTGGGGTAGAACTTCCCATTTTAACGTTTCCAAGGACGTTTTGATCTCTTTTGCAACGTGAGGTTGAGCGTTGTCGTGCTGCTAAATAACTTTATCGTGCCTCTCGCTGAATTGCGGCCGTTTATCTTTTAATGCTCTGCTCAAACGCATTAATTGCGGGCACCTTGGTTGTTTCACTTGGTTTTAACACTTCATAGTACACGACGCCGAGCTGGTCCCACCAAATGCAGAGCATGTTCTTGGAGCCGTGGTTATTCGGTTTGACCGTCGACGCGGAAGCATGGCCGAGATTTCCCCTTGATTTTTTGCGGTTAGGGTTATCGTAATGAGCCCATTTTTCGTCCCCGATCACAATGCGATGCAGAAATACCTTCCGTTTTTTCCTCGGAAGCAACTGTTCACAAATACACAAACACCATTCAGCGTCTTCACTCAGCAATGTCTCCAATTCTGCATCTTCGAAAACTTTCTCTCTTCCATCACTATGCCGGTCTTCGACGTTAAAACCACCTGGGAAGACATAGAGTTGGTAAATGGATCTTGTCCCCTAAACCAATCACTTGTCGCGGCAGAAACTTGAGCAAAATTTCCATAAAAACAGCAAACGACTAGTTTGTTGATCGAGCGGAGCGTAGCGGAGCGAGAGCAATCACCCACTTTTTGGCCTAGCGCGTGCATGTACGGGGAATATACAGTGGTAAACATTCGTTTAAGCGCATTGGGGTATTTTGCCTAGTTCACATCACGAAGTAATGTACGAACATATGTACATATGTATCTTTCTCAAAACATTTCGACACAGACCTGCCGCTATTTTTTATCTCAAAAAAAAAAAGGATCGCGCATGTAGACTTTGTTTTTTGTGGCATATTGCATCCGCGCATTAGGAATCGTTTGTTCGAGAGTTAAACATTCAATTAAACGCAGCTAAGTATTTGTGCGATATAAAAATAAGTAAATACTTTTTTGATAGATTTTGTTTTCCAACGGTAAGACACAATGGTTTCAAGTTATTCTTGGTGATTTATAATAATATTAAAAAAGGTTTTGCAGACATGGGAAAAGGAAAGCGGTTAACAGCTCAAGAAATTGAACAGATTAAATTCTTAAAGTCACAGACGCTGTCTAATCGACAAATTGCAAAAGAGATAGGAAGATCAGAGACAGTCGTCCGCAATTTCTTAAAAAAAGGAACAGAGTATGGAAAAAAGGGAAAAACCAAGGGTAACACAAAACTCACCCTCCGTCAAAGAGGTCAAATATTTGAGGAAGCAATAAAAAATCGCCTTAATTGTAGGCAAATAAAGGAAAAATTAGATTTACCAACCACTAAACAACACATTGCCAGGATTCTTCGTGAATCGAAATCCATTAAATGGAAGAAAATGCAGGGAAAGCCAAGGCTCACAGCTGTACACAAAGAAAATAGATTGCTGTTTGCTAAAAAGTATATGCACTGGACCATAGAGTGGCAAAATATAATTTTTTCGGACGAGAAAAAGTTTAATTTAGATGGTCCAGACTGTTACAGCTGCTACTGGCATGATCTTTCGAAAAATAGTGTTCCCCGGTCAAAGCGGAATTTCGGCGGTGGTAGTGTTATGGTATGGGGGGCTTTTGCCTACAATTTAAAGCTACCCATTTGCTTTATCAGCACGAAAATGAATTCCCGAAATTACACAGAGTTATTGGATGACGTTCTTGTTTCTTTCTTGGATGAACAACACCAACAGCAGTTCATTTTCCAGCAGGATAATGCTGCAATCCATGTGTCGAAAGAGTCAAAGGAGTGGTTTGGTCAAAAAAACATCACTTTGTTGGATTGGCCAGCCTGTAGCCCCGACTGTAATCCCATGGAAAACCTTTGGGCTATACTTGCTTCCAAGGTTTATGCAAATGGAAGACAATTTGGTTCTGTTTCGGAGCTCCGGCAGTGTATCCAAGCATGTTGGCGAGAAATCACTCCAAACGTTCTTGAAAATTTAACAAATTCAATGGCAAATAGGATATTTGAAGTGATAAAAAATAAGGGTAATCACAAAATATTAAATTTTGTTAAAAAACTCAAACAATTAATTATACTACATTGTTTAATAAAGTGCGTTTAAATGAATATTTCACTACTTTTTCCTTTGGACTTGATTTCTTAAATGCTAAATGTCTTAAAACTTCGCTGTAGTTCATTTTTGTACTAATGAATACTGTGAGTAGTAATATTCAACTTTCTCACGGAGTGTTTCCATTTTATTCTCAAAAAATGTAATGCGTTTAAACGAATGTTTATCACTGTAGTGGTCCGAAAACGATTTCGGACTAATCTTGTACGCACTAAATGTAGATATCGGCTATAACCACACATGTGTGCAGCATGTCATTCGATAGATCTAGGTCTGTAGATGAGCCATAAATTATCAAATGAAATTGTTTGATTGAAAAATAGTGAGAAATAACGAAGTAAAGTTTAGAAAAGTGCCATGCGGAGCGAGAGCAAGGTTGATAAAACAACAAATTTGCTCGCTCGATCAAAAATTTTCAGTAGCGGAGTTAAGCCCGCGCATACTGATTTGCCTAGTATGGTATATCGCTTTAAACAGATTTTACTTTCCTACTTAGCCTTACATTCGTACCCCCTTGTGGTGCGATACTTATAGAGAAGTTATCAATTTCCAATTCTTTCTTTTCAATAACTTCAACGTCGAAGTTACTTAGGATCTTCACCAAAGCCACTTTTATATTAACCTTTCCCATACGGAGGGCTGAAATAGATGGAAAAAGCTTTGTCGAAATAAACATAATTAGATACCAATACAATGGCGTGGTCCTTCCCCGAAGGGCATATACGCGACGGGATTATAGTTCTTGCTCTCTTCGAGGAAACGTTCTGGGTCGTTTTTCAAGGGGTCCGGAAAATATTCTTCATCCCTCTGGATGCCGAAAAGCGAGATGACGATCGGTGTGCCTTTCTCGATCACCATGTCTGTACCGAGAATCGGAAAATCCTTGGTGCATTCCCTGTTAAGGATCGGTAAGCCGGGATATTTACGGACCGTTTCTGTATAAGAAATGAAATTTGAATTCGGTGAAAATGGCGTTAAGTAACGATTTATCTTACCCATGACGCAGAGTTCGAGATATTTCATGTCCTGAATGCACTCATATGTGATTTTACCATCGTGCTTGGCGATAGTTTGCTCGATATCTTCCATGACCTTTGCCATGATCTCCGGATTTTGAGCCAATTCATAAAGTGTAAAAGCTGCTCCTGCGGCGGTTGTCTCAAAGCCGGCTGCATAGAACAGAAACGCTTGACCAGCGAGACATTCAATCGACATCGATTTGAAACCATCTAGAACAGATTAAAAAATAGTCTGTCATGAGAGGCGGGGTAAAAAGACTAAAATAAGTTTACCAGCTGCAGATTCTGCACTCCATATGTTATCGTCTAAATTGATTTTGCCAGTGTTACGAAGTTGAATCAGCAATTGCATCAAATCCTTCCGAGAATAATTGTTTGCTTCACGAAAGTCGACTGTTTGTCGAACGATGCTTTTCATAATATTCCCCGATTTTTCTTCAATTCCTAACTTGACAAACACCTTATTCAGGCTTAGATAAAAAAGGTAATAATTTTAAATTATGGAATATGCCGCTTCTATTGACTAGTTTTTTCTTAACGATTAAGCTATATATATATATATATCTTATACTTACGGCGGGCACAGGAATGTGGCGGTTCCTTTAAGAACACTTAACAAGGTTGGTTCATTTAATTTTTTACTTATCATACGGAAGTCGTTTTCGGGATCCTTAAAACTATCATTTTCTAGTCCGAAGATGACTGATCCTATAACATCAACCCCATATCTACGAAAACAGAACCAGTAATCTTTAATCTCGTTCACTCACTATCACTCACTTTGAAAACAGTTCCTTGATTTCTACGACACCGGCTCCTTTTTCGGGTACGGCCTTTTCTAGGTGCTCTAACATTCTATCACCAACTTCCTGGATTGTTCCAAACATTCCTTTTAGTTTGCCAGAGGTAAAAGATGGTGTCAACTTCTGCCGCAGTGTGCGCCAACGTTCCCCACGTAAAGCAAAAATATTTCCCGAAAACGGATCATTCTCCTCGTCCACATATATGCCGCGATCATGAAAACTTGCAAAATCCTGAACCAGCATATTCCTAGCTAACTCGGCGTCTCTGATCAGGAGCGCAGGTCTGTGCATTAAATATATTCCCACGAATTTCTCCTTGCTATTCTTGTACACATCGTAGATGGCCATTCCGAATGACCGTTGACGTTTCACCACCGAATCCAGGCATCCGAAAGGGATTTTCACTTTATCGGATGGAAAACCTTTTCTTTGCCAGAAGGAGTACAGATGGCGAATATAAAGCACCAGTGCAGTCAATGTAGTCAACACGACCAGTAAAAACATTTTGCGCAACCGAACTTGCGTGCTTGCTAAGAGAGTTTGATTAACTAACTTTAGATCAGCTCAGACAGTCACTGAATTTATAGAAAATGTCAAACGGCAATGAACCGAGAGACTGATAAGCAAACGCACACTGGTTCAGAAACTACATTTTGATGGTCGTAATTTAATAATCAACGCCGACACGCGTAGCCGACACGGTTAGGCTTGTCCGAAAATTGCAAAGCCATTGTTTTTTACGTGGTTATATCCGAGGTGGAGAACGTGAAATACGCATCGCTTGTGATGTAATATCTGAATGCTCATCAACTGCGAACTTGTCGATATCCATTTCGCGTGTTTTCTGCATTTTACGGCAACAAACAACAAATGCAGCGTCGTCAGCATCAATTGAATTCGTTAATTGCAGAGTGGAAATAGAAACATATATGTATAGTGGTGGGAAAAATAATAGAAATAAATCAATTTTTTTTTGTGTTTTGTGAAGAATTAATTTACAGTAAAAGTGTTTCATATCCTTTTAATACTTAGTTGTTGCATCTTTGTTTTTAATGACTGCTTCGCATCTTCGTCCCATGGAATTGACTAGTTTGGTACAAGTCGCGGGTGGTATAGAGCTCATCTTTTATTTTGGACCAAAGTTCTTCCTTATTTTTGGCTTTGCAGTGTCTGATTTTGCGCTTAAGAAAGCCCCATAGGTGTTCTATTGGGTTGAGGTCAGGGCACTCCATAACATCGACTCTGTTTTGAAGAATCCATTCTTTGGCCAATTTTGGGGTGTGCTTGGTGTCTTTATTCTACATAAACCCCGATTTAATAGGCATGTCCTCTTCAGCAATAACGGTGTTTAAGATTTCTACATAAGTCGTCCTTTATAAGAAAAATTGAACCAACACCCAACACCAAAAACACCCCCAAATCATTAAATTGCCTTTGGATCGAATTCTGAGTTCATTGGCCGTCTCCATCTGAACCAAACAAATTAATCTTGGTTTCATCCGACCATAAGACGTTATTCCAGTTCGCACGGTGGAGGTGTTTTTTGGTTGAGGTCTCTACTTTATATTTATCTTAATCAAGTATGGAACTTTTCTGGGAGTTCTTCCAGCCTCTTCCGTTTCTATTAGTCTCTTTCTAATTGTACGACTCGTACAAGGTGCGTTTAAGTCATTTTTTAATTCCGTTGAAGGCTCGTTCTTGGATAGTCGGATTAGCAGTTTATTGAATCGTGAGGTTGTTTTTCTTTTTCTGCATATAGTATAGGATGAGACTGAAGGCATAAATTTTACCTTTTTTTAAGGATTTTCTTTGTATAAGACAACAAAATTCAATCATTTTAATTTTTTTATATGTCTTAATTTGTATCTTAACCTGTATACTTTTTTTTTATTATTTTACATTTTTAATATATATTTTTTTAAAATTAAATTAGACACCAAAAAAAATTAGATCTAATTGGTCATGGTCATAGTAATAGCGGCTGTTCATGTTGTCTGAAATAAAAAAAAATCGAATGGATTATTGTTCAGTAGGTCCGCCGCTATCGGCCCTACCAAAATTAATCAATTTCATTGAAAAAAAAAATGGCGGACTGTAGAAAAAAATCTTGTTATTTTTGTTAATTGTTTTTTGTTAAAAATCGTTTAAAAAATATAAGAAAATATTTTTAGAAAATGATGATTCGAGAGAAATGCGTTGTGACAGTCTGCGCGCGGCAGACAAGTCGACATAGTCGCCGACGCGCCGTGACTATAAATTGTAACTTATTTAAGACTAGGAATTTCGGTCTGAATTCTTCACAGCATATTTTCGATATTTCGATAGGAAAAATAGATTTTTCGACTTTTGGGTCACATGAGACTACCCCCTTAAATTTTGGTACCTGAAGTGCTTTGAATATTTTTTGCTTAGAGCACTTCATTAGCTTGGCTATTTCATCCATTGTTCTCCCGTCATTTCTTAATTTTTTTATCAATTTGCGATCGGAACTAGTGCAATCCACGACCCATTTTTACAAAATTTTATATTTACTGTTTTTTTTTCTAACAGACATTAAAACACAAGTCAAACAAATTTGCGAAGATTTCAATAAATACGAACCAGTAGTTTACTTCACAATAATGATTGAAGAGTGTGGATGGTTTGCTTCTATTATTTTTTCCAGGCAAAATATCCCTTTCGCCTGCATTTTTTACTACTAGGCAAAAACAAAAAAAAAACTGTTAGGTACGGTTCGGGTATAGAATTGGTGTTGAAAAAAAAAAAACCAAATTGTACGCAGTTACTGATTGTTGATCGTTAAACCTTTGTTTCTATTATTTTTTTCACCACTGTATGTACAATTTCTGCCTAAACCAGTACCAAAAGCCAGCTAGATTTGGGTGGTCGGCCTCAGAAAACGTCGGAGAAGATCGACAGAAGAATTTGTCCATTTCAATAAATTTATTTGTGTCTTCTGACAAAAATTGTAGCGTCACTAAATATAAATGTCCATCCAAGTACGGTTAGAGGCAGAGCTTTGGTAAAATTTTTATTACAAAATTTAAATTACAGGCCCGAGAAAAAGCCAATGCTCAAAGAAATATATTTGCAGAAAAGATAATTTTCAAATATTTCGTTTTAAAAGCACAAAACTAAGCAAGTGGATTTAATTAGATTACATTTTGCAAAAACCTAATCCCAAACCGGGAAGCCTGCCGCTACTTTCTGAGGTCAAACCGGCGAACCCCACAAGCGGACCAGTAGGAATGCAGTTAAGTGGGAAGGTTATGGTCCTACACTTCTGACCATAACAACGCCGGAAAAAAGAGAAGAAGAAGACATTTTGCAAAAACCTATTAGGTGTACGACTTTGCTTCCGCCGTCCCCAACATTTGAGGCTTTAATGAAACAAATTGGTTACACATGTATCATTCCATCGCTGGCTACTACAATAATTTCGGGCAGTGTACGAATCTCGCGTCGAAAAAATTGTTCATCTTTTGAAGCGACCCACTAATCGATCCAATTTGTGACTTCTTCATGAGATCGGAAGTGTTGGTCAGCCAGGCCATGCGCCATTGATCGAAACAGGTGATAGTCAGAGGGAGCAATGTCTGGTGAATACGGCGGGTGGGGTAGAACTTCCCATTTTAACGTTTCCAAGGACGTTTTGATCTCTTTTGCAACGTGAGGTTGAGCGTTGTCGTGCTGCTAAATAACTTTATCGTGCCTCTCGCTGAATTGCGGCCGTTTATCTTTTAATGCTCTGCTCAAACGCATTAATTGCGGGCACCTTGGTTGTTTCACTTGGTTTTAACACTTCATAGTACACGACGCCGAGCTGGTCCCACCAAATGCAGAGCATGTTCTTGGAGCCGTGGTTATTCGGTTTGACCGTCGACGCGGAAGCATGGCCGAGATTTCCCCTTGATTTTTTGCGGTTAGGGTTATCGTAATGAGCCCATTTTTCGTCCCCGATCACAATGCGATGCAGAAATACCTTCCGTTTTTTCCTCGGAAGCAACTGTTCACAAATACACAAACACCATTCAGCGTCTTCACTCAGCAATGTCTCCAATTCTGCATCTTCGAAAACTTTCTCTCTTCCATCACTATGCCGGTCTTCGACGTTAAAACCACCTGGGAAGACATAGAGTTGGTAAATGGATCTTGTCCCCTAAACCAATCACTTGTCGCGGCAGAAACTTGAGCAAAATTTCCATAAAAACAGCAAACGACTAGTTTGTTGATCGAGCGGAGCGTAGCGGAGCGAGAGCAATCACCCACTTTTTGGCCTAGCGCGTGCATGTACGGGGAATATACAGTGGTAAACATTCGTTTAAGCGCATTGGGGTATTTTGCCTAGTTCACATCACGAAGTAATGTACGAACATATGTACATATGTATCTTTCTCAAAACATTTCGACACAGACCTGCCGCTATTTTTTATCTCAAAAAAAAAAAGGATCGCGCATGTAGACTTTGTTTTTTGTGGCATATTGCATCCGCGCATTAGGAATCGTTTGTTCGAGAGTTAAACATTCAATTAAACGCAGCTAAGTATTTGTGCGATATAAAAATAAGTAAATACTTTTTTGATAGATTTTGTTTTCCAACGGTAAGACACAATGGTTTCAAGTTATTCTTGGTGATTTATAATAATATTAAAAAAGGTTTTGCAGACATGGGAAAAGGAAAGCGGTTAACAGCTCAAGAAATTGAACAGATTAAATTCTTAAAGTCACAGACGCTGTCTAATCGACAAATTGCAAAAGAGATAGGAAGATCAGAGACAGTCGTCCGCAATTTCTTAAAAAAAGGAACAGAGTATGGAAAAAAGGGAAAAACCAAGGGTAACACAAAACTCACCCTCCGTCAAAGAGGTCAAATATTTGAGGAAGCAATAAAAAATCGCCTTAATTGTAGGCAAATAAAGGAAAAATTAGATTTACCAACCACTAAACAACACATTGCCAGGATTCTTCGTGAATCGAAATCCATTAAATGGAAGAAAATGCAGGGAAAGCCAAGGCTCACAGCTGTACACAAAGAAAATAGATTGCTGTTTGCTAAAAAGTATATGCACTGGACCATAGAGTGGCAAAATATAATTTTTTCGGACGAGAAAAAGTTTAATTTAGATGGTCCAGACTGTTACAGCTGCTACTGGCATGATCTTTCGAAAAATAGTGTTCCCCGGTCAAAGCGGAATTTCGGCGGTGGTAGTGTTATGGTATGGGGGGCTTTTGCCTACAATTTAAAGCTACCCATTTGCTTTATCAGCACGAAAATGAATTCCCGAAATTACACAGAGTTATTGGATGACGTTCTTGTTTCTTTCTTGGATGAACAACACCAACAGCAGTTCATTTTCCAGCAGGATAATGCTGCAATCCATGTGTCGAAAGAGTCAAAGGAGTGGTTTGGTCAAAAAAACATCACTTTGTTGGATTGGCCAGCCTGTAGCCCCGACTGTAATCCCATGGAAAACCTTTGGGCTATACTTGCTTCCAAGGTTTATGCAAATGGAAGACAATTTGGTTCTGTTTCGGAGCTCCGGCAGTGTATCCAAGCATGTTGGCGAGAAATCACTCCAAACGTTCTTGAAAATTTAACAAATTCAATGGCAAATAGGATATTTGAAGTGATAAAAAATAAGGGTAATCACAAAATATTAAATTTTGTTAAAAAACTCAAACAATTAATTATACTACATTGTTTAATAAAGTGCGTTTAAATGAATATTTCACTACTTTTTCCTTTGGACTTGATTTCTTAAATGCTAAATGTCTTAAAACTTCGCTGTAGTTCATTTTTGTACTAATGAATACTGTGAGTAGTAATATTCAACTTTCTCACGGAGTGTTTCCATTTTATTCTCAAAAAATGTAATGCGTTTAAACGAATGTTTATCACTGTAGTGGTCCGAAAACGATTTCGGACTAATCTTGTACGCACTAAATGTAGATATCGGCTATAACCACACATGTGTGCAGCATGTCATTCGATAGATCTAGGTCTGTAGATGAGCCATAAATTATCAAATGAAATTGTTTGATTGAAAAATAGTGAGAAATAACGAAGTAAAGTTTAGAAAAGTGCCATGCGGAGCGAGAGCAAGGTTGATAAAACAACAAATTTGCTCGCTCGATCAAAAATTTTCAGTAGCGGAGTTAAGCCCGCGCATACTGATTTGCCTAGTATGGTATATCGCTTTAAACAGATTTTACTTTCCTACTTAGCCTTACATTCGTACCCCCTTGTGGTGCGATACTTATAGAGAAGTTATCAATTTCCAATTCTTTCTTTTCAATAACTTCAACGTCGAAGTTACTTAGGATCTTCACCAAAGCCACTTTTATATTAACCTTTCCCATACGGAGGGCTGAAATAGATGGAAAAAGCTTTGTCGAAATAAACATAATTAGATACCAATACAATGGCGTGGTCCTTCCCCGAAGGGCATATACGCGACGGGATTATAGTTCTTGCTCTCTTCGAGGAAACGTTCTGGGTCGTTTTTCAAGGGGTCCGGAAAATATTCTTCATCCCTCTGGATGCCGAAAAGCGAGATGACGATCGGTGTGCCTTTCTCGATCACCATGTCTGTACCGAGAATCGGAAAATCCTTGGTGCATTCCCTGTTAAGGATCGGTAAGCCGGGATATTTACGGACCGTTTCTGTATAAGAAATGAAATTTGAATTCGGTGAAAATGGCGTTAAGTAACGATTTATCTTACCCATGACGCAGAGTTCGAGATATTTCATGTCCTGAATGCACTCATATGTGATTTTACCATCGTGCTTGGCGATAGTTTGCTCGATATCTTCCATGACCTTTGCCATGATCTCCGGATTTTGAGCCAATTCATAAAGTGTAAAAGCTGCTCCTGCGGCGGTTGTCTCAAAGCCGGCTGCATAGAACAGAAACGCTTGACCAGCGAGACATTCAATCGACATCGATTTGAAACCATCTAGAACAGATTAAAAAATAGTCTGTCATGAGAGGCGGGGTAAAAAGACTAAAATAAGTTTACCAGCTGCAGATTCTGCACTCCATATGTTATCGTCTAAATTGATTTTGCCAGTGTTACGAAGTTGAATCAGCAATTGCATCAAATCCTTCCGAGAATAATTGTTTGCTTCACGAAAGTCGACTGTTTGTCGAACGATGCTTTTCATAATATTCCCCGATTTTTCTTCAATTCCTAACTTGACAAACACCTTATTCAGGCTTAGATAAAAAAGGTAATAATTTTAAATTATGGAATATGCCGCTTCTATTGACTAGTTTTTTCTTAACGATTAAGCTATATATATATATATATCTTATACTTACGGCGGGCACAGGAATGTGGCGGTTCCTTTAAGAACACTTAACAAGGTTGGTTCATTTAATTTTTTACTTATCATACGGAAGTCGTTTTCGGGACCGAAGATGACCGATCCTATAACATCAACCCCATATCTACGAAAACAGAACCAGTAATCTTTAATCTCGATCACTCACTATCACTCACTTTGAAAACAGTTCCTTGACTTCTACGACACCGGCTCCTTTTTCGGGTACAGTCTTGTCTAGATACTCTACCATCCTATCGCTAACTTCCCCAATGGTTCCAAACATTCCTTTTAACTTGCCAGAGGTAAAGGATGGTGTCAACTTCTGCCGTAGTGTGCGCCAAAGTTCCGCACGCAAAGCAAAAAGATTTCCCGAAAACGGATCATTCTCCTCATCCACATATACGCCGCGATCATGAAAACTTGCAAAATCCTGAACCATCATATTCCTAGCTAGCTCAGCGTCTCTAATCAGGAGCGACGGGAATCCTTTTCTCTGCCAGAAGAAATACAGGTGCCGAATATAAAGCACCAGTGCAGTCGATATAGTCAACACGACCAGTAAAAACATTTTGCCGAACCGAACTTGCTCAGAAACTACATCTTGGTCTCAGTCAATACCAGCTAGTCTTGTCCGAAAATTGCAAAGCCAATATTGTTTTTTCCGTGATTCCGTAATCCGACGCGGAGAATGTGAAATACGCATTGCCTGTGATGTAATGTCTGAATGCTGATCAACAGCGAACTTGTCGGTGGCCATTTCGCATGTTTTCTGCGTTTAAGATAGGCAATAAACAACAAATGCAGAGTCGACAGCATCAATTGAATTGAATAATTTCTATCTAACTTAGAACCAAAGGCATATATGTTAGTTATCGTTTGAAATTAACGAAAAAATTTCTATGAAAAATGTAAAGACGAACTCCGAAGAGGGTAATGGAATGAAATATCTGCAAATGGTCCGCCTTGGCTCTTTCTATAAATAGTCAACCTTCGATGAAATTTTTCTGCATAATTGTGGCTATATTTTGATGGATCGTTGGTAGAGCACCAAGGGAAAAAGCAATAAATCGCACGATCTCGGCGGGAAACTGAAGTATGCTTTTCAAGAAATCACACGCCCAGAAATTTGACACGAAAAAGAGCCATTTTTTTCATAAACTGTGTGGCATGTGATGCCGTCCAAATAACACCGCCAGTGCAAAGTCCTACCGAACTATCACTCGTTGTGGTTATTCCACTATTTCGAATCTCTTGTTTGCATACGAACGTTTTTTTGTTACACTCAGCTATGACTGTCATTTTCATGAGTCATTTTCAACGTCTTCACTTGTCGTAGTTACCTGTCTTAAACATTTAAATTTATCGGTTAAATTCATTGTAGCTGTGCGAGAAGGCGCCTGATGTTGACCAAAGGCAGTATAAACTTTGCAAAAGTTAACTAAATCTCTTTAGTATTCCCCAGCTATTATTATTATAATTGGAGCTGTGGAGGTCGTGGTGCAATGGTAATCATCACTTACTGTTGAGCGGAACATCTGTCGTTTAAGTCTATCCATAGCCAAAAACAATTTCTATATGGAAAAAATGTGCAACAAATCAATTGTTAGTTGAGCATAACACTCGCAGTATGAGATCACTTCACTTTGTGCGTTTCCAATGTACCACTTTAAATATATGGAAACCAAAATGAAATTACTGTGAACTGCACCAACGTGACAAATTCCCCGGAGAGTAGTGAACGAACATCTTCGACACAAACCATCTACATCCCGTCCAGGTTGTGTGGCAAACACCACAAGAGCGTAATTCTTGAACCTGCGCGAACTCAATAAAAAATAGAAAGTCTTTCTCAGCCACCTTTGTTATGTGTCGTTTATTTCATATGACTTGGATGTTGCGGGATTCAAACCCCGTGTTATCAGTTTGAATAGCCAATAAACTGAGCTACAGCATTCCCCAAAGATTCTCTACTGTGCTTTGTTCAAGGTAGCAAACCCGCCAATCCATGACTAGTTGAGTTATCAAAAATCCTTTGATCCTACTCACCCGCGGTGATATCCTGAAAATAAGTCTTTCTTCTCGATAATGTTGCCCAAATTTTGAAGAATCCCAATCCATGAGACCGTTATCACCAAAATTTCGCCTTAAAAAAATACATGAGTTCCTTTTTTACATACATATGTATGTTCCCTCTATAGCACTGGAACTTTAACTTTCACCTCGCCGACGGGGGCTACCTAGGATTATATATTTTTTAATTACTACTAGAGGCACCGTATGCATTGTCATCTGACGCTGAGTCCTCTTATTAATATTGTTTTTCACGGTGTTTGACACAACCCGCTGTAACACCTTGGTGGTTTACCCGATTGATGTGGCTTGGCCGATCAATGTTCAAAGGAGGAAGCCGCCCTTCACCTAAGCGAGAAATTAGTTAAGCACACCCAAGACTCATGATGGAGAGAAGCTTCGGCTATCCTCGTTTTTTGGGATTGAAACAAAACCTAATTTTGAAATAAAAATAGAATTATGTGACATTTATTTAGCATGGCAATGAAAATATATTTTCTCTACCCCCATTTAGATGATTATCAGAAAACTAAATATTTAATGTTCTAAGGAAATAAAAAAAATTAATTTGAATTGTTCGAAGAAAAATATATAAAGCCATTCAATTTTCGGTAAAATTTAGACCTGGTAACGTCTGGCTCTTAGTTAGCTGTTCCGCTATCTAAGCAGAATGACGTCATATAAAATAGGCCGTGATCAAATAAAAACAAACCCTTTTTTCCAAACTAGATTTCCAGTCCATCGACTTTAAAAATACAAATTTGGCTGTTCCGGCCAAGTCTAATTATACAATAACAGGTATTTTTTGAGCATTTTTTAGATAAGCTACTTGAGTGCGCCAACTAATTACGTAACAAGCAGAGAACATGCGAAGCGGCTACCGTTAATTAAGTACTCAGGTATTACATCATTAAGCAAGACGTATTTCATGCTCTCTGGCTCGCTAAATGGCTAAAGTTGTAGTTTCACGTTAACGAAAATCCGGTTATTAACGATATAATCTTTCGCACATATACAGAACAAATTTCGATGAAATAAATATTCTGTGCTGTTTCAACTCCAAAAAATGCCTTTCGTCAGACAAAAAGAATGACTCTATTCACCTTGGCACCTTGAAATCAAACTTGTTGACCGGAATCACTTCAAAGAGTATTAGGCGTTCGATAAGGGTTCTCCTAACCACTTATCTGAATAATAACAGACAGGCCATGCGTCATCGGTCGAAACAACAAATGATATTCAGAAGAAGCAATGTCTGAGGAATACGTTGGGCGGGATAGGATCTCCGTTCCATTTGAATGTTTCCAAGATCGAATATGTTTTTACCAGTTTTGCGACGTGCATTTCGGAGTGTTCTTGCCATTTTTTCTTAAATGCACGGCTCAAGCGCATTAGTTGTAAGCGGTAACTAAAGTGATGACCTTATTCAGTTCTAAGAGCTCATAGTAGACCCACTCATCCGATGTCACCAAACACAGGATATGAATTTGGATCCAGGAATATGTAGCTTCGCCGACGATGTTCGTCACTTTCGGCGCTTGGGATTTCGTAATGGATTCATTTCGCTTGACATAACCAGTGAAAATTCGACGCAAACATTTCTTCATACCCCACAGTTGAAGCATTCCGTATGGGATTCAATTTCCCTCCTTTTTGTTCCTTCCAAAGCGTGGCTGCAATGCTTTTTCCTCCAATGCTCTTTCCTAAGTCCACTGCCTTCAGGCTGTTCTACAGAAAGTGCCCTTCTAAATTTCTGTTCGAATGTATACCTATATAATGGCGTAAGTGATAGGAAGCATACCGCAGCATTATTTATTGAAGTTACTAAAGCCTTTGACACGGTGGATCATAAAATACTTTTGGACAAATTACACAGGTGCGGATTTAGAGATAGTTTTCATAGTTGGCTTAATTCATATCTTTCTAACAGAGCTCAAAATCAAAATTTATGGCGTATTAAGTTCGAGTAGTACAGTTTCTGTGGGTGTTCCTCAGGGTTCTGTTCTTGCCCCATTATTTTTCTTAGTATTTATTAATTCGCTCTTTTTACAGAAAAACTGTTGTAAAGTAACAGCCTTTCCAGACGATTAGGCTTGTGCTTTTGCCTCAGAAGCGACAATTTTATTTACTAACTGAGCCAGAGAGCGTTTATCTACACTTTGTATGGAAATAAGTGAAGATCATCTTTAAAATGCTCCGCAAAGTGGTCCCACTGATGCCTAACTGCTGCGAACGGCGCCGATATGACAAACTTCGGTCTTCTTGAACACTGCCCTTCACAGACTGAATAGATGAGTTTGAATGCCGCCGACGTGGCCTAGGTTGCTCACGAGGGCTTGCCACAGAACCAAATTGACAAAAAATCGAGGCCCAACGACGAGTTGTATCTTTTTTGAGCGCAAAACGATCACAATATTTTGCACGATACGCACGTTGAGTTAGCACAATCGAGCGTTCACTTTTAATGAACATTGAAACTATTTCCGTTTCTTCTATTTGGTATGAAGCGATTCAGGGTTAAAATTGTACTGAATTGGCGTTTCCAAAATGCTATAACATATGAAAATCGGTTGACAATTGTTGAATTTATTCGAAGTTTACATTGACCCATAGGAGATGGCGCAGTCTGTACATAAATTGATAATCAGTGACCAAACAAAAATTATGTGTTTTAGTTCCAGTGGTAAGACAGTAGATTATGGGTCCTTTCTTTTCCAATGTTTTTGAAACGATTTAAAAACAGTAAAACTATTTATAGCTCTGAATCTCGCGCTCAGATATTTTTCCCTCAACACCCTTGCACTGAAAAATGTTTCTATATTGAGAACGTTGATCACTTTAAAATTCTCGGAGTCAGGCTTGACTGAACGTACAAATGCATTCAAAAAATACCTTATGGCAGCTACTACACTATACTGAAGTCACAAAAATATATTTTTCGTTTAACTTGTAACAAAAGTCGTTGTCAGTACGGTAGCCTTGTACTTTTTAAGAATCTTAATATTTTACCACTAAAACATTTATACTGTTACAAAATTTTAAAAAAACATTTTTCGCGAGATCTGGATATCTATTAAATAGTGAAATCATGGCTTTTTAATTTTAATTACAAAGACATTCTCGACTTAGCTTGTGTATTGGCCCAACAAATTCATTTTACTTTAATTATTGTTACATACATACATACATTATTTTTTTATTTTGTATCTTGCTGCTAAATTTTCTTACTCACCTGCTTTTGTTTCTTATGTGTGTTTTTATTTATTGTTATATTTTTATATTTATTTAAAAAAAAAATGAATAAATAAATAAAAAAAGAAATCAATATTTAATAAAACACTTGAAGCTAATGTTAATGTCTCTGATATTAGCTTTATTAGATAATTGTATGTCATCAGTGTTAAAATATGCGCGCCAGGGCTAGCTCGAATGAAGCGTCATAACCACGCCTGGGTCCGGTTTCCGTCATCACTGACAATACGATACAAAAAGCCCTTGAATTGTCGATATATAAATTTGCACGTTTTTGTTGCTTTCGAACTTTTCCATCTGTCCTTCCATCAGGATGTGGCGCTAGCGTCAACTAGTGGAGAGGGGTCGCTACATATGAAGTGATCTGAAAAAAGTTCCTTCCTCAACATGAAAGGTACCGACCAACATTTCAGGCACACGCATGTAGTGGCCAGCTTGGGGGATTCTGAACTCATTTACTGATGATTTACTAAATGGTGCTTGGAAACCATGTCAAGAAAACGTGTTCGTGCCATATTAAATCAAGATTTAGGCATAAAAAGGCTGACCATCCATTTACTCAGTTTCGACTTAAAACAGCCGAGAGCACACCACTAAACCCATCTCTTGACACAATAAAAACTTGAGCAAAAGGTTCACAAAAATAAAAAACGGCCAACTTCTGTTGCAAACAATATTGCTTTAAGCAGATTTTACTTTCCTCCTTAGCTTTACGTTGGCACCCCCTCGGGGAACAATAACAACAGAGAAATTATCCATTTCCAGTTCTTTCTTTTCAATAGCTTCGACTTCATAGTTAGTTAGGAGCTTCACCAAAGCGACTTTTATATTAAGTTTTCCCATACGGGCGGCTGGAAGAAATGGACATTCGAAAAAGCTTTATCGAAATAAATATAATTACATACCAATACAATGCCGAGGTCCTTCACCGAAAGGCATGTACGCGGCGGGATTATAGTTCTTGTTCGAGTCAAGGTATCGTTCTGGGTCGTATTTTAAGGGATCCGGAAAGTATTCTTCATCCCGTTGGATGCCGAAAAGTGAGATGACGATCGGTGTGCCTTTCTCGATCACCATGTCTGTACCGGGAATCGGGAAATCCTTGGTGCATTCCCTGTTTAGGATCGGTAAGCCGGGATATTTTCGTATCGTTTCTATATGAGATATGACACTTGAATTCAGTGAGAATGGTGTTAAATAACAACTTGTCTTACCCATGACGCAGAGTTCGAGATATTTCATGTCCTGAATGCACTCATATGTGATTTTACCATCGTGCCTGGCCAAAGTTTGCTCGATATCTGCCATGACCTTTGCCATGATCTCGGGATTTTGAGCCAATTCATAAAGTGTAAAGGCTGCTCCTGCGGCAGTTGTCTCAAAGCCGGCTGCATAGAACAGAAACGCTTGACCAGCGAGACATTCAATCGACATCGATTTGAAACCATCTAGAACAGATTAAAAAGGATCTATCACGAGAGGCGGGGTAGAAAGACTAAAATAAGTTTACCAGCTGTAGATTCTGCACTCCATATGTTGTCGTCTAAATTGATTTTGCCAGTGTTCCGAAGTTGAATAAGCAACTGCATCAAATCCTTCCGAGAATAATTGTTTAGTTCGCGAAACTCGACTGTTTGTCGAACAATGCCTTTCATAATATTCGCCGATTGTTCTTCAATTCCTAACTTGACGAACCACTTATCCAGGCTTGAATAAAGAAGCGAATATATTTAAAATATGTAGTATGTGGCTTCTAATGACAAGTTCTAAACAATTAAGCTTACGCCGGGCACAGGAATGTGGCGGTCCCCTTAAGAACACTTGTCCAGGTTGGTGCATTTAATTTTTTACTTATCATACGGAAGTCGTTTTCGGGATTCTTAAAACTATCATTTTCTAGTCCGAAGATAACCGATCCTATAATATCAACCCCGTATCTACGAAAACGCGACTAGTATTCTTTTATTTCGATCGCAGATATCACTCACTATCACTCACTTTGAAAGCAGTTCCTTGACTTCTACGACAGCAGCTCCTTTTTCGGGTACAGTCTTGTCTAGATACTCTATCATCCTATCGCTAACTTCCTCAATCGTTCCAAACATACCTTTTAACTTGCCCGAGGTAAAGGAGGGTGTCAACTTCTGCCGCAGTGTACGCCAGCGGTCTCCGCGCAAGGCAAACAGATTTCCCGAAAACGGATCATTCTCCTCGTCCACATATACGCCGCGATCATGAAAACTTCCAAAGTCCTGAACCAGCATATTCCTAGCTAGCTCGGCGTCTCTAACCAGGAGCGCAGGTCTGTGCATTAAGTAGATTCCAATGACTTTCTCCTTGCTGTTCCTGTACACGTCGTAGATGGCCATTCCAAATGACCGTTGACGTTTCACTACCGAATCCAGGCATCCGAATGGGATTTTCACTTTATCGGATGGAAAACCTTTT
Organism: Merodon equestris; assembly: GCA_958301585.1. Taxonomy (NCBI): domain Eukaryota; kingdom Metazoa; phylum Arthropoda; class Insecta; order Diptera; family Syrphidae; genus Merodon; species Merodon equestris. The sequence goes on along the minus strand of OY284413.1, from coordinate 212,772,502 downwards.
CTTTGCCAGAAGGAGTATAGATGCCGAATATAAAGTACCAGTACAGTCAATAGACACAGTACGACCAAGAGTAACATTTTGTGGAATCGAGCTTGCGTGCTTGCTGAGAGAGTTTGATTAACTAACTTCATGTCGGTTCGGACAGTCATTGAATTTATAGAAAAAATCCAACGACAACGACGGAGAGATAATAACGAAAGGCATACTAGTTCAGAAATTACATCTTGGTGGTCGTAGTTTAATAATCAACGCGTGTAAGTGTTGCACTCAAGACTGGGCTTGTCCATGGAATGCAAAGTCATTATTGTTTTTATACAATCATATTGTATCATGATGAAGTGTCAGTTTGTTTTTCTAATTTTATTGTTTCAATAGTGTTATGCATTTATAATCGTATGTTTAAGTGGCAGTTCTAATACATCTACATTTATACCTACTTGTAGACGCCTCAGGCGGAGTAGAACCTGTAATTCAAATCGCTGTACCCATCAGTAGCTATTATATAGAAAATATGCGTTTCGAAATATAGTTTTTTTTTGTGATGTAATGTGTAATTGCTCTCCTGTCGTGACCATTTGACGTGTCTGCACAGGCAGCGAACAACAAATCCAAACGTCACAGAGTCGTCAGCACCGAGAGAATTCATCAATTGCAGATTGGAAATGGAATCATGAACAATTTCTAACTAACCTAGGACCCAAGGCTAGTAAACGAACCAGACATACTATGTATGTATATAGTTATCTTATAAGAAGTATGATTTTAAATTAATGGAAAAAGGCCAAGTGTCGTATAAAAAGTGAAAAGAAAATTCTGAAGGCGAAAGACGGAATACATTATCTGCCAAACGTCCGCCTTGGCTCGATCATGCCAAAATTCCTTCCTTCTCTATGGTTGAAGCATTGCCTTGGTTTCAGTTCGTATCGGACCCACTTTCCGGGTTTTTGGATCATTTCCATGACTTTAACACGTTTTCCTACCGTTAACAGGTCAAATCCAAGCGATTCCGACAATTTCTGGAATGTTTGATGTGTGTCTTTAACTCCGAACTTTTGCGACTGTGCAGGTTGTTCCTTGTCTTCCAAGTAGGAATCGTAACTTTTAAAAAATGCAAACCATTTTCTCTGTTAGAGTATGGCCATTATAAAATTTGACAAATGGCCTCAAACGGCATATGTTTTACGGAAGATAGAACGTTTGTTCAAAAAATTAAGTGACTCTTTGAATTTGTGCAGCTAAGGTGTTTTTTTAGAGGTATACAAATTCAACAATGCCTATGATATTAGCTTTACTTTATAGGTAATTGTATGCCATCAGCGTTTAAAAATGCGCGCCACGACTAGCTCTTATAAAGGGCAATCGTTGAGTCCAATTTTCGACAACTTTATGGAGCAACTGGGGCCGTATATCACCAATAACACGGCAAGAATTGACTTCAACATCTTCCAACGTCTTTGGTTTATCAGCATAGACTAGTGACTTTACATGCCTCCAAAGAAAGTAATCTAAGGGTGTGAGATCACAGGATCGTGGAAGCCAGTTTGCAGGTCCATTACGCGAAAATATTCGCTTAACAAATGTTTCCCGCAATAATTTAAGGATGTCGCGCGAATTATGTGCTCTGAAAATAGCACAACAGGACAGAACCAACATGTTGCTAATGCATAAATGTGGCCGGTTGTTGCTAGGCAAATACCAACACGTGCTCCGCCCTGCATGTCAATTACCATTGAAAGATCTTTTGGTATGATCGGGTTGTGAGAGCATTGTTGAAACAACATCTGGACTCTGCTCTCCTGCTTTACCAACTCGCTTTTCAGTTGTATGATGGTTGGAAGGGGCCGTGCTGTGCAGGTGGAAAGGTAGGAAGTGGCAGACCCTAAAGCTCACTTTGCTGTAAGTTGCCAAACGAGAAAGATCAAAATTGAAGGAGTTAATTTGTATTTAGAAAATAAAGAAAATAAAATAAGCCAGTGAGTTTTTTTTTCAATGATCCCATAACTCGTGCCGAGTGGCATGTTACGCCATCTCGTTGAAACCAAAGCTCTGTCAAGTCAATGCCATTCAACTAAGGAGCGAAGAAGTCGGAAACATGTTTCTATAGCGTTTCCATTGACAGTAACATTCGGGCCGGAATCGTTCTTAAAGCAATATGGACCGATGATTCCACCAGCCGATAAAGCACACTAAACAGTGAGTTCTTATATTCGTTTCTTTACATATCCCATTCAACTAAAAATTAGCCTCATCGGAGAACAAAATTTTTCGTTGAAAATCAAATCATGTTTTCGGCCCATTAACCCAACCTAAGACGCGTATAATGGTCACGCGGTTTCAATTCTTGCACAAGCTGGATCTTATAAACTTTTAAGCCAAGATCTTTCGTTAAAATCTTCAAGTGGAGGCACGATTGGCGAATCGACTAATTCGGAACACTGCTCTCCACAACGGCAATAACTTCTTCTCTTCGCACTGTGTGTCGTCTTTGGAGATGCGTATTGTCCACCATTTATTTCAAAGTAAGTTTACACAATTTGCATCCGTTGTTCTGGCGTTAATATATTCATCGTAAAATGGCGAAACGTACTCACCACAAATCAACTTTCAATTGCCAAATTTACAATCTGCAGAAACCATGTTGCCACTTTAAAAACCAAACCTCTAAAAAAACACTTTATTTCAGCATTTTTGATTTTTTTTCTGTTCTTCACAGAAGTATAAGGTGATTGGCAATTTGTTGAAAAAAAATGGATCAACGAATCTATATTAAATTTTGTCTGAAAAATAAAACTAAGTGCTACAACTTAGTTACTTGAAATGATGACTGTGGCTTTCGACGAGTCTTTGAGCAGGCCCTGGACGCCCTAGCACGCCAGCAACATATGAAATCATTAAAACGGTGAAGAAAATGGTTATGAAGAATCGTCGAACCACTATCAGAGTTGTTGAGAATATTGGCATATCGGTTGGCTCCTACCAATAAATTTTTTTTTAGATGTTTTGGGCACGGAACGTATGCCACCGAAGTTTCGAAAATTCAAGAAATCGCTAAATTTTGAGCAAAAGAATCGTCGCATGAGCATCGCTCAAAAGCTGTTGATTACCAGAAATGATGATCCAGATTTGTTTGAAGAGTCATCATTGATGGCAAGACATGAGCATATGGTTATGACCTCGAAGCAAAGACCAAACACCATAATGGAAGCAATTAGAAGAGTCGAGACAGAGAAAGGCATACCAAGTTCAATGTGAATTGTTTGCTCACTGTTTTCTTCGAATACGATGACGTGGTTCATCATGAATTCTTGCCGGAAGGTCGAACGGTTAATTAGGAAAATTTCCTAGAAGTTATGCGCCGTTTATGTGAAGTGATACTAAGGTAACGTCCGGATTTGTGGAAAAACAAAAATCACACATCGTTATTTGTACGTAATTTTTCGGCCACAAACAATACCGTAATCATGCATCAGCCACTGTGTTACCGGACTTAACCTTCTACGAATTTTTCTCTTTCCAAAACTGAAACGACCCATGAAAGAATGGAGATTTATCTCGATTAAGGAGTAAAGACCCCCCCTCCCCCCACTGGAAGAACTCAAAGTTATACCAGTTATAAGCGCATATCAGAGGTGCTTCGGGGATTGATGGACATTTATGAATAAATAAATGGTTACCGAGAACAATTTAGTCATCTTATTATATTTCTTATAATGAATCTATGCGGGCACTCTACGCTTTGCTATGTTTTCTATTTACTAGTCCTTTAGACATGAACTTTGGCCTTATTTGTTTTTCAAAAAATACTTCCCTACGGATCCTTGTTTGTACGCAGCTTTGGCTTCTACAATCAGCGTGACGGCTTATTCGGGTTCTTCGAATCCACGAGTGGTGATCCAAATGTCATACATTTTATTTTTCTAAATTAGGAGACCTAACAAGTCAATACTCTTAGACCATCTTTTTCTAAACCCAGGATAACTTTAGTAAAAAAATCTTTGTCTAGCGGCCATAACTTAGTCTTCAACTTTCTTGCCTCCGATATGTGCCTTGAGCTGAGCAAAAAGGCAGAAGGCATTAGGAGCTAGCTCTGGCGAATAGGACGGTTATTCGAGCAGTATGAATTCTATTATTTGAATGAGGTGTCGTCTTGATGAAACAGCACTCCAGCAGTTTGCAGCGTCTTTTTTTTCCTTTTGCTTCTCGGTTAACCTTTTCCTTTTTCATATGTATTGTAATTCTTTCGGAAGGATTATTTTATCGCTGCCACATGGAACCCCTGTGATCTCAGCTATATGCCTGATGTTCAGTTTTCGATCCGTCAGCACAATATTTTCAGCCTTGAAGAACAGGAATGGGCTTCCTTCGCTTTATTCATCTTCAGTGGATGTTCTTGCCAACTTAAACTTCTTTGCCCAGCGTGGTAACTGTGGACTACGGAGGAGCAGAGTACCCCAATGTTTATACCGAATCGCTGTGTAGGCATTTGATAACAGCGGTTCGACGGTTCGTATTCAAATTAATGTACCTCCTGAAAATCGTGGTCTATTTCTAATGTGTATAAGCAAGCACAAAAATAACCTATTATCATTAGTTTTGAATAACCCTTCGTTCAATGTTGCGGAGATTTTTCTCGTGTAAAGTGCTTATTAAACTCTTGTCTTTATGATAATAATCTATTGACCTCTTGCTTTGTTTATATTGCGCCATGATTCTTCACAAAGTTTTCTTATTACGCGATCAAATGGGAATCGACTATCTTTTTTTTGCTTAGTTTAGAAATTATTTGCCATCGCTAGCTACAACTTCTGACGTATGCGGAATTCGGAAAAAAAACTACACGTCTTTTGGGGCGATCGACGAATCAACCCACTTTTTGTCTTTTTCGAAAGGTCGCAATGTTGCCCTTCCTGGCTATGCATCATCGATCTAAACAGGTAGCTTTTATGTTTTTATTGTCTTAATGGATACACTATCCGTCGTCACTGACAATACAATCCAAAAGCCCTTGGCTTGTTGATATATAAATGTGCGCGTTTTTGTTGCATTTGAACTTTTCCACCTGTCCCTAGGAAGCGCCTCAATTGCAGTTTTTTTTCGAATTGAAGGCGATGCAAGTTCACAAACAAATGCATTTTCGGCCAGCATGTGACGCCAGTGCCATCTAATTGAGAAAGGATGCTCTATATGAAGTGGTCTAAAAACTGTTTCCACCTCAACATGAAAGGTATAGACCAACATTTCAGGCACTTTGTATATGGATGTGGCCAGATGAAGAGACTACGAACTCATTCACTGACGACTTACTAATAAGTCCTTGACATCCATGTCAACAAAATGTATCCGTCCCATATTAAATGAAGATTTAGGCAGATCACGCATAGAAACACTTAGACACATCATTACCAGTCAATTGCCCACCTCTAAACCCATCACTTGCCACAATAAAAACTTAGCAATGTGTCCACAAAAATAAAATAAAAACATCAAACCACTATTGCAAACAATATTGCTTTAAGTAGATTTTACTTTCCTCTTTAGCTTTACGTTGACACCCCCTCGAGCAACGATAACAATAGAGAAATTATCCATTTCTATTTCTTTCTTTTCAATAGCTTCGACTTCATAGTTAATTAGGAGCTTCACCAAAGCGACTTTTATATTAACCTTTCCCATACGGGCGGCTGAAATAGATGGACATTCGAAAAAGGCCTGCCGAAATAAACATAATTCCAATACATACCAATACATTGGTGAGGTCCTTCACCGAAGGGCATAAACGCGGCGGGATTATAGTTCTTGCTCGATTCGAGATGTCGGTCCGGGTCGTATTTCATGGGGTCGGTAAAGTATTCTTCATCCCTTTGGATGCCGAAAAGCGAAATGACGATCGGTGTGCCTTTCTTGATCACCAAGTCTGTACCGGGAATCGGAAAATCCTTGGTGCATTCCCTGTTGAGGATCGGTAAGCCAGGATATTTACGGATCGTTTCTATATGAGATAAGACATTTGAATTCGATGAAAATTATGTTAACTAACGACTTGTCTTACCCATGACGCAGAGTTCGAGATATTTCATGTCCTGAATGCACTCATATGTGACTTTACCATCGTGCTTGGCAATAGTTTGCTCGATATTTTCCATGACCTTTGCCATGATCTCGAGATTTTGAGCCAATTCATAAAGTGTAAAGGCTGCTCCTGCGGCGGTTGTCTCAAAGCCGGCTCCATAGAACAGAAACGCTTGACCAGCGAGACATTCAATCGACATCGATTTGAAACCATCTAGAACAGATTAAAAAATGGCATGTCACGCAATGCGGGGTAAAAAGACAAAACTGAGTTTACCAGCTGTAGATTCTGCACTCCATATGTTGTCGTCCAAATTGATTTTGCCAGTGTTACGAAGTTGAATAAGCAACTGCATTAAATCCTTCCGAGAATAATTGTTTGCTTCACGAAAGTCGACTGTTTGTCGAACAACGCCTTTCATAATATTCGCCGATTGTTCTTCAATTCCTAACTTGACAAACCACTTATCTAGGCTTGAAAAAAACGACGAATAAATTTAAAATATATAATATTTAAATCGGTTCTATTGAATAGTTCTAAACAAAAGCTTACGCCGGGCACAGGAATGTGGCGGTCCCCTTAAGAACACTTATCCAGGTTGGTTCATTTAATTTTTTACTTATCATACGGAAGTCGTTTTCCGGATCCTTAAAACTATCATTTTCCAATCCGAAGATGACCGACCCTATAACATCAACTCCATATCTACGAAAACAGAACCAGTAATCTTTATTCTCGATCACTCACTATCACTCACTTTGAAAAGAGTTCCTTTACTTCTACGACACCAGCTCCTTTTTCGGGTATAGTCTTGTCCAGATATTCTATCATCCTATCACCGACTTCCTCAATCGTTCCAAACATTCCTTTCAACTTGCCCGAGGTAAAGGATGGTGTCAACTTCTGCCGCAGTGTGCGCCAACGGTCCCCGCGCAAAGCAAACAGATTTCCCGAAAACGGATCATTCTCCTCGTCCACATATACGCCGCGATCATGAAAACTTCCAAAGTCCTGAACCAGCATATTCCTAGCTAGCTCGGCGTCTCTAACCAGGAGCGCAGGTCTGTGCATTAAGTAGATTCCAATGACTTTCTCCTTGCTGTTCCTGTACACGTCGTAGATGGCCATTCCAAATGACCGTTGACGTTTCACTACCGAATCCAGGCATCCGAATGGGATTTTCACTTTATCGGATGGAAAACCTTTTCTTTGCCAGAAGGAGTATAGATGCCGAATATAAAGTACCAGTACAGTCAATAGACACAGTACGACCAAGAGTAACATTTTGTGGAATCGAGCTTGCGTGCTTGCTGAGAGAGTTTGATTAACTAACTTCATGTCGGTTCGGACAGTCATTGAATTTATAGAAAAAATCCAACGATAACGACGCATAGATGATAACGAAACGCACACTAGTTCTAAAATTAGGTCTTAATAGTCGTGTTTTAAAAATGTACGTATCATGATGAAGTGTCAGTTTGTTTTTATATTTTTATTGTTTCAATTGTGTTGTGTATTTATAATCGTATCTTTGGATGACAGTTCTAAAGCATCTGTGTATATTTATATTTACTTAAGACTAGAGACCCCTCAGACGGAGTAAAGCCTGTAATTGAGATATATCATTTCAACGCTGTACCACTCAGTAGGTACCTTAACGAGGGAGCGATTGCAACGAGTAATGCAATGTCTAAATGCTCAGCAATCTTGGCGATGACCATTTCACATGTTTTCCGCGTTATGCTTAGGCAGCAAAGAACGAACTCAAACCAAGGTGGAAATGGAAACATATACAAATTCTAACTTACCTAGGACCAAAGGCTAGAAAAATAGCCAGACATATCATGTATGTACATATATGGTTATCCAGTAAGAGGTATCATTTTAAATGAATAGAACAAATTTTTATGAAAAAAAAAGAAGATAGAATTCATTACCTGCCAAGCGTCCGCCTTGGCTCTATCATGCCAAAGTTAATTCCTTCTCTATGGTTAAAGCATTCCCTTGGTTTCAGTTGGTATGGGACCTATTTTCCTTGTTTTTGGATCATTTCCATGACCTTAGTACGTTTTCCAACCATTAACAGGTCAAACCCAAAAGATTTGGACAGTTTCTGAAATGCTTAACGTTGGTCTTTAACTCCGAACTTTTGCAGCTGTCCAGGTTGTCCCTTGTCTTGCAGTAGTATCATCATCAATGGTGACTTAGTCAAAGAATGTCTCTTCTTAGATCGCCTGGCTGATTCAACCCTTAACCAATTGAGCCACATTTTGAATTACAGGGGCAGACAACTAGACCTCATCGCCAATTTTTTTTCCCTTTTGCAATCAATGTTTCATTCATGACTACTTTTCACCCGATTATACTTATTTGGATCTTTTCTCTCTCGTAGAGTCGACCCCGATATTATCGAAAAAAGATTAAAACAACTCAATGATGAATTCACTCCTGGCCCCGATGGCCTCTCTGCCATATTTTTTTAAAGAATGTTTCTCCTCCCTTTCTCTACCTCTCTCAAAAATATTCAGCCTATCCCTTTCTCAAGGGGGATTTCCCCGGATATGGAAAACCTCTTTTATAACACCTATACACTAAAAAGATCCGGCGCATTTTCATCTCGGCGGCTACGTTAATAAACAAAATAGCCGCATCTGGGGTTCGCACGCACGTTATTATCAAGAAGCCACACTTTATACACCTGATAGAGGTATATACGAAGGTGGTCCGATAAGTACTTAGCCTCACCGCCAGATGACGCCAGTATCGCAAGAGCAACTTACTACCGTGTAGTACATTCTAGAAGACGGCCACTGTCGAAATTTCAGCCGGATCCGACTCGTAGTTTTGTTTTGACCGCGTGTGGAAGCGGGAGTGTCCGCGGATTTTAGAAAAATGGAAAAGCAATATCGGTCGGTGATTCGATTATTGTTTTTGGAAGAGAAATCGCGCAGCGAAATCAAAGAGCGTTTGGATGCTGTGTACGGTGACTCTTCTCCTTCGTTGACGACCATCAAAAATTGGTTTAGCGAGTTTCAACGTGGTCGCACGTCGGTTTTTGATGAGCCACGTCCGGGTACCCCGATACGATAACGTGACAAAAATGCACGATCTCGTATTGGCAGACCACCGATTGAAGGTGTGCGAGATAGCTGAGACAGTAGGTATTTCAAAAGATCGCGTGGGTCATATCCTGCATGAAATTTTGGGCATGAGAAAGCTGTCCAAAAAAGCTGTGCCAAATTAGTCGAATTGGACTACGAACTGCTGCCCCATCCACCGTATTCTCCAGATTTGGCCATATGCCGCTAAAACCAATAAAGCGCGGATACAAAGTTTGGTGTCGGTATGATAGTCAGACGGGGTACCAATACGAATTTGACATCTACACTGGTAAAACTACAAATTCTGTGAAAGAAGGATTGGGAGCAAATGTCGTAACGAAACTGATCCAAAAACTAATAGAGAAGGAAATGCAGAATGTGCACTTTTTTGCGATTATAAAATTCTAGAGTTTTTATATAAAACAAAACATATGCCACAGGTACAGTGCGTAGGCAGAGAGTTGATATGCTAGATCTTATAAAAGGTTACAAGAATAAGAAGCTAGGGCTATCGAAGGGAGAGGTCAAGTAGCAAGTAACTCAAGACAACAAAGAGGTATTTCTCATGTCCAATGCATTCCACCCTAAGGTTAATCAAACCATCGTTACAAGGACCCAGAAATATGGCTCTACAGAATTTGTGAAATGCGCCCTTCTCACGACGGAATATACAACGAGAATGGGTGGGATTGATAGATTCGACCACTTGAAAAGTACATATACAGTGGGGCGAAGGAGCAAGAGGTGCTGGCCGATTTTTTTATTTTTTGATGGATAGCGCCATAACTAATGCTTTTATTCTTAGCAATGAGAACGGCATCAAGTTCTCGCATCTGGAATTCTGCGTGGCCAGATTATGATTATGAATTAGCCAGAGGACTGGTAAGTGGCTTTAGCAGTAGCAAAATACGTTCCACCATGGCCGATTACGTCGTTAGGAAGAAAGTAGCGGTGCCTGACACTACTCTGTGCATGTGGTTGCTGAAGAGCTGCGTAACACAAATGTGGGTGACCATATGCTTTCCTCACTGTCAACGTACAAACGATGCTGCCTTTGCAGTACCAAAGATAATGATAAACGCTTTAAAAGCATTATATTTATTTCTACCTTCAAAAGCAGGCTAAAATCAAAAACACTTCTTATTTTGCACTACTAGAACATTATGCCTGTTAAAGGGTTAAAATCAAGAGCTTACAGGCAGTTTGAGACAACAAGTTCGGATTATGGATTTTAGGACGTACATACTCGTAAATATAAGTTGAAACTTGATAATTTTTATTTTTAACAATCAACCTGCAAACTCAATTCAATTTAGCTTCCCAGCCGTAGCTACATATTGTGTGTCCAAGAATGTACGCAAAGCCTCCAATATTATGTCTTCCATTATTCAAAATTATCTTCACCGATTACTGGTTTTAACAGCTATGTCTACCCAAAATCTCTGTTGACGTAGCAGTTCGAACGTTTCCTTGATTATTTCTGGCAGATCACCTTGAAAACGGGCTAGTAATTACTCTCATCTTCTTTTAATATATAAAACGTATTAGAGCATATCTTCATAAATATTTGCCTAGTCATTGGCGATAACAATTATCATTTGGCTGAGATCAAAGCACCTTAGCGACTTAGTCTTATCAATAATAGTCAATAGCATGGTCATCGTGCCATTGATCTTCTGTTGGCAAATCATCTTACATTCGCCTGTACACCACATGAACAACATAAATAAATCGGAAAAATGTCAAACTCGTACCGGATCGGTAAGACACACTATATACATACTGGTATATAGCTCGAGGGAAATCCGATGAATCTGTATGTATAAGAAAATCGGGAAACAAAGCACAGTTGGCGCACGTGGACAGCTCATTTGAATAACACCATGATGAATACATTTTAAGCAGTTGCCCTTCCTCTCCACGCTTGTTGTCGTTTCCGTCGGACTGTGTGGACAGTGCTCTCTGACTGGGCTTTGCTGTTTCATTTACATGGCATTACCTGAACATGCAACTATCACTCTGTCATCCGTATTGGTGATATGATGTCTGGTTCTGAGACACTAGCAATCAGGCTGATTTTTCGTGGCTGGTTCTAGGCTACAATCCTTGTGTGCTACATTGTTTTTAACATAAATAAAACAACAGAAACAACAAATTTTTAATTTCTTTCTTTTTATTTACTTGCATGTAAGAAATCAAACACTACAACTAGGTATAGTTAAAAACAGAACGAAGCCGGCAGCTTCACCATAACCAGCTAAACATTTTTTGAGCGAAAAACACCCATCGCCGGTCATGATAACGTCCGGCATTATTTAGGCGTGACTTCGGGTAATTCATTAATTTACTCAGATAATAGCTGAATGTTAACAATTTATAGACAAATATCTATTTATAATAGCCGGTGTTGTTGTTTACGCTTAGAAATAACAGAGATAATGATGGAGAACTCCTGTCACATTTGCCATTATGTGCACATTATATCAGATAATCCAGCAAGAGGTGACATTTCAAATCAATAGAAATCACAAGATTGTTAAGAAAGTGCCTTCGAGTGATATTTTATTACTATTTGTTGTGCTTAAGAGTTAGGAGGCAAATGTGAACGCACCAACTATACTTGATCAACTAATTCGTTATTCACGTTACCATATAATAAAACATATTCCATGTAATAATTCAGTTAATGATAATATAAGATGGAGTAAGATAGACATATAAGACATAAGAATAATAAGATTATGACTGGGTTGCCAACACTATTATTATATATTTTATTTAAGTGCATGAGTCGTTGGTGGGGCATTGTATGGCGTTAAATCACAAGATCCTGACGTCCAGTTGAAGTCTCTCTTTTGAGATAAAAATCTGTCAACAACGCTAGGTAATACAATTCATTTACTGACACTGTCGCATCACCATCTTTTTCCAAATAATATGGTCTAATGATACCGCCACTATCGCCATCTACATTAATCGTTGTAGATTAAGCAGTGATTTCACTGTTTTTCTTCGATTTTCAGAACCATCTGGATCGAACAGTTTACGAACACTGACAAACGGATACAAGTCTCATCACTCAAAATCCTATCTATCAACTGAGCTTTATAAACCGTAGGTCTTTAAGCGGTTTAAGTAACATCCGCAATATTTTCAACTGATACTAGACATTTAAATTTATCATTTAAGTTCATTTGTGCGAGACAACACTTGACGGCCAAAAGTACAATACTATAAAACTATTAGGTAAGCAACTAAGTTCTCACTGTTTATCAAGAGATGGCTGCAGTAGTAAGTGCTGGTCGATTGTGACGTATCCATAACGTCATGAGCCAAGCTTAGACACATGATAAACAAACCGCTTTGACACCTTAGTGATTTTCTTTTTGCGTCATATACTTTTGGTTGTGTGAAAATGTCTGATTTTGTGCCAAATAATCGTCATTTGAGGGAAGCGTTGTTTTTCTTCATTCATTCGAGGAAAATGGGGGCTGAATCGCATCGAGAACTCCAAAAAGTTTAATGCTCTAAGTGAAACAACGTGTCGTGATTGGTTCCGTCGCTTCAAAGACGGTGATTTCGATGACGACCTTGAATGAAAACCTTCGAAGACCCTGAATTGGAGGCCTTGCTTGAGGATCCATGCCAAACGCAAAATGAGCTTGCTTCAGTATTACGAGTTACCCGCCAAGCTATTTCCAAACGATTTCATGCGTTGGAAATGAGGGGAAATGCGCAAGGAACTTGGGTTCCCTATGATTTGAATCCAAGAGCGTCGTTTTTTCGCCTATGAACAAATGCCCCAGCGTCAAAAAAGAAAGGGTTTTCTTCATCGTATCGCCACGTGTGATGAAAAATGGATTCATTACAGCCACTCAAAGGGAAAAAAATCCTGGGGACAGCCCGGTCATGCTTCTACAGAGTGCGCCACCTCATATGGGTCGATGTAACCTTTGAATAACTTCAACAGTTGTCAATCGATTTTCATATGTCATAGCATTTTGGAAACGTCACTTCAGTACAATACAACCATGAATCGCTTCACACCAAAAGAACACGCGGAAATAGTTTCAATATTCATTAAAAATTAACGGTCGATTGTGCTAAATCAACGTGCGTATCGTGCAAAATATCGTGATCGTGTTGCGTGAATTTTTTTTCAATTTGGTTCTGTGGCAAGCCCTCGTGAGCAATCTGGGCCACGTCGGCGGTATTCAAACTCATCTATTCAGTCTGTGAAAGCCAGTGTTCAAGAAGACCCAAGTTTGTCATATCGGCGCCGTTCGCAGCAGTTAGGCATCAGTGGGACCACTTTGCGGAGCATTCTAAAGATGATCTTCACTTATTTCCATACAAAGTGTAGATAAACGCTCTCTGGCTCAGTTAGTAAACAAAATTGTCGCTTCTGGGGCACCGAAAATCTTCACATTATTCACGAAGAGCCTTTATATGATCAAACAGTTACTGTTTGGGCCGGTATATGCGCTAGAACCATCATTGTATCATATTTCTTCAAAGTTGGCGATACAGTGGATGGCGATCGATATCGGTGGATGTTGGCTCATTATGTGGTTCCAGAAATGCGTAGAAAATGCTTATTTCACTTTTGGCGCGACATGCCATACTGCGGACAAAACAATAAACCCTTTGCGTAAGAAGTTCCCTGGAAGATTGATGACAAAAAAAGGGCGATATTGACTGGCCTCCGAGATCTCCGGATTTGACTTGTCCAGACTTTTTTCTTTGATAATACTTGAAAAGCAAGGTGTATGCTAACGGCCCGTAGACAATAGAACAGCTCAAAAGATACATTCGTGCGGAAATCGCAGAAATTTCGACCGAAATGCTCGAAAATGTCATGGGGAATGTGCGAAAATGAGCCCATTCTTGCATCGGCAATAAAGGCGGACTTGTAATTGATATTGTTCTAAAAATTAATCAAGATAAATTGAAATTGTAAAGGTCTAAATTGAATGAAAGTTTTTGAATTTCCAAAACTGATTGATAATTGTTGAAGTTATTCGAAATTTACATCGTCCCATATGAGATGGCGCACGCTGTACTGAAATGGGAAGTCCTACGCCACCCGTCATATTCCCTAGATATTACGTCGTCCGATTTTCACTTGTTCCGTACGATGGCATATGGTCTGGCTGATCAGCAGTTCCATTCATATGAAGATATCTCAAAATGGCTTGATTCGTGGATAACCGCAAAAGACGAACACTTCTACCGTGCCGGTATGCGAGCTCTGCCAGAAAGATGAGAAAAAGTTATCGCTAGTGATGGGCAATACTTTGAATGATTCATTTATACCAGTTTTTTCACAATAAAGTTGCATTTTCATAAAAAAAACAGCGAGAACTTAGTTGCGCTCCTAATATAATTATTGTATCCGATATTTTTATTTCCTTTTAGCCCTTATCCCACAGCATGGGCCGAAGGTATAGGGTCTCTAAATTTGACTGTGCGTCCGAAGACAGACTTGAGGGTGAACTGGTGAGCATTGCGGGCGAGGCGTTTATTGCGGTTAAATTCTTGAAGGGGAGGAATGCGACTAGCTAGCTCACTTGAGCATTGTTTGTAAAAATATCCAAAAACCCGAGAGAGAGAGAGAGAGAGAGGAGACACTGCGTCGATGAGCACTACTCAAAATATTAGCGTTGTATTCAAACTTGGGGCGGATGTAGACCTTGTAAACTGAAGCCAGATCACAGGGGGTGAAATATTTTTTACATCGTTCGAGGAAACTTAGACATTTCGCAGCGTTCTTGGCGATCTCGAATTTATTATTAATACACATACCAAGGATGGAAAGTCTTTCGGTTTCATCGACACAAGCGCCATTCAAGGATAATGCCTGATTATTGATGGTGAGCTTAAGTGGTTAGACATCATTGATGGTAAGACAGTATTGTGTTTTGGAAGCTTTAAAGTCCATTCTATTGTCTATACCCTATTTAATTACGCTGTGAAGGTCGGAATTGAATGTGCTTAACAAACACAGCCGAAGAGCAGGGACATGCGTCCTGGAGTGAATATGAAAAGCAAAGAGTACTGTCATCAGCAGATTGTCTAAGGAGCAATGGAATCAATGCATTGCAATCAGTTCTGGCTCATTTGAACTTATTCTGATTTTCCTCAGAGAAATTGGCTTTGTAAGTCCGTAAACACAGCTCTCCCAATCTGATAACCTCTATACAGTCGAGGCATACCGCGAATTTGCTTTAGGTTTGATACTCTTCACTCTATGTGAATTGAAGGATCTCATACCCAGCTCATACTCATATGTACGTGATCGCATCACCAGCGGCTTTCCAATGATTTTTTAATACAACATCACGCCTTGGAAGTAGATATTGATACATATAAAGGGCTTTTTTTTACAGGTATACAAATTCAATATGAACTACAACACTTGTAGGTAATGTTAAGGTCTAAAGTATCAGCTTTATATAATAGATAATTGTATGCCATTAATGATTAAATATGATTTCGGCCATATGTGCCCCACGGCGACGAATGAAGCGCAGCCATTAAGTCCAATTTTCGACAACAAAAATAAAAAACGTCAAATTACTATTGCAAACAATATTGCTTTAAGCAGATTTTACTTTCCTCCTTAGCTTTACGTTGGCACCCCCTCGGGGAACAATAACAACAGAGAAATTATCCATTTCCAGTTCTTTCTTTTCAACAGCTTCGACTTCATAGTTAGTTAGGAGCTTCACCAAAGCGACTTTTATGTTAAGAAGAAATGGACATTCGATAAAGCTTTATCGAAATAAATATAATTACATACCTTCACCGAAAGGCATGTACGCGGCGGGATTATAGCTCTTGTTCGAGTCAAGGTATCGTTCTGGGTTATATTTCAAGGGGTCCGGAAAGTATTCTTCATCCCTTTGGATGCCGAAAAGCGAGATGACGATCGGTGTGCCTTTCTCGATCACCATGTCTGTACCGGGAATCGGGAAATCCTTGGTGCATTCCCTGTTGAGGATCGGTAAGCCGGGATATTTTCGGATCGTTTCTATATGAGATATGCCACTTGAATTCAGTGAGAATGGTGTTAAATAACGACTTGTCTTACCCATGATATTTCATGTCCTGAATGCACTCATATGTGATTTTACCATCGTGCCTGGCCAAAGTTTGCTCGATATCTGCCATGACCTTTGCCATGATCTCGGGATTTTGTGCCAATTCATAAAGTGTAAAGGCTGCTCCTGCGGCAGTTGTCTCAAAGCCGGCTGCATAGAACAGAAACGCTTGACCAGCGAGACATTCAATCGACATCGATTTGAAACCATCTAGAACAGATTAAAAATGATCTATCACGAGAGGCGGGGTAGAAAGGCTAAAATAAGTTTACCAGCTGTAGATTCTGCACTCCATATGTTGTCGTCTAAATTGATTTTGCCAGTGTTCCGAAGTTGAATAAGCAACTGCATCAAATCCTTCCGAGAATAATTGTTTAGTTCGCGAAACTCGACTGTTTGTCGAACAATGCCTTTCATAATATTCGCCGATTGTTCTTCAATTCCTAACTTGACAAACCACTTATCCAGGCTTGAATAAAAAAGCGAATAAATTTAAAATATGTAGTATGTGGCTTCTAATGACAAGTTCTAAACAATTAAGCTTACGCCGGGCACAGGAATGTGGCGGTCCCCTTAAGAACACTTGTCCAGGTTGGTGTATTTAATTTTTTACTTATCATACGGAAGTCGTTTTCGGGATTCTTAAAACTATCATTTTCTAGTCCGAAGATAACCGATCCTATAATATCAACCCCGTATCTACGAAAACGCGACTAGTATTCTTTTATTTCGATCGCAGATGTCACTCACTATCACTCACTTTGAAAGCAGTTCCTTGACTTCTACGACAGCAGCTCCTTTTTCGGGTACAGTCTTGTCTAGATACTCTATCATCCTATCGCTAACTTCCTCAATCGTTCCAAACATACCTTTTAACTTGCCCGAGGTAAAGGAGGGTGTCAACTTCTGCCGCAGTGTGCGCCAGCGGTCTCCGCGCAAGGCAAACAGATTTCCCGAAAACGGATCATTCTCCTCGTCCACATATACGCCGCGATCATGAAAACTTCCAAAGTCCTGAACCAGCATATTCCTAGCTAGCTCGGCGTCTCTAACCAGGAGCGCAGGTCTGTGCATTAAGTAGATTCCAATGACTTTCTCCTTGCTGTTCCTGTACACGTCGTAGATGGCCACTCCGAATGACCGTTGACGTTTCACTACCGAATCCAGGCATCCGAATGGGATTTTCACTTTATCGGACGGAAAACCTTTTCTTTGCCAGAAGGAGTATAGATGCCGAATATAAAGTACCAGTACAGTCAATAGACACAGTACGACCAAGAGTAACATTTTGTGAAATCGAACTTGCGTGCTTGCTGAGAGAGTTTGATTAACTTCATGTCGGTTCGGATAGTCATTGAATTTATAGAAAAAATCCACGACAACGACGCAGAGATAATAACGAAAAGCGGGCATACTAGTTCAGAAATTACATCTTGGTGGTCGTAGTTTAATAATCAACGCGTGTAAGTGTTGCACTCAAGACTGGGCTTGTCCATGGAATGCAAAGTCATTATTTTTTTATACAATCATATTGTATCATGATGAAGTGTCAGTTTGTTTTTCTAATTTTATCAGTTAAGTTCACTTGTGCGGGAATGCCAAAGGTCGATGCCCAAAAATCGTCCGCCATCCGGCCTGTACACCACGTGAACAGAAGAGTTTTTGATACAACAGCACGTTTTTAGAGTATATTTATATCCATATACTTACCAAAAAAATAATTCAATGACAATTGAATGTTTTCATTTCAATAATGACACAAAATCTAAAAAAAAAAAGGCAAGCCGAAAAACAATTGGTGCAAAAAAATGCAAAAACACCAGCATTTGATTGACCTCAGCGATGAGGTAATCCCAAACCGGGAAGCCTGCCGCTACTTTCTGAGGTCAAACCGGCGGACCCCACAAGCGGACCAGTAGGAATGCAGTTAAGTGGGAAGGTTATGGTCCTACACTTCTGACCATAACAACGCCGGAAAAAGGAAAAGAAGAAGAAGACTGACACAAAATCTAAAATGACACCTCTTGTTGGATGGGCCTTTATATCGATTATTTTTGTTACCTTCAGCTTAAGAAAGACTACACATACTCGTAATTAAGAAAAAAATTCAGGTCAAAATTAAAGTCAATCAAAATCTACAACAGATTGCTGTGCTTGTATATTAATCGTTTTAGGTCATTACTCGATTTGTCATCAAACTTCCTCTATACAACCATCTAAACCCCTCGACCCCCCCCCCCATACGAATAAATCCCTTTTTTCTCCATCCATCTTCACACCACCATCTTCACCAAGCCTACCTTGTACTGCCATTAAACTCTCTCGACGTTAATGTGAAGCCTCTCCAAAACCAACATAGATCCCCCTCGGTACTACGAATACTATCCAGTTCCCTCGGTGCTTTCAACAAACCTCGGCAGTTCCATCAAACTTCACCGAGACTATCGTCAATTCTCCTCGTCTCTTCCTTTTCTTTTCTAGTCTTCTTCAGACTACCATCAAACTTTCAATATATCAGGTGTCCAAATGGGAATCCACACCAAAGGTGGCGCGGTACATACCGGTCAGAAAAGCAGATGCATACATGGTCACCAACTCTTCATTACATTTGTGTATTTGTAAGTAATGAGTGAGTTTTTTGGTGTTTGGTTCTTAAGTGTTTTATTTTTGACAGCTCATGCGCGATTCGTGACATGTGTCACAGTCAAACATGTTGAGTTAATATTGCCATTTTATCGTGGAAAAACGTACACCCGATCAACGCTTGCAAATTATTAAAGTTCATAACCAAATTCAAGCTCTGTAAAAAATGTTTTCCGTCCACTTCGTCCATTTAACAGTCATCATACCTAAGCAAGTAATTCAAACCGTAGTTACCTAATTTCCCACTACGCTACCCGTTTGCGTAAAGTGCCTGCAAGGAAAGTAAGAAACTATTGCTACTTTGTGGTGCTTAATGAAAACCGGGATTATATAAGCTTAAATTTTCGGGGAGGGTCCTTAACACCTCGAAGAAGAAGAGCGAGAGAGCTCATTTCCGATTAAATGGTTATGATAAAGGGTTTTTCACGCGCGGGTAGATTTTGGCAGCCTGTGGCGGCCATGTTGTTTTGGTGACATTTATCAAATCTGTTGCTTACTATTCAGTTACTGATGCCTAATCACCATGGCAAGTTACATGATAGCCCTGCACGTCCAAATTATAAAACTTTATTATTAAAATAAGTGTTCGTTAGTGCAAACGTTGCGCGCGTTGCGTCCAGACGTAGTATCCCTCCATAGTCGACTTTTTAATGTTTGCTGGCCAAATTTGAGATGATAAGATGGTTCGATAATCAATCAGCGAACATTCGTACGTCAAAGAATCGCAAGATCGGCCAAGAGCATCGGCGCGGTCCGCGAAGCCCCAGAAAGTTGATTTCTCGCCGTGCGCAAGAACTCGGTCTTTCGCAGATTTCAGCTTGGCGAATTTTGTGTCGAGAATTGGACCTACACTCGTACAAGAACCAATTGACTCCTGTCAAAAGTTTGTTCGCTGACTGGGCTTCTGAGCGTTTGTAAGGGGACCCCAATTTTGGCCGAAAAATCGTCTTTAGCGACAAGGCGCAAATGACTGTGTTAACAAGCAATATTGCCGTATTTGCCGACGACACCAACCCGCATAAGGTTCACCAGCTGCCTGGTGGAATGCGTTCTCAAAAAGTTAACGTTTGGTGTGTATTTTGGGCCGGCGGCGTCATTGGCCCGTATTTTTCGAAAACGACGTTGGTGAGACGATCACCGTCAATAGCGAGCGCTTCAGAACGATAAAAATCCATTTTTTGCCCGTGGCCCAGATTGAATCATATGGACTTGGTTCCAGCAGGACGGCGCTACGTGGCACACAAAAGACTCCATGATTTGAATTTTTTGAAAGGTAAGGCTATCGTTCAATGTAAGGCTTTTATAAGTTAATGAACGTTTTAACGCTACAAAATATGTGATTTCGACGAGTAAGACAAGAAGCGCTCCAGACCAGTGAAAAAGTTTGAAAGTTAAGGCGTTACTGGATCAAGATCCATGTCAAACGCAACAAGAATCTAAAGATTCATTAACTTGACAAACAATTTTTCACCATTTAAAAGCCTTAAATGGTTCAAAAGCAAAGATTTTGGGTACTAAGAGACGTCGAATGACAGGAAATTTGTATGTTGCTAATGCTGCACGATCACAATAAACCGCGATCTGTGGAAGACCATGCCATGGAGTCGAATATAATCATGCTTCTTCACTGATCAACCGACCTACCGGTCTTCATTTCGAAGAGTACGGTGGCCTCAAAATCTATGTTTAATAAGGAGAATAAGGACCAACGACAGTTCGAAAACTTAAGCTCCGGGACGGGAATTCTAAAGCCTGTATTCCGTTGAGCACTGACGATTGCGCCTGGGGAGCAGAGAAGTTAAAAACTGTCCGCTTGATGCGCTCAACCGCAGATTCTTTTTCAAATTGTTGCTTGTTTGAATAAGTACACTTAGACACACTATCACTAGTGAATTGCCCGCCTCTAAACCCATGACATGCCACAAAAAAAAACTTGAGCAAAATGTACACAAAAATAAAAACCGTCAAACTACTATTGCAAACAATATTGCTTTAAGCAGGTTTTAATTTCCTCCTTAACTTTACGTTGACCCCACCTAGGGGAACAATAGTAACAGAGAAAGTATCCATTTCCAGTTCTTTCTTTTCAATAGCTTCGACTTCATAGTTAGTTAGGATCTTCACCAAAGCGACTTTTACATTAAGCTTTCCCATACGGGGCGCTGGAATAGATGGACATTCGAAAAAGTTTTGTCGAAATATACACAATTACATACCAATACAGATCCGAGGTCCTTCACCGAATGGCATGTACGCGATGGGATTATAGTTCTTGCTCTCTTCGAGATATCGTTCTGGTTCGTATTTCATGGGGTCCGGAAAGTATTCTTCATCCCGTTGGATTCCGAAAAGCGAGATGACGATCGGTGTGCCCTTTTCGATCACCAAGTCTGTACCAGGAATCGGGAAATCCTTGGTGCATTCCCTGTTGAGGATCGGTGCGCCGGGATATTTACGGACCGTTTCTGTATAAGGAATGAAATTTGAATTAGGAACAAAGGGAAATAACAACTTGTCTCACCCATGAGGCAGAGTTCGAGATATTTCATGTCCTGAATGCACTCATATGTGATTTTACCATCGTGCTTGGCGATAGTCTGCTCGATGTCTTCCATGACCTTTGCCATGATCTGCGGATTTTGAGCCAATTCATAAAGTGTGAAAGCTGCTCCTGAGGCGGCTGTCTCAAAGCCGGCTGCGTAGAACGCAAACCCTTGGCCAGCGAGACATTCGATCGACATCGATTTGAAACCATCTAAACAGATTACAAAATGGTATGTCACGAAAAGTGGTATAAAAAGACAAAAGTAGGTTTACCAGCTGCAGATTCTGCACTCCATACGTTGTCGTCTGAACTGATTTTGCCAGTGTTGCGAAGTTGAATCAGCAACTGCATTAAATCCTTCCGAGAATAATTGTTTGATTCACGAAACTCGACTGTTTGTCGAACAATGCTTTTCATCATATTCGCCGATTGTTCTTCAATTCCGAACTTGACTAACCACTTATTAAAGCTTATATAAAACAGGTCAAAAATACAAGATATGAATATGTCGTTTACCTCGACAAGTTTTTAACATTAAAAACGTTAACGCTCGTCGTTTTTCCTACTTACTTCGGGCACAGGAATATGGCGGTTCCTTTAATGACACTTAAAAATGTTGGTGCATTTAATTTTTTACTTATCATACGGAAGTCGTTTACGGGGTCCTTAAAACTATCATTTTCCAATCCGAAGATGACCGATCCTATAATATCAACCCCGTATCTACGAAAACAGCACCAGTAATATTTAATCTCGATCTCAGGTATCACTCACTATCACTCACTTTGAAAGCACGTCCTTGACTTCGACGACAGCAGCTCCTTTTTCGGGTACAGTCTTGTCTAGATACTCTATCATCCTATCACCGACTTCCTCAATCTTTTCAAACATACCTTTTAACTTGCCAGAGGTAAAGGAGGGTGACAACTTCTGCCGCAGTGTGCGCCAACGATCCCCGCGCAAAGCAAAAAGATGTCCCGAATACGGATCATTCTTCTCGTCCACATATATGCCGCGATCATGAAAACTTTCAAAATTCTGAACCATTATATTCCTAGCTAGCTCAGCGTCTCTTATCAAGAGCGCAGGTCTGTGCATAAAATACACTCCCACGAGTTTCTCCTTGCTATTCTTGTACACATCGTAGATGGCCACTCCAAATGACCGTTGTCGTTTCACCACCGAATCCAGACATCCAAATGGAATTTTCACTTTATCCGACGGGAATCCTTTTCTCTGCCAGAAAGAATACAGGTGCCGAATATAAAGCACCAGTGCAGTCAATAAAGTCAATACGATCAGTAGAAACATTTTGCCGAACCGAAATTGCTTTCTTGTGAATAGACTCCGATTAACTAACTTTAGATCAGTTCGGCCGCTACGGAATTTATAGAAAGAACCAAACGACATTGGACGGAGAGATGATAACGAAACACATACTAGTTCAGAAATTACAGTACATCTTGGTGTTCGCATTTTAATAACTAACGTGGTTAACGCAACATGATGAAATGTCAATTCGTTTTTCTATTTTTATTGTTTCAGCTGTGTTAAGCATTTGTAATCGTTTCTTTGAATCAGGTCCCTACTCTGTATTCCTATTCAAATTTCAAAATTATGCGAATGTGGCGATGCGGAAGCGATTCTACTTCTAATCGGTACTCTGTAAGAAAGTAAAATCGAATGCTACTGTTACGAGTACCAATGAACCGATAAAACTAATCTAATCTCGAAATTTTGAACTTCAAAAAAGTCAAACTAACGTCTTGAATTCATAAAAGAAATACAGTTTGTCAACTGATTTTACTTTCTGCTTCGAAATACGAGGATTTATCAACTTTATTAAATTTTTCTTTTCCAATATATTATTATTCAAATCGAGGAAACGAGGTAACATAAAGTGCAAATCATTTAACTAAAAAGCAACCACGAAAAAATATAATAAGCAAATATAATAAACCAAAAAATGACAAAAACTTCAGTGTGAAAAAAATGTTTACACATTTGAATGAATTCGAAGAAATCCTTTTCTTTTCTTTTAATACTAAGTATAGTTATAAATATAAAACGCCAATCTCTAACATGTCGACTGAACTAGATGAGAGCGAGTTAATATGTGTCGAAAAAACGATTGATAACGATAACAAAATATTTATTGATACGATTGACGCATTAGGTTTTTATCTGGTTAACTCTGTTTATCTACTCGTGTTTCCAATTAAGGAACTATCTATAGAGAGTACTTCAAATTGTACGTATTAATAATTGGCTAAGTTCATCACGTGAATCAAATCTATGGTATTCTTGGTGGCTTGACCAGATGTTATTTACAGCCAGAAGTTAAGATGAAACTCATTAAGGCGTATGTTTTACCCTTAATTATACATGGGTGTGAAATCTTCTCAGATTTAGAGTCGTACTTTGACTAGAAAATTTAATGTCGCCTTTTACAGCTGCGCTATATACTATACATATATATTTAATCTAAGCAGATTTGATCACATATCTGCTTTTACAAAAAAGATAATTGGTATTACTCTACAGTCTTATTTGAACTATAGCACGCTTCTAAAACTTTTTATGATCATTCATAACAAATCACCAAATTATTTGAAATGTAAGATTCAATTAGTACACTCCCAAAGATCTTTCTTTCATTGACAAGTCGACAATTTTTTGTGCATGCTGTCCAATTGTGGAAGTGTCTCCCCGGACGCCTAAGAACAATGAACATAGTACAGCAATTTAAAAATCATCTTTTTAATTTTCTTGCAAACAACAACATTTGAAATGATATCCATATTTTCTGTCTCATCCTTTTCCTATCTCTTAGCTTTTTATATTTTTAATCAATAGAAATTGTGCCATTATAGACTAAAGTACTAATTTCCCTGTGCAAATGGAAAAGTTTAAAATTTATCTGTACAGAGGCGAATTATACAAATAAATTATACAAATTAACAAAATGAAAATAAAATAAATCTCTGAGCAGGAAAGACGGAATACATTATCTGACAAACGTCCGCCTTGGCTCTATCATGCCAACATTTCTTCTTTCTCTATGGTTGAAGCAGTCCTTTCGTTTCAGTTCGTGTGGGACCCAGTGTCCTTGCTTTTGAAGCATTTCGAGGCTTCAATGAGTTTTCCTAGGAATCGTCACTTTTTCTCAGATACGTGGTCGACCACGATTTGTTACTAGCAAACTTTTTAATTCTGACTTTTTAGAGGAGTAATATGTATTTAAATGATTCAAAACATATTTAAAAAAATAGGAAACAAATAGTTGATATCAGTGAAACCTTCAGCACCTTTCGTGTATTAAGAAATTGCGTCCCACAAGATTCTGTGCTTGGGCCTCTTCTATTTTTAATCTATATAAATTCTCCATTCACTCAGCAATGGTATTTTTACTGCTTCTTCTTCTTCTTTTCCTTTTTCCGGCGTTGTTATGGTCAGAAGTGTAGGACCATAACCTTCCCACTTAACTGCATTCCTTACTGGTCCGCTTGTGGGGTCCGCCGGTTTGACCTCAGAAAGTAGCAGCAGGCTTCCCGTTTTGGGATTACTTCATCGCTGAGGCCAATCAAATACTGGTGTTTTTGCATCAATTGTTTTTCGGCCTGCCGTTTTTTTTTTTTTTTTTTGTGACACGGGCATGCTCCAGATTTTTTTGTTTGATCTTACTCTTACAACACCGGTGATCTCCAGTCGTGTCAGCCCACTGATTTGCATGTATACTTGTGGGGCAGTTTAATGGTGGTATATGTGTCCCTAGGCTCACCTTGGTGTTTTCAAAATTGCCTAGATGTGATTTTTGTTTACCTTTGTTTTAGTCGCCTTTTACGACAAGCGAGAGGTATCGCTGCAGGGATATTCTTAACCCGTCCCTGCACGGAACAATGGTATGGTATTTTCACTGCATTTGCTGATAATGTCCATTTAGTATATTGTCATATAAACATCATTTGAAACCACCTTAAGCCTTTTGATATTCAAACAACAAATATCAAAGCAGAGCTTTAACGAATTCATTGAGCTCGCTTTCTTCGCTTCCTATTTTGCAAGAGGACGAAGCTGAAAGACGGAATATTAAAACTCGCCCTGTTTTCCACACTGACCAATAACGAATACAGAAGCTGAGGATTTATAAAATTCAATTATCATTCGCTTTACTAAATAAAGACTTTGGAAACATTTTTATTTAAAATTTGTAAATTTCTTTCATTCTTAAGTAGTAGAAGTAATTTTTAAAACTCATATCGAATTGGATGAACTCAAATGGAGCTATTACAAAATCCCCCTATATTTCTTGAACAAATTTAAGATCAATTGACATGTTTTTTGGCTCAATCTTAAGACTTCTATTAAGCAGAATAGATAGCTTGAAAATTAGCAAAATAAATATCTTATGTTGGAGTACGAGTATATATCAAAAAAAACACCTTACCACTAAAGCATCTGTGCGTCTTTAATGTACCCGAGGATTTATTTTCCATCGCAGTGGTACGACATAGAACTCATTTTACTCATTTTGACACCAGCACAACCCCAGTTTATTTCAGTAAACTTCAGTTATAATGGCCACCCATAATATACGACGGCAAACTGTTCCTGCTAGATATAGAGCACGAGCTTCGATGTCGAGCCGTCATGATTTTATTCATTTTAGTTTACCGTAATGGATCCACTTTTCGTCACCACCTACAATATGATATTGGGGGTACAAATTAGGTCCGTTTTCAAAAGATGGCGCCACCTGCAAGTTGTGGCTGATCTTCGAAGCGATTACCTACTTCATTGGAAAGGTGTGACATGTGTCAACAATAAATGGTGTGCATCAGCGTCTGTTTCGAAAATGTCCGGATTTGTCTTAAATAAACAGTATTTGCGGGAAGTTTTGATTTTCTTTTTTAATTGGAAGAAAAGTGCAGCTGAAACCCATCGAATGCTTGTAGAAGTTTATGGTGAATCTGCTCCGACCGATAAATCATGCAGAGAGTGGTTTCGACGCTTCAAAAGTGGTGATTTTAGCGTCGAAGACAAAGAGCGTCTTGGCCAGCCCAAAAAGTTTGAAGATGAGGAATTGGAGACTTTACTGGATCAGAATACGTGCCAAACGCAAAGTGAAGTCGCAGAATCGTTGGGAGTGACTCAGCAAACAATTTCCGTTCGGTTAAAGAAATTTGGATTTATTCAAAAGCAAGGAAATTGGGTGCCGTACGAGTTGAATCCGACAGATGTCGAAAGGCGATTTTTCACCTCGAAACTGCTTCTTGAAAGACATCAAAGGAAGGGATTTTTGCACCGGATCGTGACTGGAGATGAAAAGTGGATATACTACGATAACCCCAAGAAGAAAAAATACTATGCAAAGCCTGGTGAATCCGTTCCATCATCGTCTACATCGACGCCAAAGAAAAACATCCACGGTTCAAAGGTCATGCTCTGCATATGATGGGACCAGACGGGTGTGGTCTACTATGAGTTGCTAAAACCAGGCGAAACCATTGATGGGAAACGTTATCGACTACAACTAATGCGTTTGAGCCGTGCATTGCTTGAAAAACGGCCAGAAACGACCGAAAGGCATGACAAGGTGATTTTGTAACATGATAGCGCTCGGCCCCACGTGGCTGTAGCGGTCAAAAACTACCTGGAAACGCTGAAATGGGAGGTCTTCCCCACCCGCCGTATTCTCCAGACCTTGCTCCTTCCGACTACTGGCTTTTTCGATGGATGCAAAACGATTTTCGGGGGTCACCGATTCGGGTCTTTTTAAAGAAATCGAAGAATGGCTCAATGATTTGATCGATGCCAGAGAGGACTCATTTTTTAGAGATAATATTCGAAAATTACCAGAGAGATGGGAAAAAAACAGTCGCTTCCGACGGACAATACTTTGTGGATGGCATTGTGGATGTAACTGTTGATTTTGAATATTTTTTTTCCCAAATTAAGTCAATATTTTACAAAATTGTCCCTCCCGGCTAAACGGGGGTGAATAGACCCCCTCTCCCATACGATTTTTTTCTTGTCTTGACCAGACCTACACGCTCTAGCTTTTGACACTGCTCGTGGGACACCCTGTATAGCTCGAGGAAATCCGAAGAACATGTAAACCCTACCAAAGTCCAAGGGAATTACCACATAGAAGCTACCGACAACGATATGGAGCAGTATATTGCAGTGATGAACTCTGGAATCGAACAAGATAGCCAAATCCTCGGTGACTATATGGAACCCCAACTAGCAGCAGAAACCAATTACGACAATCAAGAAATTCAAAAACTAAGCTTATTGACATCGGGTCGCATAAGAGTTATATTTATCCTTCTTCAGTAAAAAAAATCTTATTAAAAATGACGAATCCTTTCACACAAATCTTGTCGCAGATGAAACGAAATACCTAGATCAGGTAAAGATCAGGCATAAAGGATCATATAAGAATACGCATAAAACAGTATACAGCACAATCTGTTAACGCTATTGAAATTTGAACGAATCAGATGGCAACATTTCAAAAACAATCCAAGGTAGGATTGGTAAAAGAATTTCCCAATTTATTTGGCGAACCGTACAACAAACTAATGCAACACAACAACGTAAGTTAGAGGAGAGATTCGCACCACCTCAGATTCTCCAGTCTACATTAAATTCTATCCCTATCCCATGTCGCTTAAAGATGAAAAGGAAAAGCAAATCTGAAAGCTCCTAAATGATGGAATACTAAGAGCATTAAAAGGTCACCGTATAATTCCCCGGTATAAATCGTGCCTAAAAAAGCGGACTCCTCCGGCGAGTAGAAAGAAAAAATAATTACGCTATAAATTATGCATCTGTTATTATATTATTTATATAAATAAAAAAGAGCGATATTTACTCAGGAGTTAGAGAATAGGGACAGGGTAAATTGAAACCGAGAGAAAGGCAAAAAACATATGGATATGCAGTCATCATCGGGTTGCTTTCGGATATTGCTTAATTTTGAACAGGGCTATGCTACCTATAAGCCTAATGGTTCGAGAGAGCGAATTCCATAGACCTATCGCGTGGATTAAAAAAACTGTCGTTCGGAAACCGGATAGTTATATCGAATTGGAATGAGATGTAGTGTTCTAGTTGATTGAGTAAAAAATCCTGCTGTATAAATACATTATTTGACGCATTGTGTTGTGAAGCAAAGCCAATGTTTTCATTTTAAAGAGGTCTTCTAGGGTGATACCATAAATAGATTTAGAAAACGTTGAAATGTGCTTATCCGTTTTTAAACCAAAAATATACCACGCTATACTGTTGTGGGCTTATAGGTAACACCAGTCTCGTTGTGCAACAGTGCAACAGTGTGTAGACCAAAGTATACAAATCCCTGCGTAAACTCTACCCAAGGTGATCCCAATATCGTTATTCCCGAAGACTGTTCTATTGAAAACTATACCAAGATTTCTTACGGTATCAAATACGTCTATCCGAAATCTTTTCCAGCGACGGTACGCCTTGTCATGTTGGTAAATAAGATTTTTGATTTCAATTGTAAACTATTCATATTCTTTCGTTTTTATACTTTTGCTTGTAACCGGGACATGAGTATTAAAATGACTCCTGATACTATCTTGAAAGAAATCTAATTGGTCACTAACGTTGGGCTTTCTTTAGATCCTATATCAATCCGCTATAGAAAGATTTTCTTTTAATTTATTTATATTAATGTTCTTAAAATCGCGGAATGTTAAGTTAAGGGCCTTCATACTATTGACAAAGGATGACTCTACAGGAATGTTGCTATTGAAACTTACGACACAAAATAACGAAGGGTGATATATACGTCATCTAAGACAGCAATCAATGGAGAAATATGGATATTTGCATTAGGCCTATATACAGGCCATAATAATATTTTATTGAACCTGCAAGTAATTTTATTAAAAACAAATCGCATTTCACAATATTGCTGGTCCTTCCGGATTAATTGACAGTTTGCACCAACATAAACAGCTACACCGCCACCAACATGATTTACTATACTATATCAGGTCGGAAAAGTTTGTACCCTTTTAAAATATATATCGAATCACTAACATCACTTAAAAACCAGGACTCAGAAACACATATTACGTCAAATTTAAACCCTACAACAAACAAGTATCTGATTTCATCCAATTTTTCACTAGATCTCAGACTAGACAGACAGATCTAGAGATGGGGGGGGCAAACCTGCAATCCGATGTGTTGTTTGCATGAAACATTATCCTGCTGAAAGTGTCTACGAAATTTCCATGTTTCCATTTTTTTTTTCATTTGTCCATAAATTTTTATAGAAAAAGACTGGTGAACAATGGGAAGCACAAGACTACAACAGTTGATGACATAAAAAACCTCTTAGGAAAGTGTTATTCGCTTTCGGTGTCCCTGAAATAATCGTGATAGACAGTGAGAAATCATTTAGCTCGGTGTCAATTGCTTTTATGTTAAAAGATTAACTAGGAATTACTGTCTTCAAAGCTCCACCATATAGCAGCACGGTAAATGGCCAAGTGGAGAAAGATCGACTAAATTCACAGAAACTGCGAGGAAATTTTAGAAAGATCCGTTTATGAATCCACAACAGGCCCAAAAAAAACAATGAAATATTTTTTGGACTACCAATCCCGATCAGTTCGAAAAAGTAAGGCAGGAAAACATACAAAAACTAAAACAGAAACAAGAAACTGACCTTAAAAACCATAATAAGTCTAGCAAAATTACTTTCCTGAAACTATCATTTATGTTCGTATTAATAAACGATTAGGGTCAGAATTGCCACCGAGATACAAAAAAGAAATAGCCAAAGAAAACCGCTTCACCACAGTATTAACGGAATGAGGATAAATAGTTCACAAGAGTTATGTTAAAAGTCAAATATATCTACAGGCATTGCTTCGAATTTATTTAAAAACAAAAAAAACGACTTTATTGCCTAAACTCCAACTTAAGACTGGCCAGGAAACTAACTCTAACTTAACTTATTCTATTCTATCAGTCAGGGAATCGGCAACGTCGGCGCTTGTGTGTTCGAGTGAAGTGGAAAGGTGAATTATGAGAAGAATTCGCTAGTGTAGTGTTAACTTGTATGTATAAGAAAATCGGGTAACAAAGTAAGTTCCCACATGTTGGCGCACGTAGACAGCTTATTTGAATAACACCATGACGAATACATTTTTTTTTTTTAGTTTTTTTTTAGTTTTTAATTCATTTTTATTCATAATTTCTTAGATCTATCCTACCCTAGACAAAAATGCTTAAAAACTAGCTTAACTATCTTAACAATCTAGATATCTTACTGGCCCTAGTCGGACACTCTAAAATAGACGTAACAACTTAAGTCTATGTCTTTCGACTACTATATCAACTTACCACTAACATTACTATATCTAGCTTAAGCTAAGAAAAATGTTTTTTATTAAAAAATTAGCATATGATCATTTTTTGTATTATATATAAAACGTAAGCCTACCTTAATGTAACTAAACCTAACTTATTCTACCTTAACTAAAATATATATATATAAATTATATACATAATATATATTTAATATATATATCTTTTTTTTTTTTTAATACATACTACGCTACTACTACCTACCCTACCCTACCCTACCTTACCCTACCCTAGCCTATGTAAGCCTGCCATTGGTGTTAGGCAGGCCATGCCTTGAAGAGGCTGAAGCTCTCAAAGTGTCCACTGACGTAGCTCTCTCCAGCCACCAAAAGCGTTGATGCTGTCGGACTACGTCTCCTCGATCCCGGCGTGAGACCGATCTACAGAACCTGAGGCGCTCGGGCTCACGGAGCGCGACTTCGGGTTCGTAGAGGAATCGCCGTTCCACGGAATTGCGACCCACGTGGAAGATTAGCGGTACCGCCAATCTATCCTGGATCAGCCCACATCTATCTAAATAGAGGAATGCTTCTGGCGGCACAAAGCCATTTAGGCGCACTCTCTCGTGATATAAATCGTTGGGGTAGTAAGCCCCGAAGATCAGGCTATTGATCGAAGTCATTGCTCTCGCAACGTGGCTTCGAATCAGTTTGATCAAAAAATTATCTATCCGTACAATCCTGGCCCTATTGTATAGGACTTCGTTCGGGTAAAATTTCGTGTACTCAGATTCGGGTGTCCTGTGTAGCCCCAGACACATCCTGAGACATTGTCTCTCAAACACCCGAATCCTTTCCATTAAGCTGGCTCTCACATTGAACCAGACGGGACATCCATAGGCAACCATGGGCCTGATTAAGGCCATGTAGCAGATTACCTTCACCCTAGAATCAAGTTGGCTGCTATGAAACAGCCATCTTGTCAGAGCGAAAGCGCCCCGGGCCCTTGCCAGAGCAGCATCTACATGTTTGTCAAAATATAGATACTGATCCAGCACGATCCCAAGATATCTGACCACACTTTGTTTCGCCAGTGGACGCCCATCCGGTCCTAAAATTAAGAACCTGCGCCAGTTTTTTCTAGTGTCCCGAGAGGCCCTAGACAAAGGCGTTCTGAACAATATAGATTCTGATTTCTGGAAGTTGATTTTCAACTTCCAGTCATCACAATACTGCTGAATTTTTTCGAAGTCACGCTGCAAGAGAGTGACAATGACGTCGATCGTTGGACCTGATCTGTACGCGATTAGGTCGTCTGCGTACGCTATTGAATGGTGAAGAGAAACTATCAGATCGCTTAGGTAAATGCTGAAAAGGATCGGCGAATTTACCGTACCCTGTTGCAGTCCATTTTTGATTTCAAATGTTTGGGTAGAAGTCACGTTGGCAATTTTCACTACGAACTTTCTACCTGTTAACATGTCAAAAATCATATATAGCAGTGGTTTACTTATGCCCAGCCGACTGAGCTTGTAATAAAGACCTTCTAACCATACGGTATCGAAGGCTTTTTCCAAGTCAATCAGACAGGCACCCGTGCATTGGTTCTTGCATTTATTCCATTGGACATCCGATACAAGCTTCGACGCGGCATGAATAGTGTCATGCCCCGCTCTGAAACCGAATTGGTTATCCGGGATGATTTTATTGTCCTCAACCCATTTAGACAGGGCCCTATGGATCACCTTCTCGAAGACCTTGCTGATACTCGGAAGGAGACTTATTGACCGGAGATTTTCCGGGTTAGATGTGTCTTTACCCCTCTTGGGAATTGGTTGCACCACCGCTGTCTTCCAGTGCACTGGATAATATGCATTATTCATGACGAATACATTTTGAGTAACTAGTTGCCCTTCCTCTTCACGCTTGTTATCGTTTTCGTCGGACTGTGTCGACAGTGCTCTCTGACTGGGCTTTGCTCTTGCATTTACATGGCATTTCCTGAACATGCACCTATCACTCTGTCATTTGTACTGGCGATATGAAGTCTGGTTCTGGGGCACTAGCAATCAGGTTGATTTTTCGTCCCTGATTTTAGACCTAATACTTGTGTGCTACATTGTTATTAACATACATATATAAAACAACAGAAACAACAGATTTTTAATTTCCTTATTTTCTTTATTTGCAGGTACGAAATCAAACACTATATACTATAGTTAAAAAAAAACAGAACGAAGCCGGCAGTTTCACCACAGCTAAGCATTTGTTTGTTACGAAAATATCTATCGCCGGTCATGATAACGTCCGGCATTATTTTGGGCGTGACCTCGGGTAATTCATTTATTTACTCAGATAATAGCTGAATGTTAACAATTTATAGACAAATCATTATCTATAGACATAGCCGGTGATTTTGTTTACGTTTAGAAATAACAGAGATAATGGTGGAGAACTCCTGTCACATTTGTGCCAAAAACTACAATTTGGTACTATGCCCATATTAAGAGAAGTGAACACGTCTTAGCATTCTTTTAGGAGTAAATTTTATGCTTAAGCTTTATTCGTAATGTGCACATAGCAATAGGTGTCATTTTAAACCAATATCGCAGGATTTTTAAAAAAGCTTCTTATCGCGAACAACAAGCTTAACATTTTCTTTTAGTACATGGGGCATTGTCGTAGCCCAGAATGGTGATAAATCTTATGATCCTGGTGCTCAATCGAATTCGCTCTTTTGAGAAATCACGTTCGGTACTACAATTCATTTACTGACATGGTCGCACCAGAACCTTTTTCCAAACAATGTAGTCCAATGACACCGCCTGCGAAAAACCCTTGTTTAGACTATCAGTCATGGATTGAGGCAATAGTTTCATCTGAATCGAACAGCTTACCCACTCAGATAAATGGGGAATAAATCTCATCACTCAAAAATCTTTGTATAGCATCAACTGAACCTTATAAGCATGTAGGCCAATGTTTTTAAGTAAAATACATTCCAAAATGATTAATGAATTAGCTCAATTGCGCTGATATTCTTCGATTTTAGTCACACTCGACTACAGTCGAATTATTTTCAACTAACATTAGCTTAAATCTTCAAATCATAAACAATTCCAAGGCGTTTGAATTTATCAGTTAAGTTCACTTGTGTGAGAATGGCAAAGGTGGATGCCCAAAAATCGTATGAATTTTTCGCCATGTTTTTATCCCGCCCGTACACCACATGAACAGAAGAATTTTCGATATAACAGCACGTTTTTAGAGTATATTTCCATCCATATACTTACTAAAGAAATAATTCAATGACAATTGAATGTTTTCATTTCAATAATGACACAAAATCTAAAATGACACCTCTTGTTGGATGGGCCTTTATATCGACTATTTTTGTTACCTTCAGCTTAAGAAAGACTACACATACCCGTAATTAAAAAAAAAATTCAGGTCAAAATTAAAGTCAATCAAAATCTACAACAGATTGCTGTGCTTGTATATTAATCGTTCTAGGGCACTACTCGATTTGTCATCGAACTTCCTTAATACAACCGTCTAAACCCCTCGACGCCACCATACGAGTAAATCCTTTTCCTCCATCCATCTTCACATTACCACCTAGCCTATCTCGTACCTCTCCTAAACCTCTCCAAAACCATGAATCCCCCTCGGTACGACGAATACTATCCAGTTCCTTCGGTGCTTTCAACAAACCTCGAAGTTCCATCAAACTTTACCGATACCATCATCAATTCTCCTTGTCTCTACCTACTAGCCATCTTCACACTACCTTCAAAGTTTCAATCAGGTGTAGAAATGTGAATCCACACCAGAAGATGGCGCGGTACATGCTGGTCAGCAGATGAATACATGGTCAAAAACTCATCATTACATTTGTGTATTTTTTATACGTGAACGCGTCGACTTTCGAACCAAATAGGCTTAATTGGTGAGAAGTTTTCGTTTTCGCTTTCAATTCGAAGAAAAAAATGCGTCTGAGGCTCGTTGAATTATTATGGAGACTAACAAGAGTGATTTTTTCGCTGTTTGGTTTTTCAGTGTTCTATTTTTATTTTTATCAAATATGCTCAGTCAATATTGCCATTTCATTAAAAATTTACACCTAAACAATGCTTCAATTTCGTTATCATATTCGTACTCTATGAAAAATGTTTTTTTTTGTGCATTTCGACAATTTTACCGCCTGCGCAGTGACCAAATTTCGCACCAATTTTAAGCTATTTGGAATCAAGCCTCCTATCCGTATGAGTATAGTACGTACAAAAGAAAGTATTGCTGCTATTTGTTGGTTAATGAAAACCGTGATTTCTTGGAACAGCTGGAGGAACATCAACAATTGTCCACAGCAACAATGCACCCGGCAAAATGCACTATTTGGTGGGATTTATGGTCTGGCGGAGCACAAAGTTACCGTCAACAGCAGCCGTTATCGTTCAATGATTTCGAACTTTTTCTTGTCCAAAATGTACAAGCTGAACTTGGTTGACATGTGATTCCAGCAAGACGGCGCTACATGCCACACAGCACATAAATCGTTGGAGCATTTGAGAAATATGTTCGATGAGCAATTTATCTTCTATTTTGAATCGGTGAATTGGCCGGCTAGATCGGGCGCTATGACGCCTTTAGGCTGTTTTTTAAGGAGATTATTCTTAGATGGCGTTACAGCTCATGAGGAGCCAGAGCCAGGCTTCTCTCATTCACTTACGAGTATGTTGTGTGCGATTTGTTTTTCACAAAAGTGACCGGGACCTACAGTTTTAAATGCAAATGCCGAACATCAAGAGCCCATAAGCTTTTTGAAGGCAAGTGTACTACCGGGGATTTGCCAGTACCCCGCCGAGGTGAGAAGCCGGAAAGTAAACATTCGATGGCGTTGGTGTTATGGGGATTAACTCACTCATCACGCGTCAGCGGCCGACACACTACCCACTGGGCTACGGCGCTCTTTTTTAATGTCTTATTTACAGTCTTGGAAGACAACATTACACTCTCCGTACGGAGCACATGAGACATAGTCGGGGGTACTATTTACACAAAATTATCTTTAAAATTAAATGGGAAGCATTGATTTATAAATTATATAAAAATTGTATACTCGTGCACTTCTTTCCTAAGATTTTTTTTTGACAAATTAAACACAAACTCTTGAAAAATCACACGTTATTACAAACATTTACGGTGAGACTCCTATTAGTGAATGAAGGTGTCTCCTATGGTTTCAACGCTGCAAAAATGTGATTTCGACGTGGAAGAGAAGGAGCATCATGGACTCGTAAAAAACTAACACGTAGGCATTATTCGATCAAGATCCATGTCAAATGCACCCAGAACCTAGATATTCATTGGCCGTTACTCAACAGACCAATTTTCATCATCTGAAATCCTTGGAAAAGGTCCAAAACCAAGAAAATTGGGTGTGCCAAGAGACGTCGAATGGCATTCTTGCGCACTATGGCTCCAGTCTGTAGAAAAAAATAGATTTCTGCGTCCTTTTATGACTGGCGATAATCCGAAAGGAGTCATGGGAAAGCTCATACTTTGTATTGGACGAGACCAGCACAATATCATTAAAACCTACCTAGAATCATTGACTACCATCTGTTCTGATGGTTGGCGATGACCTGTTTGGATCTCTAAGAAGCCAATAAATTAGTTAAATAGTGGATCGCCTCAAAAGGCGTGCAGTTTTTTCGACTCGAAATTCATTTGTTACCAGAAAGATGGACAAAAGTTGGGGGAAAAAGCGGCGGATTATCATTTGTTTATATCTATATGATAAAACGCATGGTTTTCTTACGCTTAGGTAATTGAATCTGGAATTCTTCCAACATCTTGCTCCCATACTCAAATTCGAGCGGAAGAAGGCTAATCAACCGACATACCATACAATTTTTCAAGCATCATATGTCCCCTCGTGCTTCCTTTCAAAGACTACCGCGGTGCCAAAATCTATGTTCGGTAAGGAGGTTACGCTCCGAGGCGGGAATTCTAAATCTTGTATTCGGTTGAGCACTGAATATTGCGCCTGATGAACTTAAGAAGTGTCTTACTCATCACATTTCGAGTCGAAAAAAAAAACTGTTCCCAAGCTCAATGTGAGTTCAAACACATAAATCGAATTGATATTAAAGTCTTTTCTTTTTCCTGTTTGGGTCTTCCATGAATTGAAAAAAAAAAAAATTCTTTCACTCTTTTTCCCACCGCTCAGTCGTATGCCTGCTCTCGATTTTCTAATAGAATCCCTACAAACGGAGATACAGAGCTGCTTTTCCTTCCTCACGAGTCAATATTCAAATCCCATTGGGGACGAGAATCCAGGAGTGAAAACGATCCGCTCGCATATCCTCCGCTGTCCGTCAAGGAGTTGTCTCATTTTCAAGGAAACACTTGCCTCCTAACAAGATATCGATGCCACAAAGACGACGTGCAGTCATTGATATCTCCACCATGCCGCCTTAACTTGGCTTATTATCGACGACAACTAAGTATCAAATTACTTCCCCGGGAATAGGGGCACATACTTGTACGAGAATATCGAATTTACTTTCGACTGATTCGTTGACTTGGATGAAGGGAATTGTTCGGTAATTCGAGAAAGCAAACTACTCGACGGTAGAGTTGTGCTAATTACTATACTTCAATTGTTCCCTGCTCAAGGTGAGCTTTTAGGATAATGAATCTAATGATGAACGATGGCACCATTCGCTTGCCTCGACGTTATTTCAATTGGATATTCAACGTTTTGATGTCGTGTCTCTACTACCATTGGTAATGGTGCACCCTTTGCGTTTTATTATCTATTTGTCCCAACAGTGTCCTCATTTCTCGGTGGCTCCATGTGTCTCTTTACAGCCAATAGAATCCAAAGTAGGATATGATAAAAATACATCTACCGGCTTGTATGTGTATGTGTACCTATTCATACCAGGGAATTTCAATGTAGTCATTCTCTTTTAATGAGGTTAACTCAATATAGTTTGACGCAAATATCCGCTAATCCATATAAACTGACACATGCCCCAGGTTGCCGCCGTATCGCCTGATCGCTGGAGTATTTGCCTTCCTTCGTTTCTATCTGTGGCAGGAGACCAAGGGAATAGCGAAAAAAAAAATCGTTTTTCAAATAACGATTTCAATCAAACGTAGTGAAGTGGGTGACGGGTAAACCAGGTGGTGGGTTTCGAGGTGAATTAGTGCCTTCTCCCTAATGGCAAACTTAATTTTCACACTCGATATGGCGCCGCGAATCGATTTCGATAAGAGCCCGATTGCACAAAAGGTTTATGGGGGAAAGAGGATGATTATTCGTGCTTTTCTAAAAGGCGAACTTTTTCATCAAAATGGAAAAAACAGTTCGGGATTCAGGAAGTTGAAAAGCTCAGGACTGAAAGGCCCGATTTGAACTTTTTCACTCCTTAGTGCAAAAGAAGAGAAGCATTTTGACCTCTTTGACTATTGTTCTCTAGTCTAATAGTAGATTATACCATCTGCTCCAGTGTCCTACATAAAGTGCAATAATTAAGTAACGATTTTCGGCTCGCATTCCACTCTCAATCCCCTTAGATCCATCTGAAACTCTATGATGGAACCAATCACATAATTCCCGATAATGTTCCGTCACCCACACAAAGTTAATACGATGCTATATCCTCCAGTTTAACCCTACCTTCCAGTCAGTCGATCGTGTTTGAGGGCATAATCTATTTTATTACAACTTTGAGTTGATATAACAATGGTGAAGTAACCAGTCCAAACACTAATCCCCGGAGCTGTATTCGGTGGCACCCACACTCTTACTAAAGATGTCCGAAGATGACAAATGAGATAAATTACTTAAACCACAGTGGAGATGGTACTTAGCGCTCCGTTTACGTTGTGTTGTGTTCACAAAATAACAGGAATTTTTGGTTTTCGAAAAGAATTTTATTTATAATCTTGGTAATAGCATTTTAATCTCCATAATCTACACTATACTTGCAAAGCGACAGCTTTTTAAGATTCTCTTTATATCTGAGAGCAGGAAAGTCACACGATGCCGTTTATGGTGCATATGAAGGCTGAGTTACCACCACAACGCTGTTTTTGAACAAGTATTTAGAAACATCATTGTTTTGCCCCAAATCTGATAACTTTTTTTCCGATTGTGTCACAAAAGTAGTACTGCTCTTCTAGTAAGTACTCCTGATCGTTTCATCTTGTGGCAAGAACTGATGATACACAATGCCGTCCACACATTATGCTTTCTTCATTCTTAGTCTTAGCGGTCAAAAATGTCTGTGAGAAGATAAGAGCGATATAGAATGACACCCGCTTATGTCCGAAGCCATTTACGGAACTATTAATCTCCTACGGACTCTTGACAAATGTTTTTTTGGCTGAACGTGATGGGTCTGTTTTGATTGATTGATTGATTTCCTATGGAGATACCATGTAGATGAGATAGAATTCGGACTTTTAAGTCTATTATACTATTAGCAATTGCCTAAGGGGACAGATTTGCCCACTTTGCATTCATCTAGGAAGATTCACGTTCCCACCAACTCTTCTGTCACAGCGCTATCCACTCGATGTACCGCTGACCGAAAACCAGTTTAAATTAGGGTGCATGTTTATTCATAAATAGCATCTGAACAAATACGAAGTTGCTTTTACAGCTGTAAAGGCTAGTGATAGGATTAGAGAATTCTTCGAGCTAGGGCACCATAATCTGCTAGTTACATTTTCAATGGACATTAGCAGAAGAGAGCTACCAAAGCAGCTAAGAGTGACCCTCTCATTGCTTGCAGTCTTGAGCAGTGTCTTCGTCTAGAAATTTTAAAGCATTCAGCTTGTTTTCGAGGTAGGTGTCAAGATTTATTTCTGGCTACAGTATGACTTCTGGGGGTGCCATAGAGATTACCCAGTGCGTTTCTTCTCATGAAGCGAATATTCGCGTTTGCTCAGTGCAACTAGCACATTTTACAGGCCCACAGCCTCTCATCCTCGTTCGTTCTCTAGTCAATTACATCAAGCTAACACACCTTTCTATCCGTGTACGCCGTGTTAAATGTGGTCTTTCTTTGCTGAGTCGTATCTCGAAGACTCCTCGGGTATTAGTAGCGGTGTCCACTATATGGACCTTGTACATGTATGTAGATCTCTAGACACTTGGCTAAGCTGATGTCATTGTTCAACCTGGGCTTGGTAGGGATGAGAAAACATGACCTTTGTACTGTTCGTCCCTACAGACTCTGTGGCTTTAAATTCAACTTATATGTGGTAAGTATCGACCTAAACTTCCTGAGCTCAAAATTTGCCGTTGTAGTAATATGCCCACTAATTTGGCGCCTCTCAGATTGTTCGTGAGAAATCAGACTTTGATACAACACGGCCGAAAAGGTTTAATAAATGATGCTTAGGAGACCTAGTTGGCACACCTATGGGCTTGTACTTTCTGGTAGCATTTACCTACCAACTACTACTTCCTATTCCAAGCGATGGCTCCTGGATGACTAGAAAAACTACATCTTTTTCGGGCTTCTACAACATATTTGGACCGCAGACCGCTAAGGACCTGCACGGACCAACCCCTTGTTCATGGGATAAATAAGAACCTAGCCTTCAAGTTCGGAGTTATGCTTAGGGGTAGCATTCCCTATCGCGGAACACCAACTTTGGTTTAGAGATGACCAACAGCCGTAGACGTGTCAACGACTGCTGCGAATATATATGTATAAGGAAAGGAAACTTTCGGTTTTGTACCTGGAATAGTACAATATTTTTACGAATCCGTAATAAACGTGGATCTACTGGGATCAACACCCTTAAATAGAGATAGAGAGTCCCTAAGTGAAGAGTCTGATTCATTTTACAGTAAACACAAGCATGCAATTAGCCATTGGACGTTCATCCCTGCATCGCATTTGCGTGAAAGACTTGAAGACATCCCTTTCAAAGTGAGAACAGAACCCCTCACTCTGCCAAAATGTCCCTCTTACCTAGAATCAGAATATAAGAGGTCATCGCTCAAAAACCCAAGCCGTTTTCAAACAGTCATATGCTCTACCCTTTGAAATTTTTGTTCTGACCAAAACAAATCAGCATAAATAACTTCGAACTGTTCCCATCAAATTTTAACGTTCGAATTCAACCGACCCCACTGGTCGTTGCCTTGTCGAGAAGTCTTACTAGCCGTTCTTAATACAATTGACTCTTCCCGTTTTGCAATATCATCTTCCCCCACCCCTGTGTCACCCCCCAATCTTTCGTTGATCCTCTTCTGCCCCCTACAGTTAAACTTACCCAGCTAACTACCGACCCTATCCAAAGTCGCTACGCTCTCTCCCGTCTGAGGGATAAGAAGACATACGAGAACATTCGTCTCTTCTTGGCATACCTTCACGATAAATCCGATTCGATTTGCTACGAAGGTAAGACAAACACAAGCGTTATGGTCTCCATCCAACAGGAAGGCCTTCCTACTGACTTCGCTAGCCTCAAGAACCTATATATCAAATATCACGAATTCTTCAATATTTCGCCCCAAAAAGTATCAAAAGATCTTGAAACTTTCCGCCAATACATTCACACAAAACGAATATTCCACCTGCAACGTAGTAGAGCTGATCACGACAAGTATTTTCGTCCCTAAATCCATCCCTCCCCCATCAATACCCCCACTTAGTCAAAATCTTCCTCTTACCTTCTACTATCAGAATGTAAGAGGTCTTCGCTCAAAAACCCAAACTGTCTTTCAACAGTCGCACGCTTTACCCTTCGAAATCTTTGCTCTGACCGAAACGAACCTGATCCCCAGCATAAGTAGCTCCGAACTGTTTTCAACAAATTTCAACATCTATCGCGATGACGAACTCAGTCAGGCCACCGAGGGTTGCCCTTGTCGAGGAGTCCTACTAGCCGTCCTTGACTCCCTTGACTCTTCCCTCATTGCAATATCGTCCTCCCCCCATCTCGACTATGTTTCAATCAAAATTGTCTTAACCCAAAAGACACTCTACATCATATGTTTCTACATCTTGCCCTCACAGCCCATTGAATCCTATCAACTGGCTATTAACACAATTGACCAAATAATTGATTTAAGAGACCCCCAGGATGAAATCCTTCTCTTCGGAGACTTCAACCTTCCTCATCTTAAATGGGCTCAATCAGACGATGAATCGCATTACATTGCCACCAATCCCACTACTGCCAAAGAATGCCTCTTCTTGGATCGCCTTGCGGATTCAAACCTTAGTCAAGTTAGTGGCATCTTAAACTACATGGGTAGACAACTAGACCTCATATTTACAACTGATCCCTTCAACTCCTCTGTCTCACTCTGTCCCCTCTCTCTTTCAACCATCGATAACTTCCATCCCCCCCTCCTTCTTTCCTTTTTTCACGATTCTCCTTTACAGAACACCCCTTCCACAGCTTTGCCTTCTCACGATTTTCACAAAGGAAATTTCCACCAAATCAATGAATACCTTAAAAAAGCCCCTTTCAATTTTGATAATCTAACTATAAATGATGCAATATCCAAATTTTACAGGGAAATATTTAACTCTATCTCTCTTTACGTACCAATTTCCCAACGCAAAATTTTGTCCACCTCCCCACCCTGGTATAATCGTAGACTTCGCACCCTAAGAAACAAAAGAAATAAACAGTGGACAATCTTCCTTCGTACCCAATCCCCTATAGACTTTTCTAACTACATGGGCAGCTATCTTAACTTTACCGCCCTTCACAACTTCCTCTATCAACGCTATTTAGCTGAAACGCAAGCCAATCTTATAAGTGATCCTAAGTCCTTCTTTAAATTTGTTAACTACAAAAGAAAATCTGATGGTTACCCTACCTCTCCCTCCTTGAATGATCAAACCTCTAATGACCCTAACACTATCGCCAACTTATTTGCCGCCTATTTTAAACAATCATTCGCCGACGACTCCTTCCATCCAGACCCCGCTTACTTCGACTATTTACCGAAATTTTCCTTTGGGCCCTTTCTTCCTCATACAGTTGATGCCGATGTCATCGAAACCAAACTAAATCAACTTAATGATGAATTCACTCCTGGACCAGACGGTCTCCCTGCCATATTCCTGAAAAAATGCTCATCAACCCTCTCTCTCCCTCTCTCAAAGATCTTCAGTTTATCCCTAGCTTTAGGTGAATTCCCCCAGTTATGGAAAACCTCATTTATAACCCCTATACACAAGAAAGGTCCGAAGAATGTTATTAACAATTATCGTCCCATTGCCAAACTGTCACATATACCCAAAATCTTCGAGAGCATTTTGTACGAAATCTTAAGCTTTCGCTGCAAGTCTTTAATCTCCCCCAGACAACACGGATTCCTTAAGGGCCGTTCTACAACCACAAACCTTATTGAATTTGTGTCTTTTACCCTCTCGGCTTTAGAGAATGGAAAAGATGTCGACATGGTTTCAACTGATTTCAGTAAGGCTTTTGATAAAATCTCCCACAATCTAATACTCTTCAAATTGTCTTCTCTTGGCTTCGAACCCATTTTATTGAATTGATATCTTCCTACTTGGAAAATCGGTATTATAGTGTTCGTTTCAGATCTGCCTTTTCCAATCCTTTCTTAGCTTCCTCCGGCGTCCCCCAAGGGAGCCACCTAGGTCCACTTCTTTTTGTCCTTACCATTAACGATATTGATATAGTGATAAAAAATTCCCACATCTCACTATATGCCGACGACACCAAATTCTACAAGTCTATTTCCTCCAATCACGACTCTTCCCTTATTCAATCCGATCTCAATAGTTTTTCCATGTGGTGTTCCAAAAATTGCTTGGAGTTTAACATTAGCAAATGCCAATCAATCACTTTCTCACGTAAACGTATTAAACCCCGTCCCCGTCTCTACTACCTCAATAATCAGCCCATCTCCACCGTTCAAATTATCCGCGATCTTGGTATATTATGTGACCAGCAGCTAAATTTTCGCGCACATATAGACGAGATAATCCTTAAAGCTAATTCAGCACTCGGGTTCGTGAAGCGATGGTCTAAAGAATTTTCTAACCCTTACGTCACCCGATCTCTCTACACAACCTTCGTCCGGCCCCTCCTTGAATACGCCTCTCAAGTGTGGTCTCCTTACCAGCAAATCCACATTTCTAGAATCGAGAGCATCCAACGCCAGTTCTTACGCTTTGCTCTGCGAGGTCTCCCCTGGAACAATCCTTTGCTCTTACCACCTTATCACGACCGCCTTAAACTAATTAACATGAACACCTTGGAGGAAAGAAGAACTGTATCTGACATCCTCTTCATCCATCGACTCCTCTCAGGCTCCATTGACTGCGCTACCCTCTATAACTCTGTCTCTCTCAACACTAACCCTCGCAATGTACGAAACCCCCGTCTCTTCTATGTACCCACCACCCGTACCGCTTATGGCTCCAACGAACCCATCTTACGAATGCTCGGAAGAGTCAACTCGAAT
Source organism: Merodon equestris (assembly GCA_958301585.1). Classification (NCBI taxonomy): domain Eukaryota; kingdom Metazoa; phylum Arthropoda; class Insecta; order Diptera; family Syrphidae; genus Merodon; species Merodon equestris. The sequence goes on along the minus strand of OY284413.1, from coordinate 212,728,201 downwards.
CCCTTCTTCGACCTCAACCTTAGCACTCCATGCTTAAAAACCCTTCTTCTTCATGCCCCCCTCTCCCTTCCCCTTAACAACTAAGCTAGTTTAAGTTAGGTTAAGGTAGATTAAGTAAGTTCATGTGCTTGAATTAAGCTTAATAAATGGGGGTGGTTGCCCCCACGAAAATTAAATTAAAATTCCCCCGATCTCGACTTTATTTCAATTAAGATTGTGCTACCCCAAAAGACATTATACATCAATTGTTTCTACATCTTGCCCTCACAACCTCTTGAATCCTATCAACTCGCCATTAACTCAATTGGCCAAATAATTGATCTAAGTGACTTCAACCTTCCAATAGTTTTATATTGCAACCAGTCTCATTACTGCCAAGGAATGTCTCTTTTTGGATCGCCTTACAGATTAAAACTTTAGCCAAGATAGACGTCTTAAACTACATGGGCAGACTCAACTCTTCTTTCTCACTTTGTTCTCCTTTCCCTTTCAACCAACGATAACTTCCATCCTCCCCTCCTTCATTATTTTTTTCACGATTCTTCATTACAGAATAGTTCTGGCCTCTCACGATTTCCACAAAGCAAAATTTCACCAAATCAATGAATACCTTAAAAATGTCCCTCTCAAGCTGTAAATGATGCAATATCCATATTCTACAGGGAAATACTTAACTCTATCTCTTTACGTTCCCATTTTCAAACGCAAAACTTTGTCCCCCTCCTCACCCTGCCATAATCGCAGACTCCGTTCCCTAAGCAACAAAAGAAATGAGCACGAGGCAATCTTCCTTCATACTAAATCCCCTAATGACTTTTCTAGCTACATAGGCAGCTATCTCCACTTTACCGCCCTTCATGACTCCCTCTTATGAAAGCCACTTAACTGAAAACCAAACCAATTTTATGAGTGCTCCTAAATCCTTCTTTAAGTTTGTTAACGGCAAGCAAAAATCTGATGACTATCCTACCTCACTCTCCTTCCATGATCAAACCTCGAATGACCCCAATATTATCGCCAACTTTTTCGCCACATTTTTTAAACAGTATTTTGCCGACGACTCCTGTGTTCCAAATTTCGCTTACTTGGGATTTTACCGAATTTTTCCCTTGGACTATTTCTTCCTCGCACAGTCTATCCCTATATCACGGAAAACAAAGTAATTCTACTTAATGATGAATTCACTCTTGGACCTGAGGGTCTTTCTGCCATATTTCTAAAAAAATGCTTCTCAACCCCCCTTCTCCCTCTCTCAAACATTTTCAAATTATCCTTCCTTAGCTTCTACCCCATGTCTTTGAAGTGGTATCTTCTTACCTAGAAAATCGCTATTACAGTGTTTGTTTTAGATCTACCTTTTCTGACCCTTTTTTTTTAGCTTCCTCTGGCGTCCCTCAAGGCACCCACTTAGGTCAACTTCTTTTCGATTTTACTATAAACAATATTGAAATTTTGATTAAACATTCCCACCTCTCACTGTACGCCGAACATTTTCGTTGTCGACCACGACCATTTCCTCCAGTCATAACTCTTCCCTTATTCAATCAGATCTCAATATTTTTTTTCATCTGGCGTTCCAAAAATTGCTTGAAGCTTAACATTTCCAAATGCCAGTTAATTACTTTTTCACGTAAACGAATCAAACCTGCTCCTCGTCTCTACTTCCTCGATTTTCAATTCATCTCCTCCGTTCAGGGCATTGGCGATCTTGGCATATTATGTGACCAGGAGCTAAATTTTCGCGTTCACATCGAGGAGATAATCCTTAAAATAATTTGGCACTCGGTTTCGTGAAGCAATGATCTAACAATTCTCCAACCCTTATGTTACCCGAAATCTTTACATAACCTTTGTCCAGCCCCTTCTTGAATTCACTCAAGTATGGTCTCCTTACCAACAGACCCACATTTCTAGAATCCAAAACATTCAACGCCGGTTCCTTCGTTTTGCTCTTCGAGGTCTGAATCTGGAACAATCATTTGTTCTTACCATCCTATCAAGACCGTCTTGGAGGAAAGAAGAACTGTATCTGACATTATAATCATCCATCTACTCTTTTCAGATACCATTGACTGCGCGACCCTCTACAACTCTGCCTCTATCAACACTAACCCTCGCAAGGTACGAAATCCCCGCCTCTTCTATCTTACAACCCTGTCCCGCCTATGTACCATTACTTCAATTTAAACCTCAGTACTCCTTGCCTAATCGGCGGACGAGGCTTACTTCCATATAAACAGATACGTAAACAACTTAATTTACGCTTGTGGGGCACTCAGGATCCACGTATCATTCACGAAAAGCCATTACATCCATAAAACGTTATTGCATGGTAAGCCATTTACGCCTTCACCGCTGGCGTCAACGGTCCTCATTTATTGGACTCACATATTGTATAATACCCAAGCTTATTCAGGAACAACCTACAGTACAGATTAGGGCATTAAGTTCATAAACGAGTATGTTAGGGTTCTTAAACATTTACGCCAACCTAATAAGAAATCCAATGCGCTTAGCTCGGGAAATCCGAAAAGTCACCTTATTTTTTTGAACAAACCTTATACATTTAGATAGTGCATGGCTCTGAAATTCCACCTTACTTAACCGGCACGTGTTGCCCCGGTTTCTGTCGTATACAATCAAATTCGATTGCAATTTTTCTGTAAACCATTTGATGAACAAATTTCACATATTGAGGAATGCAATCACTTAGCTGCAACCCCACTGATACGTTCTTCGTGACATTTTTTCACGTTCCCATTTTAATTTCCTCGCTCCTTCATATCTATATGCTGTTCGAGTGCGCGTGTTGCCATGACACATTACACAGAAGCCATTATTATTATCTTTTAGGAGGTGCCACTACCTACATTCAGGTCACCCACAATTGATGATGATATGTACATATATGTCGCATGTATATACGTTTGATATTAAACTTATCGTGCACAGTATATGTACATACATATGTATAGCTTTGGTAAAAAGCATTCCCCTTGGACGTACCTAGTCTATGCATGCCTGTTCACCCCAGTGTATGTCCCGAATTCGTGGGACAATCGAATCGAGGTAATGCTCGTACTCCAAATCGATGATGACCTTAATTTGCCTCACTGAATTCGTATCGCCTTTTTCATTCCATTCATACTCAGCTCTAATGCTCATGGAAATATGTCGCTTTCGATGGCACTATCAATGAGCCATTACGAAATTGAATCCTTGGTCAAGTCGGACGTGTGCGTTAAATAAGTGTGGAAGTATGTAAATCAATCAATTGAAAAAGGATTCAATCAATTGGGTGTCAGTGTCGGGGGTCTACGCTGCCCCAATTCAACACTCACACAATCGTGGATCATTTCCACGCTTTAGGAATATCTAATCCTTTTTTTTGCTGGTGCGTTCAATTCATCCATCTTTCTATGCCACCCAGTCGGGATCGGTGTGTGTTTACTTTTCTAAGGAATACTCCAAAAGGCGATTTCACACATCGCACCAGCCCGGGAGAATTATTAGCCTGGCAGTCATCCAGAGTAAGAAAGCCGAAAGAGCAAAACATCCCGCCACCGCATCGGTTCGGATGCGTTTCGGTCTATTGACAGACCGCAGAAAAACAGAAAGAGATATGTTCCACCACACACTGCCTACCTACCACTTCCATGGTTCCCTGATTTTTCCATCAACATTGTGACAGTGGAAAGAAAAGAGAGCGAGAGAGGGCAAAAAGAAGGAAATTATGAAAGAAGAAAACAGAAAATTGAAAAAAAGAATGACGAAATTCAGTAAAGCAAATGGAATGACGAACTACCACCACTGTATCGCCCTGGGTGGTCGGCAACGTCATCCGTAAGTCAGTTAGACCGTTGTCAGTCGTGCACGGATCCCTTCTCGACTGCGACGGCGAAACCGAATCAAATTGAAACTGGAGACCGACGACTGAAGACCGAAGACCAAACATCAAGACGACCGATATGCACAGGAGTAGAGGCGACCCTCTTTACTTACCACCTACTAGGATGTTGCACAGTATTTCAATGTTTCTATATTTCTTTCATTGTCGTTTGGACTGTCTGTCTGCCCGTTTATCTGACGTTTGGTGGTTTGAATGACTGGTTGGCTATATGGTTGGTTGGCTATTAGTTAAATGGTTGATGGTAAATTTGTCCATCGGCGATATGTGTTGTTCCCCAAGTTGCACCCATTTCCTCCTCTACCCGCACGCATTCAGCCTATACACAGCTCTCTGTACGGAGTATGTGCAGCACTTGTGACCGGGAACCATTGTGTACTTGTCCTCCACGCTTTATCGTTTTTAATTTTCAATATTAGCCAATGTACTTTACGCATAAAGTGGTAGTTGTATCCAGCCCTATGGAGGTGTACGAAAGGCGACATAATTATATGAACTCTGGCGACGCGATCATCGTGATGAGAACAACCACGACGACTACGATGATGATAATGATGACGGATGATGAGATTCGATTCGATGGTGGTCTTGAGAGATAGAAGTACCTCTTTACTTGTTTCTTTTTGTGTTGAAATTTAAATTAGCGACCGGGACATTGCCTGCCTATATGTGATGAGACTGGGAAAAGCAAATAAACTTCTTTCGCTATCCCAGTCGCAGACCCCTTTTCCGTGTAAAGAGGCTTTGGTCGCCGAGATCGAGTTGTGTGATAATGGAATTAATTTTAATTACCAAGAATGTACCGCTGTTGAAATTAGTGGAACTCCTACCACGACGTAACGCCTTTACATGCATGAATTGGAACTAATTCACTTCACTTGAGAAACGGGAAGATTTTTCTCCATTACGTCTCGTATGTAGAGGAGAGGACAATAGTAGTAATCAATTGTTCGCCGACCTGGGGTGCTAACTAAAAAAAGGCAAAAAAGCACGATAAATGTCAGTTGACTATCGGGAAATTCGATGCCACTAAGATGTCAGCGACCTACTTACTTCCTTCCATGAACCGTGACCTGGTGCCGATCTACTACTTTTATCTGTGTTGAAAGCTATTCCCATGATTAAAATCTTTATCTCGGAACACCCTTAGCGTTATTGCGTAACATCAACTGACCTGGTTTCGATTGAATCCGCGGTCTCCCGATATTAAGTTACGCTTTTTCTATGTACGTGTCATTGTCACTGCTGGGCTTCAATTGAGTCGCCTTAATTAATCGCATATCATGAAACTAAGTTGGTGGTGAACTAGGGTACCTAAGGCCAATTACAGATATGCCAATGCTTCTTCTTCTTTGGACACCGCATCCAATGAGTTCAATATTTTTCAATCGATATCAAATCAAATTGCCGTGCTGGAACGACCCTACCGAGAAAAACATAAATCAGAACCTTTTTTTCGAAGCTGAGAAACTCCTCTATTATATAGCTCACTTTGCTAGACCCTCTGGGGTCTTTGCTAAATTTTGGCTAAATTAGACGAATTGCATTTGGCCTATAATTCACAGTAATTTAGGTCCGTAGTGTAGTATAATAAAACAACTAGAATACGGATTTTAGGTCTCTATTTACTGCACTTGTAATGCCTAAATCATTACCAGTATCACAATATTGTCTGTTATTTTTTAAACACTTTAAAACTGTTCCACGGCTATTACAAGGGGCTGCCGATTCTTTTGAACAGAAAACACAATGAAAAATGTTAGCTCTGAAAAGAAATTGTGCTTTTTTCGTGCAGGTTCAAGAGTGTACGCTCTTATGGTGTTGTCACACAACCTGGACGGGGTGCAGATGGTTCATGTCGAAGATGTTCGTTCACTACTCTCCTGGGGTGTCTGTCCTAGATAGGATTCGAGAGATTCGACTGAATTTGTCACGTTGGTTGTAGTTCACAGTAACTTATTTTGTTTCAATCTCATTAAGGTGTTGTTTTGGAAATGCAGACTCAGAATATGAATTTTGAAGTGATCTTACACTGCGAGTGCATTTTTTGATCATCTCTAATTCACAACTGTTGTATAAAAATTGTTCTTGGCTATGGACAGATGAACTACAGACCTGTATACAGTCTGTTCCAGAATTGGTTCTTTTGTTTTAAGATCCATTTGTGTAAGTCTAAGTTTATGTCTGAATTGTCCAAACCATAAAGGGAGAATGGTTCCGTAAAAGGTATATGAGCTCCTTACATTATCATACTCTTGACCCAACCCATCTAACCATAATCCTTTCTTATATCTGACCATAAGTGTTCGTACATCTTCACAAATGCAATAAAAAAGCCCATAACTATTTCTCAATACTTCTTCCAATGGCCCCAAAATTCTCAATTACCCATTTCTTCAGCCTACCATTCGACCTTCACGACTATTTTCGTAATATGAAACTAGTCTCGGAGACTATTACTCCTACCTTAATCATCAAGAAAATGCGTCACCTAAAGGTGACCTCGCCATGATGTACCAACTTAACTTAACCTAACTTTTTGAAAGCTTATTATATCCTCAAACCAATATGAGTTCCTAAAAGGTCGATCAAAAACCATAAACCTAATTGAGCCGGTCTCAAGATCCTTATGTGCACTCAAGGGTAGCAAACAAGTAGATGTTATTGCCTCTGACTTCAGCCAGGCCTTCGACAAATTTTCGCATCGAATTATATTCTTAAACTTCTTAGTTGCCCCCAGGGTTTTATCCTAGCGACTAAATCTAACTTGGAAGTTCGCTAGTATAATGTTATTTTTAGATTTTCTATTTGTGATCAAAACGACCACAGGACTCCCTCAAGTTAGCCATTTCGACCCATTGATATTTATCCTAACCATTTATGATGGTAACTGTGTCATCATGACCTCTCCCTTTTCCGTATATGCTGAGAATATGTTAGTCTCAATTTATCTCCCTCAGCTGATTCCTGCTCCCTCCAATCTGACTTAAGCAGGTTCTCTATTTGGTGTGTTTAATGTTAACAAAATTCGAGCTATCTTGACTACCCTTGCCAGCCCTCGGCCTTATGAAACCTTGGTCCAAGAAGTTTTCGAAACCTTGCGTTAGGAAAACCATATAACTACTCTATCTTCGTTAGGCCCTTATTGAATATGCTAATCAAGTCTGGTCTTCATCTTATGAGAGTCACTATGCGTGCACTGAGGTTGTTCAACGTAGGTTTATTCTATTTGGACGTAATTGGACTATAAGCCCATGAAAAAAGTTATTGATTCAAAACCGCCTGTATCTGGACAAACATTGCATTTAAGACTACGATGAAAGATTATATCGACAACCATATCCAATAAGTTCGATGGTATTTTGTGACGCCTCGTCCCAACTTCTTACTGTGGAGGTCATGCATAAGTTATTTGTTTCCCTAAAATCGAGATGTCAAGCTTAGTATTCCTCGCGGTCTTTGACTTTTTTACTGACCTAATGTTGAAATGTATCACAATATGATTATTTCACTTTCTTTGCACTTTCTCGTGCTCCTCATAATTCATTGTCTTGTTTAGTAAGCTAGGCTTTTGGCACCTAATAGCCAACCAGTTAGTATAACATATATTTGGATGCTTCATTTCTTCGGGCCGGAACTGTGTTATATAAAGGGCTTTTGAATTCATGAAAGCTTGATTAAGCCGAAGATGTCCTCCTTCCTACTAAAAGTTTTCGTTTAAAGGAATTAGAACAACTTAGCTATCACCGGCAGATATATCCACAGTTCGAAGTCCTAGAACTCGAATCCATTGTTTTAAAGAGATGTCTGTGTTGTGGTGTACCATAGATAAGCTTTTTTTGCCTCTTCTATTGTATCTTGGGAACAAAGAATGATATCGACTTTAGATCAATTTCATTCCACACATTTGGCAAGTCTTGAATTGGTCTTTTGTTGTTTTTTTTTTTGTTTTTAAAGAATCTTGCTCGTGTCGCATACATATGTCAAAAAAGAAGTTAATAGTTTTATAGACCCGTCGCGCCCAGGAGCCTAGTTTTTCCGTTTGAAATACTATACGGTTTCGTAAATGTGGATTGTGGCAATTATTCCAGCCTACTCCATAAGTGATAAATCGATCGTAAATGGGACAATATTAAATGATTTTTATTAGTAAAAGCGGGAGGAACGGCTAGAGGAGTGTGTGCCTCAGAAACGTTGTCCTATATGCTGCCATAGAGACTCGAATGGTAATGAGTGGTGCATTCAGGAGGCGACAAAGAACTTTATATGCTAAGAGGTGATATATTTAACGGCGAGCACAACCTAGTTTTCTTCCAAGACTTGTACTAAATTTCGAGTTCTTACGAATGCGAAAGCCCTTTTTATATTTTTGAGAAATAATCAAGCTTAAATCCTGTTGTACCCCTTTCCTGGGGACTTCAGCCAAAATTTTGTGAATTTTGTTAGTACTCGGAACAAACCCAGATATCGAGGTGTTCTATTCGACACATATGTATGGTAACTGTCTTATGAAACGGTGATTGGGTTTTCATTGATTTTATGGCAAAAAAGCTGCACATTTTTTTCAGGGTATTAAATAATTGCGGCCTTATTGGAAAGCCTTGTAGAATTTTTGTCTGGAAAAAGCTTCTCGAAACTTGGCGCTCGAAGTTCGTAATAAGAAGTCTTTTACCTATGGGGAAAAAATGTTATTTATGTTATTAAGACAATCTTCGCCCTTACTTTACCATAGCTTGTAACATCAGTTATACGGAGATGAAGTTTTACGCCTTTGGACTTCATTTTAACCTTTGAAATCGATGCTACGCAGACAGTTCTGAGACGATTCAGACACTTGGCCGCAATATTAATCGAACTTTTCGTGAAGTAGGACTTCAAGCAATTGAAAATGTAATCTATAATTGTCTATACAGGATGCGCTACTACTCGTATAAAGCAAGCTGAGGCGGTCTCATTTACTTACTTTAGTGGTGCTACAGATTGGAGTCAACCAAGGTCTCAACCAACACGATTTCTTGCCTGCTGCTACCAGTGTTGGACGTGCCAATTAGTTGTGGTAGTCTATTCTCACCCTCTCGTCTTTAGAATAGGCCGTCCTCTATTGAATTGTCCTTCGGGGTTGGAATCGACGACTATTCAAGGCGAAATAATAATACACATACGTCCTATATGGTCCAGCTATGTGGGATTTGTGGGCGCCTGATTAAGGTGATGTCCCTATACAGCCGATATGGTTTTTAGTTGTATCTTCCTCCACTTCACTCTTCGTTAACATAAACGGGTCTAAATATTACCTAAAATTTTCCTCTGGTTTGTGTAGACCAGTGGCACCGCATTGCCATCATCAGCTGAACATGCCCTTGTTTATACTTATACCAAAACGACAGTTTTATTTCCTCGACCTCGCTGATGTATTTTTCTTCCGAGAAGCGTCAGCATGTTCTCTCTTGTCCACCAATTTCTAAAAATCGATCTAGCACAGGCTATCTTACTTACCAGATGGGACTGGGGGTCCTTTCAACTCTTTCAACAGCTAAGTTCTCATTGTACGATCAGTCGCAGTTAAACGTTGCTTCTGTAAAAACGTTGACTATATGATCCGGCCAACGATCTTTCGGATTTTAAGGTCTCTTAAATAACATTAAGCCAAATACCATCACCATCAGAGCTAATTTTGTTCGCTATAGGCAGAAATGCCATCCCAAAATTAGTACTACTTTTGCAACAAAAGGATCTAAAGAGCTCTTTTTGCAAACTTATAACCTCCTCCCGCCTTTTACACCGCTGCATGCTTTTAGTTTTGAATATCTTTTAAAATTTATATTCAGACTTACAGTGTCTCTATTGGACATCCAATGGAATCCAAGGAAAACGCAGGTCCTATACAATCCAATAAACTAGATGAACAATCACAATAAAATCACCTTTTATTAGCGACCTTGTGAGGTGGTCGTGGTGCAATAGTAATCATCAGCGACTGTTGAGCCGAAGAGGTGTAGTTCAAACTATCCATAGTTAAAAACAATTCCTATATGGAAAAACTGTGTAATAACATCAGTTATGAATGAGAGATGATCAAAGAAGTGCTGACGAAGGCATAACACTCGCAGTACAAAATCACTTTAAAGCTTCGCAAACATTCTCAATCTTCAAAGATTGGCAGATTGGCTAAGAAGGTTCTTCTTGCACTACGAGCAGCAGCACGAAGCCTAACAAACTTTAAAATTTGTGTATTTATATGTGCCAACTGAGATTCTTGGACTTGTCCGTATTGGTGAACTAATAAGGTAATTATAAAAAAATTAATGGAAAAATAGGAAATCGATCGAAGCCATCATATACCGCCTTATTTCTTGGCTAAAGAACAATCTATATTAATTTAATGACTCGAGGCCTTGTGCCATACAAGGCGAAGCGAGTTACTTATTCTTTGACTTTGACATTCATTAAGCGGTGCCTCCAGCCAAGAGAAACCTTTAATACTCAACGATCGAGGGTTCAAATGGCAGTCCACGGTTCTTAATAGATGGCGCTAGTTGCGCATACTGGTCAGAAATCTCAGATTAGAAACGTCACATGGTTGCGCTTGTGTCATCAACTCATCGTTATATTTGTTAGTTCTCATTGGCGTCGTAAGTTTTTTGTCTTTTCGAGCCAAATAAAAGTAATTTGCGACTTAATGTAAAAATCGAAATCCCTGGGTGAGGCGTGTCCAATGATTATAGAAATGTGCGGTGAAGTTTCTATTAGTGAAGGAATGTTTTTAACGCTACAAAATAAGTGATTTCGATGTGGAAGACAAGGTCCGATGAAAAAGTTGTAAGACGCAGAATTGGAGGCATTATTTGATCAATATTCATGTCAAACGCAACCAGAATTTGCTTCAATAAGTCATTTCGCATCGTTTAAAAGCCTTGGAAATGGTCCAAAGCAAAGAAATTAGATGCCATACGAGTTGAAGGCGAGAGACGTCGAATGACATTTTTTTCCACAAATAAATTGCTGCTAAAAAACATCAAAAAAAAAACGAAGCCAAGATATGAAGACAGATACAACAAAGTGATATAGGGACCTCCCAACCCATCTCTGGAGACATCGTAATTTTGGAGTTCCATCTTTTCCGATCGATAACCCATAGCTTCCGATCTTTCGAAGAGGCCAAAAATTAGCTTCAACCCCATGGGTATACAGCTTCTCCAACGCGGAATTCGTATGCTTGCGAGTAAGAAAGGTAAAAGTTATGATTAGCGTTCAATAATACTTTCAAGAAGCGAGATAAAACAATTTTTCTCAAGTAAAGGTCCAAACTTTAGAAAAAAGGCGGATTCCCATTTGTGTGTCTAATAGAATTCATTGAACTCTTACCTCAAGTATCAAAACCATTGAATTGTCTGTACAAAACGTACCCACCCATCCGTTCAAGTACATAATCCAATAAATCTCCGACCATGGTATTGTACAAGCGACAAACTAAATCGTTCCTTAAGCATTGACGATAAAATTCAAGTGCTAAAATCGTCCATCCGAAAATCCGATTGGTCCTCTTTCTCCAGATTAGTTGCCCAAAAGCCAACCGACAAATACCGAGAAAATCATTATCTCCCTCTCCCTCGTCGCAAGTAAGTAAATAAACCAAACGTCATATCTAAAGTTACAACTTGGTCCTTATAATTCCCCCGAAACCACTCTATCAATTCTATTTTTTTTATTTTTTTTTTATTGGAATCCATCCAAGAAACTATCGATTTCTCGATACCAACACCGCCAGCATACTAGATACACAATGCCTATGTTCTCGTATAAAGAATGAAAAGGAAGAAAACGACAAAACTGAGATTCAAATGCTAAACGTAGCGAAGGCAAGCGGGAATCAAAGAGGAGATAAAAATCGATTCCTCCTCCGTCTGTTTTAGTTCAACAGACGTTCAAGGTGAAACCGACAAATATACTATATATTCGTACTCGAACAAATCATCTACTATGGCATCATGCAGAATGAACGACATGTAAGAATCAATGCTCTCCCCCGTTTGCGCATCCCTGAATGATCGTTTAGAGAATCTGAGTCAATTCAGCGATGAAGGATCTATTTTGGCGTCCATGTACTTATAGAGTAGCATGTAGAGTTCTAATAAAGGACGTCGTCCTTGAACTGGATTATTTCAAATGTACCAATGTACCAATTTGTTGAGAAGCAAATCGGTGGAAAGATAAATAAACTGCCGCTCTACTGAGTCACGAAATTCGGCAGGCAAAGGAGACCGACGAAAACGAGTTCTTCATTCATCCATGCCCAACAATGATAGAGTCCTGGCAAGAAGCTAAATGTCGTGCCTGCGGCGAAGGCAATCCCATTTTAAACCTATAATATCTCGCTCTGCATTCGATTTGATGAGAAGCTTCATAAAATATTGCATTCAGCGCACGGTGTGCCGTGTGTAAACAAAGAGATATCGTCGCGAAAAAGCCAAAAGGAAACAAAGTCAAATAAATCTGCTAGTTCGAGTATATCGCTAACCACAGCTGTTGAGTGCAAAGACGTACGATAGTACTACATGGTGGCGCTGACGAAGTGACCAACCCGGGGGCAGTAGATAAACCGAAAGTCAGACAGACGGGGCGGACGGACAAGTGGTGCTGTTGTTGCCCATTGACGTGTGCACCTTGAAAATACTTCTCAAGGTTACCTGCCTGGCGTTGCTGATGATGAGCATGATGACGATGATGGGTATTTTGAAATGCGCGATTGTATCGCTGTCCGTGCATATGGCATCAAGTGTTTGTTTTTAGTGCACGATGTCGTTATTGAGAAGGTATCTATTCGATGAAAGTGGGGTGCAGCGCGGTTGTGTGCACTCCTCCTCCTCATCGATAGTAGTGCACTGAGCTGTGTATATGCACTGGATCCTCAGTCTAGAAATTGCATTTTCATAAAACTGGGTAGGTGCAGTTCAGATACAGTAATTTAATCAAATAAGTTTATGAACATACTGAACTCGTAAAGTTATTGTGTGTAATGGTTAATGCATAATTCAGATACTTTGTTGCAATAAGTCAGCTTTTACATCACCAGATGTTATAGTATTGTATTTGGCTGCTCGTGGCGTACTCGTGTATGTCATTTTTGTATCATTGAAGGCGGGATTGACTCTTGGTTCGGCACTCGTCGAACTGGATTCTAGGAAAAATTGTGACAATTGGTTGAAAGGAAAATGTCGACTCACTGGTCGGCACCGGTCTTAAAGCCGTATTCACGATTGTATTAAGATGACATCTACTGAATGGAATAGAATGTTGGCGTGGAACTATAATTTACTTTGTCATCTCGCATCAGTGCAGCTCACATTATCAAAGCCTTTTATAAAAACGAAATGTACTGCTGGCAGACAGCAGACAGAAAAGCAACACCAAATACGGGTTTCTTTTTAAATTCGATCTCGTTCTATGACTACGCGAGCATACTTGCAATGATCGACTTCTTGGAGTCAATTCTCCACCACTGTTTCACAAATAAAGTGCCGAACATAAGTTTACGTATACTCCTTATTCTGAGGAAAGATCATAAAGTATAGCTTGAAATCAAACATAAACGGCTGAAACATTTTAATTTCAGTAGGTATTTAAACAAATTTTATTCATAGAAACAACACTTCCAAATCAAATTTTAAAAACAGCAAAATGAGAAAAAATACTTTTATGATAATCATCACTGACTGTTGAGCCAAAGGTCTGTAGTTCAAGTCCGTCCAGTCAAGAACAATTCCTATATGGAAAAACTGATGTTGTTCAGTTGTGAATGAGAGATGATCAAGGCATAACACTCGCAGCATAAGATCACTTCAAAAATGCATACTCTGTGTGTGCATTTCCAATATGACATCTTACTGACATGGAAATAAAAGCGTTACTGTGAACTACAACCAACGCAAAATTCAGTCGAATCTCTCAAATCATATCTAGGACAACCACCCCTGGAGAGTAGTGAACGAACATCTTCGACACAAACCATCTGCACCCCGTCCAGGTTGTGTGACAAACACCATAAGAGAACCTGCATGAATTATATAACAAAAAAAAATTATTTGTTGCTGCCAACAACTCGTCAGCGCCATTAAGTCGAAAATCAGCTTCATTGTACCCACCATTCACCGTAAAGGAGGCTGAGAGGTTCTCATTTGCTCTGACCGACGTGGAATCGTCTGAGTTGGCTCATTCTGATCTTAGGCATTTAAAGCTGGGATATTGTTGGTATTTCGACTGGGGCGATATCTCACTCACGATAACTCACGACCATAAAATGGAGTAGACGCTCTTAAAACTGCGACTACTGACTCAGACGTTCGGTGGTATTTTTTTAATAATTTTCAGATCCTGCTCAATCTTGAGCTTCACCAGGATAAAAACGTGAACTTTGGCTGACTTGTTGACATTCAAAAATCATAAGAAAAACCGAATGGTACGTTTGTATTAAAACATAAAATTGTTATGTCCCTGATGAAAACCCCTGTTATGGAAAACTTACAATAGTTGTTACGGGATTCGAACCCCATGTCGTCAACGTACAATATTAGAACCCTAACCTAGAATTGTTGAAGTTTTTCGAAATTTACATCGACCCATATGAGATGGCGCACGCTGTACATTTTGTCGATTTGACATTTTAGACATCTACCCCGAGATGAGAAGATAGGAAGTCTTTAGAAGAATATGTGATCGAATTAACTTTGCAAAAGTTTGAATTTTGACGCAGAAAAATTATATGAATATCAAAATTTCCTAGGTCAAAGACCTAACATCACAAACTTTACATGTTACCTTCAATCCATATCATTCAAGAAGAGATAATCTTATTTAGACTGCAACAAAGAGCCATTTATCTGCTTTACTACGAGTATGTCCACATTAAAATCATGTTCAATGTGCACCCAATTATTTAAAAACCAGTGAATCCACCATACAATCCAGTTCGAGAAAGACATAAACGGTGCCCCCTAGCCCAAGGCAGATGCGACAGACCTCATACTAAAACGTGTTCATAACCGTTGAGAACAAGTTTACCAAAGCAATTACGAACATTTTCGACCACACATAACCGCAAAAAGAAAAACATAGCCCACATCAAGGTTATGTTTACAAAATATTTTATATTTATACAAAGCCGTAGAGTGTCTTAAACGTCTTGTGTTATGTAAGCATTGCGATTCCTCAGAAACTTGATGAATTGTTTGTTGTTTTTCTTGCGAATTCTTATTAGAATTCAGTTCAGTGCCCACTAGAGCTGGCACCTTAGTCTGGTTGTTCATTACCAATCAGGTGTGAAAATTGTTAAGTGTGAGACGGTTTTTTTGGAAATTTCCTTGAGTCTACATGAACTCGTGAAAGGTATTTACGCAAAAGAAAAGCAAATGTATCAAATGATTAGTTGAGTAAGAGGCCCCAACACCTTTGCCATCCGAAATAAGTTGTCAATCATCCTTCAATAAATCTTGAATCAATAGTTTGATATTTGAAGACCCTCTTTGCCTAGACACTGAGCTTCATTTCCCATGACAACATCTCCATTGAAAAATATTGTCAATGTCACACAGTGATGTCACTAAATAATTTTTTTCTATTGACCCAAGCCTTATCTAAATTGTGTTCAGTACGGAAATGAAGTAAAATGTGATTGAAAAAAAAATGTAAAAAAAAATCCAACTAATTACCGTGCATAACTCGGTTCTCCTTATCGATCGCTAGTCAAGCTTACTAGCAGCAAATAAAGCCGATCATTCAAGTAGATTTTCAGTCTTAGGTAACAGCCACACGCTGTAAGTAAAGATACGAGTACTTAACTAGTTTGTACTGAGTTCCATGACGTTACCTTGCTATTTACACCATCTTCGAGAGTGTCTTCTTCTATTTCACTCGAGTCATAAAATTCAAAAGTATATGTGTCTTTAGTGCTATAAAGGTGCCCGGTACCTGTTCTTACGCGTATTAACGATCGTTTTCAAATAAAATAAAACAGTAATCAACCATATTACGTGTTCATTTTATGGTGTACTGTTGACTATATTACAAGCTAAATGACAAGGCAAATTAACAACGTTTTGGTCTGTTTTTTTGTGTTTGACTTTTATGGGTGGAGTCATGAAGGCTGTTGAATGGGCTTTGATTTTATTTATGTTCGCTATAGAATATTCTTCGCCTTTCGTCCGATGTTTAGGTGCGAATTCAAATTTGTTGAAATACTTTAATCTCTATGGTCTACTTGAGCCCTTGGCCTTCTAATTCATGTACCATCTGGCATATAGATAATTGATTCCAGTAGCCATAAAACTGAACGCAAACTCTTAATAAGCTATAATTCATATCACCTTCGAATGCCTCAACTATAATAGTTATTACCTCATCCCATCCATCTCATTACCAGCTTTTTTCACTTATTTAAGTGGGAGGCAAACTTCTACAAGTTTCTCCTATGTAAAGACATTGCAAAGTTATATAAGAATCTCGATGAGCAACCCACTTTGAAGTCGTTTTTGATCCTTGTATCATTAGAATCAGAAAACAACGGTTAAAAGTTAAAAACGGGGTAAAAGGAAGAGATATCATACAATTAAAGATCATCCAAGTTCTTGTTTCCTCTACTTATACATAATTCTATAGTACCAAGGGCTAGCATTCAAGTTGTGTTCAAAAAATTATGGGAATTCTATTTACATACTCATCTATATCGATGATCCTAAGGGCTAGGATCTCAAACATTGGTGTAACATTTAGCTCTCTCAATAATGCTTGTGAGACGTTGGATCTTTAAAGTTTCCTTTCTTTCGTCTCGGGAACCGTCATGCGGAACTACGAGTATGTCCGGTAAATATATTGTAGAAGCTGCTGGGTTATCATTGTGCAGCGTTGCATTTCTTAAAATCATAATATTTAGTGAGAATGATCTCCATATTCAATCCATCTTTCGAAGGTTTATCGAGTACTGTTAGGTGCGAGGTTTGAATCGATCCCAGTTGATCAGTGACCATATATTTGTCTCTTCATTTACTTCTAAGCCTACTTCATTTCCTGCCATTATTAGACTCTGCGTTTCTCTTAATTGCTTCTCTCTGTCTCCCAGAAATTCCAAATCGTCAGTGTTTTTTTTTTTTTTTTTTACTTCATTTTTTTTTATTCAGTATTATCTTGATATCTATCTTACCCTAGTCAAAAATGTTTAAAACTAGCTTAACTATTTAACAAAACTAACTATCTTACTGGCCCTATACGGACACTCTAAAACAAACAGAACAATTCAAACATACATATGTCTTTCGACGACTATATAAAATTCAATTAACATTATAATATCTAACTTAGCTAAGAAAAATGGTTTTTATTAAGAAAAAACTTAGCATATGATCATTTTTATATATTTTATATAAAACTTAAGCCTATCTAAAACTAATTAAATCTAACTAAACCTATCTTATTCTAACTTAACTAAAATATGTACCTTGTATATATTTTATATATGTATGTATATATCTTTTTCTTTTTTGTCGAATTTTACCTTATGCTAGGCATAGCCCTAAGCTATACGAGACAGCCACTGGTATTGTTGGCTGGCTGGTGTACCCTATTACTCAGTCGCCGACAGTGTCCCCTCCAGCCACCAAAAACGTTGGTGCTGCCGGACGATGTCTCGCCGATCGTGACTCGATGCCGCCATACTAAACCGGAGTCGCTCCGGCTCGCGGAGCACAACCTCGCGCCCATAGAGCAGTCGCCGTTCCACAGCATTACGGGCCACGTGGAAAATTACGGGCACCGCATCTCTATCCTGGATCAGCCCGTCCATGTCGAATTGGAGGAACGCTTCGGGGGGAACAAAGCCTTTAAGACGCGCAAGCTCGAAATAGCGCTCGTTGGGGTAGAACGCCCCAGAGATCAGGTTGTTGGTCGAGGTCATGGCCCTCGCCATGTGCCTTCGAATTAACTTAATCAAAAAGTTATCTATTCGAATAATTTTGGCCCTGTTATATAGGACCTCATTGGAGTAGAATTTTATGTACTGAGATTCTGGTGTTCTGTGCAATCCAAGGCAGGACCTCAGACACTGCCTCTCAAACACCCGAATCCTTTCCATCAAGCCAGCACTCACATTAAACCACACGGGGCATCCGTAGGCGATCATGGGCCTGACTAAGGCCATGTAGCAGATTACCTTTACCCTGCGGATGTTATTCCAATAAAGGTTATTTCCATTTTTCTGACGACGTATCACGACGCTCACGACGTATTCCAGGACCAAGTGAAACAGAAGTGGGGTCAAGATGTCTCTTCTTTTGAATCTCTCAATTCTCTCGGATGTTTCAGATACGACGTTTCATACTTTAACTCGTCTTTTAGTCACTCGTCGAGCGTTTCCTCTTGAAGCCACTCCTTGTAACAACTTGATATCAGTGATATTCCTCAGTAATTAAGAAAACGTTTTTACCGCTCTAGTTTTACTCATGCCGGCCCCAGCAAAAGCGCATTATTTCAAACTTCCTTTATTACACTTTAGTCCATTTCGATGCTAACAATCGATTTGGCTTCCAATGTACATTTTTACCATCCCAACATCGAAAAGACGTGTAGGCGATTCACCATAACACATTAGTTTCTTCAGCGCATTTTGGTGAAAGACTGCAAGATATTCCCATTCAGTTACAACCTGCATACCACCAACCGCGTCCAAACTACGCTCACACGCCGATTTTCGGTCGAAATTCATTATGAGCGACAGTAAGCCAATTACGCCGGTCGTGTCATCCGGCATCATTTTTTTAAGGACTCTGTGGGTAACATGATTAATGTGACTGGTGGGCTATAAAGGACCATGATTAAATGAGTTTTTACTGCAGCAAATTACCGGATTGGGACTTGAAGTTTCTTTTTAAGACTCGGTTCTTTAGTTGTGGTGCGACAATAGAAATTTCAAAGGATGCATTTCCGACTCACCTAATGTTTCGTCTTGACTATTTTACACTGGCTGGCAAGATCACTAGGTCTGACCGCTTCGGACTTCTGTCTTTGGATTTTTTTTTATAAGACACGTGTCTATCAGAATAAGCCCAGACTCTGGAAGTGATGATCTCGCCGAAACAATTGAAAATGTGGTAAGAAAAGCCCACATGGTCATCCCAAACTCAAAGGAAAGAAACGTTAAGGTCCAAATAAACATTTTAAAAAAGTCGTTTCATTTTAAAGGTATTGCAAAACAACATCGAATGAGTGTTTTTAGGAGGCTGTCCCTAATGCGCATAATGCGCAAAAATTTAGAGTTCACGCTATTTTTTGAACAATTTTTTGAAGTAATTTCATTTAGTATTGTAACACTAGGAAGTATGCCTTTGTTCTAATTGCGAGGGTCAAATCTCATTTCGTACGAATATGAATTTAAGAGAAAATAGAGACCCTCAAAGCAAATTGATCCACCTAAGATGACGGAGTCGATAAAGAGTTTTAATATACACAATGCTTGATGCAAAAAGGTCTGCCTAGAAAATATATCTTCAACCTTGAATCGAAGAACATTCCTTAAAAAACGGTGCGGATGCAATCAACCATTTTTTTTTGCCTTGAACTGTACTGCCGACTTTCTTCCGCATTATATATATGGTAATCCAATTTGTGGTACCGAAACCAAATTAAAATAAAAAACCTAAGAATTTGATTATCAATTTACTTCAGTATATTGTTCTGGTCTTACCATTCTGAATGGAATATAAAATCATTCAAAGCGTAGAGGACGCGAGTTCTTACAAGACTCGATAGTGATGCATAAAGGTTGAGCCAAATACAAGTTTCTTTTTAAAAATGCAATAAAATGAAAAAAATTAAATTTTTTGCCATATATTATGGCTTTATTAGTAAGAACAGTTATTCCTATTGATTATGAAATACAACGTCGTTCAAGTGGCTACCTCGGCTGGCTTCGCAGTAGCGCATTCTGTCGCCCCAATTTTCTAAGACCTTGTTAATAGTTTAGGGCTATAGCTCACGGATTGCTTGAAAGTTATTGGCCTTAAGTGCTTGAATCGTTTCCGGATTGTTGACATAACATCGGTCCTTCACGGTTCCCTACGAAAAAAAAGTTCAAAGGGGTCAAATCCCAGCTTCGAGGCGGCCAATTGACATCACCAAGGTATCTGATAACACGATTTGGGAATTTGGTGCGCAAAAGATCGATTGAGACATGGGCTGCGTGGCATGGCGCGCCATCCTGCATGAGCCAGATGTCGTTCAAATCCATGTCTTCAATTTCAGTAAAAAAAAAAAGCGATTAACATGGCTCTGTAACGCCCACCGTTCCCAACCTCATTTTCGAAGAATGATGCCACCACTCCACAATCCGCACCAAACTGTCGCACGCCTTCAATTGCTGAGTCAATTCGACCTTGTAAGTGAATAATCCGAGATCTTTGTGCAGAATTCTCTTCAGGCTAGTGCGTGAAATGTTGAGCTGTTGAGATCGATGGCGAGTTGATGTTCGTGAATTGAGTCTCACACTCTCGTCCATAGAAGCCACATTCTCCTCTGTGCGCATCGTATGACGACGGGGACCATGAATGTTGTCCACCAGCATACCAGGACCTAGCCATCTTAATGCCGTGCTACCTTCATATCGCTGTACAGCCCGTACAGTTCACTGTTAAATTTTCTCCTCCATTCCCCATTTATGCCCGATTGGGCTGAAAATCTCTCAAAACGACCTTGGGTCTTCTATTCCGCTTTCGATAAGGTCCATGTCTCTGCGCTTTAAAGCAGGTCCGGGATCATAAGGGTATTGTATGTGATGACCTAGATTTTTCCGAGAGAGGGCTCCGTTTCCCAATTGCCTCCCGAGGGCAAAGAAACAGCGTTTGATTTCGCCACTGCTGCATGTGACTGCGTGGTCAAGCTAGATGAAATTCTCGATTCCTCGAAAATTAAGCCTGCCAATATGTATGTGCGCTCTGGCCAAGACGCCGGTGGTTCTTGCCCTTTTTCGATGGCAGCATATATTTTGTTTTATACTAATTTAGCGCCAGTCCCATTTTCCGCCTCAATGCTTGTAAAGCCCCTATTGACATCGTCCACCTAATATTAACCAGTTATTTTGCAGGATTCTTTCAAGGAGGATGTTGAAAAAGTCACAAAACCTTTTTTGGCATTAAATGTCTCGATTAAGTTGTTTTCGACCCTAATGGAGCAGCGAGAATTCTCCAATGTCATCCTGCACAATCCTTGGCAGAGATTTCAAAACTAGACATGACGCTGAATAGCTCGTATTTATGCAAGATATCGTATCCGGCCTTAAAGTCGACAAATAGATGGTGAGTGTCGATCTGGAATTTGTTGGTTTTTTCCAGGATCTGCCGTTGCGCGTATAATTGCTTGAACTTTCAGCGCCTGAAACCACAATGATATGGACCAATAAGCTGATTGGTCGAACGATTTCAGACGTTCACACAGTACAGCAGAGAAGAACTTGTAAGCGATGTTCAGAAGATTTATACATCTGTAATTGGCGTAATTGACAAAAGCGTCCCCCTTCTTGTGGATCGGGCAAACGATACTAAGATTCAATTCATCAATCATGCATTCATCTGACCATATCTTACAGATGAGATTGCGTACTTTCCCAACCAGGACTTCTACAGGTGCCTTAAAGAGCTCGGCAGGTAGTCTGTCTGCTCTAGCAACATTGTTGGAATTAAATTTAGAAAAAGCATTCCTAACTTCGTCCAGGTCAAGAGGGCGGAATTCTCTCCTATCATCGTCCGTTGTGAATGGGTCATTCTGCTTGACAGCGGAATCTATTTCGTCACCGCCGGTTTACCCCGGTTCTTAGTACCGACTTTGAATCTACTACTAGGTTGTTTGTTTACTAGGCATGTTTATTTTATTCTTTGATAAAACATCCGAACATCATTCCTGCGATAGCATCTCTCCATCTCTTCGATCACAAGCTTTTCATGCTTCCTTATTTTCGTTTTAAGAAACTTCTGCTTCTCACGAGCAGCTCTTGTCCTTCAACTTGATAGGCTTGCTGCTTGGCTAAGTGAGCCCCCCTATACTCATCGTCAAACCAAGGATTTCTTATTAGCGGCTACCCAGTAACTCAGACACAGCGCTCCCTAAGGCTTCTTGACAACGGGTCGATTGGTGTTGCACGAACTGAGCAGGTATTGAAGGGTTTTTCAAGAGTTTGGAAAGAGACGCGAATGGCATATGCTTTGGCGGTCTCTGCGATTCTAGTACTGCGACGTTATATGCCGTTGGTTTTACTCAATTTTTCTGGGCCAAACATATTCGTAGTCGTGATTTGGCTGCTACAAGATAGTGGTCCGACTCGATGTTAGCTCCTCGGAAAGTTCGTACATACAGAATATCGGTTAGTGCCTGCCATCAATCGCAATGTGGTCAATCTGGTTGACGGTTGATTGATCCCGAGAACGCCCGGGCTCCTTGTCGATATTGAGGTGCGGGTTACAATAGGGATTCATTTAAGGTTCAATTTTGCATCGTGGAAACCCCTTATTTTTTATCTTCTCATATGTTGCAAAGGAGGTATTAAGATCACAGATACAGTCGTCACCATCTTAACAACAAAATGATACCTTCTATTTTTGGATTATTTTTTTCGTCTCAAGAGGGTATTACAAATTCTGTTTATAGTTCTTTACGAAGAAGGCAAGGTGTCAATTTTAATATATTTTTTATGAGAGCAGTGTGGACTTTTAAATTTGATTTGTTTTTTTTTTTTTGTAGAGCCAAGATACCTGAGTGCCTTTTGAGAGACTATCTTTCAATGTTTATTAAACTTATTTTTGAAGCTTTAAATTGCTCTTCATGAAAATGATAAAAATCGTCTTAAATCTGTAAACAGTTCCGAATTGACACCTAAAATCCGACTCATTTCACTTTTGAACCGTCCAGGAAAATGCGTTCTTTCTATGTGCTATCTCTCTAAACTTGGTTAACATTTTAGCCATGTTGACGCCCATTATCCGCCCCTTTCTGATAAGTATCGTCCCAGTGGATCAAAATTCCAATATCGTGTATCGATTTAAGCTACTGTTGGTCCGATCTTGACATGTCCACTCAAATGAGAGACGTTGAATCACACTATGCTTTTCTAACATGTAAATACCTTTGCCGCCACTACACAGACTACCAAGTGCTCCGGTAGCGATTGCCTTCTTATTGAAACCAAATAAAACAAAAAAACCGGACTACACACTCACTGTGACGCAATAATCTCTTGATATATTGTCTGCTCCCATGATGTTAAGTTGAACTTGAATAGAAATCAATTGCCTAAATCTCAAAACTCGTAATTATTATTCTCAATATTCAAATGACTTGCTCCATTTTCGGATAAACGTGAACCACTTGATTACATCAGTCTCAAGCACTGGACAGTCAAGTATCTATCACTCAAAGGGGCGCCATCATGTATAACTAATTCATTCGACCGGAATGACTGGATTCAAGTGATGGTAATCACTACCTTGCTTCTGTTCGTCTCTCTACGATGGTTACAATAAATCATATTATCCATACTTAAATCCACAATTCACAGTTTGAACAAAATTGAAATTTTTGAAAGTTCAACTTTCTACACCGTGCATCATCACTGGCCGAGGCGGGTACTTTGCATAGCTTCCCATACGTACGCAAAGAATCCTCTCCTCGTAACTGACGAGTTAAAAGATTTCACCTACATTAAAACGCTTTGGGTTGAGTTAATAAAATACCCATTCGTCGAATTAACAAAAACAAAAGCGCAAGAGATACAAAGAGAAGAAGCGAAACACGAAATGCGCACGCCGTTCATTGTTTACCGTCATTATCATTATCGGCATTAACCTCGTCATCTCGTTACCATGGTGACGACGGTGGTCCGAAGTCCCACAATCTGTATCCACGGTTGACTGACGGTTACCCCGTTCGTATGTTTTAGTTTCTTTTTCTTGCAATTATGTTAAGAGAAATGCTAAGTCGACGTTTTATTTTACCATTTTACCATGGCGCCATAGTGACTACATCCTTTCATCTTTGCGAGAGTAGTTTCAATTACAAATGCAAAAAATATACACAGATACACGCATATTAACAGAAATGTGCTGCTGTATTGTGGGCAAGTTACTGCTAACAACACCGCCGTCTAGAGTCTAATGCGATCTGCTTTTTATGTGAGGAATACCATGAATTAAATTCGATTAGTCGGACAGTGAGCTCTACCATACGAAGCTGTTTCTCTATCGGGGCAAAAAGACAAAAAAAACTGATGATGGAAAATTAATCACCGGATCGTAGTTTCCCTTTTAAATAAGCTACAGATATCGGTGCAAGACTGGTAGTGATCATGAGGAAGAGATATTTATGCGAGGGCATTAAACCTATACTCAAGAACGACATTTTATGTCCGTCAAGGAAATTAACTATCTATCCAGCACGTGGTTAATTTTAAGTTGAGTTGGTCACCGTTATTTCGACCCAATTCAATAAGAGGTCACAGTTCTTGATCAGCTCTTCCACTTTTTTCCCATTTTTTGCTCTGCGCAACTCAAGTAAAATGAGAAAGATATGTGGCCCAACGACGCCGCCTGCCTAAAATTCAGACCAAACAGTGAGTTTATATGAATGTAATGGCAAATCTTTACACCTCATTGAAGATGATTTTCTCGCCAAAGTTTGGATCTGTTTCCAACTACTCAAGAGCTCAATCAGCGAACATATGGCGAGCTTGGTGATACAAAGACTTCAGCTCTTGTGTCCATTGGATCTTATACGGATACATGCCTAAGTCTTTTCACTAAATTCGCCAAGTTGAAGTCGCCGGAGAGTCAACTACTTCAGCACGATGTGGAATCGAGAGCTTTGACCGCATTTTTCGACATCGTGCTGTTCGATCAGCAACTGAGCAGCTGAATTGGTAAGGAAGACAGCTTTGATCGAATCACAGAAAATTACACACTACCTCGTCAGTAGACATATTCAGGCTAGTAGACGATATCGCAGCCAAGGATTAAATGAAATCAGGAAAGTTCAATATTAAACGCCAGGACTTTTGTCAGTCGAGTCTCCCGAAAGCTCATTCAAGTACTGATGCAATTTTCATAAACAGTAGAATAGTAATGGAGACGTTAAAGCACCGTAAGGAATACCGCCGTTGAGGCGCAGCTACATGTCACCACCTAAATTGAACTCCGAGCTTATTGACAAATATAGACAGGCCCATACAGAGAAAGAAAATCCATACGTGGCACAGGAGAGCTGCTTGTAAGCTCTACGAATTGAAACCAAAGGAGGAGCATACGCTTCCGGAAAGGAAGAAAAGAAAAGATGAAAATGCTAACGCAAGAATGACGTTCGCAAGTTTTACCAAAAAGTAAAACGAACGAACGAGGCTATGAAACCAAAGCAGAAGCCTACTTGTATTGGAGACATAGTCAGTGCTGAGAATATGAAACGACAACTTCTTTAGAATGTATAGCGGCGATAAAATAATCCAAAATCCAAAAGTCGAGTGAGATAGAATTCCTCCGAAGAATCTGAGGTCGTTTAAAAAAGCTGTTGGCGCAGGCGGACTGCGTAGTGAACTATTTAAGGCAGCAATAGATGAGTTAATTGGAAAGATGCACTAACTTCTCTGGAAGATACTGTCGAAGGAAGGCATGGCCGATAAATCGAAGCTCAACTTCGTTTGCTCGGTCCATAACTAGGCCAATTATTGGATCATAAGTCTATAAAACAGCTTATAAGATCTGAACTGATGAGTTCAATAGGTTTCGGTGAGTGTGGTTTCAGGCCAGGAATATAAATGATCTTGAAGAATATTCACGAATTTCGATTCGACACTGAACTCAATAAGCTGTGTAAGCGGACAATGGCCGTGGCTCCATTAAGGTCGGTGTTGAACTAACCGAGACCTTCTTAATTAAAAGAGGATTCGGCCATGGCTACGTGTCGTCATGTGACTTCTTCAACATCATCCTTGATATGATCGGGAGGGACTCATCAGCCAAAACAAGAGGTACAATCTATTTTAAGGCTACACAATCCCTTGCATATGCAGATGATATTGACGTGGTTTAACGGACAGAGCGAGACGGCAATAAAGCATTTAGGAGCATTGAAGCACTTGCTAGAATGGGCTAGAAGGTAAACTGAATATACCGTAAAAGAAATATTGTCAAAACCGACGTCTGAGCCAAAAGGCCACTTTGGCAGCTATAATTTCGTAAAAGCCAAGGATTTCGTCAGCCGTGACAATCGGCAACAGAATCAAGGCTAAAATTAGATTCAGTATAGCTCTAGCCAGCAGATGCTTCTTCGTGCTAATAGGTAATTGAGACATGGGCCCTCTCGAAAAACCATGGGAACTCATTCCAAACCTATCATTCCGGTCTTCTTCTACGGCACAGAGTCTTGGACATTATCGAAAAGAAAATTCTGTGAGTTTGGTCCTATTTGTGTTAACGAAGAGTGGAGACAGAGCTACGTTTAGGAACTATATAGACTGTACAGCGACATCGGCAAAGGCAGGCGTCTATGGATAAAACGTCTAAGATAGTTGGGCCTCCTCTAGGGACGATGCAACGGAAGGCGATCGCGCCTAAGAAGAAACACATGTGTGAAAAGGTACCTCAACCAACTAAACGTGCATCACTGAATCAGCTAACTAAGTAAGATGTCGGCTGGAGAGCTTTTTGTAGCGTTTTAAGATATAATTTGTAGAATTTTGTACCAGAATAACGTTCATATAAGAATCAACACAATCCATTCTACCAACTAATAGGTCAACTCGATATCGTCCATAGCCATCCATTTTATGTAAGGGATTGTGAAAAAATTCTGATTCACGAGTTTACAACTTCTAGCTCATGTGAGGCTGATAGGCTCGTGCGTTGTATGTTCGATGAACGGACTGAAAACTTGGTAGCTCATTTCCATCACAAAATTATTGTCTTTCTTAAGAGAATGATGAATGATAAAACTGTTGCCAGGTAAAACATATGGATCCATAATTGCTGACCCAATTTTGAAAAGGCTGTATGGGGTCAATAAGCGCCAGACATCTTGACATAATCAACCAATAAACTCGCGTAGTGGTCTGCTCTTTATACGCGCAAAATTAATTTTTTTTTTAATTACTTTTTAACTAAATAAAAAAATATGATTTCGAGTGATGGAAATCTTTATTAAGACCCCTACAATTTTTTCTGTTAATTGGAAAATATAATATCCGTAAAGTACCTATCGCCAGTTTTGATACACATTTGTAACCGTTTTACCGCATTTGACAGGACTTTCCCCAAGATTTTGTTAAGGGCTGCGATTGTCTGAAGCTTGTTGGCATAAACCGGCGATTTCAGGTAGCCCCAAAGAAAGAAGTCTGGGATGGTTAAATCTGGCGATCTTGTCGGCCATGCCAGATCGCCAAAACGGGAAAATACTCGACAGGGAAACGCTCCCTTCACCATATCCATTGTGGCCCGTGTTGTGTGTGCACCGTCTTGTTGAAACCAGCAAGTTCACCACGCCGCGCTCATTCAATTCCGGCAGTAAGAAGTCGTTTATCATGGCCCTGTAGCGTTGACCAGTAAGAGTGACCATATTGCCTATGGCGTCCTCAAAATCGTTCTCTTCGTTGTTGAGATCAAGGATGGCTTGACAGTAATTCACACGCGACTGACCGTCAGCAGGCATTAATGATGCAGTGTTTGCACTTTGTACGAAAACATATAAGTCTTTCATTAAAATTGCGTAGCGGTTAGTCTAGTTGATGTTTCTTCGTTTGCAGCGACGTCGGCAGTCACAGTCGCGATATTCTCGGCCGAACGACCAAGCCGGTGGCGGCCACGCCCTGCATGATCTCCTGTGATTCCAGTCTGTTCGAGTCGAGTAGCTAAACACCGGAATGTTTGCCAAGTTAGCGCGACACAATCAGGAAATCAACATCGAAATTTACGATTATTTACCAGTTATTCGTCAAAAAAATCGACACAATTGCTCCACGCTCTCGCAGAGATAGTGCTCCATGGCTTACTGTTTCTATACTACAGCTGTCTAGTTCACACAATCTCAAATATGATTGACGTATGACGCCATTTGCAAAAGTTATAACATCTTCCGATAGGGTGATTAATTTTGCGCCACCTTGTTTAAGGCAGTCGCAAGGTTATCCAATTTGTGGTTCCGAAAGTAAATTTAAGCAAAACACATTTATTTATTTAGATTTGGATTTTTCTTTCAATATATTGTTTAAATGCCTCCATTATAAATGGAATATAAAATCATTCAAATATCCTCAACGGGAATATTTGCAGGAATCGGTTCTAACAAGGTAATTTTTGATGACTTTTCGACACAAATCGAAATAACTTCGACAATAACTCGGCCATCACTTGACGAATACTCGTTTTCAAAGCGTCAAGAAGTTTCAGATTGTGTGCATCGACCCGAACTTTTGCAACGCCTCACAAAAAGAAATCCAATGGCGACAAATCACACGATCTTGGTAGCTATACTATACAGAAAAATAACTCTACAGAAAAATGGTTTGGCAAAAAAGCCCAAAAGCGTCCTGCTGTGTGAGATGTTGCACCGTTTCATTGAAACCCCATGTCTTCTTCATTCATATCTTCGATTTGAGGCCAACTTTAGTGGGAAATCGATCGTCGACCACATTCTACTTGAAATGCACGTACCTATAACTGAACTACTACTTTTGTAGTAAATTTTCACAATTTTAACACGTCCAACGATTGTTAAGCGATCCATATGGTAAAATGGTAAACCTTGGACTAAACATATACAGTCTCGGATGACAGTACGGTTCGACGTATATGACGGAAACAGGTATAATAAACCGAACCACGAATTGGATAACCCTGTATACAGTAAGTTATGTTTGCATCGGATCCTAATATGTATCACAAGAGAAGCTTTTTGACGAATGTTGGAAATTAAAGCTCCTGGGAAAGTAAGCAAGTCAAATGTAATTACTGAATATTTTCTAAATGGACACAGATCCATGTAATGTATGTATTTACGTGGTCCAAGTTAATTGCCTAGCTTTAGCTTCTCTTACCTCATTCACGCTGACTCTAGTAGTGTGAGTCGGTTAAGATTTTACATGATCATGGCTAACACCAATATTTACCCATTTTTGTTGCAATCTTTCCTTTCTAAAAATTGGAAGTCTGTAGGATTATCGATATTAAATGGTTGAGTCGAGACACTTAGCAGTTAAGAGATTAATGGACAACCTCTTATTCGGCTTAGCTGGATTGTCAAGAAAAAATCGATCGATCAGTTAGACTTGGGCATCGCGAAAAGAATTAACTTTTTACTGAAATTGCTCTAGCGACCCCATTGTCTACAACGCTCCACACAAACTTCCGCCTTTCTCCTGGCCTACAGTCGAAACCATCAGATTGGTTATTGACCTAAAAGAATTTCCGAACCAAATCACACAGTTCTCAAATAAATTTCAGATACGTATCTACTGGTTGAATATGCAAAGAAGAGAACTATGAACAGACTTGAAATTAATAGACCATCTCACTTGACTAGTCTTACGTTTAGATTTATAGTTGAAGAAGATAAAACGGAATGCGTCAGCGGTGTTAAGCGGTTCTTATTATCTCTCGTCAATTTGTGAGAATCGTTTGATGTAGGCGTTCGTTACTCGACGTTTATTAGTCAAACTAAATAGGTAATTAATCACCTTTAAAGGCAGAACATGAGAACGAATGGATGATATTCGTTCGTGTCAGCAAGGTCGTCAAGATTGTAAGATCGTAAGATCTACCGACAGGCCTAACTCTTGACGGCCACACATTATGCGAGAGTATTGTACACTCAATTTGTAATGAAAGATATTATAAGAAGCCAGGGAATTAATGAAAGTATCTATCAGACGATTTATGTACAATAGTATCTCCAACAGTGGCGGGTATAAAAACAGAACAAAAGTAAAAAAGAAAAGGAAAAAGTGAAAATGCACTCCGGTGCTCGTACTCTCTCCTGTTTGGATTCATGAGATACCTGTACGCTAGTGTGTCTGTATGCTGATTGAGAAATTTTCACCTGGAAGTGATCGATATGAGGGAAAGATACGAGTAACAGCCAAGCTCTTTCGCTGAGTTGAACTTTTCTCTTTACTTTTTCCACGTTGTGTTCTTTCGTCTGTTGTTGTTTTCTGTTTTCTTGTCTGCCGCCACGAGTGGCATGTGTTTCACTTTATAAATATTAATTTTGTTGTTTTGTTTAAGTTGCAAGCAATTACGTTACGTAACGAACGGTGTGAAGTGTCTTAAGTCGGGTAAATACTATTGCACTTGTACCAGAAATGCTTTTTTTGAATTGTTGTGATGTTTTTCCTCATTCTGATATATATTTTAAGAAATTTGGTTTTTCCAAACTCGAAAACACAAATTAAAAAAGCAATCAAACCCAATCACTTGACTTTTGCAGTCTCATGTGATTTTTAAACAGCACCATAAGGAATCAGTCAACCGAAGAATGACTGACAATGCGCTGACTAATATGAATAATGATTTCAAGGTCTCTCTCGTTCTCCCTCTCTCTCTCTTGCCACAAGTACTATATACAATCGGCCACAGAAAAAGAATCAAAAGTAAGAAGAATAACGAGCAGCCCAAAGGCTAACAAGTGTCTGGCTAAAACCAAGGACATTGCATGCCAATCCACCGGAATAAACATTTAGAGGGAGTTACTCTTTTTTTATTTTATTTTTTTTTTCATTTGTTTTTTGAGAATTCCTCGAATTTAGATTTGATTTCCAGGGTGCAGAATTTTAAAGAAGTCACATTTAAGGAGTGTCGGGCTCTTAGAGTGCGAATGATAAATGGACGATCATTCAAAAGTGACATGATGAGTGTGGATGCGGGCCGAAATCGCCTTTGATAAACTTTAGGAATCTATAAATAAACACTGAAGGAGCCACGTTATTCGTAGAGTGTCAAGTGTAATCAAATTTAAGACTTTTACGTGTAAACGATCTCCGATTTTGCATTGCAATCATATCAATTCGGCAAGAAGTGCTGATAGTAAAGATAATAGTCCGTGGTATTGGGTTCCCAGAAGTCTTCTGCGGATGTCAATTCGCTTTATGACTCGATATGTCTTCCAAATGGCCGGTTTGATTTAATTAAATTGGCATAAATTGACTTTGTTCATTTGGGAAAGAATATATTTTATAAATTATCGCTTTTGGCTCGGATTCAAACGCAAACACTTGTGTTGGCATTTTCCATAACTTTTTGTTGCATTTCGACTCGTATTTTGTTTGCTTGACGGAGCTCGGATACAAAGTTCGTTCGAAAATAAACAGGTATTTAAAAAAAACAAAGCGGACAAAGACTTTATTTTACCAAAATTCTTTTATCTTATTAAAATAGTCAAGGGCGGTCAAGAAACTTATCAAACGAGTTTTCAGGTCGTCTGTACAGATGTTCGAAAGTGTTGTTGCAACTTTTTAAGACTGCCTCTAAGTCATTGCATTTTTCAGAACAGTAGATATCACATTTTGCTAATGCAGGCGTAAGTCATGTATACTTGATGGACAAGTTGCCTTTTTCGTCAAAATATCGACAGGTCGGGTTCACGGTATACGAAGTACAGGGTTATCCAACAAGTGGTGTCGTTTTAAATCATTAAAATTATTTTTTTTCTATGAAAGATAGTGATATTTGTATTTCATTTATTTCGCACCCAGTTAAATAGAATATTTTCTAAGCCTCACTGCTTAGAATTTTTTTTCTGTAAAAAATCAGGATCTTTATGCAAAATCTGATGTACATACATATAGTTGTTGCTGCCACTCTCAATTTTCGGCTGATTTTGCCGAACGATCAAGTCAATGTTTACATACCACTAATCTGCCCGAGGGGTTCACATTCATCGATTACGTTCACTAAAGCTGTACAAAACCCCATTTGATGATGTTGAAAAGCAATCCCAACTTAGGGTTGGGTTAATGTCGCGAATTTTAATATGCAAATGCTCTTTACTCGTTTTCTAAACGTACAAAATTCTTGGATCAGTACTCCTTTTTTATCGTTTTTTGTCTAATTGGATATCAATAAACTTTTATAAAAATAGCATTTACCAATTTTAGCAACTTAACGAACCTAGCAGTGGGTAATTCGACCTTTGAGAGAACATTTAGGTTTTTAAACAGGCGCCTCAGGACATCATCTACAACCTCCATTACACCCTTTATCAAGCAAGGTGTGATATAAAAAGGGCCTTTCAGATCTGAATGTGATTAGACGTAGGACACATAGCCATCTGAGAGAAAGCCATAACTGGCTTTTATAGAGGTGACACATATTGTCATCTTAGACAAATATTAATATTTAATACTTTATTGAGGTGCAAAAGCCATGTTCATATTTGCCACAAATTCCACACGAAATGACTTTATAGTTATGGTTGTTGATCATCGGACCTTATCACCGAAACACGTGCCATTCAATTTGAAAAACACGTTGAGGATGACCTGCGCATTCGATCACATTTGCCGACATTTTTTTTGTCTTGAGATTGAACTCTTGTTTCGACATCTTAAGCTCTCGAAAAGGGAATCATGGCAAAAGTAGTCAGCTCTTTCAGCTTCTTCAGCGTCTTCTTTAATTTTGATTCAACGATCGTTCGTTATGTTTTTACTTGGATCGTACATATAAGGTCGTCCATTATTCTCAAGGTTTCCATATAATTCCTGGAAGCGCTTAAAGCATTTGTAAACCCTGGCTTCACTAAAGCAATATTTACAATTGAATATAAATTCCTTCTTATAACAACAGACTATACTACCTACTTCGTTAGTACTATACACATGCAAGGTGCCGCAAAATTAATCAATTAATTTTGGTTTTGAATTACTTTTTTTACTAAATAAAAAAAAATGATTTCGAGTTATGTAAATATTTACCAAATCGCAAATACGGCAGATTACGCGACCAGGAAACGCTTCCTTCACAATATCCATTGTGGCTTGTGCTGTGTCTGCGGTTGCATCGTCCTGCTGAAACCACATATTCGCTAAGCCCCGCTCATACAATTCCGGCAGTAAGAAGTCGTTTATCATGGCCCTGTAGCGTTCACTAGTAATAGTGACCGTATTGCCGATGGCGTGCTCAAAAAAATACGACCCAATCACTCCTCCCGCTTGAATGCCGCACCACACAGGGGCTTTGAGTGAATGTTATGGGTCTTCGTGCATCATACGCGGATTTACAGTGCCCAGAGACGAAGATTTTGCTTATTGACGTAACCGCTTAAGTGGAAATGCGCCTCGTCGTTCTTGATGATTTTCGACACAAAATCGTTCTTTTTGTCATTGAGTTAATTAAGCAGGCACTCACTGATGCACTGTTTATACTCTGTACGGAAACATGTGTACGTTTTTCACTTAAATTCGCTGTAGGGTCCGTCTGGTTATGGTCAATTGCGTGACCCGTTGTCTGGTTGATGTTGCTTCGTTCTCAGCGACATCGGTAGCCACAGCCGCGATATTCTTGGCCGAACGATCAGTCCGGTGGTGGCAACGTCCTGCAAGGTCTCCTATGGTTCCAGTCTGCTCGAGTCGAGTAGCTAAGCGCCGGAATATTTGCCCAGTTTGCGCGACTCGATTAGGAAATCGATGTCGAAATTCCCGCTGCACTAACATAACACCACCGGCCGATTATTGGTCAAAGAAATCGACACAATTATTCCACACTCTTGCGGAGTATAGTACTCCATTGCTTGTCTGTTTGCATGATTGATGTAGGATTTGCAAAAATTATAACATCTTCGGATAGGGTGATTAATTTTGCGCCACCTTGTACATATAGAGGCTAAATACCAGTCCTAGTTGATGCCACTAAATACACAACATGAGTTTCGATATATGAGTGTTTGACTTGGCCATCGATGCTGATGCATGACCGGGCGTCCCCACGATTTCTTTCGTTTTCACTTTTCACTGCCAGGCACAGTACGATCCTTCTCGTCCACTTTTCAAAGCGTTAATCGACTGCAGTTAAGTGCGAGGTATGGATCGATCTACTCGTAAGTCGGTCAGTGACCATAAATTTAGTTTTCTCTTGTGGGCTAAGAAGCCCACTGCCTTCCCTGTCATTATTAGAGTTGCTGCATTTCTCTTACCCATTTCCTCACTGACTCTCAGAAGATCAAGATCGTTAACGTTAGCAAAAGCGACTGTGATTCCATTAGTGTTTATTCCTCTATCATTTCACGAAAACAATCTCATTACGTATTCAAGCACGTATTCAAGTATGTGGTGACAAGGGGTCTTTTTATTTTAATGTTTCACGTATCTCAGATGTTTCGGAGAAGGCATTACAAACTTTAACTTGCTCTTTGTTTGCCTTTAGTCAAATTTGTATCAGTCTCATAAACATATTCAGGACTCCCAAACTTTCAAGGACCAGAATCGTAGGACTTTTTAAAGTCTACGAATAGATAATAAACTTAATCGTGAATTGTTCCACATAAATATAAAAAATATGTTGAAATATTAGATCCTCCTGCACCTCTTTCGTTATCCGAAACGAGAAGCTGGTCTGGCCTAGTGTCCTTTTTGTATATCGTTCATTCCTCCCTACCTTGCCCTCGTGTTTTAGCAGCACATTCTTCCTGAATTTTATAAACTTTTTCCTTAGCCATTGTCCTTGTTTGTCCTAAAATTAAATGTCCGACTTCCTTTCGTAGGCTACAATATCTTGTACGCGTGATCGTTACACTATCTGTCAGGGCTTGAAATCTTACAACACTACCGGCTTTTACTTTTTACTCTCATTCTTCATGAAATCAAGGGGAGGCCTTTGGGAGCTTTGCAATTTTCTAGTTTGTTTCCAAGCTGCTTCCTTTACATAATTTATTGTTAACTATACGCTTTTACCCGTCGTTGGTCTCTGTTAGTTTCCATGTCATCAAGTACGCAAATTGGTTGTTAATTTCGTTCTGGTTTTGACAAGGGTTTAAGTTTTCAACATTAATTTTTTTTTATACGAGATTTCAAAAAATAAGGTCACGTCTTAAATTTCGCGAGTACATTCGGTCTACCAATTTTTTTTTTCTTTGTTATGTTGGTACACATATCCCCTAACATATGTCGACATTGTCAACGATTTTAGATATCTAGTTTGTTTTCCACAGTCAAAAAGGTTACCCGTGTTTTGGTGTACTTGGCTATTGGCTATTGGAAAAAGTGGATCAAAGAATTTGTATTCGATTTTGTTCGATAGCTCATGCCACTCATTTTTTTTCAGTTATTTTGGACATGAAACGCGTGTCAGCAAAGTTTGTTCCAAAATTGCTAACTTTTCACCAAAAGAACCTTCGCATGGTCAGAGCTTATGAACAGTTCAATGGTGTGAATGACGATTCAAATTTGCTAAAAAGGTTTATCCCTGATGACGAAGAATGGGTTGTGACTTCGAAACTAAAGCCCTCGAAACTGAAGCCGTCAGAAAAGTCAAGACTGAAAAATTTTCTCGTTGTTTTCTTCGATTACAATGGCGTTGTTCATCCTGAGTTCTTGCCGAGAGGTATATGGCCAATAAGTAATATTACCTTAAAGTGAGGCTATACGAAGAAATTGTTCGGATTATCGAAAACAAATTTAATGATGTTGCATCACTTAGATTGCACCTACTCACTCACCAGTGCTTGTGCGTAATTTTTAGCTATTTGGCTATTCACCGGACACGCCTCCCTGTGACTTTGCTCTCTTCCCAAAACTAAAAAAACCCATACAAAGAAGGACGTATGCCACGATTGACGAGATAACGAAAGCATCGCTGGAAGAGCTCAAGGTTATACCAAGAAGCGTGAATCAGAAGTGCTTCGAAAATTAAAAAAAGCGCTGGGGCAACAGTATTATATTTGAGGAAGATTACCCCAAAGGAGCAAAACAAATAGTGATGAATAAATAAATAATTTTCGAGAGAAGCCAAAAGTCACCTTATTTATTGAACAAACCTAATATATTCTTGTGTTTGTCTTCTGTGAATTTTGATTAGTGACGTTTCTGAAATCTCTGACCAGGGTGTACCGCTAGCTTTATCTGTTTGAATTCCCATTAGAAGACCGAATACTTGTTTACACCAATTACACGTCGTCTATGACATTTTGTGGTTGGCGTTGCTAATCTAATCAAAAATTATTCATCCTGTTTCTTGATGACATCCGCAAAGCCAGGAATACTTCTTGAGAGGAAGTTGACAGTAATGCACTTTCCTTACCTTCACTGGGCAGCAGCATCCAGTTGTACTCCAGAAATATAAATTTCGTTCATTAGATCCAAGATTGGTTCCATTAATCCTGATGTTGACCGTTCTTATGTCTTGATTGCTTCATAAGAAGCGAAGATACGAATCTAATTATATTTTCCACCTCGAATCTGGTTCCATGCGCATTTGTCACCTCTTCAATGGAAGCATCCTGGGATGTTATTTGTCAATGACGAGAACTGGTTCTTCTCGCACTTCCTGCGAATAACCAAGAATCAACGCATAAAAAAAAAACTTTCTGGTTTCAAACTGGCTTCCATCCATCTATTACCGTCAAGCGCAACAACTTTTCACAGCATCCAAGTGAAATCTCACCAAGCACATGCCCTTCCGTGCCAAGGGTCCATTAATACCAATCACTTAATATGAGGATAACAAATGCAATGGTCATGCTTAAATCATGTACCTACCGTACCCTCAGTTCCGCATTATCATCGTCATCGCC
This sequence comes from Merodon equestris, assembly GCA_958301585.1. Lineage (NCBI taxonomy): Eukaryota > Metazoa > Arthropoda > Insecta > Diptera > Syrphidae > Merodon > Merodon equestris. The sequence goes on along the minus strand of OY284413.1, from coordinate 212,691,510 downwards.
ACCTACATAAGCAGCATAAGATGCATTCACCTTCGCCGAAGGAAAACGAAAGTCAATCTCTGCTTGGAAAAATGTCATATTCATTTCCCTCGGCTTAAGTGAATTTATTTCTTCGGTTTTGGTCGTTCGCTAGCTTTTCTTATCAAGCCGAATAGAAGAAAGAAACGAAAGGAGAAGAAGGAGGAAACGTTTTCTCCTCATCTCGCGAAACCTATTCAAATCTCCTACTTATGGTGATTGCCGGTAGGCAAATGAATTGTCTCGAATTAGAGTCAAAAGTGAGATCGTGACTGTTACGCTGCTATCGTATCGCGACACACGAGTACGGCTATGTATAGCCCGAATGGTGGAGCACAGTGTGCGCGCGCTCACTCTCTTGGACGGCAGGTAAACACCGCGAAAACAGCAAGAAAGCACATAAAACGATGTCATACCACAGGTCTATCTATATTGTCTGCCATGGATATAGTCATGTAATTGAGAGAGTTATCGGTATCTAATTAGCAAATCGAGCTATTTTCAAATTTAAACTCGTCGAATTCACCATGGAGATGATGGGGCGCGCGCGTGCTTTTTAATTATCGACAATGAAACAATCAAGCCTCAGATCAATCTGGGACACAGCAGCAGCAGCAGAATTCAAGTGATGTGTGATTTGGACGGAGTCTCGTGGATACAGGCTTACGACACCAAAGTAATCGTTTTGAAATAGGTATACGCACAAACATAATCGGGTAAAAGTAGTTCATCAGATGACCTCCGTCTCTATGGTGGAGGATGGATGCTTTTGAGAGATTTCTTTTTCATTGTTTTGTTGCTTTTTTTTTTGTTTTTTGAGGTAATTGCGGATGGAAAGCGCAAAAGATATAGGTTGTAGTTAATTTCCTATTATTGAACTTTCTACGATGAATAGTGCGCCTCCAAACACACTTGGATTCAGTGTCGTGACTGCTTAATTATCTTAACAGCCTGTTAACAAAAGAGTATTTCGTAGGAGAAGATGAGATTTCTTCAGCGTCATTGTGGGTGTCGTCGTTGTTTTCTCGAATTTTATTGACCGACAACTCATTTGAAATGAAAGACACAATTTCGGACTGATCACTTGTATTCGAGCTTTCAATACATGAGTTTCTCCCTAGATAGTATGCTCTACTGACTGCCTTGCGACGAATGACGTCAATCGACACCCACTTGACCAGCGTGGAGCACATTCTCCTAGATCGAATTCTAGGTAACGGATATATGTCAACTATTTTCTAAGCAATAATCTGAATTTATGTAACCGGGAAAAGCTGCGAGTACCGAATGGATTCAGCACAATTTAACGATGACCCTCATATATCGTTATATATGTGTGTCTCCAACCCAATTAAGTCTTGTTGTATTAATACTGCCACTGTCCCACATTTCGCCAGGCGTCCACACAAAATCAACAAAAAAAAAACGGAACAAAAAATAAAACAAAAAGATGCCTCGCTCCCTAGACGACTATAAAGTGTATCTAACCGACAGATAGTTGATTGGATTGGATAGTGTGTATTCATGATTTCCGATTTATAATTTGCATCGAATTATACAAACATTTTCGGATGCTTAACGGTGAAGAAACGGGTGGATGGATAGTTGACGGGCGGGACTGATAGCTGGTGGCCGACCCATCATGCTATGATTCACAGAAAGTTTCTTTCACGCTCTGTCTACGACAGACGCGCGCCTTCGTGTGTCATAATTTCAAATATATTGTTCGTTTTGTTTCGTGCCTTTATCTGTTTCGGCGGTGTTTTGTTTTTCATTCGATTTCACCTCTTAGGTAAGATTTAAACAAAAACAAATTTATGTGAGACGAGAGTCGGAAACAAGTCATAGCAACAACCGCTATCTTTAACACTATCCAACGTTGGTCGATGAAATGCCTATGCAGAGTCTTAGTGGAACGAACGAGCCCACTGACGAAAAAAGAAAAGGCCAATCGGACAGACCCACCAGCTAACCATCATCTCCATCTCCAGACAGACGAGAAATGTTTTTTTTTTTTTTTTTTTTTGATTAACATACTTTTCTTTGTTTTATTATTTAAATTCATTTCGGCTGCAGTCGGCTGGCGTTAGTTGGCGCTGCCTTGCTTTTTGTCGGCGACGGTTTTTGTACAACAACGTGGTGAAGAGGACAGGAAATCTGTCTAAAATAAAAACCGGCGAATTATATGAAATATATACTCGTATCGCATATAGTTATTGTATTTCGCTCTCTGCTTTTTCGAGAAAATTATCAAGAACTCCAATAATATTTTGTGTTTGTTTTCTACATGACCAAGATTCAGTCGGCACTCTCGTCGACAGCGGTAACCCGGTTTTCGCTTCTTTCTCAACGATTCATTCGATTGGGGATTTCGATCCAGTCAGCAGCGGTCGCAGCTCCATCGTCGCTTTTGTTGTCATTTCCGTGATATCATACACAATGGACACTCGCTCCACTCTGTTCAGTTGGTAAGTGGCCGAGTGTGTTATTTGGTAATAGCAGCAGTAGATATCAAAAGTATGACAGACGGGTGACCATATAATGATTTTTACAATTGACATAGTGTCACTTGTGGCATTGCGCAGCGCGAGTCGTTGTATTGATAAAGATGTCACAAGGCGAGGTTGTTTTGTCCCCTCACACACACTCTCTCTCTCTCTGTCCCGGCAGTGGGGTGAAATCTGTGGTGAGGTTCGTCTTAATCGCTCAAATCGGCTTCGACGATATACAATTGAGTGATGACCTCTTTTTTTTCGATATTACGGTGTTGTAATGTGACACATTACAAACAATTGCAATGTGTGTGTTGGATGCGACTGAGCGGAGATGGAATGGGTCGGTGGAAAGATCTGTGGGATTGGGAAATGTGCCATGCAAGTGGAGAAATTAAAATGTGAAGGCGGTAGGCAGTTGTCAATTATGGATTTTCATTATTGAAGCGATAAATATCGAAGGGAAAAGCTAGCTGATGGAGTGGCGAAAGTGTCTGGGAGACGGTTAGATGTCAATTAAGTCAATCAAGTGATACTTGAGGAAATATGGTAATATGTCATGTGGGGATAGAGTTTGTTTTGTGAAGTTTTGTTTCACCTTTCTAATGGCCGGTTAGTCAGAAACTTCTTTATCGTAAGTGGTATGAAGGCCGGAATTGCCCTTCTAGCAATTTTGATGGATATATGTAACTACTGGTGACAAGAGTTCAGAACTCTTAAGGTTGAAACACTAATAGTATTTTTCTTATGTGACCTTTTTAACTTCCCTTTGGGAAGGTATTGTTAAATGGCCAATTTTTCAAATAAAAATGTTGACATTAACCATCTTTCGAGGGCCTTCGAACTCAGGTCAATTGGTTTTACCGAGACATCTATTCAAACTTACGTGGCCTCAAATGTCTCAAGAACAAACAAACTAAGAAGTGGGTTGGTTAGAGGGACCAGTCGCATTCATGAAACCAATGTTTCGTTTCAAATAGCACGTGTCTGACGATTTTCTAAGAATAGGGAACATGTGTTTTATTATAAACGCATTCTCTCTTTTAATGATCTGTTAAAGCCAACATTTCAGTCAAGGTTCACCCTTTAATTTTTCGAATCGTTTATGCGATAAACGATTTCGAATCAACAAATTCACCGGTCATACTACTAAAAATATCGCAGCCATATGTGCCTCAGTTCAAAATAAGCCAAATCCGTCGACTTCAGGCCGTTCACAGGAGATGGAAATCGGTAAAAACCGTGTCCTGTACCCCTAGAAGTAAAGCCTCTTGATCATTTGACATGCAGGGGTGGTGGTGGTGCAATGGTGTAATCATCACCGACTGTTGAGCCGAAGGTCTGCAGCCCATCCATGGTCAAGAACAATTCCTGTACGGAAAAACTGAGCACCAACATCAGTTGTGAATGAGAGATGATCAAAAAATGCTGATAAGGCATAACACTCGCAGCATAAGATCATTTCAAAATTCATACTCTGTGTGTGCATTTCCAATACAACACCTTAATGACATGGAAAACAAAAGAGTGATTGTGAACTACAACCAACGCAAATTCAGTCGAATCTCTCAAATCCTATCTAGGACAACCATCCCTGGAGGGTAGTGAACGAACATCTTCGACACAAACCACCTGCACCCCGTCCAGGTTGTGTGACAAACACCTTGAACCACTCTTTAACCTGCATGAATTATAAAAAAAAGCTGAATTATTGGACAGCAACTAATATGCTTTTGCGACACGGTGGCGCAAAATTAATCATCCAATTTTGTTTTTGAACTACTTTTTTACTTAATAAAAAAAAAAGATTTTGAGTGATGGAAATCTTTATTAGGACATTTTTTTTGTTAAGTGGAAAATATGATTTCCGTCAAGTGGCTGCCGGCAGTGTTGATACGCATTTGTACCCGTTGTATCGCATATTCTATGACTTTCCCCAAGATTTCGGGTGATAATTGTTCGCTGTCTTCCATCTGCAAGATGGCGCAGAATTAATCATCCAATTTTGTTTTTGAATTAACTTTTTACTTAATAAAAAAAATGATTTTGAGTAATGGAAATCTTTATTTGGACTTTTTAATTTTTTTCTGTTAAGTGTAAAAAATTATTTCCGTCAAGTGGCTGCCGGCAGTGTTGATACGCATTTGTACCCGCTGTATCGTATATTCTATGACTTTCCGCAAGATTTCCGGTGATAAATGTTCGCATACCTGTCGAATACGGGATACGATTGTCTAAAACTTGTTGACATAAAACCGCGTCTTCAAGTAGCCCCAAAGAAAGTCGTCTGCGATGGTTAAATCAGAGATTACGCGACCAGGAAACGCTTCCTACACAATATCCATTGTGGCTCGTTCTGTATGTGCGGTTGCACGGCCATGTTGAAACCACATGTTCACCAGGCCCCGCTCATCCAACTCCGGCAGTAAGAAGTCGTTTATCATGGCCCTGTAGCGTTCGCCAGTAACAGTGAGCGTATTGCCGATGGCGTCCTCAAAAAAATACGACCCAATCACTCCTCCCGCGTGAATGCCGCACCACAAATTTGTTTTGAGTGGATGTAAGGGCTCTTCGTGCATCACACGCGATTCAGTGCCCCAGGAACGAAGAGTTTGCTTATTGTCTTAACCGCTTAAGTGGACATGCGCCTCGTCCCTCATGATTTTCGACACAAAATCGTCCTCTTTATTGTTGAGATTAACGACTGACATTCAGCAGGCATTAACTGATACACTGTTTGCACTTTGTATGGAAATATGTGAAAGCCTTTCACTAAAATTCGCTGTAAGATCCGTCTGGTGATGCCCAATTGCATGGCCCGTCGTCTGGTTGATGTTTCTTCGTTCTTAGCGACATGGGCAGCCACAGCCGCGAATTCTCGGCCGAACGATCAGTTCCGTGGCGGCCATGCCCTGCATGGTCTAATGTGGTTCCAGTCTGTTCGAGTTGAGTAGCGAAATATCAAATATGATTGACGTACGACGCTATTTGCAAAAATTATACCATTTTTCAATAGGGTGGTTAATTTTGCGCCACCTTGCACCATATTTTTTTCGCCGATGAAAATGATTACTATGTGACTGTCAATGGAATTCCGTGTCGTACTATACATGGATCGTATGATATTTGAGGACAAATTGAAGTTAAAGCTAATTATCACAAATTTTATTATATTTCTGTGACATTTTTGCTTAACTTTGAGTGCTGCAAGTGCTGCAACAACATGCTGCTCCATCCTGGGCCGGAAACGATTGCATACCTAAATCAAATGGTTATCAATTATCATGTTGATTAAGCTAGCAGTTGTAGCCTTCTTCAGTGAAGAAATAGTATTATAACGACGTTTATTGGTCTCACGCTCAACTGTGCCTCATAATCCAGTAGATTGAGGTCTGGGGAGTTAGGTGGTCATAAGTTCGCGGCGATGTCATCATGAACCATCACTTTGTGAGAAGGAGCAGAGCCTGCTGGAATATGTATGGTCTGTCTCCGCGTACGCTATCAATCCAGGGTTTCACAACGTTTTCTAAGACCAAGATATAGGCGGCAGCATTAGCTCCTTCAGAAAAAAATGGTGTGGAATAATATCTCACTCCTAAAACCATGACAGTGACTGGAAATTTGTGAGCAGACATCTATGTATGTATAATTTTTGCAATTGGTTTTTTATTCGTTGCTTGTTGAATATATTGCGTAGTTCTGGTAGTGTGAATTTTTCTTATGTTTTTTACGCTTTGCAACAGATTATCGTTAGATTATAAATCGTGTTGTGAAGTGTCCGATACACCCTCACTGAAAACAAAGCAGAACACTTCGAACAGAAAGGACAGAAATTTTTCTCAGTGAATGGCAAAACGCGTACTTTTCTGTCCGAAACAGTTCAGAATAGCCTCGTTGAACAGACTAAGTATGTCTTTTCATTGCGTTAGGCTATAGTCCTCCATCGATGATCAAATAAGAAACAAAAATAAAATAAAAAAGAGAAATGAATAAGACTAATATGGATGTCGTCAAATATACACAAGCTATTGTATATTATTGTAGAAGACTATGTTTCGGCAGAATTGTATGGTATGTAATTCTAACAAACTGTTGAAGAAGAAGTTCAGTAATCGTGTAATTTCGAAAAATGGTCCGGTCCGAGTTTTCTTTACGTTAAATCGTCCTTTCACACTAATCAGCCTGCAACTTAAGTGGAGCTCAGGAACAAATCGAAAGCGAAATTGTCAACGTTCCGGCTGGTATGTGAGGAGGAGTGACGGAAAATTGGCTCCTAGAATTCCATCGCTGCAAACGTACTCACTTATTGAAAAACCAAGGCAAGGATACGTACATATGTAAATTTACATTTAGTACTGTGACCCGACCACTACTGGCCGTTTTGATACTATACAGCCTCATCTGCAGAATATTGAATCTATCAACGTCCTACTAGTATTTTTGGTGTAAATCACCATGGTGGCTGTACTTTTTGCCACAACTTTTGTTCTTATTAGTCTATTTGTTCCTTAACCTTACCCCATAAACCCTCAATTGGATTTAAATCTGGGGCATTGCGAAGGCCTTCATGAAATGTACACCTTTGTTAGAAACCCACTTTCGACTAAACTCAAGGGGGGTCATTGTCCCCACTTTTCGGGTCATTGTCTTGTTGAAATTCCCAAGACAATGGCAAGAATGTAACATGTGAGTACTTGTGTTTATCCAATCGTGCGCTTCGGGTCCAGGTGCGATTTCACGTACAATATTTGATTTGTTTTGTCTCTTCGTTAGCATTGACACCGTTTGCTATTTTCTACCAAAGAAATGTATCCACTAATCATCTTCTTACCGTCCGAGTTGAGATTGGCACTTCCAGTTTGCACTGACTTGAAGACGATGATGGCGTCATAATTTCTTTGAATCGTTGTATGCGGCCAACTTCTTTTGAGGTGTGAATTTTGGACCAGCAAGTCATTATATACCCGATTTTGAGACCTCCTGATGGTCTTGGATATCCTAATAGCCTTTATCTTTCGTCTTTTAATAATTTTTCGTTCCTCATCTGAACAGTGTTTTACTCGTCTTGGTGTTTTGTCCGTGGATTCAGACCAAAATTTAATATTTAGTTTTAAAATGTTAAATAAATGAAAGATTTTAGAAGAACTATGTCGGCTTCTTCGACATATTTTTAAATATTTCAAACCATCTATTTTCTAAACGCTTAAAAGTGTGGTAATCTGGTGGATTTACTCATAAACCTTTTTCGTGTCATAATTCAAGTACATTTTTGCATTGTCGTGAAGCAAAATTGATTCTTTTCTACTGATTGTTGTCATCGAAGTTTTTTCTACAATCTGCTGACAATACTTCGCCGATCATCACCATGATTTTGTTTGATCCTGGTTCTACCATTGAGCCGAATGTAGTTGATTATCATACAGAATCCACTTTTCATCGCGCGTTACGAGAATCATTTTTATTGCTCTGAAGATGATTTGAACAAAGCTCAAAACGACGATTTTTTTTTATTTTCGTTCCATTCGTGCAGTATCCATTAGTCCAGTTTTTGCCTTTCCAATGCTTTTTGCATCAGAAACTGCTGCTTCTTTTACGTGACCCACAAGCTCTCGAACAGTTACATATAAATTTGCTTCCATTACAGATTTAAGACCTAAGCATATATCTGCACTTGGTCAGTCAAACCAGGATTAAGTCCCCTGTTAGCCGTCAAACAGCATAAGCTTTTAGATACATTTTTGTGTGTGTGTTTTATTCGATGCTGAATTGTGTAGATGAATCTCGTGAGTTTAACGCCCTTTTATGACATCTTTTTTGGGTACCCCTCCGACGATTGTGACAAGGCTGAAGGTCGAATAATACATGATTTACCTACAATAGGTTAAAATTATGTGTGACGCAAATAAGGTCCTGTACAACGGGACCTAAACGGAATCGATAATTTTCTTATTAAAATTGAACGAAAGCACTTTGCGAGGGCTATCACTAATGACAGCAAACTGATTTTCGGGGCCTGCTACATCAATTATACATATCACGAGAGCATACTCCGATCAGGCTTGACTGGCTCCAAAAGGTTAATGCACAATAAAGATGGTATTCCAGTAAACTATCGCCTCTAATACAGGCTCATCCGCGACGAGTACTTTGACAATGCAATGTTTTATTATTGTACTGGCAGATTGGAATCTCGCCGATGTCGCTAAACAATACGTGCCTTTGATGGTTGTCGGGTGAAAACGCTTCTCAGAACAGTGCGTTAGATTAGGGTTAACTTAGGGTTTTTGGAAGGCTGCTTACATGAATCCGAGAAGATCGAGAGATATCTGGCATACAGACTGAGCGGGAAGGCGAAGCCCAGTTGCTGAAAAACGCAATGAAGAGGGTGACCACTCGGAACGAAACCCATAAATGATCGGCAATTTGACTACATTTAAGATTAGAATTAGGCCGCCACTGAGAGAATCCTGAGTTCTGAACCTTGCTTGTTCGAGTTTACTTTACAAACTACAAAATCTTCAGAAATTCTGATATCTTGTTACCGCTTCGCTCGATCGGAAGTTTGCGGATGACACGACACAGTCCCTAAAGAATCTTCCGAAAAGTGAAAATGTTGGAGCTATGGGAACTATGTATTTCTAGTTGCCCTAACAGACAAGCTTTCGTCAAGGGGACGGGGCCTTAAAAAATAACCGTCTCAGTACCTCACAAAATATTCTCTCTAGAACTGCCTAAACTGGTAAACCGTCACCAGTGAACCACAATGAATAGCAAAAGAAAAAACAAAAACACAACGCAATATCTTCGATAATCATGATTTCGTTCGTGTGTCGGGGGTGGTCGTGGTGCAATGGTAATCAAAATTCATATTCTGTGTGTGCATTTCTAATATAACACCTTTATGACATGGAAACAAAAAAGTTACTGTGAATTACAACCAACGCGACAAATTCAGTCGAATCTCTCACAAAATCTTATCTACGACAACCACCCCCGGAGAGTAGTGAACGAACATCTTCGACACAAACCATCTGCACCCCGTCCAGGTTGCGTGACAAACACCATAAAAGTTCAGAACACTCTTGAACCTGCACGAACTATAAAAAACAAACGATAAACGTCGCGATAGTGAAAGAAACACGCCAGCATATTCGAAATTCCACGCCGTTTTCAACTATGGATTGATCCCCGCGTTCCGAAGATCAGGTCATTCACATAGATAATCATTATGACCGTGGGCCCGTGAATCGGGAGGACCATGCACTTAGGCCATGAGGGTCATGAACTTAGAGAAAACAACCAAAGATGGTGCAAAAATAAAGCCAAAATATTCTTCCTTACCTAACATATCTACTAGACGTGAAAGAGCCGCCTCATTATGGGTGGAACGAACATGACAACGACACCAGATCCCCATCATCTTATTAGTGTAAAAGCAGTTTACCATGAATGATTGCTTGAGGCTGTTGTCCTTGTAGTATGCAGGACTTGATTAAATGATAGGAACGGTTTGCTGACTGCACACATTTCATCGAACTATTCGTAAAGGAATTAGTAAAGTTAAAGTTAATGGCTACAGAACCCTTTCCCATTGCATCGACTACGACTCTGCATAGGTTTCTCCAGAAACAAAGAATAATTTTTTCACAACCACCAACGTCCAACTTAAACATCAACTCCTCGATTCAGTCTCGCTCTGTTTATTGTAAATCATATAATCAGACAAAACAAAGCTCCAACATCCACTGAAATGAAATGTCGAAAAAAAAACTTTCCCTGTGCAAGTCGGCTCAACCAAACATACCTGCCCCACATAGTCTGTATGTGACTATCAGAAGGATGCGCAGCAAACCCTGAACAAGAAAAGGTCACAACTATACCCACCTCCTACACACGATAAACGATTTCAAACAATAAATAAAATCAACCCACATAACGACATGCGAGACAATGACACATATCGAGAAGCGCTCTCTCCCGCCTTGGCTGACCACCCATTACAAGATTTACACACGAACAGAAAAAAGCTAACTAATCGCACTAAATACCATCGCTTTACACACCCAGCGATCAATCAAATTTAGGCTCAACAAATTTCCACCCAGAAACAAAAAAACACTAAAACGACAGAGCGACGACAATACGAAGATAGCCAGTCACAGTCGGCCAACAAGCCAAAAACCTAAGCCGAAGTAGCCGCACTGTCAGTCGTCGACGAGACCATTAAAGGCCTCCAAGAGCGACAACGGCGACTGTGAAACAATCGCGCTCGTCGTCGATGTCGCTTTCCCCAAAAGAAACAGAGTAACACACTATTTTGAATGTAAGCTGTATGTTGCACAAGAGAGTGTCGTTTTATTTTTCATTTGTTTTTTGCTTTCCTTTCAATGTTTTTTTTACGGCGCTGCGACTTGCGAACCGTAGCGCAACGCTTGGTTTTCCCTTTTGGTGTGGGAAATGTAAACATCACACTGAAACTTACAGCAGCACTGTATGAGTACTTTGCATCTGCCATCCGCTAGGGATTGGAGAATCCCCTTTCCATCATCGTCATCATCACTATCAACGCCGCCATTGCCCGTCATTGCCCACCATCGTCGTCATGGGGCTGGCTAGTGTACTCTTTTTCGAAAGATGAAAAAACAATCCATGTCAGTCCAAGTGTGAATTAATGTATTTATGATGTAACCGCCGCCACTTTACGAACACGATGCGTTACACTTTTGCGCTTTGTTTACACTGACACCGCAGAGCGAGTGGCGGCGACGGTGCAGCAACGAGCGCAAGTGTGAGACGCAAATGAGCGTCGAAGGGTGGTAATTAAAACAAATCCGTGGAATCTCTGACATCCAATTAGACATTCACGCTTTCTCGAAATGGATTTTGATGGAAAGAATACATTTTTGAGAATAAATATTTAGTTTTCGTGGTGCAGGCCACCCTGACTTTGAAATGTTGTGATCGAATTAAGGCGTTTGAGAGTGCGTTGATTGGAAATGGAACCGTATTTCTTGGAAATGTTTCTCTGTGAGACTGAAATTTTGTGTTCTGTAAGAAGCTTAGTCTAAAGCTAACTATCTTCTTGAAATGAGTTGTGCACTATGCTTAATATGAATTAAGGTTTCAGCTCTAGTCTTATATCAATATTAGCTCAGAGCTCTCCTATTACATATAAGGGAAAATCCGACAGCCGATGATGTGAAATTTGTCGGAAAGTTCCCAGTATTTGTTCTGGAGAGCATCTCATTTGTTTACTGCATCGATGGTGGTATATTTCTACGGGATGAGCTGAGTTTAGAAGGGATTTTAGAATTTTAACTGAAAGCTTTTTATATACCGAATAAAGCAGTATACGTCATGGATAACAAATTTCTACAACCTAAGCCTGTAAGAGTCATTCAAAGACCTCATAAGACGCTTTGAGGACATCATACTTTTCTGACTGATTATAACTCTCTGAGTCCTTTAATTGGATCACGTTGACATAAGGTGTCCCAACAAAAAAATAGTTAAAATTGACATCACCCAGTTCGAACTATTTAAATTTATTGATAGAAGTTTGCTGACAATACATTCAGGCGTATAACCCTGTTTCACTTCGTGCATCAAATGCCTTGCCTTCTATCGATCCTAGATTCTCCGATGTGGGGCAATTCAATTATTAACGCTGTCACGAGGAACTCATCCTCTAGAATAATTTTATTGTTTCAAAATTTTACGACCAGCAAATATTGCTTGAGATAATCGGACTATAGTTGACAGAATATGGTGACTCAGTGAGTCATCTGCTGACTTCTGACGCCAATAACACAGTCAGGTCATGTGCACTGTATCTCAACAAAAAAGACGTTATATTTGCGGAAAGCTTCTAGAAATAAGTCCCTTTCACCTACGGGAAAAGAAATAAATTGCACACAACATATCTCATGAGAAAAAAAAAAAAAAAACAATTGCAATGAAATGCTTACGACTTTTAGAGTCTAAGTATAATATTCGACGTAGATCGTTCAAACTTGGAAATTCAGTAATGGCTTTGTTTTTACTTTTCACTTTCACAAAAGGAAATTTATTTTTTTATTGCTGGTAAAATAGCGAACCAATCATGTATTTTTAAACATCCTTGGATATTTCAGTCATGAGGAGTTGGTAAAAAAGTCCGACAGACTCACCCTTCGATTTGTTCTCAGCTTGATACCCTCTCCAATCAATCTAATTCTTTTTTCAGATCAATTGAGATGGTTGAAAGTGGAATTATGTTCTTCATAGATTAGTTTTTCCTATCCTCCTGGTCGTTTGCCAGATGGGTATCGAACGAACTTTGGGTTTCAATCATCTCGACTATAACATCCTATTGATATGTCGACTCACTTGTTTGTCTTTAGCAAACCTTTCGGCGAAACTGACATTCGCTTTATTCTCCTAATTCTACATAACTTGTGTACTTTTCCAACACTAGGTTAGGCCTTATTCCGCTCCAAAAAAAAACAAAGTACACCGCTTTCTTCGAGTTGCGTAAATTAAGTGATGAGACTGACTTTTTAAAAAGTGTTCTAATTGAATAAAATTACAATTCAATATTGTCTCCTTCATAGCAACTTCCCAACACACTGCACTGGGATGATTCTTCCATCCTTCATTACAGTTTTGGAACTCGGATACAGGATAGCCTTCAGCTGGTTGAATACAGCTCTTTGAATGCTTTCGAGCGTCCCAAAATGACGCCCTCGAGGTGAGTTCTCAATCTTTGGAAGAGAAAGAAGCCACAAGGGCTCAAGTTCGGAAAATAAGGAGACTGAGGAGCAATATATAAATAGCCAAAAATTTCGTATTAGAAATGGTGTGTGACAAGTTGCATTGTCGTGATGCAACACCCAGTTATTCTTGATAATTGGTCTCACACGCCTGACCCGTTTCCGAAGTCTATTAAGAACCTCTCGGTATAGGTGTTGATTGAGTGTTTAGCCTTAAGCCAAGATTCTTTGTGGAGGATCCCCTTGGGTATCAAATCATGCTTTTTGGGCTTTAGAGGGACTGGAGTGGACATTCAATACACTTACTCTGGCGCTTAGTTTCCGCATAGTACTGAAACACCCAACTCTTGTCATCCGCAATCACGCGTTCCAAAAAATGAGCATAGTTCTCAATCGATTCCAAAACTTCCAGGCACCTTTTTGTCCTGACGTCCTTTTTATACCTATAAAAATTTATTTTAAAATCATTTTTGAACATATTTTTCTCATCTCCAATTCACTGATTGATATTTGATGAACGATATTGTGACTCAAACTCAACTGCTCCCCGATCATTCTGAACGATCTGAAAGAACACGATCACCAATTTTCAGTGATTTTTTAAGTTGAAGGTGTTCCACTGCATAGTTCATATTCCATGGACTCTCTTTCTTCTGAAAATACCTTTTTAAACCACCGAAAAAGCTGGGATATTGAAAAAACACTCTCTCCGTACCCCTGCTGAAGTTTTACAAAAGTCTCCGTTGCACTATGCCCAAGTTTGAAGCAAAAACTGACTGAACATCTTTACGTGTAACGGATGCCACTCATTTTTATAACCCACTTGCAAAAAATGAGGAAAAGAGGACCGATGTGGCTGCCTTGTGAGACACCTGCTATTTGCCGAATTTGATCGAAAGTGTGGCCCGAAATTTTAAAAATTAATTACTGCTTGTCAACATGATAAAAGCCATTTCAGATAAATACAAGAAATACCTAGTCACTAACGCTTAAATAGCAGAATCTTGTGGTCTACTCCAATGGTTCGCTGAAATCCGTGTATTTGCATTCACTTGAATGCCCTTACTAATTTCAGCGATAACAACATTTTTAAATCAAAGAAGATTGGTAATTATTTTTTACAAAGCCATGTTGGTTATTATATTGTTACTTTTTTTTTTGCAAAAAAAATCAGTTTTCAGTAACCAATAAATCGAATAGCTTAGGTATGAATGAATATCAGGAAAGTCAAACTTTGCTGGGTTTCTGAGTAAAGAGGCATCAGTGGCAATGGTATGCCCAAATCTAAGTTCAATTCACTTTAAGTAGTTGAGAAAAATCACATCTGTCTCCTTGGATCAGAGTTTAAGGATTTCATTAGTCGAAGACAACCATCCAACCCTCCAACAGGTTTAAAATTATGAAATTCAAGGGAGACGGTATCGAAAGACGTTTTAAAATTATAAAGTTCAAGGCAGACGGTATCGAAAGGATTATCATCTTCCTTTCGGATCCCTGTCTTGAAACGTCAATCTAGCGGGTGTAAAGAGGTTAAAGAGGAGAGTTTTTCGGTTTCATCTATACAAGCGCCATTTATAGTTAATGACTGATTATAAAGGGTTCACTTTAACCACTAAATTCAACTATATTGTTTATACATATGTTAATCATCACTGACTGTTGAGCCGAAGGTCTGTACTTCAAGTCCGTCCAGTCAAGAACAATTCCTATATGGATAAACTGATGTTGTTCAGTTGTGAATGAGAGATGATCAAAAAGTGCCGATGAAGGCATAACACTCACAGCATAAGATCATTTCAAAATTCATATTCTGTGTGTGCATTTCCAATATAACACCTTAATGGCATGGAAACGAAAGAGTTACTGTGAACTACAACCAACGCAAATTAAGTCGAATCTCTCAAATCCTATCTAGGACAACCACACCGGAGAGTAGTGAGCGAACATCTTCGACACAAACCATCTGCACCCCGTCCAGGTTGTGTGACAAACATCATAAGAGTGTAACTCTTGAACCTGCACGAATTATAAAAAAAAAATAAAAAAAAATCATAAGAGCGTACACCACCGTACTGAATGAATTATAAAAAAACAAAAAAAAAACATTCAGGGTTTAATTATAGTATGTCCCGTCGAGGTTACGTTAGTCTTGGAACAAGTCTGAAAAGCTAGTTGAGTGCTGTCTTTAGCGAAAGAGTGAATTGGATTAGAATAGCAGACAGGAAGTCAGTTATAAAAATGAAGAATATCGATGACAGAGCAGAGCCTTGCGAAACACCAGCATTTATTTGGTGAATATCAGGCTTGAATCCATCCAAAACGATTGGGACTGAATGGCCTGAAAAGAAATTGCTAATCCATAGAAAAAGACTTTGATAAGAATTTCTTTAGAAATATCAAGCGACTATCTTGCTTTAACCGCGATTGTGAAAAGATTGGTTTCCCTTTTCGTGAGATATGCCATCAAATCACTAGTGGACCTGTTGCAGAAGCTTCAAGATATTTCATAATCTGACGATCTACAGCGTTTCATGACTTATGAAAGAAGGAACGTTAGGGCTATGGACCGATAGGCGAAGTTGTTTAATCTGCTCCAATTGACTTTCTTGTACAGCCATACAGTCGTTTCAAAATTTGTTCTCTGACAAACATTGGTCTGCCGACAACAGGGATTGACAATAAGTTAAAGTCCAAAGTGTTAGCTGAATGTTCTACAGGTATTCGTGTAGGCTCATTTGTGGTCAGGTCACTATAAGATTAAGGAAAGTAAGATTTCCAAGAAGCTTACTGGACTGATTTCTCCCCAGCTGAAACCCCTTGAGATCTGCCCTGTCCTGGATGTACGCTGACGAGGCCAATATGCCTCGATGGTTGAAGGAATTTTCTTCTTATCACTAAGGAAGCCATTGCGCACTTGTGGTATTTACTGAGTCCTTAAGCTCCATATCATTGAAGCTTCTTCCGATTTTTTCTCCGGTGGTCTACGAGTATGAGAATACGGCTGAGTGTTCCGGCGGACAATCGATAGACGGATTCGAAAACCCTCTTCCAAGTTACCATTTACATATTTATTTGTGTTCCTTAATTCATTTTTTATTTATTAAATTTTCCGTTTCTCTTTCTTTTCAGGTGAGTGACATAATTTCCAATCTTAACTCGAATGGCATGAAATCATAACGAGCGAGTCGGTGAGTAGGAGGCACGCCATCAGTAACTGCATTAGCATTAGTATCCACTCCAGCAATACGATGTTTGCTTGTGTACATTACATCCATATGTTGGACGGATGAATGTTTTCGAGTTTCAGTTGAAAGTTGGAAAGTTTCGTGAACCTATTTCGTAACATTTTCTTTTTTCTTTTTTTTGCCATTGATGTTCGTATTGTCTTACGCCATATGGGGAGCGAATTCAGTGACATCTTCCTTTCCGTGTGAAGATTGACGAAGTTGAAGTTTCCTTGATGCATACACATGGCACATCACACGTGCTGGTACATAAGTAGAGCGTGCACCTTTTGAGGACGCCAGTCGTGCATCTGCATATACCTCGTGTCGAGTAGGCAATTTGTCACGCATCTCCATCACCTCAACTATAAAGGTGAAGTGAAATATTTCAGAAAATCTCTTCCCTAAACCGACTCGATATCATTTCGTTCCGTATCTGTACGAGAGTGTAGTAAAAATATCTGTTTCGTTGAGTTTATTTTTTTTTCCCCGTCTTTCGAATGTAAACAATTTACTTTCACTTAGTATAAAATGATTGCAGTCAGAGAGCGCGGCTGATGGTAAATGTAGCATTTCACTCCTCGTTTTCAACTAAAACAAAGCAAAAAAAAAACTTGTAAAAAGAGAGGCTAAGAGGTTAGATAATCATCTGCGTGTATTGGCGGCCTGAATGTGAAACGAACGATTTCGCGCTGTAAATTAAGTGCTTAGGTTGATGTTGAGGAGTGCGTGAGAGCGCGGCGATACCTATTTTCAAAGAGGCGTGAATGCTGACACCATAAAGCTTGATTAAGAAAGCTGGAGGCTTCTCGCAAAAAAATTATTCATAACGCCGAGTATTTAATATATTCATAAGTAACTTTCATAAATTTGTGAAAATCTATCTTTGTCAAATATTTTCAAGCGATTCCTACATGACAAATGAATTAATCTCCTGGAGTTTTAGTTCAGAGGGACTATGGTCAATTTATATTTTGTTGTCTTCATATCTTAGCACCTATCTAAGGTAGATATGTATATTTTAATCACCTCGTAATCAGACAATTCGAGGAGTACTGAGGGGGTTTTGCAGTTTTATTATGGGGAAAATACTACCAAAATTATAAGACAGTAGTCGCAACTTGAAGAACCCTTGCTAAATTTTCGGTCATTATGTCCCATCAAGCAACTTGTGCAGCTTGATAAAACTTTTAGTGGCGTCAATTCAGAGTGAGCTAAATCCGTTGATTCCACCCCGTCCACAGAATTACCGCACAAATTAACTCAAGAACCAAAACCTCCCGATCATATGAAATGCTAAATCTTCTCCGATCGGGCTCATCAAGTTTAATGAAAATTCAGAATTTTATCCAAATATCATCTTCTGCTATGTGTGTGCTTTTAAGGGACTCTATGACATCCACCAAAAAATTATCGCGTCGCGTCGTGTGGATTTCGCGCCAGAAACGGGATCGAACGGTTTTTTTTTTCGTCTATGAAAATGAACGTTAATGGAGTTCGCCGTCATGCGATGTTGGAAACCCATTTTTTGGCAAGAATTGCATGGACATGACATCAGTGATATATGGTTCCTACAAAATGGTGCCACCTGCCACACAGCTGGTCAAGCAATTGAACTATTGGACGGGAAGTTCAGGAGTCGTCTATTCTCAAGTTCGGTCGGTTTGTGCCAGCAATGTTGGAGGACCTCAGGAATCATATCGAACGCAAGACTGCCAACGTTCCGGGCGATATGTGTCGAAGAGTGATCGAAAACTATAAACGTGTTTGCGATGGTCATATGAACGAAATCGAATTCCATACTTAAATTTAACCTGTGGAATATTACCTTTATTTAAGAACCCTGTACATACTGTATTGTCTCAACCCGAACATCGAGACGGTTGCTTTTAAAATATCAAGGCAGCTTTGGCACAAGATAAATATTATTATTATTATTTTTTTTTTATAGGGTTCGTGCATATTCAAGAGTGTTCGCTCTTATGGTGTTTGACACACAACCTGGTCGGGATGGTCAGATGGTTTGTGTCGTTTGTTCACTACTCTCTGGGGGTGGTTGTCCTAGATAGGATTTTTTGAGAGATTCGATTGAATTTGCGTTGGTTCACAGTAACTCTTTTTGTTTTCATGCCATTAAGGTATTATATTGGAAATGCACACACAGAGTATGAATTTTAAAGTGATCTTATGCTGCGAGTGTTAAGCCTTCGTCATCATTTTATGATCATCTCTCATTCATAATTGATGTTGCACAATTTTTTCGTATAGGAATTGTTCTGGACTATGGACAAACTTGAATTATAGACCTTTCGCTCGACAGTCGGTGAAGATTACCATTGCACCACGACCACCCCCATGGTTATTACTCTCTAATGATTTTTAGTAAAATCCTACTGCGTTGAACATCTGATACCAGCTTAGATACAGCGTAAATTGCGTCATCCCCAGCTCTAAAATCATATTCAGAAATCCGGAAGTATGCTTGTAGTTGTAACATTGATAACTTTCTCAAATACCTTGATTATGTTGTAATAACGTGTTCCGCCTTTTTCTTGCTGGAGAAGTTCGAAGGAACTCCGATTTAATTTCCTTTTAATCGATTAATCTGGTCCGCAGTCTCGACTTCCAGTTTCCATCTCATTCAGACTTAATCTAACATGGTAGTTGCAAGCTCGAAAAGATCTTCCGGTTTCTGACTGAGTAAGTGGGGAGCATTACTGAGGGAGCTATTACAAGCTTTTAGAGACCTAAGAGAAATTCACCATGTCGTCCGATTGCAATCAGAAGGCTAAATTAACATTCAAGGTATCGTGATAATTCCAGGATCATCTTGTTTGACCAATTGGTGTCCATATCATCAGCTTAGTTTAGGTTATCTTATTGCTTACGGATTCAAAGTGAAATCTTGTACACTGTATTTAGAATCAAGCCTGAAAAAGAGGAAAAAATATCTTTCTTTTTTATTTTTATAATACGGTTAGCTGAGTCGTACTTAGGTTTTGGAATGGAAAGTCCTTCCTTGCTGTCCATAGACGCCTAACTAAGCCCTCACAGTTCTTTGTTGCACCATCTACTCCACTCTCCGTTAACATAAACGGGATCAAGGGGTTGTACACACAAAAAATTTTCTCTTGAATGGACCAAGGCCTCCTCAATTACTTTCTAAAGGGTGGGCCAAATTCAAGTTTCTTTTTAAAAATTTAGTAAAATGAAACTTTTTTTCCTGTATTATGGCTTTATTGGTAAAAACAAACATTCCCATAAATTATGAAATACAACGTCGTTCAAGAGGCTTCCTCGGCTGGCTTCGCAGAAGCTCATTCTGTCACCCAAATTTTCCAAGACCTTGTGGATGGTTTCGGGCTGTAGTTCACGGATTGATTGGATGATATTGGCGTAAAGTACTTGAATCGTTTCCGGATTGTTAGCATGACATCCCACAAAAGAAAAGTCCAAAAGGGTCAGATCGTAGTTGCGAGGCGGCCAAATTTACATCGCCAAGTCAGCTGATAACACAATTTGGGAATTTGGTGCGCAAAAGATCGATTGTGGCATGGCGTGCCATCCTGCATGTACCAGAGGTCGTCCAAATCCATGTCTTCGATATCAATAAAAAAAAAAATCGGTTAGCATGGCTAACGCCCACCGTTTTCCGAAAGCGAAACCTTGTCCAATGATGCCACCACTCCCCAAACCGCACCAAACTGTCACTCTCTGTGAATGCATTGGCTTGTCGACAATAACGTGCGAGTTTTCCGAGCCCCCAAAATCCCAATTCCAAAATCGTTGTTCAATTCAAGCTGCTCTAAGGCTCAAACTGGAAAGTGACAACAAAGTGGATGATCACGCGCCTTCAATTGTACCTTGTAAGCGAATAATCCGAGGTCTTTGTGCAGAATTCTCCTTAGGCTAGTGCGTGAAATGTTGCGCTGTTAAAATCGATGGCAAGTTGATGTTCGTGAATTGAGTCTCACACTCTCGTCCATAGAAGCCACATTCTCATCTGTGCGCACCGTTTTTCAATATTTCGCAACGTTAGCGTAAAGCGACTCATTTCGTTCCGCGAAGATATGATACTGACTTTCTGTCAAGATTTCGAGCGGGAAACAGCTGTCAGTGTCAAAATAACCTCTGATTAAAAAAAAAAAAAAACACCAGATGGCCCATCCTTTACATTATTCCAACTTGTGTTTTTATACGTTGCAATTGCTTCCATTATTGCTTTATTAGGGAACTTTGTGCTGCAAAGAAAGGAGTCTATTCAAAAACGTAATCATTTTCTTCGCTATGTTGTTACAGGGTGCGCCATCTCATATGGGTCGATGTAAACTTCGAATAACTTCAATAATTGTCAACAGTTAGGCATCAGTGGGACCACTTTGCGGAGAATTTTAAAGGATGATCTTCACTTATTTCCAATAAGTGCAGATAACTCAAAGAATTTTGCCACAAGATGAGCCACGGCGCCTGGCATACGCAAAAATGTCGTTGCAATGATTAATGTTGAGCCCGGAGTTCTGGCAGCAAATTTTGATGACCGATGATTTTACGCTCTCTGGCTCAGTTAATAAACAAAATTGTCGCTTCTGGGGCACCGAAAATCCTCACATTATTCACGAAGAGCCGCTATATGATCAAAAAGTTACTGTTTGGGTCGGTGTATGCTCTAAATCCATCATTGGACCGTATTTCTTCAAAGTTGGCGATACAGTGGATGGCGATCGATATCGGTGGATGGCCCATTATGTGGTCCCAGAAATGCGTAAAAAAGGCTTATTTCACTTTTGGTTTCAACAAGACGGAGCGACACTGCGGGCAAAACAATGAACCTTTTGCGTAAGAAGTTCCCTGGAAGATTGGTCTCAAAAAGGGCGATATTGACTGGCCTTCGAGATCGCCGGATTTGACTCCTTCAGACTTTCTTGTTTGGGGATACATGAAAAGCAAGGTGTACGCTAACGGCCCGAAGACAATAGCACAGCTCAAAAGAAACATTCGTTCGGAAAACGCAGAAATTTCGACCGAAATGCTCGAAAATGCCATGGAGAATGCGCGAAAACGAGTCCATTTTTGCATCGACAATAAAGGGCAACAATTGAAAGGATTCATTCATCTTAACAAAATTTACCTCTCGTCTTAAACCGAGTGTCAGAGTTTGGCATATTCGTTGGCTCATTCCATGATTTTTTTTTCAGATTTTTTGGTTTGTTTCGAAACTATTAAATTTTGATCAAAAGAACTGAGCATCGCTCAGGAGCTTTCATAAAGAGGATAATCACGTTGAAGCGGGCAAAATAGATATTGATAAATAAATAAATATTTTTCAAAAAAATTAAAAAGTTACCTTATTTTCTGAACAGATCTCGTATCGTATCTCTTTGCGATTATCAGGTCTTATATTTTCATTTAGTACATAAATCTTTGGTAAGGCATTAGCATAGACTGTTTACCGTCGCCCCAAAGGGATAAGTCTAATGATGTAAAATCGCACGCTCTCGGCGGCCAATTGAAGTCTTCATTTCACGAAATAACACGAAATCAAATGGATCACGCAAAAGAGCTTTTAGTTAATAACATTATTCGGTAACGCGATTCCCTGACATGGCCGCATCAACACCATTTTCGAAAAAAAATTGCCCCAAGCCGTCAGCCTAAAAATCTCACCAAACTGTTGTGGATAGGATAATTGGTTCACTATTTTCGGAGTCTTGTTCACGCCAAGTGAAAATGAGCCTCACAGCACTCGGAATAGAAGCTCATAGAATTAGCGGATGAGCCCATTCCTTTTGCTTGTCTAGAAATTAACATCCAGAACCAAAAGCAATATTTGCACCAATTTTTTCAATAAATATTCATTATTTGAACACATTTTGGGAGTATGTATAGACCTTCTTGTTTCTACTTATTTAAATTCATCGCTTTGTAATTTTATTTTGACAATTCAACAATGAACACAAAAAATGCCACCCCTTATTGGATAATAATATTAGATAGTTAGTGCAGTTGCTAATACGAAAAATGAAGATTGTGGAGGCTACATTAACCCTATACCGTCCCTGCATCATCAGAAATTAACTTTACCTGACAAGAAATATCTAGAAATAGTAAATCTTTCTAAATGATCTCCAAAAACACTTCGTTCATTATCCTCACTTGTTTCCTACGCATTATTTATATGTCTCAGCCACTCACGTAGTCACTGTACAATTACCGAAGAATTTCAAATGTCACATCTGAGCAATCAAATGCTATTAACGTTTCAAAATATCAAGATCCACATACAGCCTATCTTCATCATCATCGGCATCATCAACACCATTACTTAAACGGAGTGACATCTTCTCCATATCAATCACCAGTAAAGTCGCTACCGTTCAGCCGCTTTCTACCTTTCTTTCCCATTCCATCCGAAAACTCAACCCAAAATCACTTTACTCAAATGTGAAATGATGTATCTCAAACGGCGAATAAGAAGAAAATCGCCGACAATCCACTACAATCTCTCCTCCTTTCATTTCATTTTATGCAACAATTCAAAGAGAAAATTTATGATTGCCAACCGACTAGGTAAGTACTGCTATATTCAATTTTGAGTTCAAAAACCAAAAAAAAAAAACAAAGTTTCACCTGACCTTGACGACTTAATAGGTGGACCAGACGAGACCAGACCACACCATATAAGCATGTTTTATGTAATCGCATTCCGTAGTATTTACATATATATACTATGTAGAGCAAGAAAGTATCGATGACGACAGGGGAGGGTAGTCCCCATCTGACATGTAACTAAATTCGAAATGAAATGATCTGAAAAACGATCTCACTTCCTAGTGTTAACCGATGCGCGATACGATTAAGAAAACGGCATGGAAAACAAAACAAAACGGAAACTAAAAATCAAAATCGAAATCCGAAAAAAATACGGCGAAAAAGTGAATGTTCGTAGTTGCGTGGTATGGTGTTGTGGTAGTTAAGCTACTGCGACGGCCTGGTGGTGCATTACGTCGTTATTGGTGGCCTGGCTTTTTCTCTTTTGCAACCCGGGTGAAAGAAAACAAATATTTCGTTGAAAAGTTATTTTAGAAAGTCCACAATAACAGTCGGACTCTAGTCAATACTACGTGTATGGGCTCCTGGAACTGGAGAATGGCATCGTCGACGAAATTGTATCGCCCGTTTGCGACTTATACATGGAATAATCTACCTACCTCTAGAGTAGGCTTATTGATCAATTTTTCGTTCCTAATTTCTTTTGCAAAACAGAAAAAAAAAACTAAAAACAAAAGTACTTTCCGTCAAAAATAGAAAACTTGCTTTGTGTGTGTTTGTATATGTCACACAACAGCCTAAAACCGCATCTAATAATGTAACTTTAATGGCAAATAGGCAGGGAGGGGGAGGGAAAGTAAGCTAATACCAAACTCTCTATCTATTTAGTGCCATTCTCTTTTACTCTCTGGCTGCCTCCAACTCTCGCTCGGTCTCCTCCTTTAACAAAAGCCATGTGGAGATAGAGCCGAAGCTTAACCTGGAGCCTTTAGTTGTGTTGTGAAAGATCGCCGACAATACAAGAGAAAATCAAAATGGAATCAAAACAAAAATCGAAATAGATACAAAAACTGCAATGAATGAAGAAAAACATCAACAAATTGAATATAATACTCTGAGCACGGCGCCTGGTCTTAAGGCCCTCTTCCTTCGCTCCACCATTCAGCTATCCCCATCGTATGCATCACTGACAACGCATGGGCAATTCACATGGAATAACGCGCGCGCACGCGAGAGAGCGAGTTATGCAATCGAACGAGCCCCACTTCCTTCATTACCCTCCGTTCCGGCTTAAATTGTGTGGCGTATCAAGTGCGGATTAAAGGGGGGGCATACGCCTGAAGCACATAGATGCGCGATACTTTTACCGCCGCATGCTAGAGAGTATCTTCACGCGAATTAGATACACATTAATTTGTTTTCTCATTTTTTTGCTTTTTACAATACTCGCAAGTGGACTCAATGAAAGTTGTACACCTCGATGCGAGTTGGTTATGGATGAATGTATCTCGATTTTAGGAGGATTTCACTGTAGCTTATGAAACTCTATGTGGAATTCTATCATCTCTCGTCGATTGTTTGCTTAAATCCCACAACGAGGATGCAAAATTGAAATTATTCTAGTATGCGTCTAGTAGTTTTCTGGGCTACTTTCGCAGGCGATGACCAGGATGATGGGTGTAGAGGCGTTTGTAAGTGGAATAGAGAGTTGAGTGGAAACAATTTGCACTTTTTCTTCACCTCTGGTGTATCGGATGTGGATGAGGTTGAATCATGGAGACCCGATTGCGTTGGGAAAGACGGAAGTACTTTGCACATGGGCTGTGGTGATTGTATTCTTTTTTTCGGTCTTTGGTTTCTCCTCACGATGTGATTATGCAATTTGGAAATTTGTCGATTATTTCTAGATCAATTAATTGTGAATTGATACGGATTGGATATCGCTTTTACAGAAGAACCAATTGAACTTGTTCCCTCTGGGTGTTGTGTGCTAGCTAGAACGTAAAAGTTTTTCGTACTGTTTGCGGATGCAAATCATGTCATGATCACTGCAATACTTCAAAGTGAGTTAAATATCTTGTTTTAGATTCAAATGTGACATTTTCGACATTTCCCAGTTTAGACGACCTTATAAAGTCTATCTAGGATAGCTACTCCTGACATAGGTAGCAGTAAACGCTTTCGTTCCCCGGCATTTGCATCCCCTTTGATTTTAGACTGAAGGGGTTTTTACAGAAAACTTTTCTAATGAAAACAACAAATAACGCCAGGAGATATGGTTAACAAGTTTATGCTCTTTAAACTCTAACAAGAACAAATGCATAGAAAAACTTGAAGCCTTTAGGCACAGGGCACAACTTCAATGTAATATTCCTTACTGATCGTACGACCTTCCGGCCAGAACTCAGGTTGAACGCCATTTTTTCACTTTTAGCTCTTTGCCCTTGGGATGATTGGGCTTTGGTTTCCACGCCATAATCATATACGGGTTTCGTCACCAGTGATGACCTTTTCCAGTAAATCTGGATCGTCATTCTCGTCATTCAAGGGCTCCTATGTGATGCACATGCGACGGTTCTTTGATCAAAATTTAGCAATTTCGGAACAAACTTCGCTGACACAGTTTTCTACACAAATGTAGTGGCATGAGCCAACCGATATGTCACTATTTTCAACAAACTCTATGATACTGATGCAACTATTCTCCGTAATAATTTTCTTCATTTCTTCAACGTTTCCATTCGGTGTTAGAGCGCAGATGGACTCAGGGTGGGCATCATTAACATTTTCCCGACCTTCTGTGAAGACCTGATATGACTTTTAAATATATTGTTTGTTTGACCAGGGTGACCCGCCATATTATATGGATATTAATGGAGATTTAATACAGAGTCAATACAAATACAGCACGTCGAACCTTAATATCTTTGAAAAACAAACTAAATTTTCTAAATGGTTGACAATATCAACCTATGTTAGGGGACATGCATACCAACATAACAAACCAAAAAAATTGGAGAATCGAATGATCTTAGTAAGCGAAATTCAAAAAGTCACCTTATTTTTTGAACGCACTTATTTGAATTTGGAATTTGAATTTTATTTTAAAGGATAAGCTGATACGTGAGGTGTATAATCTTTTAAATTGTGAAGTTAATATGTGTGTTAATGTATTCAAAGCACAAAGACAGATTAAAACAGGTATGGAAAACAGTTAATTTATAATAGATAAAAAAATAAGACCCAGGCCAGCCAACCCTAGACGCTCCTAAAAATATCCTAAAGAGTTGTACTAAAATGTTTCCCTTTAAAATCAGAAATACAATCTTGTGTTAACTTGGGAGCAAATTCCATAGCCTGACGGCGTAAATAAAAAACTATTTTTTGTCACATTTTTTCTAGAATTAGGTTATATCAATGTTCCACTACTCTCAGATGTAGCGAACCGAAGTCTCTGGTAAAGGTGTGCTTGACCTGTAAGTCTGAAAAGGAAGGTTTGTATCCTAAACTTACCAATCAGGGTTTAAGCGAATGACGAGCTGTGATCCCGTCGTCATAATTTGCAAATGAAGCTCACTGTGCTGTTAAACACAATTGTTAGCGTAAGCTGTGACTACCGAGGTCGTAGATAACTGGGAGCGCGTACGTTGAAATAGGGATCAGTAGTGTCTTGGCAAGCAATGCTATCTGGAAGACAATTTCTGTCATCCGCAAGATGCCGTAAAGTGATGTGGTCCCCTCATGTAAGTTGTTGCTTGAATATCACTCCGAGGTGTTATCTCCGTTGGCTTAGATTGGTGGAAAGTTACTTAAGTCTACGATAGAACGACATATGACAATGGCTTACCCTTTGGTGAGATTAAGTTTGTTTTTAAATGACCATCGTTTTTAAACAGCGAGCACAGTAAGGGCTTTATGCCTCGGTTGTGAAACAGGCTAACACGCAAATACATCGTGGCCTCTTTCACCAAACTCCAAAGAGCGGTCGGTCCCAGCTGTACGGGGGCTTTCCCCAGTACACCGGGCGCTCCTCTAGATACTATAATTTTCCACCCCCTGATATATATGTATATTAGAGGGTGCGCACTGAAAGCCATGTCTCGCCTCAAGAGAAATGATTTTTGGTACAACTCGCATTGGAGTAGCAGTGTACTTGTACTCCCATGGATATGCCTTCCCACGCAATACCTGCCATCCTATTGCGCTATAATTTCACATTCAAATTTCTGTCATCGTCAGAATTGGCTCTGGCCAGTTACTTAACCTGGAATGTACTCTCTTCACATTTTTATAGATGACTCCAGGACTGGGCGGTGATCCGGAGTTTTCTTTGAGCGCGAAAACATTCGACTGCACTTCTCGTTAAGAAAATATGCGTCTGTCTTTCAATCAGAGATATACGCAATCCTAATGGGCATGCTATATATTGCATGTCAAAGTGGAAGGGAAAAAGCATTTGGGTCCGCAGTCAAAGCTGTGTCTAACTCTCCAGCTCCAAATTAGTGCATAAACTCAAGACCTTTTTGAACAAAGTCGGAAGACTAAATACACTAAGGCTTGTATGGGTCCCAGGTCACCCTGGGATTAGATCTCCGATGAACTCGATACAAGGAGCTTAGTGGAGAGTTTCTCAGGACCTGAACCCGCCTTAGGTCGACCTGCTCCCACGGTCGAATCTGACATAAACGATTGGGTCTTTAATGCACACAGTCGTAGATGGAGGGAATATCCAGGATGCAGGATGACTTAGCGCGTACGCCCTGAGGTCTGCAACAGAGAAGTGATTGCAGAAGGCTGGCGGGCGTCATTACGGGCCATTACCCTTTTACCAAGCATCTCTACGTGCTTGGCATCAGTTAGGCGCGCCTAGCAGTGTTGCATGTTGCGAGAAGGATGACACAGCAGAGCATTTTCTCTGCGACTGTCCCGCATTCGCACGCGCACGGTGGCGCACCCTTGGGGCCGAAGCCCCTCCTTATTTTCCTCCGGACAACTAGGAAAAAACTGAAACGGTGAAAGGAGCTTTAAGATTTAAGAAAGAATTCAATTGCGTGCTCAGAAAGTTTCCGTAAACCTTAGATATGAACAGTCATACAGAGATCGGAAGATATCATTTATCATTTATATTTATGATTAGAGATGGGTATAAGTTTCGTATGACTGTGGGAGGAATACAATTTCCACATATCCTAGCCCTCGTTTACGTCGGACCCTACGAAACCCATGGTTTTTTCCCGAATCAACTGGTTTTAAACCGTTCTTGTTGAGAGACACATTTGAAATGATTGCTGCATGCCTGACCTAATCTGGATTGCATTTTTAAATTGATTTTTAATACTTTACCTCAAGCTTATTCAGTTTTCCCTTTCGTTAGTACATTTTTTTTCCTTTCTGATCCTTTTACCCTTTTTCACAAAGCCAGTTTTACGTTTCCTTTTTTGTTTTAAAAATATAAAATAAATGTATAAAATTCATTGCAGTACTTCTCTAGCGCATCATCCGGTTTGTTGAAATCTCTGGGAACCAAATCCGGTGAATAGAGTACATAGGGTACAATTCAAAATTCATTTCGTGCAATTTTGCAGGTTTTGCGATCGACTTGTGACACATCACATCCCCTGCATTTAGAGTCGCGTTTCCGAACCATCAATAAGGCCATTCGCTATTGGTGGTTCTTCTTAGCAACTGAAACTTGCAGTATTGGTCGCTTTGGACAGTTTTCATCTTTTGCTGCCGACGCAACTGACTGCCGATTTAACTCTGAAGTATAATGAGACGTTCATGTGCCATCCATTATCACATACCTCATGAAAAAAATACTGTTATTGCGCTGAAACAGCTCCAAACAGCACTCTGATTCGTCGACACGTTGTGGTTTTCGCTCGACTGTGACCAAACACAATAGTTAGATCGGGTTTAAAATCAGCAAACCACTTCTCTATCATTTGTCCCGACGGAACAGAGTCCGAATAACACTTTTCAAACCATTGTTTTGCTTGAACGATATTTATTCCCTTCAAAAAACAATTTTTTATCAAAACAGGAAATTTAGACTTCCCAGGGGTGAAAGCGACCTGATCGTAAAGGGTGGGTCAACTACAAGTTTCATTTCAAAAATGCAATAAACTGAACAAAAATATTTTTTTTCCATGTGTAATGTAAGAACAAACATTCCCATTAATTAAGAAATACAACGTCGTCCAAGTGGCTGCCTCGGCTGGCTTCGCAGTAGCGCATTCTGTCACATCGGTCCTTCACGGTTCCCTACAAAAAAAAGTCCAAAGGGATCAAATCACGGCTCCGAGGCGGCCAATTGACATCACCAAGACAGCTGATAACACGATATGGGAATTTGGTGCGCATAAGATCTTTTGTGGCATGGGCTGTGTGACATGACGTGCCATTCTGCATGAACCAATCCAATTCCATGTCCTCAATTTCAGTACAAAAAAAAGTCGGTTAACATAGCTCAACGCCCACCGTTGACCGAAACTTTGATCCAAGCCTCATTTTCGAAGGAATATGGTCCAATGATGCCACCACTTTACAATCCGCACCAAACTGTCAATCTCTGTGGATGCATTATCTTCTCTACAATAACGTGCCGATTTTCCGAGCCACAGATGCGACAATTCTGTTTGTTAACGTAGCCGCCGTGATGAAAATGGGCCTCGACAGAAAATATGATTTCTCGCCCAAAATCCTTGTTCAATTCAAGCTGCTCTAAGGCCCAAACTGCGAAGCGGTTGGTCGCGCGCCTTCAATTGCTGAGTCAATTGGACCTTGTAAGCGAATAATCCGAGATCTTTGTGCGGAATTCTCCTCAGGCTAGTGTGTGAAACGTTGAGCTGTTGAGATCGATGGCGAGTTGATGTTCGTGAATTGAGTCTCTCACTATCGACCCCAGCAGCCACATTCTCATCTGCGTGCAGTGTACGACGAAAGGGACTATGAGTGTTGTCCGCTAGCATACCAGTCTCACGAACTTTTTGCAGTCGCGGTGGGTGTTTCATTTCGGCCAAAACTTCTTTTTAAAAAACGCACTGTTTGGGCTACACACCCACTCACTTTGGAAATAAGTTAGCATAAAGCGACTCATTTCGTTCCGGTATAATACTTACTTTCAGTCAAGATTTCGAACGGGAAACAGCTGTAAGTGTCAAAATAAGCTATGATTAAAAAAAAAAAAAAAACACTAAATGGCCCACCCTATAAATGCCGATTCCGAACGGTGAATTTCTAAAAGTTTTTTTTCAGAATAGTTTGCTCAGTGGGTTTTGTCATTACTCCGCTGGAGAAAAACATTGCGAAATACAATTTCGATGGCTTGGTAGCGAGATTCGAACCCCATGTCTTCGACGTTGGGGGACAACTCACCAACTTAAGAACCACGGTGGCCTGCATTAATTCAGAAAGACGACGGATTTCCAAAGCTAGTTATGTAACCAAAGTATCATGTTACCTGAAAAACAAAAGTTTCACGCTGGTGTTTCTGGAAAAGTTTTGAAGGCAGTAGGAAAGTGCCCCAATGTCTTGCAAGCTGAATTTAATGTTGTTTGCACGTTTGCACCTAAATTTCGACACATGCAGATAACGCAGCATGAAATAAAAATCCATCAAGGGCTGCCATGATGCTATGAAATATCTAGGCAAGAAGAACAAGGCCAAACCCTGTACCAGGGAACAAAAACATCAATCGCAACCAAATTAACTCTTGCTTACTAGAAATACTCTCTTCTTTGGTATTTCCAATAACCTTTCAGAACACAGCAGTAGATGCCACTTCCACAAAATTGACTTTTCCTTCCTTTTAGTCCTTCCCTTTAGTCCTTTTACGACCAGACATATCTTTCTAGATCACTGTGACCGGCACAATCGGCCTTTATCCTCCAGTACCAAGTAGTTTGGCTTCATCTCTGATCCGAAGCTTAGCTAGAAATCCAACATAGAAAGCCGGGTCAGAAAAGCTGGCGAAGCTCTTTATGTTTGCAGCAAAACTTTCTGTGGAAGTTCAGGCCTAAGTAGACTCTGTGGAGTCGTCGTATCGTCATGTGGCTAGTCTGGTTACCTGCCCTTAACAAAGCCTGATATTTTTAGTATAACTATTACCGGCCATTTTGAGCTCGGAAGTTCTGAGTCTCGTTGGCAACCCTTCGTCAAACCTCCCACTCATGAGTGTGTTTCGTCCATCTTCCGCCGATCACTTCCATTTGTTTTGGGTCCATGTTTATATCTCATTATCATCCCATCTACGGCACAGACCTTCTGGCGGTCTTTTTCCCTCAGATTTTCAATCATTCTTTCATTCCAAATAAAAGGTTCGCAAATCGGCAACTCTCAGTACTACGAGAGCTACGAGACAATGACCTATCGCACGCCCTTCCCTTCAATTAAACACGTGGCAACCTGTGCTGCTATCAGAATCAAAGAAGCAATCTACTTCAATCTTATGGTCACCTAGACCATAGCAGAGCTCTTGCTACTCGTGTCCGAAAATCTGACTTCTGCCCCAGCAAATTACACTATTCCCAATACTGATCAGGCAGACATGCAAACAAACTACTCATCACAACCTGCCCCAGCAACACGGTCAAAGCGCTAGTAACAGCCAAGTCACAGGTTATCCGTCCGGAAGGCACTGACTATACATGCCAATGTCAACGCGATTTTTTCCCCGAATAATATGCAAGAGCCCTTGAAATCGAGAAGAAGTACGCCGCAGGCATTTTCCCGCACCAACTGATAAGATCTGTAAGGAAGGTCTTTGCTATCTACATCGGAAATAGCTGAAGGTTGCCCCATCCAAGTTTGCGTATTACGGAAATGAATATTGGCATGAAATTAGCTTTCCCACCATATTCTCGTAAGCCTATGGATCGTGTATTATTTTAGTCATATGCCCTCGTTCAGACCTTCGTAGTAACGTGGGCGGAGGAAAAGTTCAGTCAAAAAGATCAAACGTTCCGCGAGGCTATGATGCTTGTATATTTTAAGTATCAAGTTTCTTGTGTGGTGTACGACGGACAGAGAGAACCTGGCATTCACAAAGAACGTCCGAATTGAACAAAGACTGAAGGGTTTGATTCGTGAAAAAAAATTGTACAAATCGACCAGGAAATTATCGCTTATATACCACCCAGAGTGAAACAATCATCAGCTGCTGTCGGTCACAATCGAGTAGACGCAGGTGTGTGACCAATAACTGGAAAATATTTGAATTTGGCGCAGCTTAATGACACTTCCTTATGGTAATCGATCGTGACACGTTGGCTGGTTGTCAAATGATCTCATCAATCCAGCCCTGACGCGGACATGGCCCATGTTTATAACTTATTTTGTGAAGGTTTTTGGACAAACACATTAGACATACACTAGGCATTATTAAAGCCATATTGTCGGGATGAATAACCCAAAGTATATGGCCTGAGTTGAAGAGGGAAAATGTAAGGGATAAGGTGGCACGTCATACAACAAGATCAAAAATCGTACTAGAAATGAGGGGTCGATACCAAATGTATTCTATTCCATAGCCAAATCCCACCTTTACTGTCCATCACGTACATTGGTCTCCGTCCTAGAACGATAAAACACTACTCACGTATTAAGGGTTTGGGTATCAGGAATCCCAACGACACCACGTCCGTGACTTCCTCTTCCGAACCCCATCGTCTAATCTCGGTTGACTGATGTCAATAATACGAAAATTATTAATCATCCATCGATAAAACTCCTCACCTAGCTTGTCACTTCCTAGGCGACGAAAATATCATATAATCCAATCTCAGGGCTTATACTACCCTTGAATGGATGGCCCCCCGAGTGCTGCGTATAATTTTCAAATGTCAACTTTGATTAATTTGTTTGCTCTCATATCACGCACAAGTAAGTGTCGACCTTCTAGCCGCTCTCTTCCCCATTTAGTCATCATATACACGTGCAGCAACGTTACATACATACACATGTTCTGCTCAGCATCTGCCCTCTCATATTCGACCCTGATGCCCAATTCCTTTTATGCCTAATGCCACACGTAATGACAGTTGTCTTACCCCGAAAAGGTAATACTTGAAGTGCCCAATTTGAGATACCAATTCTATCTCCTTCACACGTCAATGGGATCGCGAAGCCCAAAACGGTATGGAACGAGAACGAGAGTCATTGTCGTTTAACCACTTATTCTATCTATGTATCTATTCGGATCTAAGCATTGGTTGAGTAGTAGATATCGGACGCACCAGAGTGGCAGAGTTAGGCAGATGTCAACCACAGAATGTTAGAGGTTTTATCACTTTTTCGCCATCGATGTGTGTGGCATCGGAGCAGGAGTTGAGCGCCTCCGGGACCTGCTAGTTGTATAAGTGAGCAGCATAGTCACTCCTGAAAAATTATCTAAACGTAGAAAAAATACCCTATACTTGAGTGTGTGTGTGTGTATACGTCGGTTTCTAATGTGGTTTCTCTCATTCGTAGTTTTCCTCTTTTCTGTTGTTGTGTTGTAACCGTACGAGGCGCTACCCATACGTACATTTGTAGTCGTCGAGTTAAAATTTTAATTTCCGCCCATTTGGAGGTATTTTGAAGGACCAAAGGAGGACTCCACATAAATCACTTAGGAGTGTTTCTCTTTTCCATTTTTCTCCTTCATTTCTATGTCCTTCCTACACCTTTTGTGGGATAGAAAAAAAAATAAGAAACGGATGATGCGCTATGTGCCTGCCTGGCATAAACACTGATGGTGGTACTACACTACAATATATTCTTTCTATGCGGTTTAGGATTTATCTTTTGGTATTCCTTTCGTCGTTTGAGGGGATTTTGTTTTGTTGTTGATGCGAGAAAAGGCAAGCAATTTTGGTAGCTAGAAGGCAGGGGTAACCCCGGGGATAAGATAAAAGAGAAAAACTGAGACATTATGTTGACAGGATGGGACTTCTGTGTAAACAGAATTTTTGTTTCTTGCCAACGAAGGTGGACAGCCATTGTTCGCTGTGAATCGTGCAGTTAAGGTTCATTTGGAAAAGGGAGATACGCCTTGACACTCGATTGTAATCGAAGGGGGTGGAATTATTGAGCTCTTTTTCTAATTAGGCTTAAGGTATTATACTAGCTCTCCGTGTGGCATTTCTATTGACTGGTTTGATTATTGGAATTAAGCTGAATTATTTAGGCTCACAGTGACTTGATTCGACATTTCGAGTGAAAGAGTGAAAGCGAAACGATGAAATTGATTAATGTTATAGTGTTTACCTCTCATTTAGGCTATGTTTATGGTAAGCAGTGCCTCGTTCCGCATTAGATTGCGGCTTTGTAAGAACTTTGGTCTTCCTTAATCGATCCTCCCACGCACATCTAACATTTCTTGTCCGTGGCTATATCTCTCTTCACTTCCTCTACTCTCATCTCAACTCACCATTTCTTGTTCCTTACCGCTGTAATTCTATTATCGCTCCGAGTGATTCCCAAAAAAATTTCTGAAGCGACTCCTGTTTCTGAGCTTCACTGACACTTCCATCCTTTGAATTTCATAATTCGAATGAAATAATCAGTTCCTGAAATGAATAAGGAACTTTACCACGACGATTGCTATATTACGAGCGGATGTGACGCAAATGAAAAAAGTAGCCTCGGCTGACATGTTCTAATAGCTTGAATGTTAGTTACCATTAGTCCGTTGTACTTCCTACATCAGTCACCCTATTTTCCACAACTAATCTTAATAAATCCTACTGTAGCATATGTATAGTCTAAAAAGTTTTAGAATATTATCCCTTAAATAGCTTATCATAACTGGTTGGGGAGTTATGCTTTCTGTTGCTCTATACTCTGACCTCAACTTGACACGGCTATGATGTCTGATTTAAGTAGGTTTGGACCAGCTTAGCTCTTAAAACCTGAATAACCATGAAACAGGCTGGGAACGTTTTTGATAATAAAGTATCCAGGCTATACTGAATGTAATAGCTACATAACTGGGCTGTTCAACAAGTTACAGGAAATGTGTATTTTCGTGGGGAATTTTAGACCTACTCGCATGATTTCTTTTACTCTTGGATTGGTACAAGAAAGACATAGTAGCACCTCCCTAAACAAAAACTGCTTATAAGCGAAGCAGGCAATCTAAGGATCCAGCCAATTTTTGGCTTCTTCGAGAGATTAGAAGCGCAGCTTATTCTGGAAAATCGTCGTTACTCAGTAAACAAACAGATGGTAGTCGGAAGAGGCGATGTCTAGTGAAATTAACGAGTCGGGTAGGACGTTTCGTTGCATGACCGTGGCTCCTCTGAAATTTTTTTTCGGTTTGGATGGTAACGAATTCACATTTTTGCAGTGAGAATTGCAATTCGTTCGTGAAAAATCGCCATTCGATAACACTCGGCTTCAATTCGTGTGGCACTTGCTTTTGGACAGAGCCCAAAGTTTTCAAACTTGTAAAACAACTGAGTATGGCTTGTTGAGTTATGGCTAATAAATCTACGGGCTCGCGTTGCGTTTGACATCGACCTTGATTCAGTACAACAATTCCTTGACTACAATTATGTGTTTTCCAACTTTACACCGACCTGGGACGCTCCTTTCACCTTTTTTTGTAGCGCTGAAGTTGGCGATACTTTCCTACATTTATTAAATGAGGGAAATCGTTTTGAAGGCGGAAAAAAACCGTTCAAATTCGCTCATTTGGCTGAGAAGACGATATTTTCACGCACAAACAAATATTTATGTTACGCCGACGCGCATTGTATAGGGTCCGCCAAATAACTTTTTTTTTTTTTGAAAATGCTATAAAAAAAACTACTGAATATTTTCTCAAATTTCTTTTTTTATTTGAAAGTACAATCCTTCCGGTTAATAATGGAAAATAATTTCATTCAAATGGCTGCCTTGGCTGGCCATGCAGTAGCCTACACGATCGGTCCAATTTTTAAGCACATTATCGATTGTGTGCAGCTGTATTTCACCAATGGCTTCACGAATATTGTCCTTTAAAGCGTCAATTGTCTCTGGCTTGTCGGCGTAACACTTATCTTTGTGGGCACCCCACAAATAATAGTCCAACGGTGTCAAATCGCAGCTCCGAGGTGGCCAAACGACATCAGCTCTGCGGCTGATAATGCGATCTTCAAAAATAGGGCGCAAAACATCGAGTGTAGCTTCGGCTGTGTGGCACGTAGCGCCTTCCTGTTGAAACCAAATGTTGCCAATATCCTCCTCTTCAATTTTTGTGAACAAAAATTCGTTCAACATGGCCCGATAACGATCGCCATTGACTGTAACGGCCACTCCTTGCTCATTTTCGAAGAAAAATGGCCCAATTATGCCTCTGGACCAAAATTCGCACAAAACAGTGGCTTGTTTTGGGTGCACCGGCTTTTCAATGTATGCGTTCGGGTTTTCTGTGCCCCAAATGCGACAATTTTGCTTGTTTACATACCCGCCAAGATCAAAATGAGCTTCATCTGAAAAGATGATTTTTTTGGCAAAATCGGCATCTTCTGTAATTCGATCGCAGGCCCACTTAGCGAAGCGTTGTTCAAGCGTATACACAACCATATTCGTTCAGCGGAAGGATAAAACTAATTATCTGTCAAATCAGACATGAGCTAAGTGTTACCATTCACGAAATAAGCACTATTTGAAAAAAAAAACGTTAGATGGCGGACCCTTTACAAGTGTCATTGTGATGAATTGTTGAAAGAAGCCTAAGCTTAGTCATCGAAGCCCTAACCTCCCCTAGGCTGGTAGGCTGGTAGAGTAATTCAAAGAGGATATCAAAGGGGATGAATCAATATCACTCTTCTCTGGTTTTCAAGCCCCAGTAACATAAAGGGGAATGGGAAAACTGCCGACCCAGCCAGGTTCGGCCGTCTCCTAATGAAACATTTGAAATCAAACATCATCCAACACTTCCGAATCACAGCTAATCGTGCAGTAGATAAATCAACAGGGTACAGGATAACTTGAAATCCTGGTCCATCTGACACCGTCTGGTATACCTGACAGACGATATCGCCGTAATCACGGCGGTTCTTCCAAGTCCATAATTCGTCTAATTAGTAAAGCTGGATTCGGTAATATCGCAGATCGCATGCTTTGCGCCCTATTCCTTGTATGGATACCCTGGGCAATAAAGGGAGTTATCATGACCATCTCGGTATACACATTTGCGATAATCCCCGTGACCAGGGCGGACCTGCGTTAGATCGGAGTTTCAGTTTCCTACCCTTTGTTTGATTCCCGTGTCGCCTGTCTAAAAGTTTCCCGAAGTTATGAGAAATCGACTACCCCTTTCCGACCGTTGGACTTTGCGTAAGGCCTTGAGACAATTCATGTTGAGTGTAGCAATAGCGGTAGCATGTTTGGGTTGCTGCGTCTCTGATCATCACAGGCTACGACGTTTTGTATGAGTTGACACGACAAGGCCTCATCGGGAATGTTCGGAATATTGGAATGATCCACTTTAGGTCAAATAAGCGCCTTTTTGTTCGATAACTTGTTGCCATTCTGAAGGTAATTCCATTACGCCTCTTTTATAGACACAAAAATTGAACAGTCGTTTCTCACAAGCCTCTCTTGAGGCGAACTTTTGACCAGCAAAATCGTTCGGCAAGGCCAAGAACAGATGGTAATTACTTGATGCCGGTCCGGACTATATGGCGAATGCATAAGAACCTCCAAAACTAAGCTCCCGGAGCTTTTGGGCGATTGCTTCCCTCCGACGGTCAAATTGCTGACAGTACAGGTCCGAAATGAGAGGTTTGCCGCAGGTCAAACAGCAAAACGTTCCTCAAATAGTTTCTTACCGACAATCCTGGCTTGGTCACTTTTCTTACGTCATCTAGTCGTCCGATTATTATTATTATTAGCGGCTATTCGAAAATTGGAAATTCAGCGCCTCGTTGAACACCCTTCGCCAAGCCTTCCTGTCATGAGTGTAATTCTTCTATTTTTCGCTTTTCTGTCCCATCTCTTTTAGATAGATCCTTGTATTATACTCCCATCCACGGCGCGACCTGGGTTTTTTATTTTCCATTCGTCCATTGTCCACTGTCCATTCGTTCTACGTGTCCTGCCCATCT
This sequence comes from Merodon equestris, assembly GCA_958301585.1. NCBI lineage: Eukaryota > Metazoa > Arthropoda > Insecta > Diptera > Syrphidae > Merodon > Merodon equestris. The sequence goes on along the minus strand of OY284413.1, from coordinate 212,653,402 downwards.
TAGTCTTCGCGATTTCATTACTTGGACTCTAAAATTAGGACTGAATTTTATAGCATTAAGTTGGACATGTCTGCTTCAAAAAATCTTTGGAAACAGATTCGAAACATTGGGATATCATTGGGACTCTTCACTGAATCTGGCGCTTCTTCAAAAAAGCATTCAATTGACCTAAGCCCTGCATCAGGTCACGAAGATGCCTTTTGTTTCCAAAGAGTATATCAGCCAGATATTGTTCTTGCCCTGTAATCTATTAAACCGAACTCTATGGGCCTTGATAACCTAGTATTAAATTGCTACTGCCGTATGTTCTAAACTACTGAATTGACACATTACCCCGTCAACCTTCCCATCCGAATGGAACAGAGTTAAAATAGTCCCTGTACCAAAAAATAGATCAAGAAATGTTGTTGGATATACCATAGACCTATAGCTATCCTACCCCTCATATCCAAAGTATTTGCAAAGTTGGTCTTGCACCAAATGCGAAATTATTTAACTCAAAAAAACTTGCTTGACAAGATTTAGACAATAAAAAAAGCAACTCTTCTAACTCTATTTGATTTTTCAAAAGCCATCAAAAACCATTCGATCCTGTGCCATAAGTTGCGGAATAACCTCTCCTTCTAATATGTTATCGAATTTAAGTGGACGACAACAACGCGTAATTGCTGATGATAGTTCATATAGCTTTATGAACGTGCTAAATGGAGTTCCACAAGGATTAATCCTAGGACCTACGTTATTTTCCTTATATGTAAATGACTTGCCTATTAGGCACTGTAAAATTAATATGTATGCCGATGATGTTCAACTTTTTCTATGTCGACCTCTCAAAGAACATAATAATGCAATTAACGCACTGAACGAAGATCTATCTGAAATCTACGAATGGTCTATGGGACATGATTTGCGGCTTAATCCAGATTTGACTTAATCCAGTCAAAAGTTGTTGCTATTTACCACAAGGCATTTGATATTTCACTTCTTCGATGAGAAAACTGGTTGTGGTTTATAATAACGTAGTTACGTAGTTAATCTAAGAAAATGGGAAAAAGGGACGATGTTTCAAGATTCTCAAAACGAATTGCCGGGTGCAGCCTAAAAAATCTATTGAAAATATAAACACTGCTTTCTACACAATTTGATCATAACTCGACAACCTGAATATCTTTTTGAAAATTCAATTTTTCGAATCTCCTAGACCGGTAAGAATTATTCAACCAAGATACTCTGGCTCCAGTAAGAACGACAATTCTTCGTACATTTTGCCAGGCTCTGGAACTCTCTACCAGCGCATTTGAGAGAGATCACTAGTACAAGCGGATTTAAAGATTCCATTTTTTCTTACATGACCATATTCATAATTTTGTAGGACATACATTATTCAGATAGTAGATGTTACGAAGAGTGCTGCGAAAATGCTCTCTTAACGACTCAGTATGGTTTATAAAGCTCATCCTCGAATCGATGATAAGGCTCAAGTATTTGAAATCGTCAACTTTCTCAACTGAAAAACACTTATTGCTACAACTTGAATTATTACAGAAAGTGGAGGACGATAGAAGTGCAACTACAACTTCCAAGTTTGTATCTTGGACATTCAAGCCTGTGAAGAAAATACTGCAACTTTGTTACAGATTGTAATAGGGTGATCAAAATACATATATCATTTTTGTTTTGGAGTTAATATTTAATTTGTGCTCAGAGAATCAGATCCTCAATAAATTTAGATCCCAATTGTTGTCCGATACGAGATTTAGAGCATCCATAAGAGCAGCAAAGGGCATCAGCGAAAGCTGTAATTTTAGTTTTAAAGCTAAGTTTAAACAGAGACTCAATGTAGATCAGAAACAAAATAGGTCCTAGCACAGAACCTTGTGGTACTCCTAAAAAGCAGCATTTCGCTCTTCTTTCTTTCTTCTTTACTCCTTAAGAATGATCAGAGAGGTATGATCTAAATCATTCGAGCGAACTCTGTTTTGTTCTAATCTTGTTAATAGGACAGCGTGGTCAAATACTTTCGCAACATCTACGAATAGGTCTGCAGTGAAATATCTAGCAAGTTTGGATAATATGGGAGCAAACATCTAGAAAAGCATCTTCGGCAAATTTACCCCGCTAAAAACCAAATTGGAGTAAGCTGAAAAAATTCGTTTTATTTAGAAAGGACACTATCCTCTCCTTAACAATTTTTTCAAAGACTGTACTAAAAACAGGAAGAAAAGAAAAGGGCCTGTAATTGCCTACATATCTTCTTTAGTACCTTTTTGAACAAAGGAACAACGTCAGCGCATTTATGTATGTTATGTCAGGAAAAATTCCGGAAAAAAATACTGCGTTTATAAATAACAGTTAAAACATCAGCTACATAGTAACCAACGTGCTTTGCAATTTTGTTGGAAATGCTATCAAATTCCCATGCATTTGAACTCTTAAGAGATCCAAACTTCTAGAGAGGTTATAGGCTCAAAGGCAAAATTATACCCCTGGACTGGCCCACAAGAGTTTGTAGTAAACGAACACAGGTTACAAATAGGTTAGTTATTTTGTCTTGTTGAACTGCTCGCTATTGAGGCAAAGTACTTTGCATTTACAATTTAATCTGAAACCACACAATTATTTACAGAAATAGAGTTACACCCAGCGATGTTCAAAGCGCATTGCACACTTGCAAAGTACCCGTTCTAATCTCAAAAACTATTTTAAATCCTAACCTAAATACACTTACATCTCCTCACCCATCAAATAATAACATATCCCTGTACTATCAGAACGTCAGAGGATTACGCACCAAAACCTCCGCAGTACTCCTTAACTCCCAAATCCTACCCTACGATATATTTGCATTAACTGGAACGAATTTATGCTCCAGTATTGGAGACAGCGAGTTATTCACATCAGATTTCATTCTGTTTCGGGCCGACGGACGCGACAACTCTGCCGATCCTGACGGTCGCGGAGTTCTCTTAGCAATCCACAATCGCTTTGATCCCTTGCCCTTCAAATCGTCGAATTCCGCTGACTTCAACTTCACTAGTGCCTCAATAAAACTCCCTAAACAGAAACTTTATCTTGCCTGCTGTTACTTAAGACCCTCACAGCCCACACACTGCTACCAACTCGTCGTTGATCTCGTCGACTCCATATTTGATATCACCGAACCCAATGACATCATCATCATCTGTGGCGATTTCAATCTCCCGCACCTGAAATGGGTTCATTCCGATGATGAGACTCACTACATCGCCGCTAACCCCTCCACAGGTAAAGAAATCCTTTTCACGGATCATTTCTCTGACTCCGGCCTTCTGCAACTCAGTAATATCACCAATAACATGGACAGACAACTCGACCTGATTTTCTCATCTGATGCCGTAAACTGCGTTGTTAACCCAAGCAACCATTTTCTCTCTACTTTAGACCCCCTTCATCCACCTCTATCGGTAACTCTTTCACTCGAGACCAAACTCACTATCCTTCCCTCCGAAAATACGTACTGTTTCAATTTCCGCAAAGCTGACTTCGCGAAACTAAATAATCTGCTCAACAATGTTAATTTTAACTTCCTCCTTAACCCTAACTCACATATATCCCTAAACGAATCCCTTGCGCTATTTTACACCAAAATCCTCAGCTGCTTCATTCTTTCAGTCCCATACTCACCAAAAAAGAATTACACCTCATCTCCGCCCTGGTATACCAAGGAACTACGCTCTTTGCGCAATAAAAGAAACAAAAATTGGCACGCCTATCTTAGATCCTCCTCTGCATCAGACCTTTCTAATTACATGCAGTCCTACACTAAATTTGCACAGCTATGTGAATCACTCAACCTCCGATACTTGAACAGAATGCAATCCTCCCTTATCTCTGACCCCAAGTGTTTCTACCACTTCATTAATACAAAAAGAAAAACCGATAGCTACCCCACTACACTTAACTATCTCAGTAACTCTTCCAACGAATCCGAAGTAATCGCCAATTTCTTTGCTCATTTCTTCAGCCAATCATTCACTGACCAAGATCTTCAACCCGATCACGACTATTTTCGATATTTGAAAAACTGCCCCCAGACATCTCTTGTTTCATTGAACATCACTCCCGACCTAATCGCCGAAAAAATACGGAACTTAAAGGACGACTACTCTCCCGGTCCCGACTGTCTGCCTGCCATAGTATTAAAAAAGTGCGCGAACCATCTTATTTTACCCCTTACTGCTCTATTTCAAAGCTCTATCTCTCAAGGACTTTTTCCTAAGCTTTGGAAATATGCTTATATCATTCCAGTCCACAAAAAAGGACTGAAAAATGATGTGTCCAACTATCGTCCCATTGCCAAGCTCTCATGCGCACCCAAACTTTTCGAGAGCATCGTTTATGATGCACTATTCTTTCACTGCAAACCCATATTTTCTCCTAACCAACATGGGTTCCTAAAAGGTCGATCGACAACCACTAATCTAGTCGAGTTTGTTTCACAATGTTTGTGTGCACTCGAAGCTGGCAAAGAAGTAGACGTTGTCGCCACTGACTTCAGCAAAGCCTTTGACAAAATGTCTCACGAAATTATTCTCCTCAAGCTCACTGCCCTCGGTTTCTCTCCCGGTTTTATCTCATGGATCAAATCTTATCTCGAAGATCGTCAATACAACGTTATCTTCAGATCTTCTATTTCTGATCCAATTAACGCTACCTCCGGTGTCCCGCAAGGTAGTCATCTCGGTCCACTGATATTTATTCTAACCATTAATGATGTCGACAGTGTTATTCTGAACTCTCAGCTCTCCATATATGCTGATGATATGAAAATATTTAAACACATATCTTCCCCTGTCGACTCCTGCTCTCTCCAATTGGACCTTAACAGGTTCACTACTTGGTGTCAAAAAAACCATCTCGAGCTCAATATCAGTAAATGCCAAACCATCACTTACTCCCGCAAACGCTCTTCCTCACCACCTAGAACTTACATTATTCGTAATGAAACCGTTCCCCCTGTCAACTCCTTGGTTGACCTAGGGGTTATTTGTGACCGTGAACTCAACTTTCGCCTCCATATCGACAATATTATCAAACGTGCTAACTCTGCCCTCGGTTTCGTGAAACGTTGGTCCAAAGAATTCTCGAATCCTTACGTTACGAAATCATTATACATCACTTTCGTTAGGCCCCTTCTCGAATATGCTAGCCAAGTCTGGTCCCCCTCTTATGAATCCCATACTACGCGTATTGAATCCATTCAACGCAGGTTTATCCGTTTTGCCCTTCGTGGCCTTCCTTGGGCCGACCCCCTTAATTTACCACCTTATACGGATCGCTTAAAATTAATCAACCTCCAACCCCTTAAAGAACGACGTGATGTTGCAGACATTCTATTTATCCATGACCTTCTCAGTGGTAACATTGACAGCCCTTCATTATTACACATGATTCCCCTTAACACCAACCCGCGTAACATTCGGTCCACACCCCTTTTCCGTATAAGCACTCACCGCACAAATTATGGCTACCATGAACCAATGTCCAGAATGCTTCGAAAAGCTAACACCAATCTTTTCGACCTTCACCTTAATAAGTCCAGCCTTAGAATTGCCCTATACCACCACCCTTCTCACTCTCCTTAATCGTCTCCACGCCGCCACCTAGTTAATAAGTTATAGTTAAGTTATCAGATTTTTGTTAAGGCTTGCATTAAGCTAATAAAGTGCCCCTATGGGGGCGTCAAATCAGCGACAGTAAAACCCTCGCAAAATACATTTTTTAAGTACAAAACGGATTTTCTTAAAAATTTAATAGTTGAATTTTATTTATCTTTTTTCTTTTCATAATTTGATATATATACTATACAAAAACAGTAGCCCTTACATTTTTAACTAAAATATATTTCAAGTATTAACAAAAAGCAAGAAAATGACGACTTCAACATTATAAAAAAATTGTTTTATTACTAAAAATAATTAAAAAAAATATTTTTTAGGAACTCAAAAATCACATTTTTTATAAATATGTATATGTAAGGCACGGTATCATAACTGTTATATTTTGACAACAAAAGCAAATTAAAAATTAATACTTTGTGGCTGCGCCCTTGTTTTTGATGGCGTCACTAATTCGGTTTGGCATCGAATTAAACAATTTTTTTAAATAATTTTCGTCTCATACCATACGTTCCTTATACCAAACTTTCTCTATAACCGATTTCATCTCAGAGATCGTTCTTGGTCGCTTTTCTCTAATCTTTTTCCCAATATATTGCCAACAGTTCTCAATTGGATTCAGGTCCGGACTGTTTCCTGGCCATGGCAGAGAGGATATACCCAACAGATCTTTATGATTTTTTACCTGTACTTAGAGAAAACATAAACGTAAATAAAAAAAACCCAAGTTAAAGTTACCGTTTTGGCTCGGTGACATGGGGCTGAGTCATCTGGAAAAATTAAATTTTCGGAATACTCAGAACATTGATCCAAAGTTGTCAAAACACCTTTGTTGATGATCTCAATGTACTTTGCAGCATTAACGGTTCCTTCCAACATCAGAATAGCACCAACACCAAACATTGTAATGGCAGCCCATACCATTACATAGGGCGAATGTTTCACGGTAGATAAAGTGCATTCCTCGGAATACCTCTCTCCTTTTTTGTGGCGGACTAGTGCATTGCCATCGGGGCCAAACAAATTGAATTTAGACTCATCGGAAAAAACAACTTGTCCCCAATCCTCACCAGTCCAATTTTCATAATTCTTCGCCCATTGCAACCGTTGCTGCTTCATTCTGTTGGTAAGCAGGGGCTTTTTTGCAGGTCGCCGTGCTCTTAAACCCATATTGTTCAGCTGTCTTTGCATGGTTCGGTCACTGATTTGTTTGCCAGTTTGAGACCGAAAGCTCTTATTGATGTCTTCAGCATGCTGAAATCGATTAGACACTGATATTCGATGAATAAACCGTGCTTCTCTTTCAATTATTGAGCTTGGCCTGCCGCTTCCAACTTTCCGTTCAATTGAACCTTCCGACTGGTAATTCTTGATGACATTGCGCACATTCCATTCGTTAGTGCCAACCCGACGAGCTATTTCTCGTTTGGAAACATTTTCCTTATGCAAAGCAATGGTTTGGGCCTTTTCCACCAATGACAGTACCATAGCGAAAAATACAAAATTTTGACTTAAAATACTTTTTCTACAAAAAAAAATCGATCTGAACGCGATCACCTCACTTTTTCTACTGCGAGTAGGCAGAAAAAATGTTGAAATAATAAGAGAAGGGTTCAGAATTATAAAATTTTACAACTTAATTACAAAATAATTGTCGCTGGCTGTAGGTATTTTGTTAGAAGAACCTTGGTTCAGAATTCACTTTTTATATTCCCATTTGCAGAGATGAATTGGTCGCAATAATAATTAGCGCGCCAAATGGGAACATTCTTTTTGAGCTGAGAGCATAACTACTTATACTAGCTTTTCAAATATAGATTATAGACTCTGAGCTTATTTTTAGTATTTACCATGTTAACGATATGACTCGTTATCCAAGGTTTGAGTCTCTTATTAGATGTTTTAAAAAATTCAGTACAGGAGCAGTTATGTAGTTTGTGTTCGCTGAGACACTTCATAAAAAGACTATATACCACCTCCCAGGCTTCAAAGAGATAAATTTTTGGCATAATTTTGGCCAAAAAAAATTGATTTACACATTGTTGGAATTCAAGTTTAGCAATAGCCCTGTGATCCAAACAACCACTAGAAATCATTCCAGTAGGCTAATTTATGAAGCTGAATAAACCATGCGATGTTGATATAGCCAAATAGTTTAATATTAATATTGAAATCTCCCACAACTATTCAATTTTGGGCATTGAATTTGTCTAAAAGGCATGAAAATTACTCCATGAGCGCTACAACACTAAACGTATGTAGTCTATATACACATAGGAAGACGCATTCTACATGATCGACGACAATCGAGACTTTTAAAACGTCTGCATCACACAAATCGAAGCACTTCTCCTCTAAGTACTCCTCTTTGATGAAGAGCGAGAGGGAAGAGAAGTTGGGCTCGCTCCAACCACCTGTTACACGAAAACGTCGCGAACCAATATTTTATGGGCCACCCTTTAAATTTGAAATTCAAATGATTTCAGCCACCCGATCTACCTATCTCAGCGAATTAATGAATTACCTTTTGCGGTTGTCAGTTCGCCACTTAGAGACACTCGGACACTTCGATTTCTAACGAGTTTTTTTTTTTTAATTTATTTATAACTTCGTCAACTGATGTACGTCACTAGGAAGGAAGCCTATGACTAATGACTGATTGTTATGTACATCTTTTGTAGGTCTAATGTACGTAGGCAAAGCCGCTCATTATGCAATCAAATTGCCTAAGCTCTTCGACCTTGTTTTTCCCTATTTCCTTGAGTATAAAACGCAAACTTCCCTTCTACATTTCGTTTAAATCATTCATTCACAGTAATTTTGTGGTGGTGCTGGCTAAACCATAATTTCAGCGGAAAAAGTCACAATTCCAGCGAGATCGCGTGAGAAACATATTTGTTTTCCGCCTCAATCATTATATTCTACCTCAACCAATCGACCTAGACTAGCCCACAATGCTGTTAGATAATGTCAATCTGTCACAAACTTGCAACCCCTATAACGTCAGTAATTATTAGTGGGTGTCTGTTCTGATTATGAAATCCCTATCTATAGATTCAAATTTCGTATTATTGTATCCAAATTAACAACACAATTAAAATGAAAAATTCTCTCGCATCCCGTCCGCCCCATGTGGGATGCACGCGCTTTCAATAAGAAATCTTCAAACTCGAGGAAAAGCGAATACATTTTTTCGTATCTACATTCACTCCACTTTCTTTAGAGAAATCATTTGAAACCTCTCTGTATCTCGTGCTCTCTAAAACGAAAGGTGATTCGCTCTCTGATTTCTCTCCAATTGCACCTTCTCTCGTGTTGCCCTCGAATAAATAGAGAAACAGCCACACTCGCTATGTCGCATCTGATACTGATTTCGACATCGTCATTATGAGCATAGTCATCATCATTATCGTCGACGGTCGACACATGCGATTTCATTTCTTTTCTGCCCGTCTTTCATTTACCTTGATATTATTAAGTATCCGTCCGATACGTCGCGTATATTAGTGTAGTTATCATGAGGGAAATGCATGCGAGTAGTATATCTATGTGCTGCCCCAACTCTCTCTCATTCTCGCTCATTCTCTCACTCTCTCTGGTTTCTCAGTCGTTGCATTCCATCTCTCGCTCTCCCGACAGTATATTATCGACAAGGCGCATGTACGTCAAGCACACTGAGCAATGAGCATACAGAAAATCAACCTTCCCTTGTAAATTCTCACTAACACATCCCACTAATGACAAAAGTGTATTAATAGAAACCAGTACTCATACTAAGACAAATCGCAGAACATCGATGGGGGCCCCCTTGCCACAGGCCTGCGGGTAACAAAAAAAAATTTCAATTTCAAAAAATTCATTGGACAAAGTAATTCAGTTGTTAACCAACGTTCACCCAGCGCGGATCGTGCCCGTTCGTATCTACGTTCGACCTGTCACGGCGTGTGTTGTAACCTATAAACATAGAAAAAAGATATCTCTACCCGAAACGGGAAAGAAAAAGTATCTGAGCATGGAAAATGAGTGAAAATTCGCAAACATAATCGTTTTTATTTGGTTTTTGGCTTTATGTTCTATACATTTGTCTGCTTCCTCCATTCCTTTTGGATGTAGATACGAAGAATACCAGTCTATTTCCGGGTTTTAAGCGTATGAGAGAAAAAAAAATTAATTACAAGGTGAAGTGAAAAAAAAAAAATATTTTAATTGGAAAATCCTAATCGGAAAAAAAGTGAGATTTGAGATTCGAGTAGAAATATGCAAGTGTATTGGAGTGCCTTGAATTTGAATTGTTAAAAAATCGAAAAGTAAAAAAAAAAATTGTTGAAAAGCAAATTTTCGAAAAGTTGAATTTTGTTTGAAAAAAATAAGAAAATAGAAAAATAAGTAGAAATATTGAAATGTTTCATCCTTATGTGAAGATCAAAAAGAAAATCGCAAGTAGTTCGCAACTCCTTCAGCAGCAACTGCAACAGCCGCAACAGCAGTTACACAGATGCTGTTGTTGCAGCAGCTCGAGTAGTAGCAGCAGCAACAGTAATAGTGGTAGTCATAGCTCATCGACAACGGGCAGCAGTAGTAGTAATATCAGTGGAAGCAATTTACTAAATAATCCCAGTTTGACAACGACGTCGTCGACATCGACATCGGCCGCGGCCGCTGTTCTGGGTGCAGTTGCTGGTGCAACAGTTAACAACAACAACACAGGCAACAGTGGTGGTAGTAGCGATAGTATAAATTGCAATCAAATATCAAATCGTATAAATTCGCCACTAGTACCAGTACATGTACCACCGCCACCGCAGCCTACGCAAGAGCAGCATCATCAGACGCAACACCTCTCACAGCTGCTGCAACAAAACGTTCCTCATCCTACACAAAACCATCAACAGCAACAACAACAACATCAGAGACAATCACCACCAATTTTACCATATTGCCCAATCGATCGGCAACTGGGTCACCTGAATTTCGGTAGCATTTCGAGTGGCAGCAGCAGCAGCAGTAGTAGTCACAGTAATACCCGCACCACATACTCGACGACACTAGCGCCCGCTGTCGCTAGTTCTGCAGCAAGTCACAGTAGTAGTAGGAGTTTGTTGCAAACCAGCGGTACCACCAACAGCGCTAGTAGTAGTAGTATTCATAACACACATAGTACAAATGGAGGTGGAAGTCTGGGTGCTGCTAATAGTACGTTAAGTAGGCTAAACCATACGATTCAACAGCACCTCAACCAGCAACAACAACAACAACAGCAGCAGCATCATCACCAACAGTTGCAATTGCAACTACAGCATCATCATCAGCAGCAACATAATCACCATCATCATCATACTATCACATCGCGTCATCATCACCATCCCCACAGTAATAGTTCCAGTAGTAGTAACAGTCATCATCAGCATCAACCGAACAGCAACCACCGTCACCACCCCAGCAGTAGTAACAACAATCAGCAGCAGCAGCAACAACAACAACAATCTCCTATGTGCCTAGTATTATTAGTTAAATGCCCGAATTCTAAAGAGTTTTGTACAGCAGCAAATTTCTGTGATAAAAGGTAAACACTCAGCGACCAAATATTCTATCCACTACCGATGAATATTTAATAATTTGATTAATTAAATGAGTTAAACTGTTGTATATGGTAAAGCACAAGATAGATAGATACTCTCTGACCCATTTCCCTTATTCTTTCTTGTTACCGTATGTTGCGCCTTGTTGATGTCCTCCTTCTCGTCGTCGTGTTAACCGTGATATACAGAGCTTTTCATTGTTTCATTTAACCTTAAAATTGATGGCAGGGAAAGGGGAAGTACAATAGTATCGCCATTGCTCTGGAAAAGGAAATAATTGGGTCAGTTTGTTGCTTCTTCTTATTTCTTTTCATTTCATAGCTTTTTCCCCCCGATTTCTGTCCCTTTCCTTCGTATTTCTTGCTTTCTTGTGGCGGAAGAAAGAAATCGAGGCCTGAAATCGGAGAGAATGGCAATCAAAGTGTGATTCTGATAGTAGAATTGACTATTCCGGCAGTTCGGGTGTGGTATACGAGAATGATGGGGGCAATGGAGACTTTCCTATTCATTTCACTCAATAGGAGTGGGATTATGAAGGAAATACTTGGTGCGAGGAATGAGATTAAGTTGTTTGAATTGACTGACTGTGGAAATGAATTTGGTGTCGTCGTATCAAAGCATTCAAATTGCTTGTGTACTACCGATATGGAGGGTGAGAGTGCTCTGCATGCAGTTGACAGGTCAAGCGATTTCGTCTGGATGCGGGATGGGCTTTTCTAAAACTAATTATGGGCGGTTGCTGCTCTCGTTTGCCACTTGTGCTGCTCTGATTGCTTTTGTGGAACAGTGCACAAGGGGATTTTTTTTTGATTCGTTATCCTTGCTTTTCTCGGTTTGCGGGGAAATTGCAAGGGAAAATGACAAGTATCGAAAAACAGTAGAGTCGCGATAATTTGGACAATGTGTTGATGTTCATATGCGAGTGATAGAATAAACTTTTTAATGATATGTTATACCTCAATCAATTCTATTTTATCACGAAGTTTTGTTCATACATAGGCTGGTTCAAGTGGCCCAAATTGGAATGATTTCTGAAAATAGGATAGGAAAGTGTGTCTTAAATGGGTGTTCATAGAAAATTACTTATGTTAAACTATGCGATTGAGGTATACTTACACTTTCATTCCTTCTTTCGTTAATACCTGCCATGTGCATGTGTATCGAAGAATGGACACTTAATTTGAGTTCAGAATTTTTCAATAGGGACATAACAATTTTGGATCGTAATACAAAAGTACCCATAAACTTTTTTTTGATCGATCGGTTTCAAAATGTCAGTCAAGACTTACATTTCTATCGTGACAAATTTCACGAACAATCAGGTTTTAGAAATTATTAAATATGACTACCGAAATTCCTAATCAGTGGTTACATTTTAAGAGCGCTTACTCCCATTTACGGTCGTATTAATTGTCACACCAGATAGGCTGTGCGGATTATAGTGAATAAATTCGAGTCAACACATTCACTTCACTATTTAATGTCCCCGTGCCATTGAGACAACGCACTGGTCGAAATACCATAAATATCGCAGCCGTGTGCTTTATTTCAAAATGAGCCAGGTAACTCTATTCCGCTGGGAATTTTTCATTCCACATTGTGACGAATCTCCAATCAGATTAACTCTAGACCTGGAACCTCTTTGTCATTTAAAGCGCCGAACACTCGCTGATTGGGGTCTGCGAAGGTTTGGAAAAAAAAACCTGAACTTTATCGAAAAATCATTTTCAACAACGAAGCTCATTTCAGCTTGATGGCTTTGTCCATAAGCATAATATGTGTTATTGGACAATAGAGACTTCGTTACACCCGCAAATGGTGACCTTGTGGTAGGGATTTCATGCCGGGGATGTAATTGGACCGCAATTTTTCGTCAACAAACGTGATCGTTATGTTAAGGTCAATATTTTTATGTCAACAAACCAACAATGTTAAAGAATTTATCCGTTTTTAGATACTAAGCCTTCAATGTCCTGAGAAATCGAACTTTTTGACCGAACTTTTGACTGAAGTTCCGATCATCCGTAAACGCTAAGGACTAGTATACTAAAGTAATTTATTTACTACTGACTACGAATAATGAGAGCGTCATGGTACACTGGGTAGTGTGTCGGTGACAGGTACACTTGCCTTGAAAAAGCTTCTCGGCTCTCGCCGTTCGGAATCGGCCTTAATAACTTCCCGTACAAAACAGAAGTGAATGAGAGAAGCTTGACTCTGGCTCTTCATGAGCTGGAACGCCATCTAAGAGCTGTCAGTCTGGCAGTACAATGGACCAGTACTTACGTCTGAATGCTCCAACAGATAACAAAAGTTTCCAACAAAAAATAAACTCACTGCGAATAAAAATCAGGGAATAAACCAATTTTTCATTTCCATATTTCCCACCAAACCACTCTGTCCCTACTCTCAATCATAGAAGAATTTTTATCCTAGAAACGAATGCGCTGTTCACTTTATCGTGCTGATACTGTGGCCACATTCGAATCCCTAAACTTGGCATAAACAAAATAAAATCTTTTATATGAATGTGATGATTCGATGATTTTGAGTTCTTCGTCGTATTTCGACCGAATTTTTTCTCGGCCAAAAGGATAAATAACTAATTTGCGTCAACGCTGACACTTGAAATGAATTTGTTTACTTTCGATGTTCTTTTTCGGATAACTTCAAGATCTTAATGTAAGCGAAACTGAAAACTAGGAATTTGCTTATATAAAAAGATGTTTATCAACGTTTAATTGAAAGTGCCAATAACAAACCGTTTAATTTCGAATGATAAACAATTTTCCCTCTCGACTCCATTCACTAATTAGTGTCACCCACTCTGACCATTTAGGAAAGAAAAAAACCCAAAGACCATTCGTTTACATAAATAAAAAAAAATAATAAAATAAAAACAATTCAACTTACTTTCCCACTGATATTGCCACATAATCCCTCAAGTGAAATCTCTTGGAAAGCAACCATGGCATCGAACATGTTCGATGTTGCAACAATTCACAAAGTCGCAAGTTTAAAAGTAGTAAAGTAGCCCTTAGTGTGCTACTATAGCCGCCCACCTTTGCGAATTGTGAAAGAAAACAGCAAGAAAGATTAACAGAAAAAGAAATGAAAAAGAAACGTGGCGGTGAAAATGAGGGAAAACCGAAATATTCAATTTTCGAATTTCCCCCTTCGCTGAGTGCCACCAGCATTTGCTCTTCGCCGCCTCGGGGTTGTTGTATAATAACTCTCTCTGCATTGCCTTTCTATTTTTTTTTTCTGACTTTTATTTCACTAGTACGTTCCTTATTTCATTGGTTTTTTTTTTTTTGGTTTTTATTCAACTTACACTGGTGCGAGTTGGGTTTCTCTGTTTACAACCATCACGATCTGTGATTGCGATTTTCTTTTTGTTGTATGGCTGCACATATGAGACGATGGTTATACACGGTACTTTCAGATCGCTTTCATTGAGAGCGGAGATCTGGAAGGATAACCGGGCTGCTATACGAATTTGGTTGATATTCCATATAAGGTACCTGTTCTGTGTCATTCTACAGGGTTTTTCAATAAGGACATAACAGTTAGGTATTCAAATAAAACAGGGAATAATTAAGATATCTGAAATTTATTCGAGATGTAGATGTACACATGTTAAGTTTAGAATTCCATCTCATTCTTATGACCACCGTGAGCACCGTTTATAGTGATCGATCCAGTCAATTTTCCACCAAATATTCAATAGATCAATTGTTTGACTAGCTGTATGGCATGTGGCACGATCTTATTGGAACCACATATCACTGATATCAAATTCAGGCCAAAAATAGACTTCTTATGTAGCACGATACTGATCTCCATTGACCGTAAAAAGGCCATTATTTGCATCAACGAAAGAATACGGTCCAAACACTCCTCCGTCATGAAATCCACACCAAACGGCCACTTTTTGTTGATGCAATGAAGTCCCTTGCTGTCCAATAATGCATATTTTGCTTATTGACTAGGCCATTGATCAAAAAATTAGCTTCAGCACTGAAAGTGACTTTTCGAACAAGTTCAGAATTTCCTTCAAATTTTTACAGAGCCCAATCAGAGAAGTTTCTTGCTAAGAATCTAGAAGCTCAGTTCTTGTGTTTATTTGATTTTGTAAGAGTGTAAGCCAAGACTAAATGTTGAATAAGATATTCCCAGTTCCTGTGAACGACATGGACTCGACTGATCTGGCTCATTTTGAACTGAACCACTTACGCCAGCGACATTTTTGGTATTTCGGTCGCTGCTTAGTCTCACTGGCATAGGAACATTGAATATTTTGATTCGAAATGATCTACTATAGTACACATAGCCAGTTTGGAGGAACGACTACTTGGACTAAGTACTCTTAAAATTGCGCCCATTAATTTAAAATGTTGGCAGTTCTTCAAATAATAACTTTCAAACATTGCCAATTCGTGGATTTCACCATGATAAAAATGTAAATCTTGCCTGACACCTTGACATTGGCAAATCATAAAGAAAGGTTAAGAATCCTTTCATATTGAAATACGAAATTGTTATATCCCTATTGGAAGACTCTGTCTATGGTCACAGAGAATCAATGCTCTTTCTCAGAGAAATTGGGAGTTTCAGTTTCAGATGGAACGTGTCTGAGGCCCAAATGAATTGAAAAAATTGCTTGAGTGGATCCTTACAATATGTCACTAGGTTTCTAATGGTCAATCGACGATTTTTGAGTACAAAATCTTGGTTTTCCGTGACATGTTGTTCATAAGTTGATGTTTTTGGCCGATTACCAATTACTTTCTTTGGCTTTTGGGAATTGTTTGTTTTCGGTAAAGCTTAGTCCTTCAGCAGAAGGAGATTTGATACAGACGTCAGTGATACCGTCAAAAAACAAAATATTGTCACTAATCGACACACCTCAAAAATTTAATCAAAAAATCACCTTTCAATACCGAAGTATTTGTATGCTTCGCCTATTGCTGGGTTGTAACTTCCTTTCTTCTACATTACCATTAAAAGCTTGCCATCACGAACGAGTCTAACTCTCTAGATTCCAAGAGGATTGGAAAATTGAGTTCAATCTTGACAGCACCAGCCAACATCGGCTATTGTCTGCTCGGACGTTGACCGTTTGCTGAGAGAAAAGTAGATTAACAACTTCCGCGCCTTACTCCGTCGTCGAAGACTTTCTTTAAGGACAAGAAGAAAGTCTTGCAATAGTTTGTTGTTTGAACTTCCTCGCAATATTTAAAAAAAATTGAATCTCCTCCGCAGTTAGTATTATTCAGCATGGGCTTACCTCCAACATTAGATTAGTCAGTTTGATTGATGGATGATATAGCGTGTGATTACCACTGTGATATAGGAACCCCGAATGACAAACCAGATATCGCAAACTATAACCGAAAGTCACCTCATTAGCCCCACAAAAATGTCCTACTTTCCTACTTTAATATTGCCAGTTGGAATTAATTCGTAACTTTTCAACAGAAATGGCGTAGGTAGTACATTATTTGTTTATTATCTAACTATCCCAAATATTTCCGTAACACCGCTGTCATTAGTCGTCAGTAATGAAAGTTTATAGTGACCATGCTCTAGCTGGGCAAACAAGCTTGGAAGGCAAGGAACGACCTGAACAGGCGCAGAAGTTCGATGACAGAGAATTGAAGGAACATCTCGATGACACCCATGTCAAATACTTCAAAGATGTTCCTAGTCATTGAGGGTTGACTTTTTAATTATAGGAAAATGTCTTGAAGTCTTGGGAATGTTGAAAAACCAAAGAGATTAGGTCCCATTCGAGTTGAAACCAAGGGACGTCGAGAAGCGTGTTTTTTCACCTGAACATCTGCTTCCCCAGCAGAGTAAGAAAGCAAAGTAAAAAGTGGATCCATTACGACAATCCCAAGTGTGGAAAGTCTTGGGGTTCTTGGGTTTTTTTATAGGGTTCGTGCAGATTCAAGAGTGTACGCTCTTATTGTGCTTGTCACACAACATGGACAGGCTTGTGTCGAAGATGTTCGTTCACTACTCTCCGGTGGTGGTTGTCTTAGATAGGATTTGAGAGATTCGACTGAACTTGCGTTGGTTGTAATTCACAGTAGTTAACTCCTTTGTTTCATATCATTATTATATTGGAAATGCAAACAGAGTATGACTTTTGAAGTGATCTTATACTGCGAGTGTTATGCCTTCGTCAGCATTTTTTGATCATCATCATCATTAAATCTAATGAGCAATCAAATATCAAATGATCCAAGCTCAAGCTCTAAAATCAGAAAATTGTAGTCAACTATGAGCAACTAAATAATTATTATTGCAGGCCATTTGGAACTTGGAAGTTCAGAGCCTCGTTGACAACCCTTGATGATCGTCCCTATCATGCTCTACCCCTTCTAGGTTTATGTTTATCCCATCTACGGCAAGGCCTTCTCGGCGCTCTTTTTCTTACCGGTTTTCTACTCATTCGTTTGATTGCCTGTCTACTGTCCATTCGTTCTACGTGCCTTGCCCATCTTAATGCTCGCGATGTTATTACTGGGACAATGCTTGAGTCTGAATAAAGTGTAGTTTTCTCCATTCGTCTGCTTTCCTTCAATGAGTCTCCTTAAGACCTTGTTTTTAAAGACCTGAAATCTATTTTCCTCATTCTTAGGCAGAGACCAAGTGTGTCGTTATGTCGTTTCTTAGCAGTCAATATGGAAATTTTTCACTTTCTGAAAGCGATGAAATCATTCCTGCAGATCGCTACCGATTACAGGGAATGCACTTAAGCCCTTCGTTGTAGGAAAAAGGGCAGGAATACTTAGAAAGACACTACATGGTGATTTTGCAGGACGGCAATGCTCATTTGCGCGTTGCAAAACCTGTCAAAACATACTTGGAAATGCGCAAATGGAAAGTCCTACACAACCCGCCATATCCTTCAGACATTGCTCATTCTGATTATCACTTGTTCTGTTCAGTGACTCAGGGCTTGTAATCTTACCTCTTATGAGGATTGCGATCTAAAAACGAGACGTTCTGCCGACCTTTCCCGAAAGATGGCATAAGTCAGTTGCTAGTGATGTTATAGTTTTTCAATTTTATTTCAAATATTTTTTTTTTATTAAATACGCTACGAATTAATTCCAACTCAAAATATAATTTGTCAAACCTGTCATGTGGTCATAACACTGGCTGTAGGTGTAACCGTCATAATTTAAGTTTCCGGTCTATCACCCCCTTCGAAAAAATACCACGAAGCGATCAGCTACCTACCGTCCGGTGAAAGACTCAGTTTCCCCGCCTATTTGTGCAGATATTAATTATGTAGACAACTCTCGCGTGGAGTTTGCTCCTTACGTAACACTTTCTTTAACCTTTTACGTCCGTTTCGATTTGGTTTTGCAAAGAACAGTGACTTTCCATTCGGACCAATGTCATACATACATAGATACTTTCTATCTTACTGGCAAGTACTAAAACCGTGAACTATAAGTCGCAGCGTGCACCTTGGAATGTGTTTTTTGATTAAAAATATTCTTAAACTGGAATCAAGGTCGGGAATTACAATGAAACATTGACGCCACACAAGTACGCGCTGGATGAATGATAGAAGGAAATGTGCCTTATCGCCATTCGATTGCATTTCTTCTATCGGCGGGTGGAGGCGTAGAGCACGAATGCTTCACCTTTCAATGTCTGAAGTACAAATTTGCGCTCTACGTACTGCTGTTTATCGGTATCATTTGTACACATTTCATTCCGTTTACTTGTATTGTTATTATTTTTAAGTTCGTATGAAATGTTTATCTGAAAAATGTGTTTTTTTTTTTTTGCGTTTTGGTTGAATTTTTGGCTTGTCCTTCAAAATGAATCTCCGAAACGGCACGTGTAGAAGTTGTTTTTTTTTTTTTTTTTTTCATTATTTTGCTTTCGAATTTTATTTTGAGATATTCTAGATATATTTTGTTCATTATTACAAAGTACACATCACGAATTACTGTGTCGTAGACACGGGAACGTGTTGATTTGGGGAATGTTAATCAACGTGATTATTATAGGAGATTGTGTATGGGAACGCGTGTATCAGGGTTTGGTTGGTGGCATGTGTTCGCGCGAAAGACCTTCTCAAAGGGCCCCGCGGTGACGGCAAGTGTTTAGAATGACTTGAAAACCTTGGACTTGGTTATCAACGGACGTTTGTTTGTTTTATATTCTTTGACGTAGGCTGGTTTATAGCGCGTGTGAGCACGAGGCAGATAAATATTTATTTAAAATGCTTTGATAGGCGCTGTGTTAATAAAAACTGAGTCATTGCTTTCGAAGTGGCTTTATCACTGTTGGTTTTGAGGCTTATGTGTTTGGTGTGAGAAATTCCTATTTTCCCATGGAGGTTTGGCGTGTGATTATGGAATACGGATGGTCTAATGTATCCAATTTCATTTAAATGAAATTCAATTCAGGTCGGAATCATGGTGAGGAGGCTGAGAGACAGGCTGCCAGATATGTAGGCGTTTTATTAGTATCCTTAATCCTTAACATCTTGCAATTCGATCCGGAAAAGCAGATATCTCTGTTCGTTCATCTTTTCTTTCGAATCCGTGCAGGACAGTATGATCCTCTTTCACGGAACACTCTCACCCTGGGCTCATGTGAACCTAAGGAAGGATCAATAAATCGGATATTGTACTTATTTCTAATCTCTCTCTCTGTCTCTCTTCACTCGATTTGATTCTGTTTCTTTTCTCTCGACACCCGCGTTCATCCTAAAGCAAAATTGGGAAATCGAATTCTATTGTTATTTTCCACCTTTTCATCTCCCTCGTCTACTCGGATCCCTATTGTTTCGCAGTCCTTACTTCCCAAAAGAAAAAATTGTATATAAAACCCCTAAAGCCAGATGAGGAAACGACAAATTTTCCACAAATTTTGACACAAAACTCAGAGTTCTGATGGAATATGGGTTTTAGTAATGATCGAAAAGTTATAGCGAATACCACGCGGCTACTGTAGCGTCTTCGAAGAGAGCACAATTTTTTTGTTTTTTTTGTTATTTTTTTTGTTGTTAAACAGTAACCAAAGCTCTTGTTGTTTTATCTATATTGACACGTGTGATATTAGATTTAAGTGTTGTTTGGGCATTGCGCTTAATTATTCCATTGTGATAAGATAAATCGCGTTTTTGTGTGATCGCTCATTGATATTGTTGTCATTTGTGTTGGGTGCATGAGTGAAGTTGCTTTTGTTTTATAATGCATTCGTATCTCCTGTCAAATGCCAAGTTAATAGAAATTGAGTTTGAACGGAATATTATGGACTTGTTCTATGACCCGATAGTGCGAATCCATAGGTAAGCAAATCCCACTCATACGGAACCATATCATATTTAATAACCTACGTCTATGGCGATGACTCCTATCGTAGCGGTATCTACTGGACTTAGTTTAATTAATTTCACCATTGCTGTCACCTCATTGCCAAGTGAATCCAATTCACATGATTAATCGGGCAGGAAACCGAATGAATTTCGCGTTATCGCCATTTATACTGGCGCAGGGCTGGCAGCACACCACGACTTAGGGTATATCTCATAAATTATTTAAACAAACTCGTGGCGAGTTTATCAATATTTTTTGCTATATGATCATCATATTATCTATCTACAGGCGTACCTTCACTGCGATGGGAATTCAGCGTACATGTGTAGAGCTCTGTGACCTCGAGCACTTTTTTCCTTTGTGTGGAAACATTTTCGTTCGAGACTGAAGGACGAACTGTCAGGGCCTATGACATCCTTGACATACCATTCAGTAGGCAAACCCATTTCCCTTTTATACTCTTCGTTTCGTTTCTCATCGTCGAAGGTGTTTTGGTTTCCAGGTGCGCTAAACCATCCCAAAACACCATGCGTTCGTTCTATTCACTGTATAAATAGCTCTAGGAATGAGAAAAAAAAATACTTAGATACAACCGCGTGTCAAACGATGGCCTTGCTGAGAGATAGAATGAGAGATACTTTTTTTTTTCATTCTCTTTTCCTGCGTCGGAGCGTGTATTTTGAAGGACATTGATGATTAATTGATTAATTTCCTCCCTTTCCCATTCAGCCTCTACATATACTATATACTCGTAGACTCACTGAACTGAGGCTATGCATTCCTATAGCCGAACTTCTTCGACAATCAGATACGAGATAAAGGTTATATCTCTCCACACAATGGGACGAGCAGTGAATGGAACGGCTCATCACTGTGAGACCATGCATTCAGCCGTTAACTTGTCAATAAAAAACAAAAAAAAAAAGTAGTCCGGGATGAGATGAGTTTTTGTAGGTCAACTTGATTTAATACACACTCTTCTCTACATTTCGATTACGAGAGACAGATGATATTATTCAATTAGGAAGAGAATTTGTTCATTGATCGCAATTAATAGAACACGCAAGCCAGTCATGTACTCCGCGATGAAGTCATTGAGTGTCTTCTTCCTGTTTTACACTTGCATTCGTTGACTTTACGAACCAAAGCCTGGTGCTTGGTTTCTCCCATCCTCGGTTCTATTAACACCGTTCGCTTAATTTCTCGCACCAAAAATATCCAATTATCATTTAACCACGAGTGTCGGCTGTTCTTTAAAAGCACCACGCCTCTGTGTAGCCTTATTCAGAGGTCACTTTACGTGTTGGCTATAAGGAGAACAATGATACACCAAGACCCTGTCATTTATACAATGAACATGTTTGGGAGCAGATGTTCCATCATAAATCCCCCGTCTTTAATGCTCACTGTCCCGTGTGTTCACATAATTTTTATGTGGTACTACGGACAGAGAGAAAGAGCGAGAGAGATCCACTGAAAGTATAACACAACAGAGAAACTTTCGATAAAAAATGCGCGTGTATCCGTGTGTTGTATCGCGAGGACGGTAGACTACTTCGGTTTGCCCAGGGGCAACTTAATGGCTCTCTCCTTCCATTTTGGCGTTTGTATATCCTCGTGCTACTTTATATGTATGTCCTCGTACCACTGGCACATCCTTCCTTCCTATATGGCCATCTGTTTTATATCTCCTCTTGATATCGATCGTAGTCAATTGTGTCCATAGTACGTATGCATAACAGATAATCATGATGACAACGGATAATAAATGAAAATCGAATGACACCTGTGCACTTGCACAAAGCCAGTCTTTCTTTAGTCTTTCTTGTATGTAGACCTTCGTTTTTAATTGTATGCGACTTTTTTTTGTCTCTTTTCAGATTGCCAAACGAATGCCAGGCAGGCCAAACTGCTAGAGTAACATCTAACCCGCACACATCAAATAGTAGTACAATGGCGGTTAGTCGAGTACCGTCGCCGCCCTTAGCGGAAGTTAATACACCAGTTGCTGAGAATTGGTGTTACACTCAGGTGAGTTCGAATTGACAGGATATTGTTGTTTTTTTCTCTTCTGTGTTTCTGTTTTTGAATCAACATACAAGGAGATGGCTTATGTTACATTCTCACGAGAAGTATCGATTTCTCAAAGCGGATATTGTCATTTGATACTTACTTGAGACTCAAGTACGTTGATTTGATTCAGGAGTTTTGCCTGTAAACAGGTATTTGGGGGACCTTAATGTTTAATTCAAATATAAAATATACTAGAAGGGCACCGTGACTCAGTAAAGTATTGGTTTCTGGCGCTGATGACACATCGAAATCATACTTCGCCTTGTAAGCCAAAGCCACAATTGAGTAATCCCCTTTACCTATGTTCCTATTAGCTCCACAATTGGCACAATAAAAAATAACCAAGCTCCACCTTACGATCTGAGAACTTAAAATTTACTTCCCGCAAGACATATGCGCATTGTATAGGGTGAGCTAAAAGCATATAATCAAATATACCAATCAGTTTTGGTATTTTTTGGTTAATGAAGATCGATCTATCGCAATTATGAATGGAACACAACAACGTTCATGTGACCACTCCACCTCCGGCTTGCCTGCCCTAGACGATCATCTGAAAACCAAAATTGTACTAAGTTTTTGAATAATAAGTGAGTCTGTGGCCGAAATTTCGGTTTGATGTTATCTTCAAGTCCAGGATTGTCACTAGGTTGTTGGCGTAGACATTCTCTTGAAATTACCTCACAGAAAAAGGTCTAATCGTGTCAAATCGCATGATCTCTAAGGCCAGTCAACCTATTTTCTAACCCAAACAATGCGATCTTCAGATTTCGTGCCCAATAAATTGATTGTTCGAAAGCTTGTGTGAACGATAGCGCTATCCTGTGGAAACCGAAGATCATCTAAATCCAATTCATTCGATTTTGCCAAAAAAAATAGTCAGTTGAAAGGATGCGATAACGCTTTCCTTTCACTATAACTGCCTCTCCAGTCGAATCTTCGAAAAGTACGGGCCAATGGTGCCAGCAACCCATAAACCACACAGTGACTTCCTTGGGATCCATTAGCTTCTCGTGAATCT
The DNA here is from genome assembly GCA_958301585.1 of Merodon equestris. Taxonomy (NCBI): domain Eukaryota; kingdom Metazoa; phylum Arthropoda; class Insecta; order Diptera; family Syrphidae; genus Merodon; species Merodon equestris. The sequence goes on along the minus strand of OY284413.1, from coordinate 212,629,716 downwards.
CGTGTGGGTTTTCCACTCAATTTCGTAATTTGGATTTTATAGGCTATCTTCATTTAGATCAGCTTTTAAAGTCACCGTAAAGTGCCATGAATGAAGCCCAATTGTTGAAGACTTAGGTGACGAATTGCGGCCTCGAACATTTTTTGCTGAGCTAGAAAAGCTGTTTTCAGCAGTCACAAACAGTCATCAAGAGTGAGTCAATCCATGTGGTCTAACCTACCTCTGATATCTTTATCGCTATTGTTTGTTCATATGTTCATATCAGCAAGACTGTTAGTAACATACAATATATGAAAGCCGGCACGTGTCAGTGCTGTCCTTCATGCTGAGCACATATTCATGCATCGATTTCAGGTGTTGCCAGTCCCAGCAATCTAATCTGATGGGATCCAACCGCTGTCATTAGTGTTTGAATTGCGTTTGCGTTACTACGAAATCAGGATTGACAATCGGATATCCAACAATGCTTTCATTCCATATGGTTGGTCCTTTTTCCTGTAATTAGCATGGGTCGACGCGACAGGAGGAAGAGACAACGGAGGTTTCAGTACACATTGACCTTTGGTTTCCTGGATCGTAGGGTTTTAGAAATATTTTGATGGAAAGAAACTTGTGTCCGAAGACATTCTTAGTGTTACAGCTCGTAGAGGATCAGAACCGAAGTTTGCCGACTCCGGACGGCGAATGATGTTTTTTTCTTTACGTCAGTACCGTACTAAAGAGAACCGTCGTAGGTCTCAAATCTCAGATCATCGACTACGAAGCCGGCCAACCTCTATATCACGGACGATAAAATAATGAAGAGCAAGTGCGTAACGTCAGTATTTTACAACGTCGATGAAACTCATGATGTAGTCATTAAAAATGTTATCTCAAACTTCGTCTACAACACTACTCAAGTAGTGTTCCTCCAAACCTCCCTAGAATATCTTGTAGATAGCCCAGTTGAAACGTTTTGCGACCATGTGATCTCTATTTCTAAAACGGAATGGTTACATAGATGGTGGATGAAATTGAATCCGACCGATAAATGTCTGAACATGATTGACTTAGATGGCTATAGTTGCAGAAGAAGACTGAGAGTATACTCTATCACAACGTCCGAACGATCTATCGAAAACCAGACTATAAGTCCTAGCGAACCTTTATAACTTGATATTGAGCAGAGTTACTTTCTTATCTTTCTCCAATGCATTTTAGGGCATTTGTAAGAACACTATGGTTGCAAGCGAGTTTGAAGTAACTGTCGCGGCCTTGCTATCAGAGAAGATGTGAGGTAGAGCATTCGACATCTCTGATGACCTAAACCTCTACCTGAAAATCTTTAAGAAAATTCCTTCACCCCACTCCGCGGACATTTTCATCCTCCCAATGTTCAATGTCTTGCTAAATCTAACTTGAGATATCCGTAGATAAGATCGAGATTTGTATTTTTTAAGCTACAGTTAGCAAGGAGGGGACTGCGACCGGAAAGATCTGTTATGCCAAATACCATAATCCAATTAAGCGAGAATGCCCTCAAGCTTCCTAATGATGCTGAGGGTTGATCCTGAGGCCGCTTTTTAAGGGGGCAGAAGACAAAATGTTCTGCAGTCTCATCATCCTTAACAGTCTGTGCCTTAATGAAATGAGAGATTCATTTTATTAAGCTGATATCTCAAACTGCAGCATCGCGATAGGAAGCTGACAAGCCTCTATGTTGAGGTTTTAACATGTTGTTAAATAGTTTTTAAGGATTGCAATGGGGCAGAAGTTGTGATTTTTCCCAAATACCTAAATATCAGATTTAGGAAGCTTTGGTACTTCTTGACGAGGAGCTCTTTCTGATTTTCCGACTCAAAGGTCAGTAATTTTGTTGCCACTTATGTATATCCCTGCCCAGGACCCCACCAAAATTTGCTTTTGCTCTTCTCTACTTTGTTCTTCGGAGTTCCATGGCAGTCCTTAACTGGTTTAAAGAGTCTTGAGCGCTGCTTGTCTATGGGACAATCCATTTGGAGTTATACCCCTTACGCCACCCACTGAAGCCAGTGGGAATATCGTACAGCTCGACTTGAAGAACACTCCCAGTTCCATAGAGCCCTTGCCGTTTGGCCCAAAAAATACCAGCACAGCGGCCTGATACCACCATCGAGCCATCTGTCCACCACCTAAAACCCTTGGTATTTTTCGGGAGATTACCACTCTTTCAAGCTAACTGGTTTGGGATTAATTTCTAAATTGTTGTATGTTTACTTGTGGTAGGGTGCCTAATACCGTCGAGGAGCTTTCCCAGGAATCTTGAATTGAAGTCTTGAAAATTCAACAATTCGGGGTGTGTCATATGAATACAATAGTGCTGCGACCATAAAGATCTATTTAGCGCCTTTCTTTACTAAAGGATTTGAGTTTTGCCTTCGAAAATTTGACAGCTTCTCTAGATGGGATTTCCTAGAAGTATTCCCTGTTATGGTTGTGTTGCTTGTCATTTTGAATCTTGGCCAGACGGTCAGTCAGCGAAGAAGTCTTACTTCACTGCGTATAGCTGTTTGTGCTAACACGTACATATGTGAAGTGGAGAAAGTCCAAACGTTGGGCAAGCTCATCACGCAATTTGTGTCACTTTTTTCAATTTCCTTAAGTAGGTCCAGACATTTTGGACGAACATAAGGATTTATTTATCCCGAATTTAGACTCACTGATTCTGATTATACTGGTTATGGGTGTGTACCTAATTGAAAATTTGAACTTAGGTTTAAGTCGTCGATAACACCTAGAAGCTGGAGTTGTCAGAAAGTTTGAGTGTATGCCCTCCTAGGTAGAGCACCGTAGATTTTTTATGAGTCTCATTGGCACTCATATCAAGGATGAAGCATTTTTTGGTTCTCTTGATGCGTGTGCTATCAAAATTGGAATTACTTTATCTATTAAAAAGTAATAATCATACCTTCTAGGTCGTTCTTGAGATATATATTTTCCACTTACGATCAGGCCTGAAACAACAGGAAAAGAACACTATTTTAGAATTTTAATTCTCTTAGAAGGTTCTTGAGGTGAAATAACCTTTGTCGAAACGCAAGGTTCCAACTAACAAATATTTTACTTGTAAGAATCAATCCAAGTTAACCCCAATAAGCCATCGACTTACACTACGCACCACTTACATGCGCCGCTATCGTTTTAAATACTTGCGCGTGTACTGCTCAAGGTTCTACTCGACCGAAGGTCTATCATCCACTCATTCCAGGGCCCTATGCGATTAAATAAAAATAAAATAACCAACATGAGATCATTTTCGGTTACTAACCTTGAAATCTATCGCTAGAATCTATAAGCAACTAAAACAAAAACAACAACTATGAGCGAAAAACCTCTAAACTAAATAGAGAGATACCGTCATTCAGAAATATCTAATACGTTCAGCACACGGTACACCCACTCGAGAGTCTTCTCAAACAGTCGATGGGGGGTGAGGAATAGATATTCTTCCGAAAAGCGTTATGTTTGCAAAATTCATTTCGAATTAAGCAAAACGCGCTCGTGCCTATGACTGTGTTGTACTCTTGTTTTGTTAGCCGCTAACTGTGTACGTTCGCCGTGCGTAGATTTGCTTTTTATCTACGCGTTTATTGGCAATATAATTAATTTTGCCTTGAATGGTATTTGTATTTTACTGTATCTTTCTCTTCCTCATCCACATAAAAATGAACGGGCAAAGGTTGAGGTTCTAAAACAGATACGCAAACATGAGTACTAAAAAGTGCGTTGTGCAGTTCTTCGAAAGAGGAACCACCGAGAGGAGCTAGTCACACTCTGAAGAGAAGCTGAAAGTACGAAGGCAGCAAAATCAACCGAAAAATGAAAAAAAGTTTTGGCATTGGCAACAAGAACCCTGAGAACGTACGCACTTGACTTTGGTTCCGAGAGTTTCGAGTATTTCATTCGTCTCATTCCTCGCTTGGGGTTTCTCCTCTCTGACTTCCTACTTTTCCTCTTTTTTTTGCGTGAGTTAATCTTATCCATTCGAATCAAACTTGACTCTAATATTTAGTCCAAAAGAGGCGTACAAGCAGAGAGAATTAAAAAAAAAAAAACAAAGAGAAAACAAAAAAAACATTATCGAGGCAGTTCGCCGTGGGGGCCGGGTCGTGTGATCAATGACTCGACTTGCTCGCTTAGCTGCGGACACAATCTCGATCCAAGTTCAATCGCAGCGGCTCATCATTTTAGGCTTTAATGGGCCTGGCGGTCAATGCGCCTGATCTGGCGGTGTGATTGTGTTCCCGTCTGTCTGCATATTATTCACTCAATACGACGGTTAATGTCCCTTGATTTTGACACATGGCTATTTGTCGTTCTCCTGCTCGTTCGTTTCTGAGCTTTCAGTTCAATTCGGTGATAGCTGGAGGCCAGTAGCCTCACCACAAAAGGCAATGCAAATACCCTTGTCAGGTTTTTTTTAGGTTGTTTTTGGTTTATGGAAGGCATTAACCAATACTACAGTAGTCAGGCCTGTTCTCATTGGTATTTTGAGGAAATTAAATTAATTATAAGCTTGAGACGAGAGGAGAGATTTATTTAGGTTTCCAGGGAACGAACTCGTCGACAGATCGAAAGGTCAGAGTGTAGCTTCTACGATTTTAGGGAATCATATTGTTCCGTACCAAGATAGAGATTTGAATCTCATAACTGGCTTACTGGTCGCACTTATTCGTCGGAATTATGTCTTAATATGTTTCAAGTCATCTCTATTTCAATAGATATTTGACGCTGCCAACTGCTCCATTCCATTCGGGTATAATTCCTACTCATTGACACGCAAACTTCTGGCTACCTTCTGGCAATCCGACTTATTGGATTGTCTCCAAAAAATCTATTTATTTCTAGCCGATCAAATGTTCTCTATAAATCTCCACCTCCCCCGCTTCGTTCCCCCTTCATATTTGAGAGTTACACTTTGTATCGACACAGCAAACTTCCTGTCTTTTGCCTCCCATCAAACGCACTATGAGTGCGATTAAGGGGGGGAAACGGGGCGGTAAAAGGGACCTCGTCGCATGTTAACATTCACATCTCGAATGCAAAGAACGTATCGGAGTGCCCTGAACCGATGCCGAGACTCCCAAGATATTGATATTCTACACAGGCAAATTAAATATATGATGAAAGAAGACAACGTAAAGGAGGACGCGCCATCAGAGGCCACAGTTGCCGTGCCTGCTACAGTGGGTATTGTCGGCATAACCGGCACCAGGCAAGGGATGTAAACCGTGTTGTTTGGGCGAACCCCTCTCTCCCCCCCCTTCACACTCTTTCTGTATTTCTCTTTTCCTCTAATGGCATTCTATAATAGGGTTCTCGCGTGCACTGACACTGGCACTGGCTTCACTTCAAGTGTGGCCGAATGTGTGACCAAGTTTTCCGCGTACAACAAAGTCCGGAGGACATTGAACTGAACGTGTTAGTTAAACAGAACTCTTAAAGAGATCATCGAACCATATCCATTCCATTGAAAGGCAGAGGGAACCTTAAAAAATTATAAAAAAATAAAAAATAATCAGATAAATAACCAGAGCGAGGCAATTCTCTCCTCCTTCGACTCGGGAAACCAAATATGATTTCCCAATGGAGTTTAGTGTATAGAGCATGCGGACGAAGTACGCGGCGTGGCCGTCTCCGCCCTGCTTTCCACCCTAACATGTCTCTTCCAGTTGTCGACCGAAGATGTCTTCTAATAAGATATGTGATCGCCACATACTCCTCGGACTCGTTTTTATCCATGGCATAGGCGACCCGCTCTCAGTTAGATAGATTTTTCCGTTGTCAATTCAAGAAGTGGATTTCCTATGCCCACATTGGTTTACCGCCACCCTGCTCCTCCTCCGCTGCTCAGCCAAAAAGTGCATTGCCGAAGAGAGAACAAAGCATATAAGAAGCTCAAGATTTCTATCATCCAGAATAAGACGAAAGAAAGAATAAAAAAAAACAAGAACTTGACTATCGTATTCGATCTGATGTCGTCGTGCACGCAACGGATTCGCTATAAATGGAAATAACCTGTACGAGGCTTACAAATTACACAAGAACAAACCAACAGCTGGCACGAGTACTCGTACGTAGGAATGAGTAGACTGCTGCGCCTGTTATATCGAGAGAAGAGAGAACAAGAAGGGCGGAAGACTGTCGCTCGAAAGTCATCGGACTTTCAAGCGGGTCAGTCAATATAACAAAGTTTAATCATCACATTTGCTCCAAATCTACTTTGCTGCTCTTTGTTTGTTTCAGTGCGCTATTCTGCTTATTGTTTTTTGTTTTTTTCTTTCTTTTGCTCTTCTCATTCCTCCGACCATGTCACATTGAGTGTTTCTTTGTATCATTTGGCCGCAGACAGTGGTTAAGTTATTGTGTGTGAATCAGAATCAATTCAATACGCCCTCTCCGTCGTTGCTTGTTATTCCGATGGACAATGATGTGAACGTCATTTCTGTAAATTTGGGTCTTGGCTTTGATTGGATTTATAGCTTTTTTCTTTTTCATTTCACTGTCTTGAAAGCTGCCACTTATAAATGGCCGATTAGGGCTCCCAACAGAATGTATGACCCTTTGAAGTCAATTCTAAAACTGTTTCACTAAATTTGACAAACAACGGCATTAGGATTACAACTTGCCTTTTTTTTATCATATTCGAGATGTGTTCAAAAAATAACAGGAATCATCTGTATTTGAAAAAAGTTTTATTTATCTGCCTTCCATTGGCAATAAGTCTCCTTCTTATCTATTTAACATTTCTTAAACAAATTCTCTGGCGACAGACCAATTCGATAAATAATCAGACAGGACCCATTCGTCCCTGACACCCTTGGAGTGGCGAAAACATCGTTGAATTGCATTCTCGTCATTTCTAGGAATTTGGTCATTCTGTGACTTCAATTTGTCGAATCATATATCGGGACTTGGGTCTGTACCCGTATAGAATCCAACTGATCTAGGAGCCTACGGTCAACGACCAAAGACAACGTTGAGTGTTCCCTGATTCGGTTTCGGAGCAGTTGAAAGTTGGTCAAAATTTCGTCAAAAAAGATCATCTTCAGGGACGTAGTCCATTTTTGGATAAACAGATTTGTGAATAAACGAAATTGACATTTTGGTGATACACCAGCACCAAACGCATCCCGAGAAATAACTGTTTAGTGTGGTGATTCCGCCAGTTCGTATTTCTTCCAAAACGAATCTAATATTGCCGCATTCGTCAATGACAAGCGCTACTGACTGATGTTAAGCAGCTTTTTGTGGCCTTAACGCTACGTACCACAGCGCATGCCACCATGGACAGTTTGCATGATCGTTTTCAGGGCATACCTAGTCTAGTCATAAATAGTCGACTGGCGACCGCTTGGAATTATTCCTTGTTTTGTGTATTTTACTAACTATTAAATTATTAGAGGATACTGATGGGGTGTGTGACCGTCATAGATCCGGCCGTCCACGATATGTGATGGTTTCAGGAGCTATTAAGGCCATGCAGGCTTGAATCAGTCGTAAACCACTTAGAAAGCGGAAGAGCTTGTCGCTGTAAATGAGCATTTTGCAAAAGACACGCTGGAAACCTGCTAACAGTCGCATTATAGCAAACACCTAAGTAAAAATCAAAAGTTCTCTTAAGGCGATATGCTAAAAACGAATTCTGTAACGACGAGAAAACTTTTTATAAACAAAATGATCAAACGTATGCTCGGACATCAAGAGAAGCTTCAGGAGTAATTTCCAGGGCTGGAAGAGGTCACCATCCTGTAAATGTAATAGTATGTTGTGGAGTGAGCTTCGATGGCATAATCACCAGTTTTGTGAAGCAGGAGTCAAGCCTTCGGCTAAAGTTTGCCAAACCACTGTTTTGGAGGATGTCGTTAAGCCTCTAAGCCGAACAATGTTCACAAACAACCTCTGGATATTCCGATCAGATTCTGCTCCAACCGCAAGGCTAATAGCACCCAAGAGTGGCTAAAAAAATACTGCCGACTTCATAGTACCGGATGATTGGCCAGTTGGTAGTCCATACTTCAACCCTCTGGATTACAAATTATGATCCGTTTTTGAAGGAAATGGTCTGCTCTATTCATCGCCGAAATATTGAGTCTTTGAAGCGAGTCTTTGTCCGCGCTGTCGATCAGTTTCCGATGAATGAAGACCGTAAAATGATTGATGATTGATTCAGATTGTACTTTAAGGCAAATGGCGGTCATTTCGAATGAATTCTTGAACCTGTAGCTAGAAATTTCACAATTTATAAACTTTCGCATTTCCATTTGGCAAACGTTTTTCTTTACATTAATATTTAAGGCTAGACTAGGCAATTTTTTCGCGCAACGCCTACGTTAACTTGCCACTGAGATCGTGCCATTAAACTCCTATTGACTTCTTTCTCGGGGGCCATCATAAATCGCAGGTCTATGCGAACAGGGCGCAAACAATTGATGTCTTTAAGTACAACATAGCGGACGCCATTTAACAAATTCAGCCATATTAATGCAAATCAATTATGGAATAAGTGACCTCTCAATACGTAACACCATTTAAACTGTAGGGGGCATTTGAACATATAGAAGAGGAGGAAACTACAGAGTACATACTATGAGAGTGTGCTGCCCTCTGCCATCTCAGGAAGCTTCTCCTCCTCAGAGAAATCATGACGCCCGAGGGTAGCAGCTCAGCTTCTACGAGGGAAATCCTCAGCTTTAGGAAGTAGAGGCACTCCTCGACTAACTCACTTGCAGGTACAGCAGGCACCTACACTGGTAGCAGTGCTCAAAGGTCCTTATATATTATACTTATATTTTCAACAGGGACATGACACTATTGTGTATTAATATTATCAACGTTAAAACGATAGTTAAAGCTTACAATTTAGCACGGTAAAGTTCACGAATGATTAACGCATAGAAGCTATTGAAAAATTACTATCAAAACGGCGAGTAGAGGGTTTACTCCCATATTCGGTTGTAATAATCACATAACCAAACAGGCTATGCATCATGTATTAGGTAAGCGATTCAACATATTCACTTTTGAATGTTCCTGTGTCATTGAAGTACCGCTCGAAGTACCGAAAATATCGCAGTCATAAGTGCTTCAATTCAAAATGAGCCGATTAGTCGATTCCACAACGTTCACAGGATTTGGTACTCTCTCACTCCACATTGAACCGAATTTTGCACCTTTAAAATATCGAATTAACTCAAGAAGTGAAGACTCTTGATCATTTGAAACCCCGGCATTTCTATGATTGGGCTCTGCAAAAGTTTTGTTTTTTTTAAAGATCCCGAATGTTATCGAAAATCATCTTTAGCGATGAAGCTCGTAGTGGCTTCATGACTTTGTCAATAACCAAAACATGCATTTTCGAAAGGCAATAATCCCACGTGTGCCTCTAGAAACTACCTTTATATGTACAAAAAGCGCCTGATGTGCCGGATGTGTTATTAGACCGTATTTTTTTTTGTCGATGAAAATGATCGTCATGTTGCAGTCAATGGAGTGCGTTATCATGCCATGTTGGGAGACTATTTTAAGCTAGAATTAGGTGAACCTGACATCAGTGATATGGGGTTTCAACAAAATAGTGCCATATGACAAATATCTGATCAAACAGTTGATCTATTGAAGGGGAAGTTCGGTAATCGAACTGCCTCGAGAAAAGGTCCGGTCGAGTGGCAAACTTGCTCATGCAATTTAACACATGAAGATCATTGATTTATGCCAACAGCGTATGAGAAGTACAGGCATAATTCTAAACGCCACATTGCCAAATTTCGGGTAGAAATACTAGGTTTGTTCAGAAAATAAGGTGACCTTTTTATTTTTGTTTTTTTTTTTCCTGAAATTTTTCTCTTTTATTTCGGTCACTTCCATTGAGATGATTGGGCTTTGGTTTGGATATCATATACCAAAGTTACAACTCCAGTGATGGTCATTTAAACAGCCAGAGCAATTTTCATGCGACGGTTTTTTTGGTCAAAATTTAGCAATTTCGGAACAAAACGCGCTAACACACATTTTATGCCCAAAATATCTGATAAAATTTCATGGTATTAGCCGACCAATATGCACCAACTTCTCTGATAGTGATTCGACGATTCCTGCTAATAAAAATTTTTCACTGCTTCAACGTTTTCATCCGATGTTGACGTGCTGGGGCACCCAGTGCGAGCGCGGTGGTTAACACAATGATGTAGTTCGTGGAATTCAAAAAGTCACCTCATTTTTTCAGCAAACATCGTATGTGGAAGAGCGGTGGGAAATTGGAACCATGCAATTTTCTGTAACTTTTTGAACTTATCCCTAAGCTGCAAAGTCTAAATTGTCAAAAAAAAAGAATAACTAACTAGAGCTTCACCGACTTTCAAGATTGATTACCAATGACGGGGCTCATAAGTTGGTATGTTGGGTTTTCACTCCAGTATCACGGGGTTCCCAACACGTAACAACAAAGTCTTGGAATCGTATTTCGCGGTATCTAGGTACTGAGAAAAACCCCTCTGTAATATTCTGGGAAGAAATGAATCAATTGCAACATAGGTGATTGAGAGAAGCTTCTGCTCTAGGCTGTATTGCCAGTTACAACACTTGTTTCTGGTGCCTTTAAATTGGAGATTTGCTTGCCTATTCAAACGCGTTTCTTCGCCTTCACGATATGTAAGACCCTGCGAAATCGAAATATTTTCTAGGCACCGTAGGCTCCCTTGCTTTATAGCACATAAATCAGTTCGAGTATTTATGAGTTCAGTGAAAAGATCATGAACCCTTTAGTACACGAAGCGGCAGAGGGAAAAACCAACTGACCTTTGAAGAGCGAGAAATCTTTATTTACGACGTTACTCACTTCACTTGTGATTTACATAAAAGTTAATTTTTCAATGCGATTTTTTTTACTCATTTTTCTGTTTTGATTCGATTATCGCATTTTTTTTTTACTCTGGGTTCATTGCATGCGGACATGAGTGTATGTGCTATTCTAGTTGACGATGATATCATAAATACTGAGTCGACTATCGACTTTCGAGGCGCTGACCGATCCCTTTGTAGGTCGATAGAAGGCCATATATCCTGCTAATGCCCATTTGCCACCACCCCATGAAGGTGATTTAGTCCAAAACAGAAATTCCAATCCTTGTCAAGTGTTCGAGATGCGATTATATTCGTCGTAGTGGTTACGGCAGTATATCATTTCGTAAAGTGACCTCACCGATTGCGAGGATAAGGTATGCCGTGAGTTCATTATAAACGCCAAGGCCAGACGCAAGCACCTAACCTTCAAACAAATACTCATAACTCGCATGTGGCAAAACATCTCAAGGATAGATACATTTGTAGTTTAGTAACCTTCCATGGATTAAAAATATGAGCACAACACCGTTCACCAAGTTCTTCCGTCGTCGTCCATCGCCATCGCCCATCGTCATAGTCATCTTCCTCTCATCTCCCATCTTCGTCGTCATCGTGGTTCGTTGTTGTCGTCTCCGTCGTAGTCGATATCGTCGTACGTCTTTCGTTGTATCCGTCGTCGTAGCCATGAACATCAAACATCACCATAACCATTATCATGTCTCAAACGTTCAGGGCAGTTCAATAAACGCGTATTCCAAGGTGAAATTCCAAAATGTCTTCTCTACTTTGCTACTTCGTCTTTGTGTTGTATATTGGAGAAGAAAAGAAAATAAGGGAAAAGAGAATCAGGAGCTACTTTTGCAGCAGTTCCAATGCTTAACCAAGGTCTCTTTCTTTTTGTATCATCAACTCCCAGCCCAAGTGTGCCACAAGTGTGTGTTCGAAGTGGAGAGATGATGGTGTAAAGTGAATGAGTTTATTGTACGACGCTATTGCGTGGCAATAATGCCATCTGAAAAAAATAAAACAAGAACAAAAGAAGCAGAAGAGCCCTATCAGCGCCAGGGCAATAGTAAAACGTTGAATCCCAAGCATTAGTAGCTGATGATATATGTAGGGTTGAGGTGGAGACGTTGAACGAATAACAGCGAAGACAACAACGACATATTAGCCAAAGCCCATGAAACAGAGAGGAGCGAGAGGCGACCAAGTGGTGGCACACACAATAAGTCTGCCTACCTATTTCTCTATCTCTTCACTTCGTCGTCGTACTAACCTCCTCCATATCGTCATCACACGTACGCGGTGGCCTTTCTGCTTACCAAGAACCAAGAACCGAGAACCCTGAACCACCAACGTTAACCAACGGTCCAATGCTAAGCTAACAAACAACACCGACATTCTGGCCTTGTTCGGATCATCCAATAACTTTAAGTTCAATTCCCTTCTCCTCGTACGTTCGAGTGTATATTTCGTTGTCTGTTTTTTTTTTTTTTTTTTCGGTTAATATTTCTGCTTAACTGGTCTTTTGCTCTTCTTTACTTTTTTTGCGTATTCGTTTTTTATTAGGAACACCCCGGAATATACAAACATAAAATAATCTTAAGAAATGTGTCCGCTAGAATCTCCGTCTGGTCGTTTACCTATGATCAGGGGGTTACGCAGGGCAGAGTAGGCAGCGATTGTGGATTATTTTCGTCGAGAACATGTACACTTGGCCATTGAACTTGAGAGAGAACGGCGAATGATAAGATGTAGTCACTCGTGGCTTGATCAGGAAATAGGAAGTAACAGCTTCAACCTTTGCAGGTAGTAGCTATTGTCATTAGCGGCAATTGCAAGCCTCATCGCCCGAATGACCCATAATCGTGTTCATTCATAATTAAGTCCGTGAGCAGAGCATAATAGGAAATGAAACGTTCGCACATGTGACAGAGCGCAAGCGGTTCAAATGGCAATGCATTCCAATTCCAAAGTGGCCTCCACGCCCCTTGTCGACTGAATCATCGCGCATGCACGCTCGTATCTGATCGATTTGAATCGGAGATCCATATAACCTTATTCGATCGATATACTCATAACCATTTCCTTAGATGGGCTCTAGCTCACCTCATCTCCATCTTCATCTCTGAGTACGGAAGTGAAAAACGCTCGAAAGTGGGTGGATGACAAGAGATCAACCCTTTGAATGTTAAAATCGTCTATAAAGGCAGCGTCAAAACTCTCTAAAAAGCGATATCGTTAACCTGATGTTGTAATAGGGAAGAGAAAAGTAAAAGCAAGCAGCGACACATGAGGCTTAGCGAGATAAAGCGACGCTCGCTGTAGAAAGTGGAAAGTATCCGTAGACACTTTTGAAATTAATACAAGGAGATATGCAGACTTATTCAATCACTATCTGGCTGGCAGTAGTGACTGAACACTGATGGGTCGCATGTTCGCTTATCAAAAAGGTCTATGACGCCATTTACTCGCCCGCGTCGTGATTATCGAATCTGATAGTTAATAACCTTCCAACGGAATCTCAATGTTTCAATGCGACTATCTAAAACACCATGCGCTGGTCGACCAGGAAAGCCTAAAACCAAGCAAGTACCTACTCATGTACCAGGTATACCAACACTCATACTGCCGTTGAGGCTTATTTTGTTGAAATAAAGTGAAGGGACAACCTTCGTTTGATTGGGGTACACCTTCGTAAGTATCTCGACATCCTTGATTTACATTTACGTTTCAACGTTTCACTCTGTAGCCATCGGTTGAATGACGATGCACATTTGTCCAAAGTATGGCCGCAAAAAAAAAAATGGAACAACTCAGAACACATGTGCCACTGAGTTGTCGACTTTCGACAAAAGAGTTCAACAGCAACGAAAAAAGTGGATCGTGTTAATGATCCAATTTTTCCTCATCCCATGAGTGAATCGACAGTCTCCCTTTGCATATGGCCATCGCTTGGGACCATGCAATTTATGAAACAGCCTTGATGCGTACGATAATTCCCGGATGGTTTTCCAGCAATATGTTGGAGAAAGAAAACCGCAGCAGGTGGTTGAAAAACTGAAACAACCAGGAAGTGGCTAATGACATAATAAACTGCTCTGTTGTCCTGCGTACGTACATATGTAGGCATGGGGAGCTCGTAAATGAGTTATGTTTAACCAAATGATCTGCTTATTGCCCCATAAACTCATAAACTTCTGTCGAGGATGCGCCACGGGAACAGGCTTGCCTCTCACTCGCTTTATTATTTGAATAAAATCTATCAAACGATTGTAATTCGTTGAACGTGAAGGAGAAATAAATCGATTTCGAAAGGAGAAAGAGTCACCTTAGCGCGGCAACATGAGCGCGGGAGAAAACAAAGTGAAAGTCTCCTTCTTTCAGCAGCAGCGTGTGGTAAAACTTTCGGGCGTTGCAGCATTTTCCCTTTTTCTGCTTTTTTTTTGTTTCTCTTCATCGCCATCACTCACGTTTGCACCGAGTCTTGTGCGGCCGTATATCGTGTACGTACGAGTGCATTAGCGCCTTATAAGTCTGTAAAATGTCAAAGGATTGCAAAATTACTGCTTTTTTCCATTGCTTTATCGTTTTTTTTTTTGCCAAAGCCTTGTAAAGCCACCGAATCAGACGTCGACAAACTAAACTTACAGTCGACATATGTGTTTCACCAACTGAATTGCCTTATGTCTAATTTCCTAAGCACATGGCGGGCTCTATTTCCCATTTGATTACGTAAAAAGACAACCGTTCGATACCACGCTCCATGCCAGAACGCCAGTGACAACGATGATGACGACAGTGCACGACAGTCTCACGTTGAAGAAAATACCCGTCGTGCCAGCAACATTTTAGCTATGATTAACAACACCACCGAGTCGATCATAATCTCACAGCTCACTGCATAGAAATGTTGCTACATCATTGGATATACAACTCTACCGCCTCGTTGGTGTTCGTATTATGTAATGATCTCGTTGCTCTTTCCAGCTCTTTGGGGACCTCGCGCGCTCACCAGCTGACTGCCATTACAAACAAAAAAAAAAACGAAAGCGAGATACAATTTGCTACTTTTTTTCCGATTGCCTCTTTGCGTCTGAGCTTGTAATTGAAATTTATTAATTTGGTGTGGCGTGCAGCTTTGTCTTAATCACCCTTCACTCGATCGGTTCAATCGTCGTCATAGTCGTCTATTGTCGACTGTTACCTAAGAGAGATATGAAATTTGAAGAAATTTCTCTTTCCTCTGGGTGGTGGCAGTGGTGCTATTGGAAATGTGCATAAACTCGAACAAGCCGTGCAACAATATAGTGGGTCTGGGAAGTGAAATCGCTGAATTTGGAGTGAAACGAAGGGAGAGTTTGCTCGTATTGTGCGACGATACAGTATGTGATGATGGCAAATACGATTTTAATTTACCTCTTATATGTAATGCAATATCTATAGCACAAATGGGTGCAGCCCCTCTAAAGGTACTTGCTATTTCCATGGTGAAACTACCATACATCTGACGATCTGGTTAAGTAGCGTGTAATGATCTGTAGATCTGCCGTTTCAAAATAGACCCTTCAAACGTATGATGATGATGTTAATGATGATGTTCGCCTCATATGAAGGATCAGACGTTTGGTACGCTTTCTACTTTCTGAAAATATACGAATTGCCATATACCCCCTAGCGCTTCGTAGAGATTCTTGTGTTTACTCGTATTGTACTGAATGGGTGTCAAGAGGACCATTCGATTTCCTCATTGCACAATCCCGAACTGTCGGCAATTAACTCATTTCCTTTTCTCTCTTATCGTTTTCAGGTGAAAGTGGTTAAATTCAGCTACATGTGGACTATAAATAATTTTAGTTTTTGCCGTGAAGAAATGGGAGAAGTCCTTAAATCATCCACATTCTCCGCGGGTGCTAATGACAAATTAAAATGGTAAGCACGCCCTACATGCAAAGATAATTCGAAATCACATTAATCTCTTGTTTATTTCCAGGTGTTTAAGAGTTAATCCAAAAGGTTTAGACGAAGAAAGCAAAGATTACTTATCACTGTATCTACTATTAGTATCGTGTAATAAATCAGAAGTTAGAGCCAAATTCAAGTTTTCTATACTAAATGCTAAACGAGAAGAAACCAAAGCGATGGAATCACAGAGGTACGAATGCATACGAGTTGTCGAAAATAGAAATGAAATATTTTGTTATTGAGATCAGTGCTTGATGTACTACTGATGCGAGAATGATTTTCGTTCTCTGTGATGTCGTTTACATCAATGCACTCGTTTCTGGAAGCACTGCAGCCGCCTTGTTTTATGATTCAAGTGGATTTTATAGCTCCTTTACTACATGTAATTGGTATTCGAAGGCCGATTGCCTTTAAGGTCGACTGAAAGAACAAATCATTAAATAGCAAACTTGAAGTAGTATAACATTTCATCAAGCTTGAGTTGTCGGATTAGTAAGGAAATAATATTTAAATGCTAATTCTGATAGCAGTCTTCAGACAGCTCTTGGACAGTTGCTAGTCAAAAAATGTCTACATCTTCCCTCTTTGCTATTATTTTAGTGAGACGAACTATTCAAAAAGCGAGGAAGCTTGCTGAACACAACCCTAGCTTAGTTACCTATTTTCCATCTATGGAGAGGAGTTCTTAAATTATCCCCAACATTAGTGTTTAAAGTTAGATATTTGATGGAATGACTATAATGTACACCAGCAGAATCAGAAAAATTACATAGTGTGTTCAACAAATAACCGGAATTTTGTAATTTCGCTATTTTTTAGTCCGATTCGAGCGAATTTTTGCATGGTTGTTATGGTGAACATGTACATACATAACACAGTGAACACATCAGCTGCCAGATTTGTTGCATGTGTTTTAGTAGCATCTTTGATTATTTATTTATCAACGAACTTATTTAGAGAAGCTTCGTAACATTTTACTATAAGAACGGCATGAAATTGAGCAAACTAATAGAAATAATAAATGTTGCGTTTGGTTAGTCTGTGTGAGGTATGCACAAGAGCTGCTACTGGTAAAGGGCTATCCAACAAGAGGTGTCATTTTAAATTTCCCGTCATTGTTGAACTGCCAATATTCAATTATCATTCCGATAACCTTTGATAAGTTAAAATTAGAAGCTTATTAAATATGAATTGATACATGGGACTCCGTATTTCAGAGGCTTTTGACACCGATAACACAGGCTTTGCATTCCGCAACATCGAAAGCATATTTTGCGATAATTATTATCAGTGGAGTGCTGACGAATCTTTTTACTGAAATTCGCCTTTCGGAATCGGCAATAAACAGTAAATAGGTCAATTATTGAACATTGAGACATGTAGCGCACATCTTATTGAAACCACATGTCACTGATGCCAAGTCTAAGTACAACTCTCGCCTAGTAAAGGGTGTCTCAGTAAGAGTGCACTTTTTCATTTTAAAATAAAAACAAGTATTTTATGACAGATTTGTGATATTTTTATTGTATTGTAAAGAAGACATGTTCCGATTAAGTATAGAATAAAATATCCGACAAATGACCCCCACGGCTCCGATGACAGGCCATTACTCTTTTCATGAAATTTTCGATGACTTTTGCACAGAGATGTGGCTGTATCTCACCAATGACGCGTTGGATTTCCGATTTGAGCTCAGGAATTGTTTCGAGTTTATTCGCATAAACCCGAGATTTCACAAAACCCCAAAGAAAGAAATCGCACGGCGTTAAATCGCACGATCTGACATCAGATTTGACATCAGAATTTCGTGAGATAATGTGTTCTGGAAATCGTTGCTGCAATAAGTCGATTGTTTCATGCGTGGTGTGGCAGGTTGCGCCGTCCTGCTGAAACCACATGTTGTCCAGATTCATGCCGTCCAGTTGAGGCCACAAGAAGTCCGTTATCATATTCCTGTAACGAATGCCGTTCACAGTCACTGCAATTTCGGCCTCATTTTCAAGAAAGTAAGGTCCAATCACGCCGCCTGACCAAAATCCGCACCAGACAATTACTCGTTGTGGGTGCATTTGTTTCTCATGGATTGCATGAGGATTTTCTGAGTCCCAAATTCGACGATTTTGTGTATTGTGTGAAGCCATTCATATGGAAATGCGCTTCATCGGAGAAAATGACTTTTTTCGAAAAATTGGCATCGACTTCACTTTGCTCCATTACCCATTGAACGAATTGCCGGCGCTTTCCGCGGTCTGCTGGTTTGAGCTCCTGAGTTAATTGAATCTTGTACGCATGAAGGTGGAGGTCTTTAGTCAAAATTCGCTGCGTAGTGCTTCGTGAAATTTGCAGTTGTTGAGAACGATGTCGAATTGATGTTTTCGGGTTTTCGGCGACACTCTCGTGTACAGCAGCAATGTTTTCAAGAGACCGACCGGTACGTTGACGCAAAGAATTCTTATTATCCATAATTGACCCAGTTTCTTCAAATTTTTTGACCACTCTTCGAATGGTTGACACATTAGGTGCACTTTCTCGGCTGAAAATTTGGCGAAGTTTGCGAGCGGTTTCAGCGTAACTTTCCCCATTTTTGTAATGAGTTTTCACAATTATAACGCGTTGTTCTTTCGAAAAGCGCTCCATTTTTAATAATCGGAATAAACAGAGGTGACAGCTGTCAAACTTCAGAGTTGCCACTTGCATGAAAAAAAAAAATATTCCAATTTTAAAAAGTGCACTCTTACTGAGACACCCTTTATAATCTTCCAACATGTTTAGGTAGTAAACGAATTTTCATGGACAAAAAAAAACAAGGTCAAACACCTCCGGCATAAAATCCGCACCAAGCGATCACTTTTTGTGGTATCCCTTGAAGCCCAGTGAGTTTGTTCCTGTCTTATAAGGAATGTTTTGCTTATTAAAAAGCCACCAAACTAAAAACGAGCTTCAACGCCGAAGACGACTTTTCGAAGAATTTCGGACTTTCTTTAAACTTTCTTAGAGCCTAATTGAATAAGTTTAGTCGCCTCAAATGAGCAAGAGACTTCAGTTCTAATAGTTATTAAATTGATTTTTTTAAGGGCATAGGCCATGATCTTTATGCAACATTCACCACAAAGTGGACCGAGAGAATCACAATTCCCGTTTACGGCGTGGAATCGACTTGATTTATCGTACAAATTCGGTCCGTATTTTTGTTGTTTTGTCGGCCATGTTCGTATTCCGCCCGCATTTCCCATAATACATGGCTCAAATGGATCAGTTGTAGTCTATACCGATCGCACGTAATGGATCGCCAGTTACAGCAGCTAATAGTACACAACACCTTTTTGGTCCCACTTTGAACTCAAATTTTGCTTTGATATTGATATTGGCGTCGATGGCAAGGATATTTACCTCGCTGGTACTATCGTTGAATATCCATTTCTCATCCCCAGTCACAGTTCGATGTAAAAAATCCTTTCTTTGCTGCCTTTAAATCGCAAGTGAAAAATCGCTTTTCAACATCTCTCGGTTTCAATTCATGAGGAACCCAGATGCATTGCTTCTGAATCATTCTCATGCTGCTTGCTGAGTTAATTCTAATGAATCTCATCTTCATCGAGTAAAGCTTCCAATTCTTGGGTTGTTCAGAGCTTATCTTCAACGCTGAATTGAAATCGAATAACCTTGTTTGACATGTACAAACACACGCTCTCTCTAAATACTAGATATTTGGATTCTAGAGGCCTTTATGAAAGAACAGGCCTTCCATTGGAATTTTTTACAAACGTTAGCAGATGGTCATTATGAATTATCCGTCCACTTAATCGACTGTACTGTTCTGAATCGGCATCATTATTTGTTCCAGAAATATGCGAACGGAAAGCATTTTATAACAATTATAGTAGTAACTGCTTACTCCAAATGTTTTGCAAACCTTATCAGTGATTCATTAGTCGAATGAAATCGGTCGGGATTCGATATCATTATTTGTTTTCGAGGTACGTGAAACGAGAAACAATAGTCTTTCTTTATTCAATTAGCGTCGAATGACATTGATCTGGAGTCGATATCATTGCCTATTCTCGAGATATGCAAGGCGAAAAACGTTTTTTTTTTGGTAGTTTTTTCTTGATTTAGATTTTTTTTTGCTGATTCAATTTTTTTTGCGAACTTCATCAATTACTCATTAAGCAATTATGCGTCGAATGAAGTCGCCCCGGACTCGACATCATTATTTGTTCTTGAGATATACGAGGCGAAAAAAAGGCAGTTTTTTTCTAAAAATGAGCTCTAGAAACCTTGAAGTATGCCATAATTTTTAATTCAAACAATTGAATCAATTACAATAATTACCAAATGGAATGTTGATAATGCACTATCACAACGTGTTAAAAAAATGAAAAGTCACTACAAAAACAGTGAAAACATCGCGAAAACCTTGCGCCAAGTTCGTGATGCTTTTGGTCATCATTAAGCGCCCTCTTCCACAATGACAGTAAACATCTCAGACAGCTTGTGTCCGTAGGTTCGTAGCTTAGATTGTGACTGAAAAGTATGATTTCAACTTTAATAATTTTAAGGAAATGACATTGATGTAGAAAAAAAAAATTCCTGAAACCCGAGATTTCCCTTTATTTTTTGAACACACCTCGTATATTTGCATGTCTTGAAACCATGTAGCTATGGCGCAGATAAGATCTTGGCTATGCCACGATTCAGGAATGTTTTTTTTTTTTTTTAACTGGAACGAATGGTTGCTGCTATTCGAATTTTTTTTTCCAGATAAGACCGCGGCTGCCTACCAAAATTCTTCCCTTTTGTTCTAAAATCTAATATTTCAGCTCGACAATCATTTTAATAATGTTTCTTCGTTTTACAGAGCGTACCGTTTCGTACAAGGCAAGGATTGGGGTTTTAAAAAGTTCATCCGACGAGATTTCCTATTGGACGAAGCTAACGGTCTTCTACCCGAAGACAAATTAACAATATTCTGTGAAGTTAGCGTTGTAGCTGATAGTGTTAATATCTCTGGTCAAAGTAATATCGTACAATTTAAAGTTCCCGAATGCAAGCTCTCTGAGGATTTGGGCAATCTCTTCGACAATGAAAAATTCAGCGATGTCACACTGGCGGTTGGTGGACGTGAATTTCAAGCGCATAAAGCTATTTTGGCAGGTATGACCGTCAAAATACTATTTCTAAATAACTCTCCACACATCTGTTATTGTTTTTCTGTTTTTATTTTAGCCCGAAGTGATGTTTTCGCTGCGATGTTTGAACATGAAATGGAGGAACGTAAATTAAATCGAGTAGCCATAACAGATGTCGATCATGAGGTACTAAAGGAAATGCTACGTTTCATCTATACAGGGAAGGCTCCCAACTTGGAGAAAATGGCCGATGATCTCTTAGCTGCTGCTGATAAGGTACGTATACTTTCGTTTCTGCTTACACTCAAATCAATTTTTGCTTTCTTTTTTGCAGTATGCATTAGAAAAATTAAAAGTAATGTGCGAGGAAGCGCTGTGCTTGAATCTGTCAGTTGAAACTGCAGCTGAAACCCTAATATTAGCCGATCTCCATAGTGCGGATCAATTAAAAGCACAAACGATAGATTTTATCAATACGTAAGTCGAAACCTTTTCATTGTTATTTTGATTGTACTAATTGTTGTTTTTGTTTTTGGGGGTAATAGTCATGCCACAGACGTAATGGAAACGCAAGGTTGGCAGAATATGATAACAACACATTCGCATTTAATAGCGGAGGCATTTCGGGCGCTCGCCACACAACAAATCCCACCAATTGGACCACCAAGGAAACGCGTTAAAATGAGCTGAAAGATAAGATTACTGTTAGTTAAGCATCAACAACAACAACAACAAATACTACAGCAGCAACAACTACAAAATCAAAAACAACAACAACAACAACATACCCAATTACTATTCAAAAACAATCAGACATTGATGACAACCACAACACCATCAAAGACAACAACAACAACAACAAGCAATTCAACGACGAAAGAGAATAATGCAATAATCAGAACATTACAATTTGATCAAGCCGAGCAACAGCAACATCAACCGGAAATATTACGGAAACAACGTCGCCCGCGTACAATTGCCGCCTCGACCGAAATCAAAGATCAGAAATTCTATCACAATCATCAAACATCAATGTCTCGTATCGTAACCCGAAAGCAATCATCATCACTAACAACAACAACTAAAACAACAGCAACAGTAACTAGATCGACAGCGGCGCTGAAAAGGGGAACCGGCACCATAACAATAACATTTTTGCCATTCTATCAGGAACAACAGCAAAAACAACAACAAGCGGAAATAAAACGGCAAACGAAATTATTGAAAAATCTAAAGAAACACTCGAAGCACATTAAGAAATTAAATAAACAATCCTTAAAAATCCAAAGTAGTATCAACAAGAAAATAAAGAAAACGGATAACAACAACACGGATGCATCCACTAATCGCTCACCACACAGCCACGGCGACCAGTGGTAAGCATTGTTTTTTTTTTTTCTTAGTGACTTGCAAGAAACAATACCAACCCAACAAACAACAAACATTAAATAAACAAAACAACCAACGAGAGAAAGCACAAAGTGGTAGATTTTTCAGTTTCAGTTTGCAAATAACAAAACAGACAAAAAATATTATTAACTATGTATTTCATTTCTATTTTTCTTTTATTTTTTTTTTAATTATCCTTTTGTATTAATTTTAAAATATATAAACCAACAAAAAGAAAAATGTAGAATCATGTAATAAAAAAAAAACAAAACGAAAACTATTAAACTGAAAATAGAATTAAAGGACCAAATTCCCCGAACTCATTTCAATTTTCTTTAATTTATTGTTTTTTCGATTTTTTTTTTACTTTACTATTCGAATTAAATTAATTTGCTTTTTATTTAATTAATTTTCCCTTCTGAACAAAATGAACGCAATTATAAAGGTAAAAAAAGAAGAGAACAAAAAAGGTTATTAAAATTAATTTAAAAAAAAAACGAACAATTTAATAGCAATAAAGAAAGTTTCTGTTAAACAAATTTTTATATATTTTTTTTTATTATGTTTTTTTTTGGAATTTTTTGTTCGATCGACGGCTGTGTTTGCGTGTTGTTGTTTTCTCTGTTAATTATTCCGTCATGATCATTATCACAGAAAAAAAAATATTTTCTTTCCTCCACCTCAGGATCACATCAAACTTATGATAAAAAAAATAAAAATAAAAAATCACCACCAATACTAATAAAAAATAAAACAAAATCGAAGTAAATAAAAATGAAAAAAAAACATTGCAAACGTTTTATTGTTAATATAAATTTCATATTTAAATTTCTTTTTAATTTTAGTTTTAAAACTATAATTCGTGTACATTATTTGTAATTGTATTTATAAACTTAACGAAAAAAATAATAATTCAAGTGTGACGAAAAAAAAAAAAACAAAACAAATGGTAACTAAACATTAAAAATAAAAAGTCATCACTTGCAAGCAAACCACCATATTAGTTTTAAAATGAAAAAAACAAAAAACAAAAATTATAATGTTCCAATGGATTTGTTTTTTATGTTTAATTTTGTTTTTTTAAACTTTAAATAAAAGAAAACAAAAGCATAATGAATGGTATACATTTAAAAATATTTTCTTTTGTTTTTTTAGAAAGTAATTATCACATCAACATGTTCTCAGTCTTTATTTTCTTATTTTTTATTTTCGAAATAAATCGTAATGCTTACGTAGGATTAGTTTCAAATAAATAGAAAACATTAAACCAACCAAATAAATTAAAACAGAAATCTTTACTTCAAATTTCAATCGAACAATTGCTTTTTTTTTATTCGATTTTTTCTCTCCGTTGAAATGTATGAAATGGGCTGTCCACTTACCATCGTTTCAGTAGCGTTTTCGTTGCAAATTGAACGTTGTTTTGATTTTTTCTTATCTATTCTGCTCGATTCATCAACATTTTTTCCTATATTTGCTATTTTTAAATTAATTGCCGTTTTATTACAAAATTTTCATTTTAAAGGATTCAAAATCGAAAAAAAAATTGAAGGCAATCGGAAATCCTAAATTTAGATGATTTGTATAATGGGATATAGACTTCCCAAAAATATCCTTAGCCTTGGCTTCGTACATGCTCTCCATAAAATAAATTTTTATGACGGAATCAGCAAGGTGTTTTTCGCTTTACTCTTCGTAGTAATCGGTCGTCATGAGTCAAGATTTTAAAATACCTTTACAGACACTAACGAGATCGAATTTCGGAATAAAGTAACGATGATGAACAGAGCTTTTCGAGCACACTGAGTAAAGCTGCTGTCCTATTGTGATATTTTAATAATTTTCTTGGAGCGTAAGCATCATAAATGTTAGATTATTTTAAACTCGGTTGTTAGGAGGGTAAATTTAATAAGATCTCACTAGTACTACCCAACTCCCAACTTATCCTTGGCGATGGATCAAGTAGACTTAGGGAAGTAGAGCCCACACTGATGTCCTAGAAAATCCCCCTCGTTGCATGATGAATCAAGGGGTTTGATACTGAGTTTAGGTCAAAGAAATAGAGCTTATTAGCCAGGCCCTTTCCGTGTGGAATATTTTCTTAGACAATTTATTTAGATTTAATCGTTTTGGCTAGAAACTTTTCGAAAGGTTACTCGGTTCAATGGAAAATAATTGCTGAATCTTCTCGCTGATGTCGTTTTGGAATGATATGATTTAATGATCTTCGATCTTCATTAGGAGTTTTTCTTTATGCGATTTCGTTCTATTTATGTTTTCATTTAGTTTCGTATAATTAAGTTTAGATTTGTTTATGCAAATGATAAAGAACATCCCACCAATAATAATAAAATCGAAAAAGAAAGGAAAACACAACGCAATTTTGCTCGTTTTTTTAAGTTAATATTTTCTAAAAATCTTTCATTTCACCACTCCTTTTTGTTGGCGGGAAAATGACGAAAAATGAAACACAAATTTGTGGATTAATATAGTGGGCGTTTGTTTTTTACTTAGGTATGGGACGATATAAACGATTATAAAAAAATGAAAAACATAATTTGTCGCTTTTGGTAGTTATTAGATACAAAAGAAAAAAAATATAAATATAAATGGATGTGTAATGGTAAACAGCAAAATACACTTATATTGCAAATAAGTAATTAATTTTTAACTAGATTTAATCATAAGCATTCGAATAACAACAAATCAATTGAAATAAATAAAATATAAATACCAGGCAAGGAAATAAGCATTAAAATAATAATAAAAAAAAACTATCTGAAGCCATTTATTTTTATTAAAAAACAAAGAAAACACAAAACAAGAGAGCGAGAAATAATTTTTGTGACCTAAAAACAAATAAACACAAAAGACAAAAAAAAAAAGAAGAAAATAAAATAAAAATCAACACTTTAATCGCAAAACAAAAAAAATGTTACAAAATAAAAAGTAAAAACACCCATGTAGCTAACTAAAATAAATTTTCGTATATTTTCTTAGTGGAGTTCGTAATTATTTTAGAAAGAAAACAAAACCAACCTAATCAACAACAAAAAAAAAAAAAAAAAAAAACAATTTAAAATATTCAGTTTTTCTAAGCAATGCGACACGCGACGAAAGTGTTAGATACGAAAATAAGGAAATATAAATATATATCTACAACTACTTTGTACATACATAACATAAAAAAAACATGGAAATAAAATGCAAAACGTTTTAAAAAGATACAATTCTACTGTGAATTATAAATATCCATTACATAGTTATTAATTTATGTACGTTAAGTTAAAGATAAAAGAAAAATCAATGAAAAGAAAACACAATTTAACGAGAAAGGCCGAAAATGTGAACAGTAAGAATAAGGGATAACTGAAATTGATGATGCAACTGATAAGAATATTATTAAAATATTTGAAGAAAACTCAAACGTATTTTATTTGCTTTAAATTTAAGGCATAACATAATTATAAAATAAAAATAAAATTATTCTCAAATCCGAAAGTCCTGGGGAATTGTACTGACACCTTAAGGTGCGGCTAGTAGTTCGGCATATGTGGTTTGTTCAAGAAATAAAGTGACTTATTTTTCTCAAAAAATTATTATTTCATCAATATCTACCAGATTTGTTTAATAACTTTTATCGTTCGAAAGAAAAACATGATTTTATGGCTTAAAATACATTTTATTATTCAATACTAGCTGACCTGGCGAACTTCGTACCGCCTCAGAATCAATTCAGTTTTTTACTAAGAGTACTGAAAATGAAATAAGTTCAATAATAATTAAAAATCAAATTCATATACTCTTTTAGAATCAAATTCATTGGTTTCTTTTATTTTTTTTATTTGGAAAAAATGACAGAAAAGTTAATCAATTCAATGCAATAGTGTATACACAATTTTTTGTTTGATTGTGTAGTGCAATGAATTTTTGGGTGTTCCCACTTTGGAACATGCTACCTATAATTGTCTGTGAGAAAAGCACGGTTCCTCCAAATTCACTTCACACACTTGAAACGTTTGTCCTTGAGCTTTATTAACGATCATAGCAAAGGATAAACGCACGGGAAATTGAAGACGTTTGAATTGAAATGGCATGTCTTTTGGTGTTATTGGGATCCGCGGTATCAGTACAACTTCTCCTTTTGCTTTCCCGCTTAGAACTGTTGCTTCGATCAAGTTGGGCATTAATTTTTTCACGGAATGTCTCGTTCCATTGCAAAGTTTTGGTGAATTGCGATTTCGAAGAAGTATGATCGATGAACCAACTTTTAAATTTAAACGATGCGGTGGCATACCGGCTGGTTCCAAAGAATTAAAAAATTCAATCGGATAATTTACAGAGTCTTCTTTATTCGTAGCGGTATGAATGGATTTGTATGATACCAAGTCACCTGGCAATTTCTGTTGGATCTGAAAATGTCATTAACATTTGCATTTTTTGCTGCTAAAATTCCGCGTTCTTTTAACCAAACATGGTTTTTATAGCTTTGAACAATGTATGGAAAAACGTGCAAAAGTTATTTGGTAGCGTGATAAAGCCATTTAAATCACTTGCAATTTTGCCATCGCCAATCTGCGGCAATTGTTTTGAAAACTCACGTGCTGATAGACTATTTTGAAGGCGCGCACGCATATTTATGTCAAGCGATAACTTCTGTACATTTCCCCGAAGAAACGAACGTTTCACACATGCATTAATCTCATCAGCTGGGGTCGATCTGGGAATGACGGGCAACGTTTGCTGACAATCACCAGATAGCAATATTAATGCACCGCCGAACAACTGTTGATTTCCACGTCAAAATCAGATATTGATATAAAAAGTCATAACTCACGAATGCGTCGACCAATTTCGTTCAAACTGTACATGAACCATCTACACGACCATACAAACAAACCCTGAAAATTTCGATTCGAATTCGATTTGACCGTTCCTGAATTATAAAGTCACACCAAAACTTGCAACAATTTTTTATACATATAGATATAGATAACCTGCCTGAAGCATTCGTCCAAGTAATCTTCTATCTTTATGGATTCCATCCCTAAAGTGAGACTCGGGAAGATAGCCAAAATACGCTTCTATGGCGGCTAATACCCTTTGATGAAAATCGTTGTTCACGAAAATCGTTGTGAGAACAGCCAGAAGTCTGAGGGAGCCACGTCTGGCGAATAGAGTGGATAATGCAACAGTTCATATGTATCTTAATTCACTGACTATTGTGAATCTTGGAGAACAATTTTTTAACTCCGATTTCTAACAGCTTGGAGATAATCCCCAAACAAACTTCCTTTGGCATTCCAAAAGACCGATTTCTGAACCTTAACAAGTTGGAGCTGAAATACGGGATTCACACCACTCCTCGGCTCTTTTGTTTTGATTCAGGATTATGGTGATAGACCCAAGTGATAAGACGACGCACAAAAAAATATTTCTAGCTTTTCTTCTTTCGTTGTTGGGAAAGTAGTTAACCGACTTGTAGTTATAATTGGGAGATAATCAAGATTTTCCATTGTACAAAACTACTTTGACAGAGTTAACATGTCTTCACATGGGTCAATGGTATTAACTTATTGAACGACCTAGGATTTTGACTCCTTCCTCGTAATCCCCCTCATACCCCCCTTATACACATGTGTCCACGCTTTTTTGCAATCCCCGAAGCACTTCTGATATGCACTTTTTGGTATCACCTTGTGATCTTCGAACAAGGCGGTCTTTATTTCCTTAATCGTGACAAATATTCGTCCCTTTATAGGTGGTTCCAGTTCTGGAAAGTAAAAAAAGTCGCAGCGGGGCAAGTCCTGTGATTACGTCGGCTGAGGCACGATTACGGTGTTTTTGGCCAAAAAATTACGCACAAGCAGCAAAGAGTGAGTAGATGAATTATTGTGCTGCAAAAGCCAGACTGACGTTTTGAGCTGCTGAAGTCATGTTAACATACTTTTTGGCATAGGCTTGTGACGTCCAACTCTGTTGTTAAAATTCTTTGATCTTAAAACCCGCCTTAATAATTCCGGACATCTCTGCGGTCAATACTCGTAATTTTATAGACGTCTTGGGGTCAGATGTCGTCTTACCATCTTCGGAGAAGTCGAAAAAAACTACCCTTGGGGATGAGTGCATTAAATTGAGCCAAATGAAAAAGAAGTGGTGACAGAGCTTCTTGTTTTCATTGACGTATCTCGAATGTTTCACATAAGCCGTTTCCTACTTTAACTTGTCCTTTGTTGACAAATTAAATGACTTTTCTAACAATATTGATGCTTATCTGTAATTTACCGAGCTTCATAACTCTCTCTACGAACGCCATTTGATTGAAACGCAAGCCAACCTTATAGTCCTTCTCTCAGTTTGTCAACTAAAGGGTCCGCCATCTAACGTTTTTTTTTTCAAGTAGTGCTTATTTCGTGAATGGTAACACTTAGTCTTATTTGACAGATAATTAGTTTTATCCTTCTGCTGAACGAATATGGTTGTGTATACGCTTGAACAACGCTGGGAAATATTGCGACATTACTTTGAAAATCATGGTAATGTTGCAGAATGTGTGCGAAAATTGCGTACGGATTTTGGAAGAAGAGAAGCACCGTCAGCTCCGTATGTTCGTTATCTTGTGAAAAAAGTGAAAGAAACTGGCATCCTCATCGATAAACCAAAGCGTGAAAAGCCAAAAACGGTGCGTACACCCGAGAATATTGCTGCTGCGGCAGAAAGTGTGCGTGAAGCGCCATCAACATCAATTCACCGTCGTTCTCAACAATTGAACATTTCGGAGACATCATTGAGACGAATTTTGCACAAAGACCTTGGTATGACGCCATACAAAGTCCAATTGGTTCAGGAGTTGAAGCCAACTGACCATCCAATGCGTTTTCGCTTCGCTAAGTGGGCCTGCGATCGACTTACAGAAGATGCCTTCTTACTTACTTTTCAGATGAAGCTCATTTTGATCTTGGCGGGTATGTAAACAAGCAAAATTGTCGCATTTGGGTCACAGAAAACCCGCACGCATACATTGAAAAGCCGGTGCACCCAAAACGAGCCACTGTTTCGTGCGGATTTTGGTCCAGAGGCATAATTGGGCCATTTTTCTTCGAAAATGAGCAAGGAGTGGCCGTTACAGTCAATGGCGATCGTTATCGGGCCATGTTGAACGAATTTTTGTTCACAAAAATTGAAGAGGAGGATATTGGCAACATTTGGTTTCAACAGGACGGCGCTACGTGCCACACAGCCGAAGCTACACTCGATGTTTTGCGCCCTGTTTTTGAAGATCGCATTATCAGTCGCAGAGCTGATGTCGTTTGGCCACCTCGGAGCTGCGATTTGACACCGTTGGACTATTATTTGTGGGGTGCCGTCAAAGATAAGTGTTACGCCGACAAGCCAGAGACAATTGACGCTTTAAAGGACAATATTCGTGAAGCCATTGGTGAAATACAGCTGCACACAATCGATAATGTGCTTAAAAATTGGACCGATCGTGTAGGCTACTGCATGGCCAGCCGAGGCAGCCATTTGATTTTATTTTCCATTATTAACCGGAAGGATTGTACTTTCAAATAAAAAAAGAAATTCGAGAAAATATTCAGTAGTTTTTTTTATAGCATTTTCAAAAAAAAAAAAAAATTACTTGGCGGACCCTTTACAAAGGAAATCTGATGGCTACCCAAACTCGTTCTCTTTCAATGGCGAATGATCCCAAAACCACCATCAACTTTGTTAAACAATCTTTCGCCGATGACTCTTTTGTACCGGAGACTACTTACCAAATTTCTGCTTTGGACCAATTCTCCCTCGTACTGTTGACCCCCATATCATCGAAAATAAATTGAATCAACTACATGATGAATTCACTCCTGGGCCCGATGGTCTTCCTGCCATATTACTAAAAAACTGTTCCTCTATTCTTTCTATCCCACTCTCAAAAATGTTCAACTCATCCCTGTCCCTTGGAGAATTTCCCTAGAAAGCGAAAACCGCTTTTATAACTCCTATTCACAAAAAAGGTCAGAAGAGTAATGTAAACAACTACCAAGCTGTCACAAATACCCAAACTTTTCGAAAGTATCTTGTATGACACTCTACCGAATTTGTGTCCTTCATCCTCTCAACATTAGAGAATGGGAATGAAGTCAACGTCATTTTAACTGAATTCATTAAGGCCTTCGACAAAATCTCCCACAAACTAAGATTCTTCAAACTGTCTTCCGTTAGCTTTGAGCCCACTGCATTGAAGTGGATATACCTATATTCTTATTTGAAAAAAGTTCTTACTAGAGTGTTCATTTTAGATCTGCCTGCCCTATCTTAGCTTCTTCCGGCGTTCCCCAAGGCAGCCACTTAGGTCCATTTCTTTTCATTCTTTCCATTAACGAATTTGAGTTTGTCATCAAACATTCCCACCACTCACTGTACGCCGACGAGACCAAGTTCCTCAAGACCATTTCCTCGCAAAAAGATTCTTCCTTTATTCAGTCAGATCTCCCCAACTTTTCTGTCTGATGCTCCAAAAATTGCTTGGAGCTAAACACCTCCAAATGCCAATCAATCACTTTTTCATGAAAACAAATCAAACCTCCTCCTCGTCCCTACTTCCACAATAATCAGCCCATCTCAACTGTTCAGGTTATCCGCAATCTTGGCATACTATGTAAGCAAGGGCTCAATTTTCGCGCACATATCGACAATATAATTCTTAAAGCCAACTTTGCACTCGGTTTCGTGAAGCGTTAGCGTAAAGAATTCTGCAATCTCTACGTAACTCGATCCCTCTATATTACCTTTGTTCGCCCCCTTCTTGAATATGCAGCTCAAGTGTGGTCCCCTTATCAACAAACCCACATTTCTTGAATTGATAGTATCCAACGTCGGTTACTACGTTTCGCTCTTCGAGGTCCGCCCTGGAACGATCCTTTGTTCTTACCGACCTGTCAGGACCGTCTTAGGCTAATTAATTTGAGTACATCGGTGGAAAAAAGAAGGGTATCTGCCATCCTTTTCATTCATAGACTTCCAACAGTTGATTCTGACAGATTGATTGCGCCATCCTTTATAACTCCATATCTCTTAACATTAATCCTCGTAATACGTAATCCTCGTCTCTTTCATCTATCCACCGCCCGCACCTCATACGGCTCCAATGAACCCATGTACTGTATGCTGGGAAGTGTTAATTCAAATATTAACTTCGATTTCAACCTCAGAACTCCATGCCTAAAACTTCGTCTTCTCAATAGCCTTCTCTTCTCTCAATCATAGTTTCTAAGCATTTTCAATCGATTTATAAACTCATATGCATTTTTCGTTAGAGAGAGACAGAGACGGATTTAGGCTACTCAGTCTTTCAATAGACGAAATCGTTCAGGTGTTTGCCTGGTCGTACAGAATCAGCCATCAGTCAATCGGATTGATTGATTGATAATATTGAGATTGATATCCAGCATGCCCGAACCATCCAGGGGTCCAATACTGAGCGGAAAACATAACTTACGAAGGAGAGAAAAGATAAATTAGTTCCCAAAAGCTATAGACTGGTTATGACTCCGTTGCGGAGTGTGGAATGTTCCCCTATCTTTTGTTGGCAAAAAATCGGATATTGAACAGATACTGCTCTGATTTTGTCCCAGGCCCCAGATTGAAGCAAACTCCAAATCTGCAATTAAAGTAGGGTGAACCACAACACAATTTTTTTCGAAATCAATGTTGATATTTATTCGTCAATGAATATCGGCCTATCGCAATTATGAATGGAACACAACATCGGTCATGTGAGCAACACGGCTTCCGTTGCAGGCAGTCATCCGAAGGTCAACAGCTTCCATGACTTTTTGAAGAATAAACGGATCAATTGCTGCGGTTTCAGTTTGGATTTTAATGAGACCCTCGTTGTTCACACATGACGTTGTCAAAAACTACGTGCATGTAATTTAAGCTAGTGGTCGTGGTGTAATGGTAATCATCATCGACTTTTGAGCGGAAGGTCTGTAGTTCATGTCTGCTCATAGCCAAGACCAATTCCTATACGGAAAAACTGTGCAACAACAACAGTTGTGAATGAGAGATGCTCAAAAAATACTGTCGAAGTATACGCTCGCAGTAGTAAGATCACCTCAAAATTCATACTCTGTGTGTGCATTTCCAATATAACACTTTAATAACATGGAAACAAAATAAGTTTCTGTGAACTACAACCAACGCGACAAATTCAGTCGAATCTCTCGATTCCTATCTAAGACAACCACCCACGGAGAGTAGAGAACGAACATCTTCGATACAAACACCCCGTCCAGGTTGTGTGGCAAACACCATGAAAGCGTAACAAAAAACAAGGAAGTACTGCAGGCAGGCTTGAACTTAAGTGTCCGCCGAAGTGTAAGCAACTTTTTTTCATGACTTGAAGCATGTCGAGCTTCATGCTAAGAAACAATTATTTGCATTACTTGGTTCAAAAAAAAAACTGCAACTGGAGCACAGAATTTTTGTCCAAACTTACAGTACTAACGTACTCTGGGAAACGACATGCGGAGATTGGCATTAACGCTTCAAAAATGATGAATTTGATGTTAAAGGTAAAGAACGCTCTGGCGCTCCGAAAAAGTTTGAAGACGTGAAATTGGAGGCATTACTTCAAGAAGGCTCATCTCAAACAACAAGATGATTTTGCTATTTGACAAAGCTCCGTAACATGTTGCAAAATAAGTAAAAACTTTAAAGTGTCCATAAAGAGCCATAAGGTATTTATAAGTTAGTTAAGATAAGATTGTTAACTAGTTTTAATAATTTTTGTCTAGCGCGTAAGAGTTCAAAGAAGTGAATAATAAACAAGATGGGATCAATCTCGCCAGGAGCCAAGATAGAATTCAAGTTCTTCTACCTTGAATTTTGCAAATTATGCAAAGGCTTTCCTGTCTGTCCGTCTTTACGCACATACCGTATCATATATCTGCCTGTCTTTTTGTCCGTACGCATATATCATATTTTTTTTTTTTTTTTTTTTTTTTTTTTTTTTTTTTTTTTATTTATTTGTTTTTTATCAATCCGTAACTCAATGGTTAGTATGGAATGATACAATAAATTAAATACAAACATAAGTGTGGTGTGGGGGTTAGCATTGGTTATAACAAAAGATACATGGATTTCAGCTTAAGATTTCAAAGAAAATTAAAGAAAAAAAGAGATTCAAAATGAAGTTCAATTACAAAATTAAATTTAATGTAAACATAATTCGATAATTATTGTGATATTAACTTGTGCTATTATTAGGATAGTCAATCAATTTTGAGTAGCGATTCAAGAACGTTATAGCTTATGGTAAATAACCAGTCTTTAACTTTTTTTAAAAAGGAATTTAGGTGTGTAGTCGTTCTAATAGCAAAAGGCAATTTATTGAACATTAAAGGAGCTGTAACAGTGTAGAATTTAGTAAAGTGAGTTTTGCAGACGTTTGGGACATTGACAAGATGCATTGTATTTGTACGAAGACTATAATACAGATTACTTCTACTAGGAATGTTACCACTTTTTTTAAAAAATTCTTTTAATACTTTGAAAACATAAAGGTGTCTCATCGGTAAGATACTCAGTTCTTGAAATAAAGGCCAACTCGGAGTAAGACGATTTTTTTTACAGATAATTCTCAGTAGGTGTTTCCGGGCTGTTAGCAACGGTTTAAAAGAAGTGTTATATGAGCCACCCCAACTTGAAATACCATACTGCAATTTTGAATGAGCAAGACCATGGTAGATTGTTTTTAAAACTTTAGTAGAACAATGTTGTTTGACGAGATACATTTTACGTGTCACTAATAGCAAATGCGATTTTATGATATGTATATGCTTTTTCCAGTTTAGGTTTTGGCCGATTACTACTCCAAGATATTTGAAGTTATCTACCGTTTCTATGTGAAAACAATTATTAGAGCAAGGGGAACTATCATCATAATTACATTTACCACAACTATGCACAGGAATACAGAATTTTTTACAATCGTGAGCATGAAACCACAAATTATACTCTTTCAAGACATTATTCGATAATTTGAAGGACATAAGTTTTGTTTTTTCGCTAATGATTAAATTGTGTAACGTAAACCACAGTCTTAGATTTTGTAAATCATCCGATATTTTTGCCACGCATTCAAATTCTGAATTTAACTGATAAGTGAAAACAATGTCGTCTGCGAAGGCCGTTGATGTTCCATTCAATTTTAGTTCAAAGAGAGAGTTTATGTAGATTAAGAATAGTAACGGGCCAAGAACTGAACCCTGTGGCACGCCATTTTTTAGTAACCGGGGATCACTAAAGCTCCCATTTATTTTGACCGTTTGTTTTCTGTCTTTTAAATAAGAAGTAAACCAATTATGGATTACTCCTCTAAAACCAGCACTGTATAGTTTTTTTAGTAGTATGTTATGGTCAACCATGTCAAATGCTTTCGTCATGTCAATAAAGAGCGCCATTGTAGATTTATTATAATGAATACTTTCATATAGTTGGCTGCACACTCTCAAGATTGCATCCGACAAAGATTTTCTAAATCCAAACTGACTACTATATTTACAAATTTATTTATTATTTATTTAAATATTTACAAATTTGTCCGAAGTGAGTGTATATTATAAACTGTGAATGAAATATAAATTATAAAATCAAATACATGAACCGTAATGACGAATAAACCCAATTCACCAACCGCCTATTTTTAGGATTTGATACATTATATTTCATTCACAATTAATAGTTCACATGCACTTCGCGCAAGTTTATAGATATACCTACATATATGATATATGCGTACAGACAGTCAGGAAAGTCCTTGCATAAGTCTTCATTTGCAAAGGAAACCTTCTCTAGTAGAAGACTAGCATTAAATTAAAAAAAGGTTAAAACCATAAACGGGAAGACATCCCCCTTTCGATTATAAGTTGTTCCGTTCGATTGCACGTGACCTGGTTGAGCAGCACATTTATTTTTATGGAGATGGTAAAAATGAATCGATTCTCGTATAGCTTTAAAAGACGACCTGTTCTCTGACGTGAAATTTATATAGTGACAGAATGACGGAAAAAAGTAATGGTTAGCGATGGGAAATATGCTATTTTGCCTTTTTATGACTTATTTTAATAAAGCAGTAGTTTTCTCAAAAAAAAAAAACAGGGGAAACTTATTCAACGGCCTAATAGGTTTGAAGTTCTTTATTGTCTACGAGTTATTGGTCTTCACTTCAAATAACCACACGGAAAGAAGACTAAAGATATTAAATTGCCAAACCTCTCAAACTAATGAAGCTTTATACTCGTACTTACCGAAGGAAAGCGACCTTCAAATTTCGTACGCAAAAATATAATTAATTGAAGGCTGGGTGAGCGGTATTGCCATCCCTAGCTAACGAGAGAGATTGTCAAGACCCATAATAGTCAGTCAACAAGTCGCTATAATACTCTCACTGCTTTTCCAGCATCATCTTGCCCTGCAAATCGTCGAATTCCGCTGACTTTAACTTCACGAGTGCCTCAATAAGTCTCCCTAAACGGAGACTTTATCTTGTTCGCTGTTACTTAAGACCCTCACAGACCTAAGACCTTTCACTCGAGACTCAATTCACTATTATTCCCTCCGAAAAACCGTACTGTTTAAATTTCCGGAAAGCTGACTTAGCGAAACTAAATAATCTGCTCAACAATGTTAATTTTAACTTCCTCCTTAACCCTAACTCACACATTTCCTTAAACGAAACCCTTGCGCTATTTTTCTCCAAAATCCTCAGCTAGTTCATTCTTTCAGTCCCATACTCACCAAAAAAGAATTACACTTCATATCCGCCTTGGTATACCAAGGAACTACACTCTTTGCGCAATAAATGAAACAAAAACTAGCACGCCTATCTTAGATCTTCCTCTGCATCTGACCTTTCTAATTACATGCAGTCCTACATTAAATTTGCACAGTTATGTGAATCACTCTATCTCCGATAATTGAACCGAATGCAATCCTTCCTTATCTCTGACCCACTTCATTAATACAAAAAGAAAAACCGATAACTACCCCGTTTCATTTAATTTTCTCAATAACTCTTACAACGAACCCGAAATAATCGCCAACTTCTTTGCTTATTTCTTCAGCCAATCATTCACCGACCGATCACGACTATCTTCAATATTTGAAAGACTGCCCCAGACTCTCTTGTCTCACTGACTATAACTCCCGACCTAATTGCCGAAAAAAATACTCAACCTAAAAGCTGACTACTTTTCCGGTCCCGACTGTCTGCCTGCCATAGTATTAAAAAAGTGCGCGAACCATCTTATTTTACCCCTTACCGCTCTATTTCAAAGCTCTACCTCTCAAGGACTCTTTCCTCAGCTTTGGAAATATGCTTATATCAGTCCACAAAAAAGGACTGAAAAGTGATGTGCCCAACTATCGTCCCATTGCCAAGCTCTCATACATACCCAACATTTTTGAGAGCATCGTTTATGCTGCATTATTTTTTCACTGCAAGCCCATATTTTCTCCTTACCAACATGGGTTCCTAAAAGGTCGATCGACAACCATTAATCTATTCGAGTTTGTTTCACAATGTTTGTTTGCACTCGAAGCTGGCAAAAAAGTTGACGTTGTCGCCACTGACTTCAGCAAAGCCTTTGACAAAATGTCTCACCATATAATTCTCCTCAAGCTCACTGATCTCGGTTTCTCTACTGGTTTCATCTCATAGATCAAATCTTATCTTGAAGATCGTCAATCTATCTTCAGATCTTCTATCTCTGATCCAATTAATGCTACCTCTGGTGTCCCACAAGGTAGTCATCTCGGCCGATTGATATTATTTCTAATGACAGCGTTATTCTGAACTCTCAGTTCTCCATATACTCGTATGTCGATGATATGAAAATATTTAAACACATATCTTCCCCCGTTGACTCCTGCTCTCTCCAATTGGACCTTAACAGGTTCACTACTTGGTGTCAAAAAAACCATCTCGAGCTCAATGCCAGTAAATGCCAAACCATCACTTATTCCCGCAAGCGCTCTTCTTCACCACCCAGAACCTACATTATTCGCAATGAAACCGTCCCCCCCGTCAACTTCTTGATTGATAGAGGGGTTATTGGTGACCGTGAACTCAATTTCCGCCTCGATATCGACAACATTATCAAACGTGCTAACTCTGCCCTCGGTTTCGTTAAACGTTGGTACAAAGAATTCTCGAATCCTTACGTTACGAAATCATTATAAATCCTAAAATTAATCAAACTCCAACCCCTAAGAGAACGACGTGATGTTGCAGATATTCTATTTATTCACGACCTTCTCAGCCGTAACATTGACAAGCCCTCATGTGCAATACATGATTACCCTTACACCAACCCACGCAGCCTTCGGTCTATGCCCCTTTTCTGTATAGACACTCACCGCACAAATTATGGCTACCACGAACCAACGTCCAGAATGCTAACACCAATCTTTTCGACCTTAAACTCAAAAATTCCAGCCTTAGAATTGCCCAATACCACAACCTTTCACACTCTCCTTAATCGTTTCCACCCTGTCACCTATTTAATATGTAAGTTAATTAAGTTAAGGCTTGCATTCAGCTAATAAAGTGCCCTGTGGGGGCGTCAAATCAAATCAAATCTTCAAAAAAATACGGACCAATAATGCCGCCAACCCATAATCCACACCACACAGTGGCATTTCGGGTTACATTGGCTTTTCGTGAATCTGGTGCGTCTTTTCCGATCGCTAGATATAGATATGACGTTTTTGTTTATTTACATATCCATCCATCCGAAAATGTGATTCATATATAAAAGATTAAATTTGATGACAACTTGATGAATCGGCGAAGCCATGGATGATGTACGAACTTCAATTGGTATGTAAATTGGATTTTATAGGCGAGTAAATTCGCTTTAAATATTAAAAAGTGAGACCCAATTGTAGATGGGTTGTCTTCAAATAATATAGCTCGACGTTTTGTCGTGAACGTGCGAAGAAGCTGATATAGAGTTTGACCAAAGTACCGAATCAGTTCTTTCAAAATTTGAATTCTGGTCTCATTAGGGCAGTTACGAGGGTGGTCCGACAAGTACTTAGCCCCACCGCCAGATGGCGCCAGTATCGCAAGAGCAACTTTCTATCGTGTAGCAAAGGTCCGCCAAATAATTTTTTTTTTTTTGAAAATGCTATAAAAAAAACTACTGAATATTTTCTCGAATTTCTTTTTTTATTTGAAAGTACAATCCTTCCGGTTAATAATGGAAAATAATTTCATTCAAATGGCTGCCTCGGCTGGCCATGCAGTAGCCTACACGATCGGTCCAATTTTTAAGCACATTATCGATTGTGTGCAGCTGTATTTCACCAATGGCTTCACGAATATTGTCCTTTAAAGCGTCAATTGTCTCTGGTTTGTCGGCGTAACACTTATCTTTCACGGCACCCCACAAATAATAGTCCAACGGTGTCAAATCGCAGCTCCGAGGTGGCCAAACGACATCAGCTCTGCGACTGATAATGCGATCTTCAAAAACAGGGCGCAAAACATCGAGTGTAGCTTCGGCTGTGTGGCACGTAGCGCCGTCCTGTTGAAACCAAATGTTGCCAATATCCTCCTCTTCAATTTTTGTGAACAAAAATTCGTTCAACATGGCCCGATAACGATCGCCATTGACTGTAACGGCCACTCCTTGCTCATTTTCGAAGAAAAATGGCCCAATTATGCCTCTGGACCAAAATCCGCATCAAACAGTGGCTCGTTTTGGGTGCACCGGCTTTACAATGTATGCGTGCGGGTTTTCTGTGCCCCAAATGCGACAATTTTGCTTGTTTACATACCCGCCAAGATCAAAATGAGCTTCATCTGAAAAGATGATTTTTTTGGCAAAATCGGCATCTTCTGTTTCAAAGTAATGTCGCAATATTTTCCAGCGTTGTTCAAGCGTATACACAACCATATTCGTTCAGCGGAAGGATAAAACTAATTGTCTGTCAAATCAGACATGAGCTAAGTGTTACCATTCACGAAATAAGCACTACTTGAAAAAAAAAAACGTTAGATGGCGGACCCTTTACATTATTGTCGACGCCTACTGTCGAAATTTCAGCCGGATCGGACTCGTAGTTTTGTTTTGACCGCGTGTGGAAGCGGGAGTATCCGTGGATTTTAGAAAAATGGAAGAAGGGCAATATCAGTCGGTGATTCGATTCTTGTTTTTGGAAGCGAAATCGCGCAGCGAAATCAAAGAGCGTTTGGACGCTGTGTACGGTGACTCTTCTCCTTCGATGGCGACCATCAAAAATTGGTTTAACGAGTTTCAAAGTTTCAACTAGCTAAGACAGTAGGCATTTCAAAAGATCGCGTGGGTCATATCCTGTATGAAATTTTGGGCATGAGAAAGCTGGCGGCGCGATGGGTGCCGCGTTTGCTCACTCCGGACAACAATCGCAACCGTGAGACCACTTCAGAGCAGTGTTTGACGCTGTTTAAGCGCAATCCGAAGGAGTTTCTGTGTCGTTTCGTGACAGTCGACGAAACATGGATCCATTGGTACAAACCAGAGACCAAGGAACAGTCGAAACAGTGGACTTCACCCGGCCAACGTGCTCCGAAGAAGGCGCAGACTGTCCCATCGGCCGGAAAGGTGATGGCCACCGTTTTCTGGGACTCACAAGATGTGATCGACTACCTGGAGAAGGACAAAACGATCACAGGGCTGTACTATGCCAAATTATTGGGCCGATTCGACGCCGAATTGAAGATAAAACGGCCCCACTTGAAAAAAGTGCTCTTCCACTATAATAAAGCACCGGCTCGCACATCCGCCCTCGTCACGGCAAAATTGGTCGAATTGGGCTACGAACTGCTGCCCCATCCACCATATTCTCCAGATTTGGCCCCGTGCGACTTCTTTTTATTTCAAAACTTGAAAAAGTCACTCGCTAGGCAGAAATTTCAGTCGAATGAGGAGGTCATCGCCGCCACGGTGGCCTACTTTGCAGACCTCGAGAAAACGTATTTTTCAGACGGGTTAAAGAAGTTGGAGCATCGCTGGGTCAAGTGTATCGAGCTAAAAGGAGACTATATTGAAAAATAAATCGCCATTTCTCTAAAATTTTTGTTTTTCTTTTAGGCTAAGTAGGCTAAGTACTTATCGGGCCACCCTCGTAAGTTATGAAGGAGAGAACAGACAAATTAATTCTCAAAAGCTGTGAACTATACTGGTTAGGACTCCGTTGCGGAGTGTTGAATGTCCCCTTATCTTATGTTGACAAAAATCGGATATTGAACAGATACTGCTCAGAGTTTGTAAGCTCCAAAGCTGCAATTAAAGTAGGGTGAACCACAACACAATTTTTTTCCAAAATCAATGTTGATACTCGTAATTTGGATTTTATACGAGTCGAAATTCGATTCAAAAATTCAAAAATGAGACCCAATTGTTTCAAATACTACTGCTCACAGCGGTGACGTTTCGTCGTGAACGTGCGAAGAAGCTGATATAGAGTTTGACCAAATACCGAATTAGTTCTTTCAAAATTTGAATTTTGGTCTCATTAGGGCGGTTATGTTGCCGGAGACTTAAGAAATAAAACTTCTACAGACCGCCCATTTTCGTTATGAGTTGGAATAACAAAAATACGTCATTGCGTGGCTCATTGAAAGAGTAATGAATGACTGATGATAACTATACAGAGACATCCCGCCATATTGATTCAGAAGGGTCAGTGCACACTAGAGATTGTACTATTTCGGTATTCACCTCATTTACTTTAGTTGACAATATTGGTTTCTCATCTACCACATTTCCAAATTCTCCTACATTTTTCAATAACATGAGCTCATAGTCCTAAAAATATTAGCACAGGCCTTTGACACCATCACCATCGCAGTCTTGAAGGAAATTAATGTCGCAAGCTTTCTTTGAGCTTCATAAATATATTTTTTTGTACATTTCTTGTCTCCTCGTTTAAAACTTCTTATATTTATTAATAATAGATAAGTACAAAATTATTTTAAGGATATTACAAACATTACTAAAGTACTACAGGTTTTTCAAGCGACCAATCATATTGAACCCTGTAAGTACGCACACGCATGCATCATTGAATCTATAAAAAAAAAGTATTGTTCTACAAAATATATTTACACACGCCGCAAGGCCATCGTACATGTAGCTATATAGCGCTACACAGGTATCCGGTTTTCCTGGCCAGCCTCGGATTTTTCAGCTACTGACTCCTCGGTGGTCTTATCACAATTTTCATTCTCTGGAGACGGATTGGTATCACAATTCGGACTCGTATTACTTCTATTCCTATCGGTGCTTCTGTTGGCAGGTTCTGTTTCTGTGTTAACAAACGACGAATTCACATAACCCGTGGGACTTAACACAGGCTCTGTA
This sequence comes from Merodon equestris, assembly GCA_958301585.1. Taxonomy (NCBI): domain Eukaryota; kingdom Metazoa; phylum Arthropoda; class Insecta; order Diptera; family Syrphidae; genus Merodon; species Merodon equestris. Next base: position 212,587,958 of record OY284413.1, on the reverse strand, counting down.
TAAGCCGGGGGCATAGGCATGCCCTGAAATAATCAAAAAAAAGAATGTAAATCCTTTTTACTAAAGCGATCATGAAAATGATTTACCTCTGTTCGTCCTTCATAGGGCGGTGGGGCTTCGGGCATTGTTATTGTCGTCTGTCTGTTATCATACGAAGGTGGCCTATCACGTAGCCGTGTCAAAACTCGTATCTGTATAGATGACAGCGAGTTACGCAAATAATTCGCGTAGGTAAACGATTCACTGTCGAAATTCTCTCCTGTCCGCGATGCTAGTGCTCTCTGCCGTGCGCTGTAAATAAAAATGTGTAAGCAACAATGGTTTTTGTTTTCATCCCGTGAGTTATAAGATGTTAATACCTTAGATACCTTGGCTTGGTACACAGCCTATAGATCACCATAGTTAGGGCGGCCATTCCCATTAGTAAGGCAGCCGAAAGGGCTATCTGTGGTGCAGTAATAAAAATAGGAGTAGTTGCACTAAAATGAATTGTAGCAAGTTAAGTATAAAAGGCTTCATGATATGCTTAGATGGGGAACCTGCAAACTACTGAGCTTTCGATCCCGGTGCGACATGAACAGAATCCCGATACGCCGCATACCAATGACTGATCTTCACAACAACCATAATATTGACATGATTGTCCGAGACCTGAGGATAAAATGTACTTTTGTTAATATTTAAATTTTCTGCTGACATTTCGTAAATTAGATTTACAAGACTGACAGAATATTGAGAGCTTACCTTAGCCTTTGACTATACTCTAATACCCTGGTAAATAGACGAACCCTAATAAACAAATAAAAGGTTTCTCAATAAGGGCGGGTAGATGTTGAAATGGAATAAAACCAGCTGTGTGTAAGGTATCGACAAAATTCTTCTTTTAGTTGAGAGGCCCACGTAAGACATTATGTATGAAAATCAAATACCCGTCTCGGCTTCTGGCGGAAATTGAGCGATGGCCTGTGTTATGTACTGTGTTATGTGCTGTAGTCGCACAAACCTGCGACTTCAAGAAACACCACAAGAAAAGGTCACATGGTGCCCAATTCACGTCACCTTGGCGAGAGATAACCTTACCCTCAAATCGTTCATACAGAATGTCAAATCATGGTGTCCGCTATACGGCACGTAGCGCCGTCCTGCTAGAACCATATATTGTCTAGGTCCAATTTGAGCCATAAGAAATTGCTTTTCATCGTTCTGTAGTGGTCGCCATTGGTTGTGACCGCCCCACCAATTACGTTTTCGAAATAGTACGGACCAATAACGCCACCGGCCCATAATCCACACCAACTGGTAACTTTTTGAGGATGCATTGTCACCAGGTGAACCTCGTGTGGGTTGGCGTCGTCCCATATACGGCAATTGCTTGTTAACTCCAAAATATACACCTCATCGCTGGAGATGATTTTTCGGCCAGAATTGAGGTATTCTTCCAAACGGCTCAAAGCCATTCACGAATTGACGGCATGAACTTTGAGCTCCTGAAGCAATTGGATCTTGTACGGGTGTAGGCCAAGTGTCGAAGCAAAATTCGTCAAGTTGAAGTCTGCGAAAGGCCGAGTTCACGATGAGGCATCTGCTGCCTCGGGTTCTTCTGTACGCTCTCATGAACCACGGCGATGTTGGCTGATTGATTACCGAACCGGTCGTTTTAAATTTGGCCACCAAGCGTTGAAAGCGTTCCGTGCAGGGACGGGTTAAGAATATCCCTGCAGCGATACCTCTCGCTTGTCGTAAAAGGCGACTAAAACAAAGGTAAACAAAAATCACATCTAGGCAATTTTGAAAACACCAAGGTGAGCCTAGGGACACATATACCACCATTAAACTGCCCCACAAGTATACATGCAAATCAGTGGGCTGACACGACTGGAGATCACCGGTGTTGTAAGAGTAAGATCAAACAAAAAAATCTGGAGCATGCCCGTGTCACAAAAAAAAAAAACAAAAACGGCAGGCCGAAAAACAATTGATGCAAAAACACCAGCATTTGATTGGCCTCAGCGATGAAGTAATCCCAAACCGGGAAACCTGCCGCTACTTTCTGAGGTCAAACCGGCGGACCCCACAAGCGGACCAGTAGGAATGCAGTTAAGTGGGAAGGTTATGGTCCTACACTTCTGACCATAACAACGCCGGAAAAAAGGAAAAGAAGAAGAAGAAGAAGAAGAAGAAGCGTTGAAAGCGTTGACTGTTAAAGACCACCACGTCTACCGTAAAATGGGCGCAACGCTCGCAACGTTTGCACTAACGAGCACTCATTTTATAATATTTTTCAGTTGGACGCGCTGTTCAATCGAGTAACTTGCTATGATGATTCGGCATCAATAACTAAATAATAAACAACTGATTTGACAGATGTCACCAAAACGACATGGTCGCTACAAGCCTCTAAAATGTACCCGCATCAATCAAAAAACTCTTTATATGTATCTCGTGGGTGAAAATATCGTTAATTGCGGGAAGTCTGTTAGTTAGAGGAAAAACATTGTAGCTGCCAATTTTACTAAACTGTTGTGAATCATGCGATCAGTTAGATTATAGATCTAAAAGGGAATAAATTGTATAAATATAGCCTGGAAAGATCCGATCTTGTTTCTACCTATTCCAAAATACTTCTCAAGCGTAATCACCTGACTTTCTTTATAGAAAACGTAGACTATCAGCGTCACAGCAAATCTTTGTACTAATTTAGCCAACGTACTCCTTCTTAACAACAGAACGCCAGTTTCTTGTCCATTATGAATTTCAATAGAATGGAGAAGACTAAGAAATGGAAAGCACTCACCCTCAGCACAGTAAGCTTTTAATGCCTAGCGTTTAAAATCTGCTTAGTGAACATATTAGACGGCACCATACCTAGGTATCGTATGCCGTTAAGGATATCTATAAAACTAGGCTTCTAAGCCCGAACACATATGGTCTGTGCCAATTAGTAATTGTAGGATCAAACAGAGCGTGTCTTCTTTCACGCGACTTTCCAATTTCAATTTCAAAAGTCATTAGCTTCTAGCCGCAGCTTATCAGATAGTAAACTTGATTGTAAAAAAAGCAATTCATGCGATAGAACTTTTTTATCATTTTAATCTAATCAAATGTTTACAATGTGAATGGCGGCCAATCATGTCTTAAAGATCTGCAAATAATGTATTTGTTTTAGATTTTTTTGTGCAATAGGACAGTGAGTCTAACACCAATTTGTTCGAACAATAGTATGTGACGGTATACACCGGTTGGGTCCGGTATTTTTAAAATTGAAGCAATTAAAATCGAGTGGAACGCTATTTACGGGGAATTACCAGCCTGTTCGACGATGAACCTTTTGAGATTGTAAAAACTACGGCTGTCAAGATTATTGTAGAAAAAAATTACCAAACGATTCCGGATGATATGGAGATATCAGAGATTATGCGTATAAGACTTATACCACGAAATCAATGGGGACTTAAACGACACCATTCGGCAGTACATGTATTTACGGCGTTGATCTTAGGTGATAATTGAATCGTAACACTTAATGATATGTAGGCTTCCGTAATAAATTGAAAAAGGCCTCGGGTTGGTTCATGGTATATTAATAAGACATTCCTTTTGTGATACCTAGAAAATATTATATCATAACCCCTAGAAGGGAGGACTCAGGGCATAGTAACAGTCCGGCTGAAATTTGATAATTGCATGTAACACTAAGCACTTAAATACACAGTTCAAAGGTTCCATAAAAACCTTTTTTAATCCAATCACTATCATATCCTTTGTGATACCAGACTCGGATACCAGGATCTCATGTAAGGTCTTTGGCGTTTATCAAGGGATCACTACCCTCTCACGCTAAACCGTTTGGAATCAATATCAAATTTTTTGTCCAAAGTGTACATTCGTGGTAGGATTCGGGAAGTCCATGAACATTTTATATGTGATTCGATCATTTGCATGGCTTTCAGAACGAAGAAGTTTCCTGCACTGGGTATAGCTGTTTTTTGTTCAATGTTTAGAGTGGAAAAAGTTCAGTCACTGCCCTTTGGGATGCCTTTGAACAAGATTACATGGTGCTTGTTGGAAGTTTGGTAATTTCTGCTCAGTCCTTTTGCATTATTCTACAGAGACATGGATGATGATAGGTCACACTGTCGCATTATACATTATACAAAATTTATAATTTGAAAGTGCCCGTATAATATGGAATTACTTTTCTGTGAGCCAGGCTGTTGACAGTAGCTGCTTTTATCTGTCATATTTCTGAAAGATCTGCTGTTTCTGTAAATCGTGCAAGCATATGAATTTTACATCTGTGATAAAATTGAAAGGTGTAATTATGTAATGACCTTCAGTCCACACAGTGATTCACGTTGGAATTCACTTTCGGCATTTATCGATCGTCGATTGCAGATGTTGGTATTGTGGATGTCGATTGTGATCGACAGTTGTCTATTATTTATGAAACAATTAGAGCTTCTCGTTTCGTGCATGGAAGAAAATCCCTATATAAGGGAATTTGTTTGCTAAGGGAGTATGTTTGAAAACACAAGCAAAACACAGATGAGAAAGAGTAAGTGCCAAGCTAAATAATTATGGACCTCCTATGTGTTCATGGGTAAAATGGGTGAAATTAAGAAAAACAAAAGTCCTATTGGAATGATTTGGAGTATTGAATTTCTTTGATGAAATAAATAAACGATAGTCAAAAAACTGTAAAAAAAAACGAAGTATTCACAATATTCACGTAATTACTCACTATAGTATACTTCTCCATCGATTGAGTTACACAATACCAAATCCAGAATCAATCGACGCAATCGACAATTGTCGAGTCGATCGCCGATCGCCATTCACAATAGGGACCTTTTAGTGTAACTATGAAACCAATTTAATGATGTAAAATTTAACAGAGAAGCCAATGATAGTTCTACCAACCTAATTACCTAACGGTAACTTTTTTCCAATAGGTGTACCCGAAAGGTTTAAATTGAAAATTTATATTGATTTCTAAAACTACGTAAAAGTCTTAAAAATTTTAGCCTCACCGCCAGATGGCGCCAGTATCGCAAGAGTAACTTACTATCGTGTAGCACATTCTAGTAGACGGCTACTGTCGGATCGGACTCGTAGTTTTGTCTTGACAGCGTGTGGAAGCGGGAGTGTCCGCCGATTTTAGAAAAATGGAAAAAGAGCAATATCGGTCGGTGATTCGATTCTTGTTTTTGGAAGGGAAATCGCGCAGCGAAATCAAAAAGCGTTTGCATGCTGTGTACGGTGACTCTTCTCCTTCGATGGCGACCATCAAAGATTCGTTTAACGAATTTCAACGTGGTCGCACGTCGGTTTTTGATGAGTCACGTCCCGGTGCCCCGAAAACGGCTACCACGGAGGATAACGTGACAAAAATCCACGATCTCGTATTGGCAGACCGCCGATTGAAGGTGCGCGAGATAGCTGAGATCGCGTGGGTCATATCCTGCATGAAATTTTGGGCATGAGAAAGCTGTCGGCGCGAGGCATGCCGCGTTTGCTCGCTCCGGACAACAAGCGCAACCGTTAGACTGAGACCACTTCAGAGCAGTGTTTGACGATGTTTTTCTGTGTCGTTGCGTGACAGTCGACGAAACATGGGTCCACTGGTATACACCAGAGACCAAGGAACAGTCGAAACAGTGGACTTCACCCGGCGAACGTGCTCCGAAGAAGGCGAAGACTGTCCCACCGGAAAGGTGATGGCCACCGTTTTCTGGGATTCACAAGGTGTGATCCACATCGACTACCTGGAGAAGGGCAAAACGGTCACAGGGCTGTACTATGCCAAATTATTGGGCCGATTCGACCCCGAATTGAAGAAAAAACGGCCCCACTCGGCGAGGAAAGAAGTGCTCTTCCACCATGATAACGCACCGGCACACACCTCCGCCCTCGCCACGGCCAAATTGGTCGAGTTGGGCTACGAACTGCTACCCCATCCAACGTATTTTACAGATTTGGCCCCGTGCGACTTCTTTTTGTTTCCAAACTTGAAAAAGTCACTCGCCGGGGAGAAATTTCAATCGAATGAGGAGGTCATCGCTGCCACGGAGGCCTTCTTTGCAGACCTCGAGAAAACGTTTTTTTTCAGACGGGTTAAAGGAGTTGGAGCATCACTGGGTCAAGTGTATCGAGCTAAAAGGAGACTATATTGAAAAATAAATCATCATTACTCCAAAATTTTTGTTTTTCTTTTGTAGGCTAAGTACTTATCGGACCACCCTCGTATATTATACCTAGTCCTGCCATAATTTCTGTTACAAGTATAAAACGCTATAAAAAAAAAAGCAGTAAACATATTGTATTCAAAATTATTTCATTTATTAGAACACAATATTGGTTATTAAAAAACGTTGGGTTCGTTCGGAATGACCGCCTTTTGCTTTAACGCAAGCTTTTAAACAGTGTGGCCATTTGGGCTATAGTGGCACGTACGGTTTATGGAGATCGTGGACGCTGCTCTGGTTAATACCGTTTTAAGGCTTTGCAAATTTCTGTGGGGAGCCTTGCAGGCCATGTTCTCCAATTCTGATCACAAACCATAATCCAGTTGATTCAGATCTGGACTCCCCGACGGCCAATCTTCTGCTGCTATAAAGCCAGGAATATTGACTCTGAGCCACTCCTTCGTGGTTTTGGCTTTGTGCGCTGGAGCAGAGTCCTGTTGGAAGATCCATCTGTGTCCATTGAAAAGGGTATTGGTGAAACCCTTCACAACACCCTCTAGCACATCTTCTTGGTAGACCTTTGCACCAGTTTTTACGCCCTTTTCACAGAAATGGAGGGATGTGACACCATGGTGACAGACCCCCCACCAAACCATTACGGAAACAGGTTGATGACCACGTTGAATCCTTGGAACCATTTTTTTCGCTTCCTTGGATGAAGTGGCATAAATCTTGTCGTTTTGTTTGTTGAAAAATTCTTCCACATTAAAAATTTTCTCGTCCGTAAACAGAATGTTTTCATGGCCATTGTCCGCGTGCCACTGCAAAAGTCGCTTGCATCTTTCCAGCCTAATTTTTTTTAATTGGGGAGTTAGAAGATGGGCGATAGGCTTTCATATACAGATCATCCCGAATCAGCCTAGACATGGATCTGGTTGATATCCAATTCCTTGGACATGATCTTCAAGGGAATTTCTCCAAATTCGTTCACGTATTGCCTTTACTAGCGCACTCGTACGGACGACGCGCGGGCGACCACTTCTTGGCCTGTCCTCTACTCCAGATAATTCACCGAAGCGAGTAATAACCCGATAAACGAATGTTCTTGATATTGCGAGTGGTTTTAGCAACTCGAAAATGTGGGCAGCACTCTTTCCGCACTTATGCAACGCTATTACCGCGACTCGATTCACTTTTACGCCCCACTTCATGTTAATAGTTCAAAAACTGAAACCAAACTGACTAGTATTCTTCACTGATCAGTGCATGTGTTCTGAAAAAAAGGTTAACAGTTCTATTCCCCCAAAAAGTTTTGAACCATAAGCGCTGAAAATTGTGTAACAGAACTTATGGCAGGACTAGGTAATAAGTAATATTTTAGGAATAAAATGCGCAACCGCACGTCCACCTCGATTTTGCTCCGAAGGATCATCGAAATCTGGCAATTGAAAGCATGATTTTCCGAACTTTCCGAACTTGTACTCGTACGATAAGCAGAAAAAGTTACAGAACGCTACACTTCTGCACCAGAGGCACTCGAAAATCAAGACTGTGGTAACTGTTTTCATTGATTACCGTGTTGTATTATTATATATAAGCATCATGATAGATTTATGTACGCTAACATATCTGGCAAGGACAGATAAATTTTGGACAACGATAGGGCATCATCGCACAAATATTTAAGGATTCCCCCTTAACTGATCCACTGCACAAATTTACCTACGAGTTCTGGAAAATGTATTAGAGCCCTTTGCGCTGGAACTTTATGTTGACACCTGCAGATTAATTTATTAACAGGACAACGCTCCTTGCCACACAGCCAAAATTGGAAGTATGATCTTGTTTTTTTTCTTTTAATATGAAAGACTAACATCAAGCTTTTAAAATAAACTAAAACTTTTATGACTAAAAATAATATTTGCATTTTTTTTGCTTATTTCTTAGGTTACTTTAAAGAAAATAATGTCGATGTATTAGGTTGGCCTTCCTACAGTCCAGATCTCAATTCAATTGAGAATATCTGGCCAGTAATGAATCTTAATGTTGCAAAAAAGCGCCCAGAGCGTCCACCACTAGTGGTCGTGGTGCAATGGTAATCATTACCGACTGGTCTGTAGTTTAAGTCCGTCCATAGTCAAGAACAATTCCTATACAGAAAAACTGTGCAACAACATCAGTTGTGAAAGAGAGATGATCAAAAAAGTGCTGACGAAGGCATAACACTCGCAGCATAAGGTCACTTCAAAATTCACACTCTGTGTGTGCAAAAGAGTTACTGTGAACTACAACCAACACAAATTCAGTCGGATCCCTCAAATCCTATCTAGGACAACCACCCCGGGAGAGTAGTGAATGAACATCTTCGACATAAACCATCTGCACCCCGTCCAGGTTGTGTGACAAACACCATAAGAGCGTATCTACACTCTTGAACGAATTATAAAATAAAATTTAAAACCTAAAAAATTACTTATCCGGATCTGAAACACTATACTTGCTTCCACATGGAAAAGCCTATCTGAGTCAAACTCTCGCCGATGTGCAGCTGTAATAAAAACAGGAGGAGGTCCAACAAAGTACTAATTAGATAGAGGATGCAATAAAAAGCCAAAATGCTGCACCAATAATTCATTTTTCGTTAACAACTTTTTGATCCCGTGACCGCTTGTGAAAAATTGTTACACTCTAAATTTATCATGAAACGATTGAAACCGACGTTATTGCAACAAATTTGACAAAATCCGAAAAAAAGTTTGACCAACATCTGTCTGTCCTTCTGTCCGTAGGCATCTATCTGTAATTTGCGCGAAGTGAATGTGAATTATAATACAGCACAATGGACCATTCTTGGGCTAAGTGATCCCCACTGCTTTTACGGAGGGAAGCCACTTAACCTAACCTATCATGTCCTAAAAATATTTCGTTGATGACATGGTTTATTTTATTTATTCGTCATTACGGTTTGATTTTATAATTCATATTTCATTAACAGTTTATAATTCACATTCACTTCGAGCAAGTTTGTGGATATATAATATATGCGCACAGACATACAGGAAAGTCTTTTCATCAGTTTTACAAGATAGAAGGCTTTCTATTGATTAATTTCGGAGACTTTCGGACAATTTCTATTACTAATCGATCCTCCTGTATCCTTCTGTATAGCAATGTAAAACGTTATTCATGCACCAGAAATGTAGGTAATCATCGAAAAAATAAAGAGAGCAATCTAACGAGTTGAAGTAACAAGGTAGAAGGAGTCGACTTAATAAAATATGAAGGAGGCAAATTAATAGAGAAGTTACATGGGCCCATCACAACTATATGCAACAATATAGGAAAGCGAGGAATGTCGCTGCTGTTGTTACAAGCTGCAAAACAAAATGTTGTATGGTTCCTCCACGGTAACGTAGCTGCCCGAGGTCGCAAAGTTAGCAAGTACAAGAAATTTGAAAATTGTACGTAATTGCACGGTAGTGCTTATGGTCGATCCCGTTTCTCGGCTTCAGAGCTACTTTCTTGACTGTATTTTGAGTTAAGCAGTTGGCGCGACTTCAGTTCTAGCCTATAAGGTCAAATGTGGTGTGGTTCCTCCATGGTAACATAGCTGCCCGAGGTCGCAAAGTTAGCAAGTACAAGAAATTTGAAAATTATACGTAATTGTACGGTAGTGCTTATGGTCAAAATATTGTTTTAAAAGTTACATTATGCACTAGTGGCTTCAGGAGAAACCGCTCGACTAGTGTTTAGATCTTCACCATACACCAGCTTTCAGAAAAGAAATGGAAATTCCACGAAAAACCGGCAGCTAATCGTAGATTCTAAAAAGGCATATGACTCTATAAGGCGATCGAAAATGTTCTTGTAAGAGGAGGAATTCCTAAAGAGAAACAAAGGATGCTTAAACTAAGCCAACAAAACGCCTTAACTAAAGATACGTGAATGATTAAAACAAGGGGATGTCCTGTCACCGCTTCTTTTAAACTTGGTGCTTGAATTCGTCACTTAAAGAAAATGAGCAATATAACCCTTAGTGGAATTACATATTTACTTTCTACTTTACCTGGACTTAGTGAGGGAACTATTGAGAGAAAGGCAAGAAGTCCAATAATGGCAGGAAAGGAGGGCTTAGAAGTAGATATAGAATAAGCCTCGCACCTGACTGTACTTGATAAACACTTTAAGAAGATCAACGAATTGATATACCTGGAAACCATATTGACTGCCAAAAATGACATAAAAATCGAAATAAATAAAAGGCAGGATATGGGGAGCTCATTCTTTCCCCCGGTGGAGAAACTCTTATCTTTTTGAGTGTGGAACTTGATCTCTGACTAAGAAGGAGGGAAATAGATTTCGAATCTTTGAAAACAAGATCTTAAGGAGGATCTATGGTGGGAAATAGGACAAAGAAACAGGCGAATGGAAAAATGCACTACAAATGCATGTAATAAAATTGCAAAGACTAAGGTGGGCAGGGCACATAGAACAAGTGGACAGTGGACGAACGGTTAAAAGAATTATCGCCCGACCGAAGAGAATCGCCAGGAAGAATGGGCTTAGATGAGATGGAATAGGAACATGGAAAGAAGACATTCATGACAGGGAGCCTTGGTCAAGGGTTGTCAATGAGGTTCTGAATGTCCGAGTTCCAAATGGCCGGTAATATTAATAATAATAAGTAAAGCAAAAACAGAAAAACAGGCGCAGCAACTTGAGAAATGAACGATGTCTTTGCTTTGTATACGTGCAGCCAATGCGAAACTGGCTTACCAAAATTGGCCACTAGAAAAAAAGCCAAGAGGTAGGTCATTGGAGGTTATCGATAATGAACAATTTACAACAGCATCTGTAGAATAATATTCAGCAATGACTGTTTTAGACCTTGTTGCAGGGTTTATAGTCGCAGATGCAACCATAAGCCTTCACGTTTCCGTCATCGAAAGACAAGAAAGCACTAGAGACATGGGTGCCCACTGATAAATACGCATTGTTCTATGTTGCTGCATGATATGGCAAGACCACAAACAATTCATAAGCCCATATACCACAAAACAGCCGTTTGCAGATTACACTAAACAATATGTTCCTATCACCTATCGTTGAAAATTAGAGACGCACGCACAACGTTGGTGATTAAGATAAATTTCAGCTCCAGCTCTCCATGATCTATTCTGATGGCTAAATCATATTGCTTGTTTCTATGCAGTCCAAAGTAATTCCGTATTAGGAGAAATGGATCATGTTCTCCAGAAATAGACAAAATGCTTTCAATGGGATTACGCTCAATGCGATTCGGCAGACAGACTCACCTAGTTAGTCATGGGTAGTAAGAGATGATATCACAGCTGTCTGAGCTGAACAATCATTTCGCAACAAAGTGAAGTGAAGAGATAAAGAAAAAGGCTTATACCTCTGTAAATATTGTAATATCTGTCACAAAAATAGGCAGCCCAAAAGCGAACAGATAAGCAGGTTGTATATTTTTAAAATAACTTAAGCCAAATTGTTCGAATCAGTTAGGACTTGGTCCTTTAAGCCTAAAGCTTTTATTCGAAAGAGTTAATATGGCCTACGCACATACCGATATCTAAAGTCGCGAACGTTCTGCCGCTGTTTAAGCGGAGGAGAACTGTGAGTGTTGATAAACAAAGCAATTTGACTTATAAGGCTTTCTTTATTTTAAGAAGGCCTAAACAGACATCGTCAATATGTGCCAAGCTGCTGGTGGATAGGTTAAAAATGTATAAAGTAATAAAAAAATGCTTCATGCATTGTTTGAGATAAAATAAAAACTTATTTTAGAAAACACATTCGAGTGGCATTAATCAGTTTGATTGTTATTAATCGACAGTGTCAGAACAGACGGAACCTGAGAGATAAACTAAAAACAATTCTTCAAATTAGATGCGAAAATAAGTCCCAATTTTGCTTAGCCTTGTATGGCTCTATTTTACGTTCCTTCTCAATCTTATCACAATAAATTCAATTGCACGCTATTTCATTTGCTATTTTTACATTCAAAAATATATTGACACTCTCAATCCTGTATGATGGTAAATATATGCGATGGCAAGTTATTTAACCTCACCTGGACATTTTACGCAGTTTCCGAGGGGATCAGGGTGGAATGTCGGCTTGCACCTGCAATAGCCCTCCACACACATCATAAAATCGCCATCACAATCGGGACTAGTCGCGCATGCCATATAATCGGCAATGTTTGACATATTGATACAAATTCGTATACTTCAACCGGGTATTGAATAAAACTTATCGAATACAAGAACGAATCGAACGTGCGCGCTCGCGGTGGGCCGAGATTAGAACATAATTTACACAAAGCTCTAGAGCTCTACAGCTGCAACCAAGATAAGACAAATTATTTTGTTTTGATTGCGTCAAAATGCTGCGGAAGACAGGAAAACCTTCGCGTAAGTGAGCTAGACCGGTACTAAAACTTAGCGCACACGAACGGGGAGAACATGCACAAGGTCTAATCAGTTAATTGTTTATCGTTATATATTGTACTTCGCTTATCATTGATAACACGTAACACCACTAACAGCTTGAAGTAATAAAGGCAGTGCAAGTGAGAGTTCGGCTATCTGCTAAATTACTCGTTAGATCGCGTTACAGCGTTGGCAGCGTTGCTTTTTTGATACAAACATTTTAGAGTAGATAAAAGTGATGACAGTCAAGTGTTGGAATGAATTCATCATACAAATAATTCGGTATGATACAGTAATGGGTGATTAAATGCACTGATCTTCTTTTGGTAGGTTAGGCATATGCTATTTTTGGCTGCCGTGACAACGAGGTGTCACTTTAAATTGATAAACAAACGCAACACTTTTATGAAAAGTGGGCACATTCTTATTTCAATCTAAAGTACAAACTCCCAAATATCGGATACAGCTCTACCTATAAAAGGTCATGTTTTTATGAAATCTTCCATCGCACTTTCCTATGATCAGTGAAAGCCATTTCGTAGAATCACTCTCAGGAAAGTTATCACGCAATAGAGCTCTTGAATGCGGACTATTAATTTCAATATCTCAGTTACGTTATTCCACGAGGCTATTTAAAGTGCTTAGATGGCACTGCAGTTCGGGCAGAACTAAGATCTTAACCAACAAGCCTTAACAGCAAGAATGATATTAAGCCAGCTGCTTCCAATGCCACCATCTGGAGGATCCTTCCAACTGTGTACGCCACCTGAAATGCGCTTATTCCAAGATTCGTTGTATATCGGTATTGGTTTTGAAGCTACTTTGGGTTGCAGCTCTGGTGTCATTTCGCTCTACATGGTTCAGGCATCTCAAAAATGCAAACGCTAGACGCCTGGCTAAACTGATGTCGATCTACAGCCCGTTCATTTTTTGGATGCAGAAGTTCTCTCTCGAATCATCTAAGGGCCTCTAGATCCGCTTTTAAAAATATGCAATTCTCGTTGCCGTAGACGGGGACCGGGTATGTTGACGTTTTTTTAAGAGTTACAGCAGCAGCGGTTGGTTATTCTGGGTTTGAGCTAGAAAGCCAAGATAAATGAAATCCTTGACTACTTAAAAATTATAGTACTCAAGTGGGGTTCTGCGCGTCTTTTTTTATGGCAGCATATACGAGGGTGGTCCGATAAGTACTTAGCCTACAAAAGAAAAACAATAATTTTCTCGAGGTCTGCAAAGTAGGCCTCCGTGGCAGCGATTACCTCCTCATTCGACTGAAGTTTCTGCCCGGCGGGTGACTTTTTCAAGTTTTGAAACAAAAAGAAGTCGCACGGGGCCAAATCTGCAGCAGTTCGTAGCTCGATTCGACCAATTTGGACGTGGCGAGGGCGGAGGTGTGAGCCGGTGCGTTATCATGGTGGAAGAGCACTTTTTTCCTCGCCAAGTGGGGCCGTTTTTTCTTCAATTCGGCGTCGAATCAGCCCAATAATTCCCTTCTCTAGGTAGTCGATGTGGATCACACCTTGTGAATCCCAGAAAACGGTGGCCATCACCTTTCCAGCCGATGGGACAGTCTTCGCCTTCTTCGGAGCACGTTCGCCGGGTAAAGTCCACTGTTTCGACTGTTCCTTGGTCTCTGGTGTATACCAGTGGATCCATGTTTCGTCGACTGTCACGAAACGATGCAGAAACTCCTTCGGATGGCGCTTAAACACCGTGGTCTCACGGTTGCGCTTATTGTCCGGAGTGAGCAAACGCGGCACCCATCGCGCCGACAGCTTTCTCATGCACAAAATTACATGCAGGATATGACCCACGAGATTTTTTGAAATACCTACTGTCTCAGCTATCTCGCGTACCTTCAATCGGCGGTCTGCCGATACGAGATCGTGGATTTTTGTCACGTTATCCTCCGTGGTAGCCGTTTTCTGGGCACCTGGACGTGGCTCATCAAAAACCGACGTGCGACCACGTTGAAACTCGTTAAACCAATTTTCGATGATGGCGACCATCAAGGAGAAGAGTCGCCGTACACAGCAAAACGCTCTTTGATTTCGCTGCGCGATTTCCCTTCCAAAAACAGGAATCGAATCACCGACCGATATTGCTCTTTTTCCATTTTTCTAAAGTCCGCGGACACTCCCGCTTCCACAGGCGGTCAAAACAAAAAATGTACTACACGATAGTAAGTTGCTTTTGCGATACTGGCGCCATCTGGCGGTGAGGCTAAGTACTTATCGAACCACCCTCGTAGCATAGATCGATCGCCCTTCGAGATCATTTAAATTGACATGTCTTTTTTCTGCAGGTTTTGTTTCTTAAGAATATAGGGTATGCCAATAACTGCTACATAAACCACGAAGGTCACATGACCCATATAACTGCTATGGACCGAACTTCATCATCCACTAACCTCACTAAGCTCAGATTGTTCACAAACCTTGTAAGGAGACCACGCGCTCATCAGCGGAAATCTTATATACGAGCATGGACGACTTATATCCTTTTTCTCTTATGGAGATTGTCTTTCTTATAGATCATAATGCTGAGATTCCATCTATCGGGCCTGCTTTCCTCCAACGCGCAGGTGCTTTAAATAAAGAGTGCTGCTTGGTTTTTTAGTGTTATATTTTTAACAGATCACGATAAGAAGGTTTATTTATATATCCGAACAACGGTTACAAATTATTGAATTTTCTTCTTCTTCTTTTCCTTTTTCCGGCGTTGTTATGGTCAGAAGTGTAGGACCATAACGTTCCCACTTAACTGCATTCCTACTGGTCCGCTTGTGGGGTCCGCCGGTTTGACCTCAGAAAGTAGGGTCAGGCTTCCCGGTTTGGGATTACTTCATCGCTGAGGCCAATCAAATGCTGGTGTTTTTGCATTTGTTTGCACCAATTGTTTTTCGGCCTGCCTTTTTTTTTTTTTTTTTTTTTTTTTGTGACACGGGCATGCTCCAGATTTTTTTGTTTGATCTTACTCTTACAACACCGGTGATCTCCAGTCGTGTCAACCCACTGATTTGCATGTACACTTGTGGGGCAGTTTAATGGTGGTATATGTATGTGTCCCTAGGCTCACCTTGGTGTTTTCTAAATTGCCTAGATGTGATTTTTGTTTACCTTTGTTTTAGTCGCCTTTTACGACAAGCGAGAGGTATCGCTGCAGGGATATTTTTAACGCGTCCCTGCACGCACGGACAAATTATTGAATTTTATTACCAAAAATTGTACTTTGTAAAAATGTTTTTTCACGGTCTTCGACCATTTTACGTTCCTTATAGGGCCAATCATTTTAAGTTATTCAAGCTAGTTTTAATGAATTCAAAGAAAAATAATAAATAAATTTCGCACCAATTTTACGATATTGGATACCTACCCATTTGCATAGAATACGTACAGAGAAAATATTGCTTTGCCGCCGTTCGTAGGGGGTCGAATTATTCGATGGAAGTTTCTATGCCAGGATCTTGATTCTAACACCTTCTAAGATACAGCTCGTGTAGGAACTGGAGCCGAACGACGTGCCGCAACGTCGAATTTAAATTAGTTCGGTGAGCAATTTATCTCAGTGGACAATTTAATTTAATTTTTTTATGGAGACAATCAAATCGAACGTCTATGCCGATAAGACAGCGCAATTTCAGCCTTGGAAAACAATATTAGACGTGTTGTTAGAGAGATGCCAGCTCGAAAAGGTGACTAAAAATCAGATTCTCCACTTCTCCACTAATCTAGAAAATATATGGCCAACATTGGTCAACTGAAATAAAAATCACATATTAGTTCAGCAAGTATTCTGTCTACTACAGCAGCTTAACTAAACTTCAGCTTCGATATCGTTGCATTAACCACGGACGGTGGATGGAATTCTCTCTAGTCTTTGTTCAGTGTCAATGGTTCGTTCTGCCTTACATCGGTATTTTGACTATCATCACCGCCATTTCTGCAGTCTACAGAAGTAGCCTTTCCCTGTTCTCATCATCTCCTGCGACCCCAAATTATCTATGTTCATCATTCGTGAAAATTTCGAACTTCATGCCTGCAATAGGGTCCCTCCATATCATCTCTCAACCTCATGCTGCTCGTGCACTGTCGTTTCCCTTTTAGTTTTTTTTTTAGTTTTAAATTCATTTTTATTCATACGTTGTTAGATCTATCTTATCCTAGACAAAAGTGCTTAAAACTAGCTTAACTATCCTTACAAATTTAGGAATCTTACTGGCTCTAGGCGGACACTCTAAAATAAACTGTATAATTTTTACGTATGCCTTTCGACTACTATATAAAAAACTTACAATTAACATTATTATAATTTACTTAAGCTAAGAAATTTTTTTTTTTTTTTTTAAAAAACTTAGCATATTCTCAGAGACGCATGCTCATCTATTTTTTCAGTTCGTAGAACTCACAAGTAGCTCTCATCTGTCTATGTAGCGTAGCCATATTTGCATTCTGCTTTTCTACCTCATCAAACTCAGGGTTTTTTAAAGCCCGGGGCATCAGGGTGATTTCCCCAATTACGAGTAGGTTTCAATTGCTGTTGTCTATGTTTTGTGAAAATTGTATCCGTACTTAAATGAGCTCAAGGGAGACAAGGTCCTGGTGTTCTCTTGTGACTGGAGTTTGCCGACATCAAATGTTCGTGTCCTGATTCGACCCCATTGTGCCCGCTATATCCACTTTACCTGCAACAAGGTAATGATTTTTCGTAAGTTTCGGACATCTATAGAGCTAGAGGGGATCTGGTGTTGATCACAACGTGATCAGTTTGACTGATTGTTAATTGATGAGGGGACCGCCAAAAGTGGCATGTACATTTAAAGTTCTTAGAGGAATGGCGGTTCAACGATTGTATAGATTCACAACATCTAAGCTTACACTGAAGTCACCGAACGCCTTCTCCATTGTGGAAAGCGGTCATTTCATAATGGTTTACTTTATTCGTCATATTTAATGCAGGATGGCTGGTAATTAAAATTTTCACTCGCACCATGCTAGAACACATAACTTCGTCAAAAAGGTTTTTTAGAATATAATTTATAATAATCCGTATTAATTTGAAAAGTTGTGGAAACTCAGGTTTCTGCTATTCCTTCCACTGAGCACCACATTTCCCCGAATATTTTGCCTTTAATCAATAGACCATCATTTTCGAAAACTGCGATCGTACTACTTCCATCCTTTACCAGGCACCTTTGCTCACCGCGATAGTAAATTTATTCAATCAAATTGAACGTCTTTGGCAGGTTAGGGATGTAAAGACTCCCGCTCGTGTTCGTTCAGTATCACTTGAAATTATCTCCGATGTAATCAAGATATCTTGGCGCACATGCTTGTAAGGTCTAGTTGACACAAGAATTAAGCAAGCAGACTACGCCCAAAGTCGTTCTTTCGTATGTGAACGCAGCAAAGGAATAAACGAAATCTTGATTTCTTACCCAAAATGATCGTAAGTAACATCTTTCCTAATTGCTAGGTATATAAAAACAGAAAGCCACGCATTGTCATGTGATTTCATCAACATCACTCTTGAAAGGATCATGCGGGACTCACTGGCCAATAAAAAAAAAAACACAATCTATTTCAAATCTGCACAACTCCTTGCATGCGCAATGATACTGTCTTTATGGGACGACCATAGAAGATATTAATGAAGGGCCTGAGATCTATGAAGTAGAAGCGGCTAAAGTGGGTCTGAGGGTAAAAGAGGACAAAACTATATATATCAAAGAAAATGAACATCACGTCACCTTTGGCAGCTAAAACTTTGAAGTAATCAAGAATTTCGTCTCCCTTGGTTAACTAGCAACAAGCGGCAACCAGCGTTGCGATCAAACAAAGAATAACTCTTGGCAACTGCTTCCTTTCTGGGCCCTCAGAAGGCAATTTAAAAGTAGACTTCTCTCTCGAACAATCATGGTAACTTTAAAAAAACCTTAATCATATCTTTCTCTGCTGCGCTGACATAATCGAGAGTGGATTACGAAGCGCTTGGCCGATTCGAGAGACGAATACTGCACGCTGTCCTGTTAGTATAACGGAAATCGGAGGCAGAGACTAGCTTTGCACCGACATTGGCTTAACGTCAAAGTCTAGGCCCACTCTGAGGAACGACGCAGAGAAAACGACCGTAAATATGGTGACGCACAGAGTTGGAAAGAGATCTCCACTAACTGAGTTTTCAGTACTGAAAGCAGCTAGCGGAAGGTCGTGCCGATTAAAGAGGCAAGATTTTAGTCTTCAATAGAACTCCTCAAACATGCTTAAAATATGAAAGGTCAGGGTTTAAATAAAAAGCATCGGAATACTTTTTTTCCTGACGTGATTCACACATCGCAGCGCGCTGGTTCCAGGCGGGCTTGATGGCGGGTGTCTGATCTTCAATACGACTGCGAGACTTCATTCAAGCTAAATCGTGGTTTTAATAGGCTATATAGCGCCATCAAACTAGAGACATCGGGTGCGTGACACAATGGCTGAGAGAGTATAGACGGAGAGCCCCACGCCCTCGACGTCAAGAACAGGCAGCAATGCACAACGTGTGTGTGAAGTGCGGTTTTGAGTCTGGGTATAATGATGAACAGTCCGTTTTACCTAGAAATGCTAACCGGGTGAGGTCAGTCATCCCCGGGAATTGGATTGCATTACAATAATGCACCCAACTACACCTGATCTAAGGTGACCGACTACTTGCCGCAAAACGGCGTCGCGACGATTTACCAATTTCCTTATAGTCCCGACTTGGCACTTGGAAATATTTTTTCTATTCCTAACAGTGAAATCCTTCCTCAAAAGTGGTGTCTATTGGGACCTTCATGGCCGTCAAAGAAGCGTGTTCGTGTACTTTTAAGGACCTTTCGGAAGCTGCATACCAAGGAGATGGCAAAAATGTGTTGCTCAAGGAATATATTTTAAGGGATTGTAGGACTTTTCCCGATACTTTTTATACAAACCTTTAATATCTGAAAAACGTTGTAACAGTCGCTTAATTTCCAAAATGTTTGTGAAAACAAAAAAAAACTGCAATTATCAATAAACAAATTTTAAAATTGTTGCCCTGTATAGTCACACATTATGCTCCATAATCGCATCTACGTTCACAGTCCGTAAATCATCCACCAACTACCATGCGTCCAGGTTAATTGGACTTGATTAAATGCCACAATTCCGTGTTACGAATAAATAAAAGGATTTCTAGACCCGATATATGTTAGAACTAGAGCAAACAACCAGAGCTTATTCCAACTTGTTGACTTCTTAACTAGTTTTCCAATTTTTCAATACCGGCATCATCATAAATTCACCTTAACCCTTTCCAATCATCTACGAAAACATGTGTGGCATTTAAGTCAACCTTACACCTAACCCATTTCCAAGGCAACGCACTATTACCTCGTGGCCATAACAGAAAAAAAAATCGTTTAATGTCCCATTGTTCGTTAGCAGTTTCAGTTAAGGACAATTTCCCGATCCCTGAACATGGCTGAGGACAATTCCTGGGTGTTCGACTCACTGGTGTGTTTCCTTCACGGTCCGGTCTGGAATGCTCCACTGCAGACTTTCATCGAAGAGAAATCTCTGAGTAAGAACATTCAGTCGTAACGTTGAGTCACTTAAGTTTTTGTTTTTTTTCTCAGTTTTTGACCCTAATCTAGAGCCAGATGAAAAGAATCCGGAATATGTCAAGATACACGACGAATACAAGAACCTGGTCGACTATATGTTAGGCAGCTTCATGGACGAAATGCACATCACACCCGAGCAATTCGAAATGGCCTGCTTGGAGGGACGTGGTCACAAGGGCGAGGGCTCATTCAGTTTTCATCAAGGACTTTTCCAGCAGGTTGTTCTCCATCAACGATAAATGTGGCTTCATATCTCATGAAGATACTATATTCCAGATATGGGCAGCGAATGATATCAAGATTTTTATTCGAATGATGACCCAGCGTAATGTCGAAATACAATTGCAGGCCTTGGATTTAATAGAGAGAAGGCAGCAGTCATTGTCGCTCGAGAAAGATGAAACTCTGGAGGAACCGATAAAGAGGTATCACCACCCTTTTCACGGTCGAAAAAAGAGGGATGATAAATACAATTTTCCGCTCACAGCTCTGAAGAAGAAGCATTCGTCGAGGCCGAGGAGTTGATTGCAAAGTCAGTTGAAAAAGATCTGGATACGCCAGAAGCCGCAGTCACGCCTGAGGAGCCCGAAATTGCTGATAAATTCGAAAGACTCAACCTATTCTTCGAGCATCAAAAGGTGAGTTCCTACACCCCTTTTCATATATAACATACATAGTTTCTATGGTTCATTAAGTTTGCGCAGATTGATCCTGAAGACGTGCAATCACGTCAGGAATACCTGCGCCAGCAGAGGGACAAAATCTTGGCTATCAAAAAGAAGACTCGAGCTAAGCAATTGAATGAATCGGCTGAAAAGAGCAATCGGCCCTCATCCGCCCAAGTTGCACAGAAACTTCTCGAAGGCAACCAGGAGGAAGTTCTCAGTAATGTGAATAACGTCGAGAGAAACTCTGCTTCAATGCAGCTCCGCAAGACGTTAGCGAAACGTCTACGTACTGAGGTTGTAGAACAGGAATAAACATAAAGCTAAAGGCTAGTAGGTGTATAGTATATTCACTGATTTAATGAAGTCTGCGCTCTAAGTTTTTGACAAGTAGGCTTGATCGTGGTGCTTAGATGATTTTTAAAAAGTATTTTCTTGTGATTTTTTTTATTAGAATCGAATAGTATTGGCGGCAAGATTAAATAAATATGGAATTCATCATTCAACTGCATCGTTATTTTCATTTATGTCGAGAACTTACCACAAGAGCACCTTGGTTGAAGTGAATGTTAAGTCTGCCAAGACACCAATAGCAGCAGACTATCGCAAATCAGGTCATTTTTCTATCGATCCTTCGACGACCTTTCAATGTCATTTAATTCGTTCGGTGTAATTCACTCTTTTTTCACTCGGAGTTCCGCGCCCACTATTTTTTCAATCCGAGCCGTTGCTATACTCCAAAAGTTAATATTAGGTAAGAACGCAATTAGTTATGTGAAGCAGACAAGACTGCATACAAGTCTCAATGGACAGCTGTATAAAATAAAATAAAAATTACCACTGAATCCGGAGGACATGCCATCAAGTACCTGCTGTTAGATCACAGACTCAGCGTCAGCGGCAACTTACGTAGCGGGTCTATTCAGATTAATGCCAAACATCGGCAGAGCATATCGGTCATAATATGGGAATCAGAATCACCGTGCTCTGTGGGTAGTGTATCGGGCTCTGACGCTGTTAGTTCGAGGATCGAATTTTGGCAATAAACAAATAAAATAAAATTATATTGCGCGATAACAAAACCTTTTATTGTTTTAGGCTGTAAGAAGGAAGTCTTATTGGAAAAAATTAAATTGAAAGAAGTTTCGGCTCATGGATTTTCAAAGTCAATGCCAGACTGTCCCTATGATTTGTTCATTGTAGTTACGAGCCTAAGCCCTGCCGGAAACTGCAAGCGTTTAAAGGAGAATTTCACGTCAGTTGGAACTATTGCGGTGCGCCGTATCAAAATGTCTTATAGCAACATAATCGACCCATTTTTGAAGCGGATGGTGACTGGCGATGAAAAGTAAATTGAGCCGCGATCGAATCGTAGTGAACCGGCTTAAATGGTCCTAGCCAGGATTGATGGCTAGGAAAGTTTTTCTGTGTGTTTGGTGCGATTGACAGGGAATCATCTACTATGAGCTGCTGCCCTACGGCAAAACTCTTAATTCGTACCTGTAGAGAGTTGTTTTTCTTGCGTGAAAGAAATCTCTAAGGGATTACCTAGGTTACCTTGATCAAAGCATATCGAGTCGAAAATGGATAAAGTTTTGTCGGTTTTCTAGCAGTGGAGTGTCGGTTTTGGCAAGACTTAAATAATAAAACCTATAACCTTATCTCTGGCGTAACAGGCTATCACGCAAGGATGTTATAGCCTTTTTCGCCAAGGCCCACAGAACCCTCAGTCTCAGTTACTACATCTTTCCGCTTTCGATATTTTTCCCTTAAAATGAAAATTATAAAAATCACATCTCGTCCTAAAAGAGATGACTTTTGATACAATATATTTCACTATTTTACGAACATGCTTGATTCTAAACACGGAAGGAAATGTTTTTGTACCTTTAAACGGGTGGCTTCATATCCGCGCCTGGTGCTTGAAGCAACATTCAACTGCACTTTTCACAAGGCAACTATTTGACTGGCAATTAAACAAAGATAATCGCGACTCTAATGGCCTTGCTATAATTTGAGACAAGGGCAGAAGAAAATAAGCGTCTGTCAAAGACGCCACCACTTTCAAAATAGTGCGTGAAGTTAAGATTAACAAGGTAAGATGGTGGCGATTTGCGATAACCAGCAGCTTCAATGCCAAGCCTCGTTTGATCGTTTGGTAGAAATTGTTTCAAATCCAGCCTGTGTAGTTGAGGAAGATGGTTATATGGTATTATCAAGGCTGAGGTTAACGAGCTTAGATGGAGAAGTGTTTGCGTTTCAGCGAAGACCTACAGTTTCGACAGGATCCGGGAATTAGTACCAAATGTTGCCATGTCTCCTATATATTACTGTTTTAAGCCTGGAACCTAGAAGCGTGTGATCGTGATATTACTACCTCCATCAGTCTGGAGGAGATGATTGCTGATGGTAGGGTTTTGATGGCGGATAGCTGTCAACCGTGTGGTTGGGGCAAGTTGTACATAGGGTTTTACACGTCCGCCTAATATCCTATACTTCGGTTTAAATATGCTCAAGTACACACTAAAATGGTACGAAATATTCAGTAGACCCGAGAAGAACCTTGATTTTATGCCGAGCTTCATTGCCAGTAGTATAGCTGATGTCAGATTTTCGACAACCATACGGTTTAGGTTACTAGTAGCCAATTTCTTTGAGTCAGATGGAAGCACAAGTAAGCATGTAATTGATGTAAAATTTCAATCCGCGGTACGGATTCTTACCGATCTTTGAACATTGTTAAGTTTGCCTATGATATAAGATTTACTTAGGGCAGCCAACAAAATCAGCAAGCTATAGATGAAGATTAAACGGACAACGGTTGTGTATATCCACAGAGTCATCTTAGGCTTAAGTCGCCCTCTTTTACCGAAAGTGCAACTGCAACATAGAAAGCGGTTTCTAAATTGGACTTCCAGTTAAGCTACGAATGATGCCTAAGTACTAATGTTTCGTACTGGAGGTTAGGAGTCTGGTTGTCTGGTCTGGTTGTTTAGCCCTGACGGTAAACAGTTAATATCACTTCGGTTTTGTTTGGGTGTACGTCTAGGCCGCCATTTGTTGCCGATGCATCTTCTCTGGTCAGAGCCCTTCCACTGATTTCACTTATCACAAAGCGGAGCAAACGTGATACTACTACGACGAACTCGACAAGGATTTGTTTAATAAGTACGATCCATAAAATAAATAACCCCGTCTTGAGCAGCGTCTAAATAAACGGATTTGGTGAGAAGACTGTTGCCTAACTGCAATTGGATGAATCTGGTTCCAAACATAAAGGGTGTCTCAGTAAGAGTGCACTTTTTAAAATTGGAATATTTTTTTTTTTTCATGCAAGTGGCAACTCTGAAATTTGACAGCTGTCACCTCTGTTTATTCCGATTATTAAAAATGGAGCGCTTTTCGAAAGAACAACGCGTTATAATTGTGAAAACTCATTCCAAAATGGGGAAAGTTACGCTGAAACCGCTCGCAAACTTCGCCAAATTTTCAGCTGACAAAGTGCACCTAATGTGTCAACCATTCGAAGAGTGGTCAAAAAATTTGAAGAAACTGGGTCAATGGATAATAAGAATCCTTTGCGTCAACGTACCGGTCGGTCTCTTGAAAACATTGCTGCTGTAAACGAGAGTGTCGCCGAAAACCCGAAAACATCAATTCGACATCGTTCTCAACAACTGCAAATTTCACGAAGCACTACGCAGCGAATTTTAACTAAAGACCTCCACCTTCATGCGTACAAGATTCAGTTAACTCAGGAGCTCAAACCAGCGCTTATATCTTTGGAGTCCTTACACCACCATCTTTTAGGTCAAAACCTAAGAAAAAGACATTTTCTGGAGTTTCTGACTACTATAAAAAACTTTAAATGTCAATATCTTTTGAGTCCTTACACCTATCGATGCAGCGATACCACCATCTTTTAGGGCAGCTCATAAGCTATTGAATGCATTACAGAGTTTCTTTAAGCGTCTCACAAATACGGCAAAAATTGGTCAAAACATCAGAGAAAGACATTTTCTGGAGTTTCTGACTACTATGAAAAACTTTAAATGTCAATATCTTTTGAGTCCTTACACCTATCGATGCAGCGATACCACCATCTTTTAGGGCATCTCATAAGCTATTAAATGCATTACAGCGTTTCTTTAAGCGTCTCACAAATACGGCAAAAATTGATCAAAACCTAAGAGAAAGACATTTTCTGGAGTTTCTGACTACTATAAAAAACTTTAAATGTCAATATCTTTTGAGTCCTTACACCTATCGATGCAGCGATACCACCATCTTTTACGGCATCTCATAAGCTATTAAATGCATTACAGAGTTTCTTTAAGCGTCTCACAAATACGGCAAAAATTGGTCAAAACTTAAGAGAAAGACATTTTCTGGAGTTTCTGACTACTATAAAAAACTTTAAATGTCAATATCTTTTGAGTCCTTACACCTATCGATGCAGCGATACCACCATCTTTTAGGGCATCTCATAAGCTATTAAATGCATTACAGAGTTTCTTTAAGCGTCTCACAAATACGGCAAAAATTGGTCAAAACCTAAGAGAAAGACATTTTCTGGAGTTTCTGACTACTATAAAAAACTTTAAATGTCAATATCTTTTGAGTCCTTACACCTATCGATGCAGCGATACCACCATCTTTTACGGCATCTCATAAGCTATTAAATGCATTACAGAGTTTCTGTAAGCGTCTCAAAAATACGGCAAAAATAGGTCAAAACCTAAGAGAAAGACATTTTCTGGAGTTTCTGACTACTATAAAAAACTTTAAATGTCAATATCTTCGGAGTCCTTACACCTATCGATGCAGCGATACCACCATCTTTTAGGGCATCTCATAAGCTATTAAATGCATTACAGCGTTTCTTTAAGCGTCTCACAAATACGGCAAAAATTGATCAAAACCTAAGAGAAAGACATTTTCTGGAGTTTCTGACTACTATAAAAAACTTTAAATGTCAATATCTTTTGAGTCCTTACACCTATCGATGCAGCGATACCACCATCTTTTACGGCATCTCATAAGCTATTAAATGCATTACAGAGTTTCTTTAAGCGTCTCACAAATACGGCAAAAATTGGTCAAAACTTAAGAGAAAGACATTTTCTGGAGTTTCTGACTACTATAAAAAACTTTAAATGTCAATATCTTTTGAGTCCTTACACCTATCGATGCAGCGATACCACCATCTTTTAGGGCATCTCATAAGCTATTAAATGCATTACAGAGTTTCTTTAAGCGTCTCACAAATACGGCAAAAATTGGTCAAAACCTAAGAGAAAGACATTTTCTGGAGTTTCTGACTACTATAAAAAACTTTAAATGTCAATATCTTTTGAGTCCTTACACCTATCGATGCAGCGATACCACCATCTTTTACGGCATCTCATAAGCTATTAAATGCAATACAGAGTTTCTGTAAGCGTCTCAAAAATACGGCAAAAATAGGTCAAAACCTAAGAAAAAGACATTTTCTAGCTTTTCTGACTACTATAAAAAACTTTAAATGTCAATATCTTCGGAGTCCTTACACCTATCGGTGCAGCGATACCACCATCTTTTAGGGCATCTCATAAGCTATTAAATGCAATACAGAGTTTCTGTAAGCGTCTCAAAAATACGGCAAAAATAGGTCAAAACCTAAGAGAAAGACATTTTCTGGAGTTTCTGACTACTATAAAAAACTTTAAATGTCAATATCTTTTGAGTCCTTACACCTATCGATGCAGCGATACCACCATCTTTTAGGGCATCTCATAAGCTATTAAATGCATTACAGCGTTTCTTTAAGCGTCTCACAAATACGGCAAAAATTGGTCAAAACCTAAGAGAAAGACATTTTCTGGAGTTTCTGACTACTATAAAAAACTTTAAATGTCAATATCTTTTGAGTCCTTACACCTATCGATGCAGCGATACCACCATCTTTTACGGCATCTCATAAGCTATTAAATGCAATACAGAGTTTCTGTAAGCGTCTCAAAAATACGGCAAAAATAGGTCAAAACCTAAGAAAAAGACATTTTCTAGCTTTTCTGACTACTATAAAAAACTTTAAATGTCAATATCTTTTGAGTCCTTACACCTATCGATGCAGCGATACCACCATCTTTTACGGCATCTCATAAGCTATTAAATGCAATACAGAGTTTCTGTAAGCGTCTCAAAAATACGGCAAAAATAGGTCAAAACCTAAGAGAAAGACATTTTCTGGAGTTTCTGACTACTATAAAAAACTTTAAATGTCAATATCTTCGGAGTCCTTACACCTATCGATGCAGCGATACCACCATCTTTTAGGGCATCTCGGAAAGCGCCGGCAATTCGTTCTATGGGTAATGGAGCAAAGTGAAGTCGATGCCAATTTTTCGAAAAAAGTCATTTTCTCCGATGAAGCGCATTTCCATATGAATGGCTTCGTGAATACACAAAATTGTCGAATTTGGGACTCAGAAAATCCTCATGCAATCCATGAGAAACAAATGCACTCACAACGAGTAACTGTCTGGTGCGGATTTTGGTCAGGCGGCGTGATTGGACCTTACTTTCTTGAAAATGAGGCCGAAATTGCAGTGACTGTGAACGGCAT
Source organism: Merodon equestris (assembly GCA_958301585.1). Lineage (NCBI taxonomy): Eukaryota > Metazoa > Arthropoda > Insecta > Diptera > Syrphidae > Merodon > Merodon equestris. The sequence goes on along the minus strand of OY284413.1, from coordinate 212,560,422 downwards.
TCGTTACAGGAATATGATAACGGACTTCTTGTGGCCTCAACTGGACGGGATGAATCTGGACAACATGTGGTTTCAGCAGGACGGCGCAACCTGCCACACCGCGCATGAAACAATCGACTTATTGCAGCAACGATTTCCACAACACATTATCTCACGAAATTCTGATGTCAACTGGCCACCAAGATCGTCCGATTTAACGCCGTGCGATTTTTTTCTTTGGGGTTTTGTGAAACAATTCCTGAGCTCAAATCGGAAATCCAACACGTCATCAGTGAGATACATCCACATCTCTGTGCAAAAAACATCGAAAATTTCATGAAAAGAGTAATGGCCTGTCATCGGAGCCGTGGGGGTCATTTGCCGGATATTTTATTGCATACTTAATCGGAACATGTCTTCTTTACAATACAATAAAAATATCACAACTCTGTCATAAAATACTTGTTTTTATTTTAAAATGAAAATGTGCACTCTTACTGAGACACCCTTTATAAACTATATAATTTCGGACGCAATTTTCGGTGGCTGAATACCGAAGCGGTTAAGGATAATAAATCTGTAGATAGATTTGGCGAGAATTTTGTTAAAGCACTTTCTGTGTCCTTGGATAAAGTCGGAAAATGAAATTCACTGAATCTTGTATTGGTCCCTAGAAATTTTGGGAACGCGAATAGACAATTGGCCCGAATGAGTTTAGAGAAGAACTTTTTAGGGTCCTTGCTTGGTTCCGATCCAATGGGATCTTTCAAGCATACAATGACGGAAGCATCTTAGGTGTAGGCTAACGATATATATAAGATGCAATATGAATTTTATCATTATTGACCAAACCACCGTCCTATTGACTGTAATAAATGTACGAGGTCCGTTCAAAAAATAAGGTGACTTTTTGATTTTCGCGAGTTAAGTACATTCAATTTTAATTTATTTTTTTGTTACATTGTTACACATTTCCCGTAACAAATATTGACGTTGCCAGCTTTTCTGGATGTTTAGATTGTTTTTCACAGCCATAAAGGTTAAACGTGGTTTAGTGTGCTTGGCAATTTTTTTATGAAGGATGAAAATGGATCAAAGAATCTGTATAAAACCTCTACGTATTTGAAATGTTGACTGCGGCATTTGGCGGGTCTAGTCTACTCCGAGCAAAAAAAAATGTTGTGAAATGCTATTCACAGAAAGCAGAGAAGATGTCGAAGTCGCTGAGGATATTGGCATATCAGTTGGCTCATTCCATGAATTTTTTTCAGATATTTTGAGCATAAATTGATTATCAGCGAAATTTGTTTCGAAATTGCTAAGTTTTGAGCAAACGATGACCATCGCATGAGCATCGTTCATGAGCTGTTGAATGACGTGAATGGCGATCCAGATTTGCTGAATGTTCACTGTCCCATCGTCATCGATTGTAGAGACCGCATCGCTGGAAGAGTTTGAGGCTGCACAAAGCGCATTTCTGAAAGGCTTCGGCGATCGGAAAAAGTGTTGGTGCAAGTATATTACATCTGAAGGGCTCAGCGTAGACATCGATGAATAAATAAATATTTTTGGGGAAAATTAAATTACCTATTTGGACAAACCTATAGGTGTTATTATGAGTTAAGTTACTCAACGTGCTTCGGTCCAACGAGGCAGAACCAGCCTGATACTGTGAAGTATTTCATGTGACTGTCCGGCTTTGAAAGCGTTGCATCACAAAACGTAATTTTCCCACTGACTAGTCGAAGTCAGTTTTTGAAGGTATTGAAAACGAAAGATTGTTTAAATCACCGTCATTTCGTGAAAAAAACGGACGCACAACGATATCATTATTCTACTTGATTTTTATCAGATAACCACTATCAAGATTGATCAAGCCTATATCTTTATCAATTTTCAATAAAATAAAAAAATACTTTTTTTAATGGACTACACTACCGTGATCAAATTGAAAGGTTGCCTTGTTAAAAATTTTACAAATTTAAGAGAAGTTAAGCTTGCGAAATGATCACTGTTATAGAGATCATCCAAGAGGTAGCTGTAAACAGTTCGGGCGAGCAACAGATAATGTCGACGCTTGTAAGCTTGCCGTGGGTTGTGTCAGGGAGCCATCGTTTAATATCATGAGGTTGGCGTTGGTGATAAAAGTTTCTACTTTTCTATCCCTAGTTAATGTCCTAAAGGTTACTCCAAGCGTGGACATCGCCCATGAGGATGATTGGGGTGTGCATTTGGAGAACGATGTTTTCTCGATCCCGTTTAGAGAAAAGTTGATCAGGTGGAAGGTCAGGTCAGGTCAGGTCAGCAAGTTATAGTTGATGGAGATTCTTCTGTGGGGTTTGCGATTCTTGATCAAGACCGCTGTACCTTGCTTAGAGGTGGTGTTGTGGGTGGTGATGGAAGTAGCCTTTGATGCCTTTGAAGCCTTTTAGTGTATTTAGAGAGAAAGCGTACGCGCAGTGGGTTTAAGAGGGCTAATTCGTTGCAGTTGTTCGTAAAGCCTTTTATGTGCCATTGAAGGATTTTGTATGGGCTGTGATTTGGTGTTGGTAAATTTGGAGATAGGTGAAAATTGGATCACACTCTAGACTGATCAGGAAGAGAACGTGCTCGCCTGAGAGAAGGTTGATCAGTAGAGACTGCGATCCTTTGGGGGGAGAATAATGAGGTGGATTATGGGTTGACAAAGTAGTTATTGTTGTTAATTAGGTTTTTAGTGATGACGGAGAGAGAAGAATTAAGTGGAGATTGGACGGAAGAAAGTGTGGTCGGTGACGCTGGTATTGGGCGGTTTTGTGGTATTGGATTGTGGGGTTTTGATGTTGATGGTTCAGAATAGAGCGGGTTCGTTGTATTGGCGTTTGGGGCGGTTGAGATTATGGTTTTACTGACTATGGTATACGATGGTATGTTGGGAGAAGTTGAATGAGAGACTGAGGCTGCGAGTTGGGCAGGACGGTTTTTGGTTTCAGCCGTGCTGCACTTGTTTTTTTGTTTTTATTTTGAGAATCTCCTAATTCTACAAGTATTTTGGGCAAGGGATTGATGAAGGGGGGTGTGCGTCAAAACAGTTTACGCACATGGTACGACTACATGCACATCATAGGTTATAATAGGTCAAATAAAAAGTTTCCGCGGTTTTTTGTCACCAAATGGTGTTGGTGAACACTAATCTGATAGTGTCACTCGAGCACGTGTTTGAAATGTGACATGTCAGGCTATATTTTTTGTGAAGCCAGCTGGATAATTCGTTGCTCGTGTTAAAAGTTAAACGACTTTGAATATGAGTGAGGTATCTGAAGAAATAGGCTATGTGATGCTTTTATACTATAAAAAAGGGGGAAAACGCTGCAAAATCATGCCGAAAAATTTGTGCAGTTTACGGTGAGAATGCTGTGCGTGAAGGCCGGATCCAAGAGTGGTATGTTCGATTCCGTTCCGGAAATTTTGATGTAAAAAATGCACCTCGCACTGGTCGGCCTGTAACTGAAAAAGTCGATGAAATGTTGCTACTGATGCGGCAAGACCCGCAAGGAAGTTGTCAGGAGATAGCGGATGCATTAAACATCACCCGTATGATAGTTTGGAATCATCTGAAACGAGAAGGCTACTCAAAGAAGCTCGATGTTTGACTGCCACATCAATTAACGCAAAGAAATTTAATTGACCGAATAACCATCAGTGAAACGCTGCTGAAACGTAACGAAATGAAATCATTTTTGAAGCGATTCATTACGGGCGATGAAAAATGGATTAAATACGAGAATATCCAACGCAAGCGATCAAGCGATCATGGTCAAAGGACGCTGACCGACCACAAATGACTGGATTGACGGCAAACAAGCTTATGTTGAGTGTTTGGTGGGATTGGAAGGGAATTTTCTAGTATAGAAAGCTAGAACGTGGCGAGACGGTCAATTCGATCCTTTACTGTTCACAACTCGATCGTTTGAATGAAGCAATCAAGAAAGAGCGACCAGAATTAACCAGCAGAAAGCGTGTTGTCTATGCTAGGCCACACACATTTTTGATGACGAGGAACAAATTGAAGAAGCTTGGTTGGGAAGTTTTAACCGATAACTTTCGCGAATTTATAAAGGTCAGTCACACCTCATTTCGTCTATAATTTCATTGTTGGGAATATTTATTAAACAAGGGACGTATACAATCCTCTTGGCCGATAAGGTTGGCGTGCAGTTTGACTTTGTCAGGGCACTGATTCGCAATATTGGTAACTGGCAGGAATTTATCAGCTACCCTTTGTGATTCCGCCAATATAAGAATACTGCCGTCTCTCAACTGAAATATGCTCTCGTATTCCGTGCAAATAGCTTCAATAGGTTTGTTAAGTACCAAGATGCTTACCGAGTTAGGGCATGTTATCATACTTTGGAGATATTAATACAAATCTCGGATTTTTCTAGTTGGTGATGGGGGGAAGGGAGGGAAAATCACTTTCTGTATTCGTTTTGTTTTTCTTTGAGCGGGGTTCGAAAACGATCGTGTCGGCGTCGGCTAGATCGCTTAATCTATTTTTGCTTGGCTCAGGTGCCGTTGGAAGATCGTATGATACGCGTAGAAAAAGACACGCGGCTTAGCAAAGAAAGAAAAACGACCGTAATTATGAAATCAATGGAGATAATGACTGGAAATTTTACACAAATGTAAATGATAGCACTACCAACCTATAAAACAGAAAATATATTAGGAGAGCAACTAAGTTCCCGCTGTTTTGATGAAAATGCAACTTTATTGTGAAAAAAACGGTTACAAATGAATCATTCAACATTATTGCCTATCGCTAGCGGTAACTTTTTCCTATCTTTCTGGCAGACTTCGCATACCGTCACGGTCGAAGTGTTCGTTTTTTCAGGCTACCCACGAATCAAGCCATTTTGAGATGTCTTCCTATGAATGGAACTGCTGATCAACCAGACCATGTGCCATCGAACGGCGCAATATCTGGCGAATATGGCGGGTGGGGTAGGACTTCCCCTTTGAGCGTTTCTAAGTCGGTTTTAACGGCTTTGGCAACGTGAGGCCGAGCGTTGTCATGCTGTAGAATCACTTTTTCGTGCTTCTGCTCGTATTGTGGCCGCTTTTCGCACAGTGGTCGGCTCAATCACATCAATTGAGTTCGGTACCGTTCCCCAGTGATGGTTTCGTTTGGTTTAACAGCTCATAATAAATAACACCGCCCATACCCTACCAAATATACAGCATAACCTTCGCAGCGTGAATATTCGGCCGAGCCGACGACGTAGAAGCATGACCGGGCTGTCTCTATAATTTTCTTTGGGTTGCTGTAATGAATCCATTTTTCATCACCCGTAAAGATGTGATGAAGAAAACGCTTCCTTTTTTGTCGCTGAAGCAGTTGTTCACAGGCGAAAAAATTACGCTCTTGGCTTCAAATTATAAGGAACCCAAGTTCCTTGCTTTTGAATCATTCCCAACGCATGCAATCGCTTGGAAATAGCTTGGTGGGTGACTCCTAATAATGAAGCAAGCTCTTTTCGCGTTTGGCATGTACCCTCATCGAGCAATGCCTCCAATTCAGCGTCTTCGAAGATTTTTGGCCTTCCTTCACGTCGTCGTCTGGTTGGAAGATGTCGCAATTCACTTATTTGTGGATCAGAAGATAAGAACATCGAATGGAGTACATCGGTATTTGTTGCGATTGGGGACACCTTTCTTGAAAACCCGCTTCAAAAGATTTTATAATCTTTTTGACGGGCTTCTAAAACATCTTCCGAAAGCTGTCCGATAAGAATTGGAAAACTGTCAATGATGTCAGCACCATGTATCAGAATTTTGTGGACGCTAACAGGCATTTTGTACCAATTATATTTGGAAAAAAATAATTTAGCTGTGTCCTAACAGTAAGTGCGGAATTTGTTTGTATCTATTTTCAGACCTGATGTTAATGTCTTTAAAACAATTGCAAATCGTTCTACCAGATTTGGGTCTAAGCCTTATATATCAGCGGTTTTTGCTGGATTCTTAAAGAACTATCGGGCCGTATTGCCGTCATTAGTATTTCCTCCACCTTGTTTTGGAAAATCTACTAAGATTCCCAACTCAGATCTTAAAAAAAATTTGTAGGAATTCTTTTCTTTTCTTAACTGATCATTTCTCTTCAGCTCCTCTTGCTTGCCAGCTTTCATTTTCAATTTTATAAGAAACATGTAAGAGTGCTTCCATAAATCTTATGTGTGCATGAAGACTTTGTAAGCCTAATGAATAGGCAGTGGTGTCAGGAGGTTTTCGTAAGCAAAATTCAATATTATTGATATCCTTAGAGCTTGCCCTGTTCTCCATTACAGCATTACATGTTTTGCCATCCTTATTTCCTTTGTGAATTCGAAACGAACTGGACGGCAGTATCTTTGAGAAGATGTTTTTGAATTAATCCAAATACTTTCAGTTCCAGAACCAGTCTTTTTTATTTCTAGAGGTACTATGCAAGTAAGCACAATATCAGAATCACTCGCTTCAGGATTTATCAAAAAGTTTTGCTTATAACGCGAGTGACCTCCACTACCATCACATCCCCATTTCCAAGAACATACTAAGCTATCACCGTTTTGTAACTGGTTTTCAAAACTTTCAAAGTGTGCAGTAGACAAATGTTGAAGTGTCAAGTCAAACAACGGCTGTAGTTTAATTTCACATAAGGTTTCGGATATAGTCAAAAAATTACTTGTTGGATAACACTCTTGCCTTATGTCTAAAATAGAATCGTAGGCTGGGTAAACGTTAGCATTTCTTGCTTTTGCCCTTTTTTGAAGTTGCTGATATTGGTGTCTTGTAAGTTTTAAATCGGTTATAAGAGCTAAAGCTTCTTCAGATGTATAAGGTTTGAGTGAATTCTGAGTTTCAGGTTTCTTCATCTTTTTTAGAGTTTTGGGAGAAGACTCGACAATCTTTCTTCGGCTTTAGACCGATTTCCTTCCATTCTGAGTTTCGACTCAACAGCAAAAGATAATTCCTCGGTCGATCGAATGTTTTGAATTTTTATTTTTTTCGCCCTATTGCCACAATCATGAAATTCCTTTCCTAGTCTTCCTTGCCTGGAAGTTGTGGCACGAATTTCAGGCAACGGAATCAGGATTTTTTTTAGCAGCCAAAGCTCTTCCGATTTTAAAAGTCGTTCTGGTGACATTTTTTTTCCTTATATTTATTAAAAAGATGAGATGTAAATGTTTTACAGTATTCCAGACATTTTCTTTCATCAGCTTCATCAAGACCAGTTATTGACTTTGCTGTCATAACGTACTGCAAAACAGCACTTGCACAAACCGTTACCGATGATTAAAAAAGATGTTCACTTTGAATAAAGAAGAAAATTTCTTTACGCAAAGGGAATTGTCACCCTGAAAAGGGCGGGTTGATACCTGTAGGAGAAGAAAAAAGAATGTTGCGCTGATTTTCGGCACTTTAATTAAACATTATTTTAAAGGTGTTGATAAGATCTTTAAATGAAAAAAAATTCACGATGTCAATGTATCGCACTTTTTTTGTATTGACCGATATATGAAAGAAAAGTTAGCCTGTCACAATAAAAGATGTACTCCTTCATTTTGCTCATAATGCCAGAGGCAATTTTTTTTTTTGATAGAAATAGTCTGAATTTAAAAATACTTATCAACAGCATACACTGACATATTTGCTACAAATAATTATCTCACTATTTTTCACTAGATCACTTAGAGCAGCATCTCCGTATACTTTTTGGAGTTCTTCAGCCGCCGTTTTGATGACGAATGAGGATTATTTGGCACAAAATCAGACATTTTCGCACAACCAAAAGTATACGACGCAAAAACAAAATTACTAATGTGTTAAAGCGGTTTGTTTACCATATGCCTAAGCTTGGTTCATGATGTTTTGGATACATCACAATCGACCATCACTTTCTACTGGAGCCATCTCTTGATAAACAGCGAGAACTAAGTTGCACACCTAATACAGCGTGCGCCATCTCACATGGGTCGATGTAAACTTCGAATAACTTCAACAATTCTCAACTGATTTTGGAAATTCAAAAACTTTTATTTAACTTAGAACTTTACAATTTATTCTGATTAATTTCTGAAAACAATATCAATTAACTGACTGCCTTTATTGCCAATGCAAAAATGGGCTCGTTTTCGCGCATTCTCCATGACATTTTCGAGCATCTCGGTCGAAATTTCTGCGCGAATGTTCCTTTTGAGCTGTTCTATTGTCTTCGGGCCGTTAGCATACACCTTGCTTTTCAAGTATCCCCAAAGAAAAAAATCTGTAAGAGTCAAATCCGGCGATCTCGGAGGCCAGTCAATACCGCCCTTTTTTGACACCAATCTTCCAGAAAACTTCTTATGCAAAAGGTTCATTGTTTTGCCCGCAGTATGGCATGTCGCGCCGTCTTGTTGAAACCATAAGTGAAATAAGCTTTTTTACGCATTTCTGGGACCACATAATGGACCAACATCCACCGATATTGATCGCTATCCATTGTATCGCCAACTTTGAAGAAATACGGTCCAATGATAGTTTTAGTGCATACACCGGCCCAAACAGTTACTTTTTGATCATATAGCGGCTGTTCGTGAATAATGTGAGGATTTTCGGTTTATTAGTTGAGCCAGAGAGCGTAAAATGTGCCTCATCGGTCATCAAAATTTGCTGTCAGAACTCCGGCTCAGCATTAGTCATTATTTTTGCAACGACATTTTGTGCGTATGCCAAGCGCCGTGGCTCATTTCGTGGCAAAATTCTTTGAGTTATCTGCACGTCGTATGGAAATAAGTCAAGATCATCCTTTAAAATTCTCCGCAAAGTGGTCCCACTGATGCCTAAGTGCTGCGAACGGCGGCGATATGACAAACTTGGGTATTCTTGAACAATGGCCTCCACAGACTGAATAGATGAGTTTGAACGCCGCGGACGTGGCCTAGGTTGCTCACGAGGGCTTGCCACAGAACCAAATTGAAAAAAAATCGAGGCCCAACGACGAGTTGTATCTTTTATGGGGAGCAACACGATCACGATATTTTGCACGATACGCACGTTGAGTTAGCACAATAGAGCATTCATTTTAAATGAACATGGAAACTATTTCCGCGCGTTCTTTTGGTGTGAAGCGATTCATGGTTAAAATTGTACTGAATTGGAGTTTCCAAAATGCTATGATATATGAAAATCGGTTGACAATTGTTGAAGTTATTCGAAGTTTACATCGATGGCGCACTCTGTATTTTTTTTTTCAAATCGATAGCTGAAAAAAGAAAGTCACCTTTCAATTTGACCACAGTAGTACGTAGCTCTTTACATCGATTCTGAGTCACCTACAGACACAAAAAGCCTGATAGAAAACCACTCTCCAGCTATCCCTTGTCAAATATGATTAAAGCAAAAATATTAATTATTTTTTTCATCATTTTCTCTTTTTATTAAATTATCATGTACTTTGTTTTCTATTTTATTTTTTCTTCTTTTTCATTTTTCCTTTGTTTATTGAAAATGTTTCTCGTTTTCGTTAATTTTTTTTTTTATCTTTCCTCTGCTCTTTTTGCACAACAAAACAAAATAAAAAGAGGAAAAAATAAAAAGAGAAAAAAAATTATTAATGAATAGATTCCTATATACAAAATGAAAAGAAAATCTCAAAAATCTTTTAGCAAATTTCATTCCTTCTTCACCATATTTTTTTTTTTGCTTGTTTTCTTCTTTTTTCTTTGTAAAATTATAATAAAATGAAAAAATATATTTATGTATGTATATATGTAATTTGTATAATTTATAAACTTACTTTTAAGTATTTCTCTTTTATGTTTACTCTTTTAATTAAAATTTGTTACTTTACTTTATATTTAAGATTTGTTTTGCTTTTTTTTTTTTTTGTTTTTTATGTAAGAACAATTGAAGACTTAAGAACCACGCGATCATATATACCATTTTTATTTTTTTTGTATCGTTATCGTTTTGCTTTTGTATTGCATATGATGCGACAGTTATCACAATAAACAGAAAGAAAATCATAAGAAGCTGGTCGTATTCGGAGAACTCTCAGAGTGCACCATTGAGCGCGTATAAATAAGAAGAAAATATGTATTTATCCACGATTTATATATTTTTTTGTTTATATTTTGCAAATTGTTTTATGTTATATTACAAAGAGATGGGAAAACAGAATACCATTTTAAAAAAACAGGAAAAAATGTTGGTTTTTCTCCAGGGCAGGGGGTCGACAGACAGACACTTATGATAATATAGTAAATTACAAAATTAAAAGTGTTCAATTGCTTTGTATTGGTAATGGGTTTTTGGAAGAAAAATAAAAACAATAGCTCTGTAATTCCGAAAACTGAAAAATCGTTGTCCTAAAAAGCCGGGTTGTCTGAGGTCTCAATACCAGTTGTTAGTGCCGATGCTCAATCGAAAGCAGAACGAACATAAATCTGGAATTGGTGATCTGGTTTGAGTTTGATTCGATTTTCCATTAAGGGATTGCTACGAGGGTTTCTCTCTCTTTCTCTTTTCATCAGACGTAATTAACTACGATTTATTACATTCTTAAAAGTGGTTTTTCCTTTCTCTTTCAATATTTATATTTATATATTTACTTTATATAAACTAATGTGCTCTATAAATAAGGTTTTTTTTTTCATAAAAAAAAAATCATAATAAACAAATTAAAACTGAGTGGCACAACGCTGTTGCGATAGCAAGACGCTGCAGTGTTTCTCTTCCGTTTTCTTTTTCTCTCTTTCATATGTTGCTTTTCGGCGTTTGTTCTTGTGTTTTGCTCTTGTTTGTTTAAATTAATTTCTCTCTTTTTAGATTTTCAAGTTTTTTATTATTTTTTTTTTTTTTTTTGTAATTTTTCTGTATTTTTTGTTTTACTATAATAGATCTGTATAACTACTACAAATACTCTCTTCTCTTTCTGCATGTTGCGTGTGTTCATGTGTGTGAAAGTGTGTGAGTTTGTTTGCGTGTTTGTTTTTCCTTATGAATGAGTTATTTTTTTGTTGAACTCAATGTTGTTTTTTTTATTTTTTTTTATTTAGAGATATTAATTAAACACTTATGACGGTGATATAGTCTCACTGAAGATTTCCATCGGTTTCTTATTATTTTTCTTGTTTGTTGTCGTTAAGGTTTTGCATGTTCGCTTTAATCTAGTTCATCCGCACAACGATAGTGTTGATAGCTGCTGGTAAACTGCTATGCTAGACGTGGCTTTTTCTGATCGGGCAAATCCTCTTCTTCATCTTCGTATTCTTCGTTGGAATCACTTTCGTAATCAACCAGACCCTGTAATTAAAAAACACAGGCCAATCAGTGTTGTTTAAGAATATAAATGAAATTTTACAACAGCATGAGCTACGAGGGTAGGGTGCCAAGTTCGCGGCCTAACATAGAAATGGTGTTCCAATCAACAAAAATGTGTTTTCTGCCGGGGTGTACGTGTCAATAGTTCCTATGAAACTTCGTTTTGGATGGATTAACCCCTAAGGAAATGCATCCGAAGTTAACAAAAGTTTACGTGAACTCTGCTCCTTCGATGTCGATCGTTGAAAAAGGCGCAGCTAAACGTAGTCCCACATCCCATTGTTGTAATTTCCCCGTTGTCCGGAGAAAAATGAGGAAGAGCTTCAGTGATGTAGAGCTAAGAGATTCGGCACACCACTCGTCGGCCCCAAGAGTGCGCTACCGTGCGAAGGCGGGACAGTCGTAGAGAAAGTGTTCTGCTGTGTCATCCTCCTCGCAACATGCAACACAGGTAAGCGTCTCACTGATGCCAAGCACGTAGAGATCCTTGGCAAAAGTCTAATGGCCCGTAATGACGCCCATAAGCCTTCTGCAATCATTTCTCCTTAAGGATAAGAAAAATGTTGCGGACTTCTTGCAGACATCAGGGCGTAAGCGCTTAGTCATCCTGTATCCTGGATCTTCCCTCCATCTACGACTGTGTGCGTTAAAGACCCAGTCGTTGATGTCAGATTTGACCTTGGAAGCAGGTATTCCTGGAATCCTATAGTGACCTGGGACCCATAGAAGTCTTAGTGAATTTACTCTTCCGACTTTGTTCAAAAAGGTCTTGAGTTCACGCATTAATTTGGAGCTGGATAGAGGTTCGGACACAGCTTTGAGTACAGCCTTTTGAGGAGCCATCTGCGAAAATGCGAAGACATTCCATTCCAGGTTCTGTGTCTGGCCAAAGCCAGTCCTAACGCCATGGAAATTTGACTGTGAGATTATAGCGCAATATGATGCCATATTCATGAGACAAGTGTCATAGGATATTTTTGGCGCATGTACACTTCTCTTGAGGCGAGACATGGCTCTCAGAGGACCTTTTTCGGCGATAAGCTCCAGGTTTAGCCAAAAGCACCTTTGCATTGAAAAAAGTTGACAGCGCTTTGGTCGTTTTTGACTCAACATGCTTCGATCATGCTATCTAAGATGACACCCTGGTACTTAGCTTCCTTAATCCTCCTCTCAGTCTTAAGAGGATTAACCGACAGCTCATTACTCGTGCACGAGTCATCGATCACATTTAGCGCCGCCTGTGCTTTGAGACAAACTGAAGCTAAACATGAGCCGACAGAGAGAACAGTAATATCATCCGCATAGGCTCCGGGCATAGAACATTCGAGATACGTGAAGGTTTAAAACAAGGAGACGTCTTGTTACCACTTCTTTTTAATTTGGTACCGGAATTTGTAATGAGATCCCTTCAAGAAAATTAAAGGGGCATAACCCTTAATGGAATTACATCCGTTCTAGCTTAAGCTGGCGATCTGCACCTGCTGGGAGATAGGGAGGAAACAGTTAAAAGAAATGTAGAAAATAGAACAATGCCAGGAAAGGAAGTAGGCTTAGAAGTAAATGAGATAACCAAGTATACATATGATCACTGACCGTGACTGCTTCGAAAAAGTAGACGAATTCAAATCATTGCCAAAAACGACAAAGATCGAAAGGCAATGCGTGCTGTTTCACGTTGGAGGAATTATTCAACACAATTCTTTTGACTAAATTGATTAAATCGCCATCGAAGCCAGACATTCCTCCAGCATCCTGGAATCCGAAGCTTCCGAAGAAATCATTACCTCGTTACAGCTAAGGTACGGATGCGGATCTTCCGGAATCAATGGAGTCAAGTAAGAACACCAAAATTTAATGTCTGAAAGCTGCAATCGCAAGAGACCGCCAGGAACTTTGCCGATCAAATCTTCATCAAACTTTCTCGAGACCTGTTACAATCTGTACAGACCATAGAACAGCAATGGAGATGTTGTTAGAATGCCATCAGAGAGGTCGCTTCAGAAGTGCTCAGTTTCAACCCACCACCTGCGAGAAACTCCTGGCTTTGTGGCGAGTGTAGACATGTCTATGTAGAGAAACAGAATGCACACGTGACTAAGCTGCATACACGGACGAGAGTCGTTCGTAAGCTCTGCGAGCAGAAAAGAAGGGAGGAGCATGCGCTTCTGAAAAGGAAAAAGAGGACGAGAAGCGCGAAGTCGGGGAAATGAAAAGATGGAGATGCGACGTTAGAAAGTTTTACCAAAAAGAAAAACGAACATCCAAGTCTGCAGGAATGAGCAAGGACAATTTCTAGTAGAGTCACAGTCGAGAAAGACCTTTTTTTGCAGACGACGTCTACGGTGATGAAGATCCATATTGCCGCCGTCAGGCAGAACGAATCATTCACAATGGACGAAGAAGAAAAATAATTCCGCCCACCCGACCTAGCCAAGGTTGAGATAGCGATATCGAAACTTAAGTCTTATAAAACTGCTGGAGCAGACGAACTTCCCGCTGAACCATTTAAAACAGGTGATGAACTCGTTAGGAACATGCACCAACTAATCTCTCAGATATAGTCGGAAGAAAGCATGATGAATGAGATCTCAGCATCGTTTGCCCGATTTATAATTGCGCCAATAACAGGGGCATAAATCTTCTAAAAATCGCATATAAGATCATATCTGCCGTATATAGAGTATGCCTGAAACCGTTTGTGGATAATCTGGTAGGTTCCTATCGGAGTGGCTTCAGGCCAGGAAAATCCACCATAGAACATATATTCATTAGGACAGATCTTGGATATCAATTGTGTGAAAAATAAATCGTTCACAACATAAGTGAATGAAAGAAGCTTGGCTCTGGCTCTTCAAGAGCTGTGACGCCATCAAAGAAGATCTGGAGAAGACACGAATTTCAGGTCGACATACACCACCCTTTTGTTAACTTTAAAGCCGCATATGATAGTGTCTATAGAGACGAGCTACACAGAGCCATTTCATGCTTCAACATCCCTGCCAAACTCGTCAGGCTGTGCAGGATGACAATAGAGCTCCATTAAAATCTCCAGAGCTCAATTAAAATCGGTAATGAACTAAATGAGACCTTCGATGTTAAAAAATGATTTAATCAGGGCGACGCCTGCTTACGCAGATGACCTTGAAGCTGAAGGGGTTAAATTGGGTCTTAGGTTAAATAGAAACAAGACTAAATATATGCTGTCATCAAAGAAAGACGCAAGTTACAAACCCAAACTCCCAACAACTCCATATTGAGGTCAACGGACGGCACATCCGCTGCCACAGTCAATAGCCCAACGTACGTAGAATTGACACCTACGAGTATCGAGTAACGAAAAACGAAAAAAACATTTATTGTGAAATTCATAAAGTTAATTGTAATTGCACAGGTGAACACAGAAATGCATAATCAGCGTCTGGTGTTTTTCCACTTTTGCGTTCACCTGTGCAACAACCGAAATATATATGTATAAAGAAGAGAACATAATAAAAAGATAGTCAGATTGATTAGAGCTCCCTTCGAGTAAAGTCGTTGTTTTTTTTAAACTCCATAGATCTCAGATCTATAACTCGCGCAACACCGACATCTTGGTCAGAACGGCAGCTATAACTTTAAAGTAGTGAAGGACTTCGTCTACCGTGGCTCGATAGTGACAAGCAGCAATGAAATCTGCGCTGATATCAAACACTGAATAACTCTTGCAAATCGCT
Source organism: Merodon equestris (assembly GCA_958301585.1). Classification (NCBI taxonomy): domain Eukaryota; kingdom Metazoa; phylum Arthropoda; class Insecta; order Diptera; family Syrphidae; genus Merodon; species Merodon equestris. The sequence continues at coordinate 212,545,408 of OY284413.1, read as the reverse complement.
GCTTCTTTGGGCTCAAGAGGCAATTGAGTAGTAAAGAGCTCTCTCGAAAGACCAAGGTAACCTTCTACAAAACCTTAATCATCTCGATCTTCCTCTATGGCGGTGAGGCTTGGACATTGTCAAAAGCGGATGAAGAAGCTCGAGGGCGGTTCGAGAGGAAAATTCTGCGTGCAATCTGTAAACGTAGAGTGGAGAAAAAGAGGACTAACCAAGAACCCGAGAGAGACGACGCAGCAGAGGACGACCGCATCTAAAACGTTGGCCAAAGATCGTGCCGGCTGGAGAGGCTTGTTGATGGAGGCCCTCGCTCGCCCCGAACTGTACCGCCATCTAAATAAGTAAGTAAGTCAATTGACTACAACAATGATCATTTCATTTACTTTTACTTTTTGTTATTGGTTCTTTTTACGATGGGGCGACCAGAGCACTCATCATCTTCAACATTGTCACGGACTTCTTAAACGCGTTTACAACTTAATTATATTCACATCAGTCCTACCAATTATTTCTGCTCTATTACTCTACTCTATATTGGGACCTTAAATAAGATTTCTCTGTTTCCCGATAGATGAACGCTACCAGCCGGGCACTGATGGGATATACCCCGTTATGCTGCAAAAAGGTATAAGACAGCTGCTTCCTACACTGAAAAGAATTTTCACTGCTAGCCTGGCACTTGCCTACATACCTATCCCTTGGCGCGCGGTGAAAGTGGTCTTTATTCCCAAAATAGGGAAAGAGGATTACTCACTAGCCAAGAGTTTCAGACCAATAAGTCTAACATCATTCCTGCTGAAAAGCATGGAAAGACTAGTAGAGTTGCACGTGCGCAAAGTTGCCCTTCGAATGCATCCTCTGTCGGACATGCAACATGCTTATCAGCGCGGAAAATCCTGCGAGACTGCGCTTCAAAACCTAGTTGGGAGAATTGAATGCGCTCTCGAAAGGAAAGAGTACGTACTAGGCATTTTCGTCGACATTGAGGGAGCTTTTGATAACGCTACCTTCGACAGCATGTGTAACGCTGCTAGACGGCATGGCGTAGATGAAGCACTGGTTTTGTGGATCAAAGCAATGCTTGTGCACAGGACATTGATCGCTGATACAGGCCTCGAACAATGTGTCAAGTCTGGAGTAAACAGGGGCTGCCCGCAAGGTGGCGTCTTGTCTCCGCTGTTATGGTGCATGGTGGTCGACTCTCTGCTAGATGCTCTCAATGCCTCTGGAATCTATGCCCAGGCCTATGCGGATGATGTTGCTGTTCTCTCTGTCGGCTCATGTTTAGCGAATGTCTGTCTCAAAGCGCAGGCGGCGCTAAACGTGATCGATGACTGGTGCACGAGAAATGGGCTGTCGGTTAATCCTCTTAAGACCGATGTCGTTCTCTTCACGAGAAGGAGGAAAACAACTGGCATTGCTCAGCTGGTGCTAAAAGGCATTCCCATCCCTATATCCAAGGAAGCTAAGTATCTGGGAGTCATTCTAGATAACAAACTTCTCTGGTCAAAACATGTTGAGTCCAAAACCACCAAAGCGCTGTCAGCTTTCTGGCAATGCAAAGGTGCCTTTGGCAAAACATGGGGCTTATCGCCGAAAAAGGTCCTCTGGATCTACACGGCAATGGTAAGACCGATAATCTCATATGCATCGGTTGTTTGGTGGAGCAGGCTGACACGAAAACACGTTGTGGCTTCACTCACCAAACTCCAAAGAGCGGTCTGCCTCAGTTGCACGGGGGCTTTCCCCAGCACACCGGGAGCTGCTTTGGATGCTATGATGAACCTTCCACCCCTTGACATATATATCAGAGGGTGTGCACTGAAAACTATTTCTCGCTTAAAGAGGAATGGTCTTTGGTACAACTCGCAGTGGAGTGAAAGTGTACTTGAGAGAGAAATATCCTACGATCACTGTCTCATGGATATGCCCTCTGACGCAATGACACCTGCCATCCTACTGCGCTGTAACTACACAGTCACATTTCCTTGGCGTCAGGACTGGCTTTGGCCAGACACTGAACCTGGAATAGAATGTCTTCGCATCTTCACAGATGGCTCCAGGACTGATCAGGGATCCGGCGCCGGAGTTTTCTTCGAGCGCGAAAACATTCGACTGCACTTCTCGTTAGGAAAATATGCGTCTGTCTTCCAGGCGGAGATTTACGCAATCCTAATGGCCATGCACTATGTTGTGAAACACAGATGGAGGGGAAAGAGCATATGTGTCTGCAGTGACAGCCAAGCTGCACTCAAAGCTGTATCCAATCCTCTGTCCAACTCCAAACTAGTGCATGAACTCAAGACCTTCTTGAACAAAGTCGGAAGATTTAATTCACTTAGGCTTGTATGGGTTCCAGGTCACTCTGGAATCCCAGGAAACGAGATCTCCGATGAACTCGCTAGAAAAGGCTCAGAGGAGAGTTTCTCAGGGCCTGAACCCGCCTTAGGTCTACCAGCTTCAACGGTTAAATCTGACATCAATGACTGGATCTTTAACGTACACAGTCGCAGATGGAAGGAATATCCAGGATGCAGGATGACTAAGCTCGTACGCCCTGACGTCTGTAAAAAGTCCGCAACATTCTTCTTATCCTTAAGAAGAAATGACTGCAGAAGGCTAACGGGCGTCATTACGGGCCATTACACTTTTGCCAGGCATCTTTACGTGCTTGGCATCAGTGAGACGCCTACCTGTGCTGCTTGTTGCGAGGAGGACGACACAGCGGAACACTTTCTCTGCGACTGTCCCGCCTTCGCTCGTGCACGGTGGCGCACCCTTGGGGCCGACGTGTTGGGTGCCGAATCTCTTAGCTCAACATCACTGAAGCCCCTCCTCACTTTTCTCCGGACAACGGGGAAAATACAATAAAGACAAGGTGTCTGTCTGGTAGTACAATGGACCAGTACTTGTGTCTGAGTGCTCCAGCAGATAGTAGAAGCCTCCAACAACAACAACAACAAAAAAAAAAAAAAAAAAAAAAAAAAAACGCTACCAGAACCATGTAGATCAAATTAGTGTGATAATACGAAGAACTACTCTAGGCAAGCTTGAACTTCAGTGTATGTTAGTACGTCGAAGTGAACACTACTTTCTTGTTTGGTGCCAAGAAAAGAGTACACAGAATGTAGAGATTGGTTTCGACGCTTCAAAAAGAAAGGATTTGATGTTGAAGATAAAGGACCCTCTGGCATTTATTTTATTTATTTGATAAGGCTAACATTGTAATAAATCAAATTATAAGCTAGCTGGGATAAGCCAGAGCAACGGAGGCCGTCGGCTATCTTGATTTCAGGGGTTATATAAATAAATTTATACAAATTGGCGTTTTTGAGAAAGTAGATTACAATTTTTATGTTGTTTGTGTTAGGCTTAGAAAGGAGGTTGATTAAGTTGTTATGGGACGGGAGTTGGAGTCTCGATGTGTGGAGGGCGGAATATTCATTGAGGATGTGGTGGATGTTGAATTAGGGTTGGTAGGTGCAGATGGAAGATTTGTTCTTATCGAGGTAGTGTTCGTGGATAACTTTGGTGTGTCCAAGTCGTAGTCTGATTATTTTGGTAAGGTCTGTCCTGGGTGTGATTGGGTGTCGTGGGTCGCTGGCGTAGTTTTTGATTGAGAGTCTGTCTGTGTTAATGGCCCGATACTAGTGGAATGATTTGTCGAAAAGGAATTGTTGTTCGGGGCAGTGAAGTGTTCTAATACAATATATTTGTTTATGGCTTGCGGGTTGAAATTGAAATTGAGAGAAGGGAAGGGGTACGTAGTGTCCGTTTTGTCGGCGAATTCATTGCCAGGGATTTGAATATGGCTTGGAATCCATATTAGTATTGTTTTGGGAAACTATTGATGGAGAAGGATTAAATTGATTACGGATTAAAGAAGGGTAAGAACTTTGGTTGTTGGTGTTAATGATGGCGTCAATTGACGATAGGGAGTCGGTGCAAATGGCAAGTTTAGTTTAGAAGTCTTAGTACACTCTTGCTGTTAGCATGGTGATGATTTCGGCGGAGAAGGATAATGTATGTTACGTTTTCTGTGGTGACACTGAAACTGGCTTTGTCTTCTGTTTTGGAACCATCCGCGTAAATGAAATGGTGGTCGTTGAGTTTATTTTTGATTTCGGAGAAGAGGGTCCGGAAAATTTCTGGGGCAGTGTGGGATTTCTTGTAGGAGCGTAAGGTTTGACCCTCTGACATACCGAAAATGCAGACGAAGAATTGAGGGCATTACTCAATGAAAACACAGGTGAGACGTTAGTCAAACTTGCAATCATTATAAATAGAAGACACGACCGTTTCGAACCTTTTGAGAGCGAATGACTTTGAAACAAGGACATTAGGCACCGTACGAGTTGAAGCCAAGAGGCGTCTAACGTTGTTTTTTCACTTGTAAACAGCGAAATGAAAAGATATCGTGTCTAGCGATGAGAAGTGGATAATGTAGGATAAACCTAAGCTTAGAAGGCAAGGCAAATATCCATAGCTCGAAGATTCTGATATTTTGTGGAATCAACAGAGTGTAGGTAATTATGCGCTGCTCAACCCGAACGAAACCATCACAGACGATCGCTATCGATTTTTGCCACATGACAATGCTCTGTTTTTCGGCCAAAATCGTTGAAGAACTTTCTTTTTGTTTATTTAACAGAAATATTTAGTTCGACAATAAAATATATGCTTTAGGGGGTGACTGATCTACCCAAATTATCAACTTCCAATTTAATACCCTTAAATTACTAATATAGAGCTGATACGATACGAGCACACACAGACTTCGCACTGAAAACAATGGATTACGGTTCGTGGAGAGAATAATCGCCGATCGCACCAAAAGCTCATGTGAACTCTTCCGACTTTTGCCTAGACACGCCTAAATACATCGGTCAATTCCGCCAACACAACAGCATTAAAATAGCGCGAATCGGATTAATGCGGCGACTTCCTGACGGTACCTCATACAGCCAGGCTAACCTCTGTAATCAATTTTGTTTAGAAAACAATTAAAGCCTCGAAAGTGTGAAAAATATATTATCATTCCACATGCACCTACCTTCTTAACAATATTATCTGAAGAATTCGTAGACGACGTTAACGCCAATGCATTTCCCTTTTCGGCGACATCAGCCTCACCATTAGCAGTTATCGCAGAAAATTCGGCGACATCCGCATCCACTAAACCCTCACAGTTTGTACTATTCACTGTAGTACTAGCAGCAATTGCGACAACAACAGGTGATACAGCATCAGCAGCAGTCGCCCTCTTCGTATTGGAATTAACATTACCAGTCGCTGTGATAGTGGTAGCTGTAGCGCCATCAACATCTGATTTACTATATGCGTGTGAAACTTTTAACGTATCGTCGTCGGATGTTGGATCATGAGATGGATTCAACGATGCATTATTAACAGCAGTTTCAATTGAATTTGTTGTTTTAATCGTTGTTGTCTTCTCCTTTGTTTCCAATGTATGCTCTGATTTCCTCTGTGTTGGACTATCTGATAATTGTGACAATGTTTCGGACGATGGTGGCGAAGCAGACAATGTCGATGATGAGGACGATGATAAGGACTGATCGTGCTGCTGCTGTTGATGTTGTGATAGCGATAACGTAGTAGCAACAGTCGTGTTCGATTGATTGGACTGGGACTGTGACTGTTGTTGTTGCGTGCTTATAAGCGTCACTTGTTGCTGTTGGAAATTATGAAGCGAATGCTGCTGTGCTTGCATTGCAATTGGAGACGACTGTCCCTGTGGTGGGGAATTTGATGAATGTGGAGGCGACGATGATGCCGTTGATGAACCGCTGCTGCTGCTGCTACTACCACTAACGCTACCCGGGGACAATGACGTTGAGGATGAATTTAAACTACTACTGTTTGTCATTGAATGATTAGCCGCTGAATTATTCGGTGACTTATTCTGCTGCGGGGACTGAGGACCGTTTTTCTCAACTGATTTACCTATAAGCAGTGATGGTTTATACCGAATATATTCGAATGGAACAGGCTACTTACTCTTCATAACGTTATAAGAGTCAAGCTCTTCGGTGAAATCTTCCTCTTCGTTAAACCACATCTCTTCCTCTTCTTCCACCTGTCGTTGATCTCGACGGAATCGTCCGCTCCGAATTATCGGTAAACTTCTAAATCAAATAGAAAAAAATAAAAAAAATTTAATGCACAACTAAGGCTCGATATGGCTTACGTGTCGATAGCTAACTTATCGCGATCCTTTATTCGGTCCTGGTACTGATCGTATCGAGTTTTCAGATACTTAAACGTTTGTACATATTCGATTTCATCAAATATTTTACTGAAATTCTCAACAAAATAGACGCAAAGGGTTTTTATATCCTCAAGCTTGATGTACTCAAATAATTCTAATATAGCCGATTCGAGTAGATTATATCTGCCATTATTTCTAATGAATGCGTCAACAACTGGTGCAAATAAGTTACCCTTAACTATATGCCTGTAATGGATTGATTGATCAGTAATTATTGTTCCAACTCATGCCGCTCTTGGTCTTACCTATTATAAAACTCGTCTTTAAGTGCAATTATTTTTCTTAAAAGTCTAAGGGCGCCAAGAACGAGGAACGTATGTGTGCTCTTCATGAGCACTAGTATTCTCTTGAGGAGATCTTTTTGTATGATAAAGTTTTTTATATGATACGTGTGATGTTCAACACAAAATGATAGAATGTCTAAGACCAGGCCGAGCAGCTGAGCCGTTTGGTAGTCTTCGTTTTGTGGCTTATCACCGAGGGTATTCATTAACAGTGGAGCTAAAAAATGTACAAATAAGTGAACAGAGAAGTGAAACATTTGTAGATGAATACGTACCGATCAACGTTTGAATACTATGTTTGTAGAAAAAGTTTAGGAAGTCTCCCTTCTCGGTGAGCATGTTCTCCGGCTCCAAGAGAATCTTTATCACACCCATCAATTGCACCGCTCCACCCAGTTCTGGCTCGGAATCATTCAACATTTGTTCGATAGCTATATTCAACAGCATTCGACCCTGCGCAAAAAAGCCCACATTAACATATAAAACACATTTAGGTATCTTAGGACTTACCCCATCAGTCCTATTCACCTGCTGCAGCGTGTAATTGCGCACAACCAATGGGGAAAATTCAACAATCGCGGTCAGTATATCAATCGAAGCGGACTTTGTCTTCTGATCAGGCATCACCAGGGTGATCTCGAGCGCTTGAAGGATACCCAAACAGGTAAGCGTCTTGTAAAATGAATCCTTGCCCTGTGGTTGTAAATTCTGTGCATAATTACAAAACTCCTTCAAAAACAGAACAATATCGCGACGCTTCGCATCTGATGTATTCTGATCCGTAAGCAATGTGAACATATCGACAAGAAAACGCTCGTCCTCCTGTATCAAAGTAACAATTTCGACTTTATTGAAGAATATGAAGCTGGATAGGGTGTTCAACATGTTGTCCTCGACAAAAACCGACGGTGTTGGCAATATGATATCCTGAATGTATTGTACTCTAAAAGTTTGATGGATTTTCGCCAGTAAATCTTGATTACGGATGGGAATTGCCTCACGGAATTTAGCCAATTGTTTCAAATACTGGCGATGTTTCTTCGGTTGCGGTAGATTCGGATCGTATTCCAAGCAGCCCACTACATCGAATATTGTATCCTCGGCGAACATGATCTCGAAAAGTGCGTTTTTATTTAACAGAAATATGTTTTTAAAGATTTCGAATAGATGATGTAGACCTTCGATGTTTTCTAGATCTTCGCATACGTGGAAGAGATTGAGCAGTTTCTTGATATAGTTTTCCGATTGCAGGGCTGTCGAGAGCTTCTCCTTACGCAGGGGCGTCGTTAAACAATTTTGTATTGTTTCTGCGATATCTTCGAGACGACCAAGTTCGCATGGTGGTAGTTCGATTGGTGGTGCGGTATCGGACATATCCTCGAAACGTTCATCCTCGGATTCTTCGACGATGTCTTGGGTAATCTCGACAGATGGATCCTTACCCTGTACCTAAAAAAAAAAAATAAAAAAAAATTCAATCAACAATGACAAATTGGAAGATAAATTCAAATTACAAAAGCAAGAGTAATAAATTGGATGTTTCAACAATGAGCGAATCTTTGTACAGCTTTGGGTTAATCTCCAAATTTATTTGAGTTCACAGAAAAGTGAATTATCATCACAATATAAGCTGATCAGAGCATAGGTCAGTCCTATTTTTTTATAGGGTTCGTGCAGGTTCAAGAGTGTACGCTCTTATGGGTTTGTCACACAACATGGACGGGGTGCAGATGGTATGTATCAAAGATGTTCGTTCACTACTCTTCGGTGGTGGTTGTCCTAGATATGATTCGAGAGATCCCACTGAATTTGTCGCGTTTTTTTATAGTTCATAGTAACTTTTTTTGGTTTCCATATCATTAAGGTATTATATTGGAAATGTACACAGAGAGCCTTCGTCATCATTTTTTTATCATCTCTCATTCACAACTAATGTCGTTGCACAGTTTTTTCCGTATAGGAATTGTTCTTGGCTATGGACAGAGTTGAACTACAGAGCTTCCGTTCCACAGTTGGTGATGATTACCATTGCACCACGACCACCCCTATACCGATGAGAGCGGTTTTAATTAACAGCCCATTGCAACTCCAAATTTCGTAGTGTTCCTAGTTATTATGTAGTGTCAGCAATTATGACATTTTAGCCAAACGTCCAGTTTCAATCTGGAGCAAATACCGAATATCAAGTTTTGTACTTGGTCAAAAAATATTTGAATCGATGAAAAATGTTTACGGCGAACAGTGTCTATCCCGTGCATAAGTATTCAGCTATTGAGCTAGATTTCGTGATGGTCGTGACGAACTCGAAAACAACGAACTCTCACCGAAGCCGACAACCTCGACGAAGGAAGAAAACATTGAGAAAGTCAGAAAAATTCTACGCTTTGAACGCTTCGTCCGCAAGACTTATTGAGCAAATGATTGGCATTCCTAAAAGTATGGTCCATCTCCTTCTTACCGAGGATTTGGGAGAGAGAGAGACAGAGAAAGAGAAAAGTGTGTGATTTGTTCCTCATTCCCTCACGAAGGAGCTAAAAGACATGAGAGTGAGACATGGCAAGACATATATCAAAAAAGACTACACTCATGTCATCTATCATAACTGGCGATGAAACGTGGTGCTTCAAATGCGTGCCACTTGCCTAAAGTCAGAATGGAGAAGAGACGAATCAAAACGATGCTCACCGTTGCCCCCGATTCCAATTCGTTTCATGCGGTGAGGTTATGAATAGGCATACTGGAAAAATTGTGGAACAGAATTCATCGTGTTCGACTGGAGTATAGGAAGTTGGCAAATGGTTTCTGTTGCATGACAGTACGCCGTCGCGCAAAACTCTAATTGTACGCGAGTTTCTGACCAAAAACAAAGCATCACAACGTTCGATCACCTCAAATTGTTTGACCTGGCCCCGTGCAATTTAAAGCTGTTTTCTGAACTCAAATTAGCGTGGACTTGCTACCATCCAAAAGGCTTCGATCAACATCATCAAAGCTTTTCCATGCTTTGAAAAGTTTTATGATCGACAACGATGTATTGACTAGCAGAAGGATTATTCTGAATTAATATGATGAAAGAAATTCATTGCAGAGCGCCTTTTTTCAATTTAGAGCAGTCTCATCGGAAGAGAAAGCAATTTTGTATCAACTTACTCCAGATCATCCTACAGGGTAAAATAGAAGGAAGAAGAGGTAGAGGAAGACAAAGATTGTCCTCGATATCCAATCTACGAGAGTGGCTGAATCTTCTAACAGAAATATTTAGAGGAGTGAAAATAAAGGAGACACTGAACATGATAATTGCCAACCTTCGTAACGGAGAGGAACCCTAAGAAGAAGAACAAGATCTGGTTTTCGAAATTCAAGTCGGCATATCTCGCAGAAAGACGACTGCTATAACCTCCTATAAAAATATAACACTATTTTCTAGCTGTGACACCAAAATCGTTCAAGGAGATTGTAATTCGAGGTTGGGTAAGGAAGACATCGCATAAAAGCTGCGATCGACGCCAAAGCATTCTAGATGTCCGAAACCGCAGTATCAATATCGACTCGAAACATTACCTTGTTGCCAGAAAGTTACAAATGTGGATAAGACGGACAAAACGGAGTTAAAAAAGATCGGTTATTGTAAAGCTGCAGTCAAAAGTGGTCGCCAGATAGTGTCTTCCTCAAGGCCTTTTATAAACTGACACACTTCGTACAAACTATGGATGCGTTTACAAAGCGCCATCAGAGATGCGAGCTCAGTTGCGACCGGTTTCAAGCCAACACCTAAAAGAAATCGCGAGCTTGATGGGATAAAGCATCAACTGTCGGGAACCGCTCATGAGTTCTACCAAGAAAAGAGAAGGTGGGGGATCAAGCAGATGGAAAATTGTTATCACATGGATGACGTTCGTACAGGAAACGTAAATCGAACGTGCACAACAAAATAAACAACTTGCAGTCACAATAGAAGCTAAGAATATGGAAAAACCACTTCTGCCGATGGTATAGGGTTATCCAATCTGTAGTTCCGAAGACATATTTAAATAAATAAACATTTATGATTTAGATTTCGAGCAGCTTCTGTCTCAATATATTCTTTGGATCTTGTCATTATGAATGGGATATAATATCATTGAAATGTTGACTCTATTCTGACTGTCTAATTTGCGAATATTAGTTTTCAAAGCAACATGAGATTGTGGATTGTGTGCATAAGCACGATCGTTTGCATGGCCATACAAAAACAAATCCAACGGCGACAAATCACACGATCTTGATAGCCAATTCACACTAACAAAACGCGAAATAAATCGTCCGTAAAATTAATAGATTTGGGTCCTTTTGGATCTTTGAAGAGTGCATTTCGTTGATGGATGGGGCACAAGACTTCCCTATCAGTGCTAATTTCTTCAATTTTTTTAAGCGTTTTTGCTTATACACTTAGAAGGATGAATATGTCGACCATAACTGCTTGAAATGTGTGAAACGTACCTGCTACAGAATGACTTTTTGTAATAAGATTTCATTATCTAAACAGATTCAGCGATCGTTAGGTAATTCATATTATAAAATGGTAAACCTTAAGCTTAACACATGCAGGCTCAAATGGCAGTTTGGCACATGTATATGATAGAAACAGGCATTTCAAATCCGGATCAAGGATTGGATAACCTTGTGATGACAATTGCTGTGTCTTGACTTCTTGACAATTAAATGACCCCTTGTGCACGTGGCGATTATATAAAAAAAAAAATCATTCATACCAGAAAACGAAAAAGAATATGTCCCCAGAATCTAAAAGACGTTGAAATAACGATATCGGAACTGAAGTCTAAGAGAACAGCTTCGAGGAAGGACAGTCGGTTGGGCTATTTAGAGCAGTACGAAATGAATTTTTTGGAAAGATGCACCAAATTATCCGAATGATGTGGCCAAACATATGCCCTATGAATGGGATCATAAGCTCGGTTTATAAGAAAGGGTTTTCTATAATTCTGCCAATTATAAGAACATAAGTCTCCTAAGTATCGTTCATAAGATTTTTTCTGCCGTGCTATGTGGCCATCTGAAACCATTTGTAACGTTCCTATCAGTGTGGTTTCAAGCCAGGAAATCCTATCGGGGATTTCTACAACAGATCCGTCGTGTATGATGTCTATAGAGGCTAGCTATGTTATGTTGTGGCATCCTTGACATACTGGTACCGCTGCCTAGGATGGTAATAATGAATTTGTTGTTCCATTAAGATCGATAAATAAAAAACAAAAATCAGAAACAACGACGCATTACCATATGATTTCTTTATCATCCTTGAAAATATCGTGCAGAACTTACTGGTTAATACATGAGCCGTGATCAAGTCTGCAAGATTACTTTAGCACGCAGATGATATGGACGTGATTGACGTCAATGAACTATGAGAACATTGAATAGAAGCAGCAAATGTATTTCCAAGAGAAAACAAAAGAAAAACGAGCAACATGGACGTCTTGACACAAGAATATACCTTTTAAACCTATAACAGGTGTGTGAATACGAAAGGTCGAGTTTTTTTGCTCAAAAAAACTCATTTATTTAAGCAGCATTGGCTACTCTTTTCCCCGTCTTTTGACATCAAACAATCATTCAGCCAATTTTACATTTCTTCTTAACAATGAAAGTGCTGTTTCGAAAGTCCCTGTTATATCGATCGAAAGTAATAGTAATGAGAAGAGGCCAAGTTTAGTGAAAATGGCGGAAGGGGCCAATATTTTTGGGTATGCAAAATGGGGACGAGTTTATCACATCATCAAGCTTTATATCCGTAGACGCTCAACCAGGCACATGCCGCCGTACAGCCCATATAGTTCTTGATTGAATCTTCTCCTCCAGATGCCATAATCGCAAACAGGACCAAAGAGCGCACGCAGAACTTTTCTCTCGAAAAGACCAAGAGCTTTCTCGTCCGGTTTTAACAGCGTCCATGCTTCTGCACCACAGAGTAGGTCTGGGATGATTAGAGTATTATACAAAGCCAACGTGGTCTTTCGAGAGAGGGTTCTATTACTCAATTGCCTCTTGAGCCCAAAGAAACAACGGTTGGCTAGAGTGATCCTGCGTATGAGCTCGGTACCGATGTTGTTGTCCCTATTTACTGCAGACCCGAGGTAGACGAAGTCCTTGACCTCCTCGAAGTTCATGTTGCCCATTGTGAGGCTCTGTCCGAGACGTCGATGTTGTGCGTCCTGTCTTGATGACAGCATGTACATACTCGTATGTACTTCGTTTTGCCCTCATTTACAGCTAGACCCATTTTAGCCACTTCCGCTTCAATGCCAGCAAACACCTCATTGACGGCGCGCTATGTTCGACCAATCACGTTAATATCATCCGCGTAAGCCAGCAGTTGAGCGGACTTTTGGAAGCTCGTGCCTCTGGTGTTGACTTGTGAGTTTCACACGATCTTCTCGAGTATTAAGTTAAAAAAGTCGCATGACAGTGCGTCGCCTTGCCTAAACCCTTTCTATTCCTTTCTGGTCTTTCCAAATACACAACATAACCTTCCTCCTATAGATATTGCGTATTTGGTGCGAGGTTGATGGTTGCCCTGAGTCTACCGATGATTTTTTGCGCTAGATATTGTTGAAATACGAGGGTGGTCTGATAAGTACTTAACCTACAAAAGAAAAACAAACATTTTGGAGAAATTTTTTATTTTTCAATATAGTCTCCTTTTAGCTCGATACACTTGACCCAGCGATGCTCCAACTTCTTTAACCCGTCTGAAAAAAACGTTTTCTCGATGTCTGCAAAGTAGGCCCCCTGACGGCGAGTGAGTTTTTCAAGTTTGGAAACAAAAAGAAGTCGCAGGGGGCCAAATCTGGAGAATACGGTGGATGGGGCAGCAGTTCGTATCCCAATTCGACCAATTTGGCCGTGGCGAGGGCGGAGATGTGAGCCGGCGCGTTATCATGGAGGAAGAGCACTTTTTTCTTCGCCAAATGGGGCCGTTTTTTCTTCAATTCGGCGTCGAATCGGCCCAATAATCACACCTTGTGAATCCCAGAAAACGGTGGCCATCACCTTTCCGACCGATGGGACAGTTTTCGCCTTCTTCGGAGCACGTTCGCGGGGTGAAGTCCACTGTTTCGACTGTTCCTTGGTCTATGGTGTGTATAATGTTTCGTCAACTGTCACGAAACTCCTTCGGATTGCGCTTAAACAGCGCCAAACACTGCTCTGAAGTGGTCTCACGGTTGCGCTTGTTGTCCGGAGTGAGCAAACGCGGCACCCATCGCGCCGACAGCTTTCTCATGCCCAAAATTTCATGCAGGATATGACCCACGCGATCTTTTGAAATGCCTACTGTCTTAGCTAGTTGAAACTTTGAAACTCGTTAAACCAATTTTTGATGGTCGCCATCGAAGGAGAAGAGTCACCGTACACAGCATCCAAACGCTCTTTGATTTCGCTGCGCGATTTCCCTTCCAAAAACAAGCATCGAATCACCGACCGATATTGCTCTTTTTGCATTTTTCTAAAATCCGCAGACACTCCCGCTTCCACACGCGGTCAAAACAAAACTACGAGTCCGATCCGGCTGAAATTTCGACAGTAGCCGTCTACTAGAATGTACTACACGATAGCTCTTGCGATACTGGCGCCATCTGGCGGTGAGGCTAAGTACTTATCGGACCACCCTTGTACTATTAACAGACAGGACCGAATAATTCCTGCCGACCGCTGCTTCTTTGTGCTCAAGAGGCAATTGGGATGTAGGGGTAACATTTTACAAAACTTTAATCTTTCCGGTCTTCCATTAGAGGCTTAACGGACATTCTCGAAAGTAGATATAGAGGCTCTTGAAACATACGAGCGCCATACGCCAATAACAGCTTAGTCCACGGATCCAACATCTGATGACTAGGATGTAGAGCGAAAGGAGACCACTGGTTGGGCAATTTTCGTTTCCAGCCTCGAGGGACGAAAGACATGGAACAAACAGGAGGGAAGGAACCTCAATCAATTGGGTGTGCGGCACTCAAAGCAGCTGTCTAAAAATAGCACCGCCGGGATTGCTGGAAAGGCTTGTCTGTTCAGATCTAGATTTACGTTTTGGATAAAATAAAACAGATATCCTCGAACAGAGAGCTGGAGCCACCTCAAGCATATTGCTTCCAAACAATAGTTTAGGAATCCGTAGTTAATTTTTTTAATCGCATGCGATTTCATCTTTCATTTGTCTGTGTTTTTGTTTATAGAAAGCGAATGATGAATTGGCAGTCATCAGCGTGAAAATGCATAAATTATTGGAATCATATGAGAGAATTTTTTGAGCCGAAACTACTGATTGTAAAACGATACGCAAAAGCAAAAACAAATAGTTTTGGTAATCCCGGTCAACAAAACAAATTTCATCTGCATACAATCGCATTGTAGCCTAAGAATGACGGGGATCGTTAGCATCGCAGCTCAGAGTTTCTTCGCAAATTTCGTTGTCTCAGACGTAGACGTAGTTTTTAATTCAAAACCTTAGCCTGTCAACAATCATTTACATACGCAAGTAAAAAAAAAAAAACAAAAACAAACTTACTTGACAAATTTTCTCCCATATTTCGTCGCAACCGGCCTTTTCCTGGAAGCTTAACGCCAAATCAAAATTATCACCCTCTGACCACACTATAAGCGTGTCCTGTTGTTTCTGATACGCGGTATCTGGTTGAATTTTACTTTCTAGAAGTAATGACCCATCGGATTCAGCCCGGACAAGTAGCGAGGTGCCTAAAATAAAAACGAAAAAAACCAAAACTCACATAAGCAATTCCATTTGAGTTGATTTCAATACGATACCTTTCAGCCTTTCAACGTAGGTCGATGACACGTGGCCCGTCCCGCGATCATCCCATTGCCGTTCAGCATTCAAAGCATAGAGTTTAACACGTCGGCGGGTGTCTGTTGTCATTCTGGTTATTATTCTATTAGATTTTATGGAAGTTTTCTTTGAACGTTTCCCCGTTTTTACGAATTTCTATTTATCCTTGTTCTTAAATAGAACACTTTTTTTTTGTTTTGTTAATTTGCTGTTTTAGAGACAAATTAGATTCACTGTGTGGAGGACATTAACGCCACACACAGCCTAATTGGTATGATTCCTTGTTATTTTATGTTAAAGATTATTGAATGATGAAAACGATATTTATATTGTTAAAGATGAATTATGTGGATCTTTTGTATTCTAGTAAGCATTTTGATACTTTGTATCTTTAATCTGCGGGAGAGAAAGAAAGCCATGCGTTTTTAATCTATTCAAATGTAAGCTCAAGTAAGAGAAATTATCTTCTATGTAGCTTAAGGTCACCCAGCACCTGAGTTATGGCAATCGAAAACGTTTAATCTATGGAATTTTTAAAAGAGAATGATTTCTCGATAAGACCGAGTCTATCCACCCTAGTAAGAGCCCTCGCCAGCGAATACTAGTGTTGTGATCAATTGAAAGGTGACTTTCCTTCTTTATATACATAGGTTGGCAGTGTCATTGATGTTTGTTTCAAATTTCATGCCGTTATCTGAATTGATTTCATAATTATGCTTACTCGTATGTTTTTTGAACAACAAAAAGTGATTTTTTGGAATACCTGATTTCATAACTTCCCTATAAAAAGTTGACTTCCGGCTATGAGGCGGTTACGAAACGCACCATTGCGGGTTGAGACATACATAGATGAAGCTCTCTTTGACTTCTGTCTGTTCAATAATCTAAAAAGATCGAGTCCATAATATATAGGAGGTTCAAGTCAGGTGGGGACTACTTTAAAAGGAATGAAAAAAAATCGGAAGAATACGGTAAAAGTACCAGGTGTATGCATAAGTTTTTTTCCGGTTTCCTAGGTAAGAAAAATACGTAATATTCTAGTGAAATTAATTTATTTTTATTTAAAATATTGGCGATAGCCCATCTTTCAGGTAATTTATGAATACCATGCCAAAAAACTGTTTGTCTTCCACGGCAAACCATTCGCCGAGCCATTTTCCAACTTCCTCGAAATTGCTGAAGTGCTGCAAACTTGTAACAAAATCACTTTGCCATGTCTTCTGGCCCATTCTGGTCGTCTCTCTACTAATGCTTTTTTTTTTTTTTTTTGGAGGCTTTTACTATCTGTTGGAGCACTCAGACACAAACACCGGTCCATTGTACTACCAGACAGACACCTTGTCTTTATTGTATTTTCCCCGTTGTCCGGAGAAAAGTGAGGAGGGGCTTCAGTGATGTAGAACTAAGAGATTCGGCACCCTCCACGTCGGCCGCAAGGGTGCGCCACCGTGCGCGAGCGAAGGCGGGACAGTCGCAGAGAAAGTGTTCTGCTGCATCATCCTCCTCGCAACATGCAGCACAGGTAGGCGTCCCACTGATGCCAAGCACGTAGAGATGCTTGGCAAAAGTGTAATAGCCCGTGATGACGCCTGTTAGCCTTCTGCAATCATTTCTCCTTAAGGATAAGAAAAATGTTGCGGACTTTATATATTCCCTCCATCTACGACTGTGTACGTTAAAGACCCAGTCATTGATGTCAGATTTGACCGTGGACGCAGGTAGACCTAAGGCGGGTTCAGGTCCTGAGAAACTCTCCTCTGAACCTCTTCTAGCGAGTTCATCGGAGATCTCTTTTCCTGGGATTCCAGAGTGACCTGGGACCCATACAAGCCTAAGTGAATTCAGTCTTCCGACTTTATTCAAAAAGGTCTTGAGTTCATGCACTAATTTGGAGTTGGATAGAGGGTTGGACACAGCTTTGAGTGCAGCTTGGCTGTCACTGCAAACACATATGCTTTTTCCCCTCCACCTGCATTTCACAACATAGTGCATGGCCATTAGGATTGCGTAAATCTCCGCTTGGAAGACCAACGCATATTTTCCTAACGAGAAGTGCAGTCGAATGTTTTCGCGCTCAAAGAAAACTGCAGCGCCGGATCCCTGCCCAGTCCTGGAGCCATCTGTGAAAATGCGAAGACATTCCATTTCAGGTTCAGTGTCTGGCCAAAGCCAGTCCTGACGCCATGGAAATGTGACTGTGAAGTTACAGCGCAGTAGGATGGCAGGTCACATTGCGTCAGAAGGCATATCCATGAGACAGGGGTCGTAGGATATTTCTCCCGCAAGTACACTTTCACTCCAATGCGAGTTGTACTAAAGACCATTCCTCTTTAGGCGAGAAATAGTTTTCAGTGCACACCCTCTGATATGTATGTATGTATGTCAAGGGGTGGAAGATTCATCATAGCATCTAGAGCAGCTCCCGGTGTGCTGGGGAAAGCCGGAGTTTGGTAAGTGAAGCCACAGCACCAGCTGAATAATGTCTTAAGAGGATTAACCAACAGCCCATTTCTCGTGCACCAGTCTTCGATCACGTCTAGCGCGGCCTGCGCTTTGAGACAGACATTCGCTAAACATGAGCCGACAGAGAGAACAGCAACATCGACCGCATAGGCCTGGACATAGATTCCAGAGGCATTGAGAGCATCTAGCAGAGAGTCGACCACCATGCACCATAACAGCGGAGACAAGACGCCACCTTGCGGGCAGCCCTTGTTTACTCCAGACTTGACACATTATTCGAGGCCTGCATCAGCGATCAATGTCCTATACACGAGCATTGCTTTGACCCACAAAACCAGTGCTTCATCTACGCCATGCCGTCTAGCAGCGTTACACATGCTGTCGAAAGTAGCGTTATCAAAAGCTCCCTCAATGTCGACGAAAATGCCTAGTACGTACTCTTTCCTTTCGAGAGCGCATTCAATTCTCCCAACTAGGTTTTGAAGCGCAGTCTCGCAGGATTTTCCGCGCTGATAAGCATGTCCGACAGAGGATGCATTCGAAGGGCAACTTTGCGCACGTGCAACTCTACCAATCTTTCCATGCTTTTCAGCAAGAAGAATGTTAGACTGAAAGCCATCGAAGGATGCCACAGCAAATTCAATGGCTTCAGTAGTTGCCACGCGTGACGCAACATACCAGCTACGCCGAGTTGTTTTCATCGTTTCAGTCGCAGTTTCCAATGAGGGAGTGTGCAACGAGCCGATGATAGTCTGATTTCCCGGAAAATGGGTCTGAAACAGTAAACTAAGAGTTTGTGCTTAAGACTCGGTGAAGGTACCATCAGACTTTCCGAGTACATCCAGCTTTGTCGATTTTCCTCGTTTGAGGATGTTAACAAACTTGCTGGTCGCGTTCAGGGATTTGATCTCTTCGCAGAAGGACTTATAGGAATTATTCTTCGATTTACGAATAAGCTTCTTATATTTCTTCTGCTTCGATCGGGAGACTTCTGGCTTCCCTGCGAAGAAATTAGAGCTCAACGTTCCACCAGGGAACCGGCTTCCTGCTGGGAGGTTTTTTGACAGGACATGCGAGTTCAAAACAGTTGGTAATGGCGCCTCCTCCTCTTCCTCCACCAATTGATTTGTTTTGAGTTTAGGCGGGGTTTGAGTGGATTTCTCAAGCTCCTCCCTAAATCGCACCCAGTCCGTCTTTCTCGGATTCCGCTTGGGCTGCGAGGGAGAAATCCCACACTTCAATTGGAATTCGATGTATCTATGGTCTGACAGCGTAACATCTGGTAAGACTCTCCAGTTAGTGATGGCTAAGTTAGTGAATACTAATATTGGTTTAAATTAATCATTTGTTGATGACAGTGTTTGTATTAACGATTTCGCCGGGATCCCACCACTTTCCAACACAGAGCATGGCTTCTTGGTGAAGCGATTTGGATTTGATATTGGAGGTCCGGCTTCGCCAGGTGAAACCCACGACTTTTTCGCTTCGGGTTTTCAAAATAAATCCATTTTTCGTTACCCGTCACAATTCGATGCAAAAATTATTTTGAAGCAGCATTTCACAAGTACCACACACAAGTGATTTTGAGATTTTCCATTTGACGTTCATTAAAACTCGTGTGGGACCCATTTATCGAGTTTTTATTGATCTTCTCCATTGCCCGTAAACGTCTGCTAATTATTTCTTGTGACACATGTAATGCTTCTGCTAACTGTCGCTGAGTTTAATTTGGATCATTATCCAATAACTTCTGCAATCGCTCGTCTTCAGATTTTCGTGATCTACCAGAGCGCTCATTGTCTTTCACATTAAAATCACTGTCTCACATTTTCTAATTGATATAGTGTGTTTACCATATAGTTCTACCAGCAAACGATGACTTTCAACAACTTTTTTTCTTTTGATTAAATAAGAAAAGCAATGCTTGCCACAAATGTTCTGTTTCAGGCACAAAACTCGACATGATCACTGAACGATAAAACGAAGACGCTAGTTTTTAGCCGACTCAACTTATGTGTGTTTGTAGTTCGTTCATTTTAAGCGAACCAAATGGCGTATGTATCAAATTAATACGCCGCGTACTTTCCGCTGGCGCCATCTCTTAGTTCAACCGGAAAAAAGCCTTTCACCAAATTTCATCTGATTTGATCACAACCGTATATTCCTAATAGGATCTAACAGGCGAGGTTTACAGCAATAGTGGTGGGACTTTAAGGATATACAATAGTATGAAATCTGTTCAAAAAATAAGGTGACTTTTAATTTCGTGAGCTAAGTACATTAAATTTTCGATTTCTGAAGAATGTTCGATTTTATATTTTGCTTACTGTTCCAAAAAATATCCTAAAATCATGCCTCAGCCACCGTAATCACCGAACTTGACCCCCTACGAATTTCTTTTTTATCAAAACTTTCTAGAAAAATTAAAAGTCACCCTATTTTTTGAACAAACCTCGTATTTTACAACGACCGAAAATTCGATGGCCAAAATTCGAAATCCACGCTATAACTATGTACTTCTGGCCTGCAGAAGATGAGACGAAGAGGTAAACGATCCAATTTCTTATCCGCAGCCAGCTTTTTTAAGATGATGTCTCAGACTACAGACTTCTGATATCGACTCTATTGTATTTGAGAATATTGATCGAGCGTTTGTTCAGGGGCCGTATGAATCTCTTCGATTGTCGGAGTCCTTGAATGCTGTTCTAAAAGCGCGATTTTTGCGATTATCCCACAAGGTTCGGTACCTATATACCTTTCGCTGGAATCATTCCTAGCGAATTGGCCAGCGATATTTTGCCTTTAATGTGTGGCATTACTTGACGGATTTTGAGTTCGTACTATACGAGCCCAACGCTTTGAGCGCTGTCTGACTGTCTACACTCGGACATATACATTGATGGTTATACCTCTTATGGCAGTCTCTAAGTTTAGGTTGATGCACGTAAGGATGGCGTGTAGCTCGTCTTGAAAGACACTAGGACTAGTTCCCAGGGCCTTTCATTTCTCCCGATTTGGTCCAAAGATGCCAGCGCCAACGCCAGAATCGATCTTGGAGACATCTGTGTACCACCACAGGTCTCTGACATTTAGCAAGGGTTCCCAAGCTGTGCGGTTTGGGATCAATATCTCAAAACTCTTGTCAAAGGTAAAGGTTTGAGTAATTCCGATCAGTGCCTCTTGGGCTGCTGAATAGCAAGTTGGCATGGCGCCTGTAATGCCGAGACATGCTAGCCTCTGAAGGCGTTGAAGTTTAACTATTGTAGTTTTTTGTTCGAGCCTTGGGCTCTGATATTTGGTCCGAAATGAGTGGAAGCAGGCTCTCGTTCAGGCTCAGATCCTCCAACGGTCACTAGCCTGATAAGTAAGTAAAATTTAGGAAGAATATACGACAGAAAACATGACAGCAACGTATGCAGGGATTAACGATTTAACCGCAACAATAATGGGGAGCTCGATTCGGACAACGAAAGACTTGCAGCCCAATGGAGGAGATGTTTTAATTAACTGCTGAATACCATGGAGGATATGTAATGTGCTTCACGTAGTTTAGTGAGGTGAGAGGTAGAGAAACTCTTGATCTATCTAGACAGAAAGGAAGGGAGGAATATGCGCTCCTGAGGGGAAAAGAAAACACGAGATGTCCCAGATGCCAAAGCTATAAAGCCAGAGCGGAAGCCCGCAGAGATGAACACGGACAAGTTTTAGGAAAATTCACATTCAATGTTGAGTATAAAGTCAAAATACCAGTCAGGCAGATCGCACTCACACTGGACGAAGGTGGGAGAGAATTCGTTCCCACTTACACGGTTAAGCTAGCGATACCCAGGCTGAAATCTAATAAAGCTACTGGCGTAAGCAGACTACTTGTTAAACTCTGTGTGAAACAGCTGAAGATGGATTGACTGGGAACTTGCACTATCTTATCTCCAAGATATGGTCGGAGAAAATCATGCTCGATGAATGGAATTCTCGCATTTTCTGTCCATACGAGGTAGGTGACAATGCCAGGTTGGTTTCAGGCTCGGAAAATCTACGTTAGGCTAAATATACAAAGTACGGCAAATTTTGGAGAAGACTCACAAGCTTCAGGCCGACACACCCCAATTTTTTTTAGACTTTACTCGCTGCCCCATTCTTCTTCTTTTCCTTTTTTCTCCGGCGTTGTTATGGTCAGAAGTGTAGGACCATAACCTTCCCACTTAACTGCATTCCTACTGGTCCGCTTGTGGGGTCCGCCGATTTGACCTCAGAAAGTAGCGGCAGGCTTCCCGGTTTGGGATTACTTCATCGCTGAGGCCAATCAAATGCTGGTGTTTTTGCATTTGTTTGCACCAATTGTTTTTCGGCCTGCCTTTCTTGCGTGTTGAAATTGGAACGTTGATTGATATCGCCTTTTGGACGGGGTACAAAGGATCTCTCCTTTGAACATGGCAATACCAACTGAGTCGGTCGCGCTCTATATTTCTTGTGATGGTTTCTTTTACGTGGAGGCTTCCTCGGATCTTTGAACTTCTAATTCTGTCACGCTTTGTTACTCCCACTGTCATGCGAAGCATCTTCATCTCAGTTGCCGTTAATTTGCTCTCATACTTTTTGTGCATTGTCCAGCATTGTGAACCGTATGTGAGCGCCGGACGTACAACTGAAGTGTAGAGCCTTCCTTTCAGCTTAGGGGGCATTTTTCGATCACAGAAGATGGCGGAGTTTTCCCGCCACTTCATCCACCCTACGCTTACGCGATGTTTGATGTCGTCATCACAAGTTGGTTCTTTATTAATCATAGATCCCAGATATTTAAACTTTTCACACTTGGGAAGCACTCTTCCATTCAAGTAAATGTCTGGAATAGGCTGATGAGAGTCAGAGAACCGGCAGCACAGATACTCTGTCTTCTTTGAACTAATACGATACCCGTGTCCCTCAAAAATGTTCACCCACACATCAAGTGCTCGTTGTAGGGACGCCTGATCATCACTTATAATGGCTCCATCGTCAGCAAAGAATAGCTGGTGCACATTGGGGTCCGTCACTTTTCCTTCAAGGACTGCTATAAAAAGCAGTGGGCTGAGGACGCTCCCTTGGTGTACACCGACTTTGATTGCGAACTCTTCGGTGACTCCTGCGGTGCATCTTACTCTTGTCGTTGCTCTCTTGTACATATCCATGATCACTCGCACGTGGGTTTCTGGAACTCCTTTTTGTCTTAGCGTTACCCATAAAGGATCTCTTGGTTGCCGGTTAAAGGCCTTCTCGAAATCAACCAACACCATATGCAAGTCCTTTGAAGAATCACGATGCTTTTCCATCATGATCCTTATACTTTGGATTGCATCTGTTGTTGATTTACCCGAGACAAACCCGCACTGGTCATCAGATAGTCGTATTATTTTCCGCAGCCCGCTATCTAATACCCGTTCAACGATCTTCATGGTGTGCGACATCAGCTTGACAGAACGGTAGTTATCACAATTTCGCGTATCACCCTTTCCTTTGTGCAATGGAAGAAGATAGCTTTCCCTCCATTGATTAGGCATAGTGTCGCCTCTCATAAGTTTAGAGATAAGAACCATGAGCCATCTAGACCCGATGTCTCCCATCTTTTTCCAGAACTCAGAGGGTATCCCGTCCGGCCCAACAGCTTTTCTTTTCTTGGAGTTTTTAACCGCGTACCGAACTTCTTCGACTGTGATGTCGGATATTTCGGCATGATTCGGGGCGGCTCTTGGAAAGTACACTCGGGGAAACTGTTCGTTCAGAAGTTCCTCGCAATACTGTCGCCATCTGTGGAGAATTTTTTCGTCTTCCACAAGGAGTTGGCCTTCAGCATTGTTAACAAACTTTGGGAAACGAATCTCCTGAGCATTTCTTCTTCTCTGGGCGGCTATCTTAAAGATATTTGCTCCTTTGTTCAAATTGTTTTGTCGAAGCTCCTGGGTAGCCTGGTTCCTGTCAGACGCGGAAGACGATATTTCTTCCAACTCCTGATATAGGCCTTCATGCTTTTCGCTTTGAATTCGGCGCACTTTTTCTTCGTGATACCTTTGCAATATCTATATACCTTTTCACGGCGAGCTTTTTCCTCTCTATTAGTAGAAGAGCACTTTGACCAAGCTTGGAAAGCCATTTTCTTTTCGTGTATCACTGCTTTGGCTTCGTCTGTCCACCACCAGGTTTCTTTTGCGTGTTGGCAGGGGCCTTTAGATGTTCCGAGCAGTGATTTGGCCAGATTGTTGTAGGGAATCCCACATGTCTTGTGCTCTGCACTCCTCATTACCGACCTCATCGATAATGGAAGAGAGGTAGTTTTTCATGTTGGTAATAAAAGCTTCGCCTTTTCCTTTATCCAGCTTATACCACTTGATTCTCTCAGACACCTTCGTTTGCTGCTTTGACTTCTTTCTCGCATCCATAAAAAAATCAGTCAGGAGGAGACGGTGTTGAGGGGCGATCGCGTCTCCCAGGATCACCTTGCAATCTTTAACTCGTGGTTTCATGAAACTGGATACCAAATGATAGTCTATTTGAGTTTCATTTCCGCCGCTGCCGCTCAGGTGCCGGCTTTGTTTGACGAACATGGTATTTAGCACTATAAGACCGTACGACTTGCACATGTTTAGGATATCTTCACCTGAAGAATTCCTGGTACCGTATCCCAGCCCTCCGTGGTAGTCTTCATAGTCTTCGCTTGTCTTCCCGACATGTCCGTTTAAATCTCCCCCAACAAACAAAAGCTCTTCCTTTGGGATGATTTTGACAAGGTTGTGGAAATCTAGCCAGAATGCATCTTTTCCTTTTTGTTCACATCCTATTTGAGGGGCATATGCGCTTACGATGTTCCACACCTCACCATGCATCACCAATTTGAGAGCCATCAAACGGTCACTGGACTTTGAAATGGTTAAGACGTTGCCAAATAGCTCTGCCGCAAGGCGATTCCGTTTTTTCCTTGTTCCAATCCATAGTAAAACATCTTGTAGGCTTTTGTTTTAACGTCCAAGAAACGTGCCCGATTACCGTTGTTTCGCCATTTCGTCTCTGGTACGCACAGGATGTCTACTCGCCTTCTAACCATCATTTCTTCAAGATCATAGCTGCGACCACTCATGCTTCCAACGTTCCAACTCGCGACTCTTAAGTGTGGCTTACGCTGTTGCATTACTTTGCTATCCCCCGGAAATCCTATAGCTCTGACCCGAGCATTGCTGCTCGTCCCAAGATCACGACCATTAGTAGTGCCTGGCGGGGTAGTGCTTTTCCTTTTAGCGTTCTTTTCCATAATGCTACGGTTTGACCGATTTCTTTCTTCCCCTCCTTTTTGACACGGGCATGCTCCAGATTTTTATTATTTTTTGATTGATCTTACTCTTACAACACCGGTGATCTCCAGTCGTGTCAACCCACTGATTTGCATGCACACTTGTGGGGCAGTTTAATGGTGGTATATGTGTCCCTAGGCTCACCTTGGTGTTTTCCAAATTGCCTAGATGTGATTTTTGTTTACCTTTGTTTAGTCGCCTTTTACGACAAGCGATAGGTATCGCTGCAGGGATATTCTTAACCCGTCCCTGCACGAGGAGTTACTTAGTTAGCCCTAAGCATTCTCCGAGTAATAAAATAACGAAGACTAAAATGTGCTAATGAGTGAGAAACGAAAAAAAGGACATATGTACCGTTGATGAGAGGGCAATATAAGAATGAACCTAGAAGAGCCCAAAACAGCGAACATGGAAGGAACACACTCACGACAAGAAGGTTTGGCGAAAGGTTGACAACGAAGTTCTGAACTTCCGAGTTCCAAATAGCGTACATAGTTGAATAATAAGGCAAGGTTAATGGGGTAGGGCTTTGCTATTATCAAGTCGAATAGAGATAAAAAACAAAAACAAGGTGTCATTTAAAATTTCGCACTTGTCGAACCGTCAACATTTAACTAGCATTGCGATCATTTTTGACAAGTAAAAACTAGGGGATTATGGACCGGTAAACACTTGCACAACCTGTTGACATATTGAAAATGTTTTATGAAAGCAATGAAAATGATTACGTTTCGTAGCATTCGTATTGCCAACTTCAACCGCAAAGCTTTAAGGAATTCAACCGATCAATTTAAACGTCTCATCAAGGTTACTGATTTAAAGACTCTAACTCGTGTTTGTCCGACAAGTTCTGCTGAAAATATCGCCGAAGTATGACTATTGGGCCTATCCGCAACCTTTTCGTATTGCATTGTACAAGGTATAGATCTTTATGGTAATATGATCCAGTTGACATAAGAATTTGATCTAGCAGATCATGAACAACGCTTTTACATCAGACCTTTCCGAAACACAAGAGAAATAATGGAATAAGCTCTACATCAACGAGTGAAAGTTAGGTGCGGTTTAATAGTTGGCGGTGTCATTGACCCATTTTTTTTTTCGGAAATAGTGAGACCACTTCAGTGCCTTTTTTTTACTGAATTTGGTGTTAGAGACGTTAATGACGTTTATTTTCATCCCACATACAGGGTATGTCCTGAAAGTAATATCAGTAAGTTGATTAAAAATCATTTATTGAACTGTTCGTTACAAGTGATTAAATATCTTCAAAATAGGCTCCTATTGCGTCAATACATCGGCTCAGGCGAGTCTTTCAGCTCTCGAATGCATTGCGGTAGGCCTCCTCCGGAATGTCATTCAATGCCGCCGTGCAACTCTTTTGATTCCGTCTACTGTCTCGAAATGCTTGCCTATTATGGGTGTTTTGAGGCGTGGAAACAAAAAGAAGTCGGGGGGAGTTACATCCGGACTGTACAGGGGCTGGGAGATCGTTGGCATCCCAGCTTTAACCAGGTAGTTGGAGACGATAAAGGCGGTGTGAGCCGGAGCATTGACTTGGTCCAACCTCCAGTTGTCTACGATGTCTGGCCGGACCCGTTGAACCCTGTGTTTCAGTCGTTTAAGGACTTCCAGAAAAAAATTAGAGTTCACAGTTGAACCAGGTTTTACAAACTCGTGATGAACCAGTCCTCGGATGTCAAAAAACGAGCGGACGCTGACGTGTGCTACTTCGAAGATTGCCTTTTCGTTTCCGGATCATATTCAAATACCCAAGTCCCGTCACCTGTAATGACGTTATCAAAAGATTGTTGATCTCGTTTGCACATGTCGAGGTTTTCTTGGCACGTTTCAACGCGGCGCGACTTTTGGTCCTCAGTGAGCACTTTTGTAACTATCTTAGCGCACACCTTCCGCATATATGGTTCGATACCATTCTCTTGAGTTTTCGGAATATTTAACATATCGACCATTAAACGAGCACTTAATCGTCGGTCTGAGTTCAGAAGTTCCCTCACTCGCGCCATATAGTCGGCTGTGGTGGTCGTGGATGGCCGTCCGGAGCTGTTCTCGTCGTTGACCTCTTCCCGGCCTTTCAAAAAGGCCTTGTGCCACCGAAACACTTGCGGATCTGACAGGGCATCTTCTTTGTAAGCTGACTTGAACATAGAAACAGTCTCCGTCACGGTCTTTCCAAGTTTCACGTAAAACTTGATCGCAACTCTTTGTTCTAACGAGCGCTGCATTTTTACTTGTACAAGGTTACAAAACAATTTTATCGGATAGGCTCGTCCTCACTCTCCGGATAATCGGAGGACACTGAGGGGCGGGGCGCTGTTTAACCGACGTCCCCCACTACCAATTTTGACCAGTCCAATCGCGCTCCGACGTGCAGTCGTGTCACAATAGTCACTGATTTTACTTTCAGGCCATACCCTGTAACGGGTGAAACAGTGGCTCTACAGAGTGAGCCACTTCTCTTCGACTTCCTAATAGTGCTATTTCTCGAATTGCCGGTTGAGGCAAGAAGGATAAAGTCTAGACAAATTATCTATTAATGTTTCATGCACTAAAGGAAAAACAGAACTAGTATTCCCGAAATACAGCCGTAATTATATGAAAAAATGTATACAAAAAATGACGCAAGAGCGAAGACGAAATTGTATTCCATTATTAATCCCCTAGATTGCACTTTCAATCTTATGAAAAAATCGTCTTCTATTGATTTAAAATGACACCTCTTGTTGGATTATCCTATAGCTTACATTTTACTTTCAGTTTCTGCCAGTTTGGTGTCATGATTATTCACGTATCTCGACTGGCACAAATAGAGTACCAAAAGATAAATCTAAACGAATGAAAAGAAAAACCACGTTAAACGGACACATTGAATCGTCTTTCCTTGAAAGTGCTGAACGTCTTATCTGGATTTTGTCTCAATTTTTATCAACTCTGAAAAACGTTAATCGATATGTTAAGGAGAGCCGAATATAGAGTAATTGACATTTTAAGGTATGGTAATCTGTTTGTTCTATATCGTCGTAGCATCAGAAATCATATTATCGCTAAAGCTTGTTCCGTTGAATCCATTTGTGTCAGGAAAAAAATCTAAAATGCAGACCGA
Source organism: Merodon equestris (assembly GCA_958301585.1). Classification (NCBI taxonomy): domain Eukaryota; kingdom Metazoa; phylum Arthropoda; class Insecta; order Diptera; family Syrphidae; genus Merodon; species Merodon equestris. Next base: position 212,517,093 of record OY284413.1, on the reverse strand, counting down.
AAAGGTGTCTTGTACGGTAATAATATGGAAATTCGAAAAATAGTGAAGGGATCATGTTCAGTCCTAGAAAGTGTGATATTAACTTCGATGATCAAACTCATCCTGAACAGCCGCCCGTCAGTGTCAGTGAGAGCCTTATTGGAAAATATCAGGTGTACAAAAGGAAATCCGCCGTTTTCCAATAGATGGCGCCAGTGTCTCATATTGGTCAGAAACATAAAATGATAAGCTTGAGGAACTGTCAACACCTACCCAGAATAACTTTTATCATTATTTACGGAAATGTGGAAGTCGGAGTTTCATCGGGTTTTCCACTCATTATTCTTTCGACTGTTCGTCCTACATATCATTTTTTTCTATTACTCTATCAGAGCTACGCATTAATATTGATGGCTAAGCGAAGACTAGTAAGGCGGGGTATATGATGAGTCGTTCTAACCCAGTAAAACCAGAAACATTGAAAGAAAAATGGACACAATACGAGCCAAGACACGACCAAGTGATGGTGCAGCACGGAAAAGCTCGGTCACATTTTATTCAGGTCGTTAATACAAGGAAACTCTGAAACGTGAATTCACGTTTCGAAGACGAAGAAAATAAGATGAATCATGTCTCGGTGGTCATATCTCAAAGTGAACCTATTTTGGGTCGAGTCGTAACAGATGGCGAGAAGTGAATCGTGTGAAATGAAAAAGGAGCTGCAAACAAGCAGATAAGGCAAAAGCCATACCGGCCTCCAATGAAGTTGTTATTTGTTTCAAACTTTTTTCAATTGGCGAAAAAATAAATGTGAGTAAGTGCTGTGAGGCACTGTCTAAAGGTAAGTAAAAGTAAATTCTGCTCAAGAAAATCGACTAGGTTTGGCGTCATCTTCCACCATGATAACGTCAGCCCACCTGTCGCCAACTGGAGGAATTAAAATGGGAAGTCCTTCAGCGACCGCCATATTTATTAGATCTTGCTTCTTCAGATTTTCTCATCTGGGTCGGTCTCTTCAGAATGGTTAGAAATTTGATTCACTCGAAGAGACAGCTTTAGACAGACAACGACGTTATCTTAGATGACAATGTTGCTGCTGTGGCCGAGGGTGTGAGACTCAATTCACGAACATCAATTCGCCATCGATCTCAACAGCTCAACATTTCACGCACTAGTTTGAGGAGAATTCTGCACAAAGATCTCGGATTATTCGCCTACAAGGTCCAATTGACCCAGTAATTGAAGGCGCGCGATCATTCGCTTCGTTATCGCTTCGCAGTTTGGGCCTTACAGCAGCTTGAATTGGACAACGATTTTAGGCGAAAAATCATCTTTTCTGACGAAGCGCATTTTCACCTCGTTTTATTGAAATTGAAGACATGAATTTGGACGACCTCTGGCTCATGCAGGATGGCGCGCCATGTGAAGGACCGATGTTATGCCAACAACTCAGAAACGATTCAAGCACTTAAGGCCAACATCATCCAAACAATCCGTAAGCTACAGCCCGAAACCATCAACAAGGTCTTGGAAAATTGAGGTGTCAGAATGCGCTACTGCGAAGCCAGTCGAGGAAGCAACTTGGACGACGTTGTATTTCTTAATTAATGGGAATGTTTGTTCTTACTAATAAAGCCATAATACATGGAAAAAATTTAATTTTGTTCATTTCATTGCATTTTCAAAAAGAAATTTGTATTTGGCCCACCCTTTATGTTTTCTGGCTGGATGCACATGTCATTAGGTCGACAATTTTTAACTTGTTGTCTCAAGTGATTTGTTTACTAAAATGCTTGCAGTACACGTCTTGCGTGTTTTTCGTTAAAATGGATAAACTTGATTGTCGTGCGGTCATAAAATTCATTGTTATGGAAATGCATCCGAAGTTGACAAAAATTTATGGGGATTCTACTGCTTCGATTTAAACTGGTTAAAAGTGGCAGTCGAATTAAAACGTGGTCGAACATCCCACACCAAAAAACCATCGAAAAAGTCTATGATATCGTGTTGGACGGTAGGCAAGTGAAGGTGTTTGAGATACTTGAGGATGTGGGGATATCGGAAGAAAAGGTGCGAAACATCTTACGGATCCACACGCCAGAAACCAAACAGCAGTCCAAGCAGTGGGTGGGACCCGGTGGTTCAGCGCTAAAGAGCATGAAGGCGATGGCATCTTCTGGAAAGCTTATGACCGTAATGCATTGATTCGACGTGTCAAATTCTCCCATGACCAGTTGAGGCAACAAGTGATCAATTTTCCCAAAGGCAGGAAAAAATATTGGTCATTTGTGAAAAACATAAAGAATTCTGCCTCACTCTCAATCCCTACGCTCATTTACAATGATATCCAAGCTGTCAGCTCTTTAGACAAAACTAATCTACTAGTCGCACATTTTGCTGCCAGCTCAATGCTCCCAGATTGTACTTTGTGTTTGCCTGTACTTGTGAGCGCAGAATCTTTCATAGGAAAAATCCACTCTTGCACTCGACAGTTGCAAGAGTACTTAAGGATCTCAACGTGCACAAATCCGCTGGCCCTGATGGTATTCCCCCAATACTTATAAAGAGGTGTTCTTCTACGCTAGTAAAATCACTTCATAAGCTTTTCTTTTTTCCTACTTTTCTGGTCTATGTCCAAGTAGATGGAAAAGAGCATTTGTCCGGCCCGTCCCTAAAAAAAGGCTAATCTTCGTCTCCCACCTCCTATCGACCCATGGCACTTTCTAAGGTCAATGAAAGGCTGATTTGATAGAGTTTAGCATCCGGCTTTTTTGTCGAAAATGCATGCTTATGGTATCGATGAGTCTCTTCTTCTATGGATTAGAAATGACCTTTCGGGCCGTTCAATTAAAGTTGTTTTGGTTTCAAGTCTGATATTCACCAAAAAAAAAACGCTGGTTTTCCCCAGGGCTCTGTTCTGTTACCGACACTCTTCCTAATTTTTATAAATGATATTTTAACTGCTACTTTTAATCTAATACACTCCTTCGCTGATGACAGTACTTTTAGCTTTTCATATTCGTTCCAGGACTCACGTCCCTGCTCTTCGACCGAAGAACTGGAACGGTAGCGTATGTTAAGCACATTAAATTCGGGCCTCGACAGCGTAATTAAATGGTATATAAACAATAGAGTGGAATTTAATGCTTCCAAAACAGAATGTTGTCTACTGTCACTTGAATGGCGCTTGTGTCGATAAAACCGAAAGACTTTCCATCCTTGCTAGGTGTGTTAATAAAACTCTTAGTCGGAATGACCACATATTCGAGTTCGCCAAAAACGCCGCGAAATGTCTAGATTTTAACCCCCTCTGGCTTCAATTTACAAGGCCTACATCCGCCCCAAGCCTGAGTAAAACGCTCATATTTGGTTGGTGCTGCCAAAACCCCTATGCACCTGCTAGATGGAATATAAAAGAGAGCGATAAAACTCATAGGAGACATCAATATCGGGAAGTCGATCGACTCACTCGAACATCGACGTAATGTCTCCTCTCTGTCTCAATGCTCAAGTGTGCTCGCCAGTTGCATTCCTCCCCTTAAATGAATTTAACCGCAATACAATTCTCGCCCGGAATGCTCATCAGTTCACCTTCAAGCCTGTCTTCGGACGCACAGTCAAAATTAGAGACTCGTTTTTTAGCCGAACCACACGAATATAGAATGCTTAGAAATGCGATGAAGAGGCCTGTCATTCCTCAGGACAGCGCACTCGTATACTGCCGCATTTGGGGTACGATTTTTGCTCCAGTATTACCCCTATTCTCCCGATTTTGCACCCCCAGGCTTCCATCAGTTTCCATACTCAAAAAACTTTGTTTCTGGGAAATGCCTCGCATCCAATGAAGGAGCTCAGAGGGCCGATGATGAATATTTTCACAGCCTTCCATACTCTCACTTCCGAGAAGGAATATTGATGCCGGAGAAATGCTAGACCAAGTGTGTTGAAGTCAAAGGAGATTTTGTTAAAAAATATAATCAATTTTGAGCTGAAAATCGCAGCATTTCATTATTAGGCTGAGAACTATTCACCGTACGCTAGGAATTCGTTTGATTGTTATTTCGAATTCATAGGTAAGAACTGGTGAACGGACAGTGCAGCGGCCCTGTAGTGTGAATCATCGAGTCATAAAAATCTATTCCACTATGGAACCCAAATCCCCTTCGCTCTTCGGGCGCCTTGTCGCGGCGGAGGGGCTTAAGAGGTCAATGACCTCGAACTAAGACCCGGAGAACCCCGAGTTAGTCATGAATGAATGGACAACCAGATGGATGGAAATACTCCAGGTGGCACCCGCAATAGCGGAAATCCACCCGCGATCTCCCTGATCGCAGCCGGGGCAAGGATTCTGGAGGCCCCACCAGTAATTCTTAACTCTCCGGCAGCCTGGAACGACACCGACTCCTGCGGCTCATTGTCCGACCACTTGGTTGGACTGAGCGTGAGCGGTGCAACCGACAGAGGCGACACTGACGATGGTGCGGCACGGGAAACCGCCAAGGTTGAACGAGCCCCAGAATTGGGACGTGCTGTAGATTGCACTGCTAAGTGCACAAAAAGAAGGAGGAAGAGGCGTGCCCGAAAATCGTGCAAAGAGGCTGGCACAGCCGAAGGCACGAAGATTGAGGGCGAACCTCTGGGAAAGGCAGGTAAGAGGATCAGATCGGCGGAGGTATCCCCTACCGAAGCCCATCCGACCCTCTCACCTGCAGATACCGCACTTCTTGCCGGCGCGCAGCGCAGAAAACGTCGGCGGCTAGTAAAGGCTGCTGCTGGAGGCACAAGCATGCCAGCACTTTCGGCATGCGCCTCAAACACTCCTCCTCTTATTGGTGACGGTCAAACTCCCAATAAGAGCGTGCCAAGTTCCAAAACTGACGGAGCTGAAGATGTTCAGGGTCCTGTCATGGTCGGTGCCACCGCCGAAAAAGGTAATGATGCTGGCAGACAGACTCTGATCGCAGAAGGCGAAGCGGTCTTGGATCATAACAACCCTCAGGCTGGCAAAGCTGTTCGAAAGCCGCGTCGCAGGGAGCAGGAGCTCGAACCGAAAAAGGTAAGAGCACTTGCAAGCGGAAGATGGCCGCCGGGGACAATCTTGCTGGGGAGAGAGAACGTGATGTCTCCTCCTCTGATATGGCGGCGGGAAATCCGAGTCCAAAGGCAGATGCGGCGATCAATAAAGATCAAAGCAAAAACCTGAAGACGGAGAGGACCAAAGGCTGCTCATCGGAGGCGCGCACTTCACACAAACAAACCCCTTCCTCTGGAAAGGCAACACAAATGACCGTAAAGAGTCGAGACAAGCACCTCTCCTACAAAGAGGCAGCCATCTCCTCCGAAAAGGTCAGGATAGGGAAGGCTGGCAGTGACAGCAGAATGACCAGCGCAGATTGCCAACACTGCGAGGATCATCTACTGGAGCTAGCTTCAGCAACAGGCTTCTGTATTCAAGCGGAGAGGTCTGCTTTGATGAATGGTACCTTCGTGGTGAGCTGTTCCTCTCAGCAGACATCTGCCTGGATCAGGAGCATGGTGCCGAAAATCCCCCCCCTGGGAACTAGCACTTATCAAGTTGTTAGTCTCCCGAAACTAACGCGCGCCATCTGCTGGATTCCGGGAATACCCGGAAACAAGCTGAAAGTGCTGACGCGACTACGTGCGCAGAACCCGGGACTCGACACGAGGGCCTGGACTGTCTATTCCTACAAGGAGAAAAAGAACTCTCTGAAAAAAGAGGGCTTCACTCTGGTAGTGGGAATGGACAATGGCTCTGTTGAGGCCCTGAAAACCGCGTACGACTCACGTCCCTACTTCGGCCTTGGTAGGATTGTATTCCATTTTGATGTCAAGTAGTCGAAGGATGGAACGTGTTCCCCAGTATGAATCCATGATTTTTACTCAGATCAACCTACAGCATTGCAAGGCTGCTACCGCTCTTCTAAGTAGCAAAAAAAAAAAAAAGCGCATTGTGAAATTACGCGGTACTTGTGAATGAGGGCAGACGGACAACAATTCACATTAACTATCAGGTATCAAAACATCTTCCTTATCACCGAAACCAAAGTCGATAAGCCAGCCACGAGCACCTATCTATCTCAAAAGTAGATAACAAACGTACATCGCTTCGAAAAGCCAAAAACCCTTGCCGACATTGCATTCATCTTCCAAATATTTTCTCGTTTTCTTGTCGTCTTTTTTGTTTACAAACAGTGCAATGCACATTTCTAGAGAAAGCACATGCTCTGTAGATAGTAAAGAAATAAAAAAAAATTAAAGAAAAACGTTCGAAGACGTAACCTTTTCCTCCTTTTATAGCCTACTACCAGTACCATAGTACTGACATGCCAGCGCTACTCTAGCGCAATTCAATTGAACGAATGAATTAAAAACAGGTTTGAACCGAACCGCTTACTAGTACAGCTACTTGTCCCTCCGCAACCAGGTCGACAAGTGTGTGTACGACATAAACCTATTACGAAAGCACAATAATAAATTGTCCGTAAAATTCCTGCGATCGATGTTCTGTTTTATCAGACAGGCACCGACGATAAGTTGTGAATCGATTACGATCAGTAACGCTGATAAACACATGAGGAAAATAGAATGCAAGGGCATCAAGAGCGGGCGTATATGTAGCATGAACATTAGCGGATGGAGAGTAGAAAAAAGAGGAAAACCCATACATGTTCGGCATATATTCGCTTGTACTCTCGACGTATTTAATAAAATACTTTAACGCGAACATCTCAATGGATACCCTCCTCAACCCGCTGACCGTTGATTGTTAGCACTCGATTCACTGCCTCACTAGCTTTCTCTTTCGTTCGATGAATGAAAAGCTGTTTGTTTTGATTTTAGCAATTTTAGAATTTTCACGCACATCTACCAAAAAAACAAAAATACAATGTAAACGGGGGAAAAAAAAAGTGAACGAAATAAAGCAACAAAAAAGCTATGCGATGTATGAGTACATGGAGTGGAAGTGGAAGTGCATCAACAAGGTTCTCTATCGCATGTTGTTGTATACATGCACGTACCAACCTCATATATTTCGGGTTAGAAAACAAAGGTTGATGACTGTCTGTGGGAACTGAAGATAAAAATGAATCAACTGGCGTCTTAGGTAACGAGATCTGATAACCAAAAGACAAATAGAAATTCACCGTGACTTTTCTGTGTTTTTCGTAGAATTCAATGCTTTTAGTCGGACGAAAAGCTTGCCTGGCACAATTGCTCAGATGATACGATAGAGTGTTGCCATATTTCTCGATTCCGGACGATTCGAGTATTAACCGAATATTTGGACCGACTAGACTGATAGGAGTCGTGCGGTGTTGGTGATGTTTATTATAAAAATACTTCCTTAAAGCACTGGATATTCGGAAAAAAGCGTTTCGCAGGTAAACAATCGGTTTCGTGCAAGACAAAAGTGTGTAAATTGGTGCTAATTGATTGTTGCTGACCGTTTGCATTTGTGGTCATAATGGAATCTGTTTTACAATTCTCATTAGGTCTGGCGGCAAATGAATGGATTAAAAACGATCACGAATGTGGAGCGACGTGCTCAGAAGTGACACGTGGGATCAAGGACAAAAGCACTGTGCGCGACGTCGGGTTGTAAATTCAAAATACTGATAAGGGCGATCAACATTGAAAGCACTTTCATTCCCAGAAGCTAATTTTGTTTATTTCCAAATAGTCTACGATCTAATCAGTGTCTTGAAAGCAGTCCCATGCAAAGTGGATTGCAGGTTTAAATTTCACCGAAAACTTGTGCCACAGAGTGTACTCCAAACACCGCTCATATTTTATTCAAAATCAATCACTAACCCACAAACGTCATGGAATCTAATGAACCACCCAATTACCCTCTATTCATCGACCCCGCTGAAGGATAAATAATTGACTCCATGGAACAATCTCACAAGACTGGCAACTCCACTTCGATTGTATGGGCAATGGCGTTGGTGTAATTATGTATGTGGCGGCATGCGTGACATTGCATGCACGTCCAATCGCTTCACCATGCAATAAATACCTGTCTCCCCTCCCTCCCCCTCCCGAGCTAAACCAGTATCCCCCAATTGGACATCCAAAACAGAGAAAGACTCGGAAGAAAAAAGTCAAGAGAACACCTTCACCAACGTGTGCCCGAGATACAGAAATCTCGAGCTGCAGAATCCGCGCGGATTTTTTTTCGTCTTCATATTCCAAAAAGGACAGGACAACATACGCCGCAATAAGATATAACAAAAAAAAAGTAGATTCAAGTCAGCAAAAAAAGGATGTAGAGTACACACTCCACCAACACCACACAGAGCATGACCCTGCGTCAATCTCGCACACGAACCGGGAGGCACAATCAAAATCAACGAGAATGAACGAAAAAAAGGGAAAAATCATACGAAAAAAAAAACGTTTACACACTTGAAGAGGAAAAAACCAGGAAAATGCAAGGAAAACTCCATAAAATCCACATTTCCATCGGTTTTACTTGATTTTTTGAATCAAAATTTCTTAATTAAACCGAGAGACAAAAGAGAAAATGGTGATTCGATTCATCACCGCCGCCACCATCACACCAGAGCGGCCGAAGCGCGACGTGCCGGGGGAAGCACATACACACTATTCAACTATAGGATGAGCGCACGGGAAAAAAACTCAAATACTAAAGGCAAATATCAGCGAGTCCAATGAAAATAAAATCAAAAAAAAAAAAAAGTAAAAAAGCCAATTCTGCAGTCATTGTTGATTGTGGAGGCAATATTTTCTAGTTGCAACATAACACATTAGGGCTGCCGCCGATACTGCCGATACTACTCGACGACTGGCGCTCTTCGGTGCTCCAAAACATACACTTGAAACTCAAGGGGGAAAACACTTCTTTTTTTTTTTTGTTGGTTTGTGTTAGACAATTATTTTTTTTTTGATTGAAAATGTAATTACCTCGGCACACTGTTTTGAAGTGAAACTTTTCGCACTATTCTCTCTCAATTTTCTATTTTCGATGGGAATATGTATATTTATTTGAAAATTAAAATAAAAGAATGAATAAGGAGGAAAAAAAACGACGAAAGAAAAGCAAAAAGGAAAATATCTTTTTTCTTTTTCTTGTTATATATTCGGCTCTCGCTCGCTACACACGCACTATATATACTGGGGCAAGTTTTATTATATATTTTTTTTTTCGAAATGTTTTTAGCACAAATTACACGAGTTCGGATCACTTTTTTCTATTAATTATGTTTGGTGGATGTTGATGAGTTATTATTCAATTAATTTAGACGAATTTAAATAAATAAATTACTGCTTTTTCGCAAATTAAATTGACATACTCATGTAGAATGGCCACAACATATCACCGCCATATTGGAAAATATTTAATAACGCGAAGTTGCGAAGCTTCGACAAGACGGGAAAAATAATAAAATCAAATTAATTGTAATAGAATGATGGTGTGAAAACATCGAATCGCGTACCTACGAGTGGACATCATACGAATGTGACAGCTGCTGGACGTAGTCAGAACGAGTTGTTTGGAAAATATTCGTTTATGTGTGTTGCGTTTAATTTATATAAAATTATCGAAATATACATCTTGGCATTCTCGTTTTAAGGGGTTTCTATGGAAAAGTGAAGTTTTCTTAATCTTTCCAGAAATTGCTAATAATATGGACTCCCACTTCGTATTTATGGTTATTTGTATACAAAACAAAACAAACAGTTTACAGGAGATCTTATTTTGATATGCTAATTAGAACCAAATACAACAAAACAATATTTACTACTTTTCTAAATAGAAAGCAGAAAGTTCATCGAACGCTTCCATTCAACTTAACTAGTACTCGGTTTTGATTTGACAGCATCTAGTACAATCACAAAACTTGTAAACATCGCATATACCTCGAAAATAGAATTTTTAAATAAGAAAAAAATAAAAATAAAAACAAAACATTCCAAACATAAATAAACTATTTTGTCCTTTTTTTGATTCAAACGCACTGAAAACCTGTTTTCATACCACGGCACAACAACGAGCGGCGTGCGATTTTCAGCCTACTTTATACATATATGACTATGTACAATGCATGTATCCTGGAATTAACCTTACCTATGGACGCACATAAATAGTGTACATACATATACACCGCCCTATTAATCTTCCGAATCATACGCCCACAATGGCTATGACTTTTTCTAATCAATTTCGTTCGTTTGGCGGCCGGGAGTTACAATTGGACATTGTCGAATACAATCGCGATTCATTCGAGGTCCAGCTACTGAACAAGAACTACGAAGATGAGAAGAAATTCCGAGTTAAGACCTTAGCCGCCCTTGCGATCACCTATGCTGCATATATCGTCTCTGCACCGAGTCAGTTACTAATTGTCGACGTTTTCTCCCTCATCACATTGCTCTTCTTACTTTACTCCATTATGGATCTAGTAAAATCTGGTAAGAGACACGACAACATCGATTTCCCCCCTCTATCAATCTTTATATTCCCAGAAAAGGTCCTGTTCATATCCGAGTTCGCTCTACAGATCATCACGGAGAAAGGCTTCTCGCGCAAGAGTAGCTCCTTCATTCCAGCCGCCAATATCGAAGACGTGGTCATTAATGAAGTGATCGAAGACGTACGTTAAACAGTTCATATCGATCGACTCTCCTAAAGTATTTTGGTCTTTTCAGCTCGCCATCAAGCATGTGCTTATAATTAGGACCAAGGGAAACCTCTGCCATACAAGGCCTATAATAATCATGTTTAGGGTAACAAATACTCGATTTCGTCTATGTTGTAATTAAAAGTTTTTATTTTTCAGTATCTCCAGCCGCGTATCGAATGCCTGGAGATTATTTACTCATATTTCCTTAAAAAACTCGATCCTGTGCGATAGCTTACTGAATAAAGTCCAATACTGTCTGTAAGTCTTTGCATTCTGCTTCAACGTCCTCCGTCTGAAAGGAAAAGACATATAAAGACTGACAAAACCCTCTTACTCTCTGTTACCATGTATTTTGGCTGAATGGTTTGATTGATCGTGGGCATGGAGCTCTTGTCAGGAATTGTGATCTCTGTCACCGGAATGTTTATTTGGACATTAAGCTGGAATAATAAATAAGTTCAGTCCGTGTGTATCAATCAGGTCGTTTTTCTTTTGATTACAAGGCGCTTTAACTGAATCGATTGTGCACGTTTTAAGTATTCGTCATAAAACGAGGGCGTTTCGGTACGAAGCATAATGACCTCGTCCTGTAGCTTCTTCGTTTTCCACAGATTTTGAAGTTTTTCATCTGCAATAACTAATTTTTAATCTGCAATAACTAATTTTTAAAGAAAATTTTATATTCAATCGAAATCTACCCATCATCCTGTCATTTGTACTGTTTACTCGGTTGTTTACGGTTTTAAACACAACTGACAGTTGATGTGTCTGACATTTCGGCAAGTCGCCGAGCGTTGCCACACTCAAAAATTCGTAAAGTATCAAAATTAATTGCCGAATGCGTATCGAGACAGATCACAATATTAATTGGCGTTTCAAATCGGTATTTTGTACAGAATAAGGTCTCTGAAAGCTTTAAGGACATTGGAGTCGTTGTGATGGGAAATATATCATTAAAAGATATAGTTGCATGTTTCTTAGTACTCGTAACTTGTTACTATCTTTGCATTTGTTTTTTTATTTTTTAGGTTTGTTGGCCAATTCATTTTTCGGAAAATAAAAGCGTTGTGTTCGTAATTACGCGAGTGGCCTGCGAGCTGTTCTAAAGCGGCGTCGGAAGGGAGCAGGAGCTCGAACCGAAAAGGTAAGATCACTCGCAAACGGAAGGCGGCCGCCGGGGACAACCTTGTTGGGGAGAGAGAACGTGATGTCTCCTGAAGACGGGGAGGACTAAAGATTTCTTCTCAGAGCCGTACATTTCACAAAACAAAACTTTCCTCCGGTAAGGAGATGCAAGTGACCGTAAAGAGTCGAGACAAACACCTCTCCTACAAAGAGGCAGCCATCTTCTCTGGAAAGGTCAGGATTGGGAAAGCTGGCAGTGACAGCAGAATGACCAGCGCAGATTGCCAACACTGCGAGGATCGTCTATTGGAGCTAGCTTCAGCAACAGGCTTCTGTATTCAGTCCGAGAGGTCTGCTCTGATGAATGGTAATTTCTTGACAAGGAATTTGCTCCCGGAACTACTATCTATCAGGTAGTTAGTCACCTAGATGGACCTGGAGACAAGCTGGAAGTGCTGACGCAATTACGTGCGCAGGACCCGGGATTTGACATGAGGACCTGGATGGCCTATTCCTACAAAGAGAGTAAGGGCTCTCTGAAAAAAGAGGGCTTCACTCTGATTCTGGGATACGACTCTGACGAGATCCTAAAATCTGCTTACGATTCACGTTCTTACTTCGGCCTTGGTAGGATTTCATTCCATTTTAATGTCAAGTAGTCGAAAAACGTCGACGGAACGTGCTCCGCAGTCTAAATCGATGATTTTCACTCAGATTAATCTACAGCATTACAAGACTATTACTGCTCTTCCCAGTAGCAGAATAAGCGATGATAAGCGATGCGAAAGGCCTAGGGTCTGCCTCATCATATCGAACACACTATCGGCAACCAAACTGGGTCAATTCTGTGGACAAAATCTGGTGGCTGCTAGAGTGCATAAAGCGCATGGAGAAATTGAATACCTCGTCGTGGCGTCTGCTTACTTCCCCTAAGACTCGCTAATGTCTCCGCTACCGAAGGCGGTTTCTGAACTCGTAGAGTACTATGAAGCCAGAAAGATTGTTCTCATCACCTGTTGCGATGCTAATGCTCAAAACACTGTTTGGGGCAGCAGCAAATGCAACCGGATTCTTTCGTCTGACCTTATCATTAACAATGTTGGCGCTCAAGCAACTTTTGTGAGGGCGACACGACAGGAAGTGATTGACCTAACCCGGTCTAATAGGCATGTGAAGGCTATCACCAACTGAAGAGTCTTACCAGACGTTGTCAGACTATAGATATATCGAATTCCAATTGAAGTGTGGGATCTCCTCCTCGCAGCCCAGACGGACTAGGTTTTTTTTTTTTTTTGTTATAATTCGTGCAGGTTCAAGAGTGTACGCTCTTATGGTGTTTGTCACACAACATGGATGGTGTGCAGATGGTTTGTGTCGAAAATGTTCGTTCACTACTCTCCGGGGGTGGTTGTCCTAGATAGGATTTGAGAGATTCGACTGAATTTGCGTTGGCAGTAGTTCACAGTAACTCTTTTGTTTCCATGCCATTGAGGTGTTATATGGGAAAAACACACAAAGAGTATATTTTTTGAAGTGATTTTATGCCTTCGTTAGCATTTTTTGATCATTCACAACTGATGTTGTTGCACAATTTTTCTGTATAGTAATTGTTCTTGACTATGGACAGTGATCATTATCATTGCACCACGACCACCCCCTGCGATTCAGAGAAATCCACTCAAGCCCAGCCTAAACTCAGAACAAAGCAATTGGTGGAGGATGCCGTTCATAACTTTAGTAGTGCCATCACCAACCAAAGATTAAGATTAAGTTGGCTTAAATTAAGCTCAATAAATGGGGGTTTGCCCCTACGAAAATTAAACTTCATCCACTCACCTGTTTCTTCGTCTTCTTTAGATTATCCTTAAAATCCAAAAGTAGGATGTACATCGTTATGTTAAGTGTTCATGTAGCCACCATAGTACTGACTCCTACCTAGGTTAGGTTAGGTTAGTTTAGAGAAGGGGAGTGTGATGGTTAGACATCACTTCCACTCGGAGGCCAAGGGGCCCATTGTGATTCCCTTCGTTTGTGTGGGTACACATAAAATTAACCTGTCCTATCACGTGGTGGCTGAAACCACCCCGAGCTCTTAATGAATTTTAGAAGATCCGATATATCTGCATTAGCCACGTCCGCAATCTCTGTAAAGAATCTTTGGCCCAGCGAAGCTAGGCGTCGATTCTGGAGAGCTGGGCAGTGGCAAAGCAGATGTTGGATCGTCTCAGTTTCTTCCTCATCGCCACAGCTCCGGCAGAGATCGCTGGATCCCGAGTTCCATTTCTGGAGCATTGCTCTAATGGGACAGTGTCCTGTGATCACTCCGACGAGCATACGGATCGAGTTACGGTCCAGCGCCAGGAGTTTCCTTGTTTTTCCGACATTGAGCTCTGGCCACGATGATCTTGTCGTGTAGCTGTCGTTTCTTGTAAGCTAAGACGAATTGGCCTCTTTGATGATTGTGTCGTTTATGATCCGGTATAATGCGCTGATCGGTGGTTGCAATGACGTGTCCGCTGGCCAGTTCGTCTGCTCTTTCATTCCCTGCGATTGAGCTGTGGCCCGGGACCCAGCATAGTTTAACTTTGTGGTGTCTGATGGACTTCAGTGAGTCGCAACATTTCATGACAGCCTTTGATCTCGTTATACAGGATTCTATTGACTTCAGTGCAGCCTGGCTGTCTACGAAGATAGTGATATCAGATGGTGGGATATCGGCTACCTGTAGGTGTTTGGCTGCCTTCTCTATTGCCAGGATTTCTGCTTGAAACACGCTGCACAGATCAGGGAATGATTCCTGTTTGTGGAGGGTATCAGAGTAGAACCCGGCCCCAGTGCCTGTGTCCATTTTCGATCCGTCGGTGAAGATGGTGATCTCGTGGTCGTTACGATGTTTGATAGCCACTCTTCTCTGACGGGGAAAAGGATAGGTATACTGAGGGAGAAGTCATTTTGGGGGGGAATATAGTCGGTCGTAACTGAGAGGCTAGTAAAACCATGTTTCCTTCCCAGGTCGTCTATTATCTTAAGTATGGCCGCATGTCCATAGTTGGCTTGCTTCCACAGAGAGGACTCTCTTAGTCTGAGAGCGCTCTTTGCAGCGCAGCCTTTTATGAATAGATCCATGGGGAGGAGATGAAGAATCATGTCCAACCCTGCTTGCGGCGTGCTTCTCATGGCTCCCGTTGTACAAACAGCGGCTGACCTTTGTACTTTGTTGAGCATGTTCATATAGCTTTTTGTGCTGCTAGCAGTCCACCAGACTAGGGCCCCATAAGTTAAAATGGGTCTGATGATTGCTGTGTACATCCAATGAATGATGTACGGTTGCAGGCCCTGACTCCTACCTATCTTTACACTTTATGTATTTTCTCTATGTTAAGAGCTTTGCTTAGGGTGGACTACCAAGCTATAGGTGAGGATGGGCCGGACAACTGGCATGTACATCCATAGAGTTACCTTAGGTTTAAGATCTAACCAAACTCTTGGGCTCTTTCATGTGTGATTAAACATTCCAAATTCCCTAGATAGCTTTAATGCCTCTTAAAAATAAGGGAGGATTATATACTCATAGGGCGGCAATGACCATAGCAATGATAAGCCATTTTGGGTCTTAGTGGCATAAGATCTTTGACTGCTATGGAAGAAAACCTTTTTGACATAGCAAGACTTCACTTGTAATTGACACATACCTTTAATCATAACTCATATCTCAATCAGCATAACTGGTGCCGCGATTAAGCGTTAGGATTAAGCGAAAGCTCAAATTGATATGTAAAACTCTTGTTTCCGTCCCAGTCAAAGATGAAGAAAATTTGTTTTTAAGCTGCCAAAATTATTTTCCGGTAATTTTCTCAATTTTTCCAAAGGCCTGATTATTTTGGAAAAAAACTATCGGTCATCCACATTACTCGAACCAAATAAAATCTATAAGGACTTTGAAAATTCGTTATCAAGAACGTTTAAATATGCAACCATTTGACCTAATGAGACAACTATTTACTAGTCTTAATTTTTATGAGCTATATCTGATTGGGTTGAGGCGTTCCTCGTCTTTTTAGCAAAATTCCTGTCTCTGGGATGTGTCTCTTTCTTGCTGCATATAATTTCAAGTTGAAGCCATAAAAGGTCAAATTGTGTATTACATATAAGGACTCATTTATATTTATTCTTAAAATTTCACAAAGCATTTTAAGATTGTTTAAAATTTAAAATCGTTTAAATTTTATTCGAAGCGTGCTGGCCACGTCCATTCAGTTTGACGTTTGCCTGAAATGACGTAATCCATCTGCGAAACCCCACCTCCCGTACGAAATCAGTCAATCAGCTGTCGCCGTTTTGTTATTATTTTTCATTCCCCAATTAGACAGAAAGCCTTCCATCCGGCAGACGGTTTTTATTTTGTTTATTCGGACTTTGTTCATAAATAAACATTGCGGCATTTGACACATTTACAAACAACGTGCTGGTCAAACAAGAAATTATTTCTTATCATCAGTGCAAACAAACAAAATGCTCAATAGCAGGAGCAAAACAGCATTTTGGTGAGCTTGAATTGATTTAGTTCGTTACAATTCGGTGTCTTTCCTTCTTTAAATTGTGATTTGCATAGAAATCGTCGAACGGTTTAGCATAAATATGATAGGCATCATTGGTTTTTCGAGTGGAGGGTATTTTTAGAGCGTTACAACACGTTTCCGTGGATAAATTCAATTAGTTGGGCTTGATGAAGGTCAGGTGTAGCGACCGGGCCCAGTGAAATAGCAAGCATTGAGGATGATCTATCACTGCATTGCACAATCTTAGTCAGCTTTCCGTGTCCTCGATTGAGTTGCTTTGGCGCCGGTTGAGTCATTGGTGAGCTTTTTTTCTTCATAGCGAAAATCTTCTTTGGTTCTGGTTCGCTCTGAGATTTTACAGGCTCCAAGTGCTGTGCGTTGCTTGAATTAGTCTTGAATACGTTAAGTGCGTAGAGCAATTGTTTGTTGTAATACTCGGGGTGTGGCAAGCACGCGGAATATTCATAATTCAATGTTGGAATCCGTAAGTGTTCGCTATTTTCGTGTCGAAAGATTAAGTTATTTGACATACAAGTGAATATTTCGACGTCGAGCAAACCGGTTTCATAGTTTTTCTTGTTACTCATCTGCTCATGCGTTTCTCGGGACTGATAAGGCATATTTGCCGCTCCAGACTCGTAATTTCTCAAATGATCTCATTTTCTTCTATTTACATTTCAGATTCAAGTCCAATCTCATCGAAAAACCGCACATTCCGTCCGATTGCATTGAATACGATCCGGTAATCATGAATCGCCAAGACTCAATTCGACGCGATCGTTCGTTCGACAGTGTCCTGAACAAACTGATGCGCATGAAATCGGAGAATCATGAAAGTTTCAAGGCTGCCATGTATAATTTCCTAATTGCCGCTGGATTAGCCGCATTCGCAGCAGTCTGCATTATCCTAGGTCCGTTCGTCAAGCCTTTATTATGGGCTTTTCTAATGGGAGCAGTCCTGTTCCCCTTCAAACGAAAGCTTGCGCATCTTCTCAAGGGCTGGTTCGAGGGACTAGAAGATCGTGATTCCAATATACTACTTGCCATATCCTTGGCGCCACTGGAAACAACTGAATTCTTCGGTAGAAAACTGATAAACTGGCTGAAGGAGCACTGGCAAATCATTACAGCCGGAGTGGGTATTGCAACATGTGTTAAACTCCTTTACTTGTACGCACCAAAGGGATTTCTCTGCGGCGTCTGGCGGTTGATTGTTTTCAGTCATTCGGTGTTTGCGCAGGTCATTGGATTCCTCAATATCTACTTGGTAAGTAGCCGATGTTGGTTTGGATGGAATGATTTCGAAGCTTGCCCCATTACAGCTGATCACCATTATAATCGTGTACATCACATCAGTTTACTTCTTCTGGAGGCCGGAAATCTCGTCACGATTCGTCATCGCTGGACAATCACTCTGGGTGGCTGTGGTTAGCTACGCGTGCAGTTTCCTGGGTGCGCTCCAAGTACCTGTTTTCATGCTCATCATGGTCTATGTCATTGTCGCTATCCTCTACTATTTGAATAAAACGGAGGATGCCAGCACGGTCGTCGATAAAGTCAAATTGTTGCTCGACAAGAATGCATTTTCAAAGTCGGTGAGCGAGGTTAGTTCGGCTAAATTCGCCGATGCGGAGGACAATTCAATGGCTGAAACGCTGGACTCGATCGAAACGGAGTCGGAAATCAAGGCTGAAGAGCATTTGAGTGATTTTTACTTTAAATTACTGTTCTATGCGTGCATAGCTACGTTTCTATATCGCAATGTGTGGATGTTCTTCTTCGCAGCCATCCCGATAATCATTCATTTGTTGTACACCGTGGGTAACGTCACTGGTCTTTCGAATTTCATTTGGGACAAAGTCAGCGTGATATACGGCAATGTCAAGGTATTCTGTGCGGTCTCTCTGGATGGATTTAAATAATGGAAGTTTTTTTTTACACAGTCATGGGCTTTGGAACACCACAGTGCCGTGCTGCCCCTTTGCCTGCCTGGCGTGCTGGAGTTAAACTACAAAATCAACACAATAGTGCGGAACTCCCTTAAATCGTCCGTCGACTTGGTTACTTCCATTCTAATGATCATCCTCATGATCCTAATCATCGTATTTCTCGGCGTGTTCTTCTGCGTGAACATCTACTCCGAGACTATCGAGGTAGCCTACTTAGGAAAAGATCTGATCAACAAAACCATCACCGATCGACCTGAATTGGTCGATATTCTTCCAGCCAATATGCAATCTTCCATTGACGACGCTCTAGACAATGCACATCATTACGGGCGACGAAAAATCGAACAATACATCAACGATTGGCTGAAGGATGCCGATCCAGTTCACAGCGTCAAGCTAAAGCATCAGATTCTCGACGTGTGGGATCGTCTCATTCAGTATTGGATTGATTTCAACAAGTCGGACACGTTTGGCCCGCGAGTTCCTACCGATGCCCTAAAGAGTACATTCGGTGAGATTGTCGACAACCCTGGTAAGTCCGGTGCTTGAAGCTTATTATAATTTGTGTTTACCTTGCATTTGCACACGGAAACATCTACTAACGACCTCTTTCTAATACTAACACCTAAGCTCGGGTGTAGCTTTGACTATCGCTTAAGATCTGAATTATTTGTGATCTGTTTTAACTCTGCGGAATGTTTCGTGTGGAAATGAGAGCTTTGCTTAAAGTGGAAATGACTCAATAAACACTTAAAGCAAGCGAACGAAACACGAAATGTTTTTTTTTTTTTTCATCTGTCTTTGTCCACGCACTGCATGTTTCGCTCTAACCAACGATAATTATCTTTAATGAAGGACATTTTAAAGAGCTAGTTTTAGTGGCTAAACAGGGCATAATCGGCTGGGCGCAGAGCAACACCCAAACCATCCTTGAAGTAGCCGAGTCCCTTTGGCATATTATACGAACGAATATCTCGATGATAATGAGTTTCACGGGTGAAATCATTTCGCTAATCCTATCTGGCGGACAGGCGTGTGTCGAGTTCATATTGGACATGGTACAACCGATGAATTCATAAGGCAATTAGAGTGGCTTATAAGCATATCCTCTTTCCATTTAGATTGTGTTCTTCACTGGTTTGTTCTACCTGCTGAGTAGCAGTGATAACAAGTATGCTCCTCTGCAGATCACTAAGTCATTGGGCTTCTCGTCTGGATCGAAAATAGCAGAATCGTTGGAAAACTCCATTTCGGGAGTGCTGATATCGATGTTTAAGTGTTCCATATTCCAAGGGCTCTTCACGTGGCTGGTCCACACGGTTTTAGGAGCGAGAATTGTATTTCTTCCTTCAGCCTTAGCCGCGATCCTTTCGGCAGCTCCATTTTTAGGCAGTTATTGGTGTGCATTGCCGGCATTCTTGGAAATGTGGCTGGCACAGGATCGTTTCTACTCAGGATTATTGCTGTTTCTCTTGATGTTCTTCATTCCGCCGTACTTTGAACAGGCCATCTACGCCGAAATGAAGGGGTTCGTATATTCTGGAACACTGTCTACTGTATCAACAATTTTTGTTTACATTTTTAGAGGTGGACATCCATATTTGACCGGTTTAGCGATTGCCGGCGGTATGTATTGGCTCGGGTGGCAAGGTGCGATCTTCGGACCACTCATGCTCTGTTTCTTCATTGGAATATTCGAGGTAGCATCAGTGGCATTGCGCTCTGAGGAGCCGAGGTAAGTTTCGTAATATTTCCTCAAACCAATCGAATACAAGCTTATGCCCAACTTTCTTAGGCGAAATTCGGACGAGGATACCAGGACAACGTGAGTTTCTTTAACAATTTCCTTCTTTCGCTCATAAGCTCCACAGTCACGAAAAACCACGACAAAGCGAAACAAAAACCGCACA
The DNA here is from genome assembly GCA_958301585.1 of Merodon equestris. Taxonomy (NCBI): domain Eukaryota; kingdom Metazoa; phylum Arthropoda; class Insecta; order Diptera; family Syrphidae; genus Merodon; species Merodon equestris. Next base: position 212,496,901 of record OY284413.1, on the reverse strand, counting down.
CCCACACACCGTTCGAGCGTGCTCTTCCCCTCTACTAACGCCGCTTTCTCATAATTTTAGTAATCGCCGTCATTCCTCTTTTGAGCACTAAAATCACTTAATCAGAATAGACCGAAACGGAACAACGACCTTCTGAAGTGTGGAACTACCTCAACTGAGTTCAGTTTTGTTTGTTTCAGAATCGATTTAAGTTTTTAAAAGTAATTAACTTTACTAATGCTTTACGCTTGATATTATTCAGTTACTAAGGAATCTAATTCGACGCTCTCTGTCCTCATGTAGAGGCTAGAAGGACTTTGCTTTTCAATTCCTCCCTTTTGTGAAGTGAATTTAATTGTTGAAGTTTGAAATTTATTTATAGTTTTTAACTAATTTACTTAAGAGTGAAAACAGTTTGTTGAATGTTTATTTTTTATACAAAACTTACTAAGCAATCAGAGTGTAAAATAAACGTTTGTACTTGAACGCATATATGTACATCGCAGAGCTGTTGTTTGTTTTGTTTTGATTCAGAGAGGAAGCTCTTGTTCCAGCTGAGGTACAAGGCACTAGTTCGGCGGCTAACGAAATAGCTGAGGATATAACTAATGATACCAAAATCGAAGCAGTTAACGCTGTAGTTGCTGATACTCCGAATCCAGTGCCTCCGAAATCTCCAACGGCGGTCATCAAATTCATTACAACCACTTTCTATCCGATGGAGTTGGAGCAGGACACCACCGAACAGGCTAAGCGAAAAGAAGCCGGCGATTTGGTTTAGGATAATCTCTATTTCTCTGTTTTTTATGATTTTTTTAAAGTGCATTTAGGGTATCAATAAAACATGTTCTGTTTTACATTGCGTGTAATTCTTGAATACCTATTTGTCTGTGGAGAGAAAATAACGGTCTGGTAGTAAGTCTGTATTAGATTTCATCGCAGATGTTATGGGATTTTAGAGCGCATCTCTCTGAAAAAAAAACGTCTTCGCAACTGGAATTGGTGCGGGGGATGTTCTATTAAAATTAGCACGCGAACCGCCAAGCTTGGCTAAATGAAGATCCACTTCATTGTAAAAAAAAAAAACCAAAAAAAAAACGATCCTTAAATATTATTTTCCCTTTTCTACCGTCTTCTACCTTGCAAAGCTGAGGCAGGGAATACTTATACAAATATATTTAAAAAAATTACATTTTTAGTCACTTTTTGAAATTTTAGTAGGCTCTGCTTTATAAGTAACATTTTTCAAAATAACGTCCGTTTCGCCCTGGCATTTTAATCAACACATCCAAGGGTTAGGTTGAGTTTTATTTATAAATTTTTATTTGTTGTCCATATTATTGTTGTGATGAGTTGTAAACTGATTTAGTCAAGTTATTAAGTGAGCTTAATAATGCTTATGGCAGGAAGGAGGAGGCTAATATAGCAGATGTTCCAGAAGGAACAAAACGTCAGCCAAATTCGCGAAAGAAAGTACAAAACGCTTTAAAGCATTATAAAAACTTCGATACACTTGAGAATAATACAGGCTTAGAAAAACCAGCAAAAGAAAGGATTCTGTTTAAGTTCGGTATTCTCTTAAAGACCTTTTTACCACTTTCGAACTTCGAGCATGTATGGAGGAAGAATATGGCGTTAACATCTTGGCCAGAACGGTGCGACAACGGCTGTTGGAAAACAAACTTCGAGGATGCCAGAGCCCAAAGAAACCGAAGGTAACAAATGGTAATAGGAAGAAAAGCATTAAATTCGCAAAAGACCATCTTGATTCTTCCTCATCTTTCTGGACTTCGGTCATATGGAGCGATGAATCGAAATTCAACCTCTCTTTTTGTACGACGGCCACCAAACAAAATACTTGATCCCCGATATACCAAAGAGACGGTTTAGTTTGGTGGAGGTAGCGTAATTGTATGGGGTTGTTTTAGCGCTCATGATGTTGGTCTTCTGGTACTTATACGAGGGTGATCCGATAAGTACTTTGCCTACAAAAGAAAAACATAAATTTTGGAGAAATGGTGATTTATTTTTCAGTATAGTCTCCTTTTAGCTCGATACACTTGACCCAGCGATGCTCCAACTTTTTTAACCCGTCTGAAAAATACGTTTTCTCGAGGTCTGCAAAGTAGGCCTCCGTGGCGGCGATGACCTCATTCGACTGAAATTTCTGGCCTGCGAGTGACTTTTTCAAGTTTGGACAAAAAAAAAGGAGCAGCAGTTCGTAACTCAATTCGACCAATTTGGCCTTGGCGAGGGTGGAGGTGTGAGCCGGTGCGTTATCATGGTGGAAGAGCACTTTTTTCTTCGCCAAGTGGGGCCGTTTTTTCTTCAATTCGGCGTCGAATCGCCCCAATAATTTGGCATAGTACAGCCCTGTGACCGTTTTGCCCTTCTCCAGGTAGTCGATGTGGATCACACCTTGTGCATCCCAGAAAACGGTGGCCATCACCTTTCCGGCCGTTGGGACAGTCTTCTTCGGTCAAGTCCACTGTTTCGACTGTTCCTTGGTCTCTGGTGTGTACCATTGGATCCATGTTTCGTCGACTGTCACGAAACGACACAGAAACTCCTTCGTATTGCGCTTAAACAGCATCAAACACTGCTCTGAAGTGGTCTCACGGTTGTGCTTGTTGTCCGGAGTGAGCAAACGCGGCACCCATCGCGACAGCTTTCTCATGCCAAAAATTTCATGCAGGATATGACCCACGCAATCTTTTGAGATGCCTGCTGTCTCAGCTATCTCGCGCACCTTCAATCGCCGGTCTGCCAATACGAGATCGTGGATTTTCATGACGTTATCCACCGTGGTAGCCGTTTTCGGGACACCTGGACGTGGCTCATCGAAAACCGACATGCGACCACGTTGAAACTCGTTAAACCAATTTTTGATGGCCGCCATCGAAGGAGAAGAGTCACCGTACACAGCATCCAAACGCTCTTTGATTTCGCTGCGCGATTTCCCTTCCAAAAACAAGAATCGAATCACCGACCGATATTGCTCTTTTTCCATTTTTCTAAAAATCCGCGGACACCCCCGCTTCCACACGCGGTCAAAACAAAACTACGAGTCCGATCCGGCTGAAATTTTGATAGTAGCCGTCTACTAGAATGTACTACACGATAGTAAGTTGTTCTGGCGATACTGGCGCCATCTGGCGGTGAGGCTAAGTACTTATCGCACCATCCTCATACAAGACTAAATCAAAGCGCTAGCATACAAGCATACAAGTCGGAGCACCTCATACCATATCTGGAGGATTTACCACTTTCCGCTTACAGGCAAATTGTTTTCCAGTAGGACAAGGCGCCTGGCAAGTAAAAGAGTGGTTTTGAAAAACACCAGACTAAGAGGTGTGTCATGGCTCTGAGTGAAAGGTGCTTTCAGCAATGTTTTCACTAAAACTATATCCGTATCTGAAATGGGCTAAATCCAATGATGAGACAGTTGTTCACAGCTTGCCCCTTCGCAGATAAGGGGATAGTTTCATATATCGTGTATATGACAGGCGCCTTGACCAGATCATCTCATCTGATGCAAAAACCGCATTATAACCGCCAGAAACCCACATCTCTACCTTAGACACTCTTCGTCCATCCTTGTCGGGAACAGTTTCATTCGACAATCATTTCAACATTCTAAGCAATGTTAACTTTAATTTCTTCCTAAAATCGAACAACATTACATGACATCTTTGCAGTACAGAGCCCAATAGTCTACATAACAAAAACAAAACGGTAACTGCTCCTCTACTTTTCTTTTTCTCAATATTTCTTCCAAAGACTCAAAATAGTTGCCAAATTCTTCACCCATTTCTTAAAATAAATGTTCCAGCCTTGTGCTACAACCGGATCATGGCTTCTTTCGTCATACGACTCCCGCCTTAGTCATCTCAAAAATACGTAACAAAAATGTTCCCGACCGCTTCCCACTCATAGTAAGAAAGAAAGGCGCCAACCATCTGATCCTATCCCTCACGACCTTATTTCAAAGTCCCATTTCTCAGAGACTCTTGTCTTAACTTTGTAAAAATGTTTACATAAAACCAAACCACAAAAGAACGAAAGAATGTCGTTCAACTCATTTCTAAACTCTCAGGCATACCCAAACTTTTCGAAAGAATCGTCTACTACACAATTTTCTTTCAATACAAGCTCAACTTTGCCCCAAACCAACACGAGGTACTAAAAAGTCGATCGACAATCACTAACGTAACTGATTCTGTCTCACAATACTTATGTACACTCGAGGACCATTAAGATGCCGACCTTGTCACCACCAAGTTTAGTAAAGACAAAATTTCATATACTTTTGAAATCCACTGCTCTTGCGTTTTCTAAGTATCAAATTTTATCTAGAAGATCGCAAGTATAATGTTATTTTTAGATCTTCTATTTCTGATCAAATAAATGCCTATTTCGGAATCCTTTAACGCAGCCATCCCGGCTCATTCTAGTCATTAATAGTGTCAACTGTGTAATCCTAAACTCTTACCTTTGCTTGTGTATGCTGATATGAAAATCTCATAATACCTTCCTCCTCTGATACTTTCTCATATCGAAAACCCGCGTTGGTGGAAGAAATTTTCTAATCCTTACGTGACAAAATTCTTATTTTTACCTACTACCTTTGTTAGGCCCCTCATTAAATATGTATATGCTAGTCAAGTCTGGTCTCCCTCTTACGGGATCCGTACTGGGAATGTTGAAGCCGTTCAACGAATATTATTTATTCGTTTGCTCTTCGTGGTTTTCTCCGGACTGATACCTATAACTGACCGCGTTATAAAGAACGTTTAAAACCAATCAACTTAGATTGTTTAACTTTATTTTTATAGTTTTTTAACGGCTGCCTCCTGTGGCGTTAAATAAAAATAAATACTAGTAATTCCATTCTCAAAACCAATATTATGCAATAAGAATTTGTCTCCAGTCCTCTATTCAATTCCGTAAACGAAGCTACCCCTTATAGCGGAGTTATCTTACCTCCAATGATAGCCAAGCCGCTATCAAAGTCCTATCCTATGCAATCACCTCCTCAAGATTAGTGGAATCAATTAGTTCAATGCAAAAAGGAAATGAAATCGGCTAGCAGTAGGAATCTACATACATACTCGTATATCTGCGAGTATTCCTTTTCCTACCGCCTACCCTGCAGTACTCAGGTTAGATTATGTTGAAAGAGATTGTATTGAGGTAAATTATACGGGGTGTCCCACGAGCAGTGTGCCAAAAAGCTAAAGCGCGTAGGTCTGGTCAAGAGCAGAAAAAAATCGTATGGGAGGGGGGGTCCATTCCCCCCCCGTTTAGCCGGGAGGGGCAATTTTCTAAAAAAATTACTTAATTTGGAAAAAAAAATATTAAAAATCAACAGTTACATCCACAATGCCGTGATATACTTTTTTGTAATGCCAGAAACCTCTTCTTTCATCTTGTTTTTAAACGAAGCTGTTTTAAGGAATAGTTTTTGAGAAATTAATTTTCAAACTCAAAATTTTTAAAAAAAAAGTGAAAAAAAAAATTTCAAACTATTTTTTTTTTCAAAATTGTATGTAATTAAGAATGGTTGCACATAAGTCTATGCTTGACAAATTTTCCTGCAATTTGACTCCAGCGACTTCAATCCGTTCTTTCAGTTGTTCCAAAGATACTATTTCCACGCATAAAAATCTAGAGGAGTCAAATCTGGTGATCTAGGTGGCCATTCCGTGGGGCCCCTTCTTCCGATCCAACGGTCACTAAAATGATCATCCAGCCAGTTTCTAACCCGTAAGCTGTAGTGTGCTGGTGCTCCATCTTGCTAATAGATTAAATTATCTGCTATGGCCAAAGGAACGTTGTCCATCAAATCGGGCAAAAGGTCTCGTAGGAACTGCAGGTATGACTCTCCATTAATAACGGCATCCAAAAACCGGGGCCCGATTACTAAAGCGGTGTTGTGATTAATTTTGTTTTTTGTTGTGTGGATTGGTGCTACTCCAATGATGCAAATTGTGGAAGTTAGTAACCCCATCTCTGGTAAACTTGGCTTCATCCGTCAAGAATATCCTTGCAAAATAGTTTCGTTCAGTTTCATCTTGAAGCAGTAATGATCGACAAAATTCTGCTCTCAAAAACTTGTCGTTTGAGGCGAGTTCCTGAACTGGCTTAAAATGGTACGGGTGTAAGTTTTCGGTATGAAGCACTCTTCATGCTCTAGATTTGGGCACTCCAAGCATAATAGCTATCCTCCTTGTACTAAGGGAGGGATTACGTCGGACCAAATCCAAAATTCTTTCATCTAAGATTCCTGATCCATCTGTAACTGATCTTTCGCTTCTTCGATGCTCTAGCACTACGTGCTCTCGCAGACGTCGGTGGATTCTTGAAAACATGCTACGACTGGGACACCTCCGATTGGGATATCTTTCAGCGTAGAGTCTTTCGGCCTCACGATCTCGACCATTAGCTAAACCGTAGCAGAAGTGCATGTCCGTTAATTCTTCTCGAAAGTATGAGTTTGACATCGTAATGTGTTGATGAGTTAACATCCAATTTGGAAATGGTTTTTTATTAAAAATGCAAATATTTTCTTTTTCAATAAAGAAAATTTGCGGTTTTATTGTCTTAAGGTCCTAGCGGGTAGAACCCATCGGCGGCGGGCGGACCCAGACGAAATCGCCAGGTCAGTTTTCAGGCGTTATCAATGAAAAAAAAGGATTAATCCAGGGTTGTTCCAATACGGTGTCACTTTATTGTATCCTCATAAAACTGCGAATTTTTTAAAAATAATAAAAAAGAGGTCAATGTTTCATAAATTAATTTGCCTACAAGTCCAGCCGCGTTAAAACCAAAAAAAAGGTTTTTCTTAGAAAAAAATGGTTCGGGTTTTTTCTTAATTTCTCAAAAACTACAAAACAATTTTGCATCCGGTTTTCTGTTTTTAACTAAAAACGAATAAGAAAATTGAATTTTTGAAAAAAGTACTTAATTACATACAATTTTGAAAAAAAATAGTTCGAAATTTTTTTTTCATTTTTTTTTTAAATTTTGAGTTTGAAAATTAATTTCTCAAAAACTATTCCTTAAAACAGCTTCGTTTAAAAACAAGATGAAAGAAGAGGTTTCTGGCATTACAAAAAAGTATATCACGGCATTGTGGATATAACTGTTGGTTTTTAATATTTTTTTTCCAAATTAAGTAAATTTTTTAGAAAATTGCCCCTCCCGGCTAAAAGGGGGGGAATAGACCCCCCCGCCCCCCCTCCCATACGATTTTTTTCTTGTCTTGAACAGACCTACACGCTCTAGCTTTTTGGTACACTGCTCGTGGGACACCCTGTATATTAGAATAAGCTTAGAGCTCTGACATCTGTCCAGAGCCTTCTATACTTAGTTAGTGGGTTAAACAATTTTTTAATGGCATGCGAGGTGTTTTCAAAAAGTAGTGGGAATATCATAATTTCACTGCTCGTCTTAGTCCGAATCCTGTGATTATTTTACTGTTATGTCTGCTAACCTATACCAAAAGTATTGGTTCGTTAAAAAAACGGGTTTTCAGCTTATTTTTAGCTGTTAAAAAGCATGTGTTATATAACGTTCAGTATTTATTTATTAATTTGAATAAAATTTTACTATTAAAATATGTATAACAGAGTTCAGGAAAGTTTTTAAAATCATAAATATGTTGGTGAGTCTGCTATAAGTAAGACTGGGGCTTCTGAGTGGTGTAAGCGCTTCCAAAAAAGGCTGTGAAGACGTAAAACATAGAGACGATATAGACCCATAATTGGTTTTATATTAAGGATCTTTATAAAAAAAAGTATTTCTAAAATGTGAACTCTGGGTGTCTTTCAATCCTGCAAAAGAAGTAAGAAAGAAAATGAAAAAAACGATATTTCCAACATAAAACCCTTCCTTACCCCTTGAAGAAAGAAAAGTCACAAATGCGAATGTTAGCATCCAACGCATTCAGTTTGCTGATCTCCTGTTGGCTTAACGAAAAGTCGAAAATGTCCAAGTTTTGCTTCAATCGTTCCGGATTGGTGCTCTTTGGGATCGCTGATAGGCCACGATCAATGATCCATCTGAGTAGCACCTGAGCTGGAGTTTTATTATGGGCTGCGGCGATCTCCTTAACCAATGGGATATCCATAAGATCCGGCACTTCACGGCTGTAAGGGGCTCAATTGTCATATGATTGTGGTCGTGCGTAATTATTCATTCATACCTGATTCCAGCAGATTTATTGAGTGATACTATGCCTTTAGATCCCAATGGGGAATATGCGGTCACTGCGATTCCTTTCGATTTACAAAAATCGATTAGGTCCTTCTGTTGCAGATAGACATGATGCTCAATCTGGAAAATATAATTAGTACACAGGGTCGTGGGGGTGAGTAACTTTTTTTACGAACTTGCAAATCGGCTGGGGGAATCGTAGCGTTGTCCAGAATTCGTTGGATTTGTTTCTGATTGAAATTCGAAACGCCGATTGCCTTTGCGAGGCCTTTTTTATTTACTGCTTCCAGGCTCTGATGAGATACAAAGTTAGTTCGTTCCTGGGAAAGCGCAATTTAACTTACCTTCCAGACAGCGACGATATCTGTTCCTTTAGCAGGCACCACGCCACCCTCATCTTTAAGTATTTCGCCTTTCTCATCTACAGCGAATGCGAATGGTGTATGGATCAGATACAGGTCAACATAAGACAGTTGTAGATCATCCAGCGATCCTTTCAAAGCACCCTCGACTGCCTCTGGGTTGAGGGCTACATGTGGAAGAAAAATGTATATTACATGTTGACATGTAGATTTATAGATTTCCCTTACCAGGTGGTGGGAGCTTTGTGGTGATGAAGAGGTCTTCTCGCTTGAGCTTGCCGGAACTGATCCAAGATTTCAATACTCGGCCAATGGCCTTTTCATTTTTGTATACAGGAGCGGCGTCAATGTGGCGGTAGCCAGCTTCAAGGGCTAAGTTAAGAGCCCGTTCGACCTCCTCCTCTGGTGCCTATAAAATATAAAAGTTCATCGTAAAGTTATGGAATCTGATGTGAAACTAAGTTTAAGTCATTAGATCCGGTGTAAAACACGATTTCGCAGTAAACGAAATACTAAACTCAAAGTAATTAACGTCATTTGAGAGTTGGAAATGAGGAAGAAGAAAAATTTAATTACTGACGTGAGAAACTGTGTGAGCCACAAATAAATTATATGTACAGTCGGAGCTATTTAATTATACGAACTACGGGAAAGGGTATTGAGTATAGATTTGAATTGAATTAGCCCACGTCTACCGGGGCTTATTTACTCGGCATTTATTCATGCATGTCACGGTAGTTTAAACAGATAGTCGACAAGAGAACATATCACATCAAATTAGCCTGTGCTTGGTTTCTCTTGGGTATTGAGTTTGCAATTAGCGAAAGTGAGTGATAACTTGTAGACTGCCCCATGTTGCCCACTAGTGATCAACGACGATTATTCCTTGTGATCCAACGCACTGGTACGAAAGAAGTTTTTTATATGCATATTACTAGTCTAACCTAACCGACCTTAACCGATCTAGGTCAATAGATCATAATCACTCAGTTCCATACTCCTCACGAGCTAGGAAGTCCGAAGCTTCTGAGGGGCCAACATTCACTCGAGTCATTACCTTATTGCGCCAAGGAACGAATGTGGATATGGCGGAATCAGATCGAGTAAGATTACCAATATTTGATACCGAAAAGCCAAGGTGACTCTTATAAGACCCTAATCGTCTCGATCCCCCTCTACGTTGCAGAGACGGGCATTTTCGAAAATGAATGAAGAGGACCTTGGTTGATTTGTAAGATAAATTCCGGGCCCAATGTTCCGTTCGTGCGCAAAGGGATACTAGAGGCGATGTATTATAGCAAAGTTAGGAAGGAACCCTAGCCAACTTGAGGTGTGGCGTTAGAAGCAGCTGGCTAAAAATCGTGGCAGCTGGAGGGACTTGTTGGTCGAGGTTTGGTTCAAGCCGAATTGTGTGCTATCAGACTAAATGATTAAAAAGGCAGAGAGAGAAAGTGCTCTTCCTCGCATTCTGTATTACAAGCGATGGCAGTTTGAAGTTATTCGAAGTTTACATCGACCCTTATGAGATGGCGCACTCTGTATATCCTTCGTTAGGCCACCTCTCGAATAAGCTAGTCAAATTCGGTCCCCTTCTTACGAATCCCACACTATGCGTATTGAGGCCATTCAACGTCCGTTTTGCCTTTCGTGGCCTTCCCAAGGCTGGCCCCCTTAATTTACCACCTTATATAGATCGCCTAAAATTAATCAACCTCAAACTCCTTAAAGAAAAACACGATGTTGCGACATTCTTTTTATTCACGACCTTCTCAGGGATCAATGTCCAATGACCAAAGTCCGAAATGCTGCGCAAAGCTAACACCAATCTCAGAATTGCCCACCACAACCCTTCATCCTATCCGTAATCATTTCCACCCTGTCACCTAGTTAATAAGTTAATTAATTTTTTTTTTGTAAGGCCGGCATTAATATAATAAAGTGCCTCTGACAGAGCGTCTAATCAAATCAAATCAAAAAGAGTGTTCGGTTTGCTGAGGAAAATGCTTGTATTTTATTATTACAGAAATGTTTGCATGTTGCTTTTTTGTGTCAATCAAAAAAGTAACAACTTTTACGACTTTTATGTCTTAAGTAAGAAAACACCGAAAAAGTGGATTTTTTTCTCAACATAACATAATTGCCTATTGGCTCGTCTCATTTTTCCCATCGATCCGGTTTGTACTAAGAACTTCGAGTTGCTCAAAATATTCTTTAACTGAGTCATTTGATATTTGATCGTCTTTGGCACGGCCTCCCTTGGCCACGGTGTTCTAAAACTGCAGACGTTCGAGAGTCAGGCACATAATCTTTATCGGACCGATAAGAAAATAAATTTAATTTCATTTTGATTGACATCAGTCTGATGAATTTGTTTTTCCGACCTTTCTCAACCCAGTCACTCGACTGAGAAGTCGACGAACTGACTGGTAGTAAGGGAATGTGTTAATCTGCCATTGAATATGGTAAACAATGTTTTTACTGTTACTGTGCAGCACAAGTGACTCAGTCTATCAGATAAGCGGCTTGCTTCTCTAAAGGACAGTAACAAGACAATATTTGCAAATGACTTCACACTATCAGACACAAGCCTCCTTTTCAAGTTGCATTTCGACCTTTGATTCGCTTATCAATGAACATTGGCTCAATGTAACAGATACTAATGTTAAAAGTGCAAAATAACAGCCTCTTCCGTGTCTGGCTATATTTCTTTCCTGATAACAGTTCAGACAGTATTGATGCAATCAATATCCCCAAGTGGGGTAAAGACAGATCCAACCTGGAAAATCACGGGTTGATAAGTCTTGGTCCGAGAATCAGTAAGGTCTTTGAGAAGGTGGTCTATAGAGCCTTGTCTAAATGGATTGAGGACATTTAAATCATTACAGATAACCAATTCGGTTTCAGTGCACTGCATGGCACTATTCATTCTGCGTCGAAACTCGTATCAGATATCCAGTGGAACAAATGCAACAACCAATGTACGGGTTCTGCAAAAAACTTTCGAAATAAGGTGTTGCAAAAAAACCCTTATGGTCTAGATGACATCGAAAACAGAGGGGAATATGGAAGAGTTTTCTGGAGCTGTTGCAGGAACACCGAGTGCTGGCAAACATAAAAGGAAGCAAGATTCTACCAGGTACCGATGAGTTGTTACATTCAGATAGAAGCTTAGATAGAACCGCCACTGACAATGGCTGAGATTCCTACTGCTAATGTAGGAGACTTACTGTGGCAGACTGCTGTCAATTAAGACCACATCTCTTCAAGTACCCAAACTAAAAGCCTTTGACAAGAAAGACCAGTTCATAAAACACGCAAGTTACTAAAATTGTGACATCTACTTAAGCTGTTTGCCGTATACATTTGAGAGACGACAGAGGTGGGAGTGGCTAACTTAGACTCTCTGCGATCTCTATCGTGCCATAAAAATACAATTTTGATAAAGCCCCACTTTACGGTATTTTTGCAGGATAACGATTCGAAACATACGGCCAAAGCAACAAGCGAATGGTTTGAAGGGCATAAATTTAAACTCACGTTGCAAGCCTATGGCCTGACGTGAAAAAGTCATTAAGCAGATAAATCAAATATTTTTATCAAAACCCATTTAATTCTTTTACTTATGGCCACAAGGCTATGTTATCCAGCACAGCTGTACAGGCCATGACTCGTATAATTGAAGTACCTGTAAAAAGCATGACGGAAATCATACAACGAATAACCTTGTACCTTTGTTTCGATTATTTCTGTATAATTAGAAATACTATCAAGCGCAATGGTAATTTGCATTATTGCATAACCAGCTTTTGCTTAAAATTACCTCTGCTTTGTCGGTTAATAAGACTCAACAGAACAAATGTTCGAGTGTGCCTTTCTAACGTACCTGTGTACCTAAATTTTTATTACCTACCAATACTTATCAAGAAATGTTAGCTTGCATGTCATACATACATATGTACATACATTGTATGTCCGTAACGCGATAATGATATTTAATGACCTAGCTGGATATTTATCATGTCTTGGGAGGCGTTTCTGTTGCTTTTTTTTTCAAATACCACGAGCTGTTATAAAACGTTACTTTTAGGCACATTTGTCATCGTTTTTTTTCGGCGTATTGATTAACCGACAATTTTATGAGCATTGTAGCTTGATTGCCATATATTAACGTCATTTGTCTATGGCTATACAGAGTATTGTATTGTGGGGAAACGGCATTTGACTTTCTGTCTCAATTGTCTACCTAATCTATAAGCTCCTTTTTCGGAAGGATTTTTCTGGATTGATTTAAAAGTGTGTTCAAATGACTTAATTTTTAAAATAGGAAGGTCAATGCAAAGGTCAGCAAACGTCCCAGGTCTATGTTATATTGTTCACCTAACGCCCTTTCCAATATACGATTTTGGAGGCTCAGACTTACTCACAAACGGCATTTCCTTGTCTACCATGGGCCTCAATTAAGAAATAAAGTAAATAGAAGGCTGTTTCACTACCTGTCACATATCGACCTTACACCGAATATAGCATATTCCATTAACGTCTTTGATTTACAAATAACAAGTACAATGACAGAATTTCAGCCTATCCTTGTTATCAGATTGATTCTATCGAATTCGACAGAGTCCAAAGGTTGACAAAACGATCCTATAGGTTCCGCGGACTAGAAACAGTCACATTTTCCTGATCAAAAATCCAGTCAATATCGGTTATGCTTCAGTTACATTCCCAAGCTCTGGAAGTTCATAAGCTCTTCATTCTCAAAGCTAAGAAAAGAGGTCACGAATCAGCCTACAATTTCACCTTAGCAGCCTGTCATCCTTTTTACTTTGTTCCTAAAAATCAATCTCTTATCGAGCTCACAATATACCTTCTTAGTCACAGAGTTATTTCCTTCTGTGATAAAAGAAATCATGGATAGGGCCTTACCTGCGACTTAAACGAAAACCCAAAGGAAACTTAACCGATGCTGTGTACCACCGAGACAACTCTACCACCGCATACCGTGATTTATATTTTCACTCTCAGTGCCACATACTTAGGGGTCATCCTAAACCCCAAGCTTAACCATAAGGCTATAGCAGAACTCTGCTACTCCAACCCGTCAATTTCATATCGGCTCCAACGGACTACAATACTCGCACTAGTAAACTGATGGCTCGAACATGAAGCTCGGCGTAGGATCTCGACTACACTGAATATTTTCGATATATACCGCCTCAAGGATCTTTCAAACAGAAGTACTGGCAATCAGGCAGGCACTTAGTATAACCTGTCCAAACAACACGGGCACAGCTAGACATCCCGTCTTTAAAGACCTGCTCCTATCAATCAGCTTCTCCTGACTAGTCGAATAATGCAAGGAGGAAATTATAAGACCTAGCAGCAAGATCTCTGATTTCAAGACCACAGTAAACTCTTTACTTAACACCTTGAATTAAATACTCTGCTACTTTTTCTTATCATGGGTAAGTCTAGGAAATCCTGTCTTACCAACATAAAAGGTAAAATATTAGACCTTTTAAGCAGACACCATTACGAATTCAGCCTACTTTCTCTGCGAATACTCGGTACTTACAGCACACAGGCTCCGCGCTTCTGGTAAACACTTCCTTAATACTCTGTCTGAAGTCGATAGCTTCAGCCTGGCTTATATAAAAGGCTTTTTTAACTTCATAGACTAAGTTTGGACTCCCATAAATGTGTTTCTCAATACAAGCATGGCGTGGCAGCAAGACGGCGCTTTAGCAAGGAATATAAGTATAGTCCATAACCTTAACTATGTCCGAGGTATAGGTGAGCATAGGGCTTAAGGCTCAGGGAATACTAAAATTAGCCTACATTCTCACGAAGATTGAATATTCTCAGGATACATGGGTTCTCTTCGATATACTGATATAACGGTCGTCATGAGCATACGAGAGGTGATCTAAAAGTAATGATAATCGGGTATTTCCAGCCCACATAATAATCCAAAAAAAAAAAAGTTTGCTTGCTTATCTCCAATGGGATAACGTAAATAGACCCCGATCTCCAGGATTCGCATGAACCGTCGAGGAGACAACAAAAATGGAGAAAAACGAAATCAGAGCTGTCGGCAAGTACTTCTGCTTGAACATTAATTATATTAAGGACATACGTACTCTACTCCTCCGTATTCCACAGCCAAGGAGTTTAAGGTGGGCAGAACTTAAGATAACATGAAAAAATTGTGTTGGTAGATTGAAGAGATTGAACATCAGGCATATAGCTGAGGTCACAGAAGTCTCATATGGTAGCGTTTAAAGAAACGAATTGCATATGAAAAAGGTTGGGTTCTGAGAATGATAATCGACGAGCAAAAGAAAAACAAGACGGGATCGTCTTGTCGGGGAGCCAAGCTACAATTCCAAGTCTTCAACCTTGAAGTTTGCAAACTTTTACGTGGACCACTTTTTTACAGGAACTACACTAGCTACGCTACTAAGACCGGTCGCTATGAGCTCAGAATCATGTACCCTATAATACAGCCATGTTTCGGACTCATAGCTACTCGGCAAGTTTGGTTTGATATATGCGTACGGACGGACAGATAGGAAAGGCTTTGCATAAATCTTCCTTACCCCAGTTTTGCAAGGAGAAAGACTAAAACGAGCCGACATTTCGAGGACGAATCTTGAGAAGTTCCAAGCAGATCAGGAAATTTTTTGACGAGAAGGACGAAACCTGGATGCGTTTTGATTTTGAAACCAAGCAAGAATCGATGACTTGAAAGTATGCTTCCTCACCGACCGACGCCAAGAAAGTGTTGGCGGAATGGTTATAGCATCCGTTTTTCGAGACGCTAAAGGTGTAATTAACGTGGAATATTTGGTAAAAGGAGCTACTATTTTAGGATCTTACTACGCAGACCAAATAAGAAGATTGCGGGAGGTCATTAAAAACGAGGCAAACTGCGAGCTGGAGTGCTGTTTTAAGAAGACGCACCGGCTCACAGAGCCGCAATTGCGATGGCTGCCATTCGAGAAAAGGGATTCGAACTGCTTGAACTGCCCTATTCACAATTTCGATCATTTCTTTTGGATCACCCCTCGTATAAACGCCAAAGTAGCGAATATCCAAGGAAGAATATGCCATGAATTGAATTTTGACTCTCAAGTGTCTGTCTTTGGTTTATTTCTATATTCTTATCGGGCATGCAAGTTTGATAACGAACTGATTTCAATGAGTTTTAATTTATATATGCAAAAAGGCTTCCTGAATCAAAATCCTCGATAGATTAGATAAGAGAAGGCTAGACTAGAGGAAAATTGTACAGTCATTGGGAAAAGTCATGTTATTGTGTGTATTTTAAGAAAGTCATTTAGAACCTGACAATTCTCCAAAACCTAAGACGTTAGCTCTCCTTCTCCCTAATACCCCTGACGGTCTACGGACTTCTTGCCTTTCTTTTAACCTTGTAAGTTTGAATGATTGCTATAATTAATAAAACTGCGTGATGACTGTTGAATTAATCACCTTTTCATACACCACCAAAAAACCAACAAATTATTGTAAAGTAGCAAAATCGATTGTTATTGACTTTTTCTGTCTTAATTTGAGCGTTTCAATCACTAATTACAAGACTGGAAAACGTTGATTTTCATCCAACTATCTAATTACAATAGTGTGACAATCTTAAAGGTCAAACAGCATTTTAGTTCCAGCGCGGGTTTCCTTTCTGGTTTTTCTAACAAAACACAAAAATCCCGCTCCTACAGGTTCCTACATTCTTTCGACGTCAAACCTTTGTGCCTACTGAGGGATAGAAATAATTTTGGAGTCGTATTACTACTTTATTCTTGCATGATTCCCACGAAAAACAAAAACGAAAAAAAAAACGACGCTGAATCACTGGTTTAGATACAAGTGGTTGGGATACTCAACAATAACATTTCTAAATCTATTCTTACCTGCCAAGTACCAATGCCAAGAGCTGGCATTTTAGCACCCGTATTCAAAGTTAGAAATTTGTCGCAAACCATTTTAACTTCAGTAAAGCAAACCGTTCAATTAAACACACGAGTTGAGATACAAAAATAAGATATTTTCTTGGAGCACCCCGAACAGCGACTTGATCGCAAGAAATAATGTTCTGAACTAACCGGTCAGTAATCGTGCTTGCTTGCTCCAGCTCTACAGTTTAGTTTACTTCGTGTTTAATGTATTCATGCATCCGTGTAGGTATGAGTATATGCTAAGTATTCGTTACTCTTAGTCAATGGAACCGGCCGGTTTTTTCAGTCTTGTTAACGTCATCAACGTTTTTATGTGAAACTTTCTTCACTTGACGAATACTTTCGTGAGTAGGTTGAATGGCTGATAAAGCAACATTGATTTGGTCGAGGGCAGGAATTCTTTGCCAGGGAGAGGTGCTATATCTACCCAGTATGAATCTGATATAGCCAGAAACAAATATTCATTCAGCACTTTCGAGTGTTGCCGTTGTCAAAATCGTATGAAAACGAATAAAAATAGGAATGTATTTCTGGTTTTATGTAACGTTTGTGTGCCATATACTAGAAGAGATACTCAAGTATACTTCGTCGAATAACAGAATGTTAGACTTCTTCTTAAAGAAGTTTAAGAAAAAATAATAAAAGAGCAATAGGAAAGCGCGCGCTGAAGGTATGTAGCTTTCTTCTACGCTGGCACATATAGAATAAGCCAACGGCTAATGTGGACGTTTTTTTGTTAAATTAAACACACTTTTTTGAATGGAACGCAAAATAGTTCATGCAACCACTGGTTGATCATAGACCAGTGAGGTGGAAGGTAGTGTTTCGGATGGCAAGGAAAAGAATCAGCAGGCACTACAATAGCCTGTTTAGGCGGAGTAGTCGCGGGATTCGAGTTTGTACAGTGGTACAGTGGCTGACGTATGGTTCACCGTTCGACTCCCCTGTCGGGAAAACAGTTTTTCGTGTGTCTTTCCTTGTTTTTTCCCGTGTTCTTTTTGCTGCTTCTAAGGAAAAATAGAAGCAGCAGGAAGTGATGTCGGGAAACAGCAGGCCAGGGCCGAAAAGGCACAGGAACCAATTTGCAGGCAGTAGTAGATAAACTCAAGGAGATGCGACAGGAGGAGAGAGAGCAGGCAACAGCCACCCATTCGCAACCTCATCAACAACAACCACAACCACAACAAAAACAAAATTTGCCGCAGCAGAAGCAGCTTCAGCAGCAGCCACAACTACAGCGGCAGATAAGATGCAGCAACAACAGCGAAGCAACAGAAGCAGAGACAACAGTGACAACATTGTAACAACTTTATTTCCGAACCGAAGTGAAACGTCATTCATCTTGTTTTACATGCACAGTGAAGGCTAACATACCCCACTCTGCATTCGACAACATCAAACGACAAGCTTTCACAAGCTTATAGCCCTGGGAATATCAGATAAAATGATTAGAATTATCAAATTACTATACCAGGACACATTTGCAGCAGTCCGGGATGGAACCAATGTATGACGACGACGATAACCGGCTCCAACTGGAGCGGTACGATCGGCCCGAAAGGCCAATATCATGTAGATTAGGTTAGAGAAGGGGAGTGTGGTGGTTAGACATCACTTCCACTCGGAGGCCAAGAGGCCCATTGTGATTTCCTTCGTTTGTGTACACATAAAATTAACCTGTCCTATCACGTGGTGGCTGAAACCACCCCGTGCTCTTGATGAATCTTAGAAGATCCGATATATTTGCATTAGCCACGTCCGCAATCTCTGTAAAGAATCTTTGGCCTAGCGACACTAGGCGTCGATTCTGGAGAGCTGGACAGTGGCAAAGCAGATGTTGGATCGTCTCAGTTTCTTCCTCATCGCCGCAGCTCCGGCAGAGTCCCATTTCCGGAGCATTGCTCCAATGGGACAGTGTCCTGTGATCACTCCGACAAGCATACGGATCTAGCGCCAGGAGCTTCTTTGTTTTTCCGACATTGAGCTCT
The DNA here is from genome assembly GCA_958301585.1 of Merodon equestris. Lineage (NCBI taxonomy): Eukaryota > Metazoa > Arthropoda > Insecta > Diptera > Syrphidae > Merodon > Merodon equestris. The sequence continues at coordinate 212,478,382 of OY284413.1, read as the reverse complement.
AGCCATGATGATCTTGTCGTGTAGCTGTCGTTTCTTGTAAGCCAAGACGAGTTGGCCTCTTTGATGATTGTGTCGTTTATGATCCGGTATAATGCGCTGATCGGTGGTTGCAATGACGTGTCCGCTTCGCTGATGTCCATTTCAGAACCTTGCCTGGCCAGTTCGTCTGCTCTTTCGTTCCCTGCGATTGAGCTGTGGCCCGGGAACCAGCAGAGTTTAACTTTATGGTGTCTGATGGACTTCAGTGATTCGCGACATTTCTTGACAGCCTTTGATCTCGTTATACAGGATTCTATTGACTTCAGTGCAGCCTGGCTGTCTACGAAGATGATGATATCGGATGGTGGGATATCGGCTACCTGTAGGTGTTTGGCTGCTTTCTCTATTGCTAGGATTTCTGCTTGAAACACGCTTCACAGATCAGGGAGTCTGAATGATTCCTGTTTGTGGAGGGTATCAGAGTAGAACCCGGCCCCAGTGCCTGTGTCCATTTTCGATCCGTCGGTGAAGAGGATGATCTCATGGTCGTTGATTACGGCGTTTGATAGCCACTCTTCTCTGTCGGGGAAAAGGATAGGTATACTGAGAGAGAAGTCATTTTGGGGGGGAATATAGTCGGTCGTACCTGCGAGGCTACTAAAACCATGTTTCCTTCCCAGGTCGCCTATTATCTTAAGTATGGCCGCATGTCAATAGTTGGCTTGCTTCCACAGAGAGGACTCTCTTAGTCTGAGAGCGTTCTTTGCAGCGTAGCCTTTTACGAATAGATCCAGGGGGAGGAGATGAAGAATCATGTCCAACCCTGCTTGCGGCGTGCTTCTCATGGCTCCCGTTGTACAAACAGCGGCTGACCTTTGTACTTTGTTGAGCATGTTCATATAGCTTTTTGTGCTGCTAGCAGTCCACGAGACTAGGGCCCCATAAGTTAAAATGGGTCTGATGATTGCTGTGTACATCCAATAAATGATGTACGGTTGCAAGTCCCATCTTTTTCCGAAGGTCTTTTTGCATGCATAAAAAGCGTTCAATCCTTTTTTCATCCTTTCCTCCAGGTTCCTTTTCCAGGAGAGCTTTGATTCAAGAATGATGCCTAGATATTTTGCTTCCGCTTTGAGTTTGAGTGGAGTGCCCTCTAACTTTGGGGGAGCAAATATCGGAATTTTCCTTTTCCTGATGAACAAGACCAACTCGGTTTTCTGGGGGTTTATTCTTAGACCGTTCTGTCCTGCCCACGAGGAGAGTTCCTTCAACGCAGATTCCATTAGTTCACTGATAGTTGGTATAAATTTACCTTTTATCAAGATAACTAGGTCATCCGCGTATGCTTCTGTCTTTGTTCCTTTCTCCATGAAGATTTTAAGGATTTTGTTAACTGTAAGAAGCCACAGTAGGGGGGAGAGAACTCCTCCTTGTGGTGTGCCTCTAGTTGTCACTTTCCTTATAGAACTGTGTCCAATGTCTGCATTGATAATTCTGTTCTTCAACATATTCTCAATCCAGATTACAATGGATTTGTCTACTTTTATGTCCTCAAGAGCTGTTGTTATGGCCTCTGTGTTTACATTGTTGAAGGCCCCCTCTATGTCGAGGAAGGCTGCCATTATCAATAACCAATATCCAATATCATGTAACCGGTTGTCGTCGTCGTCGTTGTTATACATTTTTACCGCGTAAAATATAATAATAAAATAATGAATAAATGTATCGAAAAAAAAAAGTTTACCAGCTATAGGGGCTGATAGTACAAACAAAGTGTTTTTTTGGGCACCCGTTTATCTAATACATTTAATAAATTATTGTATTAAAAATTCGAATATTTTAATTTCATTATGATCGAGTTGAAATCGTAATAAGTTATCTAAAATGTTTACAGATTGTTTTATTTCATAATAATAATCTCTTTTATTGCCTAACCGGGCGTTGAATAATAAATGTCGAGGCTCGCACGATTCAAAAAAATTATATAATTCTGAAAAACTTTGTTCATTATAATAATTATTAACTATTTTAATACAATTCCATAAGAATACGCTGTTAATATCATAAAATTTACAGTTAGAATTTAGTAACGCAATTGTTGAAAAAACGTGTGTTACTGGCGCTGTGGGCCGTTGAAGGAGAAACCTGATGACTTTATCATCTTTTCCTCTTTTCGGATCCCCGGAAATTTTTTCAGATCTTGTGCTGCCGTCTGTAGAAGTTTCGTTATTAGTTGCTCTTTCGAATCCACAGAAGATAAAGTCAGGAAAGTTGATCTGTATGTTGCTTCCTTCCACCATCTCCCTTTCGGAATTCCCGAGTTTGGTAAATATCGAATTTGATTACTCGGTACCCAGATTCTCCGGGCGTGTTCCATGTAACAAAGGTATCTGTTCAAAATATTATAGGATGGAATGAATAAACGAAAATAAAAAACGTTGTTGGTTCACGTGGACTTTATTAAAGCGCTTTCGAAAAGGGAGTGAGTTTGACAAATTGAATAGCATGTTTCGTAAATATAACTAAATATAAATATAAAACAAGTATTATTTTTAGTACATTAGTAAATATTGAAGTATTTAATATAACAACTAGATGGCGTTGAATTAACGTAATATCTAACAGAATCTCCGTCCCTTTTGGAGATACTTTGTGAGATTGATCCAGTGTACGAGGCTGAACTCGTATGAGGAAACAACTCGTGGAGAATACGTCCTTCAAAACAGTGAACACTGCTTGAAGTATTCGGTAAATCCCCACCTGCAGCTCGAGTTGGAGTAGGCACAAACGTGGATGACGTGGAAGTGGTCGGTGTGATGGGCAATGCACAAGTAGCTTCCGGCAAAACATCGATATAAGAATCCAGAATCCAGTCTGATATTTCCATTGTTAGACAATGCTCTGTAAACGTCGTGTAAAATTCGTTTTCGGAGAGGCCTCTCACGAAATCCTAGATAACATATATATTATTAATTTTAGTTTTCCATAAAATTATCTTTAGCTTACCCTTAGCGAACAAGTTTTTACATCTATCTCCAGGTCTGGAAGGCTTGCGATGATAGATGTAATTCCTTGTTGAATCTCGTATAAAATCTTCTTCGTGCCTGCTGTTAGGAAGAAGTCGTCTGTCCACATCACCAATATAAGACTCAACATGCTGAGCATATCGTCCTTCGGGTCCTGTTCGGCTATGATTTCCTCCACTGTCTTTTTCTTCTGCTGTGGTTGTGCATTCAGCTTGTTGATCTCCTGTTGGCTAAGCGAAAATGTCCAAGTTTTGCTTCAATCGTTCCGGATTGGTGCTCTTTGGGATCGCTGATAGGCCACGATCAATGATCCATCTGAGTAGCACCTGAGCTGGAGTTTTATTATGGGCTTAACCAATGGGATATCCATAAGATCCGGCACTTCACGACTGTAAGGGGTTCAATTGTCACATGATTGTGGTGGTCCGTAATTAGTCGTTCATACCTGATTCCAGCTGATTTATTGAGTGATATTATGCCTTTAGATCCCAATGTGGAATATGCGGTCACTGCAATTCCTTTCGCAATTTGCTGGCCTTTGGAAGTCACCTTTGTTGAGAATGCAGACCAAAATTATACAGATGGCCAGTGTTTATTCGGTAATACCGATACCAAAAGCATAAATGTAAAAATAAAATTTAAAGTTATAAGTTAAAGATTGAAAATTATTTTTGTATTTTTATTTATTCGACTATATTATATTTTTTTAATAACATATAGGCAGACAACGGATGTGATTTTTTATTCAAATTTCTTAAACTATTACAAGGTTTCCATGTGTATGAATACATTCGTGATCGAAATGCGTCATCTTTAGGAAATGCACCGTTGTTGGAAAGAACAATAACCAGTTGGCGATTACCGTATCGCCCCCAAGAATCATTTTAAATGTTTCTGTTGCACACGGTTCCATTATCGGTTTGTTCCAAAGTATTATCCTCCGATCTACGCATTCCATAAGTGGAAATCCACAATATCTATTAAAATTACCCATTTGCCCAAAATTAATAAAATAATGTATAAACGTATCAAAAAAATAATTTTTACCAGCATTACGCGCTGATAGTACAAAAATAGTATGAAATAATAGTAAAATTTTATGAAAATTATTATCAAATCGAAATTCAAATAAGTTGTCTAAAATGCTAACAGAATATTTTATTTCAAAATAATAATCCCCAACTTACGTAATGGAGCATTAAATAATAAGTGCTGAGGCTCGCATGTTTTAAAAAAATTACACAATTCTGCAAAACTTTGTTCATTATAAAAATTGTTTACAATTTTGACTATTAGTATCAAAAAACTTAAATTTAGAGCTTATCCATGCACTAGTACTAAGAATACGGTTTTTTGGCGATGTTGGCCGCTGTAGGAGAAACCGGATGACTTTATCACCCTTTCCTCGTTTCGTATACCTGGAACTTTCTTCAGGTCCTTTGCTACTCTCTGTAGTAACTTGGTGATCAGGATCTCCTTCGGATCCACAGGAGACGAAGTCAGGAAAGTTGATCGATATGTTGCTTCCTTCCATCACCTCTCCTTTGGAACTTCCGAGATCTTTGAGAAGTTGTAGATGTCGAGCTTGACCACCCGGTATCCAGATTCTCCGGGCGTGCTCCAAGAAACAAATGTATCTCCGTCCTCTTTGAAGATACTCTGTGAGATGGACCCAGTGCTCGAGTTTGAATTCATAACTGGAAATAACTCGTCTAGAATACCTCCTTCCGAATATTGCTGGACACTGCCTGAAGTACTCGGCAAATCCGCATCTACAGCTTGAGTTAAAATATGCGCAATCGTGGACGACATGGAAGTGGTCGGTGTGATGGGCGATGCAGGGGTAGCTTCGGCAAAACATCGATGTAAAGGGCTAACCATAATAGACAGAAGCCATAACCATAAAAGAAGAATTTACTTTTATCTTTTTACTCTTTCCCAACTTCAAATGTCACTTGTCAAAAATTCCATCCGTCATGTCTTCTTTCAAGAAGACCTTCCTTCTGCTCGCATCAGTTAACGAACATTTAACGAAACGTCACATCTGTCCATTATGGGGATGTCATAGGCTTTGCATGTAAGAAGACATTCCCCTCTGCTTGCTCCTGCTTGCTCCTGTCTATTATGGTTGGGCCTTAAGAATCCAGAATCCGGTCACACTCTTCTATTGTTAGGCATGAATATGAATAAATTCATATCATTGACACCACATATCAATATTTTTTCAAACTATTTATATTTAATAAAAATAAATAAATAATAAATTTAAAAAAATTCAATGTTAAAATAATAATAAATATTGACGTAGATAAATGACGTCGGGAGCTTTATTATATCTTTTGTAAATTACAGAGGTGTGTATATTCGTACATATACAGGGTGTCCCACGAGCAGTGTGCCAAAAAGCTAGAGCGTGTAGGTCTAGTCAAGACAAGAAAAAAATCGTATGGGAGAGGGGGGTCTATTTCCCCCCGTTTAGCCGGGAGGGGCAATTTTCTAAAAAATTGACTTAATTTGGAAAAAAAATTATTAAAAATCAACAGTTACATCCACAATGCCACGATATACCTTTTTGTAAAGCCAGAAACCTCTTCTTTCATATTTATTTTAAATAAAGCTGTTTTAAAGAGTAGTTTTTGAGAAATTAATTTTCAAACTTAAAATTTTGAAAAAAAATTGAAAAAAAAAAAATTTCAAACTAATTTTTTTCAAAATTGTATGTAATTAAGTAGTATTTTTTTTTCAAAAATTCAATGCTCTCTAGAGATGAGACGAATATATTAGTATTCATCAAGATATTACTAATATTTCCACATATTAGGTATTACTAATACGAATATCTTAGATATCATGATATATTGATATTCGTCAAAATACACCATATTACTATATGAATCCAAGTCATACTAATACGAATACCTCAAATATTATAATACTTTGGTATTCACGAATACGAGAAGGATCCAGTGCGAATGAACTAATACATAGGTACTACATATGCATACCGCATAGGCATGGGTACGAATGACACAGAATGAAACAGAAAATACACTACGCAGAACAGAAAATACACTGCGCGGAATAGAGAATACACTGCGCGAAATAATGATAGATCCAAATTAATTTTAGAGATTAAAAAAAAAAAAAATAAGCATTTATAATTCGTATATGACCTTATGTTTGCAATAATATTTAATAATATCGCACATAATCTTATTTTTAAAGTATGACACTTATTTTCTTATACTTCATTTGACAACATGATTCCTTAAACAGAAATGAATATCCAAAGCGAATATCTAAGAAAATTTCAGAACTGCGAACTCCACACTAATACCACCCCCATCATAATACCAAATCTTCTTCACTATGGAATACACAAATATTAGTGATATTTCGTATCGCTTTAGATATTATAATACTCAATAACGAATATATTCATATCAGGTAATATCTCAATATATTAGTATTGACCCACCTCTAATGCTCTCATTAGTTTTTAGTTAAAAGCAGAAAACCGGATGCAAAAATGTCCTTTAGTTTTTGAGAAATTAAAAAAAAACCCGAACCATTTTTTTCTAAATAAAACCTTTTTTTTTGTTTTAACGCGGCTGGACTTGTAAGTAAATTAATGTATGAAACATTGACCTCTTCTTTTATTATTTTTAAAAAATTCGGAGTTTTATTTTCAATATGATCCCCTTTTTTTAGAAGGCAAAGATTATATCTCCTTCTTCTCCTAATGGGCCTGCATACACGGGAGTAATCCAACCGGCTGAAAATTGAGTTTATGGGAGAGGGAGCTGAAATGTGAAGTATGAAACGGAGTAAAATCTTCAACCTCGTATCGAGTGGTTGAAGAGAGCGCAAAACTAATACATACACAACTCTTTACTTTTCGAGTCAGCACGATTTTTGTCTCGTGTTGCGTCTCAATCGTAATTCGCCCTTCAAGCAGTGAACACTGTATAAACCAAATGGAGAGGAGACGTCTTTTGCGAAATATCTCTGTCAAATGAAATGTCAGAAAGACGAGAAAACACTAACACAATGAAACGAGGTTCACATATACATTTTTTTCAGTTGGATTAATTCATTCCGTGTAAGCTTAGAGCAGAGCATTACACCAGTTTTACTCCTGATAAAATTACTCCCGTGTGTGTAGGCCCAATGGCTGCACATATCTATGCTTGACAAATTTTCCTGCAATTTGACTCCAGCGACTTCAATCCATGTCGCTCCATCCACTAATAGAGTATTGAATTTTTGAAAAAAAATTAGTACTTAATTACATACAATTTCGAAAAAAAATAGTTCGAATTTTTTTTGCTAAATTTTGAGTTTTAAAATTAATTTCTCAAAAACTATTCCTTAAAGCAGCTTTGCTTAAAAACAGGATGAAAGAAGAGGTTTCTGGCTTTACAAAAAAATATACCACGGTATTGTGGATGTAACTGTTGATTTTTAATATTTTTTTTTCCAAATTAAGCCAGTTTTTTAGAAAATTGCCCCTCCCGGCTAAATGGGGGGAAATAGACCCCCCCCTCCCATACGATTTTTTTCTTGTCTCGACCAGACCTACACGCTGTAGCTTTTTGGCACACTGCTCGTGGGACACCCTGTATAAAAAAACAGAGCCGAGGGACTAAAAATTGTTCACCTCGTCTACTGAACACCCTAATAGTCGTATTGCGTAAATATGAGGTGGCTCCAACGGAAAGCTGTATGCTCACTCAATAGCTGCTCAACAGACTGCGAATTCGTCCAATTCACATCGCCCTTTTATACTCGAATCGTAACAGTTACTTTTTCTTTTCATTTTATTCTTCTGCGGTCGGCTCCGACTATTGACAGACGCTGTGAAATGACGGACTCGGGTTGTGTATAGCACATATAGAAAGCTAAGGAGAGTGTGTTAGGCACATTTTCCTTTTTCCCTTTTACAAAATTAAATAAATATAAATTCCAAAAAAAAAAGTAGAGGATGGCCGCTACAATATTCACGATTAACTTCTATTCTAAATGAATAAATCTCAGAATAAAACTTCCCATGTTGGCTATAAGCATATAAATATAAAGTATATGCTGCTCTAAAACTCTAATAAATTTAAAGTAGTAGGAGCAGCCGTATTAGTTGAACATAATATTTCAATGGGTTTTAATTTATATATGCAAAAAGGCGTCCTGAACCAAAATGCTCAAGCCCGTATGACAGATTAAATAAGAGTATGTTAGACTAGAGGGAAACTGAACACTTATTTAGCAAAATCACGTTATGGTGTGTGTGTTTTAAGAAAGTCTAAGAAAGTTTAAGAAAGAAATAAAATGCTAGCTCCCCTTCTCTCTAATATCCCTTGACGATCTCGGACTTCTTGCCTTTCTTTTAACCTTGTAAGTTTGAATGATTGCTATATTTAATATAACTGTGTGATGACTGCTGAATTAATCAACGCATGTACACCTTCGTACACCACCAAAAAGCCAACAAATTATTCTAAAGTAGCAAAATCGATTGTAATTGACTTTTTCTGTCTTAATTTGAGCGTTTCAATCACTAATTACAAGACTGGAAAACGTTGATTTTCATCCAACTATCTAATTACAATAGTGTGAAAATCTTAAAGGTCAAACAGCATTTTAGTTCCAGCGCGGGTTTCCTTTCTGGTTTTTCTAACAAAACACAAAAATCCCGCTCCTACAGGTTCCTACATTCTTTCGACGTCAAACCTTTGTGCCTACTGAGGGATAGAAATAATTTTGGAGTCGTATTACTACTTTATTCTTGCATGATTCCCACGAAAAACAAAAACGAAAAAAAAAACGACGCTGAATCACTGGTTTAGATACAAGTGGTTGGGATACTCAACAATAACATTTCTAAATCTATTCTTACCTGCCAAGTACCAATGCCAAGAGCTTTCATTTTAGCACCCGTATTCAAAGAGTTGGACATTTGTCGCAAACCATTTTAACTTCAGTAAAGCAAACCGTTCAATTAAACACACGAGTTGAGATACAAAAAATCAGATCTTTTCTTGGAGCACCCCGGACAGCGACTTGATCGCAAGAAATAATGTTCCGAACTAACCGGTCAGTAATCGTGCTTGCTTGCTCCATCTCTATAGTTTTTGTTTAGTTTGTGTTTAATGTATTCATGTATCCGTGTAGGTACGAGTGTATGCTAAGTATTTGTTACTCTTGGTCAATGAACCGGCCGGTTTTTTCAGTCTTGTTAACGTCATCAACGTTTTTATGTGAAACGAATTTCTGGTTTCATGAATCTGGTTGATCATAGACCAGTGAGGTGGAAGGTAGTGTTTCGGATGGCAAGGAAAAGAATCATCAGAATCAGGGATTCGAGTTTGTACAGTGGTACAGTGGCTGACATATGGTCCCCCGTTCGACTCTCCTGTCGGGAAAACAGTTTTTCGTGTTTCTTTCCTTGTTTTTTCCCGTGTTCTTTTTGCTCCTTCTAAAGAAAATTGAAGCAGCAGAAAGTGAGGTCGGGAAATAGCAGGCCAAGACCGAAAATACACAAGAACCAATTTGCAAGCAATAGTAGATAAACTCACGGAAATGCGACAGGAGGAGAGAGAGCAGGCAACAGCCACCCATTCGCAACCTCATCAACAACAACCACAACCACAACAAAAACAAAATCTGCCACAGCAGAAGCACCTTCAGCCACAACAACAGCCCCAGTATAGGAAGCAGCAACAACAGTGATGCAATAGAAGCAGTGACAACAACAACTGCGACAACAGAAGCAACAGCAATGTTTAGCATCGTAACAACTTTATTTCCGAACCGAAGTGAAACGTCATTGATCGTGTGTTACATGCACAGTCAAGATCACAGTCAAGTCACATACCCCATTCTGCATTGGACGACATCAACCGACAAGCTTTCACAAGCTTATAGCCCTGGGAATATCAGGTAAAAAGATTAGAATTATCAGTAATTTGATAATTCCAGGACACGTTTGCAGCAGTCCGGGATGGAACCAATGTATCCAATTTCCTCAAAACTAGTAAAGGTGTTAAACAAGGTTGTGTCTTAAGCACCTTATTATTCGTTTTGCTTTTAAACGATCTGCACTTAGAACTCCCACTGGGCTATTTTTAGAAGGAATAGGGATAAATGTTCTCCTATATGCTGTCATGCTACAAATTATCATCAACAAATCCAATACTTACTGCCGAAAATGAAACCTGGGAGTTAACTTAGACAAGTCTGTAATAGTTATACGAGTATTTAGGAACGGAGGTCGAAGAGCAGTCAGTGAGAAATGGTATTTTAACAATGCAGAAATAAAAATAACAAATCAATACAAGTATCTTGGTGTTGTATTTACTTACAATATGTCATGGCCCGAACATCTGACGAAAAGACTATCAACATCAAAAAATGCTTTAAACGCGATTTGATCTAAATTCGTAAAAAAAACAAATATGTCTCACACTCAGCTAGGTTTAAAGTGCATGAGGCAGCAGCTGGATCAATAATGTATTACTGTGCACAAATGTGGGGATACAAAGAGTACACATAAGTTGAAAAGCTCAAAAGGTTCTTCGTCAAAAGATGTTTCAACCTTCCTGAAAACACCCCAAACTACGTAGTACATATCGAAACCGGTCTCCCAAAATATATTTCATATAGGTATGTATATATCCAAAATTTTAGGTCTTCCCAGTAAAAGATTGCCTCGTTTTGTCTCTATGGTAGTACTTCAAAAAAATATTTAATTGGGCTCAGGAATGGTTTGGCCTATTCCAAAGGACTGGACTTGTTTTCTGTGCTGAAGATAACAATTGCGACTGGAAACTTGCCCATAACTTGGTAATAAATAAACTTAAGGGAATTTGGGACATCTTTTACAAATCGCACTCCACAATCACAATTCGACAACGAGTAATCTATCTCATCTATATCTATCAATATATCCTTCACAAACCTGCCAAACTGTTTTAATGATCCTAATACCCGTGAAATAATAAGTCTGATCCTAAAACACGTTGTGGATTACTGAATATTCAATGCAGGAGCTTTCCGAAATGCAACTGTTGGTTTATGCACGATGTGTAACCTTGATACAACCTACAACTTCGTCAGCATTTTGCCCCATTTTCAAAACATACCGGAGAACATTTCTTGTTGCTGAAACGATAGATCGAACAGAGATTCTCAACATATTGAATAGCTTAAGACTTAATTGTAAATGAATATAATTAACTTAGATTCAAGCCAACCAACGTTTTAAATTATAAAACTTCTCATCTGATAGACAACTTTAACAAGTTATTGTCATAACTAATTTTGTAAACCAGCATAATCTCGGTTTTATAAGTAGTCTTTTTAAGAAAATAAAATTATTTTACCCATCTACGAGTATCATACCCCACTGTCAACAGCAGCCACGCCTGCGCACATCGGATGTTCGTTATTACCGCATTTTCCTTAAGCTTACCATGTATAGCTCTCACGCCATTGCTTTTTCGTGAGATTGGTCACTATTAGATGGCTGCTGCTGAAAGTCTATCTCGACCACTTGATATTTGGACACGGTGCGGGTTACAAGCGTTCAATAAATGGTAACATATCGTATTACACTCAGTTCGTTTAAATTTTTTTTCCTTTGATTTCTTGCAGTCCTTGCCGGTTATTAAGCATTAAACAAACAACATCCTACTAACGAGAAGGTTCCACCCATCTTTACCTATTCCACGGCTTTACGCGAGATACATAGGTAGGTCGTTATCAAAGGCGTAGGTCCGAAACCCTACGGAATCGAGTGCAACACACTGGAGCTAAATAAGCGGGCAAGAAGAAGGTGACCACGACAGAGTTCTTCTCCTTTACCTCTAAGGGCGTGAAGTTGCAGACGATGCACCTCAAAGGCGTTTATTTGATCGCTGATCCTGAAGAAATGCTCTCCGAGCTAAGAGAGTTCAAGAACAACGACCTCAAATTCGTGGGGTTGTAGCCCTTCTGCCTGGTACAGCTTAAGTCTAACAGCAACCAGAGAGGCTAAGGTCCATTACTTCCTTGGCTTCCCAGTTTAAAACATGGGAAACAGTAAAAAGGCAGAGACACACTTTACAATGTATCCGTTGTCAAAGGTTCGGACACGCCACGTCGAATTGCGAGATGCAATCTTATGTGTTAAGTGTGCAAAGAACCACAAGAACGAGGAAATCGACCTTACCAAAGACAAAAGACAGGGACAGCACAGGGAGCAGCTTGAGTGCATGCTCTGTTTGAGCCGAGGACACCCTGTAAACTATCGGGGATGTCCAATGTTCCATAAAAAAGTCGAATCTGGCTCGTAAGCTAGATCAACGAGATCGTTAAAGATCAGGGAAAAGGCTGATAAATGAAATATTGCAAATAGACGAGCGGACTATATTGACGAGAGTGTTAGGGGAATTTAATCGCAAATGTTACGGATTGGTAAGAGGGCTCTATCCCGGCGAAGAGTCTATAGCTCGACGAGAAGTTCAAAGATGAAGGAAAAGCTTGTGATCGATGAAAAGGCTGCATTCCGACGAGAAGAATGCAGGTATGGGAGAGGATCGACGATAAGGCGAAAACGTTGCAGATTGATGAGAAGGCTGCAAAGGGACGAGCGGACCAAAGATCGGCTATAAGCTTACCGTCCAGGAAACGAAAAGGTTACAGATTGCCGAGAATAGTGTATATTGGCATCTAGATTATTTTTTACTTTAGCGAAGAGCCGTACTTTTTGACCTGTTGCAGGACCAAAACCACTTCTTACAAAGTAGTTCGAAGAGACCAATCCAAAGCCACACGAGACGAGGGAGTTGCGATCTTTATAAAAAAACAACATAAAATCATATACAACAGTGAAGTGCCGGGGTTCCAGGTGCGAGAGGCCGACACTGTGTGCATTCCTCTCCGAAATGGAAAATAAAATTACATTATAGCAGCCTGTGCGCCTGAAGCACCAATATTTTCACCGCTGAGCTCGAGACGCTTTTTCCATCTCTGCGCTTAAACTCGGTAGAAAACTTCTACATTCTGATCAGCGATTCAAACGCCAAACATAGCCTACTAAGCTATTGGTGGGCTCTGCAAAGCATAGACTACAGGCCCAAGTTAGTCACAACACATCCGTATATCCTAGAAGTGGCTCCTATCTGGATCTCATGCTGCTCGACTCTCGACTGAGACTGGCTGACATGAACGAATGGTCTTCCAACTGTCTATGGGCCTTCGCATACAACAGCGGCTATTACGAACCTAGTGCTGTGATCACAGTATTAGACAAATTTGTGGAGATGGCAGAGTATGTCCAAAGGCACTTGTACGATGCTGGCCACACTTTGCCAGTTCCCTGACGAGAGCAGTCACCTCGAAAAATGGGCGACATAACTAAACAGACGATACTACGAGCGTGTACCGAAACATGACACTCGACGTACTGCACAAACAGATGTCAAAAACAAAAAACAGACTCAAAATCAAAATAAAATACTTCGGAAAACAATGTTAATGACATTCAGGAGCTGGAGCTTCAGAGAACGTCAGACAATAAACGCCGTTTACGATCAGTGAGCATTGATTCAGAGAGCGCTGATTTGGATGACGATTTCTTCGTGATCAAGGATCCTCAGGAGAAGGTAGCAACCGTGCAAGCTGTCTTTTAGGAAATGTATAAGGTAAATGAGAGTATTTGCCCAAACTATGACTTGGAAAACAGAGCCTTACATTATTACTGCTACCTTCGAAATGATATCGCCAATCGGTAATCCTTTACTAGGTTCAGTAACAAGCTCATAGCAAATAATGCCAGTCTCCATTAGACATCTAAACTAAATGCTAAATGGATATTTGATAAACAGGCAGTTTTCCCGATCGCAGACCAAGTCGTCGGCTCAAAGACAAGCTCATTATCCGCTGAGCCACGGCGCTTTCTCTGGAAACATATTAACTACCTAGAAATAACAACAATCATATTCACTTGAGCATTGGTGTAAATATCGACTTAATCAGCTTAATAACATTTGTACATAAGTACATGGTCCTCAAATGCGCAAAGTACCTAAAAGATCTAGGCGACCGCAGGGGAAAGACCATTTCAAGACAAAAATCGTCTTAAAGTAATGCTATTTGTGTAAGTAATCTGCTGTTTGTTTGCCAAATAAAAGAACAATATTTTGGTTAATAGAAAAGAAAAACAGAATTCTGCCCCAAGCGATTTTACTTCAAGCGGATTTGCGTTCAATAGACTCCTCACATAGGATATTATCGACTCTAATCGGCTTTGTATAAGGGTCCTTTAGCAAAGACATTTTGGAAATTTGACTGTTTATCTCTCTCACTTTATCTTTATTAAAAGTAAATAAATGCAAATTCTATAAGGATACCTAGCTGTTGATAATATCCAGGCAGTTTTTGACAGAAGAACTAAGTTGTAATAATGAACTCCGAATTTTGCAATCTTTTAAGTTGTTATCGTATTTTTGTCAGGACTTAATAATAAATAATTCTTTATTCTTCCCTTTCATATGTACAAAGGTTTAAAATAACATTTAATAATTAAATATAAAGGGAAACAATAAAATATCAATCCTTAACATATGTTAGTGCGGAATGACACTGCTGATAATAAACTGAAGTGGGGAAGCATCGGTTACTATAACAATATTAGACAATAAAGATTAATATACAAATATAATAATATGAACAAAAAATACAGAATACCTTACACATAAAATAAGCCTATTTGAAGAAAAAAGATTATTGACTTGTGTCATGTGCTGACAACTAGGAAAGTAGACCTCGCTTAAGTAAGGATTCCAGAGCATCGTAATTTAATGTGAACAACCAGTCTTTTACTTTTCTTAAGAATAAATTAAGATGTACGGTTTGTCGGACAGAAAATGGTAGCTTATTAAACATTAACGGTGCTATAACAGTATAAAAGTGACAAAAATGACTGTTGTGAGCATTTGGGACATTAACAAGATGCATACTATTCACACGGAGATTATGGATTCGATTACTCCTACTGGGAATATTATCACTTTTCTTAAAAAATTCTTTAAGCACTTTAAAAATATAAAGGTGTCTCAATGGTAGAATATGTAGATTTCTAAATAGGGGCCAACTATGAGTCAAGCGATTTTTTTAATAATGATCCTGAGTAAATGTTTCGGAGCTAATAACAATGGTCTTAAGGAATAATTATAAGAACCCCCCTAACTTGAGATGCCATATTGTAATTTAGAATGGGCAAGGCCATAGTAAATTGACTTTAACACCTCGGTTGAACAATATTGGTTGATTAGATACATTTTGCGCGTGACTAGTGCGGCTTGATGGATATTTTAATAACATTTGTTTGATATTTTAAACGACATGAGTTTTGTTTTTTCACTAACAATTCATTTATGCTCAGCAAACCAAAGCCTTAAGGTTTCTAGATCTTCCGAGATTTTAGCAATACATTCATATTTTGAATTAAATTGGTACGTGAGGGTTATGTCATCTGTAAAGGCAGTTGAGGCTCCATTCAAATTTAGATCAAAGAAGGAATTAATGTAAATTAAAAACAGCAAAGGACCAAGAACTAAATCCTGTGGTACACCATTCTTTAACGTACGTATGTCACTATCGAGGAGGTAAGATTTAAACCATTTATGGACTATTCCTCTAAAGCCAGCATTTAGTATTTTTTTTTAACAGAAGGACGTGATCAACCATGTCAAACTCTTTCGTCATATCAATGAAAAGAGCCATGGTTGGTTTATTGCAATGAGTGCTATTATATAATTCGCTACTAACTCTTAGAATAGCATCCTCGGTAGACAAACCCTTTCTAAAACCAAACTGACTTAAAAAAAATCATTTTTATCTAGGAACGATATTACTCGGGATTTCACCAGTTTCTCAATTATTTTGGAAAATGATGGCAATAGTGATATCGGTCCATTATTTGACATATTATTTTTATTACCTTTTTTAAAAAGTGGTATTACTTCTGAATTTTTTAAGTGCTGAGGAAAACAACCATTTAGAACACTAAGATTGAACAGATAACATAAAACGTCCACTACATAAAAGCAATTTTTTTTTCAGGAATGAACTAGATATACCATCACTTGTACATGAACTTTTGTTTTTTAATGACAATATTACTTTCAAGACTTCAATAGACGAAAACGGTTGGAAAACAAAGCTGTTCGGTTGCGTATAAATTGCTGATTGAACAGAACAATTACAATCAGTTGGAGTCCCTACAGACGGTTTAAGTTTTTTTCCGAGACTTCGATGAAATATCTATTGAATTCGTTACAAATGATGGTTGAATCTGTGTAACAGCAATTATCTATCTCCAAAGTTTTTATAACTGAAGGTTGCCTAGTTTTTCCCAAAATACTATCAACTACCTTCCATTCCTCTCTTAAATTACCACGAGCACGTTGTAGTGAGTCAGTATAAAACTTGTTACGCGTATCTTCAATATTTTTGCGCACTAATTTATATAAGTTATCAAAATATTTTTTAAGTTTTTTGTTATTAGGATGTTTATTGACTTTTTTGACAAATTTGTTTTTTCTTTTTATTAGCTTCAAGAGTTTATAGGTCATCCATGGTTTAATAAAGTATTTTTTCTGACATAAAAGGTAACAAATTAGTACATCTTTTAATATATTGAAAAAAAGATCGAATGCAATTGATGGATTAGATTCCTCATAAACTGGCTCCCAAAATTCATGAATTAAACATTGCTTCAACAGGATGTGGTCTATGCAGTGTCTTTTTTTTACGGAGTGTTTACTACAATTAAAATTATTGGGATTACATGTCATATGAAGTGCAATCGAACAGTGGTCTCTTAGCTTCAGATTATAAACAGATCCATCATACATGTTTTTATTATTTTTTGAAGTGCGCATAAATATGTGATCGATACAAGTTACACGGGTAGGTTAATTTATCAAACTCTTAAGACCATTAGATGCCATAAGAAACTAAGCGATGTCACGAAATTGTAAAATTCGATTTCAATATAATGAGTTTTAACTCTTTTCTTTCCCTGACTCTCGACGACATAGGTTCCATTTATTTGAAATACGAGTCATATTCAAATGGGAAATTTTCAGTTTTTGGGAATAATTTTATTTATTCGTCTACTTATGCTAGCACCTCTTCCTATCTCCAAAACACTTCTGAAACTCTTTCTTGGGGATGGTTTTTTACTCTCATAGCGATGAGCTTTTAATCTAATCCAGCGAAGGCTCTTTAAAGCTCTATATCTGGCCAATATGAAGGCATATAAGCAATGGCGTTTAAGCCAGTTCATTATTTTGATACCAAATCCATATATTGCGGATTACTTCACGCTTTTAACCGCTTGTCGAATTTATTTTTTTATTTAGTAATCCATAATCTGTTCAGCCATAGCTACTTTTGCAGGGCCAGGTAAAATGTTTACAATGAAAAAACCCGAAAACCCAAAAACAGAAAGAACCCTTTACGTATCTTCCAATGAGAAAAGTGCTCGTGGTGATAAAATTCTAAAACAAAAGTAACCTTATTGCTAATGCCACAGGTCCATACAAACTCGTTCTCCTAATTATTGGAAAGTCAAAAAATTCGCGTTGGCTAAAAAAAATCGAAATGCCACTGTAATACAAAAGCTCTGCCAACGCTTGGACGTCAAAATATATCTTCAAAGAGCGTTTTTTTTAAGATTTCAATTTGCGCAATGCAAATTAGTCAATTTGTTTTCAAAGTCTTGGGATAAAGTAACTGCTCAGATTGAATCAGATCAATTTTGAGTGATATTGGCGATGGGTGTTTAAATGAGGATGGTTCTGTCCCATTGTCCATTCTCAGGGAATACTGGAGAAAAGACCTTAACAGTGGCGAAGAAGAACCATCAAAATGTCTACTTTTGAGGGTGGATAATCAGGTAAACTTGCTTAACTTTTAGTTTTAAACACTTATAAACAGGAATTTTATTTTTAAACAGCACTACACAGAAGACGAAATTAAGGAATGGAATTTAGCCTGAAAGTGAATCTGATTCTGGTGATGTCGTTATCGTACAAAATATTGTGACTGATAAGGAAGAAGTTGAATTATTCGATAAAGCCATCGAATGGGCCAGCCAAAACGAAAGAACATTTTTGGAATTGGCAGTTCTTCAGAGTCTTCGAGAATTGTCTTCACAAAACGTATAGCGCAAGGCTTTATTATTTTAAATAAAAAAAAAATATTGAACTGAATATATTTAAAAAAAAGACTATTTTTTCTTTTGGTAATCCAGTGATCCAATAAGGTACGGAACCCTAAAAACACAGAAAAATAACAAAAATGTTTATTATTTTACATTTTTTTAAATTAAATTAAACACCAAAAAAAAACAGCAGGTCACTGGTCATGGTAAAAGCGGTTGTTCATGTTATCTGAAATAAAAAAAATCGAATGGACTATTGTTCAGTAGGTCTGTCGCTATCGGCCCTACCAAAATTAATCAATTTCATTAAAAAAACAAGAACTTCCCACTGGGAAGTTAAAAATTGCGGACTTTAGAAAAAAATCTTGTTTTTTTGTTAAAAATCGTTTAAAAAAAATAAGAAAATATTTTCGAAAATAAGTAATTTTGGTACAGCCGATAACCATTAATGAGTAGAAGAACATATATAAATTTCAAAGCAATCGGTTGAATAGTTTTTTTTTTAGGAGCATGACAGCTTTAGAAAATGATGTTTCGAGAAAAATGCGTTTCAAGAGCAGAACAAGTCGCTCACGGCTCGTCGGCGACTATGAATTGTAACTTATTTAATACTTGGAATTTCGGTCCGAATTTTTCACAGCATATTTTCGATAGGTTGTACTATCGAAATATGAAAAAAAATTGATTTTTCGAAGTGGTCACATGAGACTACCTCCTTAAAACCCTTTCGCACCTATTGAGATATATGTATGTGTCCCACTGAATGTTCATAGAGCCCTAAGATTTACAATTTTCACTTTAAATGGGTTAAATATGTCCCATTTGGTTTCTTATGAGTTTTATAACGGTTCTTGGAAATTTTATTGCGCGTTTTTCTTATGCTTGATATTTAGTTTTGTGTGAAATGTTATACACTCAGGTCGCTTGACGTTTTATTTCAGAAAAAGTTGAAATTTATATATAAAAGTAGATGAAACACATTTTTTAAATCTTTGAATGTTTGTCTGTTGTGTTTTCGTCAAGTTTTTATAGAAGTAAGTATAAGATTTTATTTCATTTTCTTGTTTTTATTGTAATGGGACATATGTATGTATATGTGTGAGTGTCCAATATTGAGTCACTTTTTCGAGCATATTTGCTGGTATCTCGCTAATAACATGTATAGTGTTGTTGGAAGAATTTGACGCTAGCTCATCGATCAGGTTCAGCTCGTGAATATGACCTGAAGTCGCCCATCGGATCAAATTCAACGAGAAATAAACCTCGTCGTTGGAGACAATCTTTCAATAAAAAAAAAATAATTTTCTCCAGTTTTTAGGGCCCACAAAAAATGTATGCTGTTGTAGGTCGCCCGGCTGCATTTCTTGCACGGGCTGTATTTTACAAAGTTTTAGACCAAGATCCTTGCGCAGAATCTGCATCGTAGTCGAGTAACACGATCCTAATTGCTGCGAACGGCAACGAATGGACAAATAATGATTTTCATTAATTGAAAACATTTTTCACAGAGCACGAATTTTGAAAATAAAATTCAATAATTTGTAAGTATTGTTCGAATGTCTTTCCATAATAAAATGGCAATACCAACTCAACAGATTTGACTTTGACATACATATGTCATGAGTGACAAGCCAAGAAAACCATCAGTCTTATATTTACATACGAGGGTGGTCTGAAAAGTTTCCGACCTCAACGCGAAGATAGTAGCACTCGTCAATAAAGGCTAGTCAATGTAGTAATGCACCTTTTAACAATTACTCACCAAAATTTCAGCAATTTTGGATGAGTAGTTTTTATTTGAGAGTCGTTTGAGTGAGTCGATGTGAGTGTTTTTATGAATATGGACAAAATTGAGTATCGAGCTGTCATTAAGTTTTTATTTTTGAAAGGCAATATGCCTACGCAAATCAAAGATGAGTTGGACTCTGTGTATGGGGACTCTACATCATCATTTACCCCAGTGAAATTTTGGGCAACTGAATTTAAACGTGGTCGTGAGAGCTGCACGTCCAAAAACTGCAACAACTGACAATAATTTCGCTAATGTTCACCAAATGGTGATAGGCGACCGCCGAATTAAAGTGAGAGAGATAGCAGAGGCTATGAAAATGTCCCAAGATGTTTGCCACATACATACTTATTAAATCAATATTTATGCATGAAAAAACTGTCCGCGCGCTGGGTGCCGCGTTTGTTTACGTTAGACTAAAAACGTGTTCGAATGAATTGTTGGCGCAGTTTAGGCGCAATAAATCCGAGTTTTGTTGCCGATTAATTACTGTCGATGAAACTTGGATACATCAACTGTTTGTACAGTGTGTGAAAGTGATGGCGACTGTTTTTTGGGATAGTCATGGAGTTATCTTAATCGATTATCTTCAAAAAGGAAAAAGAAAATTATGTTTCACCAAGACAACGCGCCGTCTCACACCTCAGCGGTTCTTCTTCTTCTTCTTCTTAGATGGCGCTACAGTCCTCAACCAACAAGCGTCTTCAGCTGGCACGAATTTTTGTCTGTTTTTTTCTGTGCCGCACTCCCAGTTGGTTAAGGTGCCCTTCCATCTCTGTGCGCCACCTTAGATTCGGTCGTCGTCAGCTGCGTCGTCCCTCAGAGTTGGATTCGAAGACTCTTCGGGTCGGAGCTGTGCTGTCCATGCGCTCCACATGACCTTGTCATCTTAAACGTTGGAAGCCCGTACAGCGGTTCCCATGGCGAAAATCCACGAATTACGGTTTAAACTGCTTGACCATCCGCCTTGCTCACCAGATCGACCAAACAACTTCTTTTTGTTGCCTAATCTAAAAATTATGCTCGGAGGACAGAGATTTTCGTCAAATGAGGAGGCAATCATCTTCGTCTACAGTTATTTTGAAGAGAGAAACGCCGAGTACTAATTGGATCGGTTAGAGAGACGGGAGAATGGCTGGAGAGAAGTTTGTGGAGTTATAAGGAGACTATGTAGGAAAATAAAAAATAAATTTTAAGAAAAAAAGTCTTGTATCTTTGTTAGGTCAGAAACTTTTCAAACCTCCTTCATAGACTTAACGGTGCTCTCTTGATATACTACATGCTTTTGAAAGAAACCTGTTTGGATCGTTGTTTTCCCGGTATTCTCGGTCAGAACCAGAATCAAAAATCGTCTCATCATATTGTGGTTAATGTTCGATACACATTTCTTCTTAGGTAGATAAGAATAGAAATCTTACTACGTGCTGAAAAATACGCTACGGGCCAAGAAGCCATCCTTAGCCATGTCAAGGAACTCGAAAACTCTTTTCATTTCAGCTTCAAACTATTGTACTTGTGCCAAGTATGTGAACCCACATGCGCTTAATCTACTGGCGCATGCTCCTAACGCTATTCTTGTGCATTTCATTTTGCGAACACAAATCCTTTTTGTTTTGAAAACACAAGCGGATTAGTAGAACAAAGACTGCCGTCTGTGGGTATATGTATATTTACATAAACACATTAGTTACTTTTACTCCAAAAATTGTACTCGTCCTGCCATTCTGCTCCTCGGACATATTCATATCGCTTACATACATTATTTCCCATAACATGAAAGCATTTCAATTTGCAATATGATTTTCCTTGTTATCCTTGCCGGCGTATCATATTTCACACGAAAGGCAAACCGACAACGAATGTGCGTTTGCAATTCATCTGTGAAAATGAAATAACTCAACTGGAAAATTGGACTTAACCGTTTATGCTGTTCTTCCGCATTCTTATTTGTTTTGTTTTCTGTGTTTTTTTTTTTATCTATGGACTCGAAAAGGTGCAACGCGATTATCTTAATGTGTATGTTGGGACGCCAAAGGTACCAAGGATATCACAGCAACCTTGCAATATTGCATGAAAAGAACAGGAAAATGAAATTTGAGATTTTGCGGAAACGGCTACTGTTTGAAAATGCCGGTTACTTTGAACAATTATTTGAATATTTGGTGAGTGATGTGATGACTTTGTATTTGAATCCTAACAACATACAATATAAGCATTTTTTTTTAAATCGACCCCAATCCCTAGTCTTGAATATTAACACAATTTTTACTGCAACTATTTTAAATAAAATACTAGTTGCACTATTTTCATGCTACCCGATACTTTTATGCTTTTTTGTCGCCGAAAATGTTTTTTTTAGCAATCAGAGAATAGGGTGATATCGAAAAACGTGTCTTTCTGATCGGCTTTTATTGTACAAGTGTAATATGACAAAAGGTGCTATCTTTTGGACTTTACTACTAAGATAGTAGTGGAGTACTTGACTGTCAATAATCTGGCACTTTTAAGGTGGTCGCGGTTCGCTTAAATAATTATAGACAAATTCCGTTCACTGACGAGAACATTTTTACCGTCAAAAGAAACATCAAGTTTCAGAACTTATTTCAAGGTTTAAACGAGGCAATCCTGTAAATGTAATGGTATAATGGGGAGTGAGCCACGAATGCTTAATCAAACTTGACAAGATTCTGTTTTTGAAGCGACCCTTGTCCGCGCTCTCGACAACTCATTTTCCGATAGTGACATCTGAAACGCACTCAGTTTGTGCTTTAAGGCAAATGGGGGTAATTTCGATTGAAGTCTTTCGTAACTTGCAGCAAGGTATTTAACAAATAAAATGTATATATTTGTTCTTAAAAATCTTTAAAATATTAAAGATGGCGCTCCAACCAGCAAAAAATATTCTTCCTGCCTGGGTACACAAGTTTCAACAAAAATTAATAAATTGGAACATCGTGCGGTCATACAATTTTCTTTTTAACCCCCAATGCAAAAAGAGGGTTATAAGTTTCACATGTGTGTGCATCCGTGTGTCTGCCTGTGGCATCGTAGCTCCTGAACGAATGGACCGATTTTGATGCTTTTTTTTTGTTTGAAAGCTAACATGATCGAGATGGTTCTTAGCTACAATTTATGAAGATCTGTTCAGGCGTTTCAAGGTCATCAGCTCTTTACACGCATAATGGGTATCTACATTACTTTCAAACATATCATATTTGTGACCTAACATTTGAAACACCCATGTATGCTGGTACCACTGAGCTAGTCTGATGATGGAACTCGAAGGTAGGAGACGAAATAATGGATTGCCTGGATTGAACTAGAGAGCTGCAGTATACAAACAGACAAGCAATGGAGCGCTATACTTCATAAGAGCATGGAATAATTGTGTCGATTTTTTTAACCAATAATCGGTCAGTGGTGTTAGCGCAGCGTGAATTTCAACTTCGATTTTCTATTCGTGGCGCGCCAACTGGGCAAACATTCCGGCGCTTGACTCGCTCGACTTGAACAGGGTGGAACCACAGGAGACCATGCAAGGCGTGGCCGCCACCGGACTGATCGTTCGGCCGAGAATATCGCGGCTGTGGTTGCCGATGTCGCTGAGAATGAAGAAACATCAACCAGGCGACGAGGTACGGAAATGGGCATCACCTGACGGACCCTAAAGCGAATTTTAGTGAAAGACTTACACATGTTCCCATACAAAGTGCAAAAAGTGCATCAGTTAATGCCTGCTGACCGTCAGTCGCGTGTGAATTACCGTCAAGCCATCCTTCATCTCAACAACGAAGAGGAGGACTTTCTGTCGAAAATCATCAATAAGCAAAATCTGCGTTTCTGAGGCACTGAAAATCCGCTTGTGATGCACAAAGAGCAATTACATCCAATCAAAGTCACAGTGTGGTATGGCGTTCACGAGGGACGAGTGATTGGGCCATATTTTTTTGTGGACGCCATCGGCAATACGGTCACTGTTACTGGCGAACTATACAGCGCCAAGATAAACGACTTCTTACTGTCGAAATTAGATGAGCGGGGCTTGGTGAACATGTGGTTTCAACAAGACCATGCAATCGCTCACCCAGCACGAGCCATAATGGATATGGCCTGGTCGCATAATCCCCCGTTTTGGCGATTTGGCATGACCAGCAAGATCGCCAGATTTAACCATCGCAGACTTCTTTCTTTTGGGGCTACTTGAAGTCGTGGACTTATGCCAACAAGCCTCAGACAATCGCAGCCCTTAAGGAGATCTTGCGGAAAGTCATGGAAAATGCGATAAAACAGGTACAAATGCGTATCAACACTGGCGGATATCATCTTTTCCATATAACAGAAAAAATTGTAAGGATCCAAATAAAGATTTCCATTACACAAAATTAATCTTCTTATTTAGTAAAAAAGTTATTCAAAAACAGAATCGGATGATAAATTTTGCGCCACCTTGTGCATACAAAAAGCCCTCTGCGTTGTTGCATAATACTTAAGAAAAATGTAATTTAAGTAGTTACCTATCGCAATTAAGGTCCGCGAGTAATTTAAAAAGAATAAAATAAATAAAATAAAAAAACAATTACAGGCGAACTACTTTGACCAGCTGAAGAAGAGATCTGGGGTAAGAAAGAAAAAATCATCCTTCATCAAGACAACCCACCTGTACGCAAGGGGGCCTTGGCGATGGGAAAACTGCGGAATTTGGGGTACGATTTCCTTGGCCATAACCCACTATTCTCCTGTTTTGGCACCCTCATACTTCCATCTGTTCCCAAACTTGAAAGAAAAAAATGTTTCTGGCAAGCGCTTCGATGATGAATATTTTCATAACCTTCCAGGCTCTTACTTCGAGGAAGGAATATTGATATTGGAGACACGCTGGACCAAGTGTGGTGAGGTCAAGACTTTACCCATGTAGGTATGGCGATTTATCAAGCCTTAGTCTCTTACGTTTTCACAGTTGTCTCATCAATATGTACAGTACGATCTAAGAATAGATTAACTACGTCAGCTGGTGTAGAGCGGCATGTTTTCTTTTGAAAGCAAATACAAAATCTGTTAAAAGACGCCTATTTTCTATAATCGGGTCTAGATTCAGAATCTGTCGAGAAGCAAGATACCATTTTTTTTGTTTTTGGCAAGATACCAAGGCTATTGGCTATTCGACCGATGGCTTAAATGGGGTACGGCATTCTGTTTTCGTGTTGCGAAATCATTTTGTCTTATTTTTGCTCGTATTGGGGTTTACCCTTCAATGCACTGCTCAAACGCATTAGTGATAGTTTCACCCGGTTGCAAAAACTCAACCGAGTTGGTTCCATTAAATACAAGCAAGCCTTCAGGCAAATTACACTTACGAGTACATTGCTCGAAAGTCGACATTTTTACGCATAAAAAAACAAGCAAAGTTGTTTTGATTTTTTTGATTTTGGTGGGGGCTATACCCCCATTTTATTGGGCTTAAATCAAGCTTTTTAAGTTTTTCGCATTAACGTTCCGCAGCATACGGGATATAGGTTCATTTGAGC
This sequence comes from Merodon equestris, assembly GCA_958301585.1. Classification (NCBI taxonomy): domain Eukaryota; kingdom Metazoa; phylum Arthropoda; class Insecta; order Diptera; family Syrphidae; genus Merodon; species Merodon equestris. The sequence continues at coordinate 212,452,855 of OY284413.1, read as the reverse complement.
CATAGGAGGTACGAGAGATGGGTACATAAACGAGACGTGGATCTCGTGTATTACGAGGGTTAGTGTTAAAAAAAATAGAGTTATAAAGGGTCGCGCAGTCGATGGTACCTGAGAGGAGTCGATGGATGAAAAGGATGTCGGATATCCTTTTTCGTTCTTCCAGCGAGTTCAAATCAATAAGTTTTAGGCGGTCTTGGTAGGGAGGTAAGATCAGAGGATTGTCCCAGGGTAAGCCACGAAGAGCAAAACGGAGTAAACGACGTTGGATACTCTCGATTCTGGAAATGTGTAAATGATAGTAAGGAGACCACACTTGAGAGGCGTATTCGAGAGTAGGGCGAACTAAGGTTACGTAGAGAGACCGAGTGGCGTTGAGATTGGAAAACTCTTTAGACCATCGTTTCAAGAGGTCGAGTGCAGAATTGGCCTTAAGAACTATGTCACTGATATGTGTAAGGAAATTGAGTTCCTGGTCGCAAAATACACCAAGATCACAGATCACCTTAACGGTAGAAAGGGGTTAATTATGGAGAAAGTAGAGGCGGGGAGGAGGTTTGTTAGGTTGCGGGAGAAAGTAATAGATTGACACTTGGAAATGTTAAGGTCGAGGCAGTTCTTGGAGCACCAGATGGAAAAGCTGTTGAGGTTCGATTGAATAAGGGAAGAATCATGTTCTGAAGAAATGATCTTAAAGAACTTAGCATCGTCGGCATATAGAGAGATGTGGGAATGTTTGATAACCATTTCAATATCATTAATGGTAAGGATGAAAAGAAGCGGGCCTAAATGACTGGCTTGGGGGACACCAGAGGAAGCAATGAAGAGGTTAGAGAGGGCAGATCTAAAGTGAACGGTGTAGTGGCGATTTTCCAGGTAGCCAAGGGAAGACAGTTTGAAGAGTGTTAATCTGTGTGAAATTTTATCAAAGGCCTTACTGAAGTCAGTTGAGATAACATCGAATTCCTTGCCATTTTCTAAGGCTGAAAGTGTGAAGGAAACGAATTCAATAAGGTTTGTGGTTGTAGACCTACCTTTGAGGAAGCCGTGTTGTCTGGGGGAGATTAAAGACTTGCATTGAAAACTTAAATTATCATACAAAATACTTTCAAAGATTTTGGGTATATGAGACAGTTTGGCAATGGGACGGTAATTGTTAATGTCATTCTTTGGACCCTTTTTGTGTATAGGTGTTATAAAAGAGGTTTTCCATATCCGAGAAAATTCACCTTGAGAAAGGGATAGGCTGAAGATTTTTGAAAGGGGTAGAGAAAGGGTGGGGGAAATTTTTTTTAAACATATAGCAAGGAGGCCGTCGGGGCCAGGGGTGAATTCATCATTAAGTTGCTTTAATCTTTCTTCTATGATATCGGGGTCGACACTACGAGGGAGAAATGGTCCAAAGGAGAAGTTTGGTTAATAGTTGAAATAAGTAGGATCGGATGCAAAGGAATCATGGATGAAAGATTGATTGAAGAAGATGGCAAAAAGGTTGGCGATGTTATGAGGATCATTGGAAGTTTCATTATTGAAGGAGAGAGAGTTTGGGTAGCCATCAGATTTTCTTTTGTAATTAACAAACTGAAAGAAGGACTTGGGATTATTTATAAGGTTGGTTTGCATCTCAACTAAGTAGTGTTGATAGAGAGAGTTATAAAACTCTACAAAATGCAGGTAAGTAACTAAATAGTTATAGAAGTCATTTGGGGATTTCGTATGAAGGAAAGTTATCCAGAGCTTGTTCCGTTTGTTTCTCAAATAACGGAGGAGGTTTTATGCCGAGAAAAGGGTACGTAAGGGGAGAAAGAATTAAATATTTCTTTGTAGAATATGGATATGGCATCATTTACGGTAGGGTTGTTGAAATTAAAATGAGCACTATTGAGATATTCATTGATTTGACGGAAGTTGGCTTTGTGGAAATCGTGAGACATTCGAACAGTGGGAGGAGAGTTCTGTATAGGGGAGTTGTGCAAGAACGAGAGAAGAAGGGGAGGGTGGTAGTTGTCGACGGTTGATAGGGACAGCGGCGAAGCTGAAACTGAGGAATTAAAGGGGTCACTTATGAAAATGAGGTCGAGTTGTCTGCCCATGTAATTTAAAATGCCGCTGACTTGGTTAAGGCTGGAATCAGCAAGGCGATCAGAGAAGACTGATGCCCAAACACATCATATGCTGTTTCTGATCTGACATTTCTGAAGGGCATGTTTCGTTAGTGCCATCTATTGAAAAACGGTGGATGTATTAACATGATTCCCCGTTTATTTATTTATTTGTCACATACATATTTGCACCTTGAAATCAGGATTGTAACCTCTTTTTTGTCCAAGAAAATCCGGAGCACGGCTTTCGGATAGCCTCTGGTAAAGTACTGCTTCATGCTGTATACAAATGTAATGCAGTTCTTCCAAAAAGTGTCAAAGGATCTTGATACCTTCCGCCAATACATTCATTCAAAACGTCTATCGCACCTTCAACGTAGTAGAAGGTTTTTTCGTCCCTAATGGTCTTTCTCTAACAGCAACCCGCTCAATCTGCCAAAATATCCCTCTTACCTTCTATTATCAGAATGTAAGAGGTCTTCGTTCAAAAACCCAAGCCGTTTTCCAACAGTCACATGCTCTACCCTTTGAAATATTTGCTCTGACCGAAACAAATCCTAATGTTTATCGCGACGACGAACTCAGCCGACCCACCGATGGTTGCCCTTGTCGAAGCGTTCTACTAGCCGTCTTTAATACAATTGGCTCTTCCCTTATTGCCATATCATCCTCCCCACTTCTCGAGTTTGTTGCAATTAAGATTGTTCTATCCCAGGAGACATTATATATTATTTGTTTCCACATCTTGCCCTCACAACCTATTGAATGTAAATTCCCTGATAAGGATTGAGCGACGAGCTGTACTTTTTAACTTGTTACAGGACGAAAGCCCCGATGTACTCTTGGTTAGCGAAACAAAGCTAAACCAGAAGCACAAAATCCGGCACAGTTCTTATAGAATAATTAGAAGGGACCGACCCAATGCTACTCAAGGCGGGGGAGTTGCGATCTTTATTAAAAATAATATTAAACATAAGGTCATATATAGCGGTGAAGTGCGGAGGTTCCAGGTGCTAGAGGCCTGTATTGTCTGCATTCCTCTCCGAAATGGAAAGAGAATGTACATTGTATCAGCCTATGCACCTGAAGCACATCAACCCAACGTTTTCATCGCAGAGCTCGAGACACTTTTTCGATCTCTGCGCTTAAACTCGGTAGAAAACTTCTACATTCTGGCTGGCGATTTAAATGCCAAACATAGTGACTGGGGAAACAACATTCCTAACACTAGGGGGAGCCTACTAAGTCATTGGTGCGTTCTTCATAACATTGAATATAGAGTCAAGTTGCTCGCAACGGATAGTCCGTCGTATCCTAGGAGCGGCTCCTATCTGGATCTCATGCTAATAGACTCTCGACTGAGACTGGCAGACACAAACGAATGGTCTATTAACTGTCTACGGACCATTGTATACGACAGTGACCATTGCGGACTACGTGCCGTGATCACAATACCTGACGAGTTCGTGGAGATGGCAGAGTATTTCCAAGCGCACCCCTACGATTACAGTAGGATGCGTTGGCCACGCTTTGCCAATTCCCTGACGAGAGCGCTCACTTCGAGCGCCTCCTTCCCACCGTCTAATAGGAACCTGTCAAACTACGAGATTGACAGGTACCTCAAACAAATGGACGATATAATTAAGCAGACCATGGACAGTACAATACCACGTCAACGACATAACGATACTACAAACGTGTACCGAAACGCGACAATCGACGCACTGCACAGACAAAAAAGTATACTTCTGACAAGGCTCAAACTCTTGTACAGGCGGTTTACCGACAGACAAAACTCGGAGGTCAGGACACTGAAGTCACTGATTAAAAATCTCCAACAGTTGATCAAAGAGAATTACAGAATATCTGTAAGTTTGCATTGGAACAACAGAATTCGTGCTGTAAAATCCAACAGCGCGAGTATGTTCCCGCAAATAAATAAAATATTTCGGAGAAACAATCAGAATGACATTCAGGATCTAAAGCTTCCGAGAACGTCAGACAATGAACGTTTGCTACGAACAGTTAGCATCGATCCCGAGAGCGCCGTCCTGGATGACGACTTTTTCGTGATTGAGGATCCTCAGGAAAAGGTGGCGACAGTGGGAGCTGTCTTCCAGGAAGTGTACAAGGTGAATGATAGCATTCGTCCAAACCACGAATTGGAAAACAGAGTTCTACTTCATGACTCCTACCTTAGAAGTGATATCAATCATTGGCGATCCGAGAATCTTGGTTTTACCAGGTTCGATGACGATTTCATGGCAAATAATGCCGTCACCAATGAAGGGGCTAATACCCTGTTCATTTCGATGGAGGATCTCCAGATGATCTTTCAGTCATTGAAAAGGAAAAAATCCTCGAGTATCGACGGTATATCCAATGTTGTGCTTAGGCACCTTCCACCAGTGGCTGTAGAGAGGTACACCATTCTGTTCAACAATGCACTGAATAATGCATATTATCCAGTGCATTGGAAGACAGCGGTGGTTCAACCAATCCCCAAGAAGGGTAAAGACACCTCTAACCCGGCAAATCTCCGGTCGATCAGTCTCCTTCCGAGTATCAGCAAGGTCTTCGAGAAGGTGGTCCATAGGGCCCTGTCTAAATGGGTCGAGGACAATAAAATCATCCCGGATAACCAATTCGGTTTCAGAGCGGGGCATGACACTATTCATGCCGCGTCGAAACTCGTGTCGGATGTCCAATGGAATAAATGCAAGAACCAATGCACGGGTGCCTGTCTGATTGACTTGGAAAAAGCTTTTGACACCGTATGGCTAGAAGGTCTTTATTACAAACTCAGTTGGCTGGGCATAAGTAAACCACTGCTATATATGATTTTTGACATGTTAACAGGTAGAAAGTTCGTAGTGAAAATTGCCAACGTGACTTCTACCCAAACATTTCATATTAAAAACGGACTGCAACAGGGTACGGTGAACTCGCCGATCCTTTTCAGCATTTATTTCAGTGATTTGATAGCTTCTCTTCACCATTCAATAGCGTATGCAGACGATCTAATCGCGTACAGATCAGGTCCAACGATCGACGTCATTGTCACCCTCTTGCAGCGTGACTTCGAAAAAATTCAGCAGTATTGTGATGACTGGAAGTTGAAGATCAACTGCCAGAAATCAGAAACTATTTTGTTCAGAACGCCTTTGTCTAGGGCCTCTCGAGACACTAGAAAAAATTGGCGCGGGTTCTCAATTCTTGGACAGGACGGGCGCCCACTGGCGAAACAAAGTGTAGTCAGATACCTTGGGATTTGGCTAGACCAGTATCTATATTTTGACAAACATGTAGATGCTGCTCTGGCAAGGGCCCGAGGCGCTTTTGCTCTGACAAGATGGCTGTTTCATTGCAGCCAACTTGATCCCAGGGTGAAGGTAATCTGCTACATGGCCTTAAACAGGCCCATGATTGCCTATGGATGCCCCGTCTGGTTCAATGTGAGAGCCAGCTTAATGGAAAGGATTCGGGTGTTTGAGAGGCAATGTCTCAGGACTTGTCTCGGGTTACATAGGACACCCGAATCTGATTACACGAAATTTTACCCGAACGAGGTCCTATACAATAGGGCCAGGATTGTACGGGTGGATAACTTTCTAATCAAACTGATTCGAAGCCACGTTGCAAGAGCAATGACTTCGGTCAATAGCCTAATCTCCGGGGCTTACTACCCCAATGATTTATATCACGAGAGAGTGCGCCTTAACGGCTTTGTCCCGCCAGAAGCATTCCTCTATTTAGATAGATGTGGGCTGATCCAGGATAGATTGGCGGTGCCGCTAATCTTCCACGTGGGACGCAATTCCGTGGAACGGCGATTCCTCTACGGATCCGATGTCGCGCTCAGTGAGCCCGAGCGCCTCAGGTTCTGTAGATCGGTCTCACGCCGGGATCGAGGAGACGTAGTCCGCCAACATCAACGCTTTTGGTGGCTGGGGGGAGCTGCGTCAGTGGACACTTCAATGGCTTCAGTCTCTTCAAGGCAGGGCTTGCCTTACACCAATGGCAGGCTTACATAGGCTAGGGTAGGGTAGGGTAGGTTAGGGTAGGATAAAACAAAAAAAAAAAAATAAAAACCAAAAAAAAAGTATAAACATATAAAAATTAACAAAAAAAAAAAAAAAAAAAAAAAAAAAAAAAAATGTATATATATATATATATATATAAAATATATACATATTAGTTAAGTTAGAATAAGATATGTTTAGTTAGGTTTAGGTAGGTTTAAGTCTTATATAAATATATATAAAATGATCATATGCTAAGTTTTTGAAAAACAAAATTTTCTTAGCTTAAGTTAATTATAATAATGTTAATTGTAAGTTATTTATATAGTAGTCGAAAGGCATAGGTTAAAATTATACAGTTTGTTTTAGAGTGTCCGCCTAGGGCCAGTAAGATTCCTAAATTTGTAAGGATAGTTAAGCTAGTTTTAAGCATTTTTGTCTAGGATAAGATAGATCTAAGAAACTATAAATAAAAATGAATTTACAATACAAAAAAATACCTATTGAATCCTATCAACTCGCCATTAACACAATTGACCAAATAATTGACTTAAGAGACCCTCAGGATGAAATCCTTCTTGGTGACTTCACCCTTCCTTATCTTAAATGGACTCAATTAGACGATCAATCGTTTTATATTGCCACCAATCCCACTATTGCTAAAAAGATCTCTTATTGGATCGCCTAGCAGATTCAAACCGTAGCCAAGTAAGTGGCGTCCTAAACTACATGGGTAGACAACTAGACCTCATATTCACAAGCAATCCCCTTAACTCTTCTGTTTCACTTTCTTCCCTTTCCCTCCCCACCCTGGTACAATCGCAGGCTCCGTTCTCTAAGAAACAAAAGAAATAAGCAGTGGACAATCTTCCTGCGTACTAAATCCCTAATGACTTATCTGCAATACACCGAACTTCATGACTTTCTCTTCGAACGGTATTTAGTCGAAATGCAAGCCAATCTTATAAACGATCCCAAGTCCTTCTTTAAGTTTGTTAACTATAAAAGAAGATCAAATGGCTATCTTACCTCTCTCTCCTTCCAGGATCAGACATCGAATGACCCCAATAATATCGCCACCTTTCTTAAACAGTCTTTCGCCGACGACTCCTTTGCTCCAGACCATTTCTTCCTCGCACAGTTGATTCTCATGTCATCGAAAACAAATTGAATCTACAAAAAATATTAAAAACTATCGTCCCATTGCCAAACTGTCACATATACCCAAACTCTTCCAGAGTATTTTCGTACGAAACCCAAAGTTTTCGCTGCAAATCTTTAATCTCCCCTAGATAACATGGTTTCCTCAAATGCATACCTACAACCACTAACCTTGTCCTTTACCCTATCAGCTTTAGATAACGGCAAATAAGTCGACGTCATTTCAATCGATTTCAGTAAAGCTTTCGATAAAATCTCCCATAGACTGATACTCTTCAAATTGTCCTCCCTTGGCTTCGACCCCATTTCTTTGAAGTGGATATCTTCTTACCTGGAAAATCGCTATTACAGTGTTCGTTTTAGATCTACCTTCTCCCACCCCTTTTTATCTTCCTCCGGCGTCCCCCAAGGCAGCCACTTAGGTCCACTTCTTTTTGTTCTTACCATAAACGATATTGAAAAGGTGATCAAACATTCCCACATCTTACTATATGCCGACTACACCAAGTTCTTCGAGACCATTTCCTCCAATCATGACTTTTCCCTTATTCAATCTGATCTCAATAATTTTTACATCTGGTGTTCCAAAAATTGCTTAGAGGCTTAACATTTCCAAATGCCAATCAATCACTTTTTCACATAAACGAATCAAACCTCCTGCTCGTCTCTACTTCCTCAATAATCAACCCATCTCCACTGTTCAGGTCATTTGCGATCTTGGCATATTATGTGACCAGGAGCTAAATTTTCGCGTACACATCGATGAGACAATCCTTAAAGCTAATTCTGCACTGGGTTTCATGAAGCGATGATCTAAAGAATTCTCGAACCCTTACGTCTTCTTGAATACGCTTCTCAAGTGTGGTCTCCTTACCAACAAACCCACATTTCTAGAATCGAGAGCATTCAACGCCGTTTTCTACGTTTTGCTCTTCGAGGTCTCCCCTGGTGCAATCCTTTGATTTTACCACCCTACCAAGACCGAATTAAACTAATCAACATGAACACGTCGGAAGAAAGAAGAATTGTATCTGACATTCTTTTCATCCATCAACTCCTTCCAGGTACCATTGACTGCGCGACCCTCTACAACTCTGTCTCTATCAACACTACCCCCGCAATATACGAAATCCCCGTCTCTTCTAGCTACCCACCCCCGTACTGCCTATGACTCCAATGAAGCCATTTCTCGCATGCTGGGAAGGGTTAATTCGAATCCTTACTTTGATTTCCACCTCAGCATTCCTTGCTTAAAAACTCGCCTTCTTAATTCTGGTTCTCTTCCCCGTTCTTCATAGCTAATAAGTTAGGTTAGACTAAGATTAGATTAGGTTAGCTTGAATTAAACTCAATAAATGGGGGTGTTTGCCCCCACGAAAATTAAAATTAAATTTCCAATCAGAATAACGGAAACCTAAAGACGGGACTTTAAACCCGTAGCTTTTCCCAGCCAAGAAAACAATATTTCCCAGAATTTTTTGTTGTTTTAACATAGGGAACAGAACTAAATCATAAAAGTGATTAAATAAGTAAAAAGAGGCTATTGGGCCTTACCATTAAGTAATTGTCTATGGGTTGTTGTTTTTATCTATTTTGTTGTTGTCGTTTTCATGTACTATTCAGCATTAACTATTCTTTAAATTCTGGAGCAACAAGTTAGACATCAATGTGTCCCGATCAAGTCATTTTTGTTGTTTGATTTCATTTTCGTATACCTAAACAGCCGAATGTTCTCTGCCTGTATAGTAGGGATATATGAATAAACTCTCTGTACGAGTATATCGCTTGTAAATCAGATTGACGATCTTCGACTTAATATTTTCATTGGAACACTTGGCATGTTGGTTTTGGCAATCAGACAAATTATATGGGATCCAAAGAAAACACATGGATGTTCGTGCAAAATGTACATAAATAAAACAAGAATATCTGAATTTCGTTACAGACGAGGTACATTTACATCATGACCACCACGATGGACTGGAAAATATTGAACAAAAAAAATTCTAATTAGTTAGGCATCGGATGGGGCTTGCATATCTCTTTAAGAGGGCAACCTGATGTAGCCGACTAATTTTCTTTTTTGTTTCATAAGTCGATAGTATACTATTGGTAAATAAAGCTTTCGAAGCCCTGAAGTCGTGGCACTTGACTTTTGGTGGCCAGTCGAAAATTAAAATGTTCATATAACCTTTCGGTTCAATAACACGTTCGCTACACATTGAACAAGCGCAACGGCTCTCTTGGTACGTGGAACTTGTCATTTTGGAATTTGTAAGGCTTTTGTTTGAATTCATCTTTCAATACCTATTGTATGGTTGCCTTTGATATGTTCAGCTCAGCAGCAGCAGTTGGTCAGGACTTCCAAAGAGAGGTCTCATTTTAAATCGTAAGAAAAACGAAATATTTTTGTGACGAATTGTGTTTTTTGTATTTTTGATCGAGCGGAGCGTAGCGGAGCGAGAGCAATCACCCACTTTTTGGCCTAGCGCGTGCATGTACGGGGAATATAGTGGTCCGAAAACGATTTCGGACTAATCTTGTACGCACTAAATGTAGATATCGGCTATAACCACACATGTGTGCAGCATGTCATTCGATAGATCTAGGTCTGTAGATGAGCCATAAATTATTAAATGAAATTGTTTGATTGAAAAATAGTGAGAAATAACGAAGTAAAGTTTAGAAAAGTGCCATGCGGAGCAAGAGCAAGGTTGATAAAACAACAAATTTGCTCGCTCGATCAAAAATTTTCAGTAGCGGAGTTAAGCCCGCGCATACTGATCTGCCTAGTAATCTATAGTGCAAGACCTGGTTTAGTAACGAAATAAAACATCCTGCAAAATATCCGCCTCAATTTTGCCCAGAAACCTTCATGCTTCTGATGACATTCATCGTCATATTATCACATTTTTTCTATAGAGTATACACACTTTAAAGCAATTTAACACGCAATCCGTCCGTCCACGTCGATAGAATCGATTTCAGGAAAACAAATTCAGTCAACAGCGTTCGATAAGGCAATCTATTCAGTGAAACTATTGCACCAGTATGTCTTAGAAAAAATATGGTCCAATGCCACGGCCAGCCCAAATACCACACTAAACCGTCACTCGTTGTGACAGGTTATCAGTTGACAGTTTTGTCAAAAATGGAAATAAGACTCGTCATTCAAAATAATTTTGTGTGAAAAATCATGATTTTGTTCATTCATTTCCTGCCCCCAAGCAGGGAAAGAATGGCGACATGCATGGTCTGCTGGAAAATATAATTTTACATGGGCCCACCTAAGAATTAAGTCACTCAGCTACGTCGGGGATATTTTCAGATGACTTTTCCGGATGTGCGAAGTAGGCCTCCGTGACGGCGATGACCTCCTCATTCGACTGAAATTTCTGCCCGGCGAGTGACTTTTTCAAGTTTGGAAACAAAAATAAGTCACACGGGGCCAAATCTGGAGAATACGGTGGTTGGGGCAGTAGTTCGTAGTCCAATTTGACAAATTTGGCCGTGGCGAGGGCGGAGGTGTGAGCCGGTGCGTTATCATGGTGGAAAAGCACTTTTTTCTTCGTCAATTGGGGCCGTTTTTTCTTCAATTAGGCATCGAATCGGCACAATAAGTGGGCATAGTACAGCCCTGTGACCGTTTTGCCCTTCTCCAGGTAGTCGATGTGGATCACACCTTGTGAATCCGAGAAAACGGGGGCCATCACCTTTCCGGCCGATGGGACAGTCTCCGCCTTCTTCGGAGCACGTTCATCGGGTGAAATCCACTGTTTCGATTGTGCCTTGGTCTCTGGTGTGCACCAGTGGATCCATGTTTCGTCGACTGTCACGAAACGACACAGAAACTATTTCGGATTGCGCGTAAACATCGTTAAACACTGCTCTGAAGTGGTCTCACGGTTGCGCTTGTTGTCCGGAGTGAGCAAACGCGGCACCCATCGCGCCGTCAGCTTTCTCATGCCCAAAATTTCATGCAGGATATGACCCACGCGATCTTTTGAAATGCCTACTGTCTCAGCTATCTCGCGCACCTTCAATCGGCGGTCTGCCAATACGAGATCGTGGATTTTTGTCACGTTATCCTCCGTGGTAGCCGTTTTCGGGGCACCTGGACGTGGCTCATCAAAAACCGACGTGCGACCACGTTGAAACTCGTTAAATCAATTATTGATGGTCGCCATCGAAGGAGAAGAGCCACCGTACACAGCATCCAAACGCTCTTTGATTTCGCTGCGCGATTTCCCTTCCAAAAACAATAATCGAATCACCGACCGATATTGCTCTTTTTCCATTTTTCTAAAATCCGCGGACACTCCCGCTTCCACAAACGGTCAAAACAAAACTACGGGTCCGATCCGGCTGAAATCGACACTAGCCGTCTACTAAAATATACCACACAATAGTAAGTTGCTCTTCCGATACTGGCGCCATCTGGCGGTGAGGCTAAGTACTTATCGGATCACCCTCGTATACGGGGTGATTTTTGTCTGATTGGTATTTCAGTTTGGTTTTTCAGTGTTTAATTTTTGACAGCTTGCGCATGATTCGTGACATGAGCTAAAATCAAACATGTTTAGTTAGCTTTGCCGTTTCATCATGAAGAGATTTACATCCAAACAATGTTTAAAAACTATGTTCACACACCTCGACAATTTAACGATTATCACCATTGATCTACTGAACAAGCAATCCAAACCATAGTGACAAAATTACGCAGTATTAATTATTGTCCATTTGTCGCGGTTCACAGCAAATGGGATTGTGTTACTGGACTACGTTGAAGATTTTACGCAAGGATCTTGGTTTAAAACCTTACAAAATATAGCTCGTGCAAAAACTGAAGCCAAACGAGTTGCCGCAGCGTCGGGCCTTAGAAAAGCTCGAGGAAGATCCGCTTTTTTATCGAAAAATGATCTTCGGCGATGAAAATATATAGTTTTTGATCCGATGGGTTTGTTAATAAACAAAACTGCAGCTGAACCTGTTCGATATTCAAGCAAGACAGTGCTATACAGTAAGTGAATCGATTGACAAATTAAGAAAAGTACGGTGAGCAACTTATCTCTCGTTTTGTACCAGAATTAAGGCCTTTAGACTATTATTAATGCGCATACTTCAAATCAATTGTCTATCCCGATGAGCGTCAATTCTAGCCCTGGAAGACAACATAATACATGTTATTAGCGAGATAGCCGCCAATAAACTCAGCAAAGTGACTCTTGTAAAAGTGAACTTTTCAAAAACTCCACTTAAATCGTAGTCGTGGTCAGTATTTTCACAAAATAACCTTCAAAAAATAAATAGCCAGCATTGGTTTATCAACGGAAATAAATAAACTTACATTTTGGAAAATGTAATTTTCTGCCAAATAATACATATAATGTTCATGTGCATTACGAAATGTTTCCGCGTTATTTTCGAAGAATTTTTTTGCTGATGTGATATTTGACTAATTAAAAATCAACATACTAATGGTTGAATGATGATAATTCAACAATGGCGTGAAATGTAAAATGACACCTTTTGTTGGGTAGCTCTTTAGTTATGGAAGGAGCAGTTAAATCGTGATGGGATCAACCAATAAAGGCGACTTTAAAAAGTAATAATCCAGGTGACACTGTGGAAAAGACTTTTTCTCCCTTATTTATTCAAAAATATGGTCGCGAGTTGCGATGAAGCTGAGTTTTTTTGCTTAAAATAGGTCAAAATAATAGCGTGAGCTTACTATCGCTTATTTATCAACATATAACTTGATTGTTTCATCTGTCGAATTCTACCAGAGACATCTGCTCGTCTTGTCTCTATTGCTATCGCCTTATCTAGATTCAGGGACTCAACAGCTACAACACAATTATTTGATTACACTTAAATGTTGGAAACTCTCCAATTTTTCCAATAATTTGAACAATCCGCAAATTATTGAAGAAGCACTCACTCCAGATTTGGTAGCAACTGCCACGACAATCAAGTGATTTGTCATGTTGTACAGCAATTACATAAAAAATCATTCAAAACCAGGTACTTGAGGTCTACCGGGAAAGAGAGGAGATCTTACTTGCCAAATCCGTCCGATACTATCTATCGCTTAGGACAAAAGGATAAGCCTAATAATTACCATTCATCCACAAAATCAGTTGCTCCTCAAGGATGTCGTCTGTCCGTTGCTGCTTCTCAACTCACCGCTCGCCTATCAGGATCCGGATTTCGTACGCGTGTGTAAGTTCTCCCATTCCACAGTGCGATTTCAATTATCGTGCTTCAGGAAATCATCTTGAAAGTAACAACAAATAAATGATTGCAACCATTTAACAATGAGATGATATTATATGTTAATGGCTGCGGTATATTTGTATCTTTTGTATTTCACAGATCGTCACTTTTGATAAGAAATTCGATACTTGAGATACGAATGGAAGGGGACGTACGAGTACGATTTGAAAATGATTCCCGAACCACTAATGCGGTGGGCATGTTTATAGTCAACAAATTACTCTTCAATTGATGCGAAAAGAAGGGTCTGAAAAGGGTAGTGCGTGCACATACACATGCACTAATTGCCTATGTCATATGTGGATGAGACCAGCCTACCTGTAAGGACTCTATATGCGGCTTGTTGGAAACGCCCTAAATCGTGCTTCAATGATTTCAATTAGTAATTGGTATTCTTTTCGCATTATCCCTGTAAAAGGACGAATGAGATTCGACCTTCGAGCGGCCGAACGAGTCCAGGAGGACGAACTACAAATGTAGATCCTATAAATGCTGAGTGGATTTTCGAAATGCGGGTTAGTTTTCGAGAGAAACTGCAAGTGATAGGATCGTAAGACCAAACGTAGTTTACCACGGAATCATGAGTGATTTTAGCATTGACTACATACTGAATCGAGCCGGTGACAGATACCTGGGAACAAACTGCTGTATGGGACTATCGGCAAGGATAAGGATTAATGCATCACCAGAGCGTTGTGACAGATTCGGCGATGAGTTTATAGAACAAAAAATCAAAGAGTGTAACCAACAATATCCCATGTTCGATTGGTTGCAATATTCGCGCTATCATCCTCCAAAGCTTCCACGTAGGTTACCCAAAGACACGCTTTTTTTAAAGGTTGCAATTCAACTCATTTTATATTTACAGGACCCTTTCGTTCGGGACCGATTAAACGAACGCCCGGACGCCTGCCAAGAGTTCCATTCACACCCGGGCAACTCCAGGCGCTCGAAAATGCGTATAACATTTCCACATACCTAAGCTCGGAAGATGCGAATAGTCTCGCGACGAAGTTAGACTTGACTAATACTCGCGTCAAGATTTGGTTTCAAAATCGACGCGCTCGAGAACGTAGAGAGAAACGGGAGAGGGAAATTGCTTCTTCCGGCGAGACGGGATGTGATTCAACAATGTCTTCGGTTTCATCTAGTCCAGAGCCTGATATAATCAAACGGGAATACTTTCCAGCTGTTTCAGTGACGCGTTCATAGTCTTTGTATAAAGTTGCGTTTAATTTTAAATCAGTTTATTATTATAGTTTTAAAGTGTACAAATGTAAAATCACAGTTGCGTCCATATTGGACTTAGAATATAAATCAAGCTTTTCTCTGACAGAATGGTTCCACGCCTACCGTGTGTAATTTTCTCCTGCGCGCAATAGCGAATAATGAGAATGAGTTTCTAATGACCCAATTGTAGATGGTTTTTCAGCACCAAACTATTATCCTTCTAAACGAAATATGTTATGTGACTAGTAATAAGTTCCTGAGGTCTTCTTGTCAGTTTTTTTGTATTAAAAGGTTAGGAAGAAGGGACCTCCGGTCGGAAGGATCTTTTGTGCAAAGCAAACCAATGAAGCGAGAACGACATCATGCTTCCTAATGAAGCTACACATCAATCTTAAAGAGGAAGGGGTAATGTCTTCAGAATACACGACTTTTCTGAAGAAAGTACGCTTCCTAAAATGGCACATGGCTACATACTCACATATTCACGATTCAGTGTCCGAGAGGGAATCTGCCAAGCCATTTGGTGTTGTCTCTCTTGAAGCTTAAGACGTTTTTTGGAGAGTGTGTTCAAGGGTTAAATAGTTTTCCTAGATTGACGAAGTCCCTAAACTATGTTCCAGTGGGACTGATGTCGTCATTTCAGATTTAGAAATGCCTATTTTATGTTTTTATCAAAGGAGTCCTTTTGGTCAAGAAGGTCATAAATTTCGTTGTTACTGTGTCACAGTTCTTCTTGGCTGTCAGAAAGTTAGTTAGAATAGTTATGTCTTTGACACTAGACTCGGAATGTATGTTAACGCACGTGTTATTTTGACACTGCTGTTTCCCGTTAGAAATCTTGACAGAAAGTCAATATCATACCTCCGCGGAATGAAATATTGAAGACTTATTTCCAAAGTGAGTGCTGTGTAGCCCAAACAGTGCGTTTTTTAAAAAAATAAGTTTTGCCCGAAATGAAGCACACTTGGCGACTGCTGTATGCAAGTTTGTGCAAAAAGTTCGTGGGACTGGTATGCTAGTGGGCAACATTCATGGTCCCCGCCGTCGTACGGTGCAGATGAGAATGCGCCTGCTGTGGCTGAGAGTGTGAGACTCAAGCCATGAACATCAATTCGCCATCGATATCAACAGTTCAGCATTTCACGCACTGGCCTGAGGAGAATTCTGTACAAAGATCTCGGATTATTACAAGGTCCAATTGACATAGTAATTGAAGGCGCGCAACCATCCGCTTTGTTATCGCTTCGCAGTTTAGGCCTTAGAGCAGCTTGAATTGGACAACGATTTTAGGCGAAAAATCTTTTCTGCCGAGGCGCATTTTCATCTCGGCGGCTATGTTAAGAAACAAAATTGCCACATCTGGGGTTTGGAAAACCCGCACGTTATTGTCGAGAAGCCAATGCATCCACAGAGAGTGACAGTATGGCGCGGATTGTGGAATGGTGGCATCATTGGATCATTTTTCTTCGAATATCAGGCTGGGAACAACGTTTCCGACTTTTTTTTTACTGAAATTGAAGACATGGATTTGGACGACCTCTGGTTCATACAGGTTGCCCATGCCACAACCGATCTTTTGCGCACCAAATTCCCAAACCGTGTTATCAGCCGTCTTGGCGATGTTAATTAGCCGGCTTGGAGCTGCGATTTGAACCCTTTGGATTTTTTTTTGGAAGGAAGCGTGAAGGACCGATGTTATGCCAACAATTCGGAAACGATTCACGCATTTAAGGCCAAAATCATCCAAGCAATCCGTGAGCTACATCCCGAAACCATCCATAAGATCTTGGAAAATTGGGGTGGCGGAATGCGCTACTGCGAAGCCAGCCGAGGTAGCCACTTGAACGACGTTGTATTTCATAATTAATGGGAAAAATTTAATTTTGTTCATTTAATTGCATTTTTAAAAAGAAACTTGTATTTGGCCCACCCTTTATCTCGGCTTAGAAGATACTGAGGAACAATCCAAGTGCTTTGGAAATTTAGTAGTTTAGGCCTTAAAAACCTTATACAGTCTGCGAGCTATCTGCTTCTGATCTAAGACCTTCGATGATGTTCAAAGGATCACCGCTCTTGGGTTAAATACTTAGATTAGAATTAATACCTCAAACTTCGTGTCAAAGATGTACATTTGTGGTAGGATATCCGACACAGAGCTTACCATTTCATATTCGGAAGGTTGATAGATTGATGGTCTTCTGATTCAATAGTGTGCCGGTTAAAAGCGAAAAAGTCTCGCTGCACTCCGAATGACTGCGTTGTGAAGTAGAAATCGTCCAATTGGTGATTGGCACATGACGTTTATAGTTTTCTGCTCGATAATAAACTGCTCTATATAAAAAACACTAGCCTTATGACAAATAACCCAAAACAATAGGTCTAGGTAGTCTAGTCATACGAAGGTAGGTAGAAAGTTCTCGGCCTGACGATGAAAGATCAGTATTCCTTCCTGGAATATTTGATATTTGGCATCGCCGAACCCAATGACATCATCATCATCTGTGACGATTTTAATCTACCACACCTGAAATAGGTTCAATCCGATGATGAGATCCATCATATTGCCGCTAACCCCTCCTCAGGCAAAGAAATTCTTTTCACACATCATCTCTCTGACTCCAGCCTTCTGCAACTCAGTAATATCATCAATAACATGGACTTAAGATGCCGTAATTTGCGCTGTTACCCCAAGTAACCATCTTCTCTCTACTTAAGACCTTCATCCACATTTATCGGTAACTCTTTCACTCAAGACTCAATGCACTATCCTTCCCTCCGAAAATACGTACTGTTTCAATGTACGGAAAGCATGTTAATGTTAATTTTAACTTTCTTTTTAACCCTAACTCACACATCACTAAATGAAACTCTTCCGCTATTTTATTCCAGAATCTTCAGTTACTTCATTCTTTCAGTCCCATACTCACAATAAAAGAATTACAGTTCATCTTCGCCCTGGTATACCAAGGAACTACGCTCTTTGTGCAATAAAAGAAAGAAAAATTAGAACGCCCATCTTAAATTCTTCCTCTGCATCTGACCTTTCTAATTACATGCAGTCCTATATTAAATTTGCACAGCTATGTGAATCGCTCTACCTCATATACCTGAACCGAATGTCCTTATCTCTGACCCCAAGTGTTTCCTCCACTTCATTTATGCAAAAAGAAAAACCGACAACTACCCCGCTACATTTAATTTTCTCAATAACTCTTCCAACGTATCCAAAATAATCGCCAACTTCTTTGCTCATTTCTTCAGACAATCATTCACCGTCTAGGACCTTCAGCCCGATCAATATTTGAAAGACTGCCTCCAGACGTCTCTTGTCTCATTGAACATCACTGCCGACCTAATCAGGACGACTACTCTCCCGTTCCCGATTGTCTGCCTGCCATACTTTTAAAAAAGTGCGCGAACCATTTTATTTTACCCCTTACCGCTTTATTTCAAGACTCTTTCTCTCAAGGACTTTATCCTCAGCTTTGTCTAGTAATAGTGCATCGTCTATGATGCACTATTCTTTCACTGAAAACCCAAATTTTCTTCTAACCAATATAGATTCCTAAAAGGTCGATCGACAGCCACTAATCTAGTCGAGTTTGTTTCACAATTTTTGTGTGCACTCGAAGCCGGCAAAGAAGTAGACGTTGTTGCCGCTGACTTCCAGCAAAGCCTTCGACAAAATGTCTGTCCAAATTGTTCTCCTCAAGCTCACTTCCCTCGGTTTCTCTGCCGGTTTTATATCATGGATCAAATCTTATCTAGAAGATCGTCAATATAACGTTATTTTCAGATCTTCTATCTCTGATCCAATTAATGCTACCTCCGGTGTCCCACAAGGTGTGCATCTCGGCCCATTGATACTTATTCTAACCATTAATGATGTTGATAGCGTTATTCTATATGATATGAAAATATTTAAACACATATGTACCTAGTCCTGCCATAAGTTCTGTTACACAATTTCCAGCGCTTATCGTTCAAAACTTTTTCCAGGAATAGAACCGTTAACTTTTTTTTCAGAACACATGCACTGATCAGTGAAGAATACTAGTCAGTTTGGTTTCAGTTTTTAAACTATTAACATGAAGTGGGGCGTAAAAGTGAATCGAGTCGCGGTAATAGCGTTGCATAAGTGCGGAAAGAGTGCTGCCCACATTTTCGAGTTGCTAAAACCACTCGCAATATCAAGAACATTCGTTTATCGGGTTATTACTCGCTTCGGTGAATTATCTGGAGTAGAGGACAGGCCAAGAAGTGGTCGCCCGCGCGTCGTCCGTACGAGTGCGCTAGTAAAGGCAGTACGTGAACGTTGGAGAAATTCCCTTGAAGATCATGTCCAAGGAATTGGATATCAACCAGATCCATGCCTAGGCTGATTCGGGATGATCTGTATATGAAAGCCTATCGCCCATCTTCTAACTCCCAAATTAAAAAAAATTAGGCTGGAAAGATGCAAGCGACTTTTGCAGTGGCACGCGGACAATGGCCATGAAAACATTCTGTTTGCGGACGAGAAAATTTTTACCATGGAAGAAGTTTTTAACAAACAAAATGACAAGATTTATGCCACTTCATACAAGGATGCCAAAAAAAATGTCCAAGGGTTCAACGTGGCCAGTGAGGGTCTCCCACCATGGTGTCACATCCCTCCATTTCTGTGAAAAGGGCGTAAAAACTGGTGCAAAGGTTTACCAAGAAGATATACTAGAGGGTGTTGTGAAGGGTTTGACCAGTACCCTTTTCAATGGACACAGATGGATCTTCCAACAGGACTCTGCTTCCAGCGCACAAAGCCAAAACCACGCAGGAGTGGCTCAGAGTCAATATTCCTGGCTTTATAGTAGCAGAAGATTGGCCGTCGGTCTGAATCCACTGGATTATGGTTTGTGGTCGAAATTGGAAAACATGGCCTGCAAGACTCTCCACAGAAATTTGGAAAGCCTTAAAACAGCATTAACGAGAGCAGCGTCCACGATCTCCATGGAAACCGTACGTGCCGCTATAGCCCAATGACTACACTGAATGAACCCAACTTTTTTCAATAACCAGTATTGTGTTCTAATAAATTGTGTTCCAATAAATGAAATAATTTTGAATACAATATGTTTAGTGCTTTTTTTTATAGCGTTTTATATTTGTAACAGAACTTAGGTACATATCTTCCCTTGTTGACTCGTGCTCTCTCCAATGTAATCTTAAAAAGCTCACTACTTGGTTTAAAAAAAAAACATCTTGTCATTAAATGCCAAGCCATCACTTACTCCCGCAGGCGTTCTTCCTCTTGGTTGATCTAGGGGTCATTTGTGACCGTAAACTAAACTTTCGCCTCCATATCGACAACATTATCAAACGTGCCAACTCTGCCCTCGGTTTCGTGAAACGTTGGTCCAAAGAATTCTCGAATCCTTACGTTACCAAATCATTATACATTACTTTCGTTAGGCTACTTCTCGAATATGTTAGTCAAGTTTGGTCCCCCTCTAACGAATCCCATTCTACGCATATCGAGGCAATTCAACGTAGGTTTATCCGTTTTGCTCTTTGTGGCCTTCCCTGGGCTGACCCTCTTAATTTACCACCTTAAACGGATCGCCTGAAATTAAACAACCTCCAACCCCTTAAAGAAAGGCGTGATGTTGCAGACATTCTTTCTATTTACGACCTTCTCAGCGGTAAAATTGACAGCCCCAAATTATTGCACATGATTCCTTAACACCAACCCAGGTAACCTCCGGTCCATGCCTCTTCGTATAAATGCTCATCGAACAAATTATGGCTACCACGAACCAATGTCCAAAATGCTGCGCAAAGCTAACACCACTTTTCGACCTTCACATTAAAAAGTCCAGTTTCACAATTGCCATATACCACAACTTTTCAACCTCTCTTCAGTCGTTTACTATAACCTAGTTAATAAGTTAATTGTTTTGTTTTTTGTTAAGGCAAAAAAATATTCGACTACGACCCTCTCAAAGAATGCGAAGTGCTTTGCAGGCTCAGAATTCTTCAAGTTTGGGAGCAGATGAAAGTCTGTGGCAAATCAGGAGAATAGGGGGGATGACCCAGCAAATCGTATCCGAAACCACGCAGTTTTTCCATCGCCGTCATGTCCTATTTAAAGATGATTGTTTTTCTTCTTCAAGCCAGGCCTCATCTAGCGAATTTTGGCATCCAGCTGGACAAGAAGGTTGGAATAATATTCGCCTAAATATTGCTCTGCTTTTTGCGAGGTAATAAGTTGAAAGGATCCCTTTACCATCCCAAAACGCGCTGATTATCGCCATCCCGGCAGGTGCGATCGCCTTCGCTTTTTTTATTTCTGATCCACCGGCTTCCACTCATTACTTGGACTGCTGCTCCGATTCTCCTGTGTAGTGGTGGACTCATGTCTCATCCATATTGACAAATCGTTCGGATCCCTATTGAACTAGTCCAAAGATTACTGTGAAAATCGTTTGCGCATTTGCTTTCGATCGGCATTTAGTAAAAGCGGAAACCTCTTGTGCAGGGCTTTCGTATCCCTAATTCTTTATGGAAGATGAGCTATCTCACTCATCTTCACTTGCCTATTGTCCAACACGATATCACGCGCTTTTTCGATGATTTCCAGTGTGGGCAAGGTACTGGCAGATAGATTTGGTGTCGGGGGACCTATTTCAGGACCGATTTTATGTGAAAAAGCACTGGATGGATCCGCAATTTCAAAAATAGGCACGGCATTCGGGAACTGGATATTGCTGGTGAAAAACTTTCTACTGATAGTGAAGCTGCTAATAAATTTGTGGACACCTTTAAAAAAGAAACTGAAAACTATGACCCTGATCTTGTTTACAATGCTGATGAGACTGGTTTGAATTGGAAAGCTTTGCCGAGAAAAACCCTAGCATCTAAAAGAGAACAGAGTGCTCCCGGCAACAAAGTCAGTAAAGATCGCGTCATCATAATGGTCTGCGCTAACTCTACTGGTACCCATCGCCTTCCTCTATTATTGATTGGCAAAGCAAAGAAGCCTAGGGTTTTTAAGAACGTACTCAAGTTACCAGTGACCTACACTAATCAGAAGAGTGCATGGATGGACAGCAGTATTTTTTTTGGAGTGGTATGATAAAACCTTTATTCCTGAAATAAAAAAGTTTAAAAAGGAAACAGGAAAAAGGGAAAAGTTTTGCTAATTATTGACAATGCACCAAAGCATCCATCACTTGAGCTTCTCGTGAGAGAAGAAGGGAAATTTAAGTGTCTCTTTTTACCACCTACGTCACAAGTCTGCTGCAGCCCATGGACCAGGGTGTTATTGAGTACACGAAACGACTTTCCAGACAACAGTTGCTTCGTAAATTGCTTCTAGCTGAAGAGAACGACGAAAAACGGGTTTTGGATTCGTACATGATTGCAGATTCCTGGAACATGGTTAAAATAGTTTCACTGAAACGAGCTTGGAATAAAATAAACGGCACATCAACAAAAGAGCAACTCGAGTTAGAAAAGCAAGCGAAGGAACGAGAATCAACCGCTGAAGTTAATGAAGACGAACAGGAATTACCGTCAGTGGAAGAGTTTGTAAACATGGCTAATGAAATCGCGGGATGTTCGGAGTGTGATGTCGCTGATATGGAAGAGTGGTTGCACTGTGATAAGAACGATCAAGGGTTCCAGATACAGACAGACGATGAAATCGCGGCGAGTGCCATCGACGAACAGGATAATGAAGAGGACGACAATGAGACCGAAGGGGAAGAGGCACAAGACCAAAGTGTACCATCTCACAGCGAGGCGTTTATGTGCTTCGATAACGCCCTCAAGTGAGTGGAGCGGCAACCCGAATGCGACGGTGTACAACTTCTTGCCGTCCGGCGCCTGCGTGACCTTGCCGCACGGAAGCAACGTCGAGGCAACTTACTCTGATCGAGATGTTCAAGTGAGCGTTATTGTAGAACTGTGTTTGTTAAACTTAATAAAGTTTATTCTATGTGTGACAGTTCGTTTTTCTTTATTACCAGTCTATGTCCGATTATCCGAATCGACCCCGGTCCCAATTAATTCGGATAATCGGCGTTCTACTGTAATGTACTTTTCTTAAATATATATTTTTTATGTGAAAACTTGTCCTCTTTCTCAATTTTCTTACTGTAGCTTTTTTTGAAAAATCAGGAGGTGATGGAGAAAAACTAAGCACATATTGGTAAACAAAATACTCCAGAATCAGCTATCAAATTCCAGAGAGGAAGTTATGAAATCCATTTTGCAGGCCTGTGTTATTAATAGAGTCACTTACCGGTGTGTGGCTTCAGTGGAACAGGAAACTTTAATTGTAAATATGTCATTTATCCACTAAAGCACCAACAGCCTACCTAGTGTTACAATTATTACAATCGAAAGTCAGAATAAGTGCTTTTAAAGTGACGACTCAGAATTTCCCCTAAATTTCACCATGAAAAAAAAAGTAAGCTTTGGCTAATATTCTAACATTGACAGATCATAAAAGAATTTTAGGTCACGTTTGTACTGAAATACAAAATTGTTATGTTCCTAATGAAAAACCCGGTACCACTACAAGAGGCACGATCTTTTACACTCCCGCACAATTGCTTGATATTAACGTGATTGGACGAATATAGGAAACATTTAATGAAGCGTTTGAAAGCATTGAAACAGAAGCGGCTTAAGTAGGTCGGTCTCAGGGTAAATGAGGTCAGAAAAACGTCATCTTTGGCAGCTATAACTTTGAATTACTTGAGGATTTCTTCTACCTTGGCTAGCTGATGACAATGGGCAAGGACACCATCGTTCAGATCATTCAATATCACCCGATAACTCTTGCCAACCGATGTTTCTTTAGGCTCAAGATGTAATTGAGAAGAAAGGTCCCTTCCGAAACAGCAAGGTAACTTTTTACAAAACCTTAACCATCCCACAGAGGTTTAGGTTTATTTTAAGCGAATAAACAATCCCTTTGCCGATTCGAGAGAAAAATTATTCTTGGTTCCGTTTGTGTTAAGGAAGAGTGAAGGAGATAATACAATCAAGAACGGACTGTAACTGCAACTCCCGCTTTGTCAGGCGCCTATGGATCTAAGGTCTTAGATAGACACCATTGCTTCGGCCTGAAAAAAAAAGTCGATTCCAATCCCTATGAACTACGTAGCAGAGATTGACCATATTTATGATGGCGTGCACAGGTGAAAAGGGAACTTGATCAACTGCGCGTTCAGGACTCGAAGTAGCTAAAGGTTGAAACCCAGGTCCACCCCGAACCGTAGCGCCATCTAAGTAAGACATTTGGGGGAAATCATGGGGATGGGCGTTAAAACGTATAGAAGTGGGATATACATAAATAGCAGCGCGATTAATAGGACTAAGTAATGGGACCGCCTGCATTTTATGGGAGTTATAATTCGAGGTTTGTAGGTCGGAACAAGTAGTGGACGGAAGACACCAAATAAAAGCATATTGTGCCATTTTGGTTCTTCAGTGTGTGCCATTCAGGAAGTTTAAAGCTTCGTGAATAACCTTTCACCAAGTCTCCATCAGACTTACTAGATATGAAGAAAAATTAAATCCATTCAATAGAATTTAGATAGAGTATAAGTTTACCGATCCATATCTTAGAAAATACGTTGAGGTGGTGAAATATGATTTGTAGATAACACGCTGCTGCTGCTAAGAAATGGTCTGGTGATCCTCGGTCGATCAGTGGACCATAATGATAACAACTTCTAAGTTGTCTTCTGTGTTCAGTACCTATGTACAGATTAGAATGAACAAAATGGATAACTCACACCCTAAGAGCTTTGCTTGATGTCGAAGGCTGCAAAGCAATACGCTCTTTACCATTTTCTTGGAGCCGTAATCCTTGTAACATTCAGTAGCATAGCGTGCATTCTTCTTCTTCTTTTCGTTTTTTCCGGCGTCGTTATGGTCAGAAGTGTAGGACCATAACCTTCCCACTTAACTGCATTCCTACTGGTCCGCTTGTGGGGTCCGCCGGTTTGACCTCAGAAAGTAGCGGCAGGATTCCCGGTTTGGGATTACTTCATCGCTGAGGCCAATCAAATGCTGGTGTTTTTGCATTTGTTTGCACCAATTGTTTTTCGGCCTGCCTTTTTTGCGTGTTGAAATTGGAATGTTGATTGATAACGCCTTTTGGACGGGGTTCAAAGGATCTCTCCTTTGAACATGGCAATACCAACTGAGTCGGTCGCGCTCTATCTTTCTTGTGATGGTTTCTTTTACGTGGAGGCTTCCTCGGATCTTTGAACTTCTAATTCTGTCACGCTTTGTTACTCCCGCTGTCATGCGAAGCATCTTCATCTCAGCTGCCGTTAATTTGCTCTCATACTTTTAATGCATTGTCCAGTATTGTGAATCGTATGTGAGCGCCGGACGTACAACTGAAGTGTAGAGCCTTCCTTTCAGCTTAGGAGGCATTTTTCGATCACAGAAGATGGCGGAGTTTTCCCGCCACTTCATCCACCCTACGCTTACGCGATGGTTGATGTCGTCATCACAAGTTGGTTCTTTATTAATCATAGATCCCAGATATTTAAACTTTTCACACTTGGGAAGCACTCTTCCATTCAAGTAAATGTCTGGAATAGGCTGATGAGGGTCAGAGAACGGGCAGCACAGATACTCTGTCTTCTTTGAACTAATACGATACCCGTGTCCCTCAAAAATGTCCATCCACACATCAAGTGCTCGTTGTAGGGACGCCTGATCATCACTTATAATGGCTCCATCGTCAGCAAAGAATAGCTGGTGCACATTGGGGTCCGCCACTTTTCCTTCAAGCAAGCAATCAAGGACTGCTATGAAGAGCAGTGGGCTGAGGACGCTCCCTTGGTGTACACCGACTTTGATTGCGAACTCTTCGGTGACTCCTGCGGTGCATCTTACTCTTGTCGTTGCTTTCTTGTACATGTCCATGATCACTCGCACTTCTGGAACTCCTTTTTGTCTTAGCGCTACCCATAAAAGATCTCTTGGTTGCCGGTCAAAGGCCTTCTCGAAATCAACCAACACCATATGCAAGTCCTTTGACGAATCACGATACTTTTCCATCATGACCCTTATACTTTGGATTGCATCTGTTGTTGATTTACCCGAGACAAACCCGCACTGGTCATCAGATAGATATTTTCCGCAGTCGCCTATCTAATACTCGTTCAACGATCTTCATGGTGTGCGACATCAGCTTGACAGAACGGTAGTTATCACAATTTCGCGTATCACCCTTTCCTTTGTGCAAAGGAAGAAGATAGCTTTCCTTCCATTGATTAGGCATAGTGTCGCCTCTCATAAGTTTGGAGATAAGAACCATGAGCCATCTAGACCCGATGTCTCCCATCTTTTTCCAGAACTCAGAGGGATCCCGTCCGGCCCAACAGCTTTTCTTTTCTTGGAGTTTTTAACCGCGTACAACTTCTTCGACTGTGATGTGGGATATTTCGGCATGATTCGGGGCGGCTCTTGGAAGGTACACTCGGGGAAACTGTTCGTTCAGAAGTTCCTCGCAATACTGTCGCCATCTGTGGAGAATTTTTTAGTCTTCCACAAGGAGTTGGCCTTCAGCATTGTTAATAAACTTTGGGAAACGAATCTCCTGAGCATTTCTTCTTCTCTGGGCGGCTATCTTAAAGATACTTGCTCCTTTGTTCAAATTGCTTTGTCGAAGCTCCTGGGTAGCCTGGTTCCTGTCAGACGCGGAAGACGATATTTCTTCCAACTCCTGATAGAGGCCTTCCATGCTTTTCGCTTTGAATTCGGCGCACTTTTTCTTCGCGATACCTTTGCAATATCTATATACCTTTTCACGGCGAGCTTTTTCCTCTCTATTAGTAGAAGAGCACTTTGACCAAGCTTGAAAAGCCATTTTCTTTTCGCGTATCACTGCTTTGGCTTCGTCTGTCCACTACCAGGTTTCTTTTGCGTGTTGGCAGGGGCCTTTAGATGTTCCGAGCAGTGATTTGGCTTTCTCCAGGCCAGATTGAAGTAGGGAATCCCACATGTCTTGTGCTCTGCACTCCTCATTACCGACCTCGTCGATAATGGAAGAGAGGTAGTTTTTCATGTTGGTAATAAAAGCTTCGCTTTTTCCTTTATCCAGCTTATACCACTTGATTCTCTGAGACACCTTCGTTTGCTGCTTTGACTTCTTACTCGCCTCCATAAAAAAATTCAGTCAGGAGGAGACGGTGTTGAGCGGCGATCGCGTCTTCCAGGATCACTTTGCAATCTTTAGCTCGTGGCTTCATGAAACTGGATACAAATGATAGTCTATTTGAGTTTCATTTCCGCCGCTGCTATAAGTGATCAGGTGCCGGCTTTGTTTGACGAACATGGTACATATTTAGCACTATAAGACCGTACGACTTGCACATGTTTAGGATATCTTCACCTGAAGAGTTCCTGGTGCCGTATCCCAGCCCTCCGTGGTAGTCTTCATATTCTTCGCTTGTTTTCCCGGCATGTCCGTTTAAATCTTCCCCAACAAACAAAAGCTCTTCCTTTGGGATGATTTTGACAAGGTTGTGGAAATCTAGCCAGAATGCATCTTTTTCTTTTTGTTCGCATCCTACTTGAGGGGCATATGCGCTTACGATGTTCCGCACCTCACCATGCATCACCAATTTGAGAGCCATCAAACGGTCACTGGACTTTGAAATGGTAAAGACGTTGCCAAGTAGCTCTGCCGCAAGGATAGCGTGCATTACCCCAATAAAAAACAATGTGTAAATTTTACTTTTTATTTCAAATCCATTTCCATACAATGGCATATCATAGTTGTGTATATATATTGCTGAACCAAATTGTCCTTTAAGTACTATTAATAAAAAAAAAAGAACAAGAAGATATACGAAACGAAGTAACATTGTGAATAAATGAAAAAAAATCAATTTTTCTTAATCAATAGTTAATGGAGTCTCAGCACCAGTTCTTTAAAAAAATGCCACCAAGTGTAAAGCAAAAGTAAAATCCAATTATTCCAAACAAAAACGAACAATATAATCGCTACGAAAGAGGCATGTAATCTTTACTGAACTGTTTTACAAACTAATTGTTAACGTTTTACAATATTTTGTGCGACTCATTGCAATTCGAAAAAGACGCACTCATCTCTCGCCTGGTGTTTTTGTTTATTTATTTCGTTATATTTTTTTTTTCTTTTGTATATATATTTTTCACTTAAGTAGAAACACTTCGATTTGTGAGGTATCGGCTGATGTCAGCCCCAAAACTATTTCTCCTTTAGGTTTTGTTCTCTATGTTAGGCAATAAGGCATCAAAAATTATAGAAGTTTTTCGTATTTATATTGTTATTTCTCATTCTCTCGAAATTATACAAAAAATATGTTCGTTTGTATATTTTCCTATGCAGATATAGTTGGTAAATACATATATGTAGCACGTTATATTATATATGAATCTTGTTAGAATATTTGATTTAATTAATTTTGCTAAACTCAATGGGAAGAAAAAGAAAACTACCAAAAAAGAAAATATTTTCTAAATACGAGTAAAGACGTTAAAAGGAGGTAGAACAACTGAACGGTGTGACGGACAACGTCCAACTGTTCTCCGGATATAAGGGGAATACCTGACAATTTGCTTATTTCACTACATTTTATAAGTTTGCTTATTTCTGAACGAGAAGTTGATGATATTAATAGTAAAAGTATGTAGTTGGGTGCGATATTAATTAACGTTTATGATCGATTCCCGTCCTTTTCCAACGCCAACCCATCGAATCGGTATGCCCAGCTTGCATTCGATGAACCGTACGTATTCTTGTGCACGTTTTGGTAGTTGTTGGAAGTCGCGAATGTCCTCCGTACACGTTCTCCATCCGGGCAATGTAACATATTCGACTTCAGTTTTGCTAAATTGCGACACGGTACCCGGCAGATAGTCAATCGGTCGTCCATTAAACTTATATCTGCAAGTAAAATAGAAACGATCATGTGAGGATCTATTCTTTGACCCAGAGTAGATCAATTTACCTAACACCAACTTGAATCTCGTCCAATGTGTCGAGGATATCGAGTTTGGTGAGGCAAAGGCATGTGTAGCCATTTACCAGTGAAGTGTATTTAATCAAAGGAATATCCAACCATCCACAACGACGTTTTCTCTTCGTAGTCACACCAACTTCCGCGCCCCTGGTCTGAAGCAAATCACCGATATCCTAAAATTACAACATTTCATCCATCATACACGCCTTAATTGATGATCCAATTTATCATCACTTACATTCAGTTGTTCTGTTGGGAATGGTCCGTCGCCAACGCGTGTTGTATAAGCCTTTACAACGCCAATCACTTCGCCTATAGTTTGTGGCGGCAGACCCAATCCAGTCAGCACACCTCCTATGCTGCAATTACTGCTCGTCACGTAGGGATAGGTGCCAAAATCAATATCCAACATAGCTGCATTGGCACCCTCGACCAAAATGCTTTTACCCTGACGCAGCGCTGTGTGTAGGAAGCAAACTGTGTCTTTAACAAATGGTCGAACCATATCGGCATAATCTCTGTACCTAAAACAAAAATGCCCCCGCTCATCTCAGGTCCAACCACCCAATTCATATGCCTAAAACTAGGTTTTTTTTTTCATTTACCTTTTCAATTCTTCCTCAAAGTTGACACATATCGTCGGGAATAAGCGCAAGTGTTGTTCCACAATTGCATTGAATCTATTCGAAGGGTTAAAGCACAACAATTTATATTTCAAGTGCCCAATGGGCGACCGATTGCTTCACTCTACTCACTTCTCGGTGAAGAGCTTGAAATCGTCCAACAGCTCGCCAACACGTATTCCATTGCGCGTGGCCTTGCTGGCATATGCTGGACCGATGCCCTTCTTGGTGGTTCCCAATGACTTGCCACCCTTTTCGGCCTCAAGCGCGCCATCAACTTGTTGATGGAAATCAAAGACCAAATGAGCGCGGTCTGAGATGATCAAACGGTTTTGCAATTTATGCAAACCCTTCTCTTCGTTCTTACGCAGCTCCTCGAAGAAGCTCGGCAAATGGATGACGACACCGTTGCCTGTAATCAAATCATAAACAATTAAATTAAAATATGAATCAAACAATACACGAATGCCAAAGGTACATTCAAATTAAGGCAAAAAGCAGTAACAACCTAATTACATGATAATTTGCAATGTAGATACAATTATTTCACTTCTCGTGGTACTTGGTACGTTTGACTTTCACGACATCTATTCTACCCTTCTCTCACTAGCAGCAGCCAGCATGTCTGCTTTCAGTGAGCGTGTCACCAAGTCGAATCGTTTCTGTGCTAATGGCGCAAGTACGATTGTTTGTGTAATCGACTTTGTAAATGGCTTTACCAATCAACAACGATGCACGGAGAACGACAACGAACGGCAAACGGCTTGTGTGTGCGGATTATTTATTTTTGAATTAAATCGAATTTACCCGTTCCGCTCTGCATCACATTTTTTCTTTTTTTTTTTTGGGAAATAAAAGTTTGGGCTACTTTCTAGGTCAAAGTCAATGCATTTGCTGGCAAACTCACAATTTGACTGAATGCAGTATTTGAAGATTATTTTTAAATTGAATTTTAAAGGTCTACCCTGTCACTTGAACTTAGACTGCATAGCCGCGACGCAAGTCAAGATCAATTTTTATAATTGGGTGTGCAAAATTGCAGGGCGAGTCATTCTTAAAACTAATTTCGATGAAATTTATTTATATAAAATTCAGGGAGAGCAAGCCACGATTTTAAGGCCATTAGGTTTTACGTTATGCCTTTTAAACAAAGTGTATATAAGTTATGGGAATAGAAACGGATATAACATCTTCGATGCGAAAAATCTTCCACTTCAAACCCAAGGGATGACAATGAGTAGAACTTCGAAGGGCCATCATTTCGCAAAACATATCTCAAGGACCAGGGCCTGATCATATCCAGAAAAATGTAATGTTTATAAGCTGTTTCGAACCAACGTTTTGTGGCAAACAAAACAAGGATCGGATATGTAAAAAACCCGAGTCCTTCGAGGTAAACTTCTTTTTTAAAACAACAATGACTGAACCTTTAAAAATACTATGCGGCATGATTGCCGATATTCGACAAAATATGGTCGAAAGATTGGTAAAATAAATTAACACAAGCTCTTGCATGGGCAAAACACGTGGAACAATAGACGAAGAGTCAAGAGATTAATGAGCGGAAAACCAGACGGAAAAAGACTGCAAGAACGCCGCCCCGTAGAGCCGTTTGTGGAGAGACGATATAAGAATGGACAAAAGAGGTGGAACCGAACAGCGACGCATGGAAGGAATGCTCTCCTTACAGGAAGGCTTGGCAGAGACGTTAACGAGGCTTTCAACTTTCACAAGAAACATTCGTGCGGAAATCGTAGACATTTTGACCGAAATGCTCGTAACTGTCATGGAGAATGCGCGAAAACGGGCCCAATTTTGCACCGGCAATAAAGGCGGTCATTTAATTGATATTGTTTTCAAAAATTAGTCAAAATAAATTGTAAAGGTCCAAATTGAATAAAAATTTTAATTTCCAAAATCGGTTGAGAATTGTTGAAGTTATTCGAAATTTATATCGACCCATATGGGATGGCGCACGCTGTATTATTGCCCCCGCTGTACTTTCCAGACCTCGTTCCGTACGACTATCACCTTTTCGCATCGACGGGGCACTACAGAGCAGTGCTTCGAATTTTCATAAAGTCGAAAAATAGCTCGTCGAATGGTTGGCCTCGAAAAAAAAAATTGTTTTTGGGATGGCATCCCTAAGTTGCCTGAAAGATGGGCGAAATGTGTAGAATAAAATGGAGAGATTCCCCTGACAATTATGCGTTTATTTTAACGACAAAACCGACAAGTTTCAACTTACACCCTTGGTATGTTTACTCGAATTTATCTATCGTAGCACCTTAGTACCGAAAATTGGGGCAAGAACTCTTAAAGTTGCTACCGGCGACTCAGAATTTCGGCGGTAATTTTGACCATTTTGAAAAGTTGCTCGTTCGTGACCTTTACCAAGTTGAAAATGTAAGCCCCGACTGATATCTGCCTGATATTGACAGGTCATAAAAAGAAGTATTTTGTAACAAACTTGTTATGTTCCTATTGAAAAATATTTCCAATGCAGGCAAATGTTCTAAACATCGACAACCCACACAGAACCCAACATCAGTAAACATAAACAAATCTCCACTCGCGTGGGAGATGCCATCACCATCCAGTGCGTCGTCTTCCATAGCACGAATTCGCTGACGGTGCGTCTGTATCATCTCTGATTCTTAGCTCTTTCCACAGCAATCGGTTGTTCAATCGAATTGGCAGTTTAACAAAAGAAAGTTTTTTTTTTTTCAATTTCGTCCTCCAAATGCCACTCATTAAGCTGTGATATTATAGAACTGATATGAAAGTCGTTAAAACACTTTTATTTTCATTCCTTATGGATGTACCCTAGCTGAGCTTGGGGTTTTGTTCTTCTGCTTTATATAGATGTACGCATAGATTCTTTAAAGAAACAATGGTTGAAAAAGATTACAAATGACCTCCGAAGCTTATCTTGTCCGAGTCGATTGGTTTCTACACAATAAAGAGCAGAAGCAGTCCTTTTGATATTTAAAATAAATTTTGATTACGTCTCTACTAAAGAATTATGAATTCTTTATAATCTGTTCCGAAGAATTTATGAATTTAAATAAGTTTTAAAAAGCCCCTTGACATATAAACGTGTATATATCGCGGCAAAAATTTTGGAATCGATCCAAAGAAAAAAATCTCCATAAACCAAATGTTAAGTCGAAAACAAAAAACCAAAGGAAAAAAGTGAGAGTTAGTGGGCCATGAAACATGCCTGCGAATAAGTACGAGTGGATACGATACAAAAACATTTGGTTATTGCTTTCCAAAGTGGAAAAATCTGCAAAATGAAGCGATAGTGTTGGGTATCATGTTGTCCATTGTCACGATTGTTAGTTATTAGATCGGCCAGCTGGCTGCATATTGGATCAACTGCCTGTTCAATCGGCGAGGTGTTCGATTGCGTGCGAAGTATTGATCGTACTTGCAAACCACAATTTTATGTATCAATCATACGTTTGTACATATTTACGATCGAGATATCACTCTGTTAAAAAAAATATTAGATCCCTGATATCAATTTCAGCCGAATTCGGTATATTCCCACTCGTTCATTCCCTTTTCAACACGTAATTCACTGCCCTACTTGTATCTAATTAACTTAAGCTCACCTAACGTAATAGAGTAATCAATTTTTTATCTACAACGTTATACCATGAGACCAACAAACACATCTGCAAATCTAATTGCATTATTATCTTACAGCCGCGTGATTATTTAGGTTTTCAGCTTTTCAACGGTGTCGACAACAAGTGTCCATAAAATCACACCACCAAAATGTCATTTATCGCAGATAATGAAATTTTCACTCTCACCTTCCATCCGAATACGCCCCAACCGTGAAGCCTTCACACCTCTTTCCATTTACGGTCGGGTAGGGGAATGCGAGAACAGAAAAGACGATAAATAAATTTGCACAACGCTTGCACACGCGCCTCAATTTCTGATTGCCTTAAATCAGGTGTTTTGATTCTAGCATTTTATTCACTTGACTTGGCTCGTAAGTCGCTTCTGCTGAATTCGACAATAGAAACGCTAATTGCCCCCTTAACGCTTCGATGTAAACACATTTATTGCTCGAGAATGTCTATTTATTATGCTATGTGCCATGGTTTCCTACAACCGACTTGAAAAACACTTCCAAGTAAAAATCCCTAAAAGCAGATTCGCTCCACACCCCGCTAGCTAGTACGAAGATGTATACGAATGTGTCGTTGTTTTCTTGCTATTATTACAGGTGAGGAAGAGAATGTCAGGATTCCTATTGTGAAAGCTGTAACTTCCAAAAGGTACGACAGAAATATTCCGCAGCGTATATCTCAAGCCTTAATATTATGTATTATAATAGGAAATGAAACTTACCAATGACAGAAATACACTTTTCGTTGATTATGCCGCTAGGCAATAGATGGAAATCGAATTCTGTCCCATTGGCGACGACGGTGTGTCCAGCATTGTTGCCACCCTGAAATGAAAAATCATCAATTAATTGAATGCAATTTACAAGACCTAATGTAGGCAATTAATTCAGTGTATCACTGACTGATACAATGTTTACTGCACAATTGTAGAGCATAGAACAATGAACGAGTGACCGTGACTTCGAGAAAACGCGTTTCCTACTCTATATCAGTTCAAAGTCAGGAATAATTTTTGTTTCAATAGACTATGTTATTGCAGCAGAATTACAAAGGGGTACAAAATCATATTTTCCAAATCGGGCATTAAATACGACTCATTACGCAGTTCATTGCCATTTAAGACTACAATACAACTCTATCTCCCAGTAATGCGCAATATGATCATGCAGCTGGGCTAATAATTTCAACCAACTTTGGTTAGCTTATTAATAAATAGAGCAAACTTGTCTTCACGATGTTATATTTTATTTTAAATATTTTTATAATGTTTATCACACGTTCTTCTAATGCATTTTTTTAAACTTTATCTAAACAAAATTAAAATAATTGAGACTAATTTTCCATGCTCTATGTACGCACTCTTAACTAAACAGTATCACATTTATAACTTGTCTTTTGGCGTTGAATTTTTATGGACTTTTCGTGCTCATGATAGCAGCAATCCTAAAATACAGATAAATAGGTTCAGCAAAAGCGTGGCAAACCAACTAAGGAGGCCGAAAATTCTATAATAATTATCAGGTGCACAAATAAGAATCCGCCGTTCAATAGATGGCGCTGGCGTACATACTGTTCAGAAATTTCAGATCAATAACAGATTAGCGTAGGCACCTGCCACCAAATCATCGTCATTACATTATTTGTAATCGACAGAAAGTGGAGTGAATGGTTTCAACGCTAAATGTGATGACTCGATGTAGCGTCTCGGATCGATGAAAAAGTGTCATTCGCTACAAGAACTTGCAGATACATTTACCGTAACTAAATGGTTCAAAAGCTAGGAGATTGAGTGCTATACTAGTCTAAGTCGAGAGTCGTCGAACGAGCGAACTCTCTCGTAAGAAATAATTGGTTATCCGCATCGATAATCCAACGCGAAAAATACTGTAAAAAAAAGGGTAAAAAAAAACTTTAAATTAGCATTTTGTCTGATTCTCCTTTGTTCTCAAAACAAGTTCAAGTCTCAAGCATTTACTCAACTAACTTCTTGGTAAAATCTGATAGAATTTTCTGCCATTCTTCCAAAAAAAAAAAATGCCTATCGGGTTGAGGAGTGAAGATTGCGGTGGATGATCCAGCTGTCTCATTATTGTCTCAATAAAAGCCAAGTTTCCCCTGACCATGACGGAACCCTATGGTTCCGAATTCTGTGTTTTTGATTCTCCATATTTTGGGTATCTTTTTTTATCCAAAAATTTTATATTTTCTCCCATCAATAAAGAGAATATATTCCGGAATGTAAAATCTAATTTTCGCATTTTTGGGCGTTAACAGTCGCTTTCGATTTTTCTCGGATATGGAGGGTTTATCAGGTGTATGCTTACATTTTTCCGGTTTTTTTTTCTAGTCAAATCAATTTTTTTTTTATTCAAAGGATTAGCCATCGGCTTCTCCACATTTTGCGCATGGCAGAAAAACAGCTTGTCTTTCGCGACAAACCATTCGTTGAGCCATTTTCCAACTTCTTCGAAATCGTTGAAGTGCTGCACAGCGAGGGCGTGCCTCATTGATGCGAAGAGGTGATAGTCAGATGGCGCGCGAAGTCTGGGGAATACGGCGGGTGCAGGAGGATATCCCATCCAAGCGATTTCAAGGGGTCTTTCACTAGTTTTGCCGTGTGAGACGGCGAGTTGTCTTGTAGCAAAATCACTTTGCCTTGTCTTCTGGGCCCATTCCGGTCGTCCTTCGATTAATGCCTGATTTAAATTAATCATTTGCTGATGATAGCGTTGTGTAAAGTTCAAAAGTTCATAATACACAATGCCGCTCTGGTCCCGCCAAGCACAGATCATGGTCTTCTTGCTGAAGCGGATTGAAGGACTGGCTTCGGTGAAGGCTACGATTTTTTTCGCTTCGGGTTTTCGAAATAAATCCATTTTTTTGTCACCCATCACAATTTAATGCAAAAATGATTTCCTTTCGGCATTTGACAAGTGATTTTATGATTATCCATTTGACGTTCATTCAACTCGTGTGGGACCCATTTACCAAGTTTATTGATCTTCCCCATTGCCATTAAACGTTTGTTAATTGTTTCTTGGGTCACATGTAATGCTTCTGCTAAATGTCGTTGAGTTTGAGTTGGGTCATCATCCAATAACTCCTGCAATTGCCCGTCTTAACATTTTTGTGGTCTACAAGAGCGCTCACTTCTTTCACATTAAAATCACCAAGCTTAAACTGTCGAAACCATGTCTCACATGTTCCAATTGATGGAGCGTGTTCACCATATGTTTCTGTCAACAAACGATGACTTTCAACAACTTTTTTCTTTTGATTAAATAAGAAAAGCAATGCTTGCCACAAATGTTCTGTTTCAGGCACAAAACTAGACATGATCACTGAGCGATAAAACAAAAACGCTAGTTCTTGACGGACTCAACTTGTGTGTGTTTTCTTCTCAGACGAACAAAATGGCGTATGTACACCTGGTATTTCTTTACTATGGAGCGCCCCGGGAACAGTTCTTGTAGTCTTATGTTTTCCGTGATTTTTCAAAATTCCCTGACAAAATATCGTACTTCAGCATTATACGGCCTTTTTGGACTGCCAGAACGAGGTCGATCTTCACGTTTATTAAAAGATTTATTAATTTTTTGCACGATGTTATGATGTCTGCCACTATTTCTACTATGTTCAATGAGGAATTCCCTTCTTGTCTGAACTTTACAATAATACAAGTTTTCGCGCGTCAATTGAACTTTGTTATCCCATTTTACGAACGCTCTAAATATTTCAAACTACTTTCATTTGACAACAATGAAACTCCTTTGACTTAACCAGAGTCGAGAATCGTTAGAACAAATTCTTACAAAATGAGAGTCTAGTTGTACATGGATCGCAGCTCATGCTGTGCATCGGTGCTGTCTGTGCTGTTGCAACCGAGTGAAGCCATCACAAAAGCTCGCTATTGAACACAAACAATACGCTACAGCATTGAAAAAAAAACGGCCACAAAACGAGCAAAGACGCGACAAAGTAATTTTGATGTGCGATAACGCTCGGCCATCTGTTGCTCAGGTCGTTATAACCTAAATATTATAATGAGACGTTTTAACCCGCTGTGTATTCCCCACACAAGGCCCATTCGACGACCCATAACTTGGCTAGGAAAAACTTTTGAAGCGGAAAATTGTTTGGAAAATTGAACCTGGATCGCCTCAAAAGACGAGCCTGGAAAAAGACGAGCAGTTTTCCAGAATGATTGGCAATTGTTATAGCTAACCATGGACAACCATTTCAAGTGTCAACCAATTTTCCGAAATAAATTTAAAAAAATAAATAAGGGTCGGTACCCATATTTACAGCCCATACTTAGTTAAAACTAATGGCGGAACCATTTGCAAATATTAGTTGGTATACAAATCTGAGGCAAAAAGACGGAAACTATCAATAGCTGCTCCGTAACAAACTTATTATTATTATCCGCACTCTCGCGAAAATAAGTATAAAAAACCACTCATAAATCTGTATTTGAATAAGCCTCGTGTATTGCTGGGAAATATTGTCTGTGTGCAGTCATCATACATCATAAATATTTCACTATTTCTCAAACATTATTTTTAGGAGTTCATGAGAGCCAGACTAATTATATTTTTTTATAACCGAGTTTATTAATAACAAAGTTTAAACAGAAACTGATGACACAATATACTCGTTTAATACTATCGACTAGAAGCACTGATCTAAGACATTTTATTATCCGTTTGCGAGGAAAGTTTCAAAAGGCAAGGAAAGCCTCAGGACTTCAGACTCGTTTCTTATTCAACGATAATGGAATGGTCATTGCGCACAAGACAACATGAGAAATTTTTATTTTTGCGTGACGTTTAAGACTTTATTTAGCTTGCTATCATTTTTAAGGTAATTTTATCTTGCCTCTCTCATAGAAACTCTTCCTTTTTCAAAAAAAAAAACTGGGACGATCGTTTTGCAGAAGCCTCTCTTGAGGCGAATTTTTCACCAGTTCGCCATGGACAGAGGGGGAAGAAGGGGAAATCACTTGGTGCCAGGTTCGGACTATAAGATGATTCTCCAGATTAACCTCCAAAAACTTCTGGCGAGTCACTATCAGGACAATGAAGTTGTCTTAGTGGACCAAATTCGTCTCCTCTAGGGCTAATGTGCCCGCTTCTGAGCTGTTGCTTACTTCAGACCGTCCAATTGTTGACAACACAGATCCGAACTAAGAGTTCTGCCGTAGGGAAGCAACTCATAGTAGATGATTCCCTGCCAATCCCATCAAACAGAGTGAAATCTTCTGGACCGTCTATCCTGGCTTGGCCACCATTTGCGCCAGTTCATTGCGATTCAACCAAGACCATTTTCTCGGTTGAAGTTGTGATCCACTTTTCGTCACCAGTCACCATCCTCCTACACCTTTAACTCATAAAATCCTCAATAGAGGGTCACCCGCCAACAGATGTTATTCCACTATTGAGTTATCAATATTCACATGTCATTGCAAGGACTTTTAATAAGTTATAACCTACAATCACTCGCACGTGTTGAAATGTAATTATACCACAGAAACCTGCTGTAAAATTCATATAGCTTTTGGTCGGCATCAAATGCCTTCTCGCCTGACTACAGAGTGCGCCATCTCATATGGGTCGATGTAAATTTCAAATAACTTCAACAATTCTCAACCGATTTTGGAAATTCAAAAACTTTTATTCAATTTAGACCTTAACAATTTATTTTGATTAATTTATCAATTAAATGACCGCCTCGACCAGTTTCGAGCATTTCGGTCAAAATTTCTGCGATTTCCGCACGAATGTTTCTTTTGAGCTGTTCTATTATCTTCGGGCTGTTAGCATACACCTTGCATTTCAAGTATCTCCAAAGAAAAAAGTCTGGAGGAGTCGAATCCGGCGATGTCGGAGGCCAGTCAATATCGCCCTTTTTCTTTTTTGAAGTTATTCGAAGTTTACATCGACCCATATGAGATGGCGCACCTTGTATATAACCTTCCGGATAGCGTGAGAAGACTTCAACTCCTTCATCCGATAAGACTGATGACTGATCAGAAGTATTGGGCTTATCCATGGCCACTTTGCGAGGCACTTAGCCTAAAGATATTGACCCATAAATGCTTATAAGTTTCTGAACTGAAGCCAGCAGACCACACACAACGTCATGATTTTCAATGCATTTTTTCGACTGATGAGGTAAAGTTGGGTATCCAAAAACACAAGTAAAACAACCATCCACGAGTAACAGTTTAGTACGGTTTTTGGACAATTTCGGGTTTTAGTCATTTCGTGCGAAAAAATGAGACATTTTCAGTAAATGAACCGCAGTACCATACGGTTCTGACCGCCTTAAATTGGTGTTATGGACGTCGACGATGTTTATTTGTAACAAGTATGGCAAGCTGGTGAAACAATGTTTTTATTGTGTGGAAAAATTTCCTGAGACTGTGATTTCTTGAAATGAAGACTTCTATTAGCCGTCCAATACCCGTCGTGATTGGCATCTGACGCCGAGCCAACAGCAACAGCCAAATCATCGAAATCATGTTTCATCTCTATGCGTTCTGCAAAACCCTTTGGTCCCTTACACCTAAGAGAGACTTCCACTCTAGTCTTATACATGAGGTAAGGTCAATTATAATATTCATGAAGTCATCTTATGACTATTTGTAGATAGAACCGAGGCGGACATTTGGTAAATATTGTTTTCCCTCACTTATTTCAGCTTGTGTTTCACCACATATAATTTTTCTATTCAATTCGAATGACATCTCTTCTTGGATGACTTCAAATAAAAATATATATTGTTTTCCCCGATCGCGTTACAAACATTTTCATGCAGACAACAAAACAAAAACAATTTTCTGAGTATGTTTTGTTTGAAAAAATTTGCGTAAGAATCCTAAATGCTTCTGGCAAGATTTCAACTTTTTTTTCTATTTACTTTGTTTCAGCTTTCCTTCAGCTCTCTCGGTAAATATTTTTAAAATACTTATTATCAAATGACACAAAAAAAAAATGTTTGCAAATACATATGTATAACATCGTCACATCATGTTAAAATTAGTATGTAAGCATTGGCATATAAGTTTCGCTAAAAGTATAAAATTGCCATAAAAGCTGGAAACAGCATGTCGGATATTTGTGCCTATAATCGGCACAATTTAGGATTTATTCCGCTCATTAGTTCAAGGTGAAAAGCAAATTCCAAAGCAGAGGAACGACGCAATCGCTTGAATACGGTGAATTGATGGAAAGTTTGATTGCGATCATGTGAAACGGCTGGGAGTCAGGTAAGTCTCATATGACTGATGGTTGTCATGAGGTCACGAATAGGAAAATTGAAACACTAAACACACGACCGTGAAATTCAACACGTTAGATTTTGTATATAGTACATACATACGAGGATCGTAATGGAACGTGAAAACTGGAGAAAATAAAGGAAAACTGTTTATGTAATGCCATCCAAATATATGAAATAGAGCCAGATCGCTCATAGATATCTGCACGAAATCAAGCTGTTCGTATTGACGCTTGCTGTGCAGGGCCTCCGTTCGCACAACATCTTTCTCACTCAATTCGTTTTTTTTTTATTACTCCATTCGAGTGAATCATCAGTACAAACGGCGCAGATGAACAACTTCACTTTATATGCGAACTGTTCAGTACAAAGGTCAAACGAAAGTACAGTCGGACAGTCTTACTTCTTATCATACTTTTCCTTTCCATTGAGTATGAATTAGAAAAATGTACTCATTTGATGAATCAGCCATGTGCCAAGCATATTCGGGAGCGGGCATCCTTATCAACAACCACTTAAGAAACGAGTAAAACATTACATAAACAATCAGTCCTATTGAATAGGTGGAACTAGGCGGATACATTGATGGCAAACAAGATTTTGCTACTAATTCCTTCAATTGCATCATTCAACTACTAAAAGCCATGACGATTGCCTAATATATTTGGTGCTTATCAGACCCAATCCAATGAATGGTATTATTTGGCCTCCGCCTCTAGACCGAACCGATCATTTATAAATACAGATGTTGGTATAAATATATCCGCCCATTATAATGTATTGACGTTGAACGTGAATGAATCGAAAAAAAAAACGGAAGACGAGCAACAATGTATGTAAATACCAAATTTTGCAAAACATGTGACCAAGCTGACGCAGACATTTGGAATATTGCTTGACAAAAGCAAAAAAACGCCGCAAACACTCGATGATGCTTTGATAAGAGCAAAAAAAACGACGAAATGTGTTATGTAAACGGGTTTTTCGTTCCCTCACATTTTCTTTTCTTCTCGCAGTATTCGAATTACTTTTTTTCGTTATGAATCACTTCCTGGCAAGATCCATCTCTATAAGACATTTCATCCGAAACAATATCCCAGGACTGAATATCTGAAAATACGTCCTAGACGTTTGTCCTTGAGACTTCACACGGGTTCATTAACGCCGCTCGAAGGATACTTATTTATTACGCCTCCATCAAATTATATTAACATCTATGTACAAATCAATTAAATTTATTACCTGACAACGGCAAACAATATCGACATCGGTGGCCAGCATGTCGACAACTTTTCCCTTGCCTTCATCGCCCCATTGAGCGCCCAAAACGACCGATACCTTCGCAGGATATGTACTCCCGTTCACTACACCTTCCGACATTGTTTTTAATTAAAATATTCTTTATCGTCAATTAATTTAGCTCAAAGTCACTTGAATTTCGTAGATTTGATTTAAATTTACTTTACTACTTTATGATTTGATTGTAAAAGACGAAAAAAGACCCGCAGCGACGCGAAACGAACCGAACACTTGGCAGGAAACAATTGTAAAGAAATACGGAATTCCTCGTGAAATGAACGTCACTTGACGGAGCACATTTACCAGGTAGATGTCAAAATTGATGTTGGCACGCCGCATGCCCAGTTCTAATCTAATCCTAGTGGTGGGTTCAGGCTTACTTACCACCCAGCAGAGGTGATGCCAGTTCACCTTTTTTAAAACATATTTTGTGTTCCATAATCATTACTTTTAAAACTTTTTGTTCATTTGACATGACATGAAGACTATTGGTGATGTCAAACACTTTGACTCGATATCCCCTTGTTTACTGACTCTTCTCCAAATATTCATCCATTGCTGAAATCTTTATTCTCTATTAGTGCATTCTAATCGAGTTCGAAAGTAAGGGAATAAAGAGAACCTCCTTGCTTTTACAGCTCGTTAGTTCATAATTATCTTATCAAAATATTGTTTGAACAAAATTATTTAAAAAAATGGTAATTTTTGTAGCAGTAGCAGCGGTGTTCGCCCGTTTAGAAAAAAAGAATCGCCTACTATTTCACAAATTGCAATAATCCAGTTACATTTTCAACATCATTCTTTTCCGGCATTTCAATGTTTATTATTTAGGCTTCTTCAGCTCTACTTTCGCCATCGTAAGCACCAACAGCATGTTATATTGCTTACTAAATTGTTGCCCGATTAGGTACTTCTGTTATAATCAGCTTGAGATAGCCTGTTCCAGATGCTCTCGATTTCATTGGCCCTTGTTTATACATGTCGTACCCATGCCTTTGAAACTTGGCATACACAGTCGAGCAGTGATATCAATCCTCATTTTTGTTTCCCCAAACCTTTCAAATTTTGGTTAGTATACGGCGCTTATGGTGTACTTTCAAATGTTGTATAATACCCACGTCCATTGACTGAACTATTGAGGTACAGAGGGGAAAGTCTCAAACTTCATAAACTTTAATTTATCTCTTGTGCGTGTTCACATTGGTAGAAGCGCACCAAATTGCTTGAAAGAGAGGGAACGATTTTTAGTAAGTGGAAACGAGAAAGGTTGCTTGCACCGAAAATCCATCTTCAATTTGGATTTTCGGGTGAAGCAAACCGTTCCATTCTTAATTCATTCCATTTTTGACAGTTTTTCTTCATTTA
The DNA here is from genome assembly GCA_958301585.1 of Merodon equestris. Taxonomy (NCBI): domain Eukaryota; kingdom Metazoa; phylum Arthropoda; class Insecta; order Diptera; family Syrphidae; genus Merodon; species Merodon equestris. The sequence continues at coordinate 212,409,831 of OY284413.1, read as the reverse complement.
TTCGTGACTGTTGGACAGACAAGTTCATTTGGCTTGCAAAAATGACGAAGGCGACTGAATGAAAATGACTACTTGGACGAAGGCGACTGAATGAAAATGACCCGATTCATGCGTTCCACTTGTCAAAAATTCAAGTGTGCTTCCACCAATGTGAACACTATTTGCCTTCTTGCGCTTGTTCTTCTTGCGCCAATGTGAACTCGCACTAACTGGTTTTGAGTGAGCCCGGCAGTTATTGATGATGAACAATAACTTGCGCTTTGATCTTCCTAAATTCGAAACTTGCATCAAACTTCAAAAGCCATCTCGTAAAAAGGATGACGGCCGATACCAAGTAATGTTCGTTGACAATATACGAGTACCGGCAAAGATTTTATTTTTTTACAGCAAAAAAGAGATAATTTAAGATAATCATGTTGAATCCCATAAGGCATGCCACTCTTTCTTTACTGTACTTACCTCCAAAACATGTTTACCCTTTAGAAGTCAAGGTATGTCGGCAGGCATTGAGAGAAAATTCTCGGTTTATCTACTTTAAAAATTTCATCCCTTTTGAATCCTCTGACAAACTCTGAGATCTACATCCGGAGAGATCTCCGTGACACTATCGGCAGCTAAAGGGTGTCCACAAGGTGGAGTGCTTTCACCACTTCTCTGGTCGATAGTCAACGACGGCCTACTCTACAACGATGACCTTGTAGTTATTGTTACAAGTAAAAGATAAATTTCTGCCTGTGAACGCATGCATCTTGGGCTCCAATTTATCTCCGACTGGTGTAGCAGAGAGGTTTTATCGATTAACCCAAATAATACAACCTTAGTCCCGTTTACATAAAGGAGGAAAATACAACCTTGCTCCGTCTCCCTTAACAGTACAAACATTGGATTTTCAGAAGAAGTCAAGTATCTAAGTATTGGTGATCGAAAACTTAACTGGAACTCCAGTATCAAAACCAAGCTTGCAAAGGCGACTAAGGTACTGTGGGCCTGTCGCACCTACGGTAAAACCTGAGGATTGAAACTTAAGGTAATCCACTGGTTATATGTATACCGCGATAGTAAGACATATCAACACTTATGCATTTGCTGTATAGTGGACAATAATTGAACAGAAAACTACAATAGTTCAACTTCAATGCCTTCAGAGGCTAGCATGTCTCGGCCCGATAGCAGGCCAAGAGGAACAGATCGGAATTACTCCATTGCACCTTTTTACTAAAAAGGTTGCTATGCGTAGTGCAATCAGACTCCTCCGCTCGGAAACGGACCGGCCATGCAGACCATTGAGTTACATGTCTATATGATTACCACAGTTTCGGATGCATTGCTACACACGTTTACCTTTGACAAAAGATTTTAGACACTGATCCCAAACCGCACAGCTTGGGAAAGCGGTGATCCCTTGCTAAATGTCAAAGGCCTCATGTGGTACACAGATGGCTCCAAGATGAATTCCGAGTTTGTCGCTGGCGTCTTTGGACCAAATCGGAAGATATCGAAGGCCCTGGGAACTAGTCCCAGTGTCTTCTAAGCCGAACTACACGCCATCTTAACGTGCATCAACCTAAACTTAGATTCTGGCATAAGAGATATAGCCATCAATTTATTCTAAGACAGTCAGACAGCGCTCAAAGCATTGGGCTCTTATAGTATGAACTCAAAATCCGTCAAGGAATACTACGATGTCCTGCAAGACCTAAGCAAAAAGAAATAAGGTCAAACTTTGGTGGTCACAAGAACATAAAAGGCAACGAAATCGCCGACCAATTCGCTAGGAAAAGTTCCAGGTTCTGAACCTTTCTGCGGAATCCCCAAGCCAAAGATTAGTTTTCTCTTAGTCAAGCAACACCTGTACTTTTGGAACAGCATTCAAGGACTGCGACAATCGAAGGGATAAATACGGCCTCTGAACAAACACTCTTTCAATATTCTCAAATATAATAGAGTTGGTATCAAAAGACTGGATAGCTACCTTCCTAGACACTGTAGTCTTAGATATCACCTTAACAAAATTAACCTCTCGTCTGAAACCGAGTGTCGACTCAGTCTAGAGGATGAGGAAATTGCAGAGCACATACTATGCGAATATGCTGACCTCTGCCATCTTAGGAAACGTATCTTCCTCAGAGAAATCATGACTCCTGAGAGGTTCATCACAGCTCCTAAGAAAGTACAAGAACTCCTCGTCGAATTATTGACTAGCAGGCACCATAGACCTACACTGATCGCAGTACTCTATGCTATTTAAACAAAAAAAAAAAACCTCTAAGATCTGTTGTCTCTATTCATCGGTTTGCCTTAAGATTAGGGGAATTTAAGTTGCTTGCTATTGTCATTGCAGCATGACGGGACACATGACGATAGACTCTCTTTTGCTAACCACCAAAAAGTCTGGCACTGACGCTCTGCTTTACTAAACCAAAGGTGCATCGCGATTTTTCAAGTTTGTACGATGTCTTGGATGTAATCTAGTCGCCTCTCATTAGCGGAGCAGGTGACGTAGTAAATTAGCGGACCGATCAAGCCGATTCGATCGAGATGTAGGAAAGCCTCCTAGAGAAAGCCGCTAAGGTGTGAATTTTCATGATATTGAGAATTGTGTTAGAAGGCTCTAAAAATTGTATTGTTTCTCGAAGTCATTGCTCTCGCAATATGGCCACGAATTGATTTCAACGGGAAAATGTTTACTCTATTTAAATTAGCCATATTATTGTATAAATTTCTAAAAAAAATTGTGTACTCCGTTCCAGGAGTTCGATGCAACTGTGCTTACAGATGGGCTTGGATGGGATGGTTCCCTAATTTGGAGGTTCGCCCAAAATAAAGCTTATGGCAAATTCGACAAGACACCGAAACCCACAACCCAATGTTGCACATCATACCTTTAGACTTTTCTATCAAATATATGGGAGTTATTTGATCAGACCTATCAGACTCAAGGAAGCGAACTTCTGATTGCCTAAATCGAATAGAAGAGCTAATTCTTCTGTCCGTGATTCTGACATTATTCCAACTATTAAATTGAATAGCACGGACGTTGCCGCTTTCCCTCTAAAGAGGAATAAAATGCTCTCTATACTGAAGGCTCCAAATTGATGTTCGGAGTGGGATCAGGCGTTTTCTCAACTCAACGGAGTATTTCGGATTCAAATCGTTTCCCTCTTAAATCTGGCACACGACGTTTGCGTCTTTTTCCTATTGAAAAAAATGGATCGAAGAATTTGTATTAAATTTTGTTTGGACGCCGAAGCACGTCAACAACGGATGAAAACGTTTTAGGTAGTGAAAAAAAACTGTTATGTAGTATCATTGAGGTTGCTGAGGATATTGGCATATCGGTTGGCTCATGTCATGAAATTTTTACAAATACTTTGGGCATGAAAAGTGGCCAAAAGAACATTCGCATGAGAATTGCTCAGGCACGACAAGTTCGGTCAAATGTAAAAGTTTTGCTTCCTGTTTTATTCGTTTCCCATGCTTTATTTTTATCGGAAGATTTTACGGTTAATTACGATAATGTACCTGCTCATTCATCGATATTTCAGAAGCAAAAGGCGCGAAAAAAGTCTATATCAAAAGGCAAATATTAAAAGTACTTTAAAGATTGGAAAAAGCGCCGGCGCAAGTGATAGAGGGTGGTCGTGGTGAAATGATAATCATCACCGACTGTTGAGTGGAAGGTCTGTAGTTCAAGTCTGTTCATAGCCAAGAACAATTCCTACACAGAAAAAACTGTGCAATAACATCAGTTGTGAATGAGAAATGATAAAAAAAAAATACTGACGAAGGCATAACACTCGCACTATAAAATCACTTCAAAATTCAAACTCTGTGTGTGCATATCCAATATAACACCATATTGATATTGAAACAAAATAAGTTACTGTGAACTACAACCAACGTGACAAATTCAGTCGAATCTTTCGAATCCTATCTAGGACAACCACCCATGGAAAGTAGTGATCGAACATCTTCGACATAAACCTTCTGCACCCCGTCCAAGTTGTGTGACTACAGTCGATAAGGAAGATGTGCAAAGTACTCAGTACCGTACTACTAGCCTCAGCTATCTGCGGTGATAGCCAAGCCGCCATCAAAGCTGAATGACCGTATCGCAATGTGACGTTCGAGCGCTCGGGCTTTTGACAGCATGAGTAAGAAAAATGAACTCATACTTAGTAAAAGCTAATTCACAATGTCGCGTGCGTCGCCTGCGCGCCTTTACAGATTGAATAGAAACAATGGACAGGCTTAACAAACCGTTTAACCGTTAAAATCCTCATAAATTACTCTGCGAATGTGCGGTACCACAAATTTCGTGCTGTAGTAATCACTTTACTTTTACTTTTACTCTACTGAACGCATGCAGAAGATATTGACAGGAAGAGCCACCGACTGTACTGCCTGTTTACATCGTTGGAAAAATGCTACATTGTGTAAAAGAGAAGGAACGATTTTTAATAAGTGGAAACGAGAAGGGCTTCTTGCACCGAAAATCCATCTTCAAATTCAATTGTCCATTTTCGGCATTTTTTTCCTCATTCCTAGGTAGCTTGCAAGCGTGAGCATGGCACATTTCATTATCAGAATGTGCTTACTGGTTTTGACTGCTCCATATGCTTGTTGGTACAGAATGAAAATGGCCCACTTGTCAAAAATTCTTGCATGCATCCACCAATGGAACAGCCGGGTATACTTATGCACAAAAATAATTTGTTGACAAACAGTTGTCAAATTTTAATAAAAATGCAATTACAAGATGTCTGAGGTGGAATTGTGCAAGTTGTGAGTTGATTCTTTCGTTTTCAAGCAAGCAAAGTTGCAATTACTTCTTGTTTTCCCTTTTGCAGCTGCAATAAAAATCAATTCAAGTATGCCTGCCCGAAATGTAATATTTTATATTGCTCGGTCGAGTGCTACAAGTCGCCCAAACATCTAAAGTGCTCGGAGGAATTTTACAAAAAGTGTGTTGAGGACGAAATTGCTGCGTCTTCGTCAACACGCACAAACAGCGACGAGAGCAAAAGGCTTCGAGAAATTCTCACTCGCATGAAGGAAATCGAAGACGATGATTTCGATATAGACCCTCTGAAATATTTAGATTCAGACGATGACGATGACGACGACGACGACGAGGAAGATGGTACGTGGTCCACATCTATACTTCGATAGATGTTTGGTATTGTATTGTTTCCTTTATAGTTCCCAGCCTGTCCGAGCGACTGGAAGGAATTGATATTAACGACGCAGATGAAATTTGGGGAAATCTGACCGACGCTGAAAGAAAAGATTTTGAGGACATGATTAAGAACCAAGAAATTATAAACCTGCTTCCAAAATACAAACCGTGGTGGTCGGAGAAAAACAGCAAACTTGTTGTCGTAGGTTCCAATGAAGATGAACCTAAAATATGTGAGAACATTGCACCGTTCAGTTCGCTCTGCTCAAAGGAACCATCCACCTGCATTCATAATAATGTTTGGAACGTCATAACATCATACGTCTGCACAGTGAGGTTTTTCAACGGAGAACATCGAACTAGCGCCTTAGAAGCTGCTAATTATCTGGTATTACTATCTGCCAACTTGAGAGCGAACGCAAACTTTTATGACGCTGAAGAAGCGATGATGTCTGTTGAAACCATTTTGTACGAGGAGAATATGGCATTACCTGAATTGGATTTTATTGACTTGCAGAAGGATATCAAGAAAGTAATGTCTAAATTGGATTTTAAACTGAGGGCGTTGTCTGACGTGTTGTGTTTGCTCAAACTTGCTAAGGAGCAGTTGGTTAGTAATAAAAACAAGGCGAAAAACAGCGAATTCACTGAAAAGTTCGAAGGACAGCTGGTTAATAGACTTACGAAAAGTAAGCTTAGTCTAATAATCAAGAAGGTTGAGTTTCTGTTGTCCTACGTTAATAGAAGCTCAACAAAAAATGTGTTTTCGCTTTAATAAAATATAAGCGGACCCGCCAACCTAGACTATTCGTTGCTTTGTTGTCTATCGCGTAAGCAAAGAGGAAGGCTTTCCAACATGTGAACATGCCACACATAATTAGTACACTCAGCTTATCATGGGTCATGTAATTTTGGACGATGTTTGGGAACATATTCCGCTTCCGTCATTTGATGAGACATCGAGACTTTCTTCTCCTATTGTATATATATCGCTTCTTTTCATATTTTTGCGCTAAAGTCCTCGAGTACGGTTTTTACGCCAAAGGATGTTGTAAGGGTCTATTACGATATGCACAATTTTGTTGCTGATTTAAAATTAACAACCAGCTCCGCTGAAATTCAATATCAAGCACAAGCAAGCAGTTCCCGTACGAGCAGGAATTCGTCAATTCTTCACCTAAAACAATCAAAATCCAGCAGGATGACACCTGAGCTGAGCTATTCATTTGACCATCGCGTGGTCATCGGAGATGACACGATGTAGCCGCATGTAATTAAGTAAGATTATAAATACCTACGTTTTTAGAATTATAAGTTAGTTTTTTGAGTACTGTTCGGAAAGAAGCCGGTTTGTACATGTTGCGAACGTTCGACGAGCCTATCCTTAACTTTTGTGTACTTCTCTTCATGGATTGTGCCGGATGTTCCGAAGTGCGCAGCTGAAGTGTTGGCCGGCCGCAGGACTGAGAGGCGCATGGGAAATTGCCCTGCATTGGTAGCTGACTCAGCCCTCAGGGTGTGCAACCTTGAACGAATAGTGTTTTTTTTTTTTTTGAGGTTTCTGCTATCTGTTGGAGGACTCAGACACAAATAGTGGCCCATTGTACTGCCAGACTTTTCACACAAGTGAACGGAACCTAAAGCTTAATGCCGATTCCGAACGGCGAGAGCCGAGAAGCTTTTTCAAGGCGAGTGGTAGTACGGGAGGTTTTGCCAGTACCCCGCCGAGAAGAAAAGCCGCGAAATATTAACTCTACGGCGTTGGTGTTATCGGGATCCGAACTCGCTCATCACGTGTCAGAGGCCGACACACTACCCACTGCGCCACGGCGCTCTCTTGCAGTACGGATAATCAAGTGCTCAAGTGCGAATTCGGAAGGTCCCGTCACGTAGCGATGGTGTTGCCGTAGACCGTGGCGTCAATGTTATGCTTACATATTTTGTTACGAAACCCATTTGTTTACATTAATGTCCAGGTTCCCAGCGACAAATCTCATTTAATTTTCCCGCAGTGAGTTAATTTTAATGTATTGAATGTACTCCCAGCAAACACTATTGGAGTTATAACAACGTGCGTGATTGTTGAAATAATTTGGACGCACATGTGCTCGCTACATCTTGTAGGCAAACGTTATAGCCAGAAACCAGAATGAGACTTAGCACTTTAAAAGGCCGCTGATGGTCATCTGCGACGAACAAACAAATGGCGACAAACGCATGCCGTCATTCCACGCCTAACGACAGTTTTCATGACGCTCCGTCTGAAATTTTTTAAAGCTGACGATTTGCAATGGAGAAGTACCAGTCGACGTCCCCACCAAATTGATTTCGTTTCCGCCGAATTTCGGTCTTAGGACGATAAACCTCGCCGGCTCAAATATGAATGTGAAAGAGACTACACAAAGCTACCCTAACTCCATCGCCTGATGGAGTAAGGAACAACCAAATTGATCATTTTGTGATCTGTAGGAGACACCATGCCACCATGCTAAAAGGTGTTTTTTATAGAGGTATAGAACTTTGAAATGGAATAAAACTTAAATTGACATGAAATTGACTTTATTCGAAAGATAATCTTCTGACATTATAATTTAAATATAATTTCTGGCATATGACCGCCACGGCTGGCTCGGACGTAGTCTAATCTGGAGATCCAATTTCCATGATTTTTTCCAACATTTGTGGCCGTATATCGGCAATAACGCGGCGAATGTTGTCCTCGAAGTGGTCAATCGTATCGGCGTAGACTAGCGACTTCACATATCCCCCCAGAAAATTGTCAAGCGGCGTTAAATCGCACGATCGTCCGTAATGTGAAATTATGCGGTTACCAAACGATTCCTTCAATAAATCAATTGTGGCACGAGCTGTGTGTCATGTTGCGCCGTCTTGTTGAAACCACAGCTCCTGCACATCATGGCTGTTCAATGGATGAACGAAAAAGTCAGTAATCATGGCTCTATAGCGGTCACCATTGACTGTAACGTTCTGGCCAGCATACGTGAATGTCAAAATCTGTATCCATAAAACCATAGCATAGTAATGCAAGTGACACCTAACGGATGTAAAACTTGGTCTCTGACTAAGAAGGAGGAAAATAGATTTCGGATCTTTGAAAACAAGATCTTAGGGAGAATTTATGGTGGAACACAGGACGAAAAAAAGCGAATTGAGAAAACCCTATTAAGCCCTAAGCATTTTCCGAGTAATAAAATCGCGAAGACTAAGTTGGACAAGATGTGTAGGATGAATGGACTACAGTCCGGTGTGAACCTGGGCCTCAACCAACAAGTGTCTCCAGCGGGCACGATATTTTGCCAGTTGTTTCGAGTGCGGCACTCCCAATTGGCCATCCGGAGACGTCGTACTAAGCCGATGTCGCTGTACAGCCAGAACGCAGAATTTTCCTCTCGAATCGACCAAGGGCATCCTCATCCGTTTTCGTTAAAGTCCAGGCTTCTGCGCCATAAAGAAGGACCGGAATGATCAGTGATTTATATGGAACTACCTTGGTTTTTTGAGAGGGGGCTCGACTTCTCAATTTTCCCTTCAAACCAAAGAAGCAGCGGTTGGCAAGAGTAGTTCTGCGTTTGATCTCAGCGCTGGTATTGCAGTCACTGGTCCCTAGTGAGCCAAGGTAGACGAAGTCCTTCACATTTGTAGCCGTCAATTGTGACGTTCTGGCCAAGACGTCGGTGTTGTGCGGCTTTTTTGGATGACAGCATATATTTAGTTTTACTCTCGTTCACCGAATGACCAATTTTAGCCGCTTCTGTTTCAATACTTTTGAACACTTCATTGACGTCTCGCTGTGCTCGCCCAATTACGTCAATGTCATCCGCGTGCGCAAGCAATTGCGCAGACTTGAAATTGATCGTACCCCTTGTGTTGGCCATTGAGTCTCGTATGATCTGTTCAAGCACGATGTTGAAAAAGTTACATGACAGTGCGTCACCTTGCCTAAATCATTTTTTAACATCGAAGATCTCGGCTACACAGTCTGACAAGTTTGGCAGGGATGTTAAAACTAGACATGGCTCGGTATAGCTTGTCCCTATGCACACTGTAACATGCGGCTATAAAATCGACAAAAGGATGCTGTGTGGTGTGATCTGCCGCAGTGTGAAAATTTGGTCTATTGTGAATTTACCTGGCCTGAAATCACACTGATGAAAACCTATCAGATTATCCACAAAGGCTTTCAGGCGTTCACACAGTACGGCAGAGAAGGTCTTGTATGTGATGTTAAGGAGACTTCTCTATAGTTGGCGTGGTTACAGGGGTCTCCTATCTTATTTAAATTCGTCAGTCATACTTTTCTCCGACAATATTTTACGGATGAGCTGGTGCATTCGCCCTACCAATTCATCTCCAGCCGTTTTAAATAGCTCAGCAGCAGCTCTGCGCCCGCGTCTTTGCTAGATTTAAGCTTCGAAATAAGAAGCTTAATTTCATCTAGGTCAGGTGGACGGAATTCTCTTGCATCTTGGTCCGTTGAGAATGGATCATTCTGCGTGACAGCGATATCAGATCTATCATCGCCGTTATACAGTCTACAGAAATGGTTTTTCCATATTCTCAGCGTCGACTGTGACTCTACTACCAGTTGTTCGTCCTACGGACAAGCTTCTGCTCTGGCTTCATAGCCCTGGCATGTTCGTTTTACTTTTTCGTAAAACTTACGAGCGTCATTCTTTGGTAGCAACTCTCCATCTCCTCCATCTCACACTTTACGTGCTCTCTTTTTTCTTCCTTAAAAGAGTGTGTTCCTCTCTCCTTTCCTGCTCTTAGACTCATCTCATCCGTCTATGTAGCCCGGCTTTGAGGGCGGTTTGCTTTGCTACATGGGCTTGTTCGCATTGCTCATCAAACCAGGGGATTCTAGCTGGCGGCGGTTTGATTTTGTGATAGATTGAAGGCAACTCGATCGGCGAAGATTCTAGTGGTCTCTTGCGATTGTAGCTTTCCGACGTCAAACTCTTGTTGTCTTGCTCGACTCCGTAGCATCCTTGATATCCTTGGATTCTCAGAAGTTTCATACATCTAGGATGCTGGAGGAGTGTTTGGCGTCGATCGCAACGTGATCAATCTGGTTGATAGTCGACTGATCGGGTGACCGCTAGATTCCTTTATGGATGTTGAGATGTGGGAATCGTGTGCTTGCTACAAGGAGGTTACGCCCTGCTAGGAAACCTGAGTCCGTTGTAGGATGTGGTGTTACGTAAGCTATGTTTTCCTATGATCGACTCAAATATGTCGTCTTTTTCCAGTTTTGCGTTAAGATCTCCCGGCACAATTTTGGTGTCATAACTGGGACATTGACCGTACGTTCGGTCCAGGAGATCATGGAAGTCATCCTTGAGTCGATCATCTATTTCTTCCGTAGGGGCATGAACGCTTATATTCCCGAGGCTGTCTTTGAGTCTTCGAGTCTTCTTCGAATAACAAATCTGCATCCGAATAAGCGCTGTTTATTTTCCTTGCAGCAGTTATCGTAATCGATATCACAGTTTTTCATCCTTTTTTGCCTGGTCCATCCCATCGCACTTCTTGGAGTGCGGTTATATACGGTTTTTCCAGTTGGTTGCCTGCAACTTGTCTGTTAAGGGAACGCACATTCCAGGTGCAGACTCGTAGATTTTTCCGTTTATAAGGGTCGTCAACATTGAATCCGTCCGTATCCGAGGCTGGTGTTTGCTTCGTGAGATTTGTTTTCCGCGATAAGGATGTTAACCCTAAACACAACCCTCAACCTGGAGGGCCAGATTCGCTGCATATATTAGTTCACTGCCCGGCGGATGCCAGGCCACATGGCGGCTGTGGGTCAGCTTGGATTGAGCAGGGGCAAAGATCGAAGCTGGTGTGTGCCATGTTAAACACGAACAACTTCTTTGCTCTGTTTGTTCGTTCCCTCACTACCTCACTAATAATTGCCTGCTTATCGTTATATACTCACCAAGATGGAGTGGATTCTCAAAAAAACTCTGTTGCTGACCATTGAATTCTATAGCACTGTCGAGGGTATTTCGGGTAGAACTTGGAATTAAAGAGTGCAGCTTACATTCCATCTTCGGATCCAGATTAATCGGCTTTGTGTCAGGGTGTATTTAGCTGTTTCTAAATTTGACGTTTTGCAATCGGGATTCGGTATATCCCCTCCAGCACTTTGGAGTGACTTGAATCGTTGGCATTTTGCTGAATATTAGGGTTTCGGACGTGATAACTTCTAATAAACTTCGAATTATCATCAATGTCACGTAGTAAGGGAAGGCATCAAGAAGCCATTGGGCATTTACTAGGAAATGTCCCTGCAAAACCCAGCCACATTAACAGTGGTCGAAAAAAAAAAAACTTTAATCTCCTACTAGGTAATGTATTTAGCATCATGTACAAGCTTTTTTTGGAAATATCAATTAAACAAACGTTTTACCATTTACATAAATATTGCATCGAATGACTTTGTCGCTCTCTTATAATCACTTACTCTAAATTTAAAACACATTTTAAGTATTTATGAAATGTAAACTGATTGCAATTCCACCCTAATACATAAAATACACCACAGCCGTGATCTGTCAAAAGGAAAATCCCATCATGGCGACGATAGATTATAGAAATCCGCCCAACTCTCTTCCCATTTCGTTCTCAAGTCGCAGGATAGCTGGTTCAGCGCTGCTCAATTTGTTAACTTTTAATTGAATAACTCGACCAGAAATCTGCTCAAACATGGTAAATATTTACTTCCTACGTTTCTCCATCATGCAGTTATTCGAGTGAATTTAAAAATAATTTGCAGGCTTGTAATATTAACATTTGATTGGCCACGTGTATCATAACCTCCAATTTGTTCATTGCAGGCTGCTGCTGTCAAAGATATCGAGAAACCCCAAGGAGATTCCGCCTCTGTGCATCGTATCCGCATCACTTTAACATCAAGGAACGTTCGGTCCCTTGAAAATGTGTGCCGTGATTTGATCCAGGGTGCTAAGAATCAAAAACTTCGTGTTAAGGTAAGTTGTAAGAACCAACATCCCGCGTTTGCATTTACCTGGAGGAATTCGATTCTGTATGATTGCTTTCCTAGTTACAATAAATGCGAAAGTAAATCGTCTGATCACCATTTCTTTCTGCCCTCTCAATGGCATAAAGAAATTTAATTTGGACAAACACTCCTGCTTGGATCTTGAATAGAAGATCTCACTGAATTTTGTTTAATTTTCAGGGGCCAGTACGCATGCCGACAAAGGTACTCCGCATCACCACCCGTAAAACACCTTGCGGTGAAGGTTCCAAGACCTGGGATCGCTTCCAGGTAAGTCAGACAGTCTGAGTTCGACTGCAAATCGGTATAGAGCTGTGAATAAACCTCAATTCAGAGACAGTACCAATGGTTTGCTTAGATCAAACGAACTCTCATAGTCCCCGTTGGAGATATCTACTTCAGCTTGGCTCTCAGAGTTTTACAAAAGCTTCGTTTTATTTTTTGTTCGCACTTTGTGACGAATTCCTTCTCTTTCCTTTCCAGATGAGGCTGCACAAGCGAATCATCGATTTGCACTCGCCGTCTGAGATCGTGAAGAAGATCACGTCTATTAACATCGAAGCTGGTGTGGAGGTTGAAGTTACCATTGCCAACTAAATATCGGTAGAGATCACGCTTTTATATGTAATAAAACGTAACTAAAGTGTAAAAACGGGCGTTTCCTATCCTCAGAATAGTTGGAGGTATAAGTTGTTAAATTGTCTTTCGATAGTTGCTTCAGCCGACAATGTGAATTCATCTCCAGGCGGGAGTTGGAATGAAACAAGGCATATTCGCTTAGTCTCTAGACGCTTTATTTTCAAAGAATTGTTTTATAAATGTCAGTCAGAAGTCATGCCGCTTGGTGGCACGGTCTCCGAGTAGCCACATGCCGGCCTTGATACATATAGGTAATCTCAGCTAATAACAAATGAAAGCAGTGTTTGGCGGAAATACTTAACGATTTACGGCCACCTAAACATATTCTTTGACGGTCTCAACCGGATCAGCTAAATCTACTGCAAATTTGCCTCGCACTGATGATGCATTTTCGATTGTCCGAACCAGGATAGATTTTTGAGCATCATGGATATATCGGCTGGCATATCTCATGGAGCTAAGGGTGTGAGACCTACGTCGCTTATATTCCTGTCAATTTATTGAGGGATTATCTTCTAAACAGATTTTTGAAATAAAATAATGAATGGAAAAGCCAAACGAAGGCAAGTTTTCTCTTGTTTTTAACAATCGGCCTTTTCCAGCTTAGTCATTGCAGATTTCGCGTTATTAAATGTCATGTTTTGTATAATAGATGTGAAGTTGGAAGCGATTCTTTATGAGCCCTAGATGTGTTTATTTTCGAATTTCTCGTTTATTGGTTAAAATGGCATATTAAGCATACTATTATTATTTAATTTAGTTGTTAAGGAATACATTTTCCATGAGCAGAAAGATGAACCTTGCCTTTGCTTGTATTGTTGATAAAAAATCATAAATACGACTGATCAATCCAACAAGACTTTCTGTATTTTTCAACCGCTTAAAACAAACAGACCTTAATTCGAAATCGTAACAACTTCAAGAGATATGTACTCTGAGATCCAAGCTCCGACAGTCTTCGACAGCCATGTTTCGGTTTCGTGGATAATAGTTTCTTTTCTACCGCGGAGTTGGTAACATTGATAAATTTGATAGTTCTTTTTCAACATGGCCTCATCAGGTTGGTTTCTCTGTGATAAATCCTTGAAAGTATTTCACAATTCCCGTCAAATATATTATACATTGTGTTCTTGAATCATACTTAATTTGTTCATAATTATTTTTTAAACATTTTTAAATACAAATATACGATATCCGTGATTACTTTAACAAACGGGATTGAAATGAAAATTTCTGACATTTCGTTCATTGTTATTTGATGTGTTCCGCGTGGCGAAAATTAATCAAAAAAAAAAAAAAAAAACTTTTTATATGGATGAACTATGGATTAAATGAAATTCTCTATGTCTATTTGCAGGTAAAAAAGGTAAAAGAAATAAAGGGACTGTAATTTCGCTGCAGTCGTTCCTTTCTGTTGGAGAACCACAAGTTGGTGTTACTCAAGTCGCAAAGAAAGTTCGTAATTATGATAGTGATGAAGACGATGGATCGCTACCCCAAGTTTTTCAGCTGCCTACGGCGCCACGGGCTAGTCGCATATATGACGACGATTCCATCCCACATAAACCACCATTCTCAGCTTATATTTCAAATTTGCCATTCGATATCAATGAAGGAGATATCGCTGAATTCTTCTATCCCGTTGAGCTAGTGTCGCTTCGTTTGCCTCGTGAAGACGGTGAGACTGGCCGCGTACGTGGCTTTGGTTATATCGAATTTGAGACGCGAGATGATTTAATTGCCGCCATCAGTTTGCCAGATCCACAGATCAAAAATCGTCGCATTCGTATCGAAGTTTCGAATGAAAATGAACAGCAACAATATCAGAGGCGTAACAACGATCGTAATAATCGGCGCGGTTACGATGGATTCGGCTCGGGAGATCGTGAATCGACAAATTGGCGTCGTGATAAGGACGATGATAATGATAACGACCGCGGTGGTCGTCGCGAGGGTGGACGGAACTTTGAACGCGGTGGTGGATTCAATCGTGATCGTGCCCCGCGAGAAGGCTCACAGGAGAGAGGTGGATCGTGGCGTACCGGCGATCGGCCTGCATATAGTTCTTCGCCTCGTCGTGCCGGCAATAGTTTTAACAACAATCGATTTTCTGCTCGTAGCGACTACAATAACGATGCGGAAAGTGGTAGCAGTAAGCGCGATGATGACGTTCCACTAGAAAGACCAAAGCTGAATCTGAAGCCCAGGACATTGCCATTACCCGAGATTGTGAAAAGACCTGAATCGGAAGAGCCGCCAAGTTCCGATACAGAACAGAAAACGAGCAATCACGATTCGGGTTCGGATTCTGATACAAAATCGAAATCATCACGCCCCGCCGGTATTTCGGCTGAGAAAGTGTTTGGCTCGGCTAAACCGGTCGATACGGCAGCCCGTGAAAGGCAAATCGAAGAGCGTTTGGAGGAGTCTCGTCGTCAGGAACAGCTGCGTCGCGAGCAGGAGGAAAAAGAACTTGAACCCGATATAAGCATAAAGCTATCGGAAGTTCAATTGAACAAAGACGACAAAGAAACCAAGAACACTGCAATTAGTAGTTGGCGTCGCAGAGATGATGATAACACAGATGGCAGGAAATTGAGTCCGGAGCCACCCAGGGGACTTCCACGCAGAAATGGCGGTAAGAGTTGCGAGTGTCAGCTTGAAATTATCGGTTAAAATGCATATATTTTACAGATGAGCGCCGCGGCCGTGATAATCGAGACTTCAATCGCGATAATAGAAATCGCGACAGGAACGACAGAAGCGATAGGAACGAAAGAAGCGACATGATTGAAAGAAGCGACAGAAATGATCGAAGCGACAGGAATGATAGGAGCGACAGATATGATAGGTAAGCTCACGTGTGTCCAGTATTTTAACATTGTTGTCCAAGGCGTACACAGGAAGTGACCCGAGAAATCACATAAAATAGAAATTAAAGCGTGGCGTTAAGAATTTTCCTCGCTACTTGCCTTTTTGATTTATTGTTAGGCGGACTTTGAACTCGCCATTGTGCAGAGAAAGTGCATTGCGCTTTCTTTGTATCGAAACACTGAGGAGTTGTTGGTGACTCACTGGGCGTCATTCGGGAATATTTTTTTTTTTTTTTTTTTGTAAACGCCGCATTTGTAACCGTTTGATGAACTCAATCTCTGTCGTTGCATTTATTTCCATTGAATGTTGATAACATAATTGCTGAGTGGGAAGGTAATGCGGTGCGCTTGCTTTTTGCTTAGCGCACGACTACGTATCAACATGAATAATTTACTCGTTTCGTTTTAGCAGTATTGCTGATGACAGTAAGAATTGTAAATAGAAGGCCAAGGCTCTGCTCTATCAGTAAGTGGGCCAAGAACGGATTCATTTGAATGAGAGTGAATTTGTTTTTTGTTTTTTTCTTCGTTTTTCTTCTTCGCATTTCTCTGAGAGTTTATTGAGGTCATTTGTCGCATAAGCATTATGCAGCAAACAGAGGAATCGTCTTGTATGGGAAACAGTGTTTCCATTTGTTCTACTAGACGTGCTCGTACATACGCGTCGGTATAGTGATCGTTAAAAAGCATTCCATTGCTGTGTGCCTGGTTAGAGGTCAGTGGGTATACTTGGCTGGTTCTCGATTCAGCTAAGCCGATTCGTTCAATTCTTAAATTGGATATTTGCCTCTTTTGGCGAGAGGAATATCATTTATTGAAGAAAATACACTTTTTAAAGATCAAGAATATGGTAACTGTTAGGTTTTTAAGTTATTCCTCGGATTCTCTTAGGTCTTTTAAGGATTTTCATTGCCACCTGTGAGTAACAAATGTGTGAATGGAGAGAAAAATGTTTAAGAAGTTGTTCCTGTCGGGTTTTGTGATAGTAACATCGGTTTGTACCTGAGACGTGGAGGCTTGTTCATATTATTTTGTGAACTACGCAACTTTGTTGGCGAAGGCAAGTCGTTTTCGTATCTCAGGTCGCTTCTATAAAACTCAACGTTTTTATGAAAATGACGGTATTTGCATTGTGATCTAAAGTACACATCCAAAAGCCCGAATGCTATAGTCGACAAGGAAGGTATTGTATTGGGGGTACAAATTAATTCGGTCCGTTTTCAAAAGATGGCGCCACCTGCAAGTTGTGGCTGATCTTGGAAGCGATTACTTACTTCATTGGAAACGTGTGACATCTGTCAACAATAATTAGTGTGCATCAGCGTCTGTTTCTGACAACAACATTGTCTTAAATAAACAGCATTTGCGGGAAGTTTTGATTTTCTTTTTTAATTGGAATAAAAGTGCAGCTGAAGCCCATCGAATGCTTGTAGAAGTTTATGGTGAATCTGCTCCGACCGATAAATCATGCAGAGAGTGCTTTCGACGCTTCAAACGTGGTGATTTTAGCGTCGACGACAAAGAGCGACTTGGCCAGCCTAAAAAGTTTGAAGATGAGGAATTGGAGGCTTTACTGGATCAAGATCCGTGCCAAACGCAAAGTGAACTTGCAGAATCGTTGGGAGTGACTCAGCAAACAATTTCCGTTCGGTTAAAGAAATTTGGATTTATTCAAAAGCAAGGAAATTGGGTGCCGTACGAGTTGAAACCGAGAGATGTCGAAAGGCGATATTTCACCTCGGAACTGCTTCTTGAAAGACATCAAAGGAAGGGATTTTTGCACCGGATCGTGACTGGAGATGAAAAGTGGATATACCCCAAGATGAAAAAATACTATGCAAAGCCTGGTGAACCCGTTCCATCATCGTCTACATCGACGCCAAAGAAAAACATCCACGGTTCAAAGGTCATGCTCTGCATATGGTGGGACCAGACGGGTGTGGTGTACTATGGCTGCTAAAACCAGGCGCAACCATTGATGGGAAACGTTATCGACTACAACTAATGCGTTTGAGCCGTGCATTGCGTGAAAAACGGCCAGAAACGACCGAAAGGCATGACAAGGTGATTTTGCAACATGATAACGCTCGGCCCCACGTGGCTGTAGCGGTCAAAAATTACCTGGGAACGTTGAAATGGGAGGTCTTATCCCACCCGCCGTATTCTCCAGACCTTGCTCCTTCCGACTATTGGCTTTTTCGACGGATGCAAAACGATTTGGAGGATCACCGGTTCGGGTCTTTTGAAGAAATCGAAGAATGGCTCAATGCCAGAGAGGACACATTTTTTAGAGATGGTATTCGAAAATTACCAGAAAGATGGGAAAAAGTAGTCGCTTCCGACGGACAATACTTTGAGTGATGTATTTTTTACGTTTTTTCAATAAAAAAAAAAATTTGAATACAAAAAAACCAACCGAATTAATTTGTACTCCCAATATATAAAGACGTTGTTCTCAAGTGTTATTTGTCGGCGTTGGTTTGCAAAATTTAGGATGAACCTCTTTCGGATAGGTCAGAAGAGCTAGACCGTCGAAATAAATTGTGATGTTACGGTAAGAAAACTCGCAAACGAACTCATCATCCATCAACACCTGACAAAAATGGGAAAAGTCATAAAGCTGGGAAAATGTGTAGCACACCGTCTATAAGTAATAATCTTCAGCATAGAATCGAAGCTTGTACTGCTCTTCTGTTGGGTTACCATCAGTTACCAGTTCAGTACCGGAGATGAGAAATTGGTTCTTTCTATTATTCAACGTCGCCAAGAATGGCTTAGTCCAGAAGATTGGCCAGAACAACATCCCAGAGATGGGCTTTAACCACTGAAGGAGTTAGTGAGTGTATGGCCGTTTGGTGAGGAAATGATTCATTTTGAGTTTTGCCTCATAACCACATTATCACTGCTAAAGTCTACTGTCAACAGTCGAGCAGATTAAAGTCGACACCACCGCAGTAACAGCCAAGTCTGGTTAAGAGGTGTTCTATTCTATCAAGATAATGCCTGCCCCCATATAGCTAGGACCGCATGCATGCAGTTACAGGGGTTCGTTAGGGAAAAACTGGTGCATCCACCTAATTCTCCAGACGTAGCGCCTACAGATTTCCACTGCAGATTGCAAAACTTTGAAAGTTTCCTGAAAATGCCCAACGAAGGTAATTACGACAACAGACGAGAACATTTTTACATTTGATGCAAATTATTTGATATTAAACAACCTGCTTGTAACAATAATATTTTTCGATGGCTACCTTTGGCGCGAGCAATTTTTTTGAGATGGTCAATAAATTTATTGCACGCGCACGCAAGTGTGCTTGTGCTAATTTGAACATGTCTGTTGGTGGCAGCTTTTAGACAACCTTGGCCTTCCAAATGTCCCTGACAGAGAAGTCTAATGGATTCGCATCGGCAGAATTCGATATGCATTGCATCAAAGAAAGTTTTTATGGAGTCCTGTTGGATTGTCCAAGGTCTTTGGCTGAAATGTTTGCCATGGTTTCAGCATTGCTTTCCAGACAGATTTACGATAAACATTGCAGCCCAAACCATGAATCTCAATCTTTTTTTAGGTTTCGCTGGTGATTTCGGCCTATTCTTGCCTTCACACTCCGAGTTACGAATCTGGATTTGAAATCCGCTGTTGTTAGAATAAATATTATTTATTATCATTATTATTATTACCACCCATTTGGAACTCGGAAGTTCGGAGCTTCGTTGACAATCTTTCCCCAAGCCACCCTGCATGAATCTATACTTTCCATATTTAATTGTTCTGTTCCAACTCTTCTAGGGCCATCCTTATATTGTCCTCTCATCTATGGCGCGGCCTTTCCAGGGGTCTTTTTCTTTACGGGTTCTCCACTCACTATACGATCGGATTGTTCGTCCACTATCCAATTGTTCTATGTGATCTGCCCATCATAGTTTTAGAGATTTTATTATATCCTTAGAGCCCAAGTTTCAAAAAAAGGTACATTTTTATAATTTCTTTTTGAAGACACAGTCAAAATCTATTTATTACAATTAATGGTACATTAAAATATAACATTTGAAGAATATTCTGTGAAATTTTCATGGAAAAATATTAAAAAAATACGGCAATGGCAGCAATTATTTGGAAGCATCTTGAAAAAAAAGTGGAATTGCGGTGCCCCTCATAACTCGGTGCTGGATCATCTGAAATCAAAAAAACAATTTTTTTTTCATTTGATAATCGCTTTCCGCAGATAACGCTGGGAGGGTTTTTCGAAACTTAATTTTTTTAATTTTTTGGGAATACTTTGAAGTTTTTTTTAAAAAAAAATCGGTTAATTTATTATTGAAAAAAAATCGGAATAAAACTTTAATAAGCGAAGGTCAGAGGTGCCAGATCCATAAAGGATGTTACTATCATCCATGATGTCTAAGGTATCTTTTTGCTCCTGTCTATGACGAAACCTGTCTTCATTACTCTGTTTTTTAACTTCCTGCTCTCCTACGTTTATACGCATGGAGTCACGCGCCCATTCATGAGCGCTTGGTCCACTACTGATTCCCATGCCTTGCATGAAGATTAATAAAGCAAAAGAACCTTCATTGAAGACACAAGCTGCCACATAAACTGCAATTTCAACGACGACAGAGGTTCCACTCAAGTGCCTTGGTGAGATTTTCCAAATAAGTTGGTTTAAATTCTCATTGTTATCTGCGTTAAGCCTCCGACATACCGCTCCAGGAGGGCATCTTTGCTCAGATCTTCACAGATAGGCTTGATGGCATCCAAAACATCCTGGGGAAGAGCACTGTACGTGAACGAACCCAATGCAATTGCAGTTGCAGCTTTTTGCCATTCGCACCACGAGTTCGCGTCACTCAGGCATTTTTTTATGCTACGGATTCTCGTCCGTCGAACTGTAGTGTGAATTTTCCACGTTGCCCAGATAGCATTCTTCATATTTTCCACGGAATCAGAGTAACGTCTAATAGCCAAACATTAGTATACCGCCAGTTTAGCAATCAACTCTAGGCTTCCCTTTACCAGACAGACTCCTTTTTCTGATCTTCTTTCCAGCCTTAGTTTCAGTATCTATGGTACAATGGCATTTTTGACTATTTCGCGCAGAGGCCCATTCTTTTTTGAACATATCCTACTTTCACTATTGAAAAATCGTCAACATAAGGTTTACAGGTCACTAACCCGGAGTAAGATTTAGAGTCACCGTCGCCGATATAGTTTCGATATCGCACACCATTCCTTACCGAGCGTTGAAATATGGTTTTCATCGCTTCGACCTCCATATTTCCAGCTGCACCAGTATGACACGCCTGACACGTTCCACTCTTCATATTCGGCAGAGTCTAATTTACTTTCCCAAGTTTTACATTCGTGGCAGTATGAACTTTTGACGAAAATCACAAGAGCTTTACCTATAAATTAACCAATTAAGGAGGTTACACCGAATAAAGATGAGAAGCCTCTTTTTTCCATGTTCCGTCACTTGACACAGTGGGTTCGTCAGCATCTTAAGTTTTTTTCTCCTTGGCTGTTGCTGCTTTTACTTCTTTTGTAGAAGATAAAAAAATCGATTCGCTACTTGTAACTTGTTCGTCAACGATCACTTTTATTTTTTTAGCTGACGCGCTACTTGTTGAAACGATTTCGTTTTTACGTTTATGCGGAGGTACAACTTTTTAGGTCGATATAATCTCGTACGAGATGATTTTCTATCAGATCTTCGAACTTTTTTAGACATAGCAATAAATTGACACAAAAATTAAGGAAAACGAAACAAAAATGATGCAAAAATCGAAGCGCACATGTACGTCTGCTCGATAGAATGTTTACTGCTATACTAAATTATATCCCCTACACTGACTTAATATACAGCACAGGTATAAACACGTTTGTGCTTGTGTTGAAATTTCTATAAAGAAAGATAGACGGTAAGGCTAGGGATTATATAACTTGTGTTCAATGACGAAAAAACCAGAACAGAGCAGGACAGGACAGTACCGATTCGTGAAAACTGTCAGATCAAGTTCGAACAGAAAAGTACAACCGTATGCCAGTTGTCATCTTATTTGTCAGATTGTATTAAACATGTTTGAAAATTAAATAACTAACTAAAATGAATTCAAATAAAATTGCTTTGGAAAAGTTGTGGTGGGCTCTGATAGTGATATTAATGTGATTAGTGACTCGTCAACAACAGATTCCAGTGATATGTTCTAGCGAGGACTTTACTGCTTTTGCCACTTTTCACGAATTTGTTTTGATGTAAGAGTAGACACAGAAAAAGGAAAGGGTGATACGCGAAATTGTGATAACTACCGTTCTGTCAAGCTGATGTCGCACACCATGAAGATCGTTGAACGGGTATTAGATAGCCGACTGCGGAAAATAATACGACTATCTGATGACCAGTGCGGGTTTGTCTCGGGTAAATCATCGACAGATGCAATCCAAAGTATAAGGGTCATGATGGAAAAGCATCGTGATTCTTCAAAGGACTTGCATATGGTGTTGGTTGATTTCGAGAAGGCTTTTGACCGGCAACCAAGAGATCTTCTATGGGTAGCGCTAAGACAAAAAGGAGTTCCAGAAAACAAGAAAAACAAGAGAGCAACGACAAGAGTAAGATGCACCGCAGGAGTCACCGAAGAATTCGCAATCAAAGTCGGTGTACACCAAGGGAGCGTCCTCAGCCCACTGCTCTTTATAGCAGTCCTTGATTGCTTGCTTGAAGGAAAAGTGACGGACCCCAATGTGCACCAGCTATTCTTTGCTGACGATGGAGCCATTATAAGTGATGATCAGGCGTCCCTACAACGAGCACTTGATGTGTGGGTGGACATTTTTGAGGGACACGGGTATCGTATTAGTTCAAAGAAGACAGAGTATCTGTGCTGCCCGTTTTCTGACCCTCATCAGCCTATTCCAGACATTTACTTGAATGGAAGGAGTGCTTCCCAAGTGTGAAAAGTTTAAATATCTGGGATCTATGATTAATAAAGAAGCAACTTGTGATGACGACATCAGCCATCGCGTAAGCGTAGGGTGGATGAAGTGGCGGGAAAACTCCGCCATCTTCTGTGATCGAAAAATGCCTCCTAAGCTGAAAGGAAGGCTCTACACTTCAGTTGTACGTCCGGCGCTCACCTACGATTCACAATGCTGGACAATGCA